>JALHAQ010000005.1:0-4800000 GCA_023838395.1 Holcopasites calliopsidis | reverse complement strand
ATAGGCAAGGTGGCGCAGGACGGTCAGAGAAGCGGGAGCGGATTTCATGCCGAACGGCGGTAAATTTGCAGCGTCGCGACGTGGAAGCGGCCGATTTCTTTCGCACCTCGCCCTCAATCTGCGCATCTGACCGCCTAAATTTGCCCGAGTAAAACTAATCTCCGCGGCGTTATCAATTTGCTCGACCGCAGATAACGCGCCAGAGATTAACGATTGATTCTTATTGTTGAAGCTCCTAAGTAACCGTCATTCCTTGCAATTTATTATACCGATCGAAGGCCGTATAGGACTGACTGAATACAATCTCCTTGGAAAATTTAGAAAATAATTCGCATATTTGAAAGCAATCTCATTGCAAGCTGGCAAGGAAGAATATACACCGGATACATAAATCCGCTAATTAGCCCAGCTCGATCTCGACAGCAGCTCGTAGCCATCGCTAGTCGCATTCGACCGTATCTCGTAGCGAAGCACCAGGGCTTAACGTACGGGATAAGATACCGAAGCCGAAGAGCGGTGGTTCGGCTGGCTTCCTTAGTTCGCGAGTCGGCTCGGAGCACGGGTCGGGGAACGCAGTAAATATATTCTTATCTATCCGCCAAAAAGTTCAGCCGAGCCGCTAATTAAAGGTATAACCCTCGGCCCGTTGCCCATCCCCTCGCCAGGCCGGCGCGGAATCTTCCACACGTTACGATCCCCTCGAGACCGCCGCGCACATAGAGGAACCTGGGAAAAAGGGGAACTAGCGCCCGTTCTCCAAAGTCTTTCGTCTCAAGGGGTTGCGGGATATCAGTTAACACTTCGGGGCACGCGAAACTATGGTCGGAATCGCGTTAAATCCGACGGAACCGTCGTTTCGCCACGTATACCGGGCGCATTCCAACGGAATCACGGCCGGGGATCTCGTCGGAATAAATCTAGTTAGTTTCTTAGATTCGGCGCGGTACGTGGAAGTCCGGGGAGGGGTATTAATTTCAAGGTGCGTCGCTGTTAGTCAGCTCGCGTTACGCTCGGAACGAATGGTAACCAGCGGTATTAATCGGTGTATCGCACGCGAAAAGGGGTTACCGAGCTGAACGCGAAATTAACGCGAGTCAATGCCGATTCTGCTTACCGATAAACTTGGATCGCCGGTTTTTTTCTTCGCAAGGCGTTATCCGCGCGGGATCCGTGACTCGCGCACGTTTACGAGATAATGTTGGCTCGCCGCGGTCGCGTTTCCACCGCGCGATAACATCTCGCATCACGTGTTAAATATCCGATTTATTGCCTCGTTTCTGCCTCTCGTTCGCGTCTGCTGATACGAGCGTGCTCGCGACCAAAGAACCTGAAGAAGGGAGCGAAACGAACGTTTGAAAGTGAGAGTTACTACAGGGCCACGTGTCCTCGTTCTAAGAGCGTATCGAAACTCATCTGCCACGGAACGAGAGGAAATTCGCGATGTCGAACGAACTCTGCTCAGCAACCGAACAACAGGCGTGAAATGAATATCTTGTATCGGCGAAACTTCGCAAGCCCGCGATAACTGTTTCGCGGTAACTGCGTTCAAAGTGCAATTGCTGGAACGGCCCTTGGAGACTTATCGTACTTGAAAACTGACGCTAATTAACTCGGCGAGGCCGTAGACCGCAATAGCTTAACTACTTCTTGGTTGGCCAACGAAAACTGTGCCGTTGCTGTAGTTACCTAACGCTGATCACGCTTGAGCGGCGCGTTCCCCATTTCATTTTGTCGCGAAGATGATTTTATAGCCGCATAAGCATTCTGATCCGTGTAAACCAGAAATCGGATAATTAATTAGCGAGCATACTGAGAGAGTGATCGCTGTCCGACACGGCAGCCACATTTCAAGTCACCTAGCCGGATATTTGCCGCCGGTTTTACGCACGATCTATCCGCGCGGGTAACACGCGGGATCGCGATCCAGCGAGCCAGGCTGCACAGATAGTCCCCGCCGTACGTTAAACGAGCCGTTCTTACGCGCTCGCGTATATCTCTCTGGAATTGGAAGTGGCACGGGCTCGGTTGAGTGATCTACGAGCACTCGACACGCTCCGGGGCAACAAATGCTCTTCGCTACGATTTCACGGCGGGTGGTACGTCGTACCGGTGACAGCTCGCCTTTTCGTTTCCTCTCGCCACGATCGCGCTCCGTTATCTGCGAAATTCGCGAACGACTTTGCGGCATTACCCTCGGCAAGCGGTTTCGTAAAGACGCCTGAAAGAAGAGGAAGAAGAGTGCACCGCAGCCGAAAATTCTTCTTCCCTTGTGCGTACGTGCTTTATCAGTCGACCGGGTCTTCGAATAATTCGCGCTGGTTGTGTGTCAAGGATCGCGATACCAGAGAAATTAATTACCGGCGAGATGCATCGGCTCGCACTTAACCCAATAAAACAACGTTATCAAACGCGAGGTACGAGCCGCTCCCGGATAAGTCGAGGCATCGTCGGCCTCCGCCAAAAAGATGATCGATTATTCGGCGAAGCCACTTTGCTACCGGCACCCGTGACCGGTCCAGAAATAATCGCTAGATAAGAATCGCTGATAACGGAATGCGCGTGAGACCGATCCACTGCTCGGCAGAGGTGTGCAGACCTCCAATCTCTGCCCGTACGCGGCGAACGAATTCTTTTTTAATTGGCACGATTCCGGCATGCTCCTCGTGGCATTCCTCGCGTCAAAATACTTAACCGCACAGTCGCGGCAGAGTTAGCGGATCGATGCGCTTCGTTTACGTTTAACAAAGATTCTTGCATTTCGCCTTGCAAGAAATTCTTCAATCTATCGTATTATATACTTTCCGATCCTCGTCCAAATTCAACGACTTCGCTTGGAAATTGAAAAGCACTTTCCTCAATAATTTCCCCTCGCATTGTAATTTTCCAGCGACCAGGTCACCCAGTCTTGCACTTATTTTCCTTGGTAACCGTGGGATTCTCAAGTGTAGCTCGCGAGGGGATTGAAAGCGGCGCGCGAGCGGAACAGCTTTTTCAGCTGTACAATTTTAACGTGGCACCAGAAGTCGGAAAACGTCGATGATATTGCGCGATGTCGTGCGGCTCGAAAAATATCAAGGGATCGGCACGATCGGCGGGGGTAGCGTGACGTTGTGTCGTAAGGTTAAGCACCGGCGAGGTCCGGCCTCTTTCTCCGCTCGACTTCATGCTTTCGCCTACTTTTCATTACACATAGCCGGTCGCGTATCGCGGCGGGATCTCGCCAGGTTTTTTGCATAACGCGATTACGGTCTTTTGGCGAGCGTGTGCTTTATTAACGTGCTACATCGTCCGATCGTGCTCCGGCTACTTGGCCGCGACGCCTTCCGAACGAGGCCCGTATCTCGTCGAGCGATCGGAATTGTGCGAGAACGGCGACGTGTGAGTTCCACACGGCGAACGGCCCCGCGCGTTTCTGCCGGCAAACGTGTACATAGCGCCCTATAAAGGCCGCGACTCGAGGGATGTTATTAGCGACCCCGTTAACTCGCCGACCCATCTAACTTGGGAGAAAATTGGAAAGCTTTATTTCTTCATGTTCTAATCACTTCCTTTGGAACATTAATGCAATGGTTCTTGTAGCCTTTGTAATGCTGAATGCATTAGCTTGTGGAACTAGTTGAAAATTGTGCCGGGTGATCGCCAGGCATCGTGCGAACTTAGGCGTGCATATCATGTGCACGGCCAGAAATGACTGATAGCTAAAGAAATATATGAAATGCCCTTTGAACTTATGCTTATTATGTATTTCCCCTTCGTTTTAATTAGTACGACGCCGCACGCTCTTTAAGTTCGCGCAACTGGAGCCCTTGATGTCCTTAATTATATATTAGCAATTGAAGTGCCTCTGCTCCGTTTCATTTACGGACATAAATCTTTCAACTTTTTCAACTTTGAGCCCGCCACTGGCTAATTCATTAAAGCGTTTACAAGAGCCCCGGCGATATACGCGCGCCAGGTTGTCGTTCTTAATTCACTTATCCTTGTCCGCTGCCTCGCGTACACGGTCGCGTGCACATTTCACGTTTTTTCGCGTGCACGCGTGTGCCTCGCACGATATCGTGCGCGGGAGCCAGAAGTATGGAAAATGTATGACTGAAACGGGCATGCGAAAAAAGTTTCAATTATGCCAAGTAACGGGGGAGGGGACAGGATGAGGACAAAGCTCGAAGGAACGCGGTGGAAATATGCGGATGGAGTACCTGTCTCCTATTTCGATAATCGGTGTGATTTTATCGCATCTTATAATCACGATACCATTTCGTTTATTATGAGTGCAAAGTAGATTACACAATTGGAGAAAGATCATATTTAAAAAGGGACATAAAGTGAACTCCTTGAATTTTCATTTAATTTAGGATTTGAATCACACGAGTATAGCTGAGAGATCCTTATATCAATACCTTTAGTCTAATTATCGGTCTGAAAACATACTGTTTATTTTTTAGTACAAAGATTGTTGCACACGTGGATACATATGAAATATTATAACGAGCCTAAAACTTATACTCGTTCCTTGGTCCTCGATGAGTGTTCACAGTCGTCGGATGAGCAGTGCATGCTCACGCGGCACAAGCAAGTCCAGCATTCTTTTCCCCCGCTATCTGAACGAGTTTACATCCACCCTGTAACGCACACGCCCATCGTCCGAGCAACACCTAACATCGAATTACAGCCACTGAAAAGGGAGAAAAAGAAAGTGTCCATCTCGGAGCGGCGTGGCACTCGTTCGCGATTCTTCAACGTGCACGCGTACAATGCCGTTACGTACGTATTATCCCCGCGTGTGCACTTCGCCGCGACGTTTAAACTCGGCTAATGGCCATTCCGCGAAACGTGAAATGCACTCGGCCTCATTTGCCTTTCCGTTCCGCGGACTATCTTCCAGCACTTGGCCGCGTATCGTTGACCTTTTAAGCGGCCGCTCCAAATTCCAGCGGATTATCGTGCCCGAGTTAGGCAGCCTTTCTCACCAGTTCGTAAAAATTTCTATCTTGAATTTTTAGTCCGAACGCAGGAACATCTAGCTGCAGATTCTTTAGGAAGGAGACACTGTTCTCTGGCACTAGATAAAACGAATGCAAGGAAATTGAATGAGTGGCGTTAATTTAAGAAAGAACGCAATTTCCTTGATTCAATCAGAACTCCCATTTCACATGAGTTTTACATTAGCGCGAAAATGAAGATCTTGCTCGTGAAGAACACAATGTAAAACACCGAGCAATGTTTCCCGCGTGGTTAACCATTTGCCATCGAATCGTTCAATCATCGATGGCACAGCCTCCCTGCTGGAACATGTCGAACGCATCCTGGCGTCGGAAGTTCTCTTCTCGAGCCGACACTCTCTCCCGCTCTCTCTAGTTGAGGGACTATTAATCTCCGCCGCAGACCGATGTTGTACGCTCCTTCCGAGAAGCTTCCTCGACACGCGTACACGGGAATGCCCGTGAATGTGAGCCAAGGGACTGCAGCTCATTGGCACCGTCGCGAACATTATCGCGGAAGGTGTTCCGGATGCTTCTGCGGGCGCTGCATCGTCGACAGGTGCGCAGCTCGACTGCAGAAGACGCTCGAAGCATGCGTCTGGGTACTGTAAGCTTCATTAACCGGCTTGTTTTCGTTCTCGTCGAGGTTGTCCCAACGCGGTCGCGTCCCAGTCTCCTCGGGGATGATTACGAAAACGATGATAACGCGATCTTTTGTTCGCCGAAGGAGGTGAATCATAAATAATGCAAATAAAAACGGGTACAATAAAAAAAAAACACTATCGAGGACGTAATTGTCCTAAAGAAAGCATGAAAAAAGTTTTAATATAAAGGGATGGTGTCGTTTCAAGTTTCATGAAAGCGTAAGGTGATTTCCATTGCTCGCCCCTGAATTTACCGCATCGTTGAAACGGGAGTGGAAGAAGATATTTACGCGAGTATACGCCACTTCCGGCATTATATCCGGTAATAATTGACGCAGTAAATTGGCCACGCGATCGCGACTGTAATAAATACGTTCATAGAGAATAATAAATGCGTCTGGCTTCTTTATAGGGGATACAAACGCTCGGATAACTTTCAGACCGAGAATTACGGCGGGAAGATAGGCTTCTTACTGCGCTAAGGGCTTTCAATGAAAGTCTCGGTTATGGTAAATTTGATGACTCTGGCTATTTAACTGCGATAAGCTGGCAACATAATATGAACAGTGGCCATGAAAGAATTACGGTCCATTTAAATCGTTCTCTCTTTTTCGTAATGAAACGAAAATACTGCATAGTTCTCGAGAGCATGCGACAAGAAATGGGGAAAGAAAGCGAGAGGAGCTCGTGTCGGTCACTGAACACCGTCGGTCCCATAGCTATTAGTCACCCATTCTATCCCCTTTTTTTCCTCGGGTGACTTCCGATTTTAGCTGCAATCACTACGTAACCCATCCTACTAGCCCCTCGCTTCCCACCGCTTTCTCAACCCCGTTCGCCGGCCAGATATAGCACCCCGCCTTTATCTCGTCCGCGTTACCGATCCCTTTTACGCGGGAACGGTTCGATTACTCTTACACGGCTCTTACTATCTTATTCTCAAGTCGTTTCTTTTTCCGCCTGTTCGTCATTTCGCACCGAAACGTTCCATCGATTCCCCGCTCCTTTTTTTCCATCCCATTCCGCTCTGGGCTACTATTTTACTTTCCGAGCGGGTGTCTCTGCCATCTCTGGCTTCTTCATTTTCTTAAGAAGCTTTCCGTAGAATTTCGTAGCGACTCTTTTCGACGAAAGCCTCGCGGAGATCGCGTCGAAATTATCACGCTTGCTGTATTTGAAAGTTTGAAAATAGTCTTCCCCTTAACAGTTTTATGTAGAGGAAGATTATTTCCGAAAGAACCGTCCCTTCGCGAAAGTCCTTGCAGGAAACATAAAAGTGTAAGGATGCAGCCACGGCTCATTCTTCTTGAAAAATGAGTGGACTCTGTTGACTTCTGAGGACAAAAGCCATCGCCTTGAAAGTGCCACTGCGTTCACGATAGCCGAGAAATTTTCAGCCGCCAGCAGGAAGATCCAAAAGGGACTTCCTACGCGCGAAAGCATCTTGTGTCAGAAATTTGCCAGCTGCGGATGCTGGAAAAATTCTAGAGAATTGTGACTGCGAGGAAAATGGCATCCGCGAATCCTACTTCCTCCGCGAAACGGAAACGAAGTGGCCTGCGCTATGAAATCCCGGCGCACAGACTTCTCTGACTTTTGAGCTCCGGCTACGCTTGCCGGGCCCCGCTGGATGTTCGTTAGAAGCAACTACATCGCTTATGGAGCATTTTTTTCTTCACAGACGCGCGTTGGAACTTTACAACCGTGGTTACGCTCTTTATTGCTGAAGTTAACTTTAAAATGACAGGATGACACTTTATGTGATGCCTCACGCAGGAAGTTTAACTTGAACTTTGAAACTTGTATATCTTATTCACTTCTTGAACCTTGGAGAATAAACTTTTCTGTTAGATTTCGCAATCTTTCTGTGTCGTTAGTCTGGAAAGTTGAAAAGTTCGATAAAAGAACGTGCGCTATTCTTCTGCTTTACGATGCTTCGTCTTGTCTTTGGAACAATTTCTAACGTTCGGTATTGTATGTATAAAAAAGACGATAAAATTTGTGTCTAATAAAAAGTAACACAGGAATTCACGAGGATTCGAGAACGAACGGGGAGAAGGCAAACAAATTGCGACGCGTCCCGCAAAAGAACAGAGACGGTCGAGAGCGCCAAGGGGTTAATTTGGCGCGCAGCGACGACGCACGTTTTATTAATTTACGTGCCGGTGGCGCGATCGCGCGCGGCCTTCTCAAAGAGTCGCGGACGTTCCTTTCGTTCGTACGTCGGAATAATTTAGCTGGGAAGGGCAGGTCGGAGGAGAGTCAACGGCGTGTTAAATGCACATCGCCGCGCATCCCCGACGTATCGTGCTCGATGGCTGTGGCAGCGTTGTTCTTATTATTATTTTATGCTTCCTGCGACCGGTACGCGGCACCGTACATCCTTTGGTCGAATCACGTATGTATGCACCAATGCGAGCAACACGATTCGACGATAGCCCGCTACCTCCCGTCGAGTCTCCACGTCCGAGGGTGCGCGTACTCGATCTTGTACTCTGTTCCTTTTCCGTCTTATCCATTCCGCTTGCTTTCTTTTTCTAACCATTCCCCTTCATTTCTCCCTGTCGTTGCTGAAACTTACGATAAATGGAGAACTATTCTATTCGCGGTTGTGGAAACATAGATACGTTCACCAGCGGCGTCTCCGCGGAGCTCGGTACACTGTTTCGGCCACTTGTAATCTCCTTCCGTGATAAACCCTGGCGAAAGTCAGAGACGTGGCTCACCTGTGGACTCGACAAGTAGATCCAATTCAAGACCGAAGGTCCATTGCAAGCGTCGAATACCTGGAATCTCATCAAGTGGAGGTACTTGCCCACAAAAGAAGCGTGCAACTATGCATCGTACTAGCTTCTAAGAGGCTTGTTTCGCGTTAGCGAGGCAAAGCCTGTGTGACGTTTCGTCAAGATGCGGGCGTCGATACGCGCGCTCCGCTCGAAAGAGTCGCCTTCCCTCCTTCTTTCTCTCGTCTTCTCCGTTGTTCATCCCGGCAGCACGCTCGACGCTTCTTCTGATCATCTGGTGCAATGTACGTGGCATGCTGAGAGTTACGTGTAGCTGAAGGTCCTTCGCTTTGCGCGAGCATTGAAATTGCGAAGGTTGACATAGTAGCGAGGCGGCATGGCACGACAGTACGCGGAGAATCTCATTGGTGCACCTAGCGCTCTCTAGTTTGCGTAGTGAAATATGAAAAGCGGGAGTAGCAAAATGAGGGAACTGGCTGGGCAAGGCTTCCTCTTTCTGTCTTCTTTCAGGCTGCATTCCCTGGCCTCGCGCATCGTATATGGAATTTGGAAACTTTGTCATCGACGGAGTTCCATCAACAATCTCTTCATTTATAACTATCTCTACTGACAAACGTAATTCTTTCCTCGAAAACCAAAAGAAGCCTTCTTTAATTTTTCATGAAAAACTATTCCGGCAACACGAGTCGTAATGCTGCTAATGCGACAGATCCGAAGATTCGTGAATGTTTACATCTGTATAGTAAAGTCGGAGAAATTCATACGACTGACTCGGGTCCATTCCAACTACGCCTAGAAACGAACGAAGCATTTCGATCGATGAAGAGATCGTCATTTGGAAGAAACTCGTTTGATCGATGGCGGCCATCAAAGATTCCCCGACTTTCGTGCCGGCACAGAAAGCTGTTTTCATCCCTCGACGCCACGGGAAAAACTAACAACGCTATTTCCACTCGGTTTACTGGCGTTTCCTGCACACGGCGCCGACCTTGGAACATTCCTGCCGCTTCTTTCACGACGAATTCTCTCGAAGCGCTACAACGCTTTCAGTCGGACCGCGAGACGGATGAGAAGAAAATGTTCCCGGGAAACGCTGACCGTATCAGTTTCGATTAAGCGATTCCGCGGCCGACAACGAAAGAAAGAAGAATATGCCAACAGGGAATCTTCTAGGATTCCTCGTTCGTGAATCGACATCTGTGCACTGAGAGTCGTCGCATCGGGAAGCAAGGACGCTTCTTATCAACCCCTTAGGTGAAGTTACGAGGCTGGAGAAACGTTTAGTTCTATTAATCATATTATCTGGATCTGAGGGTTTTAGGTCTGTTCTCCAACCATGATTCATGTGAAGCCTGGAGGTACGAGATCCTACAACACGAAAGGATTTCTTCTTTTCAAACTACAGTTCGCTGGAATGGTGTTTCTTACCCCCTCGTTATTTATGCTGAAATCAATATCACGGAACTCTTATTAAGACCAAAGTCAATTATAATTGACTATCGCAGATTGTAAACATACTTTCTACGCAAACCGTTTAGCAATTTATAGCAATTATACAGTTCCAATTGCCATGTATTGTTCCTTCCCATTTAATTAATGGGCGAAGACTAATCTTCCAGAACCATTCATCCTTAAACACGGTCCAATTCAGTCGATTTGAATATACATTTACATCGCCCGAACTATTCATAGCAGCCCCGAGACACATTTGGCCACAAGGACAAGGTACATTTGTATTCATACGGAAGGCCGCGCCGAAGGTTCGGGGTGTGCGCGTAAGTACCCGCGTAACTTAGAGAGTTTGCAGAAGGTAGAATCAGTAGCGGTCCGCGGTACAGGGGAGACAGAACTCGGTTTGATATATGGTTGCAAGTTCTCCTTCGAGCTGGGAAGCGCGAACACAATCCAGGCACAATTCTCCCTCCCCTGTTGTCGCCCTACATTTCGCTGTTCCACTAGCGGTCCTTTGGTCACTCCGTTGAACGTAAGAAACGCCAGAAGTTGAGACGCATGAACGAATTTGTAGCGCCTTCGTCGTGAGGTGAGGATGAACAGCACGCTGGAAACGTGGTGAAAAACTGCTGTCCGGCACTGCTGCCTTGCAGAAAAATAGCAACGATTTGACGTTTTCCTAGAATTTCCGCGACGCACGCAATTGCTGATCGCATTCGCATACATACCATCGTTCAACGGATTATCCGTAAGACAGTAGAGCAGTCGGGAATTTTAAACTAACATTACCATCCACTATTAGCACAATATGCACAAGCAACGAGCGTAATTTCGTTAAGCCAGCGCGCCACTTAATCTCGCGTCGCTCCGGTTCATTAGCCGCGATATGAAATTTCGGCCGCGGCCGGACGAGACGAAGGAATTGCGGGAAACCGGCTACGCGGTGGCCCGCGTGCAAGTTACACAGCGGGAGAAGTCGGCGAGCCGGCCAAGCCAAACTCTGCCAGCGAAACTAAACTAATTTGCTGAAACTTTTATTAATATGCACCTTGGCCAAAGGTTCCGCCGGGCGTGGCGGATAAACAAACGTGCAGATAACGCCTGGCCAGCTCGTCGGACTTGTGCTGATGGAAGCATTAACGACAAGGTAGTTGGAGGGAAGGAGAAACGTTACCGGTGGAACAGCAATGTCGGAACAGCGGCGCACGGCTGGCGGGTCGCGATTCCTGGAAACTGGAATCAGACAGGGGGAAGAGTGTCCTCGAATCGCGACTGTAACTTCAATGCTTCAGTGTTAACCTAGTCGAACGATATCGTGTCCGATCGTTCTCTCTGTCGACATGGGTGTGCGGGGTACACATGCCTAACGGTTCGAAGGATTCGCGTGCGCGCACCCGGACCACCGGTGGATGCGCACCGCGGACCCGATCGGAGGCAAGATTGAACGAGCTTGTCATTCGGTCGGCATAAGATTAAGCGCGCGCGTCGTTCGGATTTACAGGAAGATCGATATCGGGTCGAAACAATCGTTTTACCAATGCAACGATATTAAGGTAACGACTCGCCTTAAATATACTTAAGTATCGGGGAGCGTAGCGCCTCCATGCCCGGCGCGCTCTCGCGAGATTTATTGAGGGCAACGAAAGTATTAAACAGGTTGCATACGCCCGGTCGCGATTCGAATAATTAATTACGCATGACGGACGAGTGATTTTTCAGCGTCCGAGGGGTAGTGCCGCGATCCGGAAGAGTTATCGGTTCCACGGGGTGGCTGACGGCTAGAAGCACGCTTCCCTTTTCTTTCCCTCGCATCTCCAAGCCTTTTCCCTGGCTTTCCAAGGCTCGCACGTTCCTCGCGCGTACACAATGATATCAACGGTAATTAGTTTTCATTGTCCGCCGACCGATTCGATCCTATTCGATTCCCCCCCCCGTTCGTCTGATGGAAAAAGTCGAACAGGGGAGAGAATTCTCGAGTAAACACCGGTGTATCCTCTTTCTTCTGTCGCTCTTGTGTCCGTCGTTCTCCCCTCCCGTGTCGCTCCGCGTCTTTCGCCTTCTTCTGCTTCTCTTTTGCTGCCTCCCCGTCTTGCTCGTCTCCTTCTTTTGCATCGGCTCCCCTTCTCCGGCCGCGCCAACCACGTCCGTGGGTGTAAATCTGTCTCCCAGATTAAGTCCGAACCCTGAGTTGTATAAATTGAAGCCGATCTCTCGGCCGGGGCTCCGGAGTAGCTACTCGGGCCACTTTGTTTTCGTTTATTTGCTGTCGGCAAACATGCCCGGTCTTCCTCGCAGCAGCGAGCAACCAGCAACGGCTGCGTCCTGCTCGCATACGTTGCTGCACGGCCACGTAGACCGCCGCGCTGGATTCGCCTACACTCGTTTCTTTCGCGAGCTGCGTGTGCACGTTCAACGGTGTATGAGATTTCGAACACTGCCTCGCCTTTATTATGCACGACAGTGTTTGCTCGCGAATCTTTAATACGAGCACGGGGATGCACGCGGCTGCCCGTGGTACGCGTACGAATTTTCACCCGATCGTCGGTGCATAAAATCACTTGCCATAGGATATCATAGAGAAGTCAGTGAAAAACTAGTGTCAGGCTTATTATTTTCTTGCTCTTTATCGATCGGAAGGCTCGCAGTTCCATTCGGACATCCCGTTTTACAAAATTTCTTCCGCTTCGGCGGATCTGCTACAAACATGCACGCTCGAAATCTCTTTATACACGGGAACGAATGCATCGAGGATTCGCTTCTCAAGCGTGCGCATATCTTTGCAAACGTGAGCACGTCCTGCGTACACGAGGGTAAACCAATCACGTGTGCAGAAAAGGACGAAGGAGCTCTGTGCATGTTTCGTTCGCAAGGGTCTTTCCGTGGCTTTGAAGCGAACAGAGAATCTTAGCATTGTCTTGGCGAAATTGGACCCTTTGTTGTATAGTAATGGGAACATTAATATCACCGAAGAGAGGATATTTCTACGGAACTTCGATACGTCCTGTCGGAAGAGACTCACGATACGCAAGCTTCCCTGGGAATTTTGTGCAAAAAAAAAAATTTTCCGCATCTGCGCAACTGAAAATTCTGCCGTTTTCACAATAGTCTCACTATTTCATTTTTTATTATATCGCGATCCGTCGCCGCTTTATTGCTCCCAGATGTAACTGAAAGCTGTGCTTGTCCACGCGACAGGGGCACAGTGGGGCAATAACGAGATACAAAATATCGTTCGCGAACTAGGTGAAAAAGAATCTTGCTCGCAGGCGAAACATGAATTATTCAGATGCTTTAATTTATAGTCGCTCGAAAGTCTTAAAAAGTCTCCACAGCAGCAAAATTGCAAATTCTACAAGCTAAAGTTTCGAGGCTTTATACTTTCCACGGATTTCAACCCCTTTTTTCGAATGAAAAAAAAGAGAATGTCCCCCGAACACGTGTGATCGGTGCCGTACGCGTGTGTATCGAGCAGCGCGGAGAATGAATCGCGGTGCACGGTGATATATTGCTGGTGCGGAAAAATGGTTGCACCGTCGGGGGAATAAAGGGAAAGCTGAAATGCAGTTTACGCTTTGGTTCACGACGAATCGCCTTCGTCGGTTGGTTACCGTCGCGTTTGTCACCAGAAGCAGTTGTCGTGCAAGCGCGATCGTCGTCCGTGCACCGTACTTCCGGCGAAAACGTGTCCGAATTCGACGCTCGCGTCTATCAAGGGTCGCTTTCCACATTTCCATTGATGAACAGAAGACTTTTAGTTGCACCTTATAGTTCATTAATGAGACGATTCATACGAAAATAAAAGGAACACGATCATTTACAAGGGATCTAACGTTCTTCAATAAGTATCCCTTTCAAGACGGATATCACGATCGAAATGAATCCTCAGCCACGGATAACAATAGATCCTCCCGGGTGTAACGTTTCCAGAAAACGGTGCTTTCTCACCGTCGAGAAGCGAAGGAGATACCGGTCGCAATATGTTGGCCACACGGTCACCGTTCGCCTTTCGTACGAGCACCTTCATACCGAACGCGGACTCCGTAATCTGGCAGATTTTATTTTCTCCGGCAGGATGGCAGCGGTGGCTTCGACGACAGTTCGAGAACTCATAACTCACGGGGCGCCCGTTCCTGCGGAAACTTCGATATCCACCGAATATGGCGCGAGAGCCTGGGTGACTTCGAGCGAGACCAAGTTCTCCGCATCCTTCCGCGCGCACGGGGCTGGTTCGCCTTCGATTCTCGATGATAGCGAGCGTTTTGGTCCACGATGGTCACCGTGTTGCCTGTCGTTCTTACTTCGCCAGCCTTTCGTGTTACACGGTTCACAGATTGCTTTCTCGCTTTCTCTCTCTCTCTCTCTCTCTCTCTCCATCCTCGTGCACCGTCGATTTAACGAAGAAAAATTGAAACGTCATACTCGGTCGATCGTGATCGCGTCACATGTTCGTTTAGCCGCTACACCAACGGTTGTTCTATCTGTTCGTTTATTCTTGGTCGAAGGAAAGGTAAAAAGTTTCCGCTCTTTCTTTCAATTAACTCTCGAAGTTCCTTGGATCTCTGTTCGGAAACGAGTCCAGGAAAAGGACTGGTTAGAAGATCTTGAAACAATGTCGAGTTGGAGGGGAGAGTAGCTTTGCCGGTCCAGGACTGCGTAACGCGTATATCAATAATTCGACACGGTACATGGAGTGGATAAGCGTCCCTTGACAATGGACATTGTTCTCGGATCGATAGCCGCATGTTCCATTTGATACAAGCTTGCTCCACGACTCTACAATTCGGTGGGAAAACATAAGTAAGTTTCTGCCATCGATGAATCGTTGTAACATAAAGAGCACGATACTGTTAAAAATGTAAATTAGTTTCACGGGACATAACACGAAGAAGAAGGGAATGAAGGATCTATTTCTTTCCTGTTTCATTGTTTTCCATACTTCGCGTCACTTATAGAGGTTTATCGTATCGCAGAATAGGGCGAAGACAGGAAGAAAAGTCACGAATCGTTTCGAGCCAGCGAAAACGGACTTATTTATCGTTCTCCCCGGCCAACTTCTGCGAAAGCGAAAAGCGAAACTCGAAAACGTACACCAGAAAAGAATACGTTTGAAATATTGATGCTTTCTCTCGATTCGGCTGCATTTCAGTCGCAAGCTGTATACGGAAACGCTGAAACTTGTTCCCGCGCCATCAACTTCATCTGCGCGGCAAATGGCTTTCCCGTATCCCAATGCGAGACAGTATCGAAAGAACCATCGAACTGTGATAGAAAAATTCAGCACCCTTTATTTTTTCAAATTGATCTCCGAGTCGATATAATGCCAGTGTGCAACAGAATCCGTCCCTTAAAGTTGCCCACAGAGAATGCGAGGAAAATTTTTGCCGAATGGTAAACCTATGATTACTTCTACTTTTCAATATCCAGGATTATAGAAAAATTACAATTTCCTCTGCACTGGTAGACATCAGACCAAAAACAAATTGTTTGTTATTAAAGTAAACGGATTCCAGTAAATCCTGATTTACGAAATCTCCCCTAAATCAGAATATTCTTGTCTGGAGACCAATCGTAAAATATTCGTTGACAAAAGCAATCGGCACAATCGGAAGTGCCAAGTGGGAGCAGCAACCAAGCGTCAGCCGCGGTGGTGGCGCGAAAACAGGTACCTACTGCCGGACAATGGGCATTGTGCTCGGATGGCCCGATAAATACATCGTCGACTGATTATGTTATAGGGTGTCGTGGGAGCAGCACCCCCGGACGTATTTGCCATCTAAGAAGTAGGAGACGAGGCTCGTTGCCCGTGGCGCGGAAAACGAGATCATTATACGCGCGATCGCGAGAGGAAGCGAGCGCGTGGAGGCGAAATCGCGGAGCGGGAGAAAGCGGAATGGGAAGCTTGTTTATTCCTCCGGTCCAGTCGCCTATTGTTACACGCTCCCTTCGATGCAGCCCGTTCATTCCATTCAAATGTTGCGTCTATCGATTGCAGGTAGGGCCTCGACCAATTGCCAATCGGTCGGATTCAAAGGGGTTCAGGAAAGAGAAAACTCGGGGAAGGGGGTGACTTCGGAAAAGGCCCATTGACACCTCGATAAAATTGGTCTTGATCGAAAGCGATAGCGAAAGGGTGGGAGCCATCTATTCGGATTTATTCGGACGTTTTTTAGACAGATGGCATCGGGAGCGCGGGTGAAACGGGGAACGAACTTTCGTCGCATATCGACTTTCTACGGTTTACAATTTATTCCCGGCTATTTTTTTTTTTTGTAGACGCACCATCGCGATACGAGATTGTGCAACGAAATGGTACAGAGTTCACTGACGTTGTCGAATATGTAACGGCCTTTTATTTTTTATTATCAGCAGCATCGCAGTTGTTAAATTCTATTGAATATTGTAAAATTTTATTTCCGTTTCGAGGAACGAATCTTTCATTTTTATCGTGCTGCGATATGAGTCTCCTTGTGGAAAAATCAGTTCGTGAATGCAAGAGCTACCGTGGCAATCCGTTTGCTTCGGGCCTGCTTCCATGCTATTCTTCCTCGCCATAAAGTAGTCTCGCCCGATATGCGGTTCAGCCGCCTGACCTAGCTGCGCTCTGTTGCAGTGGAATCGTGCCCAGCGTTCGGTAACGAATCCACACCGACATTAGACGTTCGCCGGATCGTTCCGACTGCAATATATTTCATAGACATTTACAACCTGAAAACATTACGAGCGTCCGTGTTTCTTTTTTTCTTTTCGAACAGCTTCGAACTTAAAAAAGAATTCTCGGATTTTTAGCTCACGTTCGCCAGACTATCGTTAGACCGCCGTTAAAGATCTTTCGGTGCAATTTCGCCGGGTGAGCGTTTTACGGGCCGCTAATACCTCCAGCTGCTGGTGTTCGCGACCAATTACCGGTATCCATTACTTATCGAAACGGTCGGGAATCTTTCGTCCATCTTGGCTCCGGTTATCGATCCCACGACACCAGAACTAGCCACCAATCGCGAGTAAATCCTCTTAGGAGGAAGGCTAGGGTGTGGAACCGGGGATCGGGAACGTATTGTTATCATAACTATAGCGGCCGACATATGTAAATGGTTAGAAATTAATTTGGCAGAAGTTCGGTATTACAGCCAGCTAAGCTTCCCCGCACTCTGTAGCAACGAGGGAGACGGTGTGCAAGGATAGGGAATGGCGAATGAGAGGAAATAAAGCGCGGTGGCCTACTTCCGCCTTCTACCTCTCGCTTGCTCTTTCCTAACTATTCTATAGAGTTCTCCGCGGGGCAGAGAATCGGCGAAAGGAAAGACTTCACGAAGTTAGTAACTTCTCTGTCTTCCTTCCTCTGGTTCCGCCACTGTTCCAGCGTTCTTCATTCTTCCGTCCTTCGGCTGCTAGATTCTAGCACGTCTACGTATAGCTGCTGCTTCCAGCGAGGCGACGAAGCTCTGCCTCATTCGAGTGCAGCAGCAGCGATAGGTATCGCGCTCGAGGTTCTGTCGTTTTATTAATGACCCGACGAATAATTGATTCTCTGATGGAACTCCGGTGAGAAGGCGCGCGAGCGCGACGATTATAAATGTAATACGCGGCTCGGTCCCCTTGGGGCGCAGATGCACAGCTAGCTCGCCCGATCTTGCCGCGGCCTCGCGGCCAAGAATAAGACTGATAAAATGCGTTTCGACGGGAGGCTGCGGATATTAATGGGAAAAATTCGACGGCAACGCATTGCGGCGTTAGACTGGCAGGCAGCGCACAATAACGCAGGAGTTATGGCGTATAATCGTATTCTTGAACGGACGGGCGAGCGCATCGAGCCTCATGCATCGGCGAGCACACGCATCCAAGATGATACTTATCCAAGGTATAGCCTATAAGCGGCGCACACGTACAGCTCGATGAGTATCAATAGCTATCTCGAGAACCGGTAGGTATGCGCGTTGGCGCGAGACTCCGAATAGCGCTGGTCGGGAACGTACGAGGATCTGCAGAGCGCAAATCCGAAATGGAGATCTGAATTGATGAATCCTTGCTTGCAACTGTTCGATTTACGCGATGCGCGCGAAGTTGATGGGAATCGTATCGAGGTGCTGGAAAAGTTTTTGACGCTTCACTGTATACCGCTAAAGAAATCTCTTTTTACTTGAAACCACGCGGAGAATATATTAACCCGTTTCACACATAGGAGGGTTAATGCATTTCATATCGTATACCGTTCAAGACACTCCTTCGGGAATCGCAACTTCCTCTTCCGCTCAATTCGCATTCCGTCGACCCGAGGCGTACCGGCGTTCCATTAAGATTCATCGTGGCCAGCCAGGAAATAAAGAATACACGTAATAACGCGTCGTTATCGTTTGGTACCTCTACGCAACGTGATCGTAGCTCGAGCACGATTCCTCGAAAGTCACTCGAGCCTGCTGACAGATCACCGCGTGAACGGTCTTCCAGTTAATTTGCCTCTGACATACGACCCGAACGGTGTTATTACAGCGTATAACTTAGCACACGGTCCGCGATGCATGCCGCCCCGCGTTCCGACCGCGATCAAGTGAAACAGGTTGCCGCCTAGGCGATGCCGGTGTCGAGCCTGCGGCGAGAGAAGGCCAAGGAAGGACTTTGCTGCCTCCTTGTACCCTAGTCCCTTTTACTGCTTCTATATTCTTCCATCCTCGGCGTGTGGAGTCAGCCAGTGGGGCATGGGAGCGCGAGCGGCTCTCTAAGCAACCCGATCGCGACGCGATGGAATTCGTGCTCGTCCAGACACAGCGACGCGCTCGCCTCTTCTTATTCTCCCTCGTTCTGGCCTCCTCTCGACACTCCCCATCCCCTGTTCATTGTTCCTCTCTTTGTCGCTACGCCACTGTCGGCTCCTGCGTTTCCTCTCCGTTGATTTCGTCCTGGAGACGCGGTATTCTAGCCGCCACGCAGCCAGAGGACTCGGCTGCGGCTCGAGTCCCATACCTGTCGCAGTTTAGAAGCTAATTGTTCGATCAATTCTTTCCCAGCAGTTTCTAGCCGAACACCTGCTGCGTTTGGAAGAACTGTCTCTCGTAGGGTTCCCTGCAACTCTACTTTCTCGGGGAAATCGCTGCCATGTGCACGAGCCGAACCCCGATGATCGCCCAATTTCTAAAACCTCTTCAGCCGACACCCCTTCGGTGCCAGCGTGCTCGAGCACGCTCCTCGATCGGAATATTCGGAAGGGAGCGAGTCGAGAGCGCAAAGTTTGCCACCAAGGCGTGGCTGAATGAGACGATCGCCGGTTCTCGCGGCGAGAAGAGAGGAAGAGTTCGGGGGAAGACAAGTGGGGTCGGTATTTCGGCGAGCAGGGGTCGCCGCGCGTGCATGCACATCCTGGCGCTGGTAGCTGCGAACGAGCAGCCTTCTCCTCTCTCGCCGGATCCCGGCATCCCATCGCGAGACGTAAGAATAAACAGGTTTGCTGCGTCCTTACAAGAGACAGGGGAGGAAGGAGTCGTCGTGGGGAAGGATGAGAGGGCAAGGGCGAGGCGAGAGCGCTCGACACGCACCGAGAACGACGGTGGAGAGCGCAGAATACGAGAAGAAGGACGACCGGGAGAGGCGAAGGATGAGAAAGGAGTATCCGTCCTGTCTTCTTCCACGCAAGAAAAGGGCCAACGCTATCGATACACTTAAGAATCGATGCTAGTTACATCTACACACGTTGCTGTCGCAGTTGCATATTGATTGATACGATATGTTTGATTCGTTGTTAGCAGTGTTCAATCAACTTTTCAAATAGATCCTTCTCACTGGTTCCCTCCCAAATGGTATCAGAGATTGTACATTATCATTGAGCTCGACTGGACAGCCGGTACACGATATTAAAAGGTTTGCAGTTTCGTTACTTTGCCACGTCTGCACAGTAGACACGCGGTTCTCCGGGATCTGCAGGACAACCCGGCGTTCAATGTTCCCTACCATGGTTTTCACAGAAGCAGCAAAGGTGAGAGTGGTCGAGTGGTCGATTCTCAGGCGGCGAAGTGGTATCCGGCTTTCTCGATCCTCGAAGGAGAAACGTCCTTCGGGCTTTTTCTACGGCTGTTTCGTTCAGCGAAGGCCAGCTCGATCCTAGATACGTCGCGGCGGCACAATAGCCGTACGTGAAATTGGCGCGGTAGTTTCTTATCGCCGACCCCGCTGTTCGATTCGTTTCTCCTGCAAGCGCGACTACCCTTTCATCCACGCGAACCGAGCTTCGTACCTACGTAGTCGCGCATTGTATCGGCGAATTCGTTCGGGGCAGAACAGATTCTTCGAAAGTTATTGCCGGCTGATTTTTCAACGACTCGCCTCGTCCGGGAGAAATATCGATTGGACTGCGAAGAAATGTGCCTCGATCAAAATTTCTTAACCGCCGCACGGAATTCTTCCTACACGTCCGTGAAAATCGCGACACGCGAGGCGATCCCTCGCGCTAATTACCAGGAGCGATTTAGTCGAAACGCTTCTTCGCTCGTTCGCCGGGATTAATTGCGTTCCGTCGATTCCTTTTAAATCCGCACGGAATTAATTGCGTTTCTACGTCGCGAGATCGCAAAGGGACGCGGGTGAAAGGAGGAGGGCGAGGGGGCCGATCCTTTTTGTCCCTCCGTCGGCTCGTAAATCGATCAAACGCCGAAATCGAGTGTCCATAGTTCGTGCTCACGATACACGCAAATGTATTCGTGCGCGCACGGCGGTATGGTATGAAGAAGCAAGTGAACGCGTACGAACACACCTGCATAACAGACGGCGAAAGGGAATGCGCTTGGACAGGTCCAGACGGAGAAAGCAAGGCTCGGCTCAGGCTGCCGCGCTTACCTCGTCGTAAATATAAACGTGTTTCGCACATTAGTCGAATTAATTAAATGCTAATTATGATCGGCCGGTGGCACAACGTGCATACTGATATCGTCCACGATTTCCACGCTCCTTTCTGCATATATCTTTGTACGCGTGCACGCACGTAATATAACTATACATACACACGAACATGGCCTGTTGAATCTTATTAAACCGGAGCTCTCGGGAGACCGGCTCCTCCCTATCTTCTCGCCGGCCCTTCTTTTCCGATCGACCGTTACATCGGAGCGGAATCCTGGCGTTGGCGAGTAGAAGACAGTGAACGCGAAGCTCTTACACGCGATTTGTCGTTCATCGCCTTATTTCGAATCTCTTCCCTGATACTTATTTCACTTTATTCGACGATGAAGGGAGAGGCTTGTGATAGTCTTTTTTTTTTCCTGCGGACATTTTTGCCCGGGCTACCGGGTGCCGGCTCTCGCCGTTAATCTGCAAATATTCGCTGACTGTAATTAAAGACACGCCGGCTCGGCTGTCCGTTCGCCCGATTCTTTGGCTGGTATCGTGCACGGGATCTTGACGGCGAAGCGGTGATTATCGTGTGATGAATCCACCGTGACGGAGGCGGGACAGGTTCGCTCGAAATCGTGAAACGATTCGGTATAATTATCTCGCCTCGGGTCCGCCACGTGGGAAGGGAATAACTTAACTCTCGACGAAATTACAGAGGACGAAGTCTTCCACCCTTTTGCAATTCTTATTATCATTCAAGGGTTAAATACGAGGAATTTCTCGCATCCTCGGGATGAGTGAATTATAAGTAGACGCGCAACTTTCGAGTTCGCTAATTCGATTCAAAGTTTGTGTAAAGGTAGGCGTGTATCGTTTATGATAATGCAGTTAAGTACATTGCGCGCTGTATTCAAATTTACCTGCTTTGTACAGAAGCGTGTAACATTAAATTACTAATTTATTAACGCGGCATCGTACAAGTAGCGTTATATTAGATACACGCGAGAGACGAAGTAAATTGATCAAGCCTACGTAGGCGTATGTCGCGTGTCTCTTTAATTAACCAAGCCAAGATGAATGAAATAAATTGCATCAGTACACCGTACATTTTCTTTTCATCTTCGCAACATCGACATCGTGACATAATTAGCTGCAAAACGTCACTCAGCGATCCTATCGATTGCTGAATAAACTCCACCATTTTCTCCGACACGTGGATAATAAATGAAAGAACGCACTACCCTCGGTTGCTTCGATTTCCATCGACAAGAGCGAGCGACCGGATAAGAGGGCATTAATCATTCGCGAAGATGGCTATCAGACGTTCCGTGTCGCGTGAACAAATGGAAATTCATCGAATCGCATGGAAAGTCGACGGTTCGTCCTAAGGTGGAGCGCGAAAGCGCGAGGGCGAACCATAAATCGCCGGTTGTCTGGGAAACAATCGGTGAAAAATAGCCCGCTGCCAAGTGGACGCGCAACCGATCGGGGTTAATGCTGTTGGATCGTCGATTGTCAACACTGCATACAATCGTGTTTATCTAGATTCTTGTTAGACCCCATTAGAGCGGTGAATAAACGCGAGTGCGCGCACGCGTGCAGCCTCGTTTCGTTCAGGCTAAAACGCGTACACCGATATCAGTGCCGGCAATTACTCGACCATGGTTGGTTGTCAGTAATCGCCCTTAGCCGGCAACGAGGGTATCAGAGCCCCGATGGCTGCAGTCGGTTTCACCTCCGGGCTTAGCAGGTAGCTCGTATTAAACTCGCCAAATGACACTTTTCAGTCCAGACGATTTTATGATTGGGTAATCGAACCACCCAGCTGGAGTATCGATGCTCGGATGGAGTGTCCTTGATGCGGTCCCTTTCTGCAGAGTCCGATCGCGTGGAATTGGATTTTTTAGCCTTACTTTAATTTGTAGTTGTGTCAAATTTATTAAAAAACAAGTGGTTGTTATTTACGTGGCGAAAAATGGGTCTAGCGATCCAAATTTCGCTGAATTAACCCATCGAATTTCATCAGATTCTTCTACTTCTTCGAACAGGATTAAAATTTGTTTGATCGGCTCAAGCGTTTCTTCAAAGTCCAAAATTCCTACGCGACGAGGAGGCAATATTCCGTTGCATCTGAATGACCAGCCTAGGGCTTCAAAGGAAGAAGCTTCCGTTGCACGGAGACTGGAATAATAAGCGACATAATTGGAACGGATTCTCCCTGCTTACGCGGGTATAATTAATGAAGTCGTAAATGACAACGGGCACTGGCCAAAGAAGAACGTCCGCGTCTCGAAGCTCTATAAACGACGTCGATAATCTTCGCTCCGTTGGAACGCGCTAATAAGGGAAATTATCCAGTCGAGTTTACACTTCGATCAGAAGCGGTCAAGTGAGACTTAACCGTGTATCGAGGGTTCTTTCATCGTTCTTCGGAGCTGTCGACAATAAGAAGGACTTAACGACCAGAGAATCTGGAATAGGAAGCATTGTCCCCTGGCCTGGTGAAAATTACGATCGTTAGAGCGGCGATGTACAGTCTACGAGCCGCCATTCGAAAACGTGTAATCAGAAAATTATGACCACCTGAGCAGCCGCGTCGCTCTCTTTGGGCCGCTTTCTTTCGCGGCGATTGTTTCACGGCTTTGCCAAGCGTTGTAGAAACTGGCGCAATAATTCGCGAGCACACTTAATACTTCGACGCTATACACACAGGCGCCCGCGCGCGCACACAGTCGCGAAAAGAAATTACAATGCGAAACAGTGCAATTTGTTTTCGCGATAACACCCCACCGGCGGGCGGGGGCGGCGCGGGAGTACGGTGGAAAAAAGAGTACAACCCCATTGTAATGGAGTTCGCCGGCTGCGCGAGCATTCTGTTACGCGTAACTGTTATTCCTCAGCAGCAGAAAGAAGAGGGAATTAAAGGCCGATCCAGGGCTATTGGAAATGCTTCCGTTCCCGTGTGGCCTGGAAATAATTGCCGTGCAACCAAGAGCCGGCGAACTTTGAACGTTTGTTGCGTTATCGCGGACAGAAACGAGTCACGTGGCGAACGTTATACGGGCCTCTGTGGATGCAAGGAAGCGGTTTTACAAAAGTAAGTCAAGAGTGTAGAGTTTCGTCCCTTAAAAGATTAAGCTTGACAGTTCGTTTGTTGCGACTTCGTTTGCGAAAGACGCGGTTCGTGGAAAAATACAGATGACGTGATTGGAGATCAATATTCATTGGGCCAATTATGTCGGACTGTCTGACTAGTGGCTGATGTTGCTACCGTTTCAATGGCTTGCATGCGGAAACGACTGTAGCTGTTTACCGTGGTTGAAACTGCTTTTTTTCCTACAATTATAGCGTGGCGTTGTTTAAAATATGCCTGTGAAACGAGAACACCGACGAAATCATCGCGTTACGCCAGATGGCTCGAATTACGCACGGGACGAAAGCTTTGTCGCTCTCCACGGACAATTTGTTCGGGGAATTGTCCGATTCGACTGCGAGCTTTCATTTGCCTTTAATTCCTATTTCGCATGCGTTTGATTTGTCCACTTGACGGTAATTCTATCCTGACAAATAAAGCGTAATCGGTGTTGTTCTGCCGTAACATTAGTTCACTCGAGGACACGTTACGCTTCTCGCTTATGTTTTTTTTTCCATTTTCCGATATTTGCACTAGCTATTAAAAACAATAGTTTTCATTCCATTGATTTCCACAAAAGGAGCAGTCGATTATGATCGAAACATTTCGACTGCACACTGCAGCCCGAAATCGTGCGACTTTCCCAAAAAGCGTTTCTTTGTAATTCTAGAGATAGAGGGAACGTTTCGGGTGACAAAGTTACGTCATGAACACCGTGTGTGTCTGCCGATAGCACGCATCCCTCTTGAACTTTTTCCCGCTCGATCCCCCTGGATCCAGAAGTGCGCTCGGCTCGTGCTATTCCCTTTCAAAGAGAAAATTGTTGAAATCATCGTTGCAATCGTAATGCAGTTATTCTCGTGGGCCGCCTCTGGCCAACGATTTTCACGGTGGTTCGCGAAGACAAATATCCCCGGAATTTGTCAGCTTTTTGACCCGCTCACCGCCAGAGCTTTCCGGCCGTGACGTTACGAAAGCTATCAAAGAAATCATGAAATACATATTGCCCCCCTATTATTTTATGTAAAATATGCTGAAGCACGATCTTCTCCTATGAAACACGTTCCAATTATCCAAAGCGTCGGTTGCTATTAAATCTAAGCGGTATCATAAAGAGAGGCTCCAGTCCATCCAACCCGCCCCGTTAATTCGTACCACTATTTGGGTGAATGGCTCGGAAATCCTGCGCCTCTCCACGCAGGAAACTTTATCAATTTGGCGCGTCGATAGTTGGCCGCTTTGAGTACGTGACGCGTAGTGTAGACATCGCAGTATACTGGCCGATGGCGAGGCTGCTATTTAAGGGGTGGACTTGAACGGAGCCACCCCTCGACGTTTATATACACATAGGCCATGGATGCATATAGCGCAGTGCTCTCTCTCTCTCTCTCTCTCTCTCTGTTTATCACTCGTCCTTCTCGCCTGTTAGTCCCATCCTGTTCACCACGAGCTTCGACGTTCGAGATCAAACGTGGCTGGCTGGCTGGCGTGGCGTTGGCCAAAGTTTCTCGCATGGCAACTCGCACGGAATTATTAGCTCGCGACGATATCGTATAACGCTCGAAGCTCCAACAGGGTTGCATTCGCCTGAAATGGCCCGATTGTCTGACGTACACAAGTGGTCGCAAGCCTCAGAAACCGGCGCTGCACGAACGAGTGACCGGTGGACGACGTCGACTGTTTTGTGAAATTTGTGCTCGCCACCGTGCAATTATCCGGCTGGAAGTACACTTAATAACTTCGCCGTACGTATAAACTCTCGACGGTTACGAATGCTTGCAGGCTATCGCGTTGTCGTGCAAGCGAGCTACGATACAGCTGCTCCACTTATCCCAGCTTTCGGCGTAATGCACGGTGTTTAATCAACCCATTCGCTTCGCGCTTCCGATCAGCCGCGAACTGAGATTATTCTATCGAGCAATCTTGATCTTGCTACTTAACGTGCATTTTTTCTTGGAATTTTTCTCTTTCTTTTTCATTCGGCGGATTATTTATCCGCGATTTCTACGCAGTGGCTTCAGGATTTTTTATTTCAATTGACACTTACACGATCCCCCTGATCCAGCCCTGCCAGATGACAATTACGTGGGAGCATCGAACGCGTTCCACCGTTTCGAGGCCTGGCGTCGATCGCTAATGGAGCAATTCATTTACGCGGTTTTCACCTAATCCCGCGATCATACTTCATTAGTGTTGACGGTTCGATCAAAGGTAACACTTATTGAAATGCCGTTAATAAAAGCGACCGGGTTATCGGCTCGTTCACGCCGCCCTTGCTTGTATACCGCTCCGGAGAGCGCGCGAATATATCGATGTCGTGCGGTGGTTTCCACATGAAACAAGCCACCACCCTGGATACTGGTTCCGCTGAACCAGCGTTGCTAGACGAGCTGTCGCAGATTTCCGCTCGATGCTGTACCCCGTGCGACATTAACAATACATAATAATATTTTAAAGCGTACTTTGCCAAGTAGTTGTTGTCTTATTCGGATATTCCGTGCTTAAAGTTGTTTTTACGTCGTATGAAATTAATATCGCCTCCTTTTCCATACGACTACCTCATCTAAACCACCCAATCCCCTTTCTTCTCGATCCTAATTTCGAAAACGATCATCGTCGGCAATCGAAGCGCTTTCATCCCGCGCTTTAAGCCGCCGAAAGAAGCGATTTCCGTAACGATCGATCCCCGATAAACCGCATACCCGGGGCGCCGCGCGAATCCACGCCGCATTACTGCACGTACTTGGCGTAATTGTATCGTCTAGCCTGCACCGGCCCGTTATTGCTTCTCGATATTTCGCGATTCGACTGTATGCGCGTGCCTCGGCCGTAACGCCACGCAACCCTTCCCCTTCGTCCGGTTTCCTACAATTTCCACGCGCCGCCGACTGCTTATGCATTACAGAGATTATTCGCCATTAAGCGACGGGCGTGAATGGCGAATCGGAATGCTTTTGATCGATTCACTCCGTCGACAATTAACGTCTGAACCTCGTGAGCGCGGTCCGGAATGCGTCCGCTAGCGTGTCTCGTATCCGCGTCTCTGTTTCCAACCCTTCCGCGTCCGTCCGTCCACCCGTCGATCCAATTGACTGACTGCCAGCTCGAACGTCTATCCGCCGCGGTGTCTCGCCTCGATCCACCTGCCGTAGACGGGCAGGTGCAAGGAGCATTCCTGTATCGCCGTGCTGGCGCGCGGGTGGAAACTCTAGCAGCCAAATGTTTCTGACGGGCATCCATTATTCATGCGCGCTGATGCATTTGCAGCGCGGAAAACAAATTCGTTCGTTTACCGGCAACGGAAAAATTAGCGTCTCTAACGAGCCACGTTTTGGCCCGTTTCTTTTTTAATATTCATAACGGCGGGCGCGGATGGAGCACGCGAACTGTAACTACATTGCTTTCTTATACGATACATTCGATTATCTGTTGCGATGTTTCTGCGAAAATTTTGGTAGAAGTTAGGGATTCCTCGATCGAATGCATGCGGAGTGTTTCTTGTACTCTACATTAAAGAACATTATTCGCCCCAATGGAAACGTGTGATTTCCTTTAATGCCGAGTTACATAGGAGGCAAAAGTGATTTGAGAGAGTTCGTGCGGACTAGAGAAAATTGAACAACCCGCAGCGAGAGTTCGTGATAAGAGGTTTTTCCCTTCTGCTAGCCAGCGGAGCTTTATTATTCCTATTAGGGGAAAGCATTTTCAGGCTGACTTTCATCTCGATTTTTCGGGGGAACCATAGAATGGAGTTGTATCACGCTGAGAACACCCCGCGGAGGTCCTGGCAGTGTCGTAACGTCAGATATCATCGAAGGCGATATTGCCTTGCCCGTGGGTATACAGTTTCGTGAAACGTCGTGGGGTGACTGGACCTTTGGGAAGGGTGTACGAGGTACACGAGAAAATTAAGGCGAACAGAAACATGGCAGAAGAAGCGCGGAAGAAACTATGAGGTAGATTTCTGGCCAGCAGCGGAGGTTGCATTGCTTGCAGGCCCGAAAGTCTAAACTGTTATGAAACAGTTTGAGGGAACGCTTTTTTTTATCTCCGCGTCTGCCGCGCATTTCTTTTCGGGCGGTAACTGTTCTTCCTTCCAACTGTTGTCTTGCTTGACAACTCTTGCCTTCCTTTCCTTCGCGCCCGAGTCTCTGTACGTCAAAATAGAAATAATTGCGATTCTAGTCAAGCCCACTTGGAGCTAAAATCAAATTGTGCTTTATTTAATCGCGTCTCATAAATTATAAGATTTCTCGCGTGTTCCTCCAGAAAATTGGTGCGGGACAATGGGCGAACGGGACGACGTTCGCATTCGCATGTCCAACTTGTCTTCGTGACAATGCGAGAGCGATTTTCGAGGCCATTCATACGGTCACCAAGGCTTACAAAACGGTCGAAATTGGGTGCGGAGGAATTTTCGCGTTTCACGGTGAAACAAACGCAATTTGCCCCGATGCCAGACGTCAACGCATCTCGTTCACAGGGCCGTGGGACACGCGGAACAGCGTCCTCCTAAAATACACGACGACCTGCGTGTAAATTACTTTCGCGAAAATGCGTTTGCCGTACAATTCTGCAGAAAGACATTTTCCACGAACGCGTATTTTCCGTCCGCCGCGACGCCTGTCTCTTTTCATGCTGGTCGAGAACGCGCGGTCTGTTATTACGCGGAACAAGTAGTCGCTTGTCGCGCTTATAAAAGGATAAAATGACGTTCCACAGTGGGAGTTCAATATTAAACGTCGCTTGTACCGGTTACGAGGAGCCGTGCATTCTTGTTCCGCGCGGCATTATCCCCTCACTCGACGCACACGATAAGATGTATTTGGAATAAAAAAAATATCGTAGAAATCGGGGCAACGTACTAGTTCTCTTTAGAGTTTCACCGTGGATAAAGCGTTTCCGCGAATCACATGTAACAAATTTGTATTTATTTACTAGCGTCGCGAAAATAATTCCAGAATACAATATGCTTTTATCGTAGACATTTAAAAGGATAGAAACTTTCGGGGTCAATCAGAAATGATTTCCGACAGCATCTTCTCCCAACGAAAACAACTTGAGTCATAAAAATTTCTTCATAACACCTCCCGCTGTCCATTAAGCAACATTCCCTCCGTGCAGTGTTCGTTCCATCGGTCAGCGTGGAAAGGATCACAATTATCAGACGACAACGACACGTGGATCGCCCTTGGTCTTCCAATTTTTCATCGGACGCTGAATCGAAAATTGCAAGCGAGAGCGCGTTCGTGCAACGGACGCACGCGTTCGGTAGCGGACGCGGCTTGTAATAGAGAGGCTCGAGGCGAGTTACGACAACCTGCATGCCTCGTTAATTCGATGCTCGATGCTTGTAGCGAAGGAGCGACACTGGTCCGTTCATTCGGCAGGTTCCAGAGGCATTTTGCAGTGGCGGAGAAAGAATAAAAAGTCACGGTGGATAATCCGGCCGTCAGGCGTTTATATGGCCCGAGGTGAGTCGTCGTCGAACGGGCAGAATGTGGGTCAGTTTTGAAAAGCTCGCCTGTCAACGCATCATTCGCTTTTCTTTTCGCCCCTTTTTTTTCCTCGCCACCCTTTTTTCTCTCATACGTGCCCCTTGTTACCCACTCGCGTGAAATCGTGAATTTAAAGTTTAACGCTCGCGTCGAGCAATTTTCCAGCGAAGAGAAATAGCACCGTTTTTCGAACTGAAATCCTTTGTTCGTGCTGTTTGATTTCTCGCTGCTGGATAATGGAAACCGCGAAGATGTCTGTTGCTTATCGTGACATCTTGCTTGCATTTCTAACATGAAAAGAGAAAAGGCAATCTCTGTTAACTAATTATTGTGAAATCGATTAATCGTGTTGTTCTGAATACTGTGCGTACGCAAGCTTCGATTGAAATTAAACAGCTTTATCGCTGTCATCAGACAGTGAATGCCAATTTTCCCGCGAAACAACATGCCGGCATAAAAATTTCATTTATCGCGTACAACTTCATAAGCGACGCAAACTTGCATCGCACGGCCATCAAGCGCGATCGCCTTCAATCAGCCCTAATACATCCGCGTGACATTTACGAGAAACACGCGGATATCGTCATCGAGTCATGGATCACCACGCCCATACCCGTCCAATTATCGCGAGCGGCCTCGTATTATCGGGAGACGGCGGGGAGTTTATGGGAAGACATTTGCATCGGCTGGAGAACAGGCGCGTAAATCTCAACCTGTTAGTGCGCGAAGCGTGTGACCGCGCGAAAGAGCGGGCAGCAAGCAACCGCGAACGAGGAAGAGCGCGACCGCGACGGTGACCAGACGGGGGAGGCTAGAGAGGAGATGCATAACGATTTATCTGAAACTGATTTTCCACCTAGGCATGAGAGTAATTAACGATCGACGCCAAAGATGAGATTTATCTTCCGTCGCGGGCGTTCCTCTCGATGCATCGCCACGGGAAGTTTCATAGCCGCGCGGCACGCTGGTCGCGGACGTCCCGAGGTCGACGCCACGGTTCGACGGGAAAGGTCGAGGTGAGAGAACCCCGTCCCTCGTGCCGGGGCCGTGGCCAGCGGCACGATAACGGTATCGATACGTAAATACGCGATAAGAACCGCCGCGCAACGGAGAACGACGGGATCTTGTAATTGCGGATTCGTGTCTCGACCCTGGCTAATGTTCACCGGCCTCGGCCGCTCGAATATTCGCCACTCGCGAACCGAATCGTGACTTAGAGGGTGATCCAATTACTTTCCGAACAGCGGAAACGTGTCGCGTCTCGATTCAGTCGATTGTCTTTGAGAAACACGAGCGAGCACAGCCCCTGCCGTTCAAGGAAGATCGTATAACGGATCCCCTTCCACGGACGCGACGGAATTCCGCGCCGCGAAATTCTCCTCGGCTCGCTACGAAACTTCAATTCGCAGATTTACCGGATACCGAAATGGAGATTCGTTCTTTCGTTTACACCGGTTCATCGTATCCTTTCCAGGAAGTATCCTGTTCCCAGAATTTTCTCGCGATTTAATTCGAGGGAACGCCTTTGCTGGTCTCTCGACGGTCTTTTATTGAAAACAGCACCGTCTCGTGACGATGGTCTTAAGCGAAGGTGTTTCGAGGTTCGCGCGATGGTACACGATTGACGAATTAATGCGTTCTGGACAGCGGAACAGCGGAGAAGCGTTTTTGGGCACCCAGTACGTGAAGAGACGAGAAATAAAGATAGCGCGTAGGTCGCCTTTTAGGTTTGCTCGGACGTTGCTCTCTGTTCGCAGCGTTATCTTAACGGATACTCGTATTCGAGTGTGAATATCTGTCCCTGACCGTGAGATTTAAACTTGTTCTCAGCCGTTCCCCTATCGGGGAACATTCGCTGCGTTTCTCCGTCAAGCACGATAAATAATACCCCTTAAAAACAGCATTCCGGGGATGATCTCACCTGCGGCATACGTAAGCGCTAAAAAGTGCACCTACGTTATTCTCGTCGCGTTTGAGAGAAGATCATGATCCATTTCTTTTCGCGTGTTTCGAGAGCGTTGTCGATTAGCAATTAAATAGCTTCTTAACTTATCGAACTGTTCCGTCGTTCGCCACGAACGTAATAAAAATATCATGCGTTTAAATTTCGCGTGCGAAAGCTCGAGCCGGGAAGGCTTTAATTATTTTTTCCCAGGACATGCCGTATGACAAAGTGAGTCAGCTCACGATCGTGCAATTAGGATCGAAGATAACGCGTTCCCGGGGTACTTTTTAATTTATCAGCGTACGATGAGGCCCCCACCCCTCTCGCTTTCGTTATTCACGTTTCCCGAGAATAGAACGTGGTTTCCCTCTTAAAAAATTCGTGTCGATGCCCCGTGAGATTAGAGGCTGGTTCTCCATTCCGTGGGCGGTGTCCTGGTCATTTTCTCCGTGGAGCAATTGCACACGGGATCGAGAGGATCGAGTATCTAGCGATTAAAAACTGGTTCCGTTGCTCGGTGATCCAGATCCCGTTGTCTTCGTTGAAAATGTCACGATGCCCGTCACGAGCAGCGAAGTTAATATCCTAATAGAATTCCCAGCTCGATCAGCGTTGCTGATAACGTAGCCGAGTTCACCACGACGTTGGTGAAACGCGAGGAAGCTCCGTTTCGCGATTAGCGGACTACGAAACTTTCCGCATTTTTGTTCAGAAAATTCCCGCAGTTCGGGATGCATCTTTAATAAGGCCCGAGGAACTTGCACGATGTTAATGTCTTACGCTTTTCCGAAACTTTGCGGGGAACTTGGCTTCACCGTTCACCGAAATCCATGGAACGACTGTTTCCCATAAGCGCGGGACAGCTACGTTGGCCTTCCACCTCTGCTTCAAAATTTATGAACGGAAGTTTCGTTCGGCGGCGAAACGTATTTTCGAACGATTGTTCGGATCGAGACTCGTACGATATTCGTTCCTTCGCTCGTGCATTCTAAGAAGAAGAAAAGAATACGTTGCGTTTCGAGATTGTGCAATTGATAGAAGTTGTAAAAAAAAAAAAACATCACGTTCCATTAGCTGCATTAGAGAACCTGTTTACGAACCAGAGTTTACGAACGGGATTACACTGTGGCGAATTTTCTCGTTTACGACTTCATAGCGCAAACAGAGTCGAATGGCATTAGCTTCGAAGCGATGTCGTATTTAGCCACCCACGTACCTCGCGCGGTATCTGACCCCGCCTATTTCACGGTCGCACCATCCCTGGTCCCTTTTCTGGCGCAGATGAAATACCACGAAGCGAGACGGCGTATGTTTGTATGTCCAAAGGCTCTCGAGGTATTTTCAATATCCGGCCACGGCTCCCGCGTTTCCGCTTTTGCACCACCGCCACGCTTTCCCATTGCCATCCCTCCTCGACGCCACCGAAAACCATTCCCCTTTCCGTCCTTCGCCCCGTCGATGATGCGCGTCGAGATACTGTCAACGTTCAACGCTCTATAGAAATGGAATTGCCAGTCTACGGGCTCTGACCCGAGGGTGGTTTTCTATGGAAAAGTTGTACCGTATGAAAGACGATGACACGTGACGCTTAATTAAGTAAAGGGGTGAATGATGAATCCGTGTTTTTCAGAGACTCGAGGCTGAATGAGTTTCTTATCTCTGGTAAATTGAAGTAATGACTTTCAGTGGTGGGTAGCTTGAAAGGAGTGCGCAGCGTTGTGATCTGAGGGGCGCGATACGCACTGACTGCGGGAATTCTGTCTGATTAACCGTACCAATATCATCATACGTGAAACATTCTATCACAAAACCGAATTAAACACATTCGCCTTTCGTCGTGGATTCCTTTACCATATAACTATCGACCAGCTTGGCAAATTGAGTTTCCAATTCATGCACGATATTTCTTTCATTTAGTCGAATATAAAATTCGACTGTACCGATAGAATCGAAATTAGAGGAACCGCGAACGAGCCGAGGCATCGGAAGCACGCCACCGGTCGCAGCCACCCCCCAAAACCGATTGTTGGGCGTGCTTAGGCCAGAAGGATGCTGCGAGGAAGGGGATCATCATGGCCAGTGGCGGTTTTAACGCAGCGCGGGTATTATTGCGTGGCTCATTAGCGAATTGGCCAATCTCACAAAGGGCCAGGAGGATTATCTAACTCGGGTTTACGAGTCGATGTCGCCCAGCTGTTACGTCTCGCGCAGCTCGCCGATCGAATCGCGGAGGGCGGTTATTGGCGGCGGTGATATAGAAAGGCGACGAGTTAAACCGACTGTTGCCGCGGCATATTATGACATCGTCAAATCCATCAAACGGCGGATCCCTTCAAAGCCGCCATTAAGCCGAGAGTCGTCAGAAGGGGTACGAGTTGGTGGATGGTAATGGAAAGCCTCGGGGCTCCGACAAAAGCCGCGTTGTTGGCTCCCGAAAAAGCTTCGATTCGACTCTCGTTTGCCTCTTTATCTCTCTGTTCCGCTAACTCCCTTCCTCGCTCCCTCCGATTCAGCTTTCTTTCCGAACCCCGTCTCTCGCCGTTCCAATCCACGTTTCTGTGTCGCTTCGTGCGACGGTGCTAACCGGAGAATTGGCAGACTATTGCGCAAAGAGGTCGATTATACCCGCGGTGTATGTATAACGAGCTAATTAACAAGGCCGTGCTAATTGTCCTAACTGTTTATGCTCCGATCATCGCGGTGACTATAATCCTGGCTGTTTTTGGATTAACGAGGTCTGCCCGTTTCCTCCGCTCTTCTAATACTTCCCTATCCATTTGGGGGTTACATACGACGTGCCTAGGATATAATTACTTAATTAGTCTCCGTATTCAATCAAATGTTTGAAAAAAAATTCAATAAGTTCTCCTTCGAGTGATTTTGGAACATATATTAGTTAAACGTATGAAGATATTAAATTCTCACACATTCCTCTGAGCGTAAACAAATGTTCTTGAAGAAAAACCAAAGCAATTTCTGTACGAAAATAGCCAACAAGTTCAATCAGTTCAGAGAATTGCATTGGCGAGTGCATAAATGGGATACATCACGCTGATCACTCCTTCTATACACTTATCATTGCCCGGGGGTTACACTGCTGTCTGTAACCGCCCCGCATAAGCCTGATTTCCGGTCTCGTTACCATGTCGCATGCATGCATGCATGGCCGCTTAGATCGGCGACGGCCAGTGGCGCTTCGCCAGCGTGCACAATTAGTAATTGTAATAGCTGATTTCCACGGGCGTACGAGTCGAGCAGCGGTTGATTACTTACCATTAATATTACATTCGTGAATTAATTAACGACAACGCCCGGTGTGACCCGGCCATTGTGACCAAGCGAAATGGGGGTGGACTGCGGAGAAGCGTTTCCAGGCTCTCGATCGTGAAACGCCGCGCATCAGCGCGCGTCTAAAATCAATCGCGACTAGGAACGATTCGATGCTGGCCCGCGTGCGTGTCGCCGCGACACACGCGTGAGGGCACGTGCGATAACCCGTTGCGGCTTCCTCTTTCACGTGCACCGTCCCGCGCCTCGATCAGTCAGCATCTCCTGGCCAGGAGAATCTGACGGATAGATACGCAAATTGGATCCATTTGGTCGGATGACAATCGTCGAAGGTTGTGGGTTACGATCTGTTTTCGAGGCCCGATAGCCGCTCGCTGATATACGAGCTTTGATGAGTGCGCACGTCCATTGACTGATAAATTCACGATCCAGCCTCATTAGTCGCATTGGTTCACGCTTTCGTAGTCTTGATGGCCCGATGATAATAACCTTGGCAAATTCATTTAATCGCGAAATATCTTTTTCACTTGCCCGTTAGAAATGATTTGGGTTAGCGTATAAATTTGTCGCCGTGAAACGTACTGGAAGCCTTTCCGGACTTGGCAGGATATTTGGAAACACGGGGCCGACAATTGCGCGACCAACGACACGAATGAATTTACGACAATCCGATGTTAATTCATAGATACTTCAGGGTATGCGTACGCGGCGATGGGAATGCGTATTCACGCATGCATCGCACTCTATTCTAATTCCACCCCTCCGTCGCTGTAGCCCGATGTCGCAGCTGCGCGAGAAACCAACTGATAGATACGCAAATTAATTCGATTTAGTTGAATGATAATCGATGTACTTTGAAGGTTGCGCTACACAATGGAACGAACTCCGGAATCTCTTCGATATACGGCCGAATATAATTACCACGATTGTCTAACGATCTGACATTTGAGAGTCATCAATATTTAATCACTATTAATCTCAGCAAAATATTGAAGGTGCTCGTAAAACAATATAATAACACGTTGTACTTGCTTCATTGTATTTTACTATAAGAATCGAGGGTTGATGAGGATTGTCCGCGTTTCAAAGTCGTGCCCTTAGTCATAGGGGCCGAGATTATCTGGCGATGGCAGGCCGTAACACTTGCTCGAGATGACAGCCTTTGATTCTCGTTACGCAGCGGCCGGTCGCCTTCGATCTGCCACCCCCCGGTAAACAACGGCGCCGGACTCCCTACAAAATCGGTTGACTCTATTGTGCGTAGGCTTTGTATCCGGCGGACGAAGTAGCGGCTTTGAGCGTGTCCCACACCTTGTGTACGGTGCCGGACACGCCAGGTGCGTTGACGCTTTGCGAGTTACCTCGAGCACACCCCGGCCATCGATTTAATCTCGCCTTCGCTTTGCGCTTTTATTTAGCGGCGGATCGCGGTGTCGCGCTCGAGAGCGAGTCAATTTCGTTGGTCAAGGGGCGCGGAAATCAGAGTCGCGTACCGGGGGAAAGATCGAAATTGAAATTTAATCAACACGGAAATCTAATCGCGGAAGGAATTCTGTTTGCTGGAAGAAATTCGAATGCTCTACTTTGATCGCGGCAGACGGCGAAGCGGAGAATCGAATTTAATTACGGGAGGAACGAGACCCCCGGCACGCACTTTATCATGTTCCAATTAAACGTAGCTGCTGCCGCGGCTCCAATACGACATAAATTTCAATCCGGGATCGGATCACTTCATTCGGGAGCGGAATGTTTCATCGGCTAGCAGTAAAATCGAGGCGCTCGTCTTTGCTGAGAGAGGGTTCCGCCGTCGTATAACCGGCCTTTAATCGGACACCCGTAGTGATTACAAACGAGTAGTACCCCCGCGCGTCCATCCACCGCGCTGGATTTCTTTCGTCCCCGAGGACTCCCATAAATTTCACCGTCCATCGCACGAATTAATACCACGCCGGTAGTACGGTCAAAAATCTAATGAGAAATCGTGCGGCGAGCCAGTGAAGAATTGCAGCGAATGCTATCTCGCTATTTCGCATCTCGCGCGGTTGGCGTTTTCTCCACTCGCGGTGTCTACTTGTAGGCCAGCGAAACGCGTTTACGTATGCGTACGTGCGCGTACCGTACGGAGAAGACGCCTTGCCCCGTCGGAATATATATGCCCCTGCCGTTTTATTTATGGCACTCATCGTAATTGTAAAGTAAACGCTCTTTGCGTACCTCCGCGAACCGGTCGGGACAGACGCCATTGCGAGACCTCGGCTGAGAACGCCCCTATGATCTCGATGATTGAGGGATCATCGGATCGAAGCCTCGGCATTCCCTCGCATTCTACGGATTCTTGAAGCCAATGGGGATATTGCAGTGTAGAAACTTAATTGCATGAAGAAAAAAGATCATCCTGAAATTTCGAAGAACAGGCAAGGAGTGCACGAACAAACACAGCTTTTATTAATCGCTACATTGGCACATTGATGCTATGATGGTGAAACAGAAGGATAAATATTTTGAAGGATGTATCGCACGATGAACAATGAAACATTTCAAAGGGGAATGAGATACGATATAGGGCAAGAAGCGGGACAAGCGAAAACTCTTACAATGAAGACATTGAAATCACAGGCATTATGATGTATTACACGAACCCATGACATTATGCAAAGTTTCAGACGGCGCTCTTGTCCGAATGAACGATAGCGTTACGATACGTCGTGGCTTTCGTGCGAAGGAGCGCGATACGGCCAGACTGTGAATAATGTAATTCCAGTGTCTCCGCCGCGACTTAACGAGGTAGAGGCTCGTTGAAATGTAAATTACGCCGGTGGATCGAAGTTAGATCTTATATTGGGCATAGAAAACTGTATTTACGAGGTAGACGATGTTGTTACCGTCTTGAATAGAATTATTGCTTTGGCAGTCGGAGCGTGACTGTTGCTTTAATAGCCGAACAAAGCTTCTATTCGAAACTCTGGCCTTAATTCATAGCACTTCAGTAACCAGCTTAATTGTCCCAGAAAAATTTCTGTACAGCTTGAAACAAAAGAGTCGTCGATACTTGGAGAACGAAATGTATAATATTTAAACGAGTTAAATTAGATTCAATTGGATTCGCAACTGCTTGAGACAGGCGTGGCAGATTTCATTTTTAATTCGTATAGGTCCATTCGCTTGCCACCTATTCACAAGTACAACCGAGTTCGCTTTATCGTTTTGTTTGAGTTGGTCGCGAGACAGACTGATCGCAAAACGAACTTTCCGAAAGTTTCCCCTATTCTACGGGACGAACGAAGATTGTACATTCTCCACTGACTCATTTTGCATGTGACAGATAATGGCGAGCTCATTGTGTCGGAGAAACGATATTTCTACCTCAATGCTTCGACATCACCGTGTCAAAGGAGAACTCCTTGAGTAGAAGCACACCTTCCACTTTCACCCTTCATCCACAACGATGTATCTGGAAAGAGCGTTCGAGTCGCGACACGCATTGATCAAGAAATTCATTTCGACAGGCTACTCGAAGATATTCGAGTGAAAGGGTTTTCTAATTAAGCCATGTTCAGTGCTTTATCTAATTTCGATTTCAGATCGTAACCACGTTCCTCTCGTTTCTTGTTCCACCCTTCTTTGGTTTCAACCCCACCGTCATTACAACCTAGCTTGGAATCGCATTGAATTATAATATCCTCGAGATCGATGGAATGTTCGACGGAATGGTAACAATATTCAATATTTTACAGAACCTTTCAGTTTCGTGAAGGATTTAAATTAATCATATTTCAACGATCACACGCTTCAATGTAATTTCGTTTTTCCGCGTAGAAAGTTCTCACGTTGCATATTAATTTAATTGACGTTCGAGTTCCTCGCGCGAACTGGTCCGTTTCTTTTTTTCCTAGTTAAAACGGAATGGTCGCGTGGAAATTTTGAGACAGAGCGCTGGGGGCCAAATAGTCTTCGCTTTATTAACAGTAGAAATGCCGGAATTTTACGAGCTGTTCGTCATGCGCTCGTTGCACGCAGTGGAATATACTGTATATGAATATTTTATCTCTGTTTATTATCCGACTTTTTACGAGTTCGTTAAGCTGCAAAATGAACAACGGCGTGGCGCAGCGTCGGAGCAAGGAGTAAAAGCAAATAGTGGCCACGGCGCAAGATATTCATCGAATATCCGCGGATATTTAACCCGTAATTTATTGTTTCAAAGTTGGCCGAGAGATCGTAAAGAGAAATTATCGTCCCAGAGGAGTGTAATGACGATCGGTCTGACAAAGAGGGATGGAAGGTTCATAATTCAAAGTGACACGCGAGGGCTGAACATAAGGAAACATATTTGCGCCTTGTCATAAGCTGGAATCGCGCCGCCTGCACACAAACGCGACGAACATATATCATTGGGAAAAATGCGGCCACGACAGTGACGTCGATGAATGCAGCAACGATAGAGTTTCGAATAATGATGAATGCACGCATGGAAAGTATGCGAGGAAAAAGATCGATGCTGTACTATCCCCATCATTTCGCTGCAAGATTAATAGACGCATCCGCAGATTGTGCTAACAGCCTCCGGATTAAGAAACCATTAGCAATTATCGCGCCACAGTAACGAATGTTTAAATGCAACGAACCATCAAATTCCGATCGCGAAGCGGAAATATGAAATTCCACAGAAAAATGGACACGAAAGGCGAGCCGCGCAAAAGAGACGAAAAAGAGGAGAGGGCTCGCGTGTACACGCAGAAATGGAAAAGAATTGCTGAAGTCTGGTGCGTGTTTAGCGACGGCGAGCCGGTTCTTGGTAACGCGGACCGCGCCGTCACGAGAATCGCCCTAAAATATGCGTTCGCGCACGGACGTGCTCGAGGACTGCGTCCAGACGTAATTGCAAATGTAATTCATAAATGAAACGCGCCAGAGATCTACAATGAAAACGGGGGGAAAAAAGCAGAAACTATTTTACACGGAAAGTTTGAAGAAAAATACGCATTTCATGGTGTATTACATTTTTATTCATTTCGTTGAATTTAATCTTTTGCATTTTTTCTATTATCCCCAGAAAGAGCAAATCCCCTTTGGCCTTTTGCATCGGGAAAGACACACTCGTGGCCACACTCAGAATCACGTTACAAGTATTTCACTTTGTACGCGATCCGAGTGGCATTCCATTACCTTGTATCCTCTTAATCGTTGAAGGAAGTTTGTTCTCGCGGGACAAAGGAACGGACGCGCAAGTAGCCGAGGGACAAGGGGACGCGGCGAGAAATTGCCGGGTCAGGGAAGGAGTTAATACCTTTGCGATCCGCTTGAGAATTTTTGTCTCGAGCAATTTATTAACGAAATTAGGGAAATTAGCGGCTACCGAGGCTCCCTTCACGAACAGACTTATATTTCATTCGCGGCCCTCGCCACCATCCCCTCGGCTTGCTTTTTTCCTTGAATTTTAATTTTCACGTGTGCTAGCTCGGCCGCTCCGGGATCGCGCGATGAATCCCATAGAAATTTATACCGGAGTGTTTGTTTCGCGCCGGCACCGCCTCTGCGCTGCATTTCGAATGAATTATGAAACGGCGCGGGGGTCTTGCGATACGTTGCCTTTAGCACAATCGTTTCTGCGAAAATTCTTCGAGCGTTCTGGCACCGAATCGTGTGCCGAGGAATATTTCATTATCAGAAGTTTCAATTAAAAGCGATTTCGCTATATCTTTGTGCTGCTCGTTTTCATACGCAGACACAAGGGGATAATATCTTTCGGAAAGGGGACAAGATCAGACGGCGCACGCATTCCTCGCGATGATATAAGAGTATTAAACGAGCTGGAAAGAGAGATACAGCTACGCGAATAGGTATCCAGCTCGTTTGACAATTAGCATGCTAACGTAATCTCTAATCAGTCGCATTCGTATAAATTGCTGAACAGCCTTTTGTCCGATCTCTCGTCGTTAATACGATTTAAACGTTTCCCCGCTATCTTTTTGCTCTGAACCGCACAGAAAACTCCTACAAACCAAGATGTCCCCTATAAAAAGTCTGAAAGAATTTCCCCTAAAGATAGGAGTACAAATGAATTGGAGTGAAGACTCGAAAAAATGATTGTATTATCCGTATATCATAAAATTGTAGGTACGATCAAACTTCGATATGTAAGCCTTCATGTTCTCTCGCGCAGAACATCGCAATCAATTACTTACGGGTTTTCGCGTTCAGCACTGGTTTCTAAGCGATCTGCAAGACGGGCGCCTGATTAAACGCATCCTGCAGCCTACACGGCGCGCAATAATAATCCAGCGTGCTCGTCGGGAAAGCAAACACTTGGCTGGTCAAAGATTAATCCCTTGGATCTTGAGCACGATCGGACACGGCTACGGTGTTGGAAAAGTAAATAGAGGCTGGGTGTGTATCGAAAGGACCGGAATAATGGCGCGACGATCGTTTGATCTAGTTCTCGCGTGACCGGCAAATATTTGCCGATTATTTCGTGATGCAGGTAAATGTGCAGCGTGGACGGGCGGCCAGTGTTCGGTGAAGTCGTGTATACGTCGAGCTGTCGAAAAACACGATAGGGAAAATTCCGATCACGACCGTGAAAGTCGACGCGAAACGTAACGCGGCCCGGAATCCGGACGCATGATTTAATAATTTCCATTCAGCGTCAGCGTTCGACGGTCGGATTAAATATCGAGAGCCGCGTTACACTCCAGATCGTGGGATTATTTTGCGTGGGACGCCCGGCTCCGTGTGTTTGATATTCGATACAACGATATTTCAACTTCGATTACGCTATTTTACCTGCAATGAGAAATGTTATTGAAATGGCCGCGATCGATTCGACGCGCTTTGAAATATGTAATTAATCGTCGAAATCCGGCGAACGGGTGGCTTTCATTTTAAATCATTATCTTATTATTCCGGGCTTTAACAAAATCGCTAGAAATGTTATGGTTCTTACAATTGTAATCGTGAACAGCAGAAACAAGCACCGAGGCGGTCTTTTTCTTTCTTCCTTTGTTCAGTCTTGGTCCAACGAATTCGCCAAATGAAAAGCGTACGCGGTAGACAGACAGAGGCTCAGCCGAAATGGAGATAAAAGTGGGGGAAGGAAAGGGGTAGAATAAAAAGTACCACTGAGAGACGCATCAGCATTGTAGTAACTCGGTCTGGTCATTGACAAACGGACCACCGCCACCACGTTGCATCCTCGCGTTTGGCTGCACGCGGAGCATAGTAACTACCTTTTGGCAGCCTCATGTTATTTCAATACGCATCGCATCATGGTAATGGAAAAATGTTGGTCGTAAGGACCGCTGGCTCGGCACAGAGGAGCCTACCAGAATTTTTTCGATTATTGTCACCGCATTGGAATTATTTTAAAGAAAGGATTTGATACTGTAAAAATGCGAATTACGTACGAAGCCGTAGCAAAAATCTTCTATTAATTTCGGTATTATACCACAGGAGGTTGGAAAGCAAGGCCACTGGTCAGCAGAAATCACGCCAGCAGCGGCCGGCAGAAGTTCATCCGTATTCAAAAGCGCATAATTTTTCGTGGCACCCGTTCCAGCGAAATGAGTCGGACCATTAATTAGAGTTCTCGGCTCGCGAAGAGCTTGTGGCTTCTAGAAGGGGGTTCTACCGGTGGGGAACAAATACTCGGGGAGAAGGGAACACGGGAAAGGTAATGGTGGTGAGACGTCAGTGCCAGAAGCATATTCCGCTAAATCAAAAGCAGCCCCGCGCTCGTTCCTCGTACGAGTAGGAGGGAGGAGTCGGTCATGAAACGCTGGAAGGAAAATAGGGTTGAGATAAGTCTAGATCGCACGATGAGAGTAGGGAGGGAGGCGATTATTTGAGCGCGTAGCGTAGGTGGACAGGTGACCTGCAAGTTTCACGCAAACAGTCCGGCGTCAGTCGACTAAGCTTGATCCAGGGCGGACGACAAGTCGGATGGCCTGCAGATTGAACCAGTTCGGCCAAGTAGCCGCGAGGGCAGATCGTACGCCGCGACAGCATCCGCGCTGCATACCTTTTAACCGGATGGCCGCGATACGGGCCGGGTGACGAGTTGGCTGGCCCGCTCGACGAGTTGCCGAAACATCAAATCATTTCGACAAGCCGGCCGCGCGTGATTGGTATCGCGACTGGCTGTGGAAGCGAGTGTTCGTCTCGCTTCGAAAGGACGTCAGAGAATTCCAAGCGCCACGGCGATTAACGATGCGCACGGCCAACGACCGAAGTTAATTACCGTCTCGTCGACGCGTCTCTAGCTATAGACAAGCGTCGCTAAAGGAAATAAAGTGGAGACTGTAAAATTGATGTCGGGGTCGTGCCGCGCGCATACCGTATAGGCATACAAACTATGTGGATATTAATTCTGATCACCGGTGGTTCGAAGTCGCTCGGTGAACGAACGGGGAAAAACGGAAGAAGGGGACGAGAAAGGCAGGCAGGGAGACAGAGAGAGAGAGAGAGGGAGGGAGCAAAAGACTCGAAGCACCCGGGAAAAGACAGACACTGGGAAAAAGAGAGGTCGCGAAAGCAGGTGGAAAGAGAAAGGTAGAAGGGGCCAGGGAAAAAGGGGAGAGGCGAGTGCATCGTAGCAGGCATTAATGAGCGCTCTAATTAAAACACCGGCTAATGAGAATATATTAGAACGATGTTGCCTGTTTTGCACGCACGTGGGCTTCATGGTCTTCGGTGCACCCTCGGCCGCGTGTTCCACGTAGCGGCGGTCGGTTCGCGAGCCGGATCGATAGACACACCGATCCCGATGGAGACAATCATTCACGACGAACGGGGTAATGATTTTTATTGTGTCACCGGTAATGCCGCTTAATGAGGAACACTCCCTTCGTGGTGGCGCGCCACGACCAAATGGGGTACGCTGCGCGTTTAAGTGGAGCAGATCTTGAATGGGACGTCTCGGTCTGATATAATCGAGGAAGTGATACAGCGACACGAGTAACGGAAGACGAGTTGAACGTCGTGTTAGTAGGTTTACTGCCTCCGTGTCTGTCAACCAGTCCAAAAGATGTTGTTCTATGTTATATCGTCTGTAACGTTCGTTTGCGATACCGTTTTCTCCTTTCTGCCTTACTTTTACAGAAGTCCTATTAAATATGAGTTGACAATCAGTTAAAAAGAGTTTTTAAAGCGATGTTTGCAAATTAAAAATATCTTATTTATTTTTAATAAATAAGAGAGGAGAAAGGATCATTGACATCTGCGGAGAATTTATTGAGAATGCAATCGCATTGTTAACCTACCGTTCTACTCTATTCTCTGAACGATCCTGTCAATTAGAACGATCCTACAATCAAATATTCGCGTGACCGCGGATTAAGATAATTCGAACGCTGTGTAATCGGGCCGCGTGTCCTGGATGATAAAGTACATTTGCTACGTGGCAATCATTCTAATGGTTTAGGAAGTGCCAGTTAACGAAGATCGTCCTGCGTGTTTGCAACTGTACGACACACGATCCGTGGCAGGGCCCCTTGTGCAAACGCATAACAAGCTTGAATATTGAATGCAAATCTAATGGAAAGCATACTATAAATCATTACTCCCAAGAGCTAATTCTCTGTCACAAATGTCTCGTGGTTTGAAATTGAAAAATAAAATTGGAAAATATCGCGCCGTTTTCTAGCCAACGTTTCATCGTTTTCATTTCGTTTCGCAAGGGAATCGTTTCATAATGAAGTCACGGATGGACGGTAGGTGTTTCACGGCTCGTAGAGAATGCCAGACGGTCCGGTGTCCCCGCTGTTTTCCGCGTCCCGTCGACAATTCCGCTGCCTCGACGTCGTCGACCAACAACTCGTAAACAATACAAAGTGCTCGCGGCAAACAAATATAGCGGCGCGTTTTACGGGCGAAGCTGTTCGCTTTATTGCTCGACGGAAAGTCGCTTTATCGGGCGAATATTGTTTTTTCCTTTCAGCCGGTCCCTTATGCGCGTTGTTCCTGTGGCGACCAGCTAGCACGGCCACTGAATACCAGTCGAGCATCGAACACCAGAGAGAGGAACGTCGCGATCACCTGTACGTAGTCCCTTTATCGTCCGGACCCGATATTGCGCGCGTGTCTGACCCGCACAGCGTAATTCCACTTATCGCCGTGATCTCGAACCTCCTCAATCGTGTTCGGTTTCGCGCTGGTCGCGATAAGTTTACCGCTCCTCGCGATCGTCTCCACCCTTTCTTTTTGCCACGGACGCTTCTACTTACAACGAAAGGTAACCATTGCTTTACGATGCAAGCACCTCGAGATATCTGAACAGGAGAAGCCATGATAATCGAGAAAACTCTTCCGCAAGATATAATCGTAAATTTTCGTCGATTAGCTATTTCGCTGCGATCGAATTTACCGTTTTTCTCTTTGCCCCTCTTTCATGGACCCTCTGTGTTCGTTATCGACGTCCACCGGTTCAATTTATCCTCCGGTAAACTTGCCCATGCAGAGGTCCCGACGTAGAAAAGGAATTTAACGAATCGATGCGGGACGAGCCGACTTGTGTCTATCGGCAGTAATCCCAATTACAGCAGACTTCCAGCGGACCGAGTCAGAGATCACAGGTGGGGTCGAAGTTTCGGTTCCTTTGAAAGGATCACTGCCTCTTCATTCCGGCCAGGACGGTTTCTTTCTTTGTAGCTACTTTCCTGTCGGATGTGTGCGCTCCCTGGCGTCCAAAAGAGCAGGATCCCCGTTGAAGTCGCATTGCCAGAGGAGACAAAGACGTTTCCAAAGCTCCATCTCTTCTTGAGAATCCAAGAGCAAGACGGATGGCGGGTATTTAATTAACTGTATATCTGTCTCCTCGCTTGTAATCTTGTCATCAAAGATCCCGGGGTGGCCCTTGGGGAATCTAATAATATAGCACGTCTTAAGAAAACGACATTTGTCGCGTTTATTTGATATATCCTTAGGGATGGGGACCGAGCGACTACATTGCTGCCGTATAATTCTCATTGCGATCTTTGTTGCATTCAGAAATTGCTCACTTGTTAAATATACACTTAAGATCCAAGACATTTCGTTGAATTCTACAATAGACGATAGAAATATTTGTTCACCTAATAGTATTCTAGATTTATCTGTCAGCTGAAGTACTTTCTCCCTTAACACGGAAAAAGCCCTCGTAATTTTCACATTTCTTCCAGCACAGTTTTACTTATGCATAGGGACGGCGCGGCGCTTTTACGAAATAACTAACATCTTCCAAGAAGAAGAAGAAGAATTTAAATATATATAAGTTCCGGCAAAAACTTTGTTGACCAGGATGTGGAAGAGGAGTCTCGCGGAACGATTTTGCGTCCTTAGAAAATTGACAAAGTCCTCGACACCTCGTTCCAGGACTCTACACGAACGAATGCGTGATACGTATATACGTTTCACCTCGAAGGATCCAGTAAGGACAGCTCGTAAAAGAGAAACGTGGACGTGTAGGACAAGCAAGTAAAAAAGCTCCCGACGACACCATCTTCTTCAACCCCCTTTACGACAGGGTGTCCTTCACGTTCCTTTACAGCCCTGCTTTTTCCTTCTTTCTCGAGCTGTTAGCTTCCTTTTCCGCTGCTCCTTCACGCGGTGGTCCACGATGCTGTCGAGGCGACACTGAGATTACAGCAATTTCTTCAAAGACTGCAGAATTTCATGATTCGTCCGTGCGATCGACCTGACTGCTCGACGATCGAGCTTACCACCTGACCCGGTTTTACCCATACAAGTTTCTCCCGCTAAATCATTTTGCCTTCCTTGAACTATGAACTCGGCAGAATTTCCATTCCGTCGTAAATGAGCCCCAGAAGGATACACAGAGAATACGATAGCGGCTTGGAGTCGAGCTGGACTCATCGCTTACATTGTGCTTCACGGGACCACTGTGTGTAGCTTCATGATCGATCCTGCGGAATACTCTGCGCGCATTGATTTGCATCAATGCAGGTCCCTTCCGCTTTCAGGCTAGAAACTCGTCGAGCGAGAGGATCCGTCGATAGAATGCCTTAACCATGGGACAAGCCTTACAAGCTTCCTGACAGTGAAACATTCCGTTTCCTTTCCAGGAGCTCGGTAACTATCGATACCGACGAAAGGGCTGATATCGAGGGGGGGCGTCTAAGCGATCCAGGTTTTTAAAAAAGGAGAGAGGGAAGTGCAGAGGATAGCGGACTACTAGTGCTCGAACTTGCTCGAACGAGCTAATGCAATCGAACGACCGAAAGGGCTACTTACACTTTTGCCTCGTCGCGTTTTCTCGTGGTTAAAGGGAAACGGATGCCCAGCGTGCGGCTCGTGGCGTGGGTGTCGAACGACGAAAGAGGGAATAGGGCCGAACGCACGCGACCCTGTCAGCCGGAAGCACACCGATGCACATCCCCACACCTTTCGTTTCCTCTTGTAGCTAGCAGGAAATTACCGGCGGGGTAACTTTTGATTCGACCCCAACGGCAAAGGGAGTTTGCTCGATCTCGACGATCACAGCTTTTTCGTCGCCGTTTATTTTTCCTTTTTGCCGGTGGTTGCGTTTACAGGGCGAGCTTTAGTCGCGTTAATCGATTGACCCAGTTGCGAGTGAATAATCACGCGGCGATGGAAACGCGTAATTTATTAACGATGGATTTCGTAAGATGGTTTATTGTTCGTCGATGCGTGAAATGATTCCTCCGTTCATTATCACGAAGGAATTTTATTAATTGGTATAAGTGCGGTTTAAAGCCACCTCTTAGACGGCAGTGAAGTGGCTATCGCAGCACACACAGGAGCAGCTGACACGGTGTATTAAGGGTGACGTATTGGCCTGATATGTCGATACTAATTATTTGCAGATAAAACTCATTACTCTGGCGTGATTAATGTCGGGGAAAGGACTTGGGCGGAGGTAGTTCGCCATCTAGATGCACGATCCAGGCCTCCGGTGAAAATGATCGAGATATGGGAGGAATCATTTGTTGTTGCTCAACGAAGAATTATCGCTCAGCAAGTTCGCTCGCGCGTCTCCAGGCAATCCTTCTCAATGAATAATAGACGATACCATCGCGTTGAAAAGTAATTCCCAACCCCTTGAAACGATCTCCCAAAATGCGTGCATTCTCATAGCAGAACGAACTTAGGAAAATTGAAATGACCTATTGCCGGTTTAAACTATTCAGATTTGTCTTCTATTTTCCAAAGAACGATGCGTCACGAGTTCAAGAAGCGATCATGCATTTCGCGGCTAAACAATTTGTTAGATTGCCGTGTAACACGGTCGCGGGACCGGCTTGCAGAAGAGTAATATATCGCGTCCCGTAATCCCGGAACAAACTGGGGCAATAATTTTAAATCAAACGCTGGTGCCACGAGAATAATTTATCGTCGGTCGCTGCCGCTGCGGTGCACGCTAATCAGACTCCCTTTCTCTTTCTGCCTTCTGTGAAAACAGAGAGCTCGAGCTTGCAGAGGGCCCCTGACGTTTCTAAACGTTCGGTGTAAATTTCATTAACGCGACCTACATTCCTCGCTCCGTAAAAATTACCGACGCCCGCCGTAATAAACTAATTTGCGAGAGCGTACGGGCAATTACGTATTCCTGGTCGCGGCTACGAATTCTCGATTAGCGGGTCTACATTTTAAATCATCGTTCCCTGGACTAAACCTAATCGATAAACTAGCGAGCAGCACGCGTGCACAGATGGCCAACCGCGTTTCGACGAGGAGCGTTGCGTTCACTGCCGAAAGGGGTGAGTGTTCCTACGAAGCAGGCCGATAAACATTTGCTTTCAGCTTACACTGAAAGTGCGTCATCTTTGCGTGTTGCCAGTGGCGCGGGGGTGCGCGAAGTCGCCCGCTAAGAAAGCTCACCCCGCACTTTGAGGCTTGTTGTCGCGAAAGGGTGGCGTGGAAAAGCCCGTTGGAAAGTCTACTCCGCGGCGTGGTAATTGTTTTCGTAGCTAATTGTTTAAAAGCTTGGCAAACCCGCGAGGAATTACCCGGTGGCGGCGACAGAGACAATCCCCGAGTCAATATTGAATTATGAATTTATTAGCTCCCTCTCCCGGTCCTCCAGTCGATAGGGGTGGCGAGAGGAGGCGGGTCGAAGGTTCTCCTTTCAACGACGAACGAGGTGGTCGGGGATGAAAGGGGCGGAGGAGAACGTGAAGGACTTCCTGCATTCTCCACGGGATCCTCGTCGTGTGTAGACTGTAATTTCATCGAACCAACGCTCACGACGTTTTCATTGATTGGTTAAATCGTCCATCCCCTCCTCTCATTCTAATTTTCCCTTTTTGCTTTTCCCTTCCTGTCGTTTGCTCCTCGTCACCACCTCGATTGTTCTGCTTCTACCCTACTCCCTTCCGCCGATAAAACCTCCGACGCTCTTCTGTCTAATTGCCGGTGGAAGAAGACTTTATCCTTTCCTTCATTCCTAATAATTGACGAATGATTATAACTCCCACCGAATCCACCCTACATCCATTACTTTCCAATTACTATAGCCACACCGCTATCAAATTCATAGATCATTTTTAAAATGAACATCAGAATGCAATTAACCCTCGAGAATCTCATCTCAGTTTTAACTCCATCATCGGGGAACGCTCACACATTTTTTACAGTCCCAGAAAAATCCACAAGAGATAAAGATGAATGGTTGCTCGTCGACGATGCTGAAGGGAGAGAGAAGCGAATCTCCATTTTTATTTGCGTCGGACGATTTGCGATTCGATTTAAGCTCCCTAGAACGCGCCACCCGCTTGATACTCATACATCGCGATTCGCATTTATTCCACAGACGAATTGAATTACCGGTGGGTTTCAAGGCTCATCAGATTTGCGTCACCTCGAACCGCGCCGATTCACTTGTGAAACTATCGCGTGGAAACCTACGAGTGCAGGACACCGGAAACCGTAAAGATCGATTTTTCTTTTTTTTTTTTTATTGAAGTCTGTGGAACGAGTTTAATTATCAGTCGAAATCGTGTTTGATCTTTCACGTCTGCAGTTCGTTCAAACGGTCGGTGGATAGTAAGGCTTTCGATCGTGATTCAATCGCGGTGTATCCACGTCGGACGGAATGGAACGGATATCGAATTATACGTGGAACAGTAGGAACGATACGATGTAACGGAGAGAGGGCAAGAGGAGCCTGGATCGATTAAAGGAGTAAGGGAACAGAGTGGTTGTTCGATGCGGCGCAACGAGGGAGACAGACGGGTGAAAATGGAGTGAAGAATGAAGACAAACTGTGACGGATGGACGCCTCGGAGGTCCCTGTACCATTATGCAAATTTCATTAGAGCCTTTGTGCCGAGCTGCCTCTCGTGGTCCAAAGTATGCTCCGCCGGTGTTATTAGCCCTAAGCTCGATTTTTTTTCTTGACTGGTGTACCAGTCATCTCCGTTACGCGTTATTAAGACATTATCGAAGACTGACTCTGTTCGATGCATCGTGTAAAAAGCGGATAAAGTTTTTTTTTTTTACACAAAAGGACTCGTAATTAACCGAAGAGGTTGCACTATGGCTTAGGGGTTGCGCTCTCGTTTTTGGCACCTCGCGCTTCTTCGGGAAGGTAATAGCAGGTGAGTGGCCAAACGAAGTGCCAAAGAATGTTATTTGTTCTAGCTGGATTACCAATTTGTCTTTAACAAGGTTCGCCCGCGCTTGGAAACTTACGCGGCAGAACGGCAGCTAATGTTTAACTGCACGCCCGGGGCGTCTGATATCCCAGTGCCGACCACTGAAGTCCGCCGCCATCGAGATTAGGTTATACGACGACAGGAAAATCTGGATTCGGGATTTCCTTCGCCCGTTTCCCCCGCGGGCTTCGTCGTAACAGTAAACTGACTGGAATCTTTGTGCGCCGTCCCGTGGGATAAGATCCTACGGTAAAGGCGGATCGCGGTCTTCTGTTGACCTCGAAAACACCGATACTCCCGAGGGACCAGCTTGTCAGGCTTATGGTCTCGCGGACGCATCCGCCGACTATGTGTCTACTGTTATGATCAATGCATCAGTCGATATATGATTCTTCTATATGATATTTTATTCACCCTCGTGATTCGTAACATCTAACCCAGTGCTATTCTTACCGTATCTCATGACACTCTTGGTTCGCGGTGTATTTAAATTTTATTCTGAGCTTCATATTTAAGGGCTTGGAACATTTGGAGTTGCGCCAGTCACCATTTCTCAGTTACTTCAAACGCATCGCTGCACGAGAAACGTGTTGAAATTTAATTCTCACGCAATAGATAACGCTACGTTCTGCTGTGACTTGTCCCGACGAAGGGACGCTTTTCCAAAATCGCCCCGAGTATTTTCCCACTGCTCAAAGTTTGCCAGCATCGTTAGCATTCGAGTGCCAACTGCAGGCACGCTATATTTCAAGGTGGAATCATACACTTCGCGCCATCGTGTGGGAAGTTCAGAGGTGCCCCTGGTGGAATAAGGTTCGCGACGACCACCAGCGTGTATGAATAAATTCATGCCGGAGTAGTTGGTTGGCTGACTATAATCCCGAAGCAATGGAATGCGTCGAAGGGGCAAGGCAAATTAATCTTTCGCGTTGCCGGATACGCGATAGGCCGACGAGACGTTGCACGATAATTACACGGAACGTAGCTTTTGAAATTCGAGATGAAAAACGTCAGAGACTTTTGTAAAATGTTTAATTCCTTCTTGCTGATTCTTCACTTTGTTTCCGTTTACGAATGCTTCAGGAGTTATTTTGCGCGAAGCTTTCGCAGACAGACAACGTCTGTGGCTGTAATTGATCCCGAACAGGATGCTCGAGAACGCGAGATACTCTTTAATTGCACACGTCGAATTCCCAATATCAGGTGGCCATAGTGAATACTTGCCCTCTGTGTACTTAGGGAAGACCGCCCTTCAAGCCCCTTTTAACACTTTTAGGATTTCCGACGCATTGAAACACGGTGCAGCGCGCCTGGTGATTATCGATAGACTCCCCCCCTCATATTTTCCATCAACGGAGACACTTTAATTATGCACCGGCCCACTGGGATGAATTCCCTGTGCTTCCTTACCTTCGTCGGTCGATGCGAAAGGGAACATTTTTCCTAGCCTCCACAGTAGATTTCCCGATTCGTATATTCAACGAGCCACCAAGAAATGCAGTATGACAAACAATCCTGCAATCTAAAAAAGCTCCGCAATCCCTGAAAGCTAAATATGGTTGCACTATAAATCATTTTATACAACATTCCACATGCTCGGTGTATAGCTGTTACCGTCAAACGATTCAGTTCACATATTAATTTCTGTAGATGAAAACAGACGTGAACACAACATTCAGGAATATAATAAGACGTTAGTCGTCGACAATGTTCTAACATAATCCACAACCACGCGCGCTATTAAAGAGCAAGCTCATATATTACCTCTGGCACGCGCGACGCCTCGTAAACGGCGCAGCGGAATCGGAATAACTTTCTCCTGCAGGAGTCGCGAACTACAACCATAAGATGCAATAAAGTTTATACCGGAAGCAACTATTCCAACGGAAGTAATACGGCTAAAAGCGCACCGAGTACATCGTAGCACTGTGAGCTCTTCATGAAGGAATTCTGAAGATGAAAAAGGACCTAGACTATCGATAACGACTATCTGCAGGACACACGAAGCGCTGTGTAGAAACGTTTCTGGGAATTCGATTTTCGGAGTGTGTTTCTCGAGTTATCGAATGTTCATGTCTAAAATCTAGCATACGATATGAAATGTAAGCGAAGAATGATAGGATAAAATTTATATTTCTAAAAGACAAACATCGTTGCTCAGGCGAGGAAATTAATTTTCCCAAAATGTAATTCCCTTAATAGTCCTCGCGGACGCAAACGATCGGTTGGATTTGCGGCGCGGCAATTGGTAGAGACAAATCGATCGCAGCCCCATTAAAATGAACGGGCACGCAAGAAACGTTAAATCCAATTTCCGTCGGGGAAAAAAAAAGTGGTATTTGCTCGGATCGGCGATTCAATACTCCTCGAAGAAATAATATCGCACGCGTGTCACGAGCGTTCCCGCGCTTGTATTCTCGCTGTCGGAAATATTGTTCGGTGACAGCTGTTCCTACGACGATAATTACGTTCCGTCGCGACGGAAAATTCGTTCCAGCCGCGTAACGAAGCGCGGGAAAAGCGGAAGCGAGATAAAAATTAAAGCAAGCATCGAACGCAACGAATAAATTACAAGGCGCGGAAGAATAATTTTTCTTTGAAACATCATCGAAAGGGTTCGCGCAATTTTCCTCGCAGCGAGCAGAGTTCATTTTTCTCCGGCACGGAATCGAATTAAGGCTGGCTCGACTTCGGCGCTCGGCCTGCACAGCCGTGCTGGTAAAAACGAATCGATTGAATTTCAAATCGAGTCGAATCCATCCTGCTCGTTTGATCCAATATTAAAAAATAGTCCCGGTTACTAGAATATAGATCATCGTTGCAATAATTCTTGGAGTTTTCCTTCTTCTAAGGAAACGATCGACCTATCAAACCTGATGAGACAAATCGTTATCGTACCGGGCGCAGCAAAATTTTACGTCAAAATTTACGCTAGCTCGTCGGACAGCAAGGAGTTAGTTCGCACGCGAATGAATAACTGGAACGCTGAACGTGGTGGGCACGATTAAAAAACAAAGAAGCGAAAAAATGGGATGGAGCGAAATGGGTATTCTGACAAGCGCGTAAACTCTATGAACGGTATTAAAAAGGGGAAAAAAGAATGCAGTGGATAAACGTGGACCGCTGTGTTTACGCGATGAAAATTGTTAAATGGAAGAAACGCAAACATTTTTCATAAATGGTCGTTTACAAATTCCGGAGGTGGATGTTAAACGTTAAACTATAGAATGATGTATTTAAGATGCAACAAATACATTCGACAATTCTTCTTTTTTCCATACATCAACTCGTTCCGCTTTCATTGGAACATGAACCCTGCGGTAAATTCAGTCAGTACAGATCTCCGCGGAAGACTTCAACGTGGTTTCATTGTAAATACTTTCGAGAGATCCGATATGAAAATCGCAGTGTCGGATCGCGAAAGGAACTTTCGAGATTCTTCCTCGGAATTTTCCTGAAAAAGTTGATCCACGGAAAATGGAAACTTCGAAGGGCGAAGATAATAATAAAAATCAACTGAAATTGCACGAAATCCTTAAGAGTCGTTCTCTAGATTCCTATCAGCATCCTCGTTCGTACCCTCGATCCTCCCACCCGGCGAACGTCGGAGAAGACAGTTCTCTTTCTTCGGGTAAACGCTCCGGCTAACAGCGCAATGAATTCGTATTTGTCCAGGACGCTGGTGCCTGGAAGTGAAACGAAGGAATAAAAAAAGCAAACCGCAGTGTTCAAGGAGCCTTGGTTAAGAAAATTCGGGGCGCACACAGTAACTCGTTCGATTTTATCCAATGGAGAACCGAAACTCCTGCTCTTTAACGATATCAATTGTTTCATTACTCTGAAAATATATTTCACTGATCGATGCTTTTCTTTTGTTTCAGGTAAGTGGTTGCAGCTTGAATCATCTAGAAATTCTATTAACCAAGTAGAATATTAGCGTTTCGCAGAAAGCAAGATTCGTCGTCTGGTAAGGTTACACAGCAAAGGAATTGTTAGTAAAGAAAGAATGTATTATTTAATTGTATTGAACTCAGAAACCAAGCGGTTTCATCTATTTCTGCGATTTCATTATGGAAGTGGCGTACTTTTTTGAAAGCACTCTGGCGAGATCAGATTTTTCTTCGAATTTCCCACGTTTAGAGCTGTTCACCGCAGGCCACCGACAGACACATTAATTTCACCTTCTTCCTCGTTACCTCTTTCTGATCCAGCAGCCTCTGTTCGCGGCTCCGGTGTTCTGGGACCGGTGAAATTTATACGGAAATAACGCGCCGAATAAATTGCGCACTTAATTGTGATTCTAAAGCTCTGAACCCAAGCCACGACCCACGTGTGATACATTTTTAATACTGCAGGACATTAATCCTGCATTAGCCCTTTACACGTAAAAAAAAAAAGGAGCTACCGGGCGTTCGTTTCTCGGATCCGGAATTACGGAACGTGTAACGATCGTCTGTCCGATGTTCCTTTTTCCACTCCCGTGTTAAAGTCTTCCTCCTGAAAGGGATCTCAGCTTCCTGGATGTTGAATTATGTAGGAAGGAAAGCGTCTGTAGCTCTTAAAAATTGACACTGATCAATTTGAAGATGGAGAAAATACAAGTTTCTAATCACAGAGCGGTTCCTTGCTCTAATTATAATTCCGATACGGATTTACCTATGTTTCACAGAACTTTGTTAAGCGTCCACGGATCTTACGAGGTCGCGAGACCTTTTTATATCAATTTAACACCCACGTCCGAGATTTAATCGCGGTTCACGATCAGATATGTTCGCGTAAATTATCGACGAGCAAGTCGTCCAACGTTCTCAGCTGAGAGACCCTATTACAAATTCTCTCGGTGTTCCATGATTCCTCTATAAATGCCCTCGTTAAGGTTCCTTTGTTTCGCGGCCGGACAATGCGAACGGAAAGCCCGCTTTCTAATTAACTTTTTGCTGGTACGTATTTATTGAACAATTTGCAGAATGCACGAGCCAAGATGCTCTCGAGACACGTGATTTCTTGTGAGGGACAAAACGCCATTTATATTGAAACCTGAAGGCGGAATCCCTTCGATATCGTCTAAATTAAGGAATAATTATCACGGGATCGCTGTCCGACTCATTGTCGGATGTGGGAGGTACATGATATGGTGGAAATATATCAAGGAGAATATAATAAATCTACGTATGGGGTGAAATCGAAGGAGGACAGAGGTGAAAGGGAACGACCTGGCGATAAAGGGCGGCCGAAAAGTAAGAATTCAATTATCTCGACGAATGCTCGAACTTCTCTCGGATTTCCTGGCGCGGATAATGGAGCACTCTTTGAAGAAAGCTTTCGAGCGCGCGGACGAGTTACCCCTCTCTTGTTTTCCTCTTCTCCATCCTCGATTCTCCTCCTGCCCCGGCGTGGCTGCCTTTCCGCGTGTACGCGTCGTCCGCCTCTTTACTCCTGGCGCTGTCGAGCGAGAATTCAAAGCCTGGACGAAAAACAGAGGGAAATAATCGAGGGACAAGGACGAAGGATGGGGCGCATGAAGTGAAGGCAGAGTTGGATAGCAAAAGGGACGAACGAATAGCAGGAATTTCCGTGGGCGAGCCAGAATCGAAGGGCCGAAACGGCCACACCGCTAAACACCGGATAAAGAGACCGAAATTTCGGGGTGAAACTTCTGACAGCTACGTGGCATTCGACTTTTCCGTTCGATTTTAAATTTCATTGCCCTTATTCGATTATTTGTTAACTCGGCTTTTACAGAGGTCTACTTCTTTTAACAATTCTCGTTTTTTCTTTACCCGCAGTGAAGCAGAATTGTCACCGTTGACAGATTAATAAGAGTACAATTTGCACGAGTTAACCATTAATTTCATGCACGTCCGCCAATTAGTTTTGTTTTACATTTTTCTCAGAGTTTCTTCTAAAAAACTTTCCTTGTCCGGCATGGCCGCACGCATGTGAGTCTCGGAAGGCGGCTCTTTCCTTCCACTCGAGTTCACGAACAGGGTTCATCCATCATTTCGTGGCTTTTTGTCAGCGTTCGGCAAAGTGATGGAGGAAGTCTTAATCCATATCGGGATAAGAGAGACGTATCGTCATTCACGGCGAGATGTTTTGCCGCGAACGGTGTCCCCCCCGCATTTTTCTTACGCGCTGCATTTTCGGGCCAAGTTCGATGCCCGTGTACGACGCTGGAGGCGAGCATAATAGGTCCCAGACCTGCGATTAATTAATCTCGTCTGGACGAGGGGCAGAAAAAGTACACCCGGAACAAGGGATATAATTAATGGAGGAAACTTGGTTTTGTCCCAATTAAACGAGCAAAAAGTAGCCACGATTAATCTCGACAGAATGCTGCGTCGGATCCCGGTATCACTTATATTTAGAATATCCATCGACGAACTAACATTAACCCTTAGCCACTAAAGAATTGCCTCTCCCTCGAAGCGAGAAAAGGGCAACATAATCATTCAAGGGCCTCATCGTCGTATTTGCCGAAGGCGCGTCACCAGCCCCGAGTCCCACGCACCCTTGTTCTTCCTCAAATTTACTCGCACATTAATTAGGGCCAGGCTGGAACGTAAGCGTAATAACGAGCACCGAGTGCGGCTAAATTCAGGCGCGCGGGTAGCCAGGTGAACGGAACGGTAGACGGCTCGGCACCGGTCCCTTCTTCTTCGCTTCGCTCTGCCCTTCGTCCGTTTCTCGTGTCCCCGCTGACGAGCGTGCACATGGGATTCGACAAGAGGAACTATGAGTGGCGCCACATTGTTAGCTTAGCTGCTGCCGCTGGAAAATTGCCTGCGCAAAGCTGTGACAGGTTGTTTGATAAACAGGGCTCACGTTTACGTGTAAACTGTATGGGCGCACCGGCCTTATTCCCGCCCGGGATTTGTAAACTGCAATCTTGTGGCTCTTGAAAATAATTCATTATGGAAAATAACTGTACAGCAGCAAGGCACAAACGGGAAGCACTGTGCGTATACAATTTCCTGTCGGACCGCACTTCGAGGACGAGAAACTTTGCGGAGCAGGGTTTCGCGATTCTGGGTCTGGTGGAACCAATTCCGCCGCGATTAATTTAACTTTCGCAGCAGCGGGATAACGGTTTATCGGGTTCGCGTGGAGCGTTGCCAACCGCGCGTAGAAAGTAACTCGCGATATTTACAAATTCGCACCTCGTTAAACGACGCAGCTAGCAGCGAGGTGGTTTTTCGATTACTTGGACACCTTGCGGGGATAGCTCTGCGGAGCGAAGAATTCCCTACCGAGTATTTACTCCGGACTCGTGGCAACGTTTACATGGAGACGCGGGTGTGGTGTTACAAGGTGTGTACGCAGACACGGATTCAGAGCGCGGGGCTTCGGGTTTCCGTTGCATCCTGGCAAAGGAGGGAAACCCAGGCGGAAGCAGCGGGTGAGCGAAATCTTGGAACAATGAAATCGCCGATAAGAACGTCAGGATGTTGTCGAAGGATGCGTTCGTGGAGCGTAAACGATTGGATGGATTGAGGACGCATAGTAAAGTGCTAGTGCGAAGCGTTAGATGATTTATTTCACTCAAATAGGATAATAAATAAAGGGATAGGAACTGCGATTTGAGATTTTTCATTCTTTTTCTTTTAACGCATTGGGGTTTAAACTATTCACGCCGCAGGTATCGATAAATTACGGGTCTATCGTCGACAAACGACAGTAGCATCTCCGCTGTGATCCTCCGAGCCTTATTGTCAACGCAGACAATAGCCACGATACCCTATCAGCACGCATTTCAATCACACCGTCGATCGAGATTTAAATCGAGGTTTAAGTGATACCAGGCCTCTCTCTATTCCTCCATTTCGATATCCTATCTCCGATCCGATGGAAGCAGATTAATTCGTTCATATCCTACGAAACGGGGATACGCGCGAAGAAATCCAGCTCCAGGCCTCGTCCTGTTTCCAGAAAATATGCCGTTTCTTCATACATTTTGCATTCGAGATACTGCAATGAACAAACACTTTGTACTCATTGTCGCAATAATTTGCAGAGATTCATATTATTCATTGAATAGCTTCTCATTACTTTTCGCACATCAATTAAACGATCTTCGCCCAAAATAAAAATGCCACGAGCCAGCGTCGTTCGCAGGTGAAACAGGTGCGAAGCCGGGCTCGAACGAAGCGATAAACCGGTGACAGCCGCGCGACGCACTCGCGTTGATAAAACCTAATGCAAATCAATCGTCGGCTGGCCTCGAGACTCTAGTTGCCGGTCGAAATCAAAGTTCAATTAACTTTTCCGCACGAACAATCGCCGGCTGATGAAGCTACGGGGCGCGAGTGCCGCGAATCGCAATCCCGGCAGAAACGCGTTCCGTGCCAGAAGCTGCCATGGTGTGCGCGTCTCGTGGGTGTAACATCCCCCCGCTGTGCTCTCCGTGGGCGTGACGTACACATCTGCATTTTTTCTTTTATATATTTTTGTTCTGTCTGCATTATCCCCGCGGCAGCTACAAAAAGCACTCGTTCGTTTTTCGCCGTCTGCGGCCCGTGCATAGCGAAGCTTTGCTATCCCGCACGCAATACGCAATCCCCGCGCTCGATTAGTTTCCTTGGAACGAAAGGATACTTTTACGTCCGTCCGAATCGTGAATTCTAGTGCAAGTTATTTGGATCTGTACGACATCCATCACAGCAAGGTTTGTTTTATTGATTACATTTAGCGACAGTAATTAGAATTACATTTAACCAGTGTCGTAAGAAAGAAAGAACATCCTGGAACTTCATGGAACAATTTAAAGTAACTTGTTGACCCTTTCTCCAGTAACTGCTACATTTACTTTCGCGCTTCGCGTGCTCCACGGCTCCCGGCGTGGCTGGTAGAAGCCAGTTAGCAGCGGATGCTTTAAATTCTCACAAAACTGTGAAGGGTCGAGCGGGCTCCTTTGCAGGACCGCTGAAATTTTCGTTCTGCCTGCTTATCTCGCCGTTTTGTTTGGCCCAGCGTTGCCAGGATAAAAGTAAAAGTTTCAACAAAAGGGGCACTTCCTTCCGTGGTTGCGCGTACCGCGTCGCGGCGCGGCTGAAAGTGGATACGGAACGGTGGTACGTGAGCTTAACGTTTGTTCTTTTGTCATGGTGCACGGTGACAAATAACCTGGCGTTAAGTTGAGAGCGGACCCCCGGAACCGCGGGGAAGGAAAAGCAGGGAGTGAACGTTGTTTCGCGACAATTACGACGCGGTTCTGTTCGTCGGATGAAATTAATTAGAAAACATCCAGCGGCTATCTTCTTGTTGCACCTTCGACAGCCGACACAAGTTTCTGAAAATGGATTGAGGTAACGTTGTTTACCTTTTAAAGGCTTTTGCCTTTTGTCGCCGAGCTATGAAGCGGATTAAGCTACTCTTTTGTGCTGCAACGCAGCAGCAGAGAGTTAAAAGAAAAAATAAACTGCCCCCGCAGGAACTGTAATTCAACTGTATCAAACGGTTCATAAGAGGCTGTGCCAATTGTTCTCGAGACTTTAAAAGCAATAAGGCGTACACGTGTGCGTGCCCAACGTCAAGAGCCAGACGTACCAATGCCTCTTTCTCCCCTGTTCCCATAATTAAATTACGGCGTCCAGCAACCTTCGGGCTTGGAAGGGATTTCCAATGGAGAACGGCCGATCCTTCTTAAGTCGTGCGTACGTGAAATCTTCCCCTGTTCGAATGAATGAGAAACAAAGGTCCGTGGGACCAGGCACCGAAGGAAAAATAACGCCAGGGAAAAGCTTGGCGGAAACGAAAAGCGGAAGAGTACCGAAAACAGTCATTAAACTCGCGTCGTAAATTATGCAACCGTGGCTTCGTTGCCTTTTTCCTTCCCCAAGACGCTCTCTGCGGCCGCCCTCCGTGGAGAACGTGGCTTCGTTTACGGGCCGTTACGTCGCGATTACGCGCCGCTTCGACACAGACAATGCGTAGAACTTGCGAAACTCGGTAGAATAAGAGGGTAAATCCAAATGCTTCCGAAGCGATTATTCCTTGGTATAAAATAAAAAATTAGTCGTACGTACATTCAGCAAAGAAGCCCCATGCGGAGTTCGCGGTTGTTTAATAAATTTCATGCATCCTTCATGCGGGAACGAATTCCCAAGGGTTCTTCTAGCGAGAATGTTTACCGGCTTAACTGCCTAGCAAGATGCTATTACATCCGCCGTATGGCCCATAAAAATACTTTATCACATGTTTGGCCCTCTCCAGGAAGGATGGCGATTTTCGTTTGCATCAGCCTGACTGGTGAGTTATCGTGACGCGCAGGCGGAAATAATAAACGTCGATCGAAGGAATGTACAGCCGGGGCAATTACGCGATCGAGACGCGGCGGGAGCGAGTTAAAGTTCGCGGCCAGGAATCGCTCGTAAAAGTGATCGTTAAAGTATAGATGCTGTGCTCGAGGGGGGATGCGTCCCGTCTAATTTTCCATCGCGTCGGGCACCCCGGTGCAGCTAAGCGAGTGTCTTAGCGATCCCCGTTCTTAGAAGCGAGTCAATAGCGCGAATAATAATAGGCTATCGTGTTCGAAACGCAAGAAGACGCGCTTTACGCGTACTTCTGCGTCTCCAGCGTGTTACACGCGAAACGGCGACCGTTCTTTTCCCAGCTGTTCTTCGCAGTGGAAGTCGTCCCTGCAAGCGCACGACAGAAAATTTGCGTGACGGTTGAATGATTAATGGAAGGCAGGACGCGTAGCTGGCGTCACGCGATGCCGACGCAGAAGGCTGTGCTTCGGCAATAAGTAGAGAAGCAATCATCTGAATCATTTCCGGTCAAGCCACGAGGTTTGTAGGCCACGATACACTTTTGCGGAACGATGCACGACCGATAGCTGTGCTAGCAACGGGACGCTCGATCGATACGACCGATTCGAGTAACAAGGAGATTCCCAGCCGCCTTTTGACTAATGATACTCGCCACGTTACGAGCTATTTATCATTCTCGCGATACGAACGCGGTCTTGCTGTAACTTTTCTTTCTTCAGGAACAATGGAGCCCCGTTGCGTTCACCGCTATAAAAGCCTGCTTCTTGAGTGGCTGATTACCCTCGCGAGGATAACTACCTTTTTCTGTAGAGCCTGCTTTTAGAGACGCGCGATACTTCGCACATTACTTAACGTTTCCCCTTCGTTGCCGGTGGCGATGATTCTACGTAGACTCCGCCGTGAATGTTCGCTGATCTTCACCGTGCTACTTTTGTATTCCTCTCGCGGCTGTCAACGCGACGCGACGATTCTCGACGAAAGAGAAGCATTCCCGATTCTTTCATTGAGATTTTCTACGCGGACTCTTACTCGAATTGGACGGTCTTCGTCAGGGATCCCCTCCGCTTCTTCGAATACTTGCAGGATTTCGTGAAACACATGTCTATAGCTGCTGCGTAAAAAAAAAAATGCGACTACGACAGAAGAATATCAAGTGCGTGTATTTCTTCATGACAGTGGAACGTGCCTGATCGTACACGGTATTCGTAGGAAGAAATAGAAGTATCTTACAAATTAGAGGCACAAATATTGTAGGAGTTATTGAGGTACAAATTATTAGTAAAAAAATTATGTTCTGATAAAGCCTGATTGCACTCTGTAATCCGTACTAATACAGATTGTTCTATATGTTTGGAGGGTATTTAATTTCGCGGCAGGCTGTCCTTAAAACGCAACATGAAATATTCAACCTTGTTCTCCGCAGGGTCGCCACCTGTGTTTGACGTTAAGGGGTAACTTTGTTTCAAAAGGGCTGGGTGCACGAAATAGAATTTTCCAACTTGTCGAGCAACGAGCTAGGAATAACGAAGTCAAGACGCAACGGATACCTTATGTGCACAATTTTTCAGTCACTTCATTACATTAGTATGCAGAAAAAGTAGCGCACGGCAAGTCTGTACGAATAGCATTTGTCAACTTTATTAACACACTAACTACTTGTGCCAGATATAAAATTTTCTTTTCTGAAGATAATACAGTAATCACAGGGCCAAAGTGATTTTCCAAAGCGGATCGAGGCACTTCCCAATCTGCATACCAAAATGCCCCCCTTAAATATTCAACAGTCACCAAGGACGGCGTCGCAATTATACAGCCTTGAATACCGTCTAACTAATAACCAGCAGCTGAACACAATTAATAATCCCGTACTACGCGGACGTTAATAAAAGATTAACAATCACTTCAAATTCAGCAATCAAGACCCAGTGAAGGAAAATTCTTTCAAGCATTCTATAACCTTCGAGTCCCCTCCCGTCCGAGTGAAACGTAATTCCTTCCAAAGTTTGTGACGTAGCGGAAAAAGAAAAAACTTTCGTCTAATCAGAAGCCGTCCACGTTCTACCCCTAGCGCCTAAAACATTGAACGAGGAATATTATTGCGAAGGTGGCAGGAACACTAGAAAGATCCCAGAGGAGCGGTCGCAAATTCCTCCGTCCCTCGGAGCTTGGTTGGAGATGTTGCGGTCGGAAAAACGCAGGCAGTGGCACGCGAAAGAGTGCAGGAACGTGCAGAGCGCGAGTTTTATGTGTCGTCGGGAAGGGTGCTTTCCGGTTAACCGCGAATTCGAAAGCACCCCCGACCCTCGACAACAAGTCCCAGTTCGCTTGGTCCACTTTCGTCCACGATCGCCATCCTGAAACTTTTTCTTTCGCTGCACACGACGATGCGCACGCGAGTTGCACGAACCAGCGGTTTGTCGACCTCTGTGTGCACGCACAGCGACACACGCGCACACATGTACACGTGCCCGAAAAGGGTGGAACACGATACAGGTAAAGGAAATGAAGCAAAGCCGAAGAGCTTTCGCGAAACAGCGCCGGGTTCCCGCAGCACCGTATCAGAAATTCCTTTTTCCGCGACAGCGGAATCTCCGCGGCACCCGCCGACGTCGTACCCTCCCTCTCCTCCCTACGTCTTAATTTGTTACAACGCAATGTTCCAAGGCGAAGCACATTTGGAGGTAGAACCCTCTGGAAAGAGTTTCTGGCCCCCGGGTACACGGTATCTCGGAAGATGCGCTCCAGTCGACTGTAGTCGCTACTTTTATTTTGTCCCAAAGTCGACGGAGATACGGAGATCCTTGTCGCTTACGTAAACGTTTAGTTAACTGAATGATTCGCGTGTCTTCCCTGGTTCCTACAGGATCAATCGAGGGACCAGCGGCACGAGCCGAACTAGCGAATGTAATTCTCGAATGAAAGAGATTTGGTAAACAGATGTTGCGCAAGCTTCCTTAAGAATTTACAGGCAGGGTAGTTTACTTGAGATCGAATTATCCGTGGAAATCTTTCTGTCTGTTTATACACGAGAATATTCCTCACTCGGTTCGAATATCACTCGAAATATCAGCGAGGCTATTTACCTTAATCACAGGAAAAGTTGCGTCAACGCAAGCTGCAGAACATTCGTTGCGGTTTTGTTGAACAGCGTTGATGAATAATTACAAGCGGCGGGAACGCGAAGTAGCCAGAGCTTTCGTTATTGTTACAATTTGCAAAGTTTCTAATTGACTTTCGACGGTACGTCTCCAGCCGGCGTAACAAATTAAAATCACCGCTGCCGCGGTGCGCGATAAAGCAATTATCACATCCCTGGATAGTTGTCCGTGACTACATTGTCACGACGCATCCCCGACCGAAGATCTGAACTAATTCGAAATTCCATTTTCCCTTCGCTCGACATTAGTTAGGACGTTTTGTTGCGATCGATGGATAATTAGTTGAGTGTATTTGATGGCGTGAGTCTGCTTTGATTATCAGCAGCGTGTATGATCAGACAAAATCAATCGGTGGTTTTAGGAGCGATCGTAATTACCGGTGCTTCGAGCTTCTATTACGATCGTTAACCTGTTCTTAAGTGTGCTTGTTTTATCGCACAAAATATCAGGAAGAAGATTTCAGCAATTTACAATTTATTTGCATGCGAGAACGAGCGTGAAATCCTTCGATTCGTCGTGCCAGATGCCGGGTCTGATTTATCATTTACCTACTCTACTGACACTGGAGCTACTTAGGGAATCATTGATACATCAATCAGGCGTTGCAAGTCATTTTCTTACCGTGTTATTATTGCTGCGATTGTCGTTGCAGAATACAGAATACCTAATTCTCCAGTAATGCATGCTATTCTTCACGTGGCACCCGCATCGCGCGAACGTTGTACTGGATTAGTACACAATGATGCCCGTCGGTGTTTACCAGCTTGAAACCATTGCAAGGGATTCAAAGCAGCGTGTTGCCGAGAATGTTGTTCTTTAGAACGCACACGTGCACCTACGTGCATACGTGTAATCGCGTCTAGGGTAATAGCATATAATTTGGGATAGGGCGGTCCAGCTCCTAAGCCTACAATTTTCGTTAGTGGCTTAGACAGGTTCGGCTCGGCTTCGGGTGTGTGTAGGTGTCTGTGTTGGAAAGGAGGAAGTCTGGCTCCTTTTCGTAGCAACCCATTGCAACGCCGCTTACGTGTCCCGGCCAGACTGTCAGCTTGATCGCTTAATCGCTGGCTGGGGCGCTGGATTGCTGGCACCGTTGAAGCAAGTTCATTTTTCGCAAGCACGTGAATTGCTTTCGGTGTTTGTTCGTGGGGTATAACTGCTACGTTCGTGGCCCCTGCAGTCTGTAATTTTGCCCTCGGAACCGGGGGGGAAGCAAAACCGTACGATATAAACTCATCAAGTGATAATGCGTGTGATAGAGTCAAGTTTGGGGATCTTGATAATTTTAATGGCTATATTCGTCTCGCTGACGGAGCGATACCGTCGCGATAAGGTTGGCGTACTCGTTTGACGCCGTTGCGAGCTTGTAGTTATAATCGAACGGCATTTCCGGTTAATCGCCGTTTTCGCTGATCGCGACAAGAAGAAGATGGAGCGAAAGAGAAGTACGGGAAGGGAGCGGTACCATTGAAAACAAACGCAACGAACCCGGTAAAATCCTTCTCTTTCAAGTTGAGCAGTGGAAAAGTTTCAAGTTGCTGCGACAAGTCAGCCAGCCGGACTGTCTACGGGAATACGTAGGGTGTGGAAGTGAGCGCGAAGAACGGGGTTGGCGAAAGTTTTGTGCCCTTGTCAGGAGGGGATGCTCCTGTGAAAAGCTTCCGGAAGTCGGGACAAAGGCCGACTTGCACGCACTTTCCTTTCTCGACCGTTATTAACGAGCCTATACCGGAAATTAGGCAGCCGACCATCAAGGCGACAGCCGCCCTGAATTTCGCGCGGAAAGGAAAGTGTTGATGTCCCGCAGTGATAAATTACAATGGGGTCCTCGAATAACTTGACAATTAGAAACCTCGAATATGCTTCTACATAGTTCTGTTTACAGTGAAATATTTGCCAAGTGAATGTTTGCACTTTTACATATTTAAAATACTGCGCCGAAAAGTGTTGAATCAAACTTTCGCTGTTTTCCATAACGATCACCATCTGCATGGTCTCATATTATTTTGCATGACTGCGTTCGGGCACGTTTCATGCGCAATGCAAAGAGATGAACGTCGTAAAACTAGAATACAAGGCCCCCCGCCCGCGGTCTTCGACGGTAAACGACACAGGTATCGAGAATACGCCCGAAGGATGTTAAAGGGCAATCGAAAACGCCGTACGTATCTGTCTACCCACCGCTTCGAAACTTACCCTGCCTTCGTGCATATAAAACACTTCTTATCTGAACGCATTAGCTCGGCGGCGAAGCCCACTGAATAACAATGGCGGGACATTACGCCTTCGAAACCGAAGCTTATCCGCCACGCTATCTGGGCATTCGAATAGAGATATACTCCACATTTTTTCTGCGCATTCAAATGAACCGCGAAACAGATCGATGACTCCTTATCGTAATTAATCACGTCACTCAAGCGCAAAGACTTCTCGGCAAAATACGTAATCCCAATGAAATGAATATTCCATCCCCAGCATCAACCCTTCTGCTTGCGTTTCGATAAGGACTCGAGGATGAGGGTGCTGCAGTACTCTCGTGCCGGCAAAGAAAACAACAAGACGAGCACAGAAAACCTTTAGACGCCCAAGTTGGGAATGTTCAAGGAACTGTTCTCCGACAGCATTAATTTTCAGCTGACAGGCACGAGATCTCCACTCTCGATCTTTATCCCAGGAATGCAGTATGATCGTTACCCAGCTTTATCGGTCATCACTCCTTCTTCTTTTACACACATTTCAATTTGTCTCCCTTGTCTTTATAACATTAGAACCGCCCAATTTTCCGATGGCATGTCACGGTGCGACAACGAAATTGCTCGGAAGGCGAGCACCAGAGTCGCAAGTGATATCCGCATCGTGAGACGCTCTTATTGTTTTAAGGTAGACAGGTTTATTTGCTGCCCGACTAACCACGGGAAACGTCGCGACCCGTTCTCTTCCGTCAGTATCGCATTGCTCGTCGACGGAGTAGACGCCGTGGCGTGCATTTCTTTTCACCGGGGACACGGAGCAAGATTTTATTGCTGTCGTGATTTTACTCGACTGATCGCAGTCCAGCGTTAGGGTACGGGCCAGTGGCCCGGACAAAGGACAAAGTAGACGATGGAGAATTTTCCTATCGCGCGGCAGTTGGGTTTTCATATTCACGGCGGCGCGTTCAAAGCGAAATTCATAAGAGGAGGCGAAGGTGAGCTTTCGTCGTTTCCATGCAAAGCTTAAGATGTAGAAAAGATTCGATGGGACGTTCGGTGTGTGGAAACGCGAGCGCGCACGCTTTCTTTCCATAGACGACCGCCCCTGCCTTCCAGTCGTTTGATATTATTACCCCCTCCCGCCCCCCAACATTGTATTGAAAGCTTCGACAGGATTTGTGAGCTTACGGTTACTGCAGTGTGACTGTTTCCTGTCGCGGAACTACCCCTATTCAAGGGGTAGCCACGATAGATTCGGACATTTGGATCAATGGAAGGAGCACGTTTCGCAAAGGGGCTGTTAAAAATAGTGAGAACACTCTGTCGTATTGTGTATTTCGCGAACGTTATTCTAACAATAAATATTCAGGGATCAGTGGAGGGTGACAGCTTCTTCTTGACACAGATAACCATAAACCAGATTATCCATAAATGTACTGCGTTTTCTTTTTAATGGTGAGGGGACTGTTCTTCGCGAAGCGCAAATATTTCACATCACACTTTGGCGGAGTTGACCGGAATCTGCCACAATACCTGCGATAAATAAACACCTAACTTATAGTAGAATAGAAATCTCCACGAGAGCAGGCGTGTAGGAAATGGACACGACGAGCGGATAAAGCGTTACGTTTTGAAAAACTATCGTAATATATCTTGAAGGGGAAAAAACCGTCTGCAAAATAAAAGACAGGTAAGTTATTGAAAAATCGAAATAGAACAGAGCTATTGAATTGCATCAGACACGGATCACCCTACGTGAGATGTGAAAGAACGGCTGATGAAGAGGGTTCCAGGCGACCCAGCTACCACAATGATATCATTATTGGTTCCATCAGCGTCAAAAGGCCACAGTTGATCCTATTTAGGTCAGAATCATTAAGGATTGCCATTCGTTTTGCGATGGAAGAACACTGACTGCATATTCGCGGCTCGACCCGTTCCCATTTCCAGCGCATTGGTTACGCGGTCGGTTTTGTCTCCGCGGGTCGATATCTTTCCGCCTCCAATTATTCCCCGCCAAGAACCGGAAAAACTTGGAGGTTCCATTGACAACGAGCTCTGTCCAAGCGTTCCTTCCTGGCCGTTCACGGGGTCTCCTTCGCCTCTTATCTTCGATTCGTTTCTTCCCCCTCCTCCCGCGACCGTTTGCCTCTGCGTGTTCCGTTTCACCGGAGTCCCAGGGGATGCCACCCCAGCCATCTGATCTCTTCGCTTTCTCGTTCCACCGACGGTCGCGTCTCTGTCCAACAGTCGCAGAACGTTTCCAGCCAAGCCACTCGACCCCGCAGGCAAGCGGGTAACCAAGCCAGTCGTTTACGAACGAGAAGACTTTTCTCGGTTACGCCTCCGCCCCCCACCCCCTTGGAATCGAGCTTTAGACCGTCTTTCTTCTCGTCCTCTTTCATCCACCTTTCGTCGCGCAGTAGCGGAGGGAAACGAGGACGGAACAGATCCTGCTCCTCGTGGTGACAATGTTACTCCCGTCGACCTTCACCGACATCGCCTGCCACGGGTTAAGCGGTTTCGACTTGCACGTAATTCACCGCAGCTTTTCGCTTGCGGGAAAAACGGCCGTTTCACCAGCCGCGCAAACAATCTCTCGTTTTGTCCACTTCCGCCCCTTTCTGCGTTCTCGCGTTATTTGCCAGCCGAAAGAGGGATTTCCGGCGAGCGCGCCCGCCGTGCGAGTTAACAAGTTCCCAGACAACTAACGAATCTGGTTGTGACTGTTTCCCCGCCGTTGTTCCTCTCTTTTCCTTTTGCCTGATTGTTAAACGAGCCGTTCATTGAGATCCTTTGAAATCCGCGGGGTAATTCCTCCGTTGCGATACGAATGCGGACGGGGTTGATTCTTTCCCGTTCCGAAAGAGGCAACAACGACTTGCTAATGCGTAATGGAGAATGAAAATATCTGTATATATTTGTTGCTGGTGTACGTCTAACGCATACTTTACAGTAATTTTATATTTGGCGTGGATACTTATTAAAAAAGCAGAGCATTAAATGTTGTCTTAGACGTTGTGCGTAAATACTTTTTAAACAACTCGTCTACCACCAACGACATTCATTTAGTACCTACATAAATCCCTCAAACTACCAATACTATGTATAAATTATCGCCCATTATGCAGGGGCCAATGAATTTTATTGAGCATATGTTTTTTTTCGGGAAAGAAGTGGAAGCTCACAGAGATATAGCACCGACGCTCTTTTCGCATTCTTGTTGCACCGAACCTCGAATCCTAAAATATCGTAAAGCTGTGGTGGATCATCGTGATCGTTCGACGTTTCATACAGTAGCCCAGGCTCTTCTCTTCGACTATTCCGCGTTCTGCATACTGTGCGGGGATATTTTCATCGAGGAACGAATCGACGTTAGCTGTAAGCGCTTCTTTTATGCGGTAGCCGTTAAATTTAAACGTTGACGCCAGCTTATGATCGTCGCCCGCCCATGCTATAAATTCCTCGCGGTCCGTTCGAATAGAACATCGTTCGGAGAGAACGGTATTCCTGGCCGATCAGTTTATTCGGTGGGGTTAAGTGTTCCGTGGTTGGAAGCCCGATTAAGTGGTGACCAGGGGGGTTGGGATTCTCTTCTTGAACATTCCGGACACGTACCCAACGAAATAACGAGACGGCAGAAATATCGTATCGCTGGTTGAAATCAGTCACGTTCCTCGAGAATATTTGCGTGTCGTTGAGAAAATATCGAACTGACTATCCGACGGGAAAGAAAAAGATAATTTGCGTATCTAAACTGGTGCGTAATAGTTTTATACGCAAAAGCAAACGCAGGTTAATACAAGCTCGGGCGATCGAGTGAAATCTGGCAAATAGTTGGCCCGACTGAAAGTTCGAAGAACAGGAGATCTTCTCCTCGGGGTCGGGACTTTTTGTCGCGGGGACTGGCGAGGCAGCTCGAATTAAGAAAGTTTTCCACGGTCGAGGGGAGGAAAGTGGAAGCTCCGCGATCTCCTGGAAGTTAAAGAAAATGGTAGTCGAAGACTTTGACCAGGACGAAAGCCTGAAAGAGAGGCTGAATAACGTTTTCAACAAGGCTGCCAGTTGCTTCTGCCTCTCGCGTCGTCTTCTCTTCGTTCAACCTGGTCACTTGCACGAGACACCACCTTTTTCCTCCTCTCAGAAATTAACCAGCTGTGAGTTAATTTAACAAAATAATTTACTACAGGTTTGATCATAAACGTCACGTGGGTCGGGCGAAAAAATTTTAAGACGCCGGTGGTAATCGTTCGAGGTTTCGCGGAATTGAATTTCAGAGTAATAAACAATCCCTTAGGTGTACGGCGGGGAGGAGAAATTTATTCGCGTCGGGCCGCGATTGCATGTTAATGAACGAGCTTGATCCGCGCGACACCCGGCGCATTAGCGGCAGCCTGTAAATTAAAACATCCTTTCACCAGCCCTTTCGATCCTTCGACCGTCCTTAAGTGGTCGACGCGCTCGTCGTAAAACGGTTTGAATTCTCCGCAAGGGAAGGAGAGCGCGCCGCTCCCCCGGAGACCCATAACTCACCGTGTTTACGCGTAGATAACGCTGTTCAAAAATAAACGCGGCCCGCCATCGTGGTCCATTAAATATTAATGCATCAGCCGTGTGCGCGCGACTCCGCTTATACATTTGCCCTTTATGCGAGCTTTTATGCAACGCTATTTTATATCGTCTATTATCTTTCCATGAAGTAGCTGACGTCGAGTTGGATTGATCGAATGGTTAGCATAGGTAGCGTCGTGGATTCGTTGATTCCTTTTGGCACGTATCTTTGCACCGTAGGAAACCAATTCATTGTAACTGGCATGGAAAAGCAGCAGCCGATTGTGGGATTTCGTCGTCGCACCAGAACGGAAAGGATTCGCGAAGTTAGCGCAAAGTTACTGACGCGCGATAACTTTCGTCGAGCGTGAAGAATACCTGCCGCGACACGGGGGTCGAGGGTAGATCAGGGCGGGTTGCAAACGGTATGCCAGAAGACCGATGCGTTTTAACCGCCAGCACCAACGGCGGCTTTCCTATCGTCCTCTATTTTTTCGTCTGAAATTTATCTTGCTTTTTCGAGCAAACCAGCAGCGACTGATAGCCGCAACGCTCAGCGTGCTCGCGTTTTCACGATACACGATTGCCCGTGCTCCTGTATTTAACGCGCTGCAAGCCACCGTCCACTGGTTACGCTGTTATTATTCGCTAATAAAGAGAACATTGAGCTGCATTAGCCAATTTAATATACAGCTAATATTCATTGAGTCATCTTGGTACTTGACATTTGATCATTTACACTTTACCTAATATCGATATTATTAGCATTAGAAAATTAAATGGTTCTTATTATTTGTAAGCGTGTTTAGTAATTTATTCGTTTCTTTCCACATCGAGTTGTATCGATCTTCAAGGACGACGGAAAGCTCCGTCTGCCATTTACATTCTGGCGCCCCTCCCGCCCCGTTTTCCCCTCAAATCGAATTTCCACGAAACCATAAGAAGCCGGCGTCCTTGCAAATGCACCGTTCAATCGTTTCCCTGAAGCCGGGTGTTGTCGCCCCGCACCGAATCGAAGGTGATTTCGTAGAGCGCAAGCCCCACCCCGTCACCGGTAATTTGGCATCGGGTCGAGGGTGGCTATGGCGTGCACCGGGGTAAAAGGGAAAAAAAGGAACGGCGGCTGGCCGTTCGGATGTTTTACGAACGAAAATAGAGAATGTCGTTTTACGAGGTGTCGTTACGGAGGCGGCTAAGCAAATTAGCTTCATAAAAAGAGGAGGTCCGCTTGCCACAAGGTACGAGCTACGCAACAGCAGCAGGTGACGCGAGCCGAAAGAAAAAGGTGGAGAGAAAAAATTCGGTGCAAGAAATAGGATGCTTCGAAATTTGCCTGCGCGTTACCTCTTTCGTTAAGGTGTATCGCGAATCACAGGAATGTGCTTTATTAAAATAAGTGCGTGTAGTTTATTTGAGAAGGTAAAATTCTTTTGTAGTTTTAATAATGGTTTTCTTTTGCATTTCGTCGCTAGTGTCTCGAAACTCAGACTTTTCGGGTTCTCTGATTCGGACGATATGCCCATGAATCATAAGGTAGGAAACTTTGTGTCTACGGCGAAGATTCAGGGTATGAGCAGATTATAAACCTTCGCATCCTTACCCTTCCGCGCCATTTGCGATCGAAGTGTCGCGTCAGGAAGAATTTTGTGTTTTTCCTCTCCTCGAAAAGCGACCCCGAACAAAGGCACGTCTCGGTAGCAGACACGCGATAAAAGATTCACCGGTTGCAAGACGTTAAGGGTCCATTTATACGTCACCGTGCCATGTCCGGGCCGTGTCCAGGTTTTTCGAGAGCAACGTGCTATTCTAACTGAAGAACAAACTATGATGCGCTTTCTGTCGTATTTGGTGTCATTTTAATCGTAAAAATCTCAGGAATTCATTAAAATGAATTTCACAAGGATTAAGGAGAACTAAAAGAATTGTATTCCTTCGGGTGGATACAAAGTGCGTTCTTTGTGCACGAAGAATACAACTCGTTTAGTTTTCCTTTAATCTTTGTGAAATTCATTTTAAGAAATTCCCGATATTATTCCAATTAAAATGGCACCAAACACGATGGAAATCGCATAGTTTTCCCTTATGTTGTAATAGTACTTCGCTCTCCGAGAACCCGGACACGGCACGGTGATGTATAAATGGACCCTAAACGAGAACACAAAGTTAAATTATATTTTACTAAAATTACGTCCATCAGGGAAACGATTTAATACTAACAATTTGTTGACCCTGGTAGAATTTTCAAGAACGGACACTTTAAGCAATAGCAAGGTGCCAGCCGGATTATAACTGCCTTGAATGTTCCACAAAGCCGAAATAATTGGAAGAAGCGCGTTAAGAGGCAGGACACGAGATTGTCCACGATTTTCCGTCGCAGTTGCGCGTCATAATTATAAGGTGGATAATGACGCCCCCTTGTCGCGCTATTTTCTGCAGGTGCGAGTATACAGTGGTCGCCGAAATTAGCTTGCCGCTGCAGGTGGACCACCTTTAACCACCTCAGTCGTGGAAACTACGTGACTGGATAGCGAGTTAGATAATACCGCGAAACGAGCATTCTGTAACCCAGATTTGGCGCATACAGATGTGTCGATGACACGCACACGTGCATTCGAAGTGTGTAAAGAGTTTGGATACATACAAAATTGTATTTGATTTAATTCAATTATTAAAGAATTCGGAATCAGATTGAAATTTTTATTTTAATTCAGATTCATATTCAGTAAGAGGCGTGTGAAAGAGAGAAATGTGAAGGATAATCAGAGAAATTTGCGGTGCGAGAGGGAAAGCTATTTCCACCTGCTACTCAACTTGATACTCGACCAACTCTTTCCCCCAAATCGCGTCATCCGCACAGAAACTTGCCACCCTTTCGCCGCCCTCCGCGCTATCACCGTTTCTCTCCTCTGCTCCCTCGTGGACGCCACCAAAAGCGCCCCTCAATTTAGCCCATCGAACTAATGGATTATTATACGCCTCCGCCTCTACACGAGAACGATCCCATTCTGCCGAGACCCGGCGTATCTTTCGCGGAGATACCTACTTTCGGATCGATTAACCGTGTCCATCTCTTTCTTCCGCTTCTCCGTGTCATGCGGCTGTTCTCCCGCTCTCGTAGACGATCAAACGAATGGGCCCGATTACGAAGTAGACCAATTTTCTGCGGCACTGGATACAAATTGAATTCCGCGCGGGATTAACGTTAACAGCGACAGATTTTGCATCCGCTATCTCGCTACGTTCGGCACGCCTCGTTGCTGTATCGTACGGGGATAAGTGTCCTTTTGTCTTCTGTACGGATGGAGAGTCTGTGTTGCTCGTTTAAAATTTTCAAATGCATTTAATTAGATTCGTTTGACAATTATAAAAACCCTTCGTATCCGAGCGTGGATTTGACAATTTTGTTTGCAGGAAATTACATTTGTTTTACCGAGCGATTCAATAAACGCTTCCTCCAATGATAAATAGCGGCATAAAGGATGGCAAATTATATTAGCTGCACGTATTTTCTCGTCCGCTTGTTCACGTCAACGCTTCACAGCGAACGAAACCGTGCGCATTTAATCGTACTTCATAAGAGCTGTCCGAAGCATCCGAATATTCCTTTCGCGAATTAGGAGCGCAATATTCCGTCTCTCGCCGTGTAATATAGTTTAATTAACATCGCGCCGGAGCCACCACTAATATCCGTTAGACCGTTAAACAGTGTATTTCTTTTGCAGCGGCCAAATTTGATTAGCCGTCTTCCCGACAGGGGCCTGGTTAATTGATTCACATTCATCGTGCGAGCGCAATAACGCGTCGACTCCTTTCGTTCGCCGGTCTTCTACGAACCCTCTCCGCGCTGTCCATTAGCGCCACGGTCGCTTATATGCGCGCACGCTTTTCGCGATAATTCTATGCGAGAGGCAATTATTTCTGTCGCTCGTCGAACTGTTCTTCTTGCGTGAACTTTAACGTCGCGTGAAATGAAATCAGGTTCCTGCTCGATAGTCCTTTAGGCAGCTTCTCGCCGAGGTTCAGGACACGAAAGAGAATGACGGCGAAGGCAATCGATTCGCGACGAAAAGTGGAAAGAAAAATATGTAGAGGAAGTAAATGCGTGGAAACGAAGTTGTCGCAGAATTAGCCTATCTTAAAAGCTTCTAAGTTTCGCATTGGTAATCAATTCTTGGTATTATGTCCGACCAATGATGATTAATACTACTGCTGAATTTACCTGCATCTTTATTTACGAAAGGACAAATGAACTGTTCGTCTGAATGCAATGACCTACTACGCCCGTTACGGCTCTCCACACGACGGTCTTAATTGGACGAAGAACTGATCGACCGCTAATGACATCGATGGTAGGGGTGCAAGGGAAGAAAGGACTGGCGGTACGCAGCAGTTGGAGGAAATCCCAAGGCATCCACGATCAATATTCATAGAGAAAAATATATAAAAACGACGCTATCAGTTTCCCTTGTTCTTAAACAAAAACACTTACTAACGATATCTGTATCACAACCAGAAACAGCGCGAGTTCGGCTGGATCAACGGAGCATTCGATGCCTCCGCTCCGTAAAGGTCGCGATCAACGGTAGAAAAAGGCTATTGTCTGATACCGTGAAGAGAAAGAAACACAAGGACGGTCTCGAGAGTTACCGTTGCGCCCTTCGCCCTGCCATTATCAATGGTATTTCTGCTCGAGAGTTTATTACTTACCCCTGACGGGGTTATATCGGTCGGCTCTCGGTCTGTCGCCTTCTTTCTATCAGCGATCAAGAACGATTACCAACATTGTGTTTGCAAGCCACCTTTGTCTCCGGCCTTTTGTGCGCACTCTCCTTCATGTCATTTCCGGTGACTGATGTAAGTGCGTCCATTGTAAGCTAAGCAAATTTTTTTCTCCAGCAAATGTTTTGGCTAATCGAAAGAACTCGTTCGTGTAGAGGAACGCTGAATGGTACCAGCCCCTTAATTGGCTATATCCAATTATGTTAATTGACAGACATTATTGTTTGCTAAATGGTAGTCTAACCGTAATATAAAAAATATTGATTTTATTCTTTAGCGTTAGCAATTGTTTTCTACTTGGTAGAATCTTCATTTCCTACAAGGGCAGGTCTCGAAATTTATTCATTACGAAATTGCAGTAAGTCGTATTCCAGCGTACCTCAAAGCTGCATCGACAGCTGCGCATTAGTCGGTACGATCGATGATGTCTTAATCAAGTCCCGACAGCTGGCTCGACGCTGGTACCATATTTATCGTACGATGAGCTATCGAACGTCGATTGGGAAAACAAACGTGAACGATGCGCCGAAAAGGAAAAAAAAAGGGGCGGTGTTCGGGGCTCGTGTGGGTTCACCGGTAACTCGCGACCGTTTGGGAACGATTATATTCGCCTGCCCGGAATTAGCATAATTGAACGTTACCCGAAGGAGCACCGAATTGACGGGGGATAATGACTTCCTGCCAGAAAAGAAGTGCAGCCTGGTTGCCGGTTAATTACACGCTTTTCTGGCTGGCAAACGTCTTTCGCGAGGCGCTGGACAATCGTTCGGCGCGCAAAGAGAAAAAGAAAGGGGAAGGCAAACGTGAACATAGACCGATATTATTCGTGTTTCCGTCGAAAGATTAACGAACCCACATGATACACCTTGTTACCAATGTATTATGACCAGCGAACGTTTTATGACCAACTGGCAAATAAGAGACGCGCTGATGAATTAATTGGCAGTATCGGTACCCCTTGGTCAGCCTTCGGCAAGCTTCGAATTGTGATCCAGTCTTCCCCCGTTCTCTCTCTACCATGGAAATTATGGAGTTATCAGTTTTTGTCGTTGAATAGTCACTTCAGGGTTATATCTACCAAGTTATACTTGCTTAGTTACTCCCCCAACATAAATCTTTGTACGAGCATTAATTAATTACCGCTAGGTTGGTCGTAGTTATTTAACAAAGCATATTTCGATTGCCTAGTGCACACTTAAAACGTGTTCCGCTTGCGGTGTACGTTATTTGAGCAACGCGCGAGACTAGAATACGAGACGGCCTTACAAAAATACCCCGTATCTCGGACTCCCGTAGTTTCGTAACCCTTTCGCGTTAAGTTCCGAAGAGTAGGCGTTAAACGGAGTCATTAAGTCACGTTTCGCGCCAACAGGTATATTTCATCTCGCGCACGCGTCTTTCAAGCTCGTTCTCGATATGTAAGTTGTAATCTCGCGAATCAGCAAGCCTCGGGACGCCGATTTCACTTGCTGCTACACGTCGACGTATTAATTAGCAGTATGGCCGGCCTGGCAAACTCCGACAATGTGCTACCGGGGGTATTGGGTCACGTTTTACGTAGCTTGTAATACCTCGGGACACTCCTGTGTGTATCGATTACACATACCGGCTGACCCCGCTTGAATCGCTACCGATTTCTCCGTACAACCCTTCGCCAGCTACGCGCACGGATACATGCACGTATGCACGTGTACGTAGCGGCATGTACGATCGTGTCGCCCGCGGTGTAAGAGCGTCCGTGTGCTCGGGGTGCATACCGTGAGCGACGAGTATTATGCGCGTACAAGTAGCTGATATGATCTCGCCCAATTTGGTAAACATATTAAGTGCAATCTGAATAATTCGATCGCAGGCTAATGCCAGAGTCGAGGAACATCGTCCTCGAATAGAGGGAAAATACTGTGGATTAGAAGGGGTGCAAATGTGAATCGCAGATTCTTCTTTCAGACACACAATAGGGGTAGTTCAAAATATATAAATTATTTTGGTATCTAAAGTTACTCCTTACACATTCTCGTATTGCTTTAATTATTACTGCTGTACCAGTAGTCAGACAGCTTTACAATCCGCAGTCCATTCGCTTATCGTCCAGAACGCGTTCATATACCACCCACGGGGGCTTATCTTCTCTATTTACCGACGATACCATTCAAAACGAGCGCCGTAACTAGCCCCGGTGACGCGTGCAACAAACTATCGGGGCACAAGCGGCAGGATTCAACCCTCCCGGAGAACATTCCGCGGTGCGTCGCGGCGCAGCTCGAACGGATGCTGCATCGTCTCTACCATCCGGCATTCGACGCGAGCGAAGCTGAAGGTTGTGCCTGCACAAAGTGCCGCGCCGCGAGTTATGCACTCGGTTCCTCGCCTATCTGAAATAATCGAGCGTTGACAGGGGAGGGGGGGGGGGGGGGAGGAGGAGGGCCGCCACCGGTGATCCGCCGATACGCCAATAAGGCAAGGAACGGCGAACGTTTATCTCGATGAGCGGGGAGGTACAGCTGAGGTCAGATCTGCGGCGGCGAGGTGAGGATCGGAAAGGCGAGCCGGAGGATAAAATTGGTTCGTGTTACGCTATTGACATGTCAAGACGTCCGACGAGTTTAAGATAGTCGTGATTACCGGGACTATCCTTTTTCAATGGCCGCCTGTCCACGGGGCCGAGATCGCCGTGTCGCGGCGCGCGGTCAATCGAATTAGCTCGGGGACAAGGGTAACGCTAATTAAAGAACGGTCAGCTGACGATCACTATCGGATACGTGATCTCCTGTACTCGTTACTTTTCTATTTATGGTAGAAGATAAATGAAGCGGGGCTTTTGGTGGTATCGAGATATGAGAATGGAGGCGAAAACGTGCCGTTGATAAATCGTAAGGGCGAAACGGTTCCTGCGGGACAAATGTTTCTGTAAATTTATGATTTTCTGTCATTAGTAATGTCACCCCTTCTACGATATCGCCCTGGAAAACGAGGGGAACGGAGTAATTACAAGACAGCATTATTTACGGCGGTCATCTTATTGGTAGAGATTAAACAATTAATTACGTTCTAGCAATTCAGAAACGATGCAACGACAATGCATACATAATTCTTATTATTTCACCTGTACGAATATTGATCTTTATCCCCCGCTACGCATAACTTACAGTATGCCATCAGTTTATAGCCAGTCATTTATCAACCACAGATGCAAACAGGAAACTACCATTACACCGGATGCATATGTATCTACTTGCATTACCTATCATCGCAACTAATTTCTCAGCAGAATTGCTGCGCCCGGAGCGCAAATCATTCATGCATCACACAACGATAAATGAAACGTAAACTCGAACACCTCCGAACAACCACGATCAGAAATCACTGCGGCAGATGTAAGTCTCACGGAAGTGAAATGAAACGAGTTAGGAATTGTGGAGGTTCCACGGTGATCGGGCGACCGTCATCGAATCTCTTGTAAAGGATAGCAAACAGGGTAAACGGCAGCGTTTACTTTAGTAATTACCAATGCAGAACGCGCGGTGAAGCTGGGGACATCAGCGGAGACCGCACGGGCAAACCTGCACCGTTTGCCCGGCACACATCGCACGCGAACCAACGGCGCGACAGCGTGACGGAAGATTGGAACAGGCAATGACAAATTAATATTGCTTCCGCTGCTGCGTCGGTGTCAGCTATTAATCGAGCGCTGCTTTCGCGACCTCGTTTATTTTTCAAGAACCCTATTAGTTTTATCAATCTTTCCAGCAAAACTAGTAAAGGGATGAGATAGGTGAAGGGAAGATAGATTCTTGTTTTCCAACGTCTGAGTTAGATACGTTGTACATAGTCTTTGCAAAGTTTTATACTATGCAGGTTACCTATACAAATCATTATTTAACTTATTAAACTGTTCGTAACCTTCTGTTGGAACCCCTTCAACTTGTACTCAGCTACATTCGCCACGAACCTTTTAATTCCTCAGCGGTGTTCGTCTTTGATTAAAATAATTCGAGAGGATCTAGAAAGGGTGGAATCCTTGCGACTGGCGCCCATCGACTCTCTGTCGAAGAGTGACGTTATCGATCGCATTATCGGTCTCGTAAACTTCCACTTGGGCACGCTGGATCGTTCGTAAACGGCGATCGTAAAATCACGGCCAGGCGTGGACAAGTTATCGGTCCGTTTTCTACAGGGTGCAGCCGTGCTCTCCGCTTTGCTCACCCCTGCGCCATCGGCACTCGCCACTTTCGCACGTATAAATACGCTTAAGCTTGTTTCGCGAACGAATCGGACCCGTTTTCCGACGCGACTTTTTCCGCGATTCCGGAATCCGCGTGTCGAACAAATAATAGGTGATTAGAGTATGGTTTGTTTCCTGTGAAATGCGCGAAGATTCGCGATGGAAACGTAGTCGAGCTACGTCGAAATTTGTCGTCAGACTTTATCAGTATTTCCTGACGATTCATTGAGGGACTAATGCGTCCAGGAATATTCTTATCGAGCAAGTGTAATTCTTTAATGGCTTTATTATAGAATTTTACTTTATTATTTTCCTGGTGAATTTTGCAAGAATGATATGCATCGCGAAGGTAACGACACGGCGGTTTCTGGTTACTCGACGCGTTCGTTACATTATTCGTTACATTTCCCGCGGTGGCTGATGTGCACAGATAGATCAGAAACGAGGTAGTATAGGGTTACGCGCCGAATTTCCCGTTCGAAGACGCCACTTCATTAAAGGTTTCGCGTTTCGTCGAGAGTTACGTTTTCGCAAAAGCGATCCCGCCCGTGGACTGAAATCGGATACTCGTCCGCCTAATTGCTTTGTGAAAGTGCATTACGTTTTCGGGAGAAAATAGAAAGACACTTTCGAGGTTCAAAGGAGTCTCGAAGAAATTGCTCAAAGAAATTGTCCTTCTCGTGTTTGGCGAAAGATTTGTTTTCAAATCTACGTACATTGGAAATCAATTGAATCGCCGAAACGACCCAATCGCGTTCAATCAGTTAGAAAATGCATCGAGATAAAAGAGAGCTAGGATTAGCAAGACCTATAAATCTGATTGGTCAATCAGCGGAGACTGGAGGCTAGAACGAAGGTGGATTATCGTCGAGTGCGAGTCGCGCTTGGAAAAAAAAGGGGGGGACGATTGTACTCCGAACGATCGAACGAATCACGGCCGAGGAATAAGGAAATCAGCGGCTAAAACTGGGGTGAAACGGACGAGCACAAAAAGGTGGAGCACGGAACCGGTGGGAAGCAACGATAAATGTGGAAATCGCATTGAATTCCAGCTGATTCTCCGCCGCGATTCAAGTAAATGCGACTTGAACTCCAGTTTGGAGACCGGAGGTCTTTGTCTCGGCAGCCGAGCATAAAATCAGAGATTCGTGAGATTCGACTGGCGATGAGAAGCGTTCGACTGTGTGAATCGCGTTCTTCTTTCACCGCTTCGCTTCGTCACTACCCCCGATAGATTTGCGATTATTTATACATCGATCGGTTAAAAGGGTGAAAGGACGCGCTAAAGGTTTCTTGAAATAATTTTCCTAAAAAGAAAAAGAATAAGATACTTTGCCCACGACCTGAACTACAAACTGCGGCTAAGTAATCCGCTGGTTGCAATTTTTGCCAGCTTCCATGCAAGATTTTAAGTGCAGGATCCACGAGGAAGAAGTGGTGATCCGCAGTCAGGAAGTGCGATTTAAAACGCGGAGGGCGTCTTTCAGTCTCTCGTATCGCTTTCATATTTCAAGCGTACTGAATTTAATGCGAGACCGGGGGCGGTAGGAGCATCGTTTATCTGTCTAGCGCGTTTTGGATATGGGCCATAACGCCGATTACACTTCGCCGCGCAAAACCGCGCCTTCGACCGATAACTACCGAAAAGTAGCTTACGACGTGTTTTTCCCTTCGTCTTCTATCCTTCTCCTTTTGTACCATTTCGATTGCCGCGCGTATCCTGCCATTTCGGAGAAATCTGCCAGCAATTTTTCCCGTTTACCGCGAATTCGTTAGTACTCTCCAGGACCGGAACGCCCGGACACGACCGAGAGTAGGTACTCGAGTTAATTCACGAAAGACTGTTTATTTATTCACCGCTCGAGAAGTGCTTCTTGCCACCCTCAAAGGATTCATGAACGTTCATTTGGCTTTTCTGTAAGTTCGTTGCTTGTTAGAAATGCCATTTTTTCGCGGCGCATTATTGAAGTCGCGCTTATCCATGGGCGGGCAAAATTGTTGCACAGTCTTGTTCCACAGCATCTCCCTTTCAGCCACAACTGCATCATTAAACTGATTTTGGAAAAGCACTTTGTCAGAAATCTTCAAAACTCCATACTTTTGAACATTACCAATTTGCTCGTGAAGTAGTTGAACAGATGTCTGAATTCCTGGTCGCCACTCTCAATTCATTCGGCCGATTCGATTAATACAATTAAGTCCTTTCCCTCCGATCTGTGATGGCTGGAAATGCTGCGAAAACGGGGATGCGAAGTCCGCTCGAGAAGGCACTCGTGGCCTAGTGTCGAGATCATTCCAAACAGTAGCCCTCGCTGGATTCCCATCCATCCACGTTTCCACGGATTGTTGTGACAGAAAGCGGCAACTACTTGGTGGCTAAGTGTGCACAGTCCTTCGTTATTGCGCTCCACTGTCTCCTTTGTCGTTCGTGTTTCATTAGCAGGAACGGCATAACTCGTTCGGTCTCGCCGCGCCGCGCGTTCTGAGCTTGAAGTTTCCACTCGATGAAGGTACGGCTGAAAAGTTTCTCCATTCCCTCCTTTAAACGGCATTTAAAAGATCAAAGGATAAGTAAAGTGTCTCCGTCTGAAGCGTCGATTTTGTCGGCTAGTGGTGGCGGTAATTAACACTGCAATAATTCTGCCGATATGGTTGAATGAGATTGTTCCAAGGGAAGTATTTAAGTGACGGAAATTAGAGGAATGAATGCAATATATCAAAGTTCTGTTGCAATTCAAAAATTATACGGTGGTTTTGTGTTCGTATTATGGCACAGTGTTTAAGCGTCCACGGAAATCGTTCGAGATACAGGGTTGACTCACCCCGTCCTTCGGCAAGCTGCCTGATCGAACCAAATGGGTCACGAAGATCGCCTTTCCGCCCGCGGAACTTGGGGAGTTCGCTGTTTACGAAACTAGTCGGCCACAGGGAACGCTTGAACCATGCGAATGGTGAAATTAATTGGGAAACTGGGAAACGTTAATATTTCAACGGAATACTATACTTTGAGATTCAACACTGGTATCCATACAAATTTGGGTGCATTAAATAGTGTGTTGTATTTAGAAACTTGCCTTCATTTTATATTTTTAATGTTTGTGAAATGGGATTTTATTTTAACTGGCATTGATGGTAAACACTACCCCACATTTCCACCTTTATCGTCGCCGCAAGCGACGACGTGAAATTTACCGTGATAAACCGCGGCACCGGTCATCTTCTGACAAAAAGTCCGAAACAAAGCTGCAGAGCGCGAAACAACTGAAAGAAGAACAACGGCCCCGATCGACCAAAGATTCCGCGGAGTAAACAGGGCGACTGCAAGAAAGGGTAGCCCGCAGCACCGTAAACACGGTATATAGAGCGGCGAGTTAATCGTGCTGCTATTCCCAGCCCCCCCCGGCGTCCCTCGCTTGTACAATTTCCACCCTCGTGTCCCGCAATCTCGGCCATGCTGCTAGCAGCAGTGGCGGCGGCGGCGACGTCGGGCGTTGGTCGCCGAGCCTCCATAATTCATTCGGCAGACAACCAGAAATCCTGGAAACATACATTTATGCGGCGAGTCGTGCCAGAGGGGGCTGGGCGCGGCGCACGTTGTACGAGTAGCCGGTAGAATAGAGGCCGGAACGGACCTGGGTGCGGCGGCAAGAGCGAGAGAAAGAGTCGGACTACGAACGACGAAGGGGTTGTTGCACGGCGGGGACCAGGCGGGACGTCGAAATCAGGGTGACAACCGTCGAGTTGGCCCCGTGATGTACGGTGCGCAGATACGCGCTATCGTACCAATAACCGTTCAAATAATAGCCCAGGAACTGGTCGCAAGCAGCGTTTCAGCGAACTCTATCGAATCGACTCCGCTGGTAGCGTTGTCTGCGCTTTCATACGTGGCCACGTGGACGATTCGCCGGTGATAGTCGCGACACGTCGACTGGATTGCGGTGATAGCCGTAGCAAAGAGTTAGGGCAGGCAGAAATTTCATCGAGTAGGAATTGGGTAGCTAGGCGAGACACTTTGAAGAAGGGATACGCAGCTTGGCAACTGCACTTTCATTCGGGTGATAACGCCAGAGCGATATCAACGCCGCGCAATCTCGCAGACGTCGACGTCGCCGGGAACGATGTAGTTCGATGGCACATGGTGCCGCAGTGACGTCGTGACTACGTTTAATGACCGCATTTTCTCGCGACCGTCTCACCCTTGGAATCGGGGAGGCACGGACGAGCGGGTTACGTGCCGCAAGCATGCACGCCGCAGCGCTTGCACCGACTGTGTGCGTGTTGCGCGTGCACCTCAACCGGGATACGTCGTATCCCGTACTTGAATTAACTTCACTTTTGATCGTTGCAACTGCGGCAAGTAGGTAGCACGCGTTTAATCGGGCCGGGTTACGACATCACCTGGAAATGTATGTCACTCGGTAAACGGCGGTGTGCTTGTTCATGCGATCAAAGCTGTCGCGCTTTTTACTTAATTAAAGGGATATTTGAGGTAGCTCGTAAACTGCCTCGTTAAATTACTACCAAAGTAGGCATACTTTAACTGCGTATGCCTAAAATTTCATTGTATTTAACGCACTGTTCCCGTGTAGAGAACCAATATACTTTTTTTTTTCAACGCATCTTTCAATAAATACAGGCTAACTAAACGAACAGTGAAACAATATTTCCCTTCTTCTAGAAAACACAGCGCAAAATCGAATACTTCCTCGTTTAAACGGCTGCGGCTTGCACCAGCGGTGCCCGGGCCGATATTCCATTCGGCCCGCTAATCTGATATTGTTTTGTTGTCGCTGCACGGAGGCTCGCGCTGTCCCGTCGCGATATTTTTACAGAATTAAACGGTCCGCGGCGATAGTCGAAACACGATTTTCCGCGAGCCACGGTTTCGCCCGGCCTCGGCTTCGCGGCTCTGCTCGAAGGGGTGGTTTGGTCGGGAACGCGATATAGATTCGCAGATAGCGGAGTCCAATTAGAAGAACTGCCACTCCGCAGTGGCAAATAATACAAACTACCGGACGCGGCGGCCTCTCGAAGTTGCATGCTCGGCTGGAACCGGTTTCCGCTTCGCGCGTTACTGCACCAGGCCGTTATTGCGTCATTGTTATGCCCGCCGGAGGGAAGCCAATGATGTCTCTACGTTAAGGAAAAGGTCGCTTTCCTCCTAATTACACGCTGACGCTCGCCGGCGATCATTAAAACGGCAATTTGTTAATGTCACGTCAGGCGGGAGCCGGCCGACCTTTCGTACCTTCTGTGCGCCCGCGACGCGGTTGAAAGGGATTCCCGTCTCCAGTGTCCATCGATGTTCTCTTCTTCCTTACGATGGCCATTGTACCATTGATTTAGGTGTCGGGCGTCGTCGATTGTAACTTCATTGCCAACCAATTTCCTGCTTCCTAGTAACAGAGAACTGTTACTGCCTCGGTGTAGGTGCATACAAAACCATACACCTTGGTAGCAAGAGCACTCGTAATCCGCACATCGCGTATAGATTGCGCGTCTGGGATCGCGTTGCGCGGAACACCATTCAACCTTCGTGAACGCGCAACGTAGCACAAGCATACGGGATACGGTTTTAACACACGTTTAATCACGCCAGGATCCACCCTTGACTGATACATCCGTATTCTGCACATTTCTCGCCATCACCGGCTTTCTCAATTTTCACGTCCGTCTCTGTTTCGTATCTCCTTTGTCTTGTGCGAGCGAGCTAAGCGTTTCCCTTCTTTTGGAATTCTTCAGATGCTTTCGCCTCGTCTACTTTCCCCCTATTATTCTTTCTACCCTTTCAGCTCGCTGAGAGACACGGGCTCTTGCGCTCGCGGAGGAAAACGTTTTGCGGGATTACATTTCCGTGCAGGTTTGTTGCCTGGGAGGAAAATGTTATCCTTCTGACGGAGGGTTATGTGAAAATCCTAATGAACGTCGGGTGCACTAATTAGGAGCGTTGGTATGAGTTCAGGTATCTATTTATTTGGAAAGATGAAACAATCGCTAGTGCTTTAAAAGTTACAATCCAACTTTCTCATACACAAAGCCAACGCGCTACATTTTCGCAAGAGCTTCAGCGGCCGGACGAAGTTAGCCTGTTTCCACAGTCGACGAAACTCGCGTTCGCAGTGTGCAGCTTAGGGTGCGCGGTAACTTGCCACAATTAGGATAATTGGGACAACGGATCCACGCGAAACGGTGATCAATAAGAAAGAGATAAGGGTAGAGAATCGGCCGAACGATTCCGCAATTAAGCCAGCAAGTATCCCCTTAAAGTTTCATTAAAAGCGCAGCGTTTAGCCAACTCTCGCTTGGTACTTTCGATAATTGCACCCTCGTTCGCTGGAACGTGTCGTCTTACGCCGCGAAATTGTACCGACGATACCGCGCTGCCCTTTTCGCCCCTTACCGCTCTTCCCACGTTCCACTTTACTTTGCCTTTTATTAAATGAAACGATAATTGGAAGAAATTTCGTTAGCGCGTAGGACAGAGTCGAACGCGACGACCAGTCCAGCGCCGGCTGCGAATTATACCTTAATAAGCGTGTATCATTTGGAAACACGGCCGCTAATGGCGATTGAACTCTACGCCCACTCGCCCCCACCCTCCCCTCCCTGCTCCGTCACCAATTACCCCTTTCAGTAGCGGATAATTGGTAATTACCAACTTCTTGCTAGCCGGATAGTTCAATACTGCGCTCTGGTCAAAGTCTCTCAACGAACGATTAACCCGCAACCAGCTTCCCTTCGAGACTCTCCACAAGTTCCCCGGAGTACCAAACCGACCCTGAACGAGCTCTCAGGTGTATTATTAAATGTATAGGCTAATATGCGTGAAGAGAGGTCCGTTTCATTGAAGAATGCCGCGGATAGTGTGCAACGTTCAGCTTCCAGTTAGGTTCTCAAAGTTATTGGCTGGTTGATTAACGCTGCTTCGTGAGGGGATACGCTTTGAAACACTTCATCGCAGATTAGTAGATTGATTACACTGTATTGCTCGACAATATTCCTGGCGGCTAACGTTTTTTTAGTCCACTCCCTAAATAAGTATTTAGATGTTTCTAATTGCAGTGCCATATTTACCGATGTGGATTTCTTATTAGGACATTAATTTTGTCTGGTGCGAATTCTTGTGAGAATCTTGGAATTCGGACTGGTATCTGCAGAATACAGAATAACTGTTCACAATCGATTACCAAAGAACCATTTATCTATTCTTATTTTTAAATTGTGCGTTTCATTGCCCATCAAAGTTTGAAAAATCACCCACTCTTTGTTCAGTTGAATTACCGAATTGTACAATTACAGGGAAGCACGTCTCTTCCATCGAACAGAGGGGTTGAAACCTCAGATCGCCCAGAGGGACACAGACGAAGCGGGAATGAACGGGAAAAAATCTCTGGGCGTTTTGGAAACGCGAGGAATAAAGTTTGTCCGATACAAACGCTGCCCCTGGCCAGCAAGCTCACGATTTTCCTTTTGCGCGGTTCCTGTTCGTTCCTCCAGGCTCCATAGGGAAAAAGACGTGGTGTTTGTTCGTTTCACACTCGATTAAAAGCCGTTTCCTGTGCAACCGATCCTTGATGCGTTTTCCCGATGCAACGTATTTGCGGGATACCAGCGTGAACTTCGATACACTCCGTTCTCGACGTTTCGCCTGTGAAATCCTTCATTCAGTGAACAGAGGCGAACGCAAATCGAGCGTGCCGGGGATCGAGTGCAACCGGTGGCGCGCTGCTTCCTTTTGAAATGGGGTGTCTTCACTGGCGAACAGTCAGGCATTTGTTGCAGACGCCGGGATCCGTTGTTCGTTTGTGCGATAATATTCCAGACGGTTCTTCTCTATTCTGGCTTTGCTTTTGTAGCGAGGAATTGCAATTTTTCGTAATTATCACGCAGCGAGCGGATTCGGCCCAATCATATTTACATGGTAGAGCGATTTGTTACAAGCCCGCGAGGGGTTGTAAATTACTTGCCGAGAAAAATACGATGGAAGAAACAATGGGCGGGTGGAATTAAAATGGCTGAGGGATTCGGGCGTCGAGTCGAGCGTTCGAGCCAGCTGTCACGGGAAAAATGCTGCTAACTCGAGGGGAAGTTCCGTAACTCTGCACTTGAATGTTCGCGTTAATTTCCCTTTCATTTTTCTCGGCCGAATGCAAAGAACGCAACGAGATGAGTGCAGTGTTCTAAAATCTGTCGGATAACGTTCGCCAATAACCACCTTCCACAGAATGCCTTATCGTAAAAAAGACGTTCTCCTATAAATCGACAAACACGATATACCATATGATTTGCACGAAACGTCGCAGCTTCCGTGTCTGAAAAGGTAGCAGCGTACAATCGAACAGAATGCGATCCTTAAGGCGACCGATTTGAAAGTGAGCCACGTACTGATCCAAGATCTGACGGTGTTTGTAAGAGACACACCGGTATGCCTAAGCCTTGACATGCACGCCACGCCACATTCAATGCGACTACGATGCTCTTTGAGAAATTGAACACACTTTCGACAAAGTCGTCGGATACGATTACAGCTTGAAAGCCCATCTGCATCGCGATCTCTCAGAGGGGATAAATAGAATCAAGCCGCTCCAGCGGCAAAGATTTTCCGTGTTGGCGTCATCCGGCTTGTGCGAGTCCTTTTCGTATTCGCGCCGGGCTGCGCAGGCAACTCGATTTTCCTTAATCCTTCGGTAGACGGATGGTATATCAACCTGTTCGACGATGCTCGTGGCAGCTTACTTTGCAATGAAAATCGAACGTGCCCGGGAGCAAAATGTCGGCTTCAAAGCGAGATTCAGCACAATTGCTGTTGCGAGAAATTTGCAGCCACAAAAGAACACTTTCCCGCGAACGATCGTGCTCTTTTCCATTTTTTTTTTTTTAATTCGCCGACATTAGCATCCAACGTTCATGATTTTCGTTGCTGTACCATCCACTGCATACGTAAATTACTACGAACGATTCACGATTTTTGTTCCCTTCATCTATGATCCAGTAAATGTTCTCTGTGAAAGTAATTAACCCCTGAACCAAGTAACTAGCATAAAATTGTATGCAGTTAGTGTATCAATTGTTACGTAAAACGCCCCAGCAAATAATCACTTGATCGCTTAGGCAGTGTAACCATGCACGACCCCAGACTTTTTCCCCATGCAATCGTGCTAGTAAATCACGGTTCGACGTGGTCGATAGTGTCGTTTAATACCGTCCCACCTGATTTCCAGCAACGCGCCGTATAATCCAGTGAATAATGAAAACATTATCACGACCGACGAAGTTGCGGCCACGCTGTCACAGCACAGGTAGCTGCACAGGGTGGCCGGACACTTTTTCGACGCTGGAGACGAAGGGGGTGGGATGGATACGAGGGGGTGGTGGTGGTAGCGTAGGTAGATACATTGTCGTGTCGGGCAATGAAAAATTGCCGCAGATTTCCCGGTGGGAAAAACTGCTGGTGCACCAGTGCCGTAGCTACGGGATCGACCGGGCGCAGAGTAGCCTCGTTTCGTAGGCTCTCATCCCCGCGAAACAAAAAAAAGAATATTTCGAATGAGCGAGCCAGAGCCGGTGGCTTGATGGCAGGCAGGCGAACAAATAGCGCCGGATAAATCAGCGAACTCTCTGTCGTGTTCATTTGAAGGTCGGTGGTTGCAACGCACGTGGATGCTACGCACCCGTTGTACCGACTGCACACTCGGCGCGCGGGTGTCTGTACATATGCCGAACACGTTCACTTCTGATGGTTATTTATGTCTGTTAGTGGAAAAGTCGTTATTGGTCGGCGACGATACGTTTTTATGTTCGCGTGATCGTCTGGCTAGAAACGTCGCCCGAAAGATTTAGGAAATTAGGATGGAAAGTGGGAACGAATTGATCGCATGAGTTATCGCCTATAATTCTTACCAGAGTGTCACGACCAACACTGGTGGCCGGTTTTTCGGAAAATTAGAACCAGCGCAACGTTGCCAAGAAGTTTGGGAACGAACGGTCTCTAAAGGGTACCGCTGGTAACGATATTCCTCTCGCATTCAGTTAATCTACGATCGCAAAGTTTATACAGCGCCGTCAGTCATTTCGCGGAAAAATAAGGGACAAGGGTGGAATTACACGGTGCTTAATTCTACCGTCTGTTAAATTTGGACTACTAGGTTGTTATCTGAGCACCGACGTGGAAGCTTGCCAAAATTGCGGGCCCCTCGTTCAGCCGTGGTTAAACTGTAAAATTTCATTCATCCCTGAACTAGATACATCTAGCGATTCGGCTTTGTTCCTCTCCGTTTCGTCACTTTATTTATGGATAGAACGCACGCCACGTTTCGCGGGGGAACAGGGGTGAATACCTGAAGATGTATCTGTTGTTCAGGATTAATATAATGGAGCGGAGGTCGAGTGCCGTTGGAATTTGAGGATTAAACGCAAAGCAAACGCGCGAACATGAAATAAGGAAACTTTCGCCGAATCTCATTTGTTCCACTAATGAAAAGGTAACTGCACGCTGAATTCGATAGCTCGGGGCTGTTTTCGTACCAACTTCTGTATACGTGAGTTCAGTGGCATTCGACTGGTGCTTTATAAAATCCTCTATCACGTTTTATAATTAATTCCCCCATGCCGGAAGAACTATCCTCTCGCCAATGAGTTCTAGTGAGCTTTACGCTCGTTCGTGTATAATCGGCTTGGGTTAGTTTGGCAAATGAATACTTTGTGGTTATTTGATTGCGCGAGAATTCCGTCGGTACTATTTTAAAACGCTACAATTGCATTTCCCTACTCTTCTTGAAATAATTGGGTTACGCAACTTGCGATAAAATTAAGTGGATATACGGGAGTGCAAGCATTCTTATACCATTCATTCATATAAAGTATAACAGAGAATTGAGCAGCAAAGCTGTTCACCCAGTTGATGCTACATCCTAGACTTAATTAAGGAAATTAAAAGGAGCACTGAAGAGAAATCTCTTGTGGACTCGTAGAAGCACAGCAGCAGCTGATGAGATAGCCAAAAGACGTCGGTGTTGAATCGGGCAAACGCGTTTCAAAAGCTACCGATAATTGTTGTTTTACGAGGGTGCTCCAGACAAGCGGCAAATCGGGCCGCAGCACCGATCCTACTCTAGGAAAACTGCAACCGGCGGTTCGCCGATTACGGAAGAGTTAGCTGGATAGCGTTCAGCCCCTCTCCCTTTCCTTTAACCGACACGCATATACAGGCGTGCACAACGAAGATTAGAATCGGCATGTACGCGGTTCGCCGGCATGTGTAACACGCTGTCGCACGCTCAGCGAACCTCCGGATCGCATCGGCTAATTGAATCGTCTCTAAAACCGGCTGGCATGGCTTAGAAATCTACTTGCGCCGACTAGAGGAATACTGGGTGGCGTCGTTTCGACCCCCTACCCGGCAATATTATCATCGGGAATTACCAGGAATCCCATAGCTGTAGACGGCGAGCGTGCAACCAGCCGCGCTTGTTATCGTAATGCTCCAAACGGGAAAGAAAACGCTCTGACTCGCGCGAAATCACGCGAATAAGATTGGTCGGCGGCGTCTAATTAAAACGTCTGGATTACCGGTGGCCGCGTTTGATGTCCCGCGGGGCCCGTTCCGCCGGCCTGGATGTAATTAGCTGTTACGCGAGCGCGTCCGTTAAGAGGATTAAAATTATACGGCCAAATATGCCGGGATTTGTAAGTATTTGTCGTGGAAACTGCGCGGAACTTTCGCCGCCGATCCAACGGCGCTCCTCCCTTGCGAGATACCGGCAACTTCGAACGCCGGAACTCGTTAAGAAAATCATCAGAGTTTCTCTGTCTCGTGGCAAGTTTTGGGGCGCCGGGAACGGCAACAAGAAACGCGAAATTTTGTTATGCAAATATCGAAAAATATCCGGCCGGAGTGTCTGATGCTTCTGAGTTGCGCCCGGGGCACTTTGCTGCAACGAATCCACGCTTGCGTTCTATATTCCGCTGAAAGCTTGTAAGTTTGTATAATTATCTTGCTCCTGAACAATTGGGGAAAATATTGCTGATGTAAAGGAAAGTGTAAATGATCGCTACTCATGAGAGTCTCCAATTGCAAGTGTTCCCATCGATAATGGGATTCTTGAATGAACATGCTCGACGCGCGATACGTCGTTTTGACGGGAAAAATTGGCGAGCTTTCCGCGGAGCGTTCGATTGCACCGATTCTGGTGTGCCAACAAATCGTTTCGGGCGAATGCTTTTAAATTAACGCAACGCACGGCGAGTTAATTCCCTTTTAAATGAACGCTATTATGTACGCGCGCGATTTTCAATGAAATTACGCTTTAACGTGATATATGCCCCGCGTATATCGCTGACGTCCAGTCAGAACGTTTTAATTGTCATCCATTTTTTATATTGATTACGGCTGCCTTAATTATTCTATCACGGAACCTAGTGTTTACGATGAAAGTTGAGCAGCTTGCACGCGTCGCGCGACACGCGTGCATCAATTATTTTTGCGTCGAACGAAAGTATTCGTTGTTACTGATACCATAGTATTGCAGTCACGCTCTCGTAGATTTGAAGAAAAATAAATGATCGTTCTATTAAATCATATTTATTGCACGCGGTCACGCGATGTGCATAAATACTGCAACGTTAAGATAATTCAGACTGAATTTCTACATGTACAATGTATGGCAATGTATCCGTTACACCAGCTACCTAAAAAAGAGAAATGACTTATTTTCGCCCCCTTACGCCCTCGTCCATTTTAGTCACTTTTATTTCTCCATCGGAAAACGGGAAACAAGAAAGAGAACACGTGTAAAAAGTTCATCGTCAACACGTGCCGCTGCAACACACGATCTCCTGTCCCCAAACCGATGGCTGTAGAAGAGGACGCACGATTCAGCCGCATTTCTCGCTTACATTTTTGTCTCCCAACCGGTCGGTCGAAATAACCAGAGCCGGCGCGAGGTTTCTCTGGTGCGCGCGGAAAAGCCAGAGTCTCGTGCACACGAGCGGCCAACGCACAATGGCCATGCACCGTACGTGTCCATGGATACCGTACGTACGAGTGAACGAAAGCCACCCCAACTTTCCGACGCGAGCGCAATAAAATTGCCGGCGCAGCGCGTTCCACGCAGTAATGACAGAATGGCGAGAGAAAAAAAAATGCGCTCTTTCCGGTGGCCGAGAGGGAGTAGGGGACGGGACGGGGGAAGTGGTCACGGGAAATATGAATACGTTCACGGTTATTCGGTTAATTTTTAATACGAAACAGAGAGCAGCTCGTCGCTGGAATGTTTCGTCCGGTTCGATGGCTCGCTGCTATGGAACTGTTCGCTGCGAAATCCGTGGAAAGGGAGGGTGGCCACGGAAGGTGCGAGGTTAAGGGGTTCCTGGACGGCGAGGGTGCGCGAGGAGCAAAGAGGAGTCGGGGACGCAGAAGCGGAGGCGGAGGGTGTTTGTTGGTGAATGTCGTTCGCTATTGAGGGCTCCGGGTACCAGGGGTCATGAATGCTTGTCAACGGTGAGATATGATGCGTGGATTACCCCCCTCCCCTTGGCGGCGTTGTGCCTCGCCACGGGGAACCCTTTTACAAGCCCTCCCTTCGTCACCCTTTCTCGCTGCCTTTGCGATCTGGCGAGCGCCGAGCCACTTGCCGTCACCCGCTCCTCTGGACCGGGAGATTTATAGGAAAATTCTTCTTGCTCCGCTTTCGTGCCACGGCCCGACACAAAGGTGTCGGCGAGCTTAAACGTGGGGGAACCCGCGACGCGCGTCAATTGATTTTTTTTTCTACCATTCAGAGGATTGATTAAAAAATTTTAAATCTGCCGCGTGGAATGTTGTCCTATAATATTGAATAATAGTCTGTCAAAAATTGCTCGACGAACGTTGCTTCAGCCAATTTGATCTATTTATCGGCAAGCGCTTGTCGCCAAGCATCGCACACGTGTTCGCGACAGGGCGGCTGAGCAGGGGGCGGAAAAAGCTTTTCTTTTGTAAGACGAAAGGCAAAGGTTAATCTGCTTTTACTCGCTCGAATTTCTCCCTCGGTTCGTCCTTTCTCCTTCGGTATTTTACATTTTCGCGCTGTCGCTACGTTTTAAGCTGCATCCACGGTTACCTGTCTCTCCCTCTGTTTCCCGGCTCGACAATCGCGTTGCTAGCGACATCGAACATGCGTGGAAAAGCGAGCATGTTCGTGGAAGCATAAGAAATCCTGGCGTTAGGCAAAGGTGGGAAGACTGGTAGCACGCGAAGGGACGAAGGGGAAGCCGCGAAACAGGGGTAAAGGGAATCGCCAAGAGCGCGGTACAGGATTCGGTGAAAGGGCAAGTTGACGAGGGCATGGAGAAAAGGAGCAACGGAAAGGAAGTTAGCAGCACAGGAATGCTGGCATGAAGCGGGACGCGGTCGCGACTAAGGAAGGCATTCCATCAGGCAAATTGAATAGCACTTGCAGGCCGTTTCATCGATAAACAGTCGAATGATAGATGATACCTCGCTCCCCGTCGCCCGTTTCTTTTTTGCTATAATTCGCGTTACTCCTGTTTCTGATGGATAACATTGCTTGTCGTTATACTGCAAGGTATTTAAGAACGATTCCTCAGAAAATAGTGAAGAGCATGGATTTGCCGGTAACGCTCAAAACTTTTTAAACAGATGTAGAGAACTTAGCCAGGAGGATTTAGCTTATTCAGAAATGTATAGGTAGCGAAATATTCCAGGGTATTGTTAATTTAATTAAAGTTGATTGTGTTTACTTCGGTTCAGCTAAAAGGGCTGCAAATTCCATCGCGTTCTTCTAACTAATTCAACGCCCACGTTGCCGCGCAGAGATTACCGTGTCTGCCTGCTTAGTTAGTACGAAATAATTACACAACAAAAGCGTCGTTCAGGGCGTTGGGCACTTTGTTCGCTAAGCGTGCACGCGTTTGAATTTCGTAAAGCGAGTTTGCCAGCCACCACAACTGAGCAGAGCTCGGCGTTAAACGAAGAAGGTTATTAGAACAATTGTAAAACACCGCTTTGCTGTTTTATCGAAAGTGTTTCGCAGGATCGCGTCGGTTAAATATTCGCAGTTTGTTCGCGGAAACTTTCTAAAAAGTTGGCGTCGCGCGTCCGCCGTCGCGAGGGCGCGGCCTTTCCGGTTCTACGGAATCAGTTCTGCGGGCACGCTTTTTCACTGGGGGACGCCGGTGGTAGTTCGTTGCGCGAGATGTTCTAATCAAAGCACGACTGTGTACGCCTGCGCCGTGATCCGTTCTTTATAAGCCTGTCCCGGGCCTGTTGAATTTAATTTCGCGCTGGCTGTTTCAAAAGCATCGTAAATCTGGCCCCGACGCGATAGTAAAAACCGTCGGGTGGCAGTGAAAATTTCGGATTAAATCGTATTTGCGCGGCGAGACAATTGGAACGGAATCGTCTCGCGGGCCGGCCGGCGTTATCGACTATTCCATCGATCCCGCGGATGATACGGCCGTAACGGTGCACAATGGCTTGTCATTTGGAACTGGGTACGTTCGTTCTACGAATTGGATCACCGTAACCAGAGCGGATAATTAAAAGCCACGATTGCAATCGAGTTGCGATGCATCGGAAACGCCGCTGTCACTGCGAAATTTGCACGAAGAACGCGGGATACTGTATAGTTTGACATTTCGATACCGTTTCCTGTCTTGTCCTCGGTCTTGTACGATCGGTAATCGAAATTCGCTGCATCTATCTCTACAGGGCGAGCTAGCGATTTCCCCCCGAGTCCCGTTGATCTCGTCGAAGCGAGTACCTCTCATTAGCTAATCACAACTCGTTCGTCCGACTGATCCGTTAATCCGGCGGTATAATATCAGTTGCGGAACGGATTAAAAGTCCACTTTAGGGGAACGGCATCGTGTGTATTAAAATGAAAATTGCTCCGTCGAGTTAATCGATGTTGCTCTATCGCGACAAATCGTACGACCGGGCTGTAGGCGGGGGGAAAAAGTTCGCCGACGACCGAGTGGAACGGAAAAAACTTAGAAAGATCGATAGTTCACGGATCGCAATATCTCTCGGAGTTGAACGTATAAAAATTGCACCTGCTCTGTGAATGAAGACGTACCGGAGTGTAGGTCAATACTCCGTTGCTTCATCTTCGGGAGGTCGATCTTGCCGCCCGTTTAATTAACTGTCGAACGCACCTGTAGCTCGATCTTTCAATTTATGAGAGACGACAGTGAGAAGACCTTGTGAAAACATAACTCATTTATTAGGTAGAAGGGTGGCTGATGTTTAATGCTGTCGCACGTCGTTTTTAGCGGATATAGATCCACAATCGTTCTACATGCATTATACATTTTTCCTAACTAGGTTACTCCACTATCGCACGCAAAATCAAGCAAGTCTAATCGCGTACAAGAGTGGTTCATTTCGCGCGAGGAAGCACATCATTCGCGTGATTGAAATATCTCTGTGTAACTAGACTCTTCAGTAACCGACCAAGAAAATCGCGAATAATCAACGCAATCTAAGAATAAAAAAACAAGCAGGCACGAATTGTTTGACGAAGTTCCCTTCATTGCTTAATTACAAAAGTTGTTCATAACACAGTAGTCCGATGGGAGAGTCGACTATGAGGGGAGACCGGCTGCTTGGCTTCATGGTAATTCCCAAATTAATTAAAAGAAACGTCCCCCCTGCTACTCGAGTCGTCGCGACTCCGTTCTGTCACCTTATAAAAGTCGCAGACCCGAGATATGTGTGACATCAGCCGGCAGAAGCCGTCTCGCTTCTCGTTTTGCGTTTGCAAGTGGGAAAAGTGAGGCTCACCCAGTGGCTCGGTGCCGAGTACAATAATGAGGACCTCGTTTCTTTTGTTCCAGGTGAGTATTTCCAAGGGACCCCCGGCCTCGTGATCTATGCATGTTCCTTGTTCAAAGGTATACGGTGAGTCTTAAAAGTTAAACGCAAGTTCCAAGTTTAATCTGTAACGGCTTGCCTCGGACGACCGAAGCGTTGTTGCCAAGTATTTTCTGAAATTTGCGAAGTCCAGGGGTAGTTCATTTCGACATCATGTTCCGACGGTATGGTTAAAAAGTAAGCTACACGAGATGCCACGAAACCGATGACTAAAGTGGTGTTCGCGTACTGGATATAGTGGCTCGAGTACGACGTGGAAAATACCTGGTCTCCGAGTTAGCGAGCATGTGTTATAGCTTACGTTGCATACAGGGTGCACTTAGCGTCTCGCGCCTGTGTTAGTCGCCGACTGAGGGATGGAATAGGGGGTTGATGAGAATGTGAACGAAGCAGACGTTGGCTGTAAGAGATCGCCGAGGTGGTCAACCAGTCTACCCGTCTGTCTCTTCTATTCCATGTCTTTGCGCCGCTGTTCCAGAGAAAAAGCGCTCCCGACGTTAAACGTTGTTGCGATAATTTCAAAAGTAAACGTAGATGAGATTCATCGTGTTACGTATCTCGGCACGACGTTGAAAAAGTATAATGTCATGCACGATAGTAACGCGAAAATAAAATGTTCGCTTAATCTTTGCACATCTTTTCCCGTTTACCCTCTTTTTTAGTTAACGCAACCAGACATCAATGCCTGGACGTTTAAGCCCTCGCTTCGATGGCAGCGCAAAGCAGGGGGATGGAAAAGAACAGGGAACAAACTCGCTGAATTTTTCCCCGTTTCATTTTATCGCGGCTCGCTCGCCTCGGTTCGGTGAGATCCCCCGACACCCCTGTGGAGAAGTCTCGGTGTCTGGATGGCAATCGATTTTCCTCTGTCGTCGTCGGTGTCGTTGTTACTGACGACGAATATTCACGAAGTCATCCGAGTCATTGACATCCACTGGGCGACGGCGGACGACATCAAGTGCGTGACGTCGGCAAGGGGGAGTGGAATCTCACACACGCGACCCCTTATGCACCGACGTACGTCTGTGCGATCCACAGTACAGAGGCTACCCCCTGCGCGCCCGTGGAACATCGATGACTGGTCTTTCCCCTTTCCGAAAGGAAGGAAGAAACTCCTGGTTTTAAGAGGCGGGACAAGCGTTTCGCGCATCTCGTACGCGCGGAATGTTTTAGTTTAGGTTTGAAAAATACTTGCCAGTTTTTTTGCAAATTAAAATGATAAAAGAAATGAAACGATCGCGATGGAAAAACGATCGAAGAAATGTGATTCAGCGTTGTTTAGCTATTCCTATCGTGCGCGGGATTAAAATTAAAGGAAACCACCACCTCTTCAAAGCGTTTTCCTTTCCCGCCTGCAATTTCGTTCGAGATAATATTTCCCCGATCTTGCTGGCAGCCGCACCGTTTCCACGGAAAAGCGGACGGCTTCGCGAAAGAACGCGACAGCAGCGGCTCACTTCGCCGGTAATATAACGATTGGCAAAGATCGTTGCATTAGGTGCGTTACTTTTATCGGCTCCGCTCGACGACCCTCGAGAGCTTGTTGGTTCAGGATTCGCGAGCCAGGGGTGAAACTACCGGCGCAGCGCCCCCGTGAAATCCGCCTGCCCCGACCAATCGCATTCGTCCTCCAACCGCGGCTACCACCGTACTTCGTACTTGAAGTGGCGGACGAGACGGATCTTTCCCTCTTTAATTTCCACGCGACGCAACTTTTGCATCGACGTCCTCGTGTCAGTGTGTATGTACATACGCCGACGCCACGCCGTCGCCAGGGAAACTTCACTGACGCGCAGTCGAGCCGACGAGCGTGGAACGAAAAAAGCGTACACGAGCGTGGCTCGAAATCGGACATACGTGTACGAGAAAACCTGTGCTCCAGTTTCGGAGGCGATTTTTTTGTTTAGGTTGAAACTGTGACAGCGTTTCGAATCGCAAAAGAAGCAACGAATGTAACATGGTGCGAAATTGTTGACTGGTAATTTGATAAAGTGTTTGTTCCGTGCTTAGAAACATTGATCAGACATCTTATATGCTTTTTCATATTGATTTTAAAGATAACAATCAACATCCTACGAATTGTTACGTAATAATGCGGGTGTAAATTACAAATACTATTCACTTCTTCAATTTCTTTTTATCTGAGCGGCAGAGATTTCAGACTGCCTTAGAACGTAGCTTCCCAACTAAGCTACCGAGCCTCTAAACTCCCTAACAAACGTGTACACCATTTCTTTTTCCCTGCGGCATCTAACTCAAGAAATAATTGCAGAGCAGCCGCGTAATCGTCGCTTCGTTTGCTCGCGCCTAAACCTTATTTACACTAATGATCCCCCAGAGAGAAAGAGCGCGAAAAGGAGCGGCACACGAACATCGTTCCGCGTCTAAGGAGACGGTAGCTAAGTTCACCAGGCAAGTTTAATAAGCTCCCCCGGCGAAATTTCTGCCCGTTCAAATATTATCGCTCATACTTTCATAATAATCCTTCTCGGAGCCGCTTAAGCCTCCCTCTTGGATAGCACCACGGTGGTCCACGTATATTACGTTTAAGAGGCGCGCCATAAAGAAAATAGTCGAGTAACAAGGTCTCTGATCGTGGCAGATATTCGGGGAACAAGTTGCGCCTAAACGTAGCCCGGGCAACGTTTCACCGAGACCGCCGATTGTCCGTTCCCGCGATGCATAGTTACGTCCCCACTGCGTTCCGTTCAATTTCACGCGGTGAAAAAGTCTCGACGGCAATTACACGCGGAACATACGTCTGCCAGTTTTCTGGATGACGATCGTTCCGAGGCAAGCTCATACGTCTCTTTTAGCGCTTCAGGTGACTTCCTTTAGAGTGATAAAAAATAAACAAAAACGGAATAGTTCCCCTTTTTTATTAGTCCAGGTAAATTAAGTGCTCTAATATCTACACGAGTAGTGAATGGAGGATGTAGCAGACAGAGCTAAAAGGAAGATCGTTGCATGTCTAGCAGATCCGCCTTTGAATAATGATTCCTTGAACCTTCAGTCGATGCACACGTGGGCCTGATGTACAGGCGAACACGGTTCATTCTTCGCCGCTCGTAGTAAATGGCTGTCCAGCGATCGAAATCCGATAAAATCGCCTTTGGCGAACTTCCCTCCGCGCGGCGAGAGCGACACGAGCGGAAAAGGTGCACGACGGAACGTTGCCATCGCCGCCCGTACTCGACTCCCGTTCATTCGTTTTGACGGAAGCTAAAGATATTGGAAACGTTCTAACGTGATCGCTTTGAGATAGATGCATTGCTACACTCAAAGAGCGGTACGAAAAAAGAAAGAAAGAGTCGGGTCTATAAAATAAGACAGGGAACGAAAATGGGGTGAAACGGGGAAAGGAGACTTGATTGTAAAGAAGGCAGAGGAGGAAAACGCCGGACGCACGGAATCGAATGTCCTTCCTAACCGTCTTCATGTATTTTCCCAATCTCTTCGGAAATCTTTGAACCTCGGCTCCTTAAGCACCGTAAAGGATATCAAAAGCTCGTGGCCCTCGAAATCGGGTCGTGCTTCACGCGGTGGCAAGGCGACGAGTATGCTCCGCTTAATCGAGTTACGAGAAAATTCAAACTAAAATCTCTTAATTAATTTTGGAAATTAAGTCACCTCGGCCGAGTTCGAATACTGCTTGCAATGCCACCGGCAGAGAACGAAATGCAAATCGAAAAATTCTGCGGCCATTATAATCACTCTTGCACTTGTCCTCTCTCGCAACACATTTGAGAGCTTCCATGCGTGTACGGATATCATTCAATTTTTCTTCCGCTAAGATACAACTTCGCGGCTGTATGGGATTTTCGTGATGCTCCAAACCCCTCGGGGCCACACTTTCAATCTGATAAAACGATGCCTGGAGAAGGAAGCATACCACGACAACCTGGCAGCAGAGCTCTCCCTTGCATCGTCTCATACGAACCGTATATGTAACATATGTACATACGTATATCGTTCGTGCAGCCACCCCGATGCTCGGATCGCATCGTTCGTACCAGTGTTTTAAGTTAGGAAAAGGGGAAGGGGTCGAGGGTGCGAGGATAGCGGCGAGTTAAACTCGCACGTCGCGCGGAGACACTGAAAGTGGCGTGCATAATGCGCCAGAAGGGACAGACGTGTCACTTATTCTGATTGGCTCGTGAAACCCCACGAAAGTGCAGAAATCAATCGGCGAAACGGTTTGGTGGACGGGTGTCGTGGAACGAAACTACGTCGATACATCAATAGCGCGCGCCCATAGCAGACGTACAGGGCTCGACATTGTATAAAAGCCCCGTTTCCTCTGCACTGACGCTCGTCGAACAATTTTTCTCTCCGACTATCGCCGATACGTCGAGGTATTTTCTAATTATCTCCTCGGTTGATCGAGATTCCTACCTGGAAAAACTTTCCTTCGTTCGACGCCAGCTTCTCTCTTTTTATCCGCTACCTGCCTAACGAAATTCCGCTGCGAGCTTTTAGCAGATTCGCAGGAAGGGAAAAAAGAAATTAACATCGATAGCAATCGTTCGATACAAGAGCATCGCGGAGATCGTTTCGTGATGGTCTTTTCAGCCGACCTTAATGTACGCCGACACTTTTCGCGAGCCAGCTGGGGAGCACTCGAAGGGCGGAAATCGCGAGTAAATCGAGCGCAGAAATCCCTCACGGTTTTAAGCTTCGGCCGAAGTGCATTTTTCACTCTAGTTACCGTCCGATGGCCATTACGATATCGTGTTCGAAAAACGAGAACAGGTCAGGAGCCAGCCTCGAGATTAGTTCCGTTGCTTTATGACGCGTGAATATCTCTGGCAGGCTCTCTGTCTCTCGCCTGTGACTTGATCGGTCTCGTGCTTTTAAAACGTGCCAAGTCTAACAGTTTCGCCTCTCCCCTGTGCTTTCCTTCGTTTGCTGGACGTCTACGACGGCAGCCCGATTCACGGTCCTCCTTTACCTCTATCCCCCTTTTTCACCCGCTCTCCTTCGCTCTACTCCGAGAGAGTAGAATGGGAGTTTCTTAAGAGAGGAACAGATAGGGTTTCAGTTTGGATCGCCAACCGTGGCTAAGGTAATGTTCAGGCAACGCCTCAGGTTACCTCGTCGTCTCACCTTCGGTGTACTACCAAGGATTTCAGGGAGACCACGGAGACCCTCCTGCTCAAGGAGCTGTACACGATTCTCGGGCGACAGAAGGACGCTACTACCATTAGGATCAGCTCTTACTCCTCCGCCGGGCTGCTGCTTCCTTTTTCCATCCCCGCTTCCTTCGCCACTTATGCTCGTGTTTTTGAGAGACGAGTATTACCCAAGGACCATCTCCTCGGGGCGGTCGTCCGAGTTCAAGGAGATTTTGATTCACTCTTCGGCTATTAAATTTTTCGTCGTTTTGTTCTGCCCTGGATCTCTCGAGCCCTCCTCCTTATTTATGAGGTCCCTCGAGGTTTTCACGGATTACGAAGTCAATTTGTCTGAGGGGAATTAATAATGGATGAAGGACATCGAATCGATTTTGCATTCGGGGATTATTTAGCGCAGAAGCTTAAAGATACAAATTCCTGATTTTACACGCACGCGGGCACACACGATCTTCCAAGAGAGCTGAGTTGAAAAATCTTTCCGTCGCTTTTCACGAGCGACAGAAAGGAGGAAGGTACATTTTTTCACGGCTCCCCCTGGAGACGGTGATCTCTCCGAGTTGACGAGACTAGGCACCCACTTCACCTATGTCTAGCATACCCTCTCATCGAGCACCGGTGACTGCACACAGTGGCTGTCGCGCGCGCAAACAGTCGCATGCATCCCCGAGTTCGCCTCTGCAGATAAATGACGCCACTTAGAGATTAGGCGCTCTGGGACTGCGGAAGAATGGCAGAGAGATATTTTCCTCGCTCGCCTCGTCGGGAATAGCGCGAGCGACTTTCATCCTGGCCATCTCGGTACCTTTCCACCTTCTTTCAGAGCGGTGCTACGACACCGTGCATCATGTCCCATCGACGAACCACCCGCATGTATTCCGATTCATTCTCAGCCTAACTCCTTTCTTTAAAATTTATTTTTCCCCGGCGATCAAACGTATGACAAATTTTCTTGTCGCCAGAAATAGAAATGTTCCACCGACGTGCGATCGATCGACGTACTTCATAAAATACCAATCCTTCGGAATTCCTCCATCCGTGTCACGGCGCGGCACGCTCGCTCGACTTCACGGAAACGAGGGTGCCCGGCGACGCATAATTTTGCCGGGCAATGGTGCGAGTCAGGCCGTTCAAATCGCTCAGCAAAAATACCGCGAAATGTTGGTGGACCACGGCCCGTGCGCCACGATATCGCGTATAATTCTCGCCTGTGACTGCGCATCCGGGGAACGGGATTTACACGCGGCGACCAGCACGGATTTGAGGAAAACTGCGTCGCGTAAAGCTGAACGAGAACGTCGCTAGAACTGCCGTTATTCTTCGTCAGTCTGACGAATAGCTTCGAACGCGTCAAGCGTGTGCTGCGAATAGCTTGAACTGTTGCGAGAAACATGACAGGCATCGAAGAAACAGAGCAACGACGACGCTGCGATTTTTCACGCGCGTATATGCTGCGAGCTTAGAGAAACGTAAAATGTTTCACGAAAGGTATATGTATGTATACACTTTGGTAATTCGTCTTTTCGATAAATCAAATTGCTCGACCGTTGACAGAGATCGACTAGAAATTTGCTGTTCCTTTATACACAACATCAAATCCATAAACACAAAGGTCAATGTGCTGCTATTTTAAATGATAAAAAGATAAATCATGCAAGAGGATCGAGGCGGACCGTGAAAGTATGCCGCGGAACATTTTCGCACCCCCAGACGCATTGTTGTTAAGACAAACAACATGGGAGCTCGCGCGGAGCTGGCGAGAGAAAATATCGCAAATTGCAGGGCACGAAGGGAAGAAGGAAGCAGACTGAAAATTGAGATAAAACGCGGGCACCGAGTCTGAATAACACGGTACGCGTAGGTGTCGCGCAAATTGTCCCAACGCGAGCCCCGAAATAGCAGAGGATACGTCAAAAAGTTTGTCGCTATCTCGCTAGTGGGTTAAAAATGAAACGCCGCCCTCGTGTTTACCTATCTCTCGCGTTATTAAATGATGCTACGTGCCACGCAGCTCGATCGTAGTCGCGGCGGCGGGTTTAACCGAGCACGGGTCCGTTAATTAACGCTTGTCACTTCAACGAGTACAGGCGTCGATTAATTAAATGAAATCGCGAAACGTTTGCTCGTCGATGCAAAGCCTCTCGATGATACGTTTCGTTCTCTCGATCCGTCGCGAGGAACGGGCAAGGAATTTACCGAGAATTTCTCAGCGTTGTCGGCTGATGTCGGGGATGAAAATAGGGGGAGGGCAGGTGAGTGGATCAACGGAAATAAAGAGCGCAAAAACTGGAGAAATAAGACATAACCGGCGGTGGAAACCAGCGGAATTTTTCTCTCGCGAACGTGGTTTAGCGTGCGGAAACTTTTCGGAATTGCAAACCGTGACGACGAAAAATCGTTTCGCGAGAATGCGCGAGTCGTAGCTGTATTCTTGAGAATAGAGTCTTACACCCGAGGAAACAGAAAACTTCCATTCGCACATGAATGCGTTCTCTGCAAAATTGAATGCATTTCTCTAAACAATTCTTTCTTAAATGATGGAAATAAAAGTGGATGCTGCATTTCCCTAACAACGATATGGATATTCTACACATGCTCAAAAAATCGAAGTCTTACGAAAGCCTAAGTATCACGTTTTGCACGACACTTTATTACAAGCGTGTCAGCAATCGAATGTTCCGCGACATAGCGGTTATTACGAGCGGCAAATCGCGTTAGGGTGACCAATTACATCTAGAACAGTTACAATGGGAAATGCTTACCGATACAGACCACGCGCAGCCGATCGAGTGTACGCGACGACGTTTCAATAAGCCGGGCAAAACTCGCGACGAACGGACACGTAAATCGTTTAATCTGTTCCGTTCCCGTTTAGCGCCTGGTCTTTACGCGTTTAAAGCCGCTGGGTATTTCTGGAGGCGAAGGGTGGCACGCGAACGCGACGCTAGGCGCGATACGTTTTAAATATCGATCGCGGCCCCGTTGGCCAGCTATGCACTTTAAACGCAATACCGCCAGCAATAAAACATTTCCATAGTCATCGGACTTAAGCCAGCGCCGCGTAAACTTCTTTATCGCCAATCTGCTCCGGGGTAGAATTAAATTAGTCGGAGGAAGTTTCTCGTTTTCCATATCTCGCTGGACGCTTTCCGTTCGAGGACGATAAATTACTGTGCTTCTGCGATTTTTCCGGGATTATCTACCGTCCTCTAGAAATGGATTTACGTGGTGCAAGTCACGGAAGTAAGCAGGGCCACCGAATTCAGATAGAACGAGTATTTTATTGCGATTATGGGAAGTAAGCTATCGCGCGATTGAATGCTTGCCATGTTAAAAAATCACGATTATCGTCAGCGATCAATCAATAGTCAACAATCATGGGCAGGCGACGTCGAGGTGACATCGAGAAAGATTGAATCGTGCGAGGGGACGAAACGTCCCTCGGCAAGGTCATAAATTGCAATTTATGCGCGTGCCTAGATAATCCAGCGGAGAGCAAAAGTGGAACATCCGCGACGTCGCGATCCTTGCGCAGATAAGAATAAAACGGCCCAAGATAACACAGTGCGACCGGACTGGAACGCATCGAGGACTGCGATACGCGGTCGTTGCATCGCCGCGATATTTCTCCGCTTTATCGCGGCGAGGAATAATTCGTTAACAACGCGTTACGAGGAGATAGCGTAATTATCGGTTTACCAGTGCCCCCCAGCGCGCGCGAGGCCTCGGGCCTGTCTCTACCGATGAACGCCGTGCTCCTTTAAAAGGGTGTCCACCACTCTGATTTACCGTGATTCATTCCACGGACGAGGCGACCGCCTAATTATAGCCGTGATAACGCTTTACGCGCGCTTAGCTATTATTTAGAAGGGAGCGTCTAGCGCCGGGCTATACTTGCTTCGATAAGCGGCTTCGCGGGCATGTTAATAAATTTCTTAATACCTGCACCGCTGCAGGCTCAATCTGTCTCGCCCCTTCTTGCGTAATAATTTCTATGCACGCAGAAATCGCTGGAGGGTGTAGCCTGGTGATTTTTTCATTGCTAATAGTTTCAGAACCGCTCGATACAAAATGTTTTGGAACGCAGATTCATTGCAGCGCTTAGCCTTTTGGCGAGATTTTCTGAATAGGCAAATTTGTTGACCTGTTGCTGGAAATAGAGGAGCTCCAGCGAAGGAAATGTTTCATGAAATTGCAACGTTGGTTTAGATTCATGAATGTTTATGATAGTGGTGCGTTTTATGGTCAAACTTTCGTTCATAAATGGCCTCGATTATTCAGTTTAAACGAATTTCTTATAGCTCCATGTGACTGGAAGTTGTACTCCTTATTCGTGTTTATTTCCTTCGACTACCCACGTTTTCATCAAAGGTTTTATATAATCTTTAAACTTTACGATGTATGGTACTGGTTCAGTAAGGTGAATGCATTTTCATCTTGCTGTTGGTACAATGGCGCTATACTACATAACCCGGCGGCTGTAACTATTCTTGGGCAAAACAGTCGCCAGTTTTGCCTTCGTTCTCGGCATGTGATGTGTGCACCACTTCCTTTCCTAGACTCCTAGCTCCAGTGGAAGTTAGAAATCCAACCCGCTGCGGTGTCATGAAATGCAACAAGAAAGAACACCCTAATGGTTCCACTTGCAACGATATTTATCATTACAGTATTCTATTTACCATTAACTGTCCTTAAATTCATTGATAATTTAGTTGATTAAACCGCGCTAGTAACTCCGCGCGATCAATCGCCGTCGCAGTTGCAAAAGCCATATACTCGCACGTGATCCAGGATCTAAATCACCGATCAGCGGAAGCATAGTCTACGCAGCGGAAGTCAACAACGTGTCCACGCCGCGTTTCATCGCGATTCACTCCTGGAGCACGGCGACGCTCTAATTGCGGTTGAGATAGCGTTTTACGCGCGCTTAGCTATAACTCATAGGAGAAAATCTAGCGTCGGTGCGCACTTATCGGGCTGGTCACGGCGCTGCTCCATAAAGTAGATTAGGTAATTCCTGGTTTAAACGTTAAACGGACGAACGATAGTCTAGTCGCCACGCCGGCAGTTCTGAATGGCTCGCCACGTACTTCTCCGCGCCGATACAGGTTCACGTGATTTGCCTCGGGCAATAAATTTCCAAGATTTAAGTGGCTGCGTGATTTGAAAGCCGCCATCAGCGGCTGGGTTATGTAAAACAAGTGCAACGTGGACGTGGACGTACTTCGCCGATGGTCGCGATATAGTACATTTGATGGAGAACGAAATTGTGGTCGAGAATGCATTTGGAATTTTCTTGAAGGAACGCGAATGTGGAATCGTTTTGTAGTTTATGGATGCTGTCGATCTTATACTCCCTCGATATTTATATTTCACTTCTTACTTCCCGCTTAAAGTCCTTCGTATGTTGAGAATTTCTTTTCAACTTGGAATTATGCTTTCATACGAATTGGAGGAAATTAGAATAATCAAAATATCGGACTCGGAAATGATCGCGATCACCATTACACGCAATCGGGATGAACATTCGGCTTTTCACCTTCATCGTTGTTTAACGTTACTGTAAGTTTTCAAACTGTTTCATTATCATAATTTAACATACCATTCGCATGTAATTACTGGGCGCTGAGTGCGGAATGATGCCAATTATTAAAAGCGCATACCGGTCGAAAGTAATCGCTCGTGCAAATTCATTTGTTATCGTGAAAGCAATCCGGGTATCTCGTTAAATATCGTTCGGCCATTTGCGCCCGTTTCGTTCCCGGAATTACTTTTCTATAATCGATTAGTCCCTTGGTAATGGGATATCATCGAAACACAGCGCATTCGACAACTTTAACATCATCTTCATAAAAAAAAAACCTTTTCTGGTCGATTGGTGTGGCTTTACAATATGGCACAGCCAATTATTACAATTTTAACATATAATTTTAGACAGTACATAAAAACTAGATAACGTAAATTAAAAAGTAATGGATAAAAGAGAAAATCTACCACGGATGGTACTTGCATGGAAACACAGGTTTAATCAAACGAATTAAGCTTTCAAGACACGGACGTAAATGTTTAATTCCGAAGGTTCGTGAGGCAAAGTTTCCGATTGCAAATGTAGCAGATGTACGAAGGAACCTGGTTGGATAGGTTGACGAGATAGTCGAGCGATCTCCGCCGGGGTGAACTCCTCAGGGCTGCGTCAGCATTTGGGCGATTGCCCTGCAGCGGCTGGAGTGAGACGGCTTCCAGAAAAATGCAGGGCGCGCAAGAAAGATTGCGACGGGGTATGGTCCGTGTGCTGCAGCAAAGAGGAAAGGTGCGGAACGGGGAGAGGAGATAGATGGACTGAGGGAAATGTTTGAAAACTGAAGGAGATAATTGAAGTGGCCGCGAGGAGCGGCCCGAACGGATGAGGAGAGATTACAGCGAGGAACAAGAGAAACGAAAGCTGTTCGGTTCGAGTTAATTTCCTTTGCAAGTACGGATATAGTCGGGCGGTGTGATTATTTTAAACGGGCTACTTGTTCATCTTGACTGACTGCAGCAGCGAAAAGAAATAAACGTTCCGCGAGGAAGAAATAGAATATTCGAGATTGAAAGAATTCCGCCCCTTCCAGACACAGTGGTGTAGATTCCCACGATCTCGTGCGCGAGACGCACGCGACCGCGTAGCTTTTCTTGCTGGAGTTAACAACCCCGAGGGTTGCAACGGTGCATGATGAATTCTGTCTAGAGTGTCGACACGACAGGAAGGCAAGTTCGCGCAGGTACGTGCGCGTTTACTTGCACTTGGAACGCGCGCAGGAAGCTAGTTCCAGTCGAGTTTCGGGTTGTTCGAGTCAGTTGTTTTGATGAGAGACAGCGCGGGGCTGGAAGGGATGGGAGCAGGGATCAGGATAAGAAGACGACAAGGGAACGCAGAACTTCCTTCAATAATGACGAAGACCCCTGTAGCAAGCTCGTTCCACCCTCGCTCCAGCGTGCTCCTAGTAGTTACACCCTTACTACCCCTTAGCGACAGTTTTCAAATAGGCGTCTGCCGCCCGCCACCCCAGTCGACATTCACCTATGCTGCAGTCTCTTCGAACCCTAACGTCATCGTTGCCTTTCTTTCTCCTTTCGTTTTGAAACAGAGTGCATGTTTCCGGTGGTGCCGCGGTTCCTCCCTCGATCATCTCTGGTGAGTGCGTCGACTCTTCGAGACTGGAGGTAAATTACGGGCATGTGAAAATTGGTGAATGAAAATTTGTAGCCAGAGCTTCTTTCAATATCATCCATTTGTTCGCAATTACAGCTTTATGAAAGTCAAGAACGATTAAAGAAACGAATCACCGGAACGGCCCGTCAAAATTAAGCTCCCTGGAAATACTTAAAAACCGTTTATTAAATTTCTATCGACTCTAAGCGGAAATGACGTCCCCTGGGATAGATGCTCGGCGGTAGCTGTAGCATAGAAGAAGCAGGAGAGCGAAAGATGGAAGGTGGAAGGAACGATATCGTGTCGCGGTTGTGGCGGTAGGTCGAGAAGGCGTGGTCTGTCGAGGCCGAGGGTTAACGGAAGAAGGGTGGCCCCCTCTGTCCTTCTCCTCGTATGGAATCCCTACCGAAAGGGTTGCAACTTCCCTCCTGGCCTCTTGCTTTTGCTCTAACCGTGCTGCTCGTACGTGCAACTTACGACGCGTGATGCAACGACGCCTGATGTGTGTGCATCCTTTCTCTTTTCCCGCGCTGCGAAACGTAGCCAGGCAAAGCAACCCTGTCGCCAGTCGTACACGTACACCGGGCACGATGCACCTGGATCGTTGGTGGAGGTGCACCAACACTTTCGCTTTAGCCCGGCATTACGGTGCGGTGTCAAAGGGTTGAAGGCGTGGAAGGGTAGGTGTAGCAGGCACGAGGGGAAGCCCGAGCTCAGAGGGTGCAGTAGAGTAGGAGAGTGTCTAGACAGACAGGGTGGTTAGGCTGGCTGGGTGGCTGGCTCGTTCGTTGCTTGGCTCGCTTGCTGGCTGGTTTGGATGACTAGATGGCAGGTCGCAACGGTGTGCACAGGCCTGCATCGTTCCTGGCTGCATTGTAGTAAGCGGGAGAAAGGGGTAAAAGAGGCAAGGGGTGCGAGAGAGAGAGAGAGAAAGATGGAACTACTTCTTCAGGCAGGCTACCTTAAGTGAAGATTGCCCTCGTGGTACGTGCATGTATCTACCTACCTCTACGAGTCAGATAAAACTAGCTGAGGGGGAAAAAGAAGGCCCTTTCTTTAGGCCGCGACCGTAATGAGAGCCGCGACTTGGCTAGGGCAGGCGATTGGCCGCCGCTACAGCGCGAAAAGGATGGCCAGCTCCTCCCGACCGTGTTCACCTACGTAGAGACGAACGTGTCCTTACGGCTACGTACCGTCGTTACGCGTAATGAGGGAACGTTCTTCGCTGAGGGACTGAAAGGGCTCAATTTTGGAATTTCTGCGGAAACGGAATTCGTGGATTGTCTCGGGTTGATCGAGTGTGGCAAAATTTGTTCTCCGATGAGACCGGTAGATTTTCCTTTCCATTTACGCTTTCAGCAGTGAATAATCTACGAAGTAATACAGGAATAGTTTATATCGCGTGTTGAGTTGTTCAATTTTCTGCGCAATTATATACACCGGTCACGATGGAGGAATGAATCTCCATTGCGAGATTGAAAGAAGCACTGACGTTTCCTATAGCTGGAAGTGCGTTCACGTGTGCGCTACGAATCACCATAAATTACGTGCCGTACTTGCGCGATTTTAATTAAACAAACACGGCCAAACCGCTGGGTCAACAAAAACGCAGCGAACGACTTTCCGATGGGTCGAATTTTGGCGTTCCTAACGCGCGCTCGTGCACACGCTCGGTTCGACCACGTTCGAGTGCACACGCTTATGTGCCAATCCCTCTAATTTATTCCGCTCGCTTAACGATTTGTGTGATGCGACGTAATTATAAATATAATCAGTGCGCGTTAAACGAAGTAGGCTGCACGCGCGTATCGCGAATTCCATCCGCGGAACGTTGCCGTTCACGGTGTTTATGTCCGTGAAATTTACCGTAAAAATATGCAACATCGTGACTGCATTTTGTTTTAGCCCCGCGACCCGTCGCCAGAGTCGTCGAAATGCGTTCATTAATTTTTGCAAACGTTCGTACCGAGAGTGATGTCGGTTTTGGGGAAGAATTTTCATTCAATTAAACTCGTTTGTGCGAATTTAATCATTTCGGACGGAGAGTTCTGATATCCGCAGTAGATTCCCCTGGTAATATATCAAAGTATGAGCCACGATTTAATACGACCTTCATTAACCGGGCCCGATCTAATTTCCTCTACATCATCTTTCGTCATGACTTGCACGGCGGACTATAACGAACCGCCCGGTACGTTCCGTTCATCATGAAATTATTACGGAATTCTCCACTTCTCAACCTCGATTCGATGCCGAATTCGTTCCCCGCTTTCCCATTATCCAGCTTTCCGAACCGAGCATCGCTCAAACGTCCACGAACAAAAACAAGAAAGCGACCACCGTCCAGTCGGGGCGCAAGAAACGTTTAATATTTGAGTCAAGTGGCAATGGATCCAGCATCTTTTTATCCGTGCCCACGTCGAGACCCGCGTAAATTAGACGCTCGTCGTCCGAGCGAACAGCGGTAAAAGGGTCTCGGTGAAACAAAAAAGCAAGCCCGTTTAATCAGACGGAGATCAAACATGACGGCTCGTCTACCACCGACGCAGCTTCTCCTTTACTTTTTACAGCTTATCCAGATTCGACGGATTCGCCGATGGGTTCGTTTAAGAGTTTGACGAGGCATGGGCTCCGCGATCCCCGGGAACACGGCCTCGGCTTTAATGGCAGGCAACCGGCAAAGGAGAAGCCTTTCCCTACCAGCGTGTGCACGGCTACCGTGTGCTTCCGACGTCCCGGCTTAGCCCTTCCGTCTCATATTCGATTTCAGCCTTCAGCTGGCTGCAGTGTCGGGGCCCTTCGACAGGGCCACTCACGCACGTTCCACCTATCGATACTCGACGTATGCCGGCTTTTCTGTTGCGGCTACCGTCGCCGTGCTTGCATGCGTGCTCCCGTCTGTTCGAACGGCAGGTATCGGGTGTACGCTTTCGTGTACACGCTCCTCCCGCAAGTCCTTTACCGCCGGAAAGCCCGGAATCCGAATTATCCGTCGACTACCGCTGCGATCGGATATCGAGAAACTGGATTCCTTTGAGTCCATTTTGGTGAAAATTATGACATTTCCAAATTTCTCTGATCCTGGATACAATTAAAATATTATTTCGATATTCTTGAATCTACAGGATTCTACTTCATTATGTTCCATCTTCCATCATTATCCGACCACGTTGCTGTAATAATGTAACGCCCTGCTCATTTGTGATTCTGCTTCATTATGCAGTTTTAATGCAGAATAATTACACGTTGAAACGCCTAGGTGATTGCTTTCGTCGGAACGCGTCCGGCCCTGACAGCGGCGATACTATAGAGAACGTTGGAAAAATTATACGACACGACGAGCGTATTAAAAACACAATGTCATCGACAAAATGCGGACGCTTCGTAATTAAAGCTGTCAGATAATTCAATAACGGTAGACCGTCCTGTGTAGACAGTTTTGCGGTCCAACGGGAGCACACTTGAAGGCGGTCGCCCGATCATTCTGACGTTTATGATAAACACGGAAACGTATGGCGAATCGATAGGAACGCTGCATTTGCGCTGAATTTCCGCGACGTATTGTAAACATAAAACTAACAGCTGAGACAACAGCCGAATGGGAAACGATGTATTCCCATTCGCGCCATTAAATGAAACACTGCTGATGGCAGCGAATTTTCTACCGCGTGTATTTCAATGCCGTTGATCGAATTGTATTAAACATTTGTTCACATAATACACGGAATCTGATCGAGTCCCCCATGAAAATGCAGCGATCACCATATTTCCCTTTTCGTAGAACCAGCTTTCTTTCTTGGAGAAATAACGCAGAAACGGAGGGAGCGCCGCATTCACCCCAAACCGATCAACTGCTTAGCTATACGAACCAATTTAGAGCAATGCTTATTTGTCGAAAACAAGTGCAACGAGGGATGTTTCTGTAAATTCAAGGGCCATCGGTCGAGTTGAAATTTTAAGTAACCGAGACGAAGTATTCGTCGAGAATAACGAAAGCTCTGAAACTCGCGGAAACCAGCGTCGCTCGTTTATACGACGCCGTAAAAGTAATTCAAGACTTTACAGCTCCGTCTCGATTTAAAGTTGCGTAGGTACGAGACGTTCTTGCGTCGAAGCTATGCGCGCATCAACCGGAAATCGTCGCGACGTGATTACAGGGAGCGTTGTATGCAAACGTGCCGCTGCTTATCTTTACGCTTGCCGACAAAAAATGGCAATAATCTGTCTGGTTTAGCCAGGCGAAACGGTGCTCCGACAAGGCGACGGAGGAATTTTATTGCACCCTCAGCGGGGGTGAGAGTCATTACCGGTCTGCGAGAAGGGAATTACCGCGGAGTTGGTACCCCATGCCGCGAAAACAAGCCAACAGGAATTGTGCTCTTAATATCGCAGAACAAACGATTAGACCACACCGTTGCGCAACGACGCTCGTAAAGCACGCGCTCTTTTAAGGTGAACTTGCTTGGAGACGCGTCTCTCGATTGGCACGCATGCTTGGAGACAAGGAAAGCCACGAAGGTCGTGCATAGCGAATTCGGCAGAAGAGTCAACTGATAAACGAGCTGATATAAAATTATTTTAATACGTCTCCGAGGCAGCTTTCGCCGGCGAGCTGATCCGCGGAATGGAAAATCTCTTTCACGACGGAACCAGCTTAACGAAATGAAATTTCACAGTCCGTTCGTCCTGCTCTCACCCTCTGCGTTCCACCCTTAGCTCTCCCGTTTCTTTCGCTCGCCCTCTGTCCCTCTTCGTCCGTTGTCCCCCCTCGTCTGTTTATCTTTCCTCCACCCTCTGTCGCTTTCCTCTCGTCAGTGGAAACAGTTCCAGATACGAGAATTTAAAACGGGGACGGAAACGAATCCGCAGGTTTTTAGCTGCTGCGACAACGTTGCGCTTCGACGGAAAGTGACAATTTTTCGCGGTTCAATTAATAGATTAACTGTTGAGCTTCAAAGGGATTCTATGGATTTCGGAAAAGTAGACATTTTGGACATTCTTACAAAGTACAAAAACTCTGTGGAATTTAAGTTGAATCAGACCTATGAAAAATCACGAATTATGAATGTGTCGCGGTCCAAACGTAGCATCCGTTCGATAAAAGGATGAAACCAACGAGCATTGGACAGGGCGAGCGGGCAAGCTACGTTTCGGTGTTTTAATGGGCCGTTATTGACAATAACGATTGGTTTTACGAACGAACGAACAGGGGTCGTGCACCGTGTGCGCACGGGGAAACGCGGATGAAGTTCTCGCCGCACGACTCGCGGATTATTCGAGCTGGATTGAGATTCTACTGGTATTTACAGCGGACACGTCGCGACAAGGAGCTTCCAACGTAATCCACCGTGGAAGAACAATTATCGGCGTTGCGATGGCGACAGAACGAATGGGAAATCCGATTGGGATCACAGCTTGGTTATCGATTTTATTGTCACTCCTTTTTTTCCCTCCACAAAGTCTGGGTAAATTTCACTAAATCGGCAGATTTAAAATCTATTTAGGATGGTTACTAATGATACAATTCCGCGTTCCATATACACCGTTGCACTTACAAAGCAAACACATTTATCATTAGAAGATTGTATTTTCTGACCAATTCAATTCTTTCCTTCCTGCGTTATTTCGTCATTCGTTTTCTACCGATCCTGATATCAGATATATTCAAGCATACACGTATACGCATGCTATGCGATAAATCATGGGAACGGCAGAGTTTCGTCGCCTATATATCCCGCGTTGTGCACGGTCCAGTCCTTGAATTTGCCACGTCCATAAATTCCAGCGGCGCGATAAAGTCCTCGCTCGAGGTCCTGGCATCGACGAGGAAGTCTGCGAACCGGATGTAACGAAGCGCACACAGGTGAGAACCGCAGCTTGTGTGTCGTGCAGCTGCAACGTCCGTCGAGAGACGTCCATGAGCGATCTTCTTTTTCCCTTCCCCGGGCCCATTACTCGCGTTGCCCTTTCTTTTTACGCCCGCTTTCCCTCTTCGGTCTTCTCTGCGCGGTATTCGACCACGTAATCGCGACGACAACGACGACGAAGGCGATAACGTGTGGCGAACGAGACCATAAGGCCCATCGAAGAAGGAGCTCCGCACCTACAGCGTGAAGAATGTTAACAAGCCGTGGCGGTGGCGGCATTGCACGGATACTGGCCAGGTTTTTCTGCGTTTCTGTGAACGTGTGCCGATCGCATCGGAAAGTCCTTAAGTCGACGCGGGTAATAAATGTAAGGATAATGAGCGGTTCCAGGGCCCGCGAGGATTAGGTCCGCAGATAAGCGCTCGCCCTCTTCTCGCGCGCCTTAAGGCGAGACAATATTCGCTCCTCTGGCGAACTTTGACGGGGGAAGAAGATTGGAGACAAAAATTGTACGTTTGAAACCAATCCTCACGATTCAATCTATTCTTTGCAGAGAAGAAATCAATAATTCGTATTGGAGCCATCTCATATCACCGTTAATTCAAAATTTCAAATATCACTATCACAGCAGAACAGAAATGTTACTTCTACAGAGTTATTGAACATTTACCGTTTTATTAGAATAAATAGGGAAACGTGCAGGGCATTACGGGCAATCAGAAATTCTGACAACAGGTTACATCGTGACATATTCACCAATTACTTTGATCGCATTCATTAATTGCTCTCGCGATAATCTTATTCCGTATTCAAATCGTTTCGCCATCCAATCCTTGTTACGCGATATCAAGTGGGCGAGAGAACTCGCCCTCGAATTGGATTAGGTCAATCCCCCTTTGCCCAAACTTCCTGCTTCCCCCTCACGGCCAACTATCTTGCTCTATCCGGTCGACGCGTTCACCCTAGGTCCCGGGACATTACGCGAAATCCAATTCTTCTCGCGCCGAGCATACGATTCGGCCTGTAATATCCTGAACGACGTCCTACGATCCTGTCCAGGCATGCGGGATGCCGTTCTTACATTGGTCAGATGCGCGGTCTCTCGCGTCGTAGATCGCGCTAACGATTCCCCTGGTCGAAATTGAAAATCGGCCTTCGAGCTCGTAGCCCTGATAGGAAATACATGCGGGAAACTTGGACCGGGCTGCTTCGAATTTATTTTCACCCTGCCGGTGGAATCGAAAGTCTTAGGAACTGTTGGTTCCTCTTCGCGGAACTTTATAAGAACGGCGCCGTGGACGGGGATGGGAGCAATGCTGGGAAGTTTGAAATGAATTCCTCCTGGATAGGGAATGCCCGAGGTGATAAGTATAAAAAGATGTAAGGATATCTGTGAATAAGTTTGTTAGAAATAGCTTCTTTCTCCAGAGACACGTGAAACAGAATCGGTTAAGAGTACGCATATTCATTTTCGATTTATTACTCTTTGACGCTTCTATATTAGTAATGAATCAATTAATTAGACATGCGCGTACCGAGTCGCATTCAGAAGTAAATTCTAATGACGGTGATCTCTGTGAATACTGCATTAGACCGTTCAATTAGGAAGATTAGCGGGGCTTCGGCAAAGAAGGTCGACCACCCGGTTGTCGCTAACTATCGAGGGCATAAACCCCTGTCAAAAGCATCGGGGCATCCGGACTAGGGGCGTATCGAAACAAGGGGTGGGCGATTAGTCAGAATTAGAAGGGCCATTAGTCACTATCTCGTCGCTAACATCGATCGCGCATCGACGTTCGACGATCGGCAAGTGGCAGCGGAAAAGGCGAACCGTGTGTCTGGGTCATCGGCACGCAAACCTGGATGAAATTACTTTACATTTTAATTAGCGGTCCCGGCTAGCCACACAACCCCCGACCCCGATTTCGTTCCGCGTCTTCATCCTGATCCCAATCTATCGACCCGACGCGACGATCGGATTATACTCCGGGGAACGGTTTTTGATCTTCTTCGGGGCGTCGACGGCGTAGCCGGAAGATCCTGAAGATAGTAATAAATTGGACGTTAAGCGGCGAAAATTGGCCAATTAGAGTAGACGGCCGGCTTTTCCCGCCCCTAAAGTCTTTATAGGAGTAATCGAGCTCCCCGCGAAACGTGAATTAATTGGTCCTTCGGTATCTCGTTCAGAAATTCACCCGAGATTCCGGACGTCGTGGCAAGGGGTACACCTTCGTGTCTGGTGATAGGTCTGGAACGTCTTACGGGGAATCGAGTCGTTTATTAAACGGAGTCAATTAAGTAGCGAAACTCCGCCGCGAATCGGCCAGCACTTCCTTTAAGCAGGGCTATTTAAATGCAACTGGCTTCGCCGATCGAGATTATTTATATAGTTAAGGAAGATCGAGTTATCCCGCAGCTTCGTGCAACTTCATGTTTGCGGATGCTAATAGAAAATTCGCGTAACCTGAAAAGCCCTTCTCCCATCATTATTTCACCTCGCAGAGACAGTTCAATTATAACGTGCTCCACCTATATTCTCGCCCCAACAGGTAACGGTAATTTCCAATATTTTCACTATTATATAATGTTCAACGCAACGGCTACAAAAGCTTTCACGCAACTCTGTTGTCTCTCGACGCAGTCCCAAAACTTTCGATAGCGACGGAAAATCCTATTAGCCGAAAACAAGCGGCTCGCCGTCCACCGGGCGGAAGCTGCGTGCAACGAGAATGTCGAGAGTCAATTTCACGGGGCAATCGACCTGATCCGCTGTTTTCCGCAACGACGGAAGCCTTTCTCGCAACGGTACCGCTTTGTTTCGCGTTTACATTTGACGTTCGCGAATACAGGGTGCTTCGAGTGGCCGGGCCAGTCATCGGCACTGGAACGGATCACAGGTGAAGGGGCATTTTCGCGTACTAACCTCGTATCCTCGAGCAAAGGGAGGCAAAACGCAGTTACGGACTTACGACTAAGTCAATTTTCCTTCTAGTAAAGCCCGCACAACGCCTGACTAACAAATGCACTTTGACATCTTTATACACAGTTCTTGAATGAAATTAATCGATTGACTTACACATGTCGGTCCTACATTATTTTGATGGTGACATCGTGTACGAAATGATTTTGACGGCATGCAGACAAATTGAAATTCGGGACTTTTAACGCAACTTTCTCGCGAAAAGAAGCGCGGTGGGCCGTTTTTAATGGAACGACACAAAGCTTCAAGTCATTTGTTAGTCCAGACAACGAACGCTCTGTCTGAGGATGTGAAACATTCTGCAAATGCACTTTACTTTGTCCATTGTCCCGGGTGGCATGCTGTGGCCGTGCTTCTGCAACTCTTTCTACACGAGACCCGTGCATTTTCCTCTCATTACATCGCATCAAATGCTTCCAGCGAGATCTATTTTGGCTTCCTCCTTCGTCGACTCGATGAAACAATTTCGGGTGGCGGAAAAACGTTCATTTCCACGTCGTTCCGTCGACAGGGAATTTTAATCGAAAACCCATGGACAGCGTTTCGATTCGACGATCTTAACTTTCGCTCATTTTAGCAGCGAATTGAATTTAATTTCGCCTCGTGGAATCGATTTAAAAGGAACGGCCTAATATTAACGAGTGATCAGAATTATACTCTTCGAATTTATTTGTTATATACTGTCCTCGATTTAATCGCATTACAGTAATTTAAACAATTAGACGCGATTTCTGTGCAAACGCACCTAATACAGATGACGGTATCGAGAGGCACAATTACTTTCCCACAACCACCTGCTTGAGTTTACGATTCGGATTCCTCGGTCGAGTGGTCTTACGGCTTTCCATGTCACGTTGCAGCCACCTTGCTAGCCTCGACGGAGTGGCTCGGCCTTATTCGGCATTACGATGGAAAAGCAAGCGAACGAAATTGGCGGAAACGGTGGAAAGGAGCGAGCGAATCGATTTATCGGCAGACGTGTATGCACGCCCGCGTCGGAATCTGTTAGCGAGAATTCTGTCTATAGAATTCCGCTGTTATTTCGTTTGAAACTCATCATGGGCCCACGGAATCACATTCTTTTACGGTAATAGAAGTCGAAACACATATTGGCCGTTCCCAACACCGGACGGATGGTGGGTTAAAAGAGACGGGAGAAAATGTTGAATATGACTGGTCGATTCTTTGCATTCAATTAAAAATATAGTCACTGGGGTGCATGATTTAATGTAGTTATTAACATTGATTATTAATTGTGTTTCTAGAGACGTGGTTAATTATATGTTCCGTATTTATTTATTTCGCAGTTCGGTTATTGGTAATTAGTAGCTCTTAAATGGACATCCCAGAGTGAAATGAATGCATGTTAATTCCGTATAATTTCGAGGAACCAACATTTAAGTCCAATGTAACGAGTCTTAATGAAATTGAACTCACTTTCAGACATTATTTTATCGACGGTCACTGAAGCAACATTCTCATTGTTTCTGAAAGTGAAACACCTTTTCAATCAACATTCAAATTTTAATGTCCTTTGTTCTCCATTTAATTATCTACCATTAAAATAGACCACACCCCCATTTCGGCTTGAACAACAAATTACACAAATTCGCAGGAATTAAACGAATCGGAAAATACGACGGGCAGTGCGCGCATATGTTTGTGAAAGGAGCCGGAGACAAATTTACGAGCTCGTATTAAAACATTCCACCCCTTGCCATTCAGATTCGTATTGATCGCGGAGCGCTATAACCGTAAAATACATCAGAAAATAATTAACAGAAAATGTTGCTGCACGGATTTCACAATTTCTCATATCGTGTCGTCCCATCGACAGATAAAAGAAACTTCTCCCATCAATTTCGCTAACTGCTAAACAGCAGCTCCGCGATTCGCTCGGACCAAATGTATCGCCGCGATATCGGCAATCTAATCAAGCCTGTCGACTTATTCAATATCTTGAACGGTTTATATTTCCGCGCGAGGATGAGCTCGGATACGAAATGGGCTGGCCGCATCGCGACCGGCGTTATTGGTAATATCGTTTCGATGAAGTTCGTTTGATAAGGTCGTTAATTCGCCGTAGCCAATTTACCTGGCCAGTCACGCAGCGGCCTTGCCGGGCCATGCATTCTGATAGTCGTAGGAAAAACAAAGTAGAAAACCAATATTGAGCCAGCCACGGCCGGGCACGCCCGTTTATTTTCGCGATTTTAAGTCGGAGATTGATCGTCGACGATGTGGCCCGCTTTAGCCCGCTTCGTTGAATTCCTGCCCCCTCCGGCCCTCCTCCCCATCTTGATGTCGAGCACCGATGTTATTGCCTCCTCTTGTTTCCGTCAGAATCGCGAGCGGAGAAATAAAAGTATCGCGCAAAAATCGATTACCTTTAAATCGTCCAAGGTTTTCGTGGGCGTTTATTATACCGCGCAGTTGATAAACCATCGCCGCGTACAGCTAAAAATTCGCGTCGGAAAGCAGATAACGCATAATAATCCGTTTCGCAAACGATCGCTCGTGACGCGGGGAGAAGTTTTATCGCGGTCACGCGATTTATTGGGACGGTCGCATTAACCGCAACGAAGTTGTTTAACACGTTTTAAATAAAATCGAAGCCAGCTACGAACAGCGTCCGCGACGCGGTGCAAAACACCGGCAGATTTTCATCAGCAGATTACACCGTCGAACCTCTAGTTTTAATTATCGGGCTTTAATCTAATTTGTACGCCGCCCGTCTCTCTTTCTCGCTCCGCGTTCACCGTGCTCCAGAATCACGGGCGACCAAAATGACGGCGTGATATACACGCTTGTCCATGGAGTTTCGCGAAACTTTGTGAAAGTTCATTTATTTTTCTACGGCCAGGACCGCTGATTTATGACGCGTGTCCTGTTCGCTTATATTCCTGGATAATGAAAAATCCCCGCAGAAATTTGCATTTATTTGTTCCCCGATGTCGCGTGTGTTCCCTGATAAAAAGCGAATTCCACGCGTGTACCTGTGTGTAATAGGCGATGGAAGCCAAATACACGATGAAATAGTAATATCATGTGAAATAATAGTTTTCAAAACTATGATTTACAGGGAATTTGAGAAATGAAGCAAAGAACTCACACCTTTTTATATAAATTTATATTATATATCGTCCCTATTACGTCAACGATAAATCTGTCGATTCTTGCCAAAGGTTTTAACGATATGAAAAGAGAGGAGTGCATGGAACGAATCTAAAAGGCGCTTGATGTCGATAAAGATAATCAAGTGTTCTCATCGCCACGGCTCTGCAGTTGCAGATATTGCAGCTGTTATCACCGTTTATGTTTTGTAGTAGACGAGCGAATTGCGCCTCTCGTCGACGATCCTTTTCTGGAATGGAATTACAAAGCCATTCCGACGTTCTTACATTCCCATTGTACATTTCGCCCTGCTGCGAACTCGCTTCGCAACATCGAATGAATATTAATGAAAGCTTAAGCAGCAAGCAATTGGATATTTTGTTATTAAAGAATCTGAAAGGAATGAAGGAATGCACGGAGGGAGTCACGGTTTGGGACATTACCAATGAAGCTTCGATAACGCTTATTATCCCGACCGATGCACAAAGGCACACGACATTTTTCTTCCCACGCGGAATGCAGTTAGACATTTCAATAAAACCCTTTCGGCTGAATCGAAGGTCTCCTCCTGGAGTACGTCGTTTTTGCGCGCTCTTGTCGGAAACAAGGAGCCATAATGGAGGGATGAATATAACCGAGCCACCTCTCGCGCATCCTTATTTTATTTAACCATTAATTCAACGACGGCCATTCGGCGACTTTATTATCTCATTATGCTTAATGGATATCAAATTTGACCGTGTCGGCCATTAGCGGAGAGGTTAAGCTCAAGTCTATTAACGTGCCGACATTTATGTCGTTTCTATCGCGAGTGGAAATCCTGGTTACTCAGGATACGATCCGTCATTTGGCGTTCCGCGTTGCTGAATTTTCAGACGGCGCGCGAAGGAGACGGCGGGAACGGGAATCCGTTGGCGAGGAACAGAGACGGGTAAAGAAACAAGAGGAACCGGGCGAGCGAAGAAAGGCGAGATGATAAAGGGAGAACGAGATACGACGAAAAGTTTTATCGACTGACAAGCAACCGCGCCAAAGCCGTTAATGGCTACTCAAATATGCGCCCCTGCAGGGATATTCCTGCACCGTAGCTTTCGAACTTCATTTTCGGAAGTTTCAGTCGTCTGGGGGAGAGGCTATACTTGCGGTTCGTTCATTATTTACAAGCGGCCAGAAACGCGGAAAAATTTTCACCCAACTGCCATTTGTTCAACTGGCTTGCTGGAAAGGATAATGTTCGCTTCGCTCTTGGCTATCTTAACGAGAATTAGCGAAACATGAAATATTTCTAAATTACAAGATGTAATATACTTTCTAAATGTAATACTACGAGTATTTATGAAGCGGATTCTCCGCGTTGGTTGTCACCGCAATCGCAACCCGTTTCTAAAGATTTTCATCCCGAGGACAGTCCAAAATCGGTCAGCCCGCGGGCCAGCCCGAGAGGACGAGCAATTAGTAATCAGTACCAGGCAATTACCGCGGCAAAGAACGATCGCTGGAATACCGTTTCAGTCGTGCGCTCTCCCCGCCCGATAAATCTTGACCAGCGTGCAATTAATCGGGCGCGAGACACTCGAAACACACCGTCCGCTCGGTATCTGGTTGACCCCCCGGTCAACGGCGTACGAACCGATGCTGTCTTTCCTCTGTGCGCGGCGTTGTATATGGTAGCGAACATTATGGTAGCCCAGGTTAAGAGAACCGCTCTCTGTTCCTCTTCTCTTTCTCCTTTCCTTGCGCTAAGGTACTTCGTCCGTTTCCCCTTTCATTCTTCCCGCGGTTTTTGTTTCTTGAACGACAGAACGGGCAGGAAAGAGAGATCGTCCCTTATTCTTCCTTCTCTTCTTCCTACTTCTTCTTTCTCCTTTTATCTCTTCTTCCTCTTCCCGGTCTCGGATTATGTCGATGGTGGGCCGAAGAGGAGGCAGCGGCCGGACCGGCTGCTGAACATAATAACAACCACCAATTAAAATACCTTATTACGGCAGGACAATACGGTTCAGTGAGGCGAAGGGCAGGATTTTAAGGAGCGAAAGGCGTAATCCCTAACGAGAGAGAGAATCCCCCCGGGTTGCGGATTGAATTTCATCGTGCCGAAGAAGGAGGTCGCCGCGGGAATAGGTGGATCATCCGTGGACGCTCTGTTACGCACGGGATTCCCTCTCTTGTCAACACAAGGATTAAACACAAATTTCCCATTAAGGGTGTCGTCCTTTTTCCTCCCCTCGCCACTGTAAATGCCGCCACCAACGCTGGCTTACTTCTGCATGCATACGTGCGTACGTTCCCTGAAGAATGAGGGACGACTTTTAATACGCGGCCGTGGAACACGATGCGTCGATCGAAGGGCACAGGTATTAACCGTATTCGGTAGAACGGAACGAGACGGGCTGCGTAGAATGCAGAAGGGGTTAGCAGCTCGATACGTGGGAATCAACTTACGATAGAATCCATAAATGTTAGAGCCTGGATTTAAATACCGTAATGAAAATTCCTCAGCATGCATGAACCGCGCTGACAAGTGTAACGATAAGAAAGAAGAAACGGAGAAAGCGTATTGTCGGCGTAACGAGCGTTACAATTAGCAGCCGGAAGAATAATCTACATTGAAAGGGAAGCGCGGCGCAACAGCAGATTAAATTGCTTCCCTGCGAGAGGCAGGCTCAGAAAGTGTCAGCCCGCCGTTTCGTCGATAAATAAATTAACGCAAAGCCGGCCGGTCCCGGCCAATTAAGAGCGGATCATCGAGCAAAAATCTGGACCCGTTCCTCTCGGCCGTTCTCCTCTGTCCGTTCCGCGTTTCAACCCTTTTACGATTTTTGGATCGCCGCTACAGTTGCCCCGCAACGAATGCGCCCCATCAGGATTATCCGTCAGCGATTTACGAGGCTCGCTTTCCCTTTTCCTCGCGCTCTTTTCATCGATTCCACGGTTTAAATGGCCTACAGCCGCCGGATGCCCCTGATCTGGACCGGAGCCTGTGTTTATGGACGACTTTAGTCCTCGCGAAACGGGAAGCAGGAAATTGTCGATTTACGCAATCGTTAGAGGGAGATGGGCTTACCGGGGACAGGAGAATATTTGTGGTACTCGGTTTTGGTTCTTCTTTTATATAGAGATTTGTATGAGTCGACGTTGGACATTTTCGGCCTGAACTTGCTCCAGCGGTCGGCGAACCGACTGCCACTGTAAAATTTGATTTCATTTTTATTAAGAACCGGTTTCGCTGGATCTCGCTGCTCTGAATTTTCTGTTCGATTCGGTTCTTCTGGAATTATTTCACACAAGTTCAACGGATTTCACTTACAGCGAATGCTTTGGCTGTGACATCGCTTTAGTTGAACTCCACCAATATTAATATTGTGGATTCATATATTTTTGCACGTGCTGTACTTGAAAATCATGTTATACAATTTAATTTGCTTTATCGATATTTCATTTCAGTGGGATGATATTGGCTGCGTTATTAAATGCAACAAGATAATCGCACGCATATTTTCCTGTGGAATGAAATGACGTTCTCTTAATCGTTCCAAGAACTCGTTGGAAAATCGAACTTCCGACCATTTCATCCCGATCCGCGCGCCGCGGCGAATAAACTCCCCTCACCTTTTATTTCGCCGAGAAGAACAAAGAGACGAGCAAGTTTATTGGCGCGATATGCAAAGAGGTATGCAGAGAGATTGCTACCGGCGAAATGAGATTTCCTCTAAAATTCCCTCCCGCGCATTTCGGACGTTCCACGTCGAAGATTTTTAAGACTGTTTTAGTTTTAAATTAGTCCTAACTCAAAATTACTTTCTTTTCAGAAATTCTCCGAGAAAATACTTACTGTACTGTTTAAAAGCATTAGCATATTGTAATAGTGAATGCAACGTATGCAGTTTCGTATCATGGAACAAATTTTCTCTTCATTCCCAATTCTCGCCAGGTTTTTACCCGAGTGAAATCTTGCTCCCGATAAATCATTCGTTAAAAAGGAAATCGGTTTATTCCGCTGAACTGACAATATCTGCCGCAATTACACAGCATAATGAGGCAAAGTTGAACGGCGTCCGACGTGCAAACTTTAATGCGAGAGAGCACGTTCCGCGATATACACCTGCGTGCACGACTGATATGACTCCATTGGCTCATTTGCTTAGTTAATATTAACGCTATTAAGCTCATCCCCGATAGGATATCGCGGCCACGCCACTTCCCTGCTACGTTTATGCAGCTTGGCTAATTTGAATGGGAATACCTCGCCGTTCTGCGTTGGATTAAAAACAGTACGTCATAATTAGTCCTTCTTTTCTTCGCGATACTTCGCTCGTGGATATTTAAACGCTTTCCATAGAATTCTTCTGGTTGAAATGATTGACGAATGACGAATCTCGAGATTCAACTCGTATTAAATGTGTATATTTTATAACGCTTTGCTAGGTATATATAATATTAATAATTCAATCATTTAGATGAAGTCAGTTACTGCAATTTAATCGGACCCGCAACATCCTCCGTTATCTTGTCAATCAAAGTCCAAATCCGTTTCAGCTTCTGTCCTCAATTTCCAACCCTCTAGTATATTTCCCAAATGGATATCGTTAAACTGTTTATTAAATTTTCACGATCATCTTCTATCTAATCTCCAGAGGACTCGCGTCAAACCAATCTCACCGTTCGAGAGGCTCGCAGTGGTATCTTCCGAAAGGTCGAGTGCCGTAAAATAGAACAGTCACGCAAAAGCGCGCGCCGCATCCCTTCTTTTTAATTATTCCGTCGTTTCCTTACAAGATCCGACATTCCAGAATCAACTAAAACGCTGCTCGATAAATCAATTAACGTCTCGACTTTTTCCTGTTTCAGGTGAGTAAGCGGCCAGTTGTCACTCTTTGCGTCTGACAGTAAGTAATTAAATCCGCGATACCAGTTTCCCCTCGCCTAGAGCACGTCTGCGCTCCATCGCGTCCTTTCGCAACGTAAGCGAACGCCATCCTTATTAATACCATCATTAGAGAGCGGAAACGCGTTAAAGGTCCGAGAGTGCAGCACGTGAAGCGTCGACCTAACGGCGCGAATCGTGTCAATAATGAACGCGCTTGGGGTCTCCGACGGATAGGCGAAAAGCATTTCCTTTATTCCCGCCGGGAGCTGATTAAACGGGGCGCACTCTTGCAAATCTTTCCCTCTCCGCTTCGAAGAGGGGGTGACGAATGTAGAAGGAATTATCGAATGGATCGTAAATTCGCGGGGCCGCGGCGTTCCGCGGGATCGGTGATTAGAGGCGTGTAATTAGTATTCGTCGACGATTAGCCTGGTCTATCGGTCAGCCGACCTCTCGCGAGCATTGCGCGGCCGATAGCATCGAGCTGACGCGAATTACCGCGATTAGAGTGATCGTTGAAGATTAACGGATGCGGAGAAAAGACCACGCCTTGCATCGAATTGCCGCGCGCCGCCGTATCTTTGTTACACTTTCGTGTTGATTAACCTGTGGCCAATTTCCAATGTAAATCTGCGTTGAATTATTCTCCTGCGGCGTACAGGTCTTACGCGGCGCGAGCAAAGTGAAGCACGAAGGCGGGGGTGTAAAAACGGGTTACCTCGAAAACAGGTCCAACGACTCCGGAACTTTTTTCCCCGACGCGGGTTTACTTGGAAACCGGCCGGGTAGCGCTGCGCGGACATCCTAAGGATCGTGACAAAAACAATATTTATCGTTCCTCCCTGTACCTTTCTCTTTCGATCACTCTCACCCTTCCGGTCGTGACGCCCAGCAAGGATCCCCCATAGTCAGAGTGGACTTACGTACTCGTGATTGATTAACGATCGTCCCTTGCATAAAACTACCATCCACGTCCTCCCGGCATATCTTTGCACCCCCTCCCCACCCCCCCCCCTCACTTCCCGATTCGCTCGAGCACGTTCAGATACGCGCGTCTCGCGACGGATAGTCTCGCGCATCGACTTTCGTACCTCCCCATATTTCCCCTGTATACGTGTATTTACCGGCCACAACACCGACGCCCTCCTCGCGGCTTAGGGTTCGGAACGTTTCTCGGCCGAACCGGCAGATTGTATTAGCAATAAAAGTCGCATACCGCTGACCGGGCATCGCCGTGCCAATGCCAAACTTAACGGCGCGCGAAAAACTTGCCCCCTTCGACGGCTAATGTTCTCGTATTGGTCCCTGGCGGAGGGGAGTTTCTTTCATTTGGTGCTGATTTGTTCTTTGTGCGCCGACGGAGTGGCTGGCGAGCTCGGACATCCGTTTGGTTTTTATTCGTGATAGCGTAGAAAATTTCTTTTCATTGGCGTGGAAGTAACTACTGCGCTAGTCTGTAGATTTATTTCTACTAAGCCGCAGAGATATTGAAAGATTCATTCTCTTCCGGACGAGATCTCCGCCTTCTCGTGCTATATCCTAGAAAATAACTAAGGATTAGTCTAAAGTGTATATTATCACAACAGGCTCATCGAAGAGGGTCCCAGTGTTACGGTCCCATTCTATCAAGCTGAGTTAATTATCGATCATTATTCCGTGGTAAAACAATGGCTGGATCGCACGTCCGTTGCAGCTGCATTGCTCCTGCGGCTCGTCGTAGATTATCCTAAGATGCCGGCGCTGTGATGCTGCAGCGTAGTGCACGCATTAGCCTGAGAGCACTATTATGCCCGTGCGAGTCAATAGATCGCGATTCGCATTATAACGCCGGGCCTAGGTGCTGACGGGCCAGAGGATATATCGAATCGATCGGCCGTGTATAATCTGGAATATCATTTGATTCTAGCTATTGAGCGAACCGTGATTCCCTCTGCACACACGTTGCCCGGAGATACTTTCGAATACTGAGTTATCGGTATTTCAATTTTCAAGCGCATACAAATTTAAAAGTTGCTCCAAATTATTCCAATCTAATTTGTTATGTAAATGTATTATCCTGTTATGTAGATCTCGTATTGGAATCTGCATAAGCTACAGCTTTGATTGCTAATTGATTTATGAGAACAGCTTGTGAACAATAGCATTTAAGTTATATCACTGTTTCTGTAATTTGTATGCATGTCGAAATTATTACTCGACTATCGATGTTTCTCCGTCACTTTCTTGTATCGTAAGTTCAAAGGGAGTACCGTGGCAACGATAGAACGGAGCAGAAGTCCCTCAGAATTTCTCAATTTCCGAATCGGCGGGTAATAGAGGACGGAAGAAAGGTGTGAGGAAAATAAAAGCCTGCACCGTGGAAAATGTCGAAAGGAAAGGAATAGGCGTCCAATAGCGCGGGCGAAATCACCGACAATCGCAACAGGAGAACGAGTCTGCATGACAGAGAGGATGCGGGATTCGAAGCCCGAATGTCGGCGGTGCCTTGGCGCTTGATTGCTGCGAAAAATAGAAAAATTGTCGTCCTCGATCTGCGAGAATGTACCGGAAATAGATTCGAAGCCGTCGCCGTGAATCGATCGCCCATCCGACTTCTGACAAATCTTCTGTACTGTTTCCATAACTTCCGTCTGATTCGGAACCCCATTGACGCGTCCGAGATTGGACTACAGTGTTCTCATTTTATGTGCCCATAGGATTTTGTTGGAAAAGTATCATGAGACCATGTAGCATCAATTTAGAACTATCCACGATGAATGGAATTAAATTTAAAACACCCTTCAATATCCTCCATCTTCCCCATTTTTTTTCCCGGTCTCATTTCTCACATCGACACATCGATGTCATGCATTTTCATGTTCCACTGTTCAACAAAAGGAATTATTCCGTGCGTGTCCCTGCGACCAGCGGCGGACCCCTGTTTCCAGCGCTGTTCGAACGTCGTCCATTCATCGTTACATCATTAGCCAGGGGGCATCGAGCGGTTTTTTCTCGAAACCGGTAGCTCCCGTTGTCTTCGTGGCTGTTCCCCCCAAAAAAGGCAGAACCAGCAGAACCGATTTCGTAAAAATAATTAACATCAGCCGTTCAGCGAGCCCCGGTGAGCCCCGACTTGACCGACCGGTCTAAACACGGCCCTTGTTAAAGCACGTGGTCTTGTAACCCGACGTAACATATCCCGCGAGCAAAGCATTGTTCCACGGAGGGTGGGAATTCCTTTTTCCCCCTATCCCCCGTTAGCATGCACAGTGATATAAAACGCTCGCACACCCGGAAAGCTTCGTGAGCGTGGCTAATTAGGCGAAATTCCGCGAGCACCGGTTCAAGGCTCGGGTATTAGCCCTCCCATGAAAAATAACAGCCGCCGCTACGCACGTTACAAGAAAGCTCCTGTGATTAGCAACGATGGCTAAAACCGGAAGGGTGGGGATACCATGGAAACTAGACGATTTGCACGAAAAGCACCGAAATTTTCTTACGGTGCTGGAAACAGCCGCGCGAGTTTGCGCTTTGCGTCGTTCATTAAATCCCTGTGGCGCTAAAGAAGTGTTGCCAAAGAATTTTTGTTTGGTAAATCTAGACCATCTCTCGGCAATTATTCTTCTCAATCCCTGTCGCGAGATGCGTGAAAGTTTACCAACATTTTCCTTTGCTTTCTCATTGTTCGTCAATTATTATATATTCCGCCGAAACAAATTTCGTTCTTATTAGGATCGATCCTCGGCTGGAAGTGCTTCAAATCTCGACGATAATCCTTTTCCCAAGGAAAATAAGCGTTCGGCGCGTATTTCATCGGATTATGGAAACTTCGGAAATTCTGCCCGATAATTATCGAAGGTCTGCCAACTTCTTTAACACGATCCACGGTAGCCCCGTCACGAAAAGCGTGGCTGGATCGTCGCGTGGATCGATATCCTGCAGTTCGTAACCATCCATTATGCATGACCGTGACGGAAATTTCTGTTTGTGCAGCTCGTGTCAACCATGCTGTTGTTTCCTCGCGCCGCTTCGAGTCGAGACCTGGCTCGTCTTAACAACGTTGTCTATCGATTATACCGCCGGGCCTTGCCTTCCCGGAGACTTGGCGCTAATAGCGGTAATTGTCAACCTCCTCTTATTAGCTCATTATCATCGCTCAGCGGAACGTGGCTGGTGCAAGAAGCGTATACGCTCGAGGCGGCCGGCGCGCGCTTGTTCGCGGCCGTAAAGGGCTAAACGCGCGCGTTAAGGCTCGGCTCGGTGTATCGATTTAAAAACATTTAAATTCCATAAATATCCAACGAAACGTTGAATAAAGCATGCGGAAAAGCCAGCCCCTCGGGCCGCCTGGGAAGACGACCTGGCCCACAGATAACGCTTGATAGGTCGAGCTGCTGCATAAACCAAAGGGAATGAGAAGTCTCGATAACGGCGCGGAGATAGATAGTGGCGCGCAATCTTTCTGCGGGAATGAACGATTTCTTCCCCTGCAAAATGTTTAATCGACAGTGATTCCCGAAAATTCTGCAGGTGGACTGAGCTCTTTCAACTCGGGTTCTAATCATTTAAGAATTAATTCTAGAAAACTGGCGGAACGAGAATAAATCATTTCTCATTTTAATCAGATGCCCGCGAAATCCTCCCGTCCTTATTTTTCGATCACGACCGTGTATACGATTTTCCGGCCCGCTCCATGTACTTTAGGTATCCGTTGGTTTTATACGGTAGTTGCGGTTGTGTCTGGTTAAGGGAGGTAGTAGCAGAGTCGGAAATTTTTTCCAATCGCAGTCGTGACCCAGTTAGTAAAGCTACGCGAAAGAAACTGCGATTCGTTGGATATATCGGGTTATCTGCTCATTTCTCCTGTCAGTTTCCTACCGGTGTCTGCCGCGCTCTACTACTTCTCCCTATTCCTGATTGCATAATATATTTTCTCTGTTCGACGGCTTGATGTACAGACGCAGAAGATTTACGATGCTTATTTTCTAATGTTTCGCCTTCAATTTTCTTTCCCTGCGCTCGTCAGTTTTCTTTTGGAGTTACTCTGCATTTCCAATTGTACTGCATAAATTTCTCTTTTGTATTATAATTGTACCAAGATATGTATACTAGCATACCAACATAAAGAACAGTAATACCTTTAAAATTACCTCCGCAAAATTAGCTCGGCCACGATAAGTCTCTTCTCGCAGATGCGTTATAATTACATCGAATCATTACTGCGTTACGGCGAGACACGGAGCGGAACAAATGCCGATGACAGGAAATTGCTGTCAAAGCTCGAGTTTAATCGGCCGGCTAATTCACCGCGCGATCTTTCTCAGCCACAGGGACGGCTAGTCGCGACGATGTATTCTGGACTCTATAGAAAATAGGACAAGAGCGACTGTTGCTGGGGCAGATTAAAAAGCTGTCATCTTCATCGAAGAAGAAAAATGAGAGCAGATAAGAGAAGCATCAATGTTTCGAAAATAAAGAAAACAGGAGAAATGGACGAGACGAAACGATGCGTTTTTTTATCGGCAATTCGAAATCTCAAGCGCTACGAATTAAACGAGTTGTACCCTTAATAAATCCAAGAAACGTCGAATATTTTATACTCCTGCAGGCGTTTCGAAAAGTGCAGAGGTCAACTTTTAATAATCTAATAATCGAATGTATTAATAGTTTAGTAAGAAGATTGGTTCAGTTGATTAAGTGGAGGCGGTAATGAAATATCCTACATTTCTACCCTCGAAAATTCGTTGCTCCTTTCATATGGGCATACTTATCAGCGTCCTGTCCGCATGGAAGTGACAACCATACATTCCCAAGCAGAAATATCGTCGTTGACCAACCTGCATTTAATGCGCCCGGCCAGGGAAGGGAAACGGAGAACGGATAATGCGCCAAGTTCATTGGCGCGTCATTCGGGGGCATAATGATCGAGAGGGTTGCGAGGAAGGATGGCGACCAAATTAAAAGCCGGAAACAAAACAGACGGACGAACAATGAGGCCTGCGGGCAAAGGTAATAAAGTATGATAAACGTCACGAGCAATGCAGTTGCCTCTTTGTTTGGCGACCCCGGTGTTCTATACCGGTGGCTCGTTCGTTGCCTGCGACGTACGCGGCGCGCATTCTAATGTCGGCGTCCTCTGCACACGACTGTTCGTTCGATTGAATTTCTTCTGCAAAGTTTGCCCATCTACCAACGAAAGAAGCTCACAGCAAACACGGTTTACCGATAGCGAGGAAATAATGGGACGGAGCACAGAGTGGAAGGAAGGAATAGTGTTTTAAAGAAAGAATTCGAAGATAAGATCAATATTTTGTTTAGAATGTTGCTTTCAAATCATTCTGTTGGGTCATGAAATTATATTCCAATACTTCATCCGTGAAAACCTTTGAGCCTACATTATAAACCTCGGATCATCAAACATCGATTGGGCGTTGTTCCACCTATTAAAAAGCCAATTCGCAATTAACATGCCGATCGTTAACAAAAATTAATTCGCGATCGATTCCGGACGAGTCCTCCAAATATGATCCACGGAAAAAAAGCATGATACACCATAATTACTTTCCTTCTGGTCAAGAAAATTAATGTTCATCGCGTCAATATTACTCATAACTCGCAGTTTATTCGTCGCGGCCCAAACAGTTTCTAGTCGGGCAAGTTTTTGCACGGCTATCGAAAATCCGGCGCGATTCACGGCGAAACAGTAATCGCTGTATTGCCCTGTAATGAAGTACGGCTCGTTATGTAATTCTATTCGCATTATACAATTGGGACGGAGTGGCGAGAGCGTTCAGTGGCGTTAAATGAAACCCGACAAACGATGCGCGAACAACACGGCGTATCGCCGTGACAATGTTTTCAATGGTTCGCCATGCCAGCAGGGACTACAGAGATCGGTCGAGCTTCGAAAATTAGCTCGTTCCACGGCAGGCAACGAGGATTCGTTTAAAAGTCTCTCGTACCTATTCGAAATTTCGGAATTCGATACGACAATGGTGAATTCGGGCTCGTTAAGCGGCATGACCGCCTCTACGTGTAACGAGTTCTTTTTCCTGCGGTGAGATACAACGTAACCCGGGTAATCAAACTTAGAGGAGTAGAAATGCGTTGAAGGGGTTTAAAAAAAAAGGGGGAAGGATGGAGTTAAGGCTATAAAAATGTTCTACACCTGAAATTCGTGCAACTGAAAGTCCGCTTACGATTGCTACGCGAAATGTTCTCTAAAGTCGTGCGCTGGGATATATTTTATGCACTTCGTTATTTCGTTCTTCATATGCTTGCTATTTTCACGGGATCGTGCGTTTAATAGTCACCCGATACGACGAAAAATATCGTGCGAATCCCGTTACGAAGCTCGGAACTTTCCAAACGGGCGAATACTTTTGAAGAGCTCGCTACTTCCATTGGAGGATATTACACGATAACGATGCGCATCGTGGAGCCTTATGCGTTCGTCCAACCAAGGATCAATGTCAATGATTGCACCCTTGCATCGCGACGGCAACAAAGATTTCAGCAAAGTCACTGGCCGTGAATCTGTCGAAGGTAAATACCACTAAAAAGAAACTGGCCCCCTAAGTGTATCTTTATATTACTGCAATATCCTGTCGGGGAAGCAGAGCGAAAGACCAAACACGCCTACAAGGGACCGTCCACGGCTGGGTTATAAGTTTCCCCGTTCTAGCCCGGAGTTACAGAAGCATTTCGAAATTACCGTGGAACGAGGGTAGAACGATGTTCGTAGATCAAACTGACCCCAGAACGTGCGCGCGCCATGATAAGTGCTGGTGGAAGGAGCAGGGTCAGGCGGGATCGCGATTCTTCGTACGACTGTTCAGAAATTGGGGGGAGCATGGTCAGATTTGCAAAGAGAGTCGGCGGACGTTACAGGTACGATTCGGGGGTAGATACGTGCGCAATGGGGTGGCTCCGACCCAGAAGGTTTGGATCTCCTGGCCGAAGTCGAGGGGGAGTACGAACGGGACTAACGTACGAGTTTGGAGCGTGGCCAGCTACTATTTCACACGAGGAACCGGGCCAGAAACTGGTCGGTGGTCGAGTAACCTCTGCTGACCAATGGACCATCGGATAACCTATGTCAACCTCGAGCAGTCGCTGGGAATATGCTTATGGTATACGGCCGCGTTTTCGACAACGAGCAACGGCCGCCCCTTTCGCGTTCCGTCACCCTTACTACCGCGGCACCGGCACCTCGCGTTCTCGTTTCTCCGACGGGGGTACATACTTCTGATGTTTATCTAGCACGTGCAGCGGCCCTGATCCATGGTGAAAGTTCTCAGGGTGAAGTTTTGCCGAATATCTTTCAAACACTGATGCTCCAAGATGGTAGAAGAAGTCTACTGAATAGGGTCGAAACTAGCCGCATTTTCAATTTGAACGAATGGTATCGTGACGCGTCGTTATTTGTTCTGACAGTGAGAAGAGCTAAGCGTCGATGGATTATAAGCGTAAAGTAAGTGGCATCGATCTCAGCTGGCGCAATGTCTCGCGCCACTGGATGTGGGAAGGGATCTTGCGGCATTGTAGAGAATTCAAAGTGTACGTCTGCGTTCGCTACCACTTTATATTCGTTTGGGAGGATTTATTGGCGTCTTGAACCGCGACGGAACCACCTCCTCGTTCGATCGACGGCGACGCGGAACGCCACGGCTCGTTTCGAGATTGCAGATTGTCCCAAGGGGTCAGAAGAATCACGAGTCATCACGGGGGAGGGAAAAGCAAAGGGATGGAGGCGGTCGGAACGGAGGGAATCACGGGCCGGGAAGAAGGAAAAGAGGAGACGACGATAATCGTTTGGAAGGACGACGCGACGGGACGGTGCTGTCATTTCGCGACGCATACATCATCGTTTATGCCACTTGACTCGAGTGATCGAACGTGACACGGTCCAGCGGGGTTCGCCTGCAGCAGCACGGCTTAGCCCGTGCGAACGTTCTCGCACACGAAGACGAATAGTTCGCCGCGTGGATCCGCGGAGAATTTTAATATTCGATCTCGAGACGCGATGCACCACGACTTTTCACTTCCACGAGAGGGGACGGCCGTTTCTGCTCCGTCACAGGGCTGCGCAACCCCTTCTGTCTAGGAACGCGGTTCGAGTGCGGGTAAGAAAATAGGAAAACTCGAGTGCGCCAAACTCGTCCGCATTTCGCGGGCCAAAATGGCTCGTTGCGAATGCAGAAATGCAAGGGTCTTCGAGAGCTTGCAAGATATTAAACCCTCCACATCCACTTCTACCCCCTAGCGCCTCGAGATACCTCTTGAACCCCATTTCTAGGTTTCTCTTTGGCTCTCGCGACATCGCGCCCGACTTTCTCAATAAGAGCTGCAGAAACGCTCGATCGACCAGGAAGGTTCATCGATTCGGCATGGCTATGCTCGTGTCTGACTGTCACCGTGAAATATCACTATTCCCGCTTACCGTAGTCTCTTCGAAGCAATATTGAAGAACGACGCGCGCATTATGTTTGCCGGTGGCCGTGCTGCTACGTCCTTTGTCAACGTTTATGATTCTGTTGTGGCGAAGTCGACAAACCGATAAAACATGTTGGCTTTGGATCGAAATTCATAATGATTGTTTCAAATAACAATCGCTTTCCAAAGATCAAACTATGATCGAATATTCGTTTCCATCTTCATTGAATGCTCGCAGAATGGAATTCTCTCAGCTCACGCGTGAACCGCTAAATATAGCAACGTCTCACAGAAAAACTCGATGAATAGCCCAGACGGCGCAAAATATAATGCTCCAGGTGCGCGACCATTATTTGTCAAACGCGTCGTCGTCGAGACAAATCTCGCGCCACCGTGGGACGTTGATCGCGTCGCACAATGAACGGGGATGACATTATGGTAATATTAGACGTAAGCAGGCATCCGTTCTGGATGATAGATGGCCTTTAAGATCCACCCGAAGCACGGTAATACCTGGCAGCCATGGTCGCCAGGCTAATTTCTTTAGTCTGACAGGGAGGCAGATTGAACGAAGAAAAAGGTCTGCAATAAGACGCATGAATTTGAGGATCGGCTTAGACGTATCGATTGACAGAGGCCAGTCACAATACGGACCTGCACATAGCTTGCTCCGTTGTGCGCGAGCAATGCGAATGGTTCGCGATCTATCACAATGCGATTCCCGTGCTTCTTTGGTAGCTTCTCCGTGGGGGTGTCCACGAGAGACGCGCGGAGAACGTTTGACGATGATAAATAACGCGTTTAGCGATACGTCGATACGAAAATACGTGGCTGGATACGGTAACGCATACGCGAAAGTGTCGGTCGTCTCCGGGATATAATGCTTGGTATTCGTTTGAAAAAATACTTAGCGCGACGACGATGTCGGTGATGCACGATTCAAAACAGGACACGGATCGTTGTAGCTGGCAATAGAACGCTGTACGATTTAATAAATTTGCTCGTACATTTTCAAGAGGATGGATATCGTTGGGAAACGCATTTACAACTTGTTAGAGACATGGATTCGTAAAATGACCGTGGAATTGTTTTGCTTGGAATGAAATTTTTGTAAAAGCGACGATAGGGGGCAATGAACCGGCTAGACCAGATAATAGGAGGATGAACATCTGTATTATATGACAATTAAAAAAATTGGTCATCGATATGGTTGAATAGCTTATAATGACTCGGTCAATATCCGGGGCAACTCATCGATGTAGAAAATAGTCTGGCTGAAACGTAACCCAATAATCGTTACAAATAAGATGTATATTATATAACGATAATGTTGCAAGACACTCGTAACGCCGATCATTGTTAACGATCAGATTACGACGTAACCAACCATTGTCCCGAGATTCACTCGCCTCGATGCAACCAGGCAAGAACTCTGTGTATGAATGATTCGGAAAAAGGGAACAGGGAAGAGCCGATTCTTTGTATTATCAACGGCCAACGCGATGCGTAAGGAAGCAACGGGTTGAGAGAAAATCCTTTTAATCTTAAGCGGGCGCCTACATTGAACGTAGCCCATTAAATCCTGCTCATCAATCACCCGTGGAATTGTTTTCAGCCTTTATGCTCGAGCGAACGATTATCACGGATCATGTTCGTGAATAAGGGAAGTATGAAACCCGAGTCCTACGTGGAGCAGACAGATGTCTTTAATTAATTTATAGTTCAATGAACGTGTTCCAGCCTTATCTATTATAAATCATCGCCGAAGCAAAGCCCTTAATGTAAGACATATTGCAAATGCCAATAATATTATTGAACACCGAATAATTTCGTTCAGCTTGCGACCCGTCGTGTCCATTCTACTTGACAAGCAACTGCAGTCTGGCGACATTCCGCGTCCCAAACAGATGCGATCTCATTCACGGATTAATGGCTCGAGATAAACTAGCGGCAATTGCACGATTATCCGGTGCAAAGTGGCCGAGAGAAAGAATCCGTCAAAGCGTCCTCGGGCTGTGCTGCGACGCTCGCCTCTTGGTTCGGCCGCATCTAACGACGATCTCTTTTAGACGATGCTAACCCGTTAAGACACCGGCCACGCTGCGCAGCCTCTTTACGAATATCAAAAGGAATATGCTTAATATTAAACACGGAGATACGGATCTCGGCCATTTAAGAAGATGCCAGCGTCTTATCGGTGCTCGGTTCAAAGGCCGTTCGGTTTTGTCCCTTTGGTCGGCACTCTTTTCACGGCAAGGAAGGCCCAACTTCCGTCTCCGGCCGAGACGTCCCTCGCCCTTTCGTGCCACCACCGTCATGCCGTTCCGCTTTCGAATTAGCTAAGAGACGCAAAGGTACCTAGAATTTCGCGAGTTTCCTTAACACGTCGAATATGCATCCGGGTATATGAATCCCCGTGGATGAACGACATTCGAACGGCACTCTGTCACGCGTGACCCTTGTCCCTTCTGCAGCCGACGTCCATGTTCTCGCCGTTTCCTTCACTCGACGATCATACTAGCGAAGGAATTGTCGGAGGCGACTGAATCGGAGCGCTAATAAAATTCGGGGAACGTCTGAAACACGACTACGACCCTATCTCGTGTTCTGCCATTCAACAGCAGGGAAAAGAACGAAATGGAATGGAGGGGTGTCCAGTGCAGGAATGAAAGGAAACGGAAGACCGAGGGACCGAGACGACTTAACTTCGTTACTTCCAGTCATTATGGGCCGATAAAAAGTGCACAAACCCGCGGGCGGCGTAATCCCTCGAAAGCTGTATTAATATTAGGAAACGAGAAAACGAGGTAGCTCTTTTAAATTTAATCTCTTAATAAGATCGTTCGTCAACGAGCCGCCAGCGATGAAGCAGCCGGGATTACTTTTAATCGCTGCTCAGTCACGTCGAGAAAGAAACTGCAGCCTTTTTTTTTATCAGCTGGCGTATTAAGAGCGCTGCAGGATGCATCTATTTTTCATTCCTTCGATCCGCCGCTTCTCCCGCTTGCCCTGTCACGTTAACGAGCGTGTCCTCCCCCTTAATCTAGCGGAGCAGATCCTGTTCAAACTTTCGAAAAATTGGGTGACGCGATCAAAGAAGTATGGAATGACAGTTTCTCATCGATCCAGAGTTTATGCGAGAGTCGAGAGAAAATCTGCTGGAGAGGAATAGCACGTAAACTCGGTAGAAACATCCATTTGGAATTTTCTTCGAAAATTCATATTTGTCGCCCAAAGCAGGCAAAATGAAATTCTTTACAAAGCATCAATCCGATATTGCGGAAATGTCCCATCCTATGAAACATATTCTAGTTGCTTCGAGTCGGACCCGAAACGGCATTTCTTCTCACTTCCGGCGCTGACTCGAGGCGAAATAGTCCGCTCTCCTTCGGCCCTTCCGTATTCGCACTTTGCATTCAATTCGTCTGGTCTGCGCCCCCGTCGCGTTCGTCCCGTCTGCATCTATCACATTCGTGATTTCGTTTCGGTTTAACGGGCAGCCACCGGCTTTGAAAGTCGTTTAAGACGAGCCACCTCGACGGGCACAGGGGTTGCGCAGGGGGCTGATTAAATAAAACGCGTCTGATATGGTGGATTTAATTTAGAATTTCTCGTAAGGGGGCCTGGCCTCGCGTTAAAGTGCTGTCGCATCGGGGTGGACCGGTTCGCGTCGAGTTTTTTGCGAGCTTTCTCGGAAATAAATTGAAAATGATTGCCGAGACGCTCGTCGATCGAACGACCGAAATGAATGGGGCCTCCCCATGGGGAATAAACGAGCACCCTCGGGCCTACGTTGCCCGTGGGTCTACGAAATAGCGCTCGAGTCGGCCAAATAACGCTTTATTTGCCTCTTAGTCCCTGCGTCACGTCGATACTCCACCCTTTGCCAACCCGTTCCTTCGTTAGATGCTCCGACGAGCACTCTTTATTAATTGGAGCAGAGATTCGATAGTTATTGTGCAAGGGTTGGACCAAATTATTGTCCCCTTCAAACATTAAACGGTAATTGAATAAATCTCAAATAAGAGAAAAATAATTAAAACGCGATCTCGCTTTCCTTTTTTTTTTTTTCAAAGGCCGAGCAGATAGCAGGAAGCAAATACATGCAAAACACGGGCGAGTCGACAAACTTCATAGCGCGAAACTCCGAGACTCATAATTAGTTACAAACTTATCAAAACTCGATGAGTATCTGCGGAAGGCGCGCCGGGTGATTCGCACGAAAGAATCTTCCATCTCCTAACGGCGGTTGAGTGTGAAAGAACGATTTCGCGATGAAACTTCGAGGACCAACTTAATTACGCCATCCCCTGGGGAGCCGGGTCGTACAGCGTACAATCTTAATCCACTTCGTCGAGACACGCTACGATTATCCTGTCCTTTGAAATTGCCAAGCGATCTATCGAGCAAACGCGTTTACTCCCCGGCGTTTCATTAAAATTTATTTATTCAACTTCTAGACGTCGTGTTTCGTTAATTTATAATACAAGATCCGATTGCTTTCTACGCGAGTCAATTGATAGCTGTTTGCTCGTCACTTATCCCGGCGTTCGCTTCCATTTGATGGATTGCTTTGCGACACCGACCAAACTGAATCGTCCCGATACCGCCAAGCACGGATGAACGGCACTCGTGATCGATTATCGAAGTCCGCTAAGTACCTTCTTCTCCTTTTCTTCCTGTGTCCCCTCGAAAGCCCTTGGCTCGTCAAAATTGCCTTCCCCTGTGACGCCTTCCTTCCGCCTCCCATGTAAATATTACCCCGCGAGGCGGCAGAAGAGAAGAATAAATACCTCGTAGCGTCGCCGATTCGAGAATGGCTTATAAAAATAATTCTGTTTATCTTCTGCTACACGACAGCGATTTCGCCAAGTGGGAATTAGTAAAAAAGTTGCCCTGGAAAAGTTAAAACAAGCAAGTATCTATCTACAAATTATCATGCTCTCATTCTGCAGTTTTGCATGAGGGGAATCGTTGAAATGCCTGCGTACTTCCAAGAATGGGTTAGCGGCGAATTCTCGATTACGCGGCAACAAACTATTCCAAACACCGGACTACAGAACCAAGTGTGAAAAAGGCTCGTCACAAGACCGTAGGCCGAATTGTTTTGCAGTTCGCCTAACTATTTAAAGCATCCTGATCGCCCTGAAATCGTGGCTCCGTGCTCGCCTAACTTCTCGGTCGCCCGTGTACACTCTACAGACAGGTAGCTATCTCCACGTCCGCGGTGAATTTCGATAGAGCACCGATTGTTTCCCACTTGATTATCCGGAAAACCACAGTGCGGCGTAGCCCGATTCGCTGGCTTAGCCATAACTCGCTGCCCCGCGGCCAACTATTCGCATATTGGTTAATTTAACGTGTTGCATCGGCATGGATCCTCTGTCTGTTCGCAACTCATTATTTAGTCGACATCGCAGCATTTATTGAAAAAAAAATGAGACAAATTCGTAGCTTATCACGTTAACTGGAAATAATTATAAATTCATTGATTTTTAAACTGATTACTTATATCGAATAAATTGATTCGAAAGTGGTAGCCGGAAGAAACGTTTCCCCTTGGTGAAACTGAAATTCTGGTGGTCAAAGGATGCAGACTAGCGTGAAGGGCTTTCGATGGCTTTCAGTGGTCCGGTGCTTCCAAGTAACGACGAAACGAGCCACGAATCGCCACCGAGCCTGGGGAACCGAGTAAATTGTGTCATCCGGTGGCGTTGTTTCTAACCGGTGGTCACGCGAATCAGGAACTCCGGAAATCTGCAAATGGCCGTAATTGCTTTTCCCCTGGAAATGAGGCAAACCTAATTTTACTAATTCTCCGATAATCGATGGTTCCGCGCCCTATCCCTCAACCTTTTCCTCCCTGAATTCTGTAATCGCACGAGCAAAACGATTTTCCATAATGTATCAATTGTTCCTCTGACAGATGCAAATTAACGTTAAAGTCGAATATAATTAGAAGGAAGATTGTATTAATACTCGCACACGATTCACCGGTTCGAAGCTAAATGAGTGGAAATTGATTGAACGCGAAGGAAAAGCGATTTAAAAAAAAAAAAGCACAAAGCGTGGGTGAAATTGGAAAATCAATGGGATCCAACGATTCGTCTGTGCCGGATGTGTTAACATAAAAATTACCTCTCGAATTAAGTGGTTAACGCGTGATTACCCCGAGGCGTCCGCTTGACGCGTTGAACGGATCACGGCCGCGTTCGGGGTTCAATCGAAATTTTCATGCACGATCGAGCCGCAGCTCGGCGACAGATTGTCCTATCTGTCGCTCGTTTAAACAGGCTTCCTCCGCGTGACAGGGTAACTTTCAAATTGCCCATTAGTGACCGAATCTAAGGGCAAAGTTATGAGTGCCATAAAAAAATTACGGCGGGAGAAGTAAGTTAATTAAACGAAGAGAACGAGAAAGTGTAGTACGGTTCCCAGTCAGATCCATCATCAATCACATTCGTGGCTGCTTTTCTCATTGCAACGGAATCGCCTTCCAACTGTTGGTACATCGAGCTGAGAGCTTGAAAGGGTTAGGGATTTGAACAGAGGGTTGGGAATACCGTGCGAAGGCAGATACAACTCTGGACAAGGAAGGAACACGTTCGGCGACGCGAATCGACGAAAGAAAGACGAACGAGCTTCCCTCTAACCTCCAGTCACTAATGCAAGCCAGAAGCTTGCCAGGAGAGGTGGACGTGTGTGCTCTCCTGACGATGTCGCAAAGGGCGCCAATTACATTGGCACCCGAAACAGTCCCCGCGGTGCGTACGACTGTCTGTTCGTGACTTCGTACGTTCCTAGGAGTACCCTTAACGAATCCCGTTCCTCTCGTTTCGCGCTGCACCGTGAAGTCCTGTGGCGTTTGATTCCGGAGTTCGTCTCACGCAACATTGCGAAGAACTTCTGTTGCTTTTAATCAGAGACAATATTTACGATTACTTCATATTCTATCGTGTCAGTAAAATGTTTGAAAACAACATGTCACAGCTTCTGATGCTAATTATACTATCCCGGTGAGTAGCGTAATTAAATTAGCGTTCCAATTAGACTTAGACCAGCGGCGAATCACGGAAAACTATAATTAATAACCTCGTCGATATTCCGTGAACATGATACCTGTGACGGACAAATTGCGCATCCTTCTGGACACTAATTGACCGGCCGATGATTCTGTTTGCCCTAAACGATATTAAGGCCTGCGGAATTTGATATGACGCTTTATGATAGACATAAAATGAACCGTTTGCGTCGCCCGGTGACGTCGCCCGTGAGCAATACGCATGCAAAATTATTCGTAGATCCCCGGCTACATGCCCGTCTATCGTCCACGAAATTACCGAAAAATTCAATTGTCGCGACCCTCGAAATTCTCGTTACTCTTTTTCCAGCTTCCTGTTCATCCTTTCCTCGGTCCTTTGACGAAGGATTATCTCGTGTCGGTTTCAACAGCCAAGACGTACATGCTTTTTTACGTACGCGTAACCGTGGAACCTCATCAAGACCAGACCGCGTCTGGTCTGTAGCAAGACGGTTTGTCGCCGATCCTACCCCTTATTTCGCAGTTGCGGTGAAATTTCGTTACAGCCCTCTCCCCGAAGAGTTTCATGGTGGATCATGGTAGACGCAGGGCCTTAAAGAAACTCATAACGCTGTCGGGGGGATGGAGTAAAAGAGAGATATAAAATTAGAACCGAGGAAGAGGTGGAACTTATTAGAACCGTCAAAGCGTACGAAAGATTAAAGTGCGGCCGGCGTGGCCTTCCTTTACGTTTCTGGATCCAGCGACGCGTTGACGCTGATAGTTCTTCCGCCTCCGCCCGCAGACCTTTATCTCCAGTTTCCTTCGCCGTCGGTTCGCGCCATACTGTGTTCCACTGGTAAGATCGGACCGGATCTACTTCCGAAGCGATCCGCAGGAACAAGCTCGCGATGGATATAATGACCGCCGACGGGAAATGATAGTTTACGATCCGACTGCCGTTTGGCCAGCACCAGGAATAATAAAAAGAAGACTACCGAGAAAGAAAATAAAAGCGTCGGATCATTCTCGATAGTTTCGATACTCGCATCAGCGGCGAGCTATGTTATGTCCAAGTTTCGCCGATTTATAAGAGTTGTGCGAGTCATTAAGCGAAGCATGCCATTAAATTCTAATTTGCAGCGGCAAATTGGGGATGCGACAGCTATTATGAAACCGATTGAATATCGATGGCCAAACCTGATTTCCACGCAAAACATCATACTCGGGGTAACATAAATATGATTAGTATACGAGTGGCGCGGCGGTTGGCACAGATTCAAATATTCAGTCGGGATCCTTCGATTTATAATTAGATATTAGAGGAGAATCGATTGTCCGACGAACCACAGTTTCGTCGCTAAACGTAATATCCGGAAATTAGCCAGCGCGGCGGAAATGTTTTCAAACCAAACAATATTATCGTGTTTGATCCCCGTCTGTATTTGCGGACGGTACTTCGAAATTTCATCGCGAATTTCTCCTTCGATCCGTCAAAAATTCCATTTCTTGCCACACCGGGGAACTCCGTTTGTTTGCGGCTACAGATTATCAGTATTAAATAAACAGTTCGGTGTAGAAGCCGAACCAAAGTTAAGTTTTCCGTCGAATTTCGAAACTTAAATGGAAAGTCCGACTTGGCGAAAGTGAACATTGTACACAGCTTTCGACTTGCGTTTCGATGTCAACGATAAAATCGCGGAACAGCCAAGCACAGCTGCCAATTTGCAATATTTTCGTGTTAGTCAAGCGTCGAGCGGAAATAGCCGTGCAACCACCTTTCCGTGGTGCACCGTGAGATGATGCGATTCTTGCGGCGGCGGAGATAAGAGATAGAGATGAGAAGGGAAAAAGGGCAGTGAGAGGCAAAAGGGAAGAAATAAGAAAAAGCTGGTAAAAATGGACGGGAATAAGGAGGCAGATAGGAGAGGCGAAGCGTGTTTTGACAGGGAACAGGATTATCGACGTGCTGTCAAGGGATCGACTTCCACCTTGCTGCCTCCTCTTTCATCTTTTTCTCTGTCGCGCCTCGGCCTTCATCCCTTCCCCATTCTATGCCTCTCGTATTTTCTTCGGCAACGTCGACGCCAATGAGCGGCGTCTGATAATTAACCAGAATCGAACGCATCTCGGCTGTACGATTTTCAACGAGAAACATAATTAAGGGAACGTCAAAGCGTGAGTTGCGAACGCTACCGGGTTCAGTAAGCGTGCTCACGATTCACGAGTTTGTCGCCTGGTTAATCCAGCAGTTAGTTTTGCAGCAACCGCGAAGATATGCAGCGTGGTCCGTTGTTTTGTCGGGGAGGACAGGGGGACAAAGAAGCATTGTAAATTACGCGAGACTCGCTTAAGTTTGCTACGTTTTCGCAGCCAGATAACCCAACAACTCGCTGCACGACAAATGGCGCGACGCGCAATTAACCGTGCTCATTGTCTTCATTAGTCGCCGTGACACAGACTTCGGGTAACTCCCACGTTACGGGTTAAGAAGACGAATTGCATTCATTGCTTTATAATAACGTTCATTTTCTTTGTTCTTCTGCGAGCCGCAAATGTAGAAGCTTGAAGAAACCGTAGAAGCAAAGAAAGAGTTTGCGGCGGAGAAATCTGCAGCCACGTCGCGCGCACAGTAAGTCCGAATCCATTCTCGTGAGCGGCAGTCGGGCGGACCGATAACGTTGGAATTGCGAAATAATATTTTAACGGAATCACGTCTGGCCAAACGTAAATTTGCAGACTTTAATTAAAAGTTTCATTGAAACAGTGAGGGGCTCCGGCGTGCGTTGTGAACTGCAAATAATGAAGCCGTGCGCGCTTACGCGATCAAAACAAATTTCAAAGTCCGTCGATTAACGCGTTATAATATTTCGGAATAACGTCGAACGTGTCCGACACAAATTTTTCCTACATGAAAATTATTCGGGAAATTGCCAGACTGTACACCGTTTGAAACCCTGTCGAAACAAAAGTGTTCAATTGTCGATTTCCCTTCTATTATCGCTACAATAAATTCTTTATAGGCGTCACAATAAAAGATTTTCTATGCAATCTCATACAATTTCGTCGTAATGCATTTGAACCTTAAAGATCAAATAAATTGAAGAGTGCAAGCGAGATAAATTATATCCAATTACATCTTCGGTGTCGAATAGAATGTGAACACAAATAATAATTGATCTTGTAAAATATAACAGGTGATGCTGATAAGATTCAACGCTCTTTCTCGGAAATTTTCTTAACGCCACACATTATTCCACGCCGTCCCTTGCGTTGGCCTTTCAACGTCGACGCTGATAAGGATCCTGATAACGAGAAAGATACTTCCCTATGATAAATTTCTCAAGTACGCGTAAAGAGGTATCTGTCCATAGATTATACGAGGTCGGCAAGACCAGGGTATTAGCGGAACTTTATTAGTGGCTTAGCCGAGTTACGCGAAGGTAAACTAAATTTTCCCGTCTTGCGGCCGTCTTGTCTGTCGCCGGTAATACGCTTCACAACCGATACGCCCCGGAGATGCTTTTTTCGCAAGAATATTTCCGCCCGAACCCATCTTGATATTATAAAAAAGAAGATTATCCCGTTCCATTAGAGGGTAACAACATTTACGCCGTCGCGCTAGCCATTTTAAACCCTTCCTCTCTGCTAATCATTCCATGGTATTCGTTACACAATTGCAGTGTAAGTTTTATTTAATTAAAGTATAATGTCCCATCTTGAAACTGCATAAAAGTCGTACAAAAATTTTAGAATAACCGCCACTCTACAAATATAGATTCGAGAGAACGCTTGGACACCAGTGATTATTCTTAGCATCGGCATTTCAGCACGGCGGACACGCCACACCGTAAGATGCGCAGTCATTCCTGTACCCCTGTCCGTGGTTCGGGGCAACTCGATTAAAGTTATGCCTGCCACGGCTTAGGCAGGATAAGAAGGAGCGAGGCACGAGGAGACATAGAGAAGCAGAGTGTCGGAAGCCTTGGTAACTTTTGGACGCGTCCCTACACCTTGCTAAGTGTAATATATAATGGATTTTTGGGCGGAAATGGCGAGGTGTCCATAGATCATGAACCCTACTTCCGTCGCGCCTAAACCCTACGAGAGACCCCGTGGTCTGATTTATTTTCCCCGTGCCGCAACGTCCTCCCACCTCTGCTCCATTATCTTCGCGCCAGTTTCCTCGATTTGTTGCTCCTCGAATTTCCATTTCGCTGCACCCGAGGAATAAGGCACGTTACCGCGAAGTCTGGCAAATTTCTGGATCCCGTGGAGAACAATAGACGCGATGAAAGGGAGGAGTCGTCAACAAGCGTGTTTTAATTATTCCAGTTAAATATCTCGAGTGCCGGTCATAAGATGGAAGTTCAAAATTATCCACAATATTCGTTCGTACTCTATTCTTTTCAATGTTTCCTCGAATCGCACAAAGGGAGGCGGCATCGTGTCCCCTCAATAAAATGGGAATCTCATAAGTTGACGCCTAGACTTAAAAAATAAAAGCCACCTGAAAAAATAATAAATCGCGGTCGCCGCGGATACGACAGGAACAGCGGAAAGAAAGACAGTCGACGGGGGGAACGACTGAGATGCAGCACGATGAAAGACTTCTCTGGGGACTCGCGGACTAAAAAAAACGCTGGCTGAAGGCGGCAGCCACGAGCACGCCACCCGGGACCTCTAACGACTCTCCCTCAGAAGCTGTGATTTCTGATTATACTTTTCCACTCTCCTCAAACTTCGATCACTCCGTTTACCTCTTCCTTCCGACGGCGTCTCTGGGGAAGGAATCAATACAGAAAACTGGGTCGACTTTCGATGAAGCTCGCTATGGAGCGGCAATGCGAACGTCTCGGTGGCATTTAATCTCTCACCGCTTGGACACCAAACTTCCCGTGTTCTTAGGTCGCGCAATTAATTTTTCATTAGCGGGATACCGACTTATCGATCCGGATAAGTTGGAAAGAAGTTGATGCTTACGTAGGACTTCCACAACGTTGTTCCCTCCTCTTAACAGAGCGACTGCAATTTATCGATGCATCCAATTGGCAGCAGTTACTGCTCCGTGCTATCGATCCCCGCTAATGCAATTACACCCGTTATGTCAACAGTTCTACGACATTTCAACAGCACGAAAGCCTGCAGTTCTCCGCCGCGTAACCGTGGTTTGCGCGCCATATGCTTCGCGGCTTCGGTATCGCCGTCTCCCGCGAGACACACGATTATTATACTTGGTCCTGAGGCGGACCGTTCACCATTATAAAACTGGGAAACTGAACCGAATATAATTTCCAATTCCGTTTGTCGAATTTCAGTAAAGTTCTTATGACGCGTTAAATATTCGACGCTTTAATCTTTTCTCCAGCGGCGCAGCCTGTGTTTCAATGGAAAGAAGAACCCTCGATCTGTGATTGCGATTTTATACGGCAAATAGAGAGGCAGCGGCCTCGGAAACTGATTGCTCAGCGATAATGAAATATCGAGTCGCGGGGATCGATCGATCCCCGAACATTTCATCCATCTTTCCCGCTCGGTTACACGGCCGTGTCTAATTTAAATGCTCTTCGCTTCCGGTCGGTCGGCGCGGCGTCTGCCCGAATCCAGACAGGTTATTCCAGCGGCAATAAAAGGACAATAAGCGCGGACGGTACATTCGACGGGCACACCGTCGTTCGACAATTATTAGACAAGGAACGCATCACGGGTCTGCCCGGTGAAACGAGAACGTACCCGAGCGAAAGGGAGACGGAGACGTGTGTGGATCGTACGAGCGACTCGTTAGTTAAAGCCGTCCAGGAGGACTCGATAACGTTTCGAAGTTGGCAAGCAATTTTCACGGGGATACATAGAAGAGCAGATGTCAGCGAGACGGGCGCAGGAAGGAAATGAGACAAAAAGGACATGCGGGGGGGAAAGAATAACCGAGGAGCGGACGTAAAGTAGAAGCGCGAAAAGTGAAACGGGGGAGCAGAGCGCGGGAAGGGGGTAAGAAAAATATGTTCCACGCAAGGAGGGTTAGACCGTGTCTCCGCGACGTAGTACGACGCTGTAATATGACGTCGCAGCGTGAAATCCGAGCAGAGATTCCGACGAGCAAGCGGTAGCGGGTAAGCGTTGGAATCACGCAAAACTCATCCTGGCTGCAGCGAGAATCGAGCATGGAGAAGGAACCAGAAGGCGAGGGAGGAAAGAGAGAGCAAGCAATTCGACTCGCAGCAGGGGACAGGACACGGCGAGGGTGTCGCTATTTTTCATTAACCGCCTGATAGAGCAAGAAGGGTGTACCGCTCTCCCGATGTTTTATTTCATCCAACTCTGTCTCATCTCTGTGTCTTTCACTGAATCCTAGCGTCCTCGTGCTCGTTCTTTTTCCTTCCTCCCTCCGAGAAGAAATCCTCCGTTTCCTTTCCTTTTTTTCACCAACTACCCTTTTCGTTCTTACGCTATCCATCCTATACGAAACCTTGGCTCGGGTGTCGGCGAGGAGAATTCTTCGTCACCCGGGGCCAGGTCCAGATCTTTCTTTTTTTGCTATTTTATTCAACTTTTTCACGAAAAGAGGAATCCCTTTATTACCCACGCGCGGCGCGACTCCAGTGTTTAGCGGACAATAAGCCGATGAAAGCTACGTTTGAGCCTGAGTCCTTTGAAACGTCCTTTTTCGCCAATCTTTCGCTCCCTCGGTTTTCCACTCGCCGTCTGTTCTTACGAGTTTTCCCTTTTCCCCAGCCCTTTACCACTCCAACCCTCCGATCTCTTTGTCTGTCTCTTTGTGAAGAGTTTTCGGGGACTACTCGCTTTCCGTACAAATTTCACGCCTGCTTCTTTCATTTCTTTTTTGTTGCTTACTTAATACCGCTTATTAGCTATAGCGAAGAGCATAAATCGGGATCAGTTGCGAGAAGACTTATATCCATCGGAAATCGTTGATAAGACGAGATCAAAAGGACCATATTGGCAAACGCAATTCCCCCGCAATAACCACGAGACGCACCCCACTCGCAGGGATACCTTCAATCGCTTTGGAATTCGTCCGCGGTACGAGATTACGCCGGTTGATTTATAGAAGAAGATTACTCCTTCTACCCACAGGAAGAAGGCGGTAGCAGCAGGCAGGCTACGGACTATCGGTATATAGCCAGAAGATCGCTCGTCGAGGCATAAATAATAATCACATGATATGCTCGCGACAAGGGCCGGGAAGGAGGGGATATGCCGCGGTTCTTAATAAGAACGCTGTCACGGTTACCCTCGTAAAGCAAAGGGCTGGCAAGGACACCTAAAACGATGAAGATCCTCTAAAGGCAACGAAGACGTAGGGTTGTCGCCACTCCTACCAACGAAGCAGGGATTTGCTTGAGGGGAAACACTGCTTCGTTACATGGTAGCAGCAGCGTTGGAAAGCCGGACGATTACGCCACAAATGGGATTTTGATAACACCGAAAGAAACGAGTGGTTTATTTGCTGCGATTGCTAACACGTCCCCTCACCTTTTCCGGTGCAAGAATTGCGAAGTTATCTATGGAAAGCATTATTTTAAAAAATTACTATAAATCACGAAGCTGCTCACTAAATATTTAGTTAATAATGTTCATAGAAAAATAATACATTTCCATGTCATCCATTGAACACAAAGGGATGAAAACGTAGGGCAGGGAATTTCCATTAGCCTCACACAATTGAGAATGTAATACGTGCACTAGCAAAAACAGATTACCTTCGAATCTGTGGGTGCATGCGATTAAAAGTACAAGTACCAATGAAAGCAAACGTACAAGTTGGCTCGTCGAATGATACGACTATAATAGCGCCCAAGTATTCAACCCGCGAAAGCCACTTACCCGGAAAGATTTTCTCTCGATAACATCGTGATCGCTGTAAAAGCAACATTTGGGTTTAAGCGGCAAAACGCTTGAAGCCTGCACCCCTGCTCGCATAAGAAGCGAACTTTCGGACGGCCAGAAAACTCCCGGTGGTTGTGCGATCACTGTCGAGGCGGGGCTGGAAGTGGCGAGGACAGGGGCGGCGGGAGGGGTAGATAAATGAAGGCGCAGAGACTTAATGAGAGCCGTGGGCGCATTCATATTTATGCGAACCAACCGACGTTACCAGGGTAGCTCTCTGAATCAGGCCCACACCGGCGCTCGTTTCTCCGACCACGACTGCCCACCTTCTCGCTACGGTCGTCCAGAAACCGACCCTATTTGTTTTTATAATTCTACTTGAATAATTGCCAGCCATCGCTTCCAGTTCCCGTTTTCCTACACGCCACGTGCCGACTTTCTCTTCATCTCTCCCTCTCTCTCTCTCTTCGTTGTCGTTACCTACCACTCGGTAGCGATGGAGAAAAAAATCTGCTGAAACATCGCCAGCACCTAGCTACTATGTATACTTAGCGGGACGAAACAACGCTGCAAATGTGCAAACGTCATTTATTAGAAACCGGCAGACAAAATTTGGAGTAACTTGCGAGTGGGTTTTCCAGTGGACAGCAATTTTTAATAGTTTGATTCTGCCGAGAATGGAGAAACCATTTCTCCACCATAACACTTTTAAACAAAAGAAATTGGTCCTCGCATCTGTGTACTTGTACTTCGCTGATTCTGTCGTCTTTGTATTCCAAGCGAGGACACACCGGTCAGCCGTGATCGCATAAGTATCGAGCGACAAGGAGTATAGACAAAAAGGGGGATGAGAGGGAGAATGGGAAAAAAGTTGAGTCGAGAGAGAACCGGAAGGAAAGATAACGACGAAGGGAGAATCTTTGTAAAGAGCCGAAACGTAAAGGTCGTACGTGCGCCGAGCTTCAAACAGCCGGCCGGAAATTGCATCGGTCGCCTGAGACAACGGTAGACAATTTTTGTGTGCACCGATCAAGATGGGAGAATTCGATCGAGGGTCGAGATCAAGGAAATGCATGATTACGGCTGGTAGATTTATTGCTAACGCGTTTAAGGAATGCTGAAAGGAACCCTGTAATTTAAGTTCACCATGACGCATGAAAGATATTAAACATTTTGATTTTATCGAACAGGGTAACAAAGTTCATCTATGTTTACAATACGATATTCCCTGTAAGTATCATTAAAAATTCAGATTTAGCAGAGGTAGTGTTAAGTGAAAGTACTTTACTTATTCATAATAGCATTTTTATTACTAGTACGTTTTACGAAGGACAACGCTATTAATCCTTCATTACCCTAGGAAGACCAGCTGCGTTTAATTTTGTGCGACGCTTAACGAAGCACCTCAGCACGGTAATAGCCAATTGTCGTTCACTGTGAATTACCTTACTGAATACTTTCGGCCAGGAATGTTGCCCGTGGCGGTTAGCGTTCGATAAATTCCGTTCTTCGGTCACTGTCGTGACCAAGGTGGCTGCGTTCCTCCTCCAGGATATTTTAGATTCCTGCAGTGTGATTTACTGGCTTTTTACCAAGCTCCGACCAGTCAACCAGTTACCATCCCCGATAGGGAACCGGCTCTCGTTCGACGAAATTCCGCGGCAGTCGGTCTTTATTATTGGCTCAAAATCCCTTCGCCAGCTGCTAGCGCTCGGCCGTTGCGGAGCGGTGGCGTAATTTTAAGCTATACTACTGCGGCGTGCGCGCAATGCTAAACCCAACTACTGCGACGTGCGTCCAATATCATTCGCACGTTCTCTTTATTCTAAATGTATTCCTGCTTTTATTTGTGCGTTTCGTATTAACATACAATAACGTGCTCAATGCAATTTCCAACAATTTTTATCAAAACTTGTGTCAATTATAAAATAGAAGTGGTAAACTAATCTTATGATTTCTTCCTCTATAAAAATGTCACCCTTCTTCGTGTCTCAACTCTCAATGATTATCGTATAAAAAAAAAGCAAACGCAGGATAGAAAACTGATTAAATCTCAATCAGCGATAATCCTTCCTGATTCTTGAAACAGGAATAAATCGAACTATACCTCAGCGATTCTCGCTGTAACCGCGTCTACCAATGAGGAACGTACGCAACACTAAGAAGTGAGGGGGGCCCCATAGGTAGGAAACTCTTGGCGGAAGGGTGAAATAATTGTCGATGCGCGTGACTCCAATGCCAAACATCCCTACGCTCGAAGCCGACTAGGCAGCAACCGCAATGCACCCATAAAGTTAATACTACCATTTGCTGACTCTCGCCTATATCTGCCTTCTCCCTCTCCCTCTCTTTCATCCCTTTCATCCCTCGGCCTTTAAGACACGTTCTCGAGTTACGTGCAGCTCGATACCATAACGCATATCCACACCCTCGGGGCCCACGCTGTTGCAGCATGGCTGTCTCGAGGTATCTCTCCGATTCTTATGTCCTCGAGCTATCGCAGGAGGGAATACTCTTGCATCGAGTTTGCTTTCGGTGGCGCGCATTGTGATTACTAGCTTTCTTGCTTCGGGAGGAAGTTTGCATTCGTGCATTATTGCTTGGAAAGCGGATGGTCCGACCGAGTATGCATTTTTATCTCTGGTCCAAGCTGGCCTTTATTATTCACATATTTATGTTCTGTCGAAATTGGACATTTATAATAAGATTAAAGTATTTTCAAAAGGGACCATCAACATTGATAACTTTCGTCTCTTCGTCTCCTTCGTGCAATTTATTTCATTTCACCCGTATACTCTCCTTCGCGTGGCCAGAAGCGTCTGACTTATCTGCGAACTCCGCAAGCCCGACAAATTTCTGGGGGAGCAAGAAAAATACGCATCGGTTCCGATGTCTGAACAGGGAGAGCAGGCAGGCGTTCGCGAAAACAGGACTGTAATCTTCATTGAGGGGAGAGTCCCAACGGAGAGGAAAAAAACTTTTGTAGTTATAGATTTCGGGGGTAGCGGAGAAGCTCGTATTTTCGTTGATCGTCGTCTGGCATGAGCTTACTCGCTTTTATTTCGCCATACTCATATTTCATTCTGGTCCAGTCACGATCGTCAGCAGTTAAGCGACAACTATCGCGTTTTATCGCCCCGGATGCTACGATACTTCATAAAGAATTGCTTTCACTCGGGCAGCTTCGAAATTTAATCACACACGAACGGGAAATTAAGATACCCGTATTGAAAGCAGCGATTGCAATTTAGAGAGCTACATCGATGCAAAGGGATTTCTAATTCCGGCAGAGCTCGATCCGATCGACGATTAATTTTCAGCTGGCAGGAAACAGAGATTTCGCGATGGCAATCCTCTGTCGGTGATAGTAAAAGGTATGCAGCTGCAGCGCGCACCGGTAACCACTCGGTCGCTGGAAATCGGTCATCGGAGATTTATTACGAGAATCAGAATTTATTTTCGGAATCGGCTTACGGGCACACATGTAAGAGCCCATCCCGTAACAGCTCGCGCACCGCTAGATTGGCAATATACGAAATGGATCTAGGAAAACGATGGAACGAACAGCACGATTTTCAGGTCAAGCGGGTGGGGAGTTAATTTTCCACGGCCCTCTATATCGCTGCATCATCGGGCTGTCAGGACAGCGGCACGGTGTCGCGGATCGAGAAATAAATGAGTTTTCGAATTGAGTGCTAATCGACCTGCCTGGTTATCAGGGGCGAGACAAAGATAAGGGCAAATATCTGAAAATCGCGCGAAGAAGAAGGACGTAGAAAGCGAGAAATAGCAGTAGCAAGAAACCGTTATCGCTGTCCTATTTCTGGTGTGATTGGTTTTACGACTCATCAGACTCTCGACTGACAAGTTTTGGCCAAGCGTTCACTTCCCAACGGAGACCAGGCCAAGAGTAGCAGAGTTAGAATAACGGTCAGGTCGTTGAGGGCTTGAAGAGACTAAAAGGGCTCCGTGCTGGCCAGCAATGGGTCAGCGTTTGAAACTTGTCTCCTCTGGTTGCGGTTTTCCGCGAGTTCACGAGAGCTGTAGGAGAAGACTACCGTGGTGGAATGAATGCGGCAACGAAGGGCAGAGCATCGGACTAAGGTGAAGAAACGGGAGTAGAGACCACGTGGCGAGCTGCAACTATCACTTTGAAAAAGGATGTAATTTGTTCATTTACAAGAAACTAACATTTTCCTTCCTAATGAGGTACGAAAGGATAGGATTTTATATCGTTCGTAGAATTCTCGATAAAAAATACGAGCGCTACAGCGCGCGTGGAACGATACAGAATCCACTATTACCATTCAAATTGCTGCAATTTTTCGTATCAGCCTTAAAGTGCAGATGGTAGATTGTAGTTTCGTGCCAGCACGCGTTTTTCAGCAGCCCCCGGCATAATCGGCGCAATCCTTTACTCAGACCGACGTCACACGTGCCACTTTGTCACAGCTTACGTCTTTCTGCAAAGTCGAAAAGTTCGATGCGTCGCGAAACGCGGTCAGCCGCTAATATTAGTACTAATGGTTTACAATGTTCAGCGTGTAACCTGGAAGAGTCCCGCTTCCCAGCGAAAGCAAAGGAAAGCGTTCACGTGCGGCTGGTTTATCTTCGCCAGCATGATTGAACTTCGCTGAATCCAAATGTAACGGGGCCTACGTGCGAGGCGAGTTGTAAAAGATTTCCTCGCGATAAGTCCCGTGATTTATCGATTCACGCGGTTAGCCGCGTCGCCCGCTTCGGCGTGACGAAGCCCTGGCGATTTCTTCGTTTGCCCGGCTCCAGGGAAAATTGAAAGGGGGGAAGAATAACGAGGAAGGGCCAGGATGATTACGGCATCGCCGCGATTTTATAGCATACGAACAACTAGCAGACGCTCGGCTCGGGGACATTATCGGTTTTTGGTGGCCGGGGGGGTTTTAGCTCGTAAACAGTGGAACGGAAAAAGTTATCGTCCGCTCGCGATTTTCCTGTTTCACCCTTCTTTCTTCGACGAGGGGGCGACCATAGCTGCTGTAGTTTTCGCTATAAATCCAGGCGGCACCGAGGCTCAAGGAAGCTATCAGAAAAAGGGTGATTCGCGTTCGCGAATCTTTGTTGCTCGTAACTATAATAATAAGATGAATCGAATGCTCCTCGCCGAAGTCACGCCTTGTTACCGTGAAATAATATATTTCCGCCGAAATGAAAAGAGTCAATCGCCGCCGCGGCCAACCGACAAACCGTCGCGCCGCAACGAATCTCGAGTTACAGGACGAACGTGAGCATGGCGGGGTGCGAATCGCGCAATTAAGCCAGGCCTGCTAATGACGTTTAATCGAGTACGTAAATTCTTAGCGTCGATCAGGTCAACGCGGAAATGCGTGGCCGTCTGTACCGGACTTTCCGTGCCCGGTTCAAACAGCTTTTTCGCGTTTTTTGCTCTCTTTGCGAACGAAAACGCAGCCGCGTTTGAACCTCTCCCCGCTTCACGAAGCTAGATTAACCCGGGATTATTTTATAACATTAACTCTCGCGTTCCCCATCGGAACAGGACGGCCGCGTTTCGCCGGAATATTTTTCGATTAATCGAGTGTCCGTCAAAGCTTTCCAATTACCCTTCGCTCTCCGACTAATTGCCCGTATGAAATTTCTTGCCGTTTCGTTCCTGTTTCACTTTGCATTGTAACATTTCCCCCCTCTGCACGCCAGTTTGTCAGAAGCCCGTTGCGAGAAAAATGATTTGGACCGAAAGTTGCTCGATTTCATATGCATCGCGTGGCTCCGCTTCGAAACCTCAAAATTCATACGTCCTGGCGATCCAATTCATCTGAAGGAAATCGAACCCACGGGACGGAAACAAAATTGCACCTCGTCGCGATGCTCGTCGAGTCCGCGCACGTAATCGTGTGCACCGTGGCGGCTCCATCAAAATTTCAGCCGGCTTCCGATAAACCCGTAGGTGGGAGCACGTCGACGCACTCATCGGCCGATGCAATGAAGTTCGCGTTCTCGCGCGATAACGTCCGGTCTGTTGTTCCGAAGCGTGATTCCAGATTCCTTGATCCTCGTGAAAGCCAACGTACACCGCCGTGAATGCTGACCAGCATCGCTCTTCGTCGAGCGATGCGGCTTGCTGGCACGGCGTTTCGTAAACGCACACCAGCACGCGACTCGCCGTAAATCCACGCAATTATGGAGCAGAGATAGCATAACGTTCTTCGATTCATCCCTACGCATGAACTAGATTTCACACGCGGGTCAGGAAGTTTGGCGAACAGCAATATGGAAATGCGACATATTCGCAACTGCTCCCGGGCATATCCGTCGGCGCGCATATCAGTTTCTCGTTTATTAACTCCTGGAACTGATCACGGCGCGCTTTAGTAGGTCGCAGTTTAAATGGTCGCGTTTATACTAACTTGGGTTTACTACTCTCGTCGAATGCCGATTACTAGCCGGCTGCGGTCAGCGTTTGATTGCGAAGCGATTGTGCTACTGATGGCCGATCTGAAACGTGTATCTCACTGGTTCATCTCCCTAGATTAATTCAAGTTGATCCAGTTCGTTAGGAAATTTACGAACGCGTAATAAACGCAATCGCCAATCGAAACATTTCTTCACAAGAAAATGCCACGGGGTGCAAAGGGAAAAGTCTGAAGAAAAAAAGGATTGGAAAGGGGGAAAAAAGGAGCAATCCTTACTCTTGGGATTGAATGCGCGGGGGAAATTCTGAGCAGCGGCCGTTCACGTTCCAACAACCTGTACACGTCTTGTAATTTTAAGTATCGGAACGGGCTTTTTCTCTCTCCTCGTCGCCGGCCCCCTCCCTTTTGTCGCCGAGACGTGGTGCGAGCCACGAAACCCCTTTGCGACCAGCTGACATCGGTCCACCGAGCTCCAGCTGTGTGACTTGAATCCGAAATCGGCCGGGCGGCCAGCGGCGTTTCGACACGCGAAATCGACGCATTAACGATTTATTTCGCGAGTCACGCCGAACGAACTGCGATCGTCCGGCTGCATCGTAAATACGGTCACGCCCGCCCATTTTCTTCTTCGCCGACAGCTTGCTCGGATACGTAATGGGAACGATGCGGTCGAAACGGACCGATTCCCGATTCTATACGCGGCGATTATGCCCGTCGAGTCGTCTGAACCGTCCTTGAAATTTTCCGGAGCGCCAGGCTTCGTCATGCACGACACGATTCCGCCGAAGCTATTTGCGGCTAGTCGGTGTTTCGCAATGACGCTTCATCTCCGAATTTTTCGCGCTATTTGTATATATCACTTTCAATTCTGCAGCAAAGAAAAAACCTAACCATCCCGCTCATTGTTTGATCAAATCCCGATAAAACGGCGGGATCATCCAAACAAATCGCTTGCACATCCCCGAAGTAAATATGCAGTAGGTAGACAAGCGGCGGACCGTAGTAGGTCGTGGACCGGTAGTAGATCCAGCAACCAGCTCGAATGTAAAATCTACGTCGTATAATAGAGGGAATTCAAGCTTCTCCTCGCCCGCGCCACCCCCCCCCCCACATTTCCCCTTTCGTATCGTCCCTGTTCCTCTCATGTTACCAGCGACATACGAACACGTTCATGTATGTACGCATTGAACCAACCATTCTGAACGTATCTCGCTCCACGCGTTCCAGCATCGAGCTTTCTTTCTCTATTCTTCGTTCCCCCGTGCACTTTCCTCTGTCGCCTGCCAACCCTCTCGCCCCTGAAACCGGGTTCTGCACCCTTGTCCAACCTTCCGCTCGCACCTTTTGTTGCAGCGAGAACAAAACGCGTGTAAATTGGCACACCCACCAATTGAGCCTGCAGACACCTCGACGCGCACACATGCACACTCGTCTTTTACCCCTCCCCCCTCCCTTTACTCACCTTCGCTCTCTCCGCCTCTCTGTCCGTTTCTTACCACCGTTCAGTCAATCCTTCGACGTGTTCTTTCTACGGTCTACTTATTAGTCACCGTCGCTATGCTCCTTTTCTCTCGCTCATTTTTCTATGCGACAACGCGTGTATGAAGTTGAGAGTGCGACCGGGGGTGTGAATTCAACCCGCCTGCTTCAACCCCCCACCCATTGCGTCCCGTCGTCGGTGTATAGTCTTTCCTCTCGATCCTCCTTTGCATCGCGCCCCAACCTGAGATGCTGCGCCTTCGTTTAGTCTCGGGATAATATTTGTTGTGAGAATGGTCTTGGATTAGGTGCATGCAGTTCACTGCACGTACGTAGTTCCCGGTTTTCTTTAAAATTTGTTGGTCGAATTATAGGCGAAGTACCCACGTGGCTCGCAGAGATCCTGAAGTCTGAATGCAAAGGATTTCACCGGATTTCATTTCTTTTGAGGAAAGCCTACCAACGTTCTTCCATTTTGAATAATGAATATTTCATTTTAAGTCTAGAATATTTATTTATTTCTTATTGAGGAACCCTTAAACAGTGTACGGATAGTGTTCTCCGCCACATAGGATTCCGAATAGAAAGAAAGTTTACATTTAATCCGTCGCGGTGCTGTTACCAAGTCGATGAAATTAAATTTTTTGACGAGCTTCGTGTATATTTTCGCGGCCAGCGGGGAAGTGCGCAAAATGAAATATACATCGTTTCCGGTATCATACCAATACTCGAGTGCGGGCTGTATCGGTTATTTTGGAAAGTAGCCGAGAGGAGTACGTTAAAAAGCCGAATGTACCGATGGACGAATGGAGACAGGATGAAAAAAAAAATATTCATTAGCGTGGATATCGAATCGTGACGGTGAAATGACAAATATTTATCGAGTGTTTCATTGCTTTGTTGCAGATTTATTTTTGCCGAGTTTAACTCGTATCCCGCCGATGATTTGATATCCGTCCCGGAAGCGGATCATACGTTCATTAACCGCCTCTGTTGTTTCTAAAATTCGGGAGAAATGATATTTATTTAGCTGGAAAAAATATGCTTCTGAAACAAAAATTACAGTTACGAAAGCATGCCGACTCCGGACGATGTTTTATTAAGCGAGCGAACGTGCTTCTCTTTGGATGACATACATTTTAAAACCAAATTCCCTCGTCGTAAAATGTACGACAGAAATACTAAACTCTTTTTCGAGCAGTAGTGGTCGAAGGTATTGTATTCGCGGGACCTTGTTTGCTGTAACTCTTCTCAGCTTCCGAAAGTAAGAAGCACCATAAAAGAAAGTTACTTTTATGACACGAAACGCGTATAGATAAAAACGCATAAAAACATTTCACGGAAGCGTTACGAAATACAGCAAGGAAAAATGAGGCAGCGATTCTTTAACTTCTGCAAATCTATTTCTGTCACAGTTGCGGTTTAATGCTTCACTAATACAAATGATTATTGCAGGAAGCTTTCAATATTATAATAATGAAACTTTGAGAATCTCATATGCCGGGGCCTTTTTAAGGGAAGTTCGGAAATCGCTTGAAAGGTTTCAGCGTCGAAGTTTAAATCATTTGCCCTGGAACAATGTAGGCACTTCACCGAAGCGATGCATTCATAAAAATTTCACCGTGGAAACGTTTTATCGATTTGACCGTGGAAATTTTCATGAACTCCGTCGTTAGACCCCAAGAATCTTTGTAACGACTATGTACAATTTGACAATTCAGTGGGCAATCTGCTCGACGGTATTTTATGGAAACCAAAATTATCACTTCCATAGGCGTTGCAAATAAAATTGGTTCAGCGATCTGTTGCGTCGACGAGAAATTTTTATTACAAATGGTTCGGCGAACGCTGATAACCATATAGAGAGTGTCCCTCGCTTTTCAGAGCTTCCATAGAAAGTTTATACTACTATAGTCCCAATATTGTAAAATGCTGAACGATTCGATTGACAATCGTACAAAATAAAGAATTTTTATTTCTCTCTTTGAAGAAAGGTATTCGTCGAGGGAAAGAGCTCGATAAAAATGGAAGAGTGAAAAGGGAGATTATAACTGGGGAAAAAAACGCTACTCGAAGCGTGAAAATCGATTTGTATAGTGCAGCTTCGATAAATAAAAATCGCGCTCCTACATAGAGCGCACAGCGTTTCAGATTGTTTGTTGGTATCTGGATGAATCTATTGTCTGCTGAATTTTATTCGTTCTATTAAAGTATGAACGTTTAATTCGCGGCGATCAATTGAATCGAGATTATTCGAAAATCCCGTTTCGGGGTGTTTCGTTTGACGCTTATCCCCCCTCCCCCTGCTCCCCAGACACGAAAAACGAGTTCCATGCAAATGCTGGAGGTCTTGTGGAACGGCGGGGCAAATGAAATTTGCCGAAGTACCGGAAAATGACAGCTCCCTGCGAGACCTCGGAGGACCCTTTTCGAAACGCGATGCACATCCCTCCCGACCTGATTTCAACCGTTCAAGCTTGCTCGCTAACGAGCCGTAGATTCGCCTTTATTCTCTTTAGTCTCGAATTACGAGAGGGCCGAATCAAATTAACCCTCCCCACGGGGGGAAGCTTACATATTTGGTTGCTCGAGTGAGGATCATCCGGATGCGAGCGCGTTTGCCCCCGACAAAACAAGTATCTCACCCCCTTCCTGCGGAATATTGCTATTGCTATTTCTTCGCTTTCGAAACCAAAAACGCTGCAAGATAAAAGAAAAACAATCTACAAACATACGATACATCCGTAGAAACGATTTTTCCACGGGAATATACATTTTAATTGACTCCGCGAGGGACGAAAACCGATGCACGGCTGCTAGATTCGAATATCGAGCATTCCGGACCAATTAAAAAAAAAAAAAAAAACACTACCGCAAAGGGAAAAACGAAAATCGTCAACAAGAGGAAGAGGCAACAGCAACGTGCGCAAACAAACAAACGAGCGAAGAAATCAATTGCGAGCACATGCTCGCGGAGCCAAAGGGGAAGATCGGTCGTGTCAAAGAACTCTCGATAATTACAGGTCGGTCGGGAACAGAAACGTGTGAGTTCTCTTTTCTCCCGAGCTAACCCCCGGATGATCAACGACTGGGCGCGATCGCTTCTGGAACTCCACCCTCCCGCCCATCGATATAATATACGCCACGCCGCGTCACGCACGCTATATCTACATACGTGTACACACACCCCGCGCCAAGAACAATTGACGCACGCATGCATTTCTATTTTGTCGGGATACGCCGTGCCACCCTTCGCCGGCACCTCTCCCTCTCGCCTCTCCGACTACGCAGCCGCCCTTCTTCCTTCCATCTTCGATCTTTTTCTCTCCATGTGTCCCCACACTGTTCATGACGGCAGTCGGCATACGTGGTTCGTTGGCGTCGCCGTCGTCTCGTTTCGCACGGTCTCGCACTCTTTTACACCCTCCAGATATTCTTCTCCGCGTATGCACACACGTTTCGCTCGCAGTGCACTCTCGCCTCCCTCTTGCTGGTTCAACCAGCGACCCGTACGGGCTCGTACCCGCGTGTATGCACGCGGCAGTCGTTTCCGATGAATAGGTACGCGCGCTCGTAGCGAGCCGTTCGTTCGACGACGATGACGACAACGACGGTGTCGCGAGCGTAGACGGCGGCGACGATGACTACAGAGTCGTGTCGAGGAGTTCAGAGTTCGGTGACCCCGTAACGACCGCACGAATTAACATCTTGCTTTTCACTCTCGCCGTGGCCGACGATTAATACGTAAGAACTGACGCGGCGTACGTGTGTACCCGTTTCACCGGCTAGGGGGCTATTAATTCGACGGGGGTGTTCTCGTTTACCGCCGATACGGCTGACGTCGGGTGAAATTCAATCCCGACGGGGATTTCCGGCCGAGGAGTCCTCCCTCGGAAAGTTTCCATAATGGGCTCGCGATTTAGCAAACATTGTAGCGTTTGCTTATGTGCGTAATTTAATTGATGGACGTAGCGTGTGTTCATCGACGTTAGAAACCAGAATGGGCTGTCCGGCTTCCTCTTTTTTGGGGGAAAAGATTGATGTTTTACGGAGGGATTTCGCGTCGGGAAATGTGAGGGTTTGTTTGCGTTTAATTTCGAGGATACTTTAGGGATGATGAAATATTTGATTTCTTTTGTTTAAATCGCATGAATATCACCGATTTGCAAATTGCCTTTGATACGAGAATATGCAATTTATCGGTGAATATCAGCAGCACACGTTTACGTACATCGATCAACGCCAATATTTTCCGAATAAATCAGTTGCATTTCAAGCGATATTTATTTTTATTCGTTTTTTTTTTCGTGCTTCGCGCGAATATTTTCGAATATGATTGAAGATATTCACAATGGTTGTACAAATTTAAATAAAACTTGTTTGCCGCATTGACGCGTGTACTCGACTTTGAAAATCCATGCCAGATGTCTATTAACAATTCGCATATTTTTATCCGCGATTCAACGGCGGAATAACACGCTTTTTATAAACCTCCATCCCTTGTTTTGATTTTGAAAAACGTTTCGTATCATCGGTGATTTCGTGGAGCACGTAACACGGATAACTTTTATTTCCAGATCGCGTGATCCAATTGTAATTACACAATTTCATATTTAGCCTGGTAATATAATTGAACAAGAGATCATATGCTTTTGATCGTGATACTGTTACTGCAAGAATGGAGCTTCAATTAGTGAAATTCACCGAAGTGTTATTCCCCGATCGCTTACGCAATGCAGTGATTTTTCAGTCTATCGTATAAAAATGTTACTGCAACAATTGATGCTCGAAATGAAATAGCATACCGTGCTTTTCGCAATATTGAATCGTCAAATATCATCGACTATCGTATCATGTTTTAATTGCTGCAGTACGTTTTGGCAAACAATACTTAAAAAATTACACGTCCATGATACATCGGAAAAAGACACCGTGCAATTTACTATCAGTATCTTTATTTATAAAACAATCGTGAAGTCATCACTCATTATGCTTCGCAACGACGAATGATAAAAAAATATTTGAAATATATAGTCTCACCCTGCCGCGAGGGATATGTCGGGGTAATTGAACAAAGTTCGCGACTACCTGGCGTTCCAGGTTCCAGGGGAATTGTGAGCAGTATTGTTGGGATACAAACCAAGGGCGTCATCCCAGTAGGGATTTGTTTTCCCATCGAAATTATGCGGAACTAGTTTCTGAGGGTAGTTTCCAATTTGCGTCGCCTCGGATAGGATCGAATCCCGATTAATTTCGCGCCGGCCGGCTGCAATATACGTCGGAAGGCTGTCGCGCAGAAATTGTGACACGGGCCCGCTATCGGGCTGCTGTTGGCCATTTCAGGACGATTGAATCGGAAAGAAACGCGAATATCTACTGCTCCCGGCGTTGATTGGCTAAAACACATTTATTCTCTCTCGCCGAAACGTTCCCGATCTATCTTCTCCCTCCTCCTCTGCGTGATATTTGCACCGCTGAAACTCCATTAACTGCCAAAAATGGAGAGCGGAAAACCAGATTGGCTATATGAAAGATATCGAACTGATGTCAGTTATTTCTGTCACGATAATTATAGCTGGCACGATCTAAAGTAATCTCTACCGTTCCGGTAGTTTTCTTCCTATCTAAATATTCATCTTACGAAAATGCCCCTCCATCGGAACAAAGTTACTTTAGTCCGAGGAAACGAAAATTTCGATCACAAATCACTTTCAGAACGAACGCGTTTCCTCGAGTCGTAGGGGTTGCGGGAATTCGAGTTCATTAAAATGAAAGTGTCGTTAGGCGGCCGCGGGGTCGCATTAATGCGGCCGATGATGTTTTCCATGGTGCCGCGAGCCGTGCGCGATCGTTAATTAAAAATAATGATACACACAGTTTCGCGCGCGGGCACGTTAACAATGCGACCTCAAGATGTGCCACTGTCTGCGCAATAATTTCACGAAAGGGAAGACGAGGGCTGGCTAGCGTTGCCGGGGTTAGCCTTCGCGAATCTACGTGGATAGGGCGAGATAGGCGGCATCCATTCGCCACGTGAGGACAAACCGTTGGCCAAGGGGGCGGCGAACGGCGAGGATGGGGATCGAGTTGAACGGAGGGCGCAATTCTGCTCATTAAAACTCCGGTAATTAACGGGGCTGCGTACCACGATCTGGCACCCCATATGTTTGCACGTTTGTTCGTCTCTTTCAAGGCAAGGGGGTCGCCGATGAAAACGGTCAAGGGTTAAGGCATCGGGACATGAGAAGAATCGGCAATGTAGACAGATTCTTTCATAGTTTTTGTATTCGTAGTTGCAGAGTGTTAAATGTTTCGAATCCGCGTCGCGGGTGGATGGGCGAAAATTTGGATTAATTTTAAACGTCCAATTTCTGCGCCGCTCAATTGACCGGCATTTAGTGAACGCGATTGGATTATTGGATCGGTTCCGGTCTGATTATTTATTGAACGGATAATGCGCCTATTAAATTTCGATCGCGAGAGTCACGATGACGCTTGTTGTAACGCGCTCGTCCGTGTGAAATACGTTTACCCGCAATCACGTCATTTGCCGACGAGTTACTTATTAAAAACCGTCATCGGCATGTTCCGGCGTCCTGCCATTAAACAGCGATTAACATGATACGCAACCGGTGTCGCGGTTAGAATGTCACTGATTGGCCGAACAACGAGTTGCGGTCCCTTTCGCTGAAGGAGTATGACAAATTGAGACCTGTGTCAGTAAATAAGGAGAATGTTTAGCGAATAGAATATTGAAATATAAATACCTTTAAGATTATCTACGTAAAATTCTCGCGATGATTACAATCAGTAGGTTTCCCCGAGTGCATGCTAATTACCGCCGATTACGAAGGCGTAACTGGCTTTCGCCAGCCGAAACCGGTTAATACGGAAGTCTAATTAAAAGAGAGGGAGAGCCGATGATGAAGCAATAATTAACATGATGATGAAGCAATAAACCGGCACCGGGCGAACCCCCCGATCTCAAAGTTATAGGCTTTTCCGTACCAGATCTACTTATCCCCTTATAATTCGACAGGCCAGAAGGGGCCGTGTCTCGTAAGAAGTGATTCGCCGTCAAGAACAGATTCCACCCCGTGCGAGATTATTAATCGCTCCGAGCTCCCCTTGTTCTCATGTAACGTTCTGCTCCCAGCCTTCGTCCAGAAAGATGCAAAAGAATTACGATTAACGCAAGTGCAACGGCTCCTCCTGCTTTAACGTCCCTTTTTGTGCCACGTATCTTCGATCCATCCGTTCGGGAGCAACCTTTCATTACTAGTCCGCTATCCGACTGTACTTGGAAGCAACTAGAGAGTAGACTCGGATGTGGTATCTATTAATCGGCAGACGGACTTTCCTCTAATTAGCGATCGGCCGTTAGATGAATAGTGCATCGACGCGCGTTCAATCGCATCCTTTCGTCCTTGGCTTCTCCGCTGGAAGCACTTTCGGAATCCTTACTCCGAGAAGAAACGGGAAGGTAGGGTGGACACGGAGGAGGAGTAAAACGATCCATGTTATCCACCGGCCGAACGACGTGCAATGAAAAGCATTTGAACTGTGCCCGAGGCGAAACCATCAATTTCGCCGCTTGCAATTAACGTGTAACTAGCGGGAGACGCGTTTGCGGTACGAGTAAGTAAAGAGACCGGCGCCGAAGTGGCGTGGCTAGTTATCAGTTTAGCCATTCCGCGGATCTCTCGTCCTGGCAGCCACTCGATACGTTTTATTAACGCTACTGTAGATCAGTTATTATCGTGGGTCTCGTCTGCGTTCAGTGTACGTGACGGGATTCCCGCGGAGGTTGCGTTCAAATCAATGCGCGAGTCCCATTTTCAATTTTCCATCCTTGAATCTACCATCGCCGAGCACTCACGAGACTGAAATAAAGTTCGAAGCGTTCTCCAAGTTTCGGAGTGAAATTTTCGCAACATCTGGCAGATACAACTCGAGAGATATCACTCGGAACACTTAGCCTTAGTGCAATCAAGTTGTCGGTTCTCTCTCAATTATTTGTATTAACTTGGTTAACCGACTGTTTCCTTTCTATTTTCAGGTAAGTGGTCCGCCCGGCGCTTGGTTTTCAACCCTTCCCAAGACGGTCGTCCAGACTCTGCGTGCTATCACGATACCCTCGAACCAGCATCGGCTCTCCCCATCGGGGCTCGTTCACCCTCGCCGTCCTTTTTCGAACGTCTGTATTTCGCTCTCGACTTTCTTCTTCGTCCATTCCGTCTGTGTGCCCCCCTCTCACTTATCCAGTCGCCCATTTTATCCCTGCAGCCCCTTTCGGAAGTCTGGCCATAGACGACTGGTAAGTTTACCTTTCAATTAATCGACCGCCATACCGAAGCCAGGCTAACTGCCAACTATCCGGCCATTATCCACTAGAAGAGTAATTGGGATCGGAACTCGGTAGGCCTTGCGCCGCGTGCATACAGCCGCGGATAAGACCGGAAGCGGCGGGCACACGCGATACTTCTACGTTTTACGTACCATGGATTCATGATTTGTTTTCGACCCTTCCTTTGCGATAGAAAAGCGGTTTAATTTCGATATCCGAGAAACGAAGTCGACCCGAGATATTTTAGAGATATACAGCGCTGAAAATATTAATTTTTACTATATAATTATAAAGATTAAGGATATAAGGAAACTCGTAAACATTGGCTCCAGATTTCTCAAGCATTCGCTCGGCATTTCAGATACCGCGAGATGTGAAAAGTAACAGGAAAAGTGTGATTTCAGAACGAAAGCATCAAGGGAAGAATGGATCGTTAATCTTTCTTTGATTCCTTCGACGTTTCTCGCTGAAACTCTCAATCGTTCTGAACTCCTACTTCCACTTTTATTTTACCTCTCACACATCCTTTAACCAGCCGTCTACTTGGACGTCTCCTCGTACAGTTACAAGAGGGAGGAACAGAAAGAGAAGGATCGACGTGGTAGAAAGCGGTCGAAACAAAATCAACCCCCTGAACGGAGGAGGAGTTAGAGGCAGAAGAAACCTGACGGCTTTCATTATTATCATAATCTTATTCAGCGGCGGAATCAGTCGCGTGTCCCGTGAACCCGGTGGAGAGTAAAAACACAATGGAGATCGTTCCTCCATTGTGCATCTACCCCCTTCGTTCTTTCGCCTTCTTTTCAACCCCTCGCCTGCCCCTTATTATTCGCGAGTAGGCAGCGTCAAATTATTTTATCAGTCGACCTAGCGCGTGTACCGCATTGTGTCCTCCTCGCCGGCTACTTTCTCCACGGTATTCACGATGCTTGATCGGGAAACTTAATCGCATTGAACCCCTCTTCACGGGCTCCGATTAGAAAGCAGCCAGAAATAATCTTCCATGAAAAGCGCGAATCAAAGTGTCAGAGGTTCGTCACAGGCTTTCCAAAAGCATTCCTTTCCATGAATTTCGATGACCCCCGAGTAAAATTCAGCAGGACATTTTTTAGGATCACATTTATCGTTTTGATCGCAATGTTACTCGGTAACCGAGTAATTGGTTACGAGTATGCACGCGTAGCTTCGGTTGGAGCAAATATCGAGAGCATTGTCGGTCGATAGAGAGCAATATCGATGAGAGAGCTGTTTAATGGGGTCAATAAGATCTCGCGAGAGAGGGAATCGGTGACGTAAAGCGGATCTAACGCACCCCCCGGGCGAATACTGCGAGCAAAATGTAAATATGATCGGAGTAGACGATGCCAGCTGGGAAAGCTGAAGAAGAGAACGACTCTGCTCCAGGCTGAACGTTAGCCCTCCTCTTCCCTTCTGGCCTATCTTCAACCCTCTCCTTCTTACGGGCATACGTGTTCCTTCTGCTATCTCGTTTCATATCCTTTCCCGAGCTTCGAGAATTCCTTCGCCGTTCCTTCAGTCGTGTAGATTCTGCCTTAGCAGCCAGCCCGAAGCATTTACCGCCACTTGATTTCAACCCGATTTGCCCCTTCACCTTCCTAGGACCCTCCGGATATTTGCTTGGTTCGTTCGTTCTCCTACAACCAGTCCTTTTCTTTGGCAAATGAAAAGTACATTTCTCTCGCCCCGAGATTTACAAATATTTTGCGATTGCTTATCTATGCATTGCAACTTGTAATGGAATATCGATTATATCACTAAATATCATCAAATCAGACATGCAGAGTCTCATATAAGCTTTCCCCGTTCATGCCCAAAGCAACCATACTTCTACGTATATCCCAGAAACGCAGTCGTGGGGCAAATCCAAAACGGCGAGAGTTCACCCTTCAGCATCCCTGGCCGCCTCCGTCAGTTAACTATCGCGCCCAGACGGACAGGTGGGTAGACGTCGGTATAACCGGGCGTGAAGGGAGATTCTTGAGGCTTAACATATCCGCGTAATCCTATCATCCCTTTTCCCATTGCCGCCGCCCTCGGACATTTTCTACATGTCCAGAGGGAACGGTTTCAAAGCTGCTGGCCGACTCGACCATCTCATCCCCGTTCCCCTGCTAAAGTAATATACTAGCATGTGCCGGTCAGCCGAGATCAGGCTAATGAAGCGACGATTAAATACAGAGCTTATCGGAGCGATGGATGTCACAATTCATCAATTTCTGCCGCTTAATATTAATACCGTGTCGGACCGATCGCGAACCGGAGAAACGGACCATCGATCGGCTCTCGTTATTAGCAGCGTATCATCGCATTTATCTTTCACAAGCGTTTAAAAACTGTTGACATTGCGCTCCGCGCTTGAACATTTCGCACACGAATATTGCTTTGAATAATGCAACGCGGCTGGGCCTCTCGAGCACCGACCGATTCATAAGCGGTGTCGGCCTGGTTTTCGACGCTTTTTACACCAGCCAGGCTTTTTTGCCCGAGGTTTTCCCCTGTCCCATTATTTAAAGATGCAGTATAAATCGATTCATCGATTTCTGGCGCAGCATTTCATTAAATACAGCAATCATTTATTATCCATCGGAATCTTCCGTTGAGTAACTGCCCCGTTCAACCTGTCACCCGTCCTCCACGGAATCAAACAAATCCAACTTGATAATATGTACGAATTCGAAGCAACCAGAGTCCACGGTCCAGTCTTGATTCATCATCTACATGCATTCTGACCGAAAGCGAACGCAAACCCTTCTGGGTGGAGTTGCTCGTTGTTACGGCTCATGAAGGTACTCATCTATTATTTCATTAACGGTGACAGAAACCATCGCGCCACGGCTCAAAAACAGAGTCGACACCGGAGCAGTGCGTTAGCGTTTAATGCACGGTGTGTTGGTAAGGGTTGGCGACGTGATCCATGTAATGGCGCGGCCATTGTGGCCTCGATCAATGCACGGATCGATTAATGTCGAGTTTGTGATACGCGAGCACGCCGTGCATTAATGTGCGTGCACACGCGAAACCGTTCTCCATTGCTTTCACCGATTCCGATTACATCGCCCTGTCGTCGAATCGCTCCACGTTGACGCGTTTAGTTAAGGGTGGCAACGCGCGGCTATTTAGTGTTGAAGGAGCTTGATGCGCGATGCTTAGCTTTGCTTTCATATAGATTATCAAGGTTCGGGGATGCAGTGGTATCGCTATTGCAATTTTTTAAGGCTCGATGAACATCCCGAATTTGTTCTAGCTCGAGTGAACGGGGAAAATTATTATTTGCGCACTTGGGAAAGATAAATACAAAAATGGACACGTTCACTGGGGAGATTGTGGAATATACATATTTGTATTTTACGAGGCATGGAGGAAAATAAATATTAGTGTGATTGATGAATGTAATGTAATTGGAAAAGTACGGGCACACGTTGCATACAGTGAACATGAATATCATCGACTAGCACAGAGTACGGATATATATATATTTTTTAATATTCTGTGTGTTCAATAAACGATCGTTACGATCGGATAACCTGGTTATTTCATTTCCATCATGTTTATTGAATCTTGATATTTGACCATTTCGTATAATTCTACGAATGGCTACCTATTGTAAAATTCAATAAAATCATAGTATTTCAGTACAACTGGCTGTACAGAAAATCGGGATAGTCATTTGAGCTTTCACTTGAGATCCTATTGACGAGCGTTCTACGTCAAAAACAATTTTATTCCGGTAGATTTAATTAAAAACCGGGATCACCGAGCTCAAGTGTATTTGTGGAAGGTATTAAAGCAACTCGAAATAGAAAACTTGCATCTCCTTCTTTATTTCAATCATACAGTGCAGAGGGAACAGTGGAAGAAAATTACTCGCATCGTACCAGCGATTACATTACATTACTCGTCTCACTCCCTCGACGGTCGTACATCGCAAACAAGGTCTCCTACATTTTTTCGTGTGAACAAGAAATACCGTTGGTTGCTGCAGGAACGTGCTTTAAATCCACGCCTCGCCTGCATTTCTATTATACAAATGACAATTGCACGCCCACTAGTGCTTCATAAAATCAATTGAATCTTGAACATTTATTCCATCCAGTTTGCTAAATAACTTGCTGTAACATTGAGAGAGCGTTTGCAATGGGTGGCGGAAAATGTAGACGGTGGGGTAGTCCCCAACGCAGCAACCCTTATTACGATTAGGATTGAAAACCCTATTCGCTATGGGTGGTACGTGGCGCGTGCCAAAAATTTGCGCTTGTCGAAATAACAATTTACTTTCCACAATAGCCATTGACGTGTGCGAATGGTTTCTCCCAGTGGCACTCGTTGATTTCTGATTAATGATTGCATCACATAATGGGTAGCAATTATGCAAAGGAAATTAGTTACGACGGAACGACTCGATATGACTGCAATGTAATTTTACTTGCCGTGTCCTCCTTATTTCCTTGTCTAGGTAAACCGTCGGAAACGATTGATGACAGATTGCGTAGGATTTAAATCAACCCGTGTCTTCAGCTTCTGTTGAAAATCGAACGTTGCCGCGCTCGTGGTGCGTATACCAAGTCTGCGAAAGCTTCGCGCTACTCTACTGGCAGACAATGCAAACATTTCATTCACGCAAGTCACTTGATTCCGGGGGCTCGTAAATGTCTTCATTAAGGCGTCACTTGGTAATCAAGCTGTCTGCTCTGTAATTAAGATAAGCGTTGATGCCCTAGATGTTTGCTGAACATTATTAAGTTCGGGGGTGAGCCCGTCAGCGGGTTTCCATACTTCGCGCCTCATAAATTTATTCAGAAACGAGAACGCAGTCATTGTGACGGAGGTTTGCATAATGCGGCAGCTTCCGTCGAGAATAAAACGAGTACGAATCCGGTGGCTGTCCGGCGATGATAATTGAATCCAATTATTTCCCCTAAAGATGGAGGGAAAATGTTTCAAAAAAATGCCGCTGGTTTTCCCTGGTTCCACCCCTTTCTCTTTGATATACGTGGAAAATTGTCAGAGATATTCGCGCACAATTCTCTTCGCACTAGACGTTTCTCGCGTAAATAGTGATAAGATAAAGCGCGCGGGCAAAAGGGTGTTCGATCGCCGTGGAATTTCGTGTAAGGGGTGTCGTGTAAGGAACCGTGCAGCTTCGAGGTGAATAAAAAATCGGTGGCTGGTAGCCGCCGGCGTCGAACACCCCTCTCAAATATGCACCCCACGATTCTTCACGGGTCGTCACTACCGTGGGACCTCTTATAATTTTCAAACGAAGGATTAATCGACTGGCAGAGAAACATTAACTCTCTCCGAAACCGTCGGGTCACCCTCGCATAAATAATAAATGTCTCTTTTCGTTCCGGACCGCTCTAAAAAAAAAAGCCATGAGAAAAACGGCCCCCGGGACAGCGTGCTCCTCCTCGTCCACCGTTGGTTAATACACGAGACACTTATTATGCGTATCTATGAAGCACGCGACTGGATCCACTCACCGCGCGCGCACGCTTAACGTAACGATAGATTGATAATATTCGTTTCACGATGAAATAAAATTCTACAGAGCGCAAGCATCGTTAATACAAGAAACAGTTAAGCAAACACGGAAGCTGTTTGATTATTATTCTCTTCGAACGCATCGGGTCTGCATAATGGGAGATTATCCTGCACCTAATTAATGCTCCTGCAGGCTCGAGCGCGCTCCACGTTATTATACGCCGCGTGACGAGCGATATTCCAACAGTGCGCGTCGCTCATTCGTCAAAGCAACGCTAATTCCACACGATGTGTGCTGGTAAATCAAATTCGCGGCGTCTTTGCAACGGCGGACGGATAGGTACGCGTTACAATCTTTCGCCAAACGGCCCGGCAGAGAATATCCGTACGACGTCACGTCCGTCACTCCGAATCCGAAACAGTTCCCGCGGCTCGAGAGCCACTTTCGATTTCCGCCGCGTACATCACGGGAAAAGCTCGGGGGAACGAAGATGAAGTCGAGCGGAACAAGAACGAGCAGACGATCGTGCGAATCGCAGCACGTGCCCGGCTCGTTTCGAATTTCCATAGACCGCGCTGATAGGGAACTCTCATCGCGGGACCCTGCTATCGCGCGCGGCGAAAACTCTGATAAAAATGTTCAGATTGAAGCGGCCGGTCACGCGCCAACTACCTGGTAACGAGGGACGGAGCTTTCGAATGGAGCATCGCAACTTTTCACGGAAGTTCACCGCTCTATGATCGAAATTGGGCCGCTGAGTGCTATAGAGCTAAACGATTTCATCGTTCACGCTGTTCCTTTCAAAAATATTACAATAATATTGATAGTGCACAGTAAATTAATTTAAGGAATTGCTTAAATATTGGAAAAGTTGTAAGGGAAAAACGAGAGGGATACATGCACGTAAAAATCACGCGGATCTCAAGTACTGGGCTATTTTTCTTATCTGACGGAAATCACGGCGAGGGTAAAAGAAGCAACCGCAGTCGACTGCGAAAACGAATGGGAAGGGGTTAGGCAGCGCTCAGGGTATCGAGTAAATTTGAATTTTAAATAGCGATGTTCACTGGCGAATGGAGTGGGCCAGCAGATTCAACGTTTACTAGCCAAAGGATTAGCCTTTCCTTGGGCTTGTTTCGCAACATTTCCCCTCCACCCTGTCCGCGAAACAACGGGGATCTTGATAAGAGGGTGTGTTGAATTTGCAAAGTGGCGCTGAGGGGTATTCGAGGCGCTGCAAGAGGAGCAACTTTTCCATCGCCTCGCAAACGGCGGAAGTGAATAAGCAACGGAGAGGAGCATTAATCCGGCCCCGATACAACTCCCATTCGTGATGGGAATCCATGAGAAGCATCACGTAATCGGTATCGATAGGCGAATCGAGCCTGACCACGGGTTAGAAAACTGGCGATGCCAGATATCGCGTTGGTTTCCGGCCAGCAAGATTCGCCGCACGTATTTCCTCCAACGAATCCAGCCCACGCGGCGGGGTATGTTCTCGTTGTTGTTGTCGTTATTGTTGCCTCCCTTTCTGCAACGATGCACGTACATTCGTACACATCCCTTTCTGTCGGCGGAGCCTTTCTCCATTCTGTAGCCGCACGTGTGTAACTGAAGGGGTGGCCCAGAGGGGGTTGAAATAGAATCTAGGACGCTCTTGAATCAAGCGAATTCGATGCGCTGCATCGGTGTAACGGAGTTTGACCGTGAGAGGAATCGGGGAAAACTCGGAGGGCGGGTATACGTATTAACCACTCGATATTACAGTGCACCGGTCGGACCGTGTAATTTGGTTAATCATCGAGGCGCCCGAGCAGCGAGCCGTTTCCAGTGCACCGTTCCTCGCGTTGCTTACTGTTGCAACGACAAGGAGGGATGCTCGATCGTGGCCGCCCTATTTCTTGATAAAGGCCAAGTGAATTGGGGCGTGTTGGAATTTCTAGAGTGGTTTGTTCATTTTAAGTTGCATATCTTGCCGCTGGATCGTGTTCCGTTGGTGTTTGCTCGGGAAAATGGCAAGATTTAGATTGCTGGATTGCTTAGTAAGAGTGAATAATGCAATCGCATCGTTGTAAATATTTATGCGTATTGGAAATCAAAGAGTAAACGTGTTCTACTCGCGAAGAAGATGGAATGGAGAAATGAAGGATGGAGAATCATCATCGACCCACATATCACTGCAACGATTATGTGGCAAATTTTCCACTTGACCCAGCTCTCGGAAGCGAAGTGAATGATTTACAGGCAAACATGTTCGAACCCTTCATTATCGCGATAACAGGAGAATCGATGCACAATAGTCATTAAAATTTGGGTCAGCCTAGTCGCGGAGTCATCGAGGCTATGCCCCGTTTAATACTAATACTCAGCGCGAGATACTGTACAAATTTTCACTTCTTTGGAGACTCGTTCGACACGATAATTAGCAAAACCGAATGGTTCTCCCGAGATTTTATACCCGGCTTGATATTCATGTTAATATCCTTGAGCCTCCAGTCGTGCAAATATTTTTTCTCGATTAGCAATCATCTTTCTTTTATCTTCTCTCTTTCCCCAAAGCATTCATTCGCGATATAAAAATATCCGGCACCCTCGCGTTTGCTTTAGCAAACGGACAAACCAAAAAATGATCATACAACGCACAATATTCTATTCGTGTCTTAATATAAAATTCCATACAAAAATCATGCGTTAATGAAATATATCGCCAGCTGAATTAACAGTTTCATTCTAGCGGAACTGGATGTGAATATAAAAAAAGGACATGTGTTTATTTTCTCGATTCCTGGTTTCGTCAAGCAGAAAAAAAGGTAATGGATATAAAATCTCGCGGGACGCGGAGTCGACGGCAACAAACGAAAGTATTGTCAAAAATTTATTAGTTTCCTGGTATTCTTTTTTACCCGATTATTCTTCGAAACCATGCGTTTAGTCCCTGGTAATAATTTTCGAAGGGACACAAAGCCCGCGGAGTCATTGATTGTTAACGCGGTAGCCGGCGCTTTTATCTAGGACCGTTATTGCGCGTACAATGAAAAAATAAAGAATGCGATTTAATATTTGAACGAATATTACTCACATACGGTGGCCATTGTTGTCCCCGCCGAACTCATTTGTTGTCCGGCGCTCGGCATTTTCCCTCCGCTGCCGCGGCGGGGACGCCATTATTAATATTTTTAATTAAAGCCTCAACAAAGAGGAGACGCACGCACGCAAGCACCGCGAATGGAGGGTCGCGAAATAGAATGAGCTCTACGCGTGTTCTCGCTTCATATCTTCCTAAATACGAGATTTCATGCGTGGCTGAACGAAAATTCTATGGCAAAAACTCGGTCCGACTATGATAACAGAAACGAACGATTCCGGGGAAATGGATTATTAATCAGCGGACATTGACTGAAAGATGAAAAATGTTTGTACAAAAATAAACAGGGAAAATATCTGCAAGCTGTCCCCTGTTTTGAATCGCGTCACGATACAATCTTTATGACGTCTGTGTTCAAATATTATGCTGGAAATTTTTAGCGTGTTAATATTTCTTCGAAAAGGTGGAGCGCCCGTTCGTTCTCGCACGCTTATTGCGTAACCTCCATTCGAATTTCAGTAGGCAACAGGCCGGAGCTCTTCAAAGTTTAGAAGCACCATTACAGGACGTTAATGGTATGTAGTTTCATATTAATGGCCGCGATTTCGAATCTTCCACATTGGATACGAAACAGCCGTTCCGTCGATGAAACGAGAATGAACGAAGGAGCCGGCGATCGGAGGGACGGAGATCGAGAGAGATCTGCGAATGATACTGTAACGCGGCCGGGATTATAACGTGGCCTGTACGTTATAATGAGGTGCGTGGTAGTCTCATGGCTGGCCGCGAGAGATAGCGGCCTGCTGCCCACTTAATTGGCCTCGACCTTCCCGTCCGTTCTCGCGTTTCCACCCTCTACCTGAGCTCCGCGATAAATCCTCGGAAAGCCCGGTGACGTTTACTGAGTTCTGAATTCCGCGTCGCCTGGGGCTTTCCCATTTTCATCTTGGACCTATTCGATTTGCAAACACCTGTCACGTAAAAAGTGGATTAAACGAAGCACTGTAACTAATACAAAAATGAAAAACAATTGCACAGTTTTAATAGAGGGTTCTTCGCAATCGAAATACCAGCTGTGCGTTTCCAACTGGCTCGCCCCCTCTTGCCGAAGGGTTGGAGTTTCTTCATCTTCTTCGTAAGAATGTCCGGTGTTCTTCGAGGGAGCAAGGGAGAGGACTTTGCATCAGGAATGGACATTTCGAAGAAGCAAGCTGATAAGAAGGAGAAAGGACACAGGGACACGAGTTCGTGCTCCTGTCCGCGACAACATCGGAATGCATGCATCTCCCGCTTTCTTTGCGGCGCTCGCCACGGGAAAGAGGAGAAAACGCGAACAAAAGCAACGAGCGAAAGACCGAAACTGTGCGGGGGTAAAAATAAAAATGTTCGTCGCTGGCCGAAACCGCATTCCGTATTGCCGGGTCGCCGGACAAAGCGGCTCGCTTGGCTCACGACTCCGATCCTCATCCTCCGTGCCTGTCCAGCTTCTATTCGCGTGCCCCCTCGGTGCCCCCCGCCCCGCGATTCATTCGCTGGCGTCTTTCTTCCTCGGCCCGTTCGATCTCCTCCCCCTCGAATCTTTGGTTCCGTCGCGCCGTCGACGAGAGCCCGCGTTATCAATCGTTAGCAATTCCTTTGGGTTTCGTCGTTCTCGAATAAAACATCGTCCTCTTTGGAATATTTATCGAATCGATGTACGACGAAACATTGGAAACTTCAACCCTTCTTTCATCTTTATTTTCCTCGTTTTATTTTCGCCTCGGGTATTCCAAGATTTACATTATCTCGCAATTCCATCGCATTTCGTTTGCCGCGGAATAATTTCACGCCCGTCAAGCACCGTGCCAACCCCCCCCCCCCCCGTTCCAACGTTTAACACCTCGCCCATTAACATTTCAGCTACGTTAATGCATCCGAAGGTTACAACACTTCCTGCAACATAAAAGTTTTACGTTTGCGTAGCAGCTTCCACTCTAAACTCATGAAGCAACGAGAATCGAAGGTACATCCACGGCAGAGATGCAGTTATCCTCATCTTCCCTAAATTTTCTCCCATTATTTATCCTTCGTCCGATGTACTCCGTTATCCCGTCTCGACACCGAGCAAGCCGCAGTGATATTTCTCCGCTCCACGGTCTTCGCGATTTCTTCTCCTACATAATGTACGCGGGCCTGTTTCGTCTTCGACAGCGTCAGTCCGTGATCGATCGAAACGCGAACCGTTGCCCGTAGCGTTCGAGCGTGGACGATCGATAGCGGGGGCACGAGTACCAATCAGCTCGTTTCCCCGCGAATCGGAAAATTATTCGAGCGGCGAGCGGAACATTCTTCGTAGGGTAACGACTGAGGCTCACGGTGGAACTTTCCATCGTAAAGAATCAAACGAGCAAGAAAGCTGGAGAAGCAGTAACAAGGGTGTTGAAGGGAAAAAAAAGAAATGATGAGAAGAAGGTAGACGAAGCGAGGGGGCGAGGGACGGCGCGGTGCACCGACTCCGAAGATTTCCGCTTCGTCGCCTCGCAGAATCAGCGGCCGGGACTAGATGTTTATTCGCTCGATCGTGGAATTTCGACGGGAGAGACGGTGAAAAACTCTCGAAGCGCGAAAGCTTATCGTCGTCGTTTCCCATTCCTTGGAGATCGTACCCTCTGCAGGAGTAAAATGTTCTTTAAAATTAAATCTGTATTCCCCACAGAACAGCCCGGTGCACAGGCGAGTTATGGATCTTGCTATAATATTGCTACGTTGTTTAAGGTTTCACGCGTTTCGTATTTTTATTCGACAGTACTCCTTTTGTCATATCGTTTAGTGATTCTACCAAGAAAGAACAGCTTTGATAAGGAAGTTACGTTCTATTCTTCGTCATTCGAATTCCGTTGATCCGTCAAATCTACCCAGCTATAAAAACCGTTTTTCGTCCCCCGCGCCCAAGTCTTGATCCGCATAAAACGCACTTTGCAAGTAGCGGCTCGATGTTGCAGAAAGCAAGACGATATTTACGACACCGCCAGCTTCGAGCCGTGAACGGGGAGCGGCTTGGGACGCTTTGCAACCCCCTCGCTGGCAATCTCGAGGGTTGTACCCTCGGGTGAGCACGGTTCGGGTCCCGTCTGGACGCGACAGAGTAACAGCTTCAATTAATCCTTCGAACTTAAGTTACGATCCAGCGAAATGAGTCGTTATATAATGCGCGGACGTTGGTCCTGGCGAGCTGCGCGTCGAGAGGAGTCTCTCGCAGCGTGTTCGCGCTCGACGAAGCCACGCGTTAGCCCCGCGGCCGCATTGTTCGCGCTTCTGCATTGCCGTCGATCGTAAAGCCCCGACGCGGGGGATATCTCTTGGGGGTGATTTAATGGAATTTGCCGAAAACGATTGCCGGACGTAAGGAGGTAGGCGGAAGGGCGCGGCGAGTGAAACGGTCGACTCGTAAAATTTACTACTACGCCGGGCATAAAGTGTATCGCGGGCGCTCGCAATTATTTGTCCAATAATTTATTCTCCGACAAAAAGGGGGCGACCGTGCGGGCCAGCGCGACGTTTATACTGCCAGCAAGTAATGCACGGTCGATGTAACGGTGATTTAGTGGTAAACGAGCGTGGTATAAAGAGAAGAAGTCGTCGAAGCGGAGAGCCGGAAAGGGGAAGAAGAGAGAATGGGACACGCGATGAGGACGGAGATTTTGGCCGCGGCTCAAAGCGCGTATCACGTCCACTCGGGAAAGCAGCCTTTCTCTTGGAAAGGTTCCGCCAGCCTCCCTGGCAGAGGTGCAACGAGCGTGTAATGCACCTCCTGCGGTTTCCACGGGATCAAGTATCCAGATGATTCGGTTTACTTCGCTCTCGCCAGGACCGATTCGTCTCATCTTCGCCGTTCATCGACCAGCATTCGGGATGGACAAATGCGAACTTGCTTCGCAGTCGCTGGCCGCGTTTACAAGTTTCTGCATACCCCTGATTGCTTCCCCAGGAACCGTTTTCGAGTTACCGAGAAGTTATTAATTGAATACAGTATGCCTGACGTACTATCGTATTGTTGCGGATTTTAGGATAAATCTATTGCTGCATTACACATCGATTCGCAATTTCTTGGTCGGAGCGAAAGAGTAGAAAAACGCGCGAATACCACTCGGCGTTTGTTTCATCCGACAGCACGCGTTCCTCGGCTCTAATTGCGATCCGCAGAACCGAGTCACCCGCGGAGTGAATACGAAACGAGCAGCAAGCGACTCTTACGCTCGCACGATTCGAAACAACCGAAACGTGTGGCCGTATCGTATCCAAAAAACACGTGGGTGGGTGATCGAGGGAGGAAAAACGCAGGACGATCGTAGCAGAAACCCTGTAGACAGGATTTGGCGCAGCATGGGCCATTCCGTTACACGCGTACTTTGAATTCAAACGTCTCGACGTGCATTCATGGCTGCCATATGCAAAACACCGGGATGTTCGACCGGCTAGGTCTGCTTCGAGGCGATAAAGGCAGGAAGTTTAAAGTAGGTTCACGGAGAAAGAGAGAGAGAGAGAGAGAGAGAATCAGAGTTCAAGGGTTGGCGAGGGGGATGCATTTAGCGCTTAATTCAGACCACGATGGTTGGTTTCTCGATGTGATTCAGTGGAACTGAGCCGCCCCTAGCCGACGCCTAATGAAGACACATGCTTCGAGCAGCGCAAGCCAAATGATACCTGGCTCGTGCATACGTTCCGCATGTCGTTGCGTTCGGTTCCGTTCCATTGTACACGCTAATGGTGTTCCACGTGTGCAACTCGGTCGCCTGAAAATTCAAGGCTTCCGACGAACGAGTCTCGCGTATTTCTCGTAGCGTAAGAAGCTCAGAAAACAATTGTCCGGGTTCAGAGATATATTTCGTTGCTGGGTAGAATATTACGTTAGAAAAGTTTACGTGTGCACTTTGTACGTGAAATTAACATTAGGATTATGATGATCCGGAAAATTCGCTAACTCATTACGTCTCTTTATAACAGTACTAGGTTGCAAAGGAGAATCTAACTACGTTAACATTCTGCGTGAATCTATTTTCATGATTCTGCCAACGTAATATATTTTAACATCGTCTCCCGTAAAAGGTAGCCATCAGGGATTAATTGATAGTAATTGCGGTTTCAATGCATCACGAGGTCTGGTCTCCGCTATTATTCTTCTTGGGACAAATATTTCGGTCGCCACGCAGTCTACCCCGTGGAAGGGCTCGGGCGGGAAGCAGTCAGTCGCAGAATCGGAGGGTGGTTTAATTTACAGCACCGTGATCCGGGATTCTATGGGGGATTACCACCAGGGAATTTTGCACTCTCAGAACGTACGAATCGGGAAAGGGTATTAGATAAACATTTCGGGACGAATCGCATCGGGATTCCGAGGGTTCGTTTCATTCGGTCACGTTTAAGCGTTTACGAGACAGTCAAGTCAGATTGAGAAAGGGGGAACGAAGATGTGAGAAGTTTTAAGAGATAATATTATGATTTAAAGGTAGTCTATTTTTCAGATAAGCCATAAGTTCTAATTGGATATAAAGATCTCCCTTGCACTCCCAATATACAAATTCATACAGTTACTTGTCCAAGTCTACAGATGACTTCTAATTTCCCCCCCATTATTTCACCATTCTTCATTCTCCCCACAAAACGTCACCCATAAAGAAGACCCTGGTACTGTAACCCCTCCGACTGTCACTGACCTCGCCACCAAGAGGTCACGCGAGATCGTCGACAGTGCTACAGCACGAGGAGGGCAAACGCGACACCGGAGAATTGACCAGGGTACAGGGCGAAGTCGCGACGGAAAGAGTTAATCCAATGCAAAGGCTAGTTTCAATTTGGTGCGAGTGGCACCCATGGGAGATGGTCGCATAATGGCTCTGCGGTTCCATCGGCGATCCCTTGCGTGATACAAACAGCAACGTAGACTGGACGATATATATCGGGGACGGCCGTTCGAATGATAGCACCCGCGAGGCTTCACGTTTCTCAGGAAATCACAATATTCACCGGGTGGGTCGAAGGCGCATCGCGCCACCTCACCGGAGGCAGCGTAGTCGTGGCCCGCATCCGGTAATATCTCACGATGCGGAAGCGCGATAAGGTATCACGAGAAGCGTTCTCGGTGCACTCTGCGTGGTCTTCCTCGTTCTTCCGCAGTATTTCTTCGTCGCGAGCTTTATAAAAATTTATTGGCGCGACCAGATTTCCCTGGATTAAGCGATCGATCGCCGGTCGCGAACCGGGTCACAGAGTGACGTAATGTCCTTGCGAATTACAATAGAGGGAGATCGATGATCGTTTCGCATTTTCTAGCAAGTTGCAAACTTACACGTGCATGAGAATTTTATTTCATACATGGTATATGATGAGAAAAGGTATTATTCAGTTTCGATACTCATTATAGTGAAAACCTCTGAATCCTGCTCAACATCGTCATCGATCGTTTTCCATGACGCGCAACCGATTTCACACCGTAGATATATTCCAGCTATATCAGCGATATGCAGCCTTTTGCGCGCTCTGACCTCCCATTCATCAAACCATGTCTCCGCGCGCCTACTTCTAACTTCATACATCACTATTACCCTGCCTCCCCATTAGACCGACCGTTTGCGTCGGCTCGTCGCCCGATGTTCGGGATCAACCGGCAGAAATGATATCAACACGATCACTGGACACACAACGGCTCAGAAATCGGATTTATTTAATAATAATCATTCCTGGCACTAAATTAATTATTCATCTCCGCTCGGCGCGCGCTATCGATTACATTAATCGCGATGGCGACTTTCCTTTCTCGCAGGTCTACCGATGCAGGCATCTCCGTTTCGTTCGAATAAATCATTCTCGTCCGAAATCTGTGCGGAGAAGGTGGCGTAAGTCCATCTTGAAATACAGCTCCCATGGGCGGCTCGTTCCTACCAGCGCTGTTTCGTACCGTACCTGCATTTTTATACAAGCATGGCTAACGGAGAAACAACATTGCTGGCAGAAGAAGCTTCGAAAAAGAAAGCAAAACACGGTGATAACTGCTAAACGAGGGAGAAACAAAGGACGAAGCAAAGTTACGTCCAATCTAAAGAGGGACTGCCCTCTTTTTTTTTCCTATCTTTGCAAAACGTCCCGCGCGTGACGGAAGCTTCAAACGAGATTTACTTAACTCGTTTGCTTCGCGTCCGCCACGAAAGAGCACGAGGACACGATTTAATCGAATCGAGCGAACCGCAAGCCGGACAACTCGTCAGAGGCCGTGTGCTTTCTTTGCCGTCGCTCGGTGGAACGCGCGCACTTTTATTCGGGAAAAGGGGCGCCCCGGTCCGTTTCGCGGGGGCTTGCCACACGATAACGACGTAATCAATCTTATTCCCGGAGAGATATATTCCAGCTGATACATTAAGCGCTCAAACTTCAAGTAGCAGAAGAAAAATTCACCGACGCGCATTCAGATTCTCCCCGTCCCGATCGTTAAGGCCGCCCGATTCAAACCGGTTTAATGGGATTTCTGGCGAACGCTGAAAAGAACATTTTAATACGGCCTCTCTTCTTCCGTTCGCTTATTTTTTTTTCGCTTCCTGCACGAGGAATATCGTTCGTACGGCAAGCATCCCGCGGTAAAAAGAAGCATGGGTACACTTATGCTTTGTACGGTCGGGAATAGAGATCTTAGCGCGCATGGAGATCATTTCGAACGAGTGTATTGATATTCGGTATAGTATTTTCTATGGAAACATTAAAAAACATTACCAGCCGCTTCCCGGGGATCGAAGGATGCGCTTGAATACGCTTATCGGGAATATGCGAGAGCGCGTTTCGCATTCGGAAATCGCGATCATCGGGGAACAGGCAGCGCAGAAACGAGAGGATTCCGGCACGAGTAAAACGGCGGAAGTGCGAGACGAAAGCCGGGGGGGGATGAATACATTTAAGAACGTTACGGTGACGGGTATATCTCCGAGGGAAATTCCTCGCAGCTTGCTAAGAAGCTATACACAAGGGATACGTCGAAAGGCACGTATTACCGTGTTGAAAAATTGATGTATCGTGTATAGCGTGCGGAGGGGAAAGCATGCCGGGATCTTTGCCATCCCGCTGCAATTACAAGTAATTTTCTGTCAATTATAAATACAAGAAGAGTATTCGACTTCTAAGCACGCAGAGGTGGAAAATAATAAACGATGGACGAATGGAGAGATAATAATTAACCGCGATGTGGTTGGTAGTTTAATCGAAGCAATGAAAATTTTCTTGGAGCGTCCTTCACTTCACCGAGTGCATCTAAATAGACTCAAGGTTTATTGTATCGTACGGTTCAACCACGATCGATCCCTTCGTGCAAATGGAAATTATCCTAGAATATGCATCCGTTTGTAGCCGAGACGGTCCAAGGGAACATTTAATTATACCTTATCCCATTCTCGACTCGCTATCGAACCCCATTATTACGTAATACACCGGTATTAGATAAGCTTTAGATCCATTACCCACTAATATGTACAAGGACCCGGAGAGATCCCCTCCATCCGTTAGATAGAGGAGCCAGGAATGTCGATAATTGCGGTATGAACTGCCGATTATCGGCACTCAGCGATGCTGCGTGTCATGGATCTCGCTGTGAAATCCATTTGATCCGCCCTGTCTATCAGACTTTCGCGGCTGAACGTTCGTCGATGTCTCCCCGCGTGGTCAACACTTAGAGTTATGGTGCGAGACACTCGATTTCCCGGTGAAAATTTATCTCGCACAGAAGAAAAGACCCTGTCACTCCGTGCATGCAATTAAAAGAGCTCAATTCGCTTTCGACCAGATCTGTCCATCACGGGGTGGTCGGTTCGTAAATCACTAGAGTCTAGAGCCTGATTCGCGAACCCTATTGAAGTCTCTCGAAAAGGAACCGAAGGTATCCGACAATCTGCAGACTCTCTTCTTCCTTCCGGTTTTCTTTTTTGTCGTTCCCTTAACTTGTCCCACTACAATTTTGAATGTATAATCAGCCCCTTTTGTACCTGCCTATTAGCTTTTTAATCGCCTCGTCGCTGAGCTTTATTCGGCATCCTCTTCCTCGTCGCCCCTTTCTCTCGCGTTTTTCTCTCGAATTCCGTCTGTCTCTCGGTCTTCACCCTCACCGCGGCTCGGTACTTTTTTTGTCTTTCTTAAATTCTACCCTCTACTCGTTAAAATTCTACCCCGACCTTGCCCCATTCACGCCCTTCCTTTCGCTTCACCGCGAAAAACCCTCTTCTCCTTCGCTTTCTTTCTTTCATTTACATACTAGCTCTTTAATCGTTCCGCTGTCCGACTTGCCCGCTTCTCGATCAATCGGTGTGCTCCCCTTGCCCGTTCTTTCGTACGAATTCCTTCCGCCGCTCGCCTCGTTCTTTTTGCGCCCGGCACGTTTATTGGAGCCCATTTTTATACCCCTTCCAACCCTTTTCTTCTCTCCTTTATCCATTTAGCCAATATTTACGTGGCTTATTCTATTTTCCCCTTACGTGTTCCTTCGATCCTTTCGGTTGCCCACTTTGACCGTTCTCCGTCTCTTGCTCATTCTTTACTTTAAATTCTATCCACTTTCCTTCTCCCACCGCTGTTAACCGCTCCTTTTGAACTCAACCCCGTCTCGTCGAGCTCTTCTTTTGTCCCTCCATTTTTTTTTTCACGTTCCCTTCCTCGCCAGCCCTCCGCACACCCTCCGACCGCTGCTGTCTCTGCGCCTCTTTGTCCACCTCTCCCACGTTCGTACCTATTCGGCCGGCTTTACTTAGTTACTTACTTGTTCGCTTCTATCGCGACTCGGCTCGCCGTACGTGCCGCCACGGGTCGGTGACTGGCCTTCAGGAGTGGCGGCCTGTCTACCGCCAAAGGAGCACAAAACCCGACCGACGACGATCCGCCGCGCGACTAGTCCGCCCGGCTAATTGGAATTGCATTAATTCCTTTCTTCGCCGGTTGCTTACGCGTTAGCCTAATAAGATTTTGCCTCTTAGTATGCGCGACAGGTATCCTCCGCGAAAATCCCTGTCTCTTCCGCGTCCCTGGCATTCCACGCGTTTTTCTTCGGCTAGTCGAGAATCACGCGAATTCGATGGTCGGCGGTAGACGCGGCAGACTCACAAACAGCCAGGCAATTTATTGATAGAACGCGGAAATACGTTTGCGGAGATGTAACAAAGGTGGAATAGGTTCACGGAAATTGACGTCGTTAATTACGTTACGGGGTGAGTTGGCTTCACGCGAAGTCGCGATTAACCGACTGCTGAGCATGCTAATTTTTCTCGCCCCTCGTTTGATTAAGGATATCGATAAGATATCATTCCTTCCGTAAGTATTTCGTGGACAGCACAGATCGTAGATAGATTAATATTTGAAACAGAAAAGGGCGAAAACCCTTTTTCCTCTGCCATCACTAAATGCTTGTAAATTTATTTTTGATTACACCTTGTCTATTAAAAAGTAACTTTATCCCTAATTAGGCAGCAAAAAATTCATCGCACTTCGGTCCAATGAACGAGACATTTGTCCAATTTTTGCCGCTTGTACGTGCGCCTCTACCTCGATCAAGGTGGGATCGTACTTTCGACTGTTTTACACCACAGAAAAGTATTACGATTACGAATGCTTTCGAGGAGCTTTTTGTCACGTATTCAGGAACTTGCTTTTTCATTCAGATTTCTCGGAGCGTGTTTGCGTTTCTCTCTCCTTCAATGAATTCTCTTCTCTACGCTGAATGCATACCGTTTAACCATCGCCTAAGAAGGGCGTACAATGGACATTGGTACCGTCCTTGTGCTTTTCCGCGTTGCGTCCCTTCCTTTCTCGCGTGACCCGATTTGGACCGTTTCAATAGATCTCCCCGAATACATGGACCAGAATTTTTTCCAGAAAATTAGCCCAAAGACAAACGTTGCTACTTTTAGAAACGCACACTGAATCTTTTCTTATTGAGTCATTGATAACCATGGCCCGGTTCGCGAAGGGAATTGTATTAAATTGCGCATTTGCATAAACATCCCTTTTCCGATTCTGCAAAATGAACGCCAAGATTGCAGGTTCCTATCTTTGGAAGTTTATTCGAGTGTGACTCTGCAGTGCAATGCGGCGCTGCTTTTCGAACGATTGGACAATGTATCAAAGTGACCGAATTCTTTGACCGCGTTGCAACGATCCGGGCAAACAATGCAAACGGTTTTTGCGCTTTGCGAGGATGTGTGATAATTTCGGTTAATTTGTAAGCGACCAGGGCACGCTCGCGGACAAACGTTCTGCGCATTGATTATTTAAAAGGGAACGCTGCGATACGTTTCCTTTACGATTGAATGGTACAGCGTGTGGTTAAATAATAATCAAAGAGCGTGCTTTGACGTAGGGTTCGTTAATAAAACGTAACCGTATGTTTTCAATACGTTACAGGATGGCAATAAATACTGTAAGTACGTATTAATATATTCGAACGCTCGTTGCTTTCCAGTGCTCGGAATCGATTCGTGAAAAATTATTGAAAGCCATTCTTCAACGCCTCGCATCCAGTAACCCCTGCAATTATCGTTCACTTCAATGTAAGGCGGAATTCGCTGGAGGAAATATTTAAGAAAATTTATTCTCGATTCGTTCTTCTATCTCACTGGCTGATCGCAGATTGTCATCCGCCGGTGCACCAGTCGCTCGCAACGTGATACGATTTTCTTGCACCGCTCTGCTTCCTCCTCGAATCGGCTGAAAATCGGTGCCATTATCGCGATAAGATCGCAGCCTAACGCAACGATTTATTCGCCGCGCAATTGATTCACGCTCATCGGTAACACCGCGAGGCGTAACCAAGCCCATTTTCATTGCGATTTAATCACTCGGTCAAACACAATAAATGCGCGGGCCCACTTAATAAATCCCCCGTCTAAAATCTCGCGCCTATAACCAATTACGGTGGCGTTTAATTATTTATCGCGCTCTCCGGTGCCGGAGATTCCCCGTAGGCTTTGCGAATATCGGCCGCGCACCGGATGCCGGGAACGCCGGACGGGGGCCGGCCGGTATTTAATACCCGAGCCCATATTTAATTACGCTATATGTTTATACGAATTATTGCGGCGGAATTAAAATTCCCACATCGTTAATACGTTAGCCCCAGTGTTGGTTGTTCGTTGGTCGCGTTCGCGTTTACCCACGCTCGTTCTTTCCTGTCATCGCTTCGATTCCATTATTATAGTCGTTCGCGAAAAGATGCGAAAATAGGCAGCGTCGACTACGGGGGAGACTTTTCTTAACACCTTCTTCTCGGAGAGTTGAGTTTTCTGCCATTTTTCCCCGGTACCTCTTCTCGAAAACGCGCACTTGCTTGTACACATAATACGTAGCAACCAGTCGGCTAGTTGACAGACAGCTCGGCTAATGGACCATCTCTCTTCTTAGTTCTCATCAACAACGGCTATTGTTGACTTCGCGTCTTCCTTCGTGACGGCACTCGCACGGATCGCACGTACACGTCACCAGCCAGATTCGCCTGCTTTGCCCACGGATATCGTCGCAAACCCTCCGCTGGAAATTCCTTTTATTAATGTGTCCGTGCTGGCGCCGACCTGGCCGAGTCGATATCCCTGCGGAGACCTAGCATTCTGCTTGACAAGAGGGTGGCGAGTACGTCTCGTTGAAGCGTATAGATTCCTGTGCAATGAAAGGTCAATTTAGCGGAGGATTAAAGGAAATACGTCTGGTCTGTTGGAAGATTCGTCCATCTGATAGAAAGATGGTCCATATCCGAAAATTGATCGCGTTGTCTGGATGTTGACGTTTATATTGAAGTACGAGGTCGATGAAACAGATATGTTGGAAAACAGAAGGGGGATGTGTAGGTTGCAATCAATTAATGGTTTCATGAATTTTATAAATACGTTTCCCATAACTGGTGTAATAACTTATTGTGTTTGACGACCAAACAATTATTCCCCGATCCAACTGCATATCCAACTAGCCGACAGCAACAACAACGTGGACAGGATCCGCCCGAACAAAGAACAGCTTCTTGGAGCCACCCCGTGCGACTTCTTCCGCGAGCTTGCTAACTCCTCGTTAAGCACATTTTCCTAGATAACAATGGCATCCTAATTTCCTCTGCCGAGGATTCATTCATCTGCCGTGGAAAGTCATCTGTTTCCTTTGAAATCAGACAGAAATTATAAGCCATTGATTCATGCTGCTCCGTCAGAGTACGCGGTGTCCCGCGTTGTCGGTGCGATCTTCCATCACAGCATTCTCTTCCACCCTCGATCCGCTCCTCGTTTTATCGTGCATCCAGGAACGATGTTATACGCGACGTGGCTGCGTTTAGAAAGGGTAAAAGATCGGCGTTGCCCCGTCGCGGCTGGAGATGCGTGAATATAATGATAGAGCGAGGGAGAGGGCTAGCGTACGGCGGAGCTCGAGGGTCGAGTGGAGAAAGGACGAGGGTGGAGAATATCGTAGACGAGGGGGAAAGAGTCGGGCAGGCGAAGAGGAGTATGCGAGCGAGGGTAATGTACTGTTCTCACCTCCGACAGGCCCTCGGGGCTTCCTCGGCTATCCTTCGTTGGCGTACGAGCCAGCTAGTATGCAATGGCGTGTTGCGCGCACCACCCTGTACGAATACACTGGCGCGCATGTTACTGGAAAGGCGATGTACCTGGATCCGCGCGTGCAACGCGTAAAATCGCGGTACGTGCAGCTGAAACGCTTCGCTCGTATCTGATTATAAATGTCCAGTGTATTACGATCAAGCGATAGAACGAGATAACTATCCATCGCTTTACTCCTTCGAGAGGGAACTTGCTACCCGTATTTTTTTTTTATTTCTTAAGAAATCGAAATTACAAGGATTCGATAGCGGAAGCATTACATGTATAGAGATACATCTTGAAGCAAGAGTTGTTTTTAAGGATTTATTGGCAGACGTTACTCTAACAATTTAATCGAGTCTTCTCTAATAGAACAATAACGTTATTGATATATCGATTGTGATCTTGATATCCCCATTTAGAACAGGGCGAAGGAAATCAGGTTGCAGACGATTTAACTGGATGTTTACCGAGAAAAGAGATTCCAGAAATGGCGATCCATGCAATTTGTACTTGATTGCAAATTGGAAGGTTTTCCAGACTGAGATTGTTCGTATTTTCATTCCACGTACACTGGGTCGTCTTGAAGATATCCGTAGGAAAAGTGGCTGCATTCTATCGAATCATAAAGACAGACTAGAACGAGCTACGCGAGGTGCTCTTGTGTCTGCTAACTATATCAGAAGCGCCGAGATATCGGCTGGAATTCCCCCGATTCCTCGTCAAGATACGGCTTATGCGCGGAGCACGGAGCACTCGAAGAATACATTAGTGCACTTCGACAAATGCAATTCGGTGGCACAAGAATACGGGACTTGAAATCGTTCCAGCTAGAATTTATCCACGTCGAAGTAGTGCGAGTCTTTTAATAACGACGTACGGGACTTTTATCATATTATAAAAGTGCTAACGCGAAACGACGGGGCGAGATATTAAAATAATATCAGGGTCATTAGGTAAATGGGTAACATCGTAGCCCATGGATGCTGGAAATCTCATTAGCCCACTCATAAAATTTAATAAATAAATTCAAATTAAATACAAGGAGACGAGCTAAAATATTAATCTCCATGGAGACTGAGTAAAAAGAATAATTCAATCAATCCTATTGACACGAACATCCAAGCGTATTCAATATTAATGGCCGGAAATTATAGTAAGCATACTGTACGAGACAAAACGAACGCGAAAGCAGGGATCGAGGGAGGAAGAGGAGGGCGACGCAAGCTCGGTCAGAGCGGTAAACGAGAGGGATGAAGAAGAGAGAGACCACGACAAGGGCTGCTGACAGACAGTGACGGGTACCACTTTATCTGCGACACGATTCTGCGCTTACCGCAGCCCACCCGTTCACCATCGCCGTCACCGATGCCACCCACGACCGATCTGATCTGATCTGAACCTACTCGATCCGATCCTTTACTCGCGCTCCGTGTATCTATCGCCTTCCTTCTTCGATCGTCGCCCTTACCCCTTTCTGTCGTTCCGCCGCGCGATCTTCTGTTTGCCCCGCACTCGTGACGCTTATTTTTTTTAGCGAAAATACAGACACCAGCGATTCGGCTTTATCGCCAGGCGAACTTTTCTAAAAGAAGTTCCGTGCGAATTCGTGGATCGGTGATAATAATCGAATATATTATTCTGCATGGGTAAGATGTGAATGAAATTGATTTTCATCAAACTTTCTTACGTTAAAAGAATGTCATGCATTAATGCAACATTTGTCATCTAATTTCTGGCTTGCATTATAAATCATAGCTAATACATGAAGCTCTTAAAATGTTTAACTTTCAGCACTTATGATGTGCAATCTTCCTAGCGCGTATTTTTAGTACGATTTGTGAGAGGATGTCGAAGGGTCCGTTCGTCAGGAATCACTTTCAAAAACTCACAAGAACGTTCGATTCCAAATATGCTGCATGTCTGTATATCTATTTCCCTGCTAGGAATACACCGCACGAATTTTTGTCGGCAACTTTCGAGTCAATTTCCGCACAAGGAGTGAGCCGGTGCATCCTAACGTGAATCACGCGTGCCACTCTATATCCATCCGCGAGGATCACAGATTTCTGAATCCCATGAAAGTGAATACACGTGGCATGCGTACAGTATACGTTTCCCATGAATCTGTAAAAGGTGTGTGCGCATCATCGCTTCTACGGCACGAAGTGAATGAAACGCGGATGAAACTCGGTTTTCTTCACTTTCTATCGTGAAAATTCACGAAATCGCGTCAAAGTCGACAATGATTAACATTCAGATTTTAACGTGTAACTCTTACTTCAACGTGATCGAAATTATTATAAATTATTTTGCAAACGGAAAATCGTCATCCCCGACGAAGTTATAATCAAGATAGAGCAACATTTTTTCCCCCCCGAAGCATCAGATAAACTCCAAGCTTGTCTACGAAATTCGATAGAACCTCAGTTGAGATTGATGGTCTCAATCTCATTCATAACTCTAGATGAGTTGAAAAACTTTATCCCGTCGTTCTTTTGCAACTACGATTAACGTTCAAGCACTATCAGCGGGATGAAACATCGAAGCTAATTCGAATCGCGACGAGGTATTCGAGTGAAATCTACCGAGAAAAATGATTCCCAGCTCGCAGTCCAATATCTTGGCCTGCCTGTCCGGCTGATTAAACTTTCTTGATTCTTACCTCTGCAGCTGTCTGTGGCAACCAGTGTATTCTCCCGCTTTTATATAGCCGATAAAAAGATTCTCATTCAAGATGAAAATTCATTAAACATCAACTTTTCCATTAAACTCCGTAATCGGGAAAAAAAATTTACAGTAAAATCTGATTGAATAAACTTCGTAGATGGCTGTTTCATTTACGTTGTACAATCTTTTTGTTTTGATGTGATGAAAAATATAGAAAGATATTATATTAACGGACCATTAATGGTAAAAAGTGATAGAGCGTAGGCGACGGGGGTGTTCGCGATATTGCAGCTCGTAGCTATTCATATCTCGCTTTTATTCAGGAACTCCATACGAATAGCGTGCTTTCTACGAAGCATCTGGTGAGTCGCGATCTTATCTCTCATAAAATATTATCGAGGCACCATCTGCCAGTTACGCGAAATCCGCCGGGGAAAAGTTGCATTTATCCGTTCCGCGCGTTGCAGCCGCGCGGAAGTAACGCGCTCGAAGATTAAAGAAAGTGATCGCTCAGGAGAATGTATCCTTGAGCCGCTGCGCCGCCACTTGAAGTCCGTCCCACCCTCGCGGAAAACGGCGGAGGTTCCTTTTCGAGTCCAATGAAAATTTTATGAACTAATATTCGTCTGTTTCGAATAGCCCTACGAAAGTGGGGAAAGGAGACTCGAGGACATGTAAACGACGACGAACGTTTCTTTACTCTCAGGGCCACGGAACAGTGAACAAAAGTCGAGGGAGATACATGGCGTTCTTTTTTATTCATACCCTTCTCTGGAAAGGTACATCTGTTCGAGAGTTGATCATTCGTACTTGGGATCTGGAGATTTGTTTTACCTGCCCCTTTTAACTTTCCTATTTCTCATCCCATCTCGAGCATGTTCACGGTATTGACGTTTAGAAACATTTCTAAAGAAACATTTCGAGGTTGCGGCTCTTAAATACCGTCTTGATAAAACAACTATGAATATTTATAGTTTAATTGTATAAGAGATACCGTGAACGCGGAGCAACCCTGCGGCCCTCCACCAGGATTTGTTTTCCTCCGCCCGTGTTGCTTTCTCCGTCTTCCGTTTCTCTCTTTCCCCACTGTTCTTCCTTCTCTAGGAGAGTAACTCGACCGAAATTCATGAAACATATTTTCAAGGCAAGCCCGCCACAGCTGTATTTACCAGACTTTAATTATATCGCTGGGATTTCCCACATATCTACTGCAAAACCGATCTCTCGTCGCAATCAAACACAGTTTCACGCAGGTCTTTCATCCTCCACCCCGCTGACGATCAATTTCGCGAACCGCGTGAAGCTTTTGATAAAAAGAGGAAGAAAGGAGAGTGACGGAGTTAATCGCACAGGGGCAAATAGATATTCCTTTCTCGGAAAATCGGACCGACAAAGAAGCTAATTAATTTCCGCGTTTCTTCGGCCGGACGTTCAAGCAACCGGGCCGAAAAACGTGCTCTAGACGCAAGCGCGCGCGTGCTATTTATAATTCATTCTAGCTCAAAGTGACGGGGGTGGAACGGGCTGGGATAGGGTTGGAAAAGGAATGACAGGCGGGCTGTCGGAGAACGTTCGACGTCCACAGCCCTTTTCGCGTCGTTTGAAATCCAAAGCGGAAAGCGGCGCGGCAGGAAAAGCGTTTGCCTGACCTCTTTCTCTTCCTCTCTGCTTGGCTTCTTTCGTGTAAACAATAATCCGGTCGGGTAAACAGTCTGATAACGAGAAGGGTGTAGCCTGGCCCCCGTTTCTCGCCCCTGTTCCCCGCGGATGGAAAGTCGGGAGGTCGAACACGGTGGAAAGGATCCACGGGCTCGAGCTGGGGCGCGCGCGCGCGCGCCCGCTAGTTTTATTTAAAAACATTGCTTATGCAGAGCGATGTAAATGCCACGTTTCAGTATTTGGCGTGCAAACAACCGCCGCGTCTTCATCATGGCTAATGACGTTCGTCTGCCGCCCTTTTGGAACACGCCGCCGCACTGGTTCGACGATTCGCAAAGGTCCATTTATACGTGTGCTGATTCGAGCGCGCTCCGGCCACAGTTTCTAGCCGACGATATTTGTGCGTGTCCCGGCCGGAAATCGATTACCGTACTTTCGAATGAAGCAGTTTATACGCAACCGTGTGCAGGGCCCGGGCGTGCCACGGCCGGGGTTCCTAGCCGCCTCCGATATTTGGCCGTGGCTCGGGCGGGGCACAGACAGCCTCTTGAAAAGGTCGCCTTCAAGAGATTACAAGGAACATTCTCTGTCCACAAGGAATACAGTTCTTCTAGTTTCTGCTTAATCTTTATGAAATTAATTTTAATGAACTCCGGAGAATTCTGCAATTAAAATGCCACCAAACACGACAGAAACTGCATAGTTTGTTCTTAAGTTATAATAGTACGTCGCTCTGGAAAAAAACCCGGACACGGCACGGTGATGTGTAAATGGAGCCCAAATCTTCGTTTCCATTTGCGCTCAGATGTACTTAATCTTGGTCGCGTGTCGTCTGGCTGGCCGGACGTCAAGAATCACGGGGTCCCGTTTCGCGAATAAACAATTCAAGCTTAATTGCGCTTCAAGCTCAGCATTAAGCGGAAAAAGACAATGCTCTCTGCTCATTCCGCGCAAACCATTAGCATTAGCGAGTTGTCCTTTAAATTAAAACTTTGTTAAAGTTCACACTGCTATGCCGAGTTTCTCCGCGCCACCTGCTACTCTTTCTCGAAGAACAATCATTTTGCTTGCCAGTGTCACATCTTCTTGGCGAATAATTTCCCCGTCAAAATCTCTATCATTCCCCCTTCCGTAGCGGTCACGAGCAAACGTCGTATTATATTCTGTTCCATGCAAATCCAAGACGATCGAGAACATCCCGTATCGAGCCAAGGATTACCTCGATCGTCTCCGCGCTCGGAGTTGGTACACGGTACAGCGCCTAGAATTTCCCGGATAATTTGACCAGAGCGAACCCGCCAGCCTGTGATTTGCGAGCTCCCGATGGATAGAGGCGACGCCTCGCGGATAAGACGTCCAAGGCAGACAGTTGCAAAGAGCGAGGCCAAGGGATGAGTGGAAGTAGAGACAAAGGGGGTTGGCGGCAACGGAGCGCGTGACGGAAGGGGGTGGTAGGCAAGACTCGACAATTTGCCATCGAGTTTGCGAGCGACTTCCTGCCAGCCCGAAGCTTCGTCTCCTAGACGAGGCGGAACCGAAACTACCTGGGTTAATCTATGTGAGAACCTAAGCAGCTGCCTTTGGTAGAAGGAAGCCTGTCCTTCTCTTATTTCCCTCGAGTTGACGGCGTGGAGCAACAACGGGGCTTACGACGCGATACCGCGTTTCTTAGCGCTCCGTTCGTCGACAGCCTCTCGATTACGGTTTACGCGGAATGTCAGGTGTTTGTGTATTATTACTGCAAGCAATTTACCTGGGAATCGATACCTCTGTTTCGCGGATCCGCGAAGGCAGGGCGCGATAACGGTGGGGAGGGCCAACTTGTTTACGCAGCCCCGGCTAATGCATGCAGCGACAGGGGCAGAAACTGCTCCGCATTAATTTAATAATCAAGCGTTAATTATATACCGTTGTCGAGTTCCGGCAAGCGAAACGCTGCGAAATATTTTAGCGCGCCCTGGTTTGCTGGAGAAACATGCGAAGATTTACAGGGTTGTTGGATGAATATCATTGCTATTATCTTGTGCTTTCTGCATTTCTTTTCACCGCTCACTTCGATTATTGCATTTACGATTTAATAAGAATCTCTTTATTTGTGTTGCAGGTAAGTGTATCCACGATTCCGCCCCTCCGATGAAACGTTGGGCATTCAAGGGGATGAGAGCTGGTCAGGGGAAGAGAGCGGCAGGGCTCGTACCGTTGTATGGAACACGACAAAACTCGTTACACCATGATTCTACAACGTTACATCGAGGTTTGCAAACTTAAAACGAGTTGCCCGTTCGAAATGAACTAAATACATGGTAGTAGTTCGAGCAACGGGACGCGCGTTGTTAATAGCTCGGAACTCGGTCGCTTTGGGAAATTCGCGGAAGAAACTGTTGATTTGCATGCGGGAGTTACGTGGGGAGTCGAAATTAGTTTGCCAGCAGTCAATTTGCAGGACACGGCCGAGTGAGGAAATAATATTTTAGAAGACTGGCACCGCTTTGAATACTTCAGGGAATAATGGAGTGTGTAGCGGATCGATAAAGCACGAGCACGAAAGTTAAATTAGAAACTACTTCACTTCTGGTTCCAGCGTTCCCTTGACTAGTTAATCGTATCAATGATTTATCGCATTCATTATTCTCAATGGGGGCCTTAAACAATGTTTAATATTTCATTGACGTACATACTGTGAAATGGTAATCTTCCCTCGCTCGGTAAATATTTATAAGCAATAGTCAGTGTCGATCTGCAGTTATCAATTTCAAGCCATCTGTTTATTTAATCTGAGCAAAACAAAAACGATTAGCTGCGTCCGCAACTAGTGCAATGCTACACAGAAATGTATATATTGCAAAGTTGCAAATTCGCGCGTTCAGGAGTTACGCGTAACAGTTTCTCGAGAGCAAATAGAATCATAGCGCAGCAGCGTACGACACAGTTGGGAGGTATGCCCAGCCACCTGAGCGCGGAGCTAATTATTATAATCCCCGCGGCTAGGATGGTGCATTAAAAACTAATGTCTCTGATGGGAGGTGAGAATTAATCATCGCCGGAAGCTGTATGCATCCGCTGACCCACTGAGACCGTGGACATGGCCCAGAAATAAGTAACTTCCCGAAAGGCCATCGGTCTCTGCGTACCTAGGACCAGGGTTTGCGGGGTAATGGTCAACTTGCGGATGGAAACATCACGAATTTGTTGACCCGGAAAAGGAAAAAGCCCGAAACTGGTGATAAATGGCGAGCCACCTCGATGTTACTTCGCTCTGAATTGTTATTTATTCCCCCCAATCAACGCGGCTTTTTTGCTCGTGATACGTTCAACCGCGTGATCGTCAGAAATCTGTGTTATCCTTTCATGAAAGTATCAGATGCTTTGTTAATATTTATTTGATAGAAGTTTTTTTTTGTATATCTACACATAATAATTGTGCCTGCTACAATTCATACATGGAAAAATCCAATGCATACAAACTATGCAAACGTTTGAGACTGTTTATCCGTGTAAATACTCTATTCTATTCTGTCGTTTTTCAAATTTGTTCTCCGCAACAATACCACCATGGTGTACCTTGCGCAATATTGCAACAGCATCACGTTTACGTTCCATTCAATAGCGAAATTTCCATTAAACCATGGCATGGATTGTTTCAGCGTGAATGGAGCGAAAGTGTGACGCAACGTCCACAGCTTCTGGTGAAATTAAAATTCTTTCGACACGGCAACGTCGTAAAAGTCTCCGCTAATTTCCGGGGACGATCGCGCCCTGTCGCGAGATAACGATCGCGATAACCGATTACGGGTCTGAATTATGAAGGAAGTTTTAAACTGCCCCGCCTTCATTGGCAAACGCAATTAATTAGCGAGAAACCGCCCGCTTGTGAATTATTCGCTCGCCCCATCTCGCCCCTGTTTCCCATTCTGCATTGCTCATGTTCATAACGCCTTCGCCGAACTTTGAAAGTGGCTGACAATTCGTAACGTCGAAACGTGTGACTCCCGTTTAGCGGAGCAGAAGGCAATTAAATCGGTGCTTCCGGATATCTCGTTATCTTTATTCGTTCAAGGAAGTATGCTTAGATCCTGCTGGCGTTTCGCCGGGGTCAAACAGCAGATTCTCCTCCCGATACCGCATTAGAGCCGGAAGCGTGCACGAAGGTGGCACTCGTTTCGTTGCTACGGCTTAAAAGTGACCTCGAACCACTTACGTTGGCGGACTCGTTATCGGTTCGTCTAAAGTGTCGCTGATATCTAGGAGGAAAGGAGTAGCGGTACGCGAACCCCCCCTGCATTGTGTTCTTGAGGCGGAAATTGCTACCGCGACAGACCAGATATAGCTCTAGATTTTAATCGAGCCCAGGTAGAAATTTATTCCATGATTAAAATCCGGATTAAGGATGTCCACGGTGGCGAAGGGTGAGCAACGGTGTTTCAGTTGCTCGGAATGCATTGGTTAGTGCCATGCGATGTTTTGCTCGTTAGCCCGTTCAAAGGCCAAAAGCTATTAACATCGGGACTCTTCTTGGTTGAATAGCTAGAACTCATTACACGTCCTGCAAGAGCGTGACAGTTTTCGAGGTAAAGTTGGATTAGACGTTGGCAGCTCGTTAGCCGTCCATATCGGCCAGCCACCCTTATGGCCGTAGTATTGTCAGGCTAGTATTAATTATAAAAATGAAAATCTACGAGCCGTCCCATGCACGGGCCGCTGTGCAATCTCTTTTTCTCGTTTTCTTTTACTCGCCAGTACGGACGGGCTTTTATCGGTTTCCGATTTTCTCATCGATTTCCGGCTACACGTATGTCCCAACCTGCTCGTTTCTTCGAAAAACAGTTTCTTTTGCTACGGTACGTGGGCAGCGTGATAATTAATTTTGAACTGCTATTTCACGTTCTTCGCCCAAATGGAAATTACTCATACCATTATATTTGGGAGAACGTTTGGTGTAAGGGTTGACCGATCGTCAGACCAATTCAGATAATTTTTGCGGCGTCGCCACGATGAAAGTGGAGCCCGTTTTTTTTTTATTTTTACGACACTTCAAGCGGGGATAGTTAAGTTAAATAATGAATGAAAATTGGCCGAGCCAGTCTGCTAGGGGGTTGGAAGGCAGGCATCGAGGCACTTTGATGTCTGGCGGCAGCTACCGATTATGGAATCAATTATTGCACGCCACTCTCTTCCGTGCCGTGGCCTTTTTTCAGTGGCGACCAGGCCACCGCTCGGCTTTCAGTCTGGCCCGTGTCAAATTCAACCCCCGAACCCCCGCCTTGGCTGAACCCGTGCACAGGGCAGCAGGATTTATTCCGTTTACGGGAAGAAATTACTCGATCGACGAGAATCACGGAGAACGACGACTCCGCTAAAGGTCAGACCAGCTCGGGTTAAGTTCCAGCCGTGTGCATCAGGACGGCCCATATTATCATCGCATAATCTACGCCAATTATCCCCAGCGTGCAAGAGTATCACGGAAATGGGCCCTAACTGTCGGTACGTGCTCGTTTCCTCCGTTGGCTTGGATTTAACGACCAACGATTTCAATAAAGATGCGTACGTTCGGAATAAATTATGTCGAAAGGTGGACACTGCCTTTCGCATGAAGGATCGTGTAATGAAAGGACATAAGAGTGGAATGCCAGAGCAAGCGATAGAAATCATCAACTTTATTATCGCCAATCATAGCCTATAATGCAAAAACTTAAGAACGGCCTCTACGAGCATCGTCCGAGGTGGGAAACGAGGAACGAGGGTAATACTGGTGCGATTCGATGTCGAATCGTCCTTCAACACTGACTCTTGTTCTTCTTGCTCTCCTTGATGGAGATCACGTAACGCTGAGCGACGTTCAGAGGCGGGGAATACCCGTCCGCGTATGTCGCGTCCTCGAACAGGACTTCGTATTCCTCGGTGGCGGTGGTGGGCAGCTGGTTCACCACCGCCTTGTAGAAGCAGGTCGTCTGAGGGTAGAGCGCCATCACGATCGACCCTTTGGGGAAGAGCGCGTGGGGATCGGTCTCTGGATTAGCCCTCATCAAGGGCAGGGGCACCACCCTCCGTCGCGAGAGGGTGTGCCTGTCCTTCTGCTCCTCGTCGATGTCGTCCACCTCGTACTTGTTCGTCGTCGGGTTGAACTGTACCACCTCCGCAAGGATCCAGTTTTCCTCCTCCTCCGAACCCTTCACTAGAGCCGCCACCATGTCACCCATTTTCGCTATGTACGTAGGTTCGGCTGGGATCGCTCCGCACAGGGGCGGCGGTTTCGCCCCCGGTGCTTTACCCACGTACAGCGGCAGGGTCTGCGCCGTGCTCTGCAGCATCTTCATCAGTGCGCCGCGGCGTATGGTCTCCTTGTTCCCTGCATTGCGAGCCTGTATGCGTCGCTCGTTCCTGATCGCGCGGATTTCATTGATCTTCCCTAGCGCCTTGCGTAGTATTTCCTCTTCCTGTTGGGAGTCGCCCACCGCGGAATTGTAAAGGTTCTTTAATTTCTGCTGATAATACGGGGACACCTTGTCCTCCGGCGTGACCTTCTCGTAGGTCTTCACGATATTGTTCAGATTGTGCTCCGACCGAACGCGTTGGGTCTCAACTTCTTGTACCAAATGGTACAGATTCTTCAACCGTTCTTGGATCTGGGTGGCTGCAGCGTCTGCTGTGAACGGCATCTTGAATTGCTCAAATGGTTTCATGAAAATCGAAACACGCGCAAAACACGGCTTTTACGTCTTCATCGTCTCTTGGTATTTCTGGCTGCGTGTCCTATGAATGGAAATAAGAATATTCTGTGTCCAAATATTCTAGAAAATATTACGAAAAAATTCAATGAACGGCTTTTAAAAAGATCTCGCGCCTCAGAGATTTGAACTCGTGACCTCTGACACCGCGAGTTAGTGCGCTACGCGTTTAGCTATAAGAAAATCTCGCATGTGAGACTTAAGAATGAAACTTGTTGTACTATCTAAAATATAAATGGAATATCATATATCGATTTCAGTAAACATCGCTGTAAAATGAGCATGCAATAACAAGCATCTGCTAAATAAGGTATTTCCTTTTTACATAACTGGAGGAATACTGGTTGAGGGACCAAATTATTGGATCAATACAACCACGTTGCGGAGCGTTCATTAAAAAGTATGCTAAAATCAGAACGTACCTCATTCTGCACAAGTAAAATCGTTGTTCAAACCGTTAACGTAGAACTGTCAAATCCCTATCTTTCTAACGCGAAGTTACAAGCGGCACTAAAGTATTTCAACGGCGTACGATCGACTGTGCGTACGATTCTGCGCCATACTGCTTCCCCCACCGCTCACAAAACGTTGAAATGATCGAAGCTTGAATAGGGAGGTGCTGCCACCGTCTGGGGCTAGACTCAACCATCGGAGCCGCAAAATATCCGCAAGAACCAATAATTCCTTGTAAGCTAAGATTTCCTTGATTGACTTTTCTAAAATCAGCAACGCGCATTAGCAAGAAGAGAAATTAATACACAAATTACCATGCTTTTTAAGAATATAAATTCGTGAATTGTTACTATTGGGTACGGAATAAATAAGTATTTTAGCTCTTTGCGAGACAGCGAAGCAGAAATATTACAATATTTTTCGCATATTTCTGTTGCATTTTGTCAGGGGTTTATGCAAATGGTGCTTTTACAAGACTATTGCAATTTCGTTTTCGTTGAATAGAACGAAAGAATTTCCAACGTTCTACCGCATCGCAAGCTGCATTCAGTAACGATAAAAGATATTACTATTTGCACGAAGCTACTTGTCATGGGCAATTTTTCCATTTCCATACTCTGAAATCCCAAGGAATCGCACACCTTCAGAAATTCGATTTCTATTTCTACAAATCAAATAAATATAGAAGCTTCATCCACACCTTCCCCATAACGGATTACAGTAATTCCCAATCAGAACAATTCCATAAATTCAATCACGAATACATAAACGCAATCGTAGCGAAATATTTCCGACAGTCGAACAGTGCGCAGCTAGCTGTGTTCGCGACGACTCGCACAAATCATCGAACGCATGGGAAACTTCTCTATCGTTCTTGTTAGGTGTTGGATGATGTACCGCCCTTACTCGACGCCGATCGTGCATCAGGAACACGGTGTGTATCATCTTTAACGACGGATAGCGTTACCAATGGACAGTGCACGGCGAAGAATTCCACGGGAAAGCATATCCTCCCCAAGCGCGTTTCACCACGGACGCACCATAAACGTGCATGAGCGCAAAGCGGTCGGGTTCTTGCGAACTCCGTGACCTATTCGCAATGAGATGCGTGTCACGCGTGCCAGTGGCGGGTACGCGGACCTCGCACAAGGCTCGCGAGTACTGAAATCTCAAGCGATTCAACCTGTTCTTAAATGGCGCGAACAATGTGCGAACGTACCGCGTGGGTTAAAACGTTATTTGGTTATTTAAGAGTTTGCCCATTAAACTGTAAAGCTTTGTCCTCGATGGAATGATGGATTATTCTTACCTGCAGACAGAAGCGAGCCCGATCGCCTAATGCTTTGCGAGCGTGTAAGGATTTACCATATAGGAACGGTGGAAGTTTTCTAAGCCTCGGTACTTGCAATAATAATGATCGACTGACATGGCACGGTACTGCGACAAAGGGCTATACATAGTACCGCACGATATTTATGTCTCATTAATTGCATAAGTCACGAGGCATTGTTCGCTCCAATTCTGAAATAGCAAAGAGCCTATGCATAGTTCTTGCTAAAGATAATCTCGCTGAAAAACGGATACAACTGCAAAAGAAATCTTTCGCCAGAGTGACGTTGATGCATCGGAGTATACCTCAACTTTTCCACCATCGCAGTCGCGCGTTCATTATTTTTGAGAAACCCTCGAGCTTCTGACTGGCAATTACTACACCCCCTTGATTTATCCGACACGCAAGTCCATTTGTAATACAACCATGGGAACAAATTATTTGCTCGTAAACGGTGAAAACAATAAATGATCCCGCTCGATTATTACAGGATATTAAAGTCTAATAGATTATCCCGGATTCAGTTGATCGATAGCGTCTGTCCTTACATCGCGCGCGATATTAATACCATTTTCTGGCTGGCACCCACTTTCTCACGTACGTACATCGGCACGGGCGATTACATACTACCAAGCGTATCTCGCACGAGCGATCCTAATGATTCGAAGGACGTCGAAATTTAGCGGGACCCTTCAAACACGCATTTGCACCGGTGCCGTCGGGTTCTTGTGGCCTGTGGCATTAATGTTGCAGCGTTTATTGCAACATCGTGGCTGCGCGCGAGCCTCGTGCGAGGCAGATACAACGTCTGAAATCAGCAGGATATACCGGCAGGGCTCGTCTAATCTCGCTAGCTCGTCGTATACATACATATATCTCTCGCTGCCGGCGCGTGCAATTAGCGTACATTCGTACGTACACGTGTATTATCAACGACTATCGTCCCTGTCATTTTCTTTCTAAGCATTGATTTATCGCCGCGCAGTTGACAGGATAATTGTTGACCACCTTACTGGCGCGCCGCGGCTCGTGTATTGCTATTCCTCTGCAAAATCCGCAGGCCGATAACGCGCGGCGCCCGCTCCGCCGCGTGCTTTGCATATAAAAGCTGAGAGAAATTCGTTTGTCTTTAAATATGATTCATAAGTTGCAACGCAGCGTAATGGGACTGAATCGGGCTTTACATGATAATTAGGCATCAACGGGACGGCGTTCTACGACGGATTAGCAATTCAAATCAGTAGACGTTCTTACGCGACTTACTTTGCATCAATTAGACATAAGATGTTGTTCTAATGGGCGGGCCAACATGAAGCGGACAATGTCGCAATGAAAGTACTGTTACTTTCTTTCTTTTTCTTTAATTGTTCAACTCCAGACACTTCATGAAACTTTTGTCAAGCAAATATTCTAATGCACAGTCTGCACAAAAGTGATTCTAATAATCACGATCGTCCTATGCGTATTAACGGCGATGTTAGTCGTTCGACTGCGAAGCACACCGTCGAAATTCTCGCTTCCCCGTCGAGTAGTCGCGGAACGGCCGCGTGAAAATCAATTCCTTTTTGCTCGGCAACCAGGCGAGGCCCAGAATGGGCCATTAAAACCAGTATTATGAAAGGCGACGAGCTTAGCACTCACAATCCGCGATATTACAGCGTACACTCGTACGCGCGTTTCCGTGGCGCGAAACAAGGCGTCTAACGAGGCGTAAGGAGATGCGGGGCCCTAGGGTAGAATCGCGCACAATGCTATTCACTTTGCCGCCCTGTCTGCTACGTAATATTCGTTTTCAGTACGCGTATCGAGCAACGGTCGCGCATTTCTGCCTCGCAGTTTCGTCCATCTCTATAATTTAATTCTAGAAGAATTCATTCGGCCGTTGCGGACTAATATTTGACAATAGTGTTCGTAGGAATCTCGATATCGCAACATCTAACGCGACATTTCGCTTTTATCGTTCGACAAATTCTTTTGCAGGAGCATAAACTATGCCGTTGCGAACGTACGACACGTTTATAGACACCGGAATCGAACGAAAGGCAAGAACAGCACCGTAACGCGGTAAAGCGAGCGCGCGCGCGCGCCCGCTCGAAATTTATTATTGCTCCCGTGACATTTATGCGCGGAGCACACGACCGGGAACACGCTGAAAACACGCAGAAAACAAAGAATCGCATCGCGGGGAACACGGGGATCCCGCGTAAATCGAGGAAGCGCGTCGAGCAGGTCTAGCGAACGAACGATGCGCACATCCCGTCGCGTACGGCTCCGATTTTCATCTAATATCGATGCTCCGCCAGCGGCCAACTTAACGACCTGTTGCAGCCGTTAATCCGGCCGCGATGCCGGATGCCATCCGGTACGAACCATATTTCAAACAAATCCTCGGCAAGGCGGCGCAGAATGGAAATGTCAAACGCAGCCACGTTGTTGCTGGTAGGTTCGACGTGGAGCCGCGAGGCCTTCGAGGGCAGGAAAAGTAAAGTCGCGAGGAATTCGGTTCGTAAATCGAATGTTTATCGAAGGGGGAGGGAAGCCAGTGCGACGATGATTCCCCTTTCGCTCTGATTTCGCTCGTTTGTCAAGACGAGGTCAGAGATCCGCGGATCATCCCGCGATCAAGTTAAGAACGCATAGGCAATACTAGCGTCCGACGCGGCACGAATTTGTTTTATCTCCCATCTCGGCAAAACAGAAGGACGGCTGAATTAAGAAGTCATAAGAAAATTGAATTGGCAAAGAGGGGTTGTCTAAAATTTGAATATACACCATCCGTTCTTCACGCCATTACCTTATCGTCTCTCCCATCGAACAGCCATCGGAAAGCGGCGTGCAAAGGAGCCTTAAATTGGTATAGGATACATCTCCGTCCGCATCTGAAATAAAGGAAATTACCATTCGCGATGTCGAGCCGCATAATCGCCTATCTAGGATTTCTCGCTCGCGATTCTGCAGCGTGTGAAATGTTACGAAACGAGTTGTACCGACGGAATAATTTACATTTTCATTCGCGTGATCGAGACACGCTCGAAGCTGTTGGAGATCATTTAAATGGAAGCGAAATAACAGGATTCCATGGCCACCGCGGCAGTGGGAACGATTGGGAAAACGCCGAACGCGCGAGGACGAAATTACTTTAAGCGACGCAGCGCAATGTAGCTGCACTTCAATAATTAAGCTGCCCTCTTCCGCAGCGTTCTATGCTTTTTCTGCGGATTGACACCGGCAGAGGAGGAAAGGGAAAGTGTACGTGTCCGTCCGAAACGTTCATGGTGCGGCGACAGGAGAAGAGGGTCTAAAATAGGGGTTGAAACGGCGCGAGCTGACACGTTCGTTCCAGTGACAGGTCGACGAGCGTATTAATAATAAATGCAAACGGCTAACATCAATTTCTCCCCGGCTTACCTCTGCCCTCCTGCCCAGCCCCCATTCGAAATCTGCTTTCCCGAACCGAAGAGAGCTCATCCACCCCTTTATTTAGTCGCTCGTTTTGCTTGCTTACACACCAGCCTCGGCCTGTCGTACTTGTCAGCCGGCGAACCCTGCCAAGACGCGGGCGAACGATCCCCGAGACATCGAACAGACTGCAATTTGGTACGGGACCCCGTTCTCCGTCTCGTCTTTCCACGCTCAGCTATCGTTCTAGCGTGTAAGCTTTTCCGTGGATTTCGAGTGACGTTGAACTTCGGGGTTCAGTTGACAATCAACCTCTACCCGCGATACCTTTCCCCCTTGGTTTGCTTTAATCATTCAGACGGGCTTGTTAAAAGCTTGCCAGCCTGGTGAAACCGAAGCCTCGAGACTGAGAGCTTTCCGCAGTTTCTATTTAAGGAATTGAATACTTAGATTTTAACATTCTTCCGAAATAAGGTTTATTCCTTTTCGTTGCGAGAAAAGGCAGCGTTCTATCGATTAAACAGATTCGAATGTTTCCTGGCTTCGCATCTCTCCAAGATCGGGATCCCCCATTTAGCTGGGGATTTATATGAACCAAGTTGAAATCGAATCCTTAACGAATGGAACTTTAAATTCGCGACGGCTGTAATAAATGGCCTCCTACCGCATTCCGCCGAAACTTACGTGCGCTCCGTGCACGGGGGGCAAGAAGTGAAGCGTACGATCGATGGAAGTAGTTACCAGAGGAGGTTCGCCGAAACAAAGCCACGAAGAGGACGCGTCCGGGCGGGGCACTCGAAACGGGTTAACGATGTTCATCAAAATTGCGGAAACAAGCCTGGGGCATGAAACGAGATGAAAAGCGATAGTTTATTTTCACTATCGCTAGTTATCATTATTTTGAATTCGAAGTGCAGATTTCAAAATTGTACTAATTCATTCGAGCAAATTTTATTCTGTAAATGTATTATCACCTAATTTATACCGTTCTCCGGCGTTCTGCAGCGACTTGACAAGCCGCTTAGAAGCAGGGAGATTGCCTCGGACAGGAATAGAAGGCGCGCCAAGAAATCGTGGTAACTTGGGTGCGTTGTCAATACTAAGCGCGCAATTACCAGACTCCTTGACCGGATGAGTCCGGTTTGACAGTAATCTATAGGAGCGGATACATGCAAGAACGAGAAAAGATAGCTTCGCAAGCAGGGGCGATCGGGTACAACCTGCGCGACCGTAGGACGAGAAATGCGTATAACTAAAAACATGAAAGTGTAGCGAGGACGCAAAGTACCTACACGAGACGAACACGAGATAAATAGCATTGTAAATCGGCAGGGATACGAGCATGCTGCTCGTTTACAGGAATTTCTCGAGTCATATATACCTTAACGCTGCCTTCTAAGCGACGTACCGATTGTTGATCGAGAGCGTCGATAAGGCGATCGAATACCACCCCGAAGGAGAGGAGGAATGGGGAATCGGTATTCAGGGAAGGGGGAGGGTTAGATGCTACAGGGTTAGAGCATGAGAATTCGTCTGAAGGAGGGAGGAAGATAGAAGGGAAAACGAGGGGTGGAATTAGATAGAAAAACTGGGGAGGAAATGTACGGTAGGAGGAGAGAGAAAGGGAGGGCCAGTTTGGTATTGAGATGCCTGTATGCAAAGCGGAGGCACTCGCTCTTCTGTAACGAGCCACGACACGGTAATAAGAAGGCGAAATGGTCCCGTGTGCACTGTGAGCGCATGTTAATTACCGACAATTACAAACCCAATAAATACGGTATTTATGGCCCCCCACCTATAAGCCGGTACCAGCCGGCTGCCTCACGCACACCGACCTGAATGTTGTACGTACCGCTCGCACGAACCTACGACGAGCTGCTTCGGCTAAAGGGGTAACATCTGCCAGTGAAATCTGAATGGAGATGCCCGTCAGCTATCGTTGCGCAATTCCGTAGCAATGCGTGTAATCTAAATTAATTATTCGCGAAAGTGCAAAGGCTCGTTCGGAGTCCATTTGAAAATAAGTAATTCCGAGTAGTAGTTCAACATGATAAGAGATATTTTAAAATTCAAATTTCCCTCACACTCGCCTAATCGCTTCGAATATTTTAGCTAATTCCTTCACGCCTACTTTATCTTACGTAAATGCCCGCTGTCGTGCTACTTGGCTAGCAAGCCGCCAAGAGATAGTTAGCCAATATCTCCGGCACTTTTCTTCCTCGAGCAACAGTAGGCCTGATTTTCGAATGACTTATAGCCGGGACTGTCTCTCTGTGATCCAGCGCCGATCGCCCTACCCTGATAGGCCATGGCTGTTGCATTAAAGCGGTTCCGATACGTGTAACACCGCGGACATATCTTACGGGCGGGTCCTCCCGCGAACGAACGAAGGCGCTAATGATCACCGAGAGACGGTACGCGTAAGTGCCGCGTCGATTATTACCGCCACACCCCGTCGTTACGTCGGCGTGTGTCCCGTGTTGGAGTTTTCAACGGCGAGCGAGCGCGGCATGGGCAAGCGGGTCCGAAGAATGCGGTAGAGGAATGTACACACGCGGAAGCGTTTATGCGAGCTATCTGTCGAATTGCATACGCAACGGTTCGAGATGAAGCCTCGATGAGATCGTAATCAGTGGATAACGCGCGGATACGAGGCACGCGTTGTATTGGAAATTAATTTCCGGCCCAAGTACGGGTATCGAGGCTTCTTCTCTCGACTACGTATCCGCGGCGGAAGGCGGCGTTTCCCTTTTGGGTCCGTTCCTTAGGAGCACGGGCAATGCCCGATGGTCGTTATTGCGCAATGGTCCTTAGAGCCACGACTGGCTTTGAACGGTGATAGGAATGGCGGGTGAAAAATAATAGAGGTAGGTTGAGTCGTTGTTCGAAAAGTGCATCACTCGGTGTTGCGATTAATAATTGGTTCGCCAATGCGCTGCATCGGCATGCAGCGAAATTCGTTACGCCAGCGACCAAGCATACGCCTGCTGTGCATTGTACTCGACTTAATTACACACTGATAATCTGGGGAACAATGAACGGAATTGCGGACCGCCCATTAATGGAAGGATTATGAATTGTTGAATAAATTTGATGCAAAAACCGAGCTTGTTCGGGGAAGGCCGAAAGCATTGGATGATACCATTAAAATCTTCATAATGGCATTACAATGTTCCACGGGAAAAATGTTTAGCCTGACATTTCGGTCTCAAAGTTCGACCAATACGCCGATGGATCAAGACCGATGGAGCACGCGGATCGATCGTATCGAAATGCTGGAACGCACACGGAGTTTCCATACGGATTTCGCCGGGGGGACACAGAGACGACACAACTGGTTATGTATATGAAACGCAGTGCGTGGTATGGGTAACACATGTCGCATATTAACAGGTTGTCCCATTAAACGATTTGGCACCTCATCGCGCGACTCTCTTCCTCGAGCCGAGGTCGCTCGCGTTTCGCTTTATCTCGCGAATTTGAATATAGCCGAAACAAAAAATCAAGGAGTCCCGGCGCATTCAATTATAATTGAGAGGTTGTCGACGCTACGATAATGACGCCTGTCCCTTTTCTGCCGCGTCGACACGTGTGAATCTCGTTCGACATGCGTGTCCGTGGCACGATCAGCGATTCGTTGACTAGAACGGAAGGAAGCGAGGAAATCAAATCTTGGCTGCGCCGAGAAAGGGTGCCGAATATCGATCGTCCTCTGTCGCTCACGCGAAACGCCGTGTGCCGTGGCGCGAAAAAGACCATCGGCAGGCTGGACTTGATGGGAAAAGTAATTAATCTTTGCACCGTGTTACGGGACGTTAGTATTTTAAATTGTCAATGTGTACGTGAATGTTTCTCACGTGTAATTATCTCCTGGTGCCCGTGTATCGTTACGCGACTCCCAGAGATGGAAGATAAATATATTAAACGGTGAGAAGATATTGGCGGGCGAGTGTAATATGTTCTTACGCGGTGCCGTTTCATTCGCGTGGTCCCGCGCGATTATTAAATGGATAAATTCGATGGGAACTGAAAGGAGACGACGGCAATCGATTTCGCATTGAATTTCATTTCGCCTGGATCGGGGAGAGTCGCCGTCGAAGCCACCCTATAGACGGCAATATCGTGAGCGCAATATAAGAGTTCGAACAACACGCTCGGCTATCTGCGGGTATCTGAAGGCTCGAGTACCAAAACGTGTTCCTACCCAAATAAAGGCCACGGAGGCAACGGCACGAGATATGATAAAAATAACGTATGTTATTGCTAACTGCTAACAAGTCAAAGCACCGAGCGTGGGCATCGCGCACGATAAAAACCTCCTGGCCCACGGAATTCATTTATTGTTCCTCCTTTTTTTCGGCCCGTCTTCGTTCATCGCGCCTCGGCCCCAGCCATTATCGCAAATTTCCGTTCCGCTGACGCCACTTGTCAATTAAGGTAACCCCGCATCCTTTTCGGCCGGGTACCTGCGACGCTTCTTCGATCGAAGGCGCTCCGATTTATCGGGAGCTTCTCCAAATTCTTTAGCCGACCCTCCCCGATTACCGAAGGCGCTCGACGGATAAGCGTTGAATACACAGACTCGTATCGGTCATTGCGAGGTTCATTAAACTCCGTGATTAAATTAGTGCTAATCGAGCGTCCATAACTCGGTCGATTTATGACCTGTGTCAATTAGTCTCTGTGGACAGCACGCGCTGCAATTATCAGGCTCATTGTGCTGATATCCGGCGTCGTTTACGCTAACCGAGATACATACCGCAAACATTTCCCATTTCAGGATAATTGATATGCAACACTGCCGCTTTGTAAGATAGCTGCAAATTGCTCCAATGCTTTCCCGGCTCTACAGGCTGTACATACATGCGTCTAAATTGCCGTGAAATGCAGAGGACATTCCCCACGAATTAAATCCAGCCTACCTCCGCGTAGAAACTTTAATAGCACACCGCGCGCGCGATTCTCTAATATCAAACACTCGGCTCGATACGGAAACCCTTCTCCGGATGTCAATTATCACCTTGTTAATACGTCGCTCGCATGTGTACCGCGTGTCAAGTCGTGCGCGGCACGTGTTCCTTCATCGCGATACAGGTGTTTCGGCGGAGTTGCTTTACGTAAGGACCTCACTCGCTTCATGAATTTGGGAATAATAACCGGGTAGGGCGCGGGTTTACGCTTGAGCCGCAGAACAAACAGTCGCGCAACACACATGCGCGCGTACCTTCTGTTTGTACCCCGTCGGTTCACCCTCGTTCCCTTGCTCGCCTCCCTCGCGCGTTAATGTAACGCACGCGTCGCGTAGCGAGTTGTATACACGACGGTTGCACCGCTCCTTGTAGCCGGGCTTGGGCAAACTTTCCTTCTGTCCCGACGTCGCAAACCGCGGGCTTCACCGTCGAGTGTAAATTAAACGCGCCTCCTCTCGGCTTCGACGATTCGTAAGCTACAGAGACCGGTTCGAGACCCTAGAATGTCCTAGATCTACCGATCAAGGGTTGCGCGAAGTAGACTGACATTATGTACCAGTACTTCCACACGACGCTCTTTTCCTTTTTATTCTGTAGCTTGAAAACTGAGGGATATTACATTGTAAGAAACCCTTGTAGAGAATATTAATAATATACTTATTCCTCCGTGAAACATTAACTTGGAGGAACTTTAAGATTTCACGGTATAAATCGCAGGTATTTGCATAGTGACACCTTTTACAAATCGTAATTCAGGGGGTAGTATTGTTATTCCATAAGCTACTGGTAACAACTCCCGATTCTTTATTTTTTTTCGTACCACATTTGCATTTAGCCTTCCCGGGAGCGTCGAGTGCGCCCGTGCAGAAAGGTTATTGGTTTTCTCGTGGCTCGCGCGTCGAACGAGCTGCAGAAAATTATTACCAATCTCGGACGGTGGCGGGTAGGCATTAGTAACCGATAGATCGACCAGATGAAGAAGATAGCAGCAGGGTTAAATTAACTCTCCGGCGAAGGTAGAGGCGACACACGGGGGGCGAACACAGCCGTGAAACTGAAACGGCTGAGGGGCGTGCAGAAGTAGCAAGTACGTATTAGCGATGATTAATCCAACGGTGGACCCACGGTCTACATCTACAGGTGCACTTAAAGTCGATGGGTGGAGTATCTCCGGGCCTTCGATATTCGAGATCGAGAAGGAAAGAGGGCGGCTGAAAGCGGGTGAGAAAGGAAGAACGCAACGTGCTCGTGATTAGGTACACCCTTAGTTACTAGCTGCAGATACCAAAGTGGAAGATGTCGTCCTTTCCAAAAGATCCTGGGAAGGAGACATTGTCGGGGATCACTGCCTTCGCTGTAACTAAACGGACGTTTTCTTGATACTCCCCTGAATTATTTTTTACGCTATCTACATTATTTTAAAACGAGTTTATGGCAGCTCTCAAACTGGGTTTATGAACTGTAAAGTATATACACACCGAACTCTTTTATAATGAAAATCGTCGAGATTTCATTCAAGTTTATTCACACTTCGGTAGTACAATTTGTATAGGTGGCTGTAATAGGGGGATGGAGATCGGGGTACTTATTTCATAAAGTACAGTATTTCCGATCTCGTACATGCCATAAATTTGCTAAAAGGGCTAATCTTTTATCTGCCTATTTTATACGACTTCCGTAAAACCACGGGATTACCAATCGCACACGTTACTGCGCTGCGAGAAAAGGCATCGTTAAACCCGCTGACTTGGCGACTTTACGTGCCCCGTTCGCTTTTTTACTGATTGTAAAATTATTTTACGAAAACGATCGTCCCAGCACAATACAATCCGTTCGTACGTTTTCAGTTTGCCTACGCCAGCTACCGGCGAGTAAGTTTTTAATTCATCTGACACGCATCAATGAGACGGAGAAACTAACAGCTCTGACAAACGCAGGTTCCTTTGTAAATGGTCTTGGCGCAATGTTTTAAGGATACCCGTGCATTCATTGAATTTTGTGTCGGGTCTCGTCGTCGTGCGATGTTCTTCGAATTTTCGAACCCGACACGTCACGACTCCGGTGCGTGGATTAATTCCTACTAGAGGTTGTAAATCCCTAGCTACTTTTAGGGCCGCTTTGCAGACGGCAAGCAATTAAATAAAATCCTTTTCCTAAAAAATAATCTGTTCGCGAGATACGTGCGATAAGCCTTACCAAAAATTCCAAACGCATTGTCCATTGCGACGGAACATTCACGATCATCGCAATTGGTTCTGATTAGCTGTGCAATTTTTGTAACGAGTCCTAGCGAATTTATATTCCTCCTTGGAATACCAAGGGGTGGGTTTCCTAAATGAAAACGATATTTGGTAAAGAAAGAAAGGACTGCTTGGTCGTAATTTCACAGTAATACTCGTAAATGAATGAAACGAACGAGATTAAGGTACTATAGATGTATAGAACGTCTGTGCACGAGTGTAAAAGACAAGAGAATGAACGGGATGAGACGAGGTAAGGAAATTCTAGGGTCGCGCGTCGTTCCTGCTAGCTTTAAGAGGTCGCCGTATTGTACATTCCACTTGCAGTTGATATCCTCGCGTTTCCCCCCGTCTCGACGTTCGTCCCGTCTCCCTTTCGCCCGGATAATCTGCTTTTTATGCAGGCGTAAACGAGTCGATAGAGGCAGTGGTAACGAGTCGTTCCCTTGTCCCGCGAAAAATGCGCCACTCGTAAAACGCTGGTTATTTTCTCAGTGTTTACACGTCGCCCGTGAATTCCGTACTTCTTAACTCATAAAGTCGGAATGACATTTTATTAAGGCCTGGGATAAATGTAACGAGGCTCGTTTAAATTCTTACCCCCGCCGTCGTTCCCCGCCGGCCGGACACGATGGAAATTACATGCGACGAATTATTTATAAGATATTATTTAGCCGTTGCAAGGATCGCGAGCGTGGTTCAAGAGTAAAGATAAACGATTGCCCTATCTGAAGCATACGGTTAATAACAGATTGAACGCTCCTTATAGATCCTCGGGACGGAGTAAAAAGCTGGCATTAAAGATTATATTCCTTCACGCTGTAATACGAAATAACACTACACAACATCCTCGCGCGCGAACGATCCGCGTTAAAATCAATTTTTCACCGGGCTAAGATGAAATCGTAATTTTATTAGCCGAACGTAAATTCGTGCCCGCTTAAAACGCTCCCTTATGGCCGAGTTACGGGCAGCCGAGCACGGAGCGTACTTACTACGCCCGACGGGGTGAAAGAGATAGGAGGGAAAGGATTCATAGCTTTTTAATGTCGTGCCAAGCGTCGAGATAACGCTGGCTGGAAAAAAAAAGGTAGAAAGCTGGGGCGCGACGGGAAGGGAATCAGAGGGAGAGAAATCCGTGAAGGGTGTGTGGCCCCGAAACAGTGTCTCGAGACGGGAGAGGGGGACGCCGTGAATTCCATGCATTTAAAATGTTTCATTAGAAACCGTCTAATAAATATTGACTCCCTTTTTAAAGGACCATTCGGTAAGCGTAGACGCTTCCGAAGCGGAGTTTCCGGGAGCGGAGGGGTAGCAGAGCCGTAGGTACACGTAGCAGCGCAACTCGCTGACGGTACCTGCGCTTGTAACAAGATCTGATTTATACAGACACCGTCGAAAATTGGTTTCATCCCCGGACCATCTCCTGGGTGGCATTCGGGGAGCCTCGGCGACGACATGCTCGTTTGGTGTACCATAAATACTCTTCTCTCTCGCGTCTCGCCGCGCGCTTGCGTTTCAACGGCGACGGAACGGAGCTCCGCGGAAATTGATTGTCGTAACTCTTGCACGGGTATAAAGCATGGACAGACGATAACGAAAGTCCTAGCCTGCTCGGTCATCTTTGTCGTCGCGGAAAGAACTTGTCTTGCAACGGACAGGTTCATACGGATGAGCTTGAACGGCGTTTACAAAGCTCGTGGAATGATCCGGAAGCGTTGAAGTTCGATGTTTTCACGTCTTCCTTTTGCACGTGGAATATCTTCAAACGAGAACATCACAGATTAGCGAATTTAGAAATTCACCCATGTTCGTAGGAGAGGCGCAGGTCCTTAGGCGGTCTACGGTTAAGGTACACGCGTGCCAAGTTCTAATCTTCACGGATTTCCCAATGGACTAGCGACAGCACGTGCCGTGACCAATAAATACCCAGTCACTGAATGTCGAATCACCTCAGCGAATTGGAAAATGTTCAAATAGGTCGAATAATCCCGACATTTCTCACCCGAGTTTCCCCTGGAAATATTCTGGAGTCACTGCGATACAAGTCTCGCGGAAATGGTGAAAAGTTCGCCGTTCATCGTTCCATTCCAAAACACGGATTAACGCGTACGTTCGTCATGCACCTCTACATACACCATCTGATCGGAGCGTTTCACGAACATCCCATACGCGGCAGAGCCAATAATTCTCAAGGAAGGAATATGATCGAAGGAGATGCGTCTGCGGGCGGTTATACGCACATACTCTCGGGTCGGCGGACCCTTGGTTTCGCGTGTGGGTGCGTTCGTGTGCGGGTCGCTTACTCGTAAACGCGAGGGTATTACAGGGTCCCGAAGATGGTAGATGGCTGTGGCGCGGCCGGCCAGAAAGAAGAAGAAAGGGCAAGAGAGAGGAAGTGTAGGGCCCCGAGGGCCTCAAAGCGGGGGCCGGTTTGCGTGGGCCGTACAGCACCTCCGTTCGCCATACCAGATTCATCTGGGCCCCCTTCGACCCCTCGGTCGCCCTCTTCGTTTTCACCTTCTCGCTTCTTTTCCCTTGCCCTTCTCCGTCTGTCTTTCCTCGCTGAAATTCCCTTCTCCGCCTCCGTCTTCCTCCAACAAACGTAGACACGCTCGCGTACTTTGTTCTGCCTTTTCGCGATTCTCGTGCTTCTACCTTGGTCCCTGTGTTTCGCTCTTCTCATTCATCACTTTCCCTCCGAAACCCCTTGCTCTCTTTCCGTGTAGCCTTTCTCCCTGGGCCCTTCTCACTATTGCGCCGCGGCCTTCCACTCGCACGCATACGCTACTTACCGTCATAAACCCGTGCTCGGTCAATATTTCAACTCGGCCACGGCGATTTCGTGGACGCGCACGGCCGCGTGTGTATATGCGTGTACCGGAACCCTTCTCGCGAACTCGCGCGAGCAGGGAACACAACGCGCCTTTGCCCCTCTTCTCTGCCAAAGGATCCTCCCAATTTTATTACCCACCGTTGTAGGATCTCGATAATGAAATACTTCGCCGTGCATTTCGGCCCCTCGGTGAACCCCATTCGACTATAATCGAGATAAGAGCGGTGTGCTCGCGGGACCAAGCATGATCGAGAAACGTAGGTGAACCGCGGGTTACAAAAGATCCTTGCATACTTTCCCCCTCGCTTGTCTTTCGTTTCTCCGAACGGTTGCTGAACTCGCACGATCAATATTTGAATAGGGTCTATTCAGTATTAGTTCTGAATGTAATATATGCCGTATCAATAAGAGAAATTTCGCAGACATTATACTTTCGACAGTTTGAAGAGAGCTAGAAAACGTCACACTAACATTTATATTATTAGAGAGTAAGTATCTGTCATTTTATTATCATCTACCGTTTCCTTTGGTTTTAGTGTAAGGGCGATATGCAAGTGTTTAGTGCTTCCCCCGATAGAATTAGAGAAACACCTAGACCATGAAACGAGGGGAACGATGTAAATCGGGGTAACGTCTGCGCCGCGGATTGAAACAATGACTGGTCGCTCACGGCCCCGTGGACTCGATGCGTGTTGCATTTCGGTCGTTAAAAGCTCGTCGAAACTCGTTTAATTATTTTCACGCTGCTTTGGTCGGCGCCTTGTTAGGTCCGGGTGGGGAACGATGATGTCGGAAAACTCATTATAGGTTTCCAGTTTTGAGAAGCATCGTCCTGTTAGCGATAAAAAAAAAATACACCTGCATCGCGAAAGATGATAACTGCTTCCGGTGCATGGTTGCTGAAAGTTCGTTAACGTCTCGTTATTACCTGGCCCCGTCATTTTTAATGGCTGCCCTGGCTATACGTCGTTGACGCGGTTGTTTTGCATACTTTGAACTCTGGTCCGTGAACTCGATACCCGTACGTCCGCGATTCTAAACTCGACGTCCATCTCCGGGGACCAACCAATCAAACTTTCTAATTACATTTCCATAATAGGTGTCCCAGGTAACAGGGCCAGTGCTGTCTGTTTTATTTTCTCAACAATATCTGTTTACGGGAACAGACAGTTTCGTCTGGTAACACATTTCATTCGTCCATTATGCATTTGTGAATTGGATGGCGCGAGGTATTCGATGGGGTAAAGCAATAATTTATCTGGGAACTGTTTTTCTAATTACAATTTCAAAGTAAATATTTCCCTTGAACACAATTAAATATCCCCTAATGTATCTCTTACTCTACCCGTTCAGTGGGGTGGTTTCGTTTCTGCTTGCACAGAATCGTGCGAAATTGTTCACATCACGAATTACGAACGTTCCAAGGAGAATAAGGACCGGCTGTCATAGCCCGCTCGCGATTTATTCCTTGCCGAGAAGGGCGCCGCGTTAACTGGCCCTTTAAAAGCGCCTCAGTTACACGATCAAGTCGAGTACAAGCGTTCATTGAAAATAAGCGGGTCACAAATTGGTGGAGCGTCTTTCCTCACGATTGGACCCCTACCCTCGGTGTTCAGCCCCCGCTGAACGCGTCTGGTGGCGAAGGTGGCCGAGCAAAATTATTGATCGCCGACAAACGGGTTAATTCCTTTAAACGGAGCAAATTTTGCGGACAAAATATTCCAATCCAAAGACCGGAGACGGTGGCTTTCTTATTGACGATACAGGATCGTTGCTACGGTTGCCTGGCTCGGAAGGCTATAGGGACAGTAATTCTACGGTCATCTTACTTGACCGTATTCCGGTCTCCAAGCGGGCCTCGTTACACAGAGCAAGGAGCGCCCCATATTTGATGTCTTAATTATAATATTTACGAGCTGACACTCGCTACGTTTAAATCGTTTACACGTGATGAACGACGCGAGCCCAGTGGCTGGAAGGCAAACGTTTCTACGCCCTGCATGTTAGATACTTCTGTATCTAATGGCGGCAGACACAGAGTAACAGGCTGTTTCAATATTCATGATTCCAGGTGCATAAAACTTGAAGAAGCTCCGCAATGACTGAACAAAAAAAAAATGTAATTGCTGTGAAATCACGAACAATGATAGAGGGCACGAGTTCGCCAGCGAAGGTGCATACGCTTCCCCTGCTACTTTCACCAGCGCTTTCGCTCCCCTTTCTCTAGCATTAAAAAAGTATTCCGGCAGGAACTTAACGTATGAATTCGCTCCACGTTGGATCTAGGAAAAATGATTTCAGATGTTCTTCTAAGGTCAATTACTATGATGCAACGGTATCTTTAGGAGCCGAGATCGAGAACGTTTTCACGCTTCGCCCGTGTAATCTGCACAACGATCGACATCGATGCCGCTATTATTCGTCGCCGACGTTTCTGCCAGACTTTTTCAGGTTTTCCGCGAGCAATCGGTAGGTCGTGAGATTCGTACAGGCGCCGACGTTCCGTTATAAGCAAATGCACACGGCGAGGGTGAGCACGACTTAGTACGAAATGATAGGATGCCCGTCGAAAGAGCGGTCGGCTACGAGAGCTTCTCTCTACCGGCTATCTCGAATAACTATGGAAATCACTACGAGCCTCGGTTCTCACACCGACTCGTCGTGTGCTCCTTCCTCTGACGGTCATTTCGATTCCACCCGAGCCGTCAATGCGCACCGCCCGAGACACGGAGGTGTCGGTGCCCCTTTCCTTGCAGCCACCTCTTTCTTCCCCTGTAGCACGTACACGCGGGGTGAACGCGTGCACGTGAGAAAGCCACACGCTGGGCGATGGTACTTCGGTTTCGTACGATTTTCGTTTCCGCGCGCCCTGGGCTCGATCGCTTCTTGCCCATCATCTTTCCTCACCGTGGAATTATCACTCGCTCATTTGCCCTCTGCAAACACGCTTGCTCGCGTATCGGGGCTCGAGCTTTGGATTCGAAAAGTATCGATGACCGAAAGCCGGTTCACCGGTTGATTCCGAGAACTTCTCCGCATTGCGTAAGATTGTTTTCAATTAAGACTGCAACTTAATTTTCAGTGCTCACGAGGCTTCTTGAGAATTGCAACTGTAGGAAAACTGATTTAGAAATTGCAGTTGCCAGTGATTATTGAAGACATATTTCTAACATGTCTGTTCAATTATTCTGAGACATCGGAGCAATGGAATTTTCTAATTTATGAAAAGATTACTACTCTTAGTGTAATGAGCATCGATTAGCGATGTTCGACAGAGATGGAGTTCGACATTAACCGCGTCCGAACCGTGCCGAGAAAACCTCCACGGTTATCAAATTATCTCCGGAAATTTATAAGGTAGTCCGGCAGACGTGAGGCAGGCGGTACACTTTGTAACAATTTGTCACGTTACGGCAATCGCCTTGTACTCCGGCGGTACAGCAACAATTGCAATAAACGTGTACTCGAAACGCGTAAATGTTTGGAGTTTCTCCGATCGCCGGCCGATGATTGATGACACGGTTACGCGAAAGCGATAAGTTCCTCAACAGGTATCCCGGTATATCATACCGTCGCAATGATATCGTACAATGACATCAAAGGTACGGTACTCGAGGACCGATAAGCAAATCGAGATCTTGCCCGATATGTATTATTCTCGTTTCGTCCACAGCTGCCTCGCGCGATCTCTTATATTATAAATCCATAAATGTCCACGGAAACATACACGACCGTTACGTTCCGCATCGATTCTTGTCTGAATACAAGACAAGCAAGAACAATTTGCGATCGTCCAGACCGATTTGTCATCGACGCGATCGGAGGCTGTCTTAATAGTTCACTTGAAATTAAAAGTACTCGCGTCCTGTGGGACACGATGACTTAATGGTACAATATCGGTTACACTCGCGACAGTCTGGTACACGGCTGCCTCGAAACACTTTGAATCTCTAATAAAAAGATTTAATAGACTGCTCTACCAGCGAGGCTGATCTACGTCCTATTTACGTCCAGAGAAAACGGCAGTCAGCGAGATTAATTGCCGACCTGCAGTGCCGCAATCGTTCGATCGCGTTTAATCCCGCATTAGAAGAGTTTTTCACCGGACTCGTAAGATGCAGGCTTTATTTGATACATTTCTTGCGTTCATTTCCCTCGCTCGCTTGCATCTCGGAAAACGTGTAAGGACTATCACGTTCGAAAACGTTACACTATTTCCTAATGCTGCTCCTTTTCACCGTGTTCTCGCGTAGAAATCTCTCGTTTGTTCTTATCATTGTTCAACTACGTTTTATAATACCGTTCAATCCGACGGAGCTCGCGGTGTGGAATTGACTTTCCAACGAAATTCAGTCGCCGCGCTGTTGAAACGACGCGTGCGGTTGATCGCGTCGGAAGTGCTCCAAAACTGGGAAATTTTATAATTTACGCGGTCGTCCGAGTTTGTTTGCTCTGCCGGCATTAACGAGTGTGACGGTATAATTAAAACGTGACCTCGTGTTCGGTAATTATTTTCATTTCCATGCCATTAATCGGCGGAGTGTTAAACGGTGTGTATTTAACCGACTATGCTGAAACGCCTGGAATTAAAATAATTGGATCGAGTACGCGACGTTATTCGCGGCAAATCAAAGCGCTTACGGAAGTTTTGGTCCAGATTCGATCCTAGTGAATTAATGCCGCTGGGAGATGTCATTCAGACGTACTTACCGGCGTACTTGCAGAGGCACGCTGTCTGCGTGCAGGACAAGTGCGCGCAATAACTGGCCACCAGTCGGCATCGAACTTGCGCTCCGAGTCATCTATCAAACTGCAACTGTGCGTGCCAATTTATAGCGAGAATTTCTATGATGCCGGTATTACTATTGAAGACATTCAGCGGTCGCTAGTAAAGATAGATCTCCCAGTAGCAATGTCTGTTCCATATTCGCTGGAACTTCCTCTAATACCCTAATAGAAATTATGATCCTTCGACTCGACACGATATTCACATTGGTATTTTACGTAGGGGCGTAAAATCTCGATTCCATCTTCTGGAATCGTTCCTATGAATCATATACGTGCGTCGTTTGCAAGAATTGCAGCGCAATCGAAGATCATGCAATCCGTTCGACGTTGCTCGACGTTTGAAACGATGTTTCATAGGAGCACGGGGCGCAAACAGGAGCCGCGACCAAGGGCAGAAACTCGAGGGCCGATATCAAACGGCTAATTATCGCGTCGAGAGCGGCAATGAGGTTTCACCCCGTGTTCCGTGCAAACGGAAGGCGCGGCTCAGACGCCTCCACGACGAAGATCACGGAGCTGCGTGTACGTTCGGTTACCCGCATACGTGACCCGGGGTCTGCGCGGATACTTAAATAGTCCCGCGTCGAACGTTTCGACGTAAATGCAAAGCTACTCTCCGGTGCAGCGGAGGAGGAAGTACCGGCGACGCGAACTGCACTCCGTGTGTACACTAATTTCCGGCCTGTTTGTTAGATCTTGGGTGATTGTTAATTATGTTTAGAGAAGCGAACGGCGAGTCTCGAGAACGGCTGCTCGCGGCACGGTGACTCGATAGAGCTACGCTTCAAAGCGGCATTAAATCTGCGGTCACCGGTTCTCCCCGCTCGTGTGGGGTCCGGGAAAACCTTCGCGTCTCGGAGTAAATTAGACAAATACCATTTAGACGCAAACGATGACAAGGCAAATGTTAAACCGTCCTTCGCGTTTACCGAACCGGCACCAGAAACTAGGAATTCGGCGCACGTGTATACGTTTAGGATGCCGGAGGTAACTTTGATACATGGTCACCCGTAGAGGCCAACTACGGGTGAATCGTTTCCGTGCTACGGAGCGCGGCGTTTCTACGATTAAGTGGATACGCTTGTTGGTTCAGTAACGTGATTCTCTTGGCCTGGTTTAAGGAAATCTCAAACTCGGTCGCGATCTACTCGACGCTGTTTTCATGTGCTACGGCGTGCCACTTGCGACGCTGTTGGGGCGATTTGTTACGGTAGAGCTACTGGGCTGTAGTGTTTAGGAGTCCAAAGAGAGAGGGAGAGAGAGAGAGAGAGAGCAAGTTTAATTCTAATACTTTCAAAGAGACTTGCTACCGAACAGAAATGCTTTCCTGAGTAACGCGCATGGCGTAATTGAAATTATCGAGGTTCCAGTTTTATTAAGCAAATGAAACAAAGCTCAACTTTATCCATGACAAATTTTATGTTCCTCTACCTTCGGGTCATTTTAAAGTTACATTTTCCTGCCGTTTCATTTCAGAGATTTCTTTTTGGTCTTTCGTTGTGTTCCGTTTGTTCCGCGAGAGAATTATTATCACCGGATGGATAGGCGAAATGTACCGTCTGAAAAAGATCGCGTGGAAACGGGAAGGCTGTGGTACTGCTCGGACGTAGGTGCTATCTCGACGATGGGTTTACATTCCCGAAGCGGTGCAGCCGGTTTTATGAGCAACAAATGCGTACACAGTTGTAGAGAATAGTTTCTACCGCGGATACACTCTTGGCGAGGTCGAGGAAAAACGAGCGCGAAAGGGATCGGGAAAGGGATAAACGGTGGAGTAGCTTGCTGCAGGGAAACGTATCGCGTGGAATTTAGCTTTTTTCTTAACGAGAGCTTGGAACTCTCGCGAAATTGTGTCCACGCGAAGGGAAATATCTCCGAGTCATTGGATTTCGCGGGGGTTGTGATGTTTTAAAAAAGCATGGCTAACAGTATGTTGAAAAGGTGGCATAAATTGACGCAACGCTTATTCATTCCGTGGTCGACGGAATATTTTATCCCGCGGGCTGCGCGTAAAGGGCGACGTGAATATTTCATCAGAGTAATATCCCGCGTTTCTATAACTCTCGTGCCACGTTTAAGAATGTGCCAGTTCCGTAGAAGTTATCTGACTTCGTTTCCACAATTCAAGCACTATATTCTTTATTATTACTTCACTCCGTTCGCATACACGAGTTTCAAAAATAAAAATTGTTTTCGGAATGCAGCAAAGGTACCGCAGCGTCGGGGTGGTAGAGGAATGGAGGAATTTGGGAAGGAGGCAAGAAGCGAGGATTATGGTAGCTTAAAGGCAAACAGGGAGATTAGAAGTTCCCTGCGAATTTCACCTAATAAATCGCGTGTTTGCGCGGTACCGATGCCGGCACGCATGCGAAATTAGCCGGGGGTTGCGGAAATTGCGGGGGGGCGGAGTACTTTATCGGGTAACAGACGTCGACCAGGTTTGATTTATCTCCTGTCCTGGCCTTTCGTTCCCTCTCTGCAAAGCGCCACGCATAATATCCCGATCCCGTGGAGCCTGCGCGCGTTATCGGTTGCACCTGAAGATCGAAATAATCTCCACGATATTCCAGAGATTTATCGTCTTAATTTCAATGGGCATGTCGAACCTATTAAGTTATCGCTGTTCCGCTATACACGTCAAGCATGCTTTAGCGCGCCGATCTCTTTCTCGGGTATCCATTTACATTGAATTCTGCATGTTCCGCTTGGTATCTGATTAACCAAGATCACGACATCTCGTAGCAAAGCCACTCGTAATTGCGACCGTCCGAACACAAGAATTTCCTTCGGAGTGCAAAAGTGAACAAAAAAAAACAAGGTAGCGCGTGAACAGCAGCGATCGGCCAGCGAATTCCAGCGGCTCTGCTCGTTCTCTCGGAGAATCATAATTGGGCCACTCGACGAGCGGGCTAGGTACGTACCCTGGCTGCATCACGATCCGACCCGGCGAGAATGGCAGCTATTGTCTATGAAACGTGTGCGGGCGGTTTATCGGTCCACGAGATCGCTTTATTGATTTTCGTCGTTGCCATCAAGATACCCATTGCCGGTGCGGCTAACAATGGCCAGTGTTAATGATCGACTGCAGCCAGAAGTTACGGGTTAGGCGATTCGTGATTGGCCAACGTTTGCTTCTCCTGACCCGTCGCCGAAAGTGATGCGTCTGCTACTTTGTGCAACATTTTGCGTCATGCAGTTCTGTTGTAACGAACAGCTTTCCGTATTTGACGAAAGAGCATCGCGAGGTGTCAATTAGGAACTCTGATGAATGCTGATGGACAGATGGAGAAATTAATAACTTTGTACGATTATTCTGTTAGATATTTCATGGAATCTAATTTTACTTTCTTCTTCGTATCAAGCAATCTCGCGTTTCACACCCCCCCCCCCCTTTTCGCGTCGATACCATCTGTAATCCACCGGAATTCCGTGAGCCAAGACCGCGAATAATACCGCAGCCGCTTGCAATCGATGTAGCTTATTATTACAGCGCATATGACTTGCGCGGCCAGCGCTATCCTGACCTTTGCATTCGAGTCTCTCCCGTTTCCTTATTGCAGCTCTCGCCACCTAATGATCGGGCTAGCTCGAAACGAGATCGTCCGGAATAGGAAAGCATGCAGCATCGACCGGGGATAAAGACGCTCCAGTTCCATGTTCCACGAGCGTAAAACTCATCGCGACATTTATCGTAGCTCACGGCACCGTTTATCACGACCTGTTGTCTAAACAACTATCGCGCTTTCGAAAAAGTCCGTGGAAACTTTTATCAGCCGCCAGCTTTTTCCAGGCCCGGAAGCGTCGCGGAGAATCGTCGGAGAGGCGGGTTGCAAGTCTGCTTAGCCTCGAAACACTTAACCGAACATGAAGCATAGCTCCCTCGTGGCCGAGTTTTTCGTTGAAAGGAAAGAGAGAACGCGGTGCTTCCTGGGAGCCGAACAGCAATTAAAGTTCTCCGTTAATTGACAAATTTCTAAGCTTTGCAGAACTCCGATACTTTGGGCAAAGAATTTCACGCAAGCTATATAAAAAATAATGGAACAGTGTCATGTTTAATTATCTTCAACGCAAGCAAATCGGGGCACACGGGGCCAGAAAATCTATAACTCCTCTTTCGGCCTGTTGAGACGCACTCCAAGTCGGTACATGGCAGTCCAAGGGGTGCCATTGTCGCATGCTCCTAGAATGATCATAAATATTGCACACCTCATCTCTCTCCGGGCCACGAGTATGTAAAGAGCCGCAAAAGACGTTCCCCGCCGCGCTCGCGTTAACTCGTCGCGCGTACAGGCAGAAGCGGATCAACGCAGCAGGTGTATGCTCGATATCTTCTCATCATAAGCGTCGCTGATAATGAGCTTTAGAAGTTTTAAATTACCGAAAGAACGGGCTGGTATCGCTCAAAGTCAGCTGCATTCGCACCGGCCGCCGTATAAGCTTCTGATACGTATATGGCGCCATTGAACAAAAAAAAAAATCGTTTCGCGCCGCGAAAAGAGTAGCCGACCGATTAGTCGTTGTCAAAAGGCTGTACGAGTATCGGTGGCGGTGATCTCGCTGTTGCGAAACTGATGGCGGTCGAGGCTTGAATTCTTGGCCGTATTTGTTTCAATCAGCCGCATCGTTCACGCGGTAGTCGATCTTAATAACGTCGACGGCAGGATTCGATCTAAGAACGATACAAAAAATTGCGGCAGGAAGAGAACGTTCCCAATGGGAGAGTGTAAAATGAGAGTTCTTTGCAGAGTCACCCGAAAGTCAAGAAATTACGCAAAGCAGTGACGGACGGGTTGTTGCAACGCGTACACGATGATCATAAAATATTCGCCGGTTTCGAACGGAAAGGAGAGGGAAGCAGCGCGTCGCTCTCGAAGTCATTATTTCGTTTAAGACGAAAACGATGTTTCGTGCGGCCGCGGAGACCGTGAAAATTGCCTTCAGCTGGATCCTCTTATCAAATAAAAAGACGGCCGCGGCGCGGCAGGGCGAGGCGCGGAACGAAGATGAGCCCGTCCGGGCCTCGAGAGAGGAGGTGGTGCTCGGGCTTACGGACGTGCGAACTGACAGGAGTCCATCCCAGATATCCAGCAAGAAAGGTTCTCGTTTTGCGGCCGGTGCCCACCTTTTTTCCTCTCTTTACGCCATCGTCGGGGCTATACTTACGCCGGCCGTACTCATTATTTCCCATCCGTTCCTCTCTGTGAGACCTTCGTTCATATTTAACCCGTCCGTCGCTCCGGAGCTTTCGGCATGTTTAATTTAATCGGTATCGACGCCCTCGACCGACTGAACCGTGCGAGCCGGGACAGACCAGTCCCTGGATATAACCACCACGTATTCCGATCGCGAAACGCCTCTTTCGCTCGTCTGCGAGTCGATTCCCTCGCGATCCTCGTATGTAGAGTGTATTTAGAGGAAGTGTGAGAAATCCTGTAAAGTTGTTTGCAAGATCTGCGAAAATCTATCGCGTCTGCATAGCTTAATGAGATCAATTACAGCGAGACTAATCAACGAAGAGCTCGTCATTAATTAGTGCTACCGATTTCCGCCTCGTTGTGTTTTGAAATTTCACCGCATCATAATAATTATTACCTATACGCATATGCCGACGTGCGAGCCATCAAATATCAATTATCACGGCACGATGTGACGAGCCTTATCGGTGCCGCTCGTTGCCAGGCGTTCGGTGCGTCTCCAATCCATTCACACAAGAGTGCCACTGAACGGGGAGAGAGAAAGGAAGGCGTGTGTACGTTTTCCGATTTTAATACCCCCCAGGGACTGTCCTCCGTGGAAATGGAAGAGATGAGATCTTTTATCTCAACTTCTGCATAAAGCGGTGACTTTTATGACTGTCACTTTAAGGCCGAAGCTTTACGGGCCCGACTGCTTGCATATTTTACTCTGATCCAACGTAGTGGCGCGAGATCAAGCGAAATTGAAGAGTCGTATATTATAACGAGAGCCACTTTTGACGTTCTCTTTGTCCGCTTCGGGAAATTGCCTCGCCGCTCTTTCACCCACGGGGTCCTCTATCCCTTCTAAAATCAAAGGATCGCATCCGCGATCGATACACTTTCCGTGTCACTTAATTAAAACGGATCACCAACGTAAGATCGCTTCGGGTTCTTTGTGCCGTTCCTGCCACGGGCGCACGAAAACAGCACCGGTGTTACACCGAAATGGAAAATGTTTCCATAAGTCGCGGAAACCCTGTTTCCCTCGCCACTAAAGCTGCATGCGTTCGGGGGATCGTATTTTTTGATAAACCCGAATGCACGTCTAGCGATAGCGGGTCGCGATTTCCTCGAACGCGAAGGTACAAGTGCGGTGAATAAAAACAGTACGCGAAACAGAACGTGCGACTCGCGGAATAAATTCAACACTTAAGCAACCCTTCGCTATAGCTTTCTGGGAGAATTCGAGAAACGGAACCTGATTATCCAGGAAGTTGCAGACGCCAGTAAAGGAGCAACAGAGTTTTTCCAACTCCTGCCGCCGACTGTTCGACCCATAAAGATGTCCCTTTGAAGGCGGTGCAAGAACCTTTTTCACCCCGAGCGTGATATTATCCGAATCTCCTTCGTAATATTCACGAACCATCCGGCGAGTTACCGTGGCAGTCGCGAAATGGGATGAAGCAAGTTCACGGAGGGTTGGTGAATTTGAGAAACGTTCCTGCAGTTATTAGAGTATGTTACAGTTCGTTTCGACTATACGGTTTTGTTTCACCGTTTCGGTTCTTTATTTAACATTCGACTTATTGTGCGGTTGAGTCTAGCCGATTTTATTTTCCCAGACGAGAGTGTCCCAGAGGAAAACGAAGGAAAAGGGTAGTAAGGGGCGAAATAGGACGTTCCCGGGTTTTTAATAGGTATAGAGAATTCTTTTCGACACTGGCATCTTGCCAAGGTACACGCGAACAAGTATCGGAGAATGCTGCGAAGGCAGTGTCGCGTGAAACGCTCTACGGCACACTCAATTATGCCTATCGTACACCTGAAGCAAGTAGCGAAGATGTATGACTAAACTATCCCTGGAGCTGTTCCATTGTCGTTTCCTTAACCGCTGCAATTATAGTCCCGCGATAATCGCAAAGTGTTACAGAAGGCCGTAGACGATTCGAGCAGCGGAGTTCCCCTGTCTTATCAGAAGATATAACTTTCGGTTCGAAATTGGCACTGAAATTTACCAAAATAAACGAGCGGCTTATTAATTTTACCATTTCCGAACATTAGTAAGTATTCAAACGTATCACAAGTCTTATTACAGTCTTGGGAATATTAACGAGAGCAACTCTGGGTATCTAATTACTAAAATAGTGAAAAGTTTATGAACATAATTCGTAGGTAAAGATTAATGGGCTGTAATTGCAGCGGACGATATGCATATTTATTCATATATACGTGTATGATTTCATAGCGACGCAGATGGCACATGCAATTAACACTGTAACAGAACTGAAGAATTACGAGGCACACATAAGCTGACCGTTTATATTTCTCGTGCCCACTAAACTGCCGGGGCTCGGTGCCCCGTTTTATTAGGTTAAAACCACCAGCACGATGCGCCGATGTAATTACACCAGCGCTAATCGCCCGAAGGCATCACGCGTAATTAGAATTCATTTCATTACGCCCCCTTTGGTTTACACGTACGTCCTGGGAGAATCCGTCTATTGTATCTAAACGTCAAACTAGACGTAACGGAGCTTACGAATGATCGATCTCGCACAGGTATCGCGATCGACTGGTAGTCGATCGTAAATTATAATTTTAATTAAATATCGAATTCCAGTCATAGACCACTCTCTCGGTGTCGTAACTGTTTCGCAACACTTACTCTCGATCACCGTGCCCTATATTTTTCATTCATCATGCGGCGACAGCATATTATTTTCTAGCAGTGGAAAATTAATATCATTTCTACGCTGGTTGTCCGTGACACGATACCAAAATGTAATTAGCCTATGGAACAACTATTCCTCGTGTTGCGAACCGATGATAGGTCTCGTTAGCAAGCTTCATGTTGTCCAACAGTGTTTCGCTGCACTTCGCTAAATTACCATGGAAGGATTTAACAGAGGGAACTGCTAATTTGTTATTCGTTGATCGAGTCCGCTATCACCGTCACTTGTACTCCGCCAATTTAAACGATTCCCAGCCAGGTGTAAAGAAACGCCAGGTAGTCGCCTGGCTTTCCGAAAAGCTGTTCCACGCTTCGGATATCCGTGTCCCTCGCGATATCGCCATGGTTCGACAATCTTGGCCGTAGCTGCCGGTGCAGCGAGCGACCGCCGGCCTGTTCGAGTCCGAAAGATGTTTTGGCCGATGCCAATATCTCTGCCATGCATCACTGCTGTTGTCGTGTTTCATACGGGGCACGTATAACAAATGGGGGCCAAGGTGTGGAGAGAAGAGAGGGAATCCCTTGTGTCATGGTGTCTTGTTCCATTTTCGCGCGCACTAATCATCCGCATCGACAGGGCCCCGTTCGAGGCAAAAACTTGCTTAAATTCTGCTGCCACTGGCTCGTCCGCTTTTGCTCGCCGAGTTCCACGGCGGCCCGCCCTGTCCCGTCCCTTCACCGCGGGCTCATAGGATGCAAACGACAGGCGACTGATTTACTCGCGCGTGATTTTTACCTCGCTCGACCATACCATAGTCGGTGCTGAGCGGTACGAAGATCGGTGCCATCCTCGATAACGCCGGGCGATCGTGCGTTCGGACTCTGAGGATGCAGAAAACACTTTCGGCAAACGGCTGGACGAGCTGCCATGCCGCTTCCGACCGTGGAATTCGGCCCCTCGAACAGTTTTGCATGCGACTTGCATCGTGTTTCGACACATTCGGTTGTTCCTGTTTCGCGGCCGAGTGTTTGCCGATTACTCGTGCCGCTTAAGATTCCGTACCGTGGTGCTATTTCTTGAAGAAAAAAAGACGCGTGTTACGATTGCAACACCGTTCTCGCGTGTACGCTATCATCCTTCCCTAAAAAGGAAGAATCCAAGGATCAGGATGGTTTCCACGATGCTGGACATGGTTCATGCACACGCGTGATCGTGAATCATAGGAGTTAGAGCCATGAGTCGTGCTCGTTAGATTTATCACCTTTCGGTTTCGCGAAGGATCTAGTTTTGCCCCGTGCGCCACGATAAGGCGATACTCGGTAGGTTCGTACACGCTTCACGGTATATCCGCGTCGGTATTTACCACCAGCTGTTCTCCTCTTTCTGCCACCGATGCCGTGCGTACAACGCTCGAACCCTTTGTTACGCCCGTTGTGCTCGGATCTCCTTCGTAGGATCTTCGCAAGCGAGTAGCGCGAGGAGCATCGAAGGGAAGAGGAAGGTGCCCTGTCGTGGTATACCGCCTATCGAGGCATTTCGAAGGGCACAAAGTATACAGGAACGAACCCGCTAGCGACCAAACACCGTGACTGTGTCTCGGTACCTCGACGCTCCGTACCCCCGCAGGCCTGGCTTCCCTTGGTGGTTCGTTCTACGCTTGGTCTTCTTCTTAGTTTCTCGTTCAAGGTGTAAACGGCGCAGGATTGCTGGCCTTTCATCGAAAAGCGATCAAACTGATTCCCGATGTCTGAGGGTCGGCTTTGGAGTTCCGTGAACGGCGGAATGCGTGCTGCAAAAGGGGACGATAGGGAGTAAGGAACGAGGATGCTGCACGGCGAAGAGTATCCAAGATTGTACACTCGGGGTGGAAAGCGGCGAGTTGAATTAATAATCGGCAGATCGGTCCGGATAGCGACCACCCCTCGAACACGTCGACGGGCGGAAAGAAAAAGGATAAGAAAAGTAAAGGAAGGCAAGCAATATGGACTTAGGGGAGGGCCGAGCTCTCTAGGAGTCGAGCATTGGGTTGATTTATGCCAGATGCTAGATAGCGCAGCGGCCGTGGCTGTTTTGCTTCGCCACACTCTCGCTCGCTGAAACACTGAGCGGGTACCACCTTCGGGCTCGGGATATATCTGAGGTCTCGAATGCGCCTCGACTCCGGCCGTAATACCAGGGACGATACGGCTCGCGGGGAACGGCAGCAGGGTAAGAGAAGAAAGAACGATAGGGTAAAGTCTAAAGGGGAGAAGGACGGAGGACTCGACGACCGTGCTTGTGCTCGAACAACTGATTCCAGGTGAACCCTTGGGGGTCACTTGGTCCGTGACTTCCTACCTCGATACATTTTCATTAGCACCACCCCCTGGCCCCCTCGTTCTTCCTACGTTTACTCGTCGCCAGTCCGCGTGTAGCGATCGCGGAGGCGCTCCACGAGCATGTATCAAAGGAAATCCAGTCCCCCATCGTTTTTATCTTACCGAGATGTCTTTTCTTTCCACCTCTTCGCGTCACGGACATCGCGTTCTCTTCCCGCTTCCCTTCATCGTCGACAGCGTTTTTCTTAGCCCGGGGCTTTTCTCGCCGCGGACTCCGCCGCCATCCCGCCGACAGGGGACGGACCCCTCTATCGTTCCCTTCGCCCGAGAAATCGTATCGATATGCGCTTAACGTGCGACTCTTCTATCCCATTCCGCCGTCTCTCGTAACTCGCCGTAAAAGAAAAACGGCCGGCGAGATCAGACAAGTCCGAATGGCGTTACATTGTTGGCCGTCATTCTTACCCGTGTAAGGAGGCTCTCTGGGGACAGATACGTGGCGCCACTTCTTGCGAATAGTCGTTGACGTTAAACGAGTTCCCTTTGTCACCTGCAGAATTGTGACTCTTACTCTTAGACAAGAATCTCTTTTATATAACACTTTGGTGCTTTAGATCGGACCGTGCTTAAAAGTTGATATGTAATCGATTCTCGACAGCGATCTACATTCAGGGAGAGGCTATTAAGTGCGAATTCAATCGCCTTTGGTCCGATGGCTTTGGAATACCTCCGTGAAAACAATAAATCATTACCGATCTCACGGTTTTCTGAAGCACCGAAACGCTCTGCCTGTCGTTAACCTCCTGGAACATGGTTCGGAGTAGCTGATCCTCGGACGGCGGCGGAAGGTGGCGAACCGACAGGAGTCGGAGAAGTCGGCCACGAAGAAGAAACAGAAACGCGGAGCTGGCCGTAGAATACGCTCGCTGCTGGTGCACGCGAAAGAAGGTCGGATAGCTGTCAACGGGCATTGAAAAATGTGCTAAGTCGAGAAAAAGTGGGCTCTCGTGCTTGCAACGTTCTGCTCTCGCTCTCTTTACCCCCTGCCATCCTCCTTCCCGCCGCGGCCCGTCTCATTCTGTTCGCCGCGCTTGGCTAACTGCCCTCTACTCCTCTTTCCATTATCCGCGATCCTTGCTTCTTACCCGCCTGTTAGCCGACGGATACAGCAAAACGGTACAGGATCGGGGAATGTGGAAGATCGGGCACGGCTACCGTCGTCATTAACATTTACGCGCGTCCGCGGAGGATCTTAACGCGATTTCGACGTATCCATGTGTATGCAAATGGCGGAAATGCCACCTGGTACTCGTTGGAGAATTTTTCTGATTGCCCGTGCTAGTGTCTGCCTTGGCACGCTGCTCGAAGCACGGTCACACGCGTCTCAACGGCGACGTACAATATTTCCTAAATTAGCACCAGGGGATGCTCGTTTGCGTCCTCGTTTAACGAATCGGAACTGTTTCGGTGGTGAAATTCGCGACGATTCTCTGTTCCTTGCACGATAGAACGCCGACAAATGTGACACAGCTACCAAACGGCTTGTTCATTTCTGTCTACGACGTCCCCCGGGGCGTTGAACTTGGCCAGTGGCTTGTTGTTTTGAAAAGAACGAAGTATGCATAGAATAATCCGTTGGGTCTTTCATCTGCACACCCCTCCGGGGATAATGAATCTGCATGAGCTGTTTTTCACAGCGAGCGGGAGCACCTTTTTCTTGAATTAAATAATTTCACTGGAAAATTAATTTCGCTTTACGAGTTGTTCGACGGAGAGGGCTAAGTACTGTCTTTACCTCGGTGCGTAGAGAAATGATGAGGCAGAATGTGTCTCACAGGGGAGAATAATCCGGAAAAAAGCATTCCCCGGCGAGGGTCATTAACAGGATACTTTTATACTGCTGAGGGTTGTAATATCGTTGATGAGTTGCAAGACGTATTAAAATAACTTCGATGCGCGGCAAGTAATAACGCATTCTAGCTGCTACCTTGTACAGGTCAAAGGACTTCTCAGGCAGCAACCTCCGCGATGATTATTGAGGAGTTCTCTCTGCTTCTCTCGCAGAGTCGATAACTATTTCTTCAATATGCCTAATTCATTCGAGTTCCCATCGTGTAACAACTGGCAAAGAAATCTAGCACTTCTTGCGGTGCGGCAAAAAAGGACGCAGTCAACCTTTCTGATGAGTCTATAATAATGGTAGTGATAATGATGAAAAAAAAAACGCTGGGGCACAGAAGTGCCTAAAAGAAAGTATAACTCAAAGGATCAGCAACAGCTAGACGCCCAGCTCCCAAACCGAGCGCTGCTATTAACAGCACAATTTTCTTTGCCACCCTAATACTCTGTTCTTCCATTTCACCCAAGATTTACGTCCTCCGCGGAACGACTAACCCCATAAGTCACTTACAATTGACCCTCGGACCGCGTGACGTCGCGGGGACCCTGATTCATGTACGAGTCCTGTCTCAGCGAGCCACGGGCGAACCTTTCGACGTTCGAATTCGCGAAACCCCGTCCGAGAGGGGAATCACGAGGTGCATATTATGTAGGGGCGGCGAGAGCGTTCGATCCGGCCGAAAGGACGATTAACACGAGCGGAGTTTAACGCGTTAGGGTAATTACGGCTGTTCGTCGGTGGAGGTGCCATAACCGTTTGGGCACGGCGGGGCGCCATTGAATATCGCCGGCGAATCCAAGGCGTTAACTAACCGACTGGTTAGCGGTCGAAGGCGCCTCTTATTCTCTTTTATCGCCGCCTTCGCATCCCCGTCTCCTCGGGGCTCGGCGGCACACACGCGTACGCGCACCACGGCCGGCGATAATTGAGTCACACGTTTACCGAGGAACAGTGCAAATGATGTATCGGCCGGCTCGATTCGTTTCCACCGGATATCGGCCGCGTCCCTGGACCGGCTGGAATACGCTTACGCTGGCGCATATATTTTCACGCGGCTGAATTTCAGAAGGAGACTCGCGTTAAATCATTGTCGTTTGCCGCGGCTATGCCGACGTTCGCTGGGCCCCGATGCTCGGGCATAAAGCATGCAACGGTATGGCGATTCTGGTCACCGATACCGCTAAAAATTTCCTACGCCCAGCGAATTCGTGAGTAAGTTAAAATGCGGTTACATAGACGTGTCGGTTTCAGTAGTACAGCCAGGCTTTTGTCGGACCGTGTAGTCGCTCGTGTTGTTAACTCGATCTCAGGCGTTACTCAGAGCAGTACGAGCAGCATGAATTTCGATATAATATTGTAAACCTCATTTCCAAACACCTGCAATCATCTGAAGATTTATTATTAGAGCGGCGTAAACATTAATCCGGTGTCCGAGCCGTTTCTCCTCTGGAACCCTAACGAAATGGATACCCACGGAACGCCGTGCAATTTGTCACCTCGTTAAAAGATTTTCCTCGGTCGCCGCTGGCAATCAGGCGCGGAGAGTATGCAAACACCGTATGCAAATGTAATAATGCGCGCATTCGCGGTCGTTTGGTAATCGAGCAACAGATTCAGCGCCTAATGCGACAACGCGCGAACGAGTTAAACAACAACCGTGGCTCACCTTTTTCCCCACATTCACAGTTGCACTCGCTGGCCGAACTCGCCCGATTCGTGGCGCAACTTTTCCTAACAACCGCGAAGTCATGGTGAGAGCGGGGTTACCATGCAATGCATTATGCATTAGCAAAAAGATTATTACGATCTGCGTCATTTTTCCACGGTTGGATAATGGTAGCCATTACAGTGAAACGTGGATTTCACTTTGCCCGGGTAGTTGTGCGATAAATGTATCGGAGCGTGGATTCCCCGCTTAAACAGCCGTGAGTAACGACGGAGAGGCGGCTAACGAGTGAGTAGCTGCTCGTACGATGACTCGAAGTGCCCGTCATTATGCGTTTCGCGATAACATTCATCGTTCTGGCAATCGTTTAAAACAACGTATGCCACCGTTCGCACATTCCTATTTGCTACATAACACGCATTTTTATTAATGTTTCGTTGCTGAGGATCAAATATTTCCGTATGTTATTTGCTGGGGCACGTGTAGAGATCTTTGCGCAGTCCACTGCGAAGGGAAAGGTAATTTGAATATTGTATTATCATAAATTGCCGAAGCTTGTAAGATTTGCTTAGTCGTCGGCGTCGCCGAATGATCGTTTCACACGGTATTAGTCATGAAAGGGCTTGGAGAACGCTTCGCCGATTCCGTAAGCGGAGCCCGATCGTTTGGTACTCAACCGCGAGCACGCACGCACGCACGCGCGTGTAACCGATAATTGAGCCGCAAGTTTAGCGCTGGCCGCGGCGAATGATGCATCGGCCGGTCGATTCGTTTCCCCCAGATAGCGGATCTATTCGACGCGCGAGCCGTTCGAAGCCACGTGTTCGCGCTCACGCAGCGGGCTTTCCGCGCCGCGAGAGTGGACGCTATTAAATCGAGCGGTTGTCAACCGGCGAAAACTAACTGCTCGCACCTCGCATCTGCATACTATCGAGATACGAGCTCCGTACACGGCAGCTCCCGGCCTCTTTCTCCCCTTTACTTTCCCTCTTTCCTCGGCGAACATCCGCCGAACCGTTCGCGGTGCAGGAGAAGCCGGAGAGATGCGCACCGCTCGATTCGAGCAGTAAGTCTCGCAACGGATCGCTAGAAAGCGCACCGGGAGTACAAGTTAATTGCGCGGAACTGCGAATAAGGTATTCCGGGGCCGGTGGTACGCGAACGCTGAATTATCGCATCGCCGGCGAATCGTTGTTTCAATTAGAGCCGGGAGCTCTGGAATTTATCGGGGAAACGCTGGTTCTTTGACTGTTCGTCGACCATTTCGATCTTGACTCCTCGTCGACGCGAAGAATTGTAACGAGAGGATAGCCTTCTCGCAGGCAATTTACCGTTTAACTAATTAACGAGGATCTACGGTAAAGAAAATGTACAATTACAAAGAGTTTGATCGCAACATTGACAGCAACAATAATCTTTACAAATTGCACGAAGTTTACATAATCGCTTTCGTCCTTGCACCACGAAGCCCGCTTATACCAAGAGTGAAAGCCAAGAACGAAAGGGGCAGAGCCAACTTCGCCGGTTTTTGCGGCGAATCCCGAGGTAAACGGCTACCCGTGCACGTCCATTAAGTAATGCAGTCGGTTTCTTCGACTTGCCGCGGTGAAAAGGAGGCTTCAACCCCCTTCCTCCAACATTGAGGGACAGTATGCGATCGCACGGACTTGTTTGCCCGCGTTTTCGACTTCGTCCACCTCGTGTTCCGTCCTGTTCTTTTCCTTCGATTGCCCGGCCCGCGGGGAGCTTTTTACCCGCGAGTTTCGGTCCAGCGCGCGCCGCGCGACGTATGCGAGCGGTGCTTAAGAAGACCGCTAATGGCGTCAACGCAAGAATATCCACGGACCGGATAGGACGTCTTCCCGTCGTTGGAATGCGCTGCGACTCGTAAGGTGATGGTGTAGCTCGTTATTCGGAGTACAAAATACTTTCACGTGTACGCTATTCAAATTATTCGGTGTTAATTAATATTATTTATAGGTGACAGTAATTGCTATTGCTCTTGAAGAGCAGCACAGGCATCGCAATCCCCATAAACGATTCCGCCCCTACTATTCTCCTGCCTGGAATCTCAGATTTCCATTCGCAAACCGCTATTACATAACGATTACGCGCCAGAAGCTCGCCCTCGATGCGAGGAGGAGGCATGCAAAGCCCTAGCTATGCCCTCATTGTCTCGTCCGAGATATCCAGTCGCATTTCTCAACAAATACAGCCAGATAAAGGGCAGACGGCGTCGCTAATTCTCGGTACACTTTCGTTTCGAGCGGCATCGGGCCAGTGAAAGCATCGGGACGTTTCATAACCGCGGAGTACAGCGCGCTTCGTGTCAGCTCGTCTCAGCCGGCCAACAATGGCATGGACGTACCCCCGCGTTGTCTCCTGCGGTGCACATTATTCATTAAGATATCCGTTTCACCTTGTTCGGTCGCTGGATCGTGCAAACGGACCCCGGGCACCGTGCTTCTTTCTGCGTTCCACGCGGTCCGTGAAAGGCTTTGCCCGCGAATCGGTCGCGCACTCCTGTAGCGTTGTCCGTCGTCGAAATGTCAGTTATCGTCGAGCGCGAACGGCGAGTGTTAACGAGCCCTGTCATATTTAGAAAGTCATTATGAAACTGTTTACGTGAACGCGTGGCGAACGGGGCCCGGTCGGCGGGATCGGTGTCAGCCAAGCAGCCGATGCAAAGGAGATTTAATTAAGCGCGATGTAGGAAGAGAGTCTGCCCATTCCGTCACGTAACTGCGAAATTTTACGCGATTAACCGTCCATTTATAGCCGTTTCGATGCACCGACACAATCGCCGGCGGAACGTTCCCGCGGGCACGATCGACCTTTGGCCAACTAGACGGGACGAACCGCATCCTCAATTGCGAGAGGTGTGTCATTACATGGCAATGGTAACCGCGCGTGCCTAATAGCGCCGCAACTAGGATCGCATTCGCGATGCAATGCTCGCCCTCGTACACCGATATAATCGATGTCAGGGTCGGCTGTTGCTAAACAGGCGAAAGATTTAGCCGTGGAGAGTAGATCCGGCGAAAGACTTTTTCTATGGACACTGCGAGATACGTTTAGCATACCTTAAATTATGTAAGGAGAATTCAGACACGTTACACAATTTTACATGAAACGTATCGCGCATTGAACTTTTATTCGATAGGTAAATTAAATGATGCGATATCCCTATCCTCGCTGGGACTTCGGCTTTGACAGTGCGGATTTAAAGGACTGCCAAGTACCAGTGAATCTCGGGCAGACTGGGAAATAGCGTCAAGGGAGCGAGCTCGGATTCCCCGGCTGAAGAATCGTTGAAAATTCTACTAACTTGGCACTCGGATGCGGAAAGGGCGGAGCCAACCGACCGATGGAGTTCGTCTAATTTATATCCGGTATGCCGACGCCGTACACCCCAGTGGACTTTCCGAACGGTGCCCTACATTAAATTCCCCAAAGTTTCGTTCTGTACACGTACCCGTAAATAATATTCGATAAAATATCGTCGATAAAGCTGCTCCGAATGCCGTCTGATATACGCGACTTCTGCCGAAATTGTATTTCGAAGGCGTGCGACCGTATTTCAGGAGAAGGGGGGGGGGGCGGGGCGTGATTAATTTAATACTGAAACTTCGAATCCAACACGACGACGTCTGCTCTTAACTAAAACGACAAACTCATGAGCGCAAAAATTCCCGTTAAATGGAACGCATTTCTTTCGCTGTCCTTTTATTTCTATCTCCATTTCCCGAGGAATAGCATTCTTCGTGTAAGAGTAACGTGGTCCGTCTGGCTACCGAAGGCAAGCATAGAAAATAAAATTACCAGTTCTATGTTCTTCTTAATCTCTGTTGGTATAAATGCGAGCAACGCCGGATAATTCCCATCTTGACTGAGAAGATAAACGAACGCTTCCACGTCCGCCAGATTTACGTTATGATTCCAATAATTCTGCCGAGCTACGTAAAAGCGTTCCGGTATAAGACCGAGGACGAGAGCTTCGCCAAAGTGAGTAACGCGTTCCTGCATCGGGACGCGATAAAAGAAGGGACTTGCGGGATTGAGATCGTCTCGCGTACGCCGCAGAGCGGAGGACATTGTCGACTCGCAAAAAGCGGTCATTTTATTGGCATATTGGCGGCGATCCAGCCGCGAAAAAAGCGTGGCGTAGCTTCGAGCGGGCACGTTAGTACGAAAGACGACCGAGGTTTAAAATGAAATTTAAGAATCGCAAATGATTTTTTGCATGGTGATCCATCGCGTCTTGCCTTACTACCTATTGCACCTCTTCTTCATATTTAATTGAACCACTTCGACGCGATGCACGAAGAAAATGATTTCTCTTCGCAATCGCAATAGCAGGGTTGCAATAAAATAATGAATTTCTTAATTTGGTCTTTATCACTGTTTGAAGGGTATTTCAACGATAATTATTCGCGATTCACGCGTTTCAGCAGAGCTTGTGCTCTGCTGGTCTCCACCCAGGAGGCGATACTAGGATGCATTAAGCTCGGCCAATGCATCCGACACAATAATCGACTCGTACGTGCATTAATTGCAATCACGTTTCTATTCATCCTCTTAGGTGTTACGCGACCAGACCTCCATTAAGAAGCTGCGCCTTGAGTGTACTCTCTCCTTAGCGTCAGCCACTGGAACATCCCTTGTGTCTGACAATAATAATTTCACTTGGCTCTTGGCCTTTTGTAATATTCCGAAGATAGCTTTTCCGTATTAGTGACGATGACATAGGGTTTATATTCTCGCGTTCCCGAGAAAGGATTTATCAGCAGGCCACTCTAATTGAAAATTCCATCTCAATTTCAAGTATTATTGGACACGGAACATACTCTAACACGCAATTTCACAATCGAACCAGACGCAGCATGCAAACAGCGTGTCTAGCAACGAGACGCGCCAATATAAATAACACTGTCCTTAAAACATCGTCAACCCATCCCCCGGCTAATCGAACCACGATATCTCGCGAGCAACCCCTTTTCAGCTGACTGTCTCGCCGCGCAAAAACATCGGTATTCGTTCGCTCCCGCCCATCGGACACCCCTCGAATCTTCTCGAGCGTCGTGCACCCGATTTCCAAGGCGTTACGCAATTAATTAGACTGCGACGATTCTTCGATTTTCCCGTCTAGCACGTCCGAAGAAATGTCGGGAAGGTGGGGATCGTCGGTCGGCCGCGAAATGCCGAGACGGGTCGTTCTCGTTCGTCTTTGATGCACCTCGGTAGATTTGCCGGTCTATTTTGCATTCCGCGTGACCGTCTACCACGCGGCCGTCCGACTCTCTCCGCGTGCGTGCGTGCGTTCGTGCTCTTGCCCCATCGGCGTCGGCCTCTACCCGCGTTTAGAAAATTAAAGCGAGCCCCGCTGCCGGGCAATTAGCTTCAGCTTCTGTCGTATTCCCGTCGGTGTTCGCGGTTGTTTCCCTTGCTGCTGTTGCGACTCGGTTTATCCGGGTTCCTTCGTCTCTGTCCGATCGAACGCGACGAAAATGGAAAGGACAAGCGACGCCAGGGGGACCAGACGCGTAGGATTTGTTATTTCATCCAACTCGATCTCCTTCTCTCAGCCGCTACGTTTTCCTTTCGCCGGCGGTGCTCGTAGTGCTCGTCGTATGCCACGAGCGAGCCAAGAAATCCGCGTGCTCCTAGGTAACGGCTCGACGAACCTGGCAGGAAATAGATCCGTGGACCGCGTGGTGTCTGCGGCGCCCGACCGAAATTAGAGTCCACGCGGATCCACGCTGGATATTTTCTCTCTGGCGCGGCGCGTACAACCGCCTCTCGGTCAGCTCCTCGTTCGCCTCCTCGTTGGTAACACGTACGCGCGCGACTTGTACACGAGGCCGGCAAGGGATTTCAAGCGCGACAAGTCGTCGCGCGACTATTTGGAGCGGCGGCGCGCATCGCTCGAACACCCGCGGCTGCGTGCAATTTGAACGTGTCACGGCGTTTGGATGACATTGCTCTAGTGCGATATTAGGATATCGGATGTTCTGCCGATCGCGCAGAGGCTAGCAAACGTTTTAGCTTTCTTGCATTCCGTTGGGGTGGCCTGCGTATAATTAGAATCCATGCGGACCAGAAGTATCATCGGCATAGTTATTCGTGGAGACGTATTTGCTTTTGTATCGCGGAGGGAGTACGACGACGAGACGCGATAAAGTGTACGTCGACCTTTAATTGTATGACGAGAGCAAGATAATTTTTGTTATTGCGGTAGGTATTCCCTGAAGTGTTTAAGATTCCCTAAAGTGGCGAAGGCAATTTCTCCAAGAAAGCCACACCTTCAATTATAGCTCTTCCACAGAAAGAAATCCCGTAATGGAAATGCCGTTTATTCGAAGACGACCGGGTTGCAGCGTAGATACCAAACTCGACGAAGCGCGAATAAAGCTAAATAACTGCGACCTCGCTACGGTATATCCACGTCCAGGTGTCTACGAACTAATTAAAAAGAGCGTCCGATAAAACGCCTGTGTCTCGTATTATCATCGAACGGAGACGACCGACGCGGCACTACGATCACGTTTTGCACGCGACAAAACGAAACTGGGGACAGTTTTCCAATAACGAGATAGAACCTATCACGGTACATTTGTAATCGCGCCGCAAATCGATTTCCACGGGACTCGGATTGCACCGCGAAAAATGCTGCCTCGTTCGAGTAAAATACCCGCAGGGTCCGTTATTAAGTATAAATTACACCGTCGCATAGAGAGGGGCGCAGAAAAGAAAGACTAGAGGAGAAACGTAGAAACGAATGAAGGAACTTGCATGGGGCGAGAAAAGGTGCGCGATCGGCTGGAAATACGACTCTCCGCTTAGCGGTGTTCCGCGAAATTTACGGCCGCGGTAATAGATATTGGAGCCGCGGATTCCTTATTACGTGCTGCCGTTGGATGGAAGATAATGATGATTCCTAGCCGCGAACTTTGGCACCGGTGCGCGCCGTCTTATGCAACGCGAACTCACGCACGACCGATCGAAGCTGATTTTGTGTTTCAGTATCGCGTGTTCGTGGATTGGTAAGCTGCGTGTGGTTAATCGCGACGATCTGCTTAGTGGAATAAATTATGCTTCCTTAAGTGGGAACGGTGGTTTCGGTCGGATTCAGCTGTAAAAGTTCAATTATTATTTCTTTCAATTATCATTACAAAAATGCAAGATAATGATAACCGCAGTCGTCGCGGTTAATTGCACTCATCCCGACACTCTATCGTTTCAAAATTCAGTTCCAAGCTTGTTCAGAACGATCGTCAACGAACTTTGCTGCGCACACAACTTATCGCCAACCTTGATTCCTCCATCTAAGCTTCCCACAAGCTGTTCCCTAACAAGCTCCTTCTTCACTCGCGAAATACCATGTCAGTCCGGGGTAGCTACGCTACACAGGCGGATCTATTTCGAGCGATCAACATGCTTTCGCGTTTAAAAGACAAAGAAATAGAACGGTTTAAGCGATCCGGTGGCGCCAACGCGCGTTCCACTTCGCATCCTTATAAACTTCCCCGCAAACAGTCAGCCTCGTAGGTACGTGGCGCATCGATTTAACGACGAATCGAAGCGCAAACGCCACGATCAAAGCGGTAATCCTCAGTCGCTCGTCCGACGACGTGACAAACGCTTTTCAACGCGCTTCGACTACGATATTACTGCCGTTGAACGGTCTATTGGTATCGCGTACTCGTGAAGCTGTACAATTTCGGTGTTTATTCGCCGCATTGCGCGCGCGAACGTCGGGATCAATATCCAGGCGGTTTTCTTATTGGAACTACGATTCGCGTCGATCGCTGCCGCTTACATTGTTGATCGACGTGACGTCGCGAACCCTCCAATTAAATTCGCGCTTTCGCGAAAGCAAATGCGAGTCCACGTAATCGCTCGCGAAGGGTTTCGCGGCTAGCGACCGGGCAAATCAATCGGTGGAAACGGAGCAGCTTTTACAATTTAGACATAAAATTCGCAATTACCCTGCAACTTATTGCAAATTCAAATCTCCCTGAAGAAGCCTGAAATACAATGCGGGCTACTCGTCCCTGCCCATTTTCTTACCTCCCTGCCTCCGTATGAATCCAGCACGACGACTAGAATAAGACTTAGCCTCGACTCGCTCAGAGCGCAACAAATGAGAAATAACCGTTCGTCCCGTTGGTAAGGAACGATGTCGCTGACCCGGTTGCGCTTCGTGTACCGGTCAAGAACAGCCGTGTCGCGCAAAAGCGACGAAGGGAAGCAGCAGGGTCTAGGATTCAGCGGTTCGTGCGTGTAGTAACGTCCGCGGGAAGAGACCGCGTCGGCGGCGGGAGCGCGTGCACTCGTATGCGCGCCGCAGCCCGCTCGCTCGCTCGTACTGCTGACATTTAAATACATTATCATAACAATGCGCGCGGGTGCATGTTAAGTTAATATCATCATACCTCCTCCGTCCGCGAGCGGCTGCCCGCGCAAAACGGTAGTCCAATCCGGAGAGGGAAACAGACGGAAAGTCTCGCTTCCAACTATCCATCGTCCGTCCGCGTGGAAGCTCTACGCGAAAGCTGACTTCTTCCTCCTCCGTCTGTCCACTTATGTATATCGCTCCGAGCCCACGAATGCGTTCCCGATTTTTTCGTCTTCGCCAACGCACTGGGGAACACCGGGGTAATATATCTCGAGCCGCACCGACAATTTGCTACCATCGAAAGGAGCAATCGAACACGCGTCGCCAGTGTCCTCATCGTGACCGCCGGTGCTAATTTCTGCATCCTGCAGCGTGAAGATCAATTTATAAGGAATTAAGGAACGCGCGACGGAACAATCGGCCGGTTAAGACAGACCACGTAATCGCGAGCTTGCATCGCGTTTCTTCGTGAATCGCTCGCCACGACAGCTATTTCCCTATCTTTCACAAGCGTCGGTTTACTTGAAATACGGGTGCGTATCCTGACTCGTTCGGAACTTATCGCTCGGCGAATGCTCTAATAAACTGTAGGGTACAGCGGAGAATGTCTCCATTCACGGCGGTCGGGTATCCCGTACCTTTTCTCACGACATTCCACCGATTGGTATCAACTAGGCTCTCCTAGAGTAGACAGGCTGGTCGGACAGAGCGCGTGGGTCTTTTCCGCCGACCTGGCCAAAGAATTCTTCCCTGTTATAATACCGCGAAAGGGGCTGTCTTCCTGCAGTGAATACGAGATGAAAAGAGAGGCCGCGTCGGGACGCAGGAAGGGGGCAAGGAGGATAGAGCAAAGAGAAACGTACGCTCTCGTACAAGCATCTTGTAACCCGACAAGCTCGGACGTCTACCGCGGTGTGCGTCACAAAGAGACCGCGAACGGCCGCGTATAGCGAGAAAGGATTTTTAATGCTCGAAAACGGAAGAGAAAGACGCGAGGGAGAAGCGGAGAGAGCGCGGCGCGGTAGGGGCATAGGAAATATATTGATATTTATTTACGACTGGTAATAATAATTGATCTCGGAGCTGCAACTCTATGGGGGTAAAAGCTGGAACGGATGGCGAAGGTGGAGAAGAGGGAAGAGAGACCGAAAGAAGGAGCACCGCGTTGCAATGATGAAGGTAGGATGGAAGGGGGACAGAGTGGAGCAGGATCGGGTCCCGACTGGCCCAGGGCCTTACGACTTCTTTATTTCGCCCGGTCGTATATCAGTTCCAAACGAAAGGGTTAAAGGTGTACACTCCACTAAATAAATTCGCGACCGTCTCTCGACTTCCAATCCCTTCGCCCTTGTCCCGTTCCACGCTATCCTCGTGGCTGGAGTACTTTCGGCGCTGTGGCGAATCGGAAATTCCATGGGCAGGAGGAATTCGTGCTTTATAAAGATTGTACCGCGTTGTTCGCGATGAAATATGAATTAATGTAAATGGGAGGTATACGAGGCTGGAGGCTTAAGTATGACAGCCGCACAAAAGTCTCTGATTATCAAACGCTTGTCGATGCCGGACGTAAATCTACAGGGAATACGCGGAAAAGGGTATTGCACGAAACGGCCGTCCAATTACAAGCTTCCTATCAACGTCATCGTATTATCATATTTACATACATTTCATTGTCTCAAGTAAAAGTATATACAAGCTGTGCTTAGGCAGATGTTTAGCTACCGAACATTTTATGCTAGAGCAAGAATCTCCTCCGCACTTCGCGCTCCGCGTTTGCATCCGAAGGTATTGGTAAGCAATTAAGAACCATCGGGGATAAGTTATCGCCTCGAAAACGAGGTTCGTGCAGCGCACGCGAAGCGGTGCGCCTCGTTAGTTGGACGCGAAACGTTAGACGGTCTAAACAGTGCCGTTTAATAAATACGTCGATCGTAAACAATTTCGCCGGCGATCATTAAATATCAACATATTACAAAAAGGCCCTGTCTAGCCTACCAGCGTGTCGAGGCCCGTCTCGCGTCCGCTCGTCCTCTCCTCTCTTTGCCATTTCGTTCTCCGTGCGCGGCACTTGCAATAAATCTGCTCCTCGTGTACACACGTATACGAGCATGTACGCACATACGGGAGAGGAGATCCCTCGCGCGTCGTAACCGCTGCCCCGTGCGTTTCTCGTATCTACTATTATTTCGAGAGGGACGACTCGGGTGTGTACAGTCGTAGGGCCGGGGTGAAAAATTTCCTGGCACGTCGCGAAGCGCCGCAAGAATCCTGCGTGCAATGAATTTCTGCTTGCCGCCAATGTTGTTTTCATTTTGGTGAAAATATTTCCGTATCGATTCGACCCGCGCTGGCGAACTTTGGGTTCAGAATGGCGGTCAGGAACGCGTTGTGTACTCAAGCTTGTATCGAGTAGAATTATGCTTAACATTTTATTCATCATGGGTAAACAATTGTGAAGTATACTATTTCTTTTTTATTATACGAGACTTATAGTTTTCCTGAATAATTGATAGCTGCTTTTACCTCCACCTTGTTCCCACTTCCTCTCGCGAATCGTGTAAATCCAATTGATCGCCTCTGTCGGCGCTCGAGCTATTAACGCAATCACCGGCACCTGAAAATAAAAAGGCAATCGGTATACATCGTGTAGCCGTGAGCGTTCCCTCTGGAAACGGAATGTCGAGTCAACGATTCCACGGGAGATACGTATCTTCCATCGAGGTGGTCGCCGACCGGACCTTCGCCGGGGGATCGCGAAAAACGAATATTCTGGGCCGAGCGCTGCATTTGCTCTCGCGTTTTAGCCCTCTATAGATCATTCGAAGCTCTCTCACGAGCATACACACGGCTGCTCGAAATCGTATGCATGCGTACGAGCCTCGCTGTACCTACGCGGGGAACGCGAAGCTCGACGTCGCGAGGCGCGTATGCCCGCAAGAAGCGCAGGCTGCCGCGTTAAAAAGTTGAAAAGTAGCCGTCCGCGCTAGAGAGTTATGCGCGCCGCCTTTTTCGTCACTGATAAAACGACGCGAGATGGAGATCGCGGTAGTTCCTGCGCCGTGGAAAAAGATTTAGCTGGACGGCCCGGCGAAATGGCCGGCTGTAAAAGTAAATACTTGGCCGCTTCTCCGTGGAATATTTGCCCCGTCGGCGGCGCGCGAATTTCGGCCCCGTTCGTTAAACGCTGAGAAACGACCAGTTTGGGGACTTCGATCTTGGCGTTGGATTCAGATAGGCTCGCGATTACTCGCGTGATTCGGGAAGAAAGCGTGAAAAATGATATGATCCTCTGTAATGGGGCTGCAAGTTATCCCGAATGTTACTGGGTGCAATTTTTCTGATTTATTCGTTCTGATGGGGCTGATTTTCGTGATTTATTCCATTTGATGCGGCGAGCTTTTCTGATTTACTCTTCTACCTTCCATTCTTTGGCGTCCACGTCGGACGAACTTGTAAAAATATCTCGGTCGCGTTCTCGCAAGAAGGTTCGCTCCGTCACAGTGGCTGGTCATATCGACCGATCGCTCGAAGCGGACAATAAAATCGCGAGTTGAACGCACCTCGGCTGACGCACAAATCAAAAAGTAATGGCTAGTTAGTCGCGGCCAGTGCGTAAACGCACGTCCCGGATCAATAGGGGCCCAGTGTTTAACCCCGTGGGCGGCCGATTAACCGACAAATTGGACGTGCTTGGACTCCTACTCTCCTCTCCGTTCGGTATCGCGAAGAACATCGGCCCAGTCGAGGTGCAAGAGGGTTAATCGTAGCCACGTTCGAGGGTTCGAAGGTTCAGGGGATGATTTTAATGAAATGTTCTGGATCGTTTCGTGAAAAAATAGTGTCGAGTCTCTTCGTTTATTGAATATTTATTGTTCAAATGCTCTCGGCAGTGAGAAGCGAGGAGCTAAATTGAATTGTTGAAATTCTAGTGGAGTCGAAGGTGATTATCCGAAGAATCTTTCGTATGAAATGTTATATGTATAGAATTAATAAAGCAGTGTATCTTTCGCTTTGCGTGCTACCTTTGATTACGACGTCGAGCAGTAATTGAATAATGCTTTATAATTTCAAGACATTTAACTGCTGGCAGCATTTTTAATGAAACGTGTCGTGCAACTCGTGTTAGAATATACCTGCAATCATAGGTTCTAAGTTCAGTAGAAGCAGCGGCGATTGTTGGTATAACATTCCCATGAGCCAGGGAGAAAATCAGGATGCGCGCGAACTTTAACACCTTCGCGTTCGCGTGTATCGACCAAGTTAATGACGTTTTCCTTCTTTCTTTCTGTTCCAGGTAAGTACAACACGGTGAAAACCGGGAAGACCATAAAAGCGCCGGCATCGGGAAAGGTTACGTGGGTAAGTGTCGGTGTAAAGGTGATCGAAGATGGAAGCGTCGGACCGATGTCGGTACCAATTGGCCCAGCTCAATCGCATCGAACGACGAGTTAAATATACTTGTATCGATAATGGGGGAATATCCGTGTAAAATTGCCAGCAACTTCTCGTTCTCGGCGAAACATTCGGGATCCGTACTGAATCTATTAAATCGGACGTCTATGTGTAGTAGAACTGGCGATTGTATCCATGGGAAATTGAAAATTCCGCGATGCAACTACGTTGCTGTAGTTTATCGAAGTTGGAAAAGCACGGAACGCCTACGTTGCTCGTCGAACCACTTTGCTACTCTATTTAAATAATCCTTTCAGCGTTCCTTTAAGTACCTACGAATTTACAGCAAAGTAGCTCGAAGAAAACTCTACTTGCAGCGCAATGCGCGCTGTTTAAACAAACAGAAAAACATTCAAATTTTCTCCAGAACAGTAAAATTATACTTCTCTAATTGATTAACTCATCCCCGCGAATAAATATTTTCATCGATCATTCCTCGTGTATCGTTAGGCGTGCTAGCGCGCACGGCAGATTCTGCGAAGGCTCCGCGAACAAGCGATTAAGAAGAAGAAACGTATCTAACTCAATCGCCGTGAACGCGGGTAAGAAGTTGCCAGCGAGAAGGGAAGAAAAGACCCGCGCGAGGGGATACCGGCTGCGACGCCTTTACGCTTGTTAATCGTTCCCTCGCCGAGAGTCGGAAGGGTATATCATCCCCCGAAGGCGACGCTCTAATTATTAATCGAGTCCGTCTCGGGCAGCACAAGCCCCCGTGTGACGGGAGGTCTTTCACCAAGCTGACGTCGCGAGCGGAATTAAACGAGCGCTCGAGCTTACGTCGTCAGACTTTATTGCGATAACGATCCATCGATAATGTGCAACAAATTTGCATCCCGTTCTTGGTGACTATAAACGAGCAATTACTAGTGCCTCGATGCATAAGCGTTCCCTGAACGGTAATTGGTCATTCTATTTTTCGATCCTAGAATCGAATCATCACTTGATTCGTAGGCGAACTCAGTGTCCGACCAAACACGTTCACTTCTACTGATTTTGCACAGGCACGAGCGATTCCGCGAAGAAACGGATCAGGTGTAACGTATAACAAAGCATTAACGATCCATGGATCGTACACGAGCGGGCAAGGGCCGAAACGTTCAATTATCACGCTCGGCACCGTAAATCATGAACGAGATACAGATCCGCGGTCAGACGGCGATCCCTTGAAGCACCTTCGATGTTACTCCCGGCTGCAGCAGAAGCCATCGATAGATGCAGGAACGGTAAACAGGAAATGTATTCGATCGATAGGCCAAAGGGGCAGGAGCAACAACTGATAGATATATATCAGCGATCGTGGGAGTCCGCCGGTCGATTTATAGTCCGCCGATCCGTGGCACGGGGAATCCTCGCGAATAACATCATTCTCATGCATGGAACGAAACAATTTCTTCCGCGTATACTCGCCCGGATTATACACGAGAATTCGAACGACGAATCCTATTAGTTTTATCTGAAATATACATTTTTCTATAAGTTCACCGGTTATACGAAATGTTTTTTAATCACGTGCGAAGGAGTGGCGAGGATCTCGTTTCAATCAAATGCACCTGTGCCCGCGAGTAATTCCGACATTCTCGTTACGGAAAGTGAATTTCAGAAATTGAACAGAATCTATACAGTCTCTTTCGATGATGAAACTAAATCGGCATTCGGAAAAGTATCATGAACAAAACGTGTCCCGAGCACGCGTATGAATACGATACCGCGGATCCTCTGAATACGCTATTACCTCGACCTCGTAAATACACCCGTTATGGGCCGTTAAATCGAATAATCGTGGACCGATATTTAGCGGTCACAGCGCAGCGATAACGTTTTGTCCACGGTCAGCAGATTGCCAGTTCAGCCGCGCTGAGCCAATGGTTTCGTTCGAGTTTCCCGAAAAATCGACTCTGCACTGTAACTGGATTAAAATCGTCACCGGTATATTTATTTTATATCAGCCATTCGGCACGGATATCTTTCATATAAAACGCAGCGGTAACCTATCGCGTAAACTTTTATTTTTTTTTAGGTAATACATTGCCGATAATAATGCTACTGATTCTTTTTACAACCCCTTGCAAATACTTTTCAACCGTTTAGAAATTTCCTTAACATTGTTGGCTCCGATTAAGCCCAGCGTCGATTTCTCCATCGTCCGACGTCTCCCTAGCCCCGGCGGCGCGTCATTCTAACGCTTCACGCTTTACACACTATATTTCACCGGGGTCGCGGTAATTTTATGTACACACCTATCTCCGCGGTGCAAGAACACAGCCGCGGGAACGCCGCGGCGGATGCAGCCAGGCCTGATATTCAAAGTTTATTGCCGTTCGGTGATAACCCGTAAATTGCTGTCCATAGGAAACGGGTATAAACGATAGTACAAAGCCGTAATCTGCGCCCAATCGCCCGCAGAGTCGGCGAACAGGTAACTTCTATTGCCGATTCGCTTGGCGTGTTCTTCACGGTCTCAACGCGGCTATAATTTAGCGCCGTACGTTCCACTGAATAATTATTGTACACCAGCTGCTGATCTATGCTTTCCCGCGAAATTTCTTTGTCCCAATGTCTTGAAGGTGTTAATCGGGGGTGACCGAGGTTGTGATTCGGCTGCGACATTGTCATTCAGGTGGATTTTGAATTGCCTGTGACTTAAGTATAAGGAGCTCTGCAGTAGCTATTGAAGGCAGTTTTACCTGGCCCTTTTTCTAATCAGTCTACAATCAGCAAGAGGCTCGCACCTATTATCGTGTTCTTCTTTTCCTCCATTCTCACGAGCCATTCTCGAGATTTCATCCCCGGGGTCGTCCCCGGAATAGATTTCCATCGTTAAGAAGCAGCTTAGAAACGCGTACGGTCGACAATCTATGCGCTATGGGCACATCGAACGACTCACCGGTTGCCAAGGGTGTCTCACCTGTGCACTCTGCAAGAGGTACAATGCACTTACATCGTATGCGCTGCCCTCGCGTTCCCGGGGGTTGATTCTCTCCCGTAACCCCGCGTTGAATTCAGGCCAAGTCATTAGTCAGCGACACCGAGAAATCGGGTCGAGTATCCCGCGCACACCGCTTCATTACATGTTCGACGGGGAAGATTAAGAACGCGTTCAGAGCGCGACGCGTGACAATGGTCGAACCGCGCTGGCTGCTTAGAAACTCGTACGCCCTGATTTCCCAGAGCGAAGGGTGTATACTTGGGTCGAACGACGGCGGAGAGAGAGAATGCAGGACTTCGAGTGGAAATATTGATAGGTGCGCTAGGGCTGACGGTGGTAATTGTGGTGCGATTTAATAGGGGATCATTGCAGTCGTTGCGATACGTTTCTTCAAATGTTTAGATGCCAATCCAAGGTGGCGGTTGTACCGTTTATCTAGAGCAAACATTTCATTTGGCAGCCGGTACTAGTTTGTGATTTCAGGCGTTCCAATTACAGTGATAAAGCAGGGGTCGGGCGAAGCGATTATAAGCCGTTGCACGCGATTTTCGCGTCGACGGAAGCTTTCAATAACTTTTGCCGCTGACACCATTTGCACCCGTGCTCCTTCGCTGATCATCGTTACACTAATTAGTCACGATGGCTTTCGTTACGGCGAGCCACCCTATCCGATTGAATCGGGATGCACATGGAATCAGCCGCAACAAAGCGACCGACTATGAGCTTCTCGAGCTACACGCGTAATAACGCGCGTTCGAGCGGTACGCCGATGGCTAAGGGAGGGAAGGAAAACGCTCGACAGCGTGAAACGCTGAACAACGTCCCGCGCTCTCTTCGGAGCCGCGAATTTCATTTAACCATCTGGCTGCATCCGTTCGCCGTTGCGATCGTTTCGCCGGCTTTCCTCGAAAGGGATGCGGTTTTCTAGGGAGAGATATCTCGTACAGCGAGCATTCAATTCGGGGCTGGAAAACTGAATTCAGTGCAGCTGCTTTATCCTTCTTCCGTGGCAAACGAGATTCTTCCTTTTATAAAGTTAACGCGATGCCAGCAATGTATCCTGGCTGTAGCTTTTCGACAGACCAGTCGGAAAGCACGGGGTTGCACGTGCAAGCTTGCTGCGTTTCGACGATACACCCTTTCGCGAGGGCGAAACGCGTGGATCTTCATTGGTAACGAACGTAACGCACCGCGAGACTCTTCTTGTTTTTCGGAAAATTCAGACGTTGACCTAAATACACGGCAGTTTGAAAGGGGTGTGCAGCTTTCGTGCACGCGGTTCGAGCTTTCAAGTCGGCGCCTCGTCGATGTGGGGTTGCTTGCCGGGAGCACAGATGGTGCCAGCGGTTTCGCGTTGCCGCTGTATTCAAAGAGAAATTGTTTCTCTGGCCGGGGAATTTTTTTAGAAAGTCTGTATTTAGGGCGCGGTAAAGGACTTTGAAGAGCCAGTAATTAGTGCGCCGTGATTTGGGGCAAGTTACAGCGACGAAGTGTCGATCCTGCAGCAAGCTAATTTTTCGTGAACGGAATTTGAATTTTACTTCCGTTTTATGAAAAAAAAATATTGTTCGTACGATCGGGAATTTGTGAGTAAATGTTTCCCGTTTAGAGCAGCAGAAGGTTTCGATTGCATACCTCTGTCGTTTCACCGTTCCATCTTAATCATTCTAATTGCGGCACGATAACCAGAGTAATTGCATGCACATGGAACGAACGAAGCTACAACTTCTTCATTCACGAGAGTTCTTAATCGTACTTCTGTTCCATTCCTACCATACTACACACAATTCAGATTTGCTCGATATCGAAGATCCGACTGACCGAAATGTTCTAGTCTACTTCATCTTCGACTCGTCTATCGCTCACAGAAATCCGGCTACCTTGTCTTATTAATATCCTCCGTCCCCATACTATGTCCCCTTCGTTTTCTTGGAAGAAAACATCCTAGCAACTAAACCACACCATGACCGACATTTTCCGCTACACTCGACAACCCCTGTACCCACTCACCTCCCTCTCTCTAAAAAAAAAAGATATGAGCCCACCTCGAATTCTCAGCGATCTGTCAGCCGTTTCAATTACTCCACCCGGGCCAGGACAATCGCAGCGGGCGAAGAAAAGGGATGCTTATGCCGTTGGGACGCGTGACGAGTTGCGTAATTACAGAAGCGCCGGTCCCCGTTATCATTTCCATCAGCGTTATCACGCTGCCACGATGACGCCTGCGAGAAAAAGCAGTGGAAGAGAAAAAAAAGCGGTGCAAAGGGGGAAGGCGCTCTAATAGATTGCACCTTCACTGTTCACCCCCTTTTGCACGTACGCGTTTGGCACGCGCTCTCGTGCGCGCTGAGAGAATCGTGGAACAGGGCACCGCGACGCTGCCAGAGGGGCCCGGCAGCGTTCTCTTTTTTTCTTCCTTCTTCCTCGCGCTCGAGGAGAAGAAAACGCGACGCTCGGCAACCCTTTTTCACCCTTCACCCACGAGCGGCCGCTCCCGCTTTTCCTTTACCTTGTTACAATTAGGTATAATTACGCGAGCTCCAGGCCGCTTATCGACGCGCAAGTGTCACCCGACTCGGGGACGAATTAAAATTCTTGCGCGAGGGCAAGGATCCCCCGCGAAGCGGGGTTTCTTTAATGATGGAAGCGCGAAAAGGAACGTCATTGTACGGTCCCGCGCCTTTTATCCGTGCCGACGCCGCGCATCACTCGCGATGACGTGCCCTTCGAGCGGGAATAATGCCGTAATTAAATTTCTGCTACGAGAACCACGGCTTTGTGCTAACATCACACTTTGTCTATCGACGCCCCCTTAGCGCGACTACCCGCCTCTTTCTCGTGAGTTATCTACGCGTGTATTATCCTCGATTATTCGGTGTTAAAGCGTGAGGTAGTCACGGCTTAGGTATGTGTCGATAAGTTGTATTAATCATAGGCACTGTATCCGCGAGGAATGTAGAGGAAGACGAAGTTAACCAAGCATTATCCTCGAGAATGAATGTCCACCTTTATTCTGAAGCTTGTGACGGTGGATCTTTAGAGTGATGAAGCTAGAAAAATTACTATTCCTTTATATTCGGGGTTAATAATGATGCTTTGAAAATACTGGCTACGATTTCAAATGAATCTTTGCTGGACTTATCCATAGGCAGTTACAAAACTTTGCATACTTTAAAATAGAAGGCTTCTTTCTATTATGCATACCTTTTCTCGCATCTAGTTCAAAACGGCCTACTCTTTCCCCACCTTCTCTAAAAGCAACCTCTGCCTCCCTTGGCTTCCTTACCGCACTCCAATTTTCTCGGTTTACCGAGCTCGCTCGTATATTTCTAATCCGGCTTCACTCGAAGTAAGCCTGGATACAGTTGTCCCGGTTTCCCTCGCGCGTCGGCCCATCATTTCTTCGCGCGTGTATGCAGACACGTCGACGATCGTAACGCTCCGCAAAGCTGTCGAAAGCACGTAGACTACTTTCTCTTTCCGATCCCTTAACCGTTTGGAACGTACGCATTTTTTATGACGCGTTGCTCTCCGCGCGGTACGTTCCGATGCAGCAGGCCCGCTGCGGTAAAAAAAAAAAGGGGTTGCTCGCAATAAAGTGCATCGCGAAGCGGTAAAAGAAGAGGATTGCGCCACGCGTTGCTAAGGGGTACCGACTGAGCCACAGAGGATTGAAAAAGGGAAAGAGGAAACGCACGAGACGAGCATTCGGTTGCACACGCTGCAGATTATTATAATAAAAGTCCCTTGGCTTTGTTCGTTCGTCCCGGCGCGAGCTACGCCTTTGTCCGACTGGCTCTCGCGCTGCTTTTTCTATTTACATTTTGTCGTGCACCATACGCCGGACCCGCTACGTCAATGACCAAATGGCGATACCGCCGAACCGCTGCTTTCTACCCTTTGCGCGGACAGTCGTTCTTGGCTAGTGGAAAAAGTGGGAAAGCGCTCCGCTGCATTCGAGAGCTTGCACGCGGCAGAGATTGCTACTATTTAGACAGTGGATGTTGGAATTCTCAGTGAAAGTAGGATACTGGAAGATGTCGAAAGTAATTGATTGACATTTGGTGACATAAACAGGAAGTGAATCATCTAAACGAAATTGAAAAGGAATCACTTACATGTATTGACAAGTAGAAGTTCGCATGCTTTGGAAGAAAGCAGAGAAACATTCCAACATCCAGCAAGCACGTTCAGCGGCGATAACCGATCACCGCTGCTCACTCAAGTGGCGCAGGGGAACACAGTTGGTTTGGCGCGGCGGCGTCGGGCTTCACAGAGCCGTGAATTTCCGAGTGGCCTGGCATCTCGGCATCGTCGTGCAAGACGCGCACGCAGTGTATGCGCTACGATTCCACATAGAGACTCATTGTTTCACCCCGAATCAATTACATGCCTCGGCTCACGTCCGATGCTATCTGTCCACGGACTCCGCGGGAGCGCGAGCTTGTATCCGCGTGTGCCTCCTCCGTTCAGCCTCGCGAGCGTGTTCACGCGAGTGCGTGCCTACGTGTACGTACTCGACTAGCGTACAAATAAACCGACGGAATCTAGATTTGAACCCCGGTAATTAGAACGTTCGGATAACGCTCGCCAGCCGTCCGTCGCAGTCTTCGTTTATCGATCTTTTACTCCATTTCTCTTCTCCTCGACTCCTTTCTCCGCGTTGCTGCACCTACCGCCTACTCGCATCCACTGGTTTCTCTCGCGTTAAGCGTTTCCGGGCCAATCGAGCTCGTGGCGTCGTTCCCCTCACTCGCCGCTTAATTAAATCGACGCGCCGGTGCAATTAAGGTTTAATGTCGCGAGTCAGTAAATCTGCTTATTTGCAAGAGTGATTAACAATTCGTGCAGCTGTGTATTTCTTAAAGCGTCGAAAATGTTGTTAGTGATCTCGCAATCACAAGAAAAGTCCTCGAGAAATCTTGTTCCTAATTTTTAATACGGAATAATTGAATTACGATTAATGCGACGAGAATTTGTCCTATGAAAAAGCAAACGTGTAAAGGGAGGTGACTAATCATACAAGTCCGGGACTCCCCTGAGAGTCCCCACGTATCACGCGAGAGGCAGATCGCCTCGACAAGGCGGTCTTTACGGTTTTCCATGAAGAATGCTGTCATCGCTCGTCTCGCAATTAGTCTCGGCTGACGCGTTTTTGTTCGCTGTCTGGTTACTCAGCTTCGCGATCCTGCGTCGCGTGCTACCGCGTTAGTTTTCCCTCCCTTTTTTCTCCCTTTCGTTCCCTTCTTGCCTGCGTGAACGCCTCCACGGAAACGAATCGTGACGAGAGCAGAGCAGCACAACGATTAATGCACGGATCACGCGTGCCACTGCTGTTGACGCGACACTTCAAATTTGTCCTGTTATTTTTAACCGGGATGGAATAGTTACTGGTTGCGCCGCGGTTAACCCCGCTACACCGATAGTATCGAGTCATTAATTTTCGTGGACGAGTGGAGCCGGCGTGGTTGGGATAACGAGACGGATCTTAATGAATTTGGCAGCTGTCCGAATTAGAGCACATTGTTCCTCTGAGGCAGCAGAAGAAAGAATGTTCGGTTAAATCCATTTCCCCTGATTGTAGAGGCCCTCTACGTAAAACAGAAATCAAACGAAAGAACTTTCGAATTCACATATCCGTAATACGTTACTATAAAATATTGCAAGTTTAATACTACAACTCTCCCTCTCTCTACTATCAACGATTAATATTCTCCAGTTCGTATCAGTAACTTCCTCCCGTTACGAAACGGCGGACCGTGCGAGCCTTGAATCAAGACGGGCCGTATTTACGATTGGACCCGAGAGATTAAATTCGTGGCACATTATTATGGGCGACGCGGTCGCGCGTAGCAAATATACGTTCGGATTTCGGGGTTGTCAGGAGTCGTAGGCGCATTTGTATTCCGCAGACAGGACGCCCGGTCTCTCCGCGAAGCTCGTTCCACCTCGAGCAGCGTTCCTCTCGATGCAAAACGATGGAAAACGATCAGCCCCGATTCCCATGACACCGCGTAACTCGACTGCACCACGCAGGCCAACCTGGCCCAAAGTGTGGCGAGGGTTCCGCGAATCCATCGCGGGCTAAATGGAATTTCGGCCTCGCCGCGCTGCGTCTCGAATCGCGAGTTCCGCTTGACGTACGATTATGGCGCAGGACCGCTCGAAAACGTTTCATTCGGATCGGCCGCGGGTTAACGTATCGGACGTGTCCGCGTGAATTAGCACGTTCCGTGACACGGCTTTATCCGGCCAATTTGAAAACTGCCGCCGCCATGCCCCGTACGATTAACGGCGAAATTATTTCTTTATCCGCCGCACCGCTGCCGATAAGCGTAACAGTTTATGCGCCCCCCCCCCCCCCCCCGCGCGATAGGGTAGGGTGAATTCGGTGAACGTTCGGAGAAAGATTGCCTCGTGTTTCGATATTGCTCCCGCTCCTGGAATGGAGCAGCAGTGTTTTTCGCGTTGAGAGATACAGGCTTGGAAACGTAATTACATAGCTGAGAAGGATCGTTTAAGAAGTAATGCAAGGGACAAGGAAAACGTGAAGAATCGTTGAACGTTTATTATTCATTCTCAAAATACACACCCCGTACGCGCAGTACCATGTTAATTGAAATATTACTCGAAAAGAGTAATTAATGCTAAAACCACTACTGTATCTTGCATTTCCTAGCCGTTCCTTTTTTCTACCAAACTTTGCACTCTCCAGCGAAACTCCAGATTACCCTTTCCACGAACTTCCCGAATCACGTACCACAGAATGCAATTAAAGAAGGGACGGCTGCAGCTCGAAGATTCCGCGGCTGGAAATCCGGCGATAAATCGAGGGTGGATCATAAACTCTGAAGAATTCTCCAGGTTTCGTCCAGGGTTTCGTGTCAACCCGGCGAACTTCAGCCGTTGGCCAGCGCAAAAGGAGGGGGGACAATTAACGGCTCGTCTCCGACGAATATATGGACCGTTCGCGCGCCACCGATCCCGTCATACGTCACCTCTTTCTACGAGCGTATTTCGGCGTAACGAGTCGGCTCGCACGCGTTATTCGCCCGCGACGTGAGTAACGATCGGTTGGCGGGACGTGGCGCAACACGATGCAGCAGCCACGATGCACACCGAGTTTCGGATTTCCACGGCCGTTTCGAAATTTACCACCGTCACGGAAGGTACGGGGGCCGGCCACGGGTTGAAGGTCGCGACAAAAGGGCCGCGAACGGCAGCCCGTCTCAAAGGGGGAGAAAAATTGCGAATTTACGGGACGGTCGTCGACACGACGTCGAAAGTGTCTGCGGCGACGCAACAATATACCTCATTATTCGCGGCCGACGTCTAGCCCCTGGAACTTCTACTGTCTTTGCTGGGAGATTTGTTTGCGAATATTGTCTGGATCGAATTCGAACTTTTTCATAAAGTTAAAGAAAAAAGACAAGATAGAAGGAGTCTTTCGCTTGAGAGAATCCTTAATATCTATCATGAAACGAGACATCCATCTTTCACGTGCACATCTTTCATTGAATCACCAGAGGCCGGAGACTCAAAGGCGAGGCACTTAAGAACCGTCCAATTTCCAGCTCGAGGAACACGAAACACTGAAGGAGCACATGTATCTCAAATTAGCGAAACGAAACAAAGTTGCGTCTCGCGCGGCGTGTTCGCAATTTATTTGTTTTAAAGTAACGTACGAATTCAGTGGCTACGCGGGTACGCCCGGTCGGAAAAAAGAGAGACGATGGGCGAGTAGAAATCCCCTCGGCGCAGACGGAACTTCTTGGGTCGGGACGAGGGTTGTTTCGACAGGGGGTAGGGCCTATTCAAATTATTGCGCGTGCGGCAACCCCTTCGCAGCAAAGGGGTAAGCAAAAAGCTTTACGCCGCGTTTCAGGTGGCTGGTGAATAAGTCGAGCGCAGGACTTTCGAGAATCCGCGCTGCTTTTCCCCGTGAATTATCCGAAACGGGTTACCAGCACCTGTCGTCCATCGGGCCGAGAAACGTGCTCGCTCTCCTCTGCGCGACGATCTTTCAATGCGGTGGGCTTCGATAATTTCAATGGCCACGTGCTACTCGAGACGCTCGTGTCCGACGGGGAAACGCGCGGAACGGAGACGGACGAACGGGAAAGACCGGTGGAAAACAAAGAAAAATGAAAGGAGCACCCTTCGCTCCAGGGTGAAAGCACAATGCGGCACTCTGTCGAATCTAAAGGAGAAGGAGAGGCCTGGCTGAGTTTCGCGAAGAAGCTTTGAGGCCCCGGCGCACTTTGTCTTTTAATTAAAGAAACGCGCCCTTGTAATGCCGCGCATAGTCGATGACTAATTAGCGAGGCATGAGAAACTCGTTGTCTGAAAACGATCGCTTTTCTCTTGAATCTCGGTCAGCTCACCGTGCTCCTGTTGTTTCTCGCGACAATGGAGCGAATCGACTTGCCTCGTTCACGCGGCGAGCTTCGTATTCGCCTGTCTTCTTCTTACCACCCTTTATACCGCCGGAAAGCGGTAAATTAATTCTCATCCGTCCTTTCGGAGTAAGCCTGCCTTTTCAGCGACAGACTCGCGACTTTTCTGCTCATAAAAATCGCCCATCCACTGACGGGTGACTGTGATAAAAACTGTGTCACCGCGCAAATCGAAAGCTTCACAGGGGCCGGAGTAGCCGGCAAAAAGCCTCATCAAACGCCACAGGCTTTTGCCGGGGCAGATGCCGGACCGCGCACGGTCGCACCTTTGTACCGTGATCAGTTTCACGATGGACCTCCGAGCATCTTTGGTACCGCTGTCACGGCGCGCGGTGTTGCACCAGCATGCACCCGCTACCCTCGCTCCTTTGCAGCTGGTCGAACGCTAATGACCTTAATGAGGCTGTTTTGACGCTTGTTCGTCCACTCGTTCGTCCGCCTGCACCTGTACCTCGTGCACTTCTCCCTGGGTGCAAAGGCGTAACTGCATTGGCCAGAGTAATTGCCGCCGACCCACTCGGCTCTCGTCTAATTGCGCCAGATTCCTTGTCGAGTACACGAACCTCCGATATCGGGGTCGTTGCTGGATGAAGCTTTGATCGGTTGCTCGACGCGTGCCGCCCTCGATACCGTGACGATAACTGTGACGTTGACTTTTATTTTTTCTACGCTGATGGGAAAATTGTACGCAGCCTGAATTTACTGCGCCGTTCTGATTCCAGCAATTAATTATTTTCAATCATTCTTACTCAGTTTCTTTTTTAATGTTAGTACTTTAAACAATGCGACGAATCGAAATTGCTGCACTCTGTGATTTCCATAGCATCCATCTTAACGATTGAATACAAAGCACGCATTAGGTTGTTTTTATTATAATGATAATAATTACGGATGGCAACATCGCGGGCTCGTTTATTAATTTCGCACGATACAAGAGCGAGAAAAGCATTAGGGTCGGAACGCTCTTCTGATTCATTGTTCCCATAATCTTTTAGTGGCCGTAGTTATGTGTTCTGCTGGTAATCACGCGTTCATTATCCGCGTGGCTGCGCGCATAGCAATATTCCGCCGGGGCTAATTGCGCCGTTAATTAAGCAAATTTCGATCTTCATCGCTTTTTCCTAGAATCGTAACTAACAGTTTTTAATGGTATTTAATGATACCGGTGGCAGTCGCAACTACCCCTTGGTAACGGATAGTCTCCCTCTAACCGAGGACCCTTTGTCTATGGGGAACGATATCTCGCTTCCACCGACGAATTACCGCATCGGTTAATAATAGGCATGTAGCGTGCGCTTAAAGTACCAAGATTACACTGCACCTACTCTTTTTTTTTTTTTTTGCGACCCCGGAAAAATGGGTCTAATGCATTATTGGCGAGGCGGCAGTGCATTATCGTGATAAAAGCGGGCCAAACCAACGGCTTCGTGGTAACATATTTTTTATAACGTCCAACACGCTTTACGGCGAAAAAATTGTAGCTAGAAAAAGGCGAGAGACGAGAAAGTAAAAGAAAAAAGGCGAAGGCAGTATTGTTTCGAACCGTTCACCAGATTTTAATTACAGCACGAGGGAAATTCGTGGGCTACCAGGGCTATTGATACTATCGGGCTGAAGAATCGAGCTTTCGAGGCTGGTTGAAACGAGCGAGACCGCGCTATCCTGTGATCCATTTAGAAGCGTGTCGCGTATACGGTGGTCTAATTTTTCCGTGATTTCTGAAGGGAGGTCTGAACGAAAAACGACGAATGTGAAAAAAGATGGAAAAGGCTCGAATGCAAAAAGGGGGAATCGAACGTGTTCGCCAGCCGAATTCGCCTCTCGTGATTCATTCAACACCTTTAAACGCGTAAGACAATGTGCGGGCAACCATTATACCAGTTCGTAGATCGAAATCTCAACCTGTTCTCACATGATCGTTCGAGAAGCCGACATAATCGCATTGCTAATTGGACGTGCAATTAGCGAAACTTTCTGTGCTTCGACGAAACGAAATTCGTCTGGCCTCGGCGACGGGTTGCCGACCGGCTCCGAACATTATGGAAGCACGATGAAGTTGCAGGTAGCCTAAACGCGTAGGTAGTTTCCTCTTTGATATCGGAGGGGGACAATAACAGGCGTGGCACGGACAGGTCTGCTAGCTTGGCTTCACCCACGTACGTATGCTAAATTTATGTTCGCTCGCATTGACCGGCACGGGGCTGAAAGGGAGGCGTGCTCCCTCTCCGCTACCCTGGCCCACCGTACTTTCCACCACGTTGAGATACGGTCGTCGATAATATGCTTAAGAAGCTCGTCGATCTACTTTCGGGATGTGTAATACGTTCGAAATACCTTTGGGAATTGGTCGTAACTCGTACAATGGAATTTCGAAGTCCTTTCTTGTGATAATCGCAGTAATCTTATTTATGATTGATCCGCGGCCTTCGGTGACTCACAGTCGCTGGGCAGTTTTTAATATTGATAAATTGTGAATGTCGAACCATATTTATAGATTAATATTTTCGTATAATTTTACTGTTCAGTAGAGTTTAGAATGTAGCGCGGTAAGGAAAACAGTTTAAGGAAGATCCGGCAGCTGAATAATTCCCCCGTGGATTTGCTGCGACACAGCGTAATATGGTAATTGTACGATAATAAACACTTTACCCTGATGACAGCAGCTGCAAATAGGGGCTTCGTGTGATCAAACACGATATTCCGCAGCGGTTTCGTCCTGTGCCGCGTATCTCTTGATTAGGAGATCGCTGATAAGGTGTATTGATCGCTTCGTTAGGCAACGTAGCGAGCCAGCTAAGACTGCCTTACGCTTTGCACACACGGAATACACGAGGTAGTTAACAAACGCATCGTGAACGCCTAATTGAATTATCGTCTTTAGCGCGAAATAATTCCGTGGATCCTTTGAAAAAAATTGTTTGAAAAACAGCTGGATGAACAGTTTGTCGAAACCCATCGTCCATTTCCGTTGGAAGAAATTGAATCCCTCCGTCTCGGGCATCTTCTCAATCAGCGCACGAATAAACAGACATTTATTTAGCCTCTGACGCGGAGTGCATATTGAAACGCGACAAGGATCCACGGATAAAGGGTAACTAATTGTCGCAGGGAACGTAAATACTGCAACGAGCAGGAATTGGAGAGTAGCAGTAAGACGGCGTCGCGGCGCATCTCCCTCTTTACAGCGTCTTTGAATAGCATTACGAGAATGAGATCCCGCGAGGGAAACGGACGCTTTCCCCGGTGGCTTTCTGTTTCCAAGTGAAGAAAGCTGAGGGGCCGGCCGGAAAGGGCGGCGTCTAAAGTGGAATGGTCGCGGTAAGGAGCAGCTCGCGGCTTCGTCGTCGTACACGAAGTAACGATATCGCGGGGAATAACGATAATGCCGATGGTAATCATAATAGTGGGAAGCAATGCGGTGTGGACAATGTGTTATTCTTCGTTACGGACATTGAGTCTGGACTCGAGTCTGCCGCGCTCGAATGTTCGCCACGAAAGAGCGGCGTACTAAAAAGGGGAAGCAGGAAAGGGACAGGGGTCGGTGATCATTTCAACTGCAGCGAGTAATCGCAGGAATGAGATTGAAATGCATTCAGCGCGTTCACGGCCACTTAGGCGTCCGCCTGTTCTCCCGTTTATTCGCCAAGCTGCTCCCTAGCGAGGGAAAGAAAGAAACGCCGAGACGTCGTCGAGACTGGAGCAGGAAAACTGCAGACTGCCTGCTTCCGCGTAAATATATGCCGTATTGTGCTTGCTGCATTTACCAAAGATCTCCGTTGACTCCCCAGCCATTGTTTCACGGCGCTTATTCCTTCTGGAGGGCTCCTTCAGGGGGAAAAGGGCCAGTTTGGTTTTCCTTACAATACAAAACTCCTCCTTATCTGTCATCTTTTAAGAAATATTCTATTAAAACGCTTCGAGAATTTCGTCCCCTTTTCTTGAATGGGCTTTCGCTAAATCCGACTGCTGCCAATTATATTGTCAAGGCTAATAAATGAACCTTAGCGTTCAATGGCCACCTTTTTGCCACCCAGCCAATCTAAAAGTTAAACGATCGTGTAAGCCGTATCGCACCCAATCTTGGACAGCATACACACGAATTGAGCCTATTGAACCACTCAAACCTTAACTCGCTTCCGTCGTTGCCGAAATAACCACTTGGCGTACTGTGTCAGTGAACTCGAAGACATTCCCTGCCGTGGTACGTTCTCGCGTGCATTCCCGCGGCTAAATAGCCGCGACTCGAGATCCAGCGTAGCTGGAAGCTGGCTATGGTCCCCGAACGAAAGCTCGCAGGTACACGCGAGTGCAACAGTCTCGGCGGAATTACACAGCAGAAGAATGCGGCGGGGGCATGCATTACAGCGTGGTTAAGGGAGCATGCAAGTAATTTGCTAAACTGGGCTAACGTCGTAATAAATACGCTCCCGTGCAGTTCCCACCGGCTTGTTTGTGCACACCCTCGCAGAGGACTAGCCGCGCCGTGAAGGAAGAACCGTCAGGAATGCAGCTCGGAGCTGCTCCTCCAACACGTGACACCACTGTGTCGACGCTAGTCCTGTAATGTGATGCAGTTCCCTTGCGTTCACCGCGATTTGCCGCTGCTCGATGCATTTAGTTTGCCGAGCAGCGTTAGAGTTACCGACTACGGTAGCACGAATTGCTGCTTGTAGATTCGTAGAAATTTGTATGCTGCTGTACATCGTAAGGGATGCGATAGTCAAAGTATTTTAAGGGTCACACTGCCGTCTCTTGTTTTACACTCGGTTTCAGTTGTAACATCGCTTGCTAGTACTACACACTCGAGGCTGCGATTTGAGATTCAACTTTAGTCAAGTCCGAGGAATATGATGAGAATATCCGAAGTTAGAATAATCCCCGGGCAAATGTTAGCAGTCCAAAAACCATTGTACTTTCTTCGTCCCGCGTGCAAAAGTTTCTACACGGAATCCCAACATTCGGTATGCGCCACAGGTCCGACGTTTCCGTTGCGATTAATCCGAGCAAAACCGCGGAGGGGGGCCGAAAGAGGGTCGTTTGCTCGGCTAATCGCCGAAAATCAACGTCAAGTTGATCTCGGCCGTATCGACCACCGTCTCCCCGATTTCTTGCTCGCCGCGGCTAATGGAGCCGGAGCCCACGAAATAGTGGAAGGTCGCGTTGAAACGATGCGCCGAGAGGCATTTCACCGAGAGCAGCGCGAACCGCGATCCGTGATCTCGCGATCCTGAACGCGCTGTCGAGGCGCCCAGCGGGTCGACGAGGGACCAAGGAGGCGGGCAGGTGAAAAAGAACGCCGCGGCACTTCGTGACGCCGGTGTGTACCCGGCTACAAAAGAGGAGCCGCGGGCGGGAACGGAATGGAACGGAATGCCAGCGGCGTGTGAATTACATTCCTGACACGAGCTAAGCACAGCTCGACATCCCATAGACCCACCTTACCAAACTTCTTCTTCTCCTTCCGACCCGGCGTCGAGCGCTTCCTCGCGCTGAAAAGGAGGATGGCGACGATCTCGTCCCGATCAACGACTTTTTACCGCCCCTTCTTCGTAACGGTGGCCCGATTCTTCCAGACCCTGTCAGGTTGCATTTCTACTTGGAAGTAAACTTCTCCTTAAGTAGTTGGAGCCAAGCGGAGAAAATCGACGTTCGCGTTTTTGATCCCGTGATGTTTGGAGAAGTCAGAATTTAATTGTGCGTGGATTTTCAATTCTTTGCTCGATTACATTTACATTTCGACCTCTGGATACCGAGGCAACTTTGCCCAACCTATTGCTTCGCAAAAAAAAAAAGAGGTCCTCCTAACACGTCGAATCAATAGCCAATCTTGCTCCTCGATAAGATCTAACAGTCCCATAAGACGTGCTTCGAACGTTGAAGTTCCTCGCAATGGATACTTCAATGAGCCCACTGGTATCCGGCTACAGCTCCGAGCTGTCTAAGGTACACGACTAATCAGGAGGATTGCTCCTCGCCGACAGATATAACGAAAGAACTGCAGCAGGCACTGTTTTTATAGGGTTGTAAACATGTCCGGGTTAAGTAACGTTAACGCAACGTCTGGCCGCACGGTCGGAAGTGCCGGACCCGTGTAACTGGTACGCGGTCAATAATGAATAGTCGGCCAAGGATCGACGTATGAACGATCGGAACCAGGTTCTCAAATGCATGCGTGCAAGCGCTCGGGTTCGCTGCGAACCTGACGATTTTCTGGCCGGTGTTATTGGTAGTCGGGGCGACAGCGTCGATAATTGCCAATCATTCGTAACAACCGCTAGAAATATATTGGACGTTCGCGCAGCCGGCCGGTTGTGTGTACACACGATATCATCGTTTGTTCACCGATCGCTTTCCACGGTGGCCTAGTGAGCCGCGCGTACAATACAGTTTCGTTTAATACCTGTCAATGATTCAGCGCCATGTAATAGAATTTTTCAAGGGCGCCGCTTGAGAGGACCGCTCGCCTGAGAAAATGACAATGTACGATTCTTTTTTCAATGAATCGATTAACCGGCCCCTTTCTGTAAGAGAGCAATTTTCATCAGACGTCGCGTACACACGAGTCTGGAAGCTTTTCTATCAAAGGAACGGTTCGATCTGCGCTACTTGTAAGCTAGTACCATAGCTGTCAGTCACGTGAATATTTATTAAAACACATCGGGCCCCATTACGTTGCACGCTCTTGCGATATGCTCACGCGACTGACTGCTGGTTATTAATCGTTTCATACACCATTCAATCATCCCCTATTAACATAATTGCCATTTAATCTTCGGCCTCGGCTTATTCTATTAATTCAATGGCTATTAAACGAACGCTATCGGTATACCGCACGACAGCGACCGAGTGACCCAGAGGACAAGGAGCACTTGAACCAGGAGCAAGGGACGAGGGAAACGCGAAGAGCGCCGTGACGTTCCTCCACGCTCGCGCGATGACCTTCCGCGACCTGGCCGATGGAAAATGTTTTCCACGGAGTCGTTAACCCGCGATACAACGTCATCGTTCGTGGACAGCCGATCTGTTGTCTCGCGTTCCCGTAGAATCCCGCGCGCATGCACTTCCGTGTTACGAGCCGGCATTCAGACGCGGCTCGGGCAAAGATTGCGCGTTACAAGCGGCCCCCGCCAGAGACACAACGGTCCGTCTGTACCCGTAACCCGAACACGACACGCCGACAATCCGCTAGACAAACGGACGTACCAGATAGACAGAATGCACAGAAGGCAGAGCCGCGAGGAGCGCGAGTTCAAGCAGCTACGGAGACGCTGTTAGATCGCCAAGTGGTATACGCAACCGTTGACCTTTCCTTCGAGTATCCTGCAAAGGCGGTGGTGTTTGTGCGGAAAGTCAAGCAATGAACAAACAGCGGAATCAAACTGTATTGGCCATCCCATTTGGAGGATTTTCCCATTCCCATTTTGAAGATGAAAAATCCGAGCTCGAACTTGAATATTAAAAAACTCGAATTCCAATTGCATCATTTAGAAATTTGGAGGAAGGTAAAAGAGATGCGGATCTCCAGCCGTCGAGCACGTTTCCCACGAACGAAATGGTGGACTCTGACTGGAATCGACGACGAAGCAGGACTCGGAGTCGAATCGCTCGCGGTCGTTGCCGCTTTACCAACGACGCCGATTCCTATCCTCCTCAATTACAGATCCCCGAGACGTGACCGGGAAAGAGACCTGGGCATCGTTCCCCTGGCTTCCTTATCCTGCCAACGGATTGACTTTATCAGGCACCTACCAGCGCTCGCTGCATTGACAATACGCTTGGAGAAGCTTTCCGCGCGGTTTCCGTCGATCGCCGAAATCATTCCGCGATTATCTCAATCCGTGATCTCCGGAAAAATTCTCGTTTAGGATACCTTTGATTTTAAGATCGCTCTAATTCGTGATCCCGATTATTAAAAGACATTAACTGCTGTTTTCTAGAATACACTTAGGAAGGTCATAAAAGCGTAATAGAAAAATCTCGATACGCCTACCGGTCCTAATACATTTAACGATGTCCAACAGTAGCCCAAGCCCACATTTTCACGCAGATCAGCTGTCAACGCTGATCTTTAGGACTCAGCGCTCGTGTTTCATCTATTCTTCCAACTGTACAGCATCGATCAACGCTAATTCGTCGATGAAATTCCTTTCGATTCGGGCGTCTCGAGCTGGCCGCCAACACGCGTGGTCCCGATTCGGACGCACCTTGGAACGCCAATCAACGCCGCACCGATCTCGATCTGGATACAATCCGACGTCCCACCTACGTCAGCGATGACGGTACAGTTGGCCAGGGACGTGACAAATGATCCGATTTAACGAAATCCTCCTTGGACTCGGGCACGTTCGTTATCCGCTTCGTTATCGAATCAGGCCGCAGCTAAATCAGGATACCTGTGCTGCAGCAGACGAACGAGGCTTCGAAGTCGGTTAGTTAAGTAACACTGGGAGTCCTCCTAACTTGCCTTCGTAAGTCGGTCGATCCGGCCCACGACACTTCGGCAATAAAGCAACGATCAACTTACCCTCAGCCCTGATTCGCGTTGGATTTACAATTTGTACCGGGCCCTTTTCTGCAGCTATTTACGATTCAACTTAATCCAAAGGAACAACGAGACGAGGAGAAGTTCCTTTAGGGAACTACTAGTTGTTGCCTGAATCCCTTTTGATTCGCGTTTTTCTATTCGTAGAAGTTTTTGGATATGTGGAAGCAATTGTCTAAATAATTACGCAAAACAATTGTTATCAATATTCTGAACTTTTCTGATTGAATTCAACAAAGTTGGACCCTTTATAATTTTGGGACGATTTCAACACGTACCGTTTTGATTATGCCAGTTCAATACCAAATCGTATTGGACCAACGCTGAAGGTAGAAAACGTTTGGTCAGGAAGAATCGTGAGATTTTCGAGGAAACGCTGACCACGTTTTCGGCGGGGCCATCGGAATAGTTCCTACGTGTCGCGTTAAGAAAAAGGGATCACGATTGGTCCCACGATAATCTCACGGAACTTCGTAACTGGACACCGGTGTAAGTGAAAACGCTCGTAAAATATGTTTCTAATTCCGCTCCACGATAAATTGCTAAGCTAACACACAGAAGTTGTAATATCTATATTCCGCTGACAGCTGCTGCCGACACACCATTGAATCGTTGGAAAGTAAACATTTGCGAGCATTAGTAAAATATTTTCACATTCAATCGCAAGTTCAACGTTAATATCTGTAAACAATTAAGAATAATCAGCGATATCTCTTCATCGTAGAAAAACGTGGACCAGCTTAGTAATGACATATTCATCGCAGACAGGAAGACAGCAACAACCAGCTCGACATTTAACGTGGCCGACGATTTCAACGCTGGTCAAGTACTATTTAGTTGATAAATCACGGCTCGGAACGAATGCTAATGAAACGACCACGCGTAAACATTTTACTCGTTAATCAACGCTCGTTCTATTAGTAAACGCAATTAATATATTCGCGTGTAAAAGGCACGACGGCGCGCTCCGGACTCGCGTCGAACATTCCGAGCATCCCACACACAATTTTACGGATAATCGACCGCCTAAACCGATCTTCTTCCTTCGGCGCACGGTGAAGCGAGTTTTTCATACGATCCGATCGGTGGTTGGTGCTTCGGATGGCTCGTAACCCACGTTGAAGAAGAAGAAGGGGTTATACGAGGCGATACTGATGACAGTGATTACTATATCTTGTTACTACCAGCGGTGCGGATTGTAGCTGAACGCGACGCGCCTTTCACGTATCGTTCGCGCGAATCATTACCTTAAGCAGCCGCTAGATACGAATCTCGTTCGGGTGGGAGCCTATTTAAGAAGCTGGCAAAGGATTGGAGAAATGAAGGATAAGAGAAAGGAGCACTTCGTGGTGAATGCAAAGAGAAATTAATAAAATGTAGATATAGCTTGAAAAGATTCAACACTTTAAATTGATGTTTGATTGTTACGGTGAGTTTAATCTGGAATTTGAATTTAGAACGATATTTTTTCAATTGCTTTTGCAATGATTCAGCAGTAATATCTGCATACCATAAATCTTCGAGGATGAATAGAACAAATCGGGATGACCAACCCAACAGACCCGAGCCGATCAGATCGATTCCACTCTAGATTACTAGACGGTTAGAATATAGTTAATTATATTGAATTTACCTAATTGGCGGACGAGGGTATCGAGGGTTCACTATCTCCGACCACATCTCTATAGAGGCAGCACGGCAAGGCACCGAAGTTCTGACTGCAGGCAGATCGAAATGAATTGTTCAGAAAGCAATTTAGCGAAGTTCGAATCGAAATCAAGAATAATATCAACCGTGTAGATCACGGTTGTTAGCTTTGGCTGATACTGCGTACATAGGTGTATCGAACATGAATCTGCTGAAAAAATGATAATCAATTTATCAAGAATGTTTAAACTTTACAATTAGCAAAGCAAAGCTAGAATCATTGAAGATATTCGAAGCAGCGTCTCCTTTGCCAGCAAACGCTCATAAAAAAACTAATCGCAAACAGTATTTCCACAGACCAAAGTCTGTCGACGGGCTATTGAAAGAGCGCCAAGTCGAATGAGAACCCCGCGAGCCTCGGCTGCGCGCTTCATAACTAATTCCCAGTAGCAATTTTTCACAGTCCTCCTCCTCGAACTTCGAAATTACATGCTCGCTGTCTGGTCGCGCGCCGACCCTCCCGGTTGCGATATCAACAGCGTCGGGCCGGACGAGATAGCACGACCCAAGGGGTGGGTGGCCGGCGACGTCACGCGGCGGAAGCGACGCTCTCGAACGAAAAACAGCCATGGTAAAAAGAAAAAAAGAAAAAATGAGGGAGGCAGCACGTTGGACTGGGAGACGAGGGCATCCGGGAGAGGTTGAAGCTCGATCTCGTAGGAAAATATTAACTCAAGCCCGGGGTTGGGATCGGCTTACAATAAATAGAATAAATATGACGTACGCCCTACGTACGGACGGACATACGGACACCGGCTTGGAGAGCATAAGTGGGATCTAAATTGAATAGAGAGCGAGCACCGGCCGCACGTAGACCAAAGTGGAAGCCTTCGGCAGATAACGAGGAAAAGAGAGACAAAGAGGGAGGAGGATGTTGAAGTAGTGCAAGTGCCGTCCCGGATGATAGCCTGGCTTTATTGTTTTCTGCCCGGCGGCCACCCGGTACGTGTACCCCTGCACCCCAGTCTATCCCCGCCCCCCTCCAGCCCCCGCGAAATATACGTATATATATCGGTGTCGTAGTGGCTGGTTCGAGTTTTAATAATTCCACGAGCAGTGCGACAAGAGAGGAAGAGGGTTGAAGTATGGAGGCAGAGCGGCGGCGCGACGTGTATGGGCTGGGGGTCCAGGGATCGGATACATCCGGCGGATCGGTTCTGTGTGCGCTCCGCGGTGTTCGCAATATCCGCTCGCGATGCATCCGTGCCGTCCTCGAGCCTGGATAAATAATTCATCGATAATTTAATCGCGACAGGACTGGTGTCGGCCGGAGGGGGGGTGAGCGCCAGCGTTTCGTCCTCGATGATTCGAGGCTGTCCACGCGCCCCGAAAAGCGGGGCGTAATTTAACGAAGCGAGAAAGCGCGCAAGTGGCGCGAAAGCCGAGATTGTCGGCAGCCAGTCGCTGTCCGCGCGTCGAAAGAGCGCAAAGGAGACTCGTGACGAAGAGCCGGAGGTGATTCTCAGTCATGCAGATGCGACGCTCCGAGGGAATAAAGTGTTCCTATTAAAGTGTGCATCGGTCCCGTTAAATAACGTATTTTAAAGTCCGATGCAATATAGCTGTTTGTCGATGTTGCTGCTTTAGAAAAAAAAAAGGGACTTCATTTCGTCAATGACCACCGCGCGCCTTAATAACTTTCCCGAGAAAGATGGATTCCCTTTTGCTAGATTCTCTTTTGGAGCAGTCGCGAATTATGCATACTGGAGCCTTTCGCGTCCCTTCGTCGTTCCTAAATCCGTTCGACGGGAATGAAAAGGCCTGGTCTTTACCTATTGAACCTCATAAACCAGCTGGATAGATACCGAATGAACCGAGACAAAAAAACAAGCAGGTCTTCAGGGCAGCGAATAGACGCGGATGACTCTATAGCCCGAAGTTTGCGAAACGGTCAATTTTCCGAAGGGAACCCCACTATCGTTCAAGACCACTTCCTCTATGCTTCGTGCATTCACTCGTTACTGGTGAAATTGGTTCCCAGAGTGGAGGTCCATGGAAGCGACTCCGAGTTGAAGGAGGAAATTGGCGGTGGGACGGTTCGGCGCAAAATTGTTTTTTTCTCTGCCCGAAAGAACCGCGAAGGCTCCCACTGTTCGCCGGTGAATCGGCCGACGTGAATGGCCGTGAAAAAAGGGAAGGACACGATCGTGTGATCGTAATTTTTGCAGACAGCGGATCGCGATGATTCACTCGTAAAGTCCCCACAGGCGCACCGGCGATCAGCAATCACGATATCCCGCCGTGTACTCTTACCGGGGGTTAATAACGGCGAGCGCTTTCAGGGAGCTATATCTCACCCGTGTATACCTCCTTAAGCCCCGTTCACAAAGCCGTTCGCAGCGAAATAACATCTTCCGCGCTTTATTGAACGCCGAACGATGCGCCGCGACGTACACGTGAACGGTCGTATATATCTCAAACCGGCCGTTTGTTCGGCTAATTATTGACCGCTCGATTCGACACCGACGCGGTTGCAAGAAAGTGTTTCGCTGTCGCGGATAAATGGCGCGGGAAGGAATAATAAGCGGGGCGTTAATAACCGTGATAAGAATGTGGCGCTAAGGACTAGGTGCTCCGACTTCATGTTCGGATGATCGTTCTGGCTACTTTAACTACTCAGGAATTACAGTGACAAGATGGTTGCATGAATTACCTACCTGAAGACGACAGCGCGTTGCACGGTTAACAAGATGGTTTAAAATAGGAAGTAGATTCGTAAATTGAAAATGAAACGCATCAATCTCACATCGATTACCGTCCCACTTCAAATGCCGCCTTTTACAGTAAATTTCACAAATCATGCTTCTCCCTTGTAGAACATCGCGCTATCGCCATTGACCGACTTAAAGTTCTTCAATCGAGCCAATATCAGAATTTACGATGTCGAAAGATTCCCAGGAACCGCGCAGCGCTAGACAATTGGACTTCCTTGGATATCCGAGGAGCACCGGAACGATCCGTTTAATTGGAAAGCGAAGCCCGGAGAGCACTTAGCACGCTCTTCCTTGGTCGTTTACGTTCTTCCAGTGAACGATCTCTCCGCGGTCGTCAGAGGAACCGTAGAACTTGGACGGCTTCGTACCACGGTCGTCCGGTAGGCTGCCTCTTTCCGAGTAATCGAGCGGAGGATTGAGCGAGTGACTGAGTGACTTACAATCCCGATAGGATCTCCCTAATGATCGGACACGAAACTCCCACACACGGCTCCTCCGGATACTCCACATCCAGCGGGTTGCGATCTGAAAACCGAAGCCCTCCTTACACGTCCAAGCCTGAGAGACGTTATCAGCGCCGGACGTTCTCGAACGCTGATTCTCCTAATTGTTGACACGCCACTCTACATACGATGGTTACAGATGTGCGCGCTTGTCCAGCAAGGACCATGCACCGGTGCATGAACTACTCGTTTAATTCATGAGTCGTTGTCACGAATTAACATGCAAAAAATATGAATCGGTAATTTTGTCGCATTATTGATCGAAGCAGAATTGGTGCGTTTTTCGCTGGAGGAGACGATTGATTGCGAAAGAAATGGTGCGAGAAATATGTCTGCTGAGTCAAGAGAAGTTTGACATCGGCGTACTCGAATCCCGTGACCCCCCAGAACGCGGTGATAAGTGAGTCGTTAAAGGGCTCCCAGATTGTAACCGCGTGTAATCAAGCGGCGATGCATCAGCTGAATCCGCGAGTTCTTATAATGTGTCTATCTTTAGCGGCGCGTCCCGAGCCATCAAGGATGTTAGGCGTTGTTGTTGAAGGACTGGCGGAGTTTGACCCCCGATTCGTCGACCCGTCATAAAGCGCTAATTTTCCAGCTGTAATCTCGGAACACGAAACTGCAATCGGCCAACTCCGGAGAATGGTCGATTAGAACGCTGTAAAAGCTTAAGTTCCACTGGGCCGTTGGATGCGCTATAAAGATGCGTGGAACGATATCGCGAAGCATGTTATAAAACAGCGTGACACGCATTATAAAATTATATTCCCGATTGCTGGGGTCTCGCAAAAATGTTAGGAATCCAGGGATCGCATTAGGTTCAAAACCGTGCTGGCACTTTTGCGGACGCGAAGTCTGCAAGGGAATTTTTACAATCAGTGGAATGAAACAACTGATAGCATATTGTAGTTTTTAGTTAGTTTCATTACTGTATCCTTACTAAATTCCCTTTACATAGTTATCTTCCGTACATCTACTCGATAACTCTAGGGAGGGCATTTCAATTCGACTGCCTGCTCCACATACTGTAGTTCATCTATCAAGGGATAACAAAAACCACAGTCGCCGCTGATGGGTCAGATGATACTTTTCCAATAAACCCTCTTCATCGGCCAACGGGAAAAGATAGCTCATCGTTGCGTCCCCGATCCATGGGCGAGAATAGGATCAAGCTGCTTCTTGGTTACATTTTCCAGATGGTGTGCGAACTCTGTTTCCCGGTCACGTGCAAGTAGCACGTGTCACCGTATGGCCCGGCACGTGCGACGGTTCTGCGTCGTTCTTCCCTGGCCACTGTGATTCTCACCCTGACAGACGCGAACCGATTTGTCTGAGCGCGGACGAAGTTTTCTACTTATTTTACACGAAGATCACATGCACGAGGGTTTTCGATTTCGAAAGAAAAAAAAAATCCTGCGGGTATGGGATCAATTTTGCATTCCAATTACTTGCCCACACGGCGGTGCGTTGATTCGACGATTATTAATGGTATGGTGGCTGTGTGTGCATAATAAAGAAGCAATGGGTGCGTTCTAAGCTGCTGGAAGCAGCACTGGAAACACGTGCCGCGATCGTCTGCACCGGAAGGGGTAATTTAAGGGATGACGATAGTATTCCCGCGTTACGCGCCACTGATTTTCAGTCGGAGCTTTCAGTTGAATGGGAAGTCGGGATTCGGCGGCCGGAAGCTTGCGTTTGAAAAATATTTATGGTTTTCTCGGAGGGGTGTATGGCCGAGGGGTTGAAAATTGCACGTGACATACGCAATTTCCAGTGAACGATATATTTTTTCCGTTTACTAATTTTTCCTTAAGCATTTTTTCCAACTCTGTTTCATAATGCTTCTTTCCTATTATTTTATTTTTACCGATTTATTATAATTAAATTATTTCACTTTGATCTCCTTTTGGTAGCTTATTTTATATAAAAAGGTTCAATTCGTTCCACCCCTATTGAAATCGATGTTGATTTTATTCAAGATATTATGTGGTAGTCATTGCTTTCATATTTCATAGCTTATGATTTTTTAAAAACCCAGGTAGTATATACTGATATATTTATCGTCGCGCGCAAAGTATAAAACAGCGGAATGTAGGGTGGAGAATCTCGCGCAATGCGCATTTCTTTGAAATAATATCTCGAGCCGACACGAAAGCATTCCCATTCTCCGCTTATTTGCACTCTGTCGAACACCGTTTGTAATTTCCTCCGAGCCGGCCTTAATAACACTTTCCATCGTGTTCCGGGAACGTGTTAACCAGATCGAGTACAATCAACGCCGGGACGAAAGTGTACCCGACGTTTCGCGAGCCACGTGAACAAGGGAAACACACGCGAGCCCTTTCGTGCCTCCGCATATTCGCCTCGGTAAGAACGAAATTGCCGTTTTTGATCGTCGACTCACGGGAACGGGCCAACGAGCAAGGACGGAGTAAAACAGGAGGGGGACGAGTGTCGAACCGTTTTGCGATTTCTCTCTTCTTCTCATATACCCTTTGCATTCCACTTCTCCTCTTCTGGACTTTCCTCTCGTTATCTTCATTCCTTCGCTCTTCCCCCCTTTCGGCCTCTCTCCCATTTTATCGCCCCCTCCTTCTTTAATCTCCGTCGTACGTCCTCCGTTTTTATCCTGGACACCCGTTACCCCGCCTCGTTCCGCCGGTTTCCTCGCTTTCGGGCCGAGAACAAGAACTAGCGACGTTAACCGCAGCAAAGTGGGCATAGCGAACTTAAGAACCGTGACCAATGCGATTTGGGCGCGCTTATTTTTCTCGGGCACCGGCGTAGAATGCCGTTCTACCTACCCGGAGACGTTACACTCAACTTTTGGCGCAGCTCAATTTTTCGATGAAAAATAACTGAAATGCGTCTCACGGTTCCTCTCGAAAATTGTTTCCAGCTCGATTACATCGGTATACCTTTTTCTACTATGTCGGACCCACTACCTATTACAGCACTGTTTCCAAAGTGGCATGACTTCGGGCAAACTGAAGAGGATGCACGTAGCCCGAGGACTGATTAGGCGAAACGAATCGAATTCGTCGTCTTTATAATTCGAAGCGGTCGATCCCTGTTTTTCTACCTTAACAATAATGTGCTCCCGAATAAGATCGTTTCCAGCAAAAAGTCATTCATCGCAATTCATCAGTTGTTCCCCTTTTCTTTCTCGATCGTTGCGCATCACGTAACGAAACCTCCAGATGCAGCTTCCGAAGGATATTCATTTTCTCTTTCCACTGAAACGTTATTTCAACAGCGAAAGCTCTCGTAGCGTGATCAATGTAAATATGTACCACCGGATAGTCCGCTGAGAAATAATCGAAACTGTTTTAGCGAGCCGGAACGTTGCACGGCCGCGAAGCGGATATTGGTTTTATCGGACAACGCGGAGCGAATATTTTTCTAGGGATTCGTGTTTTGACCCCCCCGGCCAAAAATCCGATGGTCGACCACCAATAATCTGCCGCACGTAATATATATCTCCCTTTTCCCCTGTATCGTTGCGTCCCGAAGCTTCGTTAATCCCGGATGAGAGGGGAAAATACAAGAATCCTCGAAGAACTTTTAACGACCGATTGGACACTCGACGCGATACAATGGGGTGATGATAACGGAGTGATCGTTACGGAAATCGGCTGGCGTTGTCATCGTTCCGCGATAAAAACAGACATAACGAGTGACTCTTGTTCTACTCCGCCAAGCAATTCCGGGAATCGTAAACTTTCCTCCCGCAAACGCGTCCTTTCCACTGGGGGGTTGCGAAAGGAGCCGAGAGCAGGGAGGATCTCGAGGGAAAAGGAACCGCGCGATCCTTCGAGAAGGAAATCACCGGTGCACGCAGGAAAACGAAGGCCGGTCGGGGTAGGCACCCCTCGAACCTGCCGAGGGGTGTTACCTAGACTACGGCAAAAGATTCAAAGAGCAAGGAATCCAGAATGGTTCGCGCGGGGACAGAGGAGACTTTGAAAAGAGAAACACATGGTGTCGAGAAATGGAGAAGAGAGAAGGAGCACGGTAGACCTTTGCGCCGTGCCCAAATCTTGGACTTGAAAGATTTCATCCGGTCTCATTCTACGATCGAAATCGATGGGATTCAATTAACCTCCCCTTAAGAGGGTCGCAATCCTCATTGTCCCATCGTACATACTAATTTCGCCCGCTGAAACCAGCCAGACTGTGGCGGTTTCGATTCCAAGTTCGATTCCGTTTGCGCTTCGACCTCGACAAAAGACAAGCTACACCCTTTCTTATTTCCCGCTCGGCTCCTCCATTGATCCTGTGTACGGTTTCCGTGACGGGAAACACGGAAGGGCGGGGAGTCGCGCCGCCAACAAAACGGCATTATCGTGATTTCCTCTAATTGATCTCGCTTCGTGGGCGCGAATGCCTGCGGACGAGGGCGAAAAGCTCGTCTGAACCGGTTGGATAGCGAACGGTGGAAAGAGAGGGAGGGTAGCCCGTTGCTAGAACGTCGGGACGCAGGCACGAGCAAAGGGGGGCGAGCTGCGAAGCGACGATTGAACCACTGAAGAATGACGGGAGATGACAGTCGAGTGGTGCATTTGTCGCAGCGGCGAAAGGAGAGACTTTTAGCATCGTTTCAGCCCCGACGTGGCTGGGGCTCGCTTAGAATTTACGAGTGACAGCGACGCGTGACGCATTCGAGGCCTGTCATCGTGTACGGCCGTTACTCGCGGACAGACCGAGCGCATTGTCGAGCGTTTCCATCGCTTCCGCGCGCGCGGCTGTGCTCGCGTTCCGCTTTGCACAATTTTCCTTTCAGCCAAACGGGGACGCAGGTACTGGCTCGTAGCAAGCGCCCGCTACTGGATTACAATTTTCTTCTACATTGCTTATTTGCGAATAGATATATTTAAAAAATGAATCTTCGTGTGATCCGGGCTGCGTGCGAAAGATTGAACCCTCCAAGGGAACGTCTTGCGGCGCTTGAGGCGACAAGTAGGAATTAAGATTCTATGCGTGGCGGTGGCACGCGGCGCTCTCAACTTTGAACCGCTTCGTGACACATCGACGTAAATTCAAAACACGTCGCCGTGAGCGGAAGTCCGAGGCGGCGGCGACGACCATCGGCACGCTCGCGTGCGCCTCGTCGTGGTAGCATTTTCTAGACCCGTCATGTCCGCCGATTAAAAATCATTGATAAATTGCAGGGTTACCGAGGCCATTCCCATGAGGCGCCTCTTCATTAATCCTTTGCCGTACCTGTACTGTTGCTGCCCCTCTTCCGGTACGACTCAGGCGAGGCAAATAGTCGTGGAACTCTAAAAACACTCTGCCGCAAGCACTATTTGCAAACTGGTACGTGACGTGTAAAGTGCTCGCAATTCGTGTCTAATTATAGGTTGTACGATTAACCTAGTACATTAAAATCATGTATTTTTTGGGGGACAAGTCGGATGTTAAATTATAGCGAAGAATAAAAAGTGGTAATTTTAATCGTCACGTTTGAACTTCCACTACTTGTCACTTGAATATTCATGTCAGACATACCATCTACAACTAACAGGAATCCGTGCTAGTAATTTAAGAACTGTCAAAAATGTTTCATTTCAAGATAAATATCGCACACACGGAGACACATCTAAGAATCCGCATTGTTCAATGCTAGACAGTGGACATAGTTTCTCTTATGAAGACGTAAGCGTGCGCAACGTGGTCGGTATTAAAACGCCGTAAGACACGCCGCCGACCATACATCAAGCATGTTCGTGTCCAAGCCTAAGGGATCGTTCGAACAACGTTCACCGCGGACAAATTGCAATCACTTTTAACTTTGCTGCTAATGAACACGGATTATTCGCGATCAGGAACGCCACTCCAGATGGTTCTCGAAGTTGCCGTTTATGTGCGAGGTTTATCGGCTCCAAAGCCCGGCGTCCACTTTATTTCGCACGGTGGATGATTTATGGAACGTCTTTCGACGCGCTTTAAAAAAGTGCTCGGCCAAGAGAAAGGGAGAAGCAAGCCCAGTCTTTATACGCTTTCTACCGAATTCGATGCAGCTATTTTCCCTTCGTCAGGGAAAGATTAATATCGTCCAGCGGGGCCGCGAAACTGTGTTGCCGCGTCCATTGAAATATCGTGTGCCAAGCGAGTGTATGCGCATGACAGTATTTAATAATTATTTCAAGTAGGGATGGTAGATCAGTGTAAAGCGATCACCGCTGTTGGAGTCTTGACTTTCCACCCCCCCGGCATTAAAATACTCTCCTGCACATCCTGTTCCTTCTCGTCGCTGGAAAGTGCCCCAGCGCCTCGGCGTACTAAGAGCGTTATCCTTGCGATGCATTATTCATGAAACGCACTTAAACCGTAATAGCGGTACGCGACATCGTGGAAATCGATCTATACACAATTGCCGCAAATATTTACATGCCCCGTGACGAGCATATTGCCGAGGGATTGATTCGTTGCCGCGACCCCCATCGATGGCCCGGCGCTGCTCGACCCCCGAACGCAACCGTGGCGAACGCGCGTAACGTACGTAACAAGCGGCCAGAACCGCCCGAATCTACGAGCGGAACGTGGGAGCGGAAGATGGATTAAGAGATAAGGAGGCGTATCAGGACCAATCAATTACGAAGTCGAGGGTTACCGATGCTCCGCGCGACGAGGGTGAATCATTCGTCGTTCCGTCGCACTTCGCTCGACCCGCCCCGCAGTTACCGCGCTCGAGTACCGAGTGGAAACGGAAGCCCCGAAAGTGAATCGATTTTCCGAGATATCGTTCCGTCGTAACGGTCGCCACGATAAGCCGAGGACCGACCGTGATTTCTGCGTTCCTTTCCGCGTGCAAGAAAGGACCATAAACCGCTCGAATCGCTCGCCATCGTCTGCCCGGGCAAATGCGAGCGATAAAGCATTATTTGCGCGCAGACGTAGCACGATGAAACGGGGATCGATGTGACTGGATGTACTTCATCGATGATATCGCCGCGGATCAATGGTTAAACTGAGCATTTTTCTAATAAGAATTTGGCAATCGTTATTTCTTCTATCATTATTGTTCCATTCATTCCCACGTTATCGATGAAACTCGTTTTCCCATGTCAGTGGAAGAACGATCTTCGTCCGAGGTTTCCGTGTCCGAAGATTGATGGTTCATCCTGACCCTTACACTTTTAGAGTTATAGATTTCCCTACACCCTTCCCGTTCGCGCAAATTGCTAAACACATTAAGCAACTTAAGAACCGTCGCGATCCCCTTCGAATTAGCCAAGAAAAGATACAACCACGGCGTACGCTACCCTGCTTTTGAACCCGCGGGGCGATACATTAACGCGAAACAATTTACTTAAAATGCTCCTACTTGTCGAAATGTTTGTGCACCAGCGTGGCAGTCCTTTTATAAATGAGAACGTAAACGCAACACCCCAACGCTGGCCAATGCTTCTCGCGGGAACGGACTGCCAACGCACAAAGGATTTTCCATTGTGTTCCCGACGCGGCGAGGACCACCGGGGGGGAATGTATCCCCGAAACGAAACGCTAGTAATTCTCATCTTATCCTGAAAATGGACGTGCCGAGGCAACTCTGCCACCGCATCGCGACTCCCTTTGCAATCAAGTACGAGATATCGAATGTTCGTCGGACCCGCTCCATGACAAGCTGGTCCCGTTTGCTTTCGTTTGCAAGAGATGGAGGCAAACCGTGGCGGAAAATCTGTAGAACGAGCCCCATAGGAAAAGACTCGCGAGTGAAAAATTAGGCGTTCGATTTCGGAGGCTTGTACGCGTTTGCCACTTTCATTTGCATAACAACCTACCATGATGATTTAAATTGAAACTACACTCGAAGAGAATAAAAATGTGTTCCCCCAAGCGGGACACGCATCTGCATTTCGATGAGTTTTTCTATCTCTTCATGCGGGTAATAGTTTATGCGTCACGAGTCTATCAGGTCAATGAAAATCATTGTCGCAGCCAGATGGAATCTTTCCAAATAAGAAAAAGGGCTGCTAGAAAAATGGTGTGGCTGCCAGCGCGTACGAGGTTGCGGGTACATTCTCACGCCGACTGCTGTGCACCTAGTCCTTTCGTGTACGCGAAGGGGTGGCAGGGTATACCGTTGCGCATTACCACCGTTGAAACGGGGGTGGTTTGTAGGACCATCCGAACCGGGATGGGGAACGAAGAAGCCCTTACCTCACGTTTCACCGTGGCAGCTGCCGTTGGCTATGAAACAAATCAATAGTTTGCAGCAAAGCGAGTTAAGGAAAAGAAAGGGAATGGGGATGGAAAGTACTTGGACCCGATGAGAGTAAGAAGGAGAGAGACGGCCTATAAGGAGGACGATGGATGGAGCGGAGAATAGGGTTTTCACGGGGGTCGTGATTGGATGGAGTTGTTCAGGATCCCGTGAAATGATACCCATCGAAGTAGAAGCAGATAACGTTCCTCCATCTTATTCGCTCCCTTGCCTTTCGACTGCGAATGCTCATAATCGCACGCGAACGCATCCGCTAATCGCGATTCGTCTTCGTGGGACGTTATGGGAAAAGTTTCTGCAACGGCACGGTTGACTTCATTTACTATTAATCCAAAGCAATTAACCGTTTGATAGAATATACACGAGTAAATCCAGATTTAGTCAATTATTGATTTTTCTACATCTTTCGCGTAAAAAATTCGAGACTAATTGTACGCCAATTCTGGTTATATAAAGAAATTCTGCTCTTGAAAGGTGTCTATCGTACTTCACGAAGCTTTCAACTGCGCTTTCCCACGACCCCCTTTGAACTATTTACACTTTCGACTTCAACGTCAATAAATAGCGGAAAGACATTCTCGAGATCCTCTTTCCACGGATGGAATCACGCCTTCGAGTCGGTGAATCGTGCTGCACCTGTGTCCTTTTCGGAGGAGAGTGTTATTCCGGTTTCACGTAGGGTGGATAGAAGAGGAAGACGGGAAAAGGGGGCGAGTCTATGAGGAACGTGCCGCGGAAATGGATGGGCGAAAAACGGAAAAACGAACACACACTCGTGGAAACACGAACCGATTCAATGGGGCGGTTTGGTTCACGGATGTAGGGGTCTGGGAGAAGCCGAAATGCCTCTCTTTGAAGTCAGATCGGCAAGATAGGGCAGGGAAGGGTGTACGAAGGCAATTCTACAAATTCGTATTTTCTATACGTTCCGCTGGAGGCCAATGTAAAAAAAAAACACGAGTGCATACAACGAAACAAGGGATAATGTTGAATCAAATTGCATTACATAGTTTTTACATATGAAGAACATTAGAATGGTTGTAAGCTGCATTTACTATTGACGGCATCTATAGAAGTAAATATTTAATCCAAATCGGTGTAGCAGATTTGCTATTATTTTCCAGTTCCATTAAGACTGCAGGAAAGTCTGTAGAAACAGTAAATTCTTCTCGCATCGGCAGTAATGTAGGCCACGCGACGTCGATCTTGCCGAGGGTGTTTCTTATTTATAGGTCGGGCGACATCAGTCTTGCAGTGTTATCCAACTTTAATAGAAGAACCGGGCACCATTGCTTTGACGATTCTTTCTTTACACTTCTCATCGTCTACCGCTATTTACTCGCGCATAATTTACATCTGTGGATCGAAGTTCTCACCCTCGATGCAAGCCCGCAATCTTACACACTTTGCTTCAAAGTATCGCAACAGCTGACGACAATTTGATGCTGCCGTCGCAACTTCTTCCAACAACAAAGCTGCGATGGATGTGCGTACAGAGAGTGCATGAAGAAGCTTGCGTTTTTAAACTAGCTGGTACGTGTAGGAACATATGAGATCTCGGTACTCGAAGTCGGTGACCCAGCTGCACACTGACAGTTGTCGACACTTTGTCAATTTTCCCGAAGCGATTAGAGCAGAGAACGCCCCTTCGAACAGCATCCACCCCACAACGTTCTAACCCAGGAGGCTGAGCCCCTGCACCGGCTTCGGGGCGAGTTGATATCGCGAGGTTCGAGTGTCGGCACTTGTCTATTTTCCCATTAAGCACGTATACGTGATTACAGAGCCAAGTTGAATAAGCCACGGCCTAGGCTTGCGCTTCTTGAACCCGGCGACTGTCGTGTTTAAATGGATCATCGATCTGACGTAGTACGGCTCCTGGACCGTCTCTCGATTAATAATTTCACGCAGCCGACCGTGTGTACAGCCCTGCCCGTGGTTGTATCTGTGTGATCTCAATTTTCCAACCTGCTCCCCGTCGTGTATGCACGGTAGACCGCCTTGGAATTGACTCCAGATTACCGAACCGCGGAATCGGGCGGTGTGCAATCAGAGGAATCTATGATTACAGGCAGTCTAGGTCGACGTATGTCTGCATACGGAGCATTGATTCCCGGGGAATCGATTAATTATTTAAGACCAGCTTCGCGTCGGATAACGGAAAATGCGCGGGAAGGCATGCCAGGTCTCGCGGAAACTATGTCACACGCGGTGCAGTCGGATACATGGCTGTGTAACGTCATCGTTCAATAATTCCGCAATAGTCGCATAGCAGGCACGAAACACAGTCGGAAGAAAATTAATCAACGAAATGAACGAAAAAATCACATCCGGGCTCATCGCATTTTCCTTCACCCCTTCACGTACGAAGGTAACAATCGACTGAGATAAAGTTGTGGGGAAACAGTAGTCGACCGCGAATGCGTCCGCGGTACAATCGTTCGAAATAATGAATGAGCGAATAAATCAATCTAATCGAGCCAACGAGCGCGTCTCGTGCAATATAAATTACAAGCGGTCGCGTGGAGACGCGCGTGCTCGCGAATCGTACTCGCGGCGCACGCGATGGGAAACCACGCGCGACCACCTGGCCCTACGTATTTGTCCCTTCAGCATTGTTTGCGTTATTCGCTGGTTTGTTCGCGCGCTCGCGATGGCATTTGCAAACAAAAAAAAGCAAACGCTCACCGTGGGGAGCGTGGTTAATTGCCCAGCCAGCTTCGGCAAATACGTTCCTATTGGACGACCGTAAATACGCGAGAGGAAATTTTACACTCAAAGCCGGTCCTCCCTTGATGGCTAGCCGCGGCCCGTCACCGGCAAACATTAGGAGTAAAAGTGAAAAGTGAAAGGCATCGAATCCGCGGCGTTTGTTTACCGAAAATTTTCCGCCTGTTGTTTGCTTCGCCCTATGAGCTTTCCACTGGACGACCGAGGGGTGGAAATCGAACTGCGCGGGGAGTTGAAACGGGATACCTGCGTACGAGAATACAGTGATGAAGTAGTCGCGATAAAGGTAACGGAGTAGCATAATACAAAGACCCTGCACGCAATTGCGAAATATCACTTTCGAAGGACCTGCACCATTCGCCGGTTGTAAATCCGCGAGAGCCGATGATTCCATTAGGACAATGCCATTCACCCTTTGCCAGCGCGAGCGATCGGCGAAATCTCGTATCGCGGTGAGCGAGCTCGAAAGCTCAGGCATGCCCCGGCGCGTTTAAGTATTCCATAAAATTCCCGGTTCACAGGCCTGTTCGCACCTACGCGAGCAGGCGCAACGATACACCACGGGGCTCGAAGGAAGAGCAACCTGCGGCGCGGTAGATAACGCGGCATTGTTGCTGCACTCGCAGCACGTGTAAACAATAAAGCGGATGCACTCCGGCCGTGGCCACGGATGCGAGCGCGTTCTCGCGCGACCCTGCGCTGCACTCGGGTCACCGGCGCAGCGTTGAGAACGTACGCACGTGGTTGGAATATCGTTCAGACCACTGCTGTTCGCGGTAACGCGCTGGTGTACCTTCTAAATTCTGCTCTTCAGAGATTATTTTAAAGATACATACACAGAAAATATTGCGATTCAAAGTTATCAAAGGTAAATAACGAAATAAAATAGTGACAAACGACGAAGCGGAATACAGTAACAAAATTTCTACAACATAACGGAATGGCAGATACGCAGCTGCGACTTGTTGATCAACCAGCATCGACCAACACGTCGAAATCACGCGTCCAAGATTCAAACTTGAGAGTTTAGAAGGAATATCCAGGTAACGAGGAGGAAGAGGACTCCCTGCACCGAGCAAGCTTGTACAAGAGAGGACCGGCTGCACTCGTGGTAATCCCAATGATTACACGTGCCCCAGGGTGACGAGTGTGTGTAAGAACCATGTACACCGCCTTGGCTAGTGCCGTATGTAGGCCGGTTTACAGTCTGGAAAAATAGTGCTAAATGCTGGAGAAATTGCGAGGCGGCACTGTCCAGCTGATCCTTATCCGCGTAATATCTGCTGATCGACGGCTAGCCACGCGCCCCTCGTTCGAAGGGTTCGTCCTCGCGGAACCTCTCATCGCGACCGACGAGCATCGCCATCGAAAGATGGTGGGCTCGATACGCGGCTAATGCAGGGACGCCGCTGACGCTTTAACTCGCGACGATAGAGCAATTTCGCGTTCGTCACGGATCTTTACCGGCACCACGCATTATCCAATTCGACGTGAACATTAGAATTACCGAGCTCGAGCAGTCGTGTCCGGGACCGTTCCGACCGCAGCTTCGCCTTTGGGGAATCTTCTTGTTATGCATTGTGTCGAATTTCCCCGTGTCCCGAGTACTCGATCCCTCCGTCGAGAGATTCGTGTTGGAACTTTTTATCTAAACTGACGTTTGATAGCTCAAAAGCGTCCGGAAAAGGGTGATAATGTCATTACTGAAGTGTAAGAATTTTGGGGACACGTGGGGGGTGTTTGTGCAAGGAATGCAAGTCCGTAGTAAAAATTCTCGAAAACCTCTGTCACGGATGTTCCCCGGAAGACGATTGCGACGCAATGTCCGTTTTTATGTCCGGCTCGACGATGCAAACACTTGAGCCGGCTTTCCTACGATCGCCAAACGACTTTGTTGATCCATCCGCCTTTCATACCCATGGACAAGTGAACTTTCCTTTATCGGCTCGATCGATCTTCGTTTTCAGGGTTTGAGCAAGCGAGCTCAATGTGGCTACTTCCTTTTTCTCTGCTTAGAAACGACGATTTGCGTTCGACTAACGGACGTACGAACGTCATGACCCGGAACAACGGACATGAGAAAGAAAATGTAGGGACAGCAAAATCGTCGACTTTTCCCGCAAAAAGAAAGAACTATCGGTTCGATGACACCGAATCTATTTCAATTTAGTCACGGTTCACCGATCCGATCGAATGCTCCGCGACGATCCCCGCCATCGGCGATACGATCGTGCGTACAGTGCATCGGCAATGAGAGCGCAGCCAACAGACTGACGGTGCGTGAGAAAAGACCTACTGTCACCCATAAACCTTCGATCCCCCGTGCGGCAAATTTATTAGGAGGCTATTGTGACCGGGCCAGAGGTGTGCATGCACGCACCAGGTGCATCGACCCACTTCGTTGACACGTGCTCCGATTCGCACATCAAATAGATCCGCCCGAGGGTGCACCGTCGAAACGCGTTTCTCTTCCCCGTACATCGAGGACACGCGTTTCGAAAACCGTGATCGGTACGTTTTTCGTTCTAACGCGTCGAAGTCTGTATCGTCGCGTGCATCCCGCGGTCGGATTTCTCTTATGGGAACGACCAGCGATGCAACTTCGTGAGGACCACAAGGGCCAGGCAGCTTTCTCTTGGCTGTAAGCTGCAGAGAAGGTCGATACGCGCTGTCGACGATTTAGCAACTTTTTAAACGGATGAAATCGCAGTTTCAATTCTTAATCCGTCATTAATTGGAGTTGCTTTGAGAAATAACGGACCTACTGAATCCCTGCTCAGAAGAGAAATGAGAGATCAGTAATAGATAGGCCCATGTTGCCGAAGATTACACGTTGGAATTACTCAACCAAGTCCCCCCATACAAAAGAGCACCCCTCAGCAGCGCGTAGCATAGCTCTCGCTATTATGTGTCTTTCACGGTGCATTACAATATTACATTTATACTCCACGATAAGCCACTAATCTTTTACAAGAGACGTCCCATTTGGGCGAAGCGGAGCGTAATCTGCCAAGAGGGTGGCCATTAGGTAGCTGAAAAAAGAAAAAAATTTCCAACCACCCTGTGAAGGTACGATATATCATCCACCGGTCTGCCCTACCTTTTACCCCTCTCCTTCCATTGCTGGCACAGTTTTCTATTCGATTTTTTCGTCCCCCTACCTGCGTCCCCCTTTCCCCTCGATTCTCTTCATCAATCGACAGCGACGCGGTACATCGACAGGCATTAGTAGAAATGTAATCTTACTTAAGCATATGTCGGCATGACTGATTGGACGGACGACAGCTCGGATAAATAATAGCGTGAACAGTGGCGAGCTGTCCCCCCGGTTTCGATCCTGCGTGTCGTCGATGTCCCCCCCACGGAAGCCTGCCGCCGTCTGCGGCCGTTCCACGCGCTTGTGGGAATTGGGAGGAAAAAAATCACATATGGGTACCGGCAAAGAGGCGAGAGGGGAGGAAGGGATCATGCTGGTAGCTTGATTGCGTCAATGGTCGTCGATCCGGCCACTAAGTCCTCGGCTAAATTCAAGTACACGTACGAAATACGGTCGTCCGGCGGTCTAGGACTTCCTATTCGGTGTACCGTGTACTTGCTTCACTTTCATGCAGTGTTGACCGATGGCACGTGTTCGTATCGATCGCGCAACGGCCACCCCTAATTCGGCGTACAAAGTGCGTATCGAGTGTCGCGTAAGAGCCACCGTACGTACCGATGGGGAGACTCTAAGTAAATTTCCTCGTAACTTCGTTAGCCGTGATTTCGTTGGCTGCTGTTGCAACTATTACACTGACGTCGCGCGAGGATTTCAATTGCTCGAACGTTTCGATTCTTGTGTAACGTGAACAAATATATTATATTTGTCGGAGGCTGCCCATGACAGGAAACACGGTAGCCGTATAAACGTACAAGTTGCCTTTTGTATAACAAGGCGTGTACCGAAAGCAAAGACGTCTCAGCGACGCATTATTCTACGCTGGCCGTTACGTTCTCCAATATCCAGCGATGTAGCAACTTGAATCGCCGAAAGAGACGCTCGACCGCATCGTCGGAGAACAGGGAACAAGCCGGAGAAAGATAATTGAATCCCAGTGCTGAACGCGGTAGCTTACGAACAGCGATTACGTAAAGCTGCCATTGCGAGGCTCGCTGCAGCTTTGTCCCGTACATCCAATCAGAACTAAGTTACATCTTGCCGAAACCTGTACGTACAGAGACCGTACATGCACTTACTTGGTATTAACATCGGTTACCGTAATAAATTCTGCTACGATGAGCCGCATTCTTTTCCCTCCGATGGAAATGGCGGAAAATTCCAAAGGGATTCTCGTCCGATTCAATATCCCTTGTCAAAGAACGTATTACGTACAGCGACCGCTCGCCGGCAGTCGGAGAGCACGCACCGCGTTCAGTCGTACGTATGTACCTTACGACTGTGCTCTTGTATTAATTATAAGAGACGCTGAATATGGAACTGGAGACGGAGTGTTATTAGCCGTGCCGCTCGGAGCCACGAGTAACCGAGTCGTCGCGTTTATTTCTCCTTGTAAATTATACCCACGCGGTGAAAACTGCAATTACTTCTTCGATCCCCCGGTGCGTGTTTCTCGCGATGAGAAACGCGCAAACAGGAAGAAGAGAAGACAAAAAGAGAATCGTGTCCCCGGGGGCGACGTTCCCTCTTTCCATTCATACTCCTTTACGTCAGCCTTCTTTCTTCCGTTACTTTCGTCAATTTGTTTACACAGAATTCTCGATTCGCCGGGATTCGATCGCCGCGTCGTTCGTTCTCGTTTAGCCTGCCGGCATCGAATTGCACGGGGGGAAAGAATGCGAGATCTTGGAAACCGTTCGGTAACATGAAGCGGGACGCATGCTGCGCCCCTGTGTCCACGTGCTGCCAGAATTCTTCTAGCCTTCGATTCTCATTTTTCCACTATTAGATATTATTCTCGTTTCGACGAGATTCGTTCGATGTACAACTAAAAAATGTTCAGGCCGACAGTTCGTGGAGAACCGCCTAGTATTACCATCTTTGTGTCGCTGTCATGTTTCCAAGCGTTTTTTCCCGTGCATGCACTCGCGCTGAACGCTCAAACTTTCCGACATCCTCTTTTTTCCGACTCCAGCGCACGCTTATCGCCAGCCTTATCCCTGGCGATGGCACGTTTTACGCCTCGCAGTGGACGGAGAGCAGTTAATCTACTTGATAAAGAGCTTCTTTCAATTGACTGACAGCGGCGTGTGGCTTCGAAACCACACGGGGCTCCACCCTCGAAAGTATGGGCTAAATATCGCAGCTTTGGACTACCATGAAGATATGCGCTGCCGGTTTCTCCAGCAGTAGGGTGGTATAGGCGATCGTTTCCCGATAGGAACGCGACGCATTGACGAGGAAGCGTAGGTCCATTGTCTTTGGCCGGTTGAGGTGTGCAGAATCTGTGCCAGGAGTGCATGCTATGCGCGCATTGTCCCCAATGACGTCACTCTTGCAAAACTTGTTCGCACGAACAATGCTTTGCCGTGTCGTAGCTCGCGCTACCGACGCGGGACGACGCCCGATCGGCGTCTATTTAAACCGGCAACGGCTGCCCACCTAGCGAGCAAGAATGCCAAACACACCTACCCTCCGTTCCACGTGGAACGCGAGAATCAGTGAGTCATATGTCCTGTCGAAGCGTATTAATCGACCAGTTGCAAGTTGGCTGAATCGAGAACAGAGTCGAGATAAACGAGGTAAGAGTTGAGCAGAATAAAATCGACTAAAGTGGTACTTTAATGGGGAAAGGAGGTGTTGAAAATTTGTTCAGCTCACATGAGAAGAACGGGTAGAAGTCGCACGGAAGCTTTCACCTAGTTCGCGGTCCAGACGCTCTCGCGATCGACCAATTAGAGGGGTAAAGAAAAGAGATCGCCCCTGTGATAACACGCGGTCCCTCCGTGGACGAACGGGAGGAGTATGGTGTTCCTGACCGGTCGAACGCGTCGAGATTTATTGGGGACCGGCAGGGCTGGTGAAAGTTTGTGTATCGCGTGTCATAAGAGCGGGAGGATCTGACTGCGGTAATGGGATCAAATCGTCGACAATACTCTGCCACGGGTACACTCAGGTACTACACGTGTGTTGGATTTCCATGATAAGCCTCACTCGACTTCGCTACGACTCCTGATTCATCCTAATGGAAAGTTACAAAAAGAAGAAAATGTTTACCCTTGATCTTCTTGTCCTACGCATAATACGTAATAGTGATAGTAATAAGCAGGGCACGGTACAGTGCTAGACTTATAATAACAATGGCAACGAGAATGTAATGTCGTACAATACGAAATTAAATTATGAATGGAGAGGATTCGCATTTCCGCCTTTGTGAAACCAATCTCAACGAGACATTGCAATTCATTTGAAGCTAAATAATACAATCAGAAGTGATACACGTAAAGGCGGAGTCACAGTTACCGAAGGAAACTGGAGGAGCATTAATTTTCTAACATAATCGAAGCTTCCAAGAAATCATTCCAAGGCCTTTGTTTTCCCAACTGCAGGGTATCCCGCAGATCCGACCCAAAGTGTCCAGACCTTCCCAATATCCTTCACTCAGGAATCCTCTACTTTCGAACAATCAGAGCGCCACGTTTCATCTTCGTACCCCAATCAAACGTACGTATGTGCACACTTCGAAACGGCCGGACGAGAACGTTTTGACATCTCACGCATCATTGATCGAGGGCGGCGGCAAGGTAGCCCGTCTGGAGTGGTCAGAGAAACGGAGCAACTGACCGTTTCACCGACTGTACTTCTCCAAACGAGAAGGAACTGCGGCGCGGACCAAAATGGATAGGACGTTTGAAGTGGGCCGTGAAGTTACTGGAAACGAGAATGCACCGGCCCGTCGTGTTCTCGTCTATCGTGCGGGAGAGGAAGAGGGAACTCCCGGTAGTCAGCCAGCCAGGCAAAGGCGAGGCAACAGCTGTCAAAGCGTTCTCGTGGTCTTGTTCTAGCGGACCCTTCTCTACGACCACCGCTGTCCCCGGTGTTGTGGTTGCTAATGCACTCGGTCCACGATGTACTGGCAACAGGAAAGGGCCACGCTTCCAACCGGGAACACAATGCGTGTTTGTTTTTTCCATTCAGAAGCCAGAACGAAGCACAAAGATGCGTCTATTGGATGAGTCATTTCGCGAAACGGTGCCGAAGATGCGGGAGGAACTTGACACCTGGTTCGTGTGTCTCCACGATGAGAGTGACGGGTCTTCTTCGACAAATGAAGTGGACGAGTAGTTCGAGTAACAGGAACACGGGTCGAATGTACAGCAATTATTTCTGGTTCTCCGGTTTGATATGATCGCTACTTGTGTGATTACGATAAAAGAAGATGCAATTTCGAACGGGGTTTCCCATCTGCAGAGAGACCCTCTTTCGGTAGTAAAGTAAACGTCCCGTGCACGCTATCCCTTCGCGGTTCGACCCGGAGCTACTGCAATTTAAACTGCGGTCGGGGCATCGTGTAAACGGGGAATGAAAACGTTGGTCCCGCAGAGAATAAGGATCTTACGTTCTCGTTCGATGCGGTACGGACGTTGCGGTCCACTTCCTCTTGATGAACGACAGAGACCAAAGCAAGACTCCGCAGATTAAACACGAAGCTCAAACACTGAACGAGGCGAGAAAAGTCGCACGCCTCGCGCATTGATCCTCGGCTTTGGGAAACATCTTCACAAAGTCACGTTTCCTCCGGGAAGAAAGAATGCTCCAGCACGAAAGTGGAAACGATAGAAAAAAAAAAGATGATCGAAAGTTGGTCGGATCCGACTTTGATTTTGAACCGAAGGATTTAACCGCTGACACTCCACGATGCTGGCGCTAAAAATACATGCTGCTTTGAATTTCCCACCCAGTCGCGGCTACAACGTACAGGAAAAGGGAAGAAGATGGATGTAGACGATGGGGGCGGCGAGGTAGGACAGCATATGCTGTTACTCCACTTTCGACCGGTGAAAATAACTCGACCGGTGCTTCGCGGTACCGTGTCATTTCTCGATCCTCCTTTGTCGCCGCGGCAACCTTCCATCGTTTCCCGTGAAACGCGGCTGCGACGTCGAGAAGGGAGAGAAAAGTTGCTAAAGCCGGCATAGAACGTGCGTGTACACGAAGATGGAAACGCGGTATATAGGCTTTTTACCTTGTCGCTGGTCTTTGCCATGGCTGGCACTTTTGTATAAGATAAAATACAACCAAATTTGTATAAGGGTGCGTTTAGACCGAACAAATATATGCTCGTTCGCCTCCACTTTAGAAAATTCACTTTCGTTCGTCCAAACGTACTTTCATATAGACACGAATTTTGTCCAAGTGCGGGGCGAATGAATATTTGTTCAGTTTAAATGCACTCTTAGGAGGAATCTTAGGAAAGTTTGTTTACGTTCTGTAACCTATATTAGCGAGTACTTTCATGAATGTTTGTTTATGTTTTTATAACGGTTCAAGTAGTATCATTTTAAAAAACGATTGCGAGAAGGGCATCGTCCTGCATCACCGTTCTCAAATACTAGATCTATGATCGAATTAAGCTACCCATTTGTCAGCAAAGTACACACATCAAGATCCACGAATCTAATCTTAGATCTACAATCCTCTGGATGATAATTGCTTGTGCACACTTTGGGAGGAGCCCTGCGTTTGTAAAGAAACGATGATTCGTAAGACAAAGCGTGATCAAGTTTAATCTTCCAATGATCGCCAGGCAGTAAGCGTGTTTGCTGACGTTCTACGAAGGAACAGCGCAGCGACACGTTAATTAGAAATTCAACAAAAAGGTGAGGTCTGGTTTACTTGGCCCTACCCGCGTCCACCGTGGACACGACGTTCGCAATCTCGTTATGTGTACGCATGAGGGGGCCCCAAAATATCCTCGCATCAAGCGAGGTAGGCGATCGCTCTTGCGCACGTCACGTCGTTTGTCTTTCGCTCTCGGGGAACAAGAAGGCTTCTCGCGGGGACTCCGAAAAGGCGGCCAAAGGGCGGTACCCGACAAGAATCATTCTAATTTGCCGGCTTGCAGCAAATAATTGCTTCCCTGCGAGAGAAGGCAGAACGATTGCCGGTGGGTTGAATGCATTTAACGTTCTTGCTGATAATCGATGCGCTGATGGTGTCGGAGGAAGCTGATCTAGGGACAGGGTCGTGAATGCTATGAGAACATTCTTCAGATAGCTTGTACAGTAGAGTACGAGTAGATGCGGGCGCCCAAGGGACGAGCTACTCGATCACCTTGCGCGAATTCTCGCATTATTTTCTCACGAGCCTTGAATCTCCTTCCACGCGAATGCGTTATATGGTAGATAATTGCGGAAATTTATTGCCGCTGAATGGCCACTTTTTATACCGACCAGTCATACACAATCGACGTCGCGTCGAGAGAGCGAATAGAAATCGCGATTCCCAAGTGATTTCTATTCATCCCAAATATCAATTGCAATATGTAATAAATTACAAAGAAAAAGGTAGCTAGAGTTTATTCGCTGCAGCAATAGAATAATTTTCTAGATAAATCCACATAAAAGGCCAGTCGCATGAGTGATAGGTTACTAAATCCAAGTGCCTTACACTCGTGTATGAACCGGCTAGCTATCTTCGTATTAAATCTTTCGCGATTGGCTCCAATATCGTGCGATCTGACCATTTCAATTTTCTTGCCATGGAAAAAGGTGGGAAGCACGACGCGGTCCCATGAAATGCCGATAACGCGACTGACGCTCGGCAAACCGTTTTATGTGAAGCACGCATAAAACTATAAACCTGGCAAAAACAACGGGAACGACTCGCTCATATGGATTCATTCATCAATCGTTCTCGACGGCTTTGATTGTCAGCGGTGTTTCGTTGCCGAGTTTTTGCCGACGCCTCCGCGCGACCGTGAAAAATACGAGAAGCCGGATCGCGAGCGTGAAAAAGCGAAACGGGGAAACGATGTGCGCCGGCTTCGATCGTCAAGTCGACGTCTCGCAATTAAAAATTGTCGCCGAACTTTCTGGCGTTGTTACTCCGCGCCGAATGGTTATGCATTCTTTTTTTCCGTATCGTGTAGCGCGGCGAAAAATGTTGATCACGTCAGACCTTTATCATCCGGCGAACTGTAAGAAAGTTTAGGAAATCCCGGGGAAAAAGCCGAAAATCGTGGCGGGTCAACTTCATAACAACTCGCCTGCATTGCAGTTTTTTTTTTTTCGTGTGACTGGCGGTGCTTTTGTTTCAGCTTCAGTGTTTCGTGTTGTGTCCATTGTGTCGATGTTCTGCGCCATGGGAGTAAACCTTTTGGTATTTCATTCATTTTTCCAGTTAGTCGTGGAATTTACGTGAATCGTTAATTTACAACAATTCATAAAGTTTGCAATCACTTGCAATCTCTAGTCTCTGGACAGAGAGTTGCAATAACGAATATGATAACATCAGCCCCAACGTCCAATAGAATTCGTCTAATCTTGGGAACACTGTTATCGAGATAGAAATCATTTTCAATATACTCGACAAATTAATTTACCCGCGAAGGTATCCTTGTATCGGCACGCAACGGAATGGCGCAACGGAAAGCAATCTTCGCCGTTCACGCATTCCTCTTACGCAACGATTCCAGCGTAAAGAAAGGGGGGAAAAAGATTGGTTTTTAATCTAGAGGAATGCAAATCGTGGAGATTGCACGGATTCCATCGATATCAGGAAAATGGGAACGGCACAGGATTCATCCCCATGACCTTTCGTCTATCGAGAAATGCTAGAATTCCTCCAAGAATGATCGTCGTACATCAAACAGAGTTGCTTAATTCGTAATCTTCCTCGTCCAATTTACATCCGATCGAAACAGACCGACAGATCGTGAATCACTGTATCCGTCGAAGCTTCATCGATCGACAGCTGCGTGATTCACGATAATCCCTGAAACTGCATAGTACCTTCGGTACTTTTCTCGCCCTCCGGATAAACAACCGCCGTGCGATTCCCACACAATTTGCGATCGAAATGATATAACGCCTTTGGAACGGGGATGGGAAAGACAATCTGTGTCGGCCAACGAAATCGAAGGTAGAAGCAGAATCGATTTCCCGCCGGACGGAATTGCAAATCGAGGCGATTACAGGAATTCTATCGGTGTATCGAGGGAACCGTCTTCGAGGCGAGCTCGGGACAGAGAAATGAGTTCGTTCAGCCGATCGTCGGGAACAAACACCTACGCCTCTCGCGCGGCAGCTAGCCGTCGTTCCCGAGAACGCCTTTCCGATCCAGTCTCATCGAAGCGATTCGAATCGACGCGCGGTGTCTCGCGACACCCACTGGGAGACGTTGCTCGTTGCCTTCGCAAGCTGCCCGTGCACGATTCTGCGTGACGAAGCAGCAAACGGACCGGACAACAACGGGGAACAAGAGCATCGAGAGCAAAGGCGCTGCATGGAAAAATGTTCGCGTCGATCCGATCGACGAATGCAAAGGAGGGACGGGTCGGCGAGAAACGATGAAGGAAGACAGGTAGCCGAGGTGATTCGAGATGAGACCGAACGCGAAAAGAAACAGAAAAGATAGTGGCTGCGAAAGGAGTCGGGCCGGACGAACCGCCGAACCAGGTAGAGGTAACCGGGTGTGAGGAGATCGGAGAAGATCTCTGGAAGATCTAAGGAGATGCTCGCCGACTACGGTGAGGTGTGGATGGTGGTGGAACGATGCTAACCAGCCACCGAACGACTCCCTCGAACTACGACACCAACGTCCACCCTGGCGGCCTGCGAAACACCTGCCTACCTTTGTCTTTCCTCTTCCATCTTCTTGTTCTGCTCTCCGCTTCGTGTTTAGAAGAGCTACATGAGCATCGTCCTACCTGCATGAACCTTTAGCTATGACACGTTACATTTTTCGACACTGCTACGTGTGCTAGGTGGCAAGGCTCCGATGCTTTACTCCCTATTGAGCGGTGATTTAAATGTATTTAACGCGCTACCTGTATCTATTACAGTTGATGAATTAGCCGATGTAATAGAAAATTGTCCTCTTACCTTGTATGAATACTCAAATACTTTATTTAATTCTGTAATTCTGTTTCTCATTAACGTATGCTGTACTATGTCGGCTTTAATGTGCAATTATAATGCAAAACGGTGTCCAAGCCAAACGTAATATGACAATATAATTCCAATGAACAGAACTCCATAAGTATAATAATAATAATAATAATTATGGAGGGTACGAGATCGAGTTACTGAAACTGAACGTTGATCGATCGATTTACTCAAAACATATGATTTCGATAGGGAAATTGTTAGAACAATAATTTATATGGTGCAGAAATTGAATAAGCCAACAACACATATTTTGTCGTTCGTTTCATCCCGCAAATTGCACTCTCTTATTTGTTCGTATAAAGCCCACGCGCTTTGTTCGCGCAAAACACTGTACAAACTTTGTTCATTAAATTCGATACTCGTGTATATACGGACCTGTTAGCATACACGTGTTGATTAAATTTTATAAATATCGTCGTCTAATTTTATATACATCTCGCATATCGAATAGAATCGTGATTCGTTAATTCCCGTTTGTAATTCGTAAAACGCCATTCCCGTTTTGCTTTGCTAATTTTTCAACACTACTGAACCAGATTTCGAATACTTCAATCGTGATTCCATGGAATCGAACGTAATATTAATAATCCTTCGTAACTTCCAATTTCCTTGAGTGTCATGAAATTATGTTCTCGAATCGACTTTCATTTGAATGTTTCATTCTATTCATGCAAATAATTTAACAATCCTCTCAACGTTGATAAAATACCTCTGCACAAAGTATTCCACAGCACCGTAGCGCATTATTTCCAGAATCATGCTACCTAATCATTGAGCCTAATTATCCCCGTCCATAATTCAAACCAAGCTTTGCAAAATTTACGAAAGCGAACACAGAAATGAGAAACTTCTAAATACGGAGGGAAAAGTTTAATTGGAATTTTGACACACCGAAACTATTATCTAACAGTGAACATTTTGGGCTCCTTAATATTTCCTAAAAAAAAAAGGACTAAAGAATTCGCAGACGAGAGTACAACAGAGTTAGCGTCATGAATCCAACGAAAAAATGGAGAAAAATGGAGGATGGAGCAAACACGCCGTCATGAACGTTTCCTCGTTAGTATCCGGCCGGTGATTCGATTTGAGCGTCGGCACCTTTTGTTTACCGGCACTCGCGTGAATTCGACGCGCACACCGTTCCACGAAAAACCCCGCTGCCAGCGCGACTATTGGGCTCGTTATTAATATTAATACAAGCCGGAGATTACCTGAAAGAAGGGGAGAGGGAGAGAGTCTGATGAACAAGGGATGGTCGAGAAGGTTGAGGGGAGTTAGGAAAACAGGGAGGGTCCGAAGTTTCTGACAAAAGGTGGGAAACGAGGGTTCCGTAGCATACATTTAATTATCCTCCCACCGTTCTCGTCTCACCTCTCTCCTCGTTCGAGCGTACTTTCCAGCCGTGTCTCAAAACTGAACGTAATTTTCGCTTTTCCTTTGTTCGCAGGTAAGTGGCGCCCGGTCTGACTACCGTTTCCCCGCGGCGAAGCAACAACGATAACGTTTCGGTGAGAGACTAAGGTTCCATCGTGGTCCACGCGGTTTCCCTATAGTCTTGTTTGGAACGGGGATCGTTCATCGATAACCCGGATTAATTTGCGCGCATTCGACGCGCTATGGTTTCACATATACGTACGTGTCGTAAAATTAAAGATAATCGGGTTCGTTTGCCTCTTCGTCGCGGTTTCTTTTTCTGGCGGACCTCGTGGATCGAATTATTACATCGCACGCAAGCCTCGTTCTCCAAACCCGTGCACCGCCAATTAAAGTATCGGTGTTTGTCTTTATAGCCATCGTCGATTGCGTATCATCAGGAGCGGAGATTGGTCGGTCGAAACCAAAACGAGCCACGGCGATTAAAATCCCGAACGGCGAAAACTGTTACGCCGCGTAGAGACCGGTCGAACGAAACATTCCCGTGATACTTTTCTCCGAATCGGCCGTGGACAGCACTGTGCCGCAAAACGTTCACCGATTGCAATTTAGATCGTACAGAAGCGCAATAATCGAAACAAGGTCTATACGCGAAAAGGAGGAACAGAAGCGATTGGGCAGCGTTGCTAATGAAGAGCTCAGGATTAAGTAGCCTGTAACTCGCTTTATCCACTGCCCCCCCCCCCTGCCCTCCCCCACGTTATCCAACCCACTCTCGTTTCGTGTCCCATCGTTCTGTCGTGTTACATATGTATTACGGTCCCATCCTTTTGTTCGGTACGATAGGTACCTACGATTGGTGTCCGTGCGTCCGGCGAGCGCCGTGTGAGCGTTCGCTCGTGTGCGACGGTCGTGCACGCCGTGGGTATCAATTAAATCTCTGATTAGCGAACCTTTCGACTTCGCTACCAGGCCCGGTCTCTAGCCCCTTTGAATCTCGTTCGCGATTGTCGGTCGACCGTGCTAACTCGGACCGATCGAAAACTTTCCTCCCCTTGGACCCGTGCGAAGATCGACTCCCGAGATTCCTCCGGACCGAGGAATATTTTTCTCCGCTCGCGAGAAACATCAGGTAGGTGTTCTCGGACCTATATAAACACGGCGTCCGTTCAAAACTTTCGCAGATGTTCATTTTATTTCGATCGAAAAAGAGTAGTGGTTTAGTGGCGAAAGAATTTGGCACAGCGTAAGCCGTCCCTCGCCGTCCGGCGGAACGGTCCGACGGTAATAAATCCTGGTCAGCGCGGCCAAATAAAACAGAAATCGAGATTCTCGGTGAGCCGCGCGGTGACTCCAAGCTTTCGACCCCGCCAGGTCGAGAGCCGAAAGCCTTCGCGGCGACGAACAAAACGACCGTGAACGTGAGAGCGGCGCGGCGGCAAGGTCGACGCGTTCAGGAAAAGCTGAAAAACGCGCAGATTTATGAATGCCACGTATCAAGGCTTGTTCGCTACCCGCAGAGTTCGGCTCGATCGTTCATGCTCGCGGAGACACTCGCCACGCCACGCCACCGAACGAGAAGTGCTGGTAGGCAGAGATTCACGGTAACCAAGCTTGTCCGACACTCCGTGGCTGCGGCCGTCGAAAACGGTTGCTCGCCCGTTCGTGTTATTTATGCGCTTTAGCCGATGACCACGTCGCGTCCGCTGCGCCTCCGTTGGGTATAAAGTACGGATTTTCGGGCATGACCGGCGAAATCCTTTCCTTGCGTTCGCGTCAATCGCATTCCACCATGGGATTCGAATTGAAATTCTGAAGCCTCGGTTGGGTACCGGTGGGCAACGTGCCTTGGAAGGATCTTCGGATGAAATAATGGTAAAACTTGGACGAGAAGGATTGCGCAGAGTTATGCTCTGGGTGTATTACATTGAACAGTAAGTTCGCTTGCACTTAGAGTGTCTGAAATTTAACCTATGACGGACAGAACTCCTAGACCACATTTTTGCAAATTCATCCAACGTCTCCGCCCCCGCATCAGGCGACCGCTCCTAATCTCTAGGATCGTGTGACTCGCCGCCTTTCTCGTCCATCCTCCTCGGAACACAATCATTTACCTGGATAGATAACTTCATCCATCCGCCCACGAGTCGATCAGCGACGCATCTCTCTTTCCGTCAGGTAGCGAATAGTAGTCCTCCGCCTCCCAGCGGTGACTCGGTGATTGTCCCCTCGATCGCTGTGGCTCGGCCTGCCGCGGCGCGGAGATGCTATTAATTTGTATCGGTCGAGACAGAACAGAGGTAGAACGTGCATGCACATTCGTTAGTTAATCCGGCATGGTCGGAGAACGCGATCGTTCGTCTATGCAGAACGCTAGCACGGACGCGCACCACCACGCGCTTACGCGTGACCACGATAGCCGGAGCGCATGTACGAGGCTAAGGAAACCTTCCCACACGCTCGTCGAGCCCCGCGTGCACGTAGAGCAACGGGGCGAAACGTGTGAGTGACACGTAGGAGGATGCTCTCGGCGGGTAATGATCACGATTGAATGAGAATGAGGCCGAGGGATCCAATACAATTAACCTCGGCAGCATGCCATCGCTAGAATGCAACGCGTTCACCGTGCAACTCGCCTTTACTCGCCGCGCGTTGCTCACTCTTGCTTAGCTAGATGGCTGGCTAGCCGCAACAAAGACCTTCCTTCCTCGGCCAACTGGCTCGCTCTTTGCGAGTGCAATTATTACGGCAGCGCGGGAACGCCGTCCATAGATTATAGGTAAATGTGCCACGCGGTGCAATCAACCTTCGTTCACTCTGGCCCAAGTGCATAGCGCTAGGTGGCTTCTCTCGTCTTGAGACGAACCCACGACTCCAGGCCCTTCCTTCCCGACACGGACGCCGCGCGATGGCTTCATGCGCGGTGGAACTGGTTCGAAGGAAGCACGTGCCTTTGCCTCGTATCACGGACGCAATTATTACGGGATCGTGGCTGCAAGGTTGATGCACCTACACGCAGGCGAGCAGAGCTGTCTTCCTAGAGTGGAACAGCGTCGATGAATGGAACACGAGGCTAACGCTTGATGAATCGCGCCACGGATCTCTCTATCCCCGTCCCTCTATGCTCCGTCGCGATCCTGACGACTTTATTATTGTCGGCACACGTGCAAGAGAATGAGACGCGAGTCCAGCGAGCATCCTCCATCGAAACTGTTTAGGATCGTATCGCGGGTTGCACCCGGGGTCGGCAGATGCGATCGCTGGACGCCTGGTCCCGAAGGTAGATTTCGCAGCGGATTCACGATGGAATTGAAATTAACCGACGCGACGCTTCCGCGGCTTTCCACCGCGGATCGAAGATCCTGATTATACCACAAGGATGAGAATGGTTCACCTAGGAGTGTACCTGCTCGCCGGTCCGCTTAATTGAGTTCGACGAAATGTTTATTCCATGTGAACTCGGGCGAACGATCATCCGCGATCGGTGCAACGGGTAGTTGCCGATGGATCGCTTCATCGAACGGATCGTATTAAGCTCGTATACCTTCGACGCCGATTTATATTACGGCGGACATAAAAAAATGCAGGGCAAAACGTACGCGTGTAATCCGGCCGTGGTGCAAGAGCATCGGACTTATTGACCGATCGGTAAGGGTAATCCGGTTTTCACGGCGCTTCTGGAGTATGTTCGACTCTTGGCAGCTGGCGATACCCTCCGCATCGAAGATGACGTTTCCACCCACGTATCCTGTGATCCGCCAATTCTATCGAGGTAGCCTCAATCTCTTATCCGCGTACGTATCGGCCCATCTTATTTGGGATACCGTGCGCAACCGTGCTCTCGTGAGGAATAATCCCTTCGAATTATAATTTCGAAGGTATAGACGATGATGGTAAACCTGAATGAAAAAAGAGGTCCGCTGGTTGGCTTTTAGTTTCCCTTTTTTCTTTTCTTACGGTCATACTTAAAATACCCAATTGAAATTGTACCGATACGTTATCAGCGGCCGTACCGCTGAAGGTGATAGCTCGAAGGTTGTCGTTCCTCAAAATTATTATCAGGTGGAATGAGAAATTTTAACGGATGTATACGGAAAAACATATTTATTAGCACGGAGGACTTGTGACAATTTGGCACACTCGAGATTTTGCTTGTACAGAAGTTTCGTGTAAGTGCAGACGCGTGCAAACGCTCCTTCTCTCGGCGATGCTGCTTGTGTCCCGTCTCAAGGTAGCCCAGTGTCGACTTCCGAAGGTTCCCGTCTGTCGTGACGCGTCGGTTCTTACTTGATCCAAGGGGAAGACGCATGCTGCGCGGCGTCCCTCTGGTTCCCTTGGTTGAAAGTCGGGGCGGCAGTTTCTTGCGGAAACTACCGCGGCTGCAATTAGCGAGAGTTCCCGATAAATAATTGAAATTCAATACGAGGCGGCAAAGCATGGTGTTCGCGAGCTTCTAGACGTCTCGAGAGCGCTTCGGAATTTCCACGCTCGACCTGTTCGTCGGGCCTGCTTGAATGTGCATCAGGAACCTCGGCGTTTATAATTAATAATACAGGCAACAATGAACAGCGGCTGCGGGGCACCTCGCTTTTAATGAAAGTTTTCGCGTGGGCATCGAATTTCACGGGGCCAGACGCGACTCATTGCGCCGCCACTAATTAAGGACGGTATCACGGGAAAATTTTGACTTCCCGCGACGGAACTATCGATCGTCGGCGACGTTGTACGCGTTCCGAGCGATGCCGTGGAAGTTTGTTGGTAGTGCTCGATAGCGTGCCGGAAATTTCGGAGGAGATCGCGTTTGCATTTTAATTAGAAACAAAAGACGCAATTAATATGCCTTTCATTTCGTGCATTTCATGTATATTTCTCCCGCGATTGTTAATTGTGCATTTCAGCTCAGAGATGCATTGCCTTTGCATTTCAAAGATTCGACTGTACCGTATCAAGAAGTTCAAATGGTCGTAGCCGCAGATGGTATCATTACTACCTATTACTCTAAGCAACGGACAAAGAGTAATTGCACTGAAACAATTGCCGACTATCTTCATTGACGTTAATTACATCCTTCTCTAGGTCAGGCGATTCGCTTAACAATCGTTAGACGTGTCACGCGATTGCATTTTACTGCCACGGGAAACGACTGCAGCACTGAAACGTATGTACTTACCTACCCTCGAATAACACACACTCCTGAATCATAATTTATTTCATGCAAGCGAATAACTTTAGAACTGATTAAAATAATATGGAGAACATAATTAGTAGGCCCAGTTCAATATTGAACCCCAAATCGAGTCTGTTACTCCTCCTCGGTCGAACCTCCTACTCCGATTGCGCCAATTTTCACTGCACTTCCGCCGGATGGTCCTGGCACGTCCGCGTTAAAATTGAATTCCGGGAGACAGCTCGACGTTACAGGTACTGCCGGTGGCCACAGGTAGCTCGGTCGGATGATAATGTTCAGGTAAACACGCGTCTGTTACTTTGAGTAAGAGACGACGGTATTTACGATGCGGGGAAGCATCGCGCCGCGAAACACCGACCTGCCAGTCAGGTCCGTCCGGAAACTTTCGAGACAGTATCGCGGCCGAACTTTCGTGAATGATTCACGATTACGCCCGGCTCATTCTACGGGGTCGGAAAGCACTAATTGCGACTCGTCGCATCAGGACGTCACGCGGTCCTCTAATTACGCTTAAGCGAATTTCTACGTCCTCTTCTCTCAACCCTATGAGCTGCTGTGTGTCGTTACATTCGCGGGATCTGACGTGGTCGCGCTTCACTGGCTCTCGTGCGAGTTTACAGTCGCGTTTCGTGTCGGTCGAAATCAACGAGACTACTGATGGTGACGGGCAGTCGAATTTCAGTGTCGACGATTCGGTGCCTTGAAGATTTTGCAGATCTTCATAATAACAGTGGAAATATGAAGAGTATTTGAATAAACAGCGTTCCTTTTATAAAGATATAAATATCAGGAAGCTTCTGAGTGTTTAGATGACTATTCATCGGCCCCACTATTGGTTGGCACGCAAGAAACGAACGAGAAAAGGACGAACCGGTACGCAACTTAATAAACGGTCGGGGGACACTGTTTAATCAAATGTTTAGAAGTCGCGAAGAGCCACTTAATCTATTCTCGTGCGAGCCATGTCGGTCCAGCACAAGGGAAGCTCGTCTAATGGGACAAGTCCTAAAGCTGGCTTAACTGGAAATAAAAGCCAAAGATTTATAAATCCTGCTTCCTTGGCGAGATGCTTATGAGTCTCGTCTGACCACCTTAGCCACCTACCGTCCCTTCGTCAATTGATCTTGCACGAGGGTTTCATGAGAAAGCTAATTGAAACCGGCAAAGATCTGGGGTGATTATCGTTTCCTTAAGCTGTAGTTTTCAACTTTCATTCGAGTAGAAACTGTAGTAACTTACTGATTATTGCGCACTTGCAAGTACGATTATCGAGGAATAGAAAAGGGTTTGCCATAGGATCGGACGGACGTTCACCAAAGAGAAATCATAGAAACGTTGTCGACGGGTTGTGCACAGAATATACGAACGATTCCAGTTCGACCAGCTTTTCTTTGGCGCACGACAGTTATTACGACAATTTCGCTTGTGATTCTAACGCCTGGAATTCCGATCGTATCCTCGATGAGGCAGCATTCTTTCATCGATAGATCGACTCGCTGCTTTTTATTCTAAGATAATAATATATTTCGCGATAGGTATCTCAAATTGCTTGGTTTTGATAGTCACTTTTCCGGAGTGGACATTCATTAAAATTTCAGATTTCATCTTCGCCCTTACAAATTCACAAATTCCCTCTTTCACAAATAGATTTCCAATGATAAACGAGCAGCAGTTTATTAACATCCAGCGATGGTCGGAAATTCACGATTTTCTCTCCGTTCTCCGATCTGAATTCCGTAAAAATTCGCGCCAAGTAATCGTCTAATCGACTATGGCAGAGCCACATTTTTCAAGGCCGCTGGTGTTCCGGTTTATCCATTCTCATCTTGCCGACCAAGCGATATCCCCGGGCAATCGTCGAGGCGTGTACAGGAGAGCCGCCGACGATAAAAGATCAACTTGCTAATGCAGTATCGGGCGCACTGTGGGCAGAGATAATAGCGTTACCGCGTTACGACACGATACGTCAATTAACGTTGGTCTGGACCGATATAAAGTCCCCTCAAGGGTGAGAAAAAAGCAGGATGAAGGAAGTAAGAAAAAAAGGGACGGAACGAAGGAGCTGCGCGATTTTCTATCACCGGTGCCTCGACATGATCGAGTTAACCGACGCGAGAGATCGGCTGGTCTTCAGCTACACGGTTATCCTTCATAACATTGTAATCGTCGTCTCGTTAAGGAAAGCAAATAAGTCTTTGCCATCATAGTCGATCGAGCTGATAGGCGTGTCTGGCTCGGTTATTAATAATATACTCGCCATGCGTTTTTACATGAACCAGATAACATTCGATTGCGACAGGCGAAATAGAGAGCGATCAATTTCTGAATGATCAACGATGCTCACAATTTAATCGAAATTCTTCTCAATGGCAACCGTCAGACGCAGTCGGTTAAAAATTAACAAACCGATGCGCAATTATGGTAAAAACAGCTCGGCTAAAAGTAAATTGGAAGTCAAGGGAAAAAGTGTTTGCTGAAAGGCGTCGATGAGATATCGCCTGGTCCGCGCTATTCCCAGTTATGTAAATCCGTCGTCCAAGTTCCAGGTGCGGTCTGGTTGCAGCTGCAGCTACGGCGGAGGTTTAAGAAAATGCCGTGGAGGAGCATTGTGAAAAGGGTGAAATCTCCGTGAATTATGGAAATGAAAACGGGCGAGCGCGTTATTGGCTCGCGGTGCTGATCGCAATCGGGTAATTGTCGATCGATGGTCGAAGAGAACAGAGCGATAAAAAAAAAAACAGCGAGAGATAAAATGAACGAAAGTCAGACGCGAGGCGATGGGAATGGAGCGTTTCCTGGTGGCCAGCGGCTAGCCGGACGAAGTTGGTCGTTTCAGCGTTAAACAACCGGAACCGCGTGTACGCGAAGTATATAAATCACGGGGAAACATCGTCGTTTCTCGCGACGGCACGGCCATATCGGTGGTAATTTCATTCAATTACAATTTATAAGATTATGATCTACCGGGGCCGGTTAATTAAGACCGCGTAATATCGCGGCTGCCCGTAACGCGTGACGTTGCGCTTTACGTTTTCTTGCATCTCCCGTTGACTTGGTGCATAAATTAACGTAGTCAACCGGTGTCACGATAACGTCGTCGCGTTCGAGCGTTGCACCAAATTACGCGTGTGAGCGGTCAATTAATTGCTGCTGTTACCGCGATCTTGTCTAACTAAGCAGCCCGTCAGGATCTCGCGTGTGACTGCGCGACAAGGAGTACTGTTACATTTAAAACGGGCTCGTCGCCTCAGGACTTGAACAATTTATATTCCCTAGACGTTACAATTCTGGTGCACACGGCGATAGAAATCTTTATGCGATTGAAAAGGCGAATCGTTGTAGTTTCCGCCAGAAGATGGATCAGTAGTATAACCAAAGTAGAGGCGGACCTGTGCTTTGATGAATTGTTTCGTGAGTTAGATTTCTATATTGACATCAAAGTTTAATAAAAAGAAAGGACGGAAGAGCAATAAAAAAATCATCGACAGTCGAACAAACAAGTATCAATTCGACAACCCTTTCCCGCAACCCCCGAAATTGGCGAAATCACATGCGAGCCGAACGAATCGAGAGGGACGCATGGAAGACTCGTCTCGTTAAGACGGTGAACTTAGACAGTTGTTGTCCGCAACGCGGCGCGGGACATGTTTAAGACCGGTAGTGGGTTGTTTATGCGTGAGCTCGCGCTTATGAGGAGCGAAACGTAATCCACGACGGGACGAGCCCGTTGATCCTCCATCGGATACCGCATCCCTTTAGCCCGCTGGTCTCTGGTCCGTTTCTTCTGGCCGCGCGCTCATCTGGTCGTGCTTCCTTCGGCGAGTCGCGCTACGTGGTCAGGATACCAAGCACCGGACTCCTCTACATCTTCGCGTGAATGCGAAGCGGTGAGCGGAAAGGCGCACGGACGACGACGCCTAGGAAAACGCGGGGGGGAACGTGCGCGCACACGCTTCACTATGCCGACGTGTAGCAGCGTGTGCGCGGTGTGTACCTTTCCGTCCTCTGACGGACGAGCCGCGGTAGCTGACAAGTTGCCCCATTACGCCTATGCTGCATACGCGCCACCCAAGCGCGGGTAGCTCGCGTTCGCAGCGGGATCCCCGTGTTCGCAGTCTCTTAAAACTCTCCTTCGTCCGCTTCTTGGCCTCGTTCCTTTAGTCGGCCTCTATTCTCCTCCTCCTCCTCCTTTCACGCGCCTCGTCGCTCGCTCGGCCGCCGCTGTCTTCTCTCTCGCTTCCCTCGGTGCACCCGTTCATGATGCAGCTGCTGCACCGAGCGCCTCCGTCCTTCGCTTCCTGTATTCTGGCGACTTCCTTGAACGATGCGACGATTCTAGACGCGCCTCGAGCTAACAGCTTCCTTCGACGACGCGAGACTCGTCGGCGAGCCGGCTTGTTCATTTTCTTTATGGAGTTACGGGCGAGGTGTCGTTCTAAGTACACACGCGGTTATGAAGTCTGCGCAGGAGGGATCGAATCGATTTTACGCCGTGGACGAGACTGATTTGTCGCCGCGGAGCGTGTCTCGAGTTTCTTGCGGTTTAAGGGTTGCCGGTTCGAGGAGGAGCAGCCGTTGATCAGCTTTGATATTTCAATTGAACGAGGTACACGTATTTGCGGAATATCACCGCAACGCCGACAACTTTAAACGTAAACCCAATAGAAAAATTCACTTCGCTGGACAAAAGTAAGATCTAATTGTAAGTTCCACAGCTCGAGCCAGTACAAAGCGCTGAGTGCCTTTCTTTTCCCAAAAACTTTCTTGGTGCTTCCTTATTGTTACTGTTTCTTGCAATTACTCGAAATATAATGTTCTGGAAAGTTTCGAGAGCGCAGGATGCAACGCGAGGAAATCCTGTTCCCGCTGTGTCTCGGTAAAAAGTATTCTCGCAGCGGTTGCGAGGGTGCTCTAAAATCGCAGAAAATTCGGACGGAAGCGGGTAAAGTGCACAGGGGCGCCTCTAACCCGAAACGCGTCCGGCTTGGCTCGAACTTCTCCCGCGTCTTCGCACAATGCTTTCTCCGCGAGAAGTTTCGAGCCACCGGAAGCGAATTAATGGCAGAAGAGAGAAAAAGTTGCAGACTTGTTAAATTATCGCCTGCGACTTCATTCTGCCATCGAATTGCAATAGACTGCAATAGAAATACATACGTTTACATTATTCTATTTCTCTTTACAGGTAATCGATTTCAAATAATCGAGGTGCTGTAGTATTTAAATGTAAACTGTATCGTTTAAGTTGATCGCAAAGGCGGAAGCGAAGGGAAGAGTGCACGAGAAGAAGAGAAAGATATCCAGGGCACTTCATCGTTAACTGTAATTCGACGTTTCCCTCGAACATCGAGGATGCTCCCGGTCCGTAATTTTAATCCTTTCGCCATAGAATATTTCGTCCCGAAACGGTCGAAAGCCTGGTGAAATTAATGAACTTAAGCTCGATTTACGCGGAGGATCAAACGACGGCAACGAGTACAACGGCGACGACGACGATGTCGATGAGGGGAGTAGGCCGTGAGAACGCTTAACTTTTAACGATTCTCCTGCGAGAGAAAAAAAAAAGGTGAACCGGAAGGGGAAGGAGCGAGACGGAAAGGGAGAGAAATCAGGAAGGGAGAGGACTCGAGAGTACAAACTAACCCTCTGGTCTGGTTCAATTAAGCCCGAATACACGCAGCGCAGCCCACCCTGTTCGTTTGCGTGGCTAAATACCGCGAAGCTTTTTGACGAGCGACCAGGCAAGGAGGTGTTGTTCGGGCCACGAGAAACTTTTTTAATTAATGAACAAATTATTCAGATCGTCCGCGTTAGTTCGACGTAACCGGTAAATCCGTAACGTCCATTCAATCCGCCCGCCTGGTTTTATTAATAATTTCCAGACCACTTGTCTGTCCCCGGCTACTTTCCAGCCGCGCGTATCGATGCACCACGTCCTCCGTCTCCTTCTTCGCGACGCAATTTTATACACCAAGCGATCGCCGTGAAATCCTCGCGTAAACAGGGAACGAATAAGCGCTCGGCTGAATTTAACGGCAGCTACCGAGCATCGTTTAAACAGCAACAAAGACGACCATGAATAGCAACGTAAATTTCAGGAAATGTATTAAAATTGATCACGCGCACTTCAGGTAAGTCGGCCTTCAGAGATTATTCACGAGAAGCGAACAAAACGGATTTCTGTTCTCGTTCTTCATTCATGTAGCATTTACAAAGTTTCGTAGCATCTTAGAAGTTTATTTTCTCCTCCATGAAACTTGTCGATTATACTCTGTTAATTATAATTCCGCGAGGCAGCTGGCAATTAATAATAATGAGTTTCGCTTATAAATATCTCACGTATTTGATCATTCGGTGTACATAACTGATTTAATGATATCTCCTCGAAAGGCGAACGAACTTATTAATCAGCCTGATATTTGCCTCGTGGATATTCAGTCAGCAGGCCATTACGGCTGACACAAAATTGAGTGTCCGTGCGGAAGCCTTGATTAGATTCCCCTTTGCTTAAACCTACAAAACGGGTTCCGTTAATCTCCCTGTTAATTCCTACGCATTCGATCGAGCAGAAATCTAGCCGGGTGCCCGCGGAACATCGTAGATCATACTCGACAAAGGCAAAAATGACGAAAAAGCCTTCGTCGTTCCGCTCGGATCGGCCGAAATGTTTGCGTAACGTAGATCTCGCGATCAACTTAATAACCAATAAATAACGTTAAATGCGGCCCGTGTTTTGATAAGAAGCAGCCGCCGTAGCTGCTCGACCATTACGATTTCCGTTTCGCCGCCGGTTTATTTCGCGGCTCACGAAAATCCGTGTACGTGTACGACCACGCGAACGTGCGACGCGTTATTCTGGTCCCGTTGCCGGTTAGCGTGGGCATCCTTAAATCATCGTCCTGTCTAACGCGGCGGCTAATCCTGATACATACCGCGCAGGCACGTACGGATCATTCCCGGACTCCTTCTTCCCGACTTTAAGCCCGCAACGATACATCTAGACGGCAATTAACTTGTGCGGGATGTTTTCAGTCCGACACCATGAGAACTTCGGAAGTATAGAGACATAATGGGATCTAGTGAACTAAGAAAGGGTTCTTTCCAAGAACTGAAAGAACAAGTGAGCGAGGGTAGGTCGAAAGGCCGATGACACTGAAACCATAGACAAGAGTGAAAGCAGGATCGTTCGGACGCGGGAGGTGCGTGGACACCGGAACACCGCATCATCGAATCACTCTCTTCCGGTTCTCTTTCATCTTCACCGACGCTTCAACGTGCCGTGCTTCGTTGTTAAACGTTCAAGAACATGTAACAATTTTGATGAAAGGCGTTTTTTGCTTGGCACGCGAGAGCAACTCTGCCTTCGTTGAGTAACCGTGTCAATGAGACGCGGTTAGAGTGGATTGTGGTCGTTTTCTGCAATCATTTAAATTACAGGCCGCAAAGTTGTACAGTTTTCAAATTACTACCAGGAATGATTAGTATGATTAGTATCAGGTTTGCTATTTTATCGAACAATATCGGAATGCGAATCAAACGCATTTGCAATCTCTTCGTCGATACACCGTCTCCCCGTTTTTGCGCACCGATCCTTAGATGCGTTCGATCGCTGATCAACTTTAAGGAAGCCGTTCGCCTTGTTAAATCGCGGCACTTGAAATTTTCGCCGCGAAAGGCGAGCTTTCAGCGCGACGCATCGATCGGCCGCGATCGGCTGCATCGCCAAGTCGGGGCGGCGTAAGTCACTTCAGAAACGCTTACACAAAATCCTCCGCAGCCGGTACATATATAGCCGCGAACAAGAGAAGTCTCTAAACCCCGTGCACCGAATGCCGAGTTAGATGCCGTCACGTAGAGATCGGGCAGCCTCCTTTGCCTTCGCGAGCTCTCTCAGGTGCCGCGGCTTCAACCTCGATCGCGGTGTATAATGCCGTGTACATAAGCGGCGACGCGGTTTCGCGTGCGTGTTATCCGATAATTTGATGGTTACCACGACATTTTAGCCGAGCGCGGCTTCTATGATTGCGAATTTTGCGTTTGCGCGCGCTTGCCAGAAATTACATCATTTTGAGGATTCATGGGCAAAGTTATTCAAGGGTTATCGAATGCTTTATGGAAAAAGAGGATCTGCGGTTTTTAAACATGAAATTAGTTGCAAAGCATTCCTGCGGGGATGAAAAGTTGGAAATTCTTGGAATCCGGAAGTCGTTCTGGAATTATTATCACGGTTATTGAAAATTGTAAAACAGTTAGCGCATGTTACCACGTGAAAGCCGTAGTATTTTAGAATTACAACAGCAGTCGACCGGCTTCGGTGTTCATACAAATTACCAAAATGTCTAATTAGAATATACGTATAATGAATTCTATTAACTGGCCTGTACCGCAATTGAAGCAATCGGTGATAACTTGTCTCAATCGATGGATTAAAGAATCGAACGTCCCGAACAGTCGCACCTTTCCTCCTTCGGCCAACTTTCTGCTTCGAGTGGAGGGTTCACCGTGAAATATTCCATGGGCGTGCTACTTCGACAATGTATCGCGCGTAAAGAGGCGGATTAAGCTTGTCCAGCGGGCTGCGTCCAATGTGGTTCCGTTAAAAGCTAAATAATCGAACCGGGAGAAGTGGCACCGAGGAACCGAATTCCCTTGGCCCCTCGATACCACCATGAATTTGACTTTTTGACAAAAGAGATTCGTGCAAGGGGTGGCGCGGTCTCCACGATCTTGTAACGCTGGCTCCTTCGTAAATACCAAGATTAGGCACGAGAATGATTGTGAACGATCGTCTACTGATACGGAGGCGTACCGAGAATTCGAAGAGGAGAATGTTTTATTGGGAAGGAATGAAATGAAACGATGGCGTCGATAGTTTTAAATATCAGGGGGGGAAATAAATGAAGAATCTTAAGGCACAACGTAAAAGAAAGTAAAAGAGGAACCATTTGCTTACTTGGATGTATTTAATCCTTTCTTATGCAATGTTAAAGAATATAATATTCAAAATATTTCCACGCCCACGCCCGGTGTCACGAGAAGACGTAAAATTCTACGTATCAAGCACCTTACTTCGGAATAACAAACGATCAACTGAGAATCGCCCGGCATAGTTGATGCACGCGGGGTGCTGGACGTCGGTCGCGTAAAATGGAGGTTTTCATTGGGCAAAAGGGGTGCCGCGCCTGCCGGATTATGGAAATGCTCCGAGTAGCCCCTCTCCCTTACCTTCGCCACCTTTCAGCCCTCCGCCTTCTCGAAGGGGCCTAACCCGGCTCTTTATTATTGTAATGCCCAAAGTTACGGCCGTGCCGTCCCGCGCCTGGGCCCCCTGATACGAGCCTTAATTTATGAAAATGATGTGAAATAGGAGTCAGAACGGTGCTGCGTTATCGCTCCGGGTAGCCCGAAATTTCTTATTCCATCTGTCCCTCCCATCGCGCGATTCCTCTTCGCCCTCTGTTCTTGCTCCCGCTCGATCGCGCTACCGGTCTTCGGCTGGCGGATTTGTAAATTGAACCGCGCGGATAATAAGCGACGACGGCCGGGGCGTGTGCGCGCTCGCGCGCTGTTCCGCTTCACGGATCCGCGAATCCTGAAATAAAGTGCGGTACAAAGTGGTGGCTGCGGCCTGTGCCGCCGCGACCCCTTCGTTGCCGGAGGAATTCGATGTTTATGCCCGTGGGATTTGTTCGAAGCGAAAGCTAAAGAGTTAGTGGGCCGTATGTTATGCTTTAGCAGCCAGCCGGACGCGTTTGGATATCCTGTTGCTTTTTCGTTGCGCCAGGCTTTCGTTGGTTAAACGTGAGATATGCAATCCGCGGATATTATTCCGTGACTCGGCGACTGCTTAGTATCCTGTATATTCTCGGCGAACTTCGCACCATATCTCGGCCCGGCATTATCTCTCGTGTGTGGATAGAGAATAGTTTGCTTTTCCGTGGAAGCATTAGATGTTCTTATAGTCTTAACGTTGGCTCGTTCGTGTCGCTAAAAATGCGGATATTTGACTGCTTGTTAAGCTGAGCCCAGGTTGGAACGCTCGTATACTTGAGAAATATGTACCTACCGGAGGATTGGCTCGAAAATCGCGCGCCTGAAAGGATTTCAATATTTTCGAGGATTTCCTAGCGCATTTTTAGGACTTACTTCACAAGTGTACTCTCGAAATCGAACCTGTTGCTGGTGTTTGTACTTTAAGCTGAGCTGGGTTGATATAAACGCGATACACATAGAGCCCGGAAAGCAACCGAATATGTAGAAAAATGAAATACAGCTGAAAAGGTAAGAAAATTTCTTAAAGGATGAATTGATGGTCGATCGTTTCGAGCCCATCGTTCGCTCGATTTCGCAGCCTTCCAAAGGAATTACCTCACGTCCGCGGAGGCGGAGGAGAGATCTGTTATTGGAGTGAAAGGTATCGGTAGGTGTAATCGTAGGAAATTATCGCGAAAATTACGCGTCGGTTGCGCAAGTAAATCCGATAGATCAGCCGGCAAATCACCTGTCAATGTCTCTCGGTGTCCCTAGACCAGAGTTGCCTCGCGTAATCGCGTTTCGCTCGACGTGGAAAAATGTACGCGTGCCTCGCTGGAACGCGTCACCTGCGAGTTTCCACGATTGCACGCGTCGTCTAATCGGAATTGTTCGATACAAACTAGTAATCCCTGTCAGGGATCTTTTTTAAGAGTCACCTGTCACTATTGGCTCGATCTTCCGTGACTATTATAGTCACTCGATGAAATTGAACAGTTCTGTAAGATACGCGGGGCGAGTTATTTTGGGAAGTCTTGTTTACCATACTTTAGAGCGGAGGGACAGTTACTTGCGGCGCGAGGAAAAAATAAATTGCAGCGTCAAAGGGTTGATTACTCTTTTGCCAATTACATTCATACACGCCGTTCGTCCATTAGAATTGCATGGCGCCAGAGTGTGTTTAAAACTACGAATCTTTTTAAATTCGCTCATTAATACTTAATTAGGCGTGGCCTCAAATTTGCGCGGCGTCCTCTGTGCATTATTCATAGGCGTGGAATGAAATCGCATGGTCCTGGTGTGAGTGTAATTAGCCGGCGAAGGGAAAAGTGCGACGTGAGAGAAATATGCTCGCCACTGTGATAATTAATTTTTCGCGATTCCCGCGGCAATATTTTATATTACACGAAAGAAGCGTGCAGTCGAGATTGATCGAATAATAATAAACGTTCGCAGTATCGAAAATTGAATCGCCGTTTGTTCGATCGGATGAAAATTGGGGGGAATGTTAGGACAGTTGCTCATTAAATTTGTATCCTATCACGACAACTCCCTCGAACGCGGTCGTAAATTCGTTCGGTGGGAAGTTTGCTACTGATTATACGAAGAAGTATTTCACAACACCAATATCGTGGAGAAGTACTTCTCCGATACTTCAGTCTCTCGTGCAATGATAAAAGTCTTTTTATCGCCCACTGACTTTTCAAGATTTTACAGCTGGTACTACTTTCCAAAGCTGCTCGAATGTAGAAGTCTTCCTTTTATAAGCAACTAATTAAACCGTGTCCCCGTTTCCTTTATCCTACAGAAATGAGAGATTATTTGTAATTAACGAGGGTCAGCTCGCTCTGGCCAGCTTCTTTGAATTTTTCACTGGGATGCAACAGTGCAGCTCGATTCGAGTACAAAAATTAAACTCATTGCATTCACAAACGCTTCATTTCGTACCCCATGTTAACCCGCTAAAGTACTAAATTTTCATTTTAATTGATTCATGAAACAAAAAGCAGGAAGAAATTTCGTGAAAGGGCCAGCAGAAATAATCCGGGAAATAAAGCCACAGGAAATCTAAATTAAGAGAGAGAGAGAGAGATATCTGTTCGTGAAAAACAAAGGGAATCGAGGGAAATAATAACCGCGACAATGGCGATTTATTAGTTTAACGGGCGGCGAACCAAAAACCCGGCCCCTCTCCTGGCCGAGAATATGACGACAAACGCGTGGACAAATGTTTGACCGGGCCAAACAGCCGCGGCAAATTTTCGAGCGACCGGTTCGTACCTGCTCGAAAAATGGGAGGTACACTTATGGGGCGCGGAGCAGGAGTTTAAAAAAATCACCGAGGAGACCGCAACGGGGACGCTCGAGCGCCGACGGAGACGAGGAGAAACGGGAAAATGGGTGGTGGAAAGAGGGTTAGACGACAAATAAAACATATTGATGTTTGCAATTAAATCGGCCAGACAATGGACAAATACCGATTCACTCGTTCAACGAGCGTCGGTTCGATTTAATAAATATCCACCTATTAATTTTCTCTCCCGCCCGTCTCCTTCTCCGACCACCTCCTGCGGCAGCATCAACCGGGCCAGCGGAACTATTTTATTCGGCGGTGGGCCGCGTATTTGTCCGATCGTTTATTTTGCGCTTGTTACCGAAGCGGTGGCGATTTACGCAAACCCCAGCCATATAACCGACCGCTTCCGGCGCCCGCTAGTTTGCATTTCATTAACTTCACCTCCATTCGATTCCCTTTGCGCGTCACGGTGTCGCAAATTTTACCTTTCGACGCGCCGCTCCGTGGAATTACCGCGAGCTCGTCTCGCCACAGGACAAATTGTTTTTCTTGTCCGGGGCTGAATTCCTCAGGAATCGTCGCGGACGTTGGCTTTAGTACGCTGGCCACTTGGGTTCTAATCGGTTTACGATTGCTAGACGATTCCGTGGATTATGGACGGCTTAGAAACTTAAGCAGTACGCTTATTATTTCCTTGTAAAACAATAATTCAATCTATGCGAAGATTATCGTAGGCATTTATTCGCGAAAGGATGTACGCAAAGAAGATCGAAATGATTCTCGATGTCTATCGAAGATAGTCCAATGTTCGCTTGATCTCCTGTGTCGATCGTCTCTGGCGTGCATCGCGACGTTTCTCACGTCTCGAGTAAGGCAACAAAGGTTTGGACACAATGCTCTTTGCCGGGTGAAACTTGACGGGCGCATCGCGTGACCGGTGGACCGTCGCCTGCTGCAAAAAAAGAGGGGAAACAAGTATTTCCCGCACGGTGGGTGCCGGGATCGACCGGGATAGGGCAGGGCATGAGCCATAAGCCACAAAGCATAAAGCATGAAAAAAGCAGGTGACCAGAAGCAGCAACGCGGGGTGAGGCCTGGAATAGCCCAGTGAACCGAGTAGAGTCCAGCCGAGGGAAGCCCTTGTGTACCTAACGTGCAACTGATACTTACTCGCAACGCCGACTTGCTCCCCCGGTTATACCTGCTCCTCTCCGCGATACTTTTTCCACGGTTCTACGTGGGTTTCACCTACGCAAGCGGAGCGCATCACGGCCTATCCAACGGGGCTGGGAATAGAACTCGCAAGAACGTCACCCCAACGGATCGGGCACGTGTGTAAAGCAGATACGCGTAATAGCGTTACCTGTCTGTGACAACCCTTCCTACTATCGGCCTGTTTGCCGTACCGCTCCTTGACCCTCGTGTTATCGCGACACATCGACGCCACTGTTCCTGTCCGATAGGGGATGGGACAGGTGAGAGAGACATTTGCTACCGGTACGACGTTTCTAGTGCATCCAAATGGGATACTACTTTTGATGGGGCTGAACTAGATACGGTGAAATCGATGAGTGCGTCTTAATTGGTGACGAACAGCAACGTACCAGCTAGATTTTCTCTATAATATAATTGTAGATCTAGTATCACTGATAAAAATGAAATTAGGAACTTATCAGTCAGATAAATTAATTGTTCCTCATCAGCTGACAGGCACAGGTGGAATCCGTTTCTTTTATTCGAAGAAGATACTTCATGACTGAATAGCTACAGGATCACAAAAGAAACATTTCTTTAGCCTCGAAATAATAGAATGCCATACCAAGCCAGAGAGGTTTTTAATCATTCATTTACCGCTACGCTCGTCCGTTCTTCCCGTGGCTAACGATTGACATTTACATATGTCAGCGAAATGGCGACTCGCTGTATCACACATCCCGTCGACGACTTTCACTTTTTTTCGTACAACGAGCAGACGTTCGGATATGTTAAGTGTTACGCGTATGCTCGATGTAAGAGGCTCATTAGACGTGTCAATTCGGACAACGCGTTGATTATAGCGCCCCGCGACGATCCCAGTGTCACGTTCACCGAGATATTGTCTGACGTTTCTCAGCAACTTTCGACGGCTCCGAGGAAGGCGTGTCGATCGAGAAATCATTGTGATATCGTACGTCCAGCAGAAACGATGGTCCAGCTCCTCCCTCTCCGAATTCTTTGCGCACAGAGACTTCCGCCGCGGGCCAAAGATTATTCTGGAGCCGTTCCTCGGCCTCTTCCCCGTTTCGGAGGACCGTGAAGCGAAGCAAACCGCTAACTACGAATCGCATGCGAGTGAAATGCGGCAGAAATGTAAGCGCGGTAATTAGGAGATGGAAGAAGAATGAAGAAGACGGAAGTTGTGCTGTTTTACATACGTGTAGTTGAAGAGTAGCGCGCTCGATACAGGGGACAAGTGTAATCATTCCAAAAGGACGTCACCCTAACACTTTCCGATGTACCGCTTCCTGTGCTGTGCCTCTTCTTCTTCTATCCCTTCTCCCCATCTTCTTTCATCCACGAGTGGGCCTCACACGCCGCGAAATAGCCAGTAAACCGTAATTTATTTGCGTTTACCCGAAGGAAACATGGAAAAAGAACAAATCGACGGGGCGAGAGAAAGAAGACGATGCCGGACAGTGGAAGAGAAACTGACTGGGCCGACGAAAAAAGTACCTTAACGCTCAACGAGGCGCTTTCGAACGTGATTATTCGCATAAATCAATAAATAACTCGCAGCCCAGCCGTGCCCCTCGCCCCCATGCCGCCGACTCCCATTGCCCTCGACTCACCTGGAAGCGGCATTTGGCATACATTATCCTGGCATCCTACATTAAAGAGACTCGATCCCCGCGAGCGGCGATATATTATCTATACCGCTTTTGGTGGCTGGTTCCATCGCGCAATAATGCGCCTAATGTCCCGAAAGTTGGTGTATATTTGGCCGGCACGGCGGACCGTTTCAAAGTAAAATGGGCCCTGCCCATCGACGATAAATAAGCCGGTCAGCGTATATCAAGTCGGGATGACCGAATTATGCTAATCGGGAAACGGTGAGTGATATTATTTAGTTAGTCGAGCTGGGATCGTGATAGTTATTCTACTGGACGACACTTTTCGATCGCTCTCTTCGCGAACTTTGCAGATTTGTACGAGTCGAACATTCGTACAATTCGGATGTCGTCCCCATCTGGAGTGTAGATTGAAGATGCTAGGAACGCGGACGAAATGCTGTTCCGTGCTTTAAACCATGTATTACGGTTTCAGAGAGCAGCTGGCTAAAGAGTCGCAGTTGTTATTAAGTTTGAGGATAACTCTGTTTGAGATACGCGCAGTCGAGTTTTCAGGAAATTGACGCCAAGTGGCTTGGATTACGTGGCCTGATTAGGTCAATGGGGATGGACGAATTCCGCGTGTATTTCAACGCACTCGTGCTAGCCATTGTTAACGAGGACCTGTTAACGTTGGATTGTTTAGGCGTTTAGTGCAACGAGAAGGGTGCATGATTCCTCAATTCGCTCTGGTATAATAACAGAAAATGTTCGTACACGGACATTACTAGAGCTGTTAAATCTTATTGCTCTATCGAGCACGCGTACAATCAGGAATGGCGAGAAAACGTTTCACAATTATTGATGGTAATAATTATTGAAACGTTTAACGGTTCGCTGTAGCACAAGGTATTGCACCTTATAGGATATGGGAGGAAGCAAATGATTTATCTTGAGATATAAGAGATCGGTTACGGTGTATCGAGAATTAATTGCAAGAATTTATTAATATCTATGAATGATCCGCTTCGGGTCAAAGTTCATAGGTGATCGGCTTCTACCAGGGAAGAGGCTCGGGCTCATATCCAGCCACGCCTATTCGATCAGCAATGCTGCCAGCCAAGATATTAATCGAGCTCGTACCAACAATGATGAAGCTAAAAAGCATTCACAGATTAACGGGCAAGTAGTTCCTAGACTGTCATAGAAATATTTAATTGCCTCCACGGCGATAAACAAAAAATTCATTAGAGAGCCGAGCAGTGATCGTACTCACCGAGAAGTGGATCGTTTCGTTTTAATTATTCCCATCCAATTCGAATACAGCTGATCGATTTAATCTCTCGATGCACTCCCCAGCATCAAGGGAATATTAATGCATCCAATGCCCCAATCGGTGGAGAAAGTTCACGCTTGAATCTCAAATAAATTCCATTATTTCTTCTCGGGTCGCAGTAATTATTCCACTATTCTCCTACTGAAACATCGATTAAACAAAAGGCCTAGGCGAAGTCGTGATACTTCCACCCATCCCATTTACACCTATTCGAACAGCACAAGAATGTATCGGTGTACCATAACTTTACCGATAATTAACGCGACGTCACCGGTCTAAAGGCAACACTAAGCAGTCACGAGCGCTGGTTGATCTCCAGCGACTCCGAGGCTCGTCACCGACTTTTTAATAAAACCTTCGCGTGATTCGCTGCTCCTTACCGTCCACGTTCAAGCCCGTATACGCTTTTCTTCGGCAGGCCCGCCGCAAGCTCGAATAACTTCGCTCCGAAACTTTCTCGCGGTGTATCTCTCCCATTCCGTGATCGCCTTCCCTTTCGTCCTGCACCATATTACATGCTGCATACTAGGCGCTGCGCGACGGGAAGAGTGAAACGACCAGCATACTTTCACTTTTACGCGCACGAACGGACGATAACTCGAGCGTAACTGCCGGATGAACGCGTACAGGAAGACGCGAATCCGCTTACAACTTTGCAGTTTAACGACTGCCTCCGATCAGCCCCCTATTTTTTCCGTATCGGCACAAAGGGCATTCGACCGGCGGTGGCCGTGAAAGCAACGACGACGAGCGTAACTTCTTATACGATCGACTACGCCCCGATAGTTGTCCCTAGACTTCTTAAGAAGCTGGCCTTCCACCCTCTTCGGTATTTCTTTTTTCTGCATTTTTATGGCTCGTACAGGGGCGAGTCAGAAGCCAGAGGGACGCTGACGCGGACGATAACCGCGAATCTTGTTTCCGGCCTGCGAAATCTTCGTGGATACCAAGAAGCTTTGTCGTAGCTCGCGAGACGCGTTATTCTTTTATAGTCCCCGTTTCGGGTGTCGAGATGGAACTGGGATACGTTGTTACGATGTCGCGCGAGGTGATTGTACATTTATAGAAAGTGGAATGATAATAAAAGGGATTGAGATACGTTAAGGGTGACGTGTTTGATAGAATTGCAATCATATCGGATGACTGGATTCTTGAGGTGCCTTTATTTTACGCCCATCTCTCTTTAATATCTTCGTTAGAACGTTAAGAGGCATCCATCAGGCGAGTTTAAAGATAGTTACGTCGAACGACGTACACGTGGCGTATCTACGGACCTATCTATTCGAAATTAATAATCCTCCATCGATTTAGAAACGTTCGAGCAGAACGACCGTCGCGTACGAATTTTCTACGTTACTAATAGAAGCCGGCAATAACGCAAGATAGAGATCTCGCAATTACGAACGACCAGAAAGCCTCCGCTCGAAGTCCTGCTCGGTCGGTCGACCTTTTCGACGAATCGGCTGTTCGAACACGTCCGTTTCACCGCGGCCAGTTCACCTGAAGCGCGACGGGAAAAAACTACGAGCCGGCAAGAAAAGAACAAAAGGCGTCCAGCGTAAATGCAAGCTGTGCCTCTTGTCTGGTTACCATCATTTGTCAATATTACACTCGAACACCTGCGCCACGCCACGTTTTCTATGATTCTTGCGCCGCGGTTATTGATATGCAAATTCAATGCTAACACGTATCAATTTCCCGGCGGTTTGATTAATGCTCGCCCGGGCTTCTCTCTATTCGCGAATAGCGTGGATGCTGAACGGAGTTCCCGGCTCTTGCAAAGGAACTGGCGACCTCTACGGACCGCGGTACCGGGCATGGTCCATCAGCATCGCGAGAAAGAACTCTTGAACTATGCGACCGCAGTGTTCTAGCCGCGAATGGAGAGACGGCATAGGTGTACCGATGGTAGGGAGAGGTACAGGCACCTAGTAAATACCTGTACCAGCCAGGCAGGTCCAGTTGGAGTCAAAGGCAGCCTGTGCCCCTCCTGTTCATCCTTCCCTCTCGTCCACCTCCGACGCTTACCGTTAGCACAGAGAACACGACGCGCGGCCACGGCCGTGTACAGCGCGCGGCTTATACCCTTTTCATTTCCTTCTGCACGAACGTTCAATCTCCCCCTCGGAAAACGCACAGCCCGAGGTGTCGTTCGAGCCTCTTTTTACCGGGCCGCGTTTCCGATGATTTGTAAAGCCTCCCCATTGAATCGGTGACCGATCTTTTGACGCTAAGATCGCTCACTCGACCGGCTGGGCATTTGAGGGTACTTTTGCGGGGAAACGTTGAGAGTGACGGGGCTCTGAATGGGGAGCTAGTGGAACGTGTACGGAGAGTACTTTCAATACGCGTACACGATTCGATGAGCTATAGCCAAGATCTCAAAAAAAAAAAAAAAAATTTCTCGATTATCTAAAAGTGTAATAAGTAAAGTTTAGAACCAGTCATCTTCATTCCCAAGTATATGAGCTGTTTTAAGATATTTAACGTACAGTCACGATGCCATACTGTAACTCTGAACAATGATTCCACAAGATCGTTTGGTTTTCGAACAATGTTTCCTTTCAGCCAGTCAAGCCCTTTTTCGTAGCACACGGGGTCTTGGCTACGAGATATCCCACGCCCGAGACGCCGTATCTCGCGGTTGCACGTCCGCGGTCAATAGCGAGTACCAGCTCGCGAGGCGTAAATTCCTCGGGGCACGAGGTCCGGCCGCATTCGGCACGCGAGCAAAGACGGAGACAGGACGAGCGGCGTGACGCGCCACGGTAAAGGGACAATCGCGGGACAGGTCGGGGACAGAGCGCGGACGGCTGGTTGCGTAACCCTCCAAGACCCCGCGACAATATCTCGCGGGTTTTGAACGCGATTATTTATGTTCGTCGTGCGTGCGTACATGCAAAGTAAGTGGCGCGCGCGGCTGAAGGGGAGCTTAACTAACCTACCGTACTAGAAATATGCCGGGTACGCCACGGCTCGGTGTCACCCGTTCCGCCGTATATAACGAGGCGACATGCGGCGTGACCGTGCCCGAGCAAGACGGCAGAAATCGCGCTGCGTTCTCCTTTTCCACCTACTCCTCCTACGGGGGGGATTGCTCGTCCATGCGTGCGTACTTTCGCCCGTGCCCCTCTGGCCCCGTGTGCACGCACGTACGCACCCACACACTCGTCCATTGTTATACCAATCTGGATACGCAATATACGCTTTCGATGGTATGGGCGCAAGCGACAAACGAGCGGGCGCGCTGGCTGGAGGGTAGCGACCGACGGAGAGGACGGAGAGAATAAACTTAAAAAAGGACGGAGAACAGGAGCAGATAGAATGAGGATAAGAGGAGCGCGTTTGGGAGGGGTGGGTGAAGGATGAAAGAGGCTCTCGTCCAACGCCAGGGGTGTCGCTAACAAGACACGCACTCCTACCACGGATACGGCACTAGTAGTGCGAGCACACATTCATCCGACGTGCATGCGCGTCTGCGTTGCGTGCGTAACTCGTTGCAGCCCAGCGACAACCGCGCGTGTACGCGGCTCAACAACAACCATCCCCTAATGACTTATTAGCAGCCGCGCGTTAGTTAACGACGCGACAGGATTATTCGCCGCATTGTGACAGCGTCTCTCAACCGCCCCTGCCTCCTACGCGAGCTCCTTTTCCTCGGTGTTCTTCCGTTTCTTCTCCCTCTGTTTCCGCATCTGCCGCTCTTCGCACCCTCTGCCCTCCTTTCCTCTCGAGATCGCGCATTCCCCTTTTCTGCGCTCGTGTCCTTTTCCCCGCTGCTTTATCCAAGCTCGTTCCTCAAGCTCCCTTTCTTTCCCGCTCTTCTTCCCGTTCTTCTGTCGCCAGTTTTTTCCTCTCTCGTCGTTTCCATGCGACATGCATTTCTCCACGTGGTACTCGGTCGTTTCCACGCAGCTAAGCACACAGCCGTCGTCGGGCAACGCACTCGCCACTCTCGCCGGCAATGCGTCGGTGGCTCTGAAAAAGGGGGAGGTTGCAGTCATTTCTCGCATCCATTAGGGAAATTAATGATTTTTACTTTTCACTCCCGCGATTACGCGAAATGCCCTGGCTCTGCGATGCGACATCGGCCCCTTTCACTTGCGGTTCAGTGGCCCCACAACCTGTCCGATTGTCAGCAACAACGGGTAGGAAAGAAAAATTTCCAAATCGAAGAAAGAACGAAGGACAGAATTTATTCATTTATTATAATAATCGTTAATTCGACACAAAATCGCAGGATTGTAGGTACAATAAGAATTGATAATAATCTCATTCGCAGGCCATTTACAAGGCAATTACGGCATTAGTAACTTCCTTAACATGCCCGTCAACGAAACGTGTCATTTACTTAATTATCCTGCTCGTCGCTTGACCTCGGCTCCTAATTTGCTACCGGCGGTAGATAACGAGTCCTGACATCCTTCCAGCCGTGATCCGCACAAAGGAATCTCTAGAAGCATTTCCGCGTGACATCAGATCGGTGCGATCGATCGCTCGTGGATCATTACCACCGACACGTCGCGATGCTCGAGAGACTCATCGAGACTGTGCTGTATACGTGTCGGTAGCACAGAAGGGTGCGCATCGAAACGATGTAGCGCGATCGATATCGCACGGAGTCGCCTAATTACAAACGCGACCCAACCAAGGGGCGGCATACCTCGCGTGTCAATTAACGATTTGCAGCCCCTAACATTTAGATTAGATTAAACCTCCCTTCTCGGGGCCTCTCCTCTTCTACGAGAAAATTCATTTCCATGGAAATATTCCTTTCGCAGTTGTTGCAGCTTTCTCTTGCTCATTTCTCCGATCCTTCATTAGTTCCACTTTATGGTGCTTCCCTTTTACACCTTTCAATTTCATTCTCACTGTTCCTTAACTGTGCTCCTTTTTTCTGTGCAGTTCAATTTCACCTATCTTCAAGTTCTGATGTCAACGTTAGAATTCTTTCGTCTCATTTCCGCACATTTCCACCTGGGTGTTAATTTCCTGTATGTTACTATTCTATTTGTTTTACAATCTGTACCCCGAACCTGGTTGTTTCCATTAATTATTGATATCACGCTATATTCCTTTCGATTGGAACAACCGAACCCTCTTACTTGGGAGCCGTCTTTATTATATTTCTTTTTCCATTACTCCTCCGTTTCTATCTCGTGCCTTCGTACCTTCGGTCTCTTCTCCACTCTGCGCCTCGCCGTCCCATTTCCACCGACCGGCTATCTGATTTGAATAATTCGATGCGTCAACATGCTTTAGGTGTATCATACCCACGCGCGCGGCTATGACAGAGACCGGGTACCCACACGTGGCATCGGCCTCACAGGAAACGACGACCCTGTTCTACTCGAACGTTTCGTCCCTCTCCTGCGTCGTGACGTCAGGCGTACATACGTGAAACCGCTTCTCGTTAGCTGAGAAGAGAAGATGCGTGCTGTGCCAGACGGAAAAGCGATAATCCGACGATGAGCCGCCGATGGCTGTCGTTCTCAGTTTCAGCGACATCGCTTCGCGTATTACTACCGAATTTTCATCGGAATCGAACCGTCGTGCCGAAGCGAATGCAGTGGTAATTAAAAGATGGAACACGAGTCGCTTTAACGCACCCCCTCGCAGCCCACGACACTAGATGCTATCTTTCAGCGGAATAATAGTTTAACCGCGGTGTTTTCTTTCCGGCGTACACCTGCCGTTATCGCGATACGATTACCCATCTCCCACGTTTCCTCGCAACATTTTAACGACCGGCTGCAATAAACGGTCGGCGCCCAACGTTCCTCAAGCTCGGCCGGCTGAAATAGAAATCACGCAGAAGTATCGTGCGGACGTGCGTCGATTACGCGTGGAATGCAAAATCGCGAGAGCACGTTTATTGTTGGTTCCCTTTCCTCCGCCTTTGGTATCCGCTCTCCGTGCAACCCGGAGGACAGGTGACGTTGTCAGTTAGGAAGAACGAGGAGGACGAAGAAGCACGGGACGGGGAGGAACGAATTCCTCGGGGCCAGGAAGGGGAATAACATTCGGACACGGGGAACGAGGGAGAGGATGATTCGCGGTTCGTGGAAGCGGCGGGCTCTTTGATAGTCGTCCGGCCCCAAAAGACCCGATACACACGCCGGCAGGCGCGGGGCGCAGGCAACTTTCAATCGAACGAAATTGCGCGTAATTACGCGCGAGCGAACGCTTAAATGTCTAAGATTGAAAGGAATCCAACGCGGGGCGCCCCAACGCGCCCGCTCGTGTACGTATACGCGCCTTGTTCGCGCTACGCTCGCGCGTAATTACGCGTGCATGCATGCGACGCGGGCCCCCCCTCGCGACATCGGCCCCGACCGACTGGTTCAAAGAGGCGTTCAATTAATATTAATTAAAATGGCGGGACCGGCCGTCAGGGTGGATATAATTATTCCGTTCTTTCGGCGGCGACCTTCTCTCTTCGAGGACGTCGGAGCGACGACGCCCGAGGAACGTTCGATACGAACATGCGAGTGTGAGAAGATTTCGCGAAATCATTACAACTTTGTTAATATTAAATTACGTCTACTTCTATTTCGTTCTCGCGCTTATACGAATAAATGGTGAGCGGGGTACGTGGTGATGCACGTACGTGGTCGCCGCGGAATTCGCAGCTCGTTTCGATAGAAATTACCGGAAGCGTGGTGAAAGCGCAGGTGTCGACGCGAAAAGTACTTGTTCGACACGCTGCTAAACAGACTGTGAAATATCCATACACGGTTGCCCGTCTTTTGAGCGGATTCGAAAAATACGTTTGTCGCGAGTCCGGGTCCGTACCGGAGCCCCCGGTCGTCGATTCGATCCATTAAAGCGGCATTCACTTCGTACTAATTAACGCGGCAAGTGACTCGACAAGCCGGAAATAATACCGTTTGCTCTTCTCGGTAGTCGACGAGGAACACGATAAGTATTCTAAATGATCGTTCTCTGGCCCGATTAAACAAGGCCGATGTTAATGCACTGGGTAATTACAAACTCCTATTTGGACTCATTACCGCCCGTCAAAATGAAAAATTGTAATATTATTAAACGGAACGGCTGCCGCTCGTTGTATAACCGGGCGAAGACAATTAAAGTGTAAGCAGCCTTCATTGCTTCAGCTGGAAGCAAAGTAGATTGATTCTATTTCCTAGAAAACTTGAGAACAGTTACGTTATTAAACACGAATGTTCATTATACTGACCTAAACATTTAGTAAAAATTACTGAAAAGAAATCTCTTGTATAAAAATAGCATCCCTCGTTATTCAAGTGCTCATAGTGCGAAGCGCTTTAAGCTCGTGACTTCTCTTCCATGCGGCAATGCCGTCAAGCGTCAGAAATGATGCATTCATTAGAAAAATCGCGACCGAGTCTTTCGCTTGGTCGATCGAGAGAGACGGCGGCGTCACGGACAACCGGAAGCCGAGGATTCTATCCGGCGCTTACGATTCCCAGGCTCGTTATCGTGATATACGCATTATGTGGCGGGTCCACTCGTAGGTGCTGTTCTAAATGCAGTGGACCACCGAGGTTGGCCGAACCACATGGCCACTGTGCTTCGTACAGCGGCACGCCACGCACACAGAGGCACGTAAACGTACACCTGCACGCACTTACGATCACGAAGCGGTGCACACACAAGCGCAAAGATGAGCCTCGGCTTATCCCTGCTGGTTCAAGAGAGGGCGTATGCGCGATGCTTTAATTATCGGTTCCTCATTTCCTTATCGTCGAGGCACAAGCGTCTACAGCTACCTCTTGGCACAAGTTTCTGTATCGTCGTTGGAATTCATTTTCCGGGCATGCACGTTCGACGCGCAGAGATTTTCACGGTTGAGCAAAATTACCATTCGCTTGGTGAAACGAGAACGCGTATTACAAAGCAAAATTAATTATTCCGACGTTGCATGCGACACAATAATTATATGTTCGTTAAAACTGGTTGAAGTTCTCCGTTCCACGGGGAACAACTGCTTCGTTTAATGTATTTGCTTATTCGGAACGACACCGCCTGACTGTCAACGTTTCTGCAATTTCGTTCTAAAAATAAAATTTGAAGCTGCCACTTGACCAGAATTTCCTGAACGCTCGAGCTGCGGCAGATGATACTTCCGGGACTCATCTCGAATTTTCCGAGTAGCTCGTTGCCAGAGAAATCGCTGTTAGTCACGGTGGGCTGCTTAAGAGATCGTGTCGGCGCCGATCGTGGTTGACAATGAGCTTGAACGTTTCATTCCAAAGGTAGCTGGAAATTCGACCTGACGTATTGTCTTTGGGGAAATCATGACGCGTTCGCGTTCAATCGCAATGTAATTATGTAAACTAGGAATAAAGTTCGGGCGAGAATCGCATCGCATTTCATAGACAAAAGCGTGGCCGGTATGACCGATATAATTAAGCGTAATTGAGATACGAACGATATGATTCGATTGGATTTACATCCAATTACTCCAGTCCGGAGCGTAATTAGCCGCAAACGAGACAGGAACTGTCTCCGTAAAATCGTCGCGAGTACTCTATCCGTCCACCGATACGATCTCGTTTCCCCGTCACGATTAATTAGATCGAGTAATTGCTAATCTGTCACGCGTACGGAAGTAACGGTTACTCGACGCGGAGGAACATCGGTTCACGCGACAAACGTCGAGGAAAAGGAGATTGCAATGGCTGCGGAAGCTGTGCGACAACCATTCCTGCCTTCCTGTACGCGTTCGCATTAGACGAGCCATGTTGCGTCCCATGCGTGAGCAACGAGAGCACGAGAGTACGCCGCGTATATTTATTTTAATGAGTCCTCCTCTCATCGTGCAACGCAACGAGCCACGCACTTTTCGCGTTTCTGCATTCCCTTCGCCACGCTCTCTTTCTCCTACGACTTTTTATCATTTCCCGCCCGCGCGTCCCCTTTTCATCCACCCCCCTAACACGTACGTATGCATACGTCGGTGCGTATGAAGCGCATGTAGCGGAGACCGACATCATCTCCTCCTGTGCCGCCTTCGCAGCCAGCACCGACGTCGCCGTCGTCATCGTCCTCACGATGATGGAAATCCTACTTTTCTCCCGCAACCCCTATGCTGCTGACGAGGGGCGTTATACCTGCCTGCGTACGCATATAAGTGCGCGCGGGGACACATACGTAAGTAAGTACGCACCGCTGAGGAGGGAGGGTGAAGGGAAGCTGGAGGAGCGAGAGGCGCAGGCATCGGGACGAAGGGAAAAAACAGGGTAGAAGGTAGAGCACCCTACGCACAGCCGCCGTGGGATCAATGCACCTTCAGGGTGCACCGCCCTGGCGAGTGCTCGCGCGCATCGTCTATGCATCTTCGCATGCAACCAGAACCCTGTTTCATCCTCATCAACCCCTTTTCCTCCGCGTCATGCCACACAGTTCCCTCCCTTCTCGTTCCGCTTTTCTCTCGCTCCCGTCTCTGTTGCACCCCAGGGTCGCCGAGGGTATCGTTTTCTCTCTTTCCCTCTGTCTCTGGTCGCTAGTCGCCGTACTCCTCTTTCCCGCCCACCGCAGAGGCAGCCAGTGCGTCTCCCCCTGTTACTCTCCACCCTTGATACGTGTGCTTCCATCTTCCGCCGTCCGGCTCTCTTTCTCTCACCCTCCGTTCCTCTCCTGCCCTAGACTCCCTCTCGTCCTAGCAACCCTTCTCCTCGTGTCCCTTTTCGCACTTTTTACACTCGGGCAAAACCCTACCCTACCCTAAGGATAATCCCTTCCGCGTGGTGTATATCGCCCGATCTATACGTCTATCTAGAAGGAGGCACAGCACGTAACCACCGAGCAGCCAACCCAGACCGACCTACCCCTCTCTTTGTCGCCCTACTGTGCCACCCGCGCCCTCGCTTCGCCCCCGCTGCATCTACTTTTCCAGCTCCTCTTTTATGAGGCTGGCTGGCCGAGGGGGTACGTGCTGGCAATACCGACGCGTCCGGAAGCACCTGACTGCGGAAGGCTGCGTGTGCATGCGTGCACGTCTGCAACCCTTCACCGTAGTCGGGAAAAGGGTCTCTGGGTGGTCTAGATTTTTTTTAAGTGCCTCCCTGCACCAGCTCCGCTCGGTTGCTAAGGTGAAGAAACGAGTGGCACTCTTCGTTCTTCGCTCCTTCCTGCTCCTCCTCCATGTATTCAGTTCCTTACGCTCTCCTTCGTGTTTCCTTTGCACCCACGGCCCTGTCATCGTGCGTACAGGGCTTGATCGCAGCTACCCTGTGCCCTGGTTTCTGGCCACTCGATCCCACACCTCCTGCAGCTTTCCTGCCTGTTTTTTCCACCGTGGATGCATAATACTTGACTCCCTTCTCCGATCTATGTTCGATACCGTCTTATCGTTTTTAGGCTGTTCGCTTCCCGCTGACGAGACTATATTTGGAGGCTTTCCCCCTAGTTTCATGGGAATAACGTTGCTTCCCGCTTTGAAAAGTCAACCATGGTGGAACGCAGAAAAAAAACCTAATTAGGAACAGAAACTCGTAAAAGCCCGCTTTAAAGGCAACGCGCTCCGAGGCAACCCATTAATTCGTAGACGACCGATAAGCATGAAACGAATTCCTTTTAAAAGCGCGCAAAAGATCGCCGCCTGTGATGCCGCTATCTACGGGGGGAAAAAATCTATAACTAGAGACGTGATAAGGAATTTTATTTTCCGCGCAATATTTCGCACGCCTCGGCACGCAGCCTTTTCGAAACCTCGGGAAGAACCGGCCGTTATCGGGCTAGGCATCGGGCGGGCAACAAATAAGGAAGAAAACACCAGGCAGCCGCGGCATCGGGAAATCGCGGCAGGCACGTTCGACTGACATGTGCTTCATCCCTACACGACGTAGCTCGTCGGTAGTCTAACGACTCCCACAGGATGCTTTCAATCCACCTCACGTTATCGAGCAGGTTCTCTCCACTAGCTTAGCGTTCGTCGCTGAAACGTTCGGTAATTCGCCGGCGAGCTGCAGCGTTCGTTCCAAGGCGATCGCCGACCGTCTAACTGGGATGCAACGACCGTGGTGCTCGGGAGATCAAGCTCGAGAGATCCACCCGCGGGCAAAAGAGATCGCTGGTCCGCGAAGAAGAGGCCAACTAGACGTAGCGACCAAGGACGCCCGAGTCGTTTCAGTCTCCGCTCGTTCCCTCCGAGTTTATCCTGGACCGTTGACAGGTGACTGGAGAACACCCTCTACTCCCTTTCCTGTTCCATCCTGCCGCGCGAGCCAGCATCAGCGGACTCATCGTCGGAGAGTGTGCAGACTGGAATCGCGTGGCGTATTCCAATTTATTTGCGAACGCTCGTCAAGGAGTTGAGCCGATTGACGACGCCGCGTTCGAGGTATCGGGAGACCACCTGAGGTGCATCGTACCTAAACCAGCCAGCGAACCCGGCAGTGCTTTATACCCGCTCGTTTTCCACGTCAGTCGGTGCAACGGTTCTCGGTGACAGACGCGAGTCGTGCACGCCGAAGAAGACTCGCGGTTCGAGCAGACGAACAGGGAAACGTCACCGGGCAGACTGATCGGCGACCATGGTCGTGTGATGCGTTGCCAGCGAATGGCATTGCGGAATAACGTGGACAAGAGTCCCTTGGTCGTTTTAATAAGGCTCCATTTATACATCACCGTGCCGTGTCCGAGTTTTTTTAGAGCGACGTACTATTATAACTTAAGAACGAACTGTACGATATCTGTCGTGTTTGGTGTCCTTTTAATTGCAGAAATCTCAGCAGTTTAAACAAAAACTAAAAGGATTGTATTCCTTGTGTACAGAAAATACTCCTTGTAACCTCTTGAAGCCGACCTTTTCAAGAGGCTGTCCGTGCCCTGTCCGGGCCTCAGTCCGCTGACCCATGTACCAGGTGTTCGACAACAGGTAGGAGAAACTTTTAGGAGCGATTGCTGAGGTGATTCTGAGCAACCTCTTCCTTTGCCAAAATGTTAGATACTACTTGTACCACTTATGACTGACATGTACTACTTAAATTATACTAAAATTATATTAAGCTGTATTATAAATGGATTTATAGGAATAGTTAATAAGTCATAGTTTTTAGTTTTTAAAACATTTTTGTAGCATATTTAAATCTATACCATTATTATTATTATTGAAATGTTCATTATTATTTAATTATAAGATGTATCAGTAATAGTCTTTAGTTCCTAAAACATTTGTGTAACATATGTAAATCTATGTTATTATTGTTACTGTAATTTTCATTAATATTTAATTATAAGATGTGTTGTAAAGTAATTTATTATAATAAAATAATCTATAAGAAGTAGTAGTTTAAGCTTAAATATTATGATTTTTGTAATTTTTACATCATTGGAATTTTTCAATAAATTTTCACAAAAGGAATGCAATTGGCTTCACTTTTTTTTAAACACCTGTCCACTCCTAATAAATTAAGTTCCTGAAATTTCTTGGAATATGACGTCAAATTCCAGGAATTCGTGAAATCGGAGACCTCCTCCTTGCCTATCATGTTCTCCTAATACAAATTGACGATTTCGAGCAAACGGGATTCCGTAAAACCGAGTTTTGAGAAATTCTTGGAAATGACGTCACGTTCCAGAAAGTGGTGAAATGAAAGACCTCCTCGCATATTATATTCTCCTGATACAAATTGGCAATTTCGAGCACAGGGGATTCCGTAAAAGCAGGTTCTGGGAAATTCTAGGAAATGAAGTCATATTCCAGGAATTGGTGAAATGAGAGACCTTCTTGCATATTATGTTCTCCTGATACAAATTGGCGATTTTCAGCAAAGGGACTGCCCGATATTCACGATTTTGTATCAGGAGAACATAATATGCAAGGAGGTCTCTGATTTCACCGATTCCTGGAATTTGACGTCATTTCCAAGAATATCCCAGAACTGGATTTTATGGAATCCCAAGTGCTCGAAATCGCCAATTCGTATCAGGAGAACATGATAGGCGAGGAGGTCTTTCATTTCACCAATTCCTGGAATGTGACGTCATTTCGAAGGATTTCCCAGAACTTGCTTCTACGGAGTCCCAAGTGCTCGAAATCGCCAGTTTGTATCAGGAGAACATGATAGGCAAGGAGGTATCTAATTTCACGTATTCCTGGAATATGACGTCATTTCCAAGAATTTCTCGGAACATGATTTTGCGGAATCGCTTGTTAGCAACAAAGTTGCAAAACAGGATTCTAAAACATTTAACTTGATTTGCCACTAATGCCTGGAATTTGACATCATATTCCGGAAACTTCACTATTATAGGGGATTCCTGAAACTTGACGTCGTTTCCCAGCCCTTATCTCTAACTTAAATTATTAGGATTGGACAGGTGTTAAAGAAATGAAACCAGTTGCATTCCTTTTGTGAAAATTTATTGAAAAATTCCAATAATGTACAAAATACAAAAATCATCATATTTAAGCTTACACTACTACTTCTGCTAGATTATTCTAATAAATTACTTTAAAATACATCTTATAATTAAATAATAATGAAAATATCAATAATTATAATAATAGTGTAGATTTAAATGTGCTACGAGAATGTTTTAAAAACTAAAAACTATTACTTACTATTCTTATAAATTCATTTATGATACATCTTAGAGTTAACACTTATATAAATGTTTAATGCAAATATAAATATAATTAATATAGCTTAATATAATTTTAGTGTAATTTAAGTAGTATGTGTCAATCATAAGTGGTACAAGTAAATGGTCGGACATCAGACATAACTAAAGTAATATATGTATAACACCAAACACGACAAAAATCGCATAGTTTGTTCTTAAGTTGTAACAGCACGTCGCTCTCAAAAAATCCGCACAAGGTCCGGACACGACACGGTGATGTATAAATGAGCAAGGATCGTATTTCCATGTACCGCTGAAAAATTTGATCCTTTGACTAAATTTCGAATAGCTGGACCTATTGCATAAAGTTAGATCCTATAATTCTCTGTTAAAAATTGAAAAGTAGCTCTATTATTGATTAAATCAGTAATCGTATTCAATAACGGCATAATACGTTCGCACCATAATCCGCGCGAAACGCAGCTGGTCGTGTAAAGTGCCGCGGCAGCTTTTTCCCTAGCTAAATCATCGCCGCGATCATTGCTTCGCGACATTTTGCACAGCCGCCGCGAACATGGGCTACGATTATTCCTAGTGCTCCACGCCGCGCTGTATCTCGCATTAATTCCGCACCGCGTTTACCTGTACACGTACGCATAAAAGCGTATACGATATCGTATATGCATACGAAATTCTCCGTAATGGATTACGGCTATGACACGTACCGCGCGTCGATACACGAAGGCGGTGCGGTGGCGAGACCGCAACGCGGTGAAGCAGAGAAAAGGAGCACGAAGCGATCCGTTTGGAAAGAGCAAACAGATAGACGCTGATGCAAAGAGAGAAAGAAGGGGGATAAAATCATTTTCGAATTTCAACGAAGATAGCTGCGACAGACGGGGATAAGCGCGATAGGGTGGAAGAGGAGCGACAAAGAGACGTCGGGTGAAAGCGATGCAGAAGAGATGACGAGGAAGAGGTGGTTGACGAGCGGGGAATGGGACGTATGTAGGTAGAATGGTATATCAAACTGGATGGCTTCCATCCTTATTCCGTATTCGGATGCGCATTCGATTAACATACAGTTGCACAGGGACCACGTTGCGCTATCCATCCTACTCCCTTTTCGCATTCTCCCCCGACGTACATCCGCGCGCTGTGCGTTCGAAGGAAGGAAACCGATTGACTGTAGCAGACTCGACGAAGAGAGATAACGGAATCGAAAAGGAGGACGAAAGAAAAGGGACAGGCTACGGGGGAGAAAAGACGAAGAAACCGGGAAGAGAAAGGAAAAGAGAAGGAGGGTGCGTGTACCGGAGCCAGGCACTGTATATAAAGTTGACAGAGGTATAATAATGTTTGCGCGACTATGCAATGCGCTCGCGTTCCAAATCGACTCGACTGGGCATTGATCTTTGATCTTCGGGCGAAGGCGTGCTTCCAGTATTCCCTTTTGCTGCCGTGCCACCCCCTCGTATCTGCCTCCCTCGCCGCGCCAATCCTACGTCTCTCGGCGCTTCCCTTTCCGCAAGTCGAATAGCTTTCGTCGAGATCCAGCCTCCTCTTCCTCCTACGTCTCGTCTGTTCATGGTGCACTGTGGAAATTAATGGATAAAACTTTATCAATTCGAACGGTTCAAGGTTTCACTGATGAAGGAAACAATTCCAGCCGTTCTCTTCGCGTAATTATAAATCGTGAAGATCGCGCAGACTTCTAGGAGACTGTCGCGAGAGAAAATGCTTCCACTGAATCATAATATCGACAATTCGTTAGACCGTCCATCGAAAAATCGCACTTTACACCAATTATAAGGATCGTATTGGATCGCATGAGTTTTAATTAAAAGTACGGAACGCCGCGTGGACCACACATGAACGAGAAACATTGTAAGATAGGATTTCAATATTCTGTTTTATGCGCGATAATTCAAGGCGGGCAAACGAGCTGCATCTGTTCATTATACCCCGTGCACGATCCATTTCATGCGCTTCAATTTATCGCTTTCCATAAAGCGTCGGGATTTCTACATATATCATGCATTACCGACATTATACGCTAATCTCCCATCCCTTCTCTGTTTCAGGTAAGTAGCCGTTGATCCACCGCGAGGCAATAATCGACCCCTACGACGTTGCACTCCAATACAGCTAAGTATTACACACTGACATAAATCCACCTCGTTCTCGATATGATCGACAATTATGAAAAGGGTGTCCGCCTAGGTAACCGCCGAATCTCGAGGCGGCGATAATTACCGTCGATTCCAAGCACCCCATTTAGCGGCGTAAGTTTCGCGCGTCCCGAGGAATTTATCGGTGGTGGAGATCGCGCGAAATTCAAAACAGAGTCGTAAAACGGAATGGTCAGCCGCTGACCGTGGCTGCGAGTTTACGGGTTTTCGGCGCGGGTAATCCGTATCTTTATCGACTTTTATGCGAAGGATCGTCATCTCTCGAGGGATCCGCCAGAGCTGTTTGAACGGGCGGTCGCGTTTTATTGCCCGGCCGCGACTCGCCCGTCGAAGAGACGACTGTGAATCCGAGGCAACCGGAATATCCGATCTTGAACCGGTGGCCGCGTTCACTTCTACAGCTGCGTGTACCGTTCATGCTTCGGGATCGACGATCTTAGAGCGAAAGAGTTACCAGAAACGATCGTGTTTCAAGAATAATTTCCGACCACGTGAGAAGCATCATTATCCGCCGTGTTATCCGGCCGAACACGCCTGTCAGACTTCTGTCAGAAATCTAACACCCTATGATTCACGATAGAACATGTAAGGAATGGATTAGAGTCGGGATCCTCCTGTTGCTTTCACACAGTCGGACAATGGGCCACGTTACGATGGGATTAGGCGAATGAATTAGGATCGAATTATGCGGGACGCTAGGAGGATCCGTCCGGGGTCAGCGAGCGAAAGGTTGCGCGAACGTTTGCTGACGAGGCGCGAACGATCCATCCTGTTGATCGATCGATCGATCGATCAAGAAAATCAAAGCCCCTGGCACCCCGTAGCTCGTCGTAGCCTCTCTCGTATCTTCTATTAACACCGGTTGCTTGCTAGGGACGAAACGTGAACCGGGTGTACCAACGGTGTCTTGATCGAGGGCGGTAAATCGATTTCCACTTAATCGTGATAAATATATCCAGGGAGGCCAGCTTCCACGTGTTCGGTAACAAATCGAATTTCCACGTCTCCGACGTTGTCTCGAGTGACGGTTAATTAATTTCAGGCGTGGCTTTCGGTGATCCGACGCCAAGTTATCCGGCAACAATTGCGTTAATTGGTTTCGCCGGTGAGCAAGTTTATTAACTGTACACAAGGACCGTAACGGTCGTAAACGTCCAGCAGATTGCCGAGGGCATTCGTCGGCCGTGAGCCGTGGACAGAAAAATTTCGTTCGATCGTTAACGAGGATCTCGGGACCGCAATAATTTCCGAATAACTAAGCAGAGATCCGCGCCGGTCGATCGTGATCGGCGCCGTGAATCGGTGTCCCGGCAAAAAGCTCCGAATATGCGTGCGCGCATGCACGAGATACCCTTTACCTGCGTGTACGTACAAACGTGCGCTCGCGGGAGAGCGAAGCAACCGGGCGAGCAGCGCGTGCATACGCGCCCTTGTCGGGGCGTATGCCCGCCGCGGATGGCCACTAAATTAAGGCAAAAGAAAAAGAGATCGGAGCCGAACGAGACGAGGGGACGGGGAGGCCACGATGGAGCGAAGGGGCGGGCAAGAGAACGATCTCGGAGATGGCGAGAGCACCAGGGGAAGAGAAAAGGACACGAGGCTGGAGCAATGCGCATGCATAGCTCGGGCGACACGCATCGATCAATCATTCGCTAATTATGCCCGCGATTTCTTTCTTTAGCGGGGCCTCTCCGGCATCGCGAGCGGCCATCGACCTCTCGCGCCGAGGATGGAACGACCGCGGCGGAAACGTTCTCTCCTCGTTCCCGTCGGTCGTCCTCCCGTGAGTCCTCCTCGCGGCTAAGTAGAGCCCCTCTCGAGAGGAGATAGGACGTCACACGGGAGGAAGAGGAGAATGGAGCTGAAAGGGCAGACAAGGAAGGATCTGGCTCAAATACTGGGAACAAGAAGGTGGAAGAAGGATTGGCGAGCAAGAACTTTTAGACGGACAACGGAGCGGGAGGGACGAGTTGTAGGAAGAAAAGAAGAGATGGTCAGGAAGCGACCGGCCAACCGGATCGGTGGCGTATTAAATGAAATTAAGCAATTAACCATTTAACCGAATTAGCACACCGTAGAGAGCGCGGATACGCCCGGAAGAACGGTGTCGTCTGCTCGACGAACCACGGCGATCCTTCGAGCGTTGCCTCGTTAATTAATTAAGGTCGCCCTCGGATACTTCCCTCGTCTTCCTCCGTCTTGCTCCGTCCTCCATCCGCGGCGGCTCGTCTTCTTCTCCACCGTCAGCGAGCAGGGAAAAAAGCTGTCGGGCGATCGGTATCCCGATCATCCCCGGCCGTGCCTATTTTGCGGATCGACCGCCGTTATACGCTCAACGAGAATACGTTTCTTTGCCACGTTTCGATCCGAGCCGATCATCTGGGCGATACGTTCCTGATTTAATTGAGCGATCCGGCTGCGCGACCACTCGCGCAGCTTCGTTACTAACGTTCCTGCAATCTCTCGTTGAACGAATTTTATTAGCTCCTTATTAATTCGCAGCATATAGAAAAATGCGTTCCAATTGACGAACACCTTCACGGTGGAACGTACTCGCGCAAATAGCATTTACGAGCGAGCCACGCACCCACAACGATGACGTCTCGCATTACGGTACAGCCAGGCCGATATTAGCGGGGAGTCATGAATCCGATGTAATACATTATCTCGCGAAATGACCGCGTCGTGACAGTAATGACCGGTCGTAAAGCAATTAACGGTAGTAATAAACATAGCTTCCCGTAGAGCTACTTATACCTGCAACCTTTGCAACCGGTGCCCCGTGGAACACGACTCGCGCCGAAGCGACGAAGGATTCGAGTTAAGCAACGGTCCCGCGGATCGAACGAGAATAAAGGGACGGAAGGAGGCGGCGGCGTGAAAAGGAGCCGATCCCGCGAGGCGGACTCGTTCCCAAAGAGAGAAAAGGCGACGCGAGCGAAGAATGAAAAATGATAATCCTCGAAAATAAAGACGACCGGCGTGATGTAGCTCGGAAATCGTCACTCCAACGAGTTATCATTACTCACCGGCAGGATCTTAATTTATTCCGAAGGGAACGAGCGCCGAATCACATCGTCGACGTCCATCAATATCATTCGAGCCTTTAATTTATAGAGACTTTACACGGATCCACAGGCACCGATCGATAAATCCATTCGAGCCAGGAGCCGCCCGTATGTCGGCTACACCGCGCTACCGATCCTGGCAATTTCGTTTGCGCTCGAGACAAGCGTTTTATCGATCCGATCGATCTGAGATATTAATATCGACGGCACTGGTAATAAGCTGCGTGCGTTTTACGACCACTGACAAACACACTTGCAAATAATTTATTCCTCAATGTGTATACCCAATGCAAATATCGCAAAAGAGATTTCAACTTTTATACAAGTTCAAGGGGGTTTTAATGCTCGGTGCGTGGACACCGCTCGAGCCACGCACTGCACGGTCTATCGGGAAACAACGGCGACCACCGCAAGCACGGAAACATTGTCCCCCCATGTATCGTGCAGCAATTTGCCTAATCCGGTTTGACAGGGAAGTGGCATGGTGTTGTGACGGGGCCTAGATTCGGTCGAGTCGCCCGGCTCGTTCGATCGTGAATTCTATCCGTCGCCGCCGGCTGCTCCGAACCCTTTCCTTCTCCCGTCACACCCACAAACACCTTTTTTTCTCTGTCGCTCCTCGTGGCCGCGCCACCGGTGTAAGTCGATCTAATTTCTTATAATAGAACAGCCGCGGAGCATCTCCGGGGTGAGGATCGGATCAGGATACCCTATACACAATTCACATTCTCGCGCTCAGGTGTCCAGCCCCTCGAAGATTCGACTACCTGCTTCTTGCTACTGGATAACCCTTTCAGCCTCCCTAAATCTTTATTTTTTCTCGGGGATCACGAGGCACGGAGACTTTAGGAACGTGTAGATAATGTGTTAGCTTTATAAAGTAGTTACATTATAAGTAATCGACATGAGTTCTATGCATCGTGCACGCTTTGTCGGCTGCAGTTAATATTCTACTTCATCCCCCCGAATGGCCACTACATACTTTTGACCCTTCTTTCGTATTGTCCTTTCCCTTCCGCAGGAATCACATTTGAGTCGTTCAATCGTTGGTAATAAGGGATCAGAAAGATTGTTCGTGGAAAAGATCTTTGGACAATCAGAGGTCCCCTTACGATCGCGGAGCGAAGATGCTTTTAATTCGATGACTTCAGCAGGTTTCGCGTGGCAGCAGGAAGCGTCTAGTTCCGTGTGCACTGATCGTGGTTAAAAATTCGTTCCCGCCAGTCACTATTCGTTCCCCGGCTACCCTTAATTGTCTCGTGCTCCGTTGCGCTCGGGTACTCAGAAATATTTTCACGCTTGTAAAACGCTTGTTCTGTTTGTTAACCGGATCACTGGAAGTAACCTCGCGTTCCTTCTACGTAAAAACAAAATTACATGAAAATTCAGTACATCCAGATTGTTAAATCAGTCCGCTCCAATTACTCTCGCTTTTATCCGCACGTGAAACATTCTTCTTGTAAATTCGCAGCGGACCTCTACGCGTCGGAATTGTACAGATCGCAGCGATATTTCATTCAGTGTTCCATTTACCAAACTTCTCCAATTCTTTTTTTATCGTTCACGCGAAGGGGGGCAGAAGCTTAAGCGGCGACGATCTAACGATTTAACGCGACGCTTACCTCGTCCTCGGCGTGTCAGCAACGGAGAGACTCTATGTGGCTGCTCGACGATGAAGATTACAGGCTGCGACGGCAACATGTACGCACTCATCGCGGGGAAACCAGCGCTATGTACTTTTCAGTCACTGCTAATGATCGTAGACGCCTCCTTTGGCTACCTGTTTTGCGATTAACAATAATCATTCAATTACACCGCGTGACGCGCAAACGGCGCGCACGTATCATCGTGCCGCGCCGTTTAATCTCCCCCTTTCTGCCCTTCGATCGTGGCCATCGCGTCAAAAGGGCCGAGTAGCCGAATCGCGAAGAGACTTTGTCCACTCGTTCAATTCTCCGGGGATTGGCGCGACTTGTGAGTAAAAGGGAACACCATGCTTGGTCACTGAGGAACGGGTTATAAGAGGAAATAAAACAGTAGTAAAGAACAAGAGTGAGGGGCTGAAAACAAAAATTGCAATCTTCGAACCGTGCTTAGCCAGCGCGAAAAGGAATGTCAGATACGGTTAGAATGGTGGAACGGAGATTTCCTCAACGGTACTCAAAGGAGAAACGCAAAACACGGTAACAGAACCGCGGGGCGCATCAATGCCAGCCTCTATCCTCAATTCTATTTCAGTTTCCAGTTCAAGGGGATTACGGTGTTCCACGTGGTGAGCGCACGACTCGTCCGTTCGCGCGAGTACGGCGTGTGCACGCACCACGCGTGTGTTCAACGCCGGTCGCTTGTGCAGCGGCTGCACAAAAGCCAAACGAGCCCGAATGTTTGCTTAGCCGTCTCCGCTCTCTCCTCTTTGTGCTCGTCTACCTGCTCGTTTGTCTCCTCGCGTTCATTTCGTAACGCGTATTAAGCAAACAGCATTAATGCCCGATCCGTGCTAGAGCGAGTTCCTCGCGTCACGTCTTTTCCCGCTTTCGCTAGGCAGCATCCGTCGATCGCGAGGAATCGTCTCGTCGAAGTGGTGAGGAATCCCCCTTTCTGGCACGATGACGCCTTTACGCTTCACCCGCGAAGCCTGACGACGCGACGGCGACACCGAATCGCGTCCTCTGACTTGCAGATGCGTCAGATTGCCTGCAAGCATTCCCGAGCAGTATCGCGAACGGATTTCCCTGCATTCAAACAGCCCTCGACTGGTTCGAGAGGTAATAGCGAGATTGAGGAGCGATCCTTAGGGTGCGCGCTGATTACTACGATTTGGTGACGAGTGTTTGCAGATTTTGCTGAGATCGTGTGTATGCAGATAGAAATCGAGGGAGATCTCGAATAGACTAATAATAGACCGCGTTCCATCGTTTTAATATTTAGGAAGTATTTGTAAAATGTTTGAAATACTTCTATCTCTGTAGGAAGTTTCATTGAATTCTAGAAAGCATAGCTCACGCCATATCCTTGCAGAAGATCGCAGATAATAATTCACCAGAGACCCCCGCAAGAATTACGACGTAGCTCCTTGAAATTCAATTGCACGCTAACGAAGAAATCGCGGAAGAGCTGACTCGCGTCGAAACTATTTAATTCTCTGAACCAGACGCGCATCCCGCACGATGGTTGCATAGCGCGGCGAAGTTGCCTCACGGCCGAAGGCATGTCCTCTTTCCTACATTCTGCACGATCCAGACAGTCCCACTTTCCGTTACTCCATGCGGCTACCCACACACCTACTGTTTCGAGTCTCACGAAGTATCTCGCATCTTGGGCATTGTCTATTGTCGAAGCCCGATGAAAGCTACATTTTACTATTTGACCCCCTTCGCAGAACGGTAGAGCCTTCGAAATTAAAAATTCACTGACGCGCTCTTGCCCGGCGATTCTCTCATGCCGAATAGACAATGGGCATTCATATCTCGCGTTTTAATCCCGAACAGGGGGTCCGTTCAATTTCTCCTTTTACAGGTGGGGCTGAAGAAAGGAGGGCTGTTCGAAACAATTTCCATGAAACTCCGTTCTGCGAGCTTGAATTGCAAAAAGTTAATTTTCTTGCATCAACTGGATAATTGGAGGAGAAATTTTTAACAGAAATTACATAAGACCCACGCGGCCCACAGGCGAGCCAGGAGGGCCAACTGGCAATCCTCTCCGGCGCGAAAGACGGGATCCGTGACTAAAACAGAGGGCTCAAATTAATTAATTCTGTCTCTCGACCATGTCCACGTTCATAACGATAGGCGATCAGCCGCGAATTTTAACGCGGGCCCGACGAAACCCCGGAGCGTTTCGCTCTTTTGTCATGGCATGTCCTGTCATGTATGAAAGACAGGTCCTCCGGCTCGGTCCGGTGATCGGGCAGTACACGCTGGCAACCGTACACGAAGGAAAGCGAAGCAGGAGAGGCAGAGGCCTCGGAGCCCTCTGGCCCGAACTTCGTGAGCCGAAGTCGGCTGTCTCAGATTACATCGTGTCACCTCGATTCGGCCGGCTTGGCACCGACGCGACGCTCTACAGAGAACACACGTGTTAACATCTTGTCGTTCGGTGCCCCCCCCAAAAAATCTTCGCGGACCCTCTTCGCCGGCCAATCTCGCTGTCCGGATCTCTCCCCGGGCTACTCCTCGCCTCGGGAATCTCGTGATGCTGACCCGGCATTTCAAAAATCCACCTTAATGATGCAGAATTCGCAGGGTCCAGGTTGGCCATCGAGTAACGAGGGATTTAGAGGAACGTTCGCCACTTCTGCCACCGCGTTCACCGACAAACGTTTGATCCAATGATTTATGGCTCGCGAAGGGCTTGAAACGATTAACAACGATCGATGTCTTTTTTTTCCTCCTTTTTTTTTTGTGCTCAGATAAATTAACTATCGTGACGTGCGTTGGAACGAATCAAGGGAAGAGACGACACTTTGTTCGATTCATTGAAAATATAAGCCATCGGCGGGGCGTTCGATCTGTGATCAGATTCGCGACAAGGATCGACAAAGAGCGGACGGTTAAAACGATTAGACGCTCTTACGAATGGCAGCCGTTACCAATGGGGGATGAAACGCAGGGGTACAGATGGAGCGCGCGGGGATAGCAGTTAGAGCACGCTTCCACGCGTTTATCGTGCATTATATTTTTATTGCGGGGTCCGTCCGCGTTATGGATACATCGGGGATTAGCTGCAATGTGTGCGCAGCTGAGACCGAACGGTATGTTTTCGCTTGCTGGTGGCCATCTTCAGAATCAATAGCGCAGCAACGGCTTCGTGGATCGCTATAAAAGATTGCACTAAGCAAGATGCGACGAAACTATTTTTTAACTGCTGAATTTTAAACTAAAATACTCCAGTGCGCCGGCTGAATAAGTTCGAGTGCGTTGAAACTGGCACGACGAATTATATTCGCCTTGCAAATTATAAATTCTCTGCCCCCCGCCCGTATACATTCTGCGCCAAGATCGAGTACTATTCATTTTATATAACGTTCAACAAATGAATGGATTAGGGGTCGCGATTATTGAACGCTAGCGTTCAGAATGATTAAGAGCACTTCTCGAATATTTCAATGCAATGCCGCAGGAAAGACCGAACTGTGTTATCACGGACGGGACACAAAATTGATATTGAATCAATCAGTCGATATCGATTCTTTACCTCTGTGTTTCCTATAAAATTGAAACTCTCCTTTTCCCCTCGCGGCTTGTCGCGCATTAACGAAATGCTGAATTTCACAAACGAATCAGAACATTAACGGTGTCAAACGTCCAATTAGATCGTTGGGCAAAATTAATAGCGCTTCTGCACAGGGATTGGCATGTGGAGAATCGATTCGCTGGTCGTATCACCGGTTTCCAATACAAAATGTAAACCGGCTTTGGCTAATGGTTGACCAGAGCCCTGGAGGCTGCAGTCAGGGCCGCAGGCCGCTCTGAATAATTCAGCCCGAGCTCTACTTCGCCATTGTTGCCTGAGATGCATAAGCAGTAGTGTTTTGCGATTAAAAATCAAGAACGGAATACATGTAAGCACATAGCGGGGCAAACACGGTGCTTCCGGGGAAATTCGTGGGGAAGATTCTCCCCCTTTTGCCAGTGAAAAATTTATGGCTCGATGCATAATAGAGCTGTGACCCAGATCGGGAACTGGAAAGGAAATTTCGGGACACGTGAATAGAAAGGGAGGTTGAATAAAGCATTCGTTGGTGAGGGCACGTTGACAATGTATCGATTGAAATCTCCGGAAAATGTCAGGTCCCTTTTTGTTTAATGTAACATGGAGAATGGTATCATAGGAATGTTCGATAGTCTTCTCATTTAAAAAACTTGCAAGCACATCAAAATTGTTACACAATGTCTGAATTACCTAGTGACAACAAGCTCGTCAATATCTATTTCCCTAAAAAAGTCGAGATATTGCTTGAATCAAATTCCAACTACTCCGTAACATTATATTACCACCAGCCAGTAGAAGCTAATCGAAATTCGCTGAATCCCAGCCGGCACTTTATCAGCGTACACACGATCCTACAAGGATCGCGGAACTAAACGAAAAATTATCATTCGAGCCGCCCCCTTTTACCTCCGTAATAACGATATCATCGTAACTCGATCCACGTTTCGTGGGCCGCGACGAGTCTCGTGTGGGTCGCGGACAAAAGCGAGCAGCGAAGGGATGAGTCAAGGTGCATCGTCCCGAGACATTTGCATCGGGACAGAAGCTTCGGCGCCGAGGGTGATACCTACGCAGCGAGATTGCGACGCGATCGATGAAGTAACGGACGATGGAAAGGATCGAGATTCGGTCGGCTGATAAGCTAATGCCACGTCCGCGATGTGGGCACTGCAAGACCGGCGGTGCACTCTCCGCGATTTCGCCAGCTTCGGCCCGCGAGAGATAAACGCGAGCGGCCGATAGCGAATTCCGCCACGCGCGATTGACCCGGACGAACCGTATTAAAATGGCTTTGTACCGAGATCGAAGATGCTGTCCTCGATTTGGATCCCGTCATCATCATCGCGCCAACGTTTGAATTGCGGACACCTCGATTCGGTTCCGGACCACGCACCTTTCGACCGGTCATTCGCGCGACTGTCACGATTTTGCTTGGTCATAAAATCGAAGGTTCAAGGAGTGCCTCGCTGCTGACGGGGCATGAACGTTCTTTTAAATTTCGCTTCATTTTATGGTTTAGTCGCCAGGCGACAGCTTTGATATATTTCGTTAAGAAAGTAGCAAAATTGTATTTCCTTATAGTCGTTTAACGCCGATACTGTCGGAGAATAAATAAATTTGACGTTGCAGTTTAAAGAGCGCTACGCGTAGCCTATCAGTCTCTTCGAAGTGGCGCTATCACGGGCGAAATACGATCCTGCTGTTGAAAATGAACAAAAACTCCGCGGATTGCCGGTAAATTCCGTCTGCACCGAGACAAACGGCTAACATAAGCGATACACAAAGCCGCCTACATGGCGAACGCCGAGAAACCAGCACCGAAATGTGTATCATTGAATAACGGCCGACGATAGTGGCTATCGTCGCCGAGTCAAAGGTGCTACCGAGGCAGCCAAGGGAACCGTCCCTGTATTGTCGGTAGCCCTCGGAAATTGTTATCGAACCCCGAAAGGTACATAACGCGTTTCGAATGGAACACGGTTCGTATTTTGTACTGCTAAAAAAAAAAAATCTGTCGTTTCCGCAGCAACCAGTTTGCCAAGGGCGTGTCTCGAAGGGCTACGAAAGCTGAGAAAAAGGGGATGTTTCTTCGGACCATGCGGAGGCAATAAAAAATGGCCCTCACACCGAACTTCGAATAAAAGACTATTTTTTCTCTAAGCAACTTTAACACGCTCCACTACTAATCCAACGGCGAAAGTATATTTCACATTTTCCAACGTCCATTTAGAACTTCGCCGTCCCTCGTGTTCCACTTCGCAACGTTTCCCGAGCGAACGAGACGAACGAGCACAGCGATCGGTTGCGCAAACGTGGCACAACGGCCGTACACATCCGCGAACGCTAGGGAAAATCGTAGACGTGTTTCAACGGTTTCGAAATCGGGGACACTTTCGTTTTCCCTGAAACGACCGTGTCTGGACGCGCGTACGTATACGTCGCACACCCCCTCGAAGTCCGATCGTGCGACCAAACCTGGAAGTGGTCCCTGAACCGGGCGCAAAAAGCGGCAGGCAGCTTTATACGGCCACCGAAATAATCGATTCGCGAAGTACATAACGTTATCGAGCGATTTCTCCTCGCGTGTGTGGAGCCTCCGATCGCGAAAACAATAGAGGGCTCGGCACCTACGAGAGACCTTTCGCGCCCGCGTTTACAACTATTCACTCCCCACGCAGCACCCCCATGCACTCCCTTCGTCCCTTTCTTAACCGTTCCCCGTCCTGCTCTCTCGTTCTCCGCCGTTCATTGTCCCTCGCTTTTCCCTCTCTGTTCGTCACTCTCGCTGAGCCGCGCCGCGTACGATCGCAGCCTTTGCACACGTCTAACGTGTACGCGGGCAGTAATAAATGTTGCCTTGTATACACGATAGGCTATGGTGTACAACGCCGAATGGCGAGCCACAGGTATTCGGCTTCGGCTTTCTAATACGCGGGACAATGACTCGACAAAGGCGCCGGTCTACGCGGCTACTAATTCGCCAAGCCTCCAAGGGATCGTTTAATTCAATACCGATGCGATTGTCTTAGTCTACATGAAGTCTTATCGCCGATGCGCTACGATTAGTTGAATGAGAAGAGGAACATTTTTCTCCACGAGAAACAGTGCAACGTGAGTGCACGTAGGTGAGCCTATAACCAGTACTCGATACGGGGGTTGACCGCTCGCGATCGAACGCGAGCTGATAATGGTCGAAGATCAGTACGAGGTATGTGGATAATAATCGGTTCCCCGGAGACCGATTCGCACCACGAGCACAAAGTTACCACCGGCTCCGACTTCCTGCTTATTTATCAAAGCTGCGTATCTACGCAGGCGGTGCCAGGGAATAGAAAATAATTACGGGTCTGCGCAACCACCGCGTACTTCGAGCGATCAGGATATTTAGCGGATGTCTAAAGCCCGACCTCACCCGCAGCGATGCACTTTCCGGAACGAGCGGAGACAATATCCGGAAGCGAGTCTTCCGCGCAGTAGCCATATCGTTCGATACGTTTCTAATTCGTTGTACAGAGAAATGTCGCCCCTTTGTTCCTCGCGCATGTGTATTTGGATCTTTCGTTAGCAAATTTCGCTTTGGCCGGTAGAACTGGCGATAGCCATATGACTCGACATCGAAAGAACACGGTAGCCAAAGAAGAAGGAGAGAGATAAGTGTAATCTAATTTAAGTACCGACAAACCTGTTTATATCGCGAGCCAGGCAAGCTTCTAATTAGTGGTACGACTAATTTGCATTCGCCGAAGTAACCGTTTATTCGCTATCAAAATGGAGGTAGTTGTTGGAACTACCTGGTTCTCATTCGACGATATATTTCAGCGTTTCTGTGTGTAATTTAATCAAATCACGTTCGATTCTCGAGATCATAATGTAGGTGGGCGATGTAGCGCAAGGAAAACGACAAATTGCTACGTCAATTTCACTTTGCAGCGCGTCACGGCCCTTCGTACCGAGCGATATTAATTGCATTCAGACTAAACAATGCTTCGCAGCATTCCCCAGCGACGAATAATACGTTAGGATCGCTGGGTTCATATCCTTCGCTACGCCACTGTTAACGCGTTTACGATCCCAATGTGGGCTGAGTTTACTTAGCAGAGCTGTGCGCTGGAGTACAGAGAATCTGCATAAAGAGAGAACTCGCGCACACCAAGTGCGAGTAAACTACTAGACGAGTGTTGAGCTCCTGGTTGTATCGTTTCCGCGGGATATGATTCGAAACACGCGCATTTCAGGGAAACCCTGTATTACGAGCTTTCCCTTTGCGGTTCCCGGCTTTCGTGAAGGAGAAAAGCATCGATACCCTTCGATACCGCAGTCTTTACCAAACTCTACTTTGAACCATTCAAAGCACGGGTCTTTAACAAACGATCGCGTAGGGAGCATGAAAACGAGTCTCCTTGGTGAAAGGGATGAATTAGCATTCATGTAAACGAGATTGCTCGCATTATCTCTGATCAATTAATTCGATAATTCGCGCACCGGCGGCCTGAAAAATGGTACAGTCGTGGTGGCGTTCTAGAACGGCTAATTGATATTTCGAAACGCGTTTAGAACACTCTCGAGGAACATTGTTCTCGCCACCGGCTAATATATTCAAATGGGATTTCGTCTAAGCAGAAGGTAGAGGCAGCCATCTAAATACCACGAACGTAATTAGTTTCGGTCAGAAATTATGGCAGCTCCACGCCCGAGTAACACCTAGCACCTTGCTACTTTCTTGTCTCCTGACGGCGCGCCGCGCAGATTAGAATATAGGATCTCTCATATTTGCGAATGCATTTACTCGCACCCTTTCGCTGACGCCGTGGCTGGCCTAAAGTTCGCGCACCGCAACAAGAGTGCAACATTAGCATAGCCATGTTCGCCTGCAAACCGCCCGCGTTCCTCGTCCACGCTCCTCTTCTTGAACCTTCTTCGTTTAACACCGCGACTTCCTCTGCCAATGGCGTGGCTGCTAGGAACCCCAGGGTAATTCGATATATCGAGGGCCTCGCGCCACCGGGACCGGGGGGTGAGACGATACTCCCCGGAGAAAAAAGGTACTGCTTCAGGTACGCCGCCGGCTCTCGGACGAGCGGTCATCCCCTTAACGTATCTCTTGGTCGTTTTCTTTCTGTCCCGCTTGGTAACACGTAGGAGTTTCTAGAACGGTAGCAGCGGATCGGGGAATTAGCCTCGCCCGCTTTAAAACGAACGACAAAATTCCGTTTGGCGGGTAGGGTGTCTTCTACTGGCGATGAGACTCCTCCCGCTGCCTCGGAACACTCGATATCCTCGCTCGAACACCCTGTATTACGCGGCGGATCACCCACGCGCAATACCGGCTGACATTGTTCGGTCAACGAGCTGACGAGATCGAGGTGTTAGAGTATTAGAAAAATATCGTATTTCGTATGCTAGGTCGTCCATGCTCAAGTGAGAAATTAAGTTGGCAGCAGGTAGAGTCTTTTATAGTATTCGAGTTTGCTAAAGGCTTACTAAAATAGAACATACATTTAATAAATATCCTCCTCGCTCTCTTACTTAATTTTTACCGTAATTGAATGATGGTCCGTTACTCGTCGTCCTCAGATTCTATCGATTTAAACAATATTACAAAGCACTTACGAAGTAAGACACACCCTTCACAACTTAAACGATAAACCTGCGGAGAGGAGAATCGCTGCAAACCTTAAATACGCGCGACGTACCTGTTACGTGAAATAATAATCTGCTACCCTCTCACATGTGGTTGACCCGTTCCATTTTTGTTTCGCTCTCTTAAGCTGAAGGTAAATGGTGCGCCGTTCGAAAAACGACACGAAACTCGATGGATCTCGACCGCACGATAAAATCTCGGTTTTCTGCGAGGACTCTTACCTGGCGTGTGAAGGAATCCGAGCGGAAGCAACTACGCTCCGTTCGACCGAAGCGGAACACTGCAACAGGACGAGACTCGTCGAGGACGCTGCACGGATGCTAACAGTCATAAATTCTGGGACTAAAGAAAAATAAGTCCTCAAAGAAAAATTGGAGTCGTTTCTACAAATGCCACGTAATTATCGATTTGGCGTGGAACATTTTTGAGTTGGAATTTTTAAATGAGGGTCCAAGGGAAAGAGGCTGGAGATGTTCGTTGATGGTTGGACTGTTCGCGCGAGGCGGCCACATGAAAGGACATCCGTCGAAGGCATTTCCGAGCGTTACAAGGTATAATTCGGACAATGGTATCGAGAGAATAGCCGGTGAAAGAACACCGGTTAGATAAGCATCTGAAATGTATCAATGTCTTTCCTCCGGCTTTCCACTAATTTCTCCCCGATCATCGCCACCGCTGCTTGTCCGTTTTAAAGGTTGAAAGAGATCACCGGTCGGATAACGGGAACACGGATACCTCGAAACAAAGGTGAGTCTCGCGTGTCCCTTTGAACCTTTCGTGTGCATCATCCATCTGACACGGCGGTGAGTCATTTCTGCGTTCAAACCACCAACGACCCTTGTCCCGGGGGTTCTTTAAAATCCTCCCTGGAAAGCTACTTCCACGCGCATCCAATCTTCAATATCCTTACTCTCCCCGAACAGTCATAATAAAAAAATATATATATATGCAAATACGCGTATGCAAATCGTTTGCAAAATCATTAACCCGAAACTGTCGTACATTATCCTCAAAGTACACACTCGCAAGGACGTTTATCGCCAAGCACGGAACAACCTCCAGCAGAGAGAAAACGGTAGACCAAGACGAAGGAAGAGTGCGAACCAGGTAACGAGAGGAGGAGCAGGAACGCGCGCGTGCTTTCGGCTACCCAAAAAACAGGACAGAATTTCGCTTATTAAGACGTTTAATGCTTCCCATATAATCGATTATTTATAGAGGTATTTAAATCTGGAAGTTGTCGCGGCTCGAAGTGGCGGGAACCCGTAACCGCACGAGTCCAAGCCGCGCCGGGTATGAAGACGTTCGTCGGCTTTACTGGCGATTTCCAAGCGTGACAGCACGCACACACCGCCGCGCCGCGTAGGTAGGCTCTGTGCGTCGGACCGCTAACTCTTTATAGGAGTGCGTGAATTGTATTTTTTTTTTTGTTTCTTTCGCGGAGACACCCGCTGATCTCGGGGGTACTATCGGCCGTGCAGGAGGTCCACCGCTGGGGACTGACCGACACACTCGCGATTCCGCGTTAACACCGATTTATCGGCCTTATTAAGACAATCTGCTGGCTGTCACTTAGTTACAACGCCGAAGAAGGGGAAGGTGCACAGGTTTCCGCTGAGAGAAAGCGGACGGAGGGACGGTGTGTCTCGTTGTTTTCACGTACGCATGATGTCCTCGTTTTAAAGGGAAGTTTATAGGACGACGGGGTAGCTTTCAAAATACCCTCGCTGTGGGTATGTATTTCCTTCGCAGGTACATACACGATGGTTGTCTTTTTAACTATTCGCTATCGTTCGCGAGCAATCCTTTGCCGACTAATCGTACGTCTATAAGTGTAACTCAAAGGACAAGGGTGTGCAACGCCTTACACCCCAGATCGTGCAAGGATCAAGGAACACTATTTATAGCATTTAATTGCAACAGCAAGACTTGCCGGTCCGTGTACAGGTACCGTGTACATGCGGCACCACCATGGATATTCGAGAAGGTGGCCGCACTCGCGGTTTCATCTTCGTTATGGCAGTCGTCTAGCCGCTAATGACCACGAAGGAACCACGGACACCTATCTGCCCGTGGGAGTTACGATGTCTCCCGCGAACCGTTAGCGATTGTACGTACGCGCAACGATACGGTTGTTAATCTACGGACAGCGTCCTTCTTGGCGTGTGCATCGAAGACGATATCGTGTGACTGCGTCACGTCTCGCTGATGCGAGACCCCGGGACCGTGGTCAGCGTTCTTCCGCAACGCGACGTATTAATTGGTCGAACATACCCCGTCCTCCGATCTAAGACTCTTAATGGAATTACGTTGCGGCCATTCTCGCGTTGCTTCGTGGAACAACGGCGAGGAACGATGAAACGGCATGCGATATCGGCGAACCCGTCATTATTCACGGGAAGGAAAATTACCGCGAATCGGACGGGACGCGATACACTATCGTTAACAGGCTGGATCGCGAGTCCTTGAGATAAATAAGCCTTTCAGAGGGAGACGAACCTATGCAGGGTGTTCTGGAACTGGTGCTGCAAGAAGTGAAAAGATATTTTTTTGTTTTACACGAATCTCCACTCGCAAAGAAATAATTGTTAAACGTCGACCGAGCGCGCGTTTCTTACAGTGTCTCGATTCGGCGCATGCTGCGTTCGTATTTCTAATCATTATCGTCCTCGAGGTTTATCATCCTACTAAACCCGGTGAGCCTTGAACGTAAATTTACCGCTCGAAATTGATTTCATCGTTTCCGAGATTCTATCCGGAAGAATAGGCGTATCCGTTGATTGAATGAGCTAAATTATCACTCGCGCTGTCGGGGATTGCCAATAATTCTGTTTGGTCTGCACTTAACGAAGAAGAGGCTCGTTAGCGATCACGGAGAGCCATGGAAGTGGCCGAACGGCGGATATACGATGCCCTTGAGAATTGTCAGTAATTATATCTAAACGATCGGTTGCGCCGATATAGAACGACCCGGCAACTCGTTCGCCAACGAGAATGCGGGGAATCGAAGGGGGATAGCCGGTATACCGGTTTGCGAGCAACGCGTTACGTTATCACGATTGCTTACGCCTTTCCGTGTGTACGCGCGCACCACTATCGACCGGCGAAACGTTTAGAGCGCTTAGGGAAAGTTATAGTTACACCCTACGAACACGCGAATCATTTCGCCCCGATGCTGCGCTGCGAGTCACGCCGACGATTATCGCGCGAACATCTACCACGCCAGCCGTAACACGTATCGGCGTTTGTAATCGGTGTCGCGGTTGAGAATCGGAGTGGCGTTGCTCGCCGTTTCTTCTCTCGCGTTTCTTCACGGCTGATGGGGTCATTGGCGCGTTTACTTGCCAAAGTGGTACCTGCGAACGCAGAGGTAAAATGAATAAGAAATGGGTATGTAGATTCACGTGCGCGGTTATTAATAGAAGCACGCGCTGCGACAATGTTATTGGAGCCACACCTCTCGCGTACAATGGTTTATGAACGTTATCAAGCGTTGGTGGTAATGTCGTGACAGAAATGAAATCCTAGCAATCGTGGTAATAATTATCAGGCAAGGCGTTGAACGGGTCCATTCCTTCGAAGAGGAATGCGCTCGCTTAATATCGTCAGCGATATTCAAACGGCGCTTAAAGGTCTCGTTAACTAAAACCGAACAACCAGTTACTAGGTAGCCCCGCAGAGTACAGGGTATTACGCGTCTGCAATTAATTATACGAGCGTAGCCCTGACAGGCCGCAAGGTGCTTCAGCCCTGGCCAACAAAATAATTTTACTGAAAGGAAAGTCAAGAGACAGAGTAATTTACAAGAAACCTAACCGCGAGTCGATCAAGGATTACGGCAGCACCGCCAGCAGCTGGTTGCAAAAGAGCCGCGTCGGGGTACGCTCGACGAAATAATCCTCATCGGCTTGACAAAGCTGTCCACGTTTCATTAATAGCCGGCCATACGTTTGAAACCGGGGGACGAGTGTATCGGAACGCTGGTCGTCGCGCGCGACCCGCGAGGCGGCCTCGCGGCCCCTTAACTTCGTCCTCGCGGACATTTGTTTTCGCGATTCTACAAGCGAATAACCTGTTGCCGAGGCGACGATAATGCGAGGATACTTTATTCACCCGGATCGCCCGCGAGACCTTACATGGTCGCCGCTCGGGTGCACCACGCTCCCATCTTCCATAGCGCACCGGCGATTCCAGGCGTACTTGCGCGTCGGGCCGGGAGTATGTAGCGCATTAACGTTACAGATACAGGGGAATCGACACTAGCAACAGGCTTAACAACGGCTATTTCTAACTCTTAAATATTGAGTATTAGCACGACAGGCGGAGGGAATCTTCACCGATAAGAGATATCGGACCATTTTGCTGGAAGATTGAAACATGGCTTCGGAATGATTATCCTTTGATAACTTTAGGCGTCTTGCATTTAATAAATTGAGGAATGTTTAGCATAACTTTTGGTTCTCCCAGTCACGAGGCACCTGAGATATTTTTCAAGTACGAAAAGGGAAACGTCAACGGAAAAGTGTACGCGCGAAAGGATCAAAAGCCCGGTTGTCGTTTTTCCACGAATTCCGCGTGACGTTTGAAGCCCCGGGACGGTTCGATTCCCGCGGGAGAAGCGATCGACAGCGTTGGCAAAAAGGCAACGACGTGCCAGCTTGACGCGGCGAGATGCGGGCGCCACGGGGAAAAAACGCCCCGCTGTTCTTTATTTTCCGCTGCAGCTTGCGAAGATAATGGAACCGCGTTGACACTTTTTGCGGGCAACCCTCGCGGTCCGCGATCGGGCGAAGCAACGAGGCAGTTGCTCTAATCTACGTGCCACGGTCGCGAACGTGTTTCTACCGGGTTGCATTGTCGATCGAACGGCATTAGCGACTGGTGAGAGTCCGTTGCTAGAAACTAGGAAGCGAACAAGTGAACGCGTACCCTAATAAATGGAACGCGTTCCTGGTTCTAGTCGCTCTCTTATGTAATACGCGGCGGGATTTATCGATACGCGTTCAGCGGATAAATCATGGACGAGCTGGTCCGCTATTCGCGACGCAATTACGCAGATGGGATGTGTTTTATATCATTTTCTCTAACGTTTATAAGTGTCACGCGTAGAGCATTTGTAGTAGCATTTCGGTGAGGGAGCACAACTGTTGGCGATACTATCTACGAACGGACCGTCCTGGATGGCGAAGCAGCTGTTTCAAATCGCAGATGCTGTACATATAAAAGATGATGCACTGCTCCCTTCGCGTTCGAGTACCAACCGACAGTCGTTCACCGCATTTGCATAGAAACTCGTAACATACGTTACAAGTACTCGGCTACGCGTAGGGCGATCCTCTCCGCTCGCTATCAACGTGATCGGATTCTCTTCGTTTAGAAACCCTTGCCTGAGTGAGTGAAAGAACTGAAGCAACACCCTATATAAGTAGGTGCGCTCCTCGGTGAATCCAGCGGAGTTCCGAGGAAAGCATAAAACCGGCGGCGGAGGTGGGACGCGCTGCCTTCGACGGAGAGCAAATTTATGGGAATCCTATGGCGCGCGCTTGTACTACTCGAAACAGGAAGATCTCGAACACGCGATGAGGATTAATTGCAGGTTACACGCGTGTACGTTGAGCTTTGCCCGCGGGCCGAGCCGGCGACTGTTTCCTCTTGGCAGGAGACCCGTCGTTACACGCGGGGATTACGCGTCTCGGCACTGTAACCGTGTCTCTCGCCGGAAAGACAAATGGGATCGGTAAACGGCGATTACCATCCTCGCCTCCGGCGTACCTGGATATCTTTCTAGTTACATCCCATTCAATTATTTCGGCGTCGTCGTCGAGAAACCGACTTTCCATTCCTTGGACGCGCGCTCCTCTATGCGCCTCCGCGCGCGCGCGCCAGCACTCGCGACAATACAGCTACTACGTTATGCACGAACGCCGCGTTCCCGGTTAACGAGCTGTCCCTCGTGGAACGATGCGCGAACGCGTGGGTGTCGCCGCGTAAATGCCAGCCGCGGCATGATCGATGGGAAGCCGCTGCGAGATCGGGCGCGCTTGAAAAAAATCTGGCCACGCTCGAAACGTGAACGGCCTCCCGTTGATAATGCGACAATGTGTACGTCGCTGAAGCGGCCGGGACAAGTCGTCGACTCTTTGCGTGCACCGCGCTTCTCAAGCGAGTGCGCGTGGATGCGCGCCGACAATCGTTCAAGGGATAGCAAAAGAGCTGTCGTTACGCTCGCGCCCCTGCTTACCTCGGATCGATCCTTGTTACCTCGCTGAACAGATAGCTGCGGCGTGGAAAGCAACGGCAGGGTCCGGCTAATAGAACGTTTCGTAATCGGGCGTAATTCGCGAATTAGAGGATGCATAATGCGCGGTGTGATCGAGATTACGCGACGACTCGAAGCGAGCGAGAAATTGGAAGAGCGAGAGGGGACGGGAACTCGCGGCTCCACCCTGTCTGCTATAATTTCGATGGTAATTGCGAAGGAGCCGCGAGTTCCAGCCGCTGTGGCGTACCGCGCCTCGTTCTCCATCTCCGTGCGTGTACAATTTCTCGAGCTAGACAGAGCGAAGCGAGAAGACGTCGCTGTTTGACGGCCGGGTGAAAGCATGAGAAACGAGCGAATTATGCACCCGTTTACCATAAGTCATAGGACGTTGCCACAGTTGTGTGGCCAGATTATGGGGATTAGAGGCGGAACAGTAGAATGTCCCGTCAATGAGAGGGGATACTCGAAAAACCACGACTGCGGGAGTAGCTCGTTTCGAAACGAATCGGCCGTTTCGAATCGCCTTTCCATTGCCGCGGCGGAGGCACTTGCGATGCTCCGGGAAGAGGTGCACCGTCTTTGGCTGCGTCTATCGCCTCAAAGGGGTGAAGGAATCTCCGGATACGGGCTCCGTAAATCAAACAGGCGGAGGCAAGAGGATTTTCCTCTTTGAAGAACCGAAAACGGGATTAGAGTTATCCCGAAGCGCGTGCATTGTGAGCAGAGGTAAAAATGGAAGCCAGTGACACCTGTTGTTCCAGAGAATGTCTTTTTTGAAAGTAGGAGAATGGATGAGCGATGAAAGACGACTGTTTGTCTTCCTTTTCGACGCTTACGATAAAGAGGACAATTTGTCTTACCGTCGGCGAGGCTTACCTTTGACCTACTTCGGGAGGTCTCTTGAAATTCTTTGTAGGCGGGTACTGGTTAATTAACGGTGTTCAGAGATTAAGCGTGGCCTGCCTGCGTACGGCGAGCTTTCGTAGAGACGTCACGCGGTTTCGGCACGACTCGGTTGCAACACGCGATAAGGCCATGGGTTAATGCATATTTCAACAACGGGCCATTCGGATTCCCGTTTCACGTTCTAACAGAGTTTACATCGCTTATGCTAACTTATTCACCTTAACGGCGGGCCGCCGCGGATGAAATTTATTCAATTAAAACGAAATTTATTCCGTCCCCATACACGTGATCTTCGCATATTATGCAAATGCGATAGAGGACCGTGCCTCTGTCTTTCCCTTTCCTTCTAATCGCGTTAAAAGACACGGGAGTGTACAAATCGTTCCCGCGTCGTACCGTTCTCCACGGCGGAGGTCTTTCCACCGAAACGCGTAACTCTTCTTCCTCGTGAAACAGAAAGTACGGTTCTTTTACGAAGCGTCATAAACGCGTCTCGGCCGTCCATTCCAATAAGCAAATTAGCGAAACGAAAGGCTACGTCCGCGGGATGTTCTCCGAGCGGGGAGCACGCTCGCGTGCCACCGGTGTTTCGCTTTTTGCCGGGGTGGTTTAAAGCACGCGCAAAAAGGCCAATGCCTCTGGAGACCAGAGGGGAGAAAAGTATGCAGCCCGGACCAACTTCTTCTCGGTTTGCACTCCCGCGGCTTACTCGTGGCCCCGTCGTTACCCCCCGAAAGATATATTTGTCATAAGCCGCGGATTGACAAATGTTTGTTCGGGCCTCGGATCCGGGCCACGAACGGCCGACAATTTACGAGCGTACATTGAATTATTCAACGGGCTCGCAGTATCCTGCACATTTTTATATTATTGTTTATGATCGCTTAGCCAAGGGCGCGCGATACGTCTCCGTTGTCGAAGCAAAAAGCCGAGCCGCACGAATCTGTCGACCGCGACTCCGCTTCGCGAGATAGTATCTAAATTTAAAGGATACATGACGAACTTGCCGTTTAATCGTATACAATTAGCGGGGAGAGAAGCAACGGCGCCGAGCATTCTGCGGATTTCCAAGATGAACGCCGATAGAAGTGAAAGCGCGCATAACGAAGAAGTATTAGCAGAGACGAAACAGCGGAAATGAAAGCGTTGGATAGCGTGCAAAACATTTCTAACGAAATTGAGGCCGGCACGTTGGGGAGCAGCATGAGAAAACGCGAACGCGCCTCGGAAACTTCAATGCGTGGCAGAAGCGGACGTTGAGGCTGCTAAGCTTAGGGTCTTGCGTATTTGCGCTTTCGTTCCGCGTGTTTCACTAATGCAACTGATTTCCATTAAAAAGATCTCCGCTAAAGAGACCTCCCGAATGCCCCGGTACCGTCGCATAACTCGATAGCAGTTATTCATCGGCGAACAGGCATTCGCACGGTCGTTCGGGAGTCAAATTGTTACACCGCTACGGGAGAAGGTCTTCATTAGAAACGCGTCCGTTTATCTGATCCATTAAAGTTCGAATTAAAGAAATACACCGAGTAACGAGCGGCTCGCTAACGAGCCTATACCGGGATAATCGACGACATCTTATTTTTCCATAGCGGCCGGTCGGCCACGTCGAAATTAATTGTGTCTCATCGTACAGTTAAGATCGCGATTCTATCCTCCCCGGTTTCGGCTCGCCTTAAATTCGCTTCCGTACGAGGCGTCCCGTTCGAAGGTACGAAACTTCTCGTCGCGGAGCTCGTGTCGCCAGTTTCTTGCACTTCGGCCGTAATTAACGTCGGTAACTCGAATTTAAATAACTTCTTTACATCCTTAACGACGTTTCGAGCAACCGCCCGAGCCCCGAGCCCGTGTCCGCGACGCTCCTCGAAAATTTCGAGCCTTCGCAGCAGTCGCATTAAAGCGGTCGTTCGCGTTTGACGCGGCCGGCACCGAATCGCGATCGATCGACGTAAACATCTCGGAGGAGGCAACAATCAGCCGCGGACGAGCTTAATTAACCAGGTCCGCTACGGAGAGGGACGCGTACTTGGCCCGCTTTCGACGCACGCGATACGTTCCCGTTTTTATGGTAACCGCGGTCTTATTTACGCGCCGGCTGACAAAGTAACGCACCGAGCGTGGCGGGACGTGCCGATCGGTCGAGCATCGGCGTGGAATCCGGGGAACGTCGTCGAGGACGAGTTCTCGCCTCTGAGGCGGACGAGTTCATCGGCGACATTCTGGCCGGGTCGTGTGAAACGGGAAACGGAAACGCCCCTGGTCAACTGGAATGTCTGGTTTCTCCGTCTCCGTAGCGTTCGCCCGTCTCTTTCCCTTCGCATCGGCGAACACGCGTGCATATTAGCGCCGCGGGGTTCCGGCCGCGGGAACCGTGTCTTCCTTTCCTTCGAAAGGGTTAAGAGCCCCCTCGATCCGCGACCAACCGCCGGATCATGAACGTCAATCTTTCCTGGCGTTATCGGCTACCGGAGGGAAAAATTAACCTGACCGCTCGTTTTGTCTTCCCGAGGTTCCGGAGAATCAATGATTGCGTGGGTGATCGATGCGTTGCAGATATGTGTTGATGAATTAGATTCCATACTATCGATTGCTTTTGTAATGTTTCGAAGGTTAAATTTAAACGCGGGACGTAAGCGATCGACGAAAAAGGAGCTGAGTTATCCGCGTATGTATCGGAAATCGATCGATTACAAGACGAAAGCTATCAGTAGCCCCCCTACCCCCAGAAATGTTCAATCCCTGTCGAAAGTTTATTATTCGATCATTTGCGAAACACGTCCCCCGAAATTCTGCGCGGAGCCAAATAATATTCACGCGTGCTCGTCCGATATTAATCGGGGTATCGGTGCCATATTAATTAATACCAACGTCCCGAGAAACACGCGGATATTTGTCTCGCCGCGGCCGTGCCACAGTCACGCGAAATTGACTCATTAAAGAATTTATCGCGCTGTTTTAATTCGAGGCATCCCGGGCGTTCTGGCCACGCTCTCTGCCCGGCGCCTCATCCCTTTTTTTTTGTATTCTGTACTCCTGCGTTCAGAAGGCATGCTTGACTAATTGGCAGGACACAGACCCTGGGGGCGACCCGGGCAAGTGTGAACCTGTTTGCGAACCAATGAGGACTACATTGTCGTTCTCGTTACCTCGCGCGAGTCTTGCAATTTTTCGGCTGAATAGTAACAAGAAATTACACATGACTCAGAGCCTGGTTTCCTTCGTGAATTTCAATTCGATACGTGGAAATAGGGAGGCATAGTCATCCGGTGTAACGTGAACCGATTACCAATCTCCCTGTCACCGACGCGCGTTCGGGGTGACGATTTTGTTTGTCCGATGCGAGAGAGATTCTGCGACCGAGACCGTTCGCAGAAACGCTACATATTCATTGAGCGGTGCTCCGCGGATGACACGCCGAAATTTCTAGCTACATACCGACACGTATCGATAGTCAATGCCAAGACGGAACGCGCAAGCGATTTCAACGCGAAACCACGATTCCGAGCGTAATATATATATATATAATAAAAGTGCGAGCGTAATCATTGATACGTTCCTTTATTCCGTTTCGCGGGCATTACTGCCTAGGAATGAATGATCGACAGATGGAACGGAGTAAGAGTAGCGAGACTCCGTGTAACTTTCAAATGGTATTATTTTTGAAGTATCGATACTTTCGCGGACGGATCGGTTCCGGCTGTCAATTAAACGCCAACGATGAAAGGTAATTGATTCCGTGGCACTTGCCTCCAGCGGTTTGGCTCGAAACTTCCATAGAACGAGGACACGGGAATGAAATGAACCGATCGAAACTTGCGATGAGGATTTCATAAAGTTTCACCAACGTTTACCCCCGTAATCCATTCGATTTGCAATTTCAACCACAGTTGGAGTGATTTTTCTTTTCCGTCACGCTTCGAGAATATAAGCAATTTCATATGCATTAATCTAATACAAGGTCGAATCGGAGCTGTCGCAGACAGTTTAGAAACTTTTCCTGAAAATATGCATCCTGTCCGCTGCAGGACAGTTCGCGCGAGAACGTCGTCCATCCAGCATGACTCATGTCAGCTGACGCTGGCGTGTACGAGGCGTCAAGAGGAAGACATTCGACGACCTACCGCGATTTCGCAGTCAGCTTTTCACGGTGCTGCCTCCCCGATTCACCGACTGCAAATTCGAATTGAGAAGCGTGAAAAACGCATTCCTCGATCATTATACGCGGCTGCATACCACGCGGACGCGTTCGCTTCGACTCCTCCCCGAAGTCCGGCCACAAATCATGCGAATGACGTTACTGCTATCAGTCCGAGGGACAGCCGGCAGTAAAGCCTGGCACTTTGGTCCGGCCCAGGCATGACCCGTCATCGTTCGAGGAGGGGGTCAAGCGGCTGTAACGCAGTCGGAGAATCTCTCGGCCCCTCGCGTTTCGTTGTTTCTTCTCCTCGCCTGCTCCTTTTTCTCTACGCCGCGGGTACAAGTTCGCGTATAAAGACATCGCATCCAAGCGCGCATAGAGCTGGTGGCGAGTATCTCGCGGGTCAACAGGTGCATAAAATTTGCGGTACGCGGAAATTGGCGGGTGGCGGCCGTAAAATCCGTTTGTACCAGTGTCCCGGGCGCGGCGCGCCGCGCGTTGCGTCGATAAAAGGAAGATTTAGGTTTACCGAGCCAGCCCACACCCGGTATCTTTGCAAATTGATCGCGGTGCAAGGATATTAACGGCGATGGATCATCGGTTCGTTGGATCCTGAAGCCGGCGTGGTAAATTATCGCCGTAATATATTACCGAAGGCTGAGAACGGAACAGGAGTAAATCTTTTAGGCGAGTCCAAACAGCCTAACGCCCGTTCTCCGCCGAGCATTGTGCATCGGGCTTTGTTGGGCGTAAGGTGAGAATGCACCGACAGAGAAGAATAGGCTGATCACTTCCGTGCAACTGCGATGACTTCGATTCGCATTTTTATATCGCGTGTGCCGCTCGGGAATTCCGCTCGGGTTAAAGGTTTGCCAGCGGTTTTGGACTATCAGCGTTTGCATCGTGGCAGAAGTTAGGGAGAGATAGAAGGCGCGGTACCACGAAGAAATTGATCTTCCTAAGCGCGAGCTGTCGCGCGATTTATACAACGATGTATCGACACTTAAGGGAAATTGATGCGCGTTGAATCTAATTAAATACATGCTCTGCCCCGGTAAAGTTGCGTCACTCTTCAAGCATGCAACGGGTATGAAGCATTGAGTTTCCCAGAAAAAAGATTCCTCGAGCCAAAGATACCTATCTGACTAACTCACGCCAAACACGAATTCACGCTTCCATGTCATCTGTCCATTTAAAGAGAAAACAAACAAAAAAGACAACGATTCCTTCATTATTCCAGGACTTTTGAACACATTCCAGAAATGTGAAACTTCCGGTTGCACGGTGACGGGCGTGTACGATGTTCACCGGAAGGCGATCGGGCGGCTCTGTACGAACGTATTTGCATAGGTGCGCACGAATGTTACACGTTCTTGGTTCCGTGCGTATACACGAAGAGAAAGTCTATTCCACAGAGGAGAGCACGCGAGACCTCGAGAGACAGGCGAGATTAATCACGGTTACTGATACAGTCGTCCTTAATTGGCGCTGTTCGACGTAACTATTATTGGCGAGCAGTCGATGCCCGAGATTGGACGAATCCAATGGAACTTAAGTAACGGAAGGGGAAACGTATGTTCGCGAGACACGAGGAAACGGAGGGCAACGGCAAAAGGGAATCCGATAGTTGCACTCCGGCCTCGTGACGTTTGTTTCGCCCCGCGTGAGAGAGATGAAGAGATTGAACGAGAAAAATGGTATTCTCTGTTAACATGCCTGTTACCTCTCAGAAATTAATAGCGGCTTCTCTAATTGATACGTAGAATGACTGTCGGGCGTCTTCCTCGATCCCGGTCGGCTTCTTGCTCGCTCTCCACCTACCTGTTTTCACATCTTCCCCCCTTTTATCTGTCCTCCACGATCGCTCGAATCATCCTCTTTATCGCGCTCGCCTCTCTCTTTCTCTTCCTTTCTCGTCTCCCACCCGATGACTCTTTCTCGCACCGTCGTTTCTCGGTTTTGTGCGTCCCTTTGCATACCATGATCGCCTATACGATTCGAGCGGATGCTGCAGCGAGCCTCCAACCGCGCGTATTCAAGCGGAGACCTCGCGCCTTCCACACGTGCAGCGTGCACGCGGGAATCTCCAGTATCTCGGCATATTAAAAAGATAGTCAGCTTGGGTTAAGAGGCAGGGGCTGGCGATCGTCGAATTTTCCTGCCACTCCAGAGGAGTCGATGCAAAGCATGCCTAGGAAACTTCCAGGGGATCTCTCTTCCCGTTGTCTCAGCAATCAATAGATGAAACGTATAATTAAAAATGATACCTCCTTCAACTGTTCAATGGGAACCAAGCGAAGTGTCATATTCGAAAAAGTACATAGTAGAGGACTATGGAAATTACTCAATGTCTATCCAATCCCCTTCTTCGGATCTCTATTTTTAGAGCTCAATCATCCTCGTTAGGTTTGTCAGCCGAGTACTTAATCGCGCCTGACAAACCGAGCTTCAGGTTCCAACCACAAGATATCCAGCTTTGGCGTTTCCTTGCGGCACGCATAGAGCACATTAGCAAAGTCCTAGTAATCCATGGAGTATTTACAGCATGTTCGAGTAAACTGGTCGCGTTGCGGCGTATCTACCGACGATTCGGTCCGTGCGAAGAACAGGCCGCGATTCTGTATCCTGCAGCAACATCCGCGCCAGAAATAACGTCACCCACGCTTCCCGGTATCCTTCTTTTGCAGCGGGGTCCACGAATTCCTCTCGCCGCCGAGTTTTGGTTCGGATCATCGGGGGAAACGAAACGTTTGCTTACCTTTCGCCGTTCCCGAACCGCGCGCGTCTCTTTCATATTCCTCGCCTCTTTCGTGGAATATGCGGTGCGTATACGAACCCGTTTATATGTATATACGTTCGGTCGGCATATGGTTAGACCGAACTTTTCTGCTTCACTGGAACGCGCTGTAGATCGCGGCGGTGTCCTCTTGATTAACTGCTGCACCAATAAGCCGTCTTCTGGGCTGTTTGCCTGTCGTGGCCATTTGTTTGCGGATCGCGGTTGCCGCGACAGATGTTGACTGATAGCGACGCGTTCTCAGGATGCCTCGGATAATATTTCTATTGTAATTGTAGGATTGGGAAGGGGCGTAGCGGTGCTGGTCGATTGTTTCTCATATTGATAAGAGGTTCTACGTTAGTGGGAATGTTTACTGTGCCCCATAAGCCTGGTGCTCCGAAATTTCATCATTTCTATTTGAAGTTGGCTCGATCGAAGGCAAATATTTCCTTATCACTAGATTTCTGCTTAACGCCGTATGAATTAGCTATCGAACTCGTGTCATTATCATCGACACAGAATAGCCAGTACTATACATCAAACGAGTTCCACGTAAAACTAAATCCAAGCGACGATCAACGGGATTACCACTTGCGCTGTGATGTCCACGTGATCACACTTTTCGTCGCTATTGCTCCCCATTTCTTGCTATAAGAAAAAAGAACGTGGTGTGCGCGGGTATACAAAGCCTCTTTTTAAAACATGGATTTGCACGGATTTTGAGAGGCCGGCGCGCCCATAACGGTGCGCTTTTCACGCATAAAAAGATGCGTGCACGGCAAGGGAGGAAGAGCAATAAAGCGAAACGGCGCCTTCTGTCCACAAAGGGTGACTGATTCGATCCCTCGAGAAACGGCGCCGGAGACGATCCGCTTCGGTCGCGGGTTTTACTTTTACTACCGCCGCTGGAATCATCGTTCGATGTAAACGCGTGCGAGACCACGGTTTATTGGTTTATTTTTCGGGCCTGCTTTTACTGGAACGCGTAACCAACGCTGCCGCCGCTTTTTCTTTTTTTAAATACTTGTACTCCGAACGAGGATTGGTGTTTAGAAACTTAACCACAGATTACTGGAGCGTAGAGCTTTTTAGGCTTCCCCGATTTGCTCGGAGCTCGAAACGAGTTACACGTGTGTCTCTTTACTGAATCAGTAATTAAATTCTTTTATGGTAAAGTGCCATCGTGGACAGAACCTCGAAAATTGAGGGACCTCGTTTTACTATGGCTGCATGTAGCAAATTAGTGATCTTTGCTCTGACCATATAATATTTGTATAAAAACAATGACCTGTCTCAAGCACGTGCCTCTCTTATTCCTATTCACCTGGCGTCAACCCAATGCAACTGGCGAGCGAATCTCAACTGCGATGAACCCGCCAGTAAACTTCTTCTCCTTAATTCCCGCAGGAGTATCCCGGGGCTACGAGTCCCGGAGCCAACGTCGAATCACGAAAATCTAGTTTCAACGACGCAAGAAATGTTGCGGGAGTTTTGCCGCGCGCAGCAGCCTCGCGTTCTGGAAGGTATTCGAGGCTGATATAAGGCAAAGCCGCCTATTGCGCGGGTATAGGTCCTTATATAGAAAGCGCGTTCAATTAACATTTCTCGATGACCGCGGGGAGCCTGCGACTTCGCTATGTCACTCTCGTCCGCGCTCCCGCATCGACGCTGTTGCTTAACCCCGCGTCCCTCGTCTACGCGCCGTTAGAAAAACGGGTTTACCAATCATCTCGATGTTGCAGAGTTTCATAAACGTTTCGCTACTGTGCGGATCGTCGAAGAACGCCGCGCCGTGTATCATCAACGCTCGATACGCGGCGTCGCAACGGCTAGAACCTTGTGCGGTTGTCGCTTTTGGTTAATGCCAGTCGTAATCGGCCTCATTAGTGAACCACGGGAACGCGAATCAGCAGAGGCATCCCTTGGCGATCAATGTCAGCCAGTTGGCACAAGACTTTTGCAGGCGAGACAAGACTTCATATCTTAGCTAGCAGTTTGCCTGCAAGGATGTAGATTGGAGCTTTCGCAAAACATTGATGTGTCGTGGGAAGTGTTTTTAGTACCTTGGATAAATATCTCAACAGCTGGAAAAGAAAATGGTATACATCTGTGGCTTGGAAGAAATTAGTAGCCATTCAAAATTACTGCCTCGCAACTGTTTGCTGTATCGAAGAACGTTTAGCAAGTTTGAACTATTGGTTCCCTTCTGCAAAGATTTAATAGCTTCCTTTAAAGATAGTTTCACAGGGCAACCGCGAGGGTGGTATGGAGGGCGGAGCGAGGAAGGCGAAACTATCGTTCCGAAGTGTTTCGGGCAAACACACCTCTTGCGTGCCGTTAATCAACTAATTCGACCGAACGCTAAATTGTACCATCTCAGCACACATTTAGCTATCCATCCGTCACTCTGTCCATGCAAGTAATTCCATATCCGGTGATTACAGTGCCCAGTACCCCTCGATCTACCGCCTTACTCACTTAGAACCGGGCATTGTAACTGCCTGTTTCGCATTTCGGCGTGGTCCGAACGAACCCGTATCTCTCTGACACTTTTAATGTAATCTAGAAACGGTTTTAAAAGAAGCGCGTGTCGTGTTCAAGCGCGATGAACCATCGGATCCTTTAGCGAGTCACGGTTCCACGGGGCGGTGGATCGTAAATCTCCGGCATCGATTTCACCGGTTTTCAGCTAGACAAGGCGGTCGACACGCCAGCCGCGGCGGGTCGGCCGCAATAAGCGGCGAGTTACAACTGTTAGAACACACGGGAACAACTCCGTGAGCCCAGCCGGCCCCTTTTTATGGGCTCTCGTGCTTCGCCGTTCGCCTAAAACGATTTTTTGCCGCCTCGTTCGGAATTCAGGGCCCCACCGCGAAAAGAACGGGCGAGAACAAGAAGGCTTGCCGCGCCGGGAAGGGTTGACGGAACGAGATGGAACGGGGGCACGGTGGGACAGAGAGACACGCAGGGGAAGAACGGAGAGGAACGGTCATTACTCGTTGCTTTTTACCCGGAATTCGGTCGAGCTACGGCCCAGCTCGCCATGGGGACGATCGTGTTTCGGCCTCGTGCGTGCGCGGAGGACGAGGGCCAAGGAAACGGCAAGAAGAGGATTGGGCGTTAGTGAAAAGCGTTGCTCCTCGCGCGACTAGAACCGCCGCTTGTCATGCTAGCCAGAGAAAATAGAGAAAATTTACTCGGTACAGAAGCCTGCAGAGTTTTTTGTTTCATAATCATAACACTCGAGCTTCGCAATAGCCACGGTCGAATTACAAGGAGAACAAGTGGGGACCATTCATTTCCGTGTGATTTCATACTTGTCGGACGCTGCTTACACGTAAACGTCGCTTCGAAAGACCCGTTAACTTTCGCGGTGTACATGTCAGTCGATATCCCTGAAATAACAGGCTTGCTCCCGATGGTTCGACGATATTGCATCGGGCGGCCGCAATCAGTCGCAATTGCGATGCTTTGAATGCAAAATTGTCGCTCGTTCGGGGCCCGAGTGTGCCGTTATGATTGACTTCCCCGCTTAGATCGGTCTACGCCAGGCGTAATCTTTGAACCCCCGGCTCGTCTAATGCCGCGAGACCTCTATCTCTGACCGCGGTGTTATTTCGAGGGATGCCTCGAAACAAGCGTGGTCGCGGCATTTCAGAGGCGTTTATCCAATTTCGCTCGTTGAAATTTGCGGTATCGAGTGGTGTAGAGTGTTTCGTAATTCTTTGACGTCACTCCATTGAGCACAGGTATGTTGTTTGCACTATAAGAGGCTTAACGTACTCGGAATTAGACGACCGTTCCTTCTTTTATTTCCAACTACATTCCCCTTGAACTTGTTGCCTTTAAGGCGTCACCGTTTCTTGCACAATTCACATTAGAGTCTTCCATTATACGAATCTCGATTGCGCCGTGAACGGTGCGCTTCTTAGTACCCCTCGATAAATCAGTCGTCCCCGTTTCGAAAGATGGATTCTTCTAAAACGCGGATGTCCCGTATCGCGTGTGGTATATTTCATTCCGTTTATCCGTGCTCTTAGCCAGGCGATACCGTGCTCCACTTTGGATATATCAGCGGATTCAGCAGCTTTTGTCCGTGGAGAACAGGTACGTACCGGAAGTCGGGCGCAGCGCAGAGGGAACTCGCGGGGCGCTCCCGTAATCGACCGATCGGTCGGGCCCACCGGTGGAGAGACATTATTTCTCCGGCCCTCGAAATAGGTCGTGTAAGTGCCTTCGTGGCCCACGTGCCCCACGGTGGACACTTTCAGGTAGATATCTCGCTTCGAGACGAAAGAGGGCCGGGTACACCGTGAACGGACAAGGCGAACGGAGAAGAACGGCTGGAGGGGGGCACGATAGAGAGTTTGGAAGGTGGTAAGGGTTGCACGGCGGAGATAAAGACGGAGGGTACAGCGGGATTCGAGGAGAAACAAAGAGATAGGGAAGAAAGCGGGAAAGAAGGAGTCTGCTATCGGGCGCGCGCCGCTATCCAACTCGCGGTGCCCGTGTCGCAAGCCCCAAGAATGACGTTCGTTCCGGATTATTTATTGCCGTGAAAAATACTTCGAAGTGTCCCCGTCTCGGCTGGTCTCGGCTCGCGATAAGGGACAGCTTCTTCTCCTCTCTGTTTTTCTTTCGCCCAATGCTCTCCTTATCTCAGTTTCGTTCCAACCGACGGGGAACCCCTATTCGCCCACGCTTACGCTTCGGAGGAGAACGGGTGACGCAAGGGTAAGGGAAGAAGGACCACGAGTTGAAAGATATCGAAAGGGGCAAAGGTGATCCTTCCGTTTCTGCACCCCATTTTCCTCGAGACGAGATACGGAGACCCCGTTGACGCCTCGAATCTTTGTCAAGGTTTTTTTTTTTTAAGAAATATAGCAGAGCGTTTGAACTCTGATCCGTGTTCCGTCTGGCCACGCGAACCTCGTGGCGCAGGGACAAATTAAGAAATTCGATTCCTATTTATTTCCAGCGTGAACTTTTATTCTCGACACAATCGAGAGGAAAGTTTTTCAAGGTCCGTGACATTGCTTTAGCGTGGGAGGTCTTCGACACAACCAACGTCGCCGCGTGTTTCGTGAATAATCACGTATCCATTGTAGGAAACACGCGCATACCTCTGAATCATTGTCATCGATATGCAGCCACGCGTCGTTCTCGGTACACGCGCGAAACCTTTATTAAACATTACGAATGCCGTTCACGACCCCTTCCCATTCGCCCCCGGGTCCGATAGGTAAGTATTTCGTGGCCAGGCGTGAATGCTGTCTAAACGCGCGTGCCTGCAGCTTACCTCACGGCCCAAAAACCTGTTCGTCGCGACTTCCTCGTTCGTATCGTCAAGTGTCAGCCTCGCCAGGAACGAATATCGTGAAGGCAAATACTTAGGACACTTCGTACGTTCGAGGAGAAAAAGTTTAGAGACTGTGAGAAGATCAGGAGAAGCTTCTGCATGAATCAATTGAATAGTAAAGGGGATTTCTTATGGATGTCATCGTAATAAATCAAAATTAGTTTGAAATTACATTGCTATCTAACGGAATGAGAGGAGAAACGAAAAAGAATCCGCAGGTGAGGAAAGATGTCAAAGGGATCTCGCTCCCTCTTTTATTCAGCGAATAAAAAGGACGGCGACTCTCCGGTCGCATTACACCCGAAGAATGTCATCGCTCTGATTCGCGACAATGTAATCGACGTATTAGCCCGTCCCGAATATCTTTTTTCGAGTAATCGGACGAATCCGTGGCCGGTGATCACGAGGGGATTACTGTCGACCAGAGCAAATCGAGCTGCTCCGGCGTGAATGCGATTCGCGCGAGGCGCGAACAAGTCGTCGAATCGTCGAGCCGCTCCCCTTTTTTTCGCGCGTGTCTGTCGAACGAGAAACGACAACCGGGATTAGCGTCAAACTAGAGACTTTACCCCGTCTGATAAAGCCTCTGTCTCTGTTTCCTGCTCTACCGCTCCCTCTCCCCGTGTCCCGCTTAAGTTCGACCGCATCGCGGTGCACGGTTTGTGGACACATTTTTCGGTTTGCCCCGTGTCGCCTGACGATCCCCGCGATCGCGCATTTCTGGCATTGCATTTTTTTTATGCCGTGCGACCACGGGCTGCTACGGCGTGGATGGAAATTCCTGCGTTAGCTCAAAAGTTCAATCGCATCTTCATTTTTGTAATTTATTATGGAGAGTACTTCCCTTGGCCATCTAAAACTCGTGAGCTTGTCTTGCTTGATAAGTCGCATTATCTACGAATATCCTTATCTCATTCATAAGACAAATGTCGATTTCAATTTGCCTCATACCAAATGCCATCGTACAAGTAAGGAATGTTCGTGTTAAATTGTCATCTGATAGTGAAACAACTCGTTACGAAACGTTCTCAACACCTTACGAAAACTCCGCAACGAAGCTGTCGTAAAGAGACATTCATTTTACGCTCCCCTCTGTGCATTTCCATCGCGAAACTGCCCGGCGTATCTTAATTGACTCATTCTCCCGTAAGAACTAATTGCACGAAGTCAAAGGGGTTTAACAAAGCTTGTCCAAAGATGCTTATCGATCGACCGCAATTCTGATCAGCTGGCGCGCCGTTTAACAAGCGTACGTACACGTCGCTCCGCGAACCACACGACTCACCCGGTTTCGTCCTCGCCCTCGCGGGGGTGAATACTATCTGACAGAGAGCAACCCGTTCCGGATATCCTGTCGAAATAATCGTAGGATCAGAGACACGGCCTGCGCCGCTGGCCGGCCTTCCTGGCCGGAAACGAGTGTTGGCGGCCAGGAACGAGTTGCTCTCGCACGCAGATAATATCTCGTTTGACAGAGTGTCGTGATCGTCGACCACAATGCGACTCCTTTAATTAGGGGGCAATAACGATTACTCTGCGAAGTATGCAAACCTGTTGCTGCACAGTACCGCACCTTAATGGGACGCGCCATTTTGCTCGGTTAAGGGAATAGGGGTGAAAAAATAGGAGGCTACGAAGAGATATAATTTTTTAGGAAGAAAAATCGAAGTTTGTGCTATTTCTTATAATTATTGTTCGGTAATAAAAGAAAATCGTCCTAAAAGCTAACGACGCAGTAACCAGATGCAATTGATTTCTTTTCTACCTTCAATTTCCTCTCTTGCTTTCCTCTTGAAGGTTCTTTCGGAGAAGGCCTTTGAAGAAGGAAACTCTGTGTTCGATAGCAAGACAGAATTAGCTCTTTGTAAGAAGGGAGCCCCCCTCAGTGACCAGTGATCAGTGTATAGGAAGACCTTTGACATCTGCTTTCGACGTTTCACAATAGTAGAAACTGGTTGGGATATATAACGTGGAAAACGAACGCGTTCCTCGATCGAACGGTTCGGAGTTTTGTGTGTGCACAATAGGGATACGTCCCGCTGAAGTTTAGGTAATTTGTTGACAAAGATGAATGAATGGGGGTAATCGAAATGTAAGATTAACATTTCGTAGATTATTTGGTCGTCGATGTTGGAGAGAGTCGATAGAATGTTTGAAAGCTGTCACAGTCTTTCTTCTGACAATCGTTGCATTACACAGGCGTTGCACAAGTATTTCCAGCACGCACCATTCTGTTATTTAATTACACTCTTCGTATTGAACGAGTGTTTACGCGAAACAGAAATCTTGTAGAAGAAGACGGCAAGGTCGATGGAAGGCGGTGTATCAGAAATTGCCAAGCCACCACTGTCGCCCGTTCGTATCGCGGCTCGTCATCGGAATACATCAGCTACGAACGAATAACGCCACTCCATCAGGGAGAAGTCGCGCGGCTCTTAAAAGCGTCGTTAAAGACACGATCGCATCGGTTTTTCTCGCTGTAGGGATTTTTCTGGCTAGAGCAACGATAGCTTGTACCACCGCGGGGGCAACATTTCCTTCTTGAGCCGTCAATAGGTACCGACGCGTCGCGTCGTCGCCGGTGGTTCGCGGCCGACCCAGGGGATGCTAGTTTGCTACGCTCGATCTGGCCGGGGCAAAAAACACCTCTTTTTAACGCGGCTACGAAGGCGACGCACGGCCGGCTGAACAAAACGAGCACGAGCCAAGGCGGATTCGGAATATCGAACGAGCGAAAACGCTTTGTAGAAGCCGTGCGCGTCGGCCCCCGGGTTCCGAGAAAACGAGATCGGGGAGGAGATCTCTCGACCGGCCTCTCCTCCCGTTTCCTCCCCGCCCGTGTGTAAGGCCGCGACAACCCTAAGACGTGTCCCCACGTCGTCCATCTCCGTGTCGTTCTAGGATTCGCACGATCCTTCCCGATCGCCGACAGATTCGTCCTGATCCCTACCCTACCCCCCTTTCCCTTTATCTCTTCGCATCTGTCCACCGGCCGCGGCCCTTAAGTGTCGACGTTTCGACCGACGTAACAGCGGTGCTGGACACGAGGAACGCGAGGGGACGGAACGGGGAAAAAAAAAGGAGGAAGAGGGCACCGGTTCGCGACGCGGAGCCGATCCACCGCTTGAAGGCCGTTCTTCAAGGACTACGGCGGAGCTCCTCTTCTCTGTGCGAGAAAGCCGCAAGAACGATGGATCGAATTTTCTGTTCGTGTAACGAGCGGTATTGCGCTGCGAGAAATTTTTGTTAATTCTTAAGATGACTGTTTGTACGGAGACTTGGCAGGGGTGTACTGGTTCTTTATTCCTCGTTCGTCCATAGCTGACAAATGAATATTAAGTTCCACTTCTAGCTTCCCAAAGTTTACACTAAAATTCTTCTTTAAATTCAGGATACTTCTTACTAGATACCGAATATAGATGTAGCATCGTATCGGGGAACTCGATTGCACCCATATTAATATGACACCGAACTCGCCCGCGAAGTTTACTTATCTCTATCGCCAGAAGACCTATTTCATTAAACCACGGAACCATCATCCGGGCCCAGAACGTGCAATTGCAGCAGAGATATCGGTGTACTCATCTCCCAATGGCCTTGACCGAGCATCGTTCTTCTTGAACACCGCGATTCCCATGAGCGGACGGCGTCTCTTCGATATTGCGCGCGATGATAGTTGTGAAACGGACGGACGGATAATAGTTTAGCACGGGTGGAAGAGATCGCCTGGCAGCGATTCGCACAGCCGCTACGTGTGAATCGCGGCCAGCATGAAGTACGCCTGCGTGTACACACCCTGTGTACGTACGCAGCCACTGCCGCCTTTCGCGTATTAATGATAATGACGCGAAACCTCGATGAAGGACAGACTGGTTTCACGCTCGGAATTCTGAAACGTGCTGGAGATTTATTGCCGCCACTTCGCGTTCCCTGTGCTCACGTGTTAATTCGTTGCATTCCCGGAGTAGACGACGCAGCAGAAGAAGCGTATACAGGGACGCGGTTTCGGCGCGGGGGAAAAGCACAAGGTGGAACACCGTCAGGGATTCCATCCTCCTTCGCGCGGCTATAAATTCTCCCCTTCGATTCTCGGAAACGGCGGAATTTATTAATGCCGCGTGTAGACGTAGTTTCGCTTCGATTCTCGCGACGTGCCGCGAGAATGTGCACCGCGGACGAAAGAAGAAACTGTAATCGCGTGAACTGGTTCTGCGAAGCCTCTCCGATCCTTTGTTTAGCCTCGTTAAGTTTGAATTAAAACCGCATTCGATTGATAATCCCCGCTCGAACGGTTTTGCGACGGATATTAATTAGTCATTAATGCGGGTTTAACGGTTGACTTTATCGGAAGCTTAAATTGTTCATTGGAATTGTTCTTTTAAGCGGCTGTCATTTATTATAGGTGTACGCAACTTTATTCCAGTATTCCACCGTTCTCATTTCGGTTACTTAGTTAATTAATTCAGGATGAACCTAATATTTTGCTTTTACACTAATACCGTCGAATACAGCTGAAGCGACATGATAGACGTTTTAAAAACGGGGCTAATATTGTATTATACTAGTAACTTTTGTTCGACCCTCAACGAAGAGAACGCGCCGTCATCTTGATGAAATAGCAATTGTACACGGTGCGTTCTTTTTGTATTCACACCTTGTCATTTCTGTCACTATTCTTCTAAGGAAGGATCTAAGGAGGGAGTAATTCGGTATAATTGCCGTAGCTTTGGATCGGGACCCAACTCTCAAACGGTTCAACGAGCAATAACTGGATGACAATGATTCCCCTTCCATCCGAGCATACGCGATTGTGAAATTTAGAGAGCATCATCCGAAGCTCAGATAACGAGGCGTTCGTTGTCCCCAGGCATTCCCGGAATCTAGAAGGCAAGTCACATTCTTACCCGCGTACCTTAGAATGTTCAAATAGACAAAGTGTATGCAGTGCTTTGTTATCGTTCTAAGTAAATGTAAAAAAATGTGGCGCGGGGTTTACAGAAGTGAATCACTCTAAATGAAAGAGCCATATGTGCCGGGGCACCTTTGTGAGGGACCTCAAATACACGCCCATATGTACATGCGCCCAGCGGGCTAAAGCCAGGTCGTAAAACGAAACTGTGAAACGCCTCGCAAGCGATCCACATTCCCGGATATTCTGAACCACCGTGTATCATTGTATCGAAATTTATTTCTGCTTATATAAAAATTGCGCCGGAGACGCAGCGGTTAATCCGCGTCGCCAAAACGGCCTTCGTACGATTCGCTTCGCCGAGAACGAGTCCCGTTTTTTGGGTTGAGAGTCCTCCCGCGTGACACGCCTCCGACTAAACAGCTTCTTTCGCTTTGACGTCGGTCGTGCAGCCAGCGGCGTTAGCTTTGCTCTCTTTTGGACCAGCTGAAAACGGATCCGCGAGTCGACGGTCCGCCTTTCGAATTCGACCGCGAAACGCCGACCATGTGCGACGTCGGGTTCACGTCCCCTTTGGAGGCACGTACCCCGAGAACCTTTCTGTGCCGTATTTATCGCGAGCAACTGGTCCGCTAAGCCCACCTAGAAGCTCCATCGAACGTCCTGCACACGTGTGAATCCCGTCAGACGCTATGAAGAATTTCTCACGTTTACGCACGCACGTCGGAACGTCTGAAAAAAACTCGCTCTTCATTTTTTTTTTTTGTTAATTGAGGGTACTTAAAGCCGGGAGGGTTATCCTAAATTCTGATCGGGGAAAACTTGGAAAGGGTTCCGCTTTCGTTAGATCCGCTTGGATTTTCGTCAGACACGATCCTCCCATTTAGGAAGACGAAAGTGGCGCGACCCGGTTTGATTTGTTTGCGACCAGCCGCATCCTGTCTCATCAGAAATTATTATTTATCGCCTGCACGAAATTAACCCGCTGGTAAAATGGTTCCGAGCGAATACGGGGACGTGGGTTCCCGATCGCCGGAAAACGTGACTTCGCCCTTGTCGCGGGTCGACTCGTAATTAACGGCGCGCGACGCGGATCGAGATAGTGTACGAGACACTTCGAGCTCCGGAACATGTCGTTTTGTAATAAGAGTGGAACCACTTAGTTTTTTTTTTTCTCCTCCACCGGTGAAAGCGACCTCCCGGTGATTTTTCACTTGCGCCTTCGGCATTGACCCCTTTTTTGGAGACGCCATTTCCTCTTCCGCGATGCTTTCTAGCTTATTTTTAGCGAAGGCCGACAGGCATTCGCCGCAGCAGCCTGGGACTGAAGCGTTCTGGGTGGTGTGTCGTTTTAAAGGAGTGGAATATGGAGTAGTAAGTTAGAAACTTTATTACCTGGAAGCACCATTACTTATAGGGCGGGGAAATCGTTTCCCTTTGATCTGAGGATTCTTCAAAGTATCCCTCGTGATATGACGTAAACTTTGATTCAAATCAATTCACTGAGATTGCAATTTATGTGTAAATGATGCATATTGAAATCGAACTCGAGATCTTTGATATTTCGTCTATTAGATATGACAAAAAAAAGTGTATGAGCTATGAAGGAATTTACTTCCATTCGATCTTCCCACAAACACCAATTATCGCCCCCGGTAGTGATCGGTAAATCCAGAAAGTCGCCATACTAGGTATGGAAAGTTCTAAAAGCGATTCGCTGCGGTGACCATTAATTTATCGCCCCCGGGTCGTTATCGAAGGCCGCGTGGCTGCACCCGACTTTCCTACGCGTGGAAAACGATGGACATTAAGTACACGAACGAGGAGTGGAAATCTTGATACACGCGCGTGCCGGGATCGATAAATCACGAGGCGTGGCGTGGTCGGTCGTTCGTGCACTTCAACCGGCATCTAATCTATTATTGAGAGCGTCATTCGGCGTTAATGCAAGCGCGCCGCCCGTTTGAATGTCAGCCCGATATTTCGAGTGTCCCGGCCTCGCGGGAGAGGATACCGCGACCCGATGGTCCCTGATTTATTTCTCCCGATGAGATTCGAATGGACGCGCGTCGCGTCCGGGACGTGCACTTAGCGCGAAGCCAGTTCCACGCTGCCCCTCTATGGTCGTCCAGGTTTCCTCTCGCGTCTTTGCGAGGTGCTCCATGAATGGTACTCGAGGGAACGCGTGTTTACCTGTTCCCGGCGAGCCGGCGAAAATTCTCGGGTACTGTTTAATTCGAGTTGGGTAATCCTCGGATGAGTAAGAATTTAATCGATGATAATCACCTTGTCGTATCTTGAGTGCTATCTCCGTTCCATGTTGAGTGTATGCCGGCAATTATTACTGAAGACGTTAATGCACGCTTCGATGTACGACTATGAAAACGGATACGCGAAGATTGTATTTATTTCCTGAAAAACCTACAGAGCTGTCAATGAGACTGATTGACACGAGTTATTCTCTCACCGTGCATTACGCAGTTTCCTTTACTTCTAATCAGACGGTACAAGTGTCAGGCACATTCACCGGTCCCGTCATTTTTCATTCGGCCGAGGTAATATAATCAACACTCCATGAGACGCCGCTATAATAGCGAATACAAATTACGAGCCGCTTCACTGTTTATCAAGAGTCAATATCCCGTGCTACAGCTATGGTGTACATTGCCCGGCACGCCTTCATATCCTACACGTGCGTACGTTTCCTTAAAATTACACTCGTCGCGCGGCAATAGCGGGAGAATGTTTCCCAGCCCTATATCTCGTTTCTATGAGTCTACGAAAAAGGAGCTCAAAATTTTCAGGATGCAATGGAACGCCCGCGTTATTTATAGTTGACGAAGGCGGATTCGAAATTTCCATTCTCCGTCGGCCGGGGATAAGTGGTTCAAGCGGCGCGCGCGCGCGGCAGGAAATGTATAAAATCGGTGCCCGGAGCGGATAGAGAACCGACGTTTCCCGTCCCGTGTTTCCAGAAGAAGAAGACAATTTATTACGTGTCGCACGAAAGTGAACGCTCCTACGGTGCCGTAATGGGCGTAATTCGTATGCATGCCTTCGCGCCGGCGAAAAAGTCGCTATCGCGGCTGGCCGCGCCGTTGAAAACTTGTCTTCGATAACGATTCCTAATAACGCCGGGACGCCGTGGCGGAACCGGCGTCATCGGCGATCATCGTGAAACGCACGTGGCTCGCCCGCGCGCGGCCTCCGCACTGTCGGTGAAAGCCGCGTCGCTTGAACAGCGATGCACGCCTGTATAAACACTGTCATCCTGTTTTCAGCTTGAACTCGAGAGCCTATTAGATCGGACAACGGGGCTGAAATCGAACGGCCAGCCGGCTCGCGACACGGCCAATCTCTGCCCTTGAATCTTGCTCGTCGAACAGGCTATCCATCAATTAGCCGGATGTCCGGCTGGATTCTCACTGCGGCTGTTTCACGAGGCTGTTCTATCTACACTTAAGCGTATCTGTCGTTTCAAATATTTGTACCGCATACAGTTTGACTTGATTTCTCGCACCCCTTATTTGTTTTGGACAAGCTGATTCTCAAGATCAGTTTAGAATTTAAAGGATGTCAGAATGTAATATTCAGATCATCCAGTTACTGGTAGACCTCTCCCCGCGAATCAAGTTACTTTCCAAATCGCATAAAGTGCGGGATCAAGTTTATCTTACACGATATTCGCAGAACTCTAGCCCTCAGCAAAATCGTACGGAAAATAGGATCAACAGACGCCAGAGCATCGTACTTCTACGAATTCTCAGCAGATATCAATTTGCCGCCGTATTACATAGTTTATCGGTTTTGCGTCCTTGACGTCACAGATTCTAATCCCTATAAAGAGAATTTTCCTGTTACGTAACAGTTTTCTCTTTCTCTCCGAGCAGGTAGATCTATATCAACGTCCCTTAATGTCATTATTCGACAAAAGTAATACGACCACGACACGTGCATCATCGCGTATGTCATCTCGTATCCGTCTCGAAAGGATAACCCCGGCGAGAACACCTTCGCGTTCTGCAGCTGCGCGCGATGCGCTGAAAGGACGGAGGTGCAAAACGCAGCGCAGCCGACACCGTGCTCAATAATAAATCAATGAGTAATTAAAGGCTAACGGTACGGAGGAAATGAGCCCGCGCTGACCACCATCCAGGACCCGGAACGGGATCCCCTTGTCCTCCTTGCTCCAGCGTACTCTCGACCGTTTCGCTGATGTACGAATGATTTCATCACGGGCTATCCATCATTGCTTCGCCTAGCGGTGAGATGTTTGATGATGCCGCGTTCCCTGAACGCGCTTTCGTTGCACCAGAAAGGAACAACTGGATGCACACGTGTGATGCATGCACGCGGAAACGTTCTTCGATCTAGAGAAAGGTGTGCTAAATGCAATCTGTCGCAGTTGCGCACTGAAAACCGCGTAACTTTAATGCTCGCGTAGGTGAATTGTAGGTGAAACGAACCTTGCTGTCGACGACTGCGACCTACGAGCAGAGTTGGGCAAATTTTATTCGGAATGACGAATAAAGAATAGCGATTGAAAACGCTACATTCATTCGTAAATAACGAATAACGATTTTATTCGGCGAGAACTTATTGTTACCCGAAGCCAATTCATTCGAATACGATTTTATTCGATCTTTTATTCGATTAAACGTCGAATAAATGTGACGCCCGTCGCCTACCGACGGCTGCAAGAGCGGATCATAATTTTGTTTCTTTACTTAACATCTACATAACGTCTACGCGTGATACTTTTATTCGCAGTTTAGTTGGCCACTTCTTTATTCCTATACAAAATTATTCGTTTCTGTCGACTAGTTCCCTTTTATTCGAACTTTTTCATTTGAGATCAATTCGAACGAGAATTAATTCGGCTGAGAATTCATTCGAATAATGCCCAACTCCGCCTCACGAGGTTGTACCTGATAATTCGTTCGGTTCATTGTCGTCCAGTCCTACCTTAGATTTCGTTTCGGTAAGATTGCTCCGCGTCATGATTCGCAATTTCCAAATTTCGATGTCGCGTGCGATACGTGCACAATGCTTGTGGGTGTGGTCGATAGGATGGATACCGTGGGTGGTCTGATGATGCAGGGTCCGGTAAAAAGGTAGGAAATGCAATATATTATTTGCATTACATTTTTAAAGCGATATTCCCGATGAAATTATTTTTTCATTTGCACCTCGATGAAGGCTTTACTACAATTTTCCCTGCAGTCATAATAAGTTAATGAAATCTCGTTCTCGTATCGATAATGCTTTTTCCATGCATTATGGTGCAATTTTATGGAAAAATAATGTAACTACGTGTAAGCTTATAAGGTTCGCGCGTAGCCAGTGCATAGATTAATTACCACTTTACGATTCGGCACGATCATATCGCATCTGCGACAGTCTATACAATAGATAAAAAAATATCCGTGACCTTTCTACAAATTAGCGAAAACAATTTCTTCTCCTATAAACTTGCAAAGCTTTTCCCCTGCGCCTCGTCACTGACCCATCGATTTCTATAACATTATACTGTAACAACATTCTGCTCGTTCACGAGCGAATTCGTCGCAATTATGCGTCCCAGTTTCCATTCGCGCTCGATTAATAGCATGCGCGAATTAATACGAATGAACGCGGTCGAGGGATCGTGCCGCTAAATGTCGGTTAACTCGAAGCAGAAAGTTCGTTCCGAATGCGGGGAGACGTGAAAACGCGAGCGCGGCGGCACGAAAATCGACAAGCCGAATGACGGCGGGCAATCGTCGACGACGAACCGCACGAACCTCTTTAACGCTGGAACAAGGCGGAACGTTAACGCGGTTGCTCGCGCCGCCCGACAGGTGCAATTACACGTAGCTTCAAGTGCTTTTCGCGGGGATTAGGGTGGCGGATCCGTGCCACCTTTCGCGTCTTTACAATTATGCGGTCGCGTTGAAACGCCGCGTCCCCGTAGGCGAGACGCCTGCAACCCCGCTCTTCCATTCCCGCGGTTTCTTCTTTCGGCTACTTTATCCCTCGTTTCCGCGAACTATTCAGATAGCGTTTTCTTGCCAAGACCGGCGAGATTGTGATAAAGGGTTCTATCATCATTCGATTCGACTTCCACCGTGCCTAGCTTCTTGCAAATAATCCGCCTTCGACCGACAAGACGCCTCGCCGTGTACTAGCGGCAAGAAACTGTTTCTGCCCGGAGCAAGGGAATGCACTTAGGAAAAAGCAACGCGCAAGATCACGCGAACAATCGACAGGTTCGACTTTAAATCACCATTGATAAAATCCGCGGCTTCTATCGTGATCGGGAATCGTAGTGATTCGCCGGTGTCGATCGATCCACGATCAAACGCGATATCGTCGCGGTCCGATGCAAAACCGATCGATCGGTCAATCGTCGGGCGATTTCACCTCGCATGACTACGTGCTTCTCGCCGCATCTCTCAGAGAGCAAAGACGCGTCATTTCGGCGATGAACCGTAGCTTGACAGGCCGATGCAGCGGGAACAAAGGGATTCGTACGAGAAAGAAACCGAGGTTATGCGCGGAATGCGTTCTTCCCGCGCCAAGAACGAATTTCCGTCAATCGCTGTTCCGCATTCCGGTGCATTCGCGCACTCTCGTGGGAGTGGCTTTGCATTCGAAGCAAGCCGCCTCTTATTCCGCTCGACTTCGAGAATAATAGAGGTCTTGCCGCGAACGACCTCCGGGCTGTGATCTCGAACGGTTCTCCTGCGATTACGCGGTGCTGGCCGTCTCCCGAGAGGAACATCGAAGCTTCTGGTGAAAACCGCGTAAAAAAAAAAACAAATAGAAAGGTAGTAGACTTTGCAGTTTAACCAATTTTTTCAGGGTAAGATATTTCAAGATTCGCGCGGTCGAATTTGCGCACAGCGTTGAATCCACGTCGCCAAGCAGGTAAAGGGTTCATCGAACTCTTAATTCCCCCAGTAATTGAACCCACCTCCGTACACCCCACGTCAGTCGCAGCAAGTAAGGTCCGGCGGTTCTTCGAATCGCGATTGGCATGGAAAACCAATTAAGACGCGATTAGCCGAAGGTAGCAGGAGTATCATGATCGATTACACCACCGATAAGAGATCGTGGATCGCGGGGAACCTTAATTAGCGTACGCTCATTTCGTTCTTTCCGTTCTCCTCGCGAAGACCGTTCAGCAAACGCGTGTATACCTTCCTCTTCCGATCCTCGTGGCCGGCTCTCGGTGGTCCAGCCGTGTCGTTAATAGGCAAGGATAAAAAGTAGGCCTATGAATCAACGATGCTTAAGAATCGTTAGAGCTCCATTGACCCGTCGCGTCGCGGCGGCAAGAAAGCGAGAGCGGGCTGGCTCGCCTACGTGCGCGCCTAAGTCGCGGACAATGCATAGCTAAACCGTTTAATAGCGATAACAGTTTCTCCGGCGCGAACCACTTCCCGAACGGGTCGTCGCCGATGCGCAACAGAGGAACGAAAGGGAAGGAAGTGAAACTGTTAGCCGGGGAAACAAGGATGCTCGAAATCCTGTTCGTGTACACGGCGTGTGCGAAGACCTGGCCTTATCTGTGCCTGCTTACGGGAAGAGTTAAGCCGACGTAGGCATTGCGATCGGGCGGTATGGGAAACGTGACGGAGAACACGGTGGGCGGAATTCTGTAATGCGACCGTGACGGGGGCCTCTTCTTTTGTCATTGCGAACGATTTTTAACATAATCTCAATAATTGAATTGCCGATTATCAGCAGCTCAAATACGAAGGTACAATCGCCATTACGACGAATAGCAACTAAAGTTTTAATTTGCACAATATCATTGAACCCGAAATTCTTACACAAGAATTTTGACCCGGCGCTCGGCTAAGAACCATTCGAGAAGGATCCGCGGTCATAGGGCTGGAGATATAAGCGGTGGGTAATTACAATCGACACTGATTATCCATCTGGTTATTTATGTGAAGTTTATGTAGAAGTCCGAAGCTCGGGTCGGCCGAGCCAGCACCGTTGAATGCGCGTTTCGACCCTATACACACGCGTGTATCGCTCAGGGTGAAACGCGATGGGGAGAAGTAGCTTGGAGAAAAAGTCGAAGAACGAGCCACGCCTTCCTCGGAGCGATACGGTATTTCAAATCGTCCTAGAAATAGCCTGCCGGTATCGGTGAGATGTATTTTTCGCCGCCTGGATTCTTTCCGGGACCATTATTAATTAGTTTCGATCGTCGGTAATCGGTAATTTAAACTCCCCCTTTCCACGTATGCCGTGATTGCACGCTGTTGCCGGCTGTGTCCCCTCTTTAATTCTGGTAATCGATTGATCCGTGAGGGTACCATGATTAGATGGGAACCGTGTTAGATAGATGAGAAAACGTGATTCTACGGGTCAAATTTATTTTAGGGGTTGCAAGAGCAGTGATTGCTCTCCGGCACTTCTAATTTTATATCTCTAAACATTTTCAGCAAATTACACGTTGGCGGTTCCAAATAATTACTTGCAGCCGAACTAACGGGGAAACTGAGGGGGAGTCAAAAATTCAATGACAGTTGCGTCTCGCGGGAGCGTTAATTAAGTGTTTAAAATAAACGTCGCGCAACGGGGGCTAATTGAATCAACAATGTCGCGGATTTAATTCGTTGCCGATTGAATTCGCTGAATCGCTGATAAATTATCCCGCGGGTTATATCTAAATCGATAAGCGTGTTTGCGCTTCGGCGCGTGTAATTAACGACTCAAACGACGAGCCATTCCACGTCGTAGCACACGAAGCTTTGCAATCATAGCCATCGATTGAAAGTTTGGATTCAAATTTCTATTGAAATTTTAATATTTCAAACTCCGCGTTCGAATTCATCGTGGGCGTTTCATGGCGAGGATAAAAACGGGAAAATGGTAGATTGACGAATCGCAGGTTGGATCGAAGTTGACGTGTTTCACGATCGCAGCCCAAAAGAAATCGTTGGCCTGATTAATCTAATAATAACCAACCGCGACAGCTACCACGCGGCTAATGAGAGTTGAGCAGTTTGCGCGCGGCACGTCGATCTGAATACCTTCACGCGAATTTGCATAACGATGCCAAAGTTTTTCAGCGATTGGTGTTTAATCGACCATTGCTCCAGGACGGATAATCAATTTTCCTTAAATGTCTTTCTTGGAAGTATACTAAAATATTCATTCATATTTTTTTGTAATTCTTTTTAAAGACTGTGGTATTAATTCATTATACATATATGTATACTTCGTTTCTATTGGAAGGCTACTCTTTCCAGAATTAAACTAGACACCTATAACTGGTTAAATCACATACGTTCAATATTAATAGAATACCTCATGCGGCTAATATGCACAATGAACTCGCACGCGTTGTTTGCACTAATTAAACTAATACTGTCACTAAACATTAAAGCACCTAAGGCGCACAGCGATCGCAATTTCAAAATAGCAAAAGGAAATATAAGTATCTGTAGCGGGACAAGCTTAATGTGCACGTTTATTTGAATTATACCAGCAACAATTCTGTTCCTCGGTCACCACGGAGAAAGAAAGGAAAACGTAATTAATAAACGCGACGAGAGACACGGTGGGAACAGCGATTACGCTTTTCTCGCGAGGATTCCATTATTCTTGGCGCAGAAGGCAGCTCGCACGAGCATTGCCTCGAGTGCTCGCGAAGCTGCTTCCTTTGTGAAGTCTTTCTTCCTTTGAGCGGCCGCGTATCTTTCCGCGAGGGCTCAGGAAACGAGAGAAAGGGAGCAAGGAGAGGGGAAAGAAAAAAGAAAAATAGAAGCTTGGTGGATGCTGGTGTCGAGACGAACGATCCCGGCGCTCCCTTTTGTCGGAGGTAATCGCGATAATTGAGCTCCATTCCGCCACTCCGCTCTGTTCTCCTTTAATAAAATGTCTTCGTGAGTGTCATATCTTTCGCTAGTTACATTGTAACGGGGTGTGTCACGAATCTGTGGCATTGTTATCGGACAACTGGCCGGCAGTAATCGTGGTGATAGTTAAAGTGGACTTAACGTTCGTACAATAGAGTTTCGGGACTGAATCGGCCACCTTTACGGCAAGAATATGGATATTACGCGCACGGTAGAAGCGTTTCCTTCCCGGCCCATGTGCTATTCGAAGATATGGCACAGGGACTAGTAGCAGCCCTGCCAGTGGAGATAGGGTTAAATTGTTCCAGTTAAAACCAGGGAAAATCCTCCTTACGCGAGAAACTTCGTTATTATCCGGATGAATTCTTAATTCATACAAACGATCGGCTCTGCTATTTCTGCATTCCAAAGTAGGAGAGCCGATCGAAAGAGTTTGGACACGATTAAACAGCGCTGTGTTCGGCAACCCCGCGGGCTATTACGATAAGGTCCGGCCAAATTGAATGTGTAATTAAATCGAACGGATGGACGAATGAAATAATGGGTGTCATCTGATAATGACCGCCTCCGTTGTTCTGCAGAGTCATGGATCCGGCTTCGTGCGGCGAACCGGGGGATTAAAGTCGCGTCCCCTTTGTGATCCGACAATACACTTTGCTCCCACCGCACCGCGGACCGCGGCCCATAATTAATTGATCAGCGGTCGCAGATATCGCGTGTCCGTAACACCATTAGTTATCAGTCGGACGCTTCTAGCCGCCCCGTTCCCCTCCGCTCTCCTCATTAAGCGATCGAAATTGTTTCTCGGGAGACTTTCGTCAAGGTGAGCGGTATAGATTTCGCGAACAAAGGTTTAGAACAGATTGGTAGATGTAGATAGGAGACGTATGGCGAAGCATATGGCCCACATTTCGATTATCCCGTAGAAACCAGGCCGTTCGTCCGTGAACGAAGATCTAGAAACACTGTTGGCGAACGATACAAATTTGCACACGATACATCGAGTCCAGGAAGAATGCGCGTTGCGGAAGGGATTCAATTAAACGCGGTGAAAGCTACTTTCTATGGGTCGACGGATCCGTGGAGCATACACGTCACGTTCAAAGCCGGGCTTTACCCGTTACACATCGGAACTCGGCAACGTCCATCGTTTATGCTCCAAATCGTGCGGCAGCTCTATGGAGTAACAAATTGAACGTTCATGCGCGGAACCTGCAATCCTATCGCGAACAAATCCGCGAAAGTGAACGGAGCCGGCGGAGAAAGAAGGTAAGATGAAAGTCGTCCGGGAGATGGATCGAAGTTACGCTGGGCTTGACCGATCGATCGGAACCATCGGTTTCACGGATCGGACACACCGACGACGAGGCCTTACGAGTGCCCCGACGCCAGCGCGAAAAGTAATAATGGCAGATAGTCGCGGTCAGATAAGGTGAACTGACACGAGCCATCACCTCGAGCTCCGTCCGTTGTCCGTGGACGAGAAAGGCTTTTGCCTTCTTCTCGCGTCGGGGGTTTCCGTTTGTGTATTCGGTTACCCTGTTCCCGCCCCGGGGGGAAGAAAGAGAGCAGCTACTTCGGTGTTTCTGTCCCTTCGCTCCGTGTCGTCTCTCCGCATAACCCCGGGTCCGATGCGCAGAGAAGCGTGCATTTTCTAGTAAAAGCCTAGAACCGTGGTCGACAGCTCCTTCCTGTGTATCCTTTCAGGTCGCTGCGGTAACGGATAGAAGAAGGAACGAGAAACCGTAAATGGGCTGATGTTATCGAGAGGGCCAATTGTTCGTTTACACCCTGTTTGCTTAGCCGTGCGACGCGAAAGGGTTTCCTCGCAGCCAGGAAATTACTGTTAACGCGAAAACTGGTTCATCATCGAGGGGACCTGACTGAGAAACGTTCGATGGCCAGTCGAACGATATCGTTTCGTAATGACGGTGTGCGCCGAGTCAGACCTGAACGGTTAGCTACGTTCTTGGTGGAATTTAATCTTCGCCAGTCGGTTAATGAAACTGACGCGACGATCGAGATAAATATAGCTGAATCGAGTTAAACGGGGGGGTAGACGTGAAAATGGTAGTTACTTTTTTCCCTCTACCTCCTGACGGTGAGCTGGAAATTGAATCCGTATTCTATAGGAAGCTTTATATCATCAGACGTTTCGCTTATACACGCACAGACACACACCTACTCAATTACCCGGCTTCCCGTTCAAATGCAAAGCCCGTCCGTTGAAAGCATTTAACGCATACGCTCGATCGTCGAGCACCGAATAATCAAAGCAGCGCGGACGAGCGGGTTAAGAATTTCCTTCAATCCGGCATTAATGCTCGATTAAATCGCCGAATCCGTACAAGTGCACCAGTGAAGAGGAATGGAGAGAGCGTCGCGGTGTATATGAGTCGACGCTTCCTTGCCCGTTCACCGAACCAGCAGCGTCACCAGCCCTGCCACCGGTCAATCAGAAATGTTATTCAGTAAACCGCCGCAGCGCGCCGCGCCTTTAACCAGTGTATCGCATTAAACGGAGTCCTCCTTGTTGTAAAACCCCCGTTTGCTTCTTTCGCGGATGAATTATTCATGGCCCCGGCTCAATTCTGCAAGGGGGTCCGACTCTCTGGAAGTCAGTCAGAAATACAGGTCCAGATTATAATAGACGCTCACCCGTTCGTCCGACTGTACCGTGGAAATACTGGAAACGCTCTCCCGTTCTTCTCGTTTTCTTTCCCTGAACCGTCTCAACAGCCCCTCGGAATTAAGGGAAGTACACGAGGTGGCGAGCATTTCCATGCTGGAGTTTCGCGCTGAGAGGATCTCCCCTGGAACCACCCACGATGAAAATGTATAAATTCTTAGCGTCTTTGAATCGTTCCACTGTGAACGCAGTACGGGAAAGGAGTTTACGTCGGGAATTATGCGAAAATGTGGGTCAATCGGCAGTATTAGGCTTGCAGAAAATTTGAAGAGAACAGAAGTAGGAGCGATCGTATGAACATTATTTGCAATTCACTTTTTTGTCTCGTGAGCGCCCCGAGTCTATATCACAGACATCAGGATCGTGTAACCAGACCGCACGAGCCAGTTAACAAATTTATTAAAGCAATAAAATGGAATCCTGCTCCGGGATTCGGTTACCGGGCCTTTACTTCTAATAAACGATCGCAATTATCGTCGAGAGGGCACGTTTACGATATTTCGAAAGCGATGGCAGCATCGGGACATCATTTTACGCGTCGTATGAACAAATGAGTGGCGTTTGTATTTTTGTCAAACGGACGGCGAGTCAAGTTCTAGTTGCATGCATCACCGAACAGCCGGCTGGCCAAATTTATCGCGGTATCGAACTTGACTCGCGTTTAATACTCGCGAACCATGCGAACGGTCGCGTGAATTCAACGAGCGGGGGCCCGAGTTATGATGCAGACTCGCGGCAGAACTGGAATAACCGTGGATCGTGTTAAATCCCTGGACTGGGTGCGCGACTCTATGATCAATGTGCCGCTATCGAGACGGAACGAAGACCCCGCTCGTGTTCCACGAACGCTGTAACGGTTCGGGATGAAACCAAATACTGTTCGACGCTAATGAATCGCGAACAGCGTGCAGAAACTTCTTGGAGTGATTATGGGCATCCGTGATTATTAATAATTGTACGCAGAACAGTGCTTTATTGTGTTTATGCACGTATAAGTTTACTTCTAATTATGAATCGTGCTTGTCAAAATGTTTTCTCCTCGTTGTTAGATTTCAATCGCGATGCTTTAAAGATGCTCTTTTAAAGGCGATGGATGGAATTTTTGTTTGAACAATTTATCGGAGGTTTCGTAGGAATTTGTTTCTCGCGAAGTTGATTGCTTTAATTAATTCAGGCATTGTTAAAGAACATTGGTGCGAATGAAACGGTTTAATGCGTGCTGAGTCGTTCGTTCCCGATTGTATTTTGCCCTTTCCTTTACACCCTTTCTTTACATCGGTTCATTGGCACTTTTTTTACCCATTGCTGATTCTATCTCTCTCTCTCGCGCTTCTCAGCATCCCCCGAATATTCGTAGACAGATAATTGCTGCTATAAATTCAAGATTAATCGAGCCCAACGCTGGCTGTCGTTGCCTCCTCCTCGCAAAATCCATTTCACATTGTAAATCAATCGGATCGTTTCTCTTCGCGCATTTGCCCGCACCACCTCCCGATAAAACTTCGACACTCTCTCCCCTTTGGCGGAGATGATGCTCTCGCGAACACGGGATTACACTGCCCCGGAACTTCGCCCTCGAACCCTCTTTCCCTTTCTTTCTCTTTTTCTCTCTCCGACGAACCAGCGCGATCGAATCTCCCAATTCACGCGCATTTCATTTTCACGCGCCGTTTGGAAACTCGTCGGGGGTTTTGGCTGGGGTCGAGATGGATTGAACCGGGGAACTTTGTTACGCCTGTGATATACAGATTAAAGAAGGACGTTGTCCAACCATTTGCACCCACCCCTCATGCAAATCTGGGATCAGGTGTTCTTTCTAAATCCCACTTTCTTTTTATTACAATTAATTTCGTCCGATGCGAACGGAAAGGTTCAAGGATTCCGCAATAAATGTACATACTCCCAGCAAAATTACCGGATGGGTTACACGTATCCAAGCATTCGTTCCGAATCAATCGGCTCGTTAATCGATGAGCAATCTCATCCCTCGCAACAACGGGCTTGTACTCGATTTGCACGCAACGCGGGTTCGTTAATCGACTAATTCGCGGCACGACGAAGGTGGCCCAATAAGACACGCTCGGTGTAAACTCGAGATCGAGCCCGGTGAGCGCAGGAGAGAAAGCAACGGACGAAACGTCCGATATCGTGGCTGGATGGATAGGTGGTCGTGCCCGGGAATGGGCACGCCTTTCGAGCCTCGATCTCGCGCGATTTAGGGCTCTTAATTATATGTGCGTGGAGCAAAGGAACGCGCGCGATCGGGGCGGCGGAGTCGGCTTCTCCTGTGTATGCGGTCGCGCGCGTACACCCGCGTCTTCCACCCTCTTCTGCTCCAACCCGCAACCCCCTTATCTCTGTTGCTCACCGCGCGCATTATGAATAAGTATACACGTCATATTGACGCTTGTAGCGAGGCGTGGTGTGCCTCAAGCATTGACCGGCCGAATCTGACCGATCTTTTCTCTTGCATCCTTCTCTGGGATGCATTTCGCAGGAGTGCGTGCCCTGGCGCATATGTAAGGAATGCTACCTGGAAGTTGCGATTATTCAACTTTATTAAATTTTTGTGCAGCATAAAAAGAATTGTACCCGCGTACATCAAAATCACATTTAGGACCTACAATGCATTAACAAAGATAGCGCTTTTGTATAAAAGAAAATTGAATGCTTGGTAAAGAAATATTTTGAGCGATACAAGTAGGCTGCACCTTCTTGGAAAGGGTGTGCATTTTATGAATTTTTGTGGTCAGTGGAAATTGACGGAGTAGTGTAATTCAAAGCAATATTTAATACCGGAGGTGGAAGTGTCAAATTCGAAGTGACGTATTCATAGCTTCTGTGTCGAGAAGGTTCGGTGTGACAAGTATTAAATTTCGCGAGGACTAAGATTGAACGAGCTCGGGTTTCCTTTGCCTTCTGTTATTAATGGTAATTTAGAAGGATTTCACATTTCTAAGACTCTGACGACAAAACCGTCCTCGCATTTCCTATGAAATCTCGAATGCCGGGTCCCATTTATTAGGTCATGCCAATCTAACATAAATCAGGAAGCCTCGATACTTGAATATCCTTCGGATGTGTGCTATTTTTTCTCCTCTTCCACATGATTCGTTTAAAAGAGTGCGGTGCAGCATCTCGTACCGCGCTGCGTGATCCCTGCGGTTCTGCGCCGCAAAGCCTCAGCGATTCAGACGCCTCGCAGAAAGACTAATGGTATCGGTGGATCGCGAAATCGGTCAACTCCCTGCCGCACCGCGAGACAAAGTCATTCCCCGGGTGTATATCCGTGAAATGAGATCGCGGACTCCTCGATGATCATCAGTCAAACGTCGGTGCGCAAGGAGGAGCCGTCCCTTGCACGAGTGTACACACGCGGGTCGAGAAGTGACTCGCGCGAAACCGGGCGTCGAGTCCCGATTCCATTGCGCGAATCATCCTTTCTGGAGCGTGCCGCGGCCGAATGGATAACGCTTAACTTGTAAATTGCTCGCCCGCCGGGCACGCGGTACGCCCACAATTAAGAAACCTTCGCCAGCGAATCGATAAACCTAGATCGTCCGTGGCTGCCGAGCATGATCGATCGATGCGCGCGCTCCGCTGCACGAATGCAGTCCGGGATCGATCGAACCGGCGAGAGATTCGTCGTTCACCGGGACGATCGTCGTAATCCACCGTCTCGAAATAACAAGCTCTTTGATTGCATGCTATCGCTTCCGTGAGTGGATTACCGAAAGCGCGTCATCGATTCGACAGAGGTCGTGGGCTCATTGACGCGAACGCGTACCTCTGGGTTACTACGCTCGTCGGCGGATTGCCTAACACGGAGGATCTCGACGGAGAAATTACGAGAGTGATTCGAAGCATAAAAGATCTCTAACAAAACACAAACCACCGTCGAAAACCTTATTAGCGGCGACCCACCGTTTAGGACACGATCTATTGCGATCTACGTAAGCTTACGGTGGACCCAGCACTACGGACATTCAAAGTCCAGAAGACGCGCGGTGGCGATGGAGAAAGGGCTTCGCGGAGGATGATATTAACCCGTGGCGCGGCCCGTCCCGGACAAATCGCCTATTTACGATCCTCCAGTACAATGGAGGAATTTTTAATCCTCGCGGCCGGACCACGCGCGGACTTAGCGGCCGCGTGTAAACTTCGTCCTCCCGTAGACCGGCGAAAACGCATACGGTTCCGTTGGTTATGACGCGCACGTGAGGGGAACGAACCAGGGACGACCGGGGACGAGGAAACGGGAAGAGAAGCGGACGTGTGTGCATAAACATGTCAAGGAGCCATTATGCAAATTTTTAAATACGACGGGACCATATATCCAGCGGGCTGAGTGTGAAAAATAAAATTAGCATTGCCACAAATGTTTTTTGGCTTAAGACCGCTCCGTTCGCCCGCACGTACCAACTGCCCGCCGGTACCCCCACCGGCTCTCGCAGTCACCGTTGTTAATACCGCTCTGACTAGCTTCGAGGAACCATTCTCGCGGATCCGCTCCCCCATGTTGCTGGTCAGGAAAATTATATTCCTCTTTCCGAGAAAGCGGTCTCACACTCCCGATGCAGAATTTCGCCGCAGCCGGACGTCGAAGACCGTCTTCTTCCTTCACACGAGCAACCGAAACCGCGAACATTAATTCCCAGCCGTCTTTGGACATCCGGAAGCTGCGGAATTCTGTTCGACAAACCGCTCGTATAAAGATCGCTGACAAATTGGACCTACCTGGTAGGGAATTTGTCGCGGATCTCGATGCCGCCAGAGAAAAGGAACGCGCCGCCGTGATCAATTTTTTATCGCGAGCAATTCGTGGAAATGTCCGGTATTTCGCGCGGCGCCAACGGTCCCCGGCATTAATTTTCACGCCAACGAATTGGTAGTCGCCGGCTTGCCATTTGTCTAGATCGAGATAACGCTTCGGGAAGATCGTCTACCCCCCGAGCGACGCGGCGTCCCAACGCCGATTCCGTTGGCCAGCGCGGACAGACCAGTTTTCCTTCGCTTAACATCGCCGCTTCCTTTCCCGCGCGACGCGTCGCTGTCGGAATCACATCCGCGAGTTGCAATTGCAAGTTCCACTTGGGATTACGTAACCCCGAGGATTCTATTCTAACGGGCTCCGTCAGTCATTTCCGGTTATGGTAAATGAAAGTCGATCAGCCGCGAGCATACGATTGCCTCTCGTGCACGATGGGCGCGAGCTATCATTTGCCAATCCGCTGTTCGCCTGGATTTAAATGATGGAACGATGGGAAACTGTACTTGACGGGGATCGGGGGCATTATTTAACGGAGCAACCGGGAGTGCAAGTCGGAATTGAAAGGAAATTGCTTAGCGATAAATGCCACAGTTAACCGAAAGAGCGTAAAAAGCAGTTGATTTCGATTCTTTTGTTTCATAAATGTCGCAATAAAAGGAGGGAACTGTATATACATATACTGCGAAGCGGGACAGTCGGCCAGGTTGAACGGAGATCATTAAAGTTACCTATCAGTTTATAATAACACCGGATAAAATGTACACCCTTTCCGTCGTAAATTTCACTCGATCGTAGACAACCGAGCAAATGGAACACGTTCGACGTTCCGCGCGTTTATCGCTGAACATTTCACGGCTATGTAGTTTACCACTGATCACTATGTTTCAAACGTTTTTGCGGCGGGGCTCGTTCAGCGAGGACTAATGGAGCCCGCGGATACTTCCCGTCATTATTTTTTCCTCCGGCGAATCTCCACGCGAGTGGATCGTATCGATGCAGAGGAATATAATAGGCCGAAGCAGCCGCAATGTTTTACACGTATTACCGTTAAATTGCTTCGCATGCTGAAAATTTCGTTTCTTATCAGCGGCCGTCATCCGGTTGCCTCCGGTCTCTTCGATTTCCACACTTACTTTTTACTCGGACCATCTGTCAATCTCGAGTAAGCTTAATGCGTGAAAAATGTAGCGTATGAAGATACAAAGCTCATATGCAAACCATTCCTCGATGATACGGACAGACTCGAACAATGTGCAGGGAGCAGTACGCGAATGATTAAAATAAACCATAAATTGTTAGGCATATCCAATAATGGTATATTTAATTATTAATTTCGTCTTACAATGAGAACTGTAATATCTGTTTTACTGCTAAATTTGCGTCACACTGCGATTATATTCGCGCATGTTGCTCAAAATTAATTCGTATAAAATGAACGAACAGCTGCCCGGTATAATTAATAATTATTATTCTACCTGCATTGCATAATAAAGTAATCGAACCGAAGGGATTTTCGCTTTATATTTTGACATCACGAAGGAATCGGTTCATGACTTATAGAATCTTTTTCACTCGAAATACCCTCCCTATCGTGCTCGCGAAATTTTCATCGCAGAACCACCACCCCATACGTGAGCCCATAAAAACAAGATGTATATTTTCTCGGTCGAACGGTTCATTTCCTCGGCGTTTCCAAAGGCCCGGCCTCTCCCTCGAATTGCGTGAATCACCCCCTGGAACTGCACTCGTCGCCGTCTGCGGATCGACGGCCTAAGAGACGACGAGGCTCACCATAGCCGAGGAACCCAGCCGAGACTGCGGCGGAAATGAAGGAGTTGATATATCTGCTCGAGCGCCATAACTCACTTAGTACTTGCATATAGCCCTCGCGTCCTCTCCGTTCCGCCTCTCTTTCGACCCGTCCTCTCCCCGTTGTCTCGTCCTTCTGTCTGCCCTTATCTTCCGCGCTCCACGGTTGTTCCTCGTCCTTTTCTCATAGACGCGCGAGCATAATCTCGGGTCCGTTTCCTCGCGTTGGCCACGTACTCGCGTGCACACGTGGGAGTCGATTCCCTTGCTCGGGGATGCAGGTACATACGTACACCGGACGAGTACCTGCGAGCAAGTGACGAACAAAATGCTTCGATGAGCGGGGGAGGGGGCGGCTAAGCTCTGACCCACGGGCTGCGAAGCTGATTCGTACGATCTTTGATCCCGAGTAGCGAAAAGGGTAGAAACGGAGGAAGAGAACGAGCCGTACAGGAAGGTGAGCGTTGGACCATCGCCGGTCGAAAAGCGATTACGGGAACGTTTAATGCCCCGTGCTAAATTATGCAATTACCTTTATGTCCGGTAAAGGAGTGTCTAGGATACTATACGTACGCTCGCGCAGGTATGCAGCCTTCTCGCATACGTCGGGTAGTTTTCTACGCGACGCGCGTGTTCGCGCGAACGTATGAAGTGCACGCGCTTGGGTACCTGTTGTTCCATCGTGCTAACCAAGACATACGCCCCAGCGGTCCGCTATCGTTTCCGTTCGAGGCTCAAGAGCGACATATATCAAGGCCTGCCCGCTATTACCATCGCCGCGACGTTGTCCACCGGCACCATTAACGACGTCCCGTGGGGTACGAGCGCGGCACACCGTTCGACTAATATTATTATCGTCGTCATATTATTATTCCCCGTGACTATTAGCGGCGCCGGCACCGAACGACCGAACGGATCCTGCCTCAGGTTAATGTCGTTGTCCCTGTAAGCAAGAGAACAGCCGTATCTATCGGAGTTGCACAGCACGTGGGTGGGGTCCATTTAGGATGCGTGCGTGGCAAACGCTTGCGCGTAAAGATATTAGCGTAAGACATTAGCGAAGGTCGGATCTGCGAGCGTTCGTACCACTTGCAGCTTCATTACGCGGATATCTAACAAGATACTCTGCCGCACGCGGCGAGTCTATAATGCAGTAACAAGTGTCGCGCGATCGTAACGAAAATCGACACCCGCTTTTACGGTAATAGAAATAGGCGAAATTGTCAACGTATTGCCCATAGATGGAATAACCGCGTTGTCGGGCATATTTAAATGGAATACCTGTATTCCGTTATTTGCACGCATACGCATACATACACGCGCGTTGCAGCCACGGTGAACTTTGTAACTCTTGATAAAATACGAGCAAAGAGCGCGCGCTATGTCGCGTTCGGCCTTTGCAGGGGGAATAAAATACTGCCGACCGCGGTCACATCGACGTTTCCCGACTTGTCGAATAATATTTTATTACCAAACGTATGCACGTTATCCGATTATTCGAGGCATCGAGTCGCTTACCGTGCGGACGTAACGCGCCGACGTAGGTGTGTCAATGCGGCAAATGGAAACTATAAGGATCGCGTTTGAGCCAAGGTCTCCCTGGTATCCGCTGCCTACACTCCGCGACGCCTTAACTCTCCTACTCTTCTTTCTTCTCGTGCGCTAGCCTTGAATCGCGAGATTCTTTTCCCGTACAGACGGATAAAATATGTAAATGCCGTTACATCTGGAACGAAGCTGGGAATAGACGCTCGACGACGCCTCGGCGACGTTGCACAAATATAGCGATCCGTTCTGGAAGTGTTCGCGAACGACCGCGTGAAGCAATATCGTTTAAATCGATAAATTGGTATTCATCGCTGAATACGTATCACGGAATTATCCGAACATAGAACATTCCTGGAAGAGCCGAGGCACACATTTGTCGAACACGCTATAATTTATAGAAGCGAGTCTGTCGAGAGCGGTACGAACCGTTCGCCACGTTCACTTTCATAAAGCGGAACGACACAGGGAGGACATTTAGCAGCGGGTATTGGGAAGTACACACGTTCTCCCGTCGAGCACGAAACGTTCCAGAGATCGACGAGAAGCAATGAGAGACTGGAAACGGATACATTCCGGGCGCGCCCAGTCTTGATTCGAGCCCGATGCGAAAAATACGAATCAATTACTCGAGGCTAACGCAAGTTTATTAACCCTTAATTGACAGGGTGAGAGACTTGTCTGTCAGGATGGAGCCGATTTGAGGCTGACTTAGACACTGTGGATGAAATACGTGTTTCGCCTGGCTAAATAAATGAAAGTGCGTTTAGTGTAAGAGGTGTAGAAGGTTCACTAATGAATAATAAATGTTATTTATGACACCGTTTGCTTGTACGCTTTCGTGCTCGCGGATTAATTAAAACGGTCTTTACAGAATTGTACATGATTCTATGAAATACAATATTCATAAATGCGATTTCCGAGAAAAGATATTTAGATATTTATTGTAAAGATATTTTTTAACACGAACGGCATCGCGAGAACTACTTGTCTGGTAGCCTTGAATTACGAAAGACCTTCGAATAAAGCATGAAATATGTACCCTTTTTATTGAATCTAAAATAAGATGGAGATACCGCTGGGACCAGCGCGTGTCATTTTAAAGCGGCAAGGTCAACCGATGCACGGTCATTCGAGATGATCATCTCGGATGCTATTATCTGGATAATGCGCGATGTGCCTCCGCAAGGAGATACGTACGATGCGCAACCGGGACAATGAATTACGCTCGAAGGGTGCATCCGCTGCTTCGTCCTCGCCTTTCTCTTGTCTGTGGCAACCGCGACGGATCGTGCAGTATCAAGAAAAAGAAAAAGAGCGACCTTTGATCTCTGTTGCATGTGTACGATCATTGATTCTGTTGCCTCCGCACCATTGCGTCGCTGTGCTGTCGACGAAATACAGGAGAATACAATCTTGTTTTGGGAAACTGGGCTTTCGGATTATATACTTTTAAAACAGTGGCTGCTGCGGCTACAAGTTCGTTACGATAATTCCGGGAACAATTCTCGTCATCTCGATATGAATTCTCATTTCCATTTTCATATTGCTAAGTGTCTCCGCGCAACACACATTTTTGTCCGTCCGCCATGAACTCATTCCTGATGCATACATATAAATTTGAATAGCGAAGCCCGACTGTGATATCTACGCCCAGCATTGTCCAACTTCGCTGGGTGTCGTGCATGTAAATACCATTCAGGCATTTCACACGTTCTCTCGAAATGTAATAATGAAACCAGCTCGCACTGAAAGCTTCCAAATGTCCTACTTACCCCTTTCCCTATTTCACCACAGTTCAATCACCCTACCAACCACTAAATTGAAATTTTCGTCAAATCCGCGAAGCCTTGCAGTTCGTCAATCAATTAAATTCCAAGCGCAGCACACCACTCGAGTCCCTCATTGACAGACAAGAGAATGCTTTCTAGCTGGACCAAGGGACTCGAGCATTCCTCCACGAACAGCGGCGCTGGAGCAATGGGGTCGCGGATTCCACGGCCACCAAGATGCATCACGCTGTAATTCCGCCGTTAATTATCACGGTCTCGCTATCGTCGCGTCGATACTGAATGTCGGGATCGGTTGATCGTAATCAACAGTCTGATAATTACCGGAAGTAGATCGGTCAGCGTCGTGTGTCAAAGCTGTCCGCGCAAAAAAAATACGCCCTGGTGGTCGGGATGAAACCGCGCTTCTCGAACGGCATGCGTGAGCGCGCGACTTAACGTTTCATTAACCGTATATTAGCGCGACTTGAGTTGTCGCGCATACGTCACGCAGATAACGTTGTCCGGGCCGGGGAGAATGTACGACGAGCTTGGCAGATAAGCGTAAGGAGATACGGGACGGTTAAGTTACGGCGTGTCCGCTGATGCGAAATGTGCTAGCGGGACGTGTGGCTTATAAGCTGCTGCCAAAATCGTGGGTACAGCCGTGCGGCCACTACGGGGAGGAGTTCGCGAGACTCGGGACGCCTCCTCTGGGGAACGTTACGACGAGCGGATAAGGATCGCGGGGCACTTTTTAATCCTGTTGCTTTAATCCCGTATCGCGTTATTTCGGTGCGGAGCGTGGATTCATCGCTGGCTTGAGTTTCATGCAAGTTGCGCACACGCTTCTAAGTGATTACTTAGACGCGAAATTTTTGGCGATTCTAGAAGGCGGCTGGCGCTTTTGAAGAGCGTTAATTAAAAAAAAAAGAAGAAATGTACAATTTATATTTTCATTATACTTTTTCCTGGAAGCCATTCGTGGAGAGCGATTTAGTACGCGGATAATTTTCAAACAGGATCTCCAACCTACTTATACCGTTTCCTTCGAATGCGGCTGAAAAAGGTTAAAACGCTCGTTTCACGGTTCTCAATGAACGCGAGCGAAACTGGCCAGAAATATCCCACTGTAGACCCAACACGCCAATTACACGCGATCCCGCCGAAACAGGAGGAAAGAAAGCGTGGAAAAGAGACGCGTATCGGAGGCAGAAAATCATGCGGGTTAAAATAGCCACGGCCGCTCCACGCGCTGATACATTTCCATTCATAAATATACACCGCGAGGGTTCCCGACGCCCGATTATCCGGCTACGAAACACGCAACTCCGCGTACGCTTCTCGATTGTACTAGGAGCGAGCAGCATCGAATGGGAAGAGTCCGGATGAAAAAATGTGGTATCGAGCGAAGAAAAAAACGCCCGCTGTCAGAAGGAGAGAAAAATTGAATCACGCAATCAAGAATCTGCACAGTAATCGTGTCCGTGAATTGTTTGAGAGGGAATAATTAATCGTAACGCAGTCCAAGTCGACTGATACCTTCGCTCCGGGCTATTTTCTTTGAAACCAAAATTAGTGACAGGAAAGGAGGAGAAAACATAAAGCGAAATGATACAGACGACAAAGATGAAACAGTTGAAACCACAAATGAGAAGCTAGTGTATTTACATACGAGCAGAATCTCTATTTTTAGTTGCAGTATCATTGATCAACGTTTCCACGTTTCTCGATCTCAGAATTACAAAGAGTGGAAGCAACTAGTTGTACGGTGAGTACAGAAACGGTAACGCAAAACTCGCGAGGTTCCGTACTCCCTGAATCTCTCCAAGATCAAACCACCCCATCGACGGCGTTCGCACGTTGACTATTACGCTTTAACGAGCCGCGGAGTAATTATAGTGATCACGGAAGGAGAGAAGGCAGCGGCCTCGCCTCCGTTCGCGGAACGTGGAATCGATGCGTCCGCGAAATTGTTTCGCAACGCCTCGAATCTGATAGCGGCATGCTCGTTTCGCGTCTGAACCTGGTTGTCTCGACCATCGTTTCGAGACGCGAAAGAACGCGATGGCACCGGTGTCGGCTGGACCGACGACTGCAAGATCCAGGCAGGACGAGAGCCGACCGATCACGATCCAACCCTTAAAGGTACGCTCGGCTATACTTCCTGGTGCCGTTAACGGCGTAAACTACAGAGATCCCCCGATGTTTATTGGGTCGTTATGGAAGGACGCGACGGGGGGGTCGAGGTGTGAAAATTTCGCGTTGCGCGCTGGAAACCGAGAGAGATACCGTGCGATCTAACGAGACACCGTGGGTGCAGACAAGTTCAAGGATGCATCCGTGCCTCTGTTGGCGATAATAGATAGCCAAAGACAAGGCGCTCGGACTGTTGGAACTCTCTATGGTACGCAATTCTCATGGCAAACCTCGGGTGAAAGACAATTTTAGACTTTCCAATTCTGTCTTGCTCCTAACAAACTAAGACCGTGGTAGTAAAGATTATTCATTTCACTAGTGATTAACAGTGCCAGTAAATTTCTCCGAGATATTTCGTTTCACGTGCCGAGGGTCACTTGTCAGTCCTCCAACGTATCGTACGAGGAAGTTCTTCCATGAATGCCTAATTAATTCCGTTTCGATACAAGCACAAAGTCTTGCCCCGCGTCCCATGGCCACGGCCGATAATAGTTCCCCACGTTAAGATTACAGCCGGCCCGTATTATGGCGGTCGCGGAATTTTAATTCGCTGAAAGCTTGAACGCCCACGTGCGCGAACCCCGGTAATTGATCGCGATTTAGAAGCGACTGCGGTAATATCCTGCAATTTCCTTCGGATGATTTGTCGTTCCGTTGTCTTCCGCGTGAACGCGGAACTTCCTGTCCAATAACATTCGCCGCGTTATTTAGCTCCTTCGTTGCCTGCGATGTAGCGAGGAAGTCGTGTGGGCTTCGATAGAATGCTCGAGAATTCCCGAGGGATGACAATTTTAGTAACGGCACGGGAAACGTGGGGAATACGATCTTAGTCTCGTGGACGACCGGTTGATTCGATCGAACGATCGCCCCGGGCGTCAACGTGATGGGAGATAGATCGTTATTAAGAATCCTCCTTAAACGGAACGCAGCCGGCGTACTTAGTTATAACGGAGAGGTCCTTGAGAGCGAGGAGACTGCTAGCTCCAGGGCTGATTGCCTGCCTTGTGGAAACGCACTGCGAGCAGATCGAATTGTTCAAATCTAATTGCGAGCTGGACGAACGGATCGAAGGACGCACGATATCGTTTTCGTCTCTGTCGTTGCGTTTTCTTCGCCTGTCAGATATAATCATCTTTCTTTTCGTTTCTTTAGGACAAACGGTGTAGGAATGTGTGCTGAATTTAGTTTGGTTACCAAGTACGATTTGCATGTTCGATCAGATGAGAAAAAGATATTGGTTAGATGTCTAGTGTGACCTATTTTGTCGCTGCTTCATTAGACGCTCTGGATACCGTCGCGCAAAGTGTGAAAAATGCTATCATTCTATCAGGAGACTGCTTTTAATAGTTATTTTATTAATAAGACAGTCCACAGACACGGAGTTATTTAGTAATGGGTAGTTAAATAATTTTAGGAAGTTCGGAGTTTGCAGCCTTAAACGATCCCTAATGAAATAGAATAGTAGAAAATCGGATTTACTTAATGGAAGATTATATATTCTCTTTGCCACCGATATACGCGCCCCATATAAAATATTTTCTCCGTTTAAGGAACCCATGCCTTATTTTTTCATCGAGCCGACATTGAACGAAAATCGCCACGAATGAAAGGCGCGATTCCCCGAGTTCATTAAGAGTACCAAAGCGAGCTCATCGATCCTCGTTGCCAGCGTTTTCGTGGCGATTTTTCATCCTCACCGCTTATCAGAGGCGATATTGTTTTCGGAGGCGTCGATCGTTTAACACTTCAATATGACTAATGCCCGGGGTGGAACTCGCTCCTCTCCCACCAGTCGAGACCGCAACGGGAGATATGATTTATCGTTTTGCTATTTTTTATCACGGCCAACTGCCCTTGAACATTTGTCTTTGAGGAGGCGCAGAATCGCCGGTGTTATTACAAATGTTGCAAACGCCACGCCATCATGGCCTTCTTCCACTCTGTAAAATGCCCATAGTGTATTGCCTTCGGAGCTCGAATCGATCGTCTGCGCTTGAACGCAGAGAGAAAGCTCGTCGATCTTTAATCTTCGTCATCGATCAACGGTTCCCATGGCGCTGTTCGAAGCGCAATAACTAATACACGTACGCCGACGCTAGTAAACGTTACAATTAGTACCACTATAGTTGCTGGAACAAATTACAGAAGTACACGCTATCGAACAAGACAGCCGTTTCGAATACGCTCGAGGGAGAACACTGTTCGAGCGGATTCGCAGTGTTGTAGCCGTGTGTTTCCAGGACACGTAAAAGTGTCCACGGTTCAGGCCGCGCTCATCGATCATCGTCAATCGTCGCGCGTGTGATCCTCGTAAAAATTCCGGAGCGTTTCCTGGCACGCTTGTTCTCCTCCTCCGTAACGACGAGCCAGATACTTTCATAATTAAAGTCCGAGAGTAGATTGCGCAGCGGAGTTCAAGGCCGACGCTGTAAACACCGGAAGCAATTACGCGGCTCTGGAAAAATTTATTAAACGTTTCATTGCAAGTCTTCTCGAGATTGTTAACATGATCTATTAGGGGTAGTGGGGGGCCAGCATTTTCATTGGGACCATAAATACTCCGAAATTGTGTTTTATAAGGCGACGAAGTAAAGCGGGTCGCCGGGAACTGTAATAAAATTTCATGCACTGCACGTGTACGCACGGCAAGTACCTAGAGAACAGTCTATCGGATTGTATCTACGTTGTAGAGTGGAACATGGAGTAGGGCGATAGTGCTTCCGCGTACGGACTTTTATCCCTGGGATTTGTGGGTGCTAATTTTATCGGTCGTTAAGGAATTGTATACCGAGAGATTTAAGGAACTACTCAAACCATGCATACAGAAACAGAAATCACGCACACACCTAATCAAACAGCCAACGATCGCTTCCTGTCAGATTCCCAATCGCCCAGCATCCACCACGCAGTTCCTCTTCCCGTGAGTCGATTCCAGGAATCCATCAAGCGGCGCAATTCCGTGGCTCGGCGGATCGTTGCCTCGCGTTCCACTAGACGAGAGGCATTACAGCCCGATGCGAGTCGCGGGTTTATTGTGCGGAGGGCGAGGCGAGGCTCACGTACGTGACGGCTGAGACCCACCCCGCAGTTAATACGCGCTCGCGCTCGTTCACCTGTTGGAGCGAGCGGCGCACGAAACCGAGGTGCTGGCGCAGGGGCAGAAGACCGTGTGAATGGGCTACCGTTCTGCGGTCTGCAGCCCCGCGTTTTTCTCGTCGATCGGAATGCAAGCCGGACGGGTATCGAGCACCAGAGGAAAGAAGCGGAAGAGATTCGCGAGCCTGGCACAATCGTTTCGCTCGCGCGAGAACCCCTCGGCTTAGAGCGGTCTACGAAACCGAACACCGGCGAACGACGGATAACAGCCAGAGAAATCTTACGCGTTCCGTTAACCATCGAGCCGCGATCATCCGAGAAATGTGCGACCGCGGCCGCCGAGACAGATCCAGTTCTGGATCGCTCCGTGTCGGTGAGAACACTGTCGACATTCGTCCAGGACGATTCTTCCCGTCGTAAAATAGAAAAGAAATAGAAAATAGTATATACGAGATTAAACTGTGATCTCGTTGCAAAAATACACAAGCCAGTAACTTGTGCCGACCACCGCCCCGGACATAAGTCAACCTCACGACCTGTCCCGGAGAGCTCGCGATTTCGATCGAACTGATTATCACCGGGACACTTTACCGTCCACGTAACATACCTCGACCGACCAGCCGCGGCTATATTTAACTCCGCCGGTTAATCGCGTGTATTCGCAGGGCCAATTTACCGAGACCAAGTTGCTCCGATCGTCAATTATCCGGGATAGAAGTCGCACCCGGTTCGGACAATGGACCCCGGTAGTCGATCCGTAAGAGTTCGATTTGAGTTATCGACACTTTGTACGAATATTATGACCTACGCTTGGAACGGTATTCCGCTTTCTATCCAGGCCCGTTGGGGAACGGTTCCGACGAGACGGCTAATTGCGTCCCCGCGAGCGTAAGGGATCTACCGGAGAAAACGGAGCGATCTTTCGAAAGGTAAGCAGGCGCGGGAGAAACTCGCGCGGACGCGGCTTCCACGCGCCTGTACACACGCCGGATACCACGGATCAATGAATCGCATGCGAGGCCAGTTGTAACCAATTATCCATAGCCATTAGATCGAGCACCGGTGACAGCTACGCTATCGCGACAAGCGTGGAGCTGGTGAACGCCTTTAAATCGTTCCCGACCTAACTTGAAGCGTAGAAAGCGAGAGTCCAGTGCGGCTGGTGCGCGATCGATTCGAGGTTTTCGTAAATGTCCACTGGCCAGGAGACTCCAGTCGAAGGGGCCAGGAATTCCATCGGTCGAATTCAAATATTTCCCAATCATTCCCGGATACAATAGAGAGTTTACGTTTACGCTGAAATTGTTAGGAAAGATAGAAGCATTCAAGGATACTTTCTAGAGAAATGAGAGAGTGGCAGTTAAGCGGCACCCGTTCAGGCTAGACTGAAAATGGATCCCGGCGATCCTCGAAATTCGAATCGGGATTCCGCAAAGTGCGTGGTAGACGATATCTTAATCACAGGAGCGTCAGGAGTGTTCGAGATAAGAGCCGGAGATCCGGCCGAAGCTTTTCCCATACGGCGCAGTAATACCATTCGTGACGATCTTATCTGGAGAGCGAGTTCTGCGAGCATGAAATCGAATGGGGATCAATGAAACACAATGAGATTTTAAGAGCATCGACTCCGAGGATAATCCAGGCTCTCGCGCTGTTCCCCGTATTTGCATCGTCGGAAATGATAACGCGTTCTCCGCCACGTAGAGGATCGCGGCCCCCTCGACTCCTCCGACTTTTTATTTTCTGCGGTATTGATAAAAAGATCGTAAATAAATCCCTGAAAAAAATTTATTGCATTTCCCCATGCTCGAAGGTATTTTTCATCCCACAGTTTGTGTTCACGCTGAGAATATTTTCGGCTGCAAAAGAAGAAATTCTTGACAAATCGAAAACTGTTTCGCACATGGGGGAAACGCGACCGCCTCGCAAGTCTCCGAACCCACGCTCGCTCGGCTTTCGTGAAAATATCGGCAGGATCCAGTCGTGAGCATCTAATGCGACCGCTTATCTCGTGGCGCGTTTTGTACGAGCAGCAGGTAAGCTCGCCTAGGGGAATGCGAAGGCGCGTACGATCGATCATCCGGGCTGCGGGGACCGATCGCACGGGTTCCGGTACGTCGATCCTCGAACACCTTCACGTTCACGCCTCGGATCACGACGCGGAGGAAGGGGTGCTCGATAACGCGCGCCATCGCCACTCTCCTCTCTCCCGAGGAGCGTCGACCGATCAAAAGAAATGCGGAGAAAAAAAGAGAGAGGACGCATAGAGATAAGTGACGCCGCATTTTTTATACAGCCGAACAGATATGACGCGGTGCCGGAATCGTTCAATTTCACAAAAGGTGTCCAGCGACACGTTTATCTGGCGTTCCTTGAAAGGGTTAAACCCCGGACGATGCCCGTCGCATTCCGAGGCGGGATGTAAAGATAATGCGAGGAAGGTGGTTCGATGTAACAGGCACCGTGAAACGCGGACAGGGGGGGAGAGGGATGGTGTGTCGAAAGTGACGATAAGGATTTACTGCGTTTTACGAGACCGAGAGAAAGAGAAAGGGCGGAATATAACCAAGGGGTAAGAAAAAAGAGGAAAGGCTGAAGGGTATTACTTTTACGAGCCTGCCCTTCCTTCTTTTCATTGGTTTTTCCGTCATACCGGGATTCGCGTTGTCACTTACTTTCCTAACGGACACTTAGGATCGATGGAATCCGGAGTAAACTGACCGTTCGAAAGGAATCTCCGCTTCTATCGACAAGTTTCTTTTACTGCTCGGACCGCGCACTTTGCAATGAGTCACGAAAATCTTTATTCCTTTCCATAATCGTAAAACCCTGGCCCACGAATAATCGTGCGGCCCAAAGCGATTCGGTGGAACGAAGATGCTTTCGACGATACTCGAAGATGCGGGAAAAGTGACCGCGTTTCCGTTACCCGAAACGTGGAAACACGTCCGGGTTCTTTCGATCCTTCCGCATAACTATCGCAAGAATTCCTCGTACAAGTGCAGAAACTTTCTCGGTCACAGTTCAGGCGCTCACCTTGCCGAGTTTCGCTACGAACTGAGATTTCGCAGAGCCAATAGGAAGCAGCTGGTAGGGGATGCCGTAGCGGGCTTTAAATCAGCCGGGCTTTCGAGCTTCGACATAAAGACGTCTCGAATTCCTCGGACAGATCGGCGATGCGCGCGTTGTAGCATCGCAGGAGGCGCATATCGACGTGGAGAGGCTCGCCGGCGTCTCGAGCTCCTATGCCCGCGCGTACATCGCGAAAATTTAATGCCATCCCCGCTCGCGCACGCTTAAGGGGCGTATAAAGCATAAACAATGGCCCTGATAATCTGATCGCGCGACACCTTCCTCGCGTAGCCGCCGCTACAACACCACGGGCCTCGAAGCCGCTGGCTCTGGGCACCCTTCGAAGACGAATGTAACGCACCGGTATGTAGAGGCAAAGAGCCGCAGAGCCAGGAGGCCTCGAGCCGTGTACCCATGCAGGACATGGAGCAATTTTAACGTTAGTCGAAGACAGATCGCTTGGAAGGCTAGTTAGAGATTTGTATTTACGACCCCTTGGATATTTGACTCCAATAAAACCATCGAACGACTCTATCATCCTATAGGATGCAGCATTTATATTTTAATAGGAAATCAGTTTTTTCCTTGGCTTGATATTGATTAAAGAGGCAGTGAATCTTAAATATTATTTAATATAGCGTTTTCAGCATACAATAATATAAGATTCCATCGTTATTAGAAAGCATAATAGGTACATGCGTAACGGTTACCCCATTTTTCATTACAAAGAAATGTTAACAATCCATACCGCGCTCTTCTACCGCCGCTATATCAAAGTCAGCAGGATTTATAGGACGCAACAATCACGGTTCTCCGTCGGTGTTTTCTTCGCAATGGAATTTCGAGACCGGCACTCGCGAGACGCCAGTAACGGGAGTGTTCGCGAATTGAAATTCGTCGCGCGAGTCCCCGGGACAGTCTCGGAGAATCCAAAGACGCTGGTCGATCTGCATTCTAACGGGGGATAGAATACATACGTCGTCGAACCGGAGCTGCGTTACGACCGATTTACGATAGTAATAGGCTCTGCGATCGCTGCCGGACCGTGAATGCTAATGCGCGTTTACGGAGTGGGCGTAGCGTGGCAAATCCAATCAAAGCCACGGCGCGGAGTCCAATTTGCGTTTCGCGGTGCACCGAGTTGACAGTCATCGCGATTTTTAACCGGCCATATTCTCGGTCCAACGATTTCTCCGTAGTTTTGATAACAGCTTTTCAACATTTTTATCTGTGACTTTCTTCAACATTCCATGCATGTGTCCGCGTTGCTGATTGCTTTCTGCTTCCCTAACGAATTTCTGGGATCAACGCAACGTCGATTGCTTCGTTTTATCGTAGATTAAAATGGTCGAAAAACCTTGGCAGCCCTTTAGCATGAAATCATTTGCTACAAGTCAAACCAAACCAAAGGCTAATTATTGATAAACATTCGTTTATTTTATTTTCCCTTCTTGCTTCGACTCTGCGCTCCGCCGTTCGTTTCCATATTCCAACGAATTAGCGGAGCGGATGGTTAATTTTGAAATATTCATTAGTCACCCTGAACAATTTGTCGCCGCCTCGACGTGGGTAAATACACGACAAAAATCAGGACGACCCACGAACTCTCGGCCGCTTTTTAATATAACATTCGCGTTTACCAATTTCCGAAGAGAAATACGGAGAAAAGCGAGAGATAATCCACGTGGCGGCGAATAAACGTGCATTTATATAAAGTTCCAACCGGCGACTAATCCGAAGCCAACACACCCAAAGGCGAGGCGTCCGTGATGGAAGTAGAAAAACGGTGACGCGAGGAAAAGGGCGACCGAAAGGAGTCGGAGATTTCGAGGCCAAAAAAAAAGCCGCTCCGAACAGCTGGGGAGAAAGAGGGAAAGGGCTGGACAGGGACGATCCAATAAACACGAGAGTTTATCGAGCTGTTATGCCGGCCGTGGTCGCTTATCTCCTGGACACCCACTTAAACCTCAGTCGGAGTCGTCCAGGTGAACCGCGTGAAAAACCTCACACGTTGACCGGGCTTCGCCGACTGTCTATCCTCGCAGAAACGCGTAGACGCGCCACGATGTAGCCGCGATTTTCGCGGAACAGCGCGATCACTCGTGTGCGGAATTACATACGTATGATCTGTTACCGGACCTGCTTGGCCGGGCGACGATCTTTTCACATCGGAACACTGAGTATTCTACCCTTGGTCGAGCGGAAAATTGTGCGCTCGAAGCGGACGTAACGCGCTCGTTGCGCAATTTTCTACGTTCGGGAAGGAGAGAATGTCTACGCGTACAACACGCGGAGGCTATTGTAGAGACAAATATTTGAATGATACAGGCCAACCACGTTTTGCGTCTTCAATAATTCTGTCATCGATATAGAATTGCAACTGCGGGACGCAAGCTGCAACATTTATGCGAAAACCAATATGAACGATGTAATAGCTGTGCCAAAATCTCTGTTGATACGAGTTGCATGATAAAAATGCAACAACCACTTTTCCTATTGAATAAGTCATGCTGGTATTCGAACATTGATTTAGGTCGAAAAACACTGCGGCTCGTGGTATAAAAAATATCGAGCACTCCATCCACCTCGACCACTGTTTTAATATAAATGCCATCCACTGGGGGGTTGATTTGTTCATCCTGTTTGGGCCAAAACTTTTGTTGGTCTGAAAATGCTGCGCAATTAGGAACGATGGAACTCTTCCGGCTGTAATAAAATCTCCACGCGAACGGTATTTGATAGTACCCTATCAGAAAACTAACCAGAAGCCAATATCGAGGATGATTGTTGAATAAGAATTTGGCACGCGTTATCGCAAGTTGGGCGAGGAACGGTATATACCTGTTCGATGAATCTTCAAGTTCGAATCAGTCGATAACGCGTCCGTGGAACATAAGGTAGGCGCCGTGTATCGATTACGGGAGAATAGAAAAATAATAGACCGTCGTAAAAAGACGATAGGGTGCTAATGATGCACGAGCCGGAGGGTATTTCGGATACGTGGGTTTCGTGTGTACAGAGAGCGGGAGATGTGGACACGTGTAGCCGACGTGGTGCCACAACGTAAAAGTAGCGACGTGGGAATTGATAGTCACGTTTTACTATTTTATGGACCCTCCGTTACACAATAGCATTCTGATCATAATGAAGTTGGTCCGTGGAAGCTGAGAATTTACAACGGTTTTTAGATAAAATGCTTTGCTTCATCCCCATCAAATAAAAATATTTCCCGATAGAGAAAGAAATTTACGTAAAATCACGTCCGAGATGTAATCGTTCACAAGAAATTAGTCCTCAAGGTAAAAAAATGCATACTTAAGGATCCGGTGAAAAAGAGCAAACGACATTCAGCGCAAAGTAGCTCAACAAACCCTCGAGACCATTATTATCACCCTGAATCCCGTCGAGGTCCATCAAAGACACCCGTGAAAATCGTTTCCACGAAAGTCACCCTCTGGTGCGAGCGCTAACGATCGCACCTAAACCGCGGCGAACAAAAGGCTCCTCCACTCGTGCGCCTCGCGTTTCCCAAACAGCGCTCGGTCGAGAGGTCGAGCCCTTAAAGCCGGCGCTGGGAAACGTGAAAGAGTCGCGAATAATATAGGCCCGCCCTTATCCGTATATCAGTGATGAAAATCACCTGCTCACAACGACATTTCTCTTTCTGTTTCAGGTAAGTGGCAGCTGCTTGAACCTTTCCACGATTTCCGATAACGTTGCCACGGGGATGGCGCCGCTCTCTCGGAGCTTTTCCCCGGCTCTATTGCTTCATCGGGGCAGATGTTCGCGTCACAATAATGATGGAAGGGGTGGCCTCGGTAGCTCGTGGGGTGTGTGCAGGGTGTAATTAAACGTGTCGGTGACGGTGAGTGGCCGTGGAGAGGCACGGGGGGAGAGAATCGGTCCCGGAGATACGCCGCAGACGAAGCCTCTGGCCCAGGTAACCCCGGCGAATTTTTCCTGAAATAGCGTTGGAGAGGCCACCGAGCAACACGTTGCCGTTTAGCCACCCCCCTCGACAAGGGGTGACGCCCGAAAAGTGGCAAATCTCAGTGCTTGGGTAAACAAGGGCTAGGGGAAGCTTGACTCGTTCAATTTTAAAAGCATTGGAAGAATTTGTTATACCCTTTCGTATTCTAATTTAAACAGAAGAGCGTTTAAAGAATTTGGGGGTGGGTCCCCTCGTAACGACTGTCACTCGCCGAGTATTCGAAGACTCGTGAAATATCCACACCTTCAATACATAACATTATTTCGACATTTTCTCTTTTAAATAATGCGCAGGACATAAAACAAATGGCTGTCTTTATCTGGAACGAGTGACGTTGATCGACGCACATTATTCAAAGCAACACTTTGGAACGTGTTACTAGTAATCCACAAAAAGATACCTACTCCTATCTATGCTATCATTAATTACTCCATCGCATGTCCGGTTCCACTAAGTATCCTAAGCTTACCTCTGCCTACACTTCGATATCTCAGAAAACACACGAACCACCCAGCGGGCACAATTTGTCAATAACTAAATAGGTTGTAAGAGCCTATCTCTGGAACGGAGTCCGTTCATTTTCGGCTTCCCACGACGCTAGGCCAATTTACGGGACGATCTCTTATCTTCGATTGCGCGAGCTCCGGCTATTTTGCGGATTCTTAGTGCGCTTTCGTCGGCTGAATGTGCAAGTACCGAAGTGGATCGAGCAGTGTTTATCGAAATTCTCGAGCGGGAAAGAACGGTTCGGAGGCAATCGCGTTCTGTGCACCAACGCGACGCCGTGAGGATCCTTCGGCCGTTAGTTCCGCGACTTTATTACGCGCTTAAGCTTAAGGTAATGCGCTGATCCCGTGACCTCAGCTTAGACCGCGCTATCTTCACTCTGCAACCAGCGATTCGCGTGGGTGGATCGCAAGCGAGGTGAAAATAGTCCGTTTTCTTCCTTTCGACGCTACCGTTCCACCAGCAGCGAATTTAGTTGGCGATAGTAGATCCAGGTAGATACTTAAACCTTGCGCGTGTAAGAAGACGTTTAGCGAAATTCTTCCTCTCTCCAGTAATAAGATTTATCTTCAAAGCGAGCGTACCGAGAAAGAGTTTCGCGAGGACACATGCGTATTGGTAATATGCTCGAAAGCACGGACCGGTTAACGTAGCAGTAAATCGACGAATCCCGTATGCGGTATTGCTTTCTTCATTCCTTTCTTTTTCGTCTCATCCCACATCCTTTAAATATGTTTATCCGCATGTTTTATGCTGCTCGCGCAATAATGCGATTCGGGTACCACGTCCGCGCGGGACATCTCGCGACGTTTCGTTCGTTTTGCTAGCGGATCTGCCAAGACCAGGTCTTGGCCTCGTATCGGCGCATTGGTTTTCGAGTGGCGCGCGAGGAGGGAGTCGTCGGAACGCGTCCGGAACGACCCCGCGTGCATGTGTATAATAACGACGAGTCCGGAAAGGGGGCAGCTCCTCGATAAATTACGGAAACGCAACCGGTTTCTACTTTCCGGCGTCGAAACGTTCTTTATCGGGTGTCGCTGAAACGACTGTCCGCCGAATTTTCATGGCTCGGCCCCGTCCGGCCAGAGCCTCGTTTAAAACGATTATCTTAAGCCTCCGGCCTCGTCTGGACCTCGTCGGTTTCTCCCGTTTATCTTAGAAAGATTCTTCCAGTTAATACCATATCCCCGGGGATACCGTTTCGATCGGTCATCTTCCACCGATCGTTCTACGACTATTATACAAATGGAAAGGCCGGATACCTTTGTCTCCTTAGGGACCGCGTAATCCCTTATCCGGGCTGCGTATCAAAATCGTCGGTCGGGGTGAACGAAAAACGAAGACGTCACTTCGGTAGGTATCTGTGAACGTGTCCTCCTCGCATTCCTCGACGCCGCCTGATACGCTCTCTCCCCGACGTGTCGCGTTGGTTGCTGGAAAGGACATTATCGCGTAAGCTTCTCAATCGACGTCGATTTCCTACCCCCCGACGTCGACGTCCTTGCGGATAGAAAAAGGAGACAAGAGAACAGGGGGAAGGAGAACAACCCGTGGAACGGGGATCTTGCGTGGCGTTTGACAAACGACAGGACGAAAGGCGACGCGTTGCGTCTGCTACGGACAAGTCACGTAGAAACGGAAACGTGTGGGGATGCGCCGCGCCGGATTCTCCACCCTCCGGATCTCGCATCTATCCTCTTGAAAAGGCGGAGCGGCGTCGGTAGACGGTGAACGAAAAAGTGAAAATTTCCTCGAGCGGAAAAAATGATATTCAGCAGGCAGCAAGAGTCTCGAGGCCTCTCTCCTCTCTCTGCTGTCTGCTGAACGCATTCCGCCACTTTCGTCCTCTGTTCCTTCTTCCGTCTGTTCTTTCCGCTCCCGTTTTCATGCACGCGTAAATCGGACGTGTTTCATTTACGATTCTCGCCACGGGGATACGCTGCAACGAGTCATTTACCACCAGATCGATCCTTGTTATCCGTTTCCCGCTCTCTTACTTTTTGCTGTCCTTCCCGCGCCGCGTGAAATCAACCCTTTGAAGCTTCTTTGAGTAACTCGACCCACCGTCGGAACGCTTTCACGACTTTTGGAAGTGGTAACTGCTGGCGGGTTAACGGACCCGAAAAGCATTAGAAGAGAGATTACAAGACTAGCGGAAGTCCAACGAAATATTGATAAAAAAAGACAAGACACATGCCTAACATTAATATTCCCGGTTCCAAGAATACGACGCGCGTTGCTATTAAATTATTAGCAGAAAAACAGTGTGCTGTTACAATGTCGTGGAACTCGAAGAATTCTAGCCCAGTTGGGGAGCGCGCGAGCAAAAAGAGTTGTAACGTTACAAATTGTAACCCGGTCCAAACGACTTCGGAATATGCAGGCTTAAAAGCAAAGTCCCTAGTAGAAGGCGCAAAAAAAGAGATCTTTCCTTTTCTTCGCTTACGCTTGGGACTTGTGTTCCGCGCGATTATTGTTGTATCGACGCAACATTAGCATAATCCTGGATTAAGTCAACTTTTTATTCCCGGATGACGAATGAAGTTCCCGTTCGAACAATCATCCCGCCCTCCTCTTCGCACGGAAAATTTATCTAAACACTTATTTTATTCAAGCCACGGATAAAGTAGAAAATCAAAATGCTGCTGAAAAAACTGTTTAAGAAGAGGATCGCGTTTATAGAACGACGCATCAATTTACGACACTTTCGATTGCTTCTGCCACTCGCCGTATTCTCCTTCTCTCGCTCCATCTCTTTCTGCGAATCCGAAGATTCTTTTCGTGCATATTTGCAGGATGACGCTCGCTTGTAGATCCATCCGGCGATCCGAGATCGGTTTTTGCCATAGGAATGGCCGATTATGCGAATTTTATTTGCTCGTGCAATAACAATATTTCACGCGAACGATCGACTGTGATCATTCGATTCGCCACTTAGCCAGTGGACGACCGATTCCATATCAGGAAAGAATTCTTTCGAATCCATGATTTAGGAGGTCCATGTTTCAATCTTTTAACGAATCCCCCCCTCCGCGATCGTGACACTTTTATAGATTTCTCAGGGAATCAACCGATTTTAGCGACACTATGCAACTTGCATATCCTATGCGATTTCAGAGCTTGAACACTTTCAATATAAATAACGATGATCGCAGTACCATCAAAGTGCATTCAATTTGCAAGCAATTTGAACGATCAAAACATATTTGCGAAGATCCAGAGAAATGGGAGAAACACCGGGGTCGCCATGGGTCAAGAATGATCTTTGCCGAGTAAGGAACACGCATCTCCCTCGACCTAGCACGCACGCACGTTCCGCGTGAGCTTTATAGTAATAGCTATGCATCCATACGCGAGTTACTTTCAGACCATGATTCAAAGTTGCCAATACATGAAGCAACGCGTTTCCGCGCCGCTCGTCTCGCGGTCTGTTCTTCGCGCGCCGGAGCTTCTGGTAGCGAACACACACGCACCCGAAGGTACGACCGCCGTGTACACAAAACAGAGAGGCCGAGGGGGTTGCAGGAAAAGGATAGCCGCGAGGGTGGAAAGAGCGGGTTGCAGGTTCACGCGTTGCGTGCCTGCGCGCTCGTCGAACACCAGGTAAGCCAGATTCAAGGGGAATCGTAGCAAGCAACGCGCGTTTTCATCTTGCTTTATGCGAGGGCTCATCGCGCGCGACTCGTTCCACTGGCAACCGAGATCCCACATCCTACTAATAAACCGCTGCTGGAGATTGGACGATAAGCGTCGAGGGGTAAACTTTCATACGTGGGGGGAATTAATCGTGGACCTTTTTTTAGGTCTGCCGTAATTGGAGGTTGGAGGATTTTATAGTTTGGGATATACTGATTTTCTTCGATATCATTTTTCTGCTGTATGCCGTGCGATTTATGGCTCACGGGCCCCTTAAAGATCCCCAACGATTCATTTGTGAAATCGTTAGGGATTAGAAGCGTCTAGGGGGAGTTCGAAAAATAATCGAGGAGAGGTTTTACATACAAATATGAATACATTTTGCAGTACGAATACATTTTTCCAGTGAAGAATTAAACGTCGTGTTTACGTTAATCGAAAGGATCCCAAATATAGGTAGCTTCTTTTTCGACTGTCGCAATGGGAACAACACTCGCCATGCATTTCCCATCGCGAGAGAAGAATGCGCAGAACACTCGACTCAATTCCGATCTTCTTTTTTAGCTAGCTTCTCGATTGCGTAGAAACCGCACAACCTGCCTCCGATACGATTCTGTTCCTCGCCAAGGACAAGTGTCTACGGGAACGCCCTTCGTTCCCGACTTTCAATTCCAATACCACGGCGAAGAAGCTTATCTTTGTTCGGCGGAACGGGCATTAAGTAGACCGTCGAACGCGTCCTTCTCTACCCTCGAAGCGGTCTCGTTTCCGCCCTCCCGAGCATGAATGGTGAAACATAGCGAGAGGATCCTAGGCCCTTGGGCGCCGGATCCTCAGCTCCGGTCAGTCCTTTCAACCCCCTCCTCCTTGGATCAGCTCGAGTTCTCCAGGAATGGTGAGTCACTGGACCACAGTGACTCATTCACGGTCCTCTTGTACTCTTTTAATTATACTTCAGTTATCTGTCCGGTATCTGATTTATTTGGGGATTCCCCAATATTTGTTAGACTCTGTTTACGGAGGCTGTAGATTTTCTCGGACCGCTCGATAAGGAGTGAATTACGTATTATTTCCCTTTGGACTTAGAAAAGCTAAATATCTCTCGGCAGTTTGAACTGAAAAAGAATATTGTCATTCAAATATTTTACAATTTAACACATCCAGTTTTCGATCAGAGACAGTTCAAAGGCACCTCGATCCGCACCTTCGATCTGAATTATTACTTGTACGCGCGGTCGACCGGTAATTAAAACATTAGCTCGCTAGACGGTTTGATAAATCCACTTAGGAAGTCCCGACAATGGAGAACACGGGACCCATAGCGACGGGACCGAAGTAATCCATTACTATCCCGCTGAGTTAAACGCGCGCTATGCAAGATAACTGGTCGGCGGTCGTGACACGCATGAGATACATCTCGCGGGGAAACAAGCTCACGTATTACGAGTGGGAGCATTCGCCAGGATTGCGTAACAGCTTGTCTAAGGTGATCCAATTTGTTGACTCGCGCCATCAACAAATCGCTCGTACCTCCACTCTCTCTCTCCCTCTCTTACCAGCTTCTCGTTTTCATTGTACCAGAACGGTTTTCGATTCTCCTCGAACCTGCACGCTCCTTGCCACGCCAAGCAGAGCGGGAGCGCATGGCACAACGGCGCACGGCATTGCGTTGAATGCCTACCTCTACCTATCTGAATAACAGCCAACACATAACATAACACCTCGGGAACAGCCGGCCATTGAAGAGCGGCACCATATTGTCCTACGTTACAATGGGTCACTCACAGAGGTGTACTGAATGACCCATGCCCGACCCATGCGACTTGCCTATGGGACAGGGCCGCTTTTTCCCTGTCCCGCCCGTGTTCCCTCTTCCTCGTCATCGGTCTTTTCTCTGTTTTATTTTCTCTCACCCCTTGCCAACCCCCGCTTGGAATTCGCCCGGCCACGAAAACGCCGCCGCGCCGGTGAAAATGATGCGCACGGAACTTCTCTTCTCAACCGTTTCTCCTTTCGGAAGGGTTTGATGGCCCGTGGATTTCTGAAAGGGGTTCATGCGGCCCACGTGACGCTTCTTTCTATCGTTGGACATGGTACGCGTGGAAACGGTGTAGGTGCGCAGTGTTCTTCTCGAGAACACCAGGTGCCGGTGAATAAGCGAGATTTATTGGTATAAGCCGGTGTCAAGAGGCTTCGGAATAAATGTGTTTCGAGAATAAACATATTACTGTCAGGAAATCTGAGGATAGCTGGAGATATGTGTGTTTCTTGACATGTACATCAGAGAAATCTCGCTGACCCCTGAAATATGAATATTCTTGCTGCCTATAACGGGGAAGGCTAACGCTTTTCACCGTGAACGTTCCGTTCAGCACTCCGCTCTTTGGTTTCACTATTGGCCAAAGTCGCGGCATCAGCGTTTTACCCCCTCGGTGTATCTGTAGCGACATCGAAAAGAAAACCGTAATACGCGGATATTAAAGTCCCGGGGTTTCAATATCGGCGTAGCAGAAAGGTGGCTGGTGTATCCATAGCGATGGGCGGTGGGTTAAAAACCTGGGGGCAGTCGAATTCAAGAACAACCATCCCTCGCCGGTTTTCGACATAATAGAGAGCGTCGTTTCGTTGAGTCATCGAGCAAAGCTCCAAGACGCTGCTTTTGTGCCCTGAAAGAGACGGAGTTGGTCCCCTTTTGTTGTGCCTGCGCCCCCACGGAAAAAATCGCTTCCACCACGGTCGCTTATTAAAAAAAAAAAAAAAGAAGAGAGGGGGGGGGGGGGAAGATGAAACAAGAAGCAAGAAAAAGGAGAGCAAGGAGAGACAAGAGGAGCGACGAGAGCGGCGAATAATGAGGCCATATCTCACGCTGCTGGACCATTTACCGCGCGCCATCCACGAAGCGCTGATGCGACGACACGCGAGCCTCTGAACGGCCTCGAGAACCGGCAAAAAGGACGTGGGAATAGCTGAAGAACCGTTGCTTGCTTCCTCATCCTCTTCTGCTCTCCTCGAGAACGCTTCCCCGTCGGCCAGTTGTTTACTTTGGTACGGCCAAAACGGCATGCGCCCAGGCCCTGTGGTTCCCCAAACAATCCGAACGGATCCTAGAACGAATCGGTACGAGACGACAGACCACACAGAATCGACCTCATGCGGTGTGCCGCTCGCTTCCTGGAGGCGATGCTGCGAGGACCGCCGGTTTTCAAGCATGGGGGAGCGGATGAAGTTTAAAGGCGTTCGAATTTGTGAACTATCGTAAAAATGGTATTAAACTCGAGCGCGTGGAACAAGACAATCTCTGTAGGGTGCCGGTTCGTAAAATTTGGTCTATTCGGTCGCAGGAGATTCGGCCGAACCCGTGGCAAACGCGGATGAATTAGACGAGGCCACGTTTAGTGGCGTTTCTCTCTTTAGTGGCGGAATATTAATATCCGTAGCTCCATAGAAGATCTAGGCGGAGGCGTCCAGTTTCAACCAGGTGGATCACCGTTTACGGGCGGACAATTTCTCAAAGGCTATCTTTGCCGGTCTTGCACGATACTGCGAGTAAAGGCCTGACGAACGTTTGCCGTCGTGGCATCGCGTGCACATTGGCATCCTCCGTCTCTCCGTTCTCCGCGCCACGCTACCCTACCCCCCCCCTCCCTTCTTTGTCCTATCTATTAATTGCTCGATACAACGTGGGCGGCTTCCGCGCCGTACTAATTGCTCCGTGGAGATAGGAGCGAGGAATAATTCGTGCATCGTCGACGGACGAGACTGTGGGATCCGGCCTCCTCCCTTTTGCTTCGTTCGTGGATGTTGCAAGTGGTTCGATGGCGAAACGAGGGAGACCGCTAACTGCTTCTGCCACACGAGGGATCAGTGGGATCGACCTTTGTCCGCTAATCGTGCGAGCCACCGACAAAGTTTCGCCAGGATCGCGTTCCGACCTGTGGCCATCGAGAGCGACGTCCGATGCTCCTTGCGTCGACAACGTCGCGACTGATTGCACTCGTAAAAATCTACTCGCTTCTCTTCTTAGACATTTGTTTCAAAGTCGATGCAAGTATCGACACGATTGAGGGATCAATTAATTTGAATTTATATTTAATCCAAATCTTTCGAGAGAACCTTTTAATTGAAAATTTTACCTTTCGCTGCTGATTATGGATTCGATTAAAATTGAAAAATTTAAAATCTCCCACCCCGTTTTCGCTTTGATCCAGCTTATTTCCTGTAACGACCGTCCTCCTTAAAAGGAGTCTCATTAACTTTACATCGTTTCTCCGTCAACGAGAATGTCCACGCGCCGCTAGTGATCGTATCAAAGAGCACGCTGTTAATTTCAATCCCCGTCAATCCCGATGGACAAAGGAAAGGGTCCAGGCAAGAATCGGCTGGGAAATCCTGTAAAGCGTAATTTCATACACGTCAGGCGTGCCGTTGTAGATGCTACATTGTTGTACCGTTCCCTGGCAAAAATACCATCGACGGCTCGTAACAGGCTGACGTGCGGATAATGCTGGAAAATTCGTGTATCGTGGCATGAACGCAGTCGCACGTGCGTGCTGATAACACAACCGTGAATGTGTACATTTCGCGCCGATGCACGGACGCGTGCTTACGTATGAATATTATTTCGGTTCATTGTAAAATTGCGCAACCGGTTGAAACGTCGACAGGGCAAGACTCGATCTATTAATGTTTCCTTCTGCGCCACGTCTCTGAATCGCAACAGTACATCGTTCTATTCGCACCGGGTCCAGCATTAATTGAAATAAGATAAGACAAGTGTTTCTGCTCGTCCCACGCCAATCCTTTATGTAAATTAATATCTTAGGGTACGGTGTTCGCCTAAACCCCCTTCCAACGAGAGCGCTTGTCCGGACAATTGAAAACAATCTACGATGAGCGATAAGCTCCGTAACCTGTACGGCGGTAATAGCCTTAGAATAAGGATGATCCAATTATTTCGATCGACGTTACGTATCTGGCCAAAGGAGGCATTATCGATTCTTCTCGACTGGTTTCTCCCCCTGCGCAACCTGTCGTCCTTTATCCTTCAATAGGAAGAGTATTAAAAAGGCGTTAATCCTCGGTTCATTAGCTTTTCAGAGTCTTTCACTCAATTCTTTCACCTCCCTCTTTTTAACCTCAGTTTTCCTTAATTGCGAACGAACGAGAGCGACCCAATTACTTCGATCAGTAGATTGAATATATCCCAGCCCCTTCGATCCGAAAAATCTGTCTCACTTTTTCCATCAAGCAGCGCGTTCAAACCAATCAGAGGATGACTTTCAAAGTGGCTCGTGATCAGACAAGGCAGCGCGGGGTCCCGGCTCCGATAACAGAGACAATCCAATTATTTCGAGTCGCGGACGGCGGACAGATCGCCGGTTTTTCCACGGTGGTACGGTAACCGGTCGTCTACTCTATCTCTGGATACGCCGCGACGCGTATCGGCGTTACTCGGGCGCTAATCTGCCGCTCATTAAGCCTCTTTGATTTAGATAGGTTCGCGGTTGGCCGTCTCGCGTGCTCGCCCTGCGAAACGATACAGAGCGATCCCTTCGGCCGACTGACTGCTGTCCTCGTTCGCCGATCGCGGATGGAATGGGACGGCGAATCGCTATGGAGCAGGCAAGCGTATCGGTCCGGTATTGATTACGGGCGCGTAGATTTAATTGGCGTTTTATCGAAATTGAACCGTTCCGCGATACCGTGTCCCGCGCAGTTTGGATACAACCCCGTGCTCGATCCGCGTCCTTTAATTGTGCTGCGCCTTGAAGTATGGCCGGACCTCGCGAATCAGCTGGCGATTGCTTGGGACAAGTCTACGCGAAATGAAAATTTATGCTTGCATCGTCGTTGGCGTGGAATCGAGATGTCACTTCCGACAGGCGTAAACTGTGGTGCTCGTTGTGTTGCTGAATAGCTGACTAAGATTATACCGTGGATCCTTGTTAATTAGTGCAGGCATCGAGTACAGAAGTGTTTCGATTATTCACCGGAGGAGTATTTTAATATTTCAGTGCAAGCTTATTTTTTGGGACACAGAACCAGGGATATTAATTGACGTAGAATGTAATCAGCAAGAGTTTGGGAAATAGAAACTGAGGCCAAAGAGGAATGGGTGGGCAAAAATGAGCAGAGAAGGTAAGATGGAGCAAACGCGTGCCTAATTTCCCTACGAATGGACCCATCGGTGGAGCTGCGGGCGGGCCCTATGATTTATACTGCTAATGCTTACCGCGCACGTTTCTAGCGTTAATGCTTACAAGTTGTTAAATGTCCTTAATGTTGCTCGACGATAACAGGCGAGAGAGAGAGAGAGAGAGAGAGAGAGAGAGAGAGAGAGAGAGAGAGAGAGAGAGAGAGAGAGAGAGAGTAAAAGGCGCCACGCTAACCGGTGTATTTGAATGGATGGTTGGTTGCGAAGATAGTTATTAGAGATTGTTACGTGCGGTGTGTTAGCTGTCTCGCGGTGTACTTATCAGCAAGAGATGATGTTCTCCGATCGATAGAACTCGATTTCAAATGTTTTCGACGTATCGATCACTGGTGGCAATTAAAGGTAATACTAGCCGAGGTTTCCTGTGATAATATTAGAAGCATGAATTCATAATGAAAAGCGAGAATGGACTTTCAAGCGGAGTAATAACATGTGGAAGTTTAAAAGGCCTTTCGATATCAGTCGGGAGGACTTGGCTTATGAAACTTAAATAAAAGCCTGATCGTTATTAATGACCGACTAATTCCGTCGGTCGGGCAAATTAATTCGAAGGCGTCTTGCGAACAGCTGCCCGTCGAAACGGTCAGCAGAACGGTATTCGAATTTAAGGGAATCGTACGAAAGAACTCGTTTAGTCCGGCCTGACAAATAATTAGCCAATCGGCGAGAGGGGCGAGGCGATGCGATGGATCACGCTCGAGCGGCACAGAAATTAATGACGTTCATAAATATTCGTCAGCCGCCGATAGCCGGGACGAGCGTTCGACTCGCCTAGGAATTACAGAATTTCGCGTTGCCTTTAAGCGAAATTTATCGGCCAAACGTAATCGTTTCTACGCAAATCGTTGCCTCGAGCTGGCATCCCTCTCTCTCGGCCACGCGATTCGTCTTCGTTATCTGTCGGCCGAGGACACGGAGTGGTGCTTTGGGCAAAAAGTAAAAGCCGCGGCAAGTAAGCGACTCATTAATAGAAATTTCAGAGACGAGTTTGCACGGCAACAAACTATTCCGCCTCCGCCTCGAGTCACGGTTTAATCCGGCGATGCAAATAAATCCGCGAATAAATCAAAATCGTAATTAGCTATACTTATATTTAATGAGAAGGATCTTTCTGAATCTTCTTCGACTTAAATCGCGAGACGGACGCTTCCTGTCTCCGCAGGGTCTTACCAAAGCTGCTACTAAGAATTATAATAACGTTGACTTACCTGATCTGCAAACCGAATTAAACGAAAAACATTTGCGTACTGTGATGAAATTTACGAAAACGTTCGGCAAACTATTCTTTCATAAAATAACAAATAAAGCTTGCTAAAAAAAAAAAATGTAAAACATCGTCGGAATATTCGGACAACCCAGAAATGCAACGCTTAATTACTTGGAACAAAACGTTACGAAGCATAACCCTAAAGGTATGCGTTCATTAATCCCTGTCACGCTCGCGGGTCTTAACGAAAAAAGAAGCTGAGAAAAATTGAAACAGGTCGGAGTACCTTAGAAAAAGGGGAAGGCGAGCGTAAATTAAAAAAAAGGCCAAAGAAAGTGGTGCAATTTTCACGGGGCATCTGCACGACGTTACAGCATTGGGTCTACTTGGTGCACAAGGGTTGCGCGTCTAACTCCGGACGCCGAATGCAATTTGAATCCACTTACCGAGCGTATGAAGCGTAATTCGCGATCGGCCATAACGCGTCGCGTAATCACCGCTTGTATGCATATTCGCCTATTGAAGCGTGCGTTCCGCGGCGATTTTTGGATCGTGCCGATAGCGGGTTACTCGCGCGCCTCTTAATTGAATTCCACTGGAATCGGTCGGGCAACCTGTGGGACAGGCTAATCGCGGCGTAAGGAGAAAGGAGACAGAGGGAGAGAGAATGAGAAAAAGCAAAGAGAGAAATAGAGAGGTGGATGGTGCTTATAGGGGTAAAAGGAACGGCGGAGTTTATCAGCGGGGTACAGGATTGCGAAAGGGGGTATATAAAGTTACAGCCACGAAGGACCACATTCGACGCTCATTAGCCTAATCGCCTTCATTACACGAAATTAATATGCAAATACACGGATGCGCCATGTTATTTATAACGCACCGTGGAATAGGTATAACGGGTACCGATGCCAGAGGCGTACCAACACACGACATCTCACCCAATTAATTATCCGCCGCGTAATTCCTGGGCAGCAATGCCGTGCGGCCGCTACGGCGTCGCTGCTGGTAGCAACCGTCATCGTTGCTGTCGCGGCTCGTTCCCGCCGCTGCGCCGAGCTAACGGAGCCTTAACGAGGACTCTTCTCAGGTGCATCGCCGACGAGCAGAAACGTAGAGGCGGAACGAAAGGGGAGCGTTTCGGTCGTGAAGATTTTTGTTCCCGTCGAGAATATTACGCGGCGCAAAATGAGGGAATACTGTAAAAACGTGTGATGTCACGCTCAGCGTGAGCCCTAAAAGCGCGTGTATTTTACAAAATTAACCCTTCTCTGCTTGCGCTTCCTCTCGTTTTTTTTTCTCTTCCGCATCTTTTTGCCGTTGCATCGTTTCGTGCAACGCTAGTTTCAACATTTTCCTGGTCGCCGGGAGAAAAGGGGCCGCCGTTCTTTTGGGGAGATGCCTCACCTACGCGACAGTGAAATTACCTGCTGTCTTTCTTTCATCAGTGAGCGATTTCTTTTATCCAGGCTTGCTTAACTTCTCAACAATTTGCTTGGGATATTGTTCGTAGAGCAAAAGATCGGCTTCGGGGCGGAATAGGCGTTTCGCGCGAACCTGATACTAATTGGAGGCTTCAGATCAGAAACGGCCAATTTCATACGTTCCAGCCCGATGTGCTGGTTCGTTTGGTATTTGGAGAATTCTTGCGGACTGATAGAAATTTGCAGGGCGCAACCAGATGCGTGACTCGTTGATTATCGCTCATTACCGCGCGTGCTTTATTAACATTTAGCGAAAACGCTGCAATGAATGCACGGAAATTAGTCTTTGAACTAATTTACCGTCCAGCCAGCCGAAACACGGCATCCAGAGAATCCTAATTTACAAAGGCATTAGGTTTCGCAATGAACTTCCGTTCTAACGAGCCCATAAGGCGACCACACGTTTCACCGAGTTTACCAAGTTATTGGAAACTCTACATCTGGAACGTGATTCGTCTACGAGGGGACGCGGACTGATTTATGCCTTGAAACGAGACGGAAAAGAATTCCGAATTTTTAAAAACTGTTACATTTGCTCCATGAACGTTTCAATAACTCATCGTTTAAAAACGAGCATGAAACAACTTTTAATCCTGCTGCAGACTATTTACTAGCCATCTATAAAATTTATTATTTATTCGAATCCTGAATAGGTAGCTTATCCCTTCGTCCTCGGCCGTTTATGCCTCGAAAAAAAGGAAGTACCTCCACGGTGATCCATCGTGTGAACGCAATAAATTGGGAAACTCCGAGGGTTCGAAACTTTTATCTAAATAGCTTATTAAGCGATGCCCACGCGCCTGCATCTCGACTTTTAATTTATGAAGGGCACACCCGGTATTGAAGCACTCGTGCGTACCAATGCCACGCGAAGCACACCTCTGTGTGTGATAAATTCCACCTATGACGATGCAAGAACGTTCGAGGGGGGAAACGGTACGCGTATAAACGAAGAATGCCCGAAGCGTGGAATAAATTATGAAATCTCCGAATGTCAGGAGTGATCAAAGGCGCCCGCTTGAGCCTCATTGTTCCTCCAGCGCGTTGAACTTCATTTAGCAGGCTGGTGAACGCCATCAAAAACTCTTTGGAATTAAAGTAACAGCAAAACAAGCGGATACGCCGTGCAGAATTGCCACGGCGACGCGTGAGCTCGTGGTAGCAGAAGCGGAAGAAAAATGGATTCGCCTTCGAGGTGAAACGATCAGCTATTTTTCAGACGGGTGCGATCCAGGTTCCCGTTGTCCAGCCGATTTCCGTAGGACGGTGGAGGCTTTTCAAAGTCCGTGACAAGTCGATTTACAGTTGATCGTTGCGGCTAGGCGTGAATTACTCCGAAGAAACTGGTGGAAGCGGAGCGTTTCACGCTCGTAAACGGTGTGGAAGGGAAAATAAAGTTGCGCCAGGCGGATAGCGGAGCCGCTGGAAGCGTGTAACACCGACGCGGACATCGCTGTTAGACCGATTGCAGCGTTAGAGAGTCGCACCCGTGAAAACCATGCCGTTCCCTTGGCTCTATGAACAAATATTTCCCGATGGTTTTGTAGTGGGGGACGTTTTATCGTACTGCGCTTATCCTGATAGCAGTGGAACTACAAATGTTAATCGTTCATTATCGGACGGGACACGGTGTAGATCGTAAATCCGTGGAGAACGGTCTTTGTCGAACAGTTTTCACGGCGCTTGTCGATGAATTAGGATTTTCCAGCCAGCTCTTCAATATCACGGGAAATTTTTAAGGGCATGAATCTCGCGGAGCTACTCTAGCGAGAAATGAAGTCTTCAACTTTTCATACGCTCTTCCTTCGACGCAAACAATCTTCCGTGGTCTTGGAGGACTTTACGTGACGCGTTACAGACGAATTAGAAATGAATGGAAACATTTAGACGGTCGTGGCGAGAAGCATTTTCCACGGGGGTAAAGAACGGAGAATGCGAGATAAGTTTAATGGCCGCAAGAGACGACTGTTTAGGGAACACTTTAATGCGCAAGCCAGCGAAGCTAAGTGGTGCGTTCGCGGCTGTACGTGTGTGCACGCGGAGGTAGATCCATTGATAATGTCCCGACCTGTTCGCGGCAGTCCCATCGTAAGGACTCGTTCATAGTTCATGGATGTTAACCACCTGGAAAATAAGGAAGATCCGGCAGGACCATGAAAGAAGCAAGAGGTGAAACGACGAAGAGAAGTTAACACGCCCTCCTTTTCCTTCGCCTTCGCTATCTCCTTGGCGAATCCACGTTTTTTTTCTCCTTTTTACAACTGCAAGCCAGAGCGCTGCTCTTCGCAACTTCCTATCCGCCTATTAATCTGGATATTAATCACCGACGCGAGCGGCGTTCTTCTTAATCGGTGAACACTCTCGCGCCCAGTCAGCGGATACAAATTACCTTTTCCACTGCACGCTGCTTCTTAACGCGCTTCGAACAGAGAGCAACTTTTGTTATTAACCGAGACGCTCCTCCGCTAATCAATTCGCCTTCGATTCGTCGTTTCAAGCTTCACCGAGAAGCTGAACGTCAGAACACCGACGGAGTGAACTTTCCGGCCGTCCTCGCGAATTTCTTTCCGGCAAAATCGCTTTCGGGAATTTGACAGGCGTCATTTCTTCTTCGACGAAACGATTAGAAATAACGATCAAAGGGATCTTTACTAAAATTCCTGTCGAACTTTATACTTTGATATCCCACAGTCGCGCCAACAAAACGTTGCATCCACAAACGCGAAATTCTACCGTTCAAAATTCCCAGCAAAATCAGGATCGCGTGAAATCGACGAACCAACAGAGTGGTCGGCAACGCCAAAAGGCAAAGTGCATTATGAACAATCGGTGGAACGACGCGAAGTTCGATCAAGGCCCCGATCGGTGTCCATGTGTTTCGACAACGTTGGTTCGATCGACGTCGTTAATAATTTCGCGTGAACGGTCGGCCGACCCGATTTACAGGGATTCGCGAACGCATTCAGGCCCGTTGATACGTGCTGGCGAAAGCACAAAGCTCCGAGGGCTTTAGGACACGCCTCGAGCACGGCTGAATAGCCCGGACGATAAATGGACGGCGTGTGTACGCGGTAGGCACAGGGAACTTATAATGCAGGTGTCTATGTCTTCCCTACGTTCTCGGGATAGCCATCTCTTATGCACTTTTGTGCGCCAACGCACATGGAGCTAAGTATGTATTTTAGGTATCTATGCATGTGGACATTTAGTTTGTGGATCCCTTTGTGGCGCGTAATGCAACGTGTACCGGGTGGGTGGCGGCTGAAATATATTCCGAGCCCATTCGAATTTAGGAAGAGAGCGACCGAAAGTGGGCAAAAACTTTTGGGAAGACTGTGGGACGGAATTTATCATACGGATCGAGGCCAATCAATATTTATTGGCCGATAGATAGACTTAGGAAATAGTTCAGCACGTGTGAGTCGACACTTCAGCTTCCCTTAACCTGGAAACCATTCCTCCAGCCTAACGAACGTTCTTAGGCCGCGTTTTACACAGGCGCGAACAGATTTTAATTAAAAGGAGCGAGTGCACTCGCGTTCTCCACGAACACCTCGTTACTTCAATACGGGTCACTAACACGTGTAATGTGTTGGGGCTATTTAAACGAGAGCCTCATTCGAGATGTTACCATTCTCCTTAAAAAAAAAAAAGTGAGAAAAAATCTACGAACCCAAAAGTTGTTGCGCGAACATTCTCGTCATATATTTCCCTGTTTGCTGAAATCGATCTTACGACACGCCGGAGGCACAGCGTTCTCCAACAAGCATCTGAGCTTCACGTTCGTGCGGCAAAAAGATATTCCTCAAGGAGCACGCAATTATGTTATTCCGCTTACACCTGTTTCTCGGTTGCTCCACATTAGCCAGCAGCAACCGTTCCCTTGCAATTTCCTTCCGCGAGGAACACGAAGCGGGACAAGGCAGAGAAGAAAGTCAGCTGGCTCCCAGCTCGAGCGTTTCACGGCACTCGAGCGAAATTACTCGACGCTCGGTACTACGCCTCTTGAAATGGAAACGAACTTGCCTCGAAGTTTACAAAGCCGATGTCGATCAGACGGACAGCCGAGCGGGATAGATAACGGGCACGAAACAACTTGGTCGACGTTTATCCAATACTCCGATATTGTTGTTATTAATGGCGAGGCCCTGTGTTTTGCATCGCACTCGGATATTGGTTAACGGGATCCCTCTGAACGCTTTAAGGAGCGTATCGACTGCGAAATATTAACCTGTCGCACGACGATTTCTGCCGAACGGATGGGGCGGCGGATATTTTCGTGCTTCGTTCCTCCGCGGAACGGAAGCTGCTATACGACACGTTATCGAAAGCCACGCTGCTTCGGTACAGAATGGACCGGTCTGCTGCCATCGACTTGGGGGTTAGTTCGAAAAGGGAATCTGCATAGAAATTACAAAGAAGGGGAAATAAAATTACGAACGAAGGAGTAACGAAGAGCCAATTATCACTTTCGTTCGCATAACGTCTCGCGAGACGTACCGCGCATCGATAAATCTTCGATTTGAGCGCGCCTCGTTGGAAAGTAACGCGATAAAACGAGCGCTTCGCATTTCAACGAGCTGGCCGGGTGCACACGCGCTCATGAACATTTTTCCTCGAAGAGCGACAGTAACGACTTTGCAGCGAACGCGGTCACCCGGTATGCGGTAAGGACCAGCTACCAGCTGACTGGTCGCATTTTTCATTAACGCGCTGTAAAGGCTCGCATGAATAGGTAAACCCGGCGAGAAGTGGAAGAGTGGCGCGTTCTTCTCGCGACGAGCATGATTAAGATTCCCGTGTGCTGGCCGTGCGACCGACCACGGCGACGACGGCCCCAACGAAAATTATTATGTCGAGGTCTAAATTCGCCACCGATAGTATCTGCCGGTTTGCCGGAATTTTATTAAGCGGCCTTTTCATCCTCGTCAGCCTCCCTTCTGATGAGAAAAATCTGTTTGCTTGTTCAGGCAGGAATTAATATACGTTTGCCGTCACTTATTCGTGACATAGTATATTAAAAACGTAGCATTAAATATAAAAGGGGAATATCACACAGAGAATGGGAGCAGAAAGAAATATTTGAAGCCAATGCAGAGTATCGCTGTCTAATTATCAGGAATTCTTGAAAGGAAAGTGGACCGATTCTACAACGATTTAGGTTCAGCAAAAGATGCAACAAGTGGAGCATCGATTTCCCTTAACATGTCCAATGCCTCGAAGAAACCTTCGAACTCTGCGCTTAGCCCCAGGCGTCTGGCCATCGCGCAACAGGAAATGGATGCTGCGGAATAATTAGAGACGACCGCCTGGATCATCCTGTATGAAGTGCTCACGATTCCGCGTGTAACGACGATGATTCCGATACCGACGCATTCCGCCGTGGAATTTCAAGGAACTCCAAAGCAGCGATCTTCTATTCGTCCAGCTCTTCCTCCTCCCACCTGCTCGACCACGGCTATCTTCCACCGATTCGTCGACCTTCTCGCCTTCCGGCTCCGGGTCGGCCGCATCGATATCGAGGCGACCAGTCAGTCAGTCAAGCAGAGAAGAAAGAGACGAGGGTTCGCGCCGCGGTCTGCTTGCGCGGGAGCGCGGATGAGATTCCTAACGGAATTGCCGCGTGCACGGAATAGAATGCGACGGAGAACGGAAAATCGAATAGCAGACTTTTCTAGGGGAAGCTGTTCTTGCCGCGAGAATCTAGCTGGCAGGTTGAACCGGGAGCCTCTCATCTTTTCCATTCGATCGTGCACGATCTTGAACGCCGTGCTACCGGTACGCTTGTCGCGCGGACGTTGCTGACTTGAAATGTACCCCTCCCCCCGATCGTTGCGAATCGTTCTGTCCGCGATTGACGAAACAATGCGGTGGCCGGTGAAAGATTTGAATGCTTTGGAGGAAGTATGGAGAAGCTTTATTTAGATGGAAAATGCATTTCAGCGTGGCTCTTGGAAATCTTGTGTCATAGGTATCTCTCGAGTGCCATTAATTCGCCTGATGCTGGTACGTAGGATACACAAACGGCAGTGATTGCAAGTTTACGACCAAATGGGGATGTATTGTTCATTTTACGTGCAGAGTATAATAACAGGAAGTTTTATTAGGTAATAACGGGTGAATTTTTTTGCTTATCCAATTTGCTTTATCTATTAATCCATGTCCGGTTGCGCCGCGAGGAATAACTGAATGACCGGACGCGACGCCGCAGCAGGATCCAAGGCACGAATGCGTGCCACGTCACGCGCCACGGAAAACATATTCCGATACGGTGATCTTCTTCCTTCGCGGACGAATATTTAATTTCCCTCGCCCAGCTCGTAGCCGCATTGTTATTCTTCCTACGAGAGCTAATGTTTCCTCGTTCGTGCCGCGGGGACCGCACGAATCGAGCCGGAGGAAGCAGCGGAGCGCGAACACTGCGAGCCAAGAGGTGAATTCGCGGGATCACGCGTTCGTCCTCGTGGACGGCGATTTTGCAAATATTTAACAAGCGTAAACGAATCGGGCCACGTTCAGAGATTCAATGAATTCGGTTCGTTAGTCGCGCCGTGACAGTTTCCCCACCTGAATACTTCCGATCTTAAATGTGCCGTAACGAAAGAGTTACAGCCGTGGCAAATTCCGTCGCCACGGTGACAACCGTTTTGCCGCGTTGCTGCCAAGCAGCAGACATAACGTTCTCCGGTTTCGTTAATCCGTCGCGACTCGTTACGCGTTTATTTTCACGCCGCTCGTAGGAGCTTGATCCCGAAAAGAATCAGCCGGACAACGTTCTCGGCCCAATAAGCGGAGGGACCCGTAAACGTCGCGCGCGGGCGCAAAGTTTGCGGAATGATTTACGGAGCACGGGCAGAGGTAAGGACGAAGAGAAGCGCGCGAGAGAGGGTGGGTGGTTGGACGAGCAGAAGTTAAGGGCGGTGGGGCTCGAACGGTGACCCCGCGCGTGCGGAGAACGGGGGGGAAACGGGAAAGGGAGGGCACGGTAAATCTTGGGGCGATTGACACGTGTGAAATGGCGTCGGCTGGCTACTCGCTGCCTCCCGCTTCGACTTCGACCCCGTGCGCGCAAGGCGGCGGAGAGTGGACGCGATGCACTTACGAACTGCTCGAAATGCCCGCGTTAAGGGTACGCGAGCGGACAGAAACGCGCCCGTAAACCTTATCCCCAATTCTGGCCGAAATCGATTTGACCCCCGTCGAACCGGCCGAAAACGTCGTTCGTGGACCGGGCTTTCTCCGTGCCGGGACGGAACCGTAAAAGCGTAGCCGCGGTCGGACGAGCGAGAAATCGTCCCGTGAGATATGTACGTACTCCAGGTATCGCACGGGAAAGGGTTCCGTGGGCGTATCGACCGCTGGCCTGAGAGAATGTTTATTACGTTTCTTAAATAATTCGGATCGGTTATGCCTGTACGCGTCTCGGTCGTGCGCTTTCAGACGGGATGATTTAAGGAAATTTCGGTTCCTCTGTTTGTAGGGGATGAGTGGAAGGGCACGGAGAAAGCGAAGAGTTTGCGGAAATAAGCTCTTGCGAGGGTAGCTCTTTATGCGGGGTAAAAGGGCCGGTGTTTTGGGGGGTACAAACATGCGGTGGACTTGATGACGACGCGTTAAAGAGTTACTGCGCTTGCATCGAGGACGCTCGAAGGCGCCTTCAGCGAGGAACAGAAGAATCGAGTTCTATTTTGAAACGAGACGAAAGGTCCCTCGAGCTCGCCGATTTAATAGATCGTTCATTGCGAGCCGAACGACACTTCCACTGTGTCGGCGATTAATTTCGTCGCCATTGGTGAGACGCGCTGGCGGAGAAAGCGGAGAAGAATAGGGAAGCGATCATCCTGAAAGTTACCGGCTCACGACGCCACGCGTTTGACGGGTTAAACACGCGAGGAAGGAAGACACGAAGGAGGACGAATTCGAAGCGCTGTCAGCGCGCATCCTTGCATCCGCGAGCAAGCGGCTGGACCTCTCTGCCGCGTAATCGTGCTCGCTTAGCGGTACTTCATCGGCAATTAGAAAAATAGCGGATATGCACGGCGTGCATGCTTGCTTACCTTGTAATCATCGGAGAAAGATCCCCGGGAACAGTATTCCGAGCGGGATCGCCGCGGCTGAGCGGTGGTACCGTTCGAACGGAAATGTGCATGAAACGATCTGTCAGAAAAAGAAAAACGTTTATCACGAGCCAAAGAGTACGTTGTACCGTGAGTTCGATAAAAATCCAATCGTTGAGTCAGGTTCTATACACGTGCAACGCTGCTATGTGCCGCGGCATAACTGAACGACGCATTCCATTGTGAGTAGTTCTAATAATAGCTTTAAAGTCTAGCTTTCGTACCACCCTTCGTAATATACTCTATTATATGCAATCAATGGGATAGAAAATTGAGCCCCCTTTATTAATCACACTCAAATCATTTCGTTCCTCGCTGTATACGTATTTCGAAGGAACGTTCCCGCCTCCCACCTACGAACTATTCTCTCGTTTCTCTAATTCGTACCCGAAGCGCCTAACTCATAAATCGCACACCCCGAACCAGCGAAACACGGAAGGCAGTTCTTGAAAAGAGCGCAATCCAGCTACTCCTGAACGGTTCACGCTCGACTTCCGCCTGACTCACCGCGTAACCGTAGCGAATCGTTGGTACGCGCGCGAAACAATACTCTGCGGCCGTGGTTCTTAGAAAAGCCACAGCAACGCGATCGTCACGTCTTCGTCTCCGCTATTTCTCCGCTATCGACGCGGCAACATTACCGGGTGTATCATTCCCTTCAGCCGGTCCTGGAACCGCGTCGGGAATACCAAGAGACTCGCTGGTTCCGCGTGAAGCGACGCCCGTGGACGAGTATTACTCGTTCCCCGTCGTAAAACGCTCGAAGAGCTCGTGAACGGTTGCAGCGAGGAGACGCGAGCAGACGTAGAAGATTAGCCAGCCGGAGGTTGAAAGGCGTGACATACGGTGCACGGGCGGAAGGACTCGGCTAAACGGCCGAAGATCCTGGCGGTTCCGTAGCGTTTCTCTATTTTCGCCACCGCCTTTGTGCATCGGACGAAGGCCTCGCGTTGCGTGTTGGAATGGCAACCTTCGCAAATGAGCTTCTATTCAAAATTAGTCGATGACTAAAGCGCGGGGGCTCGACCCTGTGGCACATTCGACGGACATGCCTTTCGAGAACGGGCTAAGCTTTTAGCTTCATCCTGGCTACTGGATTATGCTTCCAATAGTGGACATCCTTGAGATTTAATCGTGTTCTGTGTCAAGCTATTTGCTGGTATTTTTGCGAAACGTTGAATGAATTTCATTCTGGGTAGAGGAAATTCCTACCGCAGTAACACTGCTTTTCTTAAGTAAACTGGGCTTGTGTACTTTTTCAGAGTGTTATTTTTTATTCAGATTTGTAGAGGCAGATGCATTTTACACATTTTTCGTACACTTCCTGCAGCTACTTCCGTTGTCAATTTGTCATCAGCCAAAGACCGTCTGACCATACCTGCCCGCGACGTGACACGTAATTGCTCACACTGTCGCTGCATAATTTTGACAATTCCCCGCAGCCACCGTGTACGAAAAAGGCGACTTCCTCTGCTTTGTCCGGGATGCCTAACAAGCCTGCGGCTTAATCCAACATGTATCACCGGGGCACGCTGAGCCAGGAGCCGATCGGCGCGGCGCAGATGTACACAAAGTGCGGTCCACCGGCGACGACGAGGCCGCAAGTCAAATGGCTGGTCAGCAAGGCGTACGAAAGGCAAACGTATCGCCGCGAAATTGCCTTCCACGAAACGCCGGCCAAGGAAAACATCTGCGGGCCGGAATATCGAACAGCGTGTTCACCCTCCTTTACTTGCTCACGATTAGGGTGGTAAATCATGGTGGCTCGTGCCACGAATCCCGCGCCACGTGTCGGTTTATTTATTAAACGGTTCGGCTATTTCTCTGTCCCGTTTGTTTCTTTCTTCGACAGAAGTTCGCCGAGTAATTGAGTACCGTCGGCCGTGTTGTTTAGTAGGTTTTTTGGAAAAAAGAAACTGTGTCCGTGCTGCGTTTTTACCTCGAATCGCTAGAGGAAAAGTGAAGAAGGGAATAAAAGTGAGGAAAGAACGAAATCAATTCCGAAAGTAACGAAAAGGAATTGTTTCCCATGCACAAGAATCTATCATTCAGGACGCGCGCCGTGCCCGCAAGAATGCATCCATCCTTTGTCAGAGGGACAGCACACGCACCGGTCGTCGTCGTCGTTTTATCAGCGACGCTTTTCGCAAACGGAAATGCGCTTTGAATCCTCGTTACACGGTTGATGTATGCTGCAAGAGAGAGGGCTGCCAAGTGCGCGATACAGATGCATTATTCATGCGGCGCCGAAAAGTATTTCGGCGGAACACGATGTCGTCGCGGGGCCCGCGAGAGCGGCCGAGGTTATTTCTCTGGATAACTATCCCGCGGGATGCCGAGATTCGCTGGGAAGAGGAGGAGAGTACCGTTCGTGGCGACCGGAACAGTCGACCGGCCAGCCGGTCGTCGTCATCGTCGTTGTTTCGCGTTTTAAAGTCAGAGTTAGCCCTCTCACCCGGAACCTCCGTTTCACCGGCGCGGATTCGATCTCCAGCCGGTTGGCGAACGCTCGGCGAACGCTCGGCGAACGTTTGCATTATTCATAACCAATTCCCGAATCCCGAACTCGAAATGAACCGACGTCCAGGTCAGCTGCCTCCGACTCTCTGCCTCCCCGTCCTACCCTTTGCCGAGTATTCCTTTAATTTTTTCTGTAACTCCGCGTTTCGAACGATCCCTCCGCCGATTTCTCTCCCCGACAACCGGGATCGTTGCCTCGTTCGCCGCTGGAGATTTTACGTTTGTTAGCATTGTACTTTTTCTCCTTCCTCTATCTCTGGGCTCGCTGCAACGGAGTGTCCGTACGATATTTAATGGTGCGCCATGCTTCTTGAGAATTCACAAGCTAACTGTTATTTGATGTTGTACTTAAAACTGTGAGAAACTCGGGATGCTCTTCGAAATCCTATTTGCCCGTGGCCAACGCCAAGAAAACTAATCAAGCAATTCCGAGTACAAGCTTGACTAACGGTTGAAATAAAAATGTAAATCGCGTGCAATTCTAAGGTCTTCAAAATGAGAATCAGCAAATGAAGACGGCACACTTCTTCCCGGACTACCTCGTTGGGCCAGATATCTTTCGCCTTGGGACGACCATCGTTTGTACTTCGTTTAAGCACGTAACTACCGTCGTTGCCGAAATTTATAAACCGGTCAAATACTGTCCCGGGCGCGACTTAGTGCAATCGTTAGCCCGAATATCGCTGATAATGGTGACCGGTATCCGATCGGCCGGGCCTGATAACGAGCATTCGCACCGCGGACACGTATAAATCGGCGTAATATCGGCAGAGTCGCGCTGGGAAAACGAATTATCAGTGCAGCCGAACACCAAGATTTCCGGGTACCGATAGCAGTATGGAGTCCCGCGAAACATCTTATGCGCCGAGCCGTGAAATCAATCGTGTTCGTTATCTTCGTAACTCTGAAACTTCTTCATCCCGTTCTTTATACCTCCCTTCGTCGTTTTGGGAAAGTATCCTCCACTTCACGCCCACTTAGCCGCCCGAGGATCGCGAATATTTGGCCGGTTAATGACACGGGGTCTTATTCATTGACTCATTCTTTCAAATGGTCAGGTGGAACGGGAGAAGCGGCGTGGTATTAAGGATCAAACTGCTAAATACCAACGCCACCTGATGCTGCTTTATTTCAAAAGAAATGAATTTCATTTTACTATTTTATAATATTATTCAATCGAGTAGACGCGCTTCGTTATGATACTTGATTTTATTCGTGGTAAAGTGAAAGTATTCAAATACCGATAATTTTGTTTCAATTTTTCTTCGTTCAACTTTGTTAAAATACTGTACAGTATTTTGAAGAAGGTTTTAAAATAGTGCGTCAAAGGTAAAGTACGCGGTATCTCCCGCATACCGATTTCATTGCTTCTCAATCCGTGACACATTCCGCCAAGGATCACTCGGATAATAACCCAATGGTCTGCGTCTACACTATTATTAAGACTGCGTTAAAGCAACTGACGATCATCCCAGAATACGATCCCACGACGTGACAGCCGCCACTCTCTTTAGCGTCGGCCTGGACGGGAGAACTAAAATCTCCGATCTGCGAACGAAAGGCAGTTAACTGTCGAGTGACTTCGCGAGCTTCTGATAGCTAATACCGTTTACTTTGCTATCCGCGGAGGAGTAAAAGGGTAAAGAGTCGCGGGCAAAGACACGAAGAACGTCGAGAAACGGCGATCGTAAAGTAGATCGGATCTTTGATCTATATTTGAACGCAGCCCGCGCGGCCTCGAATAGTTTACCCCGTGGAAGCTCCAGTCAGCCGCGACTTTCAGTCGCTTCCACCGGCAAAAACGAATCGCCGCTAACGGCGTAATAATAACTCTTTCGCGGTTCTTGCGCAACCGCGCTACATTTTTCCCTGCACGCCGATAGTTCGTTGGCCAAGGAAGGAAAAAGGCCGTGGCGTCGACCGCGGCTGCGGCTGCGAAAAGCTTCGCAGAAATCCGTGACATTCCGCCAGGTTGTTCGAGGAGACTGCGGGGAACCGGGGACTTGGTCACGGAACATCCGCGATAATTGCTCGCCTACGAAGAGCGTAGAATCGGAGCCTTGAAACAGGGAGACTTGTGTTTTATGCTCGAAGAACATTCGCAGACGCAAATACGATTTCAATTACGATTTTCCTTTGACCTGAATAAACTGCGCTATGCAGATGAAGCGTAAAGTGGGGATCTAGTTTAGAACGGGCGATACCACGAATCGACAATTAGAGCGCGGTTTATCGAGTCCCCGCAGCGTTGCTGTGTGAAAATCTGAGTTACCAGCGGTTATCGTACGTCTAGACTTAAACTAGCAATTACTGTCACTATTTATTTTATTTTTCTATGTTCTATGTGTCTTGCGGCGCAAGTCGGATTTACTGGCGCCTTATCGATTGCCAGAAGCAACGGGGTTAAAGCGTAGCGCGACGCGCACAAGGATCTCGGCGTGATTCATCATGCTTTTCGAGTTTTCCTGATCGTAATCGTGAACTTTCACCGGCCCCGATCGCCACGACTCGGCTATTGCCCGAGCGAATCGTGTCCCGGACAAACTACCTGCTGCTCGTACATCTAAGCATCAAACAGATACAATCCGGACAAAAGCGCTCGTCATGACTACGCTCTCCGGCTTTCAATCCCGTCAAGCTCGCGTCGGGGACGGGCCAACCTCGCGAAGGCTTCTTTAATAATATCCAGTGTACGTCGAAGATTGTATCGTTCCCTCGAGCCACCCAACAATGTTCGCTTGGCCGCGCGCGACCGGGCAGCTCGGATCTCCGTAGATTTTTCATTCGAGCGGGATTCCGTTCGATCTAGCCGCGATGTCGCGACGGTAGCCACGGTCGATCTCGTAAACCTAGGAGGTCCCCCCGGTAGCCGAGGACCGGACAGGCGTAGTCCTTATCTCTCGTTAGACGGGAGGGCAACAACAATCGCCGCGGTGGAAACTCGACACGAGGACATCCACTAGTGCCAGGACCTGGCCAAGGCCCAATTAATACGCGTCCATTGAGAAGCTGGAGGCCGCGGTGGCGTCGCTTCCTCGGTTGGTGCACGCTCCCGCTCGGTCGCGGTGGAAACGTTCGCGGGACGAGATCGTGAAGGAGATGGCGTGGACGGAGAACGAAGCGGTGGCCGGAGTGAAAAGGGTAGCCCAGGGAGCAGATCCGAGTAGCCGCACGACAATAAGCAAGGAAACGTTTTATTAATTGCCGAGATCTGTCAGTGTCTCCGACGAGCCGGCTGCTATATTAAATGCTCGGGACTACCGACCGAAACCGTCGTGGCAGGCGGAATAGTAGAAGGGACCAAGCAGCGCGAGAAGCCACGACGTTAGAGGAAGCCTACTAGGTATTACGTTTCCTCGTGGTACCCGCCTGGATGCGCCCATGGCACACCGTCGTCGCGGCGATGAACAGAGGAGGAAGCTGCGCTCCTGAGATCTGGAACCGGTCCCGCTAGGCATGATAGTGCCGACCACCTGTAGATACCGCGGACGGATCCGTATACACGCACGTCTATGGCGGGGAATTTCTTCATTCCGATTGCTGCCATGCTCTGCGCGTCGTATTTGTTGGCCGATTTTTCCCTGACAGGCGCAAAGCGTCTACGTAGTCGAATATCGATGGATTCGTAGGATTCGCCGCTGTTAAACGCTGTCTCGTTTATACGATTTACAATGCCGAAGAAACGCAACGGTTCGACGATACCCAAGAGATTTTTCTTCAAGACAGCGACGAGTATGTTGCGCGCAGTGAATTACTTTGCAGAGCGAAATTGGGCGTGCAGTTACCGCACTTATAATCCATCAGACGTCCGTAACCTGTCTTTCTCGTGCGCTTTAGGCGTGCACGCCGGAGAAACTCGTAGAAACGTGAGTACGTATTTCAAACAGCATGAGAAACGCTCGAGATTAAGCCATGAATTACGGCTTAGCGCGGTTTGCAACATACAGAAGCGACGTGCGAGTCAACTACTTTCTCAGGAAGTGCAGGGATTCCTTAAACGTTGCAACACTTGGGCAATTCAATGTTCAACCCTTTCATCAATCAATTTATTCGTCGCATAACTCTTCCGTATCGATTCATCCTCAGCGGGACAGTCTCTCATTTACCACGCTGCTTGGAATATTAAAATCCTGAAGAATAATTATCACCCCTTTACGAGGCACTAACAGGAAACTAACGTGGCACTATTTCCGTCTTGCCTGTCACGACCAATCCTTCTCGCTACTCCGGATAGCGTGTTTTCGTACCAAACAGAAGCGATTAAAGGGCGGAGAGCGACGGGCAATAAAAAGGCTGAGCAATTTGCCTGGTGGTTGAAAGTAACGAGGAAACGATCGAGAGTGCACAGAGTCGCGTCACGTGCATTAAGGTACGGTGCACGATCGGCGGATCACGCGAAAATTCTCGCCGGTATTTACCGTAAGACGCATACTATTATATCCACGCTAATTAGTATACTCGCGCAGGCAATAACCCTCATAATCCGAGGTCGCCGCAGGTCGGTCGTAACTCAGCCACAACGATTCGTATCGCTCTCTCGTTCCTACCGGCCGGAGAGACGTTTTCACGCCGCGAACGAGCGATGCGCCGCGGCAGCATCGCGGTAACGGGTTATCAGGATTTTTTGCAACATCCGCCTACCAATGGGTCTACGTGTTCTTTGCATTTTCCAACAATGAACATCGCTCGGCCGCTCGCATCCTTCGCGGTGTCGGTTCCGCATAGCGCCAGCGAGTTTCTCGCGAGTGAATCACGTCGGTGACGCGAGATCATCCCGCCCGCCACGAAGGGTGACCGGTCGCTCTCGTCTTTGGGAAAGGTGCGCGGGACGAATCGATAGCGATGTCGCAACCCGTGAAATGATCGACGACGCGTCGGATCGTGGCCACGGTACGGTGATCTCTCTGTTTCACCCAGGTACCAACCAGTTCAAAGGGGTACTGTTAGACTCGCTACGATCATCGGACGGGTTCGATTGACAGTTACGTCGGTACGCGGAGTTATGCAATGATCTGACTCATTGTCAGCGTAGCCGCGAAGCTAGCCTAGTAGAATTCCCCGCGGTGAATCACATAGGCCTTCATTTTTTGTCGCTGTTTGCTCTCACGTATTCCCAATGAACGCACACGCTTTACCTGAACGTATCATCCTCGTCATCCTGCTGTGTAGCTCGTTGTTGTAAACGACCCTGGTCTCGCGAGCTATCTACACCCGGCATCTATCCACAAAATTTCTCTCTCCGCTTTATCGAATCTCCATTAACGAGGCGAAAAGCTTCGGGTGAAGATTTGATTGACGTCTCGACCCCGTGTAGCCGGACGGTTTCACGCGGAGCTGGACAGGGTCGTCCCGTCAGATGTCCGGCATCGATACACCCGCTCGTTGTGTCGCTCGTTTCCCCGACAATGCTTCGCGACGGTATCGTCGTGGCTGGGCCCGTGTTTGCCTTGTTAGGCAAACATTCTTCACGATTCCGAGCGCGTTAAAGGCCGGCATCGATCACCTCGTTGTGCACGGCCACGTTTTTCGTGGTGTGTACTCGCGGTTATGCGCGCTCTCCGGACTTTACCTTGTACGCCCTCGTACTCGGGCCGCTTGTCTCTATTCGTTGTGCTCGTCTGTTCGATTCTCCGTCGCGCGCATTGCGCTTCCAATGGAGCGCTTCGCTGTTCCCCGCGTGGTACGAACACGCGCTGACTAGGGCGTCTATAACGGAATCGGACGCTGGCCCAAGGAACGGTGCGCTCTATACAGTCAACTAATGCGTTTACGATGTCTGGCTGACAGGACATCAAAGTTCAGCTCGGTCCGCAGAGAGCAAAGAGCGTTTCCTTCCTATCGTCTGGTAGGCGCGCCTGTTTCACCCCCTCGACGTCGCTGTATAGTCTGACATTCCGCTTCCAAGCCGGTTCGATCTTTTGTGCGAGGCAGAGGCTGACTTTTGGGGGCTGAATGGGTTTGACCGATAGCGATAGCGCCTGGGGCAGGAAATCCTACTCCCCCTGATTCGGATGCTTGCAGCAAACGAAAATTCATTATTCTACAACTGAAGTAAATTGGCACTACGATTCATTTCTTGACACACTGTTCTCGACACTTTACGCACTTCAACTGTTCGTACGTTTCAATCGCCGCGATTGATTCTTTGAACTTTACCACCCAAGGATCGTAGATTCTGTGAAGCCATAATATTATATTATTTGCTGCCTCTCTCCCTCTCTCCACCAATTGTCGCAATTCCCATAAACGTTGCTGTCATCTAAACGACTTCCACCGTCCATTCTTCGCCCGTAGGTTCGTACCCGCTTCTCCTCGCGGGTGTATCGATGCTGGCTCGCTTGTCCGTAGATAGGCATCCATGTCGGAGGTCGTTGATCCATCCCTGGACGATCGTTCTCCGCCGCGAGGAAGGCCTTTAGCTGCCACGCGGGGCATCCGCACGGTGCATTCAGCTACGCGTATATACCGCTAGACGGACGAATATACGCTCCCAAGCGAGGACGTTCTTGCGACCCGACGATGATAAAAAGAGGCGCGAGCCAGGAAATCTTCTCCTCGGCCCAGGGACACTGGATATGTTCCTCGAACGGTAATGATCGGAAACTGCGCGCAGCTTACACGGGGAACGTCAAGGAACGGTAAAAGAATGGCAAATAAAAGTGGCAGGAATGGTTGCATGTTCTGTGGTGAAAATGATTGTTTGCGGATGGAGATACAAGTGGACGAAGAAGTAAAGAATCCGATGCAGTAACTCTTCAGCGTGTCGCTTCCTGCATTTCTATACACCGTACCACGGCTTGTTCTTCTTCTGTTCAATATTTGCCATCCAGCTGCACCCCACTTTCATAACAGAGTTCATGACGAGCAAAGAGGGCTTTAAACAGGCAAAAACAAATCTAATTTGTAGCCCTCGCTTAAAACGAAATGCGCGCCTGAATATTCATAGCGTGCTCTCGAAGACTTCGGTTTATGGTTCCTAAGAAAGTACCTCGAAGTTCGAGTTACAGTCATAACTGCGATTTACCTTAAGAAGCGAACTCATTCTCGCCTTAACTGCACCGCCGAGCAAGAAACAAAGAGAAAGCACAGTGGGAGCAAGTAGCGATGAAAAACGATTCAAGTCTTTTGGCAATTAATCGAAACCGTTTGCAATGGACAATCGATAATTTCAGCGGACGGCCTGCGTCCGCGAAACGTCGCTGATCCGTGGTATGCGTCGACCGTAAAGAAAAGAAGAAAAGGAACGAGCGATCGGAGAGAAACTTCCTCTCCACCAGTTGCGGACGCGCCGTTAATTAGACAGCTACGGGGCCACCGTGACCGATGTCCACGTGGGACCGACGCGGGCGAAAGAGAAACGGAGGACGAAAGGAAAGAACGGAGCGTCCTCCGGTCGCAGAAGAAAAAAGCCGCTCGTCCAGAAGGCAAAGATTGGCGCGGAGGACGACCCTCGTAGAGAGCACCGGCTCCGTTTCGGCCAATTGCCATAAACCATAAATAACTGGACGGGGGGGCATAAAAGTGCGCGCCCACCCTATCATTAATTTGATTAAAAAGCCTGTAAATTAGCAATTTCGCTAATTGTGCGGTCACGGTTTCTCTCGTTCGATACGGTCGCCGGGGAGCGAAGTGGCAAAGGCGATGATGAAATTGAGGAACGGGCAGATGTTCAAAGGAAAGGTTAAAAGGTGTGGGTGGAGGAAAGTGAGCGACGCAGGGAGAAATAGGTCTAAAACCGTTGGCCAGGACGAAGCAGATCGAATGGGGAAAAAAGTCTGGAAATTGTTGGAGGAGGAAGGAAGGATAGATCGTGGTCGACGGCGCGCGGGATCCTCGAGGACCGCGAAAATTCATGCAAACGACAGGTCAGCGCCTTCGAGACCACTCGGTCGATAGCTGCGTCGTTACGCGTCTCCGTTGTCCGTTCCGCGTTTCTGTCCGTTTAAGGAGGAAGAAAAAAGGCTGCCGTTGGCTGGACGCGAGAACGTCTCGTGTGAATCGGAAGCAGTCGCGGTCCGTCCAAGAAGTAACAACGACTCGTAACTCCGCCGCTCCGGCATGGCGAACGGTAACCACCCTGGCGAACAGTCATGAATTATTGAACGATCGCCGAAGAAACAGTGCGCCGATATTCCTTCGAATGCTTAATAAAATGAGCATCCGAATGCTCGACACTTTTTGTTGCATCGATAATTTCGGGCCTGCACACGAGTCTCTCCGTTCGACCGTCGCTAACAATAGATACGACGTTCGTATTGATCAATCGATCGCTTATCGTGCGAGTATCACTCCGTGTAATGCGTGTACAGGGGCGAGACAATTAATTCCCGCGAGCTTCGAGGCAACCAAATTGCTGTAATCGATCGTATAGCGACATTCCAAGGTAGCGGGCCGGATTATTTTAAACCCAGTCCACAGGTTGGGGGTTAACACCGTGCCAGACATTCCGAGCGAGTGGAAAACATTCCCGCGGGCTTAGCCCGCGCCAGAGTTTCGCCGCGGGATGGAAAGCTCGGGTCGCGAAATTAAGGCCGGCGCGTCGGCGAAATACCGAACGGAATACCGGTAATCGGTGAACCGGCGGGAGGCCGAGTGTTCTCCGGAGCAGGTGATCGCGCCCACGCCTGCACGCCCCTTCGCATACCCCAAGCAAGGGACGTCCCTCGTGAAAAATCGTCGCGGCAAGAGCGTGCGTTAACGCAGGGACCGTCTATAGACCATTATGCACTCGGCCGAGTGTGATCGCATTGACACGAATCTTCGCGTTGCTGCTGAATAAAGGGACACGATTGTTGCGGTGTGACGGGAACGATTTATGAATACAGCGGGGCATCAGGCAAGGTTTACCCAAAGTAACATGGGCGTGCGACCCGTTATGTCAAAGGCGAACATTTTAATCAGAAATATGTACATTGAGCACCTCCTCTCATTGCACCGCGAACGTAAACTTTCATTCAAGAATAAGTGTGCAGGACCACGCGACTAAGGGAACGTAACACCTTCGCGTGCAACGCATGTTCGAGCGGCGGTTAAACGAGTTGATTTCGCGGACAAACGATGCTCGGTCTCGCGCTGGATGTGTGTTACACGGTCGCGCCGTCGGGAAGAAAAAGAAAATCAAGCCGGAGGACGCGTCGGGTCGTATCATTTCTTCGCTGCCCCGCGTTAGAGGCGTGCAAGAGAACCGGTTTCGCCGGACGAAATGACAATGATTTCACGGCCGTCGTCGATGAAAATTGCACCGAGGGAAAAACTCGGTTGCATCGTGATGCAGGCGAAAGTCATGGAAACCGATACATGTAAGACGAGTCGGATTCCAACGGTGAACGCAGGGATTGCCGGTGTCTCTTCTGCTCGGCAAACGAACGGAAAATTCGTGGCGACATCGGATAATTAATTAGCCCATTTATTGAGAGGTTCGAGCATACGTACGTACGTTTCCCTTTTCTGCCAGCGCGTAGTTCGCGGTCCGCGCAACGTACTCGGCTCTCTAATTAGTTGGCCGGTGACGGTCACCGATGCGATCGTTCTTAATTAATATTCGTATCGTGCGACGATGCGCCAGACGTCGCGGCCCGTTTCGCGCAACCGACTTGCACACAAGAGGACAGCCGCAACTGAGAGTTGATCGTCAGCAGCGCAATCGACAAAGCGGCAAAGAAACGTAGTCCCGTGTACTTGCGATTCCTGCGGCCAACGATTCATGGGCGGCATTGGAAGCAAGGTAATGGCTTGCTTCCTGCGATCCGGATGCTAATTCTAGATGATGAAGTAACTTGTGGGGCATTTCGATGTCGGCAGAATGTCTCTGGACGAAGGAGATCTTTAAGGGGGGGGGACAGTTTCGTGAAACGGCTAAGCTAGTTGCTTTTTAATTGCTGTCTTAATTGCAGTTTCATAGCGTCTCGTAATTAAAGGGAAGAATAGTGAAGTTAAAAGGATCTTTAATCTTATAAATACAACTGAATCGTTGTCTCTATGCGTTTGCACTTAGTTATTCAGTTTTCAATCGCATTGAAAATTACAGTAATTAGACGAAGACGCTCAGGAGGAAGATACCGTTCTCCAAAATATATCAGAGTCCCGCAGAGGAATTCAATCCGGGTCTTGCGCGATCGCGCTATCAACGGGAATTATCGCGTTTGAAAAGAGTCTTGAGCAAACGAAACACAATGACCAAGCCGATACACACAAGAATTATCGTGGCACGTTGGCTGTGTTCCGGTTGAAGGTGGAACTTCTTCTACGAGCAAAGAAGGCGCTCCTCCGATTGGATCTGATACAAGAGGAGTCGGAGGACCCCCTTCTGTGCGAGTGGCTGAGACGATGTCGAAGAAGACCGCGAGATAGAGGAGGAACAACGGGGAACTAGCTGAACGTGGGGAAAACTAAGTTGCTGCCTGACGGTAGGAATGTTTCTTGTTCCATCCTGATACCGGGGGGAAAAGAAAGCCACGTGTGTTTATAGTCTGCGTATTAAATGTTTTCCACAATAAACATACTGCCCTGTCCGAATTCTCCGAGAGATTGCTTCCCCGACGGGGATGAATGCGAAATGTTTCACGTGAAGCGACGCACCAGCGTCAATGTTCCGACAGCGGAAAAAAACGAAGAGGGAAGGAACTGAAGAGTGATCTCAGAGATGCAGAAAGAAAGGGTGGGATCGAAGAGCGTCGTGGTGCGCGTCTTCGTCTTGTTCGTTTCTCGCGCGCAGGGAGAAACGGAGACATCAAAGAAAGGCGACATATCCGTTCACGCTCGGCGCTCATATACGCTCCCCAACGTTCGTTGGTCGCGGACCGTGTCACCGTAGCTCCAACTCTTTCCCCGCATACACGCACGAACACACATCCCCGTGCGGCGTCGGAGCAGCTGAGAATATGGGTAGCTTCGGCCGGCTGCGAATAACACGTGACGACCATAATGCGGCTGAAGGCGTCTTAATAAAATGAACTTGTCATTCCGAAACAGCTAACCAGCCTTCGGTCCAAACCACCTCCAACTCGCCGGCAGGCTTGAACGTCTCTTCCTCCCCTTCCGCCGCCGCTCTCTCCGTTCGACCGCTGGTTCCCTTCTGGAACGCTACTCAGAGCCTTTTCAGCTTCCTCCACCCTGACTCTTCCCTCTCCCCGCGGCTTTATTTATACCTCGTTAAATTAGTGCCGATCGGCGAACCGTTTCAAGGAGGAGGAGGAGGAGTGCCCGGTCCCTTCGCGTCGTTTCTTTCGTACCGCGCGTCCGGAGGCCTTGATCCGCTTCCATTTCGATATAATTGGAGACACCTCGCCGCGTTCCACGCGTTTCAACCTGTCATCGAGCGCGGCCGAAGTCGATCGGGATCGCGGCAGTTGTTACAACTACAATACGCTCGACGGATCAGGAAGCGTTGAAGTCTCGTCGACGATAATAGAATTCTCGTAGCGAGAAGCGATCGCGGAACTTGCTATCGTGGGGCGCATGAAATTGTTGTCAAAGGTGCGAAGAAGAGCTACCGTCGATCGAGCGAGGGGATCGCGAGGAGGTCGTACAGATCCGTGGCCACGAAATTTTTGCGGATGCAATAAATTACCCGATACCGTCCGCGGCGGGCGGGGGGGCGGCAAGCAAGAGCGATGGGTACAGCGCGATGGCCTCGGAGAAAGGGCAGCCACCCACAAAAGGGCAGCGGAGCACTTGAAATGAAAGGGCGAATGGATGTGCCTAGGCAAGTGCAAGAGACACGTAAAGGCATTCATCTCGTTCAAGGTAGCTTTAAGTTTCTGATCAGATAACGAATGTACACTCCTCTCTCCTTGGCTGGGCATCGCGGCCGACGCGTATACTCGCCGGTTCCTGTCTCTTTTACGCTTTCCGGTTCTCCGTCGGCCCCTCTGCCCGAGGAATCCTCCCCGTGTCCCCTATTTCGTGTCCCGTGGTGTCTTTCTCCTGTCCGTCTCACGACATCGACTCTTCCTCGTCTTTTTCTCGACCCCGCGTGTCCGGCTCGCGCGTCTCCCCTCGCTGGATCGCCCGTACACCTAAGGCGAGTGCTCATCTCGAAGGTGCCGTACACGCGAAACGACGTTATGACCGCCCTTCTGCGGCTCTCTGCGACGCGGAAGATGCACGACAAAAAAAAAATGGGGATCGCGATTAGAAAGGCTGCGGCGAGCGCTGAGGTTGTCCCTCTTCGCGAAGCTGCTTTACCGCGCTGTTATTAATAATCTCCCTCGGTCACCGATCGGATCTACGAAAAAGAGCGGTGGCGAGCCAGAGGCGGGGGGGGGGGGGGGAAATAAACGATTAACGACCCGGTCACGCTGGGAGGCGCAGGGGGGGTGGATTTTCCAGATAGAATCGCGAAGTTGGTACAAGGATCTCGGGAGACGACAACACAGCGGAGAAATTCTCGAATTGAAATATCGTAATACCGTGCGCCTCCCATTCTCCCGTCAAAATTTTGCCATGGCGAACGCTCGTGTTCTCCAGCGGTGGATGCTTAACCTACCTCTTGCAACGAGTTACAACCAGCAGAGTTCCATGCCTACACACAAAAGGTCGTTGCGATGTTCCTGGACGAGATACACGGAGAGGGAGGCTCTATTCATCGGCGCGATTTATAGCGTAATTATCTAACCGAGATTGCAAAAGCGGCGGACGATGGGAAAGATAATCACGTCACCGAGATTCCGAACGTTTCTATCGTTACTAGCTCTGCCACGAAAGCAACGAGCTCCGTTCCACGAGAATTCTCCCTCTTCCCCGCCTTCTTTCTTCTGCTACTCTCTTGTTGTCTCCCTCCGTTTCTACGTCGGGGTTCTTGCTTCGAAGTGCATTCCATAAGTTCTGAATTCGCGCACGGAACCATTTCAAATTGTTCCGCCGTTCGAGGGGCACGGGATGGGACCGGGGGCCGAAGGAGCCGGCGAACGTGAAACGTTCCGCGAGAGACGATAGTCCGTGATTTATTTGATGTCCCTCCCGAGGGAGAAAACGAGAAAGCGGCGGCGGACGGGCAGCGGTCGGGTGGTATACGGCGCCCCGTGCACAAAACGACGCAACGACAACGAAACAAACGGCTTCCAGGCACCGACTACGACGCCCTCGAATTTCTTACGAGCGACCGGGGTCATCGGGGTGATTTCGTAGTGCGGATCCGTGCGGGCATAAACCACTCCGCGGCCGTAATCGAGGGATACCGCGGTACTTTTGGCCCGCCTCCTAGAGAAAAGGGGTGCATCCTGACCGTCCGTGTTTTTACAAATAATTTCGCTCGATCGGAATCTATTCCTTCGAAATCCTACCGACGTTACGAATGGGTTGTTCGGTTATTCTATTTTGTAAAGGAAACGATTGACAAACCCTTTCATCCAAGTCCATCCATCATTCGCTAGCGAACGCAATCGATGCTTAATTCGAAGGTGAAATTTCCACTCGTCAAGACTCACGCGCAGGGAAATAATGGAGCTTTCAATCCCAACGCTGTGTTGTCGAGACAAGATAATCGATATCGGCCGCGCTGTCGGGACCAAGGGTAAATCTCTAAGGTCACGTAGGCGAGGTCCAAGTTCCCGAGACGTCGGAACGCAGGTCCATTGGTCCCACGATCGGTACAATCATGAATGAGCTATCTAGGCTGGGAACAATGATACGAAGTTCCATGTCGTCCCACATACACCGGATCGCGTTCCCGTAGGAACACCGAAGGGGGTCCCAGCGTCATCGACGTTTCATCGAAAGCGAAACGGGTCGAAAGGTATTTGCTTCGCCGTTGAACCTGATCGTGGCCGATCGTGACAGTTTCCCCAATATTTCTTCGACCCGATCTGACGCACGGTCCTTTTACCGGCCGTTCTTTTCATCCCTTTCATTCATCCGAATGGTTCTGCTTCAAGAGGTTACAAAGGGTATTTTCTGTACACAGGGAATACAACTCTTTTAATTTTTGTTTAATCCTCATGAAATTAACCTCAATAAACTCCTGAGATCTTTGCAATTAAAATGACAGGAAAAATTGCAATAACGTACAAATTACAAAAATGATGATATTTCAGCTTAAACTACTACTTCTTATAGATTATTCTAATAAATTGCTTTACAATACATCTTAAAGTTAACACTTATACATTTTTAATGCAAATATAAATATAATTAATATAACTTAATATAATTTTAGTGTAATTTAAGTAGTGTATGTCAATCATAAGTGGTACAGGTAAATGGTCGGACATCAGGCACAACTAAAGTAGCATTGGTAAAGGTACTGCTTAACATAGCTTTCCTAATTGGGCTAATTGGTCAGTGTTACTTGTTAGTAATTCAAAAACGAGGCCTTAACCAACTTCTTCTTACACATAATAGCTTCTTGCTCCGATAGACTCATGAAAATGTCAGGGTACTCTGTGCTTCTTGTAGAAAAGAAATTCTCATTCCCGATGATCCGAGAATCCAGCCAGCGCATATGCGAAATTTTCGCACGAGCAACGTCTCCTTCCGCCCACTTGGTCTGTTCCGGATTCAAAGGAGACCAGCCCGTATCCTCTAAATGCATCATAGTCACGATAAATCCTCGCGTAGCGTTGTCACCGGTACCGCCGGATCCTTCTCGCGCGTCGATCTCCAACAGGAAAGCCGAACGTCTGGAGGAGCACATAAAATTAAGCCGCAAATAAAATAAACCGGTGCGCCGGCCTCCGCCGAGTCTTTCGGAGGTGTTCGCGCCCGTTTATGCCCGGCGGGCCGTGAATCATCGCACCTAAACTAGTGACGTTTACTGTCAGGGCTAACATTTGTCATACTAGACCGAGGAACCTTTCGGTCCGCGCAACGAGCCGGGCCGGATTTGACGACGCGCCCGCCAGGTCGATAGAAAGAGGAGGTTCGGGTCGCGCCGAGGGCTCATCCGTGGGGGCAACGCTCCAAGTACCACCGTAAATCTGCTGACGAGCAGCGCCTCGCGACCAAGTTGAATTAACGAATCGCGATCGTAAAATGGCTCCGTGGTCTCCCTCGTGGCTGCCGGCTGCCTTTAAAGCAAGGGACACCTCTTTGGCGGAGGTCAAGAAATTCATGGCGAACGGAAAAGCTGATTTTCCTGGAATATTCATAGATGGACGGTCGAAACATTTGTTTGAATAATGTACGGGATGATCGAGCAGCGTATTGGAAGTTTAGCTTTAATAGCGCTCGTAATTTCGCCGTAACAAAATAAATGAATCGGTGGTATCAAATTCCGGGGGAGGTTATCATTCACCACCCCATTCCGATGCGGCCCGCAGTCGGTACCAGCGGTGAGTCGCCGCGGAGGGAATCGGTACCGACTTCCCGCGCCGGGGTGCTGTCAGTTATCAGTGCATAAACATTCGTTCTCCACGCCGCGGCGTACCGCGCGGACCCTCGCGTTGCAAGTTATACGCGGCAGGGTTCGGCCAGGATGGAGGACGACGCACCGGCACGCATAAAGTAAGAGCAAAGGGAGAAAAAGGGTAGGGAAAAAAGAAGCGGTCGCGGAAGTAGGAGGAAGAGCGCCGGGAATCGAAGCGGGACGAGAGCTACGGGGAACCGAGAGGGAAGACGAAGAAGAGGCAGATGATAAAGAAGCACTGACGGCGGCGAGAAAAAGGGTGGAGGGTGAAGGAGGCGGAGCACGGCGACGCGACTCGAAGGGACTCGCGACGGAAGGGATGGAATATGATATAATGCAAAGGCAAAAAAGAAACGCCACGGTCTCCTGGGCTGGCCTGAGGGGGGGCGAAAGGGGGAAATTTAAAGCCGCGTGGACATTGTCATCGGAGGCAAGGGCTATAAAGCAAAGGGACCGCGCTGCTAACTGAGACGCTCTCTCCGCTAGCAGCGTGGTGCGTGCGTGTAACACGTACGCGAGGTGCCACAGCATGTTTCGCGTTCAGCTCGCCTGCACGCCCGGTTCACGGTACAGATCTCACCGGCACCCCCTTTTGCCTACGTATACATCGAGGCGCGTTTACGATCTTAGCAGCCGCGCCGGGACAGGTGTTATTTTTCATCGATTCGTTCGAGCCGCTGCCTCCCAAACGCTCCGCTGCATTCGCGCGAGCTCGCTTTGAGAGTGAGTTCCGCGCCGATTTCCAGGCCTCTCTGCCTCCGCGCGAGGACGGACGAGAAAAGAGTGCAATCGAAGGGGGGGGGTGGGCAGGCGAGGAAAGGGCCGAGAACAAGGACGCGGCGGAGATCCGATCGAGATCGAGGCGATAATAACGCATTCGGGAGCGGGCTGCCTTTCGAAAGGGAGCAACACGGTTCGGCTGATAGGTAGGAAAAAATCGAACGCGCTGGACGCTAACGGAGGGAATAAATTCTGCGTCCCCGTTGCGCTATAACATCCACCTCTGCGGGGGGTGCAATGATCCTCTCCCCTTGCTCCGCAGCGATGACTCTTCTCGAAGTATCATCGTCTCCGTTCGCCGCGTCAATTTCTAAGCCCCCTAAAAATGTTGAAACTCTTCGTCCACGGGTCGAGTCACCGAGACGAGCCGTGACATTGCCGCAGGATTCTTCCACACCCGAGCACCATCGAGATACCCATCGACTGGCTTTTTCTCGCGAACCGAGTGCGCCCGTCGAGGTCACGTCTTCCCGTGGTCGCGAGGAATCCCACAAAGTGCCCACGGGACCAACTCGTAGACGTCTGTCGAGCTCTCGCTACGTCCGCGACGGGTTCGCTATCATCAATTGTTCCGTTTCACCTTGTACGTGCGCGCGTCGTCTGTCTCTCCGTTATCTGTCGGCTCCGCGGCGGGAGAGGATCCCAGACAAGATTTCAATGAACATTTCTCAGCGGACGTCGCTGGCGAATATAGTACTCTAGACGAGGGTGCGGAGGCTCCGCGCGATCCTCGCGTTTTCCTCGTCTAATCCGCCCGACCAAGGAGGGTACTCGCCGCTATCGTCGAATTCCATCTGCGGGTTCTTTAACGCGGCGCGTTCGTGATAATTCACGCGCACGAGCTAGCTCGCGGGAAAGCGAAACGGTCGATGAACGAGTCGATGCGCAATGACGGGCCCCAGAAGACTTATCGTCTCGTCCGCGAATTATGTACGGCCACTCTTTTAAGCTACAATACGCCGGGAAATTGATAGACGCGATTTGCGCACCGTCTAGCTAGTCCGGCGCGCTGAAATTATGTCGCGTCGGGGCATCGAATAATTACCCCGGCCCCCGTTGCATGCTTGTGAACCGGCAACGCGCTGGATTAACCCCGTCGATGATACGGCTGCTTACGAACAGCCCGCGAGCTATGACCGGTTTTAGGCGTTTAGCGAAACTCGTTCACGGTTATGGCTGTTTATGATAATTCGAGCGATATTCGGCGCAGAATTAATCGAATCATCTTCGCTGCGCTCGGCGCAAGAATGTTAAATAGCTTAGCGCTGATAAAGGGAAATCGTGTTAGCGAGTTCATTAGGTGGATCGAGGCGTTTAGTCACGATCGAGTAATACGTCGATAATGTTTAATACTACGGTTGTACAACAGTGTCTTATTACCGTTCGAGATCGTGGAAACGTTTAGATCGAGTTCTGCAGTTTGTCACGTTTCGGATTTCGCGTACAGCACGATGGTTTACGCAAGATTGGCGGTAACGCGACGCCAGACGCAACAGTGAAACTCTTCGTAGCCGACCAAATAAAATGTCAAGTGCTGCATCGTCAACGGGAAATACAGCCATTGTTTCGAACCGTGACTCATACGAATGCAGAAACAGTGAAACGGTCTAACGTTAAGCAACTTCGTTAGAGAAGTCAATTGACCGTCGAACAAGCTCCATTTGTCTCCTTCCAGCAGAAATTTGTTTCTCCAGAGACACGGTCAATGCGATCGTGTCCTCATTAAGGCACTTACAAACGGAACCTGGTACTTTTTATCTCGACCAGGTAGCCGGCACTTCGGTAAAGTCCGAATAGGTGCCGCGAGGACCATGCTGCGCGATAACGTTCCCACAGGTCTCGGAAGCACGACAAGTTACGAGCACGCGAATTCACGGCTACCATCGACACCGCCGCAGATTAGCTTACAAAAATACATTCACGGATGCTGATCGCACCCTGTTTTTATACGGGCGTGTGCGTGGACGCGGGCTAGCCTAGCGGATCCGCGAAACGGAGCAGCGTGTACCATGGGTGGTGACTTAGCACCTTGGCGGATATTTATGGGCTGTCGCAAAGATAAAAATAAAGATTTCGCCTGGCCCCGGGCCAAGTTTGTTCAACGCACCGCGAAGCGACACACCTGTGCTTGCATCCGCGTGAAAACGCCGGCGTTTCAATTATTATTCGATTCCGAGAGACACGTATGCACTTAATTCATCGCGTGAAAAATATGTTTGAGAACGCGCAAGGTTGGCGATAGGCGTTTTCTCAATGGATAAACGTGTATATTGGTCGGGCTGCTGGTTAAAGAAGTCTTGTACACGGGGGACAGAGTTTATATTTACGATGGCATCGAGTAAATGCTTTTCGGGCTGCGTCGCCCACGGCGGACGAAAAATCTGAAATCTCGCCGGACACGTCTCAATTATGCCGTTAAACGAGCTGTTGATCTTAATCGGCGTCGCAGTAATATTTTCCTTTTTACGGCGCCACGGGATCGATGCGCGGCGAGCCTGCGCTCGCGGATCGTGCAAATCTGATATAGCCGCTGATACGGATCGACGAATACTGGCCTGACTAACCGAGAACGATAGCCCGACAACCCGGTGAGAGTTACGAGACGATTATGCCACGCTTCGGGAAATCTTACCAAGAGGATAATAACTGACCTGTGATTTTTACCAATCTGATTTCGAAGGCTATCGAATTCGCGGTTCATCTTTGAAACGTAGCTCCTCGACGTTTCTTCCTGCAGCCGTCAAGCCGTGACAATTTTCCTCTCGCGTACGCGGGAAGTTACAAAGTAAAGTCAGGCACGGTAGCAGGTGGATGGAGGTGGAGGAATCAAAGTCGGCCGGGTATTAATGAATTAAATTTAGCGAGAGCCAGTCAAGTGGTGCAAAGGGGAAGAGTCAACGAAGAAACTTGAACGACGTCTGGTCTGCCGTCTTCTGTGTGCTTTCCTGCACGCGCGTACGCGCTGTGTTTGCTCGAACAGGAAAAAGAGAAAGAAAGAACGTTAGCGTGAGATTCGTTAATTGAAACGTCTCGGTGATCGCACGAACGGTAGCTCCTGTGAAGTAAAGGGCGTGGCGGTTGTGATTACTCTATAGTGGGCGGGAAAAGCAGTATAAGTCATATCACATGCTCGTACAAACGTCCGGTCGTATTTTCTTTCTTCCGCCGCCGTTTCGCCTCCCTGAAGAAAGGGGTGGAAGCTTCGCCGATCTCTCTCACCTTTACACGCGTTTCTCGATCAACACGCGATCTCGTAGAACCGTGGCTCGACGTCCCCCTCTCCACGATTCCCGTTGCACATTTTACATCTTCGCGAATGCTGCGGCTGCTGCTGGCAGCGTCTAATTATCCCGCGGAAAGCTTATCCCCGAAATATAAGAAGGCCGCCGTTCTGCTGCCACGTTGGCATTGTTACGGATTTTTCGTTCGCGTTATTATCATCTTTGATTGCCCCTGACTGACGGGCACCGTTTGATCTTCGACTTGCGCTGCAAGCGTGGTAATTGTAGGATCTTTTTATGACAAGCTGCAATAATAATCCTGGTTCAACCGGGTCTACTTTCATTCCTCGTGAGAAAAATCAGTTGATACGGAAAATGAAGTATCCATTTTCAAAGATAATGAAGGAAGAGACCGCGGCACTGGAAGTACCGGTTCATGATCATTGCAGAGTCCACTTAATTTCCACTTCCCCTGCGAGAAATCGGTGCGCGTGTAACGTGTCCACTCCATAGCCGGGGCAACGACGTTATCTAGCTAATCGGCCGGACCGTTTTTCACTAATCCCCGACAGACAGTACTCGTACCATTTAGTCGACACATCGTCGAGCAAATCCTCTTCCTTTACGGCGATTAGTGTCCCGGGGACACGTCGCCGCCTCGGAATCGATTCTATCTCGATCCTTCGATCTCCCTCCTGGGTGGATTAGCTAAAAACAGCGAACGGACTAGGCTTCGAGGGGGCAACGGGCGACTCGCTTTTCGCAATCGTACCCTCCACACGGAGAAGCGAAAACGTGTGCGTTACTTCGATCGCCTCTTAGTCCTCTTCCTTCGCCGCTTTGCCACGATTCAGGGGACGGACGGAGCACGGGGAGAGAAACAGACGCCCGTACACGACATAAGCATATCAATAAAATGTTTAATTGGCATTTACATTTCTTCATTCGGCCCAACAAGATCGCGATACCGATCTTCCGCCCGGTTTCTCGTTCAGCCCCGTGTAAGCTCGTCCTTCCTCCGCGATGCACCTCCGGTTCGTGGATGTCAGACGTCTCGCGGAGGTAAGCGGCCTCCCTAGAGACGAAGGCCCGGGAGGAGAGAGACAAAGAGAGAGGAGGATCGGAGACGGAGCAGAAAATCGAGTGGAAACGTTGTGCAATGAAATGAAGAGTAAATGGCGGATGTTAAGTGGTGCACTTAATAGTGTTAGAATGTTATATTTTATTCCGAATTGTCATCTCAAGTCGATAAACGGTCCTAGGTCTGAATGATCTTTACTTTTCTTTCTCTCGTTGAATAAATAGATGAGGAATAATAATGATACTAATTTCTTCCATCCAGTGCGCCCAAGTAGATAATTCGGACAAGCGTTCGATTTCGCTAAGCAACAAACCAATTTCGAATTCGCCCAACAGTAAATTATCGCACGCTTTAAAAAGGAGTCGAGTAACATAACACAGGGACCGATCAAGAGAAAAGGTACGAAATCCAATTTTTATCTGATAAACGGTTCCCCGAGCGTACAAGGGTCGGCAACAGCGGACAGAGGGATTGGCCCAATTATTTCTTCAGGTCGGGCAAATATTTCTCGTTCAATTTAGCGAAAAGACTCGGAGCGACCCGCGCCTCTCCCGTACCCCGGTACGATATTTCACGGCGAAACGAACAATCTCCACATTGACGTAATCGCTTAATTAACGGGGTCTCGGACGCTTGACGTTCTCGCGCACGGGGCAGACGTAGCCGCGTGTAAACACGCGGACTGGCTGTTTGTACTCGCGATCGCGCCTCCGCTCTCACCCGTTACTACGCGAGAGTATTAATCGAGACGGCCGTTGTGCGGCAACGACCGTGGTGCCCACAAGTGCCGAAATTTCGTTCATTTATCCTCGGACGCCTGACCGACTTGTTGACCGTTTAGCCGCAACACCTTGTACGTCGAGTGATGGTACACCCACGCGCAGTGTGCACAGGAGGATCGAGAACCTTGGTGTGCAAACGTTCGCGCGTGTACCGTCGTCATCGTCGCGCGACGAAACGTGCGAGAGGATTGATCGCGTGAATATCGAACGCTTTGGATGCCGAATTCCAGAAGCAAACGGTTTTCAGGTCAATAGATCGGAAGAAAGGCTGACATGAATTTTACAATAGGAAATCGTCCATTAACCGTTAACAAAATTCAGAGAGGTGTACACACACTTGATCCCTTGCAACTACCTATCTCATTCGGCTCATTAAGCTCGCACTATTCCCCGGCCGACGATTACTCGAGGCAGCGTGGAAGTGGCTCGGGGAATACCGTTGTCGACGGTTGATTTCTTGAATGCAGTAATTATTATCGTATGCCGCCGGGACACAACAATTTGCCGCGGGTAGGATATTTTCATTCGACGCGCAGAGTGGCATGAAATTGTTCGACGGAAAACTTCCGTTCCCTCGTAATGTCTTCAGATGCAGGACTATTAAAATTATCTATAAAATTCCTTGTATACTTCGATGCTTGAAGTATACACAACAGTTTCGAAAACGCAATGAACAGAGTTAAAAGTAAAAATTACCGAGTTATCTCGTATAACCGTTTATGCGCAGCGACATTTCATTACGGCTTTATTATTAAATAACGGACAGCGAGTCGAGAATCGTGCACGCGCAGATTGAAGGATTTTTATCTCGTCGCGGCCGCCATCGGCCGTGTAATTTTAATAAGAAAATGAACAGAAGGGGTTGAGGGGAGTGAGGACGACGACGACGAGGGTTTCGAGGGAGCCGTTAATGATTTACCGCGGCGCATCAGCTTTATAACCGCGAATTCACCGTCTCCGCAGACGCCAAGCTGTCTCTCTCTCTCTCTCTCTCCCTCTCTCTCTCTTCGGTCCACGGGGAAGACGAGAGAGCCGGGCAAGAAGACCTCGCCACGCCCCCGACTTCTCATCTTTTACGCGTCTCATTCTACGACGTTGGTACGTGAGGGCCGCCGCGCCGTTTCGACACTGAAATCGGCGAACGCCTTGCGCGAGGAACGATTTCTGGGCACAGCGGAAACCGCCTTCTTCTTCGCGCTTCTTTTCCCCGTGTTCGCGAGCATTGGCCGCTGTCCGTTAACCCCGGCGATGCCCCTCAAAATGAATTTCGAGAGAGGACAGCTTGTCGAACGGCACGAGATCTCTTCGATATCCTTGATAAATGTTGGGGGAGGATGGCTGTCACGTCGAACACCGGGGTGGGATCGCAAACGGATTTTAATGCGGGCTGTCCCCTTTGAACTTCCTTGGAGGATCGAATGCACGGACAGGGACTTGGCATTTTTAATTTTAATACCACTGATTTTTTTACTTTAGGAAACTGGAACATGGGGCTGCTGAGGGTGTTGCGTAATTTATGTGCAATAATGTAAGGGAGGAATGTTGAATGGTGGTTTATCATTTTTATTTCAATTTAAGCGGTGAAATTTCCTTCGCTCTTCCGAGGGGTGAAAGTTTGCATGGACACTCGATTTTCCTTCAGAGCTGTCGGGGAAACAGGTGATCGAAACTGTGCCAGTTTAGATATGATTGATCTAGTGTTCGAAGAAGTAGGTGGTTCAATGGGAAAATGACTAATGGACGGAGTGGAAGATAAGTTTTTGTTGCAGCAGTAATCCGCACCGTAACTAATGGATGCGCGCAGTAGAAGCCATGGAAAACCATCGCGTTGAACACACTTCGGCAAAGCATTTACAGAAATCCTGCCAGTTCCGGGGCGTGGGTCGCGCGGCCGGGCGCGAGTGAAATAAGATAGCATCGCGATCTGAATGCTGTATCGGAAAACGGGGGAGTACAAATTGGAAACAGTTTTTGCGTGGAATCTCATTAATCAGAGTGACTCGTTGAAAAAGAGTAGTTAAGATAACGTAACTTCATCGGCGGACGGTATCTCGAAATCACGATCGAGCCTGTTAACTCAAGAATACCTGGACCGAGTAGCAAACGAGACGGACGATAGCAATGAAAAAGGAGGGAACCGAGGTGGATGGAAAAAAGTGTAACGACGGGGCGAGTTTTGTATACCTGAAAACAAGAGATTCCCGTTCAGAAGAGATGGAGAGTGGCGTAGGTAGCCGGACGTGTGCGGACTATTTCGAGGATCATTATTTCTGGATCGGTTTACCACTATTCATTAACGTCGAGCTTTCCGCGCGACTCGGGATCCTTCGAGGCGGCTGCAAGCGGCAACAGACGCGAAACACCCAACGGATAATTATTTTTCCCTGTACGCTCATGTTAATCATTTTACGATACGCTCGTAAAGCGATCGCGAGCCGAAAAGTCCGAGGAAGAAATTCGAAGGTGGCATAAATGCCTTTTGCTCCGCAATAAACCGGAGATTGATCGCGAAAGGACGAATGACGGTGTTTTTTTTAATTGCCCGGTTAATATCGCCGCTAAGGAAATATGCAACTGAAATGAAGTGAGAGAGTGCGCCGGAAAAACGCTTTGAAAGATCTCGAGAGCGGTAATAAACGAAGCGCGTAAGATATACACGTGTCGTGCTGCATTTATGACTGCTTTTCTGCACTCAACAAAGTGGAAAATATATTTCACGTTGCTGGCTAACATATGGATTTCACGGAGCAATAGAATAAAAGTAGAAGGAGCGAATATTTGTAAAATCAGCGCTCGTTTAACGATCTCGTAATATTAAATATTATCGACCCCGTTGAGGGGAGCCTGATAAATCCTCGTTCCTCCGCGACATATGCATTTCCAAACCGATCTCTCTTATCCCCGAGCAACGGAGCTGGCCGTTGAAAAATCGAGTCGGTAATGTGGCTCACGAAAGCGGCCGCGGTATAAATAAAGACTGAAGAACGATTCCGAGCGAGGAGGCCGACTTTCTTGCCGCATTCCAGCGAGCGAATGCAGGAAGAGACGCGCAGTTTCGCGAGGGATCGTTTCGCATCGCGCGATCCCGAGGAAGTCATCGATTCCTTTGGTCGTGTCAAAGATCGGGGCGTGGTGGGCCCACACAGAAAGGTACCACCAATATCTTGATCTGTACGAAGCCGCTGAAACCAGCAATGCAGCCCGCGTTATGCGCATTGGTACACGAGGGGACATTACGTATGCATCCATCGATACGAGACCGGCTTCGATTAATACTTTATGTTAATGAGGGCCGTTCGTGGCGAGGTCGATTACAGCTGACACCGAGTAACCGACGCAACGGCGTTTTATCATTATTATTAATTATGTCACAGGCGTCTGTCGCGAGAATGCGAAACAACTTCCTATCGTAAACACGTCGATAATAATTATTACACGACCGGATCGGACCCCGAGGGCGACGATTACCAGCGTACGAGTCTCGTTGAGGATATCGAGAAATTAATCGTGCGAATACGCGCGCGTATATCAATTAAGCGCAGGACGAATCGTTAATCCGCGAGGCTGGTCGCATCGCCCTCCCTCATCGTACAACGGTCCAGTCTTTGTCTTTTTAATTCCGCTTCATCTCCACGCGTCCCAGCATCAACCTCGTCCTTCTCTCGCGCGAAACCACTGCCACGCTGCGCGGGTAAACGTTTTTCAAGCGACGAATCTTTGATCGCGCATTGAAGAAACGTCGATGGCGAACCTTCACCGTTTCCCTGAGCTTGTACTAAATATACGATCGTTGCGGGTGCCAGGGTTCGAAGTGACAATAAACGACCAGATCCTCGATCGCGGATCGGAAGGGCATCATCAAACGATATTCAATTTAAGCGAGCTGACAATTATCGCGCGACGTTTGAACGACGTTCGACTCGAGCATGGACAAGGATTCAATTTGTAAAAGTTCCTGAGCCGTTGCCTCCTCCTCGCGCGCGACAAGCTTACACGCTTCCCTTAACTTTTCTTTTACGGAGCATGGTTCATTGGTAAACGCGCACGCCGGCGGTGTCACGTTGTATTCGCGCGAAAAAGAGGATAACCGCGACGGGCTTGTCCGTTGATTGGACATTGAAGTCTCCTCGTCGCGGGATGGAGCTTCACGCCCACGTCGGCGAAGAGCTCGACGCTGGCGCAACGATGGAAACGGACAGTTTTGGACTTTCTTTTGCGTTTCGTTTCGAGTCTGATTCGCGCGGCAACCTTTGCACACCTTATTGCGGAGAAGAAGATGCACCGAGACGTTACTGACGCTTGATGGAAGCTTCGAACGTGTTCGGCTTGAATTCCGTCCGATGTTTCGGCACAGAAAAGTTAAGGTATCCTCGTGCAAAGGTGAAATTGAAAGGGACGCAGTTTATTGTGAGGCTCGAGAGTTACGAGTGTCGCACAGAAGCGAACTGCTCGGCAAACTTTCACCGACTATTTTATTAGCAGGCGGCTGGACAGCCGGCGCGCATTAGGTCGAAAGAAAGAGCAGGACCGGTTGGAGTCGTTGATTGGGACATTGAATCGCGTGCACCAGACACGCGAAGTGTCTCCTTGAATTCACGACGATGAATTACATTCGCGATACAACACGTGGAAAAACATAATATCTGAAAAGAATACGTGAGTTATGTATCGCCGGTGTAAAGACTAAAGCGGGTAGACATCGGTCCTTGAACAAACCTAGGCACGCCAGACGGAAGTCAAAAATTGGTTCACCGATCTTCGACACTCATTAACTCTCACCTCTCATTAATTCCGATGCTCATTACCTCTTGCGCTCATTAATTCATTGCCTGTGCATTCATTAGCCTGCGTTTACTTCGAAGCTGTTTCTCTATCCTTCTTCGATGCTGACTTCTCAATTTTACAAGTTTTCATTCGTCCTATACTATTTTATTCCGCCTTCGAATCCAAAAGGGGTATGAACGCTGCGGACGTCCGCGGCTAATCACCGCGACCAAAGAATCCAAAGGCAATCGCAGAACAATACGACAGTGGGGTAGGCAGGGGAGCTTTCGCGCTGGAGCAGCGCCTCGTCGGATCCAAAGAAAGTTAGAACTCGGCTGGATATGCGCGTCAGGTCTGGAACGGCGAAAACGTGACGCGAAACGTCGCCCCTGGACTATTCGTGCGGCGTTCCAGCGACGGCGATAAATTTCGGAACGAGCAGCGCGATCACAATAGCGACGGGTCGAGGTGGTAACAGGCCGTTGCCTGGGTTCCAGAATTCTTGCGTCGCCTTTTGTACAAACTGCTGCTGCCGCGACGACCGTGCCCTTACGAAGCATCGAGACTGCCGCTGCGTGAGCAGTCGCGGCGGTCACAATAGTCACGTCGTACGGGCCGCCTTCCGCGTGCCGGACAATGAAACGCCACAAAGGAGCGGATTAGCGATATTCCGCGAACACGCGGTTTACTGGGAACGGGGGTGGAAGGAAAAGTCGTTGGAGTAGGAAGGATACGCGGACGATCGGCCAAGAGTTTGCGTTAGGGATTGGTGGTATTGGAATGTTAGCTGGAAATTAATTTACAGTAGCCTTTGCAAGTTTTATTAATTATTACGGAAATAATTGCGGCGGGGGCTAATTTACTAATACGAATCCCCATTGAATTGCACGCGTCGTTGGTCGTGCAGAGGAATGCGGATGCGAGTTCGCCACCGTTCTTTTAGATTACATCGGCTCTCCACGTGAAAAGTGGCAAGCCTCTTAATTAAAATTCTTCTATCCCTTTTCGCACGAACCATGTATTCCAATTTGAGATATCACGCGGTAAACAGGTTCACCAGTGCAACAATATTAACTAGCTGCGATTGTCAACATATTGAAGCTCTTTGCAAGCTCGCCTCCCCAAGCAATTGGTTGCACAACGAAGCAGCAAGAAAGTAGACCGTAAACAGCGGATGCATATTCGTTCTGACACCGGTCTTTACGGACCACCGTGCACGATGGTCCAGACGCATTGTTCCCAGCTGTTATTACAGGCCGTGCCGAACGGCGGTGCGATTCGGGCGGAGTGAAAATCACAATAAATAATAATGATAATAAAATGTCGGGGAATACCGCGGCGTCATTATTAACTCGAGTATCGATCGGCCCGGGCCCTTGGAGAACGGCGATCGCGACCGATAAGGGTCTCTCTTTCGCGCGTTCCTTCCTGGAAGGACCGTCGTAGATCCCGGAGGAGCCCCGCCAAGCTGAAAGGCTGTTCCCTTTCGCTGTACACCTATGTATATACATTCTGAATCGCCGCACGGGTCAGCCACCAGGATGGTGGCACCGGCAGACCGAAATCCCGATTCCTCTATGTCAAGACGCGCAGTCGGGGTTAACGTGGCGACCTGCTGCCACCTTTCTTCGGCTTTATTAATACTCGGTAGGTGGTCAGCACGACAATAATCGTCTGTGATTACTGAGGAAGAGTGCCAGAATAATGCCATATTAAAATGATACATCGCGGGAGAAGGTTGAGGCATGGATCACACCCTTGCATAAATGAGCTGCGGCTGTAAGAAATTAAACGGCGCGTGTAATAGTTTATTAGCTGCGCCGCTACTAGCTGAAATATGGATAGCTTTCTTTAATCATTGGTAAAAGAAAAAGGAATCGTATATCTTGTTAGGCATTTACTAAAATCGTAACGCGTCCATTTAAAACCCTTCAGTGCAACGCGAATTCCTAACTGCTCTTCAATAATCTCGCCGGTGCAATTACCTTTTCCGCTCACGGAATATCCCGGGAAGATTGATTAACTTATCGTTTAACAAGTCTGGCCTTCGAGCAAACGCAGGTCCGCCCTTCGAACCCACAGCCACGGGCCGGGCTCGTCGAATTGAAAGGCTGCCATTAGACGCACCGAAATGCAACTATCAGACGGTTCCGCGAAAGATACACAAGCGGCTAGACCGCGAGAGATTCCACTCGTCTGCCGTCTGTTCATCGTCTAATAAAGCGTGCGAGCGTCTATTCTGACCAGGGCGTTTCGGCCTTCGCCTGCTCGGGAAAGGGGCGCTCTTTTAAGATCTCCCTCCCTCGCTGACCCTTCGAGGTAGCCATCGGGTACGAGGAAACGCACGAGTCGAGACGCGGACTCGCAGAAGAAGAGAGAAGGCCACTTATACGTGGTCCCGAGGATGAAAAGGTGGAACGAGGGAAGAAAGAAACCAATCGGAGTCGAAGGGTTTTGGCGAGAAAAAAAAGAAAGACACGCAGAAGAGAAAGGCGGAGAGGCAGCCGGTTAGAAAAGGAGAAGAGTCATGGAAGAGGTGATAAATGGGATCGAGGATTGCTTGGCAAAGTGCGAATGGCCCGCGAGCGGGGATGCGGACGGAGAGGCAAGGGATATGGATGGATGGATGGCAGTGTATGGACGGATGGGTATTACACCGGGACGCAAGTATTCCGTCTGGACGAAATCCAAATGCATTCACCGCCGCTGGCCATTTCGACCGACGAACTAATCCTCTCACCTCAACGCTTCTACCATCGACCTTCCCTTTTCGTGTTGGAAATTATGTAGCCGCTTCTTTCTTTATCCCATCCCGGTAGCCCTTTCGTACTCGCGGGGATTTATTTAAAGTCGATGGCAGGACATTCTCAATTGATTCATATAGTTGCGTAATTAAGATTGACCATAAACTCTGGCACTTCACTAGGTGTCCTAACTTTACATTCAACGACCAGACACCTGTTCCTGAAGACTTCCATCCCCGTTTACAGCCCCCAAAGCATGATCCTTCACAAATCCATCAGTAAGCCCCTAAGTCCACATTTCTACTTCACTACCAATCGGTAGCGGTCAAGTAGCAGCCACTTCGCGTGAAACCGTTTGACTACAGGATTCTCAACGCGCGATCATCGAGATTACTTCGTTAGTTTAACGACGCGGTTCCACAGCCTTGACATCATTAGTCGATTGTTCGAATATGTCCAGCTGGCACCGGTCAAAGGATTTACCTTCCTCGCGCAACATGTATCGCTCGTCTGTCCCCCAGTACCCTTGCCGTGTCTATGATTTATATCCGCGGCGGGACACCAGCGTCCACGACGACGACGTAGAGGGACACGCGTGTCTGACGAACAGCGTAAAGAGATGAACGCGCGATGGACAGGGAGACGGAGAGAGAACAGAGAGACGCAGCAAGAGCCAGTTTCGTTCATCGATTCGAGATTCCGTGAATGGTGCAGCGCGATACGTGGTGGCCAGGTCCGTGCGTTGATGATTGGTCGAATGAATGATCCAGCCAGCCGGCTAATAGGAGACGTATTTATATACCTCTAGGCGAGGCGAAGACGAACTGGCTTGACGGACAGGTCGGTCAAAGGGAATGGCCACACCGCGCTACTAATGAATCCGATTGTTCCCGCTGAATCGAATTGTTAATGAATTATATATATCGTTACGAGAACCTACCTCCCCATTGAAAGGGATCTGTGCCCCTTCGCCAGAGATTTCATGGTTCACCATCGACCGATATCCATCTCTGTCGAAGGCTCCTTCCTATTTTCACCGCGGTTCAGACGGATCGCCTCGTATTCGTTCGCCCGTTTGCTTTCGTTTAGAAACAATGCCTGCGACGCTTCTGAATGACACGTCGCTGGAGGATTATTACTCGAGAATGGTGGGCTGGTTTGGCTCTGAATTTTATGGGCTGCGTGGGATCGCGGGGTTGAGTTCGAGCAATTTTGGTGTGGACACTTACGAGTGGTCTCGGAGGTTCACTTTATTAGAAATGCGTTCGGACGGCTGGCCCTCGGGGTATATATTAATTTTAATAGTGTCCTGATACTTAGTCGGATTATGTAAATCGTATGAATTATGCGACATTGGCCGTCTTTCCTCCCCGCGCTGCCACGGACGCGAGAATTTCGAGTTTTATGTAGCGCCGTAAATCTTGCGTAAGCCACCGTGCCGTCTGCCTCTCGTACTTTCAAGTATCGCCACAAAGATCCTCCCTCGAAATCTTCCGAAAATCGGAGTGTAATAAAAAATCCTTTAATAGCCGTGTGTAATATTTCGGAAGCCATAATTCAACGATCAAACGTTTCCATTGAATACCAGGCGCGGTATGAAATTCATCATAGACGCAACGAGCTCTCCGCCAACGAGAACGTAAAGAGTTACAAAACCAGTGAGGTCAGAGATTTGAATAAGTGAATAGGAAGTCCGCCTTGCGTTGTTCTAACGAAAGACCTTTGCGACAGTACGGGCGGGTCCTATATGTATAATTGAAGAAGCGATAAAACGATGGAGGTTCGAAATACGGAGGGTCTTCCACGAGAAGCAATAATGAACTTACGAATGCGTGCGCATCTGATTGTTCATGAAAAATAAATGACTCGAGCTGAATTAAAATAAGGACACGTGTCAGCGCCCTTCTTCCGATTGACGAAACACCGCCGTTCGAAGGATAAAAACGTCATTCCCCAGGGATGCATAAATTGCGTAGACGCGAAACGTCGCTGTCGTAAATCTAGCGATCGACGAAGCAATCGGCCAAATGGACACGCGAAATACAGCGCGGCGTTTCCGCTAAAAAGGAGGAAACGATAAAGAAGACCTCGTGTCGGCCACGTTACAGCTCCCTTAATGGGATTCTGTTTACTTTCACGTATTTATCACCGCGCTCCCAATGTAGTGCCGATTAAAAAATGAATCCGACCGAGCGTGTCCCCCGATTAATTTTGCGTCGAAGAAAACTTTGGTCCACGAGAATCAGAAATACTTGTCGAATAAATTTCTACAGCCTCCGCCTCGCGGTCCCTTCTCATCCGCGTTCTTCAATTGAAGAATTACCTTCTCGACATTCGGAGAGACAAATCGTTCTTCTGTGCTCTCGCAAGTGGGGGCCTTGACATTTCGGTGTACCTTCGAAAACTAATCCCGCCTTATGGCTCTCGCAGACGGGCTTAGAGCGGGCATAAAACGTCGAGCGTCCAGCACGGTCCGGTGGCTGACGTTTTTAAGTTCGTCCACGACTCTTAGCCTCGTTATTGTCCCACTGTTACAGCAATCGTAAACACGTAATGGAAACCCGGTCGCAACGGGCGGGACAGAGAAAATCACAGAGACGGTCCGAGGGGTTGAAGAAGGAACGTGGCGTGAAAGAATTCGAAATGAAGTCGGACTTTACGATCAAGTATATTTCATTGGTCTCTCGGAAGCCGATTAGTGGAAATAACTTAATTCACGGGTTTCGAGGTCGTTGTATGTTAAGGTCGTCCACGGGGGAGGGTTTGCTACACCCGTAATTCGACCCGCGTTTAGAGACTTATTTATGATGTACTCCGGCTCGCCGGCGCAATACAACCTGGTCAATCGTATTTTATTAGCTGGAGCACCGCTCGACTCGCCTCGGCCAGTCGATAAACTCGAATTATTCTTCTTCCTGCAACGGAGCCTCGTTCTCTTGTATTCTTCAGCCTGGGACAATCAGCTGCGACTCGGAGTGGCGATTCAATTAGATCCCACGGAAGATAGAGTTGTCTTCCCCGATTAATAATAGAGACATTCTTTTAGCCCAACTGGAAACCTCTCTGTTCCTATTCTTAGTCTCGCGAATCGTACACTGCACCAACAGAAATGATACGCTGATGAACACTTCTGGGTTCGTGAACTCTAATTCGACCGTCTATTTCGATTCACGGTAGCGGTTCACAATAGGCCCTTTATCTCTTACTTCCGTCGAATATCGTTGCATAAACAAACGGTTCCCACCTCAACAATGTTGACAGTAACGCGAAAATCATGCTAACGATGCGCGGGGAGTCGCGGATCGGGGGACAACAACGGCGTCCAAGCGCGGCTTCGTGATTTGGCCGAAGGTGCATTTGTAATGCAGCGTAAAGAAAAGATAAAGGGGCGAGCGGTTCATCGGTGCTAGGATCAGCCACGGCCGCGGGCAGGCTAGTAGCCGCGACCCGATGCCACCGTCGCGGGATCACGTTTTGCAATATTTATAAGCCGCATTTCAATGATATTATTCCGGCCGTACCATTTCGTACGTGGCCGCGCGTGTCCGATCCGCTAGCCGTGACAGAAACGGAATCCGGCGACGTAGAAATTCAAATGTGCTATAAAACGACACACGCGTCTACGTTATTCCTGTCATTAAAATTGATTGAGGAGACATCGACGCGGCGAAGGACCGAGTGCATCCTTGCTTCATCGATGCATCACGAATTGATCTCTGAAAACTATTATATGCACAAGAAAACATGCGTCGCTAACGCTCCATTAGATACTCATCTTTCAATAGAACGAGGCCGCATGGCAGCATCAGATACGAAATTTACCCCTTCCTCGTTCGCCTCCCAAAAGGACCCTCCTAAACTGAATGGAATTCCTCGGAACCACCTACTAAGCGCGCCGTCGACTCCGAACTCGATTACCGCAAGGCAAGGGTGCGTGGTGACGGTCGCGAAAGTAATACGAGCCAGATGAAATCTACACATCGCGGTGTTCGAGGTGCCTGATTTGCGGTATAGGTTGGGCAAATTATAAATGGAATCAGTTCGATCGCGAACCGCAGGGCCTCGAGGAGGCGTCAGAAGGGGCGCGTTGCGCGAACGGTCCACGGTGCGTAAGGTCGGCAGCCTTGTCCGGGGCGTTCGCGGGCGATCCGCGTGTTCAGCAAGTGCGAAGGAGAAGAAAGGATGAACGAGAGGAAAGGGGCGGAGATGCGGCACGTACGGACTCGAACGTGGGAGATGTTCAGGTAGCTCCGGCCGCGAATACGTTAGGCAGATTACGTATTATGATGCCCTATTGTATACAAATACGGATACCTTTCGGAGCCTGTGTCGGTACATGGGCGTAGCGCGCCGAGATAGCTTTGTCTCTCGTGGAAACCGCGTCAGTGGCATTGCGGGGGCCGTTTCCTAGACCCCCCATTGCCTTGCTTCCTCTTTACCCACTGGAATATTGAGAAGACGTCGCCGACGGTTAAAGGGCAATTTTCGGAGTGTTTGAATTAATAAAGGAGGTGACAACGGATCGATAATATCGTGCAAGGAGAGTTGACTTACAGTAATGAATAAGTATATTATAAGGATTTTGATTGATTGCTCCGCGAAGGGGATTAATTTTTACATCCCGCCATCGCGACAAGGCTTAATTTAAGCATAAAATCGACAGAGGCAATACCATTTAGCGAATACATTTTTCACATCCATTATACGAAGTATCTTCGCAACCCATCGGCGGGTCCGCTTCATTTCCGGAACATTTAAAAGCTCGAAACCCTTTGCAGCGTAATACATGCTCCGCGGTCATTTCTTTATTACGTCGCGTATGATACATGCGGCCGAGTTCGATTCGTAAATCATCGGAACACGCGACTATTCGTTTCGAGCCTCGACATCTTCCTCTCGCTCGTTTCTCATTTCTCTCTCCCCATCGATCCGAGGGATCCGATCGAAATTTCGAGGGGGTCGTTAAATCATTCGCGACCGATGGTGTCGATCGACGTTATTTTTCTTTGCCGAGCTCTGGTTGTCGTTAAGCTTCTCCGCTTTGCCTCGAAGCGGAACGGCAACGCGAACGGAAAGCGAAAGGGTTGAGAGGCAGCCAGTTAATCAACGTATACGCGCAAGGTATATGTATGATGAAACGAGAGGATGCTTAGAGTTATTAATTGGCCGCGGTCGTAGATTATCGGGCTCCTCTTGTCGCTGACCTTAACCGAACTCGCGATTTCCGGTCCCTGAATGACGGTAGATTTTCCTCGAGGAGTATCTCGATACGTTAGTGAACTTATCTCGAATTCGCATTTCAATTACTTCATAATTAGGATAGCCGAGGTTGATCTATTTCGAGATTGGCGCATTCAAGTTCTATCGTTAAATTCTATCCTAGTTAATCCCATCTATTTTAAGCTCCATCGTAACTGGATAATTTTTAATCGAATCACGTTGCGACTGAAGAACTCATTTTTTAAACATTTCGTCACCGGAGCTTTCGTCCTGGTTAAAAAATTTAATCTCACACCGTCTGAACTAAGAACAGATATCGATGAGAGACTCGCAAATTCGGGCAGGTCTCTCACCTGAGCGGTGACCCAAGGCTTACACCCTGCGACGGCGATGTCACAACCGAGGTCGCTTCACAAAGGATCGATACGCAGTCCGTCACCCTTTTTCTCACTCCTTTCACAGGCGACAACGTAATTTCAAAGTGTCACCGGCAAACACAAAGGGGTTCGTTAAAATTATTTCGGCGCTCGACGGGCTTTCATAATTCCTCGATTAAGGTATTCAGAGAACGACCGGGTTATATTGTATTTCACTGAAAATCGCGTTCAGCCCTTTCAATTGCGCGTAGTGGCGTTCGCTGTAAAACGCGGCGAACGCAGCGCAGCATGCGACAAGCCTAATAGAACATTCTTTTATCGCTCGTTTATCATCCATTTACGTTCTTTGAACTCGCGTGTCGAACCTTTTGTCCTGTTCGAAAAAATTTGGCTCGGGGTCGAAATTCATTTTAGATCCTGATCCAACTGAAGTTCGAAAGCTGTTCGAAAAATTGCCTCGAAATTTGTTCTTTGCCGTTGGTTACGGTGCGAACGGGAGAGATACATCGGTCTCGGTGTCCGCTGGACGATGTTCGGACCTCGCGAGGAGAAACGGTAGAAGAAGGGACGAGCGAGGGTTACATCGGCGTGAAAAAAGACGCGAGCTCTCAGTCTCATTTCCTGGGGGAGAAAGGAGATTGATTGGCCGCCGTTGGTACCTTCGATGCTTCACCCTAACGCCTTAACTTAATGATCCGGAATACATCGTTACTTTCGGAGATGCGCGGGATCCCTGATGCTTTATCAATTACGTTAACCTTCACGAAGCCACCACCGTTATTAGCGTATCCTAAAGCGACACCGCGATCGATTGCCCGATTACTCCCGCGCGATTATATGGAGCTGTATCGTATGAGAAGTTCGTACAATAATAATTCTATGGGGATGATTGAGACGGCGGATGAAGGTAGTGTTCCGCTGATAATTTTAGTTCAAGTGTCAGATACGGTTTTAAAAGATCCTCGGCCGATTAAAGTTATTCCCAGCATGCGCGGTTACTTGTCAAACGATTCGTTAAAGTTCAAGAGATCTTTCGCTCCCTCTATTTTGTAATAACCGAGGGCAACATAATATTTCAGCAAGCTACCTGTAAATCAGAAACGCATAAACAGGCCGTGATTGTTTATCACGCGAAACGACGAACACTCTGGCAACAAGTATTGGACGTCCACGGGTCGAGGGTTCTGAAATTAAATAACCTGGGGAGAGTTGAGGGAAGTTTTAGCGAGCGAGAAGCTGTAAAGAATGCAAATATTTGGAATCCTTGGCAGATGCTTTAGCGGCCAAGCTCATTAGCAAGACTCGCTGTAACTAAAACTATCAATCATTCCGTTGATGAAGCTATTACGCTAGGCGGAATAACATATCTTTACCCGAATTTATAACGTTAAACTATAATTATCCTGATGTATATCTCGCGCCGTTGAACGTCGCTCGAAACACCTCGGTTGCAAATGAATACTCCTTAACCCGGGCAAGCAATAAAACTTCCGCTACAAAGCCAGCCGCCTAATAAAGACACTGCGGTGGCTCTATCGCGTTAACAAAGTAGGTTAATCGCTTTTTGCATAACACACTGGCCGGCTAACGACGCCGGGTATCAGCGACATCGATCTCTGATTACGAGACACCCTATGTACACCAAGTACTCGGCCAACACAGGCCTCACCCCATTCCATTCTGGTGCACACTCTCCTCCTCGTCTCTTCTATCGGGCTCGGCCGCGTATAAACGTGGTAACACGCGGCTCGACTGCTAATAACAGCCACCTCGCGAGTGTGAAATAATTACTTCGAATGGCATCCAAACCAGTTTCCCCGCGAAGATTAGCATAAGTGATCGAAATGATCAATGAGCACGTGTTTCCTCGCGACGCGCCTCAGCCCTTCGTTCTTCATTTTCCTCCGTCGGGCTTTTCCTGTCCTTTTCTCTCTGTCTCTCTCTCTCTCTCTCTCTTTCTCCCTCTGGCATCTTCTTCCGCGTTTCCCCTGCGGCTCTCGTCCTCCTAGCCGAGTGCAGCTTGGCCAAGTGACTTACTATGCCCCTTTATGTGTAACGTACTCGCGTAGCTGCGTGCGTAACTTCGAGTCGCAAACACGCTCGACGGGATTTACGATCGCTGGGTCCATCGCGCCCGGCCCGCTCCTCACCGCTAAGTCGTTCACCAGGACGCTGGTCGCGTGTGCACGCTTCCTTCGGTCGCGTGGAAACTTTCAACCCGCGAGCGGATTTTAATGAGATACGAGTTACGCCGACGCTTTGTGAAACCGTCGTGATTCCACGGTGAAACGTTTCATAGGAAATATTCTGCCTCGACCACGGGCGTTTCCAGTTATACCGAGTAGGCTCGGCGGGGCGGGTTCTGATTAGAAAGTAGCGGCAAAGAGGCACGTGAGTGAAATTGAAAAGATGGAAATGTTGGAACGGTAACGCTAACGTTGAGTCTCATTCACCCTATCCAAATAATTAAGAGATGCAATTAAATCCGAGAAAGCTGCAAGCTGCCAGCATAAATCGTTCCGCTTAAAGCTCTGTTCTATCCCCAAGAACCGTAGCTCGATATACGAGATTTAAAAAAATAACTTTTCCTGGCAAGTGCACTCGCTAGACATATGGAGGACAATTAGAGGGAAAAGACTAGGGGGACACTGTCGTCGGGTTTTACTCGCGCGGCGCACTATACGGAATGAAATTCTCTCGTTCGCGGTATGACGTGTAAGAGGTCCAAGTGTGTGACGCGAGATCTCGTACACCTTCGTTGAGAACCTGAATACAACTTACGTGGCAAGCAAGCAGCTCGTGCATGCCATTACACTGGACTGCCTGGTCGCGAGTGGCGACCTGAAAAAATCACGTTAAACTGCACGAGAAAGTGTCGGGCTCGTTGATGAAACGAGCTACGAGGAGGATTTCTGACTTGCGCTCTACGGAGGGCCCAGTTTTCAGAGGCCAATGGTCGCTCGTGTTCTCACGACCTAACGGATCGACTTTTGCGCTTCGAGCATGAAGCTAGAACTGTCGTACAACATGTAACATTCTTCTTGATTAGATACCGTTTGTTAAGTATCATACACCATGTAAACTTTTCTTAATTTCTGCCGCTATAAATAGTAATAAGCTGAGGTGATTTATTTGGACCTATGTTAACAAACGCAAGGGTGCATTTAAAAATCAGCCAAGTCCCTGAAAATTGCATTAAGATCGTCGCCGATAAGCCGATTTCTGTTTCGTGTAATCCGAACGAACGAACTTTTGATAACCGCGACCGAGGCAGAGGAATCTGTTCGACCCTGCTGCTTATCTGCCCCGCCGCCGAAACGTTTAAAGACTCCTTAGCCCGCTATCTAGCGCTATTAACCAAGAACCGAGAAACCTTCTTGGGTGGCAGTCACCGGGCGTGCACTGAACACAAATCACTGCGACGCGTAACGTCTCCACGCGTTCCGTGTCCAGACGCCGGACCATCGACATCCCATGGGCTACCGTTCACGAAACATCAACCCGAATTCCATTCTCCCGCATACCAGTCTCGTTTCGAGCGAATGCAGGTCCTTCGCATCCCTGCTGCGCTGTTCTCTCACGCACCTGGACCAAGGGAGATCGAGTCAACGATTGTCCCGATCCGTGACACAGAACGATACTTTTGGACAGAGTCTCCCTTGGGGCACGATCGAGCGAGATGTAACGCTTTGCGCAACGTTCCTCGAATTTCCCGATTCGTTGACGGGAATGATTAATCATAGTACGCAGGTATCTCATTGATCAGACGATCGTAAAATGGTCACGGTGGTATTTCGAATAAAATTATGATGTTTTGGAACCTGATTGACAATCGGCTTTGAAACAATGTGTTTCTAAAAAGAAAAAAGTATCGCGTTGAAATCACTGGTATATGATTGATCGTTTCCCAGAAATTCTATGCCACCGTTAACATACCATAGTATAGTACGCAGACTATTGTTAAGCAAGGGAACATGAAAGTAGAAATGGTTCCGTGATTACGTTCTTAATGTATCGTATCAATCTAATGAAACTCCTTATGGAACAATCGAGCAGCATCGAAATCCCCGTTACCAATAGAGTCGCCGGTGTTTCGCCGAATCGGAACACGAATCTAGCTTTTGCAACATAAGCGTGCAACGAGCATGAAACAGCAGATAGGGAACGTGCAGCAAGATATCCAGTGTAGAAATGTTTTCTTTCAACCGAAGGTGGCCGGACACGGGAAGAGCGCAAATTTTCCTGCGGGAGTAATTCCAGGGGAAAGGGATGGTTCGTTCGACGAGCGAAGAGAACGATACGGTCCATGCGCAGATCCAATCGTCCCAGTTGGCCACGTCGCCGGTAATTCGTATATTCAATCCGAATCTCTGATCACGTGGCAGAAAAAGGCCTCGACGAGTTTTCTGGTGGTTGAGAAAGAGAGTCCGCGACGCGTACCGGATTCTCGGCGCCGACGTAAGTGCGCGGAGGAGAACGCAAAAGAGGATGCCGAGGGAACGCTTGGAGTCGTGGTTAATGATACGCGATGATACGCGACATTCGTCACTGTCCGATGTCCGGCTTGATTGCCGCTACTGTTCTCTATCCTTTATCTTCCGCGACCTCGTAAAGCTTGCGGCATGAATAAACGCGGGTGGAACAGAAAGAGTGTGTATCACGTTTAGCAGGAATCCACTGTGAAGTTCGAAGATGGAAATGGTAGCAGAGAAAGTTGGCAAACCTCTTCGATAAGTAGTTTTTTTTTTAGCTAGAAGTAGATAGAGTGATGGATATGAAATGTAAAGTATGCCATAATCGAAACACTCGGGTTTCGATCACTCGGCGATCGCGGTCATTAAACTGGAATCATTTCAACTTGGACGCAGTCGTAATGCGTTCGCGTCGTTTCGAATTCAGAACACTTCGAACGTCGATCCGACGCTGTCATTCTCACTTTCCACGGCCGGTGTCCACCTAAAACAAATAGAACTTTTCATTACCAAACTTACACTGCCACTTTTAATTCACTGCGAATATTCAAACTGGTGGCGCTCAGCTTGCGCGTCTGCAGAAAAACTCGCGCAACTCTGTGCATGCACACGTTGCTTCGACGCGCGCGGATTGAACGGCAAGGGATGTCGTATCCGCGGGGATACCGAAGGCAAAAAGTCAGTTCGGCACACTCCACCATTAGCGGGCGCGGCGAGGAGGCCCCGAAACGATCGGCCGTAATTCATCCGTCGAGCTTACCGAGGGGCCAAGGTCCGGCTCCGTTCTCCGTTACTCACTGGACCGGGCCAGTCCGTGGAAAAAGTTAACTTATTCTAAGCGTGAAAGCGGACCCGGACCCGAGAAGAAGCTGCACATCGTAATCAGTCCCCTCGCGTGCCGTCGAGCGTGCTCGACTTTCGCAGGAACCAATGCTTCCCTCGCCTGTTTATCGCGGCCGCAGCTGAATCTTGATGCGCCATCCCACCGCTGACAAAGCGAAATCTTCGGGATAGGTTTTATAACGGCAATTAGGATCGGGCCTATTATGGCGCTCTGGCTTTTTGTTACTTCGTGTCCGTTGGCATTTATTATCCGTTTAGTGGATTACGTGTTTCACGGTGAAATAGTAAATAATCGTGAAGGACAATGAAAGAAAGAAGAAAGTGCACAACTTTATCGAATTTCTATTAATTTGCGCTCCGCTATCGAAACAGTCGATCGAATCCTGGGAAAATACCTCGAAAATTGACCGTGATTGCGTCGAATTCCAGAATTCACGATTATCGTAATCGAATCTACTAATGCAACGCAAACGCATACGAACGTTCCCATTCGGAGCACCGGTGGCATTTAAGCTTGCGTCAGTGGTACAATTTGCAGTACCTTATTCGAGCAATTTCTCGCGCAAACCTAATCATCGAACGCTACCAGCAAACCACCTAGTTCGAACAAAAACGAGTACTGGGTGCGAATTAATACAAATTACCAAGATCTGCCCCGTGAAGGCAAGCGCAGAATTAGAATGTCGTGATGGGCAGTTCAGCGATCGAGCAACAGCATTTTATTCATGGTCTGTTCTGATAATCGGATTAGCGGTCCGGCAGACCAATGAATAAGACACATACAATTGCTCGTCCTACTTCGTAATTGCAGGCTTTCTATTTCAGCCACGTTAGACTAGTTTCGATACGAACTGGAAGTAACTCTCTGTAGACGCTGAGTCTACTTCTGGAATTCCATTCACGGTTCGCATGGGTCGGTTTGCTAGCCGGTCGCGTTCCTGCACGTAGAAGATGATGTTCGCGTTCTCCTATCAAAGCTTCCTTTAATAAGCTTGGGTATTACTTTACCCAATTGTCCAATTGTTGGTAGGTGAAATATCAGTTAGCGCAGCGACTGAAGCAACCCCAAAGTCTATTCGCAAGCGATCCCGCGCGTCTCTGCTTTGAATGGGAACCTCTTGGCATCCGTCGATGGTAAGCAGAGAAATTAATATATTTCGTGTCCGAGGTTCAGCGCGATCACGAGCTCACCCTAAGATAGAAGACAGAAGAATGGGCGAAAGAAACGACTCGGCTGTCCGTTGCCGTAGGCGTGGGCAGGCAAGACAACGGTCACGTTGCGCGAACTCGTCCTCCTTACGGCGTACATACGATAATACCATCCGTCGATGGCATATGGAGCGCAAGATCGATACCCGATCGGCGCAACGATACATCCGTGACGAAGGTATCGGGACCCCTATTAGACGTTTCACGATGCCACAGTCTTCTACCAGGCCGGGGAATATTCTTCAGCTTAGTTTGCTCGAGGCTCGCCCGTTGTCCCTCGTACGTCGATGCCTCTTCCTCTTCTCCGTCGTCCAGTTCATCTTCTTCCTCCCCGTCTTGTCTGGCCGCCACGGCTGAGTTCCGTCTCCCCTGAATGTTTCCATTCGAGCTTTGTCAGGGTAACTGATCGCTACGAGCTCTCACGATCGATCGACACACGCTCGATCCCCTGTAAAGCAAGTTGCAAATGCGATTGGCGTTGAAGGAGGTGCCTGCCGGAAGCGGTGCCACGGTGAGCATTAGATGTATTAGAGGGAAGAAGGCGTTGTTCCTCTGCCGGACCGATCCTCATAGTTTACCCACCGCAGACGACGATGGCTGGTTGATGAATATCGTGGCAGAGATCGTTAGAGTGTTCACCTGGATGAATGACGAGGGTTGATTATCCTAAGAAACGCGATAATTTATCTGACAAAACGGTTAGCAGTACGAAACGTTCATTCGAATGCTTCTCGTTTTAAAGAGAATAAAATAATGTTCGCCTGCAGCACAATTTGCGAACTGATTCACGTTCTTCGGGAATATTTGCTGCGTTAAGACTGGTCCGCCAGTTTAGAGGAATGTCGCGATTTGCACGCGTCTGGCGACGAGCAACGTGGTAGCGCCGTCGTTACATTAGCCAGACTGAAACAGACTCGAGGAGCGGTGCTAATCCCTGCGATGATAAAAGCCAGAGGACCCGAGTCTTCATCGTTACGAACTCTCCCACTGCGTTTCAATATATCCTGTACGTCTCCTTTATAATCTCGAGCACGCATGAAACGGAGCGTGATAACTTTACGCGGGGCGTACGCGACGTTATCTTTGCGTCCAACCCCAGGCATCGTTAAACTAACCACCGTTCGCAAATACTCGCGGAACGTTCCCCGTTTGACGATTATCCCGTTCCGTGATGTACCGGAGCTTTCGCGCTGCAATAAAGTCTCCACTTGAACGTCGATCCCTTTGACATTCCTAGGCCTCCTTGGGCCTCCATTCGACACTCTGTCGCACGGCAATATCGCAACGAATGCATCGCCAGAGTACCATCGACCCTCGACGTTTGATAGATTCCTATGGCTAAGAGCGAACAGTCCAGCCGATAAACGGTTAACCAAAACACGATGCACGTCGAGCAGAATCTGTGCAGGAACGTCAGAGCGGGCTTATTTTATTGGTCGCTGCGACAAGGTGCCAAGGGCCGTTAAATTGTTGCCGCGTAAACGTAAGAAAGAAACGCGTGCACGAAAGATACTACACCTTGCGGCAAAGATAATTTTACTGTTATCACTACTTGCGCAACTTTATTACGCAAAACGTGCATATTACAGCATGCATTCCGCTACGTCGCGACTAAATATTGAATCCCAGACAAATTCTATATACATTATCCTATTCTCGCCTCTCAAGCATTATTATTGAACTTCGGCTTCGGTCGGAAAGCGGGCGGCTAACAAAATGACGGGGTGAGAAGGAGCAGAGAGAGAGAGAGAGAGAGGAACCGTTGGTAGGGACAAGAAAAAGGCGAAACGGTGGAAGGGGCTGCAGGTACGATCGTGAGGAGATCCGCGGGCAGATTTAGCGGCTCCCGCTGACAAGACAATAGCTGTTCCCCTCGTTTTCTGTGAACGCGCATTCCGCGCGGGTAGGTATGCGCGCTTCACGAAGCGCCTCGACGCGACGCGAGCAACCGAACCCTCTCTCGCGCCTTCCAGCTACCACGGGGCTTTCTTTTCTTCCTCCCCCGAACCCCTTCGGGCTGCTGTCCCCTTTTCCCCTTTGGCCCGAAGCTCCTACCAGCCGTTTCCTCCCGATCGTCGTTTTGCATCCGAGAATCGTTTCCATTCGTCTGTCCTGTTCGCCCCGACTCCTGCACATGTTTATCGCCGCCGCGAAACTGACACTTTCGCACGAATAGGCCCGGGCGAGAAGAAGCGGCGGACGGCGAAACGGAGCGGAGCTTTCGGCCGTTCGCGGCAAACTCCCGTTGTCCAGGCGATTCTCCGCGCCACTGATGTATGGGCTCCCACGCTGCTTGAATAGAATTCTGGCTGATTTTTTAACGCTACTTTTCTTGACCCGCCACCTCCGGTGAGAAGGTCTGCTTTCCTTTTTGCAGCGAACAGAGTGACCGGCTTGAAGCGGTGGATAATGCGTCCGCGGATATAAGAGGTTGTTCGGTTTGCATGCTTGGAAGACAGGTGCGTGATGAATGAGCTCCTTGTGCGATTTAGTTTAATTTTTAGTTCCACGGGGGAAAATGGTCGAGGATTCGCTGGCCGATAAATAATTGCTACTGTTGTGGAATATCTTGTACTGTCCGAACGCGATCGCTTTCGAAATAAAAAAAATCTTCAAATAAAGTCGTACATAGCAGGAAGCATTTCAGCGAACGAGTATCAATGGATAGTTTCTAATCGAGCAAGTTCGAGCGCAGCCACGAAATTAACATTTAACAGATCGGACACCTGGAACCCCGACGGACAGCTAACTAATGCCCCCCGGACTGAATGTAGCTTTGCTAACACGAGTCCAGAGTTTCGCAAAGCTTAACGTGCAGTCTCGCGCACGCGGTCGAGCGAGCGAGCGCATTTCACGCACCGCGACGCGCGTTATCCGAACCACGAAACGTGTGCGTAACTACGGCCACTCCATTGCGTTTATACGGTTCCTGAAGGCCCCGCGGCGTAGGAGCAACAAAAACGACCAGGCGTAACAGGCGACGCGTGAGAGCAAATCGCCGGAGTTCACGCAACGCTACGTGACGCGGACCGACGCGGAAACGCCGCTCGCCTCGAATCGATAAGCCGGCTAAAAGCGAACGATGAAATTTGTGGGCTGTCTACTGCTCGAGCAATCCGCCGCGCCGACTGGTTCACTCTGCCTGATTAGCCTGGCGGCTCGCGTATTCCTACAATGCGACGCTAGGTGTGTTCCGACACCCAGAATCGGGGGTGTTTCAGTGCTCTAAAGGGGAGTAGCCTATTACAATTTCAGGGTTCGATATTGAGAAGAGAATTTTTAGCTGCTACGTGGGGTCAAGTTCAAAGGATCCTGCTACCCCTTCATAAATATCCTTACCATTAATACAGCTGGAAATTTTATTATGCAATAAAATGCATAGGCAGAGCGAACGCGACAAATAGCGTGCAGTCAGAACGAAAGACGGCTCGGAGAGACAAAGAGGAGCGGGAAGCCGCGGGGCAGATTCATCCAGGCCGAGGAGCGGCCGGGAAGACTTTGATTTACATTCTCCCTAATTACAAATGAAACGCGCGCTCTTATTGGCGCGTCAGTAGCTCGTAAGAAGGATGAGACTCGTGCATCGTGCGTGCGAGGGAACGAAGCCTCTGCACACGGCTGCGTGCCTTTTGCGCGTACGAATATGCACGCACGCTCTTTCTTTCGCGAGGAACGCGATGTGCTTCCTTGCACGTACGGTTGCCCACACGAACGCGCGGTACACGTGTAAACGCGTGCACGCGGTAACGAGCGGGTTGACGCGAAAGGGGGGCCCGAAAACGGCGAGGAAACGGAGAAGAAGAAGAAGAAGAAGAAGAGGCGACACGGTGCGACGTGAGAATCCTCTTCCCGCTGGCATTTATCACTCGCCAACTGCGCCAGTTTACGCGCTTTTAGGCGACGCGAGTGTGTGCGTGCGACGAATCGGCCACGACCGAGATGAAGAAGCGGAGAACGTACGGAGGAGGTCGCGACCATCCTCCGCTTAATGAATGTACATTTGGTAGTCCTGCGAGGAACGGATATCGATGGCTAGAAATTTGTCTCGACCACAAGGGGAGGGTGAGACGGTGGCCAGAGATATCTTCGCCAGCCAATTTCTCCCTCGCGGTCGGAGACGCGAGCTTTGTTAATGTCTTTCTGCGTACACTTTTTTTCTAAGGGAGCCCCCTGACGATTGGGAAAATGTGCCGCTGCGTGCTTGCGGCATAAATGTTTCGCGACTGCTGACGTTTTTGGAGAAAGGCTGGTATCGTACGAAGAGGAATTATATTTAAAAATAGAATGGTTCACGTCGCGCATATTACATCTACTATTTATCAAGCTATCCAAGCCCTTCTTTTCTTTCAAAGTATTTGGAATTCTAGCTAGCGCGCACATGTAGAAACATGAATATGCAAATGCCCGCTCAGTTTGATCCGGAATCGCAATCAAGCCGTCCCATCAGTTGCTGAAAGGCTATCGTGCAAAATATCAAGCGGGCAATTTTTCCTTTGTTCACTCGCTGAAATTACCCTCGCCTAATATCTATAGAACGTCCGGTCCGTATTTGGAGCGACGATTGTTACCAGTCACACGGTGTACCGCGCGTTCGCGTTTTTTGAAAGAGGAAAAACAGAAACGCGAGCGAGAACAATGCCGCGCAATTTCGAGCGCGATAACAGGTCGGTACCGCGGCGCGGTGCGCGCAGTTGGGAGAACGGAGGCATTTGTCAGTACACAGAGACGCTTAACGACTCGACGCTGGAAAGGAGCAACAGGTATCGATAGCCGGAAATTAGTCTTCGCCGCCGGCGAAGTTACCGCGTGAACTTTCAAGCGGACATTTTTTTTTTTTAAAGACGGCTAATAACGCGGAACGTCGTCGCCGCGTCGGGTTCGCTCCAGCCAGATTTCATCTATGCGAGGAGCAAATGGGAGCAAACGGTCTCTCGGTTTCTTCGGGGGAAGAAAAAAAAGGAAATGGTAATGATAAAAAGGGAGAAACGGGGAACGACCTTAGAAAAAGTATCAGCTCGACGACGTCGATGGAACGACGCCGAACGGAGGACCCGCTTCTACGACCTAATGAATATAGATTCGTTTCAGCAAGAAGCAGCAGATATTGATCGCCGCGAATGCATCTTCTCGCGCAGGAATATTAAGAATATAAATGTTATTCGTCTAATTGCCAGGTAAGTTCCGAAAAGGAGTAAAAGACAAACTTGGCGACGGGATGCGGAACGAAAGTGAGCGCAGCGGGTCGCGTTCCCGGCCCGATTATCGCCTCCGCCCGATTATACGCGCTTCGACGAAGCAAGAAATCCGCGCAGTAGCGATCGATGTCGAGAGAAAGGAAGCGAGGCGGCAAGGATAGGGAGGGAAAGTGGACGGAAAGAAAGGCGAGGAAGGGGCGGGGTCGCTTCTATTCGAAGGATAAAGAAAAGAGCAGGCGTTCGTCTCGGAATTCGAGAAGTTGCATTGGAAATGAAGCGCGCACCCGCGCGTATATGGTACGCGTCGACACCGTGACGCGCGGGTATCGGTATCGATTGATTTATCTCGACCGATTCACCGGCCTCCTTGGATGACTGGCCTCGCCAAAGACGAGAAGGGTGTATTGCCCTCTCGAGGCAGCGCGCGTTCGCACGGGCGCCCGGCCACCTAATGATATTGGCTCCTCGTGCAGCCGCCCTTAGGGCTGATTAAAAATGGCATAATGGAAGAAGCTGCGGCGACCGCGATGCAACGATGCTACCAGGACGCCGGCAAGCTGTGACGCGCGGAGAAGGAGGATGGGCGAGAAGAGGAACAACAGGCGAAAGAAGAAATCGAGCGAGAGTGGGATAGAACGAAGCGAACCGACCAAGGAGTCTTCTGGTCCTGAGTGGAGTTTAGTTTTTTAAGCGATCAATCACCCGCTCTACAAGAAGCACATATCCCACCTACCGAAACGAGAGACGAGTTAGAAGGGGGACGAGGGAGACAATGAGAGAAAACGAATGGGGGATCCCGCGAAGAAGAGGCAGAGGTAGAGGCAAGGAATTGGCCGGAGTAAGAATCCAACAACCAGCGCTTTTGTGTATTATAACAACGGTGTAGACTGCTTACAAGCTTACAAAATAACATTCGCGATGATACAGGAAAATCCATCTGCGACGAAGTAAGGTATATCCCGATCAGGAACAATCCAAAGTTCCGGAGCGGAGAATCCAAGCGCTGATTTCCTTGTAAATTGCCTCCAGATTCCTCCACCCTTCCTCGCTGTTGCTCGGTTTCTCTTTTTCTTCACTCACGACCCTCTCTCGCCATGTGTCTTCCACTGGTCCTTCTCGATCCAAGCAGTAAGAATCCTCAAGCTCTCTCTCCCTCTCTCTTTCTTTTACAGGGATAATAATAAAATATCACAATCATCACGGCTAACTACTGTTTCATTAAACGATTAATTAACCGACGATATATTACAAAGATAATACCAGGGTCCTCGTCATCCTCTTTCCACCGATTATTGCTTCCATCCAGCCTATGAAGGTGTTGCACAGCAGCTTCTGCATCCATACAACGCTATCGATGGCAGCGGCCGTCGCCGCGTCCTTATACCTTCGTCCCTTCTCCGTTAAAGATGCAACGACCTCTCTCTCTCTCTCTCTATTTTAATTCTCTTGACTGAGAACGTACGTCAGGGGAAAGTATTAGTTGTCCTTGCAGCGTGGCTCAATTCGCCAGCCGTGATTCCCGTGAATAATTGATGGAAGTTAAAAATTAACCGGGCCCGTATTTACATTGCCATCTTGTTCACCGGTAGAGCGGCAACGACGTTACGAGAAACCTATGTCGCCTAGGACTCGTCGCCCAATTACGGTAATCAGCAGCAGTTGACGTTAGATTTGTCACCGTGACTAGCCGAACACGCGTGATTCGACCGTTCCTATAAGCGATAAAGCGTGGATGGAGCGCTATTAATGATTGTCAACGAGATCGTCAGGCTATTCTTTCCTTCTTCCTTTCCTCTTACTTCCGCTGTCCGCGAATGACACTCCCTTCGAGCAATGGTATTCTTCGGCGACAATACAAATTGCGTACAGTCATTGGACTTTTCATTTCCTGTAGTTTTTAAAGATCGTTCGGTGGATAGGGCGTAAGAAATATTGTGAATCGAACGCCGGTCGGCGTTGTAGTCTCCCCGCCGGGATACGTAATTACAAATCACACGGTATCAGGGCGCAAAGTGTATAAACATGTTACCTCGCGCGGTATAACAAGGTTCAGACTCGTTGTACGTTCGATTTATCGATGAAGACTAATTGCCTGCTCGTTACGCGCGTTATTTATATTCCCGTCCAACAGAGGAAAGAAAAAAAAGAAACGTTGGAACGCAGCATTCTTGCGTTCTAACTGTAATTTATACCGTGTGCAATCGGTAATCCACTTACCGCCCCTCGTCCAGCTTGACGATCGTGTTCATCAAGTGTCACCGTTAATTTCGGATAACTGCGAGCCCCTCGTAAACCGTGAAAATAATATTCGGCGAGCAACGAAATGCTTATCACGCGGAATAATCATTTGACCCGATGACAACAAATCGATCATTGAATGTTGCAAGCGACAATCCACGATCCTTGGACGAGCAAATACTCTCTCTTTCTCTTTCTCTCTCTCTCGTCACAACAATGTGTCAAACTCTTCGCCTTCTATCAAGCGGAGAGTCTTTGGCGCAAGGGCAGCAAAGGAATAGCAAAGGCGCGATCTATCCGGCTCTCTTTCTCTGCCCTCCGACGGTCTTCCAATTGCACTTTATTTATCACAATTTGCTGACGTTGATATATCGTTACACGGCCGCACGACATATACGTATGCGTCATCGCAATTTACATTGGCCATCTCTCAATGTAACCGTCTTACTTAACGACCGGCCGCGAACTGTCTTTAGAACGAGGGAGCCCTCCGACTCGCGATGGAAACTCGTGGAATTTTCGCGCGGCCCGCGACAGCTGCTCTCGCGGCTGAAAGGTACATACGACGGTGATACGCTTATCGAGAAATAGTGCATTCTGCAATGGGAACCGGTTCCCGGACAGATAAACCCCGCGGCCGCATAAATACACGCCACTAAGTAAGTACTTTCAACGCGCGACGAACATAAAGGAACTGTCATATCGCGCGTCTCTTTTCCCGTATCCCCATCCTCGGCACCGCTGGCTGCCACTCGGAGAGAAAAGCCTTCTGAATTGTCCACCGTGAATACCCGGCACGAACGTACGAATTCGTAGGTGTAACTGCTCGGACAATTTTCTAAAAGGTCCGCGACGGTTTATTCAATTTCAACGTTTCAAGAATCTGCACCGCGAGGCCTTGGAATGTTCTGTTTGAATAGCTGCCCGCCGAAAGGCTATTCTGCCTTCGAAATGTTTGCAGGCTGTACCGAGCAGAATGCACAGTTCTATAATTTTATATGATAGAACAAGTAAAACAATCGGCGGACAATTTTACTTAGTAATTTTTTTCTTTAATATTGGAATTAATTGTAGGAGAATGTAGTGTTCACGTGTAAAGGATATTCCGACCCACATTATTAAGCGCCTTTTGCTTACTTTAATGATTTCCATTTTGTGAAGACAATGTTTCGCATAGCTGAGGTACACAGCACGTAGGATACTTGTATGCAATAGGAGAGGTAGAGAACAATTAGGATGTTAAGTGTCGACCATTTAAGGACGCGTGTCACAACATAATGCCCGTGTCCGTCTATCCATTCATTCGTACCTCGAGCGTCCCACGCGATCCTTATTCCTCTCTTTTTGGTCCGCTTGCGCGAGTCCCAGTCTCATAATGCTCTTACGGCTTACAAGAGTCTTCGTGCGTTGGATTCAGGACGGTGCATCGATCACGCGCAATCTCACGGTCTCTAACTCTCGCGGCTCTGGGGGAATGTAAATTATAAAACGGATAAACGACCATCGTAGCTGCATGGAAAATATCCCGGTCGACGACACGGAAACGTGACAAATTGAACGGGCACGGGAATCATCCGGCATGACAAACGTCGCGTGACACGACCGCGTGATCGATTGAAACGATCGCGCTCGTAATAAACGAAGGGTACAAGAAATGAAGAAAGGGAAAGTAACGTATGCGGAAACGGAGGGCAGCGTGAATCTGAAAGCGTTTGTTCGTTACGCGCAGAATTTTCAGCTTCGAAATCGCCTCGCCGAGTCCACTTAATCAGCTACGACGATCGAAAACCCGCCACTTGCGAGCACTTCCCATTCTAAAGGCAATAAGTTTCATTGGTGGGAAGAGTGACCTCTGACTGGCCGAATTTTTACTGCCAACTGCTTTGGACCATAATTGCGACGACCTTGTTCACCAATCTGGCTACAAGGGCCTACGGTTTGATTCTCTGAGCATCCGGCACCGAGCGTTCAATGGCAGGAAGAGACATGAACAAAAGTAAAGAATACAAACTTTTAGGCGTTGAAGATTAACAGGAACAATAAAAAGGGAGACTTTAATCGTTTCATTTTCTCGCGTATAATCTCGACAAATGTCTAAAAGCTTCCAATGAGATGGCAATGAGAATATAAGGAAAACTTCCAAGAAGCGGGAACAACATTAACCCAAGTCGATACCGCGAAATAGCCGAAAGGAAGGAGCACGGAAATGCTTTAGGGTGTCGCGACACCCGAGAAATTAAAGGACTAAAAGAAAAGAATGCGTGCGAGAAAGGGAGACCGAAGCATCTTCTAAACGAGGGACGGTGTCGGCAGGTGTAAACGCGGTGGCAAAGTAGATGCGGATAAATATGCGAGGCACGAGGGATCCCCTTCGAGGGTCCTCCGAGCAGAGGCTTCTTCCCACCTCCCCTTCCCTTATAAACTGGCTCGATGATAATTAGAGCCACGCTCTACGATTATCGCGCCATATTTAGCGGATGCGGCTAGACTAGCCGACAGGGGAACCCTTGGTAATCGACTACGGGCGTGCACCTTACACGGACACGCTAATTTTCCGCTCGGAAGAGAACGTCTGGGCGGCGGGGCGGACGCACACTCATTTGCCATCCTGTTCGCCAGGCGACTCGAAGCTTCCTCGATGGAGAGAACGATGGAAGCCTGTGAACGAACGGCGCGAACGTGAGGAATGATTTTGTATTCTGGTTAAACAAGTGTTCTTATGTACACATACTATAAATAGTTTAAGGGAAATGCTTTTTCTTGCCGCCGTTTGCTGTCCTGTAGAGGACTGTGAAAACACATTTATATGCTAATTAATGTATTTAGATTTAATTCATGAAAAAAAAAATAATGGAGAAATGCTTGTTGATTACGCAAGGTGACGCTATTACGAGAGAGAAATGAATTTTGAAATACATACACGTGATAAAGAATATATTAAAAATATTACGAAACGTCGTAGGTAATGAAGGAAAAGGGGTAGTTTTCGGTCAGCCGAGGCGAAGACGAATTTAATCGACGTTCTGCCATTTCGGAGGCCCATCGTCCGCCGCAGGAATTTTTGCCACTTACCCGGCTGACGAATCATCGTTCGTTCATTAGGTCGACCAGCTGCTCGTGAGATTACCATTGCCGAGATTGTTGCCGGTCATCGTTTGCAATCGATGCCTCGGGAACAGTATGGGGTCTATTCCCGCGGCGTGTGTACACTGTTTCTATGTCATTTCGCTTGCGCGAAGCCGACGAGTTTCTTACCGCCTCGGTGCCGGTAATTAAATATCCGTCATTTCATGCCTTGCGATCCCGGCGAAATAATCGAACATCAGAGTCATAGGGCGGCGAGAAATTTCTCCCGCCGTCGGTAATGAATCGTGCACGATAACTAAAAGAATGGAAAAATCTCTGATTGGTAACTGGAGGCGGTGGGAAAGGAAAATTTGATTTCGATTGGACGAGCACGTCGAAGCGCTGGCTATCCATCGAAAGGGCAAAGGTGTAGATTCTTATTATTGCACAATGGGTGTCCGTATAAAGTTTCTGAATAACTTGTTTGATAATTGTTGGAGTGACATTTTGGCTTTGGTATTTTAGACTTTGTTAGTAATCGCTCTCTTAGAAGATACAATGCTTAGTCATCAACCAAGCTGTAGTTTCTATAGTACCTTCCTATCAGTTAACCCGATGATAAGCATATTCCTCTCCCATTTTTCAAATTTAACAAAAAAAAGAGATAGAACCTCATTCCCCGCTAATCAATGTCTACCGTAATATCGCATTCGAAATCATTAAACCAGACAGTCTATTTAAACTTAGATCTATTTGGTGTCAAGTGTTCTCTGAAAATGATGGCGATTTACAACCGTTAGGCTGTCCCAAAGAAAAAAAAAAGAAATACAATTACAAGCCCTCTCGCAACGGTTGCTATTCGTGTTACGAAATGGCGCAAGGGCTGAGCACAGCAAGAAAAGAAAATGAAAGAACCGATACATCGGTCTTCCCACGCGACCGCTAATTACCTGACCGTTACCCGAGCGGTATCGAGAGGATGTTCTTGCGGACCTCAGCAAAGGAGCGGCTAATCACGAATCTACACGATGCTCAAGCTCAGACGAATGTAGAATAGTAAATGAAAAAGAGGAAAAAACCGCCGGTGCTAATTGTCGTTTATCGTTCACCGATCCACGGAATTGACTTTCCCCAGATATACATAAGTCGATCGCGTGCAACGGCCACCGGCAATTCCCACATGCGCAGCCGCAATGGGCTGGCAAGTTCGATGGTAATGACGTCAGGATGATTAGCAAGCGCATACAAAATCATCGACTTCGTCCTCCTTTCTACCTTCTCCAGTGCCATAAGAGGAGAGGCGAACAGGAAATACGTGACAAGGAGAGAAGTTGTCGGAGCCGAAGCGCGACGTGGCCCGTTGAAAGTGATGTATACCGAGTGGCTGGCTTCTCGCCGCTAATTACCGCTATTAGTAACCCCCCACCAGAGCGGCACTCGCAAACATTAACATAAGGGACAATGATAAATGACAATAACGCGGCTGCGACGCCGGTAAGGCCCTGGCCTCCCTTTCCTCCGTAGGACACTCGTGTACCCGGGTCGCGGACGCGTCGCTTTCTCTTTCCTTTCATCGACCCCCACGGAATCCGTTAGCCATCTCCGTACCAGTCATTTATTTCGGGAATCGTTGATGCTGATTACGACATCGGTGAAGGTTCCTTTGATTGTAGCAAAGTAAAATCATCTTCATACATAGGACGTCAGTGCTACTCGATAAGAACAGGTTGAAAATGAAAAGCGATCGATCCTGTTCTCCAGCGACCGGCTTTCCATCCCGTTCCACCTACGTTTGGTTCGTCTCGTTCGAGACGCTCGGATTCCGGCCAATCCGGCGGCGCGCTCCTTTCCTTTTTCGCCGACCACCCCATCGATCCTCCGGTTCGATTCGTGCCCCGAGATCCCCCTAGCCGTTTCGTGTACGCCCGAAATTCGACGAGAAAGGGGCCCCGGTGACGGCACGTCGAAAAAGGGACTTCCGCGTGTTTCGCCGCACGACGGACAATTTGTTTGCTGCAAGGACGAGAGGCTCCGTTTCACCCTTCCGGCCCGCATTCCCTTCCCACTTTCGATACCCTCCCCTTTCCCGAGCAGCTACGTACACCTAACGAGGCCGCGAGATGGATCGGCTCTCCATCGAGAATGTCCTCGTCTCTCTCTTTCCTTCTTCTCCCGCGTTCGTCGTTCGTTTCTCATTCTTCTTCCTCATCGTGTCCGCGATGGAACCGGAGCAGCGTCCCCCGGCCCGAGTAATTTGTGCGCGAAGACAAAGAATTCCTCTCCTCCGCCTTTCGAACGTCTTCGCCTCGGCGAGGTTCGTTTCGTGCCGCGGCGCGGACCGGGTAACGAGACGCGGAAACTGATTGATTTCCTGTCGTGGACGCCTGCCAGCGCGATAGTCCGAAGCATTAATGAAGTTGTCCAGGTGACCGCCGAAGGCTCGAGAGCTGATCGGTGAAGGCTCACGGCTGGAAACACCGAGCCGTCCACTCGTTTGCGGCCGCCAGACGTTTCCGCGCGTCTTACTTTCCATCGATACTCTTCACTCGTCTTACTTCGGGTATTGAGATCGGTGATTGACTTTCGGAGCGTACGCGCGGTAACTTGCGACTCGGTCGGGATTCAAACATTTCTTGTCCCGCTATTGATTCGAAGGTTTGCAACTCGAGTGGAGAAATTTCTTGCGTGGGGTAAACGCATCAATGGGCAGCCGCATGGCAATTAACACACAGCGGTGCCATCGTGAGGGATCGTTAGATAAGGCAGGCAGACAATAATTTACCACAAATAACGAGGAGAACGAACTCGGCCGCACAGCGTCATCTTGTTCCATCGGTTACGCTATTGATTAGGATGACTGGGAGTTTCGAGATAAGCCGATGCCCCATCGATTCCCGTGTAAAGCCCCTTACCTTTCCGACCAGACTGATTGAGTTCCGATGGGTGTGTCGCACTTCAAACGCCTCCGCATTAATTATTAGACCGTCTGTGAGGGGTTTTCGAGGCGCACGCATCGAGAACGGTTGCGTGCCTTCCAATGATTTCTTCCTCGAATTCCAAGAGATCGATGCCCCGCGCGGCGTGTTCGATCAACGATCGAGGCAGATCGTAACTGCGACCAGCAGGTCCATCGGACGTTTCACGCTGACGAAGTTCTGTCAATTGAAAACGAATACGACGGTAAACGTCCGAGTGAATGGAAGGTTTACAAGTTGAAAGAGGAAAAATTTGCAAGTTTATGACAGCGGCAAAGGACTCCGGACGATTTATATCGCAGTATAAATCTTTTCCCTCGCGCTTTCCTTCTATCGTCTCTCCCTTCGATGCAATCACAAAGCCATCGATGCCTGATGGCTCGCGCAATATTCGCGGGTCGTTCGGAGTCTTACGAAGAAGATGCAGCGGAGAGGAGTTACGATGGCTTCCGGGCGGCAGGTGGTTCCCTCCTTCTTTCTTCCCACCCTGAGCGCGTTCGAGACTCGTGCATATCGCCGTGGCCACCGCGGCGTGCATCGTTCTTGCAGCTTTTATCATCGCCGTTATTATAATTTCGGGTCCAGCGCGGCTGATGAATCGACGCGAGGCCACGCTCGAAGGAGCAGACAAAAAATCGCCGCGAGAGAAGATCCGCTCCGGAGCGGCGGAAAAATAAGAACGAGAGGAAAAGAAGGGCACTGCACGAAGGTGGAATTGGAAAACAGTGGAGCGGCTCTCTTCGCCGGTTCGTGGTTGGCCCTTCTGGTAATTTGTAGTTCCGATATCATCGCTGCGAGTTATTCGGAGGCGTAGCAGCAGCGTTTTCGTACCGAGCTTGGCTACCTATCTACCGATAGCACCTCCTCGGGTTCCTCTCCTCTCGCTCCCTCCCCGTTTCCCTCTCGGCTCCTCCCGGCATCCTTTCAGTCTGTACTTCCTTCTTTGTAACATTAGCGGCCAGGAACGCGGCCCGAACCGCGCGTATCGGCAGCCTGCTCGTTTCGGTTCAACATCTGTTGTTATCGACGTCCCGAGAAGCATTCCCGCGTCTGTGAAAATTACTGAATCACTGTACGTCCGTTCTGGGACCGGCTGTATCTCCACGCCTCCGAGGTGAACCAGTTACGGTCGTGAAAAATTGATCGGTTCGAAAACTTGCAGAGTGAAAGGAATGTGTCTTCTGACACCTGCCAAAATTCCTTCGCAATCGATCGGCTTAGATCCGTTTACTCCTCGATTAACTCCTCGTGAAATGTATTGATCCGACTAATTGCACCACGGAATTGTACGACGAAAACACCTGCTTGCTCGTGACTGGACTGGCCAGCGAATCGCAATCTCTCGGTTCCAGGTTATCATATCATTATAGAAAGTAGCGACTGACGACAAAGTTGCACACTCTCTTCTTTTTCTGCGGAGCAGGAGGCAACCAGCCGGAATAATTAACCCCGCCCTTCAGCTTCCGCGAAGAATCCAAAAAGTGGAACACCTTCGTACGAATTGTATACAGATTCAGCGCCACGTACCCCAGCCTTTGGAAGGAAACGTGAGACAAGCAGGGTTCCCTCCGGGTCGAGACGCGTCAGGCCGATTGGTCATCGGAGCAGGACGATCCATCGAAGCGGCTCGATGGTTGCGGGTTAGAGCTGGACCAGAGCCGCCATCGAGGAGGTCGCGATCACACGCCTACCACCTTCGCGCCCGGGCCCTCTGCCTCCTCGTGGTCCTTCTCGCTCTGGCCGGCGTATTTCACGCGCGTAACGCGATAGCGAGGGCAACGTGAGGAACGGATGTGCGGGAGAGGACGCGAGACCGGGAACCTCTGTCTCGACCTCTCCGCGCGCATGTCCATCGTTACGGATTTCCATGCGGGAACCGATGAAGGGAGAAGGGCGTCGTGCCCGACGCCGCGACTACATCTGGAAAAAACAATACGTCGGTTCCTGTACCAAGGACACCGTGTGCTCCAGCCCGGTTTCTCGCTCGATTCCTCTCAATAGCGCGGGGCGCACGGTCCATGGAGTTGGGTTCTTGCTCGCGGTCGCAATGCTTGTCAACATCGGTTAGCGGGATATTTCCTCTGGAGCGGGCATCGGCCATTGATGTCACACCCGGTTCTCTCTTACCTTTTTTTTCCCCCCCGGTGCTCCTCTCGTTCCTCTCCTGTCCTCTCGTTGTTCGCGATAATCGAGCTAGAGGAACACGAGCGAGGAAGCGGAGGTCTCTTTTCACAGGAGCCAGCCTGTACCCAGAATGTTTTCGATGCGCGTCGAGCACACGTACGTACGTACGTACGTACGAAGCCACCTCTCGGTTTCACCTCAAGCTCTTTTTACCCCTCCGTGCGATCCTCCTTCCTTCTTCTACCTTGGCGTCGCATCGGCTCGCGTCGCTACCACCACGGGCTTCCTACATCGCGCAAGGATGACGAGGAGCGACAAGAAGAGCGGTGGTGCTGCACGCTGGTCTCCTTTATTTCACTCGGGGCTGCTTTGTCGAACGCGGTCGCTCGAGTGCGGGTTTACTTCATGTCTTTGTTAGCGAGGCGAGAAATTCTGTCTGTCCTCTACAATTACCGGGCTTGAACCGGGCCACTGCGCTCCCCTCGCGGGCAAAGCCGGGGTCCGTTCGCTGGGACTCGAGGTGTGATCCGCGCCTCGCCGTGTCCGATTGTGTCGCGCACGTCCGCTCGACCACGCTTCGATCCCGCCTGTACACACGCGCGGGCGCATAATGCACACCCCGCTTTTCATCCCCGGTTTCTCGGCGGCGAGCGAAGCGTTGCATCGCGCGCGCTTCAAACGCGTCGATACGCTCTCGAGGAGGCCGTGGTGTATAGCTACGATCAAGCGGATCGGAGATCCTCGAGAGGCCCTCCCCCGATGTACGCGACGCGTTTTCCCTTCGCCACGGCACGCTGTACAATCGTGGGATGCTTGGCTGGGGAATCGTGTCGAGAGGCACGGCTACCAATGCAACGAGAAGTCGTGAATAGTGTAATTGACCTATTAGTGCGCGCTTTTTAGAGCCCCACGACGAACCGCACCGCTCTTCGTTATTGCGATCCGCTCGAGTCGCACCCTTTTTCTATTACGATCTGCCACGCTGGGGGGCTGCGAGATCGATGCTCGATGAGTAACGCCGCGGACTGAAGAAATACAACGGTGCGGAAAAAGTGGAGTACGGAATCTTCGGTTTTTTTCTTTCATCGCGGTTTCATTCCGACGGCTGCACGACTCTAGTTTGCTCGGGGAAACGTGAAATAGGGGAAAGTGGTTATTCCTTAGCAATCGTAAGAATTCTTTGAGCTTTGAGCTATTGTGCGATACTTTGCGGATCGGTCGAATCGGAGAGTAGGGCTTGTCAGTGAATAGCAGGCATTTTTATTATTTTACATTGTTCCAAGACAATTCTCTGCGAAGCGCGTCCAAGGTTTTCTCAGAAGTGAATCAAACAGGCGAATCTCATCAGAAGCGAGACCAAAACCAGCCACCATTTATTTTTTCAAGCGAATGCAAAATCTCCAGCCTGAGCCGAGAACACAAAGCCAGCCACGTCTACACTCGCGCGATCTTTATCGATCAGCGAAACGCTATTTTTATGCACAACCACCAGATTCCTATGTCCGCGCGCAGAAATACACCCGAACTGAAGATCGCGTCGAGCGGTTCAGGTTGCATCCGCGCTTTTGCAAAACGCGCCCGGCATCCCAGCAGGCGGAACTAGCGCGAAAAGGCGAAGGAAAAGGGAGGAGATGGCAGCCGAGCCGAAGTGGAAGAAAGAAGCGGAAAGAACGGGACGACGGAAATGGCCGATAATCCGGCACGTAGCCGCGGTAGCCCGAGTGGTAATTGCGTTAGATCGATATCCGAATATAGCGGGTCGGTTTACGGGAGGAACGAAAAAGGGGTTTCGTGAGCTCTATCGTGCCCCGGGGCAACTCTTAACTTTTACACGACCGCGTGAATACATTAAGCGCGCGGCTCCGACGAGATACGCGGTTTCTTTAATCTTAATCAGAAGACGTATGGACATAGCGGGGCAACTACATTCGAACACGAGTACGCCATTAGCAAACAAGATCACCTACCTGACCCTTTCCCGTGCGAGCCCCCCGCCGCGCCGCCCCTTCGATCCGGTCGCGTACCGCTCTTAAAACACCTCTGTAAATTGGTGATAAACCAACGGTACGGGTGTCCGGGTCGTTGAGAAGTCACGGGTAAACCGGGAGAACCGAATCGGAGAGGCACCACCGGCTCGGTTCTGGCCAGGTATCGCCGCGTAATTACGCGCATCGCGAGGCGTCGCGTAACAGGTGGCCGTCGCGCGACTCTTTTCTGCGTTTCGAATGCAAAGCGCCGAATTAAGTTATTAACATAATCGCAACGGTAGGCGGTGACTTGTTTTTTACGGAACGCTTTGCGCGACTTACTCGTGGGCCCGATACACGCTGTGTTCGACTTTACCCGTAAAACTAGTTCCGTGGTTACACCGTGAGTTAAGAGGCACGGTTTTCTTGTTGCTGTAAATAGCGGAATAATGGCGCGTCGTTGCCATTGAATTAACATGTTTCGTGGTCGTTTTTTTTTTTTTTTTTTGCGCCGTATTGGAATAATCGTTGTTCTTTCGGTACGGTACAAGGTAACGGCTGCGATCTCCATAAAATATCAATTTAAAGTCTCCGAGAATAAATCTGAGAGGCAAGGTGGTCCACTTTAATCGCGAACGTTTTTGTCGTGCAACGGTCATCAGTTCTCACCTGCGATTCTTTGAGGAAGAGCTCGCTTCGTGATTAATAACTTGAAGCAGCCGGGTCGAATACAATACGAGCGACGATGCCGGTTGGCGAAGTTGTAAGGGCACTACGAACAAAGAAACGGGGAGGAGATTGCACGTGATAGGAGGACCATCGGCGTCGAAATTGCCGAAAAACGTGTATATCGATATTAAACATCGGGGACCCAGGAGCACTCCGGGCGTGTAGATTGGCGGAGAACTTTTCTTTCCTTTTCCTCGACCGGCCACCGAGGAGAGGCGTATTTTAATAACGCAAATTCCGTTCCGCGCTCGATGCTCGAAAGGACGGGCGTGCGTTAAACCGCGGGTCGGTGTCCGGTGGTTGCGCTTCAGATAGATGGGAGGCGAAGTCCGACGACTCTTATCTGGTTAATGTCTCGTTACCGTAATGATTTCGCCTCGGATCTTCGCCTCTTCATTTATTCCGGCCACTATTGGCCGATCGGAGGCTGATAACCGATCCTCTCGTTATACTAACGGTATTAAAGGGCCCCGCGGCCCTCTCTTTCTCCGCGGCTACGCTCGAGCCTCGCCGCGAATTTCGTGGATGGTCTGCCTACGAGGTAGGTGATTTATCATCCGTGCACCGGCCGCGCTGATCAACCGTTCGACCCGTGGTTAATTATAATCGAGAATTTTCCGCCACGTTCAACGGAGTAGGATCACCCCGGCCCTGTCACGCGGCCGTGGCGCTGATCAATCGGTTAACATGATTCGGAATCATAACTGAGAATTAATTAGGTCCAGTACGGTGTAATGTTCGAAATTGGTGGGCAGGTTGAGGGAAGGTGAAATATCGCCTCGCATCGGGATCGTGAAGTCGTTTCACCTTCGCGATACGAAAGTGTAAAAAATATTTAAAATATTTCTTGTGCAACCATGGCACTGGTATAGATAACAGAGGATTATTAGGACCTCCGGGAACGATGGACGTCGACTAATCGCGACGCGGTCGCGCGTCACATCGCGGACGTCTTTCGAGCTTAGCGTGGGCGACGGAAAGTGTACGCGGAACGGATCGTACTGAGAGCCACGGGGCCAGAGTCATCCACGCAAATTACTCTGTCGCCATTAATGAGGGTCTTCGGCTGGGCACACGTCGAAAGTCGTTGCGGTCCCGGGAGATCGACTCTCCCTGGCGGCCACTTAATTCTTTCAGGACCCGTATCAGCGCGGGTCAGCCACGAAAAGAAAGGAAATGCGAGCGCTGCCTTTCGCGGAGTAATTAAAACCATCGTATCTGGCCGGGCAGCGTCGTTAATTACCGCTAATTACTCCCGGTCCCTTCCGTGCTCCAGCGTCTCGTTACCGTGGAGATTTCGGCTCCGCTTCGCTCTCGGACGGTTCGGCCTGGCCCGGCGCGGAGCCCGTCATATTTCCTCCGACGATAAATAACGCGCGATCGCGCGGATAGGTGTAAAGGTTGGGACCAGAGATACGGCGAAACCGACGACAGGAACTCTCGATTCGTTACGCTCGGGTACGCTTACTAACGCGAGGTTCGAGAACGAAAGGAGATCCCGATACGGCTTGCCGAGATAACCGTTTTGCTTGTGCACGGTTGGTGAATCAGGTTTTTCGGCATTCACGGATCCGCATTTGATTAAGAAAAGAAGGTGTAGAGAGAAAGTCCGTAAGCAAAGGGGTGTCCTTAATTTTCCAATTAATCGAATAAAACTGCTGAAGCTATTCCAGAGCCTCTCAATTACATCCACGCGTACCACCACCAACAATCGACCGACTACAGAGTCCATTTAGAACGCCAGGCGTCTCGGAACGGACGTCACGAACGTCGAAACGCCAGTGAAGAGGGCATCCGAGGGACAGCAAACCCAACGAGCCTGGCACAATTTAATTACCCGCGAGCAACGAGTACGACGCTAAACGTTGCGCCGCCGCATACTCTATCCATTGCTGGCTCCGAATAGGGCAATACCTCTGTCGCGGTCCGACCGGCCGCGAGATTCACGATCCCGACGCGATAGGACGCGCGGGGTACGATACGATCGATGCGAGCGATAAAGGACCGGTAAAAGGACAATCGCGGCACGGACGTCGATCTTTGCCTCGCGCGACACTCGAAAGCAAGCTGGCCGCGGTGCTGCACGCTCGACGCGCTCCCGCCGAGCGAAGAGTTATTCGGTAATTAGCGGAATAGCATGGCTGTTCGGAGCGCCGATCGAGAAAGCCGCGAGCACGCGGTCGAGGGGCAGAGACGCGAGTAACACGAGGCCGATCCGCGTGTATTTACCTGCGTGGTAGCTCGCTGATGCATGCTTAAAGGCCGGGTAAGGGCTAGCCGGCGGAATTGAAATGCTCCCATAGAACTAATAGTCCTCTGTTCTTTTCCCTGTCCGGCTGAGTTACCGTCGATACACCCCCGTCGATCCCCCGTAAGCCGCTCGTGCGTGCAAAGCCGCGGAGACGCGCGGCGAAGGATTTCTTGCGCGATTGCCCAGAAGGTCCCAGATTCCGACGGTGATAATGCGCGCTCTATCTCCAAGAATCTGTCGTTCAGAAGGGCGTTGTGACGAGAGAAACGGCTTATCAAGAATGCTGCGCATCGATCCAGGGAATGCTAATTGCAGAATGGAAATGAATGGTTTTGGATACTGGAAGCGTGGACGACAGCTAACGTTCAGCTCTTACGCTCGGAGCGAATAATGTACAGGATTACGAGTTGGGGCTATGATCCGTTGATAGAGGCAACCTTGTCCTTGGGAGATACTAATTACGAGCACCAAGTTTATTACGCTCGTTACCCAACACGAAAGAGCTGAACGTTACAAGAACATGTAGCAACGTAGTAAAAAGCTGGGAACAAAGTTGCCAGGGTGCTGTTTCCCCTTACAGGCGACTGTGCCTATCGTAACGGCGGCCCAAAGAAACTGTAATCTTCGTGAGGAAAGCATTTTCACGAGGCGTCGCTTGCGACGTTAGTCGATTGCTCGTCCAGGACTAACCGGGAATCGCTGTAATCGCAGCGATCACGCGACACCGTATGCACGCTTTGTCAGCCGAGATCCAACGTGCGTTTCGGGGCATTTCGCCCCAAAGCCTGATAGGGGATGGCGGGAGCGTGTGGTGCGACCGATGCACCTGTAGCTCGGAACGGTAGAAAGAGTTCGATCGATGGCAAACCGAGTTTGGTCTAGCTGCACACACGTTCCGACCGTTCACCTCTACCACATTCACGACTCGCTGCCGCTGCTGTGTATACACGCGAATGCAAGCGCGCGTGCATGCACGAAGATGAACGCGGGCAACAGGTGGGCTCACGCTGAAATCCACTGTGACCCATTTCGACGAGTTTCCTTTCCGCGTCCCGCCCGAGGAAGTTTCCTGCACGTCTCGTCCGGCTGAACTATTGGGCTGAGACGGCTTTCACTGACTCGAGGGGATTCTACGCGAGCTTTTTCCACCTTTGAACCTAGCGAGGGTTGACGGGAGGAAAAAGGACGAAGGAATCGCAAACAGCGGAAATGTTATAAAAGCTATGCTAAAATTCTACTCATCGTTGCTATTATCGAATCGGCTAAATACGGCCAGGAACTGAAATATGCAAATCGGTTGTGATTCGCCGACAAGATGATCGCTCAATTCCTAGACTCGGAGCGGCCGCGGTCGGACGATTTCACGCTTTCACACACGCGGGGATTACGCCTGAGGAGCACGACGAAGCCCTCCGGTGTTTCCTTTCTGCCTTTCTTCACAAAGTCGCTGAATAAAAAGAAGAAAAGCCTGAAAACGTTCCCGAGCTCCGAGCTGTTTCGGATCGTTTGTTCGCGTATGATCTTCATTACGCGAAATTAGCGCTGCGCAAATACGGACGCACCCACGCGTTCGGCTCGTGTCTGGCCGACCGGCAACAGGCTTTTTTCCCCCTGTATGCGAGAAATTAACACCTGCACCGAGCTGAGAGATCCGCCGAGATTTTTCTCGCAGCAGCTTCGTGGAAACTGTACGATAGCTGAGCACGCGATGCTTCAAAATCGGTACATATCTTTTACGAAACGGTCGAACAGTAGAATCTGCGCGCTTATCACCCCATTGTTCCTGAACCACAAACGACACGAGCTGTGCATTTCGCAAGCCTCGGTGTACGCCCGTCTAATTCGCTGTGCAAACGTTCTCACGCGAGAAGAGTCGTCCAACGCGACGCGAGCGATCCTGAAAAGTAAACCGCTGGCAGTGGTTGCACAAGCGGACGATATTAACGGAGCGCTAAATAAGTCGAGCTAACTGGACTCCGAAGCAGCTGGTTTGGTCGGCCACGGCCGAGTCGCGGGAAGCGTGGGAAGCTATGCGAAAAGAGCAACTGCCCTGGCCGTGGTGGAGACAGTGAAGCGATATCAGTACTGTTCAAGCAATTTCGTTGAACGGGAAGAGAACAAGGAACGAGAGAAGCCGCGACGGGCACGATCCTAAGGCTGAACCTGTAACGCGCTGATCCGCCAGTATTTTACGCTCGTAATCGTGAATGCTTTGAAACCAGTCGGCCTGTACAGGAAGACCTACCTGCCGGCCAGAATGTGTGTATATCCGCTGGCTGTCACGCGTAAAATATTTTTACCGCAAGAAACGTCTGTTTCCTTCTCTTCTTCCCGCGCTTCTTCCGCTCTATTCGTCGCCGCTGGCGTCCGTCGTACCGGGGATCCGTTCTTCGTCGGCCGATCTTCAGGCATAATCACGCGACACCGTCGTCCTCGATAAATCGCTCGGCGCGGAACAGGTCTTGAAATGGGATCGGCCGGGAAATTACTAACGAACCGGCTCGGGTCGGAGTTCGCGGACGCTTAAACCGAGCGGCACGGCTCGAATTAACGTTCAGCCACTGGCGAACGCCGTGCCGTTCTCTTGTCTTTCACGAATCCCGTGGAACGACGTCCTGAGCGAGCGAAACGCGCCGAACGCTTTCCGATGACAATGAATCCAGGGAATCGGTTCTGTTCCATTATAAACGATCCAATACATTTCTAAGATTAGGATCGGATTGAATTTTTATCAGAACTCGTCGAGCATGAAGGTTAAATAGTAAACGTTTAACCTTTCACCCCTGCAATTGAAATTAAATTGTTCGGGAGCCGAGGAGCGTACGCAATTATCAGGCAATTCATGCGAAGATATTCAAGATCCAAGCAATTAATTTTCCGCCAGGTACACCGCTAAGTCTTCGCGGAAGCCCTTCGTCCGCCGCGCCTAATTGCTTTCGTTTTACGCGGTCGCAAAAGCTCTCGCACGCGCTCCGGGTTTCCTAGCAACAATTAAATAACCACTTTTCGCGAGCCCAAGTATCGTAACTTAATCGGACGTATCGCGGGACGGGCTTCGATGATAACGGTTAATTAAGCTCCATCCATCGGCAAGTTTACGCTGCACCGTCTCTGCCGTTCCCCGGCAACCAAGTTTTGCGAGCGTCGAAGACTGGGCAATTCTAAGGTATCCTCGAATGCGAGCCGCGTATTAGTCCGACGAATTTCGTTCGACGTCTTTAGAAGTGGAATCATTTCCTTTGGCAATCGCGAAACTTTGAGGGAGATGCGAACGAAGGCAAGCCGGTAATTGTGTTGGTCAATTAATTCGATGATGAACGATAGGGAGACAGATGAGGATAATATACGTGAGTTTGATGGAACCATGAATTCAATGTGTAATTTTAGATGTTTTTGATTAGCTTCTGATTAAATTAGTTTGATTAATGTCAGCCGCCTGTAATAGTTGCGAAAGAATTTGAATGTAATGCCTTTAATGAATTGGTTTATGCTTGGCTCGTATGTAAATGCGTAATGTGATACGCATACAAATGGATTGGAATGAATATTAAGTTATATTCGTGGAATAATTATGATGTATTTTGATTACGCGACGAGCATTATTTTGGTGAAAATCACAAAGCAACGCTGAATAATACTTCCACAAATAACACGCTAATATCTTTAATCAATTAAATGAGGAAAGTGAAATGGGGCTAACGATCGTGTAGAATTACAAATAAAAACAAAACGGTCGAATTACAGCTAATTAAATCGTGGTCAAATTTGATCCTCCGAACAGGTGGAATTTGAAAAAATACACGGTGTAACAACATTCTTGCATAAAAGGGGCGATCATTACGGTCGTCGCGTTATCGCGAACGATCGCGGTCGAAGGCAAAAGGCAGTTGGGATCGCCGATCGCCAAGTGGAAACAATTTGGAACACCTAATCACGATCACTCTGTGTCCGTGGCCAGCCAGAACGGTCAAACCTCTAATTCAATAAAAATTTAATGGCGGTAGAGACGATGACTAGCCCGAAAGCCGAGGGAGAGACGCCTCTCGGACGATGGAGAAGGAGCGCCGGCCAAGCTCTGATCCTCGTAGCCGGCGGCCAGCATCATCGTGGTAAGGATCAGAGGGTCCTTATCAGATTTACCGACCCCTCTCTTTCGGCTAAGCGGGACGATAGGACGCCGGACAGAAGAAAGGGAAAAAGTACAAAAGAGGGAACGAGAGAGTGAGAGTGCGGAACGCCGGGGGCGCAACGCCGTCGTCGACGACCACGACGTCTCCTTGAATATTTTAGGATTCGCGGGGGGGGGGGGCAGACCGCGTTCACAATACCGCGGATGCGGTGCTCAAGCCACCCTCCCTGTTACCAGAGATATCGCCCAAGATTATTAACAAGGCATCGTTACGACCGGTATATCTATCTACCTCCGGACAGTGGCGAGGTCTGATTTGTCGGGGCTGCTGAAAAAAAGCGGCTCCCTATTGAAAAACTTCGAGACGACCGCGACGCTATTTAAAGACGTCGCGACGTCTCGCCGCGGTTCCCTCTTTCTCTCAAGGGACGAGTGTATCAACGAGCATCGAAGCCTGCCTGGTTTTCATAGAATTATCCAGAGAATCGAGACCCTCCGCACGCGCTTGTCCATCCCTCTTCACCACTTTTCTCCTTCCTTCGATCTGGAATCGGAAAAGTCTTCCTTCGTCCTTGCCGTGGGGCGTGCTTGCATCACGTCGCGAAAAATCGGCCAGTCTACTTTCAAGAATCTCCTAAGCGACGTAAAAAGAAATTAGGGTGGATGATTGCTCCCGTGGTAGCCCTCCCCCACTCGATTCGGGTTATTATTCTCTCGTCATCGAGACGTCGAACGTCGGGGTGGAGTCGAATGAACTTCCGTGACTAGGCGGATTACGTACAGCGACGTGGAAAGGCGAAATTAATCAGGGAGCAAACCGGCCCCTTCCCTTCCGTTCCACGAACGAAAACCCGGATCGAAGCCTGGAAACCTTTGTTTTCGATTAGAAGCACGGTTCCTTTCGATGCGGCCGAAAGACGGGGAGGAAAGGGATGTTTCATCCCCTTTGAGCCACTCCGGACAGCTATCGTCAATTGTATCGGGAACGGTTTCGCCGGTGGCTTTTCCTCCCAACGAACGTATGGACTTCTTTCCGGTGGCCGAAACAACGGAACCGTTCTGCGGACAAACGCGAGGCGGATGATCCTATTGCTCGCCGAAGGAGAAAAGGAAAAGGGGTGCTCGACGGAGGGAACGTTTGATTAATTACGAGAAAACGCGTGCTGATGGCTCGGGGAATGGAAACGGTGCCGCGTTAGAAAATTAGAGAGGAGATGGGAACCGGTAATTATGGATCAAGCCTTTACCGCGTGCATTAGAATTATAAATGACCCGCGGTAAACGCTCGTGTTTGCTCGGGAATTTAGTAAAGGCGTGCCCTCGGTAATTTTCTCGGACTAATAAGAGGCAATTTCTTCTCACAGCCACCATCGACCACACGTGCTCTCGTGTACAGAGAAGAAACGGAGCAGAAGGATTTCGCACTTTAGTCCTATCGAATCGAGGGCATGATACATACATTCGCCGCAGCGAGAGGAACACGAATTACGTGCATTTTCTTGCGCGCGATAGTCGATCCGGAATCGCGTATCCCTCCAGGATGCGTCCGATTCGAACGGTGCAGCCGTATTGGTCGGTAATCTCGCATTGTCTCGCCGGTGTCAGTTCGAGAGTGACAAATGCGTCCTGGAAGGCAGAACCTAAGGATATTTCCTGTGGCTATCTTGGTACCTGCGTACACGTACGATACGTGTACGTGTGTCTGTGTAACTGCAAAGCTGTGACACGCCATATCCTCGTAGAACCCAGATTAGGCTCTAAAACCCTTCCCCAGATAACGGAACCGCTAAGCTGTCCATTCGTCTATTGGTCCATCCTTCGGTGCTGTAATGGAACTCGGGTAACCTTAGCCCGCGCCTCGCGATTAGGTTAGACCTGGTGCAAGAGACCCGAGATAGCAGGAATTTCGCTCTCGCGACACCTTTTTGGTAGCCACGGCCAGGATGATAAAAAGAGACTGATGAACATAGAAATGAAGTATTCCGAATATCTTAAATCGAAATTAGAACAATGCAAATTCCTCTATTTCTAAGACTCTAAAAGCAATTAGTCAATTTTAGACGTCCAGTATCTTTACTTGACACATCCGCCCATAAATTTTACCGTGACGTCTGACACGTTTATACAGAATGGCAATTGTATCGTCATGGAATGCATTATTGATTACCTAACGGGCGTCGGATGAACGATACGATTTTATTACAACGCATCAAACGGCAGTGCATGTTTTCGCATAGAATTATTGAATCATTATACATCGCTCGTTTCTCACGGCGAATATTGCTTTCCAACGAGATCGAGTTCCTTGAAACGCCGAGGCTGAAACGTGTGTGCGGCAAATGCACGGTGCGTTAACAGAAAATTGAAATTCTTTCGTCTCGTACAATGCCCTGATGGAGCGGAAGGGTTCTCGTCGCTTCTTCTTTCCAAGGGCCAAGAGAATAGATAGTGGCGAGTGAATAATACAGATACGGCACTAGTCGACAGTTTGACGACTGGAGAAATGTTTGAGTTATCATCCGGACGACAACCATATTTAACCCGTCGTAAAATAGCACTCTGCTGTGCTTTTACGACTAAGACCACGACGGTGTACGCGCGCGCAAGCTTCGAACATCGGGACACCACGAATGCAGATAAGTTACGTCACGCCGGTACAGGGCATTCCACTTCTCCCCTGCGCTGCGAGAACGAGTTGCCCCGTGGGACTACCGTTCCACTATCTAATCGTACCAAATTTCCCCACTCCTCGAATTCCTCCCCGGAAGCCCTCTTTTCATTTCACGCGTAAGAGCGAAAAAATTCGGGCCAGATAACAGCGTAATTTATGAAACGGTGTCCACAGAAATGAGAAAAGAAAAAAGAACGGAGACACTCGACGGACTTCAACTTGGTCGAATCCCAGCGCTTTCGAGAACTGGAAACAGAGGTGATAGCTGTACGAGGTAGGAAACGAAATAAATCACCCGCGGGGGGGGGGGGGGGGGGGCGAAGGAAAATCGCGTTAGTTGGTAAATCGGGTTTAATCCCTTCGGAAAGCATTTAACAGCCGGTGGTAGCAACCCCTAGGAAACGATCCCCCGGCCCGGCTTTCGCAAGTTTCCTCGTTCTCGCTTCGTCCGTAATCACAAGATCAAACTTTTACGACGGGGGGAGAATCTGGCCCGTGTACCACTACGAACCCATGTCGGAGGTCAGGGAAAAGATACACGCACCTATGGGACAACAATGGTTAAAGTCTCGTGGGGTGCATCCCATTAACGGAGGTGGTGGAGTGGCTCGAAATGATTGTCGTACGCCCGAAGCGATACTCTGCAAAGAACATGTCATACATTATTAAAACGTGTGCGCGCGCGCGCGTGCACTACAGACGCCCACTGTTCTAATGGCCAATATATATTCATCGCCTTAATTGATTTCTCACGCGCACAGAGCGTCGTCTTTCCAAAGGCCGCGGCTCTGCCATTTGTATCGCGAAGCTAATCAACTTTTACTTTCCGTTTCGGTGCACGCGAGATTCGTTCTCCGCGACTGCTGGCCGGGAGTGAACGATAGCGTGAGGTAAGTCAAGAACGATGAACGGAATCTTCAGGGGCAAGTGTCTTTGCGTGTGGAGTTGGAATCTGCTGTGGAAACATTTGTTGCAACTGCCGCACCTTTTTTCGAGCTGGTCTTCAAAGTGAATCGAACTTCTCTCTCCGTGGCATTCCCCGTATTTTCCTACGCAGTTCGCCAGGAGCGGCGGCAATTAATTATGGAATCGTTTGTTACCGTTTCAGTATCGGCCATCGGACGAAATTCAATCTGACCAGATACAACGAGAAATTGAAATTTCCGCGACTATTTCGATGATTGAACCAGAGTGGAGCGCGAGCCGAAATTCCAGTCTCGCTAGAGAATATTAAAATGACAAATGTTACGACAAGTGTCTCCTTCCTGAAGGTTGAAGGGCCGCGTGCGAACAAATGCTTACGTGATTTCAACGAGTATCGCGCGTAAATGACAAGAATGGTCGCGCCCGAACATTTTTCACGCTCGAGGTAGCGCAATTGCAGCGAGACTTCATGCACTGTAATCTCTGGCTAATGCATAACGTTTCTCCGGTGTTTAACGTTCGGTGAAATAGGATCTACGACCGCAAGTCGTGCTAATTTTATCTGAGACCGCGAATGTCATCAATCAGTGAACCTTCTCGTTCCTCGACCACAAGGTGGAATTCATTTTCCGACCGCCAAGAGTGTAACGAAATTAATCATTACTCTCTAAGCGATATTAAGGAGCTTTCCTTCAAGAAAAATTCCACTGATAAAACAAGTATAAAAGTATGGAATTTTATCGATGAACGTTTCTTCAGTGGAAAGCAGAACAGTAAAAAGAGGCGAGAGAAAGTGAAGCGCAATTACGTCGAGCGACTCGGTGTTATTAACAATTTTCGATGTCCCGCCGTCTCCAGCCGCGTTTAATGCCCCATGAAGGTAAAGGGACAGTCCAGTTAGAGAGGTATATATCTTCGGCTGAACTGCAGAGGCGCACGATAAAACCTGTGTCCAAGTCCCCCATTCGCTCTATGACCCATAAACCCGGTGTACCTCTGCAGCGGTTATCTTCAGGGTAGGTACGTCACTCGTTGCCGACCGTGCGCTGGTCTAGGATAAAAACTACGTAACGGTGCCTCATTAACGTGGATGGATCTCTCTACTTTGAGCGAGCTGGCTCAAAGGGTGAAAAATAATTGAGACACGTCACAGTGACTGCACGAGAAGGAGGAAGAGGAAAGAGGTAGCCAGATGCGATGGGGTTACGGAAAACCGGGTACGGAGAGAAAAAGCATAACGTATGAAACGAAATCTCGGAGCAGCCATAATCCACGTACGTAGATATCTACTCTTCCCACTTCCTTCAATCCCCTCCGCCTTCTGGTTTTCTCTGCCAAGCTGATTCTTTCTCCAGCTAGCTTCGAACCCTTCTTATTTTACACAAAGACAGCGCCCCACGGTGAGCTCGAATGTATTCAGCGACAGACTTCAACCCCCGTGGATGGGCGCGCATCTCGCCCCCTCCATGAGAGAGAGAGAGAGAAGATGAAGAGAGTCGGCGAGGACGACGGAGAGATTCAGGAAGGAGAGACGTGCGAAGGAGGAGGGATTATAAAAGAAGAAAGATTTACAACCCTCGTATGAAATTCATACGCACTTCGCACCTACCACTGTCTACGCTCCGCAGGCATCAAAGAGCCTCTTCCTACGCTAGTTCTCTCTTTCCCACCATCCAGTTCCCTTTTCGTTCTATCGATACAACCCTTCCTGTCTGCATCCCACGCGCTACTGACAGCCGGAAAGGACTAGGGGCCGATGGTGCGAGCAAGAGATATCCTGCTCTGTCGTAATCGAACTTCTCGTTCCTACTCGACGTTCCCTTTAAAAACCACCAGCCTCGAGACGCGGTTCGAAGGGGTAGGAAAAGGGTTCATACGAGCCGCGTGTACGCGATCACAGAGAGGCACGCTGCCATCGTCAGCCGTCGCGTGAAGGATTCAGGAAATGGCGAGCTTGCGAGAAGATGCGTTCGGGGAACGGTTGAAGGCTCGCTTTCGTTCGTGCCTAATAACCATCCCTATTCCGCTGTGACGCGTAACCGTGGCCACGTGCAAAGGAGCTTGCACGGACTTAGCCGCCTCTGATGGGACAAAGTTAGACCGGCCGCCCTTCGAGCGGTTCTCGCCCCTCGACGGCCTAACGGCAATGGACGTCGCGCAGAAACGTTGCGAGGGGTGGCTTCGGCAGAAATTATTACCGACCGTAATAATCCCGGGGAATTACGGTGTATTACAACGGTAAGAGGTAGAGATTCTTTTTGAAGAGACTGGTCTCTATTTAGGCGTTCGACTGACTAGCGCTAACGGTGGAAAAAAAAGCGCCAGGCAAAAGTCCGTTAATTCACCTCGTTCCCGGACCTTGCTGTTTACAACCCCGACGACGGCCACCTTCCTTTCACCGGGCAGCGTTCCCTCTCCTTCTTTTTTTCGCTCCCTCCTTTTTTTGCGAACGCAGAAGTGGAAATTACGTTCGTCCTGAAACTGCTTTCGTTTAAAGATTCTCAAAGGATTATAGCCAGCTTTACGATAAAGGGGAAACTATAGTATCTGGCGTGTCTAGCCGAGCCTGATGCCCTTTATCGGCCAATTTCACGGTTTATGCTAATTTCGATGAATTGTACAGCTCGTTATTTATTCTAATTTATGCTGATCGAAGGGGACTTGGAACATTGTCTTGCGAGTCGCGAGGGAGAGAAAAAAAAGCGGTGCAGGTAGACGCCCCCCGTGCGTAAAGTCGAACTGCTAAGCTCGGAAACGCCGCGCCAGGTTCCTAATCCTCTTGACGAGCCAGGAGTTCGGCGAAAGTACCGGTCGGTCCTAGCGGCATCGACGACAAAGCCTCTTCCGGTCTATAAATCTACCAGCGAACGGCACGTGGGTCATTGACGAGCGTAACTTTATTTGGGCCTCGTAAATCCGTCACACTACCCTCGAGAATTAGGCTGACCTGCGAAAATGACTGATAAATCACAGTTCTGGAAAATTTGGTGCGCAAAACGAAAGCTCGCAATAAAGGCTTCTAGTCCCAAAAGTTCAGTAGAGTACATTACAGTCTATAAAGTGAACATTTTATATGGAGGGTGTCCTAATAATAAACCTAACGCCGTTTAGAAACCCTAAGAAGGCACCAAGTTAAAATTATTGATTCGAAGTAGCTTCCTATCACGTGCACTTCGCACAAATAGAAGCACGAACGTGCAGCCGCGTAACTGAAAGGAGTCGTTTATGATACTAAAGCGACAGTGATTCGCCTCACACTCCGGCTAGCCTCTATCCGAGGCAAGTGCATCAACTCCTCGCGGAAACAAAGTGAATCGCGGCCGCGCTCGAGGGCGCGAGAAAAATAGGTTACAGTGGAGAGGAGAACCGGTATCGTTGAACGAGGAGGAGCCATCTCGCTCCTAAAACGCTTGCCCGGCGACCGAGTAAAAGCGTTTACCACCCTGCTCGACTTCAAACGCCACGAACCGCGACAGTTGTTGCCGAGATCCATCCGCGACGATCCCTGTATCAACGTGCGCCACCTTTCCGCTAATGGCTCGCGGAACGCCAGTCGCGGATACCTCGTAAATATAATTCGCGGCTTTTAATGCCGATATGACGCGTGACAGCGGGGGAAGAGTATTGCAACGCGTGTGCTGGGAGTCGCGAGAGGTGTTTCGGGTCGCCGACCCGACGATTAATAACGATTTTTCGTGGCACATCGCCCCACCTAAGCCTGGTTCAGCTCGCGCGTATCCGTGCATAACACGCTGAATGGCCGAGAGAGAATAAGAGTGCGGAAGGAGAAAGAGCGAGGGGCGGGGACGAAAGGAGAGGAGGGTTTTTTTCATGGAAAGACCGCGAACGGAAGTTGCCAGGGGCGGCGCACCCTCGCTGGGTGGGCCGGTGGCTGAATTAAAATTGATGGATAAGGCCAGACAGCCTCGCAATTTTCATCGAATTAACCATCCCGCCAAGGCGTATTACGTCGCGAGCCCTGTTACCTGTTCACGCGCGGGACCTGATTATATTCGCCTTTGATCGAATACACCCTGCACGGTATACTTGTTTGGGGCTGTGATACGTCACCTTGCAATTGTCGATCCCAATTGGATAATTAATTTACAAAGGCTTCGCGTTCTTCTTTCACATTTGAAGGATACTGCGGGTGCTGTCATCATTGACATAAAGGTAAAGAAGTTCTAATGAATTGTAATTATTCGTATCCCAGTCCGGCAGTTATCGCGAACTCAATCTAGGAAGTTTTAAAAATGAAAGAGACCTTTGGGAGATCGGTCCTTTTAAAAACTTCCCGGCGTTTTCTGTTAGCTGAAGCTTAACGAGAAAAATTTCTGCCTATTCGTTCAACGTTCTACGGTTTCTGGACTATCCGCCGTAACTTACATAAAACGATTTCCTGCCGTTACGGATCAAAGAATACCAATTATTCCATTATTAAACTGTTTAAAACCGAGGTTTTCTAACAAAAAGATTATCGCTGTAAGCATTTTCTTCTGGCTGATCTCGCATTTGCGAAAGTTTTCAAACAGAAGTACCTGAATCACTGTTTATTCCTCTCAACGAGCTGAGACCTTCGGTATATCCGATTTGGTTACATTCTTAATAGCACTTTCAACTCTTATCTTCTGTGATATAACGAGAAGCAATGTTATTAGTATTAAAAAGTTTCACAGCTTAGCCTGTAGATTTTCCCTCATTAGACGAATTCCGCGACAAAAATGCTTTATCAAAATCTATTAATAAATAATACCGCAAGATTTCCATGTACACCTCCGGAAATTATTTCAACGATAGAACAGGCACAACTGACGAAGTGCGATCAAAGCAATATATCCTAGCAATAATTGCCCCACTCACTTTTACTCGATTCCTTCTTTCAGCCCCACGGTAATCAGCTCAAACACCCTACCGCTGACCTAATTCCGCCGAAATTACGCAATCATCCCGTTCGGCTATACCTGTTCCAAAGACACGCAATTTGTTCCCATGCCTCGTTCACGCGAGCAGGTACATAAATAACCCGCCTACAAAATTTATGGTAATAAGCTGCCACGTCGGGCCCCCGGCTCCATAAACAACAATATACCCGAAAATCCTTCGAGTCCGAGCCGAGTTTCTAATTACGACGTCCGCTTTTCTCTGTTCCAGGTACGTAATCCAATCAGTCATTAGAAGAGCACGGTGAGCGAAACGATTGCCCGCGCGACGTAAGTTAAAAATCGGGCCCGTTCATTCGTATTCCCCGTCGACGCTCAATTAAGTCGGGTAAACAATGAGGGGCAGCAGCAGCAGCCTCCTCGAGCTTCGGTTCCAGTTCTCTTTCGTAATTTACGACGAACGCTCCCGATAACCAGAGGACCTCGTGGTCCGAACGCGAGTCGCGATTTTTCTTTTTTTTCTTTGCCCACCGGATTAGCGACGATATTGACTCGCGCCGCGGCGCGCATATGGTCCTTCCCATATAGGCGGGAGGGTAAGAAAAGCAATAGGAGAACGAGACAGGCACGAGGAGCGGAGCGAAGAGGACGACGGAACGGAGGTACGTACGAAAGAGGGAGGAGGCACTTTATGCGTTTCTTTCGTCGCGGGGTTTCGTTTGCAATAAGTTACACGGGAAGACAGCTTGAGAAATGACCGCTGGCTCCTTGTGCAACCTTAATTTGCAACAGTTTACTTCGGGAACGTTTTGAGAAATGGCCGCCGGCGTGGTTCGGGGCCCGCGGTCGCCGCCGCATACGTTTCTGCGGGATCGCATAAAGACATTTATCGCGGGATCGAGCCATCGATGAGCCCCGGAGAAGAGAGGAAGGAAAGAAAAGAAAAAGAGAGAAGGGCGAACGAAAGGGATGGCCCTGTTGCTCCTCTTCGGTCGGGCTAACTGGTATAATTAGTAACACCGGTGTGCCGTCCGTGTACGTAGACCGTGTGGGCGACACCCTGGCCGGAGAAGCAGCGCGTTGAAACGCTGCGAACAGCTTATCGCTATCGCCGGAACGCATTGTACACGGTGCGCCGTGAAATATGGACGCGTTTCCAACTGGAAAATAATAAGAGAAGGGAATTACACGTAAACGCGGTACGTTGGGGAACGTCTGTCCTATCTGATCCGCTTGTCGTGTACGCCGTCTGGTATCGAGGAGCTTTTTACCTGTCCTCGCGTTATTAGAAAATGTTCGGCCTGTTCTAATCGCGGGAACGGATTGAACTGATAAATGAACGCGGGACGTTTGCACACGGTTAACGATATCTCGCGGGAGATACAAAGCGAAACACCCTGAACCAGTCGATTCGATTCCTTCAGTCGAAACGACTGAAACGCAGGGGAAGCTATCACTTGGGAGCAAGAGCAATTACGTTGAATCCTTTTATTATCAGAATAGCCACTTTTATTATTACTATTATGGTGATTTACGTCTTCGGGTCTGCTCTAAATTTGTATCTCCTCCGTTTGACGGTATCATTCACTCCATTTTCCAATCTTAGGACAGTCCCGCGCCCGTCCGAGTTCTCACAATGGACAGGGCGGAAAATAATAAAAGATTCCCGGCCGAGAGCCTCGTGGTCGGACTTCGATTGCAAAGAAACGCAGTTTCGTTTCTGTCAGCGCAGCGATCGGGCTCCGGGGATAAACGAGCGAACGAAATCGAGACGGCATCTCCTGAACGACCAACGGATTGTTGCAATCGGCCGAGATCACGAGGAATCGGTTGTTTCATCGTCCGGCACAAGCTCTGATACATCTGTCAGCGTAAAGGGTTGTTGAAACATCGGACCGACCTTTCCGGTTCATCGGGCATACTATATATCGCGGACCACGGCCGGCATGCCCGTGAGACAATTACGCTGTAACGATCCGCGACCACGATCCATCAGAATTCCGTCACGCGTCGTGAGCATAACCGTGATTCGATGAAATTCGCCTTCTGCCTCCCTCTTCGCACCCTGCGAGTTTAAACGGCACGAATTTAAAGGGGAGGATCGACAATAATCGATTGAACGGTAGTCGTAGATAGCGAAACGAATGAAACGAAAAAAGAACCAAGACGTCGAAACGAAGAAACTCTTTGCAATTTAGGGCGCAACAAATCGTACGTTTCGTAACGTTCGCGACAAACCGATGAAGTTCCGTAAGACATTGCTCGCAGCGGATGATATCATCCTTTCCATGTCGATATAAATGTCTCTGGAATACTGCACCGGATAATATACTGCTTATTGAATGAGAGAAAAGGGGAGAGCCGGTGCTGTACCCGAGCTGACCGAGAATCGTTTCTTTAGCGGACGTTCGTGATCTCGCGTGAACGTCAATTAACCAGCTCCAATGGGAAAGTACAGTAGTTCGAAAGGAATAGAAGATTTGATGGTTGTCTGCTTGGATATATTACTTACAGGTAATGGTTCGGTCATAAAGCGGTAATGCAGCGGGAAAAAAAGCTACTTCGACGAACGGATAAATGGGAAATTCGAATTGCCACTGATCAAATTTCCTGCTCGCAGCAAACTCTGTGCTTAAATTGTACTTGCAACGAATACATTTTCCTTCAGCTTCCTTCGAAATTGCCAAACTTATAAACCTTCTGCCCCGCGTAGCAAGGGCCCATCCTTCTCGTTCTGGAGGATAGATACGGTGGAGTTGGCATTGAGCAGGGCCAGCGAAAAAGAAGGAGGAATAAACGAGGGACGGAGCGTGGGGAGGACAGACGGGAATAAAGCCGAGCGTACGAGGCGAAAAGCATGGTAGCGCGGGATGAAGTCAATTACATTATGCATATGACTGGTGGAAGGCAATACAAGAAGCAATCGGCCAACGATGGAGGCATGCCACCGCTAAATTAACTACCTACCTAGTTGAGCGTAATGCAATAATGTATTAGCCGTGCCACCGCCTCGCCTCCCTCGTCCTGTCGCCTATTCCACCTCGTGGAACCGCTTCGTTGTTCTTCCTCTTCGGTTCCGTTCGTTTTAACGCGAGCTCGTGTTTCTACTTACGCCGGGGTTGCTCGACGTCTAACTGATCGTCAGCGAGGTATTGGTAATGCAGATTGGGGCTGGGCGAAAGAGGGATCAGAAATGCTTTTCGTTCGTGGACAGAAGCGGCATCCACGCGCTCGTATGCGACCACCGTTCACGAAGAATATTTTCCAAAGATATTGCAATGAAAGTGTTCAAGCAGCACGAGTTTCGGGTTTAGAGAACGTGTCGACGTTACGCTTCAGCGAATGAAACTCCAGTAGCCTCGGTGAATAATGAAATCCTCTCGAATTACATCGGCCAGGTTTAACACGGAATAATAAACTCGAGATCGGCATGAATTAATGAACGAAACCGCACGTAAATACCGCAGCCCTAGAACGCCGCCACAGAAATAGATACGAAATTAAATGTACGTGTGCCCGGCCTCTATTTCAGCCATTCAGACGAATCTAAATCTGTTCGAAAGCAAAACACCCCGTGGAACCACGTTACAGGCAGTAAAAGCAGCTCGGAACTGTACTCGAATGAGCTATCACGCCGACGATATTGTAACGCGCGTCGCAGAAAAATCTTCTCTCGCCGCTTCGTAGCCGCGTAATAGGCAAAATATCGTCTGGGAGTACATCCGCGTGTCGTCGACAGATACATCGTATGGCTACGTTCGCGCGGATGTACTCGGACGTTGTTTTACGGTGTAATACAGTCACCGTAGCCTCGGAACGCAACGGGCCGTGGCTCGAATATAAGGCTTTAGTGCCCTTCGTAATACCGAGTAAAGCTTCCAGTTTATCGGCGCGCTTGGCACGCCGCTTCGACAGGGCGGACCGGGATCCTGCGGACTAGTAAAACGTGCGGACGAAGGGAGAGAAAAAAAAAAGAAACGAACGAAACGTCGACAGTGTGAGAAACAAGCGGTTTTCCTGCCCGCTCGGCTCGTCGTACATCTTTCCCGAAGTGCGTTTTCTCGATTTTCAGCCGCAATTGGGAATCGTAAAATAGGATCACGGAAGCGCGAGCTGGTGGAAAAGGGAGGAGAGGTAGAGAGTCGGAACGGTGAGAGTATTGTGGAAAATTGGCTGCAGGAGCACGCGATGCCGTCGATACTCTGCACTCCGGTTTTACGAGCGTCGCGCAGAGGGAAGTCGTTTCTCTGGGAAAGCTTCCCGTGCGCGGGTAAAAATTGTCTCCAAAGTGGTATTGAAAGTAAAACGATTCTTTGACAGAGTTGCGATCGGTCGTAAGATATCAGTTTTTACGAAAACTTTAATCAATCTACAATCGCAACGTTTTACATCGTACTGGAGCAATCGAAATTCGACGTTTTCGGTAGAAATCCGTAATAAAATCGCAAGGTTAACGGCAGCGTCTCCCTGTTGGCCTCATTACAAACCCGTGGCGATGTTCCACGTCGAATAACGCGAGCACGAAGCCACGATATTCTGACTTTATATTATACCCGGATACGTAGGTGTGTGGCAGAGTACACGAAAGCAGGCTTAACGGAGAGGCAACCCTTTATCTCGACACGAGTGGCGTACGACTTGGTCCAGCGAAGCGTGAAAAACGCTCGCGCGAGCGATCTCTTAACAGCCGGTCAGAGCCTTATCGCTTAACGGCGGCTTTTCATTTCGCGAAACTCGCCTAACGGGCATCTTTGGCAGGCCGACGGAGATACTCGTCGCCGATCCAATATCACCGGGGTAAATCGGCGAGGGAGCCTGATCGATGGCCACGATATACTTGTATCGAAGCGAGAAATCGCGCGGGAACCGAACCGGAGGACTCGCGTCTCTTCGGGGGCGGTTTTTGTCGCGATGCCTGCAGGATAATTAGACGTCGTCGAGGCTTTGCGATTTCTTTGGGAATATCGCGTTACCCGGACGTAGCTGAATAATGTCGACCCGCCGAGGATGGAGGTTTGCGAAACGATGAAAACGTTTGCGCAATCATAGATTGATGAGGAATGTAACGAATTTTAGGGAAAAGCGTCATTGGAACGGATTTGCATTTTTTAAGGCGCGCTAATGCAAATGCCATCTGTTGAATCTCGTCTCTGTAAATACTAAGATGTCGAAAATGTTTTTTTTTATATTATGTGCAGTTACATATCTGCTACGGTCTAGTGGACATTGAAGACGAATTCATCATTGTACACCATGACGCTGATGTTATCGTTCCTACCTGTGTCGGCGGAGATGATACTATGCAAGTATAATACTGAAATATGCAACGGCCGCGGAAACGGAGACCTAAATGCTAGATCGTATCGAGGATTCCGACTTTAAGCAATTTTTTCGACGAACGCAAGAGCGGTGCATAAATAGCGCGATGTATACTGAATTTATATGTTTATCTCTACGAAAACGCGAAAGAAGATACCTGATCCCGATTGTTATCTAGACGGCATTGAAGTTTTTCGAACATTCGAAAACTACTCACACGCATTGTTTAACTAATCGAGGCAGGTTAATTATAATTTGCCTTTAAACTCTTATCAAAAGTATACTATGAAACCGATGACTTGTATTAAATATTCAACATAGAAGCGATTTATCATCGCTTAATGCACGCAACGCGCAATTTAACTGGTACTACTTAGAACGCGATGCAAATCGAGCGAGGAAAGAAAATAGGCGCCGATGGCTGTGACTAACTAAACGCATCCATCCCTTAACGGAAACCGCGTCGGCGATGGCCTTGTGATAACAAGACCTCCGTTCGCTGCGTCCGCGATGTAATCCACGGCCGGGAGTACTCTATTAATCGAGTGTCATTTCGAATATATAAACGGGTTCGTAGATTTTTCTGACGTGTCCCACAGGGAAACCGGCTCGCCGCTCGACCGGTCCCGCGGTCGCGCCTCTCCGCGACGACCGCGACCGATAAGAAGCTCTCTGATCCCTGCCGTTTTCGCAACGAGTCAAGGCGCTCGTAACGGGAATATGCATACCTGGAGGAAAAACGCGTCGAGCGAACGCGCGACGTCGAGCATTCTTGCGGACTTAAATCGAGCTGCGCCTATCGAACGACGGACAAATTGCTGGCTCGTTCTAGCGGCAAACGCCGTGTGAAAACGATGACCGTGAGATTAAGGAGGACTATTTTTCCGTGGGCATTCCTGCCGCCTCAGCGTGGCTCGTACGAAATAAAAGGAGACCGGGCCTGTGCTGACCTTTCGCGGTCGCCGCGATTCACTAGATCACCGGATAACGGTCCCGCGGACACGTTCCTACGAGACAGGAATGATTCGATGGTAACGCGCTTGGACATCGTGTGGCAAGTGACTCACGACGATGCTAGTGTGAAGAAACGAAGAACTGAGAAGGGAAACAAGTTTAGAGAGGAACTGGGCTTGACGACTCTAATATTTAGACATCGTGCACTATTATTTTCTTCCTTATGGATCTCGGCATGTTCGATACGATTTCCCTGAACGAAAATGAAGGTGTAATTTGTGGAAAGCCGTTAGGTTTGTACACGAAGAGCCATGCATGAAAAGATCATAAATTAGTCTCGGATCCACAGTCCGAGTCCAATAAGAAACTTCTATTAGCAAGGACAAGAGAAAACGAGTCCTAGCGATCCTCGCTCTCCTCCTCGGTTGCCCGTTAAAAATCTCAAAGGCGTATCCAAAAAAGAGTTGCTCTCGGCCCATCCTGCTTCACCTTCGTTGCCCCTTAACGAGCGATTCGGCCGAGTTCCTCGTCGGCGCAACCAGCCTCCAAGGATCTCGTAACCGAGAGACGAAGGCCGGGACGACAAAGAGGACGATTAACTTGAGAACAGGGGTCGAAGCAGGGCATCGGCGATGGTGCAGAGCACAGATCGTCGTCGTCGTCGTCGTCCGTTCGCATAATGGCGAATATCGCGGAGAAAAGCCGCCACAGCCATCTTTGCTGGTCGCGACGCGGCGTGCTGGCGAGCAGAAAGGTGTCCGCGGGTAACACGATCGAGGGTGGGCTTATGGAGATCAAAACCCCGTATCGGATTCCTTATGTCTCGCAAATGGCTGCCCTGGATCGGTGTTGGTTACAGGCATCAGCCATCTTTGGGACCTTTGCGTGCTTCTCGCCCAGACGATTTGGACGCGAGCAATAAAGTATTCCATAGAAACAGTCGGACGTTGACGATGCCGGAGGTCAATGTCGACCGACCGTTCCCCGCGTCTTTCCCGGGGATTAACAGCGAAATTACCACCGGAAGAGCGGCGGCTCGCACGCGCGTTCCTGCTAACCGATAATCTACGGTGATTCGCATTCGAGCGCTGACATTTCTTCAATCGGCAACGGTAGATAAAAAACGCTGCCCGCGTGAAATGATGGGAAAACGGTCGCGCGCGGCCTCCGTCCTGTACTTGAATCTTCGATCACCCTTATTACCAGGCATCGATTGCATCGTTTAACATCGCGCGATACGCCGATGCCCTATCAGGCTGTCCGCCGTTGCGTGATCTGGGCGAGTTAAACAATTCAGCCGGGAAATTATCCTCGGCCTCGGGCCGGCGCACGGGAACTCGCGATCTTCACCAAAACTTCTCTAAATGAATGACGCGATACGCAGTATCGAAAAGTGAAGGGGAGATTTAGCAGAGGGAGAAATTAATCAGTAATCAACGATATGGATAATTATATCACTCTAGCATTCCCTACCCCCCGCCTTCCACCGTTTCTACTTTCCGCTCGAAAGCCGCGAACCAAGAAGAGCCACGAAGAACAGCCGACCAGATAGCAGCTCGATCGGATCACGGTGTACCGGCGAGGATCTCGAAGGTTTAATGAGTTATAGATCGTACATCGACGGATAACGCCTACACGTTCCTCCGGAAAGAGCCGTATCTGCCGGTCTTCATCGCGATTCGCGTGGGTGATGTCACACTCGATTCACTCTGCCCGGGAAGAGCGTATTTTAACGTGAAACCGATGTATCCATTCAATTTGCCACACGCGATCGTCGGTCGAACAACAGCGTTTAGCAGCGACGTTCCGTATCCGAGTCGGAGATACGATTGTAGAGACCTTGTTCTGTACTGGCGACGATACCGATAATTAATACATGCATTGTGTTTGTCTGTCGGTTGTCCGTTTTAATTGTCGTTCGTTATCGACCAGGCAACGAGTATAAGCTGTGGCTGATCGAGAATATCTGTGTACGGTGAATCACGCGATACGCGGTAGTTACATAAGCCATTGTCATTGAACGGTAAATCAATGAGAAACCTTATGGGAGGTCCGATGGAGCCGCGAAATCGGAATGCTCGTTTTCCTGTAGCGGAGAACGTGCGAAGTGATCGGTAGCATCTGCGTTAACCGATGCCTAAACAGCGTTAAGATGATCTTTAACTTTAAAATCGATGGTTCCAATTAATTGCTGCGCGAGGCACCGCTTACGCGGAATGATTCATAACGGGCCAATAACATTTCCTCCCGAATTCGATGCAATCGAAAAAAGAATATAACGTACACGTATATTCACCGTTAAATAGAAATCCGCGAGACTAATTGGTGGTCGACTCTGTCGTATATCACGGCTATGAATTCATAATTAATCCCCGGGCGCGCGACAAAAAGCGTCGAAAGTCATAAACGCTTTCGTACGCGTTCTCTAAAATAGTTTACATCATAATGGATAACCGGAGGACAAGGGATTAAACGACGGGCCGTTACCGGGCGTTTGAAGTTCTACGACCTGACGATACTGCCGCTAATTAATACGAAACGATCTCCGCCCGTTGTGTCTGCTGGTTCGCCGCGAGCTCGCACTCTTCTCGCGCGAAGCGGAGAGGCGCTCGCCTCGGGGATAACAGCTTCTCCGCGGCGAAGTCCGAGGGCAAGAATACCGCTCTAATGAATTATGGGACGTACAGTAGTTATATCGGCCTGTACCGGCTATATAGCAAGCAACGAGGACGTTGGATGATAGCACGAGAGTGGGCGCTATCCCATTGCCTCTCTCCGTCTATCCTTACCCTCCTCAGCTTTCCATTTCACGAGCAAGCAAAAGCGCACGCTCCGTGTTACGAGCTAGGAGCTAGAGATTGATTTCGCAATCGAATCCCAAGAATAGCGTTGTAAAATGTACTCCGCTGATCCGTGTGCTTACACTATAGACGTGTGGGTGTCGGCGAGCGGGGGGGACGCGGAATTGTGCAAGCAATCACTACCGGTTTCGGGCCGCAAATCGAGGATAGCGGAGCGCGATCGGTGTACAATTTCGCGAGAGACCGAGCGCACGCGGCGTGGACTGCGAACGAGTCTATTAGCCCGCTGAAAAAGCCGAAAAACATCGTAACGAACCGCGGCGTAATGCAGTCGCCGGTGGATGAAATCGGATCTACCGCTTCGTTTTAATTGAACTACAACACACCGTAGTCTTAATGCCACTCTCCTATTCTTTCCATTATGTACGAAGAGATGATGTTGCGCGTTACCCGGTTTCACCTATCACGATTAGGAACGAACGATAATGCGTTCGTTCGTTTGCACCGTGGCCTTTAGTGTTTCTTTGCGCGTAGACGGTTCATTGTTACGAGAATGACCAGCTTGGATCATTAATACCCACGATTACGGAGGATTCGACGGAACCGAAAATCCGGCGTACTCCAACAGATCGCTCGTTCGTATCCACGAAGAGTCTTCTAAGAATCTTGAGAAGCCCCAGAAAAGTGCTGAATGAAGATGCACTTCCATGGAACACCAAGTAACAACCTTAAGAGAGATTAAACCGCGGAGCATATGTTTCTCCTTGTTCCTTGGATTGCCTCCGTGAAACTTGAGCTACTTTATGAATAGGATTAATGAAATCTTGCACAGAATTCTGTCGGGAGACGTCAGTAAACGTTTCCGTTAAGGACTCGTTAGCGGTCTTCTTGCTGTTACTAGGCAGCCGCATCTGTGAGACGAGGATTCCAACTTCTATCCAGAGTCGAGCGTTCGTTGCGCATAAAATCGGGTATCGAGTTGTTTAATAAAATGCTCAATTTCGCTTCGAGAATTCTTCCCCGTTACCTGTATCCGCGAACTCTCAGCGTTCTCTCATCGCGCCAATAAAACTTCCATTATCACGAAGGGAACAGGGTTTACGAGAGCGTGACCTCACGCGCTCGTTCCCTGTCACTACATCAACCTGTTCCAACCGAGCGAGCGAACGAACGAGCAAGGAAAGAAAGGAGGTGAAAAAAAAGAGGACAAGTTTGGACATATCTGCAAAAGAGTCGGGCAGAAAGAGTCGTCGGGCGAAACTGGAAGTAACTGGATCTCTCCTGGTGGAGTCTTTCGTCTCTTTCCTCGGGTATTCTTCCCGGGGTCCGCTTCGTTCGCGCGCATTCTTCGCGAGGACAACGCGCGGAACCAACGTTGTAGTGCACGCTTCTTAGCTCGCGACAACCATAATACCCGAGTTCGGCGAGGCCACGGTTAAAAGTACTGTACAGGGGCCACGGTTACGCTTCTGCGGACGACGTTCTTCTTTCTTTTTCTTTTTTTTTTTGTTTGTTTGCACGTTGGGAAGCTGCTGCAGAGCTCCATCTTGAAGCGGGCGGATGGCTGGTGGTGCTCGTGAAACGGTATGGCTTGTCTGGCATCAAAGGACGAGTACGAGCAGGACGTCGACATAGGTGTGAATGTAGTCAAATCACATCAGCCTCACTTCGGCCGACACTCGAACGGAAGAAGAAAAAGGGAGAAGGAGAAACTCACCCTCTCGGGCTGTTCTTACGCCCTCGCCCCCAAAGTGCTCGCCTCCGTATCCGCCATTCTCACGAGGCAAACCGTATTCTCTGGAAACCCCGCGTGTGTACCGTAACCCGTTCCCTCCTTCTCTACCGCGCCTCTCTTGGAGCGTACCACCGCACTTCCGGTAGACGCGTAAAATATATCGCCTCTGCGGTGAGTTTGTCGCGGCACGCCTTTGTTCCACGTTCGTCTTCTTGCCTAGCCCGACAGGTTTGTGAGCAAAAAGCCTTTTTCGGGTATCGAGCTGGGAATATCGTTCGCGTTTTGTACGATTTTCTTTTTAACACCGCCACTAGAGACGGTAGATGCCAGGCAAACATAGACGAATAGAAGGGACTACTGTTGAATAGTAAATCCAGATCTTACGATATTCTTGATCGTCCAACGGGGTTCAGTGTTCTAATGAATGAAGCTCTAGCAGTCCATGACCAGGGACAACTGATCGATTTCACAGGAACACCCCGTCTACGTATAAGAGACGCTTGCCTACAGCTGCCGCGCGCGTATGCAATTAGAACGAACGAGCAGGGTGTTTCCCATAGGGAGGCGCACAGCCCCTTGACCAAAGAGGAAACCGTTCCGTTTCAACGTCGGGCGCGGGTACAGCGAGGTTTATTTATTTTTCCATCGGGTAACAACCGGAGCCGAGTCATTACTCAGCGTTATGAAGCACCATAGAAGCCCCGTAGCAAGAAATCATTGTTTTCGCGCGCGCTGTCAAAGGAGTGGCAGCTCCCCCGGTTCGATCACCAGCCACTGAGCACCGGCTGACGTTATCCGATGATTTTTGTCTCTATTCTCGTTAGCATCGACACGCGTGCATTAATTAATCGGGCCCCTCGGAGGACCCCTTTCGTTTTTCTTCTCCCCCCGTTGCGGGACGTGCGCTTGTGCCCACCTCGCGACCCGGGTCTTTCCAATCAAACTTTCCCTCTACTCCCCTCTCCCTTAGGTGTAAAATGTATAACCAGTGACAGAAAAAAAAAACAGAGGACACCGGAGAAAGAGGGAGAGACGCTGGCAGAACGGGCGGGAAGGTGTGTGGGGGAGGGGTTCGTCACTGGTGAACGTATGTAACTCACACCAAGGGGAAGAGCGAGAATATCATTCGAGAAACCATGGTGTCCTCGAACATGGGCCCTGTAAGAAGATCCGGGCCAACGATTGGTCGATGGTGCACCCCTTGCCATGCACATGGGCGTGCATACGTGTTATTGACGCGTGTCGGTGAGGCCGCGAGCCACCTCTACGCGCGCGTACACGCGGCGCAAGAAAAGGGGTTACTATACCCGGCCGTGCATGCGAGCAACCCCACGCGGAAGAACGGGGCTTGGAAGTCATTCTGTCCCCCTTTCTTCCCTTCTGTTTAACTTAGGGCCGATCATTAAAATGGCCGCCGTATCGGCGTACTCTCATTGGCTGCCCTGCAACCCCTCCGTAACCCTTTCCACGATAGAGCACGCTCATTGTTAAGAACGGGCCGACCGCGTTGCACACCGTGTTGCCTAGCTCTCCTCTTGTTCCCGAGGAAGTTTCTGCATGCACGAGGACGCTTGTTTGCGCTCTTGCCTACCGGAGGCCTCTCGTGGAGGATCCGCGCGGAGGAATAGAAAGAATGGAACGGAGAAAGGAATAACTATGAGGTCGAGGGGGAGGAGAATTTGTGTTGATTCGAAGCTACTCAGGCTGACTCAGCGGCCGATTCTAAAAAATTAATCTCCCTCCTGGCCGTGCACCATCATCGTTGCTGCATCCATTTCAACCCTACGATTCTATCAGCGCGGCGAACAACTGCGCGGAAAATCATTCATCCTCGATAAGAGGGTACTGCGGAGGCTTGGGTACGTTTCAGCGTCAGCTGCATCCACAATTGGATCCAGTTTTTATAAGACGGAAACAATCCGGGGCGTGCTCTTGTTCATTTTACTGTGAACCGTTCTGGATAAATCGTGGTATCGCCGTGACTGACTAGGCAAGAATTCTTAGTCGCGTATTTGCTTCTCCTCCTACGTACGTGGCTCCTGTATCCTTTGCGATCGGTCGACAAAAATCCCGAAACCGCAATCAAACGATCCGCGAAAGCGAACAAGCGGACCCGCGTGAGAACCGAGACGTAGCCGTTCTCCCCCCCGATCGACTTCATTATCCCAGCCCACGTGGACGACGAAGTAATTCCCGAACCCGGAACGGTCGCGAACGAGCGCGTCTCTTGCATCTGGTCCGGTCGGAAGGCGAAGGGAACCGTATGTAGGTATACATACGTGTAATGTACATACGTATTTCCTTAGGGCCCGCATTCCGAAATCGGAAACAGGGGCGGCACGGAATCGAGGCGCCCGCCGGTGCCGCCTTTATTTGCTCATTTCCCTCGAGCGAGTGTGCGAAACGAGGGATCGGCGACGGGGGTATCCAGAATGGGGAAACGTCTCCGGGACGGGCGAGATAAAGGAGCGAGAGGACGAAGATGGACTGTCACCGATGGTAATACATCGTCGCCTTCCCGCGGCTGCCCTCTTATAGACGGGACGTACGAACATGCGGCGGAGACACGGCAGACGGGTTCACGCAAACACGTGTTACGAACAACAGGTTCGTCCGTAATTCCTGCGGGGCTCTCGTGTTCCACCGTCTCTGTCCGTTCCGCCTCTAACATGGATACCGTCGTCCCGTTTCAACCTGTCCGCGAATCGTCCCTGGCCAGGTAGGCACTTCTCGTCGGTCTCATTCCGCTCGGCTCGGCTCCACGGAACGCCGCTGCGCGCCGCGGGCCCCTCGGCAGACTACAAACGAGCCGTATTCGCCAAATCCAGCTAACTCGAGTCGAACTGAATCGAAGGAATCCACTCCCGGACGGGGGTACACCTCGTCTGACGTTCGCCAAGCGCTTCGCTCTTTCCCCTCCGCCGTCTCTCGCCTTCCCTCCGCGAACCCGACGCTCTATCGTTCTTTTCCTCTCCCCCGGAATTCCACCCTTCGCGTTCCCCGCTGCTACCACCACCCACGGTTTACCTGGCGTTCGTTCGAAACGAGAAATTAGCGAGGGAGAAAGGGGGAGGCCGAGAGTGGAATTCTCTCAATCCGGCAGCCACTATGTTCGAACGCGTGTAGCGGAGGAAAAAAGAAATAGGAAATAGGTGACGAGGCGAAGGGAGACCGTGTGGAAACGTTTCTCGATAGGTCGAACGATGGAGAACGTTCCTTTCCTCTCCACCGATTCCAAGTCGAGCTTTGCATGTTTCCGAGGCTCGACTGTGGGATAGTAGAGGAACTAGGGACGAAGAACGAGGCTGCGACGAATCGAAGGAATTCGTCTCACCGATGGCAGCCCTGTGTTTCTTCTTTAAAAGAGTCGCGGTCTGGCTGATCGGGCTCGCAACCAGAAATTCACTGGATCCAACGAGCGGTTCCTCCTTCTCGTTCGGCGGCCAGTAAATTCATATTCGGAATTAATTAACGGGCGATTTAATTATGGTCATTTTTAATGTCTAATCGACGTCGCGACAGTTAACGCCGATGATTCGAGACAGCATGAAATATGCGGATCGTGATCGAGGATACACGTGACTATATTTTACGAAACGTCACGGGACTCCATCAAACGATATACGTATTACACGAAATCCCATAAGTTTGATGTATGAAAACGTCCTCGAGGCTGGCAATAATTCATGTCTCGCGTCGGCGAACGTGTAATAACCAGCCACGCGAGGATGCTCGTCTTTCTTCCCTTTCGAGAACGTTTCGAGAACCTAATCCGCCACACCTCCGTATTCGGTGTACGAAATACAGAAGACGCCCGGTTCGTTCACGTACCACAGATCGTGCTACGTCGTCCACAAATTATGTCCGTCCGGCTCGCAGCCGACTGCGCGACAGCGTGCTACGGAGGACGAGGCGCCGTTCCATATAATTAAAATCAATAGGAACGGGGTACGATTGGTCATTTTTAATTTCTAATCGCTGTTGCGGCACGGAAGAATTTGTTCGTCCCTCGTCCGCCTCTCTCCATCTTCCCTCTATCCGGTTACACAATCCATAATTTATCGCGCGAGCTACAAAACTCGAAACTCGTTAATACACGGGTTTTCGACTGGACGCTACAAGGAATTCACGGTGACTCGAATATTTCGTATCGGGATGGTGACCAGTGTAACAGGTGAAGCGGTCGTATTTTAAAACATTATCTCTTCAATCTTTCGTTCGACAATTAATGGCATGCATTTCTTTTACACTTGTTTCCCCTGCCATTAAAAGAAAAAATTCGAAATAAGATTCTTCAAATGTTTTATGCAGAATCTGAACTGCTGCAAATGAATTATTGCAACGTATCACAATTGCGGCTGTGTTATGTAACTGTATGCACACCCTTAAATCTTAAGTAGCCCGTAAAACGTCGGATCGACGAGATCGGATCGCGTCGAATCCCCAAAACAGCGAAGAAAGGAGGGAACGCAGTAGAAAAAGAGTAAGAATTGGAGGGTGAGCGGAGCCGTTTAAGAGCATCACGCAAGTAGAAACTCGTGTATTCGGAGCGACCGTAATTAGATACTTGGTCGTACCACCGGCATCGGCGGTGCCTCCGTTCCCGGTCGCTCTAAATCCTTCGACGAAATAGCGGCACCGAAAGTGGCCAGCTCGTCGGCGGCCGTAAGGCGTCGGACTTTCGCCTACTCCGTTTATTAGAAGTGACAGTTTACACGGGCCGCGAGGGCCGAACAATGCGTGAGAACGATCACGGCGTTGAAAATCGAATAGCAACTCGATCAAAGAACTTTTCTCCCTGGCCAAATTCGATCCGGTGGAAAATCAATGTGGGAACGCGCTTTTCATCTAGCGCACGCATAAATTCCAGGCGGAAAATGTTGCCGAGATCGGTGCACCGCAAAGGAGAGAAAGTTCTCGATCGCCCTTATAAAGCGGACGCAACGCTTCGGATTTCTAAATTGCAGATTCGATGTGGCAAGCAACAACTTTTCATAGGTCGCGCGCGAAGAGCCGCGGAAGATTTAAAGGACAACTGTACGTCGCCGGGCTCCATTTCTAATACACTTTGCATACCTTTACGTACCGCCGCGCGATAGCTGAATGGAATCGCGTTAGTCGACCGACTGATATTCCTCGTGATTCGAGGCGAGCAATTCGGAAAACCATCCGCCTCGCGTAACAGGCTATTCCAAGTAGCGTGAACGCTCGTTGAGAACGTAAGACGGATAAATTATCGATATTTAACGATTCCGGTGGAATTTAATTGCTTGGCGAAATTTCATTAAATCGAAGGATCGTTCAAACGCGGGGTAAATGTGGGAAAATCTACAATGTGTATACGCGTCAAGGCAGAACGCCTTCGAGACCTCTGGAATGGAGACAAAAGGGAACTGGCAGCGACTCGAAGGAGATTGATTGAAAGGTACTCGTGTACCATAGCGGTTCCATTCAACGATTAATCCTGACTCCCGCATTTATCCAGCTGCAATTACCGATTGTTCTCGCGACCAATTACTATAATACACAATTTCTATACCGCGTGTTCGTAGCTACCCGAACGGGGTTGCCGTCGCACTTTTCCGTCTCTCGCGTTCCAAATGCGAATAACGAAATTACGTCACATATTTTTTCCGCCCTTTATAGCCGCGACACCGTGAACACTCGCGAGGTAGTGAAGAATTAAACCGACATAAAAGGTTGTTACGAAACGTGTACAGCAAGCCTTCTATGACCGTGGAGAAAAGACCCGAACATCGTTACGACATTTTCTTGCGAGTACCTATCCATACAGCCCGGCTACAAGCCGATTCTTGTACCCTGATGTCGTCGTGGCAATCGTACTTTCATCGACCCACGAGTTTCACCTCGCGCCTCTTCTGCTCGACTCTTCCTCCTTCCTTTGTTCACGCTCGCACCGTGGTGCGCGCGATGAAGTTCCCTTGCAACGAGATCCAGCATGCGAGTTAAGTCAATAACTAAAAGAAAGAATTCGAAGATGGAAGGGAGGTGAGATGCGTCGTCCAATTAATCGTAAATCGTCCGCGAACTCGTAACGCGAATATCGCTTATTATGACTTTATTATGAAATCAACATATTGAGGGCGCGCCCTATACTGGTAAGCGGATTATGATAATTCGGTGAGCGCTAAACCTGTCCGTCCACTGTGCCGACTTTATTGATCGACCGCGAAATCGATACTCTTTCGCGTTTCTATAATTCTTGCTGACCACTGGCGCGTGATCGGTTAGCGACGCGGAATCCACGAGAATAGTAAAACGTAGATATTACAAATATAGTCCCTTGGTTAACTCCTTTTCGACTGTTCAAAATTTGAATGTGGAAAAAAAGAAGAATCAACAGTGTTGTTCCCTTCGTACAGAACACTATTTCCCAGGCTCCTAACTACTGGAAGCGCGAAATTGCTACGAACGACCGATTACTCGTGTCATTATACCATCAGCATTCCAGACAGAAAAAAGGAATCAATCTTCGAAGCCGCAGACACGCAGCTCCGCCCTAGCCCAACAGGATACCGCGATCGAAATCCGACGAACGCGCCAAAAAGTGAAAGGGTCAATGATACGAGCTACCAAAAAAAAAGAACGTGTAACGAATCCCTTCGTAGAACTCTCCCGACTACTCGTGCCCCTTTAATTCCGTTTCATTACCATTTCCACTGCTGACCAAATGGGAGCGCAGCGAAAATTCGCGGTTCCGTTCGTGTGTAATTACGAATCGGTTCGTGTATGCGGATCCGCCGCCGCATACACATCGTGGCTTCCATCCATCGCGTTAGGCCCGATTTTTATGCACCTGGAATCGCTGGAGCTGAGCGAAACGAAAGCGGGAACGCAGCTGAAGAAAGGATGGAACGGAAACGTAACCGAACGGTGCAGTTTAGACGAAATCTCCAGGGAAATAATAGAGAACAGTTCGTCGGGGTGCCGTTAATCCCGATATTTAAACGGCGGAGGACCGTGGGCCGACGCGAGTCGTTTCGCCGATGAAATCCCGCCGCTGAAAAAAATATCCTTCGAATCCGTGGTTACAGTGGTACCACGAAAGTAGGCCGGTCGAATAGCGACTGGAGGCCCGGGGGCTCGATACCCGCCGATTTTCAGTCGTCAAAATATACGTTTGTCCCGTTTCCAGCGATTGTCTCTACTCGCGCCGCCTCATTTTAGCCTGTTGCTAATACCTGTTGCCCCGTGCTCCTCTTATTTAGTCGTATCCGGTGATGGCTGCTGTTGTTGCCGTTTGCGTGGCCCCTAAGGCTCGCCGCGATTAGCCATTACCCAAGATTAGAGCGTGCCACGCCAATCGTTTTGCTCCTCCGTTTCGTTTCCTCCCTTTCCTGCGTTTATTCGTCGCGAAACCAATGAACGGGCGAGAGACGGATTGTTTCGGCTCGAGTATACGAATGTCTATTATGCTCGGCCTGAAGTCACTGAACCGCCGACCACCGCGTGAGAATCCTGCGAGGCCGCAGGATTTCTGACTGCATTCTAGAGTTATTCATAAGTGGAGGTCCACGGGTGATCGTTAAAGGCGAATCACTCCCACAGAAGTTCTTCTGATTGTACGCCTCTGGTTTCCTCGACGGCTTCGATCTTCCGTCGATTAGGCAACGAGCGGCGCAAGGCGTATCGCGACGCAAAGAGACACCGATTGCGAATATGACTGTCCTTTTACGCGGCGAACGTAATTAAGGGTTTCGCAATCGGTATTTAGCGGCGATCGTTGAGCCAATTGTCGGCGGCGCAGAATCGGTGGCCGAGGTCACGTTCGTCCAGGTGTGGGAGAGGAAAAAGAAGGAGACCCAGGGAACGCTGTGTGTGATTAGTGTCAACGAGACGGTGAAAGGAAATTTCTAATTGCGTACACGCGCACACGGAGCGTCGAATGCGAAAGGGGTATACTCCGTGCACTCGAAACGAACATCGCGCTCGATATCGCTCGGCAAGATTCTTGAATTTCGGCCAGAAGAATCCCGTATCTCCGAATCTATGCCAGAGAAAGAAATGGATCGTTCTTCTTGCAATCGGTAACCGCAGTGTCCGCCGGTATTAAAGGCTTTCGAATCGGGCAGAAACGAGGTTGAATTTAGGTGAATCGAATATGGTTCACTATTTTCCATCCGGCACTTCTACCGCTACCTTTCAACGAGAGTGCAACTCGCCTGCATGTGCACGTGTTACTTCAAATCGCGACACGTTCGTTACGCCAGCTATTGCTTCGCTCTTTCAGCATTATGGCCCAGCTTGTTCGCCATTCCTATTTGAATTCAAATCGAGCAGGTGGTTGAGCAGTTTTGCGCTGATTAGTGGAACGTTTCTTACTGCGAACGGTATCTGCTTGTTCTTGGCGTTTCTAGTGGTCAGTCCGAAACGACGGGACCTCTAATTAAATATACCGTAATCATGGCCTCCGACGTCGATTCGATGTCCTTTGACTCTTCAAAGTCTCCCGTTACCTTCATACCGATTTATCTAAATGATCCTCTATATCAAATTACGCGGATTAAGCATTGGCAAGAATAAAAAAAAACAGTATCCAACATTCTTCACGGTAAATTCATCTTTGCGATTCTTGAACCAAGCAAAGAATATTTCAAGCTTCCTAATGGGAAGAAAAAAAAAACGCTCATCGATCAGTCTTTAACGTTACCTTTGGCGTCTCGTGACCCATTCGAAATCCAACAGTACCCAACTCGATACACCGTCCGATTCACGTTGAAAGTTTAGTCTATTGGCACACGAAGAGGCGAAGCAAAGTAAAAAGGAATACGATCCACGAATCCCGACCCACATTGCCAGAAGCGAACGTGTAATTATCGGATAACGATCCACGCTGATCTAAACTAAGCTTTGCCCGCCGACGATTACTCTCCGGCCTGTATACACGACTGGAATCAGCAACAAAATGATTTCCTCATGGAAACACATAGGCGACTGCAAATTTCTGTCTCGCGACCGCCGTGCCGTGTTATTATGTCATTTCAAGGGGAAAGAAAACAAATGCCGGGTTCACCGACTGACGGGAGATGTGATTTAAGAGCGCGCGGATGTCATTACGTGTATCGCGGTTAAATACAATCCCGCGGTGTATTTCTATCGTGCGAACCGTCGATAACCATAGGTTTCCATTACGAAATCGTCTATCCTGATCCAACTTTGCGCGCGTGTTTGTAAACGTTTAACCGAGAACTCCTGTGGAAAAATTGCGCGGTCGAAACGAGGCAGATTCTCAGTCGTGATGTTTCGCTTTATTTCGTTTTTTTTCTTATTTTCGCTTCCGCGAAAAGCTAGTTAAGCGTGTTAATGAAATCGGGACGACAAGTTTATGATTCGTATCTTAACTGCGGATTTATATCCAATTGAATGACGAAATAGCCTTTCCTGTAATTGGATTTTACCAGTTCTAAAATGTGACCCCGTTATATCCTGTTAATAATTGAGTCTGTAAAATTGAGTTGGAACGAACGAGTTGTCCAGCAATTTATACGGGAAGCCCTTTATTGGCATTTTTCAAACGAGACACATACCGAATCGCAGTGGTAGTGAATCTTTACGAATTTAGTGGTACCAAGTAAATGCATTCTAAAAAAGAAATGTAAAACCTTTAAAACGCAAGTAAACTTTCTGACAAAAAAAAGATACTCTCTGTCACGTCTTGGGAAAGGCAGTGTGACATTAATCTCAGCGGTAGTTCGAGCGGCCGAGACTTCGCTTGGCTCTGCGTCGCGGGTTGTCGAAAAAGGACATTACCGGTTCTCCCCGTATTGTGACATTAATATTGAACGACCGCGCTCTGCCTGTACGGTGCGCGCGCGAAAAACCTATTTCATCCAGCCTTATTGACATTTTCTAGCGGCGGAATTCCGATCGAAAGCAGCCGCGACCGCGTAAATTATTAATAAGCCATCGATACGTGTGCCCGCGGCGTTTTCGCCGTCCGATAACCGCTGTTTTACGCACATTTTACGATCGGCCGTTCTTTTATTTAACGGTAGAAACTGCACGTTAACGAACGACGTTCTTATGACTGGGGACTCCCGATAGTTTTCGTGCCACCGACTACGCATTATTTATCGCTCGGCGAATAACATTCCCAGTCTTGGAAAATTTGTTTCCCTGCGGTATTTCATACGCCGAGGAGTCGCCTTCGCGAAGTTCTACGACGCTTGCCTGCGGTTTTTTTCGAACATTTCGCGTTCGCATGTTTTCTCGGAATATTTATACCTCCCTTTGTTTATCGAGGTACTCTTTGGTAGCTAGGTGTATTTGGCATTTAACCCTTGGCAACGTATGCTGGCAGATTAAACGCGTTCCACGCGTAGAAATTTGCTACGGATGCAATTAATATGGAAGATAATAATGTTTGTTAATTAAGATAGCAGGAAACGCACGCGGCCAGTTAGGAAATGTACATACGACGAATAGGTACACTTTTCTTTCCACCCCTGCGCATTCCTCGTTTATTGCGTGGGTTGGCGAGCACGGCGAAACGTCGATTATTTTACAGTAGGTCGCATAAATACATGCGCGCTCCCGGTTCGCCGCGCCTTGGTTAAAATATGGTAGCGGTCGTGTTCTAAATCCTTCGGTTAATTTAAGCAAGTGGCGCGGAATAAAGGGAAAAGCGGAGAATAGGAGCCTAGCAGGCGAGGGCAAAGGCTAGAATATGCTAATTAGATTACAGCGGGCGTTGCGCATGCTAGTTATGCGAAAATGAAAAGACCGACGAGGCATAAGTATCAAACCAGTCCGTCGACTGTACCGTTTAATGCAATGCAACGGCATTCTATCGTTAATGCGATGCATTTTTCATTGACAATTTTCTGCTGCGCTGTTTGAAACCTGGAACGATCGCTTTGGGTCGTATCCATCCGGAGAAAATATTTTGCTCGGTAATTAAGCGTTTCACTCTGCCATGATGCATAAGTTTCGATACATAATACCGAAACTCGCTCATACGGTAGTCAAGACGTTCTAATGTATCATCCAGAGTGTAACAAGCGATTACGCTGTTATAGAAGTATCACGCGATTAATTATTCGCATTGTTACGCGTTAGTTAAAGGTGCAATCGCAATTAGGTCATTATTTGTAATGGTCACGAATAGGTGAGATGTCAGTCTCAAAAATCTTCAGAACATTGAGAATTTTTTAGTAATTGTGCATCGCGAAGTGAATATATAAATTGTTTCATATATTTCTCGCGTATTAAAACTATTACTTTCTTTCTTGAATCATTCATTAGTAGTAACAGTAATGACTTTCGAACTTTCATCCCAATATCGCATCCGCATAAGCTGCATACGAAATTAAAGAATACTTCACACGTACACTCGTGTTCCACCAAAAAATTAAGCGCGCCTAAACGATTCCGAAAATATGTTAATTGAGACATCATTCGGTTCCAGTGGCTTTTTATTGATCCATAAAATCTTTGGTCATCGACTTCTAGCACGCTTTATAAGACGTGCACAAGTTTTATCGCTGGTGGCTAGCTGAAGTCGCTAATTGCAACTCTTACACCTGCATAAACCTGTAGGCGTCTATTAAAAATTCATGTACATGTATATCCCTAGCGAGAAGCATTCTCTGTAAGAAAGAAGCGAAATTAGGACTCGTTGTATTTCATTATTCCGAGACTTTGCCCGCCAATTAAATTATTTAGGCCGGTCATCAACTTTTTTCCTCTAGGTTTCCCAGTCAAAAGCACCGTCTAGAGCTGTAAACCGACAACGATGAAAAAAACTGGTGGAATTATTTGAGATTATAATTGAACCCGAATATATTTGAAAATCTGCTAAATTAATCGGATGAGGCTTGATCCCTTTTTATTTTAAAACTTCGCAGTTAAGCCGTCAACAGCGTACGCAAAAAATAAGTCCACAAAAACCGTCGTACAGGATTCGTTAACAGAATATTACACACCATCTTAATAATTAATTGAAGCATTCTGGATTCTTTGCACGTTTCATTTTATTTCGTTACATTATCAGCGCCGTTGGCTCCGCGTGCGCGACGCTTGGCCACAGTTTTAATTGCCACTCCTACAATTACACCCTTATCTTATCACTTTCAGAGACTGGTACGCACGAGGTGAACCACCGTTCACCGCGATTCAGCCCCGTTTAATGCAACGACGCGTTGGCGTCGCGGACAAACGGAACGCGGATTCCATCGGCCAGCCAATTTTCGCGGAAAAAGGGAATATCGCTATATCAGCATGCGATGATAATGTCGCCAATTAATTGGGCGATTGCGTTACGCGCGACGTGAGAAGGCGTGAGAGATTTCCGAGATCCACGCGGATCTACACGATTCATCTCGGCCGCGAATGGTAGGTAACGCGAACAATAGGTCGGAGCGAGCGGCAAAGTAATTGAAACCGAGGCGAACGGGCACGAAACGGTTTCGCTTTTGAAAGCACGCGGCCTTAGAGACGGGTCGCTGTTAATTAAGAAAATTTGCATGATCGTAATCGCGGCTTGCTAAGCGAAACGATTCCTTCGACCACGTTCCACCGCCACCCGGTTGAATCGCTGGACGGATAGAACGAACGTCTAGGATCCGATTTCGAAGACCAACGTTCATTGCTCGGAACAGGCTGGATAGTTCCAGCGATGAATCGATTTCTTTCGCGACGTCCCGCGAGCGTTAAACCTCCGCGGTACGTCACGGATCTCACGATCAATGAAAGTGTAATCGCTGGAGCAGAGACGGGCCCGCCAGTTGGTACACGTAACGTGTACAGCGTGGCTGATTATTCGCTCATAGAAAATTCATCGCTGAGACTAATTGCGGCTAATGGCCTGGGAGTAGGATCAGCCGGAGGTTAATCTGGCAGTGGGATCGATTGCGAAAACTGATTCGAAGGCGTTGCTGCTGCTGGATCCTCGACACGGCGAGACGACACGCGGCGAAACGGGGATAGGAAGACGATCGGGAATCGTGTGAGCGCGACTGACAGAGAATCGGCATCGTGCATGGAGAAAAAGACAATCGGTGAAAGTTTAAACAAAAGACGCGTCCACCACCATCACCACCTCTCCCTGGCCCCTCGTCTTCTCGGTCGCTTTCGTCGTCGAGCATTATCGTTGCCGTTATAGTTGCACGATCGTGACTACAATGCCCAGTCCCGTGTAAAAGGAGGGCTGCTGGCAATCGGGCAGATTCAGGCAGTTCCTGGTAACTTTCTCCTCTCGGCTGCGGCGAAACTCGGCTAGCTTCGAGTCATGATCTCTTATGTAGATCTACTTACTCCTTCCTCATCCACTCTCCGCGACTACCACCACCTTTGTCACGGTCTATGTTGTATCTCGTCTTATTCCTCTCCGTATCGCCAGCCCCTCTGCCGCTGCTTTTACGAGCGTTCTTTTGCTCCGGAATCGTTCTCCGCTTGCCTCACCTCGTTGCAACAGATATTACCGGCGATCTCCGGGGAGCCTCCGCCGCGCTTTCTCGTCCTCTTAGGCTCGTTCGGCGGCTGCACGGATTCGGGACATCGGACGTGCACGATCCGCGGTTTCACCCAGCGAGACGCGCGAGAAATCCACTTCTCTAAGACGCGACACCCCCGTGTCGTGATGCACATTGTCAGCTAGGCTAGAGGACTCGGCTCGCCTCACTCCTTTCGCCGTGGTTAATTTATGTGAGATTCCAAGGATATTCCAGTCGAGCACGCGATATCGAGGAGAATTTGAGAAAGGTTTCAGTAAATTGATACTCCGGTAGTCGATTAAACTTGTTTCAATTACATTTTTAAGGCCTGCGACGATATAACGCGAGGAGGACTGCCTTCAGAAAGTAACCCCGATCGTTGTACAACGTATGCGCACTGAGAATACATGAATTCGTGACTACCGTGCGATACTTTATCGCAAATTTACGAACGGTAGCCGAACCGATTTCAAAGTGCCACGTATAAGGTTCGCGTCGGGCATTCAGTTGCCATTACGAGGCTCCGCGTAACGCCGTGCTTGATCCTTGAATCGCTCTCGCCGCGCGGAAAGTTGCCAATTAACTCTGACAAATAAGCGATCGCCTTCCATGCATAAGAAAATTTATTAAGCGCGTCCCACCGCTCCGTTGCGCCGGCGCTTTTCCTCTGGGGACCGAAACGGCAGAGACGCTTCTCTTCTGCAATTCGAGCCGCCCTTCTTTCCAGCCACCAACGCGTTCCGATTTGTTTCCCGCCGGTTCAAGATGCCCTGCGGCGCTTTCTGACACGAGGCCGGCCGGCCACGACCCAGCAATTAATGGATCACGATCGAGGAGCTTTCACGGCGTCTACAATAGCCGGTCGACGAAAGTTTATCCGTCGCCCTGTCAACGGATTTCAAGTCGAGAGCCAACCCGACGCCGCGACTCTTTTTTAAATGTCGCGTCCCGCCTCGCGATTATTGCACAATCCGCAACGACGACCCGGATAATTACAAAGTCCGCGCACAATCAGCATTCCCGGCGACGCCTATGAGAAACACCTACGCCGCCCGGTGTAAAGGACTGCTCACGATTCCGCGTTCGTTTTGCCTCGTTTTGCTCTCGATAGGCGAGCCGTGTGACCCACATTCGGCGAGATGCTCGAGGGAATTCCCCGCTATTAGGCCGCGCGGCGCGGCGAGACTCGGATCTAACGAACAATAGCGATCCGCGGGAACGATAGCTGCGCTTCGTACCCTTCTAGAACCGATGCCGACGGTGGCCACCCTTTATTTTATTTTTCGACTGGACTTTCGAAAGGTGTAGGCCCCTCCATTCTATGTAGATACACGCGACGTTGACCGTCCGGCACCGCTCTCTGGTTCTCTTCAGCCACCGCGATTCAATAGCCTCTAAATCGTGCCGCTCTATGAATAATTTACGCGTGTCGCACTTTCTAATTGACAATTAGCCGCGACAAATAGCGTCATAAAGTTTGCGGACAAGGCGCGACCGATTTTTTACTCGGTGCACTCGCTCGAGTGTATCCGCTGTTGTATTTTACCGATCTTAGCTTCCGCAATAAATTTACCCTCGTCACCGAAAGCATCGCGACGCGACGTGCCTAGCGTTAAACGCGAACTTTGGGGATTTCTGTTTAGCTGGCGAAACTTGCGACGCCGTTGAATTTGCCGGTCACAATGTATACCGCAGTTTGTCTTCCCTGCCCCCTATTTGCCACCCCCATTATGCTATCCATTTCCAGCGTGACAAAAGCAGTTCAAATAGCCACGCAACGAAAATCAATAACGTCCCTGTTGAAGCCCCCTCAAAAATTTCATCCGAATAACTGTGGCGCCTCCGAAACGATTCGAAGGGAGAGAAATCATCACGCATCCCCGCGTATCGAATCGCAATCTCGTAAACCAGCTCGTTTGGCCGAGTCGCTCTCGTAGTTTTACACGGCCGGAGCATGATATCATTGCGGTGTTAAGGAGTGAGTCATTTCCTATTGACGATCGAGCGACGCGTTACGTAGGCAGCACGCCTCTATGCCCCTTCTTCGACTTTCCGAGCTTCGACCACGCTGAACGTCGTTCGGAGCCGAAGAACTTCACCCCGTTCCGCAATCCTCGCCGATCAAACGAGTGCGCGTAATAAGTGCATCTCCTCGTGACACACGCGTTCCGACGAATCTGGTCCACGGTACCCGTCGCCACTCGTTACGACGTGCATCTGCAACGAGCTTGTTCCAGGAACGCGGAAAATACATCGGCAACAGTTTCCTACAACGACGGATGCACGTGCAACACCGAAAGCACGAAGAAGCGAAGCTCTTCACCGTCGACGCATACATTCCGTCGACTTCGCTTGCGCCGTCTCGTGAACCCTGGAAATCTGGGGTAAATAGGGTCAGACGGGTTTACCGAGGCTCTTCTTTGTCCGCCACCTTGTTATCATTGCGTGTGCACTCCTCTCTCGTTTCACGCTTTCCTCGCCGTAAACAACGTCACTGTGCTCGCTAATTTATTGATTACCGTTCTGCACGGTGGTGCGATTCCCGAGAATGGATGAGGTTTTTCGCAGTCGAGCGTGAAGCCTCTCTTTCGGAATTACATCTGGCGCGTAAGATATGCCTGCGATCTTTGGCGTTCTCAGATTTTTTAAATGAAGCGCGTCGGCTTATAAACAACGTTCACACCTTGCGCGTTTATGCAATCGCGAAGAAATCCAAGGATTATGTAAAAATTGTTTGTTACCGCGGTTCGTCGCTGGAAGTCGAGCCGCTTTCGCCGCGGAACGTTTTCGAAAGGAATGTTTCGTGCATACGTGATCTGTGGTTCCGAGTCGGTCCGCTCGATTCGTCTCGTTTAATTCTGTGGAAACGAACGTTCTTCGGTTCTCCAGATCGGCGAGTACGTCTCTGGTCCTTGTATCACGCAGACGTGCGAAGAATAACGAATTTTACAGCACCGTTTAAGAACAGCTACATTGCTCGATGGTTGAATAATAATTGGCGTTTGTGTTAAATGCAAATTTCGTTTAGTAACGTTTACGTAAATCTACGGGAACTGCATGCGCAGAGAATTCCTCTGAAAATTGTATTCAACGTGTACTGTAACAGATAATTAGGGGTGCAATTTCTCCGTGAAAACACGAAATTTTCATCATTCACGCCGTTACAATTTGTCCCGGAACGCGCAAAGGATTTCTACCAAACGCAGCCACTGCACAGCGGGAAGATTAAACGGGGCGAAACGGCTCCAGCTAAAGATAGGAGAGAAAAACCGAGACGGGCGACGGACGAGTACGTGATCAGCATATACCGCTTGGATCTCGCCGGGTCCTGCGAGAATCTTTTGCACGGGTAATCGTTAAAAGGTTGGTCGACCTTTCGTCGTGCAAACCGGCCAACGAAATACGAGCGAATATTATATAAATGTGTACCGGCCTCGTAAAACAACGACTCATTTTACGACGTATCGCTATTTATCCGGGGAATTTATTCTCCTCCGCTTTCCGTCCGCCTAATAACGCGGATAATTTATACGCCGCGAGGTGTAAGTCATACAAGTAAAACAACGCCGACGATATTTCAATTCCGCCCGTTTATATTTCGGTGCCGCCGCCGTTCGATGCGCGGCTCGGCGACGCGAGATCCGCCCGGGCAGTGCACGAACGCCGTAGGAAACGAGCGCGCCTCTGATCGCCGCCTCTTAAGAAGTATACCCACCTGCGGAAAACGATTCGCGTTATTTTTATCATAAACGGCGGGACCGACGAAATCAGCTCGCGCGCGGTAGCGCAACCGGTTCCAAAGGTACGCGCCATCAAGTCGTAAACGTCCGATGGAACGGCCGAAACGCGCCGCGGCGGAACTTAACGCGCCCGTCGTCCACGCGAGGATCGTTGTCGCGGCTTCGATTCGGAACCTCGCGCGCGTGCACTCGTCCGCCGACGGGATTTTTACTCCCTTTAATGAACACGGACCGGCGACCACTTATCGTTTTCGCGTAAAGCTGTCGAGAGAAAGACGGAGGCAGACGCGAGTGGTACGTTGAACCGAACGCTTCTGCAACCTGGCTCTGAAGCTTGGCAGGGCTTTTGGTCGATCGTCAGTTGAAAATCCATGTTTAAAAGTATTGATACACGCGCTGCTTTTTTAAGACCACTGTGGATAATCTGGATAGACTTATTTTCCAATTTGTTCAAAGCTCACGAAATTACGAGATGCTGTTACAATGTGGTTTAAAGTGTGTCCTGTCGTTAATTGGTGTGTTTATTAACAGCCCATCGTTTACTTGATTATCCCCGAAACTTCACGCTAATCGTTCACGATGACCATTTAGTTTAACACAAAGCACACAGATGACACGCTGCTTCCAATAATGAGCTCGGATGATTGCTTTCTAGTTCATCAACGGTGCATATGGTGCACGCAGCTGACGAGACCGCATAAAATGCATAACGACACTAGTCCTTCGAGTTTGTTGATCGAAACGAATTTGTTGGGACCCATTTTATTGCCTCTCTCTTTCTCTCTTTTTCCTCCCGCGAGTGCATTCGATGCGTAGAATTGAATCATTCTATCCTCTGTTCAAATATTTCCAAACAGTTTGAATTTGCGTAATACCGCGAACCCTCGCCCCTATGCTGATGTAATTAATTAAACGTTATCACGACAATCGAATATTGTTATTATTATACGCCGTACCATTCGGCCGTTTGCGTAGCAAAACAATACACAGTGGTCCAACATCGACGCGTTAATTCATGGTAACTGATTCAGAGTATCAGCTAGCAGGTTTTAGAATAATTTATTTATTTACGAGAGACGGTTCGTAGTTTTCGTTCACGCATCGTGATCGCAATTGAAAACATCGAAATTTACTCAACTAATTCGGATCCAATTGGATTTCTGCCAAAATGGCCAACTTAAACATTCGCTGTCGAATTCAAATTGTAATTCGAATGCTTAAGAATCTCTCGCGCGTGCCGACAGACGCGTCGAATTGCGAAAAATCGATAGCTATGGCCGCAATTATTTTGTTTTCATATGAAATGACTCGAATGCAAACTCCCACAAGATTGATATACATGCATCGATCCGAGTCGCATGATCTTTCATAGCAATCGATTTGCGCGCCGTGTTTTCCCAGGAGGGTAGCGGACTCATTCAAAGTCAAAGATGATAAATATCAGCGTCCAACGGCGCTGACCGTTACGAATCAAACGGTGAAAGAAAGAAATGAAAAGAATACATACCGTTTTGAAGCTTATCGATCAACCTTACAGCCGAAAGAACGTACAAACCTTACTTATTACCACGCCCACGCTACCATTAACGTGCGAAGCTAATGTTCGCCTTGCGCCGCTCGCGACTCCGAAGAATCTGGGCCATCGACTAAGCACGCTGGCCAATAAATCCAAGCATTATCGGTATATGTACTCGGTCAACGGAGAAAGTGTTCGATATTCACTGGAGTCGGTCTGAGCGTTACGACATTACCGCGAGACACCGCCACGACTTGCAATACTGTACCGCTACGTTTGCAGTGCATAGTGAGAGAGAGAGAGAGAGAGGCGAGACAAAGGCGCGGAATCTCGGTGTGCATTAAAAGCCTGGGCCTAAGTTAATTAAGGTTAAATCAGTTGCTCGTGTGCGTGGACAGAAAGGCTACACTCTTAAAGAGTACGAGAAGTCGGGCATGGTGCAGCTCGATGCGCATACACTGTTTGCTCTTTATGGGATCACGAACACGGAAGGCTGCAACGCCGATTCGCGATCGTGATCTCCTCCAGATTCGAGCTTCTATCCACGGACCGACGGGACGGAGTATGAGTCCAGGTATAAGGTCCCTAAAATGGGCCAGACGGCGGACGTGAGTAGTGGATCCCAGCGAAAAAGGGAAAGAACAATTCGCTCGGCGAGCGCTTCTTTTCGCTCGTGCCGGTCGCGGGGCTAATTGCCCCGCGGACGATTAACGTTAATTGTTTTCAACTCCTTACGGCGATCGGCGGTGCGTCCGAAATGGTATCGGCTGACTATAAATCTTTCCGTCATTCCGCGGTTTGATCGTTGCCTGTCGTGGAATCGCTTGTCCGCCGACTACTCGGAAAGCGGCGTCGGCTTACTGGTTTCGGCATTGGGGATTTCAGGATTTCGGTCGGATTCGCGGCGCTGTTCAAACATAGATCGCTCTTCGAGGGATGTTCACGAAATGATTTATCGTAATGGTAGGCTACCTAAACTCACAGGGGACTCTTCAAATAAACGCTCGATCGATGCATTAGAAAATTCGGAAATATACATTTCTTAATATGTTTCAGCACAGTCTATTATTAAAGAATATTAAAGAATAAAGTAATATTTATTTAGGTGAATTTTTAATTGAATAAAACGGTAACCAAAAAATACACGCGCGCCACATACGTGTCCGAAAGACAACTGGCAAAGGCCGCGGCAGGTGAAATTGCACTTAGACTCGCCTTCTGCGAGAAAGCTACCGAACTCGCATTCAATGCGTTGCACACCTGTCTCGCGCACGGAATGATACACCTTCGGCATGATAGATTCCGAGGGGCGAAGCATCACGGAGGCGATTTTATACGGGCCGAAATGCTTCAGCTGTTCACCGACCATCCTGCACCGCTATTATTCGCGTGCAACTCGAATAGCCGAGGGGTGTGACTTCCTGTGTCGCGATTAATATTTCTACCCTCCGTAAGGGTTAATGTTTATAGAGTTGCTCGTTTGTCAAGGGTAGTTGCAAATGCTATCGACGTTCGTTAAACGTACATCTTACTTCAATCCTGTAGATCTCGAATTGTCCCCGTCTGTTCAGCGCTTGAGTTTATATTAGGAGCAAAAGGGAAGGACTCGTCTTAAAAAAAGAGTAGGGAATTGGAAGCTTCGATCGATTCGAGATCTGTCGCGCTGTAAGTTACAAAGCCTGCAAGTGCCTCTGCTCCCCTGGAAGTCCTTAATCCCTGGCTGCCAAACATTCGTAGTTCCGACAGCGTACGAGGTATTACCAGACGAGGGCTATCTTTGGATATTTCTAAAAGTGTCCTCCACCTGGTATCTCCTCCCGTGCTCTACCGTTCGAGCCTCGAATTGTCAACATTCCGAGAAGAATCTCAAATCAATTTTCAAGGGAACAGGATCTTTTTTGAATCGCCCATTAATAATATTCCTGTGTCAAAGCGGACGCGTTAAAAAAGGAAAAGGAGCCGAGGGAACCGTGGATATACGCGTGTCTGTCAAAGTTCACAGGATCGAATGCATAAATGTTGCGTTACAAACGAGTATAGGACCCGCCTCCCCGACAGGCGTTCGTTACATGGACCGCATATTTCCCGTGTGCCGGCGCGCAAAGTAACGGGGCAAACAAACGACGAGCCGCGTAAAAAACGTGGCTGAAGGAGCAGCAGGGTAGAGACCTGTTCCGAATCATTGCCCGCAATTTCTTATTCCCTCCTAACCGCAGAGACAGTGGGGCCTAGTGGAGGACAGCGAGAAAGAGAGAGAGAGAGAGAGAGACGCGAAAGGAAACGAACCGCGAGGATCTTAAATATACCCGGGTGTACATGGGAGGGGTTGGAAAAAATGGGTAACCATGATTCTTCCTGCAACAGCGAAATGAAAGTGTTAAGGGAGATTCTGAGGGTTGTTTCCCTATTCCGGACTATAAATAAAAGAATAACCAGGTTCCATCTTCATGATCGATTTCGTTGTCTCGATCTCTTCCACTTTCCAGCCGTTTCGTTCGGGCAAATTTCACCGGGCCTCGAGCAGCCTTTATGTATTCCCCGTTGCGAATTTAATCAGAGCGTTATCAATCGTAAACATTGTACATCGCATGGCGCGTGTTCACGAACGGTGCTCGTAATTAATATGCACCACCGCAGGAAGGAGGATTATTAAAAACTGAATGATGAATGATCGTAGCCGAGGGACAGGGCAGCCTCCAAGGGGGTTGACATTAGTTTAGACCCCAACTTCATGGTTTACTTTCCGATGACAGTGGTTACGGCAGGGAGAGGCAACCCCGCGGAGGGAGGCAGCAATAGGCTGGCCACGGTGAGATATCGGGGAATGATTTCATAGCTGCATTCCTCGAAGGGCAAGGGAGATACCGCGATGCCCATCTGGAATAATAGAATACCATTTTGCCATTGTGTTTCCCCGCAGTCTCTCTTCCTCTCGAAAACCGGGTCCGGCCTCTCTCCCGCTGTGTCCGCGTTTCCACAGTTTCCCTTCTCGTTCTCCCTCTATGCGCGCACACATCCGGCATCTAAAAGGTAGATACAAATAGACGCGTGTAAGAGTGTAGATAAAGTGCAGCCACCTTCCTCCCTTGTAATACGGTGCATCCATGGCGGGCAGAGAGAGGCATTACGCCGGGCGGCGCGTTTCACCGGTGGATTATGCAGCCTACACACGTATGCTCGCCGCATTATATCCCCGTTCGATTCCCGCCGGAATCCTGTACGTCCTCGAACCCGATGCATCGTCGCGGGAGCTCCTGAAAAGGCGTCTTCTCGAACAGACCTCCGGCTTTCTTCCTTCCCTTCCTTTCCCTGAGTTTAACAGGCGACACACGCGAACGCCCAGATTCACGCGCTCGCCGCGAAACGTAATTTGTCGGCCGTTGAAACGCGTAATGACGCGAGCTAAGCACGTACGCGCATTTGCGAGGCTTACGAAGCGGCGGAATGGGATCGGTAAGAAAGCAGCAAGGGCGTCCCCGCTATCGCTGTAGATAGCACCGTACGATTTTTCACGTACATCGCCGGCTACGTATCTCTATTTTAAGGGCAGGTGTCCACATGGCCGTTCAACTATTACGCAGATACGGCTAGGAGGAGATCGGCATCTCTCGCTCTCTCGATGGGGGTATTATAATGGATAGTCTTTTAAGATTCCAGACGTGGCCGAAACAATGAGGGATGAAGGGATGGACCATTGTCTTGGCGCCTCGGGATCGCCTGTGTGTCGAATTCCAGGATACGCTCGCAGTGGCGTGGGTCGATCTGTCTCGACGTGATAGATCTCCAGGGAGGGTTAAGTCTGATCACTTTGTGAGTAAATTAAGACCGAGGGATTTGTGATGCCAGTATGACACGAGAGGCACGCAATCCTTCGAACCTTCCATACTCTACGATAAACTCTACGTATTAAATTCGTCACAGTATTCAGCCTGCGGAAGGGAAATTCTTCCCACAGATTAGATTCTTTTCCCTCTCTCCGTTCGGAGGATCGACCGCGGGGAAGCTGCTCGAAATACGACAAAGAAAACCTCGCACCGGTCGCTCACGGAGCAGAAAGTTGTTCAGATTCTATCTGCCCGGGGTTCACCAGTGTATCCGACGGCGGTGCTACTCACCAGCAAGGACGGCCGATCGTTTTACAAATTAAATACGTACACGCCGGCGAGATTAGGCTGGCCAAATGCATCATGCGAGAAAGATAGCGAGAAAGGCATGCCCGTCTCTCAGTGGCGAGAAACCCGGCCGGGACAAAAGAATACCGTAGAAATCGATTTCTATATTCTGGTGGCTCCATTGTTCCAGCGGACACCTTGACGCGCATAAACGATTCGCTAATGGCTAATGGATCCCTGCGATCTTTCACGGTCGCCGCACACCACGCGCCTTTCCGAAATCTCCGGAGTCGCGCGGGTGTCAATCCCTCTCCGAAGCGGAGATCAATTAGCCGGAGCCGACCGTCCGTATCATCCGTATCGGAGATAAACCTTCGATTCCCCCCCCCCCTCCCTCGTGGAGATTCGTCTCTATTTCTGCCAGCAGAAATAATCCGCTTGACGAAGGTAGTGACGCGTTCGACAGACATCTCGAATCGGGGATCGGGTCGCGGGATTCGACGAGGACGCGACGCGCTCGAAAGCAGCCAGGGTCATCGCCGCGATGGATTCGGTAATGAAGCAAAATGGATTCGACCGGACGAAGGTGTGGAAACGTATGCACTTTGGAACGCGTCTGGCGATTTCGGCGCGACCGCGGTTGAATAATGATGATCGATGGGCATCGATCGGGCATTCCAGAAGGTGCGATATCGTGACTCCGCGTTCGCACTGGAGTGAATCGGCTTTCGTTTTTCAAGCTGAAAGTTATTGGAGGTATGATAATTTCGCGAGCGCCTAGGAACCGCGTCACGTTCATTTCGGTGCGATTAATCGTTGCACCGCCGGGTCACCGCGGGAACACGGAACTAAGCGACAAACGAGCCAGGACGCCGTAAGATTAGGGCCAGGGCGCGAGAGGTAGCTTATCCGTGAAGCGACTATCGCTGGATCGATGAGGGAGATCCGTGCGATAAATCGCTGCAATGACGACGGTTTAATTAATCATCAGCCCGCGCCTAACGGGCGATTTATTTTCACCGGTAACGTCATCGATACCGATGCATTAATAACGCTGCAACTCTCTTGGATTCGCGGCTCGATCGCTGGAGGGGGGAACAATCAAACCGGCTCGGAATATTAAAGTCAAGGACCATCAGGGCTGATTGTACGATCCGCGTCGCTGAATTATCGACACCCATCGGCCCGAGTGTAACTTTCGGATTTCGGTATCCGTGTTCTCGGGACTTTCCACGGAATTACCGTTTCCGAATCGTTGCACCTGGCTTCCCGAGCGACCACGGATTCGTTCGGCCTCCTGTAAGCCCCTCGAGAACCGAAGAAGCCGAAACTCTCGCTCCCGCTGGCTACGTTCTAATGTGTGCACAGGACTGTCGACTGTCCCACGCGCTCCCTTTTCTGAGGCCACTTGAAAATTCATTATAGGGTCGCGGTGCTCGTTTGAAAAGTTTCCAGAAAACTTTTGCCCCTGAGCCGCCTCCCGTCAAGTGGGATTTAGGCTCCCCGCATTGCCGCGTTTCAGATTACGACACAACGTTCGATAGAAATGGAAATATTTAGGAAAATGGTCTTTCGATTTTTGTTTATTTCCCTACGATATTCCAGCGTGGAAGATTTTGCTCCGCGTGACCAACAAGTACGTGTAATTCTTTTCATCCAATGTTATACGAGAATTTCTTATAAACATTTATGGGAAGCATTTAACCAAGTCCGGCTTTCGCGGTCTGCTCTCTGTTCAATATAAACGCACACGCAATCGTGGCAACACCCAGCTTTTCCCCGAGAATCGAGCGCCATCCGTTTCTGCATGACGTGGCGCTTAACGCGCTGAATCAGAGAATTTATTACAAATTCGTTCCGTCTCGGGACGTCCATGAAACTGCGCTCAGACGAGAAATCGAAAATGACAAAACATCTAATCTCCTTACTTAGATGCAGCGCGTGAATCGCCGAAAGTCGACACATCGAAAAGCAGAGGAATTCGAGTGAGAACGGCCCGCGAATCGCTAAGGAACGTTTATTGATCGCGCAGCGCAGCGAGACGTGTGTAATCAACGCAGTCGATCGCAAACTCAGCCGGGAAGTTGTTGGAGCACGAATCCCGCCGAATCGGAGCAAACGCAAGCCGAGACCGATTTCCCGTGAACAGCACGAATTGCAGCTTCCAAATCGACGCGGACGCGCACCTGCCCTAGCGAAGTGGCTGCGGTTTTCGGCGTGCAGTCGCCGAGCAGCACGAGAACGGCCAGTCGAAATGGGCATCCTCCTTGGCTCTCCCTGTGTACATAGGATTTCGGCTTCTCGAACGACCGCTTCTTTTCCAGAAGTCGCCCGTTGCGGCGAGAACCGCAAGAATAACGATCAATATTTACGAAGCACTCTCGCCTTCATGACTCGTGGTATTTATACAGCCTACCGATCGGAGAGTGCCTCTTCACCTTTCTTTTATCCGGCGTGCATCCGTTTGATATCTTCATCGTTCCACGCCGACCACTCGGGCTCCTTCCCTTCCGCGATCGTGGCCCGATCGAGCCTCGCCGTGTTCCAAGCGAAAAAGGAAGGACAACGGGGAAGAAAGTAGGCGGGAGAGGGGATGCCGGGGATGTGTAACAAACGGATCGTGGGTCAACGATCGGGACCTCGATCGGCCGTTTGTTTGAGGACGATTTAAGGATATCGCGCTATGGAACGTGACTCGACTCTATTAAAGCCGCCACTGGATAACTCTTCTTCCCGTCTTTTCCTTGCCCCACGTTTGCGACGGGGTATATTCTTATTTGCGGTCGGCTGCGGCCGCACTTTGGTATGCTAATGGTGTAGTTAAATAATGGGGCTGAAGATTAGGGGAAAAATTGTGTGTTAATTGGCATCAGGTTACCTCTTTAAAGAGGGCTTCGTGGAGGAAAATCGTTAATGGGGGCAGGAACTTTTGGAAAGATGCGTGTAGAATGAACGACACTTTTTCTTTCTCACAAAGATTCTTTCATTTATTAAACTTCCATATTTTTTACACTTTTACACTGATCGTTCACCGACACGAAGCAACACGAATACTTAATCACTTGCGACTTATGAAAAGATAGTGAGGCGAGTTTCTCGGATGTTCTTTTCCGCGCTCCAACGCAACTTAGTCCCGGACACGCGTGAAACGAAAGGCGCGGCGTTGAAATCCTTGGAATTACAGGAATCAGGCGTGTTCCCTGTCCCGTATTAACGAATCATCGACTTTCCAGTGCAGTAGGAGGATGTATCGCGCCCGACAGCCGATAGAATTTGAAGCATTACATTAGTAGGACTAATGACCGGCATTACAGCCCGTGGGTAGATACCGGTTCTTTGAGACGTGAGAGTCGAGGAGCATGTCGCCGAGAAGATCGTTGTATACAGAAGAGCAATACGGAGGATGCTGTGGTATCTGGCTCGCGTCGAGGGCGCCACGTCCCCGGTAGCATTCGCTGGGAAAGCATATTAACGTATCGCTTCTCCTCTTTCCTTTCATTTTTCTATTCTAATCGTATGCAGATCAAATAAGTGTTTCAAGTATCCAAACGACGAAGATCACGAATGAACTTATATTTCTTCTAAACCAAAGCTCAAGTTCCAAACACGCATTCGCTTTTACTAAACTCGAGTCCACGTAAGTCGAGGAACAGTCGGCAGTAATTTACGTAATTAAGTCTAAACAGAAATAAACGGGGACGTTGACTGCAGCTTCGTTGAAATTATTGCCTTCCACTTGTGTCTATACCAAGCGAATAACTGTCAACCGAATGAAAACTGGGGCGGGCTCTTAGGGAAAATCACATTACACCGCCGAAACGAGGAGAGTGGAGAAGCGTGGAAACGAGTGGAGGGTGCGTGCCGGAACTGAAACAGGAAACTAGAGAGGACTAACGGCGATCGTAAGTCAAGACAGAGGAGCGCCCTCTTAAAAGCGTCCGTAGGTCTCCGACGGACGAGAAAAGAAAACCGTGAGGGACGCTAATTCATAGCTCGCGAGGGTCTCTTGAGGCGGATCGTGATCCGGAACGCGCCTCCTTCGCGGACGGTCGTGCTCACGCGCGCTCATGCCGCGAGCTGTATGGAAATCTTCAGTGACGGTAATGAGGCTTAAGGGACGGTTGTTGCAATCAGTGGACTCCGACTCGATGGAAACAATGTTCCAGCGGCGGGGGAGGAGCAGTGGAAATGAAATTCCTCGCGAGTTTCGCGCCGCGACGTCTGTACCGGGCTGCGCACAATTTACCATTGCCGCATCTTAATGAGCGCCAAACTGTCTTTCCGACGCGCATCGCTGCGCCGCGACGCCGGCCGGCGATCCGTCCCCGGATCCTGATTAAACGAAAACACTGGATCACCGTGTCGCGAACTTTTCTTCAACTCGATCATCGTGCTTGCGCCGTTTCCATCAACTTCCGCCGCGCCTCGGCGTGATTCCTTCAAAGGAGAAAAGTTTCCGCGCGATTCTCGTTGTCAGGAGATAATGCAACGTTCGACGGATCGTTCGACGTGGTAATTTCGAACGAAAAATGATAGATTCTTAGACGCGTACTGAAACGTATAGGCGAAATCGAAATAGAAATCACCGCAACAGGAACGACGCAAGTACCGAGATTAGAGGCGTATTTTGACCGCGCGCATGGCGATATTAAACGAGTGCGTTGAACGATAACGGAGGATTTGAACAGGAAATCACGTATCTTATCTGGGTCGATGTAATTATGCGACTTCATTCAATGGTGTGTTCAATCGACTCCGAAAACTCGGCCGTTCGAACACAAAACGGGGAACGCGACGAACAAAGTCCGTCCGCGCGACGGACGAAACGTAATTCCCTCGCGAAAATTGCTTTGAAAAAAAAAATCCGATTCCCGCAGCTCGTGATTTCGTCGCGGCCGAAATTCGACCGAAATTCACGCCTCTCCTCTCCTCGCGCAGTTTCGATCAAATACTCTCACGTTTACGGTCCCGCGTCCGTACTCCGCGAACTCCGAGCGAGTCAAACTCCATCACTCTCGTGAAAAATCTGCAGTCTCTCGTTGCACGTCCAGTCCCAAGCGAGCACCGTTGATCCGAACATTCGTATAAATCGCTTCAACTCCGCGGCTTCGAAAATTCAGAAACTCTTTATAAAAAAAAAAAAAAGAAAGAAAGAAACAAAACAGAACTTGCGCAAAAGAGAAATCCACCGCGGTGCACAACGATTCGGATCGTTCGCGTTCGCAAGACACTTGTCGTATCCGGTGCACTCTCCAGCTTCGGAACGGAGCAGAGCGACGCGCGACCAGGGAGAGCCTCTCGGAAACTCGCGTCTCGCGAGCAGGCGGCGTAATACCGCGTAGTCGCGGATCGTGGCGAGACACGTCGGCGATCAGCAACGGAGGGAACGAGGGTCCTCGTCGTTCGGCCGCTCTCGGAGGCGGTCGGCCCTCGCCGACACCCCCGGTCGACGTTCGAGTCGGCCGACGCGGAGACGGAACAGTGCGCTCCGCCGACAGACGCGTCCGCGACACCGAGCAGGAAGGTACCCCGTTCACGAAGCTCGCCTCGACGCAGCTCGTGCCTCTCGACCTTACGTTACTCGAGCAAAGTGTGTCGGCGTACGGCCTAACGTGCGCCAGAAGTGGGATCGCAGACAGTTTTCCATAAGTGCTCCGTACCGAGTTTGTTGTATTCGAAAACGACCCAGGACTATCCGCTCGTTTCGGGTCGTCGTTCATGTTCGTCGAGGTGTGATAGTCGGCGACAGCGCGGTGGACAGTGAAAGAGCGTCGCTCCGTTTGCCCGGCTACGCGATCCGTGCGAATCGCGAGTGCGTGAGAAAGTACTACGGGGGTGTGCTCCAGGCGAGAAGGATACCGCTCCGTTTCTCGCTACCTACCTTGTGCACTCCTCCCCGTGAGATTCCTCGGTGCGATCCGAAGCGATCGGAGCTTCTCGTACCCCGTTCCCGTTGGCCAGCCACGGGGGAAGACTTGTGCTTCTCTACACAGCGTCCCGAGGATTTCAGTGCTGGGATATTTTTTCTTGTGAACGAATTCTTTTCCTCCTAATATCGTGCCGCGGGAGTCCATCGGTGAGATGATCGACAAGTTCACGGTGCTACGGTGATTCGTGCGTGGATTCTGTCGCCGAGCGTCGGATACGTTGCTCCGAACCATTTTCGAACATCTGTCGGTGAATTTTTTTTTTTTTTTTTTTGGTAAATTGTTTTCCCCGATGCATCGCGGCTTCGTCGAGGATATCAGAGACGAGCTTTCAGCGTGTCGTCGTTCCGATCGGATTTTCCCACAATTGGACCAATGAGAGAGCTAGCAAGGTGCGCTCCAGGTGAGGGAAACACGGGGTGGATCCATGGAACGCGTATCTCGGTTGGGAGCAGCCGAGCACCGGAGAAATCCCGTCGCTTCTAACGAGCGATCGCCGATTGCCGCGAACTCCGCCGAAGAATTTCACGATTCTTGAGAGCGTTCGGTGCTCCGCCCGGAAGGGTACACCTATTTGACTCGGGGAGCGTTTGTACGAAGCGTGTTGATACGCAGCGCTCTTTTGGAAGTTTCACGGGAATGTTTCGACGATAACCAAGGAGCAACGAGGATACGCTGTTCGACGCGCGAGAAGGGAAAGAAAAAGAAACAAGAGTACCGAGAACCAAACTGACGAGGCTAGTGAAGTGTTGGATGTGGTGCAACAGTGGTGGTTGTAGACGACAGCAACGGAGGTGGCAGGTGTCGTCGTAGTTGTTGTTATTCTTGTTGCTGTTGATCGTTGTATCTTTGTGCGAACGGTGGTGACGCGGTGCGCGCTGCTCGTTCGTCCACGTTGTTACCATGGTTTCCACGTCCTTTGTAACTTTGGTGTTCCTCGTCTGCCTGCAAACGGTCCTACTCTCCACTGTGAGCAACTGCGCGAAGACGATTAGCATGTACTGGAACACCACGAACCCTATGTAAGTGCCCCGTGTTTTCTTTCCCGTATCGTCTCGCGCGACATTTACCGAGACCGCACCGTGGCTTTGCCGAATGTAACGTACGCGCATTGGCACGCGTGCCAAAGTTGTCTCGAAGCGTTCGCCGGCCGGTGCAATCGATTTCCCTCGCGGCGTCCTCGCCGCTTTCGAGTAACGACCCCTCGTTTCGCCCGCTTCCGGCGGAGCTTTTATCGCGGCGGGCCGCGGTATCGCGTCTGCCAAAATTGCAGGGTGCATCGCGACGTCGGGCACGCTTTAATGCGCTCACGGAATGGGCCGAACCGTGGGCCGATCGTTTCGCCAACGACGCCGTTCCAAATCGACGACGATAAAAGCCAAGAAACGGCGATCTTTTCAGGGGTGGTTGGAGGGACGGGAAATTGCGCCCCGTCGTGCCACGCGGCGGATCAATTTCCTGTCCGAGGGGGCGGGGGGGTGCTTTGACTGACTGCTAGCAAAATTTCTCGCTAAGCGTCAGCTTCCTCTTGTTCTACTCCCGTATTGTGCGCGACATTCCCGACGAACCGCCTCCGTTTTCCATGCGCTCCCAACGCCGCGGTTAAACGGGCTCGAGATGAATCTTAATTTACGTTAATTCTTTCAAAAGGCTAAATCGCAATTATCGGCATCCGTCCGCGAACAGTCGACCATAAAGTGTTGACTGCACATTATCGTGCGAGGAAAAGGGGAACGCGAACAAAAAAAAAAAGAAAAGAGTGCAGCAGTTCATTGTGTACACCGCGCTCATAAAAATTCCGCGCGACGCGCGCTTCGTATTGCGTGCACACCGGCACGGTTTCACGCGGGACGTGTAAATCCGACCGTATAACGAGCCTCGTTGCTTTATCTGTGAAAAAAATCTATAAAACGCGTTCTCGTGCTCGCTTCCTGCCCGAGACACGTCGGACGAAATCAGCGTGACGCTCGTCAAACCAAAGCGGCCAGATACACCCGATTCACCGCGCCACCAATTAAATACCCTTACGTCACTCGGCTAATCTAATTTGTCACGGTATTTTTCTGCTGCCCCGATCGCGTAGCTCGCGCGCGCGAATCGCGGACAAAAAAGCGGCCGGCACATCGGAAATTGACGCGCGAGATGGCTAGATTTCACCTTAAAATCGTGGTGGCGCCCGTGCAAGAAAAGAGCACGCTGTCCACGAATGGAGATCGTAATCGTTTTTTTTTTTCGCGCCGCGCTGACGAAGCGGTGTCCTTATACCGGGCTTGTTAGCCGAGCAAATTCTTTTCCTACGTTTTTGCACGGCAATCTGCGTAGTCCGCGATACTTTTTTAATATCCATGCAGAAACGGAGCACGTGAATCCGCGCGCGATCCGCGTTAGACGAGAACGCCGGAGTTAACATTATAATCAACATGATGCTATACTTTTTCCCTTTTGCTCCCTCTTTTGCCTCTGTTTCGTCGAGTGTGAAAAACCTGCTTGACGCATAATTTTCTTCATCGTCCGGAATTTCTTGCCGATCCTTTTTCTCGATCGCCGTCGACCGCGAGCTAATTCGATCGGCGAGCGTAGGGGGAGGGGCGAAGGGGGGGGGGGGGACAGAACGGTCGTAAAACGAAATTTTTACCCGAGCCCCGATCGCGAGGCTGGAATTCCGAAAACCAGTCGAAGAACATCGACGCGAAATTATCGGAAACTGGCATAAAGGATCGGAAGGGTATCGGCGAAGTTGCGTCGTAAAGAATCTCGTTAAATTACGATAGGGAGGTCGAACGAAGTTTCAAAGGAACGTGCGGTATCGTCGAGATATCAGGAGGAAAGCTCCATAACTTCTTACCGGGCATGGTGTATACGTCAAAGAAAACGAAAAAGATTCGCGTGTATCCACCGGTTCCCCAGGGTGAAGATGCATGCGTATGCATCTGGCGACCGAAATCCGGGCAACCCTATTCTCCTCTCTCGTATAAGGCCCCCGACGTCCGCGTCCGGCTGACTTTGACGATCGGTTTGAAGTCGCGCATGCATTACTCGCAGCCGGGACGAGGCGAGCCCCGCGAGCGAGTGTGCGTGGCCCGTGTACGTGCGAGAATCCATTTCGCGAAGGAGAAGGACGCTGTCAGACTGTCTTCTTCGTGGGACGTACGGAGGGCAGTAAAAAACACGTCCCGGGCGGAGAAAAAATCGCAAAGGAAGTAACGCGTATATAGCGAGCAAACAGAAGAAAAGAAGGGGAAAGAGGGAGAAGGAGAAGAGAAAAAATACTGGCAGAAAAGAAACGCGTCCTTCTTGAACCGTGGCTGTAAATCTTCGCCGCTTATTGGAAAATCGAAATTCGCTTTTAAGAAACTGGGCGTAAAAATGAACGCGAGGGGTGGGCGGCGGGGGGGGGGGGGGGGGAAGGCTGTCAGCGAAGCATGAAAACCGGTGGCTCCTTGATTATCGTAAATCTGTTTCCATGGGATTACACACTGGAAAGTATGTTCGGTGCTGGCGGGCTAAGGAACGCCGAGGGATCGACGTTTACTGCCTCCGTCGCATTTTCGACGAGGAATCCGTCTATGCGGCCGCGGTATTAAAAACGATCGCGCCGCCACGGTTGGGCGTGCCCGGGCGCGTTACAACGTTCACGGAAATCGCCGTAAACGTCCTCGTTAAACCGGCGAACCGACCAAAACTTTCGAATTCCTTCGTTTACGGTAAAATAGAGTGATCCCCGGCGTTATGCAATCAATTGCTCGAACAAGCTCCTCGCGGGTTAATTGATTTAAAGGTTGGTTTTTAAACGATCACGACGCCGTTGGCGAAATAACGACGACAGCAGCAGCGGGTACGATCGCGGCAGCAGATGCCGCCGCGCCGCTGGAGACTTCGATGCCGGGCAAGACGATGCGCCGCGGCAGATTATTGAACTCTCTCGGTTCTCTGTAGCTGGCGCGCGCGGCTAGACGATTCTATCGGGCTCACGGGAAGGAACGGAACGGGCCCGTGCAGTAAGCATTTCTGCTTATCGCGCGCTTGCGAGTTTCGTATTCTACTTTGTCGCGCTTAACCCGTTCCGTCACATTTCCGACCGGCCACGGTCGTTAATTCTCCCGCTGGACACACGTGCTGACAAAGCGTCAAACTGTACCCAATATTTCACGATAGCATTAACAGCCGATATTATCGACGTTTCAAGGATGGTGTTACGCTCATTGATACCGATATATTTATGGGACGAGTTTCTAAGCTAGGCTTTGCAGAACCTCCAGCTGTAGCTCTAATTGGTATCTGTTTAAACCTACTATAGTATTGAGCAAATTTGAAGCGCAGTTATTTTCGTCGTTTTCAACTTTCGCAAAGAACCATTTGACGGAGCGGTATAGTGACACGCGTCGAAAGAAAAAAGGGAGGTCAATAAGAACTGGTCGACGTTTTACGAGCCACCTTCCAAGAACTTGGAGAAACCGGCGCGGCGTCGAGTTATCCCGGCGACTGTTACTTTAACGCCAGTCCAATTATTCTGTACGGTAAGTCACGTACACTGGCGAGCAGCGGTGAACTTAATGAATGGCGAGTTGGCCAGGTACGAAGCGGTTGTGACACGTTTCGCCGGAACTTCTCGATACCGCCAAGCATCTCCGCGAGTCCGCGTCGTTTCCCTGGAATCGTTCGTCTCGAGGTAACTCTTTACCCGTCGGGTCGCTGGACGTACTATCGCCGTTGCAGTGTGCAGCATCAACAGCGTTACACGACACGGAAACGGTTGTTTTCTCGTACTCGCCAATAAATTGGCGATCGCGCGAGAAAATGATGATTTTAGCGGGACGAGCGTTAACGACACGCATCCTGAAATTAGAGTGCACGTTGCGCCGAAAATCTGAATTCCCACCGGCGTAGATTTCATAAACCGTTACACTTTAACACGGCCTTTGATACCGTTATTACATCGCCGGCGCATATACGCGCCGCGAGAAGCTCTCTTTTTGAAAACTACCGGAGGTTCCTATTATCCACCCCCTCCCCCGGTAGCTCTGTTTCGTGGCGCTTTATAGCTTCGAGTATTAAGGCAGCATCGATTTGCAGCGGCCACAAATCAGCGGTTATCCCCGAGGAAACTAGTACCCTTCGCACCGAGCATCGAGAATTCGTTGCCCGATTCATTGGAAATAACCGAAGGCTTCCGCGCTGCTGTCGTGTCGAGTCGAATCACGCGGAAACGAACGAAAACGATAATCAAGGAACGGCTCGTTTTAATTTTCTGGGGAAGAATGAGAGATCTCGCTTAGCGAAATGTAATTACCAACACTTTCTCCTAGCTGAACGCAAGCTTCTGGACAGTAATCGCATGTAATAAAAAAAAAATCGATAAACCGGCAACTTATTAACCTGCCATCGCAGTGACCGAGAGAAAAAAAGAACGTTGTCGTAAAATCGACCGATTATGAATGACCTGAGACACTGCGTTCGTGGATTCCGGAGGACGTCCAGCGACGCTTAACGAGCTGCAAATTAATTATTCATCGTTAAAGGCTAACGGGGCCTTAATGGTGTCACGTCATCGCGGCTCCGCGCGAGAAAAACGAGACACGAGACACGCTGGTGCGCCGTTTACGAGTTCGCGGACAGCGCGTAAATATCTCCATGAACTTGCGGGACGCCTTCTTCCTGTCACCACGTGTGTTTCGCGCTCTACGACCTAGCCGGATCAAAGAGAGAGAGAGAGAGAGAGAGTTCCTCTTGGTTTCTCGCGAGCTACACGGCGATCTCTCTTGCGCTGCGACAACGCGAAGGATCGTGAAAAAACTCGAGGAAGCGGTGCTGTAATCTGGAAAACGCTATCGACTGATTTACAAAGTTGTACGAGCACAAAGTAAGAAAAAGTACGCCAAGGCGAGAGCGGATCGTCGCGCGTAATTAGGCAGCAAAATGGGAGCACGCGGAAAAGGCGGTACCGTTCACGAGGTGTTCTTCGACGCGTCAAACAAACGATCCTTGCTCCAGCGGCTCTCTCCCTGTCGCTCGCTCTGCGTACACCGAACTCGGTGCCATTAATTTAACGCGAGTCGCGCCGATATTCCAGCGCCTGTATCTCTCGATATCGACGAACCATAAGAATATTCCGTATTCTTCGTCGTTAGCGTTGCCAGGCGATGGAACTCCAGCCGGGAAAAAAAATCCACCCGCACGCTCCTTCTCTGTCCGTCTCGCTATGTGTTCCTGGGCAAGCTCGATCAGAGAGAGAGAGAGAGAGGCCGGCCCAAGAGGCACGTTTATCTCCAACGGAGTCTGGCGGCTGGCAATAAATCCCGGCGTTATCAGTATTAAATATCTTCCGTAAAAAAATCCGCAAAGAGGCCGAGAAACAAAAGATCATTATTAGCGTAAGCACGCGTGTACATCATTACTCGGTGGTGTCCCGTGGAACCAGTGCTCTCTCCGCCAGCTTCCTGCTCCGGCAACAATACGGTGTGCCTTACACTCGAGAGTCAGCGACGCGGCGTAAGGGAGAAAAAGCGTGTACGTCGGGGCGTTACGAGCTACGAGGACCGCGTTACGGTTAATTAAGCGCGAACGAAGCCTCCGACTGGAGGCCAATAGCTACGGATCGGCTGGAACCGGGAAACCAGTCGGGAGAGCGTATCCGAAAAAGAACGGGGCGGTGAACTATCTCGATGAAAAAGGGTCCCGGGAAAATCGTCGGGAAAGTGGCTCGACAATTAGGGACGGCAGCTGTTTCCTGTTACGGAAAACCCTCCGTCAGTTTCTGTATCTGGTCCACGGCACGAGGAAAAAGGTGGGGCACACCCCTCGACCGCCGAGAGCGAAACACCCCCCGTTGCGGTTTAGGACTTACACGGCGATTACGTGTTTTCTCACAGGACTCGTGTGTACAACATCGTAATCCATAAAACGAGCGCGTTCCACCGGAATTTATGCCCTGCCTAATTCCGCGCGCGGCTCGTTATATTGCTGCAGATGGACGACGGATGGATCATCGAGCGAAGGGATGGACGTAAAACGAGAGGGCAAATTGTATTGGGGTGAATTTCACGGTCTCCTAAACTTCTAATAGGAAAAGCACATACGGGACATGGAAAGAATACAGTTTAGTGCAACCGGGCAAACCATATACTTGACCAAGAATTTCATATCGTTCCTTCTCGACATTCTTTTACGACGCTGCGATTCGGACCAGTATCTACCGCACCACGCCTATCTAAGCTAATCGATTATTCCGGAATCAATTCTCCCGACTATGGAAATTAATATTTGCCCAACACGATTCGTGGGTAGGGAAACACGATGGGGGACCACCAGTCATAAATCAGACTTACAAAGTAATCGCGTATTGTACGCCGACAGATAGCCGTCATCCACCACGGAACGTGGACCATATTTCGCATTATCTACACATTTCATTTTTCTCTGGGACCATCGCCCTTCGATCGCGTGTGCGCGTTTGTCAATCGTATTGCTCCCGTATCTTTTAAGCACCCGCAAGCAGCAAGTGGCGAGTGATTGAAGGAACAATTTCTTTCGCATGGAAACTCGCGAGAAAGGCGACCAGCGTTGCGTCGATTAGCTCATAATCTAAGACGAGAGTCTTGTAGTCCCTTCGTTTCCTGAGAATTTTAACGCATTTTAATGGAGGCCGGCGAGCGCGACCATAGCAGCTCGATCATCGATCGTAATCGACGAACTATTAAAACACCCAACTGGCTTCGATTGCTAATTCACTAGGATAGGACAAATCAAGCTGATAAAATCGTTTCCGCTTCACAATACTGGCACCGACGTAATTTTAAATAAGCTTGGCACTCGTAGAAGTGTAAACCACGGCATAAAGTAGTCAATAAAAGCGCGTATCGAACTCTCGAGAAATGAAAGAATTCCGAAGGCAAAGCCCGAAAGCCACGGCAATCCCCCGTGTGCCCTTTGTTCCGACTTTCTAGGCGTGGCGGTTCCAAAGAAAATCCTGTCCCTCCCCCTGTCAGCCGATTCTGCCCCCTTTCAGACGACATCGCGTCGCCCGGTGACCACTAAAGCATCTTAAGAATATTGCTTTACCGCCCCGTCACACCCGGAAGGGAATCATCGACCCCGTCGATGTCTTCCTCGGGCTCGAATACGAAAGACGATTTCTCGAAGGACGCGGCGCATCCACACGTGTTGCGTGGGACCGAGTGGAAGAAACGTGCAGGAGATTGCACCTCGAGGTCCTGCGGTTCGTTCCGTGAAGAGATACCGGCTGGACACGCTGAGCGAAGAAGGGCGAAGTATAGGCGCGAAGGAGAGGAGAAGGAACTCCCTACCACGACGTATCCTCGTTCGCTCGTCCTCATTTGTCTCCCTCGGTTTTCGAGCCACCGGCCAAAACTCGTGGCTTTCTTTCGGCCCGCTCGTCCGAGCGTTCTCTCTACCCCTTTAACTGTTTTTTTTTCTCTTTCGTTTCTTTTTTTCTTTACGCCATCTCGCTTCCAATCCATCGCTCGCTGCTGCCGGGGCCCTGAAAGGGCTCGCGGCTTCGTCAGCCAGAAAGGAGAAGGGAGCGCAGCACGGCGAGGGCTTTTTCGAATCGAATCCCTCATTGTCGACTCGGTAATTCGAGGAGGATCGAAATAACCCATTATCCCGTAATGAGCGGCGCATTCACGTCCACGCACGGGGATGTACCCCGTTTGCGTGTGCGCGGGTTCGTCGCGTACACGTTCACGTGGCCTGGCTACGCAACGGTACGTTACATTTACATAGCCAGCCGCTCGTGTTGGCCACCTTGGTTAATTTTCGAACGGTGTACTGGCTGGTTGAAAAAGTCGCATCTGCCTTGGGAACCTCTACCAACCGCTTCCCTAAGAACCGTGTTAATCTACGTTTCTAATTCTTTGGAGAAAAATCTATTTTATACCAGAATCTTGTTGCTCGTCAAGAAAATGTCTATTTCGATCACACGATTGTCCCATGAACGGCTGTGCTATCGGGTCTATAGCTCCGTTACGGATTCTTTGTACGTGATCCAGATTAATGTTCCGAGGAGTCGTGCATAGTACTTGTTGCGAGTTAAATGCGGATATTGAAGTCTATTTATGCCTGCCCAGCAGGTGGATTCTTTTATAGACTTCGCGGAATGGGAATGCATGCGACACCGATGCGAATAGAATTGAACGTGGGTGCTGATCGATAAATGAAGATTGTATAGCATATGTTTTCCTACTAGGTAGTCCTACAACCCCGCTGCTACACAGTTCAATATCTTTTCCAACTCATTTAAGGCCTTCTCTACCATGAAGGAGTTGGCTATCCGATTGACGGCTAATGCTGTTCCAATCGTTTGCTAACTTCCCTGGTTCTGTACCAAAGGTACGAGTAGCGTGAACAAGTTATCCTGCTAGCTCGACTTCAATTTGCACGTTCTAAACCTTTGGAAACTTGCCGAAAACGCAATCGCGCTGATCGATACGAAATTTCTAGACAGATAGATTCGGGAATCCCCCAATTATTCATACAATTTTCGATTATCATTAATCGCAATCATTTCTACCGCTTGTACAAAGCTTTGCTAAGCGTCATACGTGGGAAACAACAGAGAAACCCCGGGGTAACTCTCGAAGCGGCTGGAGCGGCTCGAAAGGTCTTCGAACCTCGAAGAGGGAAGGGCTCTCCAACGGTGCAGCCGTCGCCATCTGTAGCCGTGACCAGAGACCAACGGAGCCGCTCGTTCACGGCCCTTTCAAGGACCCGGTTGCTTTAAATCCTTGCTCCCTGAAAACGCGTGCGCGCGCTCTATCCCGCTGCCGCTCGCTGCTCCTGGCGTTCACTGTTGTTCCCCGCCTTCGGGGTCCACGGCATACCATCGACGAAACGGTACAACTTTCGCGTCCAAGCCGGTAAACGGCGTCGCGTAATGAAGTAATCATCCCCGTTATCGGTTCTCATTAATCGATCCACCTCGAGGAACGGGCACAGTTACCTTACCGAGAAATGCAGCCTCGGCGCGCCCGAAAGGACGACTCGATCCTATCTCGTCCTGTACGCTTCGCACAACTTCTTCGCGAATAAATCCCGTTGTATACGATGGGAAAACAGGATCCTGGACTCTCAATTTGGAATTCTTACATAACGAGAGAAACTTAAGGAGCCTGGAATTTGATTTCTGGAAAGAACATCTTCGTATATATTTTAATATCGGTTCCGTTATATTGTAAACGAATTCTGCGAATAGGATTCCCGGAAACCTCCAACAGATTCTACCCCGTCTCGCCTCACCCCGAAGTGAGACAGTACACGCGAAAAGATAGCATCGCGGAACTTTAACGCGTTTCCGGAAAATTCACTCCATGCGAAAATACTTAGAGTACGCATACGTATACGTCGTTTCTGGCGTTCAACGAAGTCCTTATTTATCCGCATCGAACGTATCTCTGCCGCTCTGTGTTCGCCCTCACGAAAGTACACCGTCCCTCCGGATTCTCGAAAACAGAGAGGAGTCGCGCGGGGGACTTTACTAATCTCTCCGACGAGTATCGCGTTTCCCGGACTATCTTTCAGCCGTCCATTGTTTCAACGAGCCTTTTCTAATCGCCGCGTTGCATCCCATGTTCCTTTGCGTGCTCGCCGACGAGACAAAGAAATTGAACAGAATTATCCCCAACGGTGTACACAGAACCATCGCTTTCGCGTATCCTCGGATCCCGCGCTAATGGCGCTCCTGCAGGATTCGCGTGAACACATCCTAAACAGCCCGAATTTTCGTGCTAATGGATCGACGTGTTGACACGGCGGCACGGTGTATTTGCGCAGCGGCGGGCCGCGCAAGTCCTTGCTCTACAGGCGCCGCGGCGCCGAGCGCGTTATTTGCGAAAGGACTAATCACGAGTTTCCAAGGTATCCTACCTGCCCTACGCGCGGAAAGACAATGGAAATACCTGTGCGAGAACTTTTGTCTTAGCGCCGGTCGCCTCTCCCGTCGTCTATCTCGGCAAAGGATCTACGTAAAAATGTTTGCTCCCCCTGGAAATTTTCGTGCGGCGCGGGCGCCGTGCGCTCCGGCCCGGAACGATCTGATCGCGGATCCGAGGAATCTGCTAGTGTAACACGATAGGCGGGTCTTTTTAAAACAAAGACGTAGAAACCTAGGATACGGCAACATAACACCTGGATCTGGCTACCTGCTGGCCCGTAGCTTTTGGCCCGCCGTTTTGTGCAGGCTCCTTTTCACACGCGTAATGTGTCCCGTTCCAAGAATCACCCGGAGGCCGTCGAATAAACGACAATATCGTGTATCAATTTATTTTGACGTTAACAAACAGGATTGACGAGCAAATAGTCTGACGCGGCCTTCGAACGGCGGTCCTGCTTGATGCATCTCCCTCTAATGACGTCAAGTTAACGAACGGCTGTTTTGTAAGCGAGCGACGAATACGTGTAAAGGTTGTTCCGAGGGAGATGCGGTCGGAGAGGCGCTCGTCTCGAGAAAGGTTTAACGCAATTCAATGGGGTATAACAAATTCCACGATTCGAAGTGAAGAAAAAGGGATCGCCGCGGAACGGTCTACCTGGGTATCCCTGCGGCTTCTCCCATGCCGAACCGTTTCCTTGGCCCGCGGATCCTCCTTCATACATATATCTACACGCATATATATATTTATTTTTTTTAATTTTGGAGTTTCACCCGACAGAAGAGGATTAATGGGTGCTGCTCCGAGGCAACGAAACCGTGACGCAGAAGGGGAGAGAGAGAGAGAGAGAGAGATCCTGAAACACCCCATTCCGTCCACCCCAGGTTGCCAGGTTCCTCGAAGCAGGAATGCCGTAATCTAGATAACCGCGCATAATAGAATACCTGGACCTGGACTGGTCGCTTTCTACCTCGTTGCACCTTCACCTTTTTTTTCTCTCCTCCCCGGTGCCAGTTCGTATCTTCTTGCTCCTCTTCTTCGCTACTCACCCCACTTTCCTTCGTAACCGTGCCCGTCTTCTTCTGCCTCATACGCTCCCTTCGTCCTGCATCTGGTCAACAGGTTTAGATTTTCCTCTCCGACGGGATCGTCAATGATGACTCCCTTTCTCTGCCCACTGGGAATGACACACGGATATTCTCTGACGCATACTGCGTGAAGGCAGAAGAACAACCCTCCCGTAGCTAGGACACGTGTTTTCCACCGGGCTGCCGACCGCCGAAACAAGGAAAAGTCCTGACAGGACCCACCGCCCTGCGATCCTATCGGATTTCTCCGCTGGATCAGAAGCCTTGCCTCTGTTTCACGCGCACGTACACGCGGCTCCTAGGGAAAAAATTTCTTGAACGTCCCGACGAGAACTCGCCAGGCACCCGCAGTCCTCGTTATTCTTTCCCTTGTTAACGGTTCGACGATAATTCAGCGCCGACACAGGATCCGGATCCCCCGGTGACGCGCGCCTCTCCACCACTTCGCGATTCGCCGCCGTTGTTCCCGTGCTCCTTTGTCCACAATAATCATTCATGAAAATGAATTTTCAAGACAGCCAATCGATGCTGGGCACGCAACGAAACACGCGGAAGACGTGATTCGACGTTCGATTATCGTCGCCCGCCGGATTCCCCGTTCACCGGCTCCGGGGGCATCTTGCGAATAAAGTCGGAAGAGAAAAAGAAAACCATCGATTCGACACCGCGCGCCATTAACGAACCGTTCACGAACGAGCCCGGCATTCGCAGAATTTTAATTCGTATCCGAGCACGCCGGTGCGAACGATATATACCGCACAGCATTCCTGGATCGTGTCTACACCGGCCAAGGCGTCGTGCCGCGAGCGTTTGCATTTACGTTTATGTCGCCGTTACGAAATCTTGGTACCAATTGTCCCTCCGGTCGACCGATACGGATCGTTGCTCCGCGGCTCTTTATCTAGATGGATCTCGACTTGCCGTGCCGTGCCTCGAAACGACGAACCTAGCAAAGGGGTCGAGGCTTTCCTATTTGTCTCTGTTTATCTTTGGCTTCGCCTCACGCTTCGCGACGAAATGTCGCCGGGGAAAATTGAGGAAGAGCGAGGGCTAATAAAGAACATCCGTGTAGGTGGGTGTCTCCTCGAGGCGATTATCACAGGGATTCGAGTTCCTCGCTTTGGAGTAACGTTCGAGCAGGAATCGTAGCTGGCCGATAAGCGTTCGCGTTATTTCCTTTCCGGTTATGCTGATAAAGCAACGCGCTGAATGGAACGCATGAGTGACATTGATATAGGAAGTGTGCTAGAGCGATCGGGGCAGTTTGCCTCGCACCTGGTATCGTACATCTTCTCATGGGAAACCTGTTCGTTTTGACGCTAGTCCAGCCGTGTCGTGCATATGTCGCGCGGCTAGAATGAACCTCTTGACGACGAGGGTTACAGGTTTCGGAGCTGTATCGAAGCGCGTTAGATCGGTGGAGAACGCGGTCGATAACCTGCCCGATCGTCCACTACTCCAGATGCTTGTTTCTCCGAACGTATTTTAACGGAGTCACTCCAACTTAGTTACACACTCGTATCTGGTATTAGGAACGATTTCATTTTAGAAAATGGGAATGTGAGAGTAGTAGGGGGATAATTACAGAGTACTCCTGCTTTCAAGATAAATGAGAAGCGATTTTCATTTTTAAAGGGTGCAAGGATTACAATCGAATTTCAAATCTTATCCAATTCAATGTTATTCGCCCGGGCATCTTCATAAGCTTCCCGTATGGAGGATTCAGAGATTGCCGGTGATCTTTTATTCGGCAAAACGCCCGTGGATCGCGAATAGAATTCCGTAGAGGGTAAATACGTGACTCGTGTAATTAAGCGTGGAACCGCGATGGCGTGCACGGGTGCACGGGTAATTTGGTACTAGAACATTTCAAATTCGAATCATATTCTCCGCTGGCACGCGATGAAAGTACGATTCCGGGTTTTGCGTAACGCGATTTTAACGTACGTAATAACGAATACACCTAATTAAAATGTTTGCTAATTGTTACGCGCCGCGTGTTCGTTGCGTTCGCATTACCATATGATTGTTATCATATTATTATTATTCACCCACGTTATTATATGCAAAATACAAAATAGCAGCGAAACATTAGCGCGGCAGACGCCGCGATGAGTTATACACCCTTTTTGCGCGTAAAATGTTATACAAATATTATTTCACGGGTATAGATAGCATATTACAGGTTTGCGAATTTCTCGCGTAACGAGAGAGAAAAGCTTGAAGGTCCATTTCTCTCTGCACACAATGCTACATTATTATCCACGGTTGTGTATAAGTGGACCTTTATGCAACCCGCGGGCAAGAAATGAATCGCTGCGTACATTGCACCAATTAGTACTAGCAATTAGAATTTAAACAGAGAAGAACTTGGTTGTCGAGCATTACAATTACCCGCACTTTGAACCGCTGTAACTCCGAAGATATGAATTATTCTTCAACCAGCCGGATCTCATTAGAAGCGTGCTTTCTTTCCCTTTAAAATGGTTTCTTGTGGAACTCGATACGACCTCCCGTTCCGCAGATATCGCCGTGCAAAGAAAAAGGTGGTTTCTAATGTTTTCGTATCGGCGTCCTTCTCGCTCGCGCCGCGCGATTGACCCACTGACCGAGCATCCCTTGCTGGTGTAAACAATAACAGACTCCGAGAGTCAATGAATTCTTTCCAATTCCAGGAGAAGATGCCAAACAATAGCAAACGCCTGATCTGTCCCAAGAAAAATAGGTCTAGTCACGATATTTAAATTCCTTAACTTTAAAACCCTTATATCTCAGAAACTAGTTGAGATATCGGAACGGGCCAAACGGCAAATTGAAACGTATGCTCCTCGCTATCTCCGGACGTATCTTTTCGCATAAACTTCACGCTCCTCTCTCGCGCGTTTTTGTTCAAAGTCAAGAATAAGAAAGAAAGAAGATTATTTCTCCAAGAGGCGTCCCGAGAAAATTGGCCACGTAAATGAATCGCCGGCGACGCGAGCTTTTTTTCTCCGACTTCGCCCGAGATTCCTCGGGAAAGCTTAAAGTTACTCTCTCTTGCGAAGCATGGTCTGTTGCCTTCGGGCGATCCAGGGATCGTTATCGCGTGGCAGAGTGGTCCTCCCTCTCTACTAGGGCAAAAAAAAAAGAACTCAAAAGTAGCAGACCCACTCCGGACGCGCGATCATCTGTAATATTTAATTATGGGCGAGTCCGCGGGGTAGATTGTGTCGCTACTTCGGATCGCTTGGAGACCCTTTTGAATGCCCATTTCCTTCTGTCCGCCGGCCGATTTGTTTTCTTTGCCTGTCATTTAGACCACGACGAATGATTAATAATTTTAGGCATTTTAATGGATGGTCGCGGAACCAGATCGGACACCGTTGCGAAATTTTCTTTGCTGCATCATTGTACATGTCGCAAGATTAGGAATAATTGGGGCACAACGTGTGTAGAAATAATTTCCAGTAAACACGTGATTGCATGATTATTTTAAAAGACAAAGGAGAGAACAATTTTGTTATATCGTTTAATATCCGCTATCGTTGTATCACATTACCTCAAATTGAAACAATCTTGTTCTCGGTAAAGCATTACACGAGAGCATCGGAGCGAAATAGCAGCACAGTTTTCGCACCTTTCCCGACCGTTCGAACCGCCAATTGAAGTATATAAAAAGCGTGTTGATCGCACGAAACTGGATATCGTATCTGTAACAGCCAGCAACGACAGCCACGAGTGTTGAAAAGCCTACGCGACCCATAATATCGGGGGCAAATTGTCGGGTTTGCTCCGGCGCAAAATGCGAAGCAGCCCGTCACTTCCCAGCGGCATACTTCTATAAAATTATCGATAACTTATCGACGATTGACTATAATTCCCCTCCCGTCGTACGTGAACGAACGGCGACGAAAAATCACGTCGCGTCTCTCGCGCGCGCCCACTTTGTCTTCCCCGTCCCGTCCAGGATCTTGCGTACATAGTTGCACTCTCCCGCCGCGACGCGTTTCTACCCCGAGGGTAATAAAGTCGTATCGCGTTCCTTTTCCACGCGTGTTCTCCTTCAGCCAACCTCGTCGACCTTCCTATTAAACGATTCCTGAACGCGCCAAGATAATGGAAAGCAAAGTAGTTTCCAAGATTTAAGGAAAGAACTTCGGGCCGCGCGCGGTGTAATTTCTGCGAATTACTGTAACGGCCTCGTGATCGTTGAAAAGTCTCCCAGCAACGATCAGCCAGTGGAATTAAGAGGAGTTTATCATTTTTCATTCTACCAGGTGTACGGACAGGTACACGCGGAAATTACCTCTTGCGAGAATACTCGCGCGCGCGAATATTTAAATTGTACGTATAATTAGCGTTTGCGAGAAATTATAATGCTCGGGAATGGATGTACGCTCTTGTTCATAATTTACTGGACACTTAATACATTTATACAGGGCATTATCGTTTATTTTGCTTTACAATATTCTTTGGTACAGGTTTCTAATATATTCTCCAACTGTTTCTTTTTTTTACAATACCTTCCATCTTCGACTTTCTCTTCTCGAAACTTGAATGTTTGAAACTCTGCAACGGAGATTTGAAAGTTCACGTGGCGGAAGCCGTATAGGAAAAATCTTTTTCCCTGTCGGCGCGGTCTGGTGCACGCGCGCTGGCTTTCACGCGTGCTCAAAGACCGGCGCTCGAGTGTCGCGTTTGTCATCCTCTTTGGGCGCGTCTTTTTCGCAAGAAATCCCGGGTCCCCGTGGGGCCAAGTGGAAGATAAAGAATGGCCACCGGTGCGTGTTTACATCCGCACCGGCCGTTTCGAGATTTTCGTGCAGCTGAAGTACTTGGCGAACGACTTATGTTCCCGATTCCTGAATGGAGACCCGGTCCCGGGGATTTGCACGGCATTCAATGGAGCGTGGGGCTCTCCTGAGGTTGTACAATGACTAGAACGAACAATTCGTTTCATCCTAGCTTTCCCTCGGCTTTCGAGGCCCCGGCAATGCGCGCGCGACTAGAGCAAATAGTTTAAAGGGTACGCGAGTGCAATGCAAATAGCGCACACTGGGACATTGGGTAATCCACCCCGAAAGGAAGATCTTGGTCTTGCCGACTGCCTCGAGGTAATCGGCAGATAAACGCGCCGATTAAAAGAAGGAGCACGCTTATAAGATCGGGAGGCACCTAGGAATTTCTCGAAGGCAATTCCGGATATAGGACGCATGTGAAATATTGCCGGCGATTTTATGTGCTAGGGAGAGAAAATTGGTCGACCGATTCTCCCGAAACGCGAACTGCTCGGAAGTGGAACTCCACCCTCGCATCTCGTTTATTTCTATCCTGTTTAGCGGGAATCAGCATATTTTGGAACTCAATCGAGTTGGCGATGACGTGTGGCTCGAATGTTTCATTTAACGATACAAATTGTTCTGTAAAGTGTCGTCACAGTTTGAAAGGAAATAGTTTAACGACGAGCCACGAATCGGTGTTAGAAGATCGTTGACTTTCCCAATGTGAAAAAAAAAAATGAATGATTATTCTCACGTCGTACAAAAGAGATGGCGATAACGGTACACCGTAGTAAACTAACGAGCCGACAGGTTTCGATTACCCTCCGTTCTCGCTCCGTTTAATCCCTAATCGTTCTAGTCTCCCAGGAACAGTTTCTTTTTTTCTTCTTACTCAATCATCTCATCGTGACGTTTTCGTTATCGACGCATCGACCTGCAGCAGCAACGCCTCGAGGATCGTCCGCCGCGATATCAACCCCCGATCCGCGCGCGATGCACGAAACTTTCCTCACGGCGACGCGTTTTCCCTTGAATTTCTTAAAACATATGGGCGAGTGCGCGGTACGTACTACGCCCGCGTGCACACCGTATGATCAGCCGAAGTATTCATGAATATATTTCGTATATTATATGTATCCCGAAATATGAAAGATGTTATTACCAGAGCCCGGCCATTCTTCGACAAGTAAGGCCAAGAATGGGAGATCGGTCCGTCCGGCCTTTTCGGAAGGGCGAGCCTCTCGAAAGTGGTGTATACGTACCACGAAGAAAATGTGCCGCGTAATGCGCTCGGGGCCGAAGCGAGGATGACCAGAACAAGGTGAAACGGCAGAAGGGACGGAGCGGGGGAAAGAAGAAGGCAGAGGCAGATGCGAGAGTCCAGAAAAAAAGCAGCTGCACCCTGCCCTTTCGAACTATCCTCTCTCGTCTCCTTGGCGTTCTGATTCTATACCCCTCTCGGTCCCTCCTCCACCCTCTATTGCCGTCCTGTGCCGCCTCTTTTCACCCAAAGGAAGCGATACGGCGTTACGAAATATCCGCCGTTCCCGCGCGCAGCTTTTGCGGTGCACCGAACTGTACGCAACGTTCCTCGCCGTGCCGCGTGAAATCAGTGACACTGGGTGTCCCGTGGATTCGCGTTTCGTCAGAATGGTTCGCGTGCAGGGGAAGAAGACACTGTGTCCCGACAAAGCGTCGGGAAAATCGTGCGAACATCAAAGCGTCTGATGTATCAAAAGAGCAGGGCAAACTGACGCAAGGTCGCCACCTGAGATTCTCCACGCTTTCTCCCCCATGCGGCACAAATCAAACGAAAGTAACACGAAATCGCCCGCCCTTCAGCATTTCGCTTCGATAAGAGTAATATCTCGGATCCGTAATCTTACGGATGCGCAGGCTCATGCTATATTTCTTGTTGAACGTTATCAAATACGCCGAAGGATAACTGGCTTCCGAGAAGGAACAATCTGCCGATGCACGATAAGCTTGTTAAGTCCCGAGCGATGTACCCTCCTCGCGTCCGTCCCCCTCTCTGTCCTTGCTCATCGTCAAGCTACACTGAATCATAACCGACATCGAATTAAAAGCAAAATCCCCTATTGCTCCCTCGGCTCGTACCCTTCCGTTTCTGCTCCTCTGTTCGCCGTCGCTGTAATTACGAACACGATGTTTATAAAAGGTGTCGCAATAAAGTTAAATTGCTCTCTCCCTTCGTCGACGGACGACGCGCGTATCGGCTTCGTTATTCCGTTTACAATTCGTCGAGGAAACAACGGCCGGCGTACCGAGCAGTGTTTTGAAATTTAGAAACACGCGGTGGTCCCCGGGGAAACGCGTCGCTGCAATATCAAATTACGCTCGTTACGCGGCCGCGACCCCGCTCGTGATTAACTTGTCGAGAGTTGGTATGTAAACGACACGACGACAGAAAAGCGACGGCTCGGAGTTTAACGCGCGGCCGACCGAGGAAAGTGGGTAAACTGAATAGTAACGCGGACATCGTAAACGGCCTTCCGCGTGGACCCAGCGTCACTTCTTGTCACCGGCGAACGTTTCTCCATTTCGTACGTCGGGAACGGTCCGACTCTTTCTCCGTCTCAGATACGTATCGCCTTGTCGAGGCTAATTAAAACCTGATTCTTGACGTTGTTCGTCAGAGGATGTACAAATTTTTCCGAATACCAACGGCACCGGGGAGGTACCGTTTCGTTCGACCGCGGGGGAAATAAGAGAAAGAACTCCGCGCGTCCCGTAGCAGGTGCCAAATCCGTGCGCGCTTAATTAGCGCCACCCGTTTCCCAGACCGTTCGAAATTACGTGTTCGTGCACCTTCTTCGAAAAAAAAAAAAAATAGACCAGCACAGAGTTGAGGTTCCTCGACCGGGGTGGGTGAAGCTGGAGGGGGAGTGTGCGGAGCACATCGGTTATCGAAGGTTCAATCTTCGGGCCATGGGGCCCGGTCGCTATATGGGATTCTGGGGATACGGGGGAGGTAATCGATTACCATGGGACCGATCTTTCTTCTCCCTTCTTGCTTCTTTGCTTTCGCCCTTTCCTTTTTGTTCAAACGCCTCCCCCACTCTCTGTGCACCCTCTCTTCCCGATCTCCTACCCCGGTCTTTCGAGCCGACGCCAAAATTTATACCTGGCGGCTGCTACGGAGAGATGCACCCTCGTCTGAATGGAGGCAGGGCATTCAACGACGCTGCGAACTGTGAAACGAAAAATATATGGTTTCGAAAAGAACAGCCGTAGGTCGATCCTTGCTGGCGGTGGAGAAGTAAAGGGCGAAGGAGAGATACGCGCGCGGCGCGAGAGAGAAGAGAACGATAAAGGGAGGATGCGAGAAGGTGTGCGGGGGGGAAGAATAAGAGGCGAGAAAGACCGCGAGCGTGAGTGTCCTGACTACGAAAGGTAGACTCGGATTCTTTGAATTTCCAAGGCTGGGAAGATTGATGCCGAAGAACGTTCTTGGATGTTCCATGGCCGTGCCGCGTGGTTGTTGCCGACAGACAGTTGGAACGTCTAATGACGAACGATGGCCGAAGCGCTGTGTCGGTCGAACGCGAACGACCCCCGGTGTTGTATCTATCGGTGATCTCTATGGACCGCAGGATTTGGAAAAGCACCCAATGATTCGATCGTTTCTGACACTGTTCATTAGTGTACCCCGTGCACGGGGTGGTCTCCGTCCTAGCGATAGAACGTCACGATTAAAATGCATAACAGGCTTACCATGGGAACGAATTGGACTGTAATTCTAGAACCTTCGGCATTACGAATGTCTAATTACTTTGAGTAGCGCTGTTCGAACACGCTCGTGTTTCGAACAAAAAAATCCTTAGACAGGAAAGAACTAACGTTGAAGTGCGAAGTCGACAGTCAACAGTTGTGTACTTATGCAAGCGAGAGCGACGGGAAGGATACAAGTTCCCGCATAAAAATTCTCGTTAAACGTTCGCGCGCGTGGTGCGTGGCTCTTAAACTCGTTTTCGAGCGAAAGCTCACGAGCTCCAGAGTAATCCCTGACGATGATTACGGTCTCTAATCCTCCATTCATAGGCATTAAACTGTTACGCCGAGGAAGCTGTCGAGTAGCCGAAACGCGCTCAGCTTGAAAACGCTGCCGGAAAAAAAAAAACGGAGCGGCAAAAATACCCCGCGAAACTATTAACCCCCGGCAACAATGCTGGGCAAACAAAACGCCATGCTTCTAGCCGCAATAATTTTTTATCCCTCGCTGCCTCTGCTATCTGACTCACAATGGCGAGCCTTTCCCGGTACGTTGAACGATCCAGATCCAAGCATGACGACCCCTGGTCTTGGCACCCCAGCTCGGGACATTCACAATCAAGTGGTCCATTATTTGCTGAAAACACGACGGACGGTCGACCGCGAGAGAGGGGTGCCAGCGTGAAAATTGTAAAAGATAAAAAGGGGATGCTGCGGTGCCGTCAGGTATCCGGGACTTTGCCATGGATTCCCGAATATCTTCGGGCCAGGTCGTCGCGGAATCTTCTTCCACGCTGTCTCAGGTATACGTGACCTTCTCCCCCTGCACGAATCCACGGGGCAAAAGGAGCCGGTGCTCTCTTAACGTTGGACAAAGGCAAAGATGATGGTCGCTTGTGCAAGCGCGCAGTCCCCCGCGTATATACGCACCGTTAGGCCCCATTTGTCTAGAACATCAGGATTTATATGCCGAGGCTACTCCGCCCTTGGGCCTTCGAGAGTTCCACCGATTTACTTTTATGGCTCGTCCGCGCTGCCAGCCAGAAGCGGGAGAAAGTCTTGCTCGTGTTGACGCTGCAAGTGGTTGTTGCGCAAGGGAAAATATTACGGGAAACCCCCTGATAGAATCGCACTAGTGTCCCGGCTATAGGGGGAAGACAGCTACGACTTGCGAAAACACGCCGCAATGGAACGAGCGACGCGTACAAGAAACTTACATCTTGAGCCACCCTGCCGTGATTTAACGACGCCGGTTCCTGATTCACCAGGCGCATATACTGAACGAAGCATGAAAAACGAGTTAAAGGGTCGTCTGAAAGAACTTTGTGCCGTTCCATAGACTCCATTGCTGTTCTCGGAGTTTAATCCCCGACACAATTAAATCCCTATTCCACGAGGACAGATTTTTCAGTCCGCATGACGCTAAGCTCTCCCAGCTTCCTTTCGTTTTCGTTTACCCAGGTCATCGAGGCTTTCCAGACCTCAAGATAAATACGCGCATCGTCGTCGGTCGAACAAAGACGAACTACCTTTGTACGCACGGCATCCCTCGGCATCGTTGCTCTCCATTTGTCTGTAACGACGAGATTCATAGGAAGGTAACCCCGCCCTGGACCCGAGCTATTCACATCCGCGGCTGAAGTGGCCGTGCGCGCGTCCAAAAGAATAGAAAGAGGGTTCCCTCAAGGTTGATTTCTACGCGGTGCCACTTGCCGCTCGCGTGTATCGTTGTGGACATTTTCTACTGCCGCGTTCCTCGGGCCAAATAGAGCTCCTTCCCCGGCCTCCCAGGAGTAGCCTCCTGGATATATCCGGAGGTCCTCCTTTGTCCCAAGGAACGCCGCACGTGGTGCGACCAGGTAGTAAACGCTGGCCGACCGACCGACCGCTCCTCGCGAGAGACCTCGCTGGAAAGTCACGTGCGGAAAGTAGTGAAGGTAAAAGTCGTCGCCTGCGCGGAGTTCTCTCTGGCCCGAGTTTCGACGAGGACTTAGGGCTCTGGTGTACTGTTTACTCGACCGCTTAGCAGGTCGTAAAGGGATGACGAGTCTATTTCCTCGAAAGGAACGGCGAAGACACGGAGCAAGCAGAGGAGGCGGGGGCGTGTTTGACGTACGCATGCACCGAGAGGACGTTGTCGAAGAAATCTTCGAGATGTTGACAGAACGATGAACGAGGAACAGGGACAACGATCGAGGGCGATGATAAAGAGGCGGCAAGAAGAAGGTGGCGATGAGGCCAGGCCTCGGGGGGAAAAAAAAGTTATCTCCGCGAGAAGAGGATCTGGCGCGGTCAAAGAGTAAACGATAATGACGACGACTTCCTGATTCGCTGCTCGCTCCAACAAGCCAGCCGAGGAATTCGTGTACTACGAACAGCTCGAACATATGCTGTTCGCATACATTATGTTTGTTTATTCATTGGTAAAACCGTGCGCGCAACGGGACACGCAGGCACGGCCGACACTCGGCAGACGCGCGAAGCCCCGGGTTGGAGTTCCATGTGGGATGCCGTGAGAATGAGCGAACCAAGTTCGTCCGCCCCCGAATCTCGATAATAACGCCTCGAATGTTATCGCTGGAAAAATCGGCGATAACGAATGGCTTCCCGCTTAGGCTGGAAACAGTGAAGTCGCTTGATGGTCATTCCGTGTTTGCAAACATTCGAACATTAGGCTAATACTCTACGCGGAATACCCTCTTCCGCGTTCCACTTACTCCAAAAGAAAGACCGACCAAAATTCCGATCGTACTCGTGACGCGGGCGACTTCTGATCCAGCTCTCAGGATTCAATCGCTTTCTCGGTAAAGCTTATGCCCGCCGCATAAATATAGAAGCGGCAAAAAAAAAAAAAACCGGGGGACTCAAAGCGTACACACGTGTGGCGCCTTACCCACAAATCCGCAGAAAGACTGTACACGCCCCGTTTTCGCAGACGGGAAGCAGCGAAGACGCACGAGCGCAGATTTCTCACCGACGATGGCGGGAAGCAACGAAAGGCGTGGAGGGCCGGGGACGAGAAGCATTAGAAACGGTTGAGGACGGTGATTTTCCGCGAGTCACGCGAATTCGTGACTGAATCCCGGGAATCTTCGGCGATGTGTCACGCTGGCGTGAAACGTCACGGCACTAGGAAGTGACCCCGAACTGTCGCTTGGGCCCGCTCATATACCTGCGGCACGACAATGTCCATAAACAATGGGTAGCTATCTCTGGGATATCAACACGATGGCCGGCTCGCGAATCCGACCCGGGAACCGGGGCCCTGACCCCGAACGTGCACCGGGACACGGGTTATCTTATCCATATCGACCGGACAGAAATGTCTCAATGCGCAATGCGGATCTTTGTCGAAGGCGCAAATACTGCGGAGGACGCTCTGTCTCTGTCAAGGAAGTCCGCCGCGCCGTGGTCTCCAAACGGATGGACCGGCCGCGATCGCGAGCTCGCCTCAGGACAGATTAATAATAAGGATTATGGAATCGTGATACCGGGAGATAACGTGATTGATGCTGCCTTCGCCGTTGTTGGCCCTTTTGTTCGGATAACGGAGCAATAATGGAGTTGGATACGCGACGATGTTGGGTCTCGTTTTCGAGTAATCACGGCGAGATTGTATCGGGAAACGCTTTGATCGGCGCGGACGTGCTTTCACTCTCCTGTCAAGAGAGCCTCTCAAGTCTGGGCAGACTTAATTAGTGAAATAGCGCAATAAAAAGTGTCGTGGCCGGTCGTAGATCTTATCGTCGAGGATCCGAGGGGTTCGATGTGGAAATTAACACATTCTTACGTCCACGGTAGCCCATATTTTCTTCATCTTTATTTTCTTCCTCGTTTCTTTCAATCAACACACCTACATACGTGTCCCCGTTGAGGGTCCAATAAAGGAAGAAAGTCACCGTGATTGCGGTGGTGTGAGTATATTTTCCGGGCAAACGTCGCGCCACCTCAAAAGATACTGAAACGCAATGCCGTATAACTTTCGGTCCCAAACAGTTCCGAAACTTGATCCCGCGACGTAACATTTCCCCGTTGTAGGAACGTTTCCATGGTCGTAAACCCTTCTATTGACTCTCCCGTACACGCCGACGTTGGTATCAGCCATAAAACTGAAGAAGCTGTAACGGCGGCAAGGTCAGGCCACAAGCTCCACGCTTTCTTCCCAAAGTGGAGGGCTAATATACCGTGCGAGTGGCTGCTCTCCGTCTAATCGACGTTCGGGATCGCCGTAAAGTTGCCGATCGTAAAATTAAATCGTTGTCAAATGTCATCGGGGGTAGCGCGCGATTTCTTGTTGCCCTCACGACGATGACAAAGTCCATTTGCGGGGGGGATCAAAAGGGAAAGAATCGGCGAATAGAATCAAGTTAAATCGATTAGCGGTGCAAGTCAATGATAAACGCCGCTCCATTAGCTACGCTCTTACACATGAGTAACACGCGTAACTTTCCCGCCGCATTAACCACGTTGGTTGCCACGGAGGTTCAAAGGGTGAAAACTGCGGCCGCTTTCGACACGTTCGAAACGCGGCGACTGATAAATCTCGGGACCAGGCAGCCGGTACGGACCTCCGAAAGCACGTGGCGCGGACTCCGTTCGTCCGACTAGTTTATTTCAACGACTAAACAACACTTGGGAAAATCTGAATTGCCGGACCACCTTTCCCTGATAAATTCATATCAGAAGAAAGGATCGGTCGTATCACCTGTTCCAAGAGAATTCGGCCAAGCTCCGTCGCGACTTTCGACTCGCTTGATAAATCGACGCCGCGGGACGGATACTCCGAAAACACGTGCGCGGCTGCGGGCACAGCATCCCGCCGGACTATTTCTTTCAACGGCGGCCCTCTGATCTCCGGCCGACTCTCTGACACTCCGTCTAGCCACTTTAGTGCCTCCATTCCACGCCTCGCGAGGGAGGTGGAACGACGAGAGCGTGAACGTTTGTACGCTGTGCCCGGCTTTTAATAGGACCCAACGTCGCGGTACGCGTGGATCGATGAACTTTCGGTGGAAACCACGCCGCGCCGCGACGGGGATCGTGTTGTCTGCCTCCGACGACCGATCGACTGCTGATCCGCCAGTTCCGACCTCGAATAGACCAGCGAATCCGTCGACTTTTTCCCTCTAACGAATTACACGATTTTTTTCACACCGGCGAATGCCTCCGACCACTAAGAATTGTCTGCGATTCGATTCGGTTGCACGTGGCGATGCAATTTGAAGCATTCGAGGGGCAAAGTTGTTGAAATAAATTTCAGATAGATATCTTTGTCATTTTGTTTTTTTTTTCTTTGAAGGAGGGAATCGGGCGAAGAAGCGTCGCTGACGTCTTCGAACCGCGAACGCGTCGTAAATTTCCCGAATGCTCTCGTCGACGGTAATCACTTTGTGTCCCCTCTCTTAAGTTCATAAAGCATGCGGTATATTTTTCCACCGGAGATTTATCTTCGTGAAACAGCACCGATTTCTTAACGGCCGCCCGTTTGATGGAGCTGTATTTCAAGAGGCAGTTTTTTAATTCGCCAATCTGCCGGTCCTTTGAACCTTCTTGACGCGCGTGATCGAGATACAAGCTCCGGTCGGTCAAGTGAATGTAAACCGCAAACCTCAAAGATCCGTTTCATTTTTCGTGAAACGAATCAAATGCGATCCGCCGATTTCCCTTCGAAGCATCTTCGATTCCCTCGAAATAGTCTGAACACGCGAGGACTACGGTTCAATGGGAGCAGTCGCAATGAAATCCCGGCAAATTATCGGCGCTAACTGGTCCTGTATCCGCAATCATTCGTCTCTTTACGGGCCAACTTGCGCCGGGGCAGAACTTCGCCCCGGGGGTGAAATTACCGTCTATCTCGTTAGCTTTCGTTGCGCCTCCTTCGGTGCCCCGTTTCCATGGGTAGATTTCTTCCTCGCCTCTCCACAGCTTTCGTCAATCCACGAAATCTTTTCCATGCCCGAGATAATAGCTTTCGAATTTCTATAAATGCACGATTTGTTCCCTTTGCGAAATTACCAGCGGAAAAGATAGGGATTTCGATAGGTCCCATGCAGAAGACCAGAAAGTACCGGGGAACGGTAACTTGGTCGGCGGGGGATGGCTGATAACGGGTGGAAGAATACGATAAATATTTGAAGTTAACTAATAATAACGCCGGCCCGTCCTAATGGCACGGAGAGACGAAAAGACGCCGCGTCGCCGCCGACAGACGGCGACGACGACCACGACGACCGAGACGACGTCGACGGGAGAATCGCCCGCGCACGCTTTTACATAACGCATTAATGTCGTGCATTAAATGGACAAACTGCTCCGTACAGTGAACCATCTGGCAGGAAGTTATTATAAATGTGGCACGAGGCCGTGGCGGCGTTTGTCGCGATACGGAAAACCTCGGGAATGCAGCCGACTCTTTTTATAAATAATTCAAAAGTTCAAGGGGCCCAACTCCAAGGGGACGCAAAAATATTTTGTCGTCCCCCCCGTTGAGTTCGAAATAGAGTGGCGGAACCGAATGCACGCGGCACGTTGCTTTCAAGGCACTTTTCAACCCCATTTGTAATTAAACGTACTAAGAGACAGATCAACCCTTGATTTCGCTTCATAAATGATTGTTAGCTTGCACGAAAGCCAACGGGAATAAGGGAATTGGTTCGTTTAAGGGAATGATTAAATTCAGGACGAGAGCTCCCTGTAGAATCTTCGAGGGAACAGGATTTGTAAAACGTGGAACGACGACTTTAAAGTAGCAACGGTCCGAAGCGGGGGAAAATCGGCTCCGCTGGAGGAGGACCGCTTGGAACCATTGAAATGAGACTCGTTAAATCTACGTTCGTAAAAACGACGACAATAAACCCGGCCCGTAGTCGCGCAGCCGTTTTACGTCGATTTTTAACGCGACGCTCGGCGGCGGTTGCCAGCTCCGAAAGAACAAAGGCACAGTGCACGTATGTACGTGGTGCAAAAATAAAATCACCCCAGGGGAAACCAATTATGGGGCGTATTTCACGTCGCGGTGACAAGCAGGTGCAAACGGGCGGAGCGACACGCAATTTCCCTTCCAAAAATGCGATCGGCCAATTCCATGCCATATATCGTCGTCTCGTATGTCCCCAGGAATGTGACATTTTTTTGGGGAATTAACATTTTCGCTTTCGAATACGAGCAATTCGTTTCCGACGCAGATGCATCGTGACACGTTGCCGGGTCCGGTGGTCGAATTATCATAATTACGGAAACGGAACCGAAAAGAGGAGCGCGAAAGGGAGTCAGTAAAAAAAAAGAGATGTCGAGAATTGTTAAAGCGAAGCATTGGCTACATTAAATAATTTATATGCGTCAGGCTGTATATTTTCAATTCTAACTCCCGCGGACACTACGAGCTCCAACAGCAACGAAGTGGAAAGAGGGTGGGAAAAGTATGCATTATACGGGCACGATACTTGTCCAAGGAATGAACATGATGAATGAAAGAGTCAAACGATGGACCCGAAGCCGCTCACGTCCAAGGATTCGTCTGCGCGGTCGTTTTGCTCTCTCACCCCTTTTTTCCCGTATCTCTCTCTCCCTCTCTCTCTTTCTGGCCTTTGTCCCTTTTGCCCGACGTCTTTGACGGAGTCACAGCTTTGATATTCCTGCCAGAATATCCCACTTATAGTTAGTTCATAAGTTTCTACTTCTCTGCCCGGCCCCCTTTCTATCCTTTCTCTTCCCTTTTTTGTCCCGGCGTCCATTTCTCGCTTGCATCACCTTTCTTCACGAACCTCGACTTTCTACCACCCTGTGTTTCTAAATTCCACCTCCACCATGATCGTTCTCTAACACGGACGCGTAATATCTCGTCGTTTCTCAGCATCTCTTTGCCCGGTCTCCGCGCGGCGATGTTGAACGCTTTGAAACGTCCCCTCGTGGTGCTCGTGTCGCGCGCTAACGCGTGCTCCCGAGGATCTCCCACAACGCGTCGAGACGCAGGTCAGGGATGGAGCATCGAAATAAAGTTGACGCGACGCGTGACGGTGTCCACTGCTTCCCAACGTTTCGTCCCTTTAAACTGTTAAAGCAGTTCAGTAGCTGCAGCTACTTGAACTTTTTATGTTCATCGAGATTGATTTGTTTTGAAATAAAAGTGACGCCGACTCAATGCACTTCGTGCGACGAACCGTGGGCACGAGGTAGACAAAGGAAGGGGTGGCGTTTAAAATTGGTCAGGGCAAACGATCGACAGGAATTTCCAGGGGTCCCGAAACGATGGAGGTCTCGGATCGGAGCACGCCCAGTTTTTCGCTATTCCAATTAGCCGGGACCCTTGCGAACGTTTTATTTGGTAATTGATTGGTGTCGAGCGGACAGGAGTGGGAATTAATGAAGACGGTTAAGGGTAGGTGACGCTGAGCAGTTATTGGACCTCCGAATAATTTCACCGACGCTCTCGGATTTTATAGGCATTTAGCCGTTCGAGCAATTAGCACCGTCGAAATCATCGGCCGGGACGCAACACGAGTATTAACGCTATCGAACCGAAAATGTAACCAAAATTGAAAGTCTCGGCCGCTGTAGCGATAAAAATGGGTACACGACCCTTCTGCTTTATCGTCGATTAAGGGAAAGGAAACAGGATTATACCAGTATTGGCACTCGGGGAAAGAATGCGTGGGCAAAAGATAAGGATTCGATGGGCGACTATTGCACAGTGTTATCGTCTTTATCGAGTAGGCGAGGAAGAAAAAGACGTGTCTCTAAGCGAGCCCTCGATAGTCGCGGACGCACAGGTTTCAAGCTCGAAGGGGTCACTGAAATCCTCCTATACATATTCATGCCGAGTATTTACCTAAGGCCAGAAAAGAACTGTTAAGAACCGAGGCAGCGTATCGCGTTAACACGAGGGTCCTCGCGGAGATCCTACGAATACGTAGGTACAATATGCAAATGACATCGTTCCTGCCAGGGGAAACCTTTAAATCACGCATGGGAGCTACCAATAATAGGTTCGTAATACAAGGCAGAACTTCTATGCTCCGTTCCGTAGCAGTAAGAGTAGCAAAACGTCCCCGGTGTAAAAGGATCGCGTTCTAAGTACCGTAACGCGCAACGTCGGCCTTTCATCGGGCACGATTTGAGCAGGAATTAAAATAACAAATAGACGACCGAACGACGAGTGTTGCGGGTAATCAGCATACATTGTTGGCCGGATAGCAGCAAGTTTCTACAAGTGTCCAGTTCGTTAATCGCTCCCATAGAGTTTGGTCCATGCGTAGGATTACCGGACGCGTTATTAATACCAAGTCTCGCCGATCGGGTAAGAACAGTTGATCTTCCGACGCTTCGCGCAACACCGTATCTAGTCGAATTTGCATCTGATTATACCGGATGAAAGAAGAACAATCTCGCATCATCAGCAGTTCGCATAAAAAGGATCCTTTACGGAATTACACAGAGATACCTCTACCTACCACATGAACAAATTACGCTCTCGCAGGATTTCGGAGATCTCGCTTATTTAAATTTCTTCCCCGACCCACTTCCAACCTTATCTCCTCTGCCATTTCTCCAAACGGAGAAACGCGAAGAAAACGGAGAACACAGAGGCGAATCTCTTTTTTCTTTTCCCTTCATAACGAAAGCCCCGGTAAATTTATACATCACAATGCACCGCGCATCGCGGCCATTAACGCGTCGACGAGCGGAGGAACATGACGGTACGTACCGTGGTACATGAACCTCCGGGAAGAAACGGAGCTGCCCGTAGGCCAAGTACCAAAAAGGAGCCACGCCGTGCTTTTATCGCGAGTAATTCGGGCCACGATCGTACGTATACGGTGTCTAATAAATTCGTGAATGGCCAAGCAGCGACTGAAATGTCCTTACACACCCACGCGTGACGCACACGAACGATCGTGCGCGCTGGGTACTCTCCCTGATGGGTTTCCTCGTCGCGTTGTGTGCGCGCGTGCCTTCGCTCCGGAGGTTGTTGGCGTTGGTTCTCCGCGCTTAGGGTGGGTACCGAGCCGGCGAACCGACATGGGGGCACCCAGAGAGAGAGCGGATATTATCGCCAAACGTTAATTTGGTCGAGGCCCGGCCTACCTTCCAATTTTCGAGCCCTTACACGCCCACTTACGAGATTGTCCGTTAATGCTCCGAAACGTCGGGACGCGTTTTCGACGCCCGCGTTTTACCGCCACGGCGACGAGCTCCACGGGCTCCGGCGTGCATACGGCCGCATCTTGGCCGGGCATCTCTCTATGTAAGCTCTCTTAGCTTTGCGTACGCGACGAACACGCGCATACTTGCGAAGACAAATAGAGGCGCAACTGAAGCTTTCTAAGTGGCGAGGCTGACATGTAGGTCCGCGGATGGTAAATTTCTTGGCCTTCGAAAAGGGGTACTTTCCCGTCCTAAAAGTCTTCAATTAAATGAAGGCTCCGAAGTTGTAAATGCAGTCACTTGAAAAAAAAAATGAAAGCAAAATGAAAAGCTGTACTTTCTGTTGTAAGTGTATGCTCGAACCCCTCGTTACCATAGCCGCAGGCAAGATTGAACGGTGGAAGGCCACTCATTTGATCAACCCCCGTCTTGATAAAATTAAATCGAGCGTGTCGCGAAAGGGAGCATCGCGACCGATCGGCCGCTAAAGAAAACAGGGAAACCGTATATCAAGCGTGCCTTAACATTCCCCACGTGGACGCGGGCGCATCACACACGCCCGCGCCTAATTTATGTAACGCAGAACAAATATACTCGTGGCCGCATATACGCGCGTGCACGTAAAGCGCGGCCTGAGCAAGGAAAATAAATACGGGACGGGGAACAAGTGGAGCGGCCGCGAGAATAGTTCGCGCGACGATTCGTAGACCCGAAATAGGGGCGGCGTGAACAGCAGGAGACTTTGCTGCACCACCGTGCGCAACGCGGAATAGAAGAGCGTGTATTGTCGTGCGCGAGCTCCGTTGGAAAGAACCGGTTGTATAGGAACCGTCCTCCACCTTCTTCACCTCACTGTTCTTCTTCGTTACCTTGCTTTCTACTTATTCGCCGACCTTTCGTTCCTCTCCAAGTATCCAGCAAGCTCTGCTACATAATACAAGCGAGCACACTTGGCTGCGTATCGTAGGTACACTTACGTGGGGTTCCAACACCACGGGCGTCTACCTATCCGACGCTGGGTGCCTACGAGTCCGCGCCACGCCGTTTCTTTTTTTTCTTGTTTCTTCCCTTCCTAACCTGGCTACCGACGAACCCCGAGGGAACCGTGAACTCCTTCCGAAGACCCTCCGGGGGCGTTGGAATTTCGCGAACGTTTCACGAACATCCTAGGTTCCCGAGAGATCGATACGCGGAAACGGCTTAGATCTACTGCAACCCCTTCGACGATGTTCGTTGTGCCGCGATATGTATCTAACCGTACCGATAAGAACACATATGTTAATTGAAATAAGCTTTGTGAGGGAAGTTTAAATGATTGGTCGCTAATGGCTGATACTTTCTGTTGCAGATTTCGAATAGACAATACCGACCACATAATAGACGTGAACAAGAACAACGCGATGTTCGAGTACGATCAGGTGAACATCATATGTCCTGTGTACCAGCCGGGAACGTATGACGAGGATGCGGAGAAGTACATTATTTACAACGTGAGTAATTCAAACAGTCACGCATTTGTTGCCTCAAGAATCTTACGGAATCGAGGATATATCGGCCGCTCCAGCATAGCGGGATCAACAGATAAATCTAGTTACAAGGGCCGTCGACCCATTATGCGAACTAAAAAATTGTCCAACGGCTTAGCGGGCTGTTTAGACAGCTGTTGGAACTCGAGACTCGTTCGTTAACTTGCTCGTATGTATTTGAACCCCCAAGGATGGCTTCCGCTCGGTGGCCAACTTTTTAACACCACGAGGGGTTGCTCGAACGTTATTTCACCCTGCTCTTAAAAATATTCATAACCCAATATCGTCGCAACCGTTCCCGAATTAGTGACCGGCGTTCGCCCCTCGTAACGATGCGCGGCTGTGGAACGAAAAATGTTCTATTTCATATATCAAATTGTTGCTAGCTTCGCGGAAACGTCCCCTGTTCCTGCGAAAGCAGCAAACGCAAGCGCCACGAATCATCGTCAAGATCTAATCGGCGCCTCGGTATCTTTCCCCCCTCGAGTTGTCTCGATACTATTCCGACTGGAACAATAGATGCCTTCCCCCTGGCAATCGTGTATCGAGGTGGAATTAGCTGAGAAAGAAAAATCGGCTCGTTTCATCGCGAGATCTTATACGGAAAGGAACTTTCTTCGCAGTAGTCGATCACCGATTATGATCATCTGTACAGAGGTCTATTGTAATATAAACGTTCGAGCAGGGCATTCATACGTGACGAACGATAAAGTGAAGAATCCACCCGGGATCGTAATTTATACCCCCTGGTCGTTTCACAGGTGTCCAAGGAGGAGTACGAAACATGTCGGATAACGAATCCGAATCCGCGAACGATAGCGGTCTGCGATAAGCCGTACAAGATCAGGTACTTCACCATCACCTTCAGGCCGTTCACACCGCAGCCCGGAGGCCCGGAGTTTCTGCCGGGCCACGATTATTACTTCATCAGCACATCGTCCAAGGAGGACCTGCACAAACGTATCGGCGGACGGTGCAGCAGTAACAACATGAAGGTGGTGTTCAAGGTGTGCTGCGGCAACGATAGCGACAGCTCGTCGTCGTCGGCGACGTCGCGCAACAACTGTAAGTATTCGTTACTTCGTTCGTTCGTTCAATCGAGTCCCGTATCAACGTTCCCAGTAGCGCAAGTACTTCAAACTCCGACGAAGAAAGGGGAATCCGAAGAAGCATTCAACATAGTTTTACGTTTCCCACCCAGATCCGCCCTTAAATCGTGCAAATCCATATTCTAAGGGGGCCAATTACCGTAATCTGAATTTATGTTGCCCATGCCATTCCCGTCCGCGTTGTGCGCAGGTTGCCTACTTTTTAAGTATGGCACACGAATGAACCGAATCGAGAAGGGGCCGCGTCATAAATTCAACGTACCGTAATTAGCTACAAAGAGGAAGAACTTTCGTAAGCGATACGAACTCTATGCCGATTCCTTGGCCCTTTTGATCCCGATCCACCCATCCTCCCCCTGCCTCTGCTCTCCGGCGGCTTGTCTGTTCTGGTCCCCTTGTTAAATAATCCCTATCAATTATGATTCTTACTCGTGCACCATTCGTTGCGGTTAGGGGACCAACGCGGAGTCCCAAAGCACAATAGCTTGCACTATTTCATTCTAGCCCAGCTTCCTCTCATCCTAATTCGTTCCGAACGCCCTCCCAACACCTCCGCCACCTTCTCTGCTGCCGCCGACCCGACACTCGCCGGAGACGATTCATGCGCCGTAATGACTAGCTATTTCGTTGCCCGAGAACTCCCGTTTCTCTCTTTCTCTTGTCGACGTCTCGAGCATTCAAGATTCCACGAGTCTCCGCCGGTCGCGAAGTCCTCCCGCGACACCCTCCACTCTCGTGCTCGCGCGACCCGAGCGCCTGGGTGCGCGCTTGCGATGCTCCGCGATTGCTATCAGCGGCCGCGGAATCGCGAGAAATGTTAATCCCGCGGAAAATCTCACAGACGAGCTTCTCTCAGCCCAGCCGCGGCGAGAGACGTTTAACGTTGGCAATTAACCAGCGAAAATGCGAAGTTAATCTTCGACTTTGTCCCACCGGCGGAAGTTCGTAGGGTTGCGAATCCCCTCACGCGCGGCTAGAAATATTTGTTACTCCTTACGATCATCGCGGTCGCATCGGAGAATGAACTTCGGCCCGAGATAGCGAACGAGTGAATCCCTCTCTGAATAATTTCTAATCGATGGATAATATGAATTACCGTTCCGTCACGCGGAAATCCACGTTCCCATCGTTTTCCACATAACTCGCTGCGGTGGGAGTATCTACCGTGGATGATCGTATCAAACTTTTACGACCAGCATTCTCTTCCTAACTGTAACGGTTACTACACACGATAATATTATTGCGTATGACCGTCATAACCGGATAATCGACGCCGCGATTAAATAAAATTGAAGACCCGCAATTGTGCCCGCGTTTATGTTGCAACGTACCAAAAAGGTGCAGATTAAAAGCTTCATTGCTTGATCGTTGAACACATAAAACCGATCAATTGACGTAATATCAATCTTTTGCAAAAATAAACTTTTCCAGGTCCACACGAAAAACGTAAGAACGCGTTGCGGCCAATCTAACGGCATGGGAATAGAAGAAAAAGGAAAAAAATGTTAATTTTGATTTATGTGTTTGCAGCCGTAGCCGTGACCAGCAGCACCGCGCCGAGCAGCAGCTCGACCAGCACCGCAGTTTTGGGTGGAGGAGCCGCTGGACTGCCACCCCCGCCCCCGCCGAGCGTCCTCAAGGGCGGAGATCGATTCTACCCAGGGGGCAGCATTCATCATCATCACGATCATCATCAACCGGGCACGGCGGCGCCGACCCTGCCCCACGTGCCCCCTCCGGCCATCTACCCCGTGCATCCGCATCAGCCTCCGATTCACAATGGACCGCCATCCTCCTTGCCGCCCAAGACCTCGATCGGCCAGAAGAAGAAGAACAGTACGTATAACATCGCCCCACACCGCCTCTTGCCACCTGCTCTCTCTTTGCTCCGCGAAACGAGTTTCTCGATGCTCCTCTCGACCATTATCTCGGCCAATGATTCTCTCCTTTTTTCCCTGCCCCTCTTTACCTCCACCCTTCCCGCTTTACCTTTTTATTATTTTGCTTTGCGTACGCGAAATTTCTCTCGTCGTCGCCGCGTCTTGTCGAAATTAATCGTTGCGGAGAGAAGGGTCTGCCTTATTAGTCGACGCGAATTAGATTGTCTATAAAGTGCCTTCCGGTGGAACATCGCCGGTGTCGAGTTTAATTATCGGAACGTGCAGTGGTAGAAATTCGAATCGAAGTTGGATTAACGTTGCAGTTAAAGGATGCTTCCTAATCGGAAGTACTTGTCGCGTCGTACACACGCGACACGGCACGGAACGTGTTCTTTGTTCGGAACAAATGTATCCTTCCCTTTTGCCGGGGGTTGATAGTTATCGCTTTGTACCACAATTAGCGTTGCATAAAATTAAGATAGCAACTGATATTTCCCGCGTCTCCATCTTCCACGATAAATACGCGAGAGCAAGACTAAAGTGAACCGTGTCTGTGGAAGCTTCGCTCGTGAACTTACCGTTACCTGCTTGAACGTGACGGATCATTGCGTGCCGAACAATCATTTTACGTGACTCATTCGACTTATCGTTCGGTCGCATTAAGTTGGCTAAAGTAAATAACGAGCAAACAAATATTAACGAGACCTCGAGTTACATCGTTCCTCATCGTGTACCCTGTTTCATATAAATTATAACGAAATGCCCGGCCACATGTGAGGCTTTCGAATTGATACCCCCCTTGCACCCTAAATGGGTGATTCTACTTTTACATTTACACCGGCCGACCCCACGTTTACGCCTACTTTTAGATAAAAAGGAAAATGATTGATCGGTCATGGCAGTGAACAGAAGACGCTACTCATGGAATTCGAAATGGAAAGGGCTTAATAGAGTAAGGGACACCGCCGGTTCTAAATAAAACACGTGTCAGCTGGCGGACAATCAGACGCAACGGAGAATCGAATTCGTGGGTTTCTGGTCGACGACCATCTGTCGGTCGCGGTGCTTCTCCTGTCGTCGCTCACAATAATTTGACTACAAAATATGCCCTCGGATGCGCACACATTCCCACCTCACCGATAGTTACGACACGGTCATTAACAAGGCGCCGCTTGCACGGACTCGAGAAGCGACAGGGAGTTCGTGTTCCCGAAGTGTCGAATTGAAATTACTCGACGCGTCCGTTCCGCCTTCCATCGTAATAACGAGCCGAATATTTCGATGCTATCGAACTCGTTCCCCGAAATCCCGCGGTGTCCAATGGAATTCACGTAGTCATTCATGGATAATGATGCTTCCCATCGCGATCGGGGAACGCGTGTTCGTTGTAAGAAAGGATAAAAGTTCACGGCGAACTACTCAATCACGAGCCGGAACTGTGATTGAAGTGGATCGTTTCGTGGCTTTCCTGAACAACACAATTTTTTTGGGGGGAGGTCAACCGCTTGTTAAAATGTAGCAACTAACGTTCTCTTGGCAGTTTCAAGTATCCTTAAGTATAAACTCACCGCGCGGACATATTAAGACACTAAGAATCATTGGCTGTGTAAGGAGTGTAATCAAGGAAACGGTAGTTAATGCGCGGGGCCCCTTTTCCCCATTCATAATTGCGCGCGGAGCGTTCCCGTTTCCGCGACGCATCATTAAATGCAATTGAACAGAAGGCAAAAACTTGTTAATCGGATCAACTAAACCTGACGCACCATATTTAAATCGTTTATCCCCCGAACCAGCTGTTCACCAATATATTCATCGCCTTCCACGATAATGTTAAACCAACTTGTGTAATCATAGTACTATAAATAATGATGATTCTTTTCTGCCAACAGAGGAATATTCGGACCACCCGAACGAAGTGGTGAAGAACGAAGAGCTGACGTACAACGGGGCGAGCTCCATCCGAGATCGGTACAGGCAGCAGGCGTTGGTGCTGACGGGATGCTTGCTGATCAGCGTGATCCTGCCGCAGTTGTTGCGGTGAAGCGACAAACGCCAGCGACGAGAACGTATATCCCATACGTCGAAACCCCTTTTTCTGTGATTATCCTACGTTTAATTAATTTCTTGAGGCACGCGTGTGCGCGGCCGCCCCTCGATCGTGGAAATAGATGCGCACGATTTATGGTCGGACTGCCTCGAGAGAGAGAGAACGAGACAAAAATTTCATCGGGATGGAAGGAAGAGGAGAGACAAAAGTGTACGCGAAAATGAAGAAAGAAGGCATGGCTGAGAGGAGTTGGAAGAAAGGAAATGTCAAGAGAAGAGACACACACGCACGACGCACGAGCAGGCAACGCCATAATTTTGAAGATCATTCGAAAACGAAAGACGTGGGTAGTAAGAATACAAAGAGAAACAAGGAGAAACGCTACTACTACTAGACACTATTATAGTATGCCCACTATTATCACTACTATAAATGGTAGTCGTATTGGTTGTCCTTCTTATCATTACCGCTAATTCTATATAGGTATTTATTCGACATACGAGGAAAGAGAAAACGAAGTCGTGGACAGCGTGCTAACTATCCTCGAGCGAGAGTACGCGGGGTACGTAGACGCGCGTCCGTCAGAGAAGCACGAGAACTCTTCCTTTCTCGGATAAACTTCGATCAGATCGTACGACTGGCCGGCGACGTTGATCGACGAACGGTCCTTAGTCCGAAGGGTTCTTATCACGCGAACAAGGATCGAGCGAGGGTGTCACCCCTTCGCGGTGATTCTCAATACTTCTGTGGAGAACCAATTACTGAGTAGTAATTGTGGTTTCGATTATTTGCGATTCTTCGAAATATTATTTGTCCCTCTTCGAAATACCTACGATCAGTCACGATCAGTTCCCGCGATCGGAAGGAAAGATTAATTAATCGCGATTCGCACGGAACAACGTTACGACGCAAGGATCGTTCGAGTCGCGCGAGGAGTCGCAAACAGGGTAATTAGCACGCGTGTAAATAAATTCCTAATGAATATGTACAAGTGGCTCTTGCCCCGTCCCTGGTGCAAGGAAATTTAAGGAGAGTGCCGTATACTAGGTAAATCTTATATATGACACGCGTGAGAGAGTGCGATGCGGAATGAATGCGTAAAATACGTGTGCGCGTAGTTGCGAAAGAATTACGAGGACACGTGCTCCGATGTCACAAAAACTGTATAAAATGCGACGAACTGTAAGTTCCGGTTCCGGTGTGTTCTCGTAATCGCAACGCTATCGCGCGGCGACTTCGTCGACGTAAGAAGTCCGCGAATTTCCTCGCTTCGTACGAAGAGGAGAAGCGCGGCGAACGGATGGGGATACGCGTGAAAGCGAGAGACTGATCTCGTTGCGAGATACGGACATTTTTGTATTATAGTTGTACCATACCGAACTCTATTCTATAGATCTGTATTATATTTATTATCCGCTATCATTACGCTACGAATAATCACACTCGATATTCTATATATTTACTAGTAAAAGAAAAAAAATATCAAATTTAATAGCGAATAAATTGCGTGTTCGGCGGGGTAATGAAGAAAACAAGAAAGAATGTCGCGAGCAAAAACGATGAATATTCACGACTAACCTGTCCATCATCGATTCCGCCGTTGTTTTCTTTTTTTTTCTTTATTTAAGTTTCCCTCGTGGCACTATCGCTGGAAAACACGTCGTATTGGTCCTGCGCGATCGTCGGTTCCATTGTATCGCCCGTCGCACTAAATCGCCTTCTCTTCGGTTGTCCATATAATTCCTGTTCTTTTTTTTCCCCATACTCTATTTATTGTACACCGCCGCGCAGACTTCGTTTCCATGTACACGCGGGCAGCCGAACGTGCGCGCATTATGCAGACCGCATTTATTTCGAGAATGTACAGGATCACATGTATACATGCACGGTGGTCATCGAGCGATCCCGCTCCGACTCGTCTCGCGTACGGAACAACCCCTTCTTCGCTGAGGCACGCAAGCTCCGTTCAAGATCGCAGTCCATTTGCGCGACGAACGTCTCGTTTCCCTGTGAATCGCGAGCTCCCGTCTCGCGCCCTCGCGATCCGTGATTTCTGTTAAGCCCGCGATAACACTGCCATAGCCGTACACAGTGGCCGTAAGCTACGATACGGATCTCGAATTCGAATCACGCGAAACGCATCGCGCCGGTAATGCGTTGCACAGCGCGCGCGCGCGCGAGCAATTCGTGCATCGTCGTCGTGTAATTTGTGAATTCTACACCGCGTCCCCGCGAATCGTACAATATTGCCGGCGCGACCACGCCACGATTGCTTCGCTTCGTAACGAGCGTGCCACGCATCCGTGGGCTCGCGTGCATCGCCCCATTCCGGGACGCGAATTCGTCGTTTCGCCCTGCACACAGACGTAACACATTTTTTCTTCGTCGACGCATCCGGCTCGACGGCCATCGATTTCACAAACCGATATACACAGTGGATATATTCGTAAACTGGACTCAAAAGTGGATCCGCGAAGAGCGGTGCGAACGCAGCTCGACACGCGTGCATACAGTTCTTTGTACAATTGCGGATATACGCGTACAGGTCGAAGGAGAATCGTTGTAGAACGCGAAGGAGCGGAGCAACGACGAGGGAGTAATCGTTTCGCGTTGACCACCGGGGAAAAGGGAAAAGAACACCGAGCGGCGACTAGAGTAACGAATGAAATGTTGTAAATACGAATATGCGGAGAGAATTAGATATCGCGTTAAGAGAGAATGTGTGAGAAATTGAGTGTTTGAGAGAGAGAGAGAGAGAGAGAGAGAGAGAGAGAGAGAGAGAGAGAGAGAGAGAGATGAAGAGACCCCGAAATTCCGAATCATAGATAATAAAGGAGAGGAAACGTATTCTTATGAAGGCTGCTCGATTGACCGACTCGTTTTCATCGCATCGTTCATTGATGGTTCCACGTCCTTTAATCGTACATGCATACCGCGACAAACCAGTGAATAAATCAATGACCAACGATCAGCCGCGGATAATTGATTCCGAAGGGAAACGGCGGAAATGAAATGCGTGTATAATGTTATCCATTACAGTATTGTAAGCCTAAGTATTACATTGCCTACGATCCACGTCTGTTTGTCTGTCTGTCCGTTCGTCTGTCTACACTTTGTACTTTTCACCCATGTGTTTAATCGCAATAGCAGTTTCTTCATACTCGGTACGAGCGATCGATGACGGAAAACATACGGTCGCTACGATACTAAGCTCCACGATTCTTAGCATATAGATTCCACGATAATCATTTTCGTTTCGTTACGATAGCTATTACGAAGAAGTCTGGTTTTTTAGGTTCCCTCTAGTCGTTTTTTCGTTCACACGAATGTCACACGTGGAATTGTAATGTCAGCCGCTGATCAACCCGCAAATCGAAACCCAAAGACAATCATCTTGCACCGTTGTAAAAAAAAAGGGGTGTTCGAAACGCCTCAGTTGTAGAACAGAAAACATATGGTTATTGACTCTCTTACACTTTACAAGTCATTAATAAATGAGTATAAAACATGTTTCTCGTACGTACAAGTTCGATTTGCGTGTCTCAGGGGGATATTGCATACACACACACACACACGCACACGTACGTTCGTAATGGAACTCAAAACGAGTTTCAATACGATCGTTCGGATCGCGATCGACAAGATCAATGCAATGATTGCAATTGCACATTTCGAATCGTGGGGCGTTATCGGTTAGGACTTAGGGCGGCGAATTATCGATCGACTCGATAGCGAATTAATCAGAGCCGGAGCGTGAAAGCTCGTAATCAATTAAACATAAATGCAATAGCAATGCAGCAAAGTTACGCATAGATCCAATGTGAATGGTACTCATTCTTACGGACGATAGGTGAATACGATATAACAATAATAATATAGACTCGAACTATCGATAGAAAATAGACAAGGTCACTCACTGCAATTTATCTTTATTTTTTTATCCCCTCATTTCTTTACGTTTTCGATCGATCCGATCCGATGCACCGATATCCCACGATCCATCCGCAACCCCTTACGACCATCGGACCCAGCGACGTGAAACGCTGCTACCTCGTTCGCGTTATTTTTGTAACCGTGAACGGGGACGAGCATCGGTTAAGGTGTATTCGAATCGTTAGTAGAATGTATACGTAGTTACTCGATGTATAATAGAAAATTGAATGCATCGGCGTGACACAAGCAGCACAGGGATAATCGTAACGTCGACGAGCCGAGGGTAACGATTAATTAGATCGCGTGTTAAGATATTAGTCTTTGCTGTTAATTGCGTCTACACACAGGTGAATAAGCGAATACACGTATCTGTCGGTCGCACGTTTCCGAACAGGCGTATAAAGAACAAGACGGAGGAGCAGCTTTCACGTCCTTTTTTTTTTGTTTCTTTCTATTTCGATCCAAAGAATTTTATCGTTGATTTTCGCTATTTCATTGTGTTATCCTCTCGTGTGCGTGTTTAGGAACAATGTCAGGAGGGAGGATTAGAGGTGTCTTCTTTTACAACACGTGACTCTCTCGTTGCGTACGCAAAGGACTTGTTCCTCTCTTCTCGAGACAGATAGCAAAAGGGGGACGAGACGAATATGCGAAGAGATAGGGGAGGAGCAGAGAAATTGAAGAATGGTCGATCAAATTACATCCACCGCGCCGAATTAACACCGCCGCGGATTTGTCGAGCGTGACAAAAAGAGAGAGAGAAAAAAAAAGAGAATGGGATCGAGATGATTTCGTAGGTACGTCGTTGTAAATAAAGGAAAGAAGATGAACGATCAGTAACGATAACACGATGAAATTTATATTAAATACATAGCAAGTAACGAGGATAGGTTTCTAATAACGATTTATCATAAAAGTGAATGTACGTTGATGTCTAAGATTTTTAACAAGATGGAAGGAAAAAATAATGAAAAAAACGCAAAGCGGTTAATTATTAAACTAATGGTTAATTAACTCATAACCGAGAAACACACGAGTACTAATTAAACAGGGGGAGCTGTTGAATATTACAGAGCCACACTCTTTTTTAGCCAGGTCATGAATTCTCTCACGTTGCATATTATTAATTTTGTAACAGGTACAATTACATGACACATACGATCACGGTCACGGATGCCGCACACCGCGGGCGCCGCGTTATTACCGCTCAGTGCGCAGTTAGATCATTTCTTTTCTCGGTCTCCCAAACGCGCGGTGCACACGGGACAAAAGTTATCCAGAGATGATATCACGAAGAGTCTATTGGATTGATCGTTGCAACGGATAGCGACTGATTTGGGAGAAGAGACTGCCGAAGGGGTAGTTCGCTCGACCATAGCGTTGCCTGACAATCAAACGGTCCAAGATATCGGTTTTTCTTCGGCACAGCAACATTTTTCTTTTAAATGACGAGAGAAACAGAATCCGCGGCAAGATGCAGCTCGGTCCATGTGTGGCGTTCGTGAACGGGATCTAATTATAGGTTGCGTGTGCTCACCAAGTATGCACGTTCAGTACAGTACAGTCGATCATTACAAAGCATTACCGATACAATTACAAAGTAGAGTAGCGTTCATAATGGTAGTCCACTTGTAGCGAAATAGTAATAAACAAGTCCGACGCAGGCAAATGAAAGAAACAAACTGGGAATAAAGACATAATCGCAAAAAGACGAAAAATTACAGGTGAACCGTGAAACACGCAACACCAGCAAACGTGCTTCGATCTTCGTGAAGTAATAACATGCAAAAAAAAAAACACGCGCGCACACACACTTAACACACACGGATAATTATACATATTGCCACCGTATTACAGAATACGAGCGATCGTACCCTTTACGAGGCTCCGCGAAGTAAATTAAAAAGAAAAAAAAAGGCATGCACGTTTAAATTGTGTACACGGACGATACAAACACACGATACACATTACACACACACGCACGCAAAAGCGACGCAATTTCGACGGCCACTCGCGGTGAGGAAGATGCATATGAAGAGTGAAGAGAGTCGGCGTCGCCCGATTTATATAGCTATATTGTATTATGTATGTCGATATACGGCCACATATATCGATGGAAAACGAAAGTAAAACAAACGAAAGAAAATACCAAAAAAAAAAAAAAAAAAAAAAAATATGAAGAAGTAACTGGGATAAAAATGTTAAAATGCCGGACAGGGAGACCGGGCGTCCCCCGTTATTAAATTACGATACCACGTACATATTCACTCGCATACTTACATGTACAGAGTATAAATCGCACGCTCACGACGGACACGCGTCAGCGTTCGAGCGTTTCATTTTACGAAAGTACCTTGCGCGAGTCGTCTCGAATCGTTTAAATGCAGACAAAACGAGGAAGAAGAAGAAGAAGAAGAAGAAGGGCTCCCTCGATGGACGAGAGAACCAGGGTATCGGGGCGCGCTAGTTCGCGGATTCGGCCAAGAGATTCGCCCCTTCGCTTTCTTTAATTCGCGTTTGAAAAGCCATCAGCGACGAGCAGCTTTATTTCGCTTGGGTCGCGCGAATCGAGGGATTCACGGGGTTGGGCGGTGGCGAATGGTACATTTGGGGAAATCGCGTGTCGCGTCCGTTTCGTTGAATCCTCGACAGGCATTAATGAGTTCCTGGAATGAAATTGGTTGTAAAAAGAGAATTATATTTAAACGTGCGCTGCCTGTTTGATTCGAATGATTCCGACCGCGTCTCGTGAATCCCTTCGCGTTCGCATGGAAGTGCTATTACTTTTGAAACGAGCGCAAATACTGGCACGCGCTTTGCAAGAGGGTTGATCGGTAGGCTTCATTACGTTCCTTATCGAAGCTCAAATTTTCTCATGCCGATCGCTTGTCGCTTTCCTTTTCGTATACGCTGTAATCGATTCGATGGGTTTCAGTTGCTGTAAAAAGCGAGCGTAAATTCTAACGCACAGACGCGAAGCCGCGAATTTCTCTTGCGTCGCGGGGAATCTCGAGCGAAACGCAATTAAACGAAGTACCGCTACTTGGAAATTTTCCCATCGTCGGTACCCTTGGAGGGAAAATTGCTAACTGACGTGATCGTAATTATTTGTTAATCTCATCCTGCTAAGCGAATGCGAAAAGGTCATGGAAGCTGTACCTGTGTACCGTACAGGGGAATGTGAATGCACAGCGGAAGCTGATGTCCGGTTTTATCGCCATTGTTGAATTCCGCGAGTCTTTCAATGCTGATCATATTATAAATCGCTCCGATTCATCGTCCATCCGAGAACAAGCACGCTACATTCATGAACAATGCATTTTACAGAGCACGTAACATCCAACCGCTCATCCAATGATTCATGTGTAGGGATGATAGCCAATTAATTGTATCGCTTTACAAATTCGAGAGAGGTAGTCCTTTAAAATCGCGGATCACATTTGCTGAAATAACAATTAATTTTTATACGTAAACTTTAATAATATGTCAGAAAATTGCAGTTAAAATAAGCTCGATATTAACTCCGTAACTAATTGTAAGACTGATTTCACCGATTTATCGTTTCGCGTTCCATAAAGATAAAAGTTCCGCGCGTTATATATTTCATTTTAATGACAAGGCATACGCTTCATTCGTATATTTCGTCTAATTTAAATGCAGTGTTTGTATAATTAATCAGAAAGATTTGTCTATACTGTAAAAATACTTTACACTATTATTTTAGCAGTGAAACATCGGGATGGCGTAATTTCTTGCGCGAAGTGACAATTGGTGGAGTTACTTGGCAATTCTTCTCGCGGATGTAACGTGCTTTGTGAGATCGGATGTACATAAATATCGTAACGCGTAATAGAGAGAAAAACCCCGCGGCAGCGTGCAGTATACGAGATCCGTCGATTCACGATGGCCGGAGAAGAAAAATGATTATGTTTCGAGCCGCGTCGCCGTTCTCACGGACACGCGACCATGCCACTTGTTTCGATCGACTCGATCCGATTGAATTATGAACCTCCGATTCGCCTAACGCTCTATCATCAGCGGTGCGTATGCCTCACGGGCAACGAATCTCTGGACTTACCCGCCAAGCGACTCGCGGCGGACAATAGTATACTCCACGATCGCAATTGTTTTAAGTGTAATTACGTAGGACAGGACTTATAAATCGACGGGAGAACGGAAAACGAACGATACATCTTAAAGTGCTAGGCGAACGGAACCGGCTCCCTATCTCTGACTCGTAAGGTCTGTTCGAACTGTTGCTTATCATCGTTTTCAGGATTGCAAAAAGAAGAATGATATTGTCATACGTTCGCGTGAAACATTTCTGCGGTGCAAAATTTCGCGGGCCGATATCTGCCTGTTCGCAAGATGAGAAAACTCAGTTCCTCTGTGAGACGCGTTGAGTCGCGCTTTTTTCGGAGACTAAATCGTTGTACGATTGTTTGTATAGGACAAGTTTTATATTATAAAGGGGCGATGCGGAAATATGTTGAGTGTGCTTGTGTGCTGTATGATTTCCGGCGTTTACGATATTCGCCCGCGATCGTGTTCAAATAAGTCTTGTCTTACACGTTTGCGCGCGTTGCGCTTGGGCCATCGGGGAAACACACTCGGCAACTTGCGTATTTCTTCTCCAACCGGCACCGCTGGTAAAAACGATAATTCCGACAGTGTAAACGGCCTATTTCGGGATGATAGCGTTAAATAGTTAGCGCTAGACCGGTCCCGTTCTTTTGCCATCGCTTTTCTTCCTCAGTGCCGGGCGATCTAAACGCACGCATCATTAATAATTGCTTGCCGATTTTGGATAAAAGTTCAATTAATTTGCCAAAAAAAAAAAAAAAGAAAATGCGACGGATTCGCGAACGAAATGATGAGTCAAAGGAACTGTAGGAAAGAGCGATGCTTGATTGGAACGCGTGCAGATCTCGAGGATTAAGCGATTCGGGATAGCGCGAAACTAACGAGGCGAAAGGGAATCATTTAGGGCAACGGGTGTCGTAGGATTACGTAAATTTCTCGTGAAAATAATAAAGCCAGTGGAGAAGAAAGTAGTCGGGCGGAAGGCAATGCTGCTTCGTTCACCTGTGCGGAAAGTATGCTCACGGTCCTAAAGTCCTAATTAAAAGTCGAAAGGGGGAGGAAACAGCACTGAACGAAGCACGCGAAAGGGTGGAAGAAAAGACATATTAAGGGAGGCCTACGGTTGTCGCACTCGTTTGTCGATGCGAATGAAATACGTGTCGATTTGATTTGTCATATGTACACGGTGAGCCCGAGGTTCGTGCTAGGGTGCGTTTACGAGGAAAATCGAAGGAGAGATCCATCGAGATCGATGTCCGGACCGCTCCTTTCTCGCGAGGGCTAACAATTCATGTTCTCGGCGGCGATCATTGTTATTATACGGACGAACTCAAGACGGCATGGTATACAAGACTAAAAACCAAGACCTAAAATGGGGACATAATATTTTATAACTCAACTTTTGTACAGAATAAATAAATACTTGTACTGTGGACCAATATTTCTTTTATTTCATTCGCACGTCGACGGGGTTCAATTACGCGGTGAAAAGTATATTCGCTTGACATTTCAGGACACTTGGCGGGGGCTGTACCGGGATAATAAATTATTGCCAGCAGCTATAAAATAATAAACAGTGTTCTCTTTAATATAGAATAAAAATTGTTTAGACGAAATGTACAAAAAACTGTACGACCTCCATATAACTATTCAGGTTTGATATACAAGTCCGCTGTGCTTCATTTTATGCAGGCTATTTATTTTTCGTTTGAATCAACGGTATCACGACAATGCTATTTTTCGCTTCTGGTATGCGCCACCATCTTCCCAGTTTGTGCTCTTGGCCGACTCCAGCGATAAGCTGGCTTCCATCCGGAGAAAAGCATAACGCATTGATGAAACCAGTCAAGTGAATTTCGAATAATGGATCCAACGATCTGAAAGAGTCGCTGCACTGCCATAATCTGACAACTCCGTTTCGCGAACCTATAATCAGTAAATACAGAGAATTAATTACATCGCTCTTTGTTCGTTTTTTCTTTCTTTAATATACGAAACGTTTAGTACCTGACGCGACTAGGTCTGTGTTCAGTAGAGTAGCTATACTCGAAATCCACATCGGCTGATTGTTACTTTCATCCCTTCCGTGTGCGTCAGGTACAGAGCACAATGGTTTCTTCTTTAAGCAACCCCAGACGCATAACTGTCCATCGTCCCCGCAACTGAAAAAGTTCTCCTCGTTGATCAGCTTTACAGTGTCTATGCTGCCGCCGTGTCCGTTGAATATAAGCTGTGACTCTTCCACGATCTTCCATATACGAACTGTGCCATCAAAACCGCCACTGGTGATGGCTCGTTCTCGAGCAAGCGCGTCAATCGACGTTATCCCGCTTTGATGTCCAAATCTAACAAAATGATCAACATCACACTACTTCTAAGAACCAGAAGAATCGCATTAACGAAATACGTACAGCGGAAAGGGAAACACTTACAGAGATTCGACATACGCCATATCATCTAGATTCCATACTTTCACGCTTCTATCCTCGGAAGCGGAGTACAACGTATGCGTGTCTTTACGGAAAACTAGACCAGTAACACTACCCCTATGCCCCTGTAGATTTTTTAGATGGTTTAAGGTATCTCCACAGAATACCTTCACGTCCTTGCAACCACTATCTCCTACTACCTTTAAGTATGAAAATAGAAATTTATATATGCTTTTAAAGTAAAAGGGGATTGTAAAAGAAGTTAGAATACAGCCTTACCAAAAATTTACCATCACTGCTAACTGCTAGGCATTGTATACATTTCATTCCATCCTGTGCTTTTCTCTTTCCCTTAATGGCCTTCAATTTTGCCCTTTCCTTTAAAGACCCTGTTACATAATATACATTAGTATGAAGTTTCTTGCTAGAATGTCTTCACTCATTTTTTAGTCAGAAATGACATACATTTTACTAAACTACCATCCTTAGAACCAGAATATAAGAACTTTCCATTACTGGAGAGACATAAACAAGTAATTGAACTTTTATGTTCTTTGCATCTTAAAATAATTGGTTCGGCGTGACTGATATAATTTGAGGCTACAGTTTTCCGCAACCTTCCTTTCTCTTCTAAATATTCTTCTTGCAATCTTCTCGCCACTGCACCTTGCTCGAATTCGACTCTGTCCTTTTCTAGATTTTATAGAAGCAATGTTAATACGAGAACCAAGCGATGTAAAGAATATCTTACTCAAATCTTACCTTCCTCCTCAATTTTCTCCAGATATTTCTTTGCGAGTCTCACACGCTTTTCTTGTGCAGTCTCTTCGTCATTTTCAGTGTCATACTCCTCGTTTCTAAGGTGTTTAATTATGATTAACTGCATCTCACAAAATTAATTGCAATATATTATTTACCTCTGGTTTTCTTCCGCAAGTTCTTCATCCGTACTGGCAATACTCTCATTGTCATCGGGCACAGATTTGCTCACAGCTTTTTTCTTTTCCTTTGTTGCCCCAACATGACCATTTAACTAAAAAATTGCAGGCAAATACAGTCTACATGGGTCAAAGTAATTGTGTTTTGTTCAATTTTCTAATAACATGATTTAAAACATTAAAGGCTACGTATCATATTTTACATTCATACTTTGTATACCTTTCTTTTAGCTCCTCTTGTTTTCTGTGTATTTCGAATAAAAAATGACATGTTTCCAAATTAATTTTTCAAACCTATTTTAACCTATTCTAACTTAACCACATGGCATGTAATTACTGAATATAAACACGTGCTGCCAACCATAATACTTGCACTAGGGTGAAGAAATATCGATAGTCACCGCTTTTGAAAACTATCCTTGTTTTCACTATCGATAGTTAGATTTCTATAATAGTATAGAAGCGCCAATCAGGCCGACAAACTGTAAAACTTGTCGAATGCAATTTCTAACCTAATAATAGTCGTTTTAAAGTTTAATTCCATTCGTTTCGTACGTCAAATGAAAAGAACAATGAGCTTAATGATTGAATGAACTAAATAAATAATACATTTCAGAATTCATAAATTCAAAGCGATGCAAAAGCGATGATGACATTGGAATAGTATGTACATGCGCACATACAATATCATCGGTCTCCCCACTATCGTATATAGATATACTTATGTACACTAATGCATACATATGTATTGTTAGTAATTCATCAAGTGTTCAAAAATTGTTTTTGAAAGTCTTACAAATCCAAGGCAAATATTGAGGGTTTGCTTCTTTGGAGCATCAGAAAGGAATCATGCCACAAAAGCAGAGGGTGCTTATGATTTGTTTAGGTAAAATTTAGGCTAAAGAAATATGAAATGTAAGAAATAGTAGACGGTAACAGTATGAGGCATGGCATTTATTTGCAGGAAATATTTGTCGGTCGCCTATTGCAGAGGCAGTTTTCAGGGATCAGATAAATAAATTAGAACTAAACGATTCGTGGGAAGTAGAAAGCGCAGCTCTAATAGGATATCATACAGGTAAAAATCCGGATCATAGAGCTATGTCTACGTTAAAAGAGAAGGGTATCACTAATTATTCCCACAAAGCACGACCAGTAAGTTTATATCCATAGGAAATATGTTTTGTTATGAACTTTGATATATTCTGGCTATTACAGATTACCACAGATGATTTTACTAAATTCGATTGGATATTCGGTATGGATAACAGCAACATTCAGGAATTAAATAGTATGAAACCCCGCAATTGCAATGCTAAAATTGAGCTTCTCGGAAAATATGATCCACAAGGAGAAACCATAATAAGAGATCCCTATTATGTAAATAGTCCAATACAATTTTGTTATTTTAACTTAAGATCTTGTGTTGTATATTACAGGGTAATGGCTAAATTTATAGAAATCTTAATTGCAGGATAGCAACAGTACCGGATTCCACAAGGCATATGAGCAATGCGTGCGAAGTATAAAATCCTTTCTGGAGCAGCATAAAGGTATTAGCTATTTTAAAAAACTTCTGATGACACGATAATTATAATACGGAACGCATATTATAGTAAGCTTTCTTATTTCCAGACAACAGATCATGATCAAATTGAATCCTAGGAACATCTCTTAAAATGATTAAAAAGAAATGTGCATGTATTGAAGGATAATAAATACTTATAGTAAGAATCGAGTAATGATCTGTTACTATCATTTGTAGATACTTTTTCCACCAAGCTTCTCATTAATGTTTTTAATGATTGAAATTAATGCTTTAAACTGTTATCGTATTAATGCACAGTTCGTAATACACGTGGTACACATTTTAATTCACGCATTCTTCGCATCTGTATAACTATTTATACAAGTGATACTTATATGTGCAGGAAGTATCTATATTTATTTTGTTTAGCGAAGCTTTTTGCCATAACCTTAAGAAAAATTTGCATGTTCTTTTTAAACAGTAGAAGATAATCATTTAATTTCCTAAAATTGATAAAGTGGAATATGACAGCAAAGAAGAGTGTGTTGATGGTATGCTTAGGTATGACAAGGAATATAAACCACCCTTTAAAAATTCCAATTAAAAAATATGTTTCAGTAGATCAACTCCCAATTTTAGGAAACAGCTGTCGTTCTCCAATAGCGGAAGCAATATTTTGGGAACAAATAAAAAGGATGGACCTTTCTGATTTTTGGGAAGTGGATAGTGCTGCACTTTTAGATTATCATGTAGGTAATGGACCAGAGCCTAGAACCATAGCTACACTTAAACAACGAGGCATCACGCAATATACTCATACAGCAAGACAGGTAACAAGTAATAATACTTTTTAAGGTAAGTTTAATAACGACGTAATATATTTGCTTATATATTCAGATAACGAAAGAAGACTTCTATAAATTTGATTGGATATTAGGAATGGACACTGGAATAGTTTATGACCTGTATCAAATGCAACCAGAAGACAGCCAAGCAAAAATTGAGCTCCTTGGAAAATACGACCCAAGTGGAGAATTAAATATACGAGATCCGCTGTTTGTGAGTATCATTCACGTTTAAGTATTACTATTCGATGTACTTTAAATACATTGTTATATGATTTAATATGCTGTTAAATCTAGGATGCTGACAGTGCTGGATTTGAGAAAGCATTTGACCAAGCTACAACAAGCATAAAAGAATTTCTGGAACGGCATAATGTACGGTTGTAATTGCCGCAAGTAACTCGTACAAGTAAAGATATAAAACATCTGCATACGGTAAGGCAATCGGCCAAAATTTAAGTGCTAACAATATAAATCATTTCACTTTACGTCCGCCTACGTACACTGCAACTATATTACGATCATCTCCAGAGTATATAAACTTTTGTAGTTGCTCTTCTAGACTATTATTTGCTAAATTATTTAAGGGCCCAACATTTGTATCCACAATCAGAGCATCAAATTCTTTACCTTGTTCGAAATTTCCTGTTACGCTGTTCATGCCAAGTGCTAAAAAGACATCATTGCATTCGAAATAAATTCAACAAGTATTGAACATAATTCTGTACTAATTTGTCAAGTAACATACCTTTTGCTCCTCCCAATGTAGCCATGTGAAAAACATCTTTATAATTAATTGCTTCGTAATTATCTTTAGTGAAGGACAAATGGGTAGATACTTGTAAGGCTTGTCTCATTGCATCTAACATACTACAACTTTGTCCTCCAGCAACATCTATACAGAAAGTATATTGGTGTATCATCACAAAATCGTGGTTGAATTGCTAAGTAGCATCTATTTCTTTATACCAGTTCCAAGGCCTATCTTCAACCCCTTGTTTTTCAGTCTTTGCACATCGCAGAGCCCACTTTTCAAACATGTATTTGACGATGGACAATGCGCAACTGCTGTACCACGTTCTTTTAATAATTCAATTTCATCGTCTGTGAGATATATTCCGTGAGCCAGTACTGTCTACAAATATCAGAAAGTTAAACAATTCGTATGCTTGTACATAATGCTTATTATCTTCGTTAGCAAACCTTATCTGTAAGAAGACCAGCTTCATTATACACAGATGCATACGAAGGATATTCCGGAAACCTTTCTTTCACAACTCTTACTTCGGTCAAATTTTCTGATACGTGAGTCTGAAATAATTAATTAACCCTTATTTATGAATATCGACTTACGTGAGGCAACGAGAGCAAGACAGGGAAATTATTTCGTACCTGTACATGAAGATCCTTTTCTTTTGCCAGTCTTCCTAATTTCTTCATCAAAGTCATATCACAACTTAAGGCAAATCTTGGTGTTATGATTGGTTTTACCAGGGGGCTCTACAATAAATATTATATTAATAAATAATTGCATTTTATGTAAGAGTAATGAAAGAAATTCTTCAATGATAATAATTAAACCATACATTTAAGTTAGTTAATTCGTTTATAAATTTCTTCAGATTTTCTATAGACTCTTCCGTGGACTCATAATAATCATCACTACGTTTCTCATTCATACTTAATTTCCCAATGAAAGCACGTTGTCCTGCTTTTACCGCTGCCCTTCCAAGTATTAGGGATGCTTCGGAATAAAGGGATGCAAAATAACATGCTGTTGTTGTACCTCGGTTTATTGTCTGTTCCTATAATTGAAAAGTAATTTAATTCTTGTCGAAAATATATAATTCAGTACTCAAAATTCTTTCACATTCCTCCATTAAATTAAACTTACCACGACTGTGTTAAATACTTTATCAGCATATTCTTCATATATGTATTTTTTTTCTAAAGGGTAAACATATGTCTCCAGCCAATCTAAAAGTGTTTTATCATAGCCCACCCCTAAATTGGGAAGCTGTACTGCATGAATGTGACAATCAACGAATCCGGGAATTAAAAATTGACCCTTTTCGAGCAAGGTCTGATTCGGACAGTTGTATTCGGCTGCCAGTGGATTTATTACTACCTTCGTGATCTGAATATTAATAAATGCATTGTTCGATTAAAACAAAATATATGTATGTTATATTCGTATGTTTATTCGTAAAGAAAAAATCGGGAATACCTTTCCATTTTCGACATGTATCGCCGCACTTTCTTCGACGATCAATTGTCCGTTTTCGGTGGTATTAATAATGGGACCGATAAATGTTTGCTTTTGTGGGACCAGGGACATTGTACTAGATTTTCTTCATATAAAAAACTGAGTACAACTGTAGACGCGAGATAAATTTGAATTAAATTGATATCGTAACTTTTCTTCGTCCGTTTCTTTAAATTAATGCTCGATAGATATTATAAACTTTCTTATTCCGCTCATTATCAATGTCGCATTTAATTGAACAATTTTAAGCGGATGCGAGTATTTTGGAAATTTACCGATTACGGTATAGTAACGTAGGATATATCGATGTAACAACGGTAGGGGTAGAAAGGGTGCAAGTAGTACGCTCCGAGCCGTTTACACATTTTCCCCCATACATATAAACGTCGCGCAAAATCAAGAAAAAATGAGTGGCAAAAGGGAACAAAAATTCGAAGCGTCGGTGAATAGTCACAGAGAATTTTTAGATATGGACACCGACGAGGAAGATTTTGGGCGCCAAGGTAAAAGCAGTGCAAACTCGAATTTAAGCAATCTGGCTAGATCTCAAAAGGTGATGAACTATAAGAAAATGCGTGGAAGTGTTTCCAGAAATATTGGCAACACCAATTTCCGCTTAGACGCGATATCACATAGACTGCCACGATCGAGACAATAATTCGAAACTCTTAACTATACCCTAGAATCACCTGAAGTCGAAGAAGAACTTCCTGCAGAACCCGAGAAACCGCAATTCAGCGAGGAGGAACTAAACGCCTTGGTCAGTGAGAGTTAAAAGAAAGAAAAAAAGTATCTTTTTATAAGCATTCCGAAGAAAACATGACGCATCGTGCGATGCACAGCGAGATAGAGCGTATCGCGATGATTGCGCAACGTGCTACATCGTGCTACCATACATGCAGATAATTGAAGAAACACACACGTTAACTGTCCTTTCTATTCCTCTCAACCGGTGCAGAGTTCAACCGCGAATTGTTCGTTAATTAATTAAAGCTAACAAAGTTGGCATCGCACCAATAACAATACCGAGATACTCGCTGCGATGTATCAGTGAGAACCACGCCCCCGTGTGCCCCCCGCGCGTCTTGGAACCAGCAAGGGGGTCACTGATAGTTGTCTGGCGCGTATCATATGAACAGCATGCGGCGCAATCCATAAATATTCATTTTCCGATATATTTATAGGTGAAACGTGTAAAGGGTTTAACGGTGCACGCGAACTGCGACAACATGATTTGGAATCAAAACGCCGATGAAACAATCCGAGAATATTTTGCAAACCCGGCGCATGCGGTGCTAACTACTTTTCACAAGGAGAACGAATTGAACGCCGCATTAAATATTCCGATGCACGCATCCGACGGATTTACATACTTCGCGCGGTCCCCGTGGCAAGTTTGTAGAGCAGAGAACTTCCACGGAACTGTTTCATTTGGCACCGTTAACAGAGATGTAAACAGTACCGTTCTAACATTTATGGAGAACATGTATGCGCCAATTGCGCTTCGCAGCGAAGAGTACGCGACGTGTATCCAAATCGAAGATATCGTACATTTCTCGTTCGTTCACAATTATTTCAGAGTACACGAGTTTTCTTATTTTTCCATAATGAACAGTCTTAAGGAATGACCTCCTCCTGAATTTACACAAATTTATCATGGAACTGAAGGAAGAGGTCTACAAACCGATGGGTTTGACCATGCTGTACGTACCGAAAGAACGTCTCCAGGAAACATTTTCGAAACCATGGGATGAGAATGATTATTTTTTATTGGGCGGCAACGAAACGACTGCTCTGTCAGAGAAGGATGAGACGAAACGAAAATTAGTCGACAGATTGGAGAAAATAGTTTGCTTTTGGATCGGACAAATACGCGAGGCGACGAGAACTCCGGTGAAAAGGGAAGATATAAATAATGTACAGGACGAAGTTAATTATTGGAAAGCAAAACGTTAATTTCTCTATTTACCTATTATTGAAGAAGTTGGATTCCTATTAATTGTTCCTCTATCCCCTTATAAAACAAGTCTAATTATTGCAGGTGTAAATTTAAATTACTTACGTAATCAACTTTCTAACGCGGAAGTTCAATCGATCATCGACATACTAAAGAACTTAAATGCTAAATGTATAAGTAAATTGGAAAAACTGACCGTGGACATAGATAGAGGATTGAAGGAAGCATCGTCCAATTTGAGATACTTAAATATTTTACTCGACTCATGTAAAGGCTTAAACGTTCCGGAAAACGTGGAGAATTCTTTAACAGAAACGTTGCTCTCGATATTATTGATCTGGGCAGAATCGCCGTTTTATTCTACTACGTACGGACGATCAATTATACCGAGAGGTAATCTAAAATATAAGAAACATATTTAATCGTGCAATTTTTTTTTAGAAGTAATATGACAATATTGTGCCAAGCGTTGAGCTCACAGATAATGTATCAATGCAAAGACTATATCAAGGTGGATGTCCTTTTTGGGAATAATCCCGAACAGGGGATACGGATGCTGAAGAAATGCATACTTTGTTGTAATATTTATAACGCAATTTATGATAACGTATGCCTCTCGTTAACTAGCATTTCCTATATGTATTTCAATTATTTCTACATAGTTCAATAATGATGAACTGTTTTAGCTCACGACAAAAGTTATACCTCATATCAATCCGGATAAAAAGTGGGATGCGGATAAGCAAGAAGTTTTCCTCAAGATTGATGCTTTTAAGCAACGGTGTTACGATGTAATTGAAATCTGCCAAGCGTTAATCATATTCGGAAGGTATTCGAGAGAAGAAACCATAGATTCTGCAGATTGTTAAGAATTGTTATGCTTTTTAATAGGAACAATAAAAATGAAGTAATAGGTGGCCCAAGAGGGATGGACTATGAAGCATACTGGCAGCACATTCAATCGTTGTTTCACGAAAGTTTAGACAACATCACGATGCATCAGGAAATCATTTTCGACGTTTCCAAATTTATTTGGTACAGAAAAATCAGGCAATTTAAATATACGGTTGTGCAATTGGAAAACATGGTAGTAAACCTAATCAACGATATATTTGAGAATGTAAGGAATGTAGAAGAAGGTGTCGAGGCGATTTATGCGTTACAAATATTTAAGAAAAGACAGAATTTGCAAGAAATATTGCAGAAGAAATGGATACAGGTATAATGGAGCTGGACCCAGAATATCTTGCAGTTGGGAATATTAGAATCCTTTTCCTGCTATTCCTTTTCGTAAACATCCCCTCCTCGGAGGTAGCACAATTATGGATACAATTGAAACAATTATTTATCACAACGAAAATTTGTAGGTGTGGCAAATATTTAGTAACGAGATCAAACAATGCTATACGGATGCGATTGCTAAGTCGAAGAAACGAACTGGTATTAACGAAAAATTAACATGCGTATCGCAATATTTAAGGTATCAGCATTCTATAATGACAAAAGCATCAGATTGGATAGGGGAATGCGGTGCAGAGAAGTGAGTAAGAGAGCGCGAACCATGTTAAACACATTTATCGAAGTGATGAAGTCTCCCTTTTAATGTTTTATTAATTTAAGTTAAACATTTTTGTCATATAACTTATCTACAATCGTGTCTCTAAAGAGGACGTATCATACATGATTTCAGATGTACCTTGCAACAATATGAACATGTATTAGACGTAATTGATAAGAGAAAGAAGATGTTGAATATTTCCGATTCGAAGGAAACACAACGATAAAAAGAATTCAGTCATTAGAAGAGCAATAAGAAGTATACATCATTTTATGCACTCGAAAAGAACAAAAAAAGTCAGTCACATCAATTCTTAGCAACGATACAATTCGGTACTACAAATTAAAGGTCTTATATTGCTGTATTCTTGGACGGGGTATTACGTTCATAACATTTCTCTACATACACATCGTACGGTCTTTTATTTTAAGTAAATAGTATTATGAATCTGTGACGGACTTTTAATGTAATCCATATCACTAAATACTATAGAATTTCCCAATATTATTACGCATATCGTTCTACCATCCTCCCTTGCTTCAAATCTTTAAGTAACGTAGGATACGTAAACCCTTTAAAGATTTACTTTATATGAATTCCTTCTTATCAATCACCCTGCCTTTTTTTCATAGTGTAAAAATAAAATTTGTAATATAATTGGCATAGGATGAAAGAGAAATTTCATATGGCACTTTACACATTCTGAGGTATTTGAACAGTAACTAAAGTAAATTGTATACTTTAGTAAATTTGCTATACCAAAACTAATTCTCGTAAGATGCAGTAAATGTTTGATACATTAACAGTGATACTTACAAGCTACACTCTGTTAAATAATTCGTATAAGTTCAATATACAACGTAAAAAGAAGGAATAGAGTTTTAACATAAATTCATTTATATGTATATTCATATGTATATGGAATTTCTGAACTTATTTATAAAAGGTATGGGTGTATCTTCTGTATTAAAACTAATTAACTTTGGGAATTCCTAACAATTGTGTAATGTGTGCGATAACTTATGCAGTCTTATTAACTACGCTCTTTCTTTTTGCGCGAAATTTTTCAAATATCGGGAAAGTGAAAGGAATGTTTTTTTAATGTATACAACCTTGTGTAATTATTATTACGTTTCTTATATGAATTGTTATGTCAGAAATAACGAGGCTTGTTTTTCAATAACCATTGAATCATTGAAATTCTGAGATTTGAATACTACGTGGGAATAATTAATTCGTATTTAGGCACAGCATTCATACTTTCATTTTCTACCATGCTATTAGTACCTTTCATATTCTGTGGTCCCTTACGTAACTTCGAACACGACTAAGTGCGAAAAGTAGGCATAATGATATTGCGCATACGACTTGATCCTCTACCTTATTAAAATGTACAGATACTGCATTACATTTTCACGTTTCCCAAAGTTATAGTAGTTACACAGAACATGCACACAGTATATATTATATTTCGTCACACGTAAAACAAAAATATGATAAAGTAATATATAACGTACAACAAATGAGTACACTTTTGGATGCTGCTCATTTATGGCAATGTATATAATATACATGTATAGGGTAATCTATGTAATTAAGATTCTTTCTCTAACTAGACATACATATAGAACTCTTGAATCGCGTACACCGCGTTCTTGGAGACAGTAAACTATTTGCATAAACATAACGTCATAATATATTAAGTACTATAAAATATCTGGGAAAACATGTATCTATACATATATTTATGTACAGTGTAACCGGTCTCACATAAAAGAGTAGTTGCAACAATTCTTCTACGGCCCATTCGATGTATTGATCATGTATATCTTACAATATACATAATTCCCAACAATAAAAATGTACATATAAAAATAGGTGAATTAGCATTGTTCAATACATTCTAATAACAACATAGTAAGGATTAAGATAGCACCATTTGTAAATTCACTCAATGTTCGTATCTATTAGTTTCGCGTTATGCTATGCTGTATCAAGTTGAAAATTTCAACATAGATTACCCTATAATCACTTATATGTTCTTAGGAACTGTTATAAAATTTATAGATACATGCTTTATGTACATATACATAATATTTGTACACGTACATTAATCTTAATACTGTTCTCTAAATCCTGCATCGAAAATTAGAGTATTTTTTGGCACAAGTAACTTAAGCGACAATACGTATTTGGTTTCTTTCCTCGCTCATAACTTAAATCTCAATCAGTCGCAACCACCAGATTTTCCTGGCCGTTGCTTACCGTAAAAATAGGACTACCCGGTGGATCCTTGTAATCAAGTAACTCGCTATCGTCACTGAACGAACTAGTACCCGAAGAACTTAGTCGTTCTAATCGAGGCGATGGTAGGAGAAATATCAACGAAATGGCTATTATCATATGCCATGCGCTATGAACATACTGAAAAATAAATATAAATATTTATCACATAATTTTTATTTTCTTTTTAAATACCTTGGAACACACATTAAGCGTACCTGATAATTAGCTTCTGTTTCGACTAAAGCGAAGAGCAGTAAACCTACAGTCGCTAAACTTAGGCCTGCTAACAACTTTGATAGACTGTCCGGCTTTCTCCATTTCTTCATTTGGTAACTACGATAAGCATATGCTCCCATCTGGAAAGATACGAAAGATAAATAATACTAAAACAAGCAATTTCTCTAATCGACTTACCGGAATCATAATGCCCATTCCTAGAGGTATTAATATACTAGATAGGCCTGTTTTATTGGCTTCTACGCCAAAGGCTATGATAAGAACGCCGAACATATGGCACAACGGTACAAAACGAATTGGTACTTCAGCCATTGCAACAAGGGTTACCCAAAATGCTAATATGCTTGAAAAAAAGTCACTGTATTGCAGGACCTGAAATATGTTACTAGCAATAATGGCCTTTCATATTCCATTTAAAAAACGATTATAAACGCAACGCGATCTACGTACTTCATATTTAGCAACACAATAAGTCATAACGTGTTGATCGCAAGCATGGTAGAGAGATGAAAAAAGCATAGTGGCCAAATACACTAATCCCTCGGTATACAATCCGCGCTTAACAGCTAAATATATAGCGGGTATGAAAAAGCCATTACTTAAAGTGAGTATCATTGTTGTTACAAGTAGAGACGATTCCGGATTGGCACTAGTGGCATCGGTACAGCCCCATCCTTTGTAGCCTGTGCAATTAAAAGGAAATAAATGTAGAGAAACACTCGCGCGTCTGTAGAAAGATCTTAATCGTCGTAATCTCAGTGATCAGACCTTCAAAGCATTTGCATGTGGTGTAGTAAAGAATATCTCGATGAATCTCTTGACAAATACCATGATAACCACATGGATAATTTCCGGGGAACACACATTGCCTAGTTCGTATGTCCAATGATACTAAAATCTCCTCCATTTCACAATTCACAGGCCTTCTATATTATCGATGATAGCATTTTCCAAGTATAATTTAATTACGCTTTCGTACATTTATTCTTATTTCAAAAGTATGATCTTACCCATTAAAATAGCACCGTGCATGTAAAGCAACATACCACGTATCTGGCTGAGGATATGGTATCAATAAACTTCCATCATGTTTATCAAACGACGACAAATCCATTTGCATCTGTGAATCCTCGCATATAATGTTACCCTTACTCCTATCTGGGATTCGCCCACGTTTAACGCAGAGCATAACTTTTACTAACTGTCGCGTTGCTACCTGAGAGTAATACAACAATTATAACTGTACTTATCAATCTTTCTGTCAGAACATATTATTATTTACTTTATCCATTTCCAAATGAGCACTTATGTCCAGTGTACCACCGATATCCACAAACGGTAAAATATTAAATTGTGCTATTACTGGATGTATATCAGTTAACATTACCCAAGAAGTTAGCCATTCTCTACCCTGGAAATCAAATCATGTTTACGTGAATCTATGTAATTACTAATATGTTCTTTATATGCATTAGGAAGTGAGTACCTGCAACAAATAAACGCCAGAAAATGTTTGCGAATGTTTAATTCGAACAAGTTGATATCTCGGAACGCATGGATCCTCGTTGCTTTCGTCTGACGCATGATTTTTCATTAAATCGATACCACTGTGAAATGAATCGTTGGCTCTGTTCTCGTTACGATGGGAACGATGTTTCGTTAAGTCTTTCATGTGTAATTGAGCTAGTGCCTTAGAAAATGAAGGCGCGTCCAAATATTGCCTTACAAAGGATTTCTCATTTATTCTGATAGGGCATTCTAAAAAAGAAATGAAATGTAATTATCATAATTCATGAATTCTATGTCGATCCAAATAGAGTGACCATAAACCGTAAAACTCACCTGATGTGACTACTTTCACGTTTACTTCTATAACACTGTCCGAAACGATCATCAAATAATAATAACTGTCTTCGTAGGGGGAAGATTCCGTAAAAGTATGTGTTTCTAACATAGTCAGATTCCAAATTGCGCTTGATTCCGAGTGATTGAAAACTGGCAAAGAACGTCCTTGCAAAGCCATTTGTTTAATGCAGGTTTCGTGCATACTACGAGACTTAAATACAGTAAAGTTGCATCCCCAAATATGCACCTGGAAACTCCATGTTCCCGATGGAATGTATATCCTAAGAGAGAATCAAATGTATTAGTAACATTTAATCTTGTGAACACAACGGAGATAGAAATTATTCTTTACTTGTAATAAGAAGTAGTTTCTTTTGTTCTTAACGTGTAGAGATAACCGATGGGTATATTTTCAATGCTATTAGTTTGAGTCCATATAGCTACAGAACCTATGCTGTAATGGCATTTATGGCCGATCCCCTGAAATATATGAAACTTGTAAAATGAATGTGAAGTTATAGAAGACATTATTAGAATCTATGAGGTAGAGTTGGTCACGTTCCGAATAAAGAACACAGCAGTGCCCAACTGGCAATGTTCTTTATTAAAAAGCTCTTCATTATTCAAAATGTGCTCAACTAGGCTATAAGGAGGATATATACTTGTTGTTGAACTTTTTCATCCCAATGAGATAAATACGCTCCCACAAACCAATCGCCGGCCTCTGGTCCGTAAACTGGTACAATCGCAGTAGTTTTTGGTTCGAATGTTGTTAGTGCAGAAACTATAATAGTACCATTACGCTTAGGATACATGTCTTTCGGAAATGTAGCATTATTTACAGATATCACAGGGTAACTGCCCCATTGCAGGTATCTGGAAGTCGTGACACAAAAGAATATTAAACACTTTGCACCTGCATAGGAGTGAAAGTAAAACAAAGAATACCTACATATGAACTTGTCTCTCCGGACAATCTTGTCTATCCATGAATGCCGCGAATTGCCAAGTAGCTCTGAGCACCTCTTTCGGGACGTTGAAATGAAATACGGCTATATCCGAATAAGTCTTGAAAGGATGCAGCAATCCTTCTTGACTCGCTTCTGGCATGGTACATTCTTTTCCTTCGTATAAAAGTCGTGTGCATTTTAAAATAGATAAGAGACGCAAAATATCGAGTAAGGAGTAAAATAATAAAATGAAGTATTTCGTACGTTAGATGATAAAGTGAATAATTTACCTGGGAATAGTAACAGAATTAGAAGAACGTCAAAGTGGAGGATTTTGAGGTATCGTCTTGGAAAATAACATATCGGAAGCATGATAATTTTTTTCGACATCACAGAAAAATGAAAATTTCCTTCGATCGTGCACCTCCATTCACTACTCATTACATCTCGATCATCTTCGGGTTTTTGTGTTTACTGCACATGTTGCACAAGCGAAAAGTAACTGCCACTAACCCGCAATGTTTCTTGTTTAGTTTATGTGGCTTTCTGTCGATCAGCTGTAGTAAACGACATGTAAATAGAAAAGGGTGGAGTAGATACAGTGCATTGCGATGTTACCGGCAGTGTAATGGGAAACTTCGCCATCATAGGCGAGGTACAAACTAAATACTTATGAATACCAAAATTTCATAACATTTCATGAGCTTACTAATATAAATTCTAATAAATTAGATAGGAATTTTAGTAAAATTGTTGAAGTACTTGTAGAAATTGTAAAATCTTAATCCCTCGATTTCACATTCGTATGTCCGCGCACAATTCACGCGCACCACCCCTCTATAAAGGGGTTGGTGCGAGCGCGGGCGCTAAGTTTTGAATCGAAACATTTGATGTGACTGCCGCATCTAATAGTCGAATTTCTGTTTGATGATAAATCAATTGAATATAATTGTTACTCGCACATCAAATAGAAATGTTACATTTTCCGAAACAACATTCTGTTTACCAGAATAAAATAATAAACTTAAACTTCGATGTCTTCTTCGGCGGCAGGCAAAATCACAGTCGACACAGTAACTGGTTTCGCCTTCGACTTTTTACACAGTAAAATATCCACCCTTCCCGATATCCGTCCTTTTAGAATAGCATCGAATGTTAACGGAATCGGGATACCGCTCGGTAATAGAGGTACATCGAGTACGCGGGGATGTACTTCCGTATTCTCGCTCCTACAAACTACGTACAAATCCGTATCGGATAATTCGTCCGATATGTTCGTGATCAATATTCGAATCTGATAATTCGGGCCCAATCCTAAAACGGTTGCCTCCATGGTGATCGGATGCGGGCCCGTGCCTTGGCTATCATTCAAAGAATCGACCGCCTTCTTTGCCACCATCAATCGCAACCGAAGAAGACCCTGCTGAAAAGTACTGTGGATCTTCTTCGCTTCCGATCTCTCCCGTATCGTTTGCTCGACGAACAGTCTCGTCTTCTTCGGTATCAAAAACTTCGCACCGTCGTTCGCCGTTGAATTCGATAACGGGTTGCGAGTACTGAAGTCGGCGGTGCGTTTCAGAATTTTCACACAAAGACCACCACCCACGGTGACCATCGCCATGGTTCGTTCCTCTTGGCCCATTTTCCCGTACTGCACATGAAAGGGAAACGATGCGATATCGACGTTAGGATCATGTAAAACGTATGTAATTGTTCATGGTCACCTTCATAGCTGACACCGGTTCCATAATCTTCAGGGTGTCGACGTGATGCTTTCCATCGTACACGCGAATACCGTGCCCCGCGGTACTCACGGCGAGCAAGGAAAGTCCAATTTGTGGTACCGGAAGGCTTACAGAGTCTAGAATCGCTCCCGGAACACGGACATTCCAAAGTTTAACACCCTGTAAAATGTATTATTACTCTGCAATAAACTGTCCCCGATGGAAGTATCTTTCGCGCACCTTCCTCGAGAGACCGATCAGACTGCCGTCCATAAGAGTTACCGCCGCTCCGCCGTTATTAAGGGCCGAGATAGTCACGGCTGGTGACGATAACTTTTCCCAAAGTTTCACCGGACTTCCTCTCCTTATGGCACCTATTTTCCCGTCTCTTCCGACGATCAGAATCCTTCCGTCGCCTGTCCACAAACCGGTGCACGCGAATGCAACTGGCGGCCACTCCAACAAGTGTTTGTCCATGACAGAAAATGTTCTGCAATTAATATCGTACAAGAAGAAAGTACATTGAGCGATCGGAAACGTTGAAATCTCACCGAGGATCCAGGACAAGTACTTCTCCGAATTCTGTGCCAAGCACGAGACACCCGCTCGCCGGATCGTTCCACGTGTCTCTTCGTATCACCGAAATCGCGGTCAAAGCGTTGCTCTTAACAAGCGGGACCGCTCTATATTGTTCCGCGAAGCTGGCCCTCAAGTTCGGGTCCATGGACAGGAATTTTAATGTTCGCGGCGAGATGAACGCCGCCCCGATCTCCTTCAAGAGTAAACTCAGCTCGTCCGCTAACGTGAGCACGTTCAACTCTTCGTCCAGTCCCGCCTTATGCCAAATCTGTGACAAGATTTATCGTCTCCGATACGGAAGAAAATTGAACACCAGTGATCGAACGGATTTTCTCTGTACCTCCCGCTCTTTCGGGTGCACTTCGATGTGCGGTAAGCAGTATTTAAAGTGCGGCCTCATGTTTTTAAAGATATAGACGCTAGAGCCGACACCCACCGCTAGCACGGACGAACGTGGTTCACCGTTCTCCGTGTAAAGACCGACCACCCCGCAGGGTGGATCCACCAGGTTGTGCTCTGTCACTTGGTCCCCGCCTTTGTAAACTCGTATCTGTGTACCAATGAAAGAAAATATTTGTGTCGTCTTTTTTAACAATTATTATGTTCGATTACCTTCGAAGAATCGGCACCCAACGCGCCCAAATCGGCGCAAATGAATCTAGCATCGCCATCGCCGGTTACATCGAGCATATCCAGAGCGTTTGGCAATGTGTACAATCGGGCTGCTGGTTCCCAAAGGGCTTCTAGCCAGCGGCTCGTGCCGAGCCCTCCGATATCGTGGTCGATTCTAAAAATTGTTTAGAATAATTGAAAACACTCGCCCGACATTGCTTCACCGATATCGTAGCGCGTAATACAATGATGAAAGAAATAAAGGATTAATTACCGTAAACCGTGCATGTTTAAGGTCGACTTCCAATTTTGTTGTAATTGAAATATTTCTTATCAGACGAGACACACCGTATGCTGTACTATCGTTTCATGCACCTTGCGATAGCGCAGGGTGGTAGATCGTCATATCGCCACGAATATGTTGACTCTTTTATAGAAATTCCTCTTCCGCATGAATCCGATCGCGCACCGAACTAATTGTAATTTCTGAACGAGGAGAAGATCGTTCATATCGAAGGATCTATTTGAAAAGTTCACCGAACGATGCAACAGTACGTCCTCCGCTTTGTTGTGAACGTTTGTATCCATAGAAATGTCCCCGGGCTCGGAATATCAATGATCGCGCACAGCTTGTTACATTTAGCATTAAGGACAGCGTCAATTGGAAATGTTTATGAATAAAATATTGTACGATATTCCCGCTTGCGAAATATAAAATAACTCGGCATTTATCGACGGCGTTCAATTTAATTATTTACAAGCATCTGGGACAATTTTTTTCGTTTCTGCGAACGATCAAAGACTTTTTCGTCACATCTGGTGGGCGCATCATCGTTATTCTCGCCTTGTTTACTTTCCTTCGGAATTCAAATCCAGTTCGACTTATTCAAAAGCAAGTAAACACTCCAGTTACGGTTGCTGAATATTCTTCAGTCTCGTGTCAAAGCATTGCCTACCTACTGCGATACTCTTCGTGTCGTTAATTAAAAACGAAATTAGAAAAGAGGATATATCATTGACATTTACAATTCTGACCAAATTCGCGGAGAAGGAGATATTTTATTAATCCTACAAACTTGACCAGCTTCGTAAAAAGGGGAAGTATATCGTTAACTTTACAATCTTCACGGACTGCATTGTTTTAGGATCTATAACAATGCTATCGCCAGCAGCATCGGCGAGTATGAAACGTACTCAAACAATGACACCGCTAACGTATAACAAAAATCATTTGAAGATACCATCCCGAAAATTGTGGCAGGCGGAAAATAGGGCGTCGGAAAGGCGCGCTGACAATTGGCACGTTTATCGAAATAGGGACGAAAAATGGGACGTGATCGAGTCCCCGCAATTCGTGGACTTTTGCAATCTGCCCGAGATCGGCGATTCGTATTTCAGTAAGGGAACGCGTTCTCGTAGAACGGTCGAGACAAAGTGATAAGAACGATTATCCATCTGTCTATTTCTTTTATAGATAAATTAACATTTGGCACAAGCACGCCAAACCCGAATTCCGAAAGAATTAATAACGCAGCTCCAAATGACGACACGTTGGTCGCGTAAGTGGTTGCAATTGTATATCTTTGTAAATCAACGCCGAGGGCTTTCTGTCTATTTAACAGTACAAAACCGTTCGATCAAACCCTAGGTCTATGGATCATTTTTCTTTGTCCGATATAAAATGCGACGAGCCGGACGTAACAGTGATGCATATGCCGAGCATTAAAGAACAGCACGCCGGTCACGATGCACCCCCTAAAGCGGTATGTAGTGGTAATTTGCGTGATTGATATCGTTTAATGATCCACGCGAATTAAAATGAACTTTTCAGGAGAATAAGATTAGGACTCAGAAATGGAGCAACGAGAAGAGACCAGTACCGAGAATCGCTGTGCATCCATTCACTTTTGATTTGCGGGAGAAGCACAGGCAGGAGCATAAACGGGAAAAAATTAACAAGGTATGAGAATCGTGTTTTTTTTTTAATTTTGCAACATTCCAAGAGAATTCTACAATCCGAGTACTGTTTCTAGATGTTGGAAGAAGAGAAGAAAATGAGGGAATTTCATGCGAACCCCTTGCCTAAGTATCTGAGAAATCGCGCAACCAGAGACAATCATAATGACGATCATCATAATAACAACAATAATAATAATCATAATTATGAAAAAATGTTTAACCGTGAAAAGGAAATAGCTCAAAAGGAAAACGATTCTAACAGATACAATAAAAAGAACACCGAGGTAATGAAAAGTTTATCCAACAAGAAATTCAATTGCACACGTGTCCTAATTCGGAGCCTCTTTGAAATTTTCTTCTAATCTGCACAGCTTTGGAAGAAACCAACAGCTCCGCCGTACACGTCAAGGAAACATGTAGAAATGCCAAAAGGACCGGTCTTACATTCGGCTATTCGAGCGCAACAGAGGAAACTCTTTGACGAGGCAATCAAAGAAAAGGAACGGGAAAAAGAGGAGCAGAAAAAAATGGTACCGAGGCGTTTTGTTAATCGACTCAATCCAATTATATTCTTCAACGCTCGGTGAAACATTTCATACAAATGTGAAACGAACTTAACAGGAGATCGAGGCCAGGAGAAGGCAAGAGGAGGAAGAAATTGCGCGATTGAGGAAACAAACGGTTCACAAAGCTCAACCTATTCGCAGATATAAATTGGGCTTACCGCAAATTCAAAAACGGCCCCTGACCGATCCTATCAGTCCGATATCGTTGAAGCGACGACGGCGTTTGTAAATTATTAAGTTATAGTTCAGGAGCTATAATTGTAGCAGTTGTATATAATTGTACATATTTATGATTGATAATATTTATCGGTCTTAAATTAGGTGTGTCTAATTTTTCACCATGTCTCGCAACCATACAAAGCGGTGTACGTTAACAATTCCTATCATTCACGTGAACAAAATACACTAATAAAAAATTAAAAAAGGGAGTACAAAATGTTTTGTAGCATGATTTGAATTTCCACTTGAAATATATCATGCGGTACACTTACGTACGTTTTGATTCTGTGAAATTGTCTATCTCTAAAAGCACCTGGTAAAGAATAACAACTGATCGTACAGTGATTTCAAAATTGGCTGGAGTATTTCGCGAAGAATACTGCAAGTAGATGTAATCGCATCACAATAAAGGTGAGACACGCTTCTTTTTCATAGTGTACATTAATATGGTTGCCGTTCCTTACACTGGATAAAACATTAACAAAGATGTATAGTAACAAGAAGTAGTTAACAAGCTCACTATAATATTTTCTAGTAGACGCACGATATACACATACATGTAAATACTGTTAAAGATTGCCAAGGCATTCTATTCCTAACACACAATGCGCATAAATATTTAAATAACAGTCAACGAACGTATACAGTAATTATAAAAATGGATCCTCCGTAAGAGCATCAAATTTTTATATCATCCAAGCGCAAAGTGTACTACGTAAACATTGATTTGTACCATCTTACTTTGAATAACGAAATGCGTGTGCGCGAAGAATAAACTCCGCTTGGAGTTGCGTACAATACTTTCCGACGTTAATGGGAATGTCTACAAATAAAATGAAATAGCTTAATTGAATATGAAAAGATGGAGTGGCACAAATTTCTTTTGCACAATTAAAGATGTCTATCCACGAAAATTGCAAAAACCTGTCAGTCTTCTTCATTTATGTACTTAATGCAATTTACGAATACCGATAATCTTGAAACGAAAGCATGTATAGTACCACGTTCCGTCGCATTTTCTCGCATTGAACCATAGACATACAGGCACACACACATTTTTTATGAATATACGATAGATTCATTCGTACCACTACATTTATTATAATATTTCGCTTGCAAATCGAACAGTCTCCGTATATGATTTTAGAGGTATAAAGTTTGCACATCGATATTGAAAAGATTATTTTCAGTATCTCATTTTTGTACACTCAGAAATAAATGAAATTTGAAATGCATTTATAGATATGTAAATGCAAGTCTGGTAGTAAATACCTTCCTAGTACCATTGATAAAGTTACACCTCTAAACGTAGGACGCAATTGAATATGCTTTTTAAAAAACAGAAAGTCGAGGTATGTTATAAAGTATAGAACTCTCTGCCATGTATTTGGCATTTGAAGCGTTACACAATGGATATAGTGTGCACACACCTGCGTAACCAATATAGGAAGCTCAACGAACGTTAATAATAGACAAATGTACAAACAATTATCTTAAAACTATCTTGAACACAGCCAACGACATATTAGTGACACACGATCATAGCTTCTTTCGACATAAATTGCACATGAACAATAAAACTCATCGTCTTCAAGAATTTATATCGTATTATAAGTATCTTTCTCTCTGTTTTAAAATACTCTTCCTTAATATGCTCATTTCATTGCTCCACCTTCATCTTAATGAAGTAATGCCGATGATGGAGACGGAGGTAGTGATGGTGACGGCGGTGGTCTCGTGAAGGGCTCTATTTCATTACAATGGAATTGACATACCGTACTAGATGTACTTAGCGTAGATTCCGACCACATTCCCCTTCCTTTCATCTTTCTTCTAGTCCTATTGTTATCTGTACTTGCGTCAGGCACATTTCCGGACTTCTTCTTGCGCAGATAATTCCATAATACGTTTAGACTGGAATAAGTTTTAATACGAAGTTATTTTTCGGTAAATCGAAGTAACCAGTTTCCTTTTCGATTGAAAGATATTTACCTTGGGTATTGGAACTGAGCAAAATGAGACGACGGCCCTATGACCGCTAGTAGTGGACAGAGAAAAAATGTAGCGTATATCCAGCTTATACCCATAACGAGCAACAAAAATATTCCGATTTGGATATATGCTAGTACAGACGAAGGTAACATAAAAGCACCGGCAGCACCACTCGTTAGAGAGGCCATTAAAGTTGGACCGCCCATCTGTGCGAGGGCTGTCTTCACCCTGTCCTCCCTTTCTTTAGAAGTACACGATTTATAACTTACCACATAGTGCAAACTAAAATCTACAGTCAAGCCTAAAATAATACATTTTTTGTTAGCCGTTTTATATAACATTAAACTATTCTGTTGACACCCACCGATTGCCGTAGAGACCGCAACGCTTTCTAAAACATTCAGTTTCCAGCCAAGAAGAATTAAACTAGCAACTGTTACTATGATTGCTGCGCCAATCGTTACGATCGCGTACAAACTGATAAGGGGATTCAATGTTACAAAAGCCAACACTATGAGTGCTAGGATTAAGGAGACTCCCATTGCCCAAAGAGTACCTTCGTACAGTGTTCGTTGTAGCTCATAGAATTCTAATCTACTAACGAACCAACCACCGCGCATTCCTAACGGGGCGCTTTTTAACTGATCTTGCATCCACTTTTCAACCTGTAAGAAAACAATGCTTTAAATATGCTGTGATAATCACTTTTACTATTTTGTAAAAGCCGTGGAAAATAATCTATGCATATACCTGATTAAAGAATTGATCCATGTCCGAAAACGAAAAGCTATAATTATAAACACTATCGTATTCGACGATCAGGGCCTTAATTTTGGGCATCGGCATTGTTATAGAATTCGTTTCGTTTGATACTTGCAACTGTGTAAGACTTGGTTCATTTAGAAATTTTATGCCAGCAGTTACACCATTGCGGGCCCACAAGTACGCGGGTGTACGATATAATTCTGCATTAGCTTCGGCTACGCATCGTTGTAAAGTACTCGTGTTATACGGAAATGTACTCTTTTCACAGCACGGCATATAATTATGGCGCGGGTCAATCGGATCTTCGCAACGTCTTTGCATCCAATTATGTAATGATTCGATAAAACAATTAGGGAGTAAGGGTCCTAAAGTATCACGGTAGAAAGGTTGAGCTCGTACATTACGGCAGAATGTTGCGAGCCATAATTGTGATTCCGGATGATAAATATTGAACGATTCATCCCATTCTGGGGTCCCTATTACGCCAGGGTCTAAATAATTGCCGTTTTCGATTGGTTTAACACCCCATACAAATCTTAATGGCAATACGTTTCCATTATCGACCTGCAAGTTGTTAAGAAATTTCGATAAAATACGTATTGAAAAGTAATTGTCGTAATCTTTTTATACATACTGCTTCCTCTTTCTCGAACCAGAATTTTCGAGAGTATATTAAATCATACTTCTCGAACGGATGGGAACTATCGAACAGTTGAAAATTCGCTGTATCTGGCAACTGCAGGCCTGGGTATTGAAACACAATGATGCAAGAGATTATTGCTACGGTGCCCAAGCTTAGCAGCCAGCACCATCGGAAATTAATAACTATCCCCGTGAGGAGCGTATTGAAACGCATTGCCATTTTGTCTCCAAACAGTCGCAAAGGCCGAATAACTTTCCGCGTGAAGAAGTTTGCAGGTGATAGAGCACCTAATCTGAATTTTTCAGACACTACAACGCATGCTGGCAGCCAAGTAACCATTAAGACGAAATTTGCGATGACAGTGATTCCTGAAAACAGACTAAGGATTTGTTTCATTAGTAAAATTATGAAATAAAGGCATTCCGTTAATTATTATGCTCTCTGGTAAAGAGATAGTAATACCTGAAACAATTTATAGCGGTAACGTTACTAACAACCGATGCAAAAAATGCTACAGCAGTAGTTAGAGACGTGACAAACATAGAAGGAAGAGCATGCTTCATTGTTTCTTGCACCAATTTCACCAATCCATCATTCGATATTTTTTGTTCCTTTCCTTTTTCCCAGATTTTACAATATATGAATGCATCATCTGCCCCGATTCCTTAAAAATAAAAATATTGCGTTGCGCATTTTAAAAACTATAGTACCAAAAATTACAATCGCAAATTGCAATTGTTATTTTACTAAGCTGAAAAGGTTTTATTTATTATCTTACCTACTGCAATAATAATTGCCAGTAGATTCATGAATGGAAAGAACTTGATATGAAAAACTAAGGTGTATACTGCATACGAAATTCCAAGACTAAAGACTACTGCAATAATCGTTGTGATTGTTAACAGAAGAGATCCAGTGTATCCCCAAATGCAAACTGTTACAAAGACGAAACCAGTGAGCAGTAAAATAGAATCTGTTACCAATAGTTGATCGAACAGTGTGCTTTTTAAACCCAATTGCATTCCTTTTACAGAGAACTTTCCATAAGATAGACCATCATAGCTCAAATCGTTATAAAAATCTATAGTGGCAGAACTAGCAGCCATTGGCAAAAATAGCATAGCGTACTTCAATGTCGAATTTAGCTTGTTTTGCGCGTCTTTCTGTAAGAAGAGAAAAGAAATATAATTAATAAATACAGCTGGTTTTATAAATTCTCTCATGTAATAATCAATTAACTTACATGATCCATAATGAAATCAACATCTAGTAAGTAGTGCAGCAGATGGAAGGGTGCATTGTGCATGTAGCATTCGGCAGGTACGTGTCTTTGGCAATTTAAATCTTCAGCACAATTCGGCGTTAGATGACGATTTTTATAAAAATAAACGCATCTCTTTAGGAGAGTTTCTACGCGTCCTAGATCATTCTCTGTCACACCCAAGCAAGAACTTCGATTTGACAAGAGCGCAACATAATTTGCCGGGGACCAACTTCTACAACACTTTTGTCCCTCTTTACTGTGCTCAGCTTGCGTCTGGCATAAGGAAGGAAAGTGAGCACTCGATCTGAGTTCGGCGTCGATGTAACATTGAGCCAATACACCTTCCATGGACCATAAATTTGTATCTTTGGAATTACTACCTATGACCACCCGGGCATAAGCGGACGATGGTAGATTGCAAAAAAAGTTGGCGCTATCATTCTGGCCTTGGATTTTATAATCCTCTACTGTATCCAATCTGTTTTTATTTTTTAACTGTATCAATTCTTCCCACTTATCCTTAGCTTCAATTTTACTTGTATCCTCTTCCTTAACATCCTCCACCTTTTGAAATTTCTTTCCTTTCTTCTTATCCTTCGGCCTTTTCCTAACAATGCCTTGCCAGCTATGGTTTTGTACATTAACAAGATTCTGTATATTATAAAATGTTTTTGTATTAGTCTATGGTAATCTATGGTTCTATTACAATGTAGCCAAATTATAAGATTATGAAAAACTTATTCTGACGTATAATTCATATAATAAAATATTCTTTAGTTGATATACCTGTTGGTTTAATTGCTGTACGTAATAATAATATTCTAAAGGATTATCAATTAATTGTCCTCTTGGCTTGCTCACTTCCAATAAATTTTGCCACGCGATAAGCCTTTGTGCTAATACTGTGCCTCTTGCTTCAAAACCCTTGTTATAACAAAAAACATAAATTAGCAATGAATATTGCAAATATACACCTCTTATTTTATCAAGTGCATTTACTCACCAATTGAGGATCGGAAAAGTCTGGAAATTTTTTAATAGCTAGTGGAACAATCAAACATGTTGAAGAAAAGATTAGTATTACCATAACAATGGAATACGGATGATGAGCTATTACTCGAGAAAACCACCACACTTCCATTTTAATAATTGTATTTCTTCTTAATTTAAGTCATACTTTTGTTGATAAATTATCGTCATGGAAAGTGTGAGCCGTGAAGGTAATACTGTCTTGATCTTTATCAAAATCACAGGCTGTCATAACATTATCCTTTCTTATAGCATTTCCAGATTAAAAGAATTAACAACTATAATAAAATTCATCGAAGTAATATTAGCGATAATCAGTTTTTCAAGCGTGCAGCTTAAATTAACATGATCGGTACAGAACCTGCTGCTTAAACATGTTTTACATTAAGTTTCATGTTTTCAGGCCTCTTTAGTCTCCATTAAGATTCTAATTTCGTTCACACTACCGTTTTGTATAGTTACTTCAAAACTTATATTGGAAGATGTATGCGTGCATGCAGATCAAGCGTAGCGATTAGCGATAGCCGGCCTTTGTGCAAGAAGCTTCACGAAATGTCTTTTGTTGTGGTTCTTTAATTTAAAAAAAAAACAACATGGACTTCCCACTCAAAGGGGTGGCACGTGCTTACTCCCGGCAACAAATGGGATGATCCATTGGATCCATGTTGTGTCAAAAATATATCGTATATATTAATTATGCAAAATTCTGATCATAGCTATCGTAAAGATTTTCTTAATTCTTACACAAAACTTATAAATTTGTGCTTTGTCGTGCCAGGTGGTAAATTGTTTATATTTTCAGGATCCAATTACCGATATAGTTTATTTTTGCCACTATTAGTACTTTTATGTTTTCGTATTGGTATTTGCTACTGTTACACGTGATGATACCTGATTCGTATTTTGTAGAGGATGTGACAGTCAACATATACCTATGTATTTACGTATCCCTGCCATATACGTGTCGGCTTTCGATGGTGAAACATCTCTTTAGAACTCATTTGCACAGTACAATAATTTCGCGATTAAAAACAACGTAAGTATAACTTTTAACTTAATTTCTTTACAGGATACTTTTAATTTAATTCATTAATGTGCATATCTTATTTTGTAGATGAAGAACTTAATGGTATTCTCTTTATTATTTGTAAATACTTTAGTCAAGTCCACGGAAATAGACAGTAAGCTATTAAAATGTTTAGGTAAGTGAAATAATTCTGTACAACTTTCTCTGATAAAAAGCCTCCTATAAAAGCGAACAGACATATATTAGTATTAACAATGCATAGTTTGTAGATCGACTGTCAAAGAAATTGAAGCAGAACTGGCAAAAATTGACCCTGCAAGAGAAATTGAAATAGGTAACTATAGACTAGATGCGCAAGGAAATATCATTCATAAAAAGGTAATAATTGTTCCTTGTATCAGTTGCGTATCATTGTAAGTCAAATAATTTTTCTCAAATCTTTATTGTCATTTTAAGATCCCACTTGCACAGTCTGAAGTACATATATCCGATGTTTTGGACAATATTTGTGAGAAAATGTCGGATTATGTGAGAGCAACATATAAATCTAATGGTCAATTAACAATTTTAAACCTCATGGGTCCAACTGGAGGTATGAATCCTGAAATGAGCCAGGTGGACATTATTCAGGACAGTGATCTTAATAAAAGTCTAAAGTTCTATGTAAGTATTTGCAATTCATTAAATCCAATACAATTTTAAAAAATGTTGCAATGTTACATGCCTTTTTTCTGTTACATTTAGTGTGAGGAAATAGTAGAAGAACACGAAGACTCTATGATTTCATTATTCTCCCGAAAAGAAAGCAATATCAAAGGGCAATTATGCACGAATGTCGCAAAGCTATGCGATCCCGCTGATTTTAGCCATGAAAACGATGAGGAATTTGAAACAGATGACGCAGACGAGGAACATGACGAATTTTAATGGCATAAGAATTAATAATACACTCGTATTAATATATTTTTGATATTCAAAAGTTGGAAAATTGAATATGCTATTTAAATGTACAATAATACGCTCGAAACGAGTATAATTTGTAAAAGCATAAAATGTAAAAATAAATATCTTTATTTTTCTTTGATTTGCATTTATTTAATTATTAATAATCGATATAAAGATACATATGAGTAATCGCAAAGGAATACTGAAAGGGAAACACATTTTTCATATATGTTCTCATTAAAATGAAGAAATAAGTCATTAAGGAAACCGTTATGCTCATTAAAGGATTCAATTGCCCTAACGATATATCGATAGAGGGCGCTCCGATTGTCGAGTAACGGACATCCAGTTCTCATGTCTGAAAAGTGGTTTTATGGTCCGCGGTCGTTATTCCCAGGTTTCTGTGCGCGCTTGTTTCGTCTTCGTTCGCCGCCATCGTTACGAAGACGAAAGAGGTTGGTTTTACTCGTATTCGCGTGGCAGTGTCATACACTTAATCCAGCACAAATGAAGATGGTTGATAAAATAGACATGAGCCTCGATGACATTATCAAGCAAAATAAAGGAACAAGAACGCGCGGAGGCGGTAGCAGACGTGGAAGAGGTGCCGGCAATTCACCTCGTAGAGGAGCACGCAGAACGCCGAGAGTTGGCGGTGGCGTCATGCGGGGACGCAGCCGTGGTGGCATTACGAGAAATTCTCTTCCGTACACAAGGGTAAGAATATTTTTATTTGTTCATTTGTTTTCGCTCACTTCTCACAGAATTTCTTTTATTCGCATCGTATTCGTTTTGTCACGTGTGCCATATATCTGAGCCTATCATATTACTTCCGCCTTGAACGATTGTCTATGAAACACTCGATTTCGTGATACTATATTAACGATCGTATTTCAATGTAAAATCCTGTCGTTAGGTAGAAATGTTGTTTATATAATTATTCTGTAAATCTATGCAGAAGTACGTTGCATAGTTTCAGAGATTAGCCCTGGAATAATATTGGTGACCGCGCTTTTATAATGGGCACTTAGATCGCCGATTGTAAGAACGATTGTGTGTATCGTTTTTTATACGTTTACATATTTAAGCGTTAATACCGAAGTTTCGAATGCTTCGGGATACACGAGCACGAGAATAAATTTCTTGCAAAGATGCTCCAATGATGTTATATACTTCATTCCTTCCATTTTATAAAAATATACATGTAGTTAACGTGAATTATTGTACAATTTCAACATTATATACAAGGGAATGTGTCTTTCACTCATAGGGCGATGTAAACAGTGCGTGGAAGCATGACATGTTCGATGGGGTGAAAAAGGTTGGTCGAAGTGCATTAGGTAGTACTGGAACAACCAAACTCCTTGTATCAAATCTCGACTTTGGCGTATCGGATTCAGATATTCAGGTATTATATAATTATACAATTTTAATATTTTATTTTTCATGTGGATTGTTGTAATATAATATATATGGGTATATATGAATATGTCTTTCATTTCACTTTGATCATTGTTAATATTGAATTCCAAAAGTACAAAATGGAATTCACACATAAATTGGGAGTAATTTGCTGTACTTTTACTGATTTATTTGTCCGTCTGTTTTTAGGAATTGTTTAGTGAATTCGGCCCTCTGAAATCAGCAGCGGTACATTACGATAGGTCAGGTCGATCGTTAGGCTCAGCAGATGTAATATTTGAGAGAAGAGCGGATGCGATTAAAGCAATGAAACAATATAATGGCGTACCGCTAGATGGTGCGTAGCTACATTTATCTTTGGACCATCAGTTTTCCTTTGAATGTCACTTTTTAATTATAAAATTCCGCCTATATTTAGGGTTTCAGTATCACTTATTAATCTGGTCTCCAGTTTATACCTAGCAACAATACAGCTTGAGCATTTACTCTTTTATCCTTCTGTAAAATACTCCAACATGGGATGACATTAAAGAAAAACAAAAATTTCAAAGAAGTTATTGTGAATTATGATATGCACAACTATTCACATCTATTATTGCAATATGTGATATACATCGGCAGGTCGTGAAATGAACATACAAGTTGCTACCTCTGAAATACCAGTCACATCTATCCGTGGAGGCACGAGACTTAGCGGCAGTAATTTTACACCTCCGAGACCTCAAGCCCGCTTTAGGGGAGGTAGTCGTGGCACAGGAGCCGTCAGAGGTATGTAATTGAATTGCTTCGAAAGATATTAGTAAACTATCAAAGAAAAAAAAAATGTATAATGCCTTTTGTTCTTTTGTTAAAGGTCGGGGAACTGGTCGACGAGGTGGCAGAGGGGGTAGCCGGCAACCGACAAAAACTCCTACAGCCGAGGAATTAGATGCCGAATTGGAAGCTTATGTGAAAGAAGTAAAGTAACAATATCCACACATCTTCACACTCTTAAGATTTTGTTCTGATCTGACTTAACACAATACAATGTGTTTCCCTAATTTTCATGAGAATATATACAAATAACTATAGTAATTGTACAATTAGAAAGATGTTATAAGAAATTACTTTTAAGCAGGTCCTTTTTTATTTTTGACGTTTTCTCTGGAAATTGACATACAAATTTTACAGACACTTAAGAACAACAAAGAAAAATGATATGTAGGAGCTCACAATTATTTTTTTTTTATGGCATCGTAACAGAAAAACAAGAATAAAGTTATAATGTAAAGACTGTATGGATTTGTATGTACTATCGTGCGTGTGTGGTTATCAACTGAAAAATACAGTAAAATTCATCTTTAAAACTTGTTGTTTGTCCATGTACAGAAGTGCTTCTAGCCCTCAATCTAATTAGTTTTATATGTATTATTACTATTATACATACATCAAGATAGAAAGTCGACTCTGATCATAGTTTACACCCTGGAACACCCCATCATATATCATGTTTGTCACTGTTTATTAATATCGGATCTTTGTAAATTATATTTACGAATTATTTTTCATAATGAACAATAAAAAGATATATCACTATATGTAGCTGATAGCTTATAGTGAAATAAGGCTGTGACATACTGTTATCTAGTCATCTACTAATGAAATATTTTACTGTGCAGTAATGGGCTTGTAAGACAATGTACACGGTTTTATTCATACGACGTATGAATAGCAATGCAGTGGTACAAGACTGAAGCAAAGAAAGTGACGAGAATCATTACTTAATAAAGAACGATGTTCTTGACAATTAAATAATTTTTATTTCCTACCTAATCAAAAGCTCGTAATTGCGGACGATAAATACAAACGAATACTTCCTTTGAAGAACATTCTTTATTTTATTTAAATAATCACACGAGGTATCAGTTTGTACATATGTAAAAATATTTACTAGTAGATACCACAGAGTGGGCTACATTATTCTCCACTCCCGATTGCAAAGTAGATCACTACGGTCTTGTACTTGTTCGTATCTTAGGAAGTCATTTTGAATGCTTCTAAAATTATCAATTCTCTAAATACTTAATAATAAGATCAGTCGAGTGGTAGATAATACATTTTTTTACTATGCAATTAATTGTGTACAATACGAGGCAACGCATACCACACCAGTGTTTTAAATTATAAAAGATAGATAAATTAAATTATTCTTTTTTATAATCTTTTCAGTGTTCTTTTCTTGTCTTTTAATATCTTTTTCTTTTCTGCTGATAGTTTTTTATCTCCTGCATGCTTTTTTGGGAGAGGTCCTCCGACTTCAGAGGGTGTGCAACCTTCTAGACCCGCTTTGCTGCCTTTTCCACCTCCCTATGCCATAAATATATCACACGCATTATTTCAATCGTTAAGTATCTTTACAAGTCAATGTAACATTTATTCTCATTAATGCTATATTACCTGCGCATGTATCTCCGTCATCATTTTTGCCCGTTCAGAATAATCATCGTACCTCTCTAAAAGTAATTTGCCAGCTTCCTCGTTTAAAGCGGATTCTGCATTTGGCACTATTAAGAGACATTTTACAGTCTACAAATAAGAAGCAATTAGATATATTTATTGTAATCCATTGATCTTATGTAAATTAATATCAGCTTACTAGTAATATATGCTTAATTCCGAGATCTGATTTCCAATCCTTCTTTAATGTATTTACACAAATTTCTCCATTCTTCGCGACATTTGGATGAAAGATTTTCGTAAGGAAGAATGCCTTTGGTGGTCCTTGTGGAAAGTCTTTGCCGAGGGCTAATTTTACTCTGAAGAAACCGCCAGCATATGGCGTTCCCGCTGGTATTAGAAGAATTAGTGTTTTTAACTCAATCTTAAAGAGATATTTACAAGCCTCTACGAACAGTGATCAAATAAATCAAATTGTACACATATACATATACACAAATTTGAGAAATGAGTTATATAGTAAACTACTTATAGTACAATACAAATCATCAACAAATAAAAGTGTTTGAAATATTATATTGCAAAATAAGTTAAATTTTATGAATATCATTTATACTATGAATAAATTACTATTGGTTCTAGCAATTACGATTATTTTTACAATTAGTAAAATTCTACGATTATACATATATGTATATATGTGATGTATTTGTATAGACAAATGTAAATGTGACATATGAATAGGTTATAATACGAAGACTGCGATTTTTTAAATAAAAACACATCTGTCTGTAATTTTACAAGGACAGCGATTACGTGAGCTTAATTCTTACAGGGTCCTTCTATGATAGCTTGAATGTCAGTAACGTCTTCCTCGTTTAAAATAACACGAATGCCTTCGGGCGGTTGTGCAGCTAATTCGCTCATTTCCTTGGCTACACGTCTAATAATTTGCGGCGATAGGTTTTCGACATTTGATATCTGAAACAATGATTTACCGTAGAGAAATTATTGCTCCAGAGACAAGTTGTCTCATGATAAACCTGTCTCCTTAACCAGAACATAAACAAGGAGTACGAGGCTGCTGAAGTTCACGGATAATAATTAAATACGTATATAACGGCTACTTACAGAACTCATGGTGGCCATATTTTGCGAATTTTTAACAAAATTTCAACTAAACGCGTCCAGAACGCGATTGTTTGGTGTATACTGTTGGAAAATCTTTAACGTCACAACATCAGCACAGCATTGCCTATAATAACCAACATTTTGAACTGATAGCCAATCGCGTGCGAGTTACAATAATCTCGAAGCTCGGAGTCGATCCTTCGTCGTTTCGTGTGTTTTTAAGTAAAGAAAAAAAAAGGGAACCGGCGGCCGTGTGCTTTATCCAGGATAAATCACGGTGGTCGAATTAATTGATATAGAAACCCTTAAATCGAACGTAAAATCGAATAATGTATGTTCATTGATTCCCGTTGAATTGCGTACTATAGTGACGACGTTGTTACGAGTTCTTGTCACAGTTTACTGTGTCCTTTAATCGGAATCAATTTGAACACTTTACTTAGCAACCACAATGTCCGATAGTGCAGCAATAGAAAGGGTAAGATTATTCCGTATATTTCATCGAAACGCTTGAAAAATGATAAATTGCGTTTCGCGTAATATTTGAGCAAGCACAGGATCTTCTGTGTCATGTCATACACAGTCTTACTGTGGTAGAAAAATCAATGATAGTGAAACTCATTTTTATCTTCTGACAATGTAATGTGTTTGCAGGAAAAACATATGAAACAATTAAAGCGCAGAATGGAATGCTGGCGCGAAGTAATACTCCCAATGAATTCTGTTCTATTATGGGAACGATCCTGGTACCCCGGTCTTATACTTGGAATTACAACCACTATATTTTTGTGAGTTAAACTGTGTTTAACGCACAGAATGCAGTAGCAAAATGTGTATATTTTCGTTAAAAATGATCAGTGTGCGCTGTATTTCATTTCTTCATATTTTTGAGAAAGCATGTTTTATTATTCTATATTTTTTTTTTAGTTCTAAATTGTTTTGTTTTTTTTTTGCAGAATTTTTTAATATATTTAGTATATACCAGGATTTTTTAAGGTGTTAAAAGGTGAAGATAAAAAATTGGTTGCTTATATTTTTCTTTAATTATTGTGCTAATGCTTTTCGCTTACTAACATAATATTAAATAGAAAGCTCATGGATGTTTTGGAAAGTTTATAAGAATTGTTTGTTTACAGTTTGATATGGATGTTGGAACCTGCTGTACTTACAATTATATCTGTTACCCTTCTTATATTGGCCCTGATTGATTACATTGTACCACCAGTAACATCAGTTCTATGTCCAGTTTATATCTGGTCAGGCCAGAAAGAAAAGAAATTTAACGAGATTTGCCAAAACTTATCTGCACTGATTTTGCAAGTACAATGTCTATGGAAATCAATGTTACAAATTCGAAATGATCGTCCCAATGTTGTAAGTTAAAAGAGTATTAATTGAATGTTTAAGTAACAAGTATCACGTACAATAATATTTATTGAGGAAAATTGCTTTTCATGTGCTTCAGTATTATGCAGGAATAATAACTTGTCTTGTTGTTTGTATATGGATTGGAAGCACAATTAATAACTTGCTTCTGTTTTATATTGCAGGTAATAAAATAGTAATTTATTTATTAGGTACTCCACTTCATAGAATGCATTCATCATTTTCAAATCTCATTTTATTCGGATGTTTCAGTGAATATATTTTTACTTATGCCCGGACTCAAGCACAAAGGACGAGCAGTGTCGGCAATATCGTTCGTACGCGATCATATATCTAACGATAAACAATCATAATCATCATTTTGTATGTACGTTCTTCTATTTACACTTCGCAAGATCTTTTTACCTACAATAAATTAATTCGTCATTTATTTTTTCATGACCAGGGAAAGCTGGATGTCCAGCTTTCGAAAAGCATAATAATTACTTAAGATAGAAATAATACTTTCATTTTGTTCTCGCATTTTATTGTGATGTTTAATATTGCAAATCGTTTTAAACGCACTTTTATACCATGAATATACTGACACAATGTTCTTCATTCATTAATGATAATAAAACTATTTCATCTTTTGTCAAAGTTTGTGTAAAAAGAGTACTTATTTACATGATTCGGATGTAAAGGTTCTGCTGATGATTATTATTTTTGGTTACCCAAAAAGTAATTTAGTTTTATTTCGTTTTATTTAATGTTAGACACGTTCACAAGCTGTGTGATTACATAAAGCATTTTTAATATTTGAAAGTGGCGGGTTGCATTAAGTGAAGTATTCAGCGGCGCTGACGGCACAACTGATTATAATCCTTTTGTACTACACGACCAAACCACTTTGAGATAAATATGGTAAACAGAATGACGAGGGAATTTGTAATTATGTCGCGGATAGTGACAATTAACAGTTTATCATAAACTATCGATGAATAACAATCAGTTTACGTACCTACTTATCTTCGGTCAAGTTCTTTTATTCGAGCATTGGTTGCTAACTTGCGATTTTTCATACGTGCGCAAAAGCATCACCGAATTTTAGTTCTTGAGCTCCCTTAATAAAAAAATTTATTTTATATCATTTCTTTTATTTTTGAATACTTTTCGTATTATCGAAAGGAATCATGGATATAATAATAAAGTTAAACGAACAGACAGTAGGCAGAGACAAAATAATCAGGTATGTAATTCCTCTATTATTTTAAAATTACTTTTAGTTCAAAGTACTCCTAATTAATTTTCAAATTTTATATTTAGAATTTTTATACTTGAAATACTTGAAACATTGAATGGTATTCTGTCATACTTTTTATAGCTTATTCATTGAAGAATTGCTTTCAATTAAATAATTAGATAGATATGTTATTTTCTAAAAAATTTGGTTTGCAGATTACTACAATATGGAAGTCGTGCGTACTGGTATCATGCTCAAAATATTCGTAGCACGCAACATTCTGCAGAAATTTTAAGGAGCTTAGAATATACGTTTAGCTCATTCAGAAAATGTATTTTATATTTATTCGAAATGTATAATTTTAGAAGGTCGTTGCTCCTATTAATACGTTGATTCTAATTTTCTTATAGTACTTCGCCTTGGGAGGTGTTTGGATAGTTTATATTCTGCGTTAAAAGTGATGAAATATCCAGATACAGCCATAAAGGTGACTTTAACGCTATCAAAAATTGCCAATGCTTTATTTCTATTGGCGGATCATATTATATGGATTGGCCGTGTGGGTTTATGTAAGGTCAATGTTGAAAAATGGGGTAAAGTGGCTAATAAATATTGGTTGATGAGTATCGTGATGAATCTTGCGAGGGATGTTTACGAGATCATAAAAATCCTTGAGATCGAAGGAAAGGTCGCATTGGTGAAGACACCAAAGTTTTCATCTCCTACATGGAAGCAATATGAATTAATGCTTCATTTGAGGAACCACAAAGATATTGTAATGGACACGATTAAGAATGGATGCGATTTGTTTATTCCATTGACCACATTAGGGTTTACCAAATTCAGCCCTGGCACAGTAGGTATACTTGGTATGATATCTTCAATCGTGGGTATTTATACATTAATTTATCCATTGTATAAGTTGACACCAGCTTGAGGTTGCTTTGTACAATACGTCTTTTTATGTGTATTGTGCATACATGTAGATACATATATATTGAAAGATATTTTACTTGCATTAAATTTGGTTGAATATTTTTTATGGATCTTGAAGAATTTTTTTTACTATTAATGTATACATTAATGTATACTATAGCTGCGTATTCTAATATATAAAATGATACTGTGATACTACAATAATTCTATTATGAATTACTTTTTGTACATTTCTTATTTTAAATAAAACTTTTTAATATTCAAAAAATAGGAGATAACGTTTAATGTACTAAGTTGAAAATAACGTGGATCATATTTTAACAGACATGGTTCTATGTATTTACTATTAAATCATGTTATAAAAATACATTCATCCGTTGATGCAACTTACTCTTTTTAAATGTCATTAACAAAACTACATGTGAAAGTTATTATATATATATTTATATAAAAAGACTTAGTTATTACTTTCTGGTAGTATGGGTGCAGTTCCTTCGCAAATAACTATCTCATACTTATGAGAATAGTACATTAAAAATATACCCCATTTGCCACAAATCATAGACCAAACAGCTGATATCACTGTACTTTTTCCAATTGGCATAATTGCTATAATAATAAAAGCATAATGTTCTGATTTATCCACTTTGCTATTCCTTCTTTTCTTTGCGAGAATTCGGAACACATAGATCAAATAATTTAAGCAGGCAGTTGCGATATGGATAATGTACTTACGTATATTGTAATAAAATGTGAGAAAGAGATACCAAATTAATGCAGTAATTCCTGCCACTGCGCTAAGAAAACCAACGACATTTAGATTCCTTAGTGTAATCCTGGTATGCCATCTTTCTAAACTTCCTTTTCCTTTGACCCAATGCAGATGAAAACAAACTGCAGCTAAAATACCTGCGATACATGCAGCAGAATCTTACAAACTAAATTTGTATTAAGTTTTGTAATAAATCGAGATACGTTTAAATGCATTGACCGTATTATTACTTGTTATCAACAATATGTTACTTCCATAATTCTATTATTTACCATATGGGCATTATTTTAACACGAAGACATTACGTTTCTGCAAGCTATAAAAATTATTACAGTCTTTTTCAGAGTTAATGTAACAATGTGCTTTCTACTATGACTTAATATTAGATAAATATATGTAATAAAATGTTTATTATTTATTACCGAATGCTAACCTGATAAGATCGACCAAAATCCAACATCGTGATTGTTGTATGCGACAAAAAATACGAGAAACGCTGATATACCTACTATCACACCGATAGCACTTATTATTAGATGTGTTAGAACGTCCCGTAACATGTTTTGAATTTTTGTAATCACTGCGCAGTAGAGGAATCGTTTATAGTCTCATAAGGAAAATTAGTTTAATTGTGTATACTTTGCTCCGAATGGAGCTGCGTTTAAAATTGCATCGTGCACAGACCGATAATTACGGTAAATGTTTATAATAAATCAAAGCTATCTGGAATATAAACAAATATCTCTTTGATATTTGAAATTATGTAAATATACAGAATTGATAATTAACGTTGAAGTTTTTGAAGGCGCAAAGTGTAAAGTATGACCCCTTTTATCGTGTTGAAAATGTTTAAAAAAAATTCATTTTATCAGAGCTCTACTATGGTTCAAAGATATAAGAATATATTATTAATATGTTCAATAATGGGCCAAGCTTTAGCAATCATATTTAAAAGCACCGAACCAAATTACTGTAAGCTTTGCAAACATCGACACGCCATCTATCGCGATTATTTTGAATTTTAGTGCGGGAGTTCCGCTGTAAGTCGTAATACTGTAATAAGAATATTTGAAGACACTTTTATTTTAGTAAACTTGTACAAAGTTCGTCAATTCATTGTTTTTACGGTGTATTAATTTAAACATTCATAGAAATGTACATAAAAGCTTATTTAACTTCTAAGTCAAAATCTGCGCATGGATCTGATTTTCTTACATTGGACTCCATTTTACCTTGGGGTATATCGGAAGTTACTGCGCCCTTTCTTTCGTGCTCTCGTACAATAACCATTGCTCCTGTACGTCCGAAAGTATCTTGGTATGTTGAAAAACCTCCATGTAATAGCTTCGGCCTCATATAGCCAAGCACTAAAACATTTGAGTGCATTAACTAAATAATAATTTTACACTGATAGTATAACATCACTTTTGGCCTACTCTGTTTAAATAATTTTCGTCAAAGCCAATGCTTACTTCTTTTTTGTGTTGGAGGAGGAGCTAAAATTTGTTCAGTGTGAGGATTAAAATATAAATCGTGAATCTGCGCTAATAATTCGCTCTGCAAATCCTTCTCCTTGCTCTTCGTCTCTTCTCCACTAACTGATTTTTCGTCACAAGAGAGCCCTATACTTAACGACAAAAGCATTTGAATTGTCACTAATCCCTAATCTCTCGATTCGACCGCATTTTAGCTTACAAGGATGTTTGTAGCAAACTTGACAAACAGTTCGCAAACGGTCGAGGATATGTTTTTGAACCAATTGTTCAGCAGCCTCATCCAATCTACTAGGAATCGATGCTGTAAGAGGATCAATTTCTCCTTCCTCTATTTGTTCCGCAAAATAATCTCTCAGAATCATTCTAAAAAAAGTATAAATCATTTTTTCAAAATAAATTTCACCATCTCTTTGTATCATCTTAATAGAATCTATTTCTTGTTACGGCTTCATCCGATTTATTTTCCATTTCTGGTAATTTCGAGTATATTCTGTGGAAAGTATTTGGCAGGAATTCGTCATTTTCGTGTACTTGTTAACGTTATTGGGATTGAAAAAACAAAGAGAAAGAATAGGGAAACGTAAAATTGTTACGACGTCGAATTAAATTTTGCCACTTATAAATAAATTGGTTATCAGAATGACAAAGAAATGAAGAATAAATAAATGAAGTATGTATCTTTTTATGGCGTTATCTTTAAGTGTTGATACAGTTTACATTTTTGTTCTAATTCAAGAAAACGTACACAACATTTTGCGTAGGTTTCTATATCAATCGTATGTTTATACAGTTATTAATCTTATTTTGGGTTTGCTACTTTAAGCACCAGACGAACGTTATAATTTGCAATCGCCGAATCTTCTTCTTGCCGAGGGTAGCGGTTCCAAATATTGCTGTTGATTTTTTATATTGCTGAGACCCATCTTGCTGATAGTATCCATGTATTCCGAACGACCAGTGAAAGGTATTTCCCACAACGAAAAGCTTTCTGGGACTAAAAGTAATATGTTCGTAATATTTACTCCTGAACTCTTAACTTTACCTCTGGTACCATAGTAGCAATTTTTTTTATTTTTAGAGGTAGGATACTTTTTTAAAAATAATCTGGGATATTCGAAAGCTTTTTTATACCTTCGTATAAATGGATCCTTTTTGCTGGCTGAATATGTGGTCTCTCGAGGGCTGTGTATCGAAATCTCGTAGGATCCCTGTAGCCCTCCTTTATTTCTGTAACCTCCGTTGTAATCGGCGAACAGTACTTCGAATCGACCGCAGCTTTCAGCTGTCTGTAATCCCCGATAGGCAATCCTGAAATTTATTCGAAAAAGTTGCTTGCACGACTTCTTGATCCTTCAATACCCTCTCATACCCCTTTTCGAGTAATCCGTTTGATAAATAGTCTTCATCGTTTCGTCCACTGGCTCACAGTTGCTTTCTAATATAGCCGAGGTGAGATTGGTCATTTCACGATTTACGTTTACCAATTGATCCAAAAACTGTCGCTCCTTTTCCGCCAGATATTTGTATCTGAAGGCAATTTAAATTGTGCGAAACATAATTTTCTTTTGCGAAAGGTATTCACAATGGAAATTCTGATGCACGTTTATGTTACTTTGCAGCATATCGTACCTGTTTTTGTTACTTTGCTGGCCATGATCATCGCACGGGCAATCCTCAGGATCGATTCTGGGGGTGTACAATCGGATGCCCGTGTTCATCGGCGGCTGAGCCGGTTTCGCGACAAGGGGCACCGGATACGGCCAATTATAATCATGGTGAGTGGTCGTCGCAAAATTTTCCATTGCAGAACTCATATTTTACCAGAAATTTTATCACGAGTTACCGGAGACTACCAGAATTTACATGGGCCCCTGTCGAAAGAACATTTCTTTCAGTATAATAATTTCCTAGTTCTCCTTCACTATTAAATAAAGTTAAGTCACGGGGAATTGAAATCGTCACATTATCGTGATATTTCTAGAAAAATAGACAGTTTTTTTTTATCGAGGTTAAAATTTTGCCAGAGCATAAATTGCGTTTAATTGATTCTTGTTAATATCGAAATTGATAGATCTGTATAAAACGCTCTTTACCAAGAATTTCGCTACGCTTTCCTAAATGTTACATGGCAAGGTGGACCGATTACGCGGTGAATCGTCGGTGCCCGTCGCACTGCGAAATTTTACCACTTTCCGGAACAAGCAGAGTATCGTTTCTTTAATCAGCATGATCGTGGCAACGACAGCTTTGTAAAGCGCGTAATGCAATACGGCGTTTAGGAACGTGATACCGATGTGCCCGATTACAGAATCAATTGTCAACCTTAAATCGTTCATTGTTGCAATTTAGTTGTATCACTGTTTACATCAAATTACTACGAATTTTCACAGACATGGTCAGACATAATGCACCGCTGATTTATCGAAATTTCAATCGCGTTCCACGATCTGATATTTGAAGCGAAATAATACAGCATGAAATTCTCGATTCTCCATTTAAATCGCACACATAATTTCATGTTGTACAGAATGAGATTTTCATTTCACGGACGGTAATAGCACGTGGCAGTACAGTTTATTGTTCTCAACTGCAGACAAAGTATAATAACATTAAATGAAGGGCGGGCTCGCGACATTAATTAGAGTTTACCGAAGTATCGCTGAATTTTTTACACGGAGACGTCGTTCTCGAATTGTGCCCGGGAATCTCCACCTCCTGCTCGTTGTTCCTTTTCTCATTTTCGATATCGAACCCGTGATCGCCGCTCGGAGGCATTTTGGAGCACATCCGCGAGCCCACGGGCGGTCGCTTCTTTATCTTCGCACGATAGCTGTCCTTACGCTGCTCTAATGACGAAAACAGGTGTTCCTGGGGATTCGACGAGGTCAGCTTTAATAGTATCTCGTCCTGAGATTGATTGCAATTCTTCCTTTGAACGCGACCCCTTGCCGTCGTAAAAATTGGCCTCGTCGTCTCTTGAACACACCCACAATCCAGCCGCGTGATCGTCGTCATTGTGCCGCACGGTTCCAGACTCTTGCCGAATCAGAATATACATGTAGTTGCATTAATATTTCAGTGCGACTACTCTAATGAATGCCGTAAAACACCCTTTTCCAATTACAGTAAAAGAAAAGCTGTTAGAGTCGCCCAAGCTATAATATGTAGCAAGTAGCTAACAAACTTATCGCCAGCCTCTCACAGGTAAAGATTGCAATTTGTAAGTTTAGTCTGTTTTACCAATATTTTACGTACAGTTTTCAATCGATCCTCCGAGTTCGGTTGAAAACTGGTGCTCTGCAATTTTCCATTGGCCTTCATCGCCGGTGGACTCACGTCGCTGTACGTCGAACCGAAATAATATTCGCCGATTAATCGTTTGATCTCCTGTGTATAATATCTCTCGGTCATGTCTCGTTTCATCTGCAGCTCCTTTAGCCTTTGCAACTTTTGCATCGCTGTTACCGCTTCTGGCACGCCGTGCTCCGCGTAATCGTTGAATCGTTGGTACTTCTCGCGAAGAGTCGCACTGTTGTATTTCGGCATCGCTTTCGCGTAGGCCGTTTCGTTTAAATAGTTTGGATACTAGACGAAACGGAGAAAGATGTCTGAAGAGTGTTTTAAAATGGATGAAGATTAAAGAATCTGTAGAGGGAATGACGAATTGCAGCTGTACGAACGAAGGAGAAAATTTCGTATTCATGAAGGAGAAAAGCACTTGTCCGTCTATTTATAAAATTTTCGAATAAACGCTGTTTAATCGTACGTTATTCTTATTAACGGCCATCTCCTCGATGTCGCCGATAATTTCCTCCGATGTTCTCTCCTCCGGGTACACGATTTCGTGCTCATCGGCGTATTCCTGTTGACCAGCTTTCGGATTAGGATATCGCATCGAATTAGAGTACACCTCCCCGGCACAATTGTTTCTCTTGACCGTAGCGGATTGCAACGAAATTCTTCCCCGATTGTCCATCACACCGGTTGGCCACCTTTAATACAACACCTAAATGGATCGGCATCATAATTGACAGGGATAAAATTTTGACTAGGTTACAGAAAATTACTCGTAAGATTCTCTGCCACGAACGCGACTCGTCGGCAAGGCTGTCATTTTTTTTTAATTCATCAAACACATTGCCCTCGCCTCTATAGCGTGTTGTGCATTATCACGTGGAATTTAATGCACTATTTCTCCCTCTCGTTTCACGTAATTTGTCTATCTTCCATGCTGCGCGTAGGCCTAACTAAGCTTCTTGAACAACTTCAAGGTTTTCGCTTTTCTGAAAGTCATTTTGTTTTTTTTTTGTAAATAGAATTTTTATTATTAGTTAGTATTAAATATTACAGATGATGAAACATTTGAAATAGTTCCATTTCAACAAAGATTATTATTATTTTTTAATATTTTTGCCCGCGATGATAGATTTTAAGAGGTGTATTAATAAAATGCGTTTCGTTACAAATTGTTCAGACGCGATTACTTTATTTGGCACGATCTCGTTGGCGGTACAGATTAATTTTCACGATACAGCCATGGCCCAAGCTGGCGCGGGTTTCCTTTTGTGGTGAATTTTCATTTTCATAATCGCTTGACCTACTCTACTAATGCCATCTTGATATTCCGTTCGCCAGGGAGTTAGCCGTGTCTCCTGTTCATCTTCGCCCTTTTTGCCATCCGCCCCACGCGTCTTTTGCGCAGACTTACTCTTTTTGCGTTTAGATTGGGTAGACGGTCGACAATCTATTTTCTTTTGCGTGTGAGCAGAAGCACAGACTCCTGTGGCTGCTTCGGCTACATCTGTGGCAGCTAAAAGATATACATATTTACGACCGTTCGGTAGCGTATCAATATGAAAGAGCCAACAATAATGTGCTTATTTAATGTTGTCGAAGATTTAAACAATTTCTTTTGCTTTTCACTCCCTTTAATCTTCTGTTTTACTCTATCGCATGTATTACCAATAACATATGAAACATTTTAGTAACATTCCAAAGAATTTACCCCTCTCCGAATAGTCAATCTGATACGTTGTCTTCAACCGATCCTCGTCGACGCGTTGAATTATTTCGTCCATGGGTGTAGTCTGTAGAATTCCATAGATATTAGGATATTTTTCTTCCAACTGAAACGAGTGTCCCCACGTGATAATAGGAAGAGAATTCTTAACGGTGCCCACTTACTTTCCTCATGTAAGTACTCGGTTGGTCGAACTTCGTCGCTTCAGTCTCCGGATACGGTCCAGTCTTCGCGGGATATAGTTTCGGGTCTAAGAGTCGGCCCATTGGGCCCGTACGGCTCCAATCGTAATCATCCCCGCAATGCGTGAGATGCTTTTTTTCACGCGGGGCATCGGTGCATTTGCAGGAATCCGCTTCGTTCAGGGCAGCTGTCGTGCGTTTAACCGCGGTCGAAGGCCATAAGTAATCCTTTTGATATGTACTGATAAACTGGTCCATTTTTTGCTTTTTATTTCTGAACTTATTTTGTCAATCTTATCTTCATTAGATTCGTTTCTATTTCAAACATGTTTATAATTGATTGACGTGCCTGATTAACCAATACTATATTCCATTAGCCCATCGCTTGTATTCTTTGATGCGAAAATTTATCTGAGAAATTGGTCGAAAAATTGAACAATCAGCTGCCTACAATTTTCATTCTGTACACAGGTTTCCCGTTGAACTATTGTTTCATTTTATCTACTTGCGCTATGTTACATTTCGATGTATGTTGATTGATGAAAGCTGTGCGGAACATCTCGATGGAACTTTGCCGTTTAAGCGACAGAATTCCGACGGTCAACAGAAACATTGGCTGCGTTCAGGTTGTGTTTTCATATTCCTCGACATTGTAACGTACCGACCCGAAAGTTCACTGTAGTTCCACCGGTTCAAAAAACTCCTGCCTGAAGAACAGTGATGCCGCGTGTATTTAAAGTCGCAGCCTCGGCTGAGTAAATAAACTTTGTCCAATAAATAGTCATAGACCGCTACTGTTCACGTAGTTACATGCAATGGAAAACAAAGACGCGTTCCCCGTATTAATACAAGATTTGTAAGAAACATTATTGTCTTTGGCCTAGCGCCACTTTCGATACAAGTTATCCATCTTCCAGGTCGACATTTCAATCTGACTTGGAGAATCCTATGAAAAAGAAAACGCGCAAATGCCAATTATTTGTTGTAGTCGTGCATTCTATAGATATCGCTTATTATTCCTCCGTTTCTTTTTCACATTTTTCCACGTGATTTCAAAAATCGAAACCCTTTCATCGTTGCTCTATTTTACGAAACTCGTGCAAGCCTTCGGCTATTTTGCACATTAGAGACGATTCGCTCGCTCTTGTATTATGCGACATCAATCTTATTCTCACCCCTGCCTTTTTTTCCCGCCAATATTGGCTCGGTTCCAAGACCAACAGATAGTTCATTGCGGTGACTAGACACGGGCCACCGACTGCAATCGACAGTACAAGCGAACTCGTGCTCGTTTTATTTAGGGATACATCAATTCAAAAGTTCGGTTACTCCTCTTCCGGAATCCGCGCTATCCGTCTTCTAAGTGACGAACGAACTTACGGATTCCATTCGCATTTCGTGTTCGCACCGTCCAGACGGTGATATATGTACATCTTTCTTGATCAGGTCAGCTTAAGCTTTTCTTTGATCGTAGTCCTCGTGTATAAATTATTCTCCCGACAGATCAAATTCGAAGAACTAACACGTGAAACACTTCCCTTGGAACATTTTTATCGTTCGAATGCGATTTCACGGTGGTGAAGCCACCTTTTAATTTACACCAAACGATAAAATTAATCAAACGTATCGATTAAGATTCTGGACAATGCTAGAATCATTCTCTACTAAAGTCATGTGAACCAGTGACGTCACAGAGTGTCGAACGCGACCACGATGCGAGATATAACGGATCGGTAACGAATCATCTCTGTCGTCTTCGTTCGTCGCCTGGCGAAGTATTCCGTCCCGTAGGAAGAAAAGCTCGGAAACGGACTGTACCGATGGTTAACTCTAAAGATATCGCTGCGTCCACGTAGCCAGGAATAGAACCGTGACGTCGTTGTTCGTCGACGAGCACGAGAACACCAACTCTTTGGTTTCGTCGTAAACCAACAGTCAGCCAATGGGATCCCCGTCGAGGGAACGGTGTTCGATGCCACCCTACGATTCTGATTTTGTCACAGCTACTTCCTCGTTTCCCCGCGGTCATACGGTTCCTCGAATTTTTATGAAGTCCCTCCTCGTAAAACTGATCTGTCTCGTTTCCTTGTTTTCATAGAATCGTAAATAGCGTCGTTATTTTCCGTACAACGAGGGCGATTTGTATTTTAGGGTGATGTTTCGAAGAATAATACCCTTCGCTTTCTAAGGACTAGTTCTTTGGAAATACTTGCAGTTTCGTTCGTTAATTAAAGAGACAGGGATTCTTTTCAAGCGTTCTCCAGAAGGGCAGAGTTTTTCTAAAACGAAAGAATGACCGAGTTCTGCGAGACGTTAAGAAACGGTGGCGATAATTTAATCAGCAAACTGTATTTTCACGTTGCAAGCTTGAAGCAAGATCGACTCGACAGGGAAGGGCAAAAAATAATAGGGGGATGACACGGGCGCGTACAGAACCGATAAAAATCGTTGACAAGAGGTGTACCGTAAATTTCTTAGGGGGAAAGAATTATTGCTGCCGGATAAAGATAGGGGCAACGTTTCTGACCAAAAGCGCACGTGGAACACGAAGTAGCTGCGAAACGTGGCGTTACTGACATTAAGTTACTCCTTTCTGACTCCTCGTTTTTTGGAAGTCTCGCATTCCTCGGTTCGGTATGACTCAACCAGGGTAAAAAGAGGGCCGATGAACCTGCATGAAAGTGCACGCTGACAAAGGAACTGTAGCATGTTGCAAATTAATCCGTGTATTATTTTCTACCTTGCTCGACGGGCTTCTAACAAGTATATGCTTCTTGACGAACTCTTTGATCGCGCGCTGGGAAATTAATCCAGGGAACATATGTATGTGCGATGGAAATGCAAATTACAAGCATATTTTTCTCTTCGTTGCATAAATCTATCGTGCTCTGTATAATACTATGCAGAACAAATTTTTGTTTAAAGATTGAAAGGTATTTTTTGGTTTAATTCTTTCTTCGTTAAGTAACGTGTAAAGGACAATTACGATACGCTCGTTCTGCGAATTTGGATCGGTAATGAATTTGCTTACATAACAGTATCGTATTTATATCGCGAACGAAAGGGATGATTCAGAGAGGATCGACGGAGAACCGAGGAGGTCTAGGAGAGATGTATTCCAAGTATGAGGGCATCGTTAATCAGGCGTGACGCATCTTCCAAAGATCCGTGCAATTGGAAAACTAAAATCGTATAGGAACAAGACAAATAGTCGCCTGGGCGACCGTCGCGTCGCGTTGCCTACTCATCTCTCGACCAGGAAGCAGGCGGGCTCCTTCGAAATAGCAACGAACCCATTAGCATTCATTAGCCCGAGATACTACTGGCCCCTTCTGTAATTCCCTTAAACATCTAACATTGCAGAATCACAAAACCGTGATCACTTCACGGTTATGAGACAACATTATTAAACACAGCACCAGCATAATAAAAGTCCGAGTATTAAACCGTAAAGTGCTACAATTCCCATCGCTTCGTTTCGCATCATATTGTTAGATTATTTCGTCAACTCGTTACAGCTTGCCGATTGAAGATTTCCAGAATCCTACGAGAGCCCCACAGGGACAAATTACCCGGGCGTGTCGTTAAATTAAAAAAATTGGTCGCGCTTTACGAGGAGACAACGTCGCGCGAGGAACCAACCTGTCTCATTAAATTTATACCAACATTCGCATTCCTCTTACACGACGTAGCAGCCAATTAAACGTTTGATATAGGGTGGCCCCTCGTGTTTTGACTTTGAACCGGCGCACGTTCGCGCGACACTCCCAACATCGGCAAAAATAATCTTCGAAGGGGATTCACCGAAGAAGGGAATTCGCGACGAAATTTTCCGCGGAACGCGACCGCGAGCCCCGGTACAAAGCGCGAGAATTACGGGCAAGGGGTAAGTCTGGTTAGCAAGGACACCCTTTCTCTTCGTGCGTCTTGGCTTCATCGTTTCTCTCCCGTCGCGGACAAAAGCTTCAAGATAATACAAATCTTTCTCGTCTTTCGTACTGCATCCTGTACATTTGTTACGCCACTTCGTCCCTACCAAAGTGTTTCTCAGAACCTATTTGGCAGTGTTAAAAATATTTCCAAGGATCGTGTCCAAGTAACATCCATCCGAAGACCTACGTTCTACAGAATTTTCACCGTTTCGTCAAAAGAAAGTTTCTCGAATTCACCAAGCATCCCCGAGTTTCATCGCGTTTCCTGCGACCAATCCACTGATTCAGTTCCTTTGTTCCGAGGAAGTTCTAGCATGTAGTAGGTCGACCCGAAATCCTGAGAACTCGAGTACGTTGTCGCATTTTTGGATTTCGAGGAACTTTCCAAGCTCCAGCACCTTCGACGAATAATAAAGCCATGCAGCACTAGGGTTATTGCTTGAATGTACCACGCGGACAGGAGCAGGATCCTGTTTAGCGAAAATGGGGAGGGTCAATCTTCGACCCGGTCCCACAGAATAAATCGAATACTGCAGTGCAAGTGCAATTTTCTCGATTAATCGGCCTGCGCTTGCCGCGAAGTCGTGCAATTTTTCAATCTAATTAGGCATGCGTCTGTCGACAGGTCGTGCAGGATCACGTTTCAGTGTACAAATCTGCCAAAAGCCTCGTTAACGACCTGCCACAATTATCCGCGGCGAGAATCGACGATCGAGATCCCCGCATACCCCTTCCGTTTTGCAAGGGTTTTCCGCGCATGGAAAACAAGATTCGCACCCTCGTAATATGTGTATAGGGGTGAGGTTTCGTTATTTATACGATCACCGTGACATTTCCCGATTCGATACGCCTCGCATTCGCCGACAGTTTGACGCTTCGCGCGTGTTACGCCGCGCGTCGCGTCTGCCAAGAAGCTCGATGGTGCCAGTTTGCGCGAGATAACACGTAGCGGGCGTACCAGCGCGAGCGATCCGCTCGCTTATAGAACACTATTTCTATATTCTCATTATAATTAGACGCCTGCTAAACATGGACGTTTAAATGCGAGCGCGCCGCGTAACTCAGGTATTCGCGCGACGAGTGAAATTCACTCGTTAACCACTGATCGTTAGGCGGCTGAACTTGATCGTGACAAATAGACCGGCGATGTTGTTGTTTCTACTAATTTTCTTTTCTTTTTAAGAAGAAGAAGAATGGCATTGAGGAAAAAGATTTCATAATATTACAGAGCAGAACTTCCAGAGAAAGTTCGGTAAAAAAAAGCCTTGAATTTTACTCTTGCATCGAAAAGGGATATCAGGTTCTTTCTAGAACTCGAAATTCGTGGCAGCTTTTATTGTACGTATTTTCGTTGTATCTCGTGTAAACGATCCCAAAAGACATGTGCAATTTGTAAAATCAGCCGGCAATCGTCTCGTCGCGTGAATCCGAAGCCTGCCAAAAAATCCGGTGACACAGTATCGGCACACGGGATTCGATCAGTGACTCGCCGTTGTGCGATATGTAGGTCGTTATTTTTATTTACAATTGACCAGCGCGTTGATCAACATCAATTTCTGTACATTACGGCGATCTGTAAACAAGTGCATTTTGTTCAAAGCTGATGAACGTACAGGCAGAACATTTGCGTCTAATAAAGTACTTGGAGTACCCTGTTTTAACGCACTTATGTTATCCATGAAGCAACCTCATAAATGTGCAGAGGAAAATTGATTTACCACCCCATTCAGTTTCCCGCGATCATCAAGCAATTGTCGCGTGATACAGCAAGCGGTAAACTAGTGCACATCGTTTGAAGATAATTAACATGGAGGCAGAACATTTCTGACTATTAAAATATTTGGAATACGCTGTTGATACCCATATGGGACCCATGCAGCATCTTCATAAACCAGAGGAAAACCACCCCATTCAATTGTACACACCTCTTGGGGGCACGTTTGTCGTGTCTAACGAGCCCCTTCCGCGAAACTCGATCGCCTTTTCTTGCACAAAATCGGTACCGCGTATCGTACACGCGTCACCCTTTCCTCGCGTGGCGGAACGAGCAAACGTTCCAGCTAGTGGCCGCCGAGGCTCCTTCCATGGAAGCGGTCGGCCAGTGCTCGGTTGACACTTGCCACGAGCTGCCAAGAAGCCCGATTACACGGTACCGGTGTGGCGCGGCGCGACACGGCGTTTTACAACGAACGTGCTCGAGTTGGAAGGACAGCGGTTTTAAAATAAGCTCACGAGAGTCTCAGCGCTCTGCCAATGCCTATCGGTCCAAGCGGTCGCCGCGCGCTCTGCCTTTCAGCAGTCGTTGATCGTGCACCGTCCTCGTAACAACCGTTGTCGTCGTCATCATCCTCGCCGATCGACACTGGGCGATTCTCATCGTAGTAGAGCACCGGGAGCATTAGACGAGTGTACTTGGTTGCGGTGAACACGGCTACTGGTGCAACGATCTCGTTCTATCACTTTTTCTTTGTTTTTTTTTTTATCACCAAGCGTACTTACAAGTTGTGGTAGCGACGTGGCACACTTTGTACCAGGGGGCACGAAACATTGCAGCTGATTTCGTCGAGACGTGTGTTTGTGCGCCAGGTGACACGTGGGTGCCGGTCGTATCGCGTTGGTCGCACACGCGGGTTCCACGCGGGTCATTTATTCCGGAGTTCACGGGTACGCGGGTGTATCGCGGATTTGTCCAGTCGCAGCCGCCTGCTGCTCATCGTGCGTGCGATATTCGGTTACAGAAGGTGATTTCCTTGAAAGGATATCCCGGGTCAGAAACAGCAGGTAATCAGCTGCCCAAATGTTCAGACCTCGGTGTTTGATCGTTGGAATGTTGTTTCATCGAACACGCGAGAGAGCGATCTCATGGATTGTTCTAGTAGGGATGCTCATATAATTGTTCGTAAGAAGCATGCAAGGAATTTGTTAATAACTTTGCATGAAACAACCTGTGCGTACTTGTAATTAAAACCGTCCGAAAGTTGAGCATTGTTTCTCGTATCGCAGAGGGTATTTTCGGCATTCCAAGACAATGCTTACAGCGAGACAATCGTTCGTACGTCAGGGATTTTACAAAAGACGACGGAGACCGGTTTTCGCAAAAGGCGACGTCTCCACCAGAGCCCGCTGTATATTAATACGATATTACAGAGCGGAGCAAGTTTTGTACATAAAGGCATGGCCGGTATAAATGGGCGATCAAAGGGGCGCAATGTTTCCAGTAGCACTTCATTAAACCGTGCACGCAGCGTTTTTGTTGAAACGTTTCGCTCCGCGTCGCCTTTGTTTCGCCACGCTGTTATATTAGCAACTAAACCAGTTGGCGGAAATCCCGCGTACTTTCGCGTTTATTGGGATGGAAACGCGTAGCCATGCACCCCGGTGATATTCCTATAGAGATTCGTTTAAACGTTAAATAGTAGATAGATGTTAGCCTTGATCATTTTCACGGAAGGAATAGGTCGCAGCGAGCGATTTGTATATTGTTCTATTCTCGATGCGCTGCGTTACGACTCTCCGCGGGTTTTCCCGTTTCAATCTCTCACGATTTTTATTCTATTGCGTTTAAAATTTCATCGCTTTCTATGATATTTACCACTCCTGCTGTGTCGAATTTATGAAATTTCCGATTCAGGTACGTAAAACATCGGTTCTCTGCCCGCGATACCGCTCGATTGACCAAACGTTGTGTAAATTGCATGCTGCGGAGAGTATCGCGTTGCATCTCGTCTGACCGCAAACATTTGAATTACAGGAAACGGTGGCGAGTGTTGAGTCGTTGAGAAACTGCCCGGGCTCTCGTACACGAAGAAGAGCAACAACAATTATTGTGGCCGGGCAACGGTAAAACATATTCCAAGCGTTCGATCCGATTCTTCCGACGGTATCCGCGGAGGCAAGTGCATCTATTCGCATCGATCCGCGCGCGCGTCCGATCGAAAGTGTTCTCCGAAGAGGTGATCCTTCTTGCCAGTGTGAATTGGCCAGGAGTGGAGGGTACACGTACGACAGTGGAGAAAGTGGTTGAAGCCGGTGTATGGTCAGACAGCCAGTCGCCGCGACGATCGTACCAAACGGTCTCTCTCGGCTTTCCGCGCGGCCAGGCTGCTGGAACAGTGCTCAGTGGTAAAAATCCGAACGAGAGTTATGTGACGATCGGGCAGATGTCTGGTGTTAGTTGCGTCGAGTCGGAGCCACGATATTCCGCACCCTGGTATTCCAATATCGACGTGGCACTCATGGGAATTCAAAGCACCGCTCAGTTCGTCGAGAAGTACCACCACATTATCGGTGAGATTAATCAACTTCTCCGTTCATTATTTCATAGAATCTTCACATCCGTAACGGATTTCAAGGAAAGGAACTGCGAAAATAAATGGAGCTTTCCAATTAAGTAAATTTCGCACGTGGCATTATTATCGATAGAGTCTTTTTGGCGCGTTAAAATGGTTCGTTCGATAATACGTTGCAAAGACTATAGGATCTGGGTATAATCTCAGCGGCCGCTATAAATCTGCCAAGCGAAATGTAGCTTTCCGATGAAAACTTCGGTCACCACGGCGCATGCACGAGTGAAATAAAACCGATCGCCTTGCACACACGAGCACCGTTGACTTAACGCCATAGATTTATTTAGGGAAATGCAACAATTCCACGCCGTTTTCACCCGCTGCTCCACAGGTGTCTTGCGCGATATATCGTACATTTCAATTCGTCGAGAAAAGAAAGGGGTCTCATATTCATAATCAAGATAGATGAAACATTTACATGCACTTGTGTTATTTGATGAATCGTTTCACATCTTTTAAAATGAATTCGCTAATTATTTTCGCAGCTCCTTTCTTTGCTGTTCTCTAAATAAATTATTTTACATATTTAATTCAATCAAAAATTGAATTCTACTTTAAGAAATGGTTAAATTATCACAATATTCTCAGTCATTGACCGAGCTTTGGAACCGTGCTTATCGTCCCCCAATCTGGATCATTACCTTTCCTTGGATCCAAATAATTCAGACAATATGCGAAGCACAGAATTGATACAGAAATAATACCGTCCATCCTCTATTGTCTTTCTCTTCCGTCGTTCTCCAATTTCTCAACACTCGGGACACATCGACAGTAAATCTGTCCTTTCGTAAAGCCTCCCCTGTAAATCCTAGATGAAGCGTTGTCCCGATACACAGAAATTTCACGTGTCGCCATCGAAAATAAAACTGGCCTACGTTGAACATGTCGCGTAGGCGCGATTGTACGAAGCACGATTGTTCCGAAAAAGAAATGAAATCTATCGAAATAACGTGTTTTCGTGGATCGACGAGGAATATTGATTTCGAAACGACTCGACCGGTTGTTCCGTCAAGACGAAATTTATCACCCGCCCCTGGATTACAAGACTTCGCAGTAACCAGTTGCAAAATCTGTGCCTGCTAAACGATGCGACTTCGCCCCTCATTCGGGGGACCGATGTCGCACGCGTGGTATCATCGAGAAAGACCTCTATAAATACGAGGTGAAAAGAAACAGGCCGAGGAGGTGGAGATTTTAAATCGTTCCCGCGGCACTGTTCCCTAGAACCGGGGACCCGGCTCGCCGTATTTTACCGCCTGTTTCTGTAACCGTTGATGAAACGCGTGATCGACAGTCGGACAGCGATCCGGGCGGGGTCTACGTATATATTTAAAACCGTTTCATCAGGGATTTTCCCGGGGCCGCCGCGGCCGTCTTGGGTACGTCAGGAAGACTGACGGCGTTCGATAATTCATCGAGCATCGGGATCGTAATCGCGTGTATTAGGATCGTTCGATCGGTTTGCCTGAACGCGCGTATCCTGCGCCCCGGCATCATGCGATCTCTTGTCCTTTACCTTCCACCCGGGGGATGTACTGACGCTAATGGGAGAATCGATTCGCTCGTAACCACGCTGTTTATCGATAGCGTTGGTCTTCGTAGGGAAAGCTCGATACGAGCCGCGACGTTATTTTTAGGCTGCCCTTTTCAAATATACTTTATTTTACGTGTTGCGAGACACACACGCCCTGCGTACCTTTAACGCTCTTGGAAACAGCGGGCAAATTGGTAGAAAGCAAACGAATGGTGGTTTACATTGGAACGTTTACTTGCTTGGAGGAAGAACATTGACCAGGTCGTCTGAGATTTCATTAAGAAGAGAATTGTATAACATGCGAGAGTGTCGGATTATAAAACAGGTCGCAATTGGGATCGATCGAGGGAAATATTGGCTTGAAATTAGATCCGATGGTGGTTGATTCTCTGCTTCTACTACCCTGCTAATGGCTGCTAGCATCTGTTTTTGAGGCGCTCACCAAGCGTACAGACTCTTATTTTAGGCTAATAGATAGTACATCGATTTCGTGCATAGACCCAGAGGGATCGCTTTCATGGATTGATGCCAGCTATCGTGAGTTGTGCGTGTACGTGCTCCTATGTACGGACGAGCGTACGTACTCTCGCTCGCGTGAAAACCACGCGTTTGTATGGCCAAGCAGCACGTACGATACGTCAGGGAAAATTTCGTAGTTGACAGACGCTAGCGTACGTCACAATTTTGAAATAATACGCTCGAAATCGTAGGAGCCACCGCGAATAACTTGGTTCCTTGAATTTCGTCAAATGTATCACATGATACGGAAATTGGGTCCGAGCATTCTTTAATTATGCTTGATGATCGCAAAGCGTTTTATGGAATTGTAAAATAATTGTAGCAATCGAAGAATGGTACCAATGAAGATCCTCATCTTTTATATTCGCAGGAGATTGGATTTCAAAACAAATTTTATCGTCATCGTTTCGTCTTTGCGCGCCAGACACCAGTGATAAAAATTGCCTAAATAAATTGTAGGATTATTCAACCTGCCGACGACTTCGCCATTTATTTCTTTGAAATCAAAATCGGAATTTAATGAGCGTCGTTTGGGTCCGTTCGAAGATTCAGTGTAGCTCCAAAAACGTTCGATCTGCCGGACGAAAAGCAGGTTTATCCTCGCGGGAGCCTTCGAATAGCTTCTGATTCGATCCTCGGTATACACGCGAGAACGATGATGCTTAATAAAACCGGCCACGGCTATTTTCGAACAATCTAAATATTTTTCTTGCGTTATCCATCATTCCCTTAACGCACACGGTCACAACACTCGTGATCCGTCATTCCCTTTGCGTTCACATACGCACCAATACATGTACCCGCACAGGTACATTTATGTCTGGCAATTAGATACGCTGTTGCGATGCTTTCGGTAAAGCGATGGAATATACGAGAGACTCGACGAGTTATTACAATTTTAAGCGAATACGCTTTTGCGAGATTCTGCCAAACGATCGTAAAAGCAACGATGCATGTGTCGCAAGAATTCATATTGTATATAAAATTGTATAAAGCAGCGTTGCCTTCGAGCGTTCTTCTCGAAATTCTTTCTACGGTTTTATGTGCACGCCGATTGTTTAATAATTTCTAACCTAATCTTACAAAAATATTTTGTAATTTACTCCACTGTTTGTTAATTTACTTATAGTCGCTTATGACTATGAATATAATTGCAGAAGGCGCGTGGTCCTATTTTATTTGACACGAACTTAACATTATTTATTTCTCCACGCGAAGAAGTTGTTTCAATCAAATTTCAAAAGAAATTATTCTCCTCCCTCCGATGCACGGTTTCTCGCCTCTGTTAAGTTTCAATTCAATTCCTCTGTATTCCTTACACTCTAGAATCCAATACTCTTTAAGTAACTTACACTTCTAGGAACCGTATTCGTGTACACTCGCAAATAAGCCTGAAACCCTACTCGCTGCGACTCGGTACATCATCTAATTACACCACGTACCACGCACGCGTAAACATAAGACATTTTGTTGTTCCTAACATACGTTCGAGCCGGATTATTGGCAACGTTATCGGTGTTAAATAATGACCGTACCGATCGAACCTGTTCTTCGTTAATCCCGTACGACGAGGTACGGACATGCAAACAGCGATCGATATACTTGTACACCGCGCGAAGTGTTTGGCAAGGATCCTTGTTCCGGATGCGTGTATGCACAATCCGACCGGCTGGCATACACGCTGGACCGCATAATCCGTAAATAAGCTTCATCGGACTACGGAACGGTCAGCACGCTTTTCGTCAAGCGTGGAACGCGACCACAGGTAGTCCGGGATTATTGATTTTGCGTATCTGTCTTTCGTATGCCCGAGCAGAACGTACACGATGCCACGTACACGTGTGCAAAGGCAAAAAAACGCCTGGTGCACGCGATGAAAGGCCAAAGGCCTGGACGCCAGTTTAGCTTCTCTAGGATCAATTCCGCGTATTAGAAGGTCTTGGAATGGGGCGAACACAGTGGCCACGCGCGCGTGTCGCGGCACACGGACGCTTCCTGCACGGCTTCGCAAGCTAAACGCGAGGCGAGTAACAGCATTCTCGGACGACGATTATTAGCGGGTATGTACGAGACACCATGCGTTTAATGGGACAGAACCTTGAGGCCTAATTAGCCGCCTACGCTCCCGTGCCCTGCTCGGTATTAATCATCCGTCCGGTAAATCTCTCGTGTCGATGTTTGAAATAGCCGGTGTTTCGGCTATTTTCGACCGACGGTCTACGGACCGCAGCTTGATTTTATTCTCGCTTTGTTCTCGGAAGAAATTTTCCCCGAAATTTTCATGCTTCTCTTCGGAAAGGAACTTTCGCTTCATCTTCGTCGCGGTAGCACGACTGAGAAATTTCGCTCGATTCGAGGAACGTCGTTTTGCATGCACTACTGGGTACTTTCAATTAGGAACCAAGAGGCTTTTTTAATCAGGAAATGTTAGAGGGAATACATTTTGAGGAGATTGTAAAAAAGGATGAGGCGGTAGTTGCAGGACAAGTGGAATAAAGCGTTATTGGTCAGGCATAGGAGACTTTGTGGCATTGCAGAAAAACGAAGGCATACTTTATGACGAATTGTTTGAAATAGAATTTCGACAGGGAAACGGAGCTCGGAGTTTGACAATGGAGTTTGCATTTTGAGATTTATCGGCGGTTTGTTTGAATAGAAATGTCACCGCAGGCTGAAGCGCTTTACGCAATCTAAATTCGTGTATGACATAATGCCGACGTTACTGCATGACACAATAGCAGAACTAATCGCAAGAATTGTTACTCTTGCTGAGGGCATTATGCAAGCACCAGTGGATACTTCAAGCACAGTTTTACTGTTACAGTTTTTTCAAATGCTAATTCAAACACTCCAATTATTTTAATAAAATTTATCATTTTTATTCAATGTTTGATTAGGTTTGCGTCGAAGTATCTACAGTAGATTACTCATTTTAATCAATTTTATCATATTATAATACTACAGTGGAAAAGTTATTTGGTAATCAGAAATTGTTGATTAACAGCCGATCAATTCGGATACCGATATCGGGAAAGCTAGTGATTCCTCCGAGCTTGCAAGCTAGCTGCCACCTGACGAGCTTTGAAGAAAATAGCCGTTCGCGCCTGTACGGTGGCGACCCCGGTTGCACGATGAAAAGCTGCGAGCTTTTGGGACAGCATGCTCTCGAATAAGGCGCACGCGACGAACGGGCAAAAGTACCGTCGCGTGCGGCGACCTTGCGATATTTTTGCGTTCCGCTAAAAATAATTCGCACATTTTATAATACGACCGGCGAGGACTGACCGAACCTCGCCGATCTTTGATCGTTTTGTTGCGCCCTATCTGGACGGGCACATTCACAGAAAATTCGAAAGCTGCAAGCTTGAACGGGATCCCTCATGAATATCGAACAGACTCGGTCGTCTCCCAATTATAAGAACTTTCAAAATTAATTACAATTTCCCTTTGTTAAACAGAAACAAAACGAACGGAGAAACAAATAATTGGAAGTTAATAGCCACTTCTATTACGATATTAACAACTGATAGAGACGTTTCAGAGTAGATTCGTAATAATTGATTTAATTGTCGTTTGGTCGCGATACGATAATGATTATTTATCGTCAACTGTCGCGATCTGTGACCACGGGGTGACTCTTAAACGTGCGATTGAATTTCTTGCGGAGCTTTTCAAGTCTCGTCTAATTGTATTGCCATTAATCTAAGAGGCGTTTATTTTTGGGCTATGCTCTCATCCAGACGATTCGATATACGATACCCCCTCGGATGCAAAGCGTTAATTTAATTATTTTATTTTCGAGACCCCGGTTATTTTCGACATCGATCTGAATCGTCTGGGTCTGCTAGACTTCTTCGCAGACTTGCTGTCATTTCGAATTAGAGTTTCGACTCATCAATATGCTTCCTCCCACCTTTCTGAACCCTATCTATTTGTAGGGGTAAAATTGAAACAGTTTGACACGTATTTCAACGAATTAACAAGAATTTAATACGATACATGACTTTGTAGTAACTTCGTTTTTAAGACAGTAAAATATTTTAGACAATCGTTGCGCTGTATTCGGCAATAATGCAAGCTTTTTATATTCTACAAATAAAGCTCAAGGGAAATGCATTGTTTTTTATTATAACATATCTATTGGGGGCAATTTGTACATTTCTTGTGAAAGGAGCGGCAAAACGCCGGGATTCGCACCGTGTACATATACGCGGCGCAGACCAAGTGGTGGCGATCATGTGAGCACCAAAACAAAATTAACACGAAGGGGGGGCCAATACGGTATTTCTGGCGCGATTGTCCGGCGAAAAATAGATTCGTATGGCGGTTCGGATTAAAAGACGCCACTGGGACGATTATTCTGGCGCTGTTACGCTACTCGTGTCCTTCCGTAATTCTTTCTCTCTCGCACCGTCGTCTCCCTTGTGTCTGTTCCACCAGCGTTGTACGGTACAGATTTCCAAAATGTTTCAATCACATCTTCCAACCATCACGCTGCATTTGTCAGCACTATTTATTAAAACGACAATATATCAAGCATCTATTCATGTTTTAGTTTGTTCTTTGCCCTGGAGAAGATTAAAATAATTTCAATTCAACTCCCAAGGATTAACATGAATCCACAAATCCTATAGGGTTGTTCTTCTTTGATATCTTCAATATTTTTATGTATTTTTTTGTAGGGTCTATTGTCTAAATTGTAGTTAGGAATGAATATTGTTTTCAACGTGCGATCTCGTTTAAATATTACATGAATTCATTACGTAATTATTCGCCGTCATGTAACACCGTGCCGGTTTGGGGTTGCCAGCTGCTGGATAAGTTTCAAGGTTTCGAAGGTATTCGAAACTTTGGGTATCCAAGGCACTCGGTATTCAAACCTTGCTCGACGTGTATATTTATTCTTGCCGCTTACTTTTTACGCACGAAACTATAAATATTATAATGGCCGACTATAAGCCGATCTGCTCTTTATACATATACAAGATTATCAATCAGCTAATCATATTTTCCCCGATTTTTTTGCTTGAGCTAAATTTCTACGTTCCATTGTTTCGTCCCCGTAATCACTCTCTCCTTTTAATTGAATCTCACCGTATACTTTATAATCCAAACAACTGTCTTAACCGTTTATATATAAATCGTAATCAGTTCTGCGTTACCGTCGACTTCTTTTTTGTAATTTTTTCCCTACTTTTAAACGTTCAGTTTGTAACTCCATCCGCAATCATTGATAACATAATTCGATCTCTTCCACTTTTTCGTTACCTTTACTTTCTTTTACTTTATTACTTTTGTACTTCGTCCTCCTGAGTACACTGTACATACTGCTTTTGTAACGAATGGTTTTTGCGCGTGAAACATTAATAAGGATTATTAATCAATATTATTTGTTATCACGGTAGGATTTGTGTACATACAATTTTCTTTTCGGTGGTTTGACGTTAGAGACGCAACCCTCCGCGGATTCCTCAAGTGCGATGATTTAACTTAAACCATACTGAAACTTAAGTTTCAGTCTTATCTTTCCTACTGTGTACCGAATTTCTTTGTCGTTTCTCTTTTAATTGCAAAATGATTTTGTAGTAGCCATACAGAGGCATTGCTTCGTGTATCACGTCTGAGAAATAGCGATAGTTGATAGATTTATCGTCTATATTTGACAATCATCAAATTAATTTACGTGTCACGAGGCTGCGATCGTGTGACATTCCGCAGTTTGTTATGACGGCTCGGACTCTCACGTGGCAATGCAAATGATTTTAAATAGGCCTGGCCGAGAGTTCGCTCGAAATAGCGACAATCAGTCGATGACACTGCGCGTTGCTCCCTCGTGACGGCAGGTTCGACATCGGTCATCAGCCAACTCATCCTGGCGGATCGTCATCGATCGATGACGAGGGACCGCGTGCCTTTACGATCGCCGACCTGCGTCGTTTTCATTCACCAGCCCCCGCTTTGTGGTCTGTGGCCTCTTGTCAAAATATGATTGCGTTATAAAGTCATTATTACTCTTGAGTTTCATAGCTGAAATGCAAGGACGATTTTATACATATTTTTGGGGGAGAAAGGCAGGAAAATGGAAATGCATTTGTTGATAACAAAATTCGAGGGCTGTTTCTCATAGGAACAGAATTTTTGCAATTGGAATGAATGGAATAATTCATTGTCGTATGAATTCGTCACGTAATAAGTTTAGGAATGAATCCTAGTACAGCGTAGTCAAAACAATAAACCTTGAACACGTAGTGCTCAGTTATCAATAAAGCAGTTTGTTTACAACTATCCTCCGTTTTTCTTACTTCGGTTTAAAAGCTTTTAAGAGATAGAATCGCGTTGTTTTCCATACTCTTGGCCATTTAAGTATTCCACACAATTACCGTTTAATGGTAGCTTTATCACGTCCATCAAGCTCTTTCCGTTTTTTTTTTGCGATCGATAATGACACGTCTATCAACATCCATATATCAGACTCGCCTGTCGTAATCATAAACCGCACCCGCCTGTAATGAAGCTCGAAATGAAGTAACTCAATTTAGTGCTCAATCTGATGTTCGATACGATCCTTAATATTCCTTCGTTGATTTCTTTCCGATATCTAATAGAATTTATTACTGTGTAACAAAGAATCCAGGGATCCATGCAAAAAGTTAATAAACTACAAAACACTAGTCTTTAATTAATTTAGACTAAAAGGATCATGATCTAAAAATAACTCTTCCACGAGGGTCGATGAGAAAGTGACTAAATTACTGAAATGTCTGTCGTTCGTACTGAAACCTGTCCGCCTCCCTCAAACGGGGGTACGTTCCTCCAATTTCACGCCCTTCTACAAACGTGAGTGGCACTCGAAGCATCCAGGTTTCGTCTCTCCCACGTAAGTTGAACAAGTCGATCTCTGTTCATACCTCCAGTCCAAACACTGAGGATTCCATAAAACAATGAGTAAAACTGTGCAGAACAACGAGCCAGCTACGTTCAGCCTACGCACGCACATTCGATCGTTTAGCGATGATCAAGCGGCGATTCGCCATTATCGCGCCTACTTCCATTTATCGTTGCCGGTCCTTCAGAAATATTTCCCGGTGTTTCGGAAAACCCGGTTTCCCCGACGATAAGAAACTTCCGAAGCGTGCAGACGGGTACAGATAAGGTTGCCTGGCAGACACTTCGGCGTCCCGACCAGGGTCGCGAACGTGAACGCTAAAGATAGCGCAGTGCGCGTTGTCCTCTTCATTCGCCCCTTGACCGATCTTTTATCAGTATCCGTCACCGGTCACTCTGTTTCAACCCCATCCGCTGGGGTTGCAATAATTGTACAATTATAAATATGGACGCTCGATAATCTGAAGGGTTTATCTTAAGCTTACATCTGTCATGCAATCGATTGGTACTTTGTTCGAGAAATCTTGAAGTGTTTTCAGGAAAAAAGTTGGAGGTTTTTTGGATACTTTGTTCGAAGTAGTTTAAGCAAGAAACGGGAGAAAAGATTGATACTTTCAGCAACAGCTTTCCATTGATAACTGTAATCAATTTAATTTCTTTTTGTGTCGTAAGGAGATGAATTGAAAATCAAATGACTACAGTTCGCCACTCCGCGGATTCGCAAGCTCTCCAGCGTTTGATCTCATGCTTTTTGAGCTTAGAAATTCTGAGCGCAATCGTCGATAAATCAGTCGGCGATTTTCCGCTCGAAAAAATAAAGAGTCTCGGGGCTAGCTAGGCCGGCTCTGATTTACGATCGGGCAATATAGGCGGCCCAAGGTGTGGTCCGAGTTGCATTAGAGAATGACTCTCGAAATAGTCCCGGACACGGAATACAACCCAAGGAATATTGGGCAACGAGCTGCATGGCGATTTTTATCGTCCTACGTCAGCCCGGAGAGCTCGTGTGAAAAAAATGCCCCACATTTTCTCCTGCGGATAATCGTATGCTCCCTTAACACACCTTCTGATCTTTGATTTCGGTTGCACGTGGGTATCGCAAGCTGTTACCGCGAGTCCCTTCCCGCGCCTCTCGAATTCTCTCTATATTTTCCATTGATTTGCGTTTAGTTTTTCTTTTATGTTAGCGAAGAAACAAATCTTTTTTTGCATTTGCGATTCTAAATCGTTGGATTCAACTGGTTTTTCTCCCTAAAAAAAAATCTGTCGATAATCGAATCGATGCAGCACGGTTATTTTTCCATTTACCAGGGGTGTATTTCTGGCGCTCGTTTTTTCCCCTCTTCCGAGGTATAGATAGGTGTACATTTATAATGTAGCAAGACAAAAGTTTGCCGCAGAGTTGCTTGAACCGACGAATTTAGATATTGCACGTTCGCCAGGAATTTCTTATAGCGTTTGGCAAACAGAATCGATATTCTCGACGAAATCTTGCGCGATTTATCGGTGCACGGTACAACCGTTCGCTACAACCTCCGATCTTTTCTCCCTTCGCTGAGCTGCCCTTCTATCCATTTAACTCCGTTCGACGCCGATTCAATCATACGTGTATACTCGTGCTAGCTATCAGTAAGAAGGACCCTTTGCGAGAGATCTTCCGTCAAAGATTCGTCGACGATTAACCAAGGGACCAAGCTCCTGTCCATCTCTCCTCCTAGACACCACCTCCTCTCGCGCAGCTTGCTAAAAAAAATATTTCCGACGTGGTGTAAAAGCTCGTTGCTCGGGCAGTGTCGTTCCGTTTCCAACATCCATGAAACACGATCGTCGAACTGGGACGTTGCCTTATGAAAACACCCGTCCGCCTCCTCGTGCTCCTCGTGTCGCTAAAAGACGTCGCTCGCTGAACGCTCGATCGTTATAAACAAATCGTCAAGGGCCGACGAGGGGATATATGCACCGTACTACGAGGGAGCCGCGCGTAGACGCGCTCGCCAGAAAGCGGCGTCGGTATTTGGCAAACGATGACAACGTCGTGGACACCACCTCCGGTTAGTGTCTGCGGTCCCAGGTACCCCAGACCGCAGCAGCAGCCTCTTTCTCGGTCTGCTCCATCGTCGTTTCCATCCTCCTCCGTCCTCTCTGTCCATTTATCTTCCTATCCCTTTCCCACTTTATCATCATCATCATCATCAGCATCATCCTCTGCTACTTGACTCGCGCTCTCGCGGCTCCACTTACTCTCTTTCCGCCTCTTTCTTTCTCTTCTGTCTCGCTCCGTTCGATTCCCCGTTTACCGCCTCTCCTTCGCTCGCTTCGCTCTTCTCGCGTAGGAGAGGCACGAGGAGAGGAGGGGCAAAGACGCTTTTAGACACGGAGCGTCCACGAGCGTCGCGACGCCTTGGGAAGCAGTAGTCGCGTACCTTAGGCAGCTTCCACCTTGCCGGCTCGCGGCCGTGCGTAACGTGATTCTCCTCGACGTCTGCTCGACGCAACACCCTGTGTCACGTTCGTGTCGCCTCGCCGTCGGATGCCCTCGATCCCCAGGAACACCGGGGAACCAGGAGAGGACGTTCCAGGAACGGGGACGTCTCAGTGGTTCTCAGTTGGAGAACGTGCGCGTTACTTTCCCTACCGTTCAGCCGCGATCGCTCTCGATTCTATCGTAGACGAGTTAAATTTGGGTCGAAGCGCTGTCGACAACTTTCTGGAAAACGGTAGACACCCTCCGCTCGGAAGGATCGATTTGCATAGGAGGAGTAGCAGTGACTGTGTCTTTAGCGGTGGATCTTGGAAGTTGGATTCGACCGGAGATGGTAGAAGCAGAGGAGAAGCAGTGGTTAGACGAATTTCGGTGGTATCTGCTGCGAAGTCTAAATTAATCTGGAGCCCGTTGTTGTTGAAGTTCCGAACGCGGGCCTGCTGCTAGCCGGCGTAAAAAGAGCGTAAAGTTTCGCACGCGGAATAAAAATAAGCGTGATACGGGGAACCGGGAGAGTTGGATCAGTTTCCGCTCGACGCAGGGTTACGTGTTCCGCGCTGGAATCGAGGAAGAACAAGTGGCCACTTGAATTTTATATTTTAGCAAAATATTGATACAACATCCGTTCGTACGCTTCTCCATTCTCCTCAGAAGCGTACACGACGTATCATTCCGCGCACGAATCCCTTTGGTTTCGAAACTTGTTCTACCAAAATCCCCAGCTGTGGTTGTCTCGGCCTTCCACATATATTGTCTTCCTCGAAGCCTGCATAATTCATCGATCAATCACAAGCCTCGTCGCAATTTCTCACGCAACCGGCTCAGCTCTTCTTCTGCGACAGATTAGAGAGTGTGCCAGTGCAGTGTTAATCCCAATCGTCTTCTCGACGAAGGATCTCAGTGCCCGGCCGACGAATGTGTCTTGCCAGCCAGCGTTGGTAAAGTCGCGGGTGATTGTCATGCAAATAATGTTCCGCAGCGACTTGGCGACTGTCCGGGTCGTCGATCTGTGATCGCGTTCAAAGAGTAAAAACGATTCCGCGAAAGTGGTTCGCGTGGCGAAGAAGGAAAAGGACGCGACGATGGCGGAGCGTCCTGGGGGTAGAAGACGATCGCGCCGCGATAGCATGGAGGCCGGGGGTTCGTTGAAGGCCACGCCGCCGACCTCGAAGGACAGGAGAACGAAACGATCGAGTAAACCGTCGAAGGAACGATGGCTGCTCACGAGGAAAACGTGGCGGTACATGGCCGACGCCGGCAGACGTTTGATCCCGGACGGGACGCACAACAGGCCGGAGGATATTCCGAAGATAGAGCAATACTTTCAGGAAGTGTGCCAGAAAGAGCCAAGGTTCCTACTATGGAGGAAAGCTTCGTATCCGGGAACCTTGGGCTTCCGAGCGCAGAGGCGTCGAAGACAGATGAAGGGCGGCAGTTGTAGGACGAAGGCGAGTTCCGCTGACGAGGCTGACGATCTGAGAAATCCGCCGCAGAGTTTCATTCTCCACACAACCGCCGCGGGCAAGTTCGACTTGGCCAAAGCTAAACGGGAATGGTTGCTGGCTACAGAGGGGGGTAGCACACCGTCCAGTCCGCTGGAACGTAGAAAGTTTCAGCAGGAGGACACGGAGACGAAAGCGTTAGCCGATATGCTGCAGAAGTACCTGAATATGCAGAGCGACGTCGCTGGTACGACGAAGTCAGGTGGGAGATACGAGATCTCCGGTCAGATCGAAGGAAAGGAGCCATTCGATTATCAGAATCTGATAGACAAGCTCCAGCAGCATCTGGATCTGATCATAGCTCAGGCGAGGCTGGAAGAGCTTTCCCTTCAACGATCGTCTACGAATAGGGATACGGATAAGATTCCAAAGTCGATGCAACCGTACCAGGGTGACTACGTGCACAAATCGCTGATGGAGACTATCAGCCGCTATTACAGCAAGTCCGGGACTCGGGAGCACGTGATCTCCGCTATACTAACGGATCGAAAGCTCTTGGAGAAGCTGTACTTCGACCTGAGATGTACCAGAGGGTTCAGAGGACCACGTGCTACCGGTGCTTACACATCGCCATCTAGTCGCTGGTGGGCTTACCAGCGGACGAGAGCACCAGCTAAAGAATCCGAGGACTGGCTTTCCGTCAGAAGGGATCCCCTTTCTCCGCCGCCTTTGATAGCCGTCCAAGAGCCCAGTACCGATCGCGGCCCCGTAGACGATGGAGTCCAAACGGACCCCGTTTCCCGTCAAGTCCTCGACGCGATTCTCGCGGAAAGGGAGAAGGAGGAACCGTCCAAGGAAAGCTCGGGGCACAAGTCGAGTGGTCGCAGGCGAAGCAGCGTCGACAACGATGACGTTTCACCGTCCGTCAGCGACACCATTAAGAGGTACCTTCGAATGGCCAGGAAGAAGTCCATGGACGCCGACAAGGTGGACAGATTCAAGCGCGTGAATTACGATAGGAATCTGCGTAATATCAAGGCCAAGGGCGAGATCACGAAGCTCAGCGACGACGACGGCAACAACAAAGGCTGTCAGACCGAGGACAACTGGGTGGTTAATTACAAAGAGATGTCCTCGATGGAGAATCCATCGGAGTATCTTTCGGACGCCGACACGGCTACGTCACCGCCGAGTAGAAACGCGAGCTCGCGGAGCAGCATCGACGCTGGCCTCGGTTCCGAGGAACCGTCGACCCCTAAACACCACCATCATCAGTCCTTCCTTTCCCATCTCCTGCACGGTTCCAACGCGCAGAAGGATAAGCCTCACTCGGCACCCGGTTCACCGGCACTCACGTCATCGTCCACCAATTCCGCAGGTGGCACAGCGATGCAGAAGAGCAAGTCGTCGAGCAGCGTGGTGCATCACGGCAGCCGTCTGGTGGCGAAGAAGATATGGAGGTCCAGAAGCAAGAGCACGTCGAGGGCGTCCAATCAATCATCCGTGTGGACGCCACAGGTTAGTTTCTCTTCTCTCTCCGCTTTCTGTCATGCGTGGCAATTGTTTTTGTTTCCACGTTTAACAGAGTTTAATGTTATATCAGATCCCGGATTTTTGGCACAACAGATGAAATACCTTTCTCCTTGGCTCGATGTGAAATCCAAATGTTTTACAATGAACTCGGTCGACGAAAGTACTTGTTTTTGCTGGTCATTCCAGGGCAGTCTATTCGTCTATTGTAAACAAAGCGTAAAGGGATCTCTCGCGCTACATGTATATAGTTTTTTGCCTTGCGAAAATATGTCCACGAGTCAATTTTCGCGAACCACCTGCCGCCGTCGCGTAACGGAGAGTGTACACCTCGATATAAGAAAAAGAAAAACGAATTAACGATGTTACTATTAATAATCCGCGGCGAAAATAGAGTGTCGCTATTAATAACAATGCTCGCCTACTTTGCTTTCTTAATAGCACTTGTATATTAATTCGCGTGATCACGTGCGGATCGTTCTCAAAGCTCTACACCTTTCACGTTTTACGTATCTTGTTCCTGGAACAGATTCAATAATTTAAATAATTCGTCCCACTTCTATCGGCTCTGCCCCTCTACCATTATCTCTATCTTTTTCGAATAATTCATTCAGACTATTCTCTTCCGTTTTGTACATCAAATTTATTCTTCTTCCCTTCGACCACCACGTGCTTCCCTTTTCATCTTCCCCAATTTCATTGACCTTTAGCTTCCTTTGCCCCAGTGTTTCACGCATTGTAGGTTCTCATTGACTTAGTCATGGTATTCTCTAATCTCCGCATGCCAGAGCGCACCCCTTTCCCCAAAACTGTAACCTACCTCACCTTCCACTCGCTCCATATCCACGCAGCGCAATCTTCTTCCACCCCCCCCCCCTATCTCCTCCCTATCCCTCTGAGTCCCCTGCTTGATGGCCACTGTTTAATATCTATCCGCGTGTGACCGAGTGTTTGAACCGATGTGAAAGAGGATAAAGGGAAGGCGTAAAGAACAAGAAGAAGAAGGGTCGACCTTGCGGCAGGCGATCTCGTAAAGCGGTAAGCGCGATAACCAATTTAGGGCCTCGGAATTTCGCCGGCGCCGCCAGAAATAGTCAGCCAACGGTGGTGTGTATAAACTATACTTAACCCCTGCTACTACTACTATTACTACTACTACGTGTCTGCTAACCGCCACCAGTTTGTACGTGTGCCGCTTCTACCACCACCGTTTGCACTTACACACGTGTAATCCACAATGCGTTATTCCCGCTCATAGAAATTGAAATTCAACCCTTGGATTTCTCGGAAATGCGTAGGAGTTTATAGAGGCCTTAGCGAGAATCACGTGGAAGCGTTCTCTTCATTGTGGCAGGTCTTTGAGGAGAAACTAGAGGACCACTTCTATCATCCACCCCATTTTGTCAAGCGTTTTTGTTGCCCCGTGACAGGACGATGTATCAAATTTTTCACTCTCACCTTGCGTTTTCGGTTTTTAACAAACATACCAAAACGCATTTTCAAGATTTGAAGAAATTTAATATAAATCTATCAGCGACTTTGACTGAACACTGTGAACCTTATTTTCTTACACTGCCATGGCAAAATAGTAGCTTGCAGTGATAAAAATACGAATTTCACGAGTACGTATCGTAAACGGGAATGAGCTAATTCGATTCTCGTGTCGCAGAAATTTCACTTTGATATATTTGACAGAATGTTGTTTTCATTGAAGCATCGGCATCTTGTGAAAATCTTTCCTCCCCGTAGTGTAAATCGGGCAACTTGGTGGTATTTTAAAATCGTGTCGATGTTGAGTACAAGAATATGCAACGAAAAGAATATAGTTGCCATTAAAAAATGTAAGTGTGACCTTCGCAGGTTTTTTTTATATTTTATATATCGGCACGATATGCACCTTTTGGCATCGTGCAATATTCGTTTGAAACATTTTCCCCGTATCATCATAGAGATCTGTACCTGTATAGGTTTTATCTGGAAACGCGTACAGATAATTTAAAAACTGGGTGCTGCGGAAAAATGTTTCGATTGAATCTTCTCGAACGTCAAGGGGTACATACCGTGCCGATATATATTTTACCCTGAAATGACCTTGAAAAGCCTTATGAAGCTCTTATTGAAATTTTGTATTGCATAGTCCTCTATTCCGCTTCATCAATTTTCTATTACCTCGTATACGTGCTGGTCGATCCTTTATTTTTAAATGATTATAAGCACCCGCATTACATGTGTCAGTGGAATTATTTAAGTACTCGATTACTTTAAGTTGCAGGTCTCTGAATTAATATCCGCGAAATGTTATTACCGTTTAATGCGCGGAATAATTAAACATAGTTTAACGAGACACCTTCTACACTGTCGCGGGGATTAGCACGAACTAGTTATTCCGTGGCTAATAATTCTCCGCAAATTGGCACTTGTCCTAGGCGAGGAAAAACTTTCACACCGTGCAACTACATATAATTGCAGGGAAAATGCACGTGGGCGGGAACAGGTGGACGACGAGTCACCCTGCAAGACACCGCGCTGAGGTCACTGTCGGAAGTCGAGAGGAAGGTTCTCTGCAAAGTGGCTGTCGCGAAACTTCAAGCCCTCAACTTGGGCGTCCACATTAGGCCACCGAATGGTGAGTTTTCTGAACAAACTTCGATTCCCTTTGTGTACTGATCATTATTGTACGATTAGTGTGCAATATGATGTTCACGGGAATCGTTATAAATAACAAAATAGTGAAATATGCGGCGTTCGCAGTCATGAGGCTGGAAACGAGAACGAAATTGTTTTCTATATCTCGTGATGCGAGGGGATAAAAGGAGCCACTCTGATATTCGAACCATTAGTGCTTTTCTTTCGCCCACGAAAAATTGGTATCTTAGCCGAATGTTGAGAATGGAATCTCCACTGTCTTCTCAATGATTGACATGTTTACGAGCAAAGTGTAACTTCAACGACGAAGTATCCTCTTTCTACAGGAATCACGCGTGCACCCACTTCGAAAATGTTAAACATCGTTCAAGACGTTCTTAAAGAATTTTCGGAAAAAATGAGATTATCATCAGCTTCGCTTGAATTGCTCGTGCACGAATTCATAAAGACACCTTAAAATCCTATTAAATATCCGTAATAGTAAATTATGAGAAACAGTAATCTTTCTTCGTTTATATAAGAGTGTATTAAGTGAACCACGTTTCGCAATATGGCAGAGAAATTTTTCTGCGGTGTGCTCCGGTGTGGTCATTGACGTTACTCAACAATCAAGAAGGGATCGCGTTTCATCGAGCTCCATTTCCTCGTGTTCATTCTGCGTTTCTTTGTTCCACTTCCGTATCTAGGCGGAAGTGGAGCAACGAAACCACAATAGAGAAAGAGACTAGAAGAATGTCTTCTTCAAACTGTAAAATCTTTTAACAGCTTCCATTAGAAACCAAAGCAACAGATCTCGCTCTTGAAAGTTATGGAAATAATCGCTCCACGTTTAATCCAAATATTTATCATTGTTTTATTTCTTCCTTTTAGAATCACTCGGTAGCAGTTCTGTCGTCACGAAGCCTAAAAGGAGAGCGCCTTTACTCAAAAGGAAAGCCCTTACCACAGGTTTCTTCGACAATAAAGGGAAGGACGATAAAGAAAAGGGTAAGTAACAAATGAGAAACTTTGTTAATTGTGCGATTTTGTTTAAGTACTTCCTTGATGTAGAATGATTAATGAAGGAACAGCTGTTTCTGCTTATTATATATTTTTGGTAGCATGCGAATACAATTCAAAGTGTTCTCAATATTGGATTTGTCGCTTCATGGCAGTTCGTATGATGAATTGAATTGGGATGACCAGCAACTTTGTCTTAAGCAGACAATGTTCAGTTCATTACAAAGTTTTAGCCAAGCTAAAGGGTACAAGGTATCCCTATGAAGACTTTTGTTCGAACTTCTGTTTGAAATTATAGTGTTCTATTGTGAAGGGAAACAAATTTTCTAAATCGGTAGCGTACACAGTCTCAAACGATATAAATTCTATGCCTACATATTCCAGAATAACTAAAATAACACCATTCATCAACCATTCTATGAAAAACTTAAACACTATCTTTCGATAATACATAGAGTTATAAATCTATCGAAGAGGGATAGGTTTGGCAATAATTGGGAATTTTTGAATGTTCCAACGTTGCATCCTGCAGCATCCAGGCAATAGAAATTCATCCATGCATAAAGTCAATAATTAAAGTTCTGGGTAAATTAAGTGCGCAGTTTAATGTGTGGAAAGCGGCACAGCTAACGATTCAGAGATTTATGGGCCGTTTATTTGTTCGAAGAATAACTAGTTCAGCTATTTTCAAGTGCGATTCTGTTTGCGAGAGTACGCTTAGGTAGTGCTTCTATCATTTTATACGTTTACGACATATCCCTACATATACAGTACGTATTTTGATCTAGCCGGCCTGCTGCAAAGGCAAATATTATCTTTGGGACAAATTTCGTCTGCTCTTTGGCCTTACCTGTCTCCGCGTTTCGAATTCCATAATTCTTACGTAAACTTGGGCACAAAGCGCTCCTTTTTTTTGGAAATTAATCAAGATCTCACCTATCGCGAACGATTGCAATCAGAATTGGTTTGCACGTACAGAAAAGGACAAGCAAGCCACTGTTTGCTTTTTCGTATAACGTATTCAGCTGTTTCCAAGGAAATCTTTCCAAAGGAAAACTGTATTAAGAGCATTAATCAGAACACCAACGATAATTCACTCCATCCCCCAAAAAACTCTTCTTAATTGTTTTTTTAATCACGCACCAACAATTACGTTCGTGCTCGTTTCTCCCCTTGACAAATACTACTGTTCCATCGACTGCTACCGAAAATCGAATTTAATAGAATCTCCCCTAGGTCGAAACTTCTCTTCCCTGCTACCACAGCCGTCCCGCCAATAAAACGCTAAGGGAGGTTCCAAGGTGAAGACACTTAATGAAGTTGTATCCCAGCACCATGTGACAATTCCAATTCCCGATGCTCCACGTGCTGGCCACTTTGTCCCGTGGATAGTGCAATCGTCTGCGGACAATTATCCACGGCCCGTTTGTCCAGGGGGTATGGCCAGGAGGGAGAGTCGGAGTTTGTCCACGCGCGGGCACCGGGTCGCCGGAACAGCACCTATCGGCCAGCGTGGCATGAGACACAATTTCGCCGGTTAAATTTAGCCACGGGGTGCTCGGTGGCGGTGCATATTTCCGCATATACCAGGTTTATTTGCGGTTCGCGCTGGGCGTGAGTACCGCGGGGGATGGTAGGACGTCGATCGAATCGGGAACTGGAGTTGCTCTGTCACCGGGTCGCGTGCTCGAAACTCACCCCCTCGCTTTGAAGACTTCTTTTTCGTAGATGATGTGATCATCGAGTGAACATGTCAAATTTTGTCTGGTGGTATTATATCCTTTATACAGCAATTCTGGCAGCAGTCGTTTCTATGATAAGTAAACATTTCCGTTAAAGTGACCAGAAACAAGAGAAACAATAATACATACCCTTCTCCATCGAGGCATCCTCGTTTTTTCAAGAACTTTACACTCCTGTGGCCGCGTATTTAATCATCAGACTCGAGAAAATTCGATGATACAATGTCACGCACGTGTATGCCAAATCTATCTCTGCCAATAGGATCATCTTGAATCATTTTCTTCGTCCATCTTCGTCGACTACAATAAATGAGCATTACGCTTTGCACTTTACGCAATCATAACAAAATAAATACATGTTAGGCTAAGAAAAAATGAAGATGAATTAGAGTAGATGGTAAACATTCAATGAGGTTGCTCTCACGAAATTAGAAGTAATAGCAAAAGCAAACGTCGGAGAGGGAAAATGAAAGGCGGGGCACAACTGTCGGTGGATGAATAATATATTTCCAGAAAAAGGCTTATTTTGTACTGTGTCCATTGTCGTTTCCCGAGAACAGTCGGCGGTTCCAAGATGAAAGAGAGGGAGAGTGTGTGGGCTCGTTTGGAGAGGCTGGGATGGCCCAGATTGTGGTCTATAATCGGACCAGTGTAGGGACACGGTTTGTTGCCTTTCGACTTTTAGCTGGCTTCGGCGCTACGTCGAGGGCGGAAGAATGAGGAGATACGAAACTCTGACATATTCGATCATATGAGGGGTCACGTCACCCAAATGACGTCCCCTTTTAGAGCACTGCCACGTTTTTGACACGTTACCCACGTCACACGTGCCTTACAATGGACCCCCGCACATCTTTTCTTTTTTTTCTCTGCAATCTACTTACGCTTCAATGGGAAATAGATTTTTATTATGGGACAATTTCATTTATAAAGATGAAGGTATCGCGGTACGTGATAATAGTTCTACGTGCAAACGTCAGTCTCGATATTTTTTCACTCCTGTCAGTTATTTTCGGCGCTGTCAGATGAATATTGAATTTGTGAGTGGGGTGATACACGAGATAAACCGGTGATTTAAATAAATGTTAAGGAATTGCTTTTTATTAGAGCGATGCACGGCGATTGGAGTGAAAAGATAATTGTGACAAAAGGGTGAACAATTAAATGTGGAGTTTGATCCTTGCAGTGGAACAGACTGCTTAAAATCGATGTCAAGTGAATCTGATTTTTAATTAAATAGATATAGATTATTCATATTATAATATTTCCTAATATTCGTAATTAAAATTAAGAAGAAGCACAGAATGAGCGATTTTTAAAGCATATCTTGCTTTAAATCATTTTCGACAATGCCGTTCTCCTTTCCAAGCCGTAGAAGGCGATTGTTATTCGCGCATTTGCATTTGGCAAGGAACGAGAAGCAATTAAGAAGTAATAAGATGAACTTCGAAAGGTGGCACAACGCGTTTCCGCGAACTTAGCTGAACAGAGCACGGTTTAGTACCGAAAATAAAGCGACCGAAGCATTCATGGCCAGCCGGAATATTATCAAACGTATAACGTCGCCAGAGACGACATTAAACTAACTTCTGCCGAAGCAAATATTAAAGTACCTCTCGCTCTATAATCATTCTCGTGAGCACTGAAATTATTTCAACACGAGGTGTAAACCGCTACCTTAAATTCAACAATTGCGAGCTGTAAATGTTGAAGTTGCTTGTGAAGTATAATTAAACAATTTTCATTATGTTGATTCGCTTAAGTGTAACAGAATTTTCCCCATTCGTTTCCAATTTGAAACGGATCAAAATGAGATTCAGCTTGCAGCAGCTCCGCGAGCAGCCGATAAAAGACAATTCCCTATGAGATCGCACAAACGATCGTGCACGGATACATAAGCCGTGTTTACACGAACGGGATGCAGCTGACCACTCGTAGATCAGATCGGCTCTCTTTCTTGGCTAGCTGATCGAAGTGATCCCAAAATTAAATGAACCAAAAACCTCCAATCAAGAAACTAACGAACTTGATTTACCTGTAGTCCGTTCCGAAATATTTTCCTTCTTTTTCCTATCAGCTTCACCTACTTCCTCTATCTTTCGTACCCTTTACTTCTCCACACATTAAGAGCATCAGTTTGTCGTAAAACGACATCGAAACGGTCGACGAAATGTTTTTCTTCATTTCAGATTCACCTGGTGGCCTGGTGTTTGGTATACCGCTGTCCCAGTGTTTGGAGAACGATAGGATCGCTAGAATAGCCGCCGGCGAAGTTTCGGATGTTGGATGCCTGTCCAGAAGCAGCAGACACGGCAGCAGAACAAGCTTTACGAGTCTGATCGAACCGACTGCCGCGGCTAAGACCGACGAGGTATGCACGATAGATCAATCGCTCGAGTTCGCCACATCTCTTGCTGTGTAAATAGTTTATAAGTACCCTGAAATGGTTTACCGACGCGTATAAAACCTAGTATCGTTTTTCAAGATTTCGATTTGTATACTCCTCGAGGCAATACGCATTTCTTTCGCCACAAGCTTCGGCTGGGCAAGTAGTATAACTCTGTATGCGGCCGGGCAATCGCATTCTAAGCTATCCAAACAATTCTCGCATTAATCTTCTTTAACCCAATAGAATTAATAGTACGAATAGCGGAATATTCGAGAAAGACATTTGCCCCCGTGGCCGTGGACGATTTTCACAAAAATCCCGCATCAACGGTACTCCAACTAAAACGAAGCAAAGTGCCAAACGCGATACGTAAATGCTCTCAATTATACCAAAATCACGACGCACGCGTTCCTGCATGCACCTATACTCAGTTGTGTCACGATCGTCGCACGACGCTTCATCAAAACGGCCGGACGAGCGGAGAGCCAGAAATTGAAAGAGGCGTCGCCGGACAGATCATGAATGCGATCATAAACGGCGTCATCAGTTGCGTCAGAGTGGTCCGTGGACCGCGACGAGGACGTTTTATCGATGGCCACTACGCGATTCAGGGGCGAGCCGCAGGCCGCAAGTGGTTATTTTTTGACGGATACGTCAGAACGACGCCGACAGTTACAGCCGTTTATATTCTATATTCCATCGCACCGCGTGTGTACGGGATCGTCGTGGTACGTGCTCCCTGCCAAATTCCCTTACCCAGATTTAAACTAACCAGTTTCGTGCAATTAAATGCCAACGGGCGACGCTGCGACGTCACCGACGCGAGACGTCTCGCGATCGTAAGCGATCCGTCTAGAATTGCGCGAAATTTCGAGGATGCAGAAGCGATGATTATTGGAAATTTTGAAAACGGTGAATCGCAAGGAATCAAAAGTCGCGTTGCTAAGGGTAGCAAATGAATGATGAGTAAAATGCCCGCTTCCATCCTCCGACTTTGGCAATTGAACAATCTTTTCCAATCCCTTCGTTTCATCTTGTTCGCGAGCGGAAGTAAATATTTTGATTCGGGAAGCACCGGCGCCACCTGGTCAGGGAACACGAATCATCCTTTTCCCTCTTTTTTTTTCTTTCTTTCTTAACGTTCTCCACTCGAGACGCCGAGCGTTTTCTGCGTTATTTTAAGAAAGTCGAAGATTTCGACCGGCTCCTCTTGATTTACACGATCCCGATCTAATTTCCGAACGTTTACGTTTTTGCGTATTGATTTTTCGGTTTACGGGCGGCAGCAGCCAGCGGGGATGATTTGTTCTACGGGCGAGAATTTATTTTAGCCAGGCTCACCTTTGCCTCGGATCTGCTACCATTTATCACACACGTTCTACTCTTCTTCTCCTTTTTTTTTTTTTTGGTGAATTCTCCCACGTCGATGTTTATAAAGTAGCTCGATTTATTCTCCGCGTGAAAGTTGGACCGCCCTGCTAGTAATGTAAATAATTGGAGGGTCCCTTACACGAGGCTGCGTTCCCGTTTATGACGCAGAAAGGCTCGTGGGCGGAATTTTTCCCAGCGCGTGGAGAAATTCCGCCGGTCACGAGTCAGATGCTAAATCTACCCCCGGGAGTTTTCTTTTTCTGGAAGTTTTACGATGGGCCGTGATAGATCTGTCGACCGTGGGCAGCTTAGAAAATGATCCAGCGATTATACTTACTTCTTGTAATCATTTTTTTTCTTTTTCACTAAAGATACTTGTCTGATAGTAACCACTGGATTCGTACTTTGAAGAAACCACGAATCGCTTCGACGACGACGTAACAGGGATACAGAGAAACGAAATTGTTTCAGGGCGGCTCGTGCGAGTCCTTGTCGTCGAAAGGAGGGGCTCTGACCGGAAGCGACTCGGGGGTACTCGAGTTGAGCGACAGCGGTGGAGGAGGCCCTCCGGGTGAATGGGATGCTGTGCCAGGTATAGTGAGACAGTGCATCAGGCACCTGGAAAACACTGGGCTCAGAACGCTTGGCGTCTTCCGGGTGTCGCCTTCCAAGAAGAGGGTGAGGCAGGTGAGCGTTTAGAAACATTAAACAATTCTTCTTCGATGCATAATTAGAATGTTTGTGATTACACGATTACGCAATTATTTTACTTAACTCTTCACTGATATCGCATTACATAAAATAGTTTTATATGAAAACTCTTCACTTATTTTAATATTGTATATTATCAACATACCGTTAGAGAATGACTCTTTATTGCATTTCAAAGAAATATTTGATCAAAGTGCAGGATTTGTCAGGGTATAAATTAATCAGCGGTTTTAACGGATATCCCCTCTAGTTACGAGAAGATTTTGATTGTGGTCGCGAGACGAAAATTGGAGCCGACCAATGTCCCCACGACGTGGCAGCTCTGCTGAAAGAATTTTTTCGGGATTTGCCTGATCCTCTGCTTTGCAGGGATCTTTACCAGGCCTTCGTTCATACGCAAAGTAAGCCCAAGCTGCAAATTGCTGTCAGATGAATAAACCGCTTACGCTAAGAACGCTACAGTCCTCTGCGGCTAATCTTGATTAACATTCACGCACAAAGAGCTTCGCTTCTCAAATTAACATTGCACAATAATGTTCTAACTGGCGCCCAACATAACATACTTTACCATCGTCATCTCCATTGCTTTGCAATTGTTTTCGCTCGCGCCCAGTCTTCCCCATCTTACCCGTACCCGTTTGTCCCGCTATCGATACACGGGTGTCCGCGTTCGCACTGTAAGAGTGGGCCGTTTCTCGCAGAGATCCGGAACAGGCGACTTCAGCAAGAAGCTCTTCAGCATCTGATCCAATTGCTGCCCACGCCGAATCGCGAGACGCTGTGGGCACTTTTGAACTTTCTCACCGTGGTGGCGGCGAACAGCGAAGATCAAAAGACGGAGACTGGCGAGTGGATACCAGGGAATAAGATGGACACGACCAACTTGGCCACGGTAAGCGCCAGCCGTCTATCGAGCCGCGAATTAAGTCGAAAGGTTCTCAAACTTTGTCATCGGTCAACGTAAGCGCTTAATTAAGGCTTTTGGGCCATTCGTTGACGTAAATTCGTAGTAATACAGATCTGATCGCCGCTCGAGGAGCTGAACGTATTAATAGATAACATGGTAAGAGCGAAGGAATCGAATCTGCTCTTGAAATGAATTTAATTAATAAATAAATTGAATGAATTGAATCTAAACTCATATCGTAACTCGGAATTCCTTGTCATTCTTCGTCATTTGCATTTATCGTTGGCAGACGTCTAGTATTCGAGAAAGTTATCATTCGAGTAAAATAGAATAAATAATAGTGTTACTCGAAGCCTGTACGATTCATTAAAATATTTAGTCTATATATTTATTCATTGCAACACGGTCAACGCTTGCTCCGTATCATTCTGAAGGTGTTCGCGCCGAATATTCTCCACTGCGTGAAACCCGGGCAAAGGTCGGAGGTATCGGCGGAAAGGGCGGAAGAAAGGATAGACGTAATAAACGTAGTGAGGACCCTTTTGGAGCACGTCTCGACGTTATTTATGGTACCGGCGGCCCTCTTGGACGAGGTCTATCTGCACATGATGGACACCCATCCGGCTGATTTGGATCTTGCCCTCTCTCGACGAGCCGAAGAGTGAGTAGCCTAAGTGGACATTCTCTGCCTTTTAATCTCCGATCTCGCCCAGTCTTCTTCCCTTCAAACCTTTGGGAGGGATCTCCAAGAAAGGCTGACGAAATTCCTATATCCTCGCAAACTCGTTCGATTTCACGGTATTATCATTGCAAACTTTTATCATTCATTATATTATTCACTGCTTTAATATATGTATATGTATATGAATGAATCATTCCTATCCGTTTGTATTATTTGGTCATTTGCATATTTTATTTATTTTGCCATCTTCATACTCAATTTCTCATTCGAAGATTTTTCATCTGATTCCGAATTCTTGGCAAAAGGCCAATATAGTTTCTGGGAATGATAGTGGCGAGAAGAGAAAAATTGATGGGGAGTCTCTTGTGGTTTTTCACAGGCAATGCGGAGACGAGGCGGATCCGTGCAGCGAAGCTGAAACCTTTTCGGTCGAAGAAACGCTGACTACGTCGGCGACGACCACGGCCGGGACAACCACGTCGGCCAGAAAGGTAACCGATGCAGATCAACGAGATATCCTTGGACCGTTTTACGGCATCACTCTGACGCCCTCGGGTTGAACGATTCCGAGATTGGAAAGAAAATGTGCCTCACGTGCATATTTGAAATATTTTTTTATTCCTTTGCTTTCCCATCTTGTTGAACGTTGACATAATAAAAGTTGTACGATTAAATATAGAGTCATTGTTAAATATTGATAATGTAATCGTGCAAAAATACAGTTAGAACGTAAGGAAAAATTGGACCGTTTTTTCCTTTATTACAGGTGTGGACGAGGGAGCAATGTCTCCATCAAACGGCCGGTGTAGGTGGAGACATAGGCCCGAGGCCGAGGCGGCCAAAGAGGCCGGGAAGTCGACGAAAGGAGGAAGGCAGGAGTAACAGCGTGGACAGCGGATCGAGCGAGGATCCGACCGAGGCACGAAGGAGATCCTCGCCTATGGTAATCACCGCCAGCCTCACCATACCAATGTCCGGAGCGTTCACGTTGAACCTCGACGATCCGGACATTCCGTACATCGAAGAGGCGCCTAAGCAACCCAGCGCGCCGCCGAGGAGGCAAAGGCAGCGATCAATTTCCGGTTGCAGCGAGGGTAAGCTGTTTATCAATTCTGTTGCAATATCGAAAATGTTTCAGCTCCAGTGGATATACGCAATTTTGATACTATCATACCGAAAGGGTTGGAATACTTCTTGACAATCTCCTCTATTGTCCCTCGTTTTTATTTCGTGAACCGTACAAATTAGGTTTCGCCGGAACTCGGATTCCAAGAATTGTATAAACAACAGTCGAACGTGAAAACTGAAATTGCGATAATTATTGCATTAGGCGGAAGGCACGGAAGCGACAGTGCCGTGGGTTCTTCCGCCACGCTATCGGGCGACCAAGTACCAAGCTCGCCTCCATCGTGGGCGTCTTCGCCACCCGCCAGTCCGGACAGCGCGGTAACGGCTGTCTCTTACATCCCTGACCAGCAGGCTGTCCTCCAGAGGGTATCGTTCACTACCTCTAGCGAGGTGCGTCAAGTAACCAGGTCGAGCAGCGGCCAGGAGACGTCGAGGAGCACCGCGGCGCCGTACACGCCGAGCATCACGAGCATCGGTGGTGCGGTTTTGAGGTGAGAATCTCGAACTTCTCGGCTATGCGGCTTCCGTGTACCGCTGACAGAAATCGCCCGGATGATCTTGATTCGCGCCGCTGTCCTGGTATTCGTGGCGGAACATCTGGGACAGTTCGTTCACTCACCCTTGTGTCTAGTGCGATGCGCTGTGGTGCATTCACCTTGATATCCTAATCTCATTGCCGAATAAGTGTTATCTGATTTTTATATTGAAACGCATTTAATCGGAGATTTAATTGATTAGAACTCCACGAAAAAATACACGATCGATGACAATTCCATTGAATTCGGAATGCAATTAATTGGAGATTGAAATAGAGTTAATTATAAACACAAGTCCAAGCTTCAGTTTTAATGCTCCAGGTCGAAGACCGCAGACATCGAGAGGATGCTGCACATCTCGAGACCGGACACCGGCATCGCTCTGTCTCAGAGCAAAACTGCCTCCACGACCGCGTCCTCCGATAGCAAAAAGTATACCAAGAGGCGTTACACGGATTCGAGGCATCAGACTCGCCACATCCCCGACTCCGACACCCTGGCGGGGAAAGGCACGGTCACAGTTTCCGCTTCGTCCTCCGTGACGATGTCCTCCTCGTCCTCGGCGACCGGGACGCAAAATCAACGCGCTGGGGCTCAGCCTGTCTGGAAACGACGGGAACTCATCTCCAGCGCGCCCAAGGGCAGGGAGAGATATTTCTGAACATCATCCCTGTGGGTGATCGTGTCGATTGTCTTGAGGATTTCTATTCTTTGTCTCGGAGCTCGTTAAGAATGATTCTCTGGCAATTAAGATTGGCTCGATCAATATTTGGTTGGAGTTGTATTCGAAAGATGAAAATGTCTCGTCAAGAAGATATTTACAAGCATGGTTTCGAAACTGTACCTATGCATGCACATAGGTATCTCTTTTTAAGATCGAAGTCGAGATACTTCGAATTAAGAGGATGAATCTAAATGGAACACAAAGGACAATAATAGTATCGTCAAACCTGAAAATATTATGAAGTGATCCCTGTGCCTTAATGTTTTATACTTTCGACCAAATTCAATTAATCTGAATGTAAGGATCGAAGGAGTGCACCAAACTTGAAATCAAAGTCGATAACTATTTTATATACATATATTTATTCGAGCAACGAACGAATAGCTCCAACCAAAAATTATGAGAACAAGAAATCAGGGGAAGTCAAGAAGAGTTGGACGAGTCTCATCGATAGCTTCTATAAAAATATCTAAATAGTGACTGAGGAAGAGATTCAAAGAGATCCAAGGCAAGCATACGATTCGATCGCCGAACTGTCCACGAAGAAACAACAAAGATACAGTCACTGCCGATCAGGCGTGGCCTGGCAAAGTGTTCCTCGGCACGCTTCTCCATCGTCGGAGAAGCCGTGCGTTCGTGGGGTGTCTATTGGTTCCTAGACTACCGTCCTCGCGCTCTCGCGAAGATCTCCGTGACGAAAACGCACGACCCAATCGCATTATCTCTCCGAGCCCTCTTTTTATCCTGTCTCTCGTTCTCCCTCCGCATGCTAGCCAATAGGTGTACAATGATTAACAAACGAAGGAGACGAGAGGATCTTTCAACCTTCACGGTTAATTTTAATGAAAAATAAAGTGGAACATCGATCCGTGTCCACGGTCGTAACATTCTAATGTAGTAGCGACACATTAGTAGCGATTTGTAAATTATTTTTATTACTCTAGGGATCGTTCGTAGTCCATGAAAAGCCATTACTGCTGTATCGCGACTATGGCAATATTAACGTTGCTTGCGGAGTCCTCGGTAAGCCAAAGCCAAAAAACGAAGACTAGTCTCGAGTCCCTCGAACTCGCGTCAGGCTATTCTATCTCTCTGGATCAATTGAGTATTCGTCACTCGTTTAATAGATCGCCTCTTTCTTTAATTGCCAAAGAAAACGAGGCTCGCAGACTAATTTTGTATACCTGCGGCTATGCGATACCTAATTGATCGGGTAGCTTTGTGATCTAGCGATAACGAACGAGAGGGGCTGGACTAAAACTAGCTCTTCCGTCTCTTCTCTCATTTCTTTCTCTCCGGTATCATTCTACTTCCGTTCTTTTCCTTTTGTCTTCTTTTTTTAAATTATTGCTCGTGCACGAGATGTTTTCAAGGGATCCCGTGTACTGCCGCGAGGGACGCGTGGCTCGAAAGACGCTGTTGTTCGTCGTTTAAGTTTTCATTATCAGTCTGTAAGTCAATAAAACGAAGGTTAATTTTTTTATCATCCCGAGTATTTTATTGACGAGCATTAAGCCTCGATGTGCGAGGATTGAACCGCGAATGTGGTGGAAAAGATGAGTGGGATCTGATGGTGAATCATAGAAATTCCTTTATTATCGATTTAATCGAATACAGTCCACGCGTCGCGCACGTTTACGATCACGCCGGCCGTTACAAAATTCATCGGGACGTGCTTACGAACTTCGTTCAACGGACGATTCATCTTCTGAGTAACAAAGGTGTGCAAGAACACAATTTTCCTTCTTTTATACACTTCATTTACGCTTTCGTCTGACTGTGAACAGCAAAGTTGGGATCACGCAAGCACTTTTTCGAAATCCACCGAAATTAGCTCAAATACAGTGTTGTACCTATACAATATTTATTGCTTTTCACATATGATTTGTTAAATAAATTTTTTAAATATTTCAACGACATTCCTCTCTCTCTCTCTCTCTCTCTCTCTCTCTCTCTCTCTCTCTCTCTCTCTCTCTCTCTCTTGCAGTCAATGGATTTTGAAACGATCCTTGCGCAAATTTTTGCTCGGACGCATCCACGAGACTCAGGTGATTCCTTCCGAGATATCTATCAAGATAATAATAAGAATAAACACAGGTGCATCGTTGGGTATCCCATTCGCTCGCAATGCCAACGTAATTATTCCGCGCAAAGAGTACGAAGTTCAAAGAAAAATGACATTCAATAAGAAATGACAAAGAGAGGGAGGGGATAATTTGCCCATAATAGAATCGAGACGGACGGAACGCATACTGTCTAAAAAAATAATCATGAAACTCGTACGTGAATGTTCGAAAAGAAATTTCAACTTCGTTTTAAATAAATAAACGTCAACAATAATTCTTCGCGTACGATCCAACACGCGAGAAGGAAACATTCGAATAAAGGGGGCAACCGGCGAAAAGGAAATAAGATCATCATCGACTTCGACTTTCAACTGAAAAAAAAAAAATCATAAATAGTTCCAAAACTATCGACAGCAGAAGCATAAGGCTTCCGTTAAAAGAGATAGTGCCGAGACACTAACGGTATAACGATAATAAAAAATAATAATAATAATTTCTAACGAGTAAAACGTTTCTCTTGTTAATGATCGATCACACGAACGAAACAGATCTCATATTATCTCGAGTGCTGCGTAACGTACATATACATATTTATAATATTTATATAAAATTCTTCCGCATATTTATATATATTATTATTATTATTAAAACAATCGCTAAAAAATATAAATATATTTATATATATATATATATATAACTCTTGCCGTTTGACGGCTAGCTGCCTACGCAGGGCTGGACGGATGCGACGCAGTAAGTATTTTTCTTATACTTCGAGTTAAATCTACAATTCGACGAACAAGGAGTATAAGGAGAAAGGAGAAAGGTTAGATTTATAAAAAGAACAAAAAATGAACGGGGAATGAAGGAAAAAGGGGATAAAGATGGGAGAAGAGGAGAAGAAAGGACGGTGGAAAACGTATCACGTATCCTGCGACTTCCATGACGCACGCGAGAGTGTTATTACTGGCACGCGGTATTTGTCGATTTACTCTTTCCTTCTTTCACTTTGCTGAATAGAGGAATTTCCCCGTCGTTCTTCGCGCTACTTCTTTCATCCCGAAGAATACAGTTATTCGCAGAAAAATCTAAAGGTGGAAACTCCTTAGACACCCTCTTGCATCCTCCTTGAATTTCTATCGCAAAACGCTTCTGTATGTTGCTTCTCTTACGAGAGACATTATTTCGTTCTCTTGAGAATGTTACGTGATATTTTATTGGGTAAACGTAAAAGTAATTAGCTCCAAAAATAATTGGGATAGATGAGTATAAAAATGTTTCGATACCTCTAAAGTTTTATGTAATTGGAAAATAAATTCATACACTTCCGGATTATGTGCTGTAGATGCAGATGCACTTTTAATAATCCAGGCAAAAATGAGGAATGCTCGGGACGAATAGAAACGAAGGTAAACAGGAAATTCTATGGACAATCAGCTGGGTAAGCGTTCCAGTAATAACGCGTCATCGTTTCGCCAATTTAATTCTACACTCTTAATTATATGCCAGATCCTCAGCTAAGCTGCGATCGCACGATTTTACGCTCGAAACGATAATTAACAATCGACGTTAATCTTGTTCCCCTCGATCGTTCAACAAAACGTAATACCCTTACTATCACGTTGTTCCAACCGTGACACTGAGAATCGATAAAACGAACAAGGTTGCAGGGAAGTTCTTTTTTTCTGTTATTCTTTTTCATTTTCACCGAGTGCATCAAACGATAACAAATACCGATTATCCATTTTAATTAAGCCCCGACAGTAAATGTCGGGTGTAATTAAATTCCCTCGGCGCATACGCTGCGTATGCCCCGAGTAATGATTATGGCAAAGCCACTTAAAGTTCGTCCCATCGTTTCGCTTGTCATTTAACTGCACACCAATCCTGATTAAACGATACGGTTCGACATGCTTTACTGTAACTTGCGTTAACCCCTTTGCGGTCTAAATGCATGGATTAGGTACGATCAGCGCAGAATGATATTCTAAATCACGAGCACTTCTTGACACGTGTGAGCTTCGATTAATCTCCACTGCGGAATAAAATACAAAGCAAAATAAATACAATTCCATCCAAGGATTAATAGAATCTACAAATTTCAATCGATTAAGTCTGTTGAACTTTTTGAGCGAATAATTTAAACGTACAAAGTATCTCGCATGACCGAAAACCCATCGAGATCGCACGAAGGAGATTAATTAAAGCTAGAAAAATTATTTTTGGAGTAAACAAACTTTACACCGCGAAAAGGAACGATGGATTCATCTAAAATCTACCTTCTTATAGCAGCTTGGCCTGTGCAATCGATACGGGTAGCGAAACAGGCCGAACCTCTTGGTAGGCTACTGCGTGAAGCCAGCAAACCGGAAAGGGTTAATTTCTTCTCGTTCACGGCTGGAACCACTGGGAACTTAAAGTGTAATCTCACCGAACACGACTGGCTGATTTTCTCGATCCCTGAACCATGGATCGACTACTTTAACTCCGACGGCATCGCTATCTCCGAAACGAATAACGATGTCGAAGATCTTTTTTTTTTACGAGGGTGAATCGTTGCTTCTTTCACGATCCCCTTTTAGATCAGTACTGTCATGCCAGATATAAATTTCGACGGTAGATGCGTCAGATGCGCGCGTACCGAATCGAAGGTCGTTACCCCGTTCTCGAAAACCACACGACGCTATTAGAAATTGTAATCGCGGCAATTTCCCCACTGATTCCTGATCGCTTTCAACGAAACTCATTTCCTACGCTCCCCCGCTGGTCTTTCAATCACGCGATAAGCCCGATAAGTCTTTCAGTTACAACTTTTTAATCCAAGATCACGAGCACTGAGACCTATGATTTTCTTTGATGAAGCGGAGCATCCCCCTTGTAAGCTTCCCCTCGAAATGATTTCGTGCCTTCTCACTCGATCCGAAATTCATTGCTTTCCACGATCGTAGAAATTCGCTCGACAATTTGCAACAAGAGAGTAATGCTTTTCTAGGAAGATTCTGAAAGACCCAACAACGTTATCGACGCGACTGACGTTTCTTTCACTACATAATTGCTCTCCGATCTTTCTCTGAAAGCTGACAAAACATTCTTGGCTCGTTGATTCGCTTGTACGATAAAAAAACGAATCGTCTAATATGTTGGTTCGTATCTTTCGCAACCGAGCGACTTTCGTCTTCGTCGATGGAGGTTTATCTTGGACGTGGTCGGCTTCGAAGCGACTCACGCGAGAGAACAAAAGTTTCTTCTAAGACTCCCGAAAGTCCTTTCGACGCGTGACATTCTTACACCTCGGTGGAGTGTGTCTGAATTCGCACTTTCTTCTGCGAACCGTTCCTCGAGAGGGTCGGACTGTGCGACGAGAAACCGGGATTGTGAATACCGAGCGGTTTCGGCTTCTTCAGGGAGCTGCGAAGCGGAGAAGCCGTGCTCGTCACGCTACCGGAAGTCGCCACCGATGCCATGGAACCGTTTCCGGCTCCTCCGACGTACGGCTTGCCACTTGCGTCGGTCATTGAGATGCTGCCACCTGAAATTCCATAAGGAAAAATTTAACATTTACCGTACTGATTCGTTTCACTGTACGTTCCATATTTCTATAATCGAGAATTCTGCGAAGAAGTGGGCTTTACCATTGTTATAAAGCACCAATTCTTTTAGTTGAATCGATATGAAAAAGAATCACGCGTATGGATTAATAGAAAATTGCCAGTGTAAAATGTAAATAAACCATAAGTCGGATGAAAATGTTAAGCGTCTATAGCGATGCATAAAACATAGGCGACAGCGACGACGCTAGCTTTTTCCCCGACCTTTCACTTCGCGCGATAGCGGTGAAACGAGTTTCGAAACTGATTAGCGGACGTAGCCAATAGGATTGAATGCACTCCGCTAGACAGAGAACTGAATTTAAGTAAAAGCGACGGAATTTCGAGAAACGCGAACACCCAGAGCAATACTGTGTTAATTCTGGAATTTCTCGTTAACGCAGTGTATCTCGGGCAACCCCCTTTGAACTACGATTATGAATTCTATTTCAAATTTCTTGGTGCAACAATTTCAAAGCACGCATTGCGTCCACGCATTAGCGGCGGAGGACTATCGCCGCCGCTATCGAAAATTGTTGATAGTTTATTTGGCATCTGAAAAAATGTATTTTTCACATCACCATAGATAGCTATCAATAACTATCGAAGGCCTGATGGCGTCGACTATTGATATTTCCCCACCTCTGATGTTTGAACCCCTCCTGCGTGCACTCGTGCCACGAGGAAATTCATCGAGACGTTTTAATTCACCGGGAGACACGATCGAGGACGATGCGAGAACGCGAGTGCAGTTAAGCTCTCTGTGATCGGTGTACGGAGTTTCGCGAGAAAGCATCTGCATCCACTTCCTCCCCGCTTTTTTCCAACATGCATTTCGTTAAAGCTCTTATCTTCGATAAATCAGCAACCTTTTAAAACTTGTTTAAACGTCTGACAATTTTGTGTAATTTCTCGTTCGTTTTTGAAATTGAAATAATTGAAAGACACTTAGCTTTATGATCGCAATTCGTTGAACAGAAACAAGGAAATCGTAAACGTAAATAGAAATGTTACAAGTAAGAAATTCTTAGATAGTTTATCCATCCTGCTGAATGGAGGGCAATTTACCCTTTTCCCCTAAACTCCCCTCCCCTTTTTTGGCTCCCGACCCATTTAGACGTTTCCTACAGTTTATTCGGTTTTTCCTTAGGTCTGTTTATCTGTTTCTTCAACGGCTGTTGTTCTTCTGTATTACTTTGTTTCCAGATGCCGGTCGTATATACCCGGTATGTCGTTCAATCTCATTGCTCGCCCGTCCCTTTTTCCTTCGAAGTTTCAGAACGTTCCGACCATACTTCGCTACCCTCCCCATCTCTTTGGTCATCCACCTACGGTCTCCTCTCTATCTGCTCCCCTCACCTTGGCTTCCATTCGGAGGCGTTTCACGGGAATATTGAGTTTCCATCAGCTGCCAAGCGAAAATCCTTCGACTTCTAGACACACAGAAACCTCATCCCACGGGGGGGAAACGTATCTCGGCTACCGTTGCCGATTACTCGCAATATCGTGATGTTTCATAATGATTAAGGGGAAGAAAATGTTACTGCTTCGAAATGGTAGGTGTATTGAGAGTATAGACTAGACAGATCAAACGAGTGATTTCTGTAGACGATTAAATTTCAATTCTATTGGCTTGATTAATCTTTTGTATTAAGGGTGTAATTGTTTTTTTTTATTTTGGGTATACAAAACATTGTAGAGCAAGAGATTTTTTGATACTGTTCTTTTTTCCTTGCAATGTTGCAGTACAGTTCTTTTCCAAAGTAATTGATGTAAGAGCACGTTTAGCGTTTTACACTGTATGTTACGTGGATTCTCTCTACTTTCATTAAAATATTAGTTTCCGGAATGGCGTATAGAAATTGATCTGTAGCCCTGCCACCTGTTGTAACCTTCAGCATAACTCGTTTAAAGTGCCGCACTGAATTGAAGCCCCTTTCAGAACCTAAATGGATGTTTCCCCCTTTAACCACATAAACGACATACCAATCAGGAAAAGGTTTTCCCTTCGCGTTGAAAGCCGAGTGCTATCTCTTTGGTTTACAGAAGCAACTACATTGGGAAAGCATATTACAATTTATTTATTTATATCTGTATTCAAATATAATCGACAAACAGTAAAGTCAATATTGTCAATATGCATCTAATGAAACAAGAAAAAGAGTGAGAAATAAAGAAAAGGGTTACAACTAAATAGAAACTAAACCGTGGATCGCCTCATAAAATTCTTCAATCAAGCTGTACATGTCAAGAAGAAAACAAAGTAACTTCTATGCGTCGTTCATTAACAAGGCTGCTACACAAAGTTTCTTCTATCCCATTAATCGAACTTCGTGATCGGTGCCTATTTGAATCCTACAACGGCGAATAAGGGAATTGTCAAACTCTTTCACGTACTATTGCGCCAACAGCAGAGTTTGGTCGATTCCGTGTCTGGTATTCCAGACACGCGCTTCAAGCGTTTTGTAATACCTTATCCTTTGCTACGAAACTTATATTGTTGCTTCGCACAAAATCTTTGTTTGATGACAAAAGCGTGATAGAGGTCTCATACAGAGGTCTGCCTCCTTCAGATGGAAATGAGTAAAAAAAAAGGGGGTAATGAGTAACGAAGGCCATGAGGATCGTCCTATATTATAGAAAATTCAGATACCTTTGAGGACTTTTAATTCCTTTTCTAAATAAATTGCGATATAATGTATTACACTCTTATAAGAATTTGAAAAGTAATCGGGCAATGCTGCATTTCGAAAATTCGAATGGGGAACCCGCGCGTTCAATGGACTCACCGTTCGTGGGTTGATGTTCCCGGTAACCAGGGTTGTTTATGGTGGTTGCACGAGGATCACCGACAACCCTAATTTTCGTGGGATCACCGCCTCGTCGAGCATAAATGCCTTCGTACACCGCGGCGATCAGCACACCAAAGTTCAGGGCAATGGCAGCTAACTGTAACAAAAAATTTAACAAAATTTCGTTCAAAATAAGAATAGGATAAAGATAAAAATCACAAGGCAATAATTTCAATTGTAAAATTGCAAAGATTATAGATTGTATAGATTAAGGTGTGTTTATCGGTGCCCCGAATTTTCCCAAGAAAATTCTTTACTTATCTTAACAACAGTTCTTCCTTATTAGAATAACAAATTTCAAGTCCGCAAACGACTGAAGTTTAATTCTTTGCAATTTCCAAGGAACTGTTAAGAATACATTGCAATTTCCAAAATGAATTCCACTTTCTTTTAAAATAATAAAGCGGGGCGATAAATAGACCTGCTGAAATTCATGAGACTCATCTTAGCTTTTTCCTTCGATAGATCCACCGTGAAACTATTTTAAAGCGAATATTGCCATTTCTCGAGGACGGATGAAAATGCATGTGATGCACTTATACGAGAAAAATGAGGATTTTAAGAAAGACTACATAACTTCCAAAGTCCACTTCAATTATCTACCCCACACAAATGACATTTTAATAAACCACTATTCTTCCATGATAATTACATCAACAGTTGCCATTACTCCAGCTTCCCCATTCACTCTCAGTCAGCTAAAATATTCGATCAATCTATTCACAGTGATAATCCACGCAGCATCATGTCAGTGATTGTATAACCGAACCACCACCATCGACTGCTTCACCTCCTATCAAATTAATTATCGTAATTATCAGGCGCGGCTATTTTAACAAAGAGACGCGAAACAATTCTTTGACATGCTCGAACGTCATACACCGTCACTGTGTTGTGAAATTCGTTAAGCTCACCCTTATTGTTCCACTGGGAAACGCTTGTTTCCAGTACATTGAATATCTCGTTTTCTCGGGACGGGCCCGCTGTTGCAGCCCCCTCTTGCGAAATACGCGTGATTGTTGCGACGAAGGAAAAAAAAAGCGGAGGAACAGGAAAAGGACGCGTGGAAAAGGTCGAAGGAGAAGAGGAATTTAATTAAGCCGTACAAAGACACCCCTGGAAGCCATTGTTTCACCGCAATAATTAATTCACCGGTTGCTCTTCCCCCCCATCGCGCCGTTACATCGGTTCGGTCGATTGGACCGGGAAAGAGGGAGAACGAAGGAACGGTGGAAAGCCAAATACTACATTCTGTTCAGGCGACAATCCGATTAATAACGCTGCGTCCTCGAAGCTCCTTTCACTAGACTCCTGTACATCCGGCTTGCGTCAATTAAGATGGACAGGATGAAAGTGCTCTCGCGGGAAGTGTATCCGAATGTTGCATGTAGGAAACGAATATACCTATACATCAATTTATTTCCAATATCGGAGAGAATAATAAATACTAGTCAATTTTTCTTCAAGGAGCACCAGTGTTTTTCATAAAGTTCTGATTTAAGGCGAGTTACGTAGGAGTACTAGAGAAAGGGGCCCTTCGTCCCTTTGAGGGATGACTCCGCATCCTCCTTTGTTACGTTTTCGACGAAGAGTAACGCGAGTTGCTCGCGTTAATAAAGAAATAAATCCTTGCAATCTTAACCCAAATCTGTGCTCACGAGAAAACATTTGCATATTAATTCTACCACCTTCGCAAAATGTTTCTCTATTTATTCAAAAATACCAAAAATAGTCTATGAAATCTTAAGGAAAAAATTTGCATAATCCTGTAAAAAACTTCTAATCGAACAGTTATACCATTTTGCTCAAGATATCTATTCGAGAATTTTAGCTAACAGAACTCCACGGAAAATAACGAGTTCCTAATCCATTTTCGCTTCTCACGAGATACAGAATTTATTCTCGTTCTCCCTCCCTCTCTCGATGTCACAGCGAAGGACAAATACCTGCGTCTTCTATTTCTCAGAAGCTTTAAATAATAAGCACTTGATCCCGAAGTATGAAACCGTCACAATCGTTGAACGGTGCGCGCACTTTCAGCGAATGCGAAATCCTACATAACTATTTATAACGGTATAAACCGTCCATGGATTTTACCTTGCCCTGTTTTTGCTTGTGCATTTTATCCAGCGCAATCTCGTCCTTGGCCTCCCGTAGAAGGCTACGTCTCTTCTTTTCCATCATCTCGAATTCCGGATTATAGGACTATCTGGCCAAAAGTTGACACGAGCAAACGGCCCCTCATACAATCTCCATACGCGGCGAATCTACACCAAACAGTTCTGCACGGGCGTACCGTGTTTCTCTAAATTCATGATCCCTCGTCCTCGACTTTCACTTCGCTTCTTTTCCAACGAGGAGTCGGCAAGTTCTTTAGCGTCAACCTTGGTCCAGCCGAGATCGATATCTCTTAGAAATGGATTTACATAAATCTAAGGTAGGATCGATCTTCATTGATCGTTCGAATTGTTTGGGACAAGAACCATAAGTTGATCGGTTAAAGATAGAGAAGGTGCTCGCACATTTTCACGATTAAAAGCATCTGTCGAAGCTGCGCCAGGAGTCGTTCCACTGATTAATCGCGTTACTCTGCCGATAGATAACACGTTTCACTCTCGTGTTTCACCATGGCTGGCGACCAAACCGTGACCCGTTTTACAACTTTCGCTACGAAACACAAATCTTACGAAACGCTTTTCGTTTTCGTAGATCCCCTTGATGGTCTAACTATCCGAAGCGTAGGTTCACTTATCAGTTATATTCAACATGAAAAATGACAAGGTACACGTGTTGATAGATACAATCCAACAGATGTCTAAAGCGTGACATATAACCCCGCGATTCTAATAAAAAGTCCACCTATTGCTTGCATTTCGATAAAAAAAAAGGATCGCTTAAGTCTTTGCACTGGAGTTAGCGATCCACTTTCAAACACTAATTAAACATCCACTATTGCCCCGGGCTGCACAATAAAGAATAGAAAAATTTATTAAGATACCGCCCGCTTGTTAAATAAATCGAATCACACTGCAAATAAATAGTCAACAATGCACTATGATTTCCTTCGAATGATTAGACTTAGGAACTCCACTATTGGGAATTCAGGCGGGAACGAAGAAAAAGAAATCACTGTGCGCGACAGTGGAAACGCGACGGAGTTCGAAACTGGAGAACGGGGACACGGTGTGCTGGCAAACGATCCGCGCCAAAACGTTCACTGAAGGTCCGCCTATGTCGTCTCATTGTTTTTAAAGTGTCCAACAGTCGTAGGTGCTGCGACACATACTAACCAGGCCCGCAGGGGGCTTAACGAGAAACACCTGCGAGCTGTTCCTGATCAGGTGGCCTTTAAGTATTTAATTCTCTGATCGTTCGCGTATACGTTTCACGCCTCGTTTAGGACCGTGCAACCATCGTACGTCGTTGAAAAGGAAAACGATCGCGGGATTATTGGAAGATCGATCGCATCGCGATGAGCCGATTCGATCCGGTGGACGGAAAATCGGTCGCGCATTGATTGGATCTAACGCGGTTAAGAAAATTACTGAATGGATTGCGCGGCGTAAATTGAAATGGTTTTCAGAGACGATACGGAACGAGTGTCTAATTACACATTGCGCTGTTGTGCGCGGCGATTGCGTTACTTTGCTATTACGCAACTTTCCTGTCTGATCTTTATATTGATGATAATAAAGAAGAACGCGTCTCGGTGTAATCAAGTTCGATATTAGCAAATCCATTTATGAACAACGATAGCACAAAGTTTTATGTAGTTTCGATCTTTCGTTCACTTGTTCCTCGAGATTTCTATCATTAAATACGAAATTATAATACAACTGTGATTTCCTTTGAGCTTTCTTTTATGAAATTAAATTGCCTGCAGCGGGCAGTGATTCGAATATTAAATGTGACGTGAAAAATTAGAAGACACGGACGAAAGGAGATGAAGATTTTCAGTCTACATCTGTTATTCCATTGAACGCTGTTGTAATAACTCGACTGTGACTAAAGAGAAACCCAAAGCATAAGTTTATGATACCGATGGATAACCGATGCGTATCGTCATCGTAAAAATTAAACTGCAATCCTTGTCGATGATTGAACAAAAAGTATATATATTAAGAATTCATAACAATTTCCTGCTGCTATGGAACATCCTTAATATACCTTGCCACATGCAGCAGACGCGTGACTTCAGCGAATAGAACGCGAGAATTGTCTTATAAGAAGCGGAATCAGCGTAGCCACGCGTATTCGCGAGAAATACATCCGAGGTAGCATCTGTTCGGAAAAGCCAGGGGTGCCGACTTAATCTGCCTCGCGAAGGTGCAACATCTGGTTCCGTGACTTTGCCATAAAATTGTCGCGATAAATTGTGCTCGACCGTCAAGGGAACCAGGTCTTGCAGAGTAACGGAGACACACGCGAGCCGAACGAAACGTGCAACGGGTTCTCTTCCGCGAGATAAAGAGCAACAGGTTTTCGACGACGATCGACGGGAGGCGAAAAGCCATTCGAACAGGAATTCACGAGCGATAGTTTCCCTCGTTAAGCTGCACTATGCTAACGAGAGGAATCCCGGGGGAAACTAGTCTAATGGGAAAAGGCTGGCGATAAAGAAATATTGGTATATTGATAAAGCTTGCCTGCATGTAAAACGCCTCTCCCCTCGTAATAACGAAGCTGCTGGCTCTGTCGTCTGTCTGCAGGGCGAATAGGCTCGCTGCTACGATGGACAACGATGCTGGAACGAAGAAAAATATTCGAATGTTACGCATTTTTATATAAGCACAGCGTCGTCGTCTCTATTGGTACGAGCAATAAAGAATATGTTATGGCAGACCGCGCGACTGTGAAATACTAACAATGCGCAAACACGCGATTACTGCTATTTTTACACGATCAATCTTTCTGCAGGAGATAACTTTAAACGCAAGGAATTCGTTCATCGAACGTGGTCAGCAGCACGATCCACACAGGTTTAGCATGTATCACTTTACTGTAACGAGATCCACCACAGATATTCGATTCTGCATGTAAGGGTAAGTAGGCCAGTAAGTAGACAAGTGACTGGTAATCCTATCGTGATCAGGTCTATTGCAAAACTTGCAGACTATTTCGGAGCAAAGTGCTTCTCCACCCGAATTACGTCCAAATATTGATGTAATTAAAAAACAAACGGCGCCGTGTTAATGATCGTGAGGGATAGCTAACCACGATCACCTACTCGTCTCCACACCATTTCTTTTTTCTCTGCCTGCAATTGTGAAAGATGGAGAGACATTCGTGGATGACTTCGTTAGGTAATCGCGTTCATTTCAATACGGATATGTTCTTTTGAAATACTCACTGGCCAGTGTCGCGAGGGCCACTTTCCCTATCAGCGCGGTGCTGTACGAGATAATAACCCGTTTCGCCGAGGAAGCCATCGCCAGTTGAAGCACGGCAAGACCGACCAGGACCGCCAAAAGGGCAGAAGCGGTCGCCGCAGCAATCCCAGCCACCCACACAGCCACTTTGGGAAAAGAGAATAATTTATGTTACGCTCGATTCGTCGTTCTGGGCGATTAATTCGATTCTGTATAGCGCCTCGTTAGGGATAAAGGTCACATGCAGGTACTGGAAATGCCCAGGTATTTTATGGAGAATAGCGTTACATTTTATCAGCGAACTTATCGAGGGTGAAGATGGTAGTGTTCAGAGTGAACTTACACACTGGCTGAAACCTGGAAACACCTTGGCCGCATCTTTCTCTACCGTAAAGCAGAAGCTTGCACTGTCTCCACGGGCCGAAGTATCCCTTCTCGGCCGCTGTACCTGCTGCAACACCAAACGGAAAATATATCATTCAAAAAATCAAGTGAATGTAAATAATTCAATTACTGTCTACTTCGAGCTTCACGCACTAATTCAAAGTTACTATTGCAGGTACATAACGTTTGGATCTGCCTTCTGCCACTCCCATTTTCGACGGGCCGTTTGGTAAATTCAAGAAACGCGTTTGTACACTGTTGTTGCGTGAATACCTGCCAAGGTAGATCTGCTGGTACTGCACCAATGAGAACCGAGTGCCATCGTTCCAGCTCCTAACTTAACATGTGTGCTACGGAATAATTTAGGTACTCTATTTCAATGCACCTCAATTTAAAATTAAATGTAAATCCAATTTTTAATCTAATCCCCGGTACAGAAGAATTCGTGAGTACATTAGCATCGCTGGCGTTGCTATTGTCCAAGGCCTCGTTCGATCTCGAAGCCAGTCGAGCGTCACGGTATTTCCCCGGCAAGTAATCCATCGTTCACCAGGGCAAGGCACGTAGACGCTATAAAACATCCGAAGGATCGTGAATAGTCGCGGTTCCGAGGTCGGCAACAGTCGGCTCGTTCCCTCGACGTTATCGTGACCGCATGAGCGGGACAAATTTTCAGCGCGGATAAGTCCTCCCGGTTGCACGCGAGTTACGCAACCACGGCGAAGAGGGAATCGGGCAAACGGGTGAACCGGGACGACTAGGTCCTGGCAACAGGAACTTGATCAGGGAAGAACACGAACAACTGGAAACCGCAATTTCGTGGCGCTCGTTTTGCTGTTCAAACGGTCCGTAAAGTTGCCTCGTTTATTCCATCGCGTGCCGCACATCTCTCCGCGCGTTACTGTTTCCATCCAGCCGGTTCTCCACGGGGGTGATGATAAAGAGGCAAGTCGAAAATGTTACGTGCCGCTCGTGCGTTCTGCGTGCCGTCGAATGGAACCGATGCGGCGATGGAGATGAAGGCAGATAATCGGGTGACGATTTGGGGAGAAACCGCCGCTAATGATAAGGGTAGGAATTTTCGGAAAGACGCAGGTATTTGACGATCTGCCGGGTTTGTGTGTAGAGACGAATAGCGGTGGATTGGAGGGTGATAAGGCAGGGTGATGAAACGCGAGTGAGGAAGATGGATGGGAAAGTTTGTGACGGCATTTTTTTGCAGAAAGATTTTTCTGAAGAAATGTATTTACGTATTTAGGGAGATGATGGATGATAGCGTTGAGGTTCGTTGAACTGCAAACTCAGGCTTTGGTAACTTTATATGAATAACAGCGTGGGAACGTTATTTCATGTCTCCTTTTCATTCGCGGAAACCGATATGTATAATATTATAGAAATTCAATGGGCCGTAAGATGTTGAAAATATTCACAATAAACCAGGAGCAAAAAGTAAAAGAGAGATAAATGATTCGAGAAAGTAGATGAGCATTGCGTCTAAAAATGAGGGAAATCGTTCCAGTGCGCCGAATAAGACATTCAATTGATCCGTCAGCAATCCTTCGAGAAAATCGATAAACCGCAAATTCGGAACGTGTTCAGCAATGTTTTGAGCGTGTCTTCGCGCTTTTACACGGCCTGGATTTGTCTCGAAAATTGCAACCTTGTCAAGGCACGCGAGGAAAAATGCAATTTGTCACGGCACGTGAACGGCGTGCAACGCGTGCAGAATCGAGTAACTGGGGCAAGCAACGTTCAACACGCGCCGCTTGCAATTCGCATTAATATTGTTTCCGTTACGACGTTCCCGAAGACTTGGTGGCCGACCATCATCGGACCACCACAGTCTTCGTCTCCGAGGTGGAAACGTTCGGGCTGCGTTTCACCGCTAATTACGAACCCTGTCACTTCCAGAATGGAAGGAGGATGGCTGGTTAAAAGGGCGTGTTGCTTGGGAAATTCATGGGACAGCGATGGGAAATAACTTTTTTCGTACAATTCGATTCTTTATACGTTTTGCTGACTCGGGAATCATTGGCTCATCTAAATTGATTATTTATGACTCACGATCGAAGGATATCTGCATCTTGGAATTGACAAAAATAGAGAGTCGATAAGACGGTACTTCGTGAGATGGGAATTCTATTGAATCCCTCTGTAGAATTATCGATGGTAATTCGTAAAGGGTAAAGGTCGAAGGTATAACTTTCAAAAGCGACAGGTTATCGATATCGAAAGCTCTGGCGGCTTGGAGGCAAGTGGCATCAAATGTTATTAACATCCTACATTTCAATGACAAATGGAACTAACTTCCGCAAGAAAGTTCTTACGGGATCTCTAGAGATCTCAGTTCCTAATTCCAAGTTCCTCGAGTTGGAATGCGTAACTATTACGTTAAACAATACACAGCTCAGTGTTACCCTCCCACTTAAGTTACCAACGAATTGTAAATGTTGTCGCAGAAATTATTACAATAACTGTCGTGTGTGAGTTCATACAACAGAGGTAATATCTCACGGGGCAACGTAAAGTCTCGGTAACTGCAATGCCGGTTATTACAGAAACATCGACCGACGTTCATTTGTGATCACGTTCCGCTCGTTCAAAGGTAATCGTTCGGCGATTAGAAATGCAAGGTGGAAAGTCGTAAACCCAATTGAACTGGCGATTAGATTAGATGGTTAGCGAGCAAGCGAGCGCCCACGCGATTCTTATACAGATTTTCGATCGTTCGATACGGACAGATTATTGGTCACGATGAAGAAAAAAAAATAATTGGAGACTTAACGCATCCTTTCATAATCTGCGTTGGCGTGCAACTGTGAATGGTTTTACACGGCTATCTGATGGGAACATAATTGATAACGTTAGAACGTGTTCCATAAAACGTGATATTAAAGGTAATGCGCCTTAATAAGTTTCACAGTTAGATTATAAAATATTTTTCTATAACAGTGGCGATGATCCTGACTGCTCCCTAATTCTATAGGAGCAGGAAGGAAGTTTACAATTCGAAACCTCGTGTATCCATTGTACTCTATTTACAACCTTCTGCGACGACACGTTTTATTTTCCACGAGAACGTTGTACTTGCAAACGATTTTTATCGTCAGAGCAGACGTCAAATAAAGTGTTCGTTTATTTATGCATTCACATAAATGTGCTTTATCGACCGTAAACTGAATTTTATAGCCGGCCGTGCTTTCAGTACTGTACATACTGTATTTTTTTTTTTGTTCCGTGCGTGATCCTCTGATAGATGAATTCAATGGCATGCACGCCCACAAGTCCGGTGAAAATTGGAGCGTCGGGCTGCTGTTTCGCGGATACAGGAATTTCAGCCATAGAGAGCACTGGAACATCTCTCCAGTCGGCGATTGAAACCGCATAAATAAACCACTCTTTAACCACCTATGCACTCTACATAGGATTGCGGAATTCAAATTCAGAACCCGTGGAGTTTAATCGAGTTCCTTTCATTCGTGATTCAAAATGATTCTCGTTTCCCCGATGTCGCTCGTTTCGAAGGATACACAAAAAGAATTTGGAATTCGGCCCTAGGGTCGTATTTACTTTTCCCAATAACTTTCTGATATGCAGCGCATTCCATTGTACGGAATATTTTCCTTCAGCCTTCATCAAATCGATGATCCACCTTTTGTTTACTGACGTGTAGTAGTAGATCAAATTATAGAGCCACGAAGGTTGTTATTACCAGTTTATTATTTGTGAAATATTATATTCTACGGAATATTTTACGAATTTTCTTTAGCACAAGGACAAAGAAACGAGCATCGCAACAAAAATTGATTATAACAGTGCCACTTTTACTGTTCATAGAACACGTTGTCGAGGCCACCTAATAAGAGCAGGGAACAATTTTCAAGTCCTCTCCTGCTCATTAGCGTTCCTTTCATAAATGCGCATAATGAACGGTAAGTGCGAAAACATGGATTACACGTGTCGCTTTACTATCTTACAAAGTTTGTCATCCATAATTATACAACATAGACCATGTCTTTTTTTCATCCTTACACTACACCAATTTTAATCAAAGACGGATGAAGTGTTTGCCGGGCTAAATTTTTGATTCCGCATATTTCTACTGTAGCTCAGCTAAAATAATAAATATTACACTTACACCTGATCACATTGCAAGTCCGAATGTTGTAATCTCGCATTCCACGTTATTTTTCATCGACTGCACTGTCGCACGTTGCAACACGCATCTACACGAGCTACAATTTTAAGCATGCAAACAATAATCACCGAAGTAGCAGGCAATTGTGCCGCGGAATCAGATTCTTCTCGGTAAATGATGCAATCACTTGCACCATACTCTGAATGCTCCAAATTAAAAAAAAAATTCCTGCGCCATAAACACTGTCGCGTCACTGTAATATCGCGAAATTATAGGGGAACGTGGTACAATTTATTTCCTTCATTGTTTAATCTCCATTCGGAAATGAAAATTTTCCCCAGGATGATTACTTTGCCGAGTCTCTGACTCTAGCTAGGTTCAAACGTTTCCTTGCGAAACGCTTTAACGACACTTTAACGACCGTTTAAAGGCAAACAGGATGAGAATTGTTGCAACAAGCCAATCTTTCTCTTGGTCGCGAGAAAACAATGCTTCTGCCTTTTTGTAGCGTGCCATTAAATCGTACACCAGCCTGGCGTTAACTTAATTTGCATCGCCATTGACATTTAACTTCAAGCAAAAGCTCTTAACGGTGGGAATTGCAATAAAAATCATAGAATGAGTTCGTTAACTTCGCTAATAATATGATTTTTCTGTTCAGCACTTTTCCCATTACTCTGAAATTCAGCTTACGTTATATTTCTACGTAGGGCGGTAATATAATGAAATATTTGGCGTTTTCAGTGTCCAATTAGAAAACATGCATAGTAAAATTATATAATGACACGTACAATTATAATTACTAATTCCAACTCTGAAATCTCTGATCGTCCTCGTGACGCATGGAAAATTCACACGATTATGTGCAGTGTTTCATACGCGTGCCTACGTAGTAGCCAGAAGATGAATTTATCATCATTGTAATCACATTGAACTGGGCACGATTTTGTTTTAGCAAACAATACAGCACGGATGAGCATGTGGGTGGTGAAAGATACGTGGGATGTTCGACGAAGATCTGTAATATGGTAATCCAAAGCTTATGACGCGAGGTACATTTGATGTTACATATGAAATTGCAATTCCTACTGGCATACAGAGCTTTTCGTTGGGATGATGAAATATTTATGTATAAAATTAAAGAGATCCTACCTAAAGTTGTTTTATCAGGAAAGAAACGAATCGGACTAAACAATGAATTTAATAAAATATATTTTCCATACATTGCTGTTTAATTGAGAAACGAGTAAGTATGTTAATGCGCGTCCAGCTTTCCAACATCAATGGAAGTTTTACTCACGTATCGGTAGTATCGTAAAAGGAACGTAACTCGTATAAACGATCCGTCGCCGTTTAAAGGCCAGTGCGTACGCTTACAAGCAAAGAAAACTGGTTTCCTGTCTAAACTAAGGAACGATGGAGTTCAATCGACCACAACCGTTAAAGCCGGCAGGGCCGACAGAAAGTGTATTTTTCATTTTTCGTCGACATGCTGCGAGCGTGAAAAGTATCTCGCCAGATACTCGCCGGGTTATTATGCGCAATGAATTGCATTCGATGCAATCATTTGATTCGTTTCTCTATTAAACTCCAACATCATACGAAGACTGGAAATGCATAAAAACTCGTCTGTATTCTTCAGAAAGGAATACGTCGAAGCAATAGAATCAAATTGCTGTACGTATAAAAGTGACGGGCACAGCATAGAGAGGCGAGTCGAAAGGACTTCCGGTGGCCGCCACCCGGAACACGAAAGTCGCTCGAGCGAGAACGCGCTGTGCTAGCTGCTACGAGAAGAAGAACAGAGGACTCCATAAGAGTAGAAACCGGCTATGTGGCACTCGAAAACGATCGGATGACCACGCTATCCTTTAACGAGCAAACGATTTCCCGTTCTCTCCGGAATGCCTCTAAAATGCCATGAGTGCTTCCGCAAAGCGATTCCCCGCTTCAACAGTACAGTTGCACGATTTTCCGCTAGAAGAATGTCATTCTTCATCGTTTTTTTTCCATAGAATTATCAAAGCATTATACCTGAATCTTCAATCGAGCCCTATCTCTTATTCTATAGGGAATATCAAAGGTGATACGAAATAGAGGCTCAATCTGCTTTCGTCCTTTCTTTATTTCTCCCCCAAAATCGTTTAATTTCCATGGTTGCTCTTTAGTCAGTCAAACGTCGAGCTTCAAGTGAATGCTGCAAGTATAAAGTTTATCTTCATCTGACAAACATATTAAAACTCCATTACTATATGCAATAGCAAGACGGAACAGAGAACGTGCAACGGTTTTTAATTCTTACAAGCCAACGGAATTCTATTGCTCCCACAAATTCTCTGTTTTTCGGATTTCATACTTTATATCCCATTTACGTGTCTCCTTGCCTACGTATGCCCCGTTTCGCCGCCCATTTTACACGTGTAACTTCGTACGTGACGTCCGACAGAAGGGGACAGGTTTGTCGGATGCTTTGGAATACCGCGAGTTGAGCCGAAGAAACTACTGATACAAGTATTCACCCTCTCAATGCATCGTACGGGAGTACATACATCTAGCGGACTGTTCATGCGATAACTTGAATGAAAACGGCGGAGGAGCTGGATTCTTGTCGTACGTACTTTAGAAAGAGTATTACTGTACATCGCAGTCCAATTCCACCTGGCTTTCTAGCCTCTGTTCCTTTCATTCTTGATCACCTAAGAGCTTAAGCAGATTATACCGGTAGAGAAAGACGATAGTGCTTCATAGGATTAGTCTAGCTCCCGTAACGCCTCTTCTGGATTCGTTTCACATATCTCTTACGCTGACTCCTCTCTGGCTCGCACCAAGTACCTAGTGCACGTCATCATCATTTGTCTCAGATTCCACGGATCTTTTTATTTGACACTTGGAGAAGTGTTCAGAGAAAGTGATAAAAAGAATATTCTTGTATTGAACGGACTCAGAGTAAATTAACATCCATTATGCGTTTCTAAACTGTATTTCTTCTCACACGATTTGCTATAATATTTCTTACATCCCAGTAAAAAACCGAGATCCCACATTCTTGCTGAATTCAGAACAAGAAGGCTGCATTTACCGTCTAATCCCCGCTTTGCTACTCCGTTTCCATCTTCCTAATCCGGTCGTTAAAAATTCCTCAAGCTCTTTAATCACGCGACACCGTTCCCTTAATCCTCCATTAATCCTTAATCCTTTCGTCCTCCGTGTAAGTTGCAAGTGGTAAATTACGTCTGCTGAAGAAACGCGATTAAAGGTTTCCCCGGTTCCCTTATTCGCGCATCGCCTTGCATGCCAGGAACTGGAGAGTAAAAAGAAAAAAGTAGTGGAAGAATTACGAGAATGAACGCGCACCGGCTTCGCATGCTAGGTGTATCGTTCTGATGATTAACCATCGTAATGACACCGATCCACGTTAAACATAGTCTATCATCTGCATGACATCCTGCGGATTCGAGCAGTGTCGCGTCGCGTTCGCCACGAACACGCGAACCATGACCCGGCCCCGCTCGTGATAGACATTAGCCGTCGGTCGATGACTATTGCGAAATAAAAATGACGACAGTTCCGTTCTTTATCCCGGGAACATCTGAGCCGTGACGAAGTATTCGTCGTGCAATGCTCGCCGATGTCATTCAATTTCAACTTCGATGCGGAGTAATAAAGGAACATTTCATCTAATAAAACAAGTACCGAAGAAATTGATCCAAAATTAATCTTTATTTCGACTATAATAGATCCACACTTATCTAATTGTCACATTTTCCTTTACTTGCAGATATTTCTTGTACAGTATCAGCCAACTATTTCGCTGGTTCATGTAACAGTACTTAAGGAAAGGAGACACAATGCGCAGTAGCGACGTGATCACCTTTTAATTGGAACTACTGCTGGACTAATATGGTTAGAACGCAATCAACATTGGCAATTTCTGCCAATTCTCCTTCGCATTGCCAGAGCAGTAGCGGATGCAATTCGATTTTCTCGCGATACGCATCGAATGTGAAAGCCGTGGTGATGGATTACTTAAGAGCGAACAAGTAAGTGTAGCCTTTTGTCTATGCCTTTTATTCATCTGTCACTGTAGAAATAGCGGGGTTCCTTAGGCCTTTATAATAACAATAACATTATCGCAGCATCGTGTATCTGATCCTAAACCGGATTGACCTCAGAATCAAATTAAATCAGCCCAAGAGTTTGCATCCGAATCAACACCCCAATCTTCCGATTTTCTTCGCATCTCATGATCCACGTCGCAAACGGAGTAATCTTGCCCCTAGACTTTCTTTCCCCCGTAAGGGATTAGCAAACGAGCACAGCACGATCGACCTAATCGCCTGGAAGTGTTGCGATCGTTCTGGCAAGAGCGGGCATTGCTGCACCATGTCCTATCTATCAATCTTGTGACTTTCCACGTGAACCATCGTAAGGTTCACGGTGAAAGTCGGTACCGGTCGTCCAGCATGATCTCCTCCACGTGTTGCCGCGAGTCGTGCGGCTCGTGCCCGTTGATTTTCTCACGAGCTACGACGACCACGGTCTGGAAACCCGCGAGATGCCCTGTCCGTTGTTCCGCCAGAGTCTTCTCGGCTTCCATGAAGTTCCGCGGCTTATTACCGGCAAGGCAACTGTTCGTAATTGGTACCAGAGCGAAGCGTGTGAGCGACTCGCCCAAGTATGCTCGCGAACAGTATTCTCTCGGGTACTAGACGGTGTGCGCTCCCGTTTCCGTCTTCGTGCACCGGATGTTCAACTCCCAGGGAAGCGACCTACCGCGATTAAGCACCGATCCTACTGCTAGAACGGCCGAGTTTTGCATCACAGTTTACTGCCACCTCTAGCTCGACTAATCTTCGTTGATTTTAATTAATTTTTTAATCGGGCCCAAGTGTGGCGACGGGATCTTAAGAACAAAACGATTTCACGTATGCATAGAATTTTTAGCATCAATGTTTGGCTTGCGTCGTAATCCAGCGTTATATTCCAAGGCTACGCGTTCGCGCGTCATCCGGGATAGAATTTTCACTTGTTACCCCGGATGTTACACCTGCGGCGAATTTCCCTGGGGCGTATAAACAGGAAAATTCATGCCGCTTAATTTATCTTGGACGATGATGCGCGAACGATACGCCGGTGTCCGTAACCCACGGTTGAATTAAATTCCGGAAGCGATTGAAATACTTTAGCTGTACCTCAATTTTCTGTATATTCCCTCCCGGCGAATGGTATCGATTTCTCAGACGTTTCTTTCGTGGGTGAATTTAATTTTTATTGCGGCTACTTGAAATGCCATCCCGTTGGGATACGCTCATTCAAATCATAACTACCGCTGTTAAAATTAATAGCCCGTGTACGCTCAATTGTTGCGTGATTAACGGGACGTAAATGCTTGGGATTTTCGCTGAAATCTGCATTACTTTGCGAGCATCTAACCGGATCTTCCTTTGACAAGTGTAGCATGCACTTAGTATCGACTGTCCTTATAAAATTAAGTATTTCATTCTTTTATTTTTTTTTATTTTCCCTCGAATCATGTTTTATTTTAATCGTATTTAATGTCAAACCGAGATTAAATACCTCCGTTTCCAAGAAAACACCGTGCCCCAAATTTCCTCCGAAAAGGAGTTTTATATTACTGTGCGCGCGTTACCCTCGAGAAGGAAATTAAGCAACGGCGAGACCTACGACCTCGCTCGTTCTAGATCAAACAACTCCTTTTACCTCCTCGGCGTCCTTCCCTCGACATCAACGGACAGATTAAATTCCTACCATGTACCATCCGTACAAAAAAAAAACTCTCGTACCCCCAGAGGGCACGAGGATTCAAATTCCCTTCGTGGATGCCGTTCCATGGGAATGCCGTTGAAAAATGTATCCAACCTCTCGGTATTCTCGCCCCTAAACGGCTTATCCAAGTGATATTTAAGCAGAAGCAATCTAACAGAAGCTTAACAGATCACGAGCTAACTTTCATAACTCGATTCCATAGACTTTACCTTCGTCAGGATACCCTGGATCCAATTAGTTAACTAGTTACCAGGGATAAGAGCCCCTAATCGGTTTCCTTTGTGCCGGCAAACAGGATTTATCGTTAATACTGTCGCCGTTGCAACCGGGTATCGTCGCGCTCAATAAAAGATGGGCAAACGTTAAAAGATGTCCTTGCCTGGCGTCTATTTTCGTGCGACAGCCACAGTATCATCGCGTTTACAGGAATGTATCGCGGATCGATGTAACATTCAGAACGCGACAGCCCACGCAACGGCCACGATTCAATCGTGTGAACAGCTACTCCCGTCCGCGCTTGGAAAAGAATGTCACGGACATAACGAACGTACTACGCGTAGACATCTGTTTACCCAATTCCGTTGCGCAAGGAACGCTTTCAGTTATTACTATCTACCAGCCCAGTGATACCGGCATTGCTCTCTGTATGCATCGCGGTTATAAATAACCAGGCGACGTTGAAGCTGAATGAGGCGAGAGAATTGCGGTAAAGGTGTTCGCAGCTTCGTACCCAGTAACGTGGAAAGTTCAATTCCTCGTTAGCCTCCAGAACACAGCAGTAAGAAGAGGAAATTCTCGTGCCTCGTTGCTTGGAGAAAAGATTACTCTGAAAACGGGGTTCAAGATGGATACGATGCAAATGGAGCGGGTAACGAGCCACACGCTGTACACGGTGAAAGCGTAATCCTCCAGCTGATATTCCGCATACGAAATATCAAGCGGCGATGCATCGACTGCTTTGACTGATTTAAATAATGATCGCGTGGGCGTGAAAGCACTGCTTCGACCGTTAAATACACTGTTCGACGCTGATCTGTTCGGAATAAGAATTCGGAGCATGCGGGCGCTTGAAACGAAATGATCGCAATGGATAGTGTGAAATATTCCACGAGCAGACTCGTAAAAGATAAACGAGGAACGAATGTATTAAATCGTAGGGGAAAAGAATGTCGGATGCAATATTGCTCTAATACTCCCAAGGTGTTTTAAAATGCAGTGGAAAATAAATATTTGTAACGGAGATAGGGGAGCATTTCTGTAGGTATGATAAGTTAATATTCATTCATACTCCGGTGACCAGTATCCGGCCAGTTAATCATAGAAGAGAAATCGAAGATGCAGGAATTCACAGACATTCCTGCATCCATCCGATGTATTTCCCCTACGAGAATTCACATCGGTATCACGATCTCCCGTTCGGTTTCTTTTTTCCACCGGACCGGATATTGCGACTTGTTTCTAGTTAGAATATAATACGTGAACGAGTTTGGAGCGAAACAAGTAGATCGTGCGAACAGGAGCATTGCGCAAGATCTGCTACTTTATTAAAAATGTGATCGCCGAGGGAGTCGCCGTTAACTATATCACCCCCAGCATCTCTCGATCGAAATTTCGAAACTACTTTATTCTGAAACAAGATACGTTGAAGCCAATCTATTACGAAACTATATCGTCGTCTAAACTCCAATACAGATGATTTGCACGAGGTATTCCAACGAGCCAATATTGTCTTATCTACACCGATCCCCTGGATCGATGCCGAGGAAAGTACAAGCAGCAATTTCGACTACAGATCCGGCGAACAAGCACCATTGGCCGGGGATGGGGACCTATGTCGTAACACAGAACCTAACAGCACGTCGATGGTGAAATCCTGCCGGCTTTTAATAATGTACCGAGTTCCGTTACGGACGGGTCTCTTCACACTGGTAAACGACAGGCCCGCGTTGACTGTAGGAACATTCAGAGGAAGATGGCATAGTCGTGCGGCGAGTTAGAGCTCAGGTAAAGGACGTTGCACTCCCGGCACGGCTCTCCGAGACTTTCCTGGTCCTCTGCATAGCGGTACTTATAAAGCCCCCTCTCTCTCTCTCGATCTCTTGTTGCACGTACGAGCTCGCAACAGGGTGGCATACTTGTTCCTCCGATGGTAATCGTGTGTTACGTTGCGGCACATTGTGTGCCGCTTCAGGAATCGACAATGACACATCAATTTGGCCTAGCAGCAAAATGCAACACGCGCGAACAACAGGTTTTCCCTCCGACCGAACGAAATCATCCCCGTGGGACGTCGGCGCGCGTTCGATCGAGGGATAGGCGAATATCGTAAGGGACTCGTGGGGGTGCTTTCAACTTTTCTCCGGAAAGAAGTGTAATACACGGAGCAAGTCTGATCGATGGGGAAATGAAATAATGCGTTTAGGAAAATTTCCTATTGCCCACCTGCTGAAGATACCGCGCCAGTGCATTAGCGGAGAATTAGATTTGGACGTGAAGTGGAATATAATGTGATGGATATACGTATGGCGTTGCAGAAATGATTGCGAGCAAGTGCTAGGAATGTTGGAGCATTATTAATGCTGCGTAACATCGAACGCTGACTGATCTTTAAGTGAAGATACATAAAGTCACTGATTAACAAGATTCACAGCTGTACCTAAGCGCCGACTTAATCCTACGAGTGGTTATTCAACGATTTAATTTATAACGCGTAGATGAAACGCTTTCAAGGTTCCTTATAATCGTACAGCAGGATCAAGATCCATGAATGAGAGCTTAACCAATGAATCGGATGACCATATTTTCCTGATGACATACGTGGTCATAATTGTAACAGGTTCTCCGCGAGAAAATCGTCCTGAATTTAATAGTTCTTTTATGCATGTGCACATACTATAACGCCATGCACAAGATGATCGGCTACTGCATGTCAATACTTTAAGGGGTGATTGCTGAGGTAGATAATTCTGAACAATGCTTTCCTGTACGAAAATGCTGGTTAATGCTCCATTTTTTAATTATTAGAATCATCCTGCACAATGGTTTATTGCGAACGATCCGACAATCATGATACTTAAAACGACATTTCATTTTCCTTTTTTTCTGCGTTCAGACGGTATCACATTACGCATTGCCCATTAATTCTCCCTAACAAGCCTTCCGGAGTCTATTTCCACTATTCCCCGCGATACTCCATCGAATCCATTAACCTACTTCAATGAGTTCTTATGCTAGTTGAGACTGCCTTCCGTAATGATTAGACATCCCGGGTAATCTCGATCTTTTCGCCCGAGTTAACTAACGGAGACACGGTGTGGACGTTGATTCTCGTAAAACTCTCACTTTTTAAAGAGGAGCTCGCGCTTAACCGTGCTCATCAACCTATCATTAAGCCGCCTTCCAGGGAATCATTTTCGTCTCCGTTACGTCTACGCCCGGTGTCACGAAAATAGATGGTAACGCGTCCGATCGACACGATTTTTAGAGCGTGAAAATACCACGCGACCGTGTCCCTTGAGCTTACAAAAATTATCCGTGCCAACGCGAACCTTATCGCCCCCATCGCGAATCCTTTCCGGTCGGCCGTCGTTTCTCAGGCTCTGATTATCATTTTTGTTGCTCTTTGTACACATGTGAGTGCGTAACAGTATCCAAAGCCACCTACATACACCTGTACATACACCTGCACGCCTGCTAGCTGCGACCGTACCTGGCGTACCAGCGTGTCCGTCTTGTCTTTTATTACTGTACGCGGTCCGTGTACTTTACGCTTTACGTTTGCTTCTTAATGAAACAGCGACGGATATACGCAAATAGGGGACTCGTTATTCGTTACCTTTATCGGCGTAGAAAGTATGCTAAGCAGGAAATCCGATGCAAGTAATCGGAGGATAGTTTTCGCCAAAGATTTGTGGTCTTGAAATTTTCAAGAAATTTCTGCTAGGAATTTTTTTCAATTTATCGAGGCACTACGATGGCAAGCCTTAACTATCCCGCCACCTTATCTTTACGTTGACACAAATTACCCCTCGACCATTTCGCAGAACATCCCGGTTCTAGAACGTCGAACTTTAAATGCTGCCAGACAGACCACCGTCTTGCCATAAAAGTAAAAAAAAAAGTTAGTTACGACAAAGGTAAACCGCACTGTATGTGGCACATTCTAATTGCAATCTCTAGGTCCACCAATAAGCGGTAGTTTGTTGCTTTATTGTAAAGCTATCGCATTATGCGAGACGTGAATCACGCGGCTAACAGTATTCAAAGCCGCAGCCTTTAGAACTGAAAAGCATTGGATATCCAGGGGTAAGAAGCTTCCGTGTTTAGAAAACTCGATCGATAGACTGGCAATCCTGTTTATTGTGGCGTGTGGTCTCGAAGATACAGGAAATCTACTAACCCATTTTCTTTTTGTCGGAATCATGTATGACTTTGTACCGTTTTATAATTTCTTCCTTGTTTGACGGGGTACCTTGTGTGTTTCATTTTCTGTCGCGGTGAAATGTGATTAAACACGGTAGGCAGGGATATTCGTGTCGTGGGCTAATCTCGTAGCAGTAATCGTGGAACCTTTCTCACAGGGTTTAATTAGCATCTGAATGCTGGTCGAGCGTGAGTGAACTTTGTTGCAGGTAGAAAACATAGGATAATGCAACTAAATTGGACACACCTAGGCAGATATAAATGAAATTTTTAGATTGTGCGAAAGGTTGAGCACAATAGTGTTATTTTACTTTACTTAAAAATGTTTCTCATTTCCTCTGGGCTATTTTTTCTCAATAAAAGACACACATTGAATGCAGCATTGTCGCAACCGCGTTGATGCATCGTTCAGCTTCTATAGACGGACATGTGAAGTAGAGGTTTACGAGATCTTCCTCGGGCAACAGGTAGATCTTGTTAAAGTATACAACTCGTGGGATTGAGCAACCAAAATGCACCTTGATAACTGAAGAGGAACAACGAACCGTGAAAAGTGATCGATGCATTGGATCTCTGAATACATTTTTGAGCAACTGTTCGCTATCATTGAAAGAAATGAGATATTATCAACGTCTGTTCTCTTTACTACGTTGCTTAACGTGTATTGGATGCAATAGGATGCTATTTAACTAGGCGTCGATTGTTTGAGTGACTGATTAGTTGCTCCAATTGTAAGATCAACGGAAACAATTGTTATTCCCCAATTTTACTTTCGGATCTAATTAAACCATAAGAATCTATATCTATTATGAGAATTTGCAGAGGACATCGACTATGCATTTATTGCATATTTCAATCCTCATTGGGACCATCCACTCATACGAATACTAGACCATTTCAACAGTATCAAGGTACTTAATGCAATAAGCATGCTACTCTATCACTTAAGCCTCCGGAGTGTAGCACGAAAAGCACGATAGGTTGATGGAGAACAAGTCAGCGGCAGCAACCTGTAGCTGTTATCTAAGAGAAACAGGTTGGGGGAAGACGAATGATAAAAGCTGCATACGTGCACCACCTGTAAAAACTGCCTACTGGAATTAACTGACTAGATATGCAGGAAGCTCTGCTCTGAACTGGGTCGAATCGTATCAGCATAGAAGAAACTAAACTGCTGCTTTCAGCTTCAAGAATTCATTACAGAGCAGAAAGGGCATACAAACTGCTATCGTTCAGTCGAGCGAAGGCAGGCGCGTTATGATCAGAAAAACGAATAGACGGAAACAGGAAAGTTACAAAACTCTTCACCAACTGCGGCAAACGTGAACGTAAAGTGCATCACTCTTTGCAAGTACAACTTTTAATTCATGTATGAGGACATTCTACGGCCAGCTGCTACACCGCGTCCTTGTAACATTTAAATAAGGAAGCAGATGTACAGAAACGTTTCGATTTAAATAGCGTGAGAAAACAAGCTTCTTGAGCTTCATTGCAGGTACTTTCGGTATCTATAATATTCTTCGATACACTCTTTTACGCGATACCGAGCCGCAATTAAGAGTCACGTTGCACGCCATTTCCACGGAAATTATGTAATGGGAACCCCAGAGGCAACCGCATTAGTTTGCGCAATTCCTCGTTACTCCGTTATATTTAAACGTCCAAATTTTTGTTTCACTACGGCAGTAATTAGAAGCGTGACCCTTGACTTATTCTGTGGATAGATAAGCTTAATTGAATAACCACGAGTTTGAGAGTATCTAACAATTATTTAATAATATCATAATTATGGTGTAATTCAATAATAATCTGCATTTCTTGCAGAGCATTGCATAAAATGTGAAACAATTAGAAGATACATCTGTGAATAACATGAACTGTCCTCTAATTATTCCGAGAAACAAGTGCATATCACAAATTTTTCATCGTAATATTGAATCATCGTTCCCGTACTCTGTATTATCTATACTTGAGACGGACAGTGAAATAAATGATTGAGCAATTGATATTGCAACCGTGAACTCGAAGCCGGAAATTCGACCGCGAGTGCATCATCGCGCGAAGTACGCGCGTCTCGGGCAGAAGAATTTCAAACGCATGACTCACCGTCAGGATTGGTGAAATATCCCCACGTGGGGGTCGCGGTGGCCGCTGATTGGAGGACCATGGCCAGAATCCCGAGGGCCAGCGCACCGGCGGCGCCTCGCGCCGCGACGGCGCGCTTTTCGCTTCGTTGCGGATCCGTTGTCGTCGTGGCGACCGCCCTTACACCTTGCCGGTTGTTCGAATCGGTTGCCATTCTTCATGCCGTTTTCGTGTCTTCGTCGATCTCGTGTGCCACGCAACAATTCAAAATCAACACTTCTTACTTGAACAATATCTTCCGATATATTCCATTCACTTGTTACGATCGATTAATATCCATGTCCCAAGGCCAGTTAATTAACATTGCGCCGCACCACCGACGCATTCGATTATCGAATCTCACACTCTCGATACGATGTCACGTAGCACGACGGGTATGAATAGACGCGCGTATGCACGCAATCGATAGTTCGAGGTGGGAGACGAAAGAGAAGTAGTAGGGAGAGGTGTGTATCGGCTTAGGCGAATTCCACGTTTCGTGTCACTCTTTCTTTCTTCGTCGAGCGAACAGAGAAGGAAGCAACGCTCCACCTTTATATCGCGTGTCTCTCCCTCTCGCTTCCTCCCTTTTCAACTAAAACCCTTCTCGCGTATATACACGCACCTTACCTCGTGGCTCGCGGTCCGAGCGGAGACTCGGAAACCGGTTTTTGCGATGCGCGAACCGGCGTTGGCTAAAAATAAAAGCGCTTCGGATTCTCCCTCTTTCGTTGCTCCATTCGCCTCTCGTAATTTTCTGTCCCCTCGTGCGTTACCGTGGACGAATTGTCCGGGGAGTACTTGCGAAACGATATATCGAACGTGCGATTACGATCGTTCGAATCGCCCGCGGTCTTCAGCGATCGCGTTCACCACCTGTCATCGGGAGTTCGTCGACGGATGAGGATGGTGCACGACGCGGTATAATACTTCCTGAATTACTGTCATTCCGAGTTAGCGGATGTTCCGGCCGTGGAATGTTATTTTCACGACATGCTTTCGCCGTGGCAGATTAAATTGTTGAACGAAGGTATGTACCTATTTAAGTTCTCGAGCATAGACAGTCCGCTAGGGTCGTGCGCACTGGAAGCACGAACCGCTTGATATTCACCAAGGTGCTATAGTTATCGATCGCACGGGGATACACTCGCTTCATTTTGTGCCACGTCTCCTTCTACGCGTTTCGTAACCAGCCTGCCACTCACCGAGCCTTGCTAGCTACGCGTATATGCAATAGTACTCCGTTTTAAAACCATCCTCCGGCTGTGTACTCTTGATGCGTCAAACCTTTTCAAAGTCAATCGTGCGCATCGTAGTTTCCCGCTCTTCCGTGCCACCTTTCTCCGCGCGCGGCACTTTGCTCCACTATAAGTCGCACGCACGGTGTCACTGTGTCACAACGTACGGAGCTACAAGCCCCCGCGTCGATACTCGTTACTACTAAATTCGAACGATCCAGCACACGCTCGAGGGTCGCACACAATACCTGTACGCGACCACGAAGAAACCTGATTTTCGTCGGTTGCCGGATTTTCCTGCTACGCGTGACTAAGACACGGACAAAAAAAAAACTTGATAAAACGGCGCACGTAAAACGCGAAAAACGGCGAGCCCGAGATGTTTGTACTTGCGTATTCTAGCCGCGCTGCGTACATATGAGACAGCAGGAGAAAGAGAGAGAGGGGAAACGAGTGAAGAGAGGAGAGCAAAGGAGACGAGAACAGAGAGAAACAATACGCGTACGCGAGCCTGCGCGCTGCGCGGCATACTGAGGTGACCGGCACTGTCAAGCTGACTCGAATGCTCCTCCACCACAGCGGCTTCTCCCTTCTTCTCTCTTACACCATTAGCCCCGGCCACTTTGCAGTGCCTCTTCTCTCGCTCTTTCTCCGCCGCTTCGTCCCATTTCTTCATTCTTTCTCCTTCTACACTTGCATTTGCATTACTATCGGTACACACGCTTTCATACCGCTGTATATGCCCGTTACAATTGCATTCTGAGAATGAAATTCCCTCGAAGTATGCATTTTTTCTTCACCATCTACTTGGACGCTCGTTTGGAAGTATGAATTAGCCGATAGGTCACGACGGTCCCTTCAACCACTGTACATTGATAATTAAAGTACTAACATTGAAATCAAAATTGAGCTCATCTTCCGGACCTTGAAGATTCGATACCGCAGTATTTACACTCTGTCTGCAGGTGACGCAAAACGTTTTGCGACGTTAATGCAAAAAGTTTACTTTGACACCGCAAATTTATAGTATTTTTCATATATGAAAGGAACGTGCATTTGGCAGGAAGATGGAGAAGCCACTGTGTGCGCGTAATATTTTGTACACTTTATTGTCCAGTAAAATGGTTGTCACTAGTAAATCAGTTTACATATCATTTCCAATAAACTTCTGCTTGAATAACTTTAAGCACCTTGAAATTCTAGTCAACACTTATAAGCTTAAACTATTTAGAAAATTGCAATCGCTATTTTTAATATAAAAGTATCTACGTATTTGATATTTTTTAATACAAAAAGACTGGTCTGACGTAGGACTACATAATCGTGGACATATAAGGATAGCCCCCTTTTTGCACACAATAAGAAGGAAATGCACAGCTATGCGTATGTAATGCGAACTGCTATAAAAAGTTAATGCGAGCAACATATACGGTGGCATCGTTATTAAATATCAGGGTCATTAGCATCACCTTAAATGCTTCTAACTTAATGTGCCAGGCATCAACTCTATCCTCTTTATCCCCCTGCATGCGCTTGAAGGAATTTCCGTTCAACTTTAACTGGAATTAAAATTATCATACATTCCACGAGAAAAGCGATCCTCTTCTACCAATGGATTAACCAATATTTCTATGGGAACCTATAAATCTTGCACTTAAAACAAAAAGAACAAATACTTGAGGGAACATCGAAAACTTGCTAGGATAGATCACGATACTTCCGTAGAACTTTTTAATTATTGTTACCAAGGTTTGCAGAAAATAATTGACAGCCACCCGAAGGTCGTTAAATATTCAAAGCTACCATAGAGTCTAATAGAAACGTGTAATAGCAACATAGAATGCACTATGCGTAGCGCACAAACTAATTAATATCATCACATAAATCACCCTTGCAACACCATTAGCTTGTACAGATTATCCATCATGAATCCGAAACAAATTAACTAATAACAACTTCCATTCATCGGCAACGATGAAGGGGTGGAGGAATGCAGTTTCCTGGCGAACTGAAATATGATGGTTTCCGCGGTAACAACTATGTTTCAGCTATAAACTTGCTGCTCCACGGAAGCAGGACGCGAAATGCGTTACTTTACGATCGATCAACTACGACCGTCTTCCATGAAGACCGACGGTATTGATCGACGATCGTTGTATACCTTCCTTCTTACACGCTCAAAGAAAGCACCGACCGTAAGTGCTGGAGTCTTAATAGAGTTCAAATATTAACAATGGCGAAACATTCGTAATAAATGACAAGGAAACCGAGTTGAAACTTTTAAAGTTGTACAACCCGGCACAATTGATTTCGAACTTGTCGAGAACCGTCTTCAGCTTTCTTCCCTTTTATAAGACTATGGAAGTTTCTTATTCTTCTCTGCATGCATTTCACATTCACCCAAGTCGTTGGGTGAAAAAGAGTTTCACAACTTGTGTACTCTCGCCAGCTGTTCAAAGGAAGAGACTTTGGTCCCCTGCACGAATTTCTTACTTCTGCTTCTTAAAAAAAAAAAAGAACCATGAATCGGTCTTCGCATTAAAATACAGGCGTTCCGTACAATGTACAGAGGGCTTTATTGCAAGAGGCCACCAAGCAGTGTCACGGTGTGGGCAGCCCGGTTGAGGCTCTTCAAGGTTACTCGCTTCGCTCTCACACAGTAACCTTACGCAACAGCACGCAGAGAGTCGAACGAAACGCGTCGTTGGCCTCCTGAGGGGTGTTACGAGGCCGTGGCGTAAGCCTCGAAGAATCCCGCGTTGGAAGTGGATTTATCGAATGTTGCGACTTTACGAGCTCCTACGAAAGGGAACCACCGTTAACCACCGGTGTTCTACGGTTACGTAGCACGTGTCCAGTGCGGGAGGATCGATCGAGGAGGATGGTTCTGCAAATGAACGTAGAACGAACTCGTGGAAGTAAAACCGACGGGCTCGGGTAGCTCAAGCCTTCAGTATTAAAGACAAAACGTATTGTACTTTCCATGAACGATTACGTCAGAGGAATGCGCTTATTACGAATGCAGTTGTTGCTGGGTACATGCTACGTTATTATAATTCACATTAGTTCTTCGTGTTCTGCGATAGTACTGTGTAGCTGGCTTGTGCACATCTTGGTCCTCTGTTCGATTAACGAAATGCGGCTAATAAGAGTCGAGAGATTCTCCAACTGTGTAGCATCATTTTTATTCGAAACTATAATACAAGTATAGTCATCTTAACCATTCCTCAATTATTGTCATTTACTCTAGATTTATGTAAAGCACAGGATGCTGAAGAATTTGCACGTTCGTACTCTATATTTGTCCCTGATTAGTTTCCTAATCGAGAGAGAGAGAGAGAGAGAGAGAGAAACAAGTACAGTTGCTTTATTACGGAGTGGAGGTTTCCATCGGAGAACGAGGAAGCATACATACTTCCCACGAGTGTGACACGCGAAATTACTCTAAATCTACGGCACATTTCCGTTTCCCTGTCCACAACTCCGTCGTCATGCTTGTTAGCTTACGACTGAAACGAGCGTGAAACAAACACGAGGTAAATTCAGACGGAATTAAACATTTAACCGTGCTATTAATGATGCCGTCGGGAAAAGGTGTTAGCGGCAAGAAGACACGAATTACTTTCGTTTCTGGCTCATGGTTGAGTTCGCTAAACTCGAGCGGTCGAGATTCATCCGCTTGGATAAAAGGAAATGTCAGAGAGAGAGCAAAGGAATGTAATTAAACTGTTTGTGACAGAGCGTGGTCGATTTCGATGAAAAATCATATCTTGCGTACCCGAAACAATTCTTCTTTGGAGTAATTCGCTACCTGCACGTTTATTAATGGACGCAAGGCGTTGTTAACTTTGTACTTTATTTTATAATTACGTAACATTACATATATTTCATATTTTCCCCTTTGGCATTCTTATCTTATTTCATCACTCTTCCGATCTTTCACTACCTTGAGAGTGAGCACGGAAAAAAGATAAGCTCCGCTGGAGATCGAAGCGTGGTTCGTTGAACTCGGACCTCGTGCAAAGCGTGATCCAGAGATTGTGGTTCCTCCTTGTGCCTTGTGGTGTCATCGAACTCCATCACTGCGATTCCGACCTTTATTTACTAGCTTTCGCTGGAGAACATGTTGCAATAGACAAGAACTGTTCGGTAGCATCCCGTTGCTTGAATTACGAATAGTTCTCGTATTTATAAAGTTACTTCGTTCGATAAATTATTATTTCAATAATTAAAGCAAGGGAAGGTAAATGGAGAACTCGTTAAAATTTCATCAGCTCGAGGAACACTTTATTTTTCCTTAACTAGATTACACTAAACCGGTGCAATTACAGCAGGCCGTACGACCTGGAAAACCAATTGACCCAAGTCTAATAAAACGTTGACACGTGCGTGACGAAAATTGTGACATGACCCGTCAAAAGAATCCATCAACGGCGTCGCGTAATTGGTGACACTAATAATCAGGTGATCTTTACGTGAAATCATCTTCCTCCTGACCCACTTACAAAATTGATTGTGTCTTGAGTTAATTAGCTGCTTAGTGGCAATCTTTTAATCACCGCTTTACGCGTTTGTATGCACCAGAAGAATAAATAAGAACGCGTTAAAGGAACAGCGGTGAATAACAATTGTATGAAATCGTAAATGCAAATAACATTTGTTTCCGGGTTGAAAAAGGAAAAGTAATCCTGCTGCATTAAACATTCCAAATTCTACATTCGACCCAAGGACTTCAATAGAATCGGATGTGTAATATTCTAATTGGAGATCTTTCTAATGAAACCCTTCAACCGCAATCTTCCCGGCATTCCAAAAAATCTCAGAACACTTTTGATAATCACGTTTCATGGGCATGAGGAGAAATTATTTTACTACGTGCATTCGCTAGTGAACCATAGGTCCCCACGGTTCTTCAGGGTTAAACGTGTTAACCTTCTTCTACTGCTCGACCCATGAAGAAGAAAGGGGGACAGATCGGGATCTGTCCGATTCGTGTCCGATCGTGTCAGGCTCGACTTCCTCGTTTCGTGGACGTGGATCCCACGCCACGATTATTTCGCTAGTAAATCCAGATAGAACTCAAACGTATGCCACGATCCAGTTACTCGACCCGGTCCACAGCCGGTATCGCATCGTTTTCCTTTGGGTCGTTCCAAAGAGATTTCGAACAGTGTCCTGCTCACTTCGTTTCGTGATCTGGCCGAGCTTGGACCAGTCCAGAGGACGGCCGATCGTGTCCTTTCACGCCGACAATCGTGTCCCACGAATTGCACCCTTCCTCCGCGTCGTGGCTTTCTAATCACGATGTTCAGCTAATGAGTAATTTTATTGGAACTTTTTGATGGTGGTACATTCGTGCAAAAAGAAAAAAGAAAGAGAAATTCAGGCGATAAAATTATTTTGCCATTACATATATAATATATATTATATTTCAGTATAATGTATCGGTACATGTACATCCACCTTTCGATATGATACGATAACATCCATTATTGTAATTGTTCATTTATAATTAGTATGCATACAGTACGTCGGAATTTTAAATAGGAGACATTCTTCTCGTTTCTTCGTGAATCCATCTTTCTTCAAAGATTTTTAATTCGATTACTCTACGAATCGGCCGTGATCGTCCTCGAATGCGATAGACAGAGGAGCCACTGACGTCTGATTGGAAAAAGTGGCCAGAGGAAATGCCAATCAGAATACAGTATATCCAAATATTTGTTAAATCGAAAATTCAATTCTTTGTTATTGTCCGATCGAAGAAGATTGCGGCCCGGACGCATCAGAGAATCGTGTCTGACGAGAAATTGTTCGCAATTAATCGTACATTGGTTATTTACGTTAATTTTACCCGCGGTAAACGACAACAGACGCGATTCTCGATTACACGATAAGTTTCCCATGAGGAACTGAAAATTTCATGGAACTCGTATCGAAATAAATTTGCCATTTAAATCTACCATGATGCAGTATGCCTGTTCACTAATTTTCCTATTTGCATCGTTTTTATTTCTTACACGACATAGCATTGTGACAAATATTTCGCTTGAAAAATAATCGACGAACATTAAGAGTAACTTAACACTAATAAAAACGGAGGATGAGCTTCAATTTATTAAAACGCTTAGTACTTTGCTCGAGATATCGTTCTTTTTAATTAACTTATAATTTATTGTACGTGTATATCATCAGTTTAAGCTTATTATCATCGTTACGGAGGAAGAATTATAATAGTTTCCTTAACGTGCAAACAGCTTCGTATTCCTTTCTTTACACGCTTCTCGGTAAACCCTGCCGTCTTTAAAATAAAAATAATAATGCGGACATCGAGGAAAATAGCGAACAGTCGGTTCAACTTTATCTCTTTGCACCTCGTGCTACTCTTCATTGGGGTTTTTCATTATTTGTTATTCATTTGTTAGCTGGTTGGCATACTGCGCAAGGCCTCAAAATAGATTCTGATGTGTTATACAAAAAATAAAACTAATGGGATAAAAAGCTACAAAATTTAAGCTAAAGGGAAATGATACAAAAGATAGAAATTGTAACTTAAATAAAAGTAAATGAGGAAAAGTCTCCTGCAAGACTTCTCCGAATATTAAACGCAAAGAAAGTGGCGATCAACGTAGAACAAAGAAAATCTCACGGACACACGTAGGGGAAGCAACGAAGAAAAATATCGCAAGGAATGCATCCTCTTCGCCACACGCATACATTCTACAGCTCGCAGTTCCACCAACAATTGTCTCGATTACAATTTCTTCGCGTCGCGCGTAGCAAATTAAGCTCTATGTACATCTACCGAGTGCTGTGTGCACAATTTTAGACCGTTAACAGCGGATGGTGCAAAAACAATTCGTAGAAAAAAGAATGTTTCCAACTTGAGCATTCTGAGATCAAAATGTTATAAGGGAGCGGATAATTTATCTCGATGGGATGCAATGAATACGTGAAAATTATACAGGATCGTGCAGATAAATCTTCGCGTGCTAGAGGGAGAAACGTTCCTGCCGAAAAGATGGGAGAGAGACGAGGAGGGGCAGGATGTCTAGCCCCATTTCTGGAACAGACCCATCCGCTGGCACTGACAATTTGACCCCCACAAATTGCATCTGCAGCTGGAGCTGTAGCAGCAGTCCTTCGGTCGGTGGTCGCAATTCCCACCCCTTCTTATGCAGGCCCGTCTAAACAGGTAGATCAACGAGGTACGTCTACTCGAGATTAGGGGTATCGAAACAATGCCCTGCAGAGACATCAAGACATCGAGATGGAGAGGAAAGGATATGAAAAGAATAAAATATTACGCATAGAAACATTTAAACGCAAGAGGGGAAGCATTCCAGTTATTGCTTTTAACGCTCTGTTCTGAATTTCGGTGAAGCTACTTCTTAAACAAAAATCAGTAAAATAAATTAAATGGTGGGGAGACATCGATACAACGAAATGATAAATGCTCACTTTTGCTGAGCTGCTCGCAGTAGATTCTCCAATGCGTTGTCTGAATAATCTGAATCTGCTAGTTGGAGCGAATCTTCCTCTGTAACAAATATTAAACACACATTCTGAATAAATCCAGGTATCACTATAACAGTTCGGATCACAGATCCTCATATTAAATAGAAAAAGAGAAGAACAAATATTCGTATATGTAAGAAAAGCTCTCCGATTGTTAAATGAACATTGAACAATGAACATTTTCGTTCACTTGCATTCACACAATGGAGACTTAAACTAATGCTTTTAGAAAAAACACCTCGAACGAACTAGAAAAGAAAGCGAACACTGAAAGACGTCATCAATTGTTGCCAGGACTATCGAGTGGTTTCCTGCGAAGACTCGCTTCCTCAATGAAACCTATCGTATATCTACGCAGGTCGATCAAGGCGCGTGGCCTCTGTCCATTGTCGGGGGCCGGTAAAAGGGCAGCTTGCTTCGATAATGGGAAGGCAATAAAAATAGAGAAAAACTTCCGGAACGAACCCTTTCTTTAAAGATATATTTAGTTGCCAAGGTTGCCTGTGTTGTTTCAACTTGATATCCCATGCAAATTCGTTCGTTTCCTTAAAATATCTACTTGGCCGTTCCGCGAACAACGAGACGCAGCGAAAAGCGACCAGAAAATCGGTAAAATAAAATCATCAAACTTTGCTATTTCAAATTTAGCCCCATTAAAATTCATCAGCCGGCTCCCATGGAATCCCGCAGAATTTTAATGAATATTGCGTTCGCTGGCGCAAGCTCTCGATCGAAAGGAAAAATCAATGCTCTGGAATTACGATTCAAGGAGAGCAACAGTAGAGTGCATCAATTTGCCGAGGGTAATTCATTGACTCATCAGAGATAAACCTGGCGAGGCTTTCGCGAGGCGGATTGTACGACGTCCGAGGTGAAACACGCAATGACAATTCGTTATCTACCTTCCCTCGTTATCTTGGTCGTCTGTATTCTCATCAGAAGCCACTAGGATTAAGGAAATCTAACGTGCCCTCTCCTTCTTGCTCTTTGGTATCTCAAATTGTTAAAGCAACAATCGAGTTGCTGCGATAGGGCAGGTGATGTTTATTAATTTTTGAATTTCCCAAGAAATTTAATCTGCATATTCATAGAATATTATTTTCTAAATACTTCATAATCGTATTAAACGAAAAGCAAAGTGGTAGAGAAAATATGTGCTCGTTACACCGGAATCTCCAGCATATCAGAAAACCGATTGTTTTTTAAATAAACCTCACCAAATTTCACGTTAAATTCTTCGGCGTAATATTAATCGCATCAGTTTGAAGAACACCCTCACCATTAAATACCAAGGGGTGTTTGCGAGTTACAAAACTTCGATACTCCTCGACGAAGCCATCGAAACTAATTAAACGACCGTTTAATTAAAGCGTCGACCAAGGTTGACAACCAAGGGCTTCGTTCTTTTTTCAATCAACGATCCTTGCGTAACACCCTGCCTGTTGTTCATACCGATTGATTGCCATCGGTGACAACGTTCCTTTCAAAACGAATATCATAATTTGTTAATATTCCCCTGAAAAACTAGAAAGTAATTTAAACTTTCTACGACTTTATTTTAGCCAAAAGTTTCAGATGTTCAGAGAAAAACTTCTAATCAATTTTTTCATTCGCTCGGAAGCAGCAAAAGGTAGAAATATATTTTAGCAGAAAAGAATTCAATTAAACAGGGTTTCAGATTGGCTAACCTTCTGCGCATCCTAAAATACGTGTCGTTCTACGTAATTGAAAGGATGAAATTCGTAATATAATATCAGTTTCAGTGTATCGTCTCGATATACCGATCAAATTCGACGAAACGCCGCGTGCGAGTGACAGTGATTGTCACTTTGGCAAATGTGTTGACGCAGCGGATTCGGTTGCCGAACGGCTGACCATACGCGAGTCTATACTACTAGTCGCAGGAGGAAACGTATCTGCGCTTAAAGGTTGAGCCAAGTCCGTTAACTTTATTTTCATAATTTAATGCGAACATTGAAATATTTGCGGGCGCGAATGTCAAGTATTGCATAAAATTTGTTTAAAGCATGAAAAAGCGTTGGAACAACTTTTATGAGGATAAACTCATCCTCATGCATTTTTATTCCTCCTTCATTATTTCGTGCGCCAACCCACACACTCTATGTGCAGAGAATGTTTCATTAATAAATTATATACGTAAGCAAGATGTATTCTGAAGTTAATGAATATATTGTTCGCGTTTTAATTAGCGTAGATCTCATTTCCACGTTCGGCGCAGTTGATTTATGCTAACGAAGGGTGGTAAACTCGATGCCCAATGTAGCTACGAATCTAACTGGATTATTACCATTTGGTATCCATAATTTCATTCGATTTACGTGCAATTACCATTATCATTGCATACGTGGTAAGCTTGTACACGATTAGAGCACGGGAATGACAATACTTTGAAACACACTCTTCTATCGCGGTCGCTAATTTACAAAACAGAAGGTATTATTTTCTCCACTGTAAAAATTCGTACATTAATTAATTACATCTGATGCTAACGGAAAATTCATAAAACTTGTGTATAAAAAATTCAGTATTTGCTCTGTTGAAATCATACTCCCGTTCTTCTGAAATATTCGGAACCCTTTTTAAGTTATACGGTCAAGCTTCGGGCAAACTACCAAAACGCAGATTTCAACCCTCAATGCGCAAGAACCTTAGAAACACCCGGTGTCCAGCTTTCCATGAAAATATCTACACAGCGGCATGCACCACTCCGACAAAAAGATCTCTCTCCCTATTTGTCCTCGTCCATTGCCGTGAATCACAATTAACCGTCACCTTCGTCAACCAAAGCTTCCATGCCTCACGACCTTCGCGAATCTACCACTGCCCTTCCAATTCCATTTCACACCGTCCAGCCACAATTTCTGATGCACACATTCCTCGTAAGAGCCACCCTCAAGCACACCAATGAAATTGAACGAAAAGGTTCATCAATTACCCACATCGTTACCCACAATTTCCAACATCAGCGATAAAAATGAACGAAACATTGATCAATTACTCACCGTCGTCCATGTAAGGGCTACCGAGGGTCTTGTCCGCGAGGACGGCCAACAAGCAGAACAACCACAACAACCCGAACTTCATGACTACCCTTTCTCTGCTTTGAATCTTTCCCTTCCCGATAAGATAGAATGGAGAAACGGACGATTTGCTCTGGAAGGAGAATCGAACAGGAACCGTTCCGGTGGATGCTGCGTAGCTTTTTCTGACCGTAGCCGGGGTGCAAGTGAGGTTTCCACGTCGGACCGGTAGCTTATATAGACGCGGGAGGCGTGGCGATCTCGCCCCCACGAGGATCTCGTTGCGGAGGGTGAGTCCGCGGATAAGGACTTCGGCGTGGCTCCACGTTTCGTTCCGCGGTGTCTGGACGACGCCGCTCTCAATGCCGCTCTACGATCCACCTGCAGAAAGGGGGGTGGTGATTCTTTTCGAGACGATGCGACGCAGCCAAGGGTGGCCGCCACCCTTGGAACGAGCAACTGGTTGCGAAGCAACTGGTACCCTCGCTGTGTGTGTCTATCGGCCGATTATGTGTGGCCCGTTAATGCGATTTACCTTTCCGTCACGTTTTCCACGGGGGGGCGGTTGGTTATTTTCGGTCGGTCCCAAAACGAAGCTCGCTGTCATGCCAATACCAATGCCTCGTCGCAAGGCTGACAAGGTGTCGTGCTCTACAGGACGGGAACATTCCGAACGGGTTCCCGTCCGTGATTTTGTCGGATGACACTGGTGAAGACGCCGGGATAAGGGGTTTAAAATGTAGCGGAGCTTTGTTGGAACTTCGACGTTGCTGTTTCAGTCAGCATCTCTTTAGTGTGGAGGGATACGCATCGTGAATAAGTGGGTGGTGAGATGGAATAGAAGGTTGTAGGATTTCCAATCGTTGGAGATGGATCGCACTGAGAATTATTTTAAAAGTCTGCAAACCAAGGGGGGAAAGTTGATCTGAAATTACATGGAGCTTTGCTTGGATAGGAACAATGCAGGCCGGTTTATTGTTTAGGTCTGTAGGTGCTAGCGTGCAAGATTCACGTGACTATTTATTTTTAATCACCAAGCAATTTTATACAGCTTCTGCAAACGAAGGTAGTATTTTTCCATTCATTCAGTAAGTCTCGTAATATATCATTCAGTTTATATGCTCAATATTATTATTAGTATTATTATTAGCGCTTTGAACAAAATTACAACTTGTTACGAAACATTAATCTTCCCTTGCGATAAAGTATTTCCATGCATCTCTGTCCATACAATGAACAATTATTCTTATCTTGCACAGTTCTCGTACAATAGCTGTGCCGAACAATAAAACTCGAATAAAACAAAATATCTTACAATAAGTACATCTCTGTTATTTTCGTTTGCATCCAAACGGAATTTCTAAAGCGTTCTTAATTAATGTTTTTAAATTGCGATTGAATTACGTTTATTTGTATTCAAATATAACTTTCTTTTAAGATAATGCTTTCTCGCATAACACTTTTTAGAGCGTTTCGATTATTCGGGGCGTCCGACAAGTTCGTTGGGGTTAAATAAACTGGACCTGACAAAAATACTCTGTCATAGAATATTAACAGATATTTGACGCGATGAGGGACTTGCGTCATCAGTGGAAATAACGCAAGTATTAATTGGCAATTATGTTTTTAGCAATTTAGTGTCTATAAGGGTTGTCTGTTTGCAACAACCATTTTAATTAGAACCATTAGAGATAACTTCTGTGCACCAGAAATATTTTGCATTTGATTTTTGCGCACTAATATTTTCCAGTAAACACACCTCTTTTTTAAATAAAAATCTGTTTACTATAGATAAGAGACCCGTCGCGAATCTTTGCGCTCGAAGGAAGAAGATTACTCAAATTAAAGTTGTCTCGTCTCTTGATCTTCTTATTCGTTTAGACTTTTCACACTATCCTTAATCTCAAGTTCAATTATTTAATAATCCAAATTGCCAGTGCAATCTTATTCTGAAAGTCATAGTTAAATATTGAAATTTGAAGTTTGAGTTTTGGCGTGGATTTAAGTTTACAAAAATTCGAAACTTCAACATGAATCGAATGAATGAGTTAAGCAACCAAATTTCCAGGAAGAAATTTTATTTTCACGCTTGTCTTTTTCCTCCAAGCTTCTCCTACTATCCTTAAGTTAGCGTATGTCATTACTCATATTCTATCCTAAGCTAATACTTGATACTCTGCCTGACAGGAATACAGAGGACGACTTCCTGTGGGACTTCATAAAGAGACGGGACGAGCCAGTCGCTTTTTGTGAACGAAGACGAAAATGGAGTGTCGGGAAAGAGGAGCAAGGACGTTAACAACGAAGTAGCCGCATTTGTCTTTTGCGAAGGGTTCGAGGACGAGTGTGGGTGACGGCGCACGACAAGAGGGATGTTACAGTTGAAGGATATAAGGTACAAATTGCTTCTTCCGTCTGATCAACTATAACAAAGAGATATTACAGCGGCGAACCAATCTTGCGTAAATAAGATCAGACATACAAAATCCTAATCACGTCTATTCTATTGTACAACCTGAAAAATACTTTTGCAATCTCAATCATACACGACGATTTTGTTGTTCGTCGTTTCTTTTAGAACGGCAAATAATAATTGCAATTAAAGTGTAGTTATATAGTTTTTATAAGTTTGCAGGATTATTATCGTGATAACCGCAGAGGGAAGATCCTACGTTAAATTAAGACACGACTGTCTATTTTCTGCATTCTCCTTAAACGACGAAAGAAAAAGGAAGGCGCGTAGAAGAAGGAAGAAAGCGTAGGCGTAGCGCATCAACAGGGACACGCCTATAACAGAGAAATTCGATGTTCCACCCTAATTGGCGTTTATAATACACAAGGGTGCCGTACCTCATCTCTTCGTACATCGTCTCCGTAATGAACCACGTGAAACTGGAGATTCGTTAGGCATCCAAATGACACCTTTCTTCCTTCTTTGCATTCCTTTTATTTTGACATCGTGCGATATTCGTTTGAAACATTTTATTATAGTTCTCGAGACACAACGGGCGCACTGTATATCGAACCGCACTACTGAATTAGTTTCGTTACACCGTTTACAAATCGAAATATTGGCGAATATTAAATATAAGACTAATGTGCAATTAAAATTAATTTATTAATAAGTTGTTATTACATGTATAGTATTATTTCAGCTTGTAATTTGAATTATTATTCAATTGTCCTAAGATGTATTGTAAATTAATTTATGGGCGAACAGTTTATACATAATAGTGATTAAGTTCAAGTGTCATCACTGTTGTAATTTGGTACATTATTACAATTTTTCAATAAATCTTCAGTAAAGGAAATTCTACTGATTTCATTTTTTTAATGCCTGTCCACTCCTAAGAAAAACCTACTCCGCTTCCTTACACAAGAAGTACCGCGAAGGAGCTTTAAATGCATAGTTCCGAAACGAGAAACTTGTAAATACAATCCTTTTCATGAATAACTCATAGTTTAAGATTCAGTGAAATAGAATATAAGAATACCTGCTCGCACATTGTGCTTGAAATCGCCGATTTGTATAAGGAGAACATAATATGCATGTAGGTCTCTGATTTCGCGAATTCCTAGAACTTGACGTAATGTCCAAGTATTTCCCAAAACTGCCAAAACTCCCAAAAGTGCCGATCTGTATCAGGAGAACATGATAGGCAAAGAGGTATTCCTCAAAAACATAATTTTACAAAATTTCTCTTGCTCGAGATCGCCAATTTGTATTAGGAGAACATGATATGCGAGGAGGTCTTTCATTTCACCGATTCCTGGAATGCGACGTCATTTCCAAGAACTTCCCAGAACTTGATTGTACGGAATCCCCTGTGCTCGAAATCACGAATTTGTATTAGGAGAACATGATATGCGAGGAGGTCTTGCATTTCACCGATTCCTGGAATGTGACGTCATTTCCAAGAATCTCCCAGAACTTGCTTTTAGGGAATCCCTTGTGCTCGAAATCGCCAATTTGTATTAGGAGAACATGATATGCGAGGAGGTCTTACATTCCACCGATTCCTGGAATGTGACGTCATTTCCAAGAACTTCCCAGAACTTGATTGTACGGAATCCCTTGTGCTCGAAATCGCGAATTTGTATTAGGAGAACATGATATGCGAGGAGGTCTTACATTTCACCGATTCCTGGAATGTGACGTCATTTCGAAGAATCTCCCAGAACTTGCTTTTACGGACTCCCTTGTGCTCGAAATCGCCAATTTGTATTAGGAGAACATGATATGCGAGGAGGTCTATCATTTCACCGATTCCTGGAATGTGACGTTATTCCCAAGAACCTCCCAGAACTTGATTGCACGGAATCCCTTGTGCTCGAAATCGCCAATTTGTATTAGGAGAATATGATATGCAAGAAGGTCTTTCATTTCACCAATTCCTGGAATGTGACGTAATTTCCAAGAATTGACGAGAATTTAAATTATTCGTGAACAGGACTAATTTTACAAGTTTCTCGTTTCGGAAATTTGTAATTTAAAGTTCCTCCGCGATACTTCTTGTTTAAGGAACTGGAGTAGGTTCTTCTAGGAGTGTGCCGGGGATAAAAGATAAATTCTATTGAATTCCTCTTATTACAGATTTATTTAATCATCTTAATAATGTACAATTTACAAGAATGTAATAATATAATTAATAATAATATTAATATAATGATATTAATATAATTAATAATAATCTTACAAGTTATTCTTATAAGCTATTCTTCTTACTAAATTTACAATACATCTTATAAGTAAAAGTATTAGAAAATTGTAATTTAAAATAGGGGACAAAATACTTATTTCTTCGTTCTTCTTATTCCTCCATTCGCTTCAACGTTGACCTCAGTGTTGAACTTATCCTTGCTCAGAATACCTGCACACACGAAGAGATGTATTAAATATCATTTCATTACAAAAAAGTAACACAGTTCCATTTATGCTTTAAGAGTAGAGACTCCATGTATTTAAGAAAAATGTTGCTTAGGTGTCGCAAAAATTGTCTTGAAAAATTGTGGTGCATGCATTTGGTTCCACCCCTCTTTAATACACACATCAGTCAAACATCGAAACAAATCTTGTCAACCCTGAACTTAAAATTGCTACCTTCAGCATTTCGCTGCAGTACAATTTCAATTTGTTATCGTCTATATCACCGCGTGATTTTTTAAATATTATTTGTAACTTATGTTAGAAAGAAACAATAATGATTGTAGACGTGGAAGACGAGACTCGTGACTTTGTAACGGTATATAAAAAAGAATTCCCCGTGAAGGAAATCGAAAGGCCAGAGCTGCACAGAGAACGACCCGAATATCCTCCACCCCTCACTATTTTGACTGGCCCTTATAAAAAGTATCTGAATACGCAACAAAAAAATGCTATTCTTCCTTTGAACGAACGTAGCGAAGATGCTCAAGAGGCTTTGAACCGAGTAAAGAAGTAACTCTTTACGTTAACAATTATTCCACTGCAGAATTTTATTTTATCCTACTGCTCAGATATAATATTATCGCACAAAAGGCGAACGGAAAGACATTAAAGACTGGGAATCATTGTCAAAGTACCTTTTCAATGTGCAGATTCGAGATAAGTATCCACGTTTAAGGGGGCATCTCCCGGAAGTTCTTCCGGATCAAGACCTGATTGAACAAAAGGAAAACGAAGTCAGGCAAACTATATACCATACAGAGTTCTCAAAAGGTTTTAGTATGAGCAAACAAAAAGTGCAATCCTTTTGGACGATGTTTTGCTTTTATATTTGATTTAATACATTTAATAATATCAGGTGTTTATTCACCGCGTGTAAAAATATTCGGAAGAGACAAGGAGATTCGTTTGCCAGATGATTGGGTAATATCGGAGACGATTCAACGAAAATCCTACAGAAATCCCTGGAAAATGGCCACAAAAGAATTATTGCAAGTCGAAAAGACATCTAAGATTCCAGACAATTTAGTGCCTTCTGAAAGGGAGAGGGAAATTCTTCGTATCAGGTAAAGGCTGAAATTATTCTTCTTTTTCTTATGTGTAAAAAATTCTTATACTTTTATTTAGGACTGGAGATTCAGAATACGCTGCTTCCATAGGAGCTACAGGAGCTCGAGTGATCGAGGAGTGTGTATTGGGCCCACCTTTGGCACTCGAACCGAAAATATACAGCAAAGGAACCAACAGTCCACGATCCGAATGCTCTCAAGTTTTAGCAGAAAAGAAAGTCGTACTTCCATCCAATGTGATCTAACTTTGTATTACTGTATCCGTTTAATAGGTTTCCTATAGGAAATTATGCAAATTAATTAGTTCCGGGCAAGGGATTGCAATGATTGTTAAATCATCAGATGTAAGTTATTACAAAACACAACCCGTGTTGTTTTGCTTGTACACGATTACTTTACAAATATATTATTTCCTACTCTCACCCAACTTAACTTACAATTTACAATTGTTCACATTCACGCTGGACACACGGTACCATAGTTCACGGAAATCCTCCTCACATTTATATATCGTCTTAAAATTATTTACAATTCTGTTTATCTGTAGATTCGTTTTACAAAGTTTATGCTATACGAGCAGGAAATTATGTCCCTTTCCTATATTTCGATTTTCCTACGCACCTGAAGGAGAGTAATGCGCATCGACACGCGTGAAATGTGTGTTTAAGCACAAACGAAATGGACTTTTTTGCTTCCTTCTTTATACATCTATACTTAACAATCAGACCATTAGAAACGAGTTATTTTAATAATGTGTGTATGGTAGATGCATAATAAATCAGACAAAATTATTGCAAAGGTTATTATAAGCTTAACATATACTTGTCTTAATTTATCCAAGGTTTTCGCAAAATGATCGCTTACATAAAATTGATCTAGTTAATAAAATAAATTTCGCAATATTTCAACGATCTACTTCAGATATAGATTACTCGTTACGTAGCCTCCTTCGAACAACCAGAATAGTTAACATTTTCAAGACTAAACCGTGTTATTTACATAAGCCACTGCACAAAATATGAGCAAGCTCCTTAAGATACATCCTGAACGATCAACTATACTACATAAAGTTTTTCATCATTAAATTAATTGTACTTGCTCTTAAAGTTGTACAAAAAGTCTTATCGGTGTACGCATATGCTCTACATTTTGTTTGATCGTTCCCATTGCGATGGAAGCTAATATCAATTCGCAATACAAAATCTAATCTAAAAAGAAAAGTGGTACCCAGCACGTAACGATAAATTATATAGTTCAGTCTCTTGATCGAATGTGGCGACGCGATTTGCAGAAAAATGTACACATTTCGAAATCAGAAGATCGATATGTTACATTGCAGGCTGTTTTTATGTACATGAAATAATTGTAACTAACAATTCTAAACTAGACAGTGATACGTCTCTTTTTAACAGATATATTCTAATGTGGAATTATCTAATCTCCAGTCTAGTTTCCCTGTTACACTATTGCGTGATACTATGCAATAGTCTTATCAAGTCTTAGACTACCAAAAAAAAAGTTAGAAAAATATGAGACGCAAGCGCTTTTGTAATCGTAATATTTACAACATTTGATGATTCTTCGAAGAATGTTGCTCGCAAAGATTATGCCTTATCCCATACAGAGATGAATATTTACAAATTGTTCTTTTGATGATTAATTGAATTTTACGTAGATCACTGACACACTTTTTTTTTATCCCGATCGAGCCTCAAATATCCCGATCTAGCTGAATGATTTATCTACATTAAGCAATTGTTCGAGGTAACAATGTCGTCCCCGGAGATCATATCTTGCAGTGGAATACCTTGTTTCTGTAATAGAAATTTTTATATACGTTGGTACCATTAATGTACCCTAAAATTAATGTTACATTTATTTCGAAAAATTACTTCTACTCACTTCGATAACAATGGTTGAGGCCATGTTGTCTGTGTCGTGATACTGCACACCTACGTTTGCTGCTGCTATTGCTATGGTGCGAACGGTGTTGGTGCTGGTCGGAGTTGTGATGTGCTGGGTGATCCTGGAGCTTTCGTTTGTTCTACTGGAACCATTACACTCTTATATGCGTAAAGATAATAAATGAGACACTGTGTTTGCCTTTTCATCGGAAACAAGTGCGAGAGGAAGGCATAAACAGTAACTTACTTTCGCTTCTTTACTTGGCCGGAATGAAAACGACCACCTTCGCCTCTAATTCTGTTCATTGCGTGCCGATGGCGGGATTCGTGAAGATATTTCTAGAAAAGACAATGACAAAAAAAATTAATAAAATACTAGACATGACTATGCTGCTGAATAAGTAGTCGAATATAAACTTACTGGTCTTTCCTTAGGTATTTTTCCTTCGGCTTCTAATTTAGCTCGAGCCTGACGACGTTTCAATATACGCCTATATTGTTTAGCATTTACATACAAAGGTTCTTCCTCGAAAACCTCCGCGTTTGGCAATGCTACCCTCTGAAATTGCGTCTGCCCACTATTTCCTGGCACCATCTAAAGCATTTCATATATCGAAATTATATAAAATTTTGTGTTTAGCCATTTGCAAACCCAAGCTGTTATATGACTGGCGGCGTTCCCTTTAGATTGTTGAAATCATTTAAAGGTACACCGCCAAGTAACTCAGACAGCAAGGGGTTGAAAACAAATGTATTAAGTGGGAAAATATCATGTCTATCATGTTGCTCCATGTTCACTACAAGTCAGTATAATGTGTACACAGACTATGTAAGTGAGAGAGTCTTTAGCAGTAATCACCATAACAACGTTTCCTGCCTGAGATGCTGTTGCTGTCGGACTCGCCAGAGGCTGCACCGGTGTCGCAGTCGCCGCTGTGGTTGTCTGCGATGTTGTTCCAGCGATTTGCATGAGATTCCCATTGATATTTATCACTGCACACGAACAGCAAATTGAAATATAAATTGTTTAAATAAGAGTCCATGTAAAACATTAGTTTCCTTACCTGTTGGCTGTGCTTGCTGTACCTGGCCTTCCAACTGAACTGGCTGATAAATATACGTTTGTCCATCCGGAGTCTGGATTATTTGCGGTGTCTGTGGCTGTTGAATAACGATTTGTTGACCTGTACCAGTTAGACTAGACACTGGAACGACTTGTATTTGTCCATTCGGCGCTGCCACTTGTATCGCTTGCGGCAACATCATCGCTTGACCTCCTTGACCCATTTGGACAACTTGGACGGTTCCTCCCGCGCTCCCAACGACCACCGCCTGTCCTTCTCCCAGTTGCTCCATTGCGATTTTCTCTGGTTACTAAAGGAGAATGTTCGTTGTAAAAGGAGCATAAATGTGTGAGTAGAAATAGTTTGTGGAAAGTAAAATACAACATGCTGACTCTAGCTGAAAAAAAAAATGAGTTTATCGCGATGAAGATGACAAACAACACGTACGGGCACAAGGGACGAACTTATTGTATACACGTGAAGAAGTGATATATAACGAAGTTCTGTGAATCATATGCTGAATACAGATAAATATAGGCAGAATGAAGATAAATAAATGCATAGCTTCGGAAGGTTAGAGGCACGGCAATTGTATGTTAGACGCAATTTACGTCTCGCGCGATTGATAAAGATAGCCAACGTGGCGAGCACATCGAGGTCTCAATACCCACGTGCAGGGCGAGAGATACATAGGAATGAATCGAGGCCAGGCGGTAATCTTCACCTTCTGTCGAAAACGTGCCGTTTCCGAAGGATATCGCGTCCTGTCCCGGGTGGCATGATTAACCTTGTACCTATCCGATCCTTAATATGCGGCGAACGTGAATGCCCGAAACGGAGGCCAGCACGGCTGGGCAGTACTCCGAACGCGACCGACTCGTCATGGCACGACGCGGATTTCAGGCAAGAAACGCTCGTCTTGACAAACATGGCCGTGCGGAAAGAGTTTTTCAAGCCCGAGAAGACGCGGGTTCGCAGTTCCAGGAGCACACGAAACGAAATCGCGGTTAATCGTGCAACCGTGCGCGGTCGTACGCGTACCCCGTTGATGTTTGATAATTTGTGGACTTACATTGGATATTTTCGTGGGCACTTTCCCAATGATTGGTCGGCAAATTGAGGACCAATGGTCGGCGATAGAGAGTCCTCGGCTCTTGTGTATTGGTGGCACTGAACGAGGGGACCTGCCAGTCCGATAGCAGCCCGATGCCAGACCGGTCGATGCCCCTCCGCGCCGCGACGCGCCCAACCAATCTTCTGTCTTTACTTATCCCCACCACTCATTTCCCGCGCTTTCGTCAAACCTCTGGCGTTCCTAACAGCGTATTTCCCGCTTCCTTTTAAATCGATTTACCGATGCACCATCCGTAGCGATTGTTCATCCTTTTTCTGTATGCGTCTTTGGCAATTGTCCATTAAATCAAATGCGTAAATAAATCTAGATTTATCTTTAGAAATACGAAAAGAAAAATGAACGGTTTTCTGTATATTTCAATCACAAACATATATAATTATCTTAGTTATTGTATAATTAGTACATGCCAGAATAAAGAACCAGAACGATTGATCGTTTTAAAACATTTATGTGTAATTTTAATAACAAATTAGCTCGCTTTTACAATCGCAATAAGCTCTGTTTAATAATGTAGGGCATACAGTCCATACAACATTTAGTCATCGTGTATTGCTGACTACAATAACTTTTATATAACTGGTTCTTTTCTATTCACAAAATAATATACGATTTAATGATTCATTCCTTATTCATCACGCATAAGTAAACAAGGAATAATCATGAAACAAGGAATTCTATAATTTTAGAAAAATATAAAATCATATTTTTGTAACGTAATTACTAATTAATAGAATAATATTAATAACAGAAATAATTTGTATAAATATCACAAATATAGGTCTGAGTTATGCATTTATCTCCCTGTGATATTACAAAAATATCTTTGTGTAATGCAAATATAAAAGAAACAAAAATGTGCATTATATTTTAAACGAACAATATAAGTGATAAAAAAAGTCTCCAGTATTCGAATCGTTGATTGTTACACAATCTACATTTTATCTACTACATTTGATAATGTTAATGTATACGAAATGTTGCGAACAATAATTAATAGATCATTCGACAGTGCTGGTCCAATGATGAAAGTATAAGTTTATCGAGTCAATATAACGTATTTCTACAAACAACGTATCAAGTTTGACAAATTATAAATCTATATTGTGATTGTATTTATTAAATTATGACAAAATATCCATTTTATATTGTATTCGAATGTACACCTTAGTGAAGATTAATAACAGCGAGTTCACTTTTTACAGTATTGTATGTAAATTATGAAAAAGCACTATCAAAGCTTTGATCTCTTGTTAACAGTTGGTTGTCTGGAAATTGCGCAAATTATGACACCTTGAAACAATTTTTTTTTTACACTCGAAAAATGTCAAGCCGTTTTAGCAATGTTAGTAAGAAGTATTAACTGTACTTTCCATAATACGACATATCGTGATGCTTGATCACTATTTATGTTCAAGTGAATTCAAACTTACATCAGCATATTGAAAATTGATTTTGGAAAAAATGTATTCTCTTAGTGTCATGTGGTACAATGATTTCGCTCAAGCAGGATACTATCCTGCTGAGGAAATGCTGAAAGATCACGACAAGAAAGGAACTACAAGATCCTCCTTGTGTTCAACTTTTACATCTTCTAACGCTGTCACAGCTTTATTAAGCATATCTGTAATCTGTAAATAAAATTGAAATATTATTGAATGCACAGCCAACATTCACATGATACCAATTTATGCAATGTTTAAGCATATATGTATTCTAACCAGCCCATGATCTTCAGCGGCAAGAGGATCTGCTGCTAATATCTTTTCCGGAGCAGGTATATCTTTAAGTAAGCAAGGTGTGGTATTGGGGACTTTAATTCCTCCAGCTTCTATACGTTTAGAATATGCACGGGATCTGTCCATATATTCATGTTGCTCCAGATTGTGCGAATCTAATGCCCCAACATCTATCACATTGCTGAAATTAATCAACTCGATGTAAGAGACTCTTGTGTGTTCTGTGTTTTGTTTGAAACCAAATACAAAAATGCAACATAAAGGCCACAGAAATGAAAGAGCACACTCACGCCGCTGTTTCGTGTAAAATTCTATTTAATGCACTTTGTTCGTCTGTTTTCTTGGGTGCAGAGCTTGCATATTGGTTAACATAATCGTCGCTGAAACGAAAAGAAATGGAAAAAGCTTTAGCGAATTTCATTCATTGCTACAATGAAAGGAAAATGGATAAATTTGGAAACATTACATACCTGTGTACTCTAGGTATATTTGTGTTATTACTAACAGGATCTACCAACAAGTGTGTCCTTTCGTTTACTTCCCCACTCTAGAAAGAAAGTAAACGTACTTAATTAAATGTTAAGCGTAAGGCTTAAATAAAAATTCCATTAAAATGTTAATTATGTTGAAACGTTTTAATAAGTCAGATAAAAAGAAAAACAGTAGTTATTGTATACTTATGATTCACGAACAGGCGGTGCAGCGATAAAAGTATGTACGCTTTAAAAGCGTACACATCTATATAATGTATCATGCGATAAGTTAAGGTATCAACAAATTCCGCACGAGTTAAAAATAATTGCATCGAATCCTTGTTACCTGCGGTCCGCTGTCCTCTTTACACAAACTATAACAACATCCCATACTTATACACCGATTACTGGACCTTCTTCAACGAATAATTCGTAAAGTTACAACGTATTATTTTTAATCCTCATTCCTGTAAACAATGAAGTGAATCAGCTGTAGACGGTGCCGGATACTACGCGGCGTCGACGACTGTCCAGAAATAAAATATGCTGCGCGAAGAGTGTGACAACCTCTTTATACGCCAGATACGAAAAACGCAAGTGCGTGACAGCGCATGCAACGTTCCTGGCGGTACTTATAACGTACTAAAAGCCGAATAACATAACCTTAACCATTCGCAAGATAACGAGTGCATATGTATAAATTTATTCTAACACACTGTGAAATGATAATTTCAGTTCATTGAAATAGGACGCAACGAAACTTGTTTGACATTCTATACTATTGCAGAATATTTATACAAATTGTACGTGTTTCATATTATTTAATAAAGTACTCTAAAAATAGGAAAGGAAATCAGCTTTGGTACAAGTCATGCTACTTGTCTTTTTCTTTTTAAATAAACATTGAAGCTGCACTTCTTACAATTAATAATATATCTATTATTATTAAGTATCACAGTTAGCACTGTACTGGGAAGAAAAATTAATTGTTAAGACGATTATCGTTCTACCTCCATTATGGCAAATATCAAGGTATGCTCGTGATTATTTCATTCACCGTCTATTAAAATACTTCTTGTATGTATCTTATTCAAACATACAGTGTTTATTTAAATATTAGTATCTTTAATCTTCAATTTCACTTCCAGGAATTACCAGAACTCGAAGTATTCAGAACAGTATTATTTTACTGTTTAGTAATAATAGCCTTCCCTGTATTGTCCTTTTTTATCAGCAAGACTTTTATTTTTGATGGTACGTAAGTGAAGAATATTGTTATAAGAATATTTCGTTCTCCTGCTTACTTCCAATAATTTTCAAAATTACAATTCTCCACAAAAGAGTAAAGGGCAAATAGTTTATATTTAAACAATTATAGTAAAGGATTCTTCATTTTGTTTGAAAACATTTCTTCATTCTTCTTTTCAATCCAGTAATCCATTCGCTATGTCTTTTATATTGTACATTAATAACATTCAATAAACTGGAATGTATCGTATAGATTAATTAATCGTGCATTATACGTTGCATTCTTTTGATTATACGTCACCATATTATGCATTGGAAAGATATACACAAAATGATCATCTTTGACATCTTTTTCGACGTTTCGTACTTCGTATTGTAATAATTTCTTTTGTACATTTTAGGCCTGTTGGGACTAAGTAACGTGCCAAGCAATGTGTATTCAGCTGGAGTCGCGATATTCGTGTTACACGTAGCACTGGGAGCCTTTATATATCGTGCATACTTCGATGATAGATCGAAAACGCAAGCGAAACAAGAGTAAATCGTTTGATCGTATTCAAAGCATATATGTATATGTAATTAAGTACACCTTCTTGATAACACATTTATTCGCGTATAATTATCGGAAGAAGGATGTTACATCGTATTGCATTGCATTCTGCAATTTACATACTTCTTTGTCACTAATGTGAGATAATAGTCTCTTTTCGTCGAATACTGCTAACCATGTAAATGGCGAGTATAATTACCTGTGTCTGTATCGACGAAACATATAATCACTAAATAAAAAGCAAACGACATTCCCACACAATGCTTGCATATTGTACAGCACAAACTTTGTAATATACATACACCACTATAATATGGAATAGAATTCCATTATTACAGCTCTCCTTTTATGTTCAAGGAATTTTGCAACATGTTTCATTATTGATAGTGCCGCGATACATCGTATCAGATGTATAATTATTAAAGTGCACTTTACGATAACAGCACTAGAACGATTAGGGACGAATTTATAATTTATAGCTGCGCTTAGACCGATGATTTTGATAATTATGTAAACTTATATTTAAAGAAATGTATTGAAAATAAAAGATATAACTGATTATTCACGAGCTTGGTACAAATTCGCCCCTAATGATGATATTGAACGGTAGTACGTATCTCTTCTACCTTTAAGGAAGAATAAATAAGAAATGAATCGTGATTCATATACAAGGCTACAATACCACGGGTTATTTAGTATCATTGAGGAATAGTATCTAAAATGTAAGAACTAAAAAAAAGAATATTTATCAAATTACGTAGAACACAATTCGGGAAAGAAGTGAAGAATATTTTACTTTTATGGAAAACTATGCGATGAATTATGTACAATATATCCTCCTCTAACTATAATTTCATTTTTATATAGCTTTTATGTCATCAAAGCTTGGACAATGCTCGAGTAAAATGTAATAAAAAAACGCATAGAATTTAAGTAGGCAGATCCTTCAAAAATGCCACGGACGAAAGCGCGCCGCGAATCCTGGAACAAGCTCAATAAACTTTGTTAATGAAATAGTTTAATTTATTTAAGTATCGTAAATGCAACAAAAGTTTGTGTGACAGAATTTTTTGGCTGTCGTCCAGGTAAAGTGTTGGAATGAATGCTTATTTTGTATTAAATACATAAAGATCGCCAGCGATATTAACTACTCCACAATTTAATTTAGTCATTAGCTCTAACTTAATGTTTGTCCTATACAATCATTATAGGTCACAGTGTATTAAATCTTGCTACTGGCAATGAAATCAGGGTCCTCTTTAGAATATTACCACTGATAGAAATTTTGTTATACCTTTCCTAGAAAGCATATCAAATATTGAAGAATTCTTTTCATCGAATTTAGTATACGATATTTCTATTATCCATAAGAAATAAAAAGATTTGCTACTTGTTTCAAGTTCGATGCATTTTCGACTTAATTAGTTATCTCTTTTAATAGGAACTCAAGCGAAACTTTTACAAATGTGAAAAGAGACTTTTCACAATTTTTCTATTGATAAAAGAGAATTAGGAAATGTTAATACACATTTCACAATGTAATAGCAACATTTACTAATTGTTGCCTATTTAATTGGAACTAATACTCGAGGGTAAATTGCTATGTTGGGTGGTTCCCTCTCTAGTGGACTCAAAAGGAAATGTCACAACAGAAGACCATCTCTCGTGTCAACCTGGACAGAGAGGGGTCTAAATTTCTGTTGCGGCACTTCCTTTGTGTCCACTAGCGAGCGAATCACCCGATAGAACGTACATACACATGCATACCTATTCCTCATAGCAATTTAAAAAATTCTTCAAATTTCAATATACTTAAATCAGCGATACATTTGTCCTTTTAAATAGGTCAAACTTACCACACTAATATTTGTGATCGCAAAAGAAAAGAAAAAGCAATTACGTGTACTAACTAAAAAAACATCTCAGGCGCTTTTGTGACATGATCAAAGTGACTCGTGATGAATCAATTTTCGTTATTTTAATCATGATAGATTTAATAATAGTATTAAACCACAAAATGGAATGAGCATTACTCAACGTCCATTTTCTCTTCCTGAGGCTGTTGCTGATGATTAGTCTGAGAATGTCCATCACCTTGACTATTTTGATTACTCTTTTGCTGCTCTTCAGCAGATTTGTCTTTTGGTTTCTCCTCTTTCGGTAGCTCGACTTTGGGTTTTGGTTTGTTTAATATTGGTAACACAATGCTGTCCAATGACTGTCAAATACGGGGAAAAATTGATCAACGACTGTTTAGACATAATTGCGTAGTAATTAAATTACTTATATGCTTTTGAAATACCTGTTTCTCTGCTCGTATTTGAGCTACAGTAACTGGCGGCTGTTGCGTGCGAGGTGTACTGGCAAGAAGTACGCGCATTTCCTCGAGCCACGACCACTTTTCCTGGACCGCTTTTTCGACTTTCTTCACCTCCTCTTCCGTTAGATGGGAATATTTATCATCCTTCCCATGAGATGCTCTAATGTGATCTACACCCTTTTTAGCTAACTGTAATGCTCCAGCTAATTCTTCTAGGGCGTATCCTCTACCTTCAAACTCCATTCGCCTCTCTTTGATCGGCTCACCTTGTGACTAATGTGTGTGTGTGTGAGAGAGAGAGGGAGAGATAAATTTTTAGTTTCAAACACTAACGTTTAATTAGATAACTGATAGAAAATCAATATAACTTACCTTAAGGCGTGCTAATCTGTCCGCGTAGACATTTCGCTGACAATCCTCGCCCTCCTCATACAACCAATTTTCTGTTTCGTCCAACGTGCGGCAAAGCACTTCCTTGTCCTGCTCCGTAATAAACGTAGCTAACTGATCTTCGTCTGTTAACTTTGCACGCAAATCGTAAACGTATTCCTCTAATGCGTTACGCGCGTCGACTCGTTCTTTTTCTTGTCTATCCTCGGTAATCATCTTGCACTGCATAGTAAGGGGGAGAAATTAGTAAAAAAAATATTTAAACAAGAAGTGTACGAATTTCTCGATAAATGGAACCCACTTCTTTCTCTACTGCGATGTCCAAGTCACGTTGAGGAAGTCCATACCCACGTACTTCGACTGGCAAATCGACAGTACGAACAGGAATTTTCTTCTTACCCTTGCCTTCGTCGTTTTTATCGTCACCCTGAAAAAATAATGGCATACCACTATAAAATATCTTAGCCTGCACAAGTCTGCGATGAAATTAACTGAAATGATTATCGTTGTTTTTTTAAATAAAAATTGAAAAATGTACACAGAATACCACCTGGGTTATTTTCCTCATTTATCGTATCTACGAGCATTTCTGAAAGACCTCTCAACAAAACGATGTCACAGTAAAAGTAAAGTACAATAAAGGCGTACATCAACTGAAAGTCGGGTGTTGATAGAGAAGAGAAGAGAACAAAGCTAGGGGATATCTTTATGCGAACAATCCTCGATTCGTGATCTTTTTTAAATTGTTCAGTTTAAAATATATTACGAATAGAAAGTAAACTTACTATTAAACAAAAAATTCACGAATTGAAAACCGGACCGCAATGCCTGCCTTCACAACTTTAGCATTTTGATAGCTACTGTGCTATTAAAAATTACTGTCTCTTTTCCTTCTGCGACCCAGTAAAAAGAATAACTGAGCAAAGACAGACAGCACGGCGTGACACAGCTGTACCTTGGACCCATATGCATTAAAACATTTTTTACACAGAATTGTATTATGCATATGTTTATATTTTTAAATATCAAAATTTAACTTCTATATACTTTTCATCTTACAATATAGCTACGATTAACCGAGTTTGCAGAAGAAATCGACACAGGATTTTGAAACTTCGAACACAACTATCTAGCATGCATAATACTAAAGGAACTACACATGTCAAAACATTCTAGTAGTTCATAGATAATTTACGCTATTCATACATCAATTCTCGAAGCTTCATTAAATTTACAGACATCTGAGATTTAAACTTAAACACAAAAGCGAACGCGTTATTAAAATCATTCAGTAAACCTTCAAGTTTAGATTTGAGATTGTAAAATATTTTTGTCAAAACAAAAAATATTTTCCTAATGGATAAGTATAAAAAAATATATGTAATACGTGTTAACAAACACATGATTATTACATCATGCAAGATATTCAAGTCTTATGATTGCAATGATCATCTACCCCAATAGATAGTTGACGATGCTGACGTGATGAAAGAAACAAGACTTATGCCACCTTTGCACACGAAAAGCTATTCGTAATGTAGCCATTACGACTTATAACAATAGAACAGTCTAAGCAAAAATCACAAATTGTTGCACATGTTTCTGTTAACATATGGGTCCAAGAAATGATAGTGTGTCGCGTACCGAGCTGAACCAAGAGAGAATCCTGGAGGAGTAGGAAGGGGCAGAACCCCTCGCACCTCTTCCACCATCATCAGCATCTGAGTTCCGTCGCGTTTTATCCATGCTCACCTAAACCACAACAAACTCACATAGTCATGCAGCAGACATTCAAAGCGTATGAGTACTGTATCTCAACGGAAGTTAATTCCTAGGAAGAATGAATCTTTTTAATTTACACTTCGTTGTAGGGTAATTGTTATTCGTAAGTTACACACTTTTTAAAGATATCTGATTTAGCAGATCGCACGTTATTATTTAGATACAAATGAAAGTACCATTAAATAGATATGGCTAGCACAATTTTATGATTGTGTAGTAAAACATAAATATTACTACTGTTACGTGACGTAAGCTAGATTAAAACGAGTTAATAAGTAACTTTGAATGAAATGTAAAATAATGGGAATCCACGTACCTCGGGTGCTGGCGGTTCAGCCGCCTGTGCATCTTGATCGGGCTTATCCTTTTTGTCGCCTTGCTGATCGACATCCATGTTGTTTTGTTGTTGCTGGTTCTGCTGTTGCAGTTTTTCCTCCTCCTCTTTTTCTTGCTGCGTGATCTCACGTTTCTCGACCAGCGACGCGGATGCGATAGTAAGGATTCCATTCAAGTTCACTCTTACTTTTACCTTTACTTTCGATGATTCTCCTTCCGGCGTCGGCTTCACGTTCTTTATCGTGAACACACCTACGAAATTAATCATGGAGTATAAAAACTATTGCGCGGCTATTAAGCGGCAACTATTACAAAGGCAAAGTCAAGTGAATACCAATGTGAGTTTGGGGATACGATGGTGGTGGTGTACTGTAGCTGGCAGTGAGTGTAAATGGACCTGATCGATAGAATGTTAACATCTTAGAGAATGGAATGGGATGATTGTGCCCGAAGACCTCCATTTCGCTAAAATAGTATGTAACAGAAATCAGCACAATATTTTCACATAAATGTTATTGTATAACATAATTGGAATGTGAAACTACATACCCTTCTTCGCCTTGAGTAGCATCCCATGTTAGTTTAAGTGGGTACGGTTGAATATCGGTCACTGAGAACTCGCGAACTCTTACAGCAGGACTTAGCATTGCACACTGAAGAGCGCAACCCCGAGCAACCGCTTCATCTTGATTTAACGTTGTGGACACTGGATGTTTAAATACTTCTTCTATCAATCGTTTAATAGCAGGAATGCGACTGGACCCTCCCGCTAATTCAACTGAATGTATATCTTCGAGTTTTAATTCTGTGGAAAACATTAAGCATTAGTAGAGAACTCGTAACCAATAATTACAATGAAAATTTGAACTCCAGAAAAAGCTAGAAGAACGTACTAGAATCTTCGAAGCATTGGCGCAACGTCGATTCCACTCGTTTAAACAAATGCGCGCACATTGCTTCCATGTTCTCTCGTTTCATCTCTCCGTGCACATCTTTTTCATCCATGAAACACTCGATGTTAAGAGGAAGCATCGTTGAATTAGCTGACATCTGTTTCTTCAGTTTTTCCACCTCTGCTAGTAATCTTACGTATGCACGCGGATTGGTGTGTGGATCGATATTGTAACGCGATTGAAAATCTTTACAGAAATATTCTGCTAAAATAGTGTCTATATCCCTTCCACCTAACTGACTGTCAGCAGAACTTGCTAGAACCTAAACATAACATTTTAACAATATTAATATGCGAGGATGCCTAATTTTTATTTTCTCGATTCGTGATGATTGATAATTAAAATTACTACTCACCTTCAGTTTACCCTTGTGGAATGCACAGATGCACACTTGCAAGCTTGCATATCCGCAATCAACGAAGACTACATTTCTTGGCTGTGCATCGGGCAGTGGCAAATCTTGTTTATAGATACCATAGCATAAAGCAGTAGCTGTTGTTTCGTTAAACAGTCGAAGCACATTTAAGCCTGCAATTCGTGCAGCGTCGAGCAATGCTTGTCGCTCGGCTTGTGTGAAATAAGAAGGAACAGAAATGACACAGTCATTGATGATAGTCTGAAGAGCAGTTTCAGAGATATCCTTTAATTTTGTGAACAACATTGCAGTTATCTGTTCCGGTGAAAAAATATGTTCATCTCCCAGGTAGTGCACCTAGAAATTTACAACTGAATGTAAGACTAACGTTTTATTCTGGTATTCAACGATTAACTGTTCTTATCATTATAATCTTGACTATACGAGTAATACACATGTGATTCATCGTGTTTTAACTGTTTCAAGGAGATATAAATAAGATATGAGTCTCCACAATATGAGAGTCCTGGCAAAATGCCCAGATTGGATCCAAGTAATATCGAAATGACATGGAATAATTATTTTTTGACTTTACAACTTACATAGAAAAAAGAAATCAATTATTTCATAAAGAAAAACTTACATGTATGCCGATACTCCCATCTGGCTGTGGAGTTACCTTAAAAGGTAACATTTTAAGTTCTCTTTGTACTTGTGGGTCGTTATATTTCCTACCCAATAATCGTTTAAACCCGTGAATGGTATTTTTCATGTTGGTAACCATCTGATTCTTGGCTGCTACCCCAAGAATTCGATTTTTCCCACTGAATGCTACACATGATCTAAAATCAATATTTACATTTGTTAATTTGATAAAAAAACATATACTTTAATTCCACACTATCGAACAAAGAAAATTCAACTGGAATAAGCAGCAGAATATGAATAATATGCAACTCCCATTCTATATGTATACATGTACTGCTTCTAGAATAATCTGCCCACATTGGAATTATCTATCTTTTTTCATTGGAGAACACAATATATGTATAAAAATTCATAAAACTATGAATTTATTATTCGTTAGTGCACTTAGCAAAGAGGCTTAGTTAAACGTTCAAGTTGTGATAGATAGAAACAATATGGAAAATTTTGGAACTTCATGCAGCATACATACATATAAAAAAAAATGTTATTTCTTTATATTAAAAAAAGCCAATAGGAAACTGATTAATATTTAAGCAAAATAGTGCGAGGATAGAATTAGTATATTATACACTCGACAAAAATAATAATTTCCAACTACCGCAATTGCTTTAACATTTTTATCTTTTGCCATATTAAATAAAAGGGATGCGAAGAAGAAACGCAATAGCAGTCTATTTATATTGTAATAGTATCCATATTATCAATCGACAACATATCGGAACAGAAAATATTCAAACAATTTTCGGCATGATTAATCAATTCGCGTAACACACTTTACTTATTTTCTGTACACAATGCGTACAATAGCGTTATGATAACGACCCGTCTTTATTCATTGCATCAATCCTTACGTAAATCGATTGTAAATTCCGACCAGCACGATTACACGGGAAACCGAATAAAAAGAAATAGCTTGTTCAGCAAAACTGTGGACTTTTTTGTACTTCTTAGTCATGTGAACGTATAAACGGGATGGTCAAGTGGATAGCATGCGTTGGACATAAATGGTAATGATCAAATAATTCCAATCGTACTTCGCACATCACTCGTACGATATTTAATCATTTACTACTTTTACGGTGTTTTCGTATTTATTTGCGTAATTTTTTGCAAGAAGTATCATGGGATGAGAAGGGCACACGAGACCGGTACACACCGGTGGCCTTGCGGCAAAGATACAAATTTAGGGAATGTTGATTAAAATGGCAAAACTTACGGTGTGCTCCGTAGGCTATAATCATTAGCTATAGTTTCAATGCCTCCCGCGCGTGCTACAGCCACATAACAGCTCTCGTTGCCGAAGTCAATTCCGATCACGGACATAGCAGCCATGGCCGATAGGCTGATTTCGCCAAGTTTTCTTTACGACACTAAACGGATTGTTGTGCTTCAATCAGATATTAAACGCTGATCTTCTTTCCGTAGAATGTACAAGCGATTACTAATCTCTTTTCAGGATGCACGCTTACAACTATCCTGTATGCTGGAATCCACGAGCTCGCTCGATTCTCGCTCCTCGTTCACGGAATTGTCCGCACAAAATACCCTTCGCACGGTAACTGCGATTACTTCGTTCTGCTAACTTCTACTGGAAATTCACCAATCATGGCGCTGCGGTAGTGGGCTGAGATTGGTCGATCGGTTGCTTTCGAACATTCTGGAATTATGCGCCATTGGAATCTTCCTTGCGGATACCGCGGACTTCGTTTCTCGAAGGATCGAAACTAACGGATCGATACACCGCGTATTTTACTGGAAAGGGTTTTCGATCAGTTCTTAAAATAGAGGATGGATGAAAAATAAATTGTCCCATTGTACTTTCCCTTTATTTGCCTGTCGCTCGGCAAGAATTTTGAATTTATATATAGCATGCCCCGTGCATGGGTGTGATTGGTTTGCTCGTCAATATGTCCCCGTTGTGAAACAAATTTTAAAATATCGTAATTGCTCCCGAATGTAAAACAATACAATTTCCGAAATACCGAATTAGCTAAAATTTTACGACGCCTATAGTAATAGTATACATAGGGCTAACACACAATACTTACATAAAATATTAGTAAACAGCCGTAAACACTATATTTCTCATATATTTTGCATTTGTGAAAAAGGCAAGTGAAATTGTTACAAATTTGTTGGAATTTATATAAAAAATACTTATTTACATGAGAAATAGTATTGCCTTTTTAAATACCCCGTTTGCATCATCGCGATTTCGCAAAAGGCTCATATCTCGATCTGCAGCGCTCATTGCAGGAGCATGATTTAAAGTGCTCTTTCGAAGTGGTACGATTAAAAACGTAAATGTAACGTGAATTACATTACAATATAATTGTAACAAATATTGGCCACGATTCAATGAAGTCGTATGTTGATACAGCACCAACAAGTAGATGATACAATTGTGCAAGATATAATCACATGTTTCGGACGTGGAGGCTATCGAAATTCCTACGAAATGTCACGTTTTTGTAATTTACGTATTTATTCGACTATAAAAAATTCTAAACAGGCAACGAATTCGTTAAACAATTCAAATTTGAGAGCAGCAGCCGAGTTAAAAAATGTACACTATCAAAATGGCAAAGGTTATACCCAACTTTGTTGGAGATATCAAAAACATATTTATCCATTGCATACATTTTTCGATATTTTAAAATCGAAGCAAATTCGCCCTTTGTTAACGAGGATCAGAATGTTATTGGACAAGTTTGATGTTAATTACGATAAAAGACGTTCCAGAAATTTAAACGTTATACTCTGTGGTATAGGTATAACGATAGCCCTTTGCGAAGCAAAGAATTTACACAGAGGTACGTTTTTTAAAAATATTAGTGATTGCACAAATTTATAATGTAATATATACTCTATACTTTTACAAATATTTTTATCAGAGAAACAGTTCTTCCGTGCTGCGAAAAATGGTAACATTTCAGAGTTAAAAACTGTAAGTATCAAGAAATATACACTTGCCACGCAGTGAATTAACAACGCATTGGGTTGCAGATTATGGACAGTGGAATTGATGTAAATACACGGCACCCATTAGGCTGGACAGCATTGCACCTTGCCGCTATTAATGCAAAGCCAGAAGTTATTAAATTTTTGTTAAAGCATGGTGCAAATGTTAACGCACAAGACGAATTTGTTAATATTTATGGAAGTGCTATAGAAAATGGATTGCATACATTGGATGGTATAAGATCAAGACTTAAATAACAATTATAATTAAGTATTTAAATTGTGTACTCACTATTATGAGGATTATAATTGTTATCTTATACATTTTTTAATTTTTCAGTGCTCGTGATAAGGGAGGAAGAGTTTGCTGATTTTTTAAACACCAGAGCTACCTTTAAGGGTTTCACACCATTACACTATGCAGTATTGGCAGACTCAAAAGCGTGCATAAAGGCTTTATTGGAGGCAGGAGCTGATCCGACGATAAAAAATGAGTCAGGATATCGAGCCGTAGATTACGCGAAAGATGGAGAAATCAAAGAAATGTTAATAAAACATGCTGTGAAATATGATGAAATAATGAGGGAAAAAGTACATACGTTTAAAGTCAAGCCTTGATATTTACATAGCGTTACTATTCATCTATATCTTTTAACAAATATTGCAAACAGGAAATAGAAGAACGTCGTAGGTTTCCGTTAGAGCAACGTTTGAAACAGTACATCGTTGGGCAAGATGGAGCAATATCCATTGTTGCATCCAGTAAGTTGTTTGTACGTAATCAGAAGTTTACATGTAAATGTATGTAGAGTTTGCAATACCATGATATGATCGCAGCAATCAGGAGGAAAGAGAATGGATGGATAGATGAAAAGCATCCCTTAGTGTTCCTATTCTTGGGTTCTTCTGGAATTGGAAAAACTGAATTAGCCAAACAGTTGGCTGCATATATTCATAAAAATAAACCAGAAGGATTTATTCGATTAGATATGTCTGAATATCAGGAAAAACACGAAGTTGCTAAGCTGATCGGAGCACCACCAGGGTACATATCATGCGAGATAAACCATTTAAATGTTACATTACGTAGATAATATTTTATTTCATTATTATATTTTTTTATTAGATACGTAGGTCATGATGATGGTGGACAATTGACCAAACTTTTGAGAAAATGTCCGAACGCAGTTGTCTTATTTGACGAAGTCGATAAAGCTCATCCCGATGTATTAACAGTTTTGCTACAACTTTTCGATGAAGTATGCTCATCTTTAGTATTGTAGATTACATTGAGCACACGAGATTGAAGCATTATTGTGGAACGATAATTTCAATTCTTTTCAGGGAAGGCTCACTGATGGCAAGGGGAAAACGATCGAATGTAAAAATGCTATCTTTATAATGACGTCGAATTTGGCAAGCGAAGTAATCGCAGAGCAGGCAGCACAGCTTAGAGAAGAGGCCCAACGCGTTTTGGAGCAGAAACGTGATAAAAGTTCGAACATCGAGGAGGATCCGGAGCACATTGAAATATCTCGAACATTCAAAGACGATATAGTATGTATTAATTTATCAAATACGTTTTTTATTTACTTCAAATGATCCAAGCTATTTATTTGAAATGTATATTTATAGGTAAGACCGATATTGAAAGCGCACTTTCGGAGGGACGAGTTTTTGGGCAGGATAAATGAAATCGTATATTTCTTACCGTTTTCCCAATCCGAGCTAATAAAATTAGTAGCAAAAGAATTGGAAGACTGGGCGGAACGTGCGAGAAAAAGGCACAAAATAGAATTAAAATGGAATAGGGAAGTCCTGTCGCTTTTGGCCGAGGGATACGATACTCATTATGGGGCACGTTCTATTAAATACGAAGTAGAGAGACGCGTTGTTAATCAATTAGCTGCTGCTCACGAACGAGGTCTACTTGGTATGCAAATCATTTTTGTCATGATATAATACTTTCGTGTTTCCAATTTTTAATGATATATTTTTTTTAGAGAAAGGCTGCTGTGTATTGCTCAAAGTCAAATGGCATGAAAATGGTGCAAATATCGCGTTATCAATAAAACATAAAGGAGCCAAAGATTTTGTTGATATTTCTAGTGCAGATAATTTATTGAAAAATGTTAATTGTCTACTTTAATACCGTGGATGATTATACTGGATAAACGATTTCAGTAAATATAAGGAATGTATTATAGTTTGATCTCACAGTACGCATAACTAAACAGTTCAAAACGTTTTGTATTATTTATTGAAGAACAAAAGCAGTCTTCGTAAGTATATATGATTAATATTTTGCGACAACATTGAGTTTTGTAATAAAGCGAGGTGTGAGTAAAGAGTATATACACGTTACCTTTGCCTTTTTCTTATCCCACAACGAGCTTGAATTTACGATTTTCACGGAAATAGGTAACTCTTTATTTTAAATCGGATCATAAGGATACATCACATGAAAATATGGATTACATTTCACATTTAGGATACATTTTATATTCTTTAATAACGCCGTAAGACAAGAAAGACATCCCCGAAATCTTAGGAAAAATCAGTTGCGGAAACTGTTTCTCTGCCTTGCTTACCGGTCACATAGTGACACAGTAAATCTTTCGTTCTACGTTTTTTCTACAGTAATACTAGTACTGTGCCAATTATTTTTCTGGGAGTCCAGAAATGTTTTTCATCATACTGGGCGGGGCAAATGCAGGTCCGACAACAGGGTGTCTACTTGCGTTAGAAATTAGCTGAAGTACAATCGACGCGTGAGATCATTATTGAAATTCGCGCATGAAATTCTGTGTAAATAGAAATCGTGATATAGATGTAACGCTTACAGAGGATCTGTTTTATAATTTATGGTAAACCGTGGAAGTTTTAATAATCATTACGTATCGTCACAACTATTATGTATAGTTATATGACAGAGTGCTGAAAGCGCGTTTTTCTTCACTAGACACCCAACATGATTGTTCATTACGACGGTATACATATAAGAACATCTTTATACATATATGTATATAATATGTATATGTGTATATATATGTCTTTTTTAAATATAAATACCACGTACCGTGAGCAGTACGTAAAATATAATAGAAATACTGTTAAGTATATAAGTTAAGCGTACGATTCGGACCGCGCTCGTGCAATTAAGCGTTTATTCCCAACAAACCTTTGTCATTTTTCCTTTACGTTTCACGTATTTAGTCATATACCGACATTTTGTAAATATATAATATATATTTATACTTATTTATAACGTATTCAACGAGGATCAACATTTAATTCATATCTCTTCTTCGTCAAGATTTCAATTAACGGATCTGAAACATTTATCACGGCAATACACGTATGTATATACGAGTTTAAAATATTTTATATGTACGGCAGGCTTCTTAATTGAATCCCCTTTAAATAACAATAAATAGATCTAAGCTCTGGGTGCTTTCAAAATGATCAGTACACAATTGATATGACGAATTTTGGTCGGAAATGTTTACTTCTTTTTACTCGGCTTGGGTTACCACCGCTTTACTCTGTTTCCTTCGGATAAATCAGAGTTCGCTACTAGTTTACAGAATCTCATTTTTGTTCTGTCTTCATTGGTATCGCGTCTAGGAAAATTGTAAAAGAGAACGTAAGAAAATCGTAAAGCTGTGTATCTGTCTTCAGTCGAACCGGAAGATCGGTGTGACATTCCGCTTTTGAATAAAAATTTCCTGATAACAGCATACGCGATGCTTGTTCGCATTCTTTCTGTTGCTGCTCCTAACAATCGCAACAAATTACGACATTAATGATGATACGGTGGCTAGCTTACTATTTGTATCGGAGGATAATCGTTTTCGTTAGGCTCTCAGTTCGTTTGTAAACTATGTAATGTGCATGGCTCGTTCCTGCACGCCTATCTCTTCTTTGAGGTCAGCTTTGTTGCATAGTACGGGACTTAGGCCTAGGAAGTATGTTGTTATACATATGTACGTATATACCTCGTTTCTGCAGCGGCCTCATACTTTTTACAGTAAAAATCATGTACCTTGGAAAAAATGTTATTTCCCAGATTGTTTGTCGTCATTTCTTTCTATGATCGATTTATAATTACGACTCGGATCAGTGTCTAGACATTTATCCTGGTATTACCTAGAGGAAATAATTCCACGTGGTCTTGTAAAATAAACCAAGGTGTATCACTCATTGTAAGAAGTACAATTATCTATTATCCCGTGCATTCTCGTTACTGCGGATAGAACAGTTATCTTCGTGATTATTTAGCCTCCAGCAAAAACGAGTTACATAAAAACAGCGTATGTAGATGTGTATGCCTCTGTGCGTAGTTGGCGAAAACGGGACGATTGCTTCCTCCTTCGTGCAACGTGAATTTTCTTCAGAAAATACACCTTTACACGCCTCGATTACCTTCCAAATTAATAAATCTCTTCCTCTCACAATTAGTACGATATCATTCCTTTTATGTAAGACCATTCTCGATCGAAGGTTACGGTGAACTTACGGAAAATCTGGGACAGCGAAATATTAACACTTAACGGACGGGTTGTTTCTTTCTCGGTTTCCGGGCATTTTTTAAATCAACACTATTTCTGATAAACTTTGACAAAGTAACAAAAACACTTTGCGTAAGCGTTTTACACAGTTCAAAAGTTACGCAAAAGCGTAAATCTATGTGGCTCGTCCTAGGAAGTCAGAATGGAAAAACATAAACTTACATGATCCGTCCACGGAGCGTCAATAGGTTCAATTTGCGTTTAAGGGTCATAGATTCTTCAAATTCGATGAAACGGGAAACAACGGGTCTTCGCGATTTTCTTGTTCGTCAGTGGTCTTAAGTACATTCGTATACCTAAGCGGTTTCACATATATGTATAACATAATATGCTACTATTGTTTACATATATCGTTTACCATTGATTTATCCTATGCTCTCTGATTGCACTTCGGCGTCCGAAAACTAACAACAAAAAAGTAATTGGGACGTGTCCATGTTCCCGTATTGTAGTCACGTTTCGTTGCGCGACGAACAAATCTCCATACACGATTTCTTTTTTTTTTCTTTTTTTTAATGCAACGTGTGCCACATGGGAATGGTTTTCCTCGGTGATTGAGTCATGTGCAGCCAGTGCTCTCTTCCTTGACTTCCGTTCCCTTCCGTTCCAGAAAGGGCTCCCGTTGCAGGACCAATGATGCAGGAACCGACGATCACGTTTCCGCCGATGAACTCGTTGCTCGAGTCCATCACGCAAACCTTGCAAAAATTCAGTGGTTTCGTTATAGCTCCCTTTTCCCGCCCCTACAGGTGTAAGTGTGGTGCAGATTCTTTCAAAAAAGGTGCCGTCGATTGACGAAAATATCAATGGGTTGTTGGCGATCGGATGGGCGAACGTGGAATGTTGCATGTAACCCGATTACTGTGTTCAATTCTTCTCCGCATTTGACCTTCTTATCGATCGTGATAGCGGGTTGGATATCCTGGGTCCGATGCAAAGTGAATCACAACTCGTCCATGTGCTTTAGAATTGCAGTCGATTGCAAAGATTGCTGAGCGCAATGTATATTTTACGTAATTGCATTCGCAGCACTCGAACGAACAGTGAATCACCGTGATACACGAGATATTGATCAACTTATTAATAATGTCGTCCTAAAACAAGGGAGATACGATCCGACTTAAAATTTAATGAAAATAAGAGAGCAAAAGTATAGTAGAGATATGAATCATGCAGTAAGATCACATAATCGATGAATTATTTGCTAGAAAATATTTGCAAGCCAGTGGGAATAAGTCTCATTCATTTCATATCGTTGTTCCGTCTGTGAACTTTCGGGGAAACGGGTGAAGTCTCATCGATATTCAGCCTACACATGTCGCTCGTCTACGAAGGTCGCCCCCACATTTTTCTCGTTTTCTCTACTTCAGGGTGAATTTCTTGGATGCAACTGAACACGCTCGTCAGTGGCCGCGACCGACATTCTGCAAACTCGCTACGCAAACACGCGATTTCAATGTAAATACACAGAGATCTGTCTATGACGGGCGGAATAGGGCTTTGCTTTTCGTTTTCAATGGTACAGAGCGTAGAGAGCTTAGCTAACGATTCGTGTTACCGTGTCTACCTTTCGAAGGAATAAGCGAAAACGTGTACGCTAAAATTGCTGGAGAAACCACCCCACGTGGATTCCGGTCCTTAGAAATTGCTCTGCGAGGCCCTGTAGCCGACCCCCTCACGCAAATCGATAGCTTGTAATAGATGGAACTCGTTTACAGTCAGCGTATTGCGTGTTCTCGTAAAAGACGCCGTGACAAAGGAATTTTACGTTTTGCAGAAAGTGTAATCATCGATGTTCTGCTTTTCTTTTTTCACGTATCGAAGCGAGATGTTCAAAGAAATTAAGAAATAAAGAATTCAAAAAAATACATATTCATGTATCGCAGTTATTCAGTTGACTTTTTATAAATGAATCGGCGTGTTTTAATTAAAAGCGTATCATATATCACGCGCCTCTAGTTAATGAACAATTATAATATTAAAGTACCTACAATACGTTTCCAACATGCGTTCGAATTTTCAGCTGGCAGAATTATTATTCTATCTCTTGAGCAATTTTCGACACGTGGAAAGAGGAAGAACTGGGAAGGGAGAGTATTACGTTTGCTGGCATAAAATTTGAAAATTAAATTTTTTCACGCCGAAGAGATCGTGCTTTTTTCTCTCTTGTTATGGAAGCGTATAATATGGTTTAATCATGGAATCTCATCTCCCTGGATTTTTGTAATGCATATCAATTCGCGAGCAACCAATTTAAGTAAGATTTCGAGCTCGCGCAGTATCTGAATGCGTGAAGGATCAAGTGTTCTATCCTTGAATGTAGCATTAAAAACCACTTTTGAGTTAATTATTTCAGACAGAAATATTTAGTTATTCCCATTCAGCGTGTTCCCGCGTAATGAAATTAATTGGAAAGAACGAACTAAAAATTACTGCCTCAGATGAAGTCATAATGTTGGCAGGTTTTGTGAAAATTATATTTGCTTCCGGATATTCTTTAATGAAAACTTTTAAGCACCGCGATTGTCTGTTGCAGTTCAGATTTTCCAAAATAGAAATATTCTCCATTCTCTATGTACTAATTTTTGTGCACGTTTTATCCGGTTCGATGAAAAATGATGAAGTTAATGTTCACATTACAATCGATATACTGATCGGGGAACGAAAAAAGCTTGATTAGATGATAGACGTTCAAAGGTATTTACCTCGATGGCTGACGATGCAAGGGAGCTGGCAGGAACGTTAAATGACATCGCCTCGTTCCAAACTGGACTGGTCGTCGCTTTTCTTACTGCAGTTTTCTTCTTCTTCACCCTCTTCTCACCGCAAAGGAGATTTACTTTCACGAAGGAGTCTAAGGTTTCCTTCTCCTATGCAACATCAGAGTCATGCCATGCATGTGGAGCATTAAAACGTGTAAATACATTTTTTGTTTTGTTTTTGAGTAACATAAAATCGTAACGATGAGCGAGTAACAAGAAAAGAGGACAAAGGAAAAAGTAAGAACAGCAAAGCTTTTATCAACGTTAATGCTACTCACTATTTAAAGTTATCCGAATATTAAAATTAATTGTTAACTGAAGATATTATTTGGAACAATAAATTAAATAGAACAGTGATATTTATTTAACGCGTTTATAAAGTTAAGCTCTAGCATAAAGAAAAACGTACGGGCAGATTCGTTACCTGGGGCGGAAACAAATTCCTCGCCTTTAGGATCAGGACTGTTAATCGTTCAGCACTTGGTAGATAAGACAACGATAGTAGAACTTCCTGAATTTCTTCCGGCGGTTTTCGTTCACGTTCAATCTCTCCCCAAACTTCCTCGGTCGATGTAGGGGAGTCCAAGCACAAAATATCCAGCGGTACTTTGACGGTACCTACTACATCGTTTCTGGAGAAACGATCGTAATCGAGCACCTGTTCAATAAAATAATTACCATTAAATTACATACTACCTTAGTTTATCTAATGCTTTACTCATTAGAAAGATGTAGCGGAGCTAAAGTTATTATTTATCAAACGGATCAAAATATTTTATACATACATATAAAATATTCTATGGATATGCGAATGCGTGAATTAATAATGCACTTATTAATTGCCTGTAAAACCAGCGTCCTATCCTGAAGTTCGTCGTTGCTGACAGGGAACTTGAATTGTTGATCGAAGAACGGGTTCGCCTCGTTACGATGAATCTGTGTCTGCCGTTTCCTCGAATCCACTTCAGGGTCGAGCGTCAGCTTCACGTAAGGATCGTTAAATCCTCCTTGATCACTTCCAGCCAGATCGTGCGCCTCGATCAAGTGTACATGCAAATCCGACCGATCGAAATCGTATTTGAATCGCAAATGCAGCCGACCCAAACTCTTTCCATGTCTAAAATTACATCCAACACGAAGATACGCGTTACTCGAGAAATCCTTTTCGTACGTTTTCTACTTAATAATAACATCCGTCCATTTTATTCATCCTGTGGTACGAATTCATTCTATTTCGCTCCTAAAAAAAACTAATGCGTAAAGCAGCTTCAATAATTAACTGCTTCAATGATAATTTTGGTAAAATTTAATTTGACGTAACTGCAAAGACTTTCACTCTCTTGAAAATAATATAACAATGCAGCGGAGCAATTATTTAAATAGAATAGTAATATCCGTCAAAGCTATTAATGTAACTATATATTTTTTTGATTTCCTATTGATATCCAAACAATTATGGTGTGGTGTAATAATTCAGCTATAAAATCGAGCCGGAAATGCACGTAATTATCAGTAATTTTCATTCCATCGTCACTGGTTCGTACATTTAACGATAATTATGCACATGTATAATAGACACACTGAAATTAATAGACGTAGCAATACGAAACATTATTGTGCACCTTGCCATTGGCCAGTGCAAGGGGATTAATTATACGCGTGTCTCATGTGGGAACCAAATAAAATCTCTGGCTTTCGTATCCGATTGCCATATATATCCGGTAATTCAATCCTTTCAAATACTATGCGTATACGGGCAGAAATGGATCGAGATGTAGGTCACCGAATAATATTTCCTTCAAGTGAACCAAAGTTGTGTTCCCCTCCCCGATCGTACGAGAATTTCATTTGTATCAGGCGGAAAATTACGATCGAGTTGAATCAAATGTAGTGGGAACAATTACGATTTACTTGATTGCAGACCATGTTGAAATGTCTATTGACATAATTGGGAGGAAGAGCTCTTGCTCATTCGTAGCTTACTTTTTGCACTTTACCAATGAAAAAACAATATAATATTGGGCAAATGTGAAACGTACCCGCGAGACTTGAGATAAATCGGACCGTCCCTTCGCTGGTACAGATCGGGTTGTATGGAACCCAGAGGAGAAGCAGGAGGCGGTGGTCCACCGTCGCTTATTCATAGAAAAACATTAAATTTGAAACTATAGTGACAATGGTACGCGTTCGTGTTAAATAATTGTAGTTTAATTGAGCAGAAGTAGCTAGTAGTCATTTTCATGCAATAATGAACTGATTTCATATGACTTACCCAGCGGGGACGCGCGATGGTGGAATAAGAAGAGGTGAAAGACTTCGACCAGCTGCTCTGGATGCTCCGTAGGCAACGCTTATCGAGGAACCACCGCTCACACCTGTTGCCAGAGACGATAGAGAACTCTGAGAGGGTGATGCATTACTGCTCAAAAGGCTTCCGGTGCAACTGGCGGGACTCCCACACCGAGCATCTAAGGATGCTGCTCGTCCAGGCGAAGGTGATCTGTGTTTAAGAATGGTGTCCGAGATGCGAGTGAATTTTCTCTCTTTTACAATTATAATATTGAAGGTGGTATCGTACTAGGATACGTATATGTTAGTCACTAATTGTAAATATACATAATATACCACCTTTAACATTCGATTGTATCATACAATCTCTTAGCATAGACAATTTTTGTAAATATTTTGATTCGAGAAAGTTCAACTGCATGGTATTTAATGAACAGAAATTTGATCAAAGCTCGTCGAACTTTTCGTGGAGCAGCTTTGTTGAATTAAAAGTTCATTAAACAGTCATTCCTGCTCCAGAGCAATTAACAGGATGCCATATGAGTTTCGACTAAAGCACGGATGTTTGCCTGATATCGTTTAATAATTCTAATCGAAACGCTCGTTTCGAAACTTTTGTGTTACACACAACCGGGTAGATATTAAACCGTGTGTTACACGTGTAAATTCGCAGCTATCTATTAAACACAAGTGAACGGACACGAACGGTCGCCAGTCTATGGAACACAACCAACGATGGTACCTCATGTCGTGTGAATGAATTGCTTCTCCTAATTAATAGACCCCCTACTATTTTGTATCACTAGTTGCATTCTGAATTTCAATACATGATTAAAAAACAAAGTGCTAGTGGCTGGAATTTAAAAAATGTTTCAAGTCGAGTCACCACGAATTCTTTGATAACCGAAAGTAGGTATGAAAGTCTTTTGCTTTGGTTTGTGCACTGCTACGACAAGAAAAAAGCACAAGGAGAGTACAGCGTTGCATCACTATTTTTCTCTACTTAAATATTTGCACGCGAGTTTCTAATGCTTTGATATTTGAAAGTCTCTCCTAGTTTTCTTGCAATGTAGAACGTATCGAAGTCAGTATTCAGTTTGAAGTGCAACAATAATTCAAGTGTCTCGTTAATCGGATTTACGGGCAAATCACGGTGTTGGAATTGTGATGCAGCGAGTTTCCGCAGCAAAGCGATTCTCCGGTGTGGCCTTAGTCCGAAACAAGCGACTTCATTTTCACGAGAGGACCGGGGCACGCGTACACCTGTTTGCTCGTCCTGGTTACACAAACTACTGTTTCGTGGTTGTTTGAATTTGCCCAATTACTTTCTAACAGGCGAAGTTGATATCAGTTCGGAGCAGAATGAAAGCAGAATGGTGACAGTAAACAGGTGTGCTCCTTTCACGAAATATGGATAATTAATCCCAAATTACCTGCCTGTCGGTAGATGATTCTCTTTTGTCTTTTGTCTTAATTGTCTTTAACGCTTAACTGGAGCAATTTTCATATAACAAATTTTTCCTAATTCTTTCTTGTAAATTGTCTGAACTAAATACATATAACGAAATGTCAAACCTCGAACTTCTGCTGGGCGGATAAGAGGAAGCAGCGTGCAGAGGATCACGATGATGATGGAATCGGCCGTCCGTGCCGAAGGTTCGAATTTGCGTTAAAGGAGCTCGGTGAGCAGTAGACGATGGTCCAGCGGCGCTTTCCAAAGAGCTCTGCGAACTCACCGACGAATTCCTCGTGAAGAATCGGCCCATGCTTCCGGCGGATCCTCCGCTACCGCCCGGATAGCTTCGACTTTGATGTGGCAAGCCTCCTGCTTCGGGAGGAAATTAATCGACTTCGTGCGACAGCAGAAGAATTATCATCGTGACAACTAGACCCCGGATTTTTATGCATTTATGGAAAATTTAAAGACGCAAAATTAGACACATTGCGCATATTCTGAAAAAATATACAAAATATCCAAATTATTATGCTCTTTATGACATCTAGTAAGTGAAATAATTTTCTATCAAAGTTCCACTTTTTTTTTACTACACTCTCAAAAATATGAATTTGCATAAAAATCCGATGTCTAGTAACAACTAGCTGGATGGGCTCCGCAGGGAAAGCTGCGTTATGAACTTCGTTACTATCGCCCGTCAATTTCTTTCTAATCTACTTTACACAAGCAGCCCGCGTTACTCTACTATAATTTTATATCGATGAGCAATTTAGAAGCGTCACACAGATCATGTATCTACGGAATTAGAATTTGGATCGATCAAAGGGTTTGATCGATGAGTTTCATTTTCGTTTTGTGATTTTTGGACGAATGGGACAGATAAGAATTGTCAGGTTACATGTGTGACTAATTTAAAGTCTCTGTCGATAGCTGATATTTTAAATAAACACGGGTTGCACGGTTTTGGTATAGAAAAGATTTTATACATATACGGAGAAAATCTTACCTGATTCGGTTACCACAGAAGTGCACGGTTGCACCGCATGTTGCTCTTTTGGAATATTAAATTCCTGTAACAAAAGAGAACCTATTAGAAAGAGAAATTGTGGTTTATGAACGATATTAGCTTTTCGAAATAAAAATTGATACAGTAATACATGAAAAAACCAGCGTGATGTTTTTAAATCTCCGTATCGTGGTATTATATTCCAGCCACATTTTTCAATTTATTTAAAAGATATGAAAAATATGTCTGTAAAATTAATTAATAATCCTTTCATCGATAAACCGACTCCTTAAAAAACAATCACGAAGTAGACTTATATAAATGGGATGAAGAACACAGGTATCCTGCAACAAATTATCCCAAAATTTATGCTCCGACGTACACAAAGAAATTTTATTTTCGAAGTAAGCGTTCCATGTCCACGCGTGCAGCGTGTTTTTACAAAAACAAAGGCGCTCTTGCACCGGATTTATTGGTTTCACAAACCAGGTTAGTGGAGTGTAGAAAAAGGAGAAAAACAAGGAATGAAAAGTATAAAAAATAGATGGAACGCCCGTATTTCGATGTAGCGTAATATCGTTTGAACGAGTCGCAAAGCTGTCGCTCAATTTTCACCAAATCATTCGAATCGGTGAACTTTCGCCGAGCTATTTCCTGTTTTTTGGACTGAGTCCTGTTGGTGAACGCCACAAGGGAGACTATTTATTTGTGATTTCGTAATTAAAAATGGCCGGCAAATATGTATTTAATCGGCCGGATATATCCGGCGTGTTTGACCTGGGTCGATGAACCTGTTTTTCGGATATTGGAACGAATATATTCGAGGCTGGGCGAACAAAAACATTCAAATTCGTCTGGCTCAACCCTGCGTTTTATGGAAATAAAACAAAGTCACGGTTTCTATAATATTTAGCTTTAGAAATGAAATCGCAGAAAGTTAACGTGAGAGATTTTTGATAAAATAGGTATTATGAACAACTATTCCATCAGCCAGAGTAAATTTCGAGAGAGTGAAATGCAATGCAAGCACATTTATGATGTTTAAACAAACTTCAGACTTTATTTAATTTTATTGGAATTTTAATTAACTGCGATATCGGTATTACATTTCGCCCAGCGAGGAAACAATGTTGGAGCAGTACGGTTACCCTGTCGGATGTTCTATTTATTTTTTACGTGAACTTAAGCGAGCATTTCCGCGAATACGTAAATATTTGAACGCAATTTTGCGTTGGAATCTGTATACCAGGTAAATACCGAAATATCCAATCTTTTAAATTCGTTATCCGCGATTCTGTATGCACGCGGGAGTAACCGAGATCGTATTTCGAGGGATAATAGCTGTTTGACCAAGCTTCTGGAAATTCACAACGAGGGGAATGGGGAGGGAAAATATTAGAAATTGAAAAAAGTGTGATTCTTTTCTAACATCTCGGAAACGGACAAGTCCGTTGATTACCCCCGTAAGCTGCTATTATCACGCTTCATTGTGACACATTGCAGAGAATTATTTTCATACTCCGCGCGGTGTCCGCCTCTGTTCGCTGTTTATGTCTTTTCTCACCGTTTTACCTTGCCCCAATTCCTAGCAGAGTGCAGGTATTTCGTCGCATTTTGGCACTACCAAAGGACGCACACACTTTGTAGGTTTCCGTGAAACAACAATTGCAACGGCTGAATCGCTTTGGACTTTGGAATTTGGCGTGGTAAAAGGAAAATGGTATCAATTCTTGATAAATATTTTGAAAAGATAGAGTTGAAGATGATACACCTGTAAGAATTACTTTTTAGTTTAAAATTGTTTCTCGTGGAAACCGCAATTGCAAAATGAGAAAATAATTACGGAATAAAAGAAGCCGTTGGATGTATTGATCGGTCGAGGAGTGACTTAATTCTGCTTGCCAACCGAGTGACGGCGGTTAAAAAAATGCTCCGGTTTGTCGACAATATGTAGTACATTAACTTTTAAGATGTTTGCCAGGACTCCAATTCCAGCAATCGGATTCGTGATAAGAATTCGAAGGGTGGTCGTGTGTCACGCAATGGAATATACTTGTATTATTGTACGTTCACTGCGCTTCAGAAATATTTCATTTCACGTGATTTATTGCTTTCATGGTAAAAGATTTATTCTTATTTATTCATTGTACCAGAATTTACATTTACTATATTTTTAAAGTGCTTGAAAGATTTTTCCGACGTTAAATCCACCGGAAATAACAAAACATTAAGTTACCCTCCAGCATATTTTTGAAACTCGATTGTATTTTCCAAAGACTTCACCGTTCAAATGTGGCAACTTTTGTTCTACCATGTGGAAAAGCAACAATAACCGAGAAGCACGTGCGAATGAGCATTGTTAAGCACCCTAACCGGAACATAAGACGCTCCTTGGCCAAGGAAATGGGATAAGAACTTGAAACGACGGGAATTGTTTCACCCTCGACTTGGAAGGCTGTTCACTGTTTCCTTATCGTCGCCCCAAGTAAATTTTAACTGGCCTGCGACTTTTATTACGGTTCGGTTGCGATACATTCAAACTTTGGTATCTCATTATGCAAGACCCGTGGCCCTACCTTGCTTCCAGTTTCTCTTTTTTAACAACTTTTATAAAATATGGAAAATGGACCTTATGCTTGTTTCACGATGTAGACAGGAAACGTGATTTTATATTCTACGTACGTATATTCTTCGGAGTTCGGCACGAAACTCGAGGAATATTGTGTTATTTTTAAACATCAGTAAAATATTCTCTTTGCTCTCAGTGTTCTTTAGTTAAAGATAAATTTTAATAAAAATTCTAGTAAATAAATAATAAGAAGAAGGATCCAAAGCATATTAAAGTAAGAACCAGCAATGATGAAGCAGCAGATTCTAAATAATATATTTGTACTATGCTAAGCTTCTGTATCTTAATTTTTTTATACCTGAATCTTTAGCTAAAGTTTCTCGATGAAGACTTGTTTCCCTTGGAAAAGTTATGCTCCAAGGAGGCGAAATATTTCGGTACTCTAATTTTAATACGCTTTACTTAGAAACTCCTTTCTACTTTTCCTTACACAAGACTTTTTCCACGTTGCTCACAAAGCACCTTAGTAGGTTTCTATTTTTATGTTGTTTTACTTTATTTCTACGACTAAGTTAGGAATAAGAGTATTACACTTTTCTCGTCCCTTTTCCCCTTGTACGAACAGCTCTGGATACCGGAAAATACAGGTTCGTGTCGTGGTTTATTCGAGAACAAAGTTCTCGTAGCAATAATGTCTGGTAGTAAGCATTTCGAGGATACGCTCATTTCTCAGAATAAAACCCTTCTATTTTAACAGAGTGACAGCGTGAGGTTAGAAAACTCTTCTAAACGATAATACATCGAAGTAAATACCACCTTTGAATATTAATTTCGATGTGAATAGCTGATATTGAGAATAATCGAGCGATACAATCACGCGTCGCTCTGATTACTTATCGCCGACCGAATCGTTCGTTTTTCGTTTTATTAATTAATTCCGAGTGGCACATAAATGTTGCATAATAACGGTGCAGTTAATAATGTTAAAGTGAGTCCAGGCCAGAGCTAGGTGGATAATGAAATTTCGGATCAACGACCGAGCGGTCGTCGCTTGGTGGCATGGGCTAAAATACTGCGCCCTAGGCCTACAATACCAATGATGCTTTCAGCACGCCTAATTGAGAGCGGCAATACATTTCGCGTATGTAACAGTGGAAATTACGTTGTGCCGACACACTGCCTCCAGAAGAGACAATCCAAATTTCAGTCCTCGCCACTCTGGGGTATTAGCTGCACTCTCGATATTCCATGCTTTTACAACGAAGGAACTGTCGCTATCAGCCTTCGCGGTTCACTTTGCCTAATCGACCGATGCGAACAGATTCCAATTCAGAATTAAAATATCATATACGTGCTATTTTATGGACGATTGATATTTCACAGAAGGAATTCGATTAATACCTCTTAACATAGAGAATTGAATCGCGAACCATTACAGCCCCTTATAATGCTTTTATTGACTTTGACACCGCATATGATTTTCTTTAGATGGAGATAATTCATCATTGTAAAATTGTAATGGTAATTCAGCTTAATTTTCATCTAATTTCTCGTTTCGCGACCTTGTGCCTCAGGAATTGATGCTCCGGTTGGCCCATCCATCCCAGAGCTATTATGTATAATTCCAAGTGCAACGCGTCGATCTGATAATCTAATTATGAAGATTAGGAAGTGACGTCCTGATCGAGCTATCTGTCGGTTAAGGTCATGCGAGGTGGAAGCGTTTCCACGGGATTCGGCTCGAGTGCCAAGGGAACCAATCGTTACAAGATAGAAATAGAATTATCATGAGATATTAGGTAAAAGACTTATCTTTGATTTACATCAAAAGACCTACAAATTATATTCCTCTGCTTACTGTTTCTTAACGAAAAGTTCAGTTTATTAACTTGGTCTGATTTCATTGAAGAATAAAACGAATTCGGAGATCGCAAGTATCGTGACTAAAAAAAGTTCTCGACAAAAGAAGAAAGCTGATTCCTGTGGGTATTATAGAAAATTGAACAATCGACATGGAAGCCACGAGGAAAGCTGTTATCTAAAATGTGTCAGGGTCATAAATTCGTCACCATTCGAGGTCTCTTTACCATAATAACTTGTATTTTTCCTTTCATTCTTCTGTTTCCGATAAAAATTTCGACCAGCGTCATAGCAGCGTAACGAATGCTAGCAGCAATTGCTTTCTTTAAATTGCTATCAAGTCAAACTTTACGAAAAATAGATAAAATAAATAGGCCCTTGACTATTTATTTAATATTATGTACCCTTCTTTTTCTTAACGTCCTCAAACTTTTTCTTAAAATAGGAATGATTGTTTAGCACCTTTCGCGCCACTCCGAGGAGCAATTTGCGACAGTCTATTCCTATGATCGATTTGGAAAACGGATGACCACCGAAACGATGGGGCAAAAGCGTACGCCGAAACGGTAGTCCGCTTCTTCCGGGTCGAGGTCGTGTGGTCCACCTCAAAGGCCACTTTCCGATACGGTTTGATCCTTTAGTTTCAGCTGTTAATCGCAACATTCTGTCTTCGATTAAGCCCCCGTTCCTCCACCGATCTAATTCCACGGCATTTATGAAACGTTACCTGTCCGTACTGGTGTCACCTCGCCCCTGACCTGTAATCAATGGCCCGAAAGATTTTCAAACTAGGGAATTTCAAAGTGGAATTTCTCTGCTCAATTTTCATTACGACGTTGAAAGGTACACTGAAGGCTTTTCATTGAGGGTTGCGTGAATTTAAGTAAGATGTGGTTTGTACACAGATAAAGCGCAGATTTATATGGAAATGAAATTCTAAGATGTACGCCTTTTTATTAGTGTATCTGAAACTGTAAAACTTTGATGGTAGATATAAAAACGAAATCATGCCATTGTATGTTTTGCCATGTTTCATTTCTCCCGCATTTTCCGCGGTGCAGTTGAATCGAAAAATCCTTTCATACACGGAGTCGCTGTTTCAAACCGATCAAAGTTTAGATTCCTTTCTGCTTCGTTCTGCGTATGGATTTCATTAAATTTCCATCGCATACACTGGAATTTATCATCATGCAAAGATCGGTTGGGTTTAGATGACTCTACAAACTTATTCTGTGGGCGTTATTGAAAGCAAAAGACAAATAATATATCTATTTTAATCATGAGTTCCCTTTGCGAAGGACTACTTTAAAGTCTTCAGCATATCATAGCTGTCGCGTGTCTAATCTGCATCGCAGCAAATCGCGTAATGTTTTCATAGTAAATACATATTCATAATTTTCTATAATAATGCGAATCGATTAGCACTAGAACCAAACGAGAAACACTCCTGGCGCACGAAGGTGCACTTTGTAACAAGTTTATCGCGTGTTTCCCTCAGTCTTGTCCTACACAGCGAGCAAACACGACAGGTCGTAATCATTTGATTGAGCGAACCGTATTCAACCTGCATCCCCTGAATCACCTGTCTCTGTACCTGAAAGGGGTTCGTCTTCCAATCAATCTATTTCGACTTCCTCGTATTCATAGCGGCCTATCGATTGACAGAGTGAAACCGCACATGGAATCGATACATGGAACAATTATTATTGTTCTATCATACAAAGACGAGTTAAAAATAATTTAAAAATGCAGAATCAGCGACTTTACCCTTATCAGTGATATCATTACCAATATAACCGATGAAATTATGATTTCATTTCTTCGAACACTTGAGTTTCAAGTCAACTTTTTATCAAAGTATATGTATACTTGAAAGAATACGAAACCCACTAGAAGTAAACTAAGAAATCCATCAGAAACGCCCCGCTGTCTCCATCGTTTCTAATTTCTCGCAGGAACGGTCGGTCGGTCGTGCCATTAAACGCCAAGCAAGCATATAGTTTTCTCGCATAAATCAACACGCGATATTCTAAAATCGATGCCCGCAACAATGTTACGCGACATTGGTTCCCAATTCGCAGGTTCCTTCGCGAAGGAAAGTCACAGAGGCGGTGGTGATTCTCTTGTCGACAAAGTTCCCGACATTACGAAGTTATCCGTAAAATCCAGTCGAAAGGTGTAGAAAGTATTTTCGTCGGTCGTGGTCCTTGCCGATCTGATAGAAAATTCCGATACACCCTCTCGTCGCTGGAGAGTATCGAATAATGGGTTAAAGAGGAGAAAAGAAGTAAAAACGCGACGAGAAGAGGGAACGGAAAGCGACAAAGGAAAGAATAAAAGCAGAAAGTCGTCGTTCGACGGGAATATACGTCAAGTCTCACGGCTCGATCATAAACCGTCGACGATCGTGTTTCTGTCAGCTGCTTCAATGCCAATTAACCGTGCTCTTCCATTTCTCTCCGAGTGGAAAGCATCGATCCGCGAGGCGAATAGCGAGTACATCGCGATCGACTAGGCGGCCTGCTTGGCGGACTTTAATTAATCGCGCCTGACAATCATTGCCTGTCGTTCTTTAAGTTCTCGCCAACTGAACGCGATCCTTGGGAGGGACCAAGGACAGCTTTCGATCGCCTTGCAGTTAATTCAACTCCCAATATTTCGTAAGTGGAATAAATTGTGCAATCTTAAAGTGTCCCGCTCCATAGGATTCTGTTTCTAAGTAATAGGTACCTACAGAAACTTGGATCGAAAATTGCGTTTACGAGAATATGCACTCTGTACGATACAATCTCGAAACACGCGACCTGGGCGAATAGATATTTTCTACAGCAACTAATAGTTTCTATAAGGTGAGTTATAATCTAATTTGTCGTGGCATGTTTTCGTCGCCAACGGGGCAGAATGTTCGGGAGAATTACTAACAAGCTATCGATTGACTTCGAAACCGAATCTTCATAACTGGGTCAATTTGAATTTGCAATCTGCCCTTACCATAGGAGAGTCTTAAACAAATACTTCTTTAAAAATCATTCATTTTAAAGACATCGATTTTTGAGTTCCAAAATAAAAATTGAATTTATTTAAAATATTTTACTCCATGGAATTCAGCGCGTAATTGTTATTAAATTTCACCCAATCTGTCCCTATGACGTCGTTGATCATTCCACCGATAGCATTCATAAAATAGCTACTTTAGTATTCACTTCGAGCTGCGCGAAAAAATTCCGCCAATCCAATTACCCGCGATTTTCAGCGCGAGTGCTCGAAGCAACGTGAAAAATTCAAATCGAATTCTCGTGTCGCAACTCGTGTTCATGCGAACCACGTGCTATCGCACCCTGTAAAAGCGTATTGAGCATATCCTCGCGAATTCTGCTCACTAGAATTCGTCTCATCGTTCGCGATTTCGTTTATTTTCACGGTGGGTGTTTTTTTTTTTCGATGGATACTCTTGACACCTGCATATTTCGTCGCGCTGATACAACTAAAATAAAGGAACTTTTAATACGATTAAGCTAATATTTTACAAATTATATTTCATATGTTTATCATTGTACCGAATGATCAAAGTGAGAAAGTTAAACAAATCGTGTTTCTCTTCCTCCAGATGAAATAACAGGTGTTTTATCGGGTGCTGTAAACCTACTTCGACAAAATGCTTCCAAGCAGCCGGTTCCCTTTATCTGAATGTCGATCCTTTGCATGTCTGATTTACGCCTCCAGCCACGGGAGGAGAGATCAATGTCGAGTGGCTGTTACTCTTGACCGAAAACTAGACCAGAGTTCAACCATTTAGAGGTAGTGGTTAAACTGATTCCGTTTGTCCACCTCGACACATACGACCCGAATTTGAATTCGCCATTACGCGATGCGATAAACAGGACACAATAGTTTCATGATGACACGTTTCTACCATAATCGAGCCGCGAGCTTCGATCCCACGTAACGTGTGCAAGCACGCGTACAGGAGTGCGTTGTAAACGTCGGATGAACACGGAATGACCATGCGTACTAAATTTCAGATTCAGCAGAGAGCCGGAATGTGAGCTCGGTGAAATAATCATCGCGAACCGGCCTAGAAGCAACGGATACGTTTCTCAATTAGCGCAAAAATAGACCGATACGCGCATTTCGTGCACATTAACGCGTTTGCAATATCGAATCATTTCTTCCATCTATACCTATTAGCGAAATACCGAAACTCGCGTTTGCTAGGAATCGCAACAGGCTTCGTTAACGAAGTACAAAATGTAATCGAGGGCGAAGGATGGTGGTAGATCGATGACGGGTCTAGTACATGTATACCGCGCGTGTGGAAGCCAGGAGAGCAAAGGAGGCAATTAAAAAGCCATTTCGGCGTTGTCGTAAAAGTATCGGGCCAATCTAATTTTCGTTTTCGTTATCTTCAGTTTAATCTTTCGTCAGAGCTGGCTCCCCGTGTTGGGAATGTAATTTACATGCGTAGAACAGTAGCCATCCTCGAAAAAGACCAATCGCATTTGCAACTGCTAGTTCGCAAAAGCGGTCTCTCTGTCCTGTAATCGAGACACGAGCGACAGGAAGACATTTTTCCGCACAGTGTCTGTAATTATACAGTCGCTGTAATTACATACCGTGCGAACGTTTTTCTCGCCGGTTTACGGCTGAAACGAGGTGAACTCTACATAGCTTAGCTCCTGATAAATTTCTCATCCGCATTGCCAAATGATGTTCAATCTACATTTCATTCGAGAAGACGGATGCAAATTTATGAAGACGTCGTACGGCTTATTTTTTTGCTTGTATGTAAAAATGATTGAACGTGTCAAGGTCCATTTCGTGACCGTACATCATTTACGCGATTGTGCAATTTTATCCGTAGCGTGGGGGGAAAATATTATCACCGTCGTAGCTTAATATTGACACGTTCAGATGTGCCCGATTCAATACAATATTCTGTCCATTTATTATTAATTCTTCATTCATGACGCGACAAAGTAATTTTTTGTCGATACAATTTTTTATCGACGTGACACTGATTCATTTTCTACATTTTCATGGAAATCTTCTTCCCTTTCGTTTGAGATTGATAAAATTGTGATTGACAAGTCATTGTTCGGAAGCTGGGATATTCTGATGAGCTGTGATCGAGGAGGGTACGAATGGATCGTGATTTATAACGTCTTGGATAGAATGCAAGTGGAGGTTCTTTTAAGCTGCCTGTTTTAATGGCACGTGAGGTCGTTTATGTAGAAAAGTATGCTATACATACCCTGAATTGACGGCCAGGAATAATGAAAAGCATGACGGCTTGGCAAAAAAAAAAAATGCTTTTGATAATAAAAGTTTGTTCCCGTATGATTAATAGCTTTCAAGATAACGATTGATTTATGAGGCGGCGATGTCTTGAAATGCGCAACTTTCATTAAACGTGTATCCTCAAGTACTAGAATTACCACCTCTTAATTACACAATTTTTTTCTACATTTTGTTTAAATTAAAATCATTTTCAACTTTATTTCTCGAAGATTTCCGTGGTCAATTGATAAGGGAAAACTTTTCAAATCCTAATTCTTTATTTCTCTCGGAGGTGCTTCAATTTAATTTTAAACTTATCGTGAGATATTTTTATATCATTGATAAGAACAGTATTTTTCCTACACTTCCGCAGATCGCCGACTTAGACCCAGTACCAACGGCAATTGAGCTCATTTACTGAACGACATTCAACTAATGTAATAAAACGAGTCTTGACAATCGCGAATCGCGCACCAACGCATAATTCGAAGTCGAAGGTACTGGTCTGTCAGCGAGAGCGAATTTCTGCGAGTATCGCGTTTTCTATTTCTTTATTGGTCGATGTAAAAATGCCTCGTTATGTCAAAAGCACAGGGATCGTAGGCGATACGTCGACGTCGCGATGCGAAAAGGAGAAGAGAAATAAATCATATTGCTGTACAGTTTCGTTATCGAATTCGTACAACGTAGCCATGCGGACCTACCCTCTTCCTCGTTATCGAGATATGATTTACGATCGCTCGTCAGAATCTCATTGATCCAAGACGGTTCGAGGCTTACAGGAATTTCCGCTCGCTTGTACCGTTCGAGTAGAAGGAATCGTGCTCTTTCATAAATGGATAAGGAAAATTTATATTCGGAAGAAAGACCGTTGATTGTGTCACTGCAACGAATCTGTTGACTCTTAAGGGAAAGATTGTAAATAAAATTTACTGCGATTGAACGTGTGCATAATATTTTCTCTGATACGAGGGGCAGAATTCAGAATTGCGATTGCTTAAGGCGAATTTGTAAGTTCTTCTTTCTTGGACTAATAACTAATGCCTTGAGATAAACGCAAATGAGAAATTTTTCATTACATTAAATTTCTTGCAGGAGAAAAATATTCATTTGCAGTCCCAAGGCGTGCGACACAATCTCCTTTCATTCGAAAGTGGAGTTATCTTAGTGTCTTTCAATACGAAGTACCAAGAACAACAAGAAATACATTTCCATCGTAGGCAGGGATAACTGTCGGCTTCGAATTCATCTTTAAAGGGAAGAAAGAGGAAAAATGGGAGTCGACTTGCTCGCGATAGTAACTGAAGAAATACATTCTTATTCTATGCACCCCCTGAACAAAGTGACTGAAATATCGGCCTACATCCGTCCCGTACAATATTTATGTATCTCGTGGCCCCTTTACGTGGATATAAGATAGTAGTTTGCGTAGCTATGTATTGAATGTAAAGCAACTATTAAAAAAGGATCGATTCAATTGCTATACGATTGCTGTACGAATCCTGGCGTCGAAAACGAGCGATTGCAAAATCGTTTCGATGCCCATTTAAATTTTAGTATGGCAGGATATTAAAGTAAATTGTTTGTGTACGAAGTAAAAGGAGACCACTATTAATAGTACAATAGATTATTGTTGAAATATATTGAAGTCAATTCCGTGGGTTGTTGACTGCATTATATTAGGTGCAATTATGACGTAAGCTTTTCAGGAGTGTCATCCAGGGTAGTGGATAATCGATACGTCTGTGCTTATTGTTGGACGTCGCGTCAGATACACGCGTACGACATGTAAATGCAACGACTGCGGTAAAATCGATGCAACAAGTGCATTCACAGCTCAGACGCCAACCACCTGTCCTTCTTTGTCGGAAAGTGGTGTTGAGGAATCTCGCAGAATTTTCTTACAATAAAATCTTAAAGATACGTGTCGTTTACTAAGAAATTTGTTAAACATTTCAGGGCTTTGTTAAGTTTCAATAGAACTGATAGAAAAGAAAGATCGTCACTTGTTCTCATATTATCGAACGAATAAATAGGGGAAAAATGACATACAATACCGGATATGCACATTATTCCGGAAGTCATGTTCGTTCGAACGTTGAACAGCAAATTATGGTGGTGGCTAGTATTTGTCGTTATCCGATCTCGAGCCTTGTTACGGGTAAAAAGTAATTGGATATTTTTATGTCCCTTTTCCCATTCTTTTTCCTTGCACGAAGATTTGTAAGCAATCATTCTCTTTTCATGCCTTTCCCTTTTGAGCACCAAATAACGACACGATATCCGATATGCGTGAAAAATCATTTATTGGAAAGGCAGAAAACATCGGATATATATAGGGTTCAAGATGCGCTTCGTCGTTTGTCGATTTTCGTTTCTATTCTATTCGCGTTTTAGACGCAATCGACTCCGACGTTTTCAATTTATCGAAAGCCCTCGGGTGTACTCCATGGAGAAAACAAATTCAGAGACTCGATTATCTGCGAACGACGCTTCAGCGAAATAATACTCTCTTGGAAATACCGATGTTTTAAATAAGGATATCATTCGAAGCGTTTGATACGGCTTCGTACTTTAATATCTCGATATCAAGAAAAACATATCCTACTCCTCCTCACAAAAAAAAAGAAAACGTTCCAATAGAAATATCAATCGAAAAAATCTATCAAACTCACACAGTCGAAAAAGCCCATAAAACGCCCATATAGTTCCCAACGCTACCAAATATCGCCTACAGAAGGAGAAGCATTCCAACAAAAGTACTGACCTCCGAGCTGGTCGAGGTGGTACTGTCAGCGCTGTCGGTGTTGGCCACAGAGGAAAGGGGTGATCTGTGACCCCTTTGAGCCCATTTGTCTCTTATGGTCGCCACCCCGGCGACAACTCCTATCCTGCTGGCTGCGTTCCCGATCGTCGAATTCCCAGATTTCCCGGCAGCCTCGCCGCTCCCGCTACCACCACCTCCAGCGTTGTTTCCGCCGCTTCCTGACCCTCTGCATGCTAGCTCCAGGACATCGCCCAACACCTCTGACAATTTGCCCGGCACCTTGACCAACGTGTCCAAGACCACTCTTCAAGAAGACCAGAAGTCGGGGTCCCTTGGGACCCTGTGGCTTCACCTTCTCTTCTCGCGTGCTAGCGATAAAAGTCACGATACTCCCTTCGAATGTAATCCACTGAATCGTTGTTGCGTGTTCGCACGTGCTCGAGAAACTGGCAAAGATCCGCCTTGGTGGTCGGCGTCGGTCGCGTTACAACCACTCAGACTGCCGATAGATTCAACCTGGACTAACGTGAACGTGGATCGTAAGGTCGACGTGACGATAAAGTTCCGCCTTTTTCATTCGGCTGCGCGGTTTTCATCGCCCGATGTGGCGGATTAGATGACATTTTGCAAAGAAAATGTCAGGACACAGTAATACGAGCGAATCGTTTAGTATTCTCGTTTTTTGCGGGTACAGTAAGTGAGATGTCGCGCGAGAATGAAAGCATTTGTAGACTTTTCAATTTGCAATTGGAAGCGATCAGATCTGGCGATATTCTTGTTTGGGAAAGCAACATTGATAATCCCCAGAGGTGAATTCTATGTAAAACGAATAAATCTAAAAGTAGCATTGAAATAGTCACCACAGTGCTTCCATTTGATGTTTGTTCAGAGAACAGGATGAATTCGTTACGCGATCTGTCGAATGCATTTGATATAATTTCTAGAAATGGATGTTGGGTGACTGTAGCGGATGCTCGAAAACACATCGGACAACGAAATCACTCGAGTTTCGAGTGAAATACCGAACGAGAGCTTCCACTAGATCCTTGTGTCTCTAACTCTCATTTTCCCTGGTGCGGTAGAAGTGTGCCAAAAGCACCGGATTCCCTCGACCCGACACAACTTTGAGCGTTACCGTTCCTCGGTGTGTTTAACAGAGAATTCGTTGCAGTTCTGGTAATGGTTTCTCTTCTACGAATAACTAGGAATTTCATGCCAATGGGAACGGGAACAAGTTGCTCGGATCCGTTTGAAATCCGATGGACACCGATACGACGGGGGGAACGAATTTTATTCGCTGCTCGTCTCTTGAGAGATTAACGACAGTTTTTAATTAGATCGACTCGAGGACTATCCGAAAGTGCACCAAGTGCGGGAAATTCAGTAAAAAGACCGGTATCAACGATTTATTCTAAATATTCGTCGAACAATTACGCGCAGTAAAAGTAGCATCGCAGCGAATGCAACAAAAGAGCACCTGCTTGAAGCAATTCCGATTGGCGATCAATTTCCCTTTTTCTTTCTTTTCCTCTCGCTGTAAGTTAAGATTCCGCCACTTTAATGCGCGTTTCGCTAAACGCGAGGCCAATGGGGAAACTTGATTCGAAAAGTTGCAAACACCTGCCCCCGCATTATTCGTTATTAGTCGCACGACAAACTCCGAAGGACATCCCGAGAAGAAGGTTTCTCGAAGAGAGAAGAACGGAGGCTACGGCGCATATCGAACGTCGTCTAGCCGTGACGAAGGTCGTCCGAAGAGCTTCTGATTTTGTGCACCAGTGGAAAACTTTGAAACAAAATATCTTAATTAGCTTAACGAACGACCCGCAGCGATCGCAGTCACCTCGTGAAGGATACCAGAGCGAAAGGATCCTGTTATTCCATAGCGATGCCGGGGCTCGGTTGTTATCGATCTTCCTGAGCTTTCCTCCGCTCGAAGGCGAGCGTTCAAGCTGAGGGAACCTCTCTAAATCTTCCAGCCAGGGAACCTTGGACACGCAGCCTCTTTTTCGAACGAAACATGACGAGCGAGATTAAATTAACTCCCACAGTATTTTGCAGCAGGCCGCGTTCCACTAGGTATGCCCTATTTCCTTTTGAAATTCCGATTTACTTAGACCTAACCGAAGGGGAAAATGTAGAAGGCAAAAATAGAATATCGCTTACAATTAGCTTTTTCGTCTGCCGATTTCTCTCCAATCTTTTTAAATACATTTTTCTGGTTTTTTGTGTGTTTGCCCGTCTTACTGAATCTCGATTATTTTAGCGGAAGAATGGTAAGAGACATTGTGACATTTCCAGGTTCACCTTAAAGCGGATGAATTTCCAGAAAAGCTCGACGAGATACATTTGTGAGTTAACCGACTTTAATCGGGTCGTCAAGTTGTACTTCGAATCGACTTGAACTTATGCATGTGGTGAATATTCGTGAAGATCTTTCAAGGCATCTAGAGTATCGAATCTCATTCCTCTAACTTCGACAGCCTTGAAAAACACGGAACCGCTCCGGAATTGGGAATTGCAACTGAGTTGCGAAAGACACAGCTGATGACTTCGTGCATACGTTCAACGTTCCTCTTTGCTTTCCTGTTCGACACTATCGATTCGGAAGGATAAGCCGTTTCGATGGCGCTTTTCATACGAGGATATTCCAGCACGGGAGTTGGAAGGCTTTTTAGAGACTAACCCAGTCTTTGGGGTTAGAGGCGCTTGAAACTAAAGCTGAATGCAGAGTGGTGAAAATCCCGTTTCTCTGTGAAGAGCTTTTTTTGGAAATGAAATTGAACGTGCTTGGGAATAATAAGTTGATGATACGCTTTATGTGACAAATTAGGACTTGAATTATAACTTCTCCGTGAAATTATCTATGTTTTTTTTATAACTTTTATCCTCCACATCCTTTATTTGTATTTCTCGCGACCGAGGAAGTTAGGTACTTTAACGAATACTCAACTTGGAACGTTGTTATTCTGTAATTTTGAAACACGAGGAAAGTTCCAGTTGTTTATTACTAAACTTTTTAATACTTCGCAATTTCTATCATTAGCCTCGAAGGAAACTTGCAAATTCAACCCAACTTTTTATTAGACTTATTTCTGTGCCGATCGCACTTATGAGCCTCATCCTCGTTCATTTTTATCCCTGACATTATACGATAAACAACGTCGCATATATTTAAAAATACACACACTGTTCCATCTTGCAATCTACGAATACTCGAAGAACGAGAAGCGCATCAATAAATATGAAGCTTTGAAGAAAAAAATTCCTAAAGGCAACTCTTCAACTTTTTTGAAAACTCCAGGACCTTCCCACTTTCGAATACTATTTGCACAATTTGTGAGACAAGCTTTTGTATTACTCGAGAATCATAAGAGTTTAAATTCAATTATAAAAATTACTTTCCTATCCCGTCTTTTTCAATCACCTGGGTACAATCGATACTTTGCCTAATTATTGCTGCTGTCCCACTGCCTCGTGAACCGAAGGGATCAATGTTCGAGGTCAGGAAACGCTTCGAAAGGAAAAACAGCCGTCACCGGGCACAAAGAGATCGAGGGAGAATGGACGATGCGTGTCCTATTGTTAGTACATCAACAATGTGACGAAAAATGTAATTAATAAATGACGAACTAATTGAACGATCTACTTATCCTCTGGAGAATACACAGCGCTGCTTCTCCTTTAATCAGGTGTTAGAATATTTGAAAAATGCTATGTTTTTCATAGACAGCTGAAATTCAGAAGCAAATATAGACGAGTTTCGAACAAAATGTGTAAGCAATTCCCTGTGGCTACCGATCCAAAGCGAGAATTTCGTCAGAGTCACGTGAATCGCAGTTGAAGTACTTGCGTCTGTATAACGCGTATAATTTGAGGATGAACGAACGCCACGTTCCTTTGACCCGACTCTCTGCCGCATCAGAGATCACAATTAATTCAACGCGAGCAGCTTGACCGAGTGAAACGTCCGAGCGTTTCATCGTCCAATTACATAACATATTGTATCGCACTGAGCACCGTTAGCAACAAGACTTGCCGTTCAGTAACCTCCTTCCGTTTGATTTTGACCCAACACCGAAACGCTCAACCTTCGTCCGCCCGAAGGAGTCTTATACTACTAAACGGTGATGCGACAATTCAGGATATAGCGATAAATAAAGAAACAAATTAACCACGAAATTCTTCGAACGCTTCTAAAGAAAACAAAAACTAATCGGGTCGGATAAAGAAAGTTTGAGCAAACTCCACGTCTGACCAAACGTCTGCTCGTACTACTTGCCACAGCTTCGCTTTCTAATATCCCATCGAAACTCGTCCGATTCGCCAGCCAACGACAACAAAACAAATTACTATTACTGACAAACAATTTACCGGGGTTCAGCAGGACTCAACATCAACCGGTAGAACAGTGCTTCTGATTCCCACTTCTAGGAAAAAAAAGGCATGGCACTTCTAGCATGCTCGTGTTGCGTATATCGTCCACCACGTTAGAAACTGTGTTATACTATAATATCTAATGAATTACACTCTGTGCGTGTACTTTATACGCTTCCTGTTCTAATATACAGTAGCCTATAGTCGTCGACTATGCTGGCGTAGTGGCCTGACTGCGACTAAACTACTGCTCTTCACCGTGTTACGCGCTCGCTCCCTACGCCAGGGTTCGTGTGCCACCAGAAAACGGCGATTCGTGGATCGTAGCCAGCCACCCAGTAGGTGGTGGTTGGTCTCGCCGTGGTAGGGTGAACCAAGCGCTCATCGACGGGCAAAGAGACAGAGAGGAACGGTGCTCGTTCGTCGAAACCGGGACAAAGACGATGCTATCCCGAGATCGTGCAAGTGTTCGTCGCGATCGAGAGAGAATGTTACCGTGTGTGCTCGTGCGATTCCGTGGGGTGGCGAAAAAGGGACGGAGGAGCGAGTATGCGTGCGCCGCAACAGGTTACTCTCCGCTTCGATACGCTCCTGGAATCCTCCTCGACCCTTTTTCCTCTCCCCCACACCTTTCCTTTGACCTTCTCCCCTCGCATCAGGATACATCCCTCTATCCTCTTTCTTTCAACCATCGCCTTACTTCATCCTTCTCGTTCGACCCTTCAAGTTTCAACCCTCCGAGGTCTGTCCTTCTTCTCGTTCACGTCTTTCGGTCTTGTCCCTTTTCTGGTCGGCATCTGTTCTTTCGTTTCGGACTATATATTTTCGTAAATCCTCCTTTACATTTTCGGCTATTTGTTCGCGTTCCCTCGGTCGTTTTTCGCCCCCGGCCTACATTTTTTGCGCATCGTGCTGTTTCGTCGATCTTTTGATTACAAGATATTCACATGCATGGGGGATGGAATGTCTGTGTGCTCGGAAGGACCAGCTTCGATCGTCCAAGCGTACAAGGGTGCAGAAGGGGATTGGAGATGTTCCGGTTAATTGAAGGAAACGAAGTGCAATAATTCTGGCCTTCTTTGTTGGGCGGAGTTATGGAATATTTATTAGAAAGATAATAAGCCTCTCTGGGTGCTGTGTGAATTTCATTTCCTGTCCTCGCGATGGGCGTACATTCTTACAGCAGTGAAGAATATTTTAATCGTATCCTTCAAACGAAAATTATTGACTTAATTGTCGCAGGAAATTTTTCGATTTCTATAGACCCGCAAGGGGTCAAGGTATCAAATCGAATATCTTTAAGGATTAAGTAGGCGACAAGGTCGTATCTCTTCAGCTCGTTCCGGCTTCGTTTACAAGGGAAAACAGTTATTAAATTCTGCGAGGAATTACAGAGGCGGTCACCACGATCTGCCAGGGACTCGAAAAATTTCCTCTAGAGTTATTACCAATTTTGCCATCCACTTATCACGGTAAACGATGAGCATTAAGGATTCTTCAACCAACCCCACGGAACGCATAAAGCTGAGCCAAGAGTAGTTGAAGTGTAATTAAGAATGAAGCAATGCCGGCGGTAGTCTTATAAATGAAAATTAATGCAATTAGTCAAATGCCTAAGAATCGAAGAATTTTGTGGACAAGGATATTTTTCTCCCATTCGGAATTTCCACTCATTGTTAAATCTGAGTATTCAAAGTCTTATATTATTTCATTTATGAATTGTCGCTTAAGGGTAGACTAGAAATTCCGTACGAACGTATTAACGTTGTCGACGTAATCTTCTTGTTGAACTTTACAGTGTTAAGGTATTTCCGGTGCTGCATAGGGACTTGATGATCCTCTTTCAACAGTATACGAACATGTTAGTTGGAAATGCTGGAAGGGATTGTTATAAAATCTTTATATTTTTAATAGTCATATATACCTGTTCATTAAACTTATATTTTAATGATTCCTTATTTGATATATTTTTCATACGAATCCAACGAATCCGTCTGATGTTCAATTTTTAAAACCGTTCTCGAATCGACACGGATTTTCTAAAATTAGGAAGATTGCTCGGGTGGAATTTCGTTGCAGTAACTTCCACCGTTCGACCTCTTTCGTCGCGTCGTTTTCTCGATTTCCACGATCGGAATCGGTGAAGACCTGGAATTCCTACGATCGATCCGCAGAGAAGCGCGTATACCTCACCGAATCGTTTCGTTTCCACGGTTCAATGAGGCATGGACATACGGTGTATCTCGTCCCTCTCACACCTTATTCCGAGTAACACTATTGCATTATAGATCATCGCATTGCGCTGAGTTCGCCCCACCAGATAGAATTTTACACGAGAAACTTCCGTCACCTGCTGCTGTGCAATCTGCATTTTCAATTTTCCATCGATCGCCAAATAGAGAAAACGAGAGGAAGAGAGAGAAACCACCCTTTTTTTCTATCGATCCAGCATCGAGAAAAAATAATTTTCCACCTCGCCTGACTCCGATTAAATAACACAACTCTTACGCGGTTGTGCAACTTCGATATTGATAACGAGAGAATCCCGAGCCTTTTCCTGCGGATCAATTAGTATTTTGATAGATGACCGCGTTGCATGCACGTTATGCACCGTTATCTCTGGCCGAGCTCTTTACGTAAACCGGAAAATTTGATTAGTTTCCAAGAGGACGAGCCCTATTCCTTAATCAATTATATTATTCCTGCTTGCAGTGTCTTATTTAAAATGTTGCCCGTTTTTTTTTTGTAATTAATACGACGGGTTAATTTGTTGTGTCTGCTTTTATCGCGTGCGAGATATCGATTGACGGTGCATGTTTACAGGATAATCTACGAGGGAGGGATTTTGTTTTTCTCATATGCCTTATTAGGTTGCCGTCCCCTTTTTCGTGGTAAAAATAGATCGATCGAGTTTGACATCCTTCTCACTGGCTAATAAAATGGACACTTAAAGGAAAGAAATATCATTTAACGTGTCTTGTCTTTCAAATCAGTCTTGCGGTGGACAGTGGCCTGTTCCTGTAATGAAAATAGCCTGCTTTTTTGGATACTTCTTTCGAAGGGGGATGAGATTAGCTTTTTACTATTATCGTATTCGTAAGACACACGTAATCGAATGATTAGTTATAATTCTATCTCTCATCTTATCACGGTTTGCATTTTCCACGGTGAAAACTTGCTACTAGCTTTTTGATGAGAATGAAAATCGATTGATAATGTATGCTTATAAAAAATCTCTAAGAGAGAGGCTTGTTTGTCCCTTTGTTGATGCAGCAGTTGGAAAACATCGTGAAAGTTCGCGCTGAGTGATCCAGGATACCAACTCGAAGAAGTGACTCGACCGTGTCATTCGGGAAACAAGTTCACCGTGGAATTTCTTTCTACTTGTTTGCTTCGAACACTCCACTAACTTTGGAACGTTTCAGAAAATTGTTCACGTGCTTTGTTCCGATCGGGTTTTGTTAAGAGTATCAATTGGTGGGGTATCGCTGCAGTATCGCGACTGAGCTTATGATGGAAATGGAGTATACTTTTGGTATAAAAATCCAAAGTGCAAAATTTAATTTAATCAGTTTTATAGATATGGCTTTAATAAATCCGGATCAGATTACCTAACAAATAATGTTACAAGACTAATAGCGACAATACACAATTTTCATAGTCACGTTTAAGTATTTAACAGCATTTTAACTTGTCCCTTGTTTTTATACCTCCCATCGCGTAAAATGCTTTAACGTTTATATCGCAAATTATCCGTACGCGTTTCTTAGCCTTTATTCTACTACTTTCCGTCCCGATTAAGAAAGAGCACTGGCTCCAATTAAAATGCAAATTCCAGAGAATCGGAGTTCCTTGATTCCCCTACTGAGGGGATCAAGTTGCGCCTTGTTAATGACAGCGTCAGGTTACGTAAAACATTAACCTGAATATAAAACGAAATTCATCCAATAATCACGGAAAAATGAAACCGCCCGTTTTCTCTCAATTAAACATTTCACATTCTCGAAATGCTGATCTCCCATTACTGTCTTTTGCACCACAATAAAATTGGAAAATTGTATAATACCAACGATGAATTTATGTCGAAATTTCTAGTTTACAGCGTTTCATTCACGTCTCTTATGCTTCTGCTTTACAACAATGATCGTAAACTTTCCGCGATACTGAACACGTTAGAAGAGCCATATCCAGAATCGAAATATAGAGAAAATGGAAAGATAATAAAAATTGGCGAGTCCCATTCGCCGTTTCACGGGGAAAGAATCCGCCGCCCTTTCGCGATACGCGTTGTGTTACTACGAGTTTCAAAGGCACGGTGATATCTATCAGCTATTGTAGAGCGCTGTATCGATCCGAATTTCCGGATTCTATATTCCCAGTCGGAAAGGGGAGTTTCTGTATCTGCGAGCGTACACGGGCGTACGCGATAAGGGAGATAACGAATTTCGTTCAATTATACATCGAGGCACGTGAATTTTAAATCTGCAGGAAAATATCAGGCAATCATTTTTTCTTGCTTTTTCGTCCTCCCACATTTTCCCCCGGTTTTCACGAACCATTCTTTCAATGATCGAAGGTGGAGAGTAGAACTAATTGAATCGAATAATGAAAGGTCATAGGATACGGATATGGGCAAGTCTGAATGAGATGATTGTGCGAAATTTTGGTGGATTAAATGGGATAGAGGGGGTGGTAATAAATGTTTGAGAAAAGTTCTAATGGTGACCCGATCAACATACGCGACGAATACCAATCTGTTTTTCATTCGCTTGGGAAAATTAATTTGCTTGTTAATTGTTCGTAGGCGAAGCATCGTTTATTACTCGGCGGTGCAATCTATTGCTGAAGCATAATGCTGTGATCTTTTTCGCATACTTGGGAAATAAGTACCAAGTAACGTTCACTGTTAGATATGAGAAAACAATTCATTTTTATATCATACATCGCCCCTTTAATTCCCATTCGACAATTATATCTTCCATTTGACTTTCCTTTATTGGCAATTAAATGCCATCTCCTTAATAATAAGTATGTGACCTAAAAGATTGACAAATACTTTCATTCAAAGTGTGCAGGTAATCAGAATAAAATTCCATTTGCAGAATATTGCACCCTCTAATTTAACTACACGTGGGAAGTTCAGATATGTGTAAAAATTTGTATGGTGTATCAACATAGGGTATAAAGTTAGAAATGTTGTAAATTTGGTTATCGCTGAATGGATAAAAAAGTGTTTGCATTATCATTGAAGGGTAGAAGCAACCCTGTTTTATCCACCCCTAAGCAACAAATTTTACCTCGTGGAAGCTTATTGATTACTTGCAACCCTTACCGACAGTAGACTGTTGCTACTACCGATAAGAAATATCAGAGATGCTTCGTACTTTATCTACAGTGTGTACTGCACAATTAAATATCAAAATTCTACAGAAATGCGACCTATACATTGCCAAGAGGGAAGCTCTAAAAATCTGTAAAACTTTGATGAAATATAATCCTTTTTCTATCTGTCAAAAACACAGTGCACTCGAAATATTGATTGCAACGATAAGAAATGAAAAATATATTCTACTTTATATAATTTAATATCAGGTTCAGCTTATTAAATAATATCCTACAAAATGTAAGATAGAATAATTCATGAATACTACGACCGAAATATGGATGCTTCCATTGTCAATTGAATTTCCTTGCACATGTATACTTTATATTTAAAGCAAACAGCTATCAATCACCGACATTTTGCAACTGATGCCCACGTGAATTTCAGTGGACAGGAGGTTGCATATCAACAAACTGACACTTAGAAAATTGAATCGCTTGATACGCCCAGTTCTGTACACGTGCGGCTCTCGCGAATGGATTTGAAAATTCTGGCGCGATGAATTCCGTACATTCTACGTTAAACGAATTTCATTTCAAAAGCGGTGGTCTCCCTTTGCATTACGACGTCGATATACAATTTTCAAGTCGCCTAAGCGACCCTTACGAACAATTTGTTGGCATAGCGAACTTTGTTAAGCGCGCATATTTTTTCAAAATATTCATGACTATCTTTAATAATATATTTTGAACTTACTTTGAAACTAGGCATATTTTTACCCATTGGATTTTTGCTATTTTGAACGTTAAATATTTTGATTTGCCATACGATACAACTTGAGGAACATAATAGGGTAAACTGGAAACTAATAGCTTTGCGCTACATACTATTGTATCCATTAAACTTTGAACTTTGGAAATAAGCCAAGATAAATTGTAACGCATTAATTAGGCAACAATCGAAACTGATGCAGATGAAACATGAGTTCTATTCGGTCATGGAAACGCAGAGATGTTGTAGATACAATCTACCTCCCATACACGGTCATCCGAAATTAAATTGCATCGCTAGATCCCGTATCAAATTTTTTAAAAACAATTCCGAATCATTGCGCACAGTGAATGGAATACGCGAAATAGGAAGATCAATTATAAAATTAATTACCTGCCGTTGACACAAATTATTTGCAAAGGATCGATACTGCGGTTAATAATGTCAACCTTTGATCTCTTTGCGAAGTGGGCACAAAGAAACACCGCAACCATTGCACAGTTCAGAATGGAACACACGATCCACTGGTCAATAATTAATAGTCCAGTGTTGTTAGATAATTACCAATGCATGTTGCTCAATTGATAGTAAACATTAACGGAATGCCGAGTACTTACGAAACGTGTTACGCAATGTATCATCATCACTAAATAATTCAGTCGAACAAGTTAATTGGCCATTGTAATTTGAACGAATAAGGGCGATAGAATCGAACAATGTAGAAATTGTTGGAATCAAGCTAAAGAAAAGAAAATTTAGAAAAGGGAAATACATGGTACCTTTTTATGCATTAGATAAACTCGTTGCACAATGTGACCAACTTTGATGCACGTGTACTCGTGTATGTTCCGGTGAAAGAAGAAGAGTAATTACAACGGATGTTATTAACCCTAATAGAAGTAGTCAGGTAATTACGCAACACTTTAGAACGTTGCCAAGTATGTTGACAGTAGTTCATTAATGTTGGCAAGCAGACCACTAATCGATGGCTATTCTTTCGCCTTTATGATGATCTAAGTGAATTAATATCGCGTAAGCTTGGTGTTATACAAAAAAAAAAAAAGGATAAGCAACGATTCACTGATGGTCTGATGAAACCTTACTCGGCAATTTAAATAATTCGGCTTTTGATAAAAACAGAAATGAATGCAATGAACATTAGAGGGCAGAATGTTTAATTAAGTTGCATAACGCTGCATAGATCGATAATGGAAGCTCTGCCCTTTAAGTTTTGTTTATAATGATTAACAATGCGGTTCGTTCTATGGTCAGAGGGTGGTCGAGAAAAGTAATGTGATGAATGTCAAAATAATATTGGACATGTGGATAAATATTCTGCAGGCAGGCGTGATATTGTTAGATTTGATGTGAAGGGCTGGGATACGTAGAGTATGCTATGAATGTCTGACTAGTTCTACGGCTTAACTACTTAGAACTTCTGCGCTTCATAAATCCCTTCTGTATAAATGGCGCGGAGTGAAACGAGAGTTGAATTTCAAAAATATATAATATTACTCTTACTGTATCTTAGCAAGAATATGTCACCTCTGTTGCAATTTTTTATAATTGAATAATAAAACAATAAAATCATTTTGCAAGTACTTCTTCTTGATGGCAACATGTTTTAAAGATACGAACGGATAATGGGCATAATTCTCATGCAATTAGAGAACAATCATTTCGCACTTACCCCTGACTGCACCGCGTAGTAATTCTTCTGCTGTTTCTTCCAACAATTGAGCACGCGGGATGACGGATTGTCGTGACAACGCTGAGGACAATCATCTTTACGCCTTTCCGGCTTCCTCGCGCTCGGTGGATCCGGCCAACGATCTAAATTGCTCCAGTATTTTCCCTTTCGTTTCACAGCGTAATATCGATAGACCACTATCGTCATTGCGACGACCAGAGCCAAGCCGGTTCCAGCAGCCGCTCCGAAGATCGCCGAGGAAACCATTTCCTCGTTCTCCTCCCTTCTATTTCACCTTGTCTATCGACCTTCCTTTTTACTTCTTCTTCTGTGAATTGTCAAGGTGAGTTAACCGCGCCTGCTCGGTTCTCCGATCTGAAAAAGGTTTCCGTCCATTAGAAGAGAGCGGCGGTTTAAGAGACTGGCTCGATTGCATTGAATTCCCTGTTCAGTTATTTCTCTTTTTCTGTTTCACTTTGTAAACTGGCCAATTTAATCGGACTCGTCCGGAACGCGATCCGGTACGTGGTAGTTACGTCCACAGAGGACAAATGCGACAGAGAACTTTGCTTTCACAGCGGATTTGGCTTTACAGATTTCGATAGAATACGACCTTTTTTTTTTAAGTAGTTGACGATAAAGCAAATTTATATTAATGTGTAATCTGATGTGCCAAGTGTATTAATATCATTCTTAATATGTGAGATAAAGTTGCGAAATATTTTTATTTGATAGCTCTATAAATTCTGTATTACTTCTAATTCCATACGAATAGTAATTCCTGTTCATTAATCGAACCATATAAAAGGAAAAGCCACGAAAGAAAGCTGCAAAGATTATCTTGAAAGCAAAAATACAAAATTTACTGGCCAGTGTGGACCACTAGGGAATATACTGTGAAGGTCTAGTACGATCTTCGCCGTATAAGCTTTGCAAGCTTTTCCTTCGTTACGAACACGTTTACGAGGCTTCTCTGGACAGGAGTGGGGCCACTTAATGCGGGTAGACGGAAAGGAACGAGCAATATCTGACACACAGGTATGACTTCTGTGCGACACTTACGAGCCGTCGATTTGCAATATTTTTGATTTGTTACGCGACGAAGTTTCCGTGCAAAGGGGGGATGGGATGAAAGGGAGGAATATGGCTACGTCGTTACTCGGTGCTTTTATTAGAAATCTAAACGTTATCGCACAGGAATATAACAAAATTACCTGGCCGAACGTAGCAGTCTAATTTTATCAGCCAGTAACGCAAGAAATTTTGTACATTGTATGCATTCATTATAGAAATCGGGAAACAAAAAATATTGTAGAAACTTTTCACGATATTATCACACCAACAATCTTTTTGTTCGTAATATTTTACCCAAAATATTCGCCAAACGAAGGAAACACCGCGTTTTTATTGCCGCTCATATTTCGAGCTGGACTCGCGCCTCTATAACTAGTCCATTCGCCCTACGCTAGAGCCGTCAGTAAATTTTCACGCGCATCATGCAATTTCCTCAGCCAAATAAGAGCAGTTTCCTACGTCGCGTACGTACTATGTGCAAAATTAACTGGCAAGCGACTCCCGCGAAACTAGTTGAACTCTGAAGCTGGCATCTTGATCCGTGCGTTTACCATGGAATAATCTATTCAGTTACTATGACGATGGTGCCAAAACGATTTTAGTTCCACGCGAGTGGTGCAAATCAGCGTGTACGACGATAAAAACAAACGCGAACACGATGGAGGGTAACGAACGCAAAAATTCGTGATGACGTGGCTGATAAAATCAAATATATGTGGAAGAAGGGAAAAGAGAAACAGTATTCTCAAGCTACGTGAAAAATATTAATAATTGCCCATAAAAATGATTGAAATAATATTAACAATACGAGCAGATCATGTTTTTGCGTTTTATAAAGCAGTTCCGATGCACAATATAGCGTTACAAATTTTGTGCATCGACTTGTTAATAAATCCAGAGATGACAAATTGATACATTGCAACCTTATCAATTCTGGATGACCTACTTTAAGTTTTCAATTATGAAATATTTGGTACGGCATTTGATACACCGTTATATTATATGAATTATATTACGCTTAAAAGTGTAATTACTTGTATTTTTGAAAATTATTAAGCATTTTTTATTAAAGTGACCAAACATGTATAATAATCAAGATATGATTAAATATTCGCTGTACATGATCGACGTTTAATCGAACAATGGGGTACTAAACCGAACCACTATATTGGACAAAGGCTACAATCCCCAAGAATTTCGCGAGCTTCTTGTGAAGTTCAGCCTGCGTATAGAGTATCGATCGTTACAATCTAGAAGAGAATCTCCTTACCAGGGATTTCTAGGTTTCTCCAAAATCAGCTGCATACCAGTACACGATATAATACATCTTGTATCTTGCAAAAGCGAAAGACGAAGGAAGGCCCTTACAAAAGTGCGAGTCGTAGAGGCAGTAGGCAAAAGGATCGGTCGAGAAGAAGAAACGTCGACAACGTTCTTGACTTAATGAAAAGGGAGAGCTCGAGAAATGTTCTTAATATTTGTTTCTGCGGTGATACAATATGCTGAGGAATATTGCAGAAAGACATTGATAAGGGAGAAAAACTAAGAAAGGACCAGCAAATTGTGCGTGTTCAAAACAACATGACAAATTCAGTAAATTTGATAACATCGTTTCCTTTATCCCAATTTCGATATTTCTATATCTATTTTTCTGCATTTTTGCATTCCCTATCTTTCTTGTTTCATATTTTTATACTTTACATACATTTTTTTTAATTGACGTAATTTGTACACTTTTAATAAGATGGGTACAAAATTACATCCAATAAGAACGTGTTAAATTTATTATGATTAATAAGCAATCGGAGAAATTACTTAAACAACGCTGTTATTAGTTAATTAGATTTTCCGCATGCAGAACTGTAATTACATTCAATGTACAAATATTGATTTCCTCTGAATTTCATATTAAAATTTACTCGACTTTATACATATGTATAGGGACAGCTTTAATAAATGCAAAAAATGCATTCTCAATAAAACGCTCCATCGCAGTGAGCATCCTTCTTTGCTTTCAAACAATAGAAAATATAATACTCTTTCATTAAACGTTCCTTTGTTCGGAGCCAAAGTAATATACTAAAAAACAATCGCATAATAATTAAAAAGAAATGTATACGAACCATGTACCGCGACAAGATGAATAGGAGTCAGGGCTGTTATTAAACGACAATGTAGTAATATTCTTATGCTCCTATCACTAATTTGATCATTCACAAATGAACGTTAATTTTAATCCAACTGTCGACGTGGATTTTATTTCTCAGATGCATCGCAGACACCCTTTAAACCCTTTGTTGTTGTGTTTCAGTACGACGTGGGCGTACATGTATCTCTCCTATACGGTGGAAATAGCCAGTGTTGGCACAGATACGTTCTCCACGCGCCTACCCGATGTAAATGCTTTCTACGAAGGGACTTGATTTTTATTGCGACACACGTGCTCGGAAAAATCCTACAGGGGATAGTAAAAATAAGGATAAAAATCTCGGCGGCAACAGATGCTACCCTGTATCGCGCAGATTTATTTCTATTTTTATTCTATGAATAACAGCTAAAAATGAACAGAAACGACAGTCTTGGTCTTTTATGCACAGGATTATTGTTATTCATAAAAAACATTATTCTCGATACTCTGGGGCAATGAAAAATATTATGCCGCATTATTATATTCACTTGTTTGTCACTGGAGGTAATGCGGATCCTTTTATAAGTCTCAATGTAAAGATCGACCGCCACGCTCTGAAATTAAAAGTTACGACACTGAGAGAGATAAATGTAATTTGTTTTCTACTGTCTTAGTTAATTGTACCCTTAATCGCACACCGGGATTTACGTATACAAATGCCTAAAGAAATTCACTTGGTTTAATGCAAACTTGAAATTTCACGTGAAAACTACACGTAAGAGGAATCAGTAAGAAAAAATATTACCTCTCATATAGTTATCACTCGTTTCTTCCAACGCCACAGATTCAATCTGGACATCTTAATTCGGCTTCAGGATAAATTATGGTTTCATTAAAGGGGAGCTTCCTTCGTTTCTAGCCGAGTGTAACAATGAGCCCTACGTGTCAAGCCATCCATACAGTGACGCGCGATTTCATTCGAATGGGGGAAGGCAAACAAGATTGAGCTGTCGTTAAAAAAAAAAGAGGAGCGACGTCCCTCTTGGAAATTGAATCGTCACGGAAGCTACAATTTACGCGCGCGATTGCCCCAGAATCGAGTCAATATGTCTGGAACTGTTCGCAGGGATAGATTAGGGCAGTTTGACAAAGAAGAGGACCTGTAACTACTGAAATTAACGAGTCGGAGGTTAAAAAGAGGAGAGGGAGGGGAAGAAGACGTTTTTGAAAATGTTAATTCATCAATGATACACCCCTTGGGGTAAATCATTTTCGTCGCTTTTAATACCACCGGCAGGGATACTCTGAAGATTCGAAGTGGATTTCATCGCGCCGTTAATCAAAGTAATAAACGTAAATAAAGTCATTGCTGCTGTAATATACGGATCAACTGCATAATCGATTGCCATCGGTGAACAATTAAAGAATTAAGGACAGCGCAAACACGTTGCGAAGAAAGCTACGAATAGATACATCTGTATTTTGAATGTAAATGAATTAAATACGAAAGTTAAATTGCACTCTACTGTAAAGCTGAACTGATGCTCGTGTTTCAAGAACAACCTTTTTTTGTTGCAACGCGCGTTAAAAGTTTCTTCACGTTTTTTTTCCAGGGTGTGCAAAGTTGCTATAATTAGCGCAGGTAAAGTATTCTCAATTGTGGAAACGTTTAAGGATATTACAAATCGCAACGCATCATAATTTAGCCACGATATACAGTAATGTAATAAGATTAGCTTGAAAGATATAAATTACATCGCACCTTTGTATAAGGCCCATTTTCTCTTCACAATTTTCCCGACCAGATCGTCTTAGCAAAGCTCCTCAAATTTTCGCGACAAACGTAGATTTCGACGGACCGCCTATCGAAATGAGGATGAACGAGCCAGCTAAGGGAAATTAATTGAAGGTAGGAACAAAGGGCCACAGTTTTGTCTGCGCTTACTTTACCTATCCTGTTTGCACTCGAGGCCCTTCTCCACTCGGATATTTAATTGTCCAAGGGATTTCTGTCTCTGTTCGTCGGGGTGGCATCTAGGAATGCGCAAACTAAGATATATCGATCCGGCGTTAATTGCTGCGTCCCGTTTGCGCGATTCCTCAATCTCAAGTAATCTATTTCGAAGGGTGAATAATCTTCTTCCCTCCTGCCTCGGCTCGATTCCAAGATTAAACATTTCGAGAATATAAAAATTACTCTATCGTATGCAAGCGAAATGGAGTTACTTAATCGTGCATATGAAATGTGCATATTAAGTGAGAGAAAGAGAAAGATTTGGGTGAATACTTTTGAGAAATACGCGTAACGTATGGCATAATATAACGATTAGAGGGGGGAATCTAAAGGGAAATTAGTAATAATGGAATAATCTAAAATTAAGGGGAAGAATTGAGGTTAAATACTTTTTAAAGCTTATTCTGGTTTGTCCGCTGTAGATTAAGCAAAACAGGTTGCTCCCTTCACGATGAAGTGACGTTATTGTTAATGCCTGGGCTACAGGTATTGTATTCTTTCGAGCGAAAACCATTGCTCTGCTGAGAGAGAAATAAAAAGAAGATTACACAGAACATAGAGAGCTTTCTTACTTCTCCGTCTCGCACGAGTATCGCTTTACAATTTCACGTGGAACTACTTGTGCTTGGAAGAAAGTTTATGCAAAACATAAAGGAAGAGATATTTGAATTGAAACGAGTACGTGGCACCGGAAGCTTCCCTGAATAGCAAGATGTATCGTGAATAAAGTATACAATATAGGACATATGTACCGCACATGTATATGTATATATGTATTTCTTATCATTAATTGTATCTTTGCACGAGTATCCATGTAGGAAATAAACGAAATTTTAGATGAAAATCATTTCACTTATTGTTAGAATATCGTAACCAAGCTACTGTAGCCAGCAATATTGCTCACAGTTTTCGACAAAAAATGAATTAAATTGTTTTAAATTAAAAATTAAGTCTTGCATATCTTTCTTTGGTATTTAAAAAAAGTATGCTGAATTTTCCATTCAGTTTAATACCTGTGTCTTGCAGAAAAACTATAACAGTTCTGTTTAAACAGTTTTTTCTCCCTGGGACGGTTTTATCCAAAACCCCGTCAACTTATCACCATTTCAATATCCTTCTATTAAAATACCTTTTTACATTAACGTTATGCAAAACTACCCATGCTAAGTAATAAATGTCGCATTTCGCACGTGTAGTGTATTCAAGGTATGTATTAATATTTCGCTGTCGTTTCATCGAAGAATTTAATTTCCATGTTGACGTTGCTCCGCACCATCGTGCAACTTTGCACCGTTGGTAGGAACTACATAATAAAGGGGATCGAGGCATTGCGTATTCGCGACGTGACTGAAAATCAAGATGCGGGATAAGAAAACTCTCGAGTAAGGTATATCTATCGGTAGATCCCAAGATTAGAGAAACTCTCGACAGTTGGCCGAGCGTTATTGCAATTCAAAGATGAAGCACGCAGGCAGAGAATGCTTTTAGACGATAAATCTCACTATCGAACGATTAATATATTCAGAAAGCCTGTTTTTTTCTTTTGTTTTTGACTGTGTTGTGTAATGAAAGATTCGCGAAACATTTCCCAAGTTGCAGGTTTAGAACTCCGCATCTTTCGAAATGTTAAGCGTCGGCATTCAAACTTTCGTTGAATTTTGCTGCTTCAAATGTCGAGGTCTTAGCTCGCAGACGTCAAGCTCTTAAGCTGCTAAATCGCGTGGTTTTCGTCGATTAAGCGAAAGGGGTGAATTAGCATCCGAGAGCACCTCTAATTCCTGGCAAGAGCGAGTGATGAAGTGATTCGATTAAAAATTGCCTCCCGCAATATGAACCAAGTCGAGAAAACATTTAATACCAATTTTCGAAAACGCGAGAAGAGAAATTCTACGACAGAAACGTCGAGACAAATCTGATCCAGTTTACGGAACAATTGGTGAAATAAAAGCACCGGAAGCAATTCGTCGCAGACTTCCTACCTCTTGAAATTTTCGTGGGATCTGACATTGAAAGGAAATCGTCTCGACATAAGGAAATAATGTACAAGATTTGTAAGGTGGGAGTTTAATAAACTCTGTTGATCTCGAAGTCCCATTGCATCGATTGTACAGTGAAGGGCCTGAGGTGAATGGACTTTCGAGGTTCTCTGAATGTAATTCGTTTTAGAATAAAAAGTATAATAACAATTTAGTTACCACACCTTGATCCGGTAATTGATAGCAAATCAGGGCAAGTTGTTTAATGAGTTAATCGATATAGGATTGACCAGAACTATTCTATTTTTCAACAAATGTTTACTAGTAACGTTTGCAGTTTAAGATATAACCAGGAATGAACGGAACACCGAGGAATTCTTGCTTTTCGTTGTACTTGCAGATCCCACGAGTGTCGTGATGCAACTATGTACCAGGTTTCCTCGACATTTGCTGTGACACACTTCTCTGCGGTCGAGAAATCCCCGAATGCCTAATCTTAAACGAGGAACAAATACAGTGCGAACGAAAAATCATCATTTATTCCCTCGGGATCGCGTAAAGTCTTGCAAGAGCTACTAAACTTGCCTTTTCTTCGTTTCAACTTAATCGTTGTTAACAATGTTTTGGTCACAATTACAATTTGTGCTACAATAAATTGACTATGTTTTATATGGCCTTTTATCTGATAGACTTTAACACATGATTTATTATGTATTATAGAAATTCAAAATCAAATTGTACTGAAAATCGCCAGTGATTTTATTTACAAAGTTGTTTTGTTAATTCTAATCTTCGGTATGTACTACTTCATCGATTTTCGTATCAACAGAATTATCTACTTAACTCCCACGCAATTGGATAACATACTTTTACATTTCACTAAAACTGAAAACCCTCGGTGTATTAGCTGTTCCGTATACGAAATACTATTAACTTTCCTTTCTGATTTACTTGGATCGACTAAGTGAATAATACCTTGGGATTTTGTATATACATATGTATGTAGAGGGTTATCCTTCGTACACGTTGCGCGTAGTTAACTTCATTCCATTTAAGGATGATAAAATATTCTAGTAGTGTTAAAAGGTTAGGGAATTTAATGGAAAGGGCGAACGAAATATAATTAATCCTACTACGATAATTTACGGAACAAATTTGCAAACTACAAACTACCTGCGAACACAAAATCGAGTAATTAAACACCGATGTATCCGGTACGTTTCAGGTGAAAGCATCGAAAGGTCGTTCACCTGTTATCGTCCTGCAATTAACCCGTACCGTGTAATTAATTTCCCGATAAAAAAAAAATACCGTGGAAGCGCATCGCATTAAAATATCCTCGAGAATCGGATAAAGCTTTCAACGCAGCTGGGACATTTAACATTCAATAATTTTCGTCCTCGGTTTAAAATCTCTAAAATAAAATGGCTCGAGGAAAGTATTAAAATTATTGTCATTACTCCACTGCCGGTTGGATTTGGAAAAATGATATCATTGAAACAATCGTCTACGTTATTATAAGCAGGCATATGAAAAATTAGAAGTTCAGAGACCCTGGCTTTTCTAGATAATTGTGAAATATTATAAAATCTCTGGTACGACGTACTTGTCCGGCGTCTTTACCAGGCATTTCTTGGGGGAGCTAAATAATGACACGCAAGTAATATTGCGAATAGCCTCGTAGTGAAATATGATCGCAAGAGTATGAAAAGAAAGGAGACTGACTTTGTGACATATATGTATAGAAGACATTAACTGAAAGGTAGACGTGAAATCGATATCTTCTTCATCTGATTGAAGTCCCTTGGAAGATAAATTTCGAAGAAAAGCCACTTAAGCATTGTACTATTTTTTTCACCAAGCTAGGATCTAATAAAATCTATAATTTAATCAATGAATAGACTCTGACCACCCTCGATTATTTTTAACCAACTACAACGAGAATTGGGGACATCCTATCCAGTTATTAAACCACAGGATCGTTCGCACAACTAGAAAACGAGCTGCCGTATCAACAGGAACAATTGCCGTGACACGATATATGCTGTTTGTCATTTCAACGTATTTTTATCTTGTCGGTCAATTCACCCAATACAAATACAAATGGTTCTGGAACAAGATATCGATCACGGGCGCATCAGTCTATTAGTGTTTGATTAAATCGAACAACCATCTCCTCCGTCAGATAATTTCTTGAGAGACTTGTAACTTTGCAATCGAACTGTCGTCGAAATGAACTAAGCATTTATTTGTTGTTTCAATGTCAATTATTGCTATTAAAATTTCAATCACAAGAATAACCCGAGTAATCACCGACCCAATTTCAAGCTAAGCATTTCGTGCCGTTCCCTATTTCTACCCCCCTTCGAGCGCAAATAGAACAATTATGAGAAGTAAAACGTAATCAAATTAGACATTTAACTGTACGGCCACCACGTGGTGTATTCACACGAGACTAACGACCCGGCTAATCGAAAAATTAAGGTTTCACATTAAGCAATAGTTGGACGCAAACGATTAGACACTACAATTGTAGGCAAAGTCCAAGATTCCATTAACAAGCTAAATAAACCTTCTTATTAAGAATTTATTCAGGAGAACGATTACCAAAAATTTGATGTGCCAAATAAAGTTTCATCCGCGCTATTATAAGCCTCACACGACATCATAAACTGCTCCCTTCGGCGACGCGTTAATAATACCCGTGGTCAATTCCCAAAGTTTATCGCCTATAATTCTAGAAATTCCGAGGTTATATCTAGGTGGACATTCGTAAGGGTCAAGAAGGAGGTCTATCGACTATTTTTGTGATAGATAAAAAACGAACACTCGCGCACTCACGGTCAGCGCTGTGGAAGAACAATCGGAGAAAAATCAGACATTTGCGTTCGAACCATGAACTGTCACGTTTCAACCTCGAATCAGTTGCACGCGTCGAACCACCTCGGAAATAGCATACGCAAGTTATAATCGCGTAGTTTTCATCGGACGCGTATAGGAATCAGTTTTCACTGATTTCTCTCGAATTTCACGTTTCACCGTGATTTCCCAACGTTCGTTCCCATGCGCATCTCGAAATTTCCATTATTCAAGGTAAAATTGGAGCAAAGCATGAAAAATAACTTTAATTGCAGGTATTGTTGGTATCTTCTGAAGTCTTTTTATTCGTGAATATTTCACTAACTCAATTTCCTAGATATTATATTAATCTCGAAGGAATATCTCTCACGGAAAGTAAATTTCACGATAACAAATTAGAAATGTACGGCCTGCTATACGTGTCTAATTATTTGTTAGAAACGGAAGATCGGTAATTGAGGGAGGAGGGCGGAAAATGATGGAGCAAATGGTTGGTCACTTAAGCTTCATTGAATCTTGATGTTACTAATGCCATTATCAATAGTTTAATCTCCATTAAGGTGGGCATGAATCACTTCTGGTTGCTGGTTAAAATTTAATTTAGTCACCTTAAGGCCTTATCATTTTCTCGACACGCTATTACGACACTCCAGCTTCCAAGCGATATTTATCCCGAAACTTGCAGACGTCGCTGAGACTGTGCTTAGTTCGCGGTGACAATGACAACACGATCAACGCGGTGTGATACGGATCAATAATCGGTTGATGGTCCCACGTAAAAAGTCGACGCTGCAACAACAACGATGAACCACAATATCACGGTAAAACGTGTGTATGCTTATACCGCAACGATTGATTTCCAATATCCTGACCGCTGTTAAAGGTGCTGATAGTATTAACGCTTCCACTATTATGCTTGATCCTGCATTTGTTCGAAATATTCCACACTCGAATCATTCGCGATGATACGCTCGTAATTAGCTGCACAATAACGGGAGTATCGAAGAACTGCTGAATTTCCATGTAGAATCCATTAAAATATACGCATGTATGGAAACATGTTCGTACGAAAAAAACGGTTATACCTGCGTAGTATACATATACGCGTACGCAAGATATTCATGAATTCGATTTCTCTTTAATTTCGAATGTATTACTTGCCATTCGATTGAAATTTATTCCCCAGGAGATACGGAGGACTAAATTTGAGAATAAATTAATCTCTTTGAGGAAAAGCACATATTTTTTTTTCTTTTTTTTACTTCAAACCAATATTGAAAAGAATACGATTGTTTGATTACGAAAATGCTTGACGCTATAGTTGGCAATGATAGTATTCGATTACAGTAGAATACTTTGTACAGGATAGAATTACTTAAGTCAATGCGACTGAACTTCAGCAAGGTTAATATCAAGTTTTCGCAGTTATTCGTATCGCGATACAAACACTGACTTCCGCATAATAAGAAAAGGGAATGAAAGATTAATAATTTCTTTGTCATTTAAAATCAGAAGATAAATAATAATGAAAAAATCTTTGGCTGTTTGACATTCATAACATTACATTGTCACGCATTCTCTTTTCGAAGGCGATGTGCACAAATAGTCAGAAAAAATGAATAATCGCCTTCCCAAGGAGCAATTTATTCTCCTTTATTTCTTCCCAATAAACTATTTCGTTAGTTGCCAAAGGGCTTCCTACAATTATTGAACATCGATTTTTCGAGGTACTTTCACACATGAAAGGGGAAACAAGGGCTGTTTGTTCGAGTGTGGTAAAAAGAGAAACGAGAAACAGTGTTTTGATGCCATCTACAAGGCCCGTTGCAGTTGACATGTGTCAATTGAACAGATTATTGTTCGCGCATGAATGACGAGGATATTTGAAACCATTGTTAGAATTGACAAAAAGGGGGATTACGTAATGAGGCTTTAATACCGCTTATTCAATAGGAAGTTCCTTATCGGTTCTCTACTTTATTATTCTGCTGTGCATAATTCACGTAATGAGGGTAGAAACAGCTAAAAAAAAGAAATGAACTTAAGCGATATTGATAACCAGCACAGGAATTCGTAATGCGAACCGACGATTATAGAATCCAACGAATCGAACAGTAAGAACAAAGTGGGTGCGAGAATTGCAATTCACTGGCTTTATCAATTAACTTGATCCCAGTATACTAGTTATTTTATCGTCCAGATATTATTGTACTTCCAAAGAACGAATATCTGATTTGGAAGCAGTTTTATATTATCTTGCATAGCAATATAATACGTGCCTTCGTCTCGAGTAGGTTCATGAAATAAAGTTTCGAACTGTAAAGGGTTGGCATACAAATATTCTCTAAACTAGTAAGATTGAGCTTTATGTAAAACACTACTGCTTCCTTGATCATGTACCAAAGATTGTGGACGAAATCTCGACTTGAGAACCATTAGAAAGTGATATGAAATGTTGGAGAACACTGTGGTACTGCAGGCACTAATTACAAATCACGCTTTATTGAAGGAATAAAGATCTGAATCAAGCATGAATTTTTCAGTGCACTGAATTTTTATTTATTTATTTACTGAAAAAAATCAAAGATATGGGAGCATATCTCTATGGGTATCAAAGATAGACAAAAATAGAAGCTTTTATAGTATTCTATAATTTTTAACTGCGACACCTATAGTATATTTTCCTTGTGTATCATATTTCTGTCCTACGTTTTATATATTGCTTTGAGAAGATGCATAGTTTCGGAGTTGGAATATTCCGACATTACTTTTACGATTTTCTGATTTATCAGTACATCTCTTTTATACCTGTATTCCTATTGATGGAGATTTCCCCTACACCACCGAGTCCGTGCTCTTTTTACGATTATTAGATCAGAAAACGAATGGAGAAAATTTCCTTCGCAATAATTTGCTCAGCTCAGAAATGTATAACCTAATTTATCACACAGAGAAACTACTACTCTTAATGCTATTAAACATTTACTATAAACGTTATTAGCAAGAAACAAATCTAATAACATCACTCAAAACTTAGTAACGATATTTTAAATTCTTTCATCGACCTAATAAGGCAGAAATTTCGTAAAGAGAGTGCGGAGAATTTCATAGATACGCCAACTATGCGAATTGCGTTTTATTACATAACTTGTGATACCGAAGTTATATTGGAGTATTTAAAATTTTTAAAAGCGAACAGAAAGTGTAGGCCATATAAAATATGAGCTACGCAAATATTTTCTGAACTACCTACTGTCTAAAACAGTGGAAGAAACGCGAATTCATTGAGCAGCCGTGAAATTTTTTTCAAACATCAGGATTTACCTATCGCAAAGCACGCGATTAGAAATGTTTACATAGAAGGGGCGATAAGCGGTATTGATTCGCGTGAAAATTTTCCTCCTACCGAGGTTTGTTATCACAACACCGTACGCTTGGGTTGTGAGGCTTTCATCACCCCATCAACTATAACACAGAGTACCACCGCAACATGTGTGGCAAGGACAAGCTAACATATGATTCGCAGTACACTAGCAACGAGGTGTAAAATTATATTTGTTTAGATGAAATCAAAATTAAAGTTTATAATTTAACATTTATTGTTTGTAGAAAACGCAAAGTGCGTTTTCTTGAAGGAAACTATTTTAAATCATTTGAGTTGAAAAGATTATCGAAGAATCTTTGGAGAATAATCGAACCTTTTAATTCGTAAATCAAACTGTGAAATTCTCTAAAAGTGAGGGAATTTCGCTATTATAATTAATTTAATTTTGGAAAATTATTGTGCAGCAAATAAACTATAGTGGAAATATGGAAACTCTTAATTGTGAAACGTTTTGGCCATTCGATGTAACTTACATAAACATTCCAGCAAAATTGCGATTAATTTTTAATTACTTCTTCCTTTGATTACTTAACTACGTTAACTGCGATAAATTAAGAATAAATAAAAATGTATCGATGGGGAGTACTCACGTTGTGCGGTGTGTTGGAGAATCAAGGAGCAGCCATTCGAGTAAAAAGTTCGGACGTAGAAATGCGAATAAGCAGAGTCTGCTTAACAGCTGGAAGCGTCGACGCGAACAGCTTGCAGTATATATTTATCCCGCTAAATTATCTGGAATTGTGCATTCCAACTTTTTATAATAATTAAGTATCTAAACACTTTGAATATCGTTCTATAATTTCAATATTTCATCGCGACCGGCGAGCAAGGGATAAAGATATACATAAGGATGGGTGATAAAAGAAGAATCCCGTCGAACGTAAAAAAAAATCAACCCTTTACGAGCAACACTACTCATTCGATTCTAAAAAAAAATGTCAAAAACAATTATTCGATGATTATTGTCTTCCCGAAACGTATTCGCAGAGGACTCGAAGGGGCAAACGGCGCTGGTTGCTCGTGTCGCGGCGCGCTGAGAACTGAACACCTTTCGACCCTGCTGACTCGTGATAGCTCGTCCGAAGGAAATCGAGTGGGGCTGCGTTCGGAGAACCAAAAGAAAGTGAGGAATACACCACTGGAGGGAGTGGCTGGATAGATTGCACGAACTCTAAGGACATCGAGGGTGGAAAAAGACAACGGTACATTAGTCGTAACCGCCATTCGCTTGACGTTTAACTTTTACTGACGGGAGCTCATCAGTTATCGTTGCCAGGATGGATCAATCGACGTAGAACATGCGATTGGGGATCTTTTTATCGTGACGATAATCTAACGCGAGAGAAAATTTCAGGGTGAACAATGGGTTAAGGTAAATTGCGAGTTAGAATGGAATAATTGAGCTCAGATTCGGAACTAGGCGATACGGGTCACACGTTTTTCTTTCGGTATGATTGAAGTGCTTACGTGATTCTGATTCGAGGATAAAAATAACATTGGGGTGGCTGATTGATCGTTTTAATGGTTATAAATAACGCATCGTTTGTCTATGTGATTCCCTTACGGTTGACAATTTATATAAAATAATAATAACTAAATTAGGAAATATATGTTCATCGAAGCTGATTAAATATAGCAGTGTAAAAGATTATATATTATAAAATGTATGGTTTGATAGTAATTTTAAAGCAACTATTGACTTTTCGATGATAAGCATAAACTTTGAATTAATGAAAATTGTTCTAAGCTTAAGAGAAATAGCAGTGGTCTTAAAGAATTTTTAAAATTATATTCTCTCTTTGATACGCTGATTTTATCGTGACTCCGCGAGAGGTCCATAAGCCGGTTTCATTTACCCGGAGGAAAATTTCATTTTTTTTCTCTTGGAACCCCTGCATTATACCATACTGTGTATATCTTGCCTGCAAGACCAGAATAAAATACTTAAGACGATACCCTTTGAAAAAAGAAGCAGAAGCTGCTTCTTTTGACTGACAATGAGCAAAAAGCAATTAAATTATATTGCCTGTGGCAAGGTGAAAGTTACAAAATATCACACTTAGTTTAGCCTTAAGATTTCAATGCAAAGGGCACAAAATTATTAATAATTTTCTTTATTTTAAGAGGTGGTACCCTAATCTCAATAAAATTTCATTAAAAGCTTCAACAAAATTGAATATAATTTTTAGCAATGTATAAAATAAGAATTGGCAATATTTTTTATCTGAACTTTCCTAACAAGTTACAATGCTTTAGGCGGCTGGTGCAAAGAAAAAGCAGAATCGTTAGAAAACGCAGAAGGAGGATGTCGTCTGTTATTGATAGATGGTGTAATTTGTACGAATTACGACTACTGGCAGTCTGACAAAATATCAGTGCCTCTATCTGCTTCAAACACTGACATTAGAGATTTATTCAGTGCCTTTTGGTCTTCAAAATATACTATTAGAAAATTTAACTCAATATGAATCAACGAAAGAATAAAGTAAAAAGAAAGGAATGAAATATTGCAGTACATCTACTGATTGTAAAATTTCCCCAAACAGATTCTTCAGCCCAACTTTGAGAGCTACTTACACACCCCAAATAATATGGGTTATTGCCGATAAAAAGAGAAGTGTCAAATGCTTTTTCTAGCAGTAAATTTATTAATATTTCGTCCAAATCAACGATTCCTGGGTATGGTCCCTGACAAGATAGATAACTATGGGCAAGATAAAATAATATAAGCGTACCTCGCAAGAATTTTTCACTGTCCTTACTTAGTTATCATCACTGATGTTGCAATTTTATTCTTTGCTAACTAATGTTGAAAGTTACACGCATCTGATAAGGGAAATCACGAATATGTCTCAAATGTAACCACAGATGATACAAGTCTATTCTGTAACTCGTTCGCGACCGAAATCAATATCTTCGCGCGGAACTGCAGGACTCTGTTCCATTGTATGCTGATAAGGATATATTGTTATTAAAAATTCATTATATCATTTATTTTATCGTTTGTTCATATATTAAATATGAGAGGTTTTGTAACAACTAAAATACCTTCAGATTCCGTTTCAAATATTCAATCTTTACATAACTGAACTATTCACGTGTATGTATAGTTACCAGAGAATAAAATACAGAAAGTTTCCAATTTTTATTACAAGTCACTAAACATTGCGGAAGTCATTTAGTATAATTTGCTTCGAACAAAATTCCCGGACCTGCAAAACTAACGCAACGATGCAGGGCACCAAAGTTTTTCGCTTTCGATATGCGTACTCAGTATAAAGCAGTTTTTATTGCGACTCGTATTGGACTTTTCTCTGGATTTAGTTCTGTATAGAAGCATGAGCGATAGATATCGCAGCCTTTGTTCTCCGTACATCGATTAAACGTTCAAACATAATTTTTTAACTCCGACGCGAATAATGAAAATTCCGAACAAGATAATTTCAATAGAAATTGTGCATTTCAGGAAATTACAAAAGGAAGCATGTGTAATACATTTGTATTCGTACAAAAGTACCTTTGAACAGCTCTGTTACTGTAGATTCTTTAGTACGTTTTAACTGTGTTAGAAATATCAATTTCCTGAATTATTACAATTCAAATATGCAGATATATTTTTCACTTATTAACGAAATAATACTCTCAGAATTCCTTACACATACTGTAATTTAAATTTAGCTTTAAATTAGATTAATTAAAACTATTTGATTACAATTTCATTAAAAACACACAGATACTGAAAGATCCAAAAATTATCAATATTCGTTAAATAATAACTAAAAATGAAGACTTTCTAACTAAGCATCACGACACTAGATTCGAATCAAAGAAACACCACGTCTCATTGTGCCGCCCTTTGATGGATCGCCTAGTGCGATTGCCGATCAAATCGATCAGGTGAAGGGCGAGAAAGGCCGCCAAGGCTGAATCTAAAGGGGTGGCTGACGAAAGATAGTGGGGGAGGGTACCTTGAAATGAACGTCTGTCTTCGGGGGGTTACAGGTGGTTGCTCCTGGAAGTAAGAGCCGAGAGAAAAGAGCACATCGAAGGAGTAAGTTGAATGAAAACGGCACAGAAAAGGCGGCGGAGGAAACCACGTACGAAATACCCACAACCCTTTAGTTTCAACAAACAACTTGCAAGTATTGACTTGCAAAAGTATGAATAACTATAATATTCTTAATATCGCCGTTCTTCGAAGAAATTTAATTGTAGAAAGAATAGAAGAAATTGTTGTGTAAGGTACAAGAACACGTAGCACGGTAGAAATTGAGTAATGACCCGCTAATTGCGATCCACTTCACGAACAAACGCTGATCCATACTCGTGTCAAGCGTTCGCTAAACAACAATCATGGAGAACGCTCTCGTATCAATTTGACGTCTTATCGACGAGGCATCGCACGAGCATGTCGCCTCGGATCAGATCGGACCTGAACAGCTTAAACGAACCCGGTACAGCCGCAGATGATAGATCAATTACGCTTCAGCCAATAACTATTAACGTCAGCGTCGAGGAACGAGAAATACGAAGCCTAGAAAAAATAGTATAAAAAGGGTGCCAATAATATTTCCGCAAATCCGCCAAACAAAGCAGTACAACGAGTTTTACACCTGTTAAGAAACTCAAGCAACCCCTGTAATTATTTAGACGCGTAAAATATGAATGAAGAAAGAATAGCGTGAAAGAAGGAAGGCTTTCTTTCTAGCCACTTGAAACGAAGATTCCGCGGGTTCACAGGAGAGCGAAAAGTTCGAATGAAATTGAAATCGCCGAGGCAATCTAAACCGTGCCGCAGCACAAGAATCGCCGAGAATCAGCAGAACTTAACCGTGCGCGCCACCCTGTAGATAAGAGCAGCGCTCGATGGTGGGACGCGGAGGGTGGTCGGAGAGCTTTTGCAAGCTCGTGGCGCCACTTGCGTGGTCTAGTCGAGGGGGTGGATTTAGCTGGTTGGGGGTTGCTTGCAAGCCTCGATTCTAGGCTTCAATCAGTCGTGCGAGGAGCGAGACTCGCGAGGGTCGAAGGCTCGTTGAAACCCTTCCCGGCATTCCGCTCCCTCGGGGCAGGCTCCACCTGTTTATCATTCCTCTCGCGTGAACCAGCAAAAAAACTTAGTCCGTGTGGAAAAAAGGAATCGTGCGGGCGAAATGTGGCCGGCGTTTATCGAAAGGAAGAACCGTGGTCCGTTCGAATGATGCGCGAAGGTAATCGTCGTGAAAGGGGTGGATGAGTGCCGGCAGCCTGACCACTGATTTCGGCGTGATTAGCAGCTTAATTGATCAGGTGCGGTATATCGAGCATTCGACTGCAATATTCAGCTGTACTCCACGTACACGACTTAACTGGCACAAGTTCTTCTCCTTTTCATCTTTCTCTCTGTCATTCTTCCGTTCACGTTGCCCCTTCTCGTTTTTTGTATCGATGGCCTCCTTCTGTGCCTTTCTGTAACAGTGTTCTCCCTTTATCCGCATCTTCTGCTCTCTCTCTCTCTCTTTCCCTCTCTCTTTCTCTCTCTCCCTCTGCTAAATATCTCGCCTCTTTTACTCTTTTCTAGCCTTCTCCTCCCTCCCCATCTTCCGGCCTCTCGGCTGATTAACCGTGAAATGGGGTGATTACGAACGCGATGACACGCGCACATACGTAAATGTGCATACAATGTAACGACAGCGGATGGAAAGGGGGGGTGCAACGAGACCTCGTGGCGAATATTCTTCTATTCGTGCACGAGTCGGTCGGTAAGACCACCCGATGAGGCTTACCAGCTTGCCAACCCGTTTTTTTTTTGCCAACAGAACGACACATTGGATGTTCGGGTCACTACTTTTACCAAGTGATTACAAATTATCTTGATCTTTTATTTTAATTTTTGACATTGCGGGTCCTATGAATATTGCAAGAGCTAACTGAATTTTGGCTTATCTTCTAGTGCAAATTCTTAGTAATAAAAATTGTTCGTGAAACCTCCTGTATGAAGAAACACATGTTGGGAGGGTAGTGAAAATGTAAAATTCTTAGGGGAACATTTTAATCAACCTGCGTTTGTATGTAACTGTTTCCTGCAGACATAAAGGCCATTGTGAACGAAATAGTTTCTAAAAGTGAAGTTCAAGGTAAACGTTCAGAAAGTTAACGTATGTATTTATTCTGTACTTCAAGATAACGCTACGGTATAAAACGGGAAATTCCGCTCACACTGTGTGATGAAATTAAAACAAAGAAAAATTGACGCTACTGTTAAAATAATTGCCACAGTATTTGAACGAAATTAAAGATCCCTACATAAATAAAATTAACATAAAACTTTTCAAGAGCGTGTTAATCGGAGAGCAACTATAACGATGAAGCAACGATTAATAAATTTCATTCGAGAATAAATATTGAGCAAAAATTAGTTTTCTAATGGATGGGAAATCAACTGAAGGGGAGTAAACGTCGGAAAAACTTCTTCCATCGGCAGGTCACGTCCCTAATCAACCCCTTTTCAGATTCCTTCCATCTCGTAGTTTCATTTCCATCTTGGCACCGTTCTAAATCTCTTCTACGACGATCAATGAACTTGGTAACCGAGAGCCGAAAGGTAAGCACACGTCTTGCGGAATAACGGAGTTTATGGCCTAGCGAGAGCGAATGGGATCGATATTTGGGGGAAGAATGGGGTGAACGCGTGAATTTCTGAATTTAAAGCTACCACACGTGCCAGCATATCGCGCGGTCTCCTTTTCTAATTGCGACGTAGCGCGAGCTACCCTGAAACGCGGAAAAAGTTTTACCTTGGACCGACATTTTTCGAACATTGCGATTGAAGTTTTTTCTTACTTTGTAAATTTGTTTAATCAGCAATTAGAACAACGGCCGATACACTACTTCACACGAATCACTTATCGTAGCAATTAGTAGTATGGAGAATTCTATGCTGAATACAATGGTGCTTACTTCTTAAGACTAATCGCTTTCCTGCCCGTGTAACGCCAGAACTGACCTACAATTTAAAATTATCCTGCCCTCTTGACGAAGCAGCCATTACTCAAAGTGACACAATTGCATCCGGAACAAAGTCGCATTTATACCAACGGTAGACCTTATTACACACCACTAAGTTAACCCCAAACTTCCCTCTTTCTTCAAATCATTCCCTGTCCGAATCTCTACTAAAGCTTGATCTCTCCAAACTGAACAGACAAGTATCGATAATCGTAATTTCTTGTAAACAACGTGTTTCATAGAGCGACTGGTGCGCATCACCATCTGCACAAAACTTAATAACATTTATCCGAATTAAGGTTCGATTTGAATGCAAAACAACCATCTGTACATATAAGGGCTGTGACGTTGTATGCCCGGTGCACCGATTCAATTTCAGACTCGATCGGGTGCGTCGCAAGTGCCGATTCGTGATTTGAAAAGCACTTTTTGCTTTCGCCTGTCCGCCTCGTGTACGCTCGTCAGGCGGAGCGACTGAACGCTCGCGCTCAAGGGTCGTTTGAACACGATATCTCGTCAGCACGAGTGCATCGCTTGTCGAGCCACGACCTAAATGATTTTTAAAAGAAGAAAACACGTCTCATCCCCGGGGGAACGCTGCGTGACGTCCCGCGCAGCTGGTTCACGTGCACGAGCAATTCACAAAGGGGGATGAATTGCAAGGTCGCGCCTCGTGCCGCTGTAAATTGCAAAATATCAACGAAAAGCATACCGCCCGTTCGTTCCAAACGAAAGCCAGCACGCTCGATACGAATTTTTTCACTCCCGGCGGTCACTAATTGTTTGATTAACGCAATCAATAAGCCCCCGACTGTGAGACGCTGTTCGAAATAAATTGAAAGACATCTCGCGGTTAAAAGAAATAAAAGGGGAGTAATCAGTTCGTCAACTAGCGAACTATGAATATTTAGAAACATGGTTATTGATACAAGGATAAGCGAATTATGAATAAAAAATCGGGGCATGTTTTATCAAGTTATCGATCTGCTGTTCAACCGAGGCAAACGGGTTTAGTTTAGGATTGTCGTTCATCCAATTTTAAGAATTTATCGTTCGTTCGGTTTGCAAAACATTGAGAAATGTCTGAGGGCATAGATGCGCACAGTGAAAAGTAGGTTATCAAATTCAATGTCATTCAAGCCTTAAAAGATTCGTAATTAGATGGAAACGCGGAAGCCAAGAAAGTGGAGGCTATCAAATTGGAGTTTCCTCTTAAACAAAAAAAACTCCAATAGTGCAAACAAAAATTCGCTATAATATCAACGTTCTGTTATTGGCATGCAGATAAATAAGGCCACAGATATTTCCTAAAGCGTAAAACGAATTGAATTCCCGTGAAATAAAGTTATCCGCACAAATCTACGGTATACACGCGTGTACATAGTTTTTGTTTCTCGTGGATAACATCCGACTGCTAATCAATATAATGGCCTTCGGTGTTTTCACGTGCAGAAATATTCGTATGAATTTAATCGCCACTACTTACACGCGTACCGTTTTCACGTCCATCATGTGCGTACATATGTTCTTCGTGCATTGGCAAACATGTTGGAATATTGAAATAATTTTTATTTCATTGCGTTTTTACGCTACAGAGAAGGCGACATGGTGCAGTTTAATATAAAATGTAGGTGAATATTGAGTGCAACGAAGTAACACCTACTACAGTAGAAATAGAGATTGCAAATAACGAGCGACACGAAGGTGTGTTTCTCCATCCAGGTGTACACTGTGTTCCTACTAGAATGGCGCGTGTTAAACACTCCATATCCGTTTGTCCGATAAAAATCAAACATACGAATACTAATTAAAGAAAAGACACTGGACTGTATTGTCTCATCGGAAAGAAATGAAACGAAAATCGTGAATAAAACAACGAACATTGGGTAAATTGGACGCGTTCATCGGAAGGTTAAAAAAAAAATTCGACGGAATAACCGAAGAGAGGAAAGCTATTTCCACGTATTACCTACATGAATTGCTCGTTAAACTTTGATAGAGTGGATGTATCATAGTCCTGTGTATGCATTTTCTATGCATGCAGCGCACGCATGACACATACACGCCGCTTTAGTGGTCGTCGCCCATTCGTTTACGAAAGTAGAATCAGGAAATGTCCGATATCGTTGCCGAGCACCAGAGATCGGGTATGCAGTATGTATCTACTAATGCCAGATACGCGGCCTCAATCACCTGCTAGCTAGTCCAGAAACGTCTACTGTCCAATGTAAATCCACATTTCCGAGGCTATAAACGATATCGAGCCACCAACCTTTACGATAAACTTGGCCCACTGACACGGTAATTCTCGCTACTCTTCTCGTGGAACTCAAATATTGCTAAGTATAACATGATGTAAGAAATTCCCGTTCCTAAATTTTGTCGAAATGGCATTGTTCCTGAATCTTTATGTCTCGGGTCAGGAGAAGCAGGATTCGATTTATCGAGCCGTCGTAGTCGCCAGAGACAGCCATCTCGGATATTAAACCTAGCCACAGGAATTCTTCAATTGCCTAAGCAGCTTAACCGGGCAAAGCAATGATCAAACTTCCAATCGCAATCTACCAATATTATTAATACCATTTTCTTTTATACAGCAGAACTATTGATTTCCACATGAACAAAGTAGAATTCTTTTTTGAAAGATGCTGCCGACATATGATAATCATTTTTGAATCTCAGATTTGGTAAATGTATCGTTGCATCGACAAGTGCAACTTGGCGATGAGGAAAATCGATCAAGATTCGGACAACTTTTATTTCGCTGCACTTTGTTTCCCAGCTGTCACGGGGGGAAGCACGTGAATAAGCAGCTTGCACGAAACAGCCGGGGGCTTCACTTTCGTGAACTTCCCTGAACTTAACGCGGTATGCGAACATTGTTCATTCTGTTCCATAGCCCCACCGGGTATTAACCCATTAACACCTCCGGCCTACATTAACTTCGGTTGCCAACTATAAATGGCATTATACATATATCGTAGTCCGTTTCATCCGACCGCTGCATCGGGCAAGCAGGAATTTAGTGCACCAATTAACGACCAATTACCATGCTGATAATCTTATATTGCCTCAGCGTAATTAGCGAGAATCACTGCAGCTCGTTTGATAAAATAACGCATAATGAATATCGATTGATTAGGTGTCAACGCACTCGACCATCCATTGACTAAGCTAAAAATACATCTCGATGAAGATTATTGCTAAAAAACTAAATGATATATTTTAGAAGAAAGTTTCTCTCCTCCCCCTAAACAAATATTTTTATTTAGAAATACAACCACATCTGAAGAGATCCGCAAAGTGAATTCAAATTTTTCCAAATCATCCTCCCCACGAGCGAGGCTAATCCTATATTCAAGTCAAAGTACCGTGGGAATTTCTTGAACTCGATACCAGAGATCAAATCAGATCATAAACGCAAAAGCTTTCAGGGAGATACACTCTTAGGTATCTTCATACATACATATGTAAATACGCAGGTATTTACGGCAATCTACTGCTACCCACAATAATACACGAATGTTTCTCTACATCCCGTCGAATTAATTAATCTAGGGAATACGAATATTCAATTTGATTAAACATTTTTGTCGTAACATTAATCATTAGAGACCTTTCTCATGTAGCTACGCCCATTTTAACTCCCCAGCTTATATTTTAATTAGCAATGCTTCTGGGAATGAAATTCTCCAGTAAAATTGGAAACGAAAATCAGGAATTGTAATTAGCAAGCGAAACGCTGTTGGGCTTTAATGTTATCGAAAAAGACGTCAGGCATTAGTGGAATGTTCCCTTTTTGTTGCCGGTTCATGTTCCTGCCGGATAAGCGAGTGAGCCATTGTTTCACCATAATCGTGTCAATCACGCTGGAGTTGCCTTTTAACATTCCTTTATCCGGGCATCGATAATCCGTTTCGCCCGACACGGCGCATCGCTGCGCCTCCACCTCAGGAAATATGGTTCATACATTGCACCTGCGACTACGAATCCGCGAACGGTGTATAATAACGTTATCTCCGCATTGCAGCCAAACTCGGAGCCTTCTGCAGCGGCACGAGAGTACTTTCGGTACATTTGACGCAGATGCATTGTACACAATAAACGAAACGTAAACCCAATTTTCCACTTTTAATACTGTTAAACGAGAAAAAGGGAATGCACAACTGTGTCCTGTGTCTTTACTCTTACGCGCACGAGCATTACATTTCAGAGAGAACTGGAGGATGCAATTATCGGGGAGCTTTCCTAAATTAAGCACGTATGCAACATTCTAGAATTACACATCTGCATCCACCAACAATTCCTCATCGTTCTGCTTGCACCTTTATTCGTGGCCACAACTTCCCAAGATTATGTCGGAAAAATAAATTGAGAATAGTATAGAATAAAAAAAATAGAATCATACTTATTCCGTTGATTTGTACCAAAAAAATCTGTTCCGTAATAAATCATTGGGAAATTTCTTAAAATGCAGCAGAGCATGCTAATAAAGGGATAATTCTCTCGGTTAAAAACCATCGCAACGATCAATCGAACTTGATCCCATGCTTAAAGTATTTAGTGCGATCGCCGAAGCTGTCGGGCGATGCTACCTGAGTGATTTGACAATGAATTTCGACGCGTGCGGAAGCACGAGTACGCGACGCCTTCCGATCAGATTTATCACTGACTAATCGACGTTCTGGCTCGAACCGCACAACTTCAACCGACTCCGCGTAGGAACGTTAATTTAGTCACCGTCCGCCTACTATATTATGGAGAGGTGTATGATTCGCGGTCATCGTGGCGATAATAGTAGGAACGGTAATCACGTTATCGATTCCCCGCATCCGCCTATAACCGTTCGACGATCTTTTCCTCCTTTCTTTCCACCCTTACGTACCGAGCAATCGCGGTTGCATTGTCGACGCCTAGCTCTGCGTGACGCGATACAGCCAATTTCGTAGGATCTCGATTGACGACCGCGGTTTCGCACGATCGAGTTCCGCGTGATTACCATCGAGCCACGTTCGTTGTCCAATTTCACTTGACACTTCGTACGAGAGAGTGAAAGAGAAACGGGTTACACCAAACGTGGACGATTATGTATAAATAGTTATATGTACGTATGCGCATATAGATACATATATGGGCCTACATTCGACAGTCCTTCTCAGGATCTGTTGTACGTATGTACACTGATACGCTCGTAAACAGGTGCATGTGACCCGGTACGTAGGCATCGTATTACCCCGTTGCCGATGAATTTAATCCCTTGGAGGCTACTTTTCAAGAGATGCGTTGGTGCATCGTAGCATTAAGCCTTTCATTGCAACATCCTTATAAATGCAAATATTATGGGTCCCCAAACGGAAAGATTTTATACTATATTTTTAATTCTAGTAGCGAAGACAAATGTTATTATACCGTGAAGAATATTAGAAAATAACTTCGACAAGGACAGTTGCTCGCAGTAGCGACGGGATTGATTTTCAGTCTGATAGATTTGATATTAAAGCTGTCATACTATTCTCCTGGAAACAAGAACTAGTCGTACCGATTTATCGATTGAAATCTATAACGAAATCAAGTCGCTCATAGAATACATAATTTACTAATTAAGCCCCGAGGTTTAATCTGCAAGCTAGCTCTGAATATCTAAATATTCGTTGTACCTGAACGGAATGTTCGTGATTATGTGGTTAGATAACCGCGGCTAAATTAAGCTGACACATGTAATCGTGCGCGAAGCACGTACGTATAGTTCCAAATAAGATGAGAATTCCATGAGGAATACAAGAGAATACAAAAATCCAGTTCTCGAAATGTTGAAGAGATGAACAAAAACACAAATGTTCAGAAGGATCTAATTTATTGCCCGTCCCTTTGCGTGAGATATCTATATTTCTGAAATGGCTGTAATATTTTAGCAGATACTATCTCGTTGGGGAACTGATTGTAACTAATTGCAGCGTGAGGAGAATAACATGAGAATTCATGTTGCCTCCGTAATCTGCAAGTGGGCGCACGTTCATAGCCATTCAAGTAATGAAATTATGACTATCAGACGCTTATTATCGGTGCCTCTATGATCATGACTACTAAACACCTATTATTTGTACTAAACGAGATGCCGTCCAATCAAATTACGGGCCCCACTTGCAGTAACACACTCTGTCATTATTGCTTGGGTCTGCTACCTCCTAAGACTGCCGCGTGACGAGCAGTGAAACGGAAAAATCGAGATAGAAAGAGATATGTAACCTATGTATCATATGCATTCATTGTGCATATGTTATATTGCGCATATGGTTTGTAACTGCTACGACGCAAGCGTCGGGGTTACTGCGTGGAATTAGGAGGTGCAAAAGGCCTACCCCCTTACCCAAGTGTTGTTCAGTTTGTGTAGGCTCGGGTGGAGCTCGGCATCTCGGCTGGTGAAAATAATATGAAAATTCATGAACCTACAAACATTGCGCAAGCAACAAACTCTCCCTCGGGGAACAATTACTACTAACGTTCAATTTGAATAATGTATGAATGCGCCTGGTTTTCGCATGCTGCAAACTGTATCATTAAAACGTTCGTCGATAATGCTCAAATTATATACATACATAGGTTCATTCAAGAGGATGTTACTTGTTATTAGTAAGAGCTACGTTATAATGATCTGCAGTGAAACCAAAACGCTGATCTATAACGATCTGCAAGAACAGTCGCTGTATTTGTTAAATAATTAACTTCCACTTCCTTCTGATCGTATAATGGCAATTAGTCTCAGCAAAGTGGCCACTCGATTTAGCTTGGGCTTATAAATCGTAGAAATGAGTTCAAAAATTCCCATTGAACGAAATGCTTTTCTCTGAAAGCCACCAGTATAATTAATACGTGCGCCGAAAAACCTGCGATTATGAAGTGCTGGTAAGAACCAGCTATTAATTTTTCTCCGTAAAATTTATCTACCATCACGGAGAACTACTTTTTTTGTTATAAATGAAGAGAAATGCTTACATCTTGAAAAGTGTTAAACGATAAATTAAACCTTAACTAACAAAAGAATAATAAAATTGGTTCCAAAGGGAGAGAAGAAGCCCTTGTCTGTTTTTACTGAGTTTCTTGTTATTTGCTTGCTTACAATGCTGTTATGCTGCTCAATTAGAATTTAAGAGGACATTCTATCGTCTCAGTCGAAAACTCGATCATCTTCGGTAATTTTTTTTCTAATAAATTGAACACTTAAAGTTTTCAAATTCGTTGTCAGTATATTTTAGAACTTTTCGAATATGAAGAGTTTTTTTTAATTATTTATCATATTCACTTTATTAAAATATCTTCCGATGAAGGTGGTACCTTTTACATTAGACGGCCTTGCATGACCACCATCCGGAAAAAAATCGTTTCGAGGAACACGCGTTCAAAGTTTTGTGTTTAATATTTTTATGTAAAAAAAGATACTTAACATTTAATCAGTTATACCTGCTGCATAGAAAAAAAAATTTAGGAACATATTCTGGAAGGTGAATATTTTCCGACTGAATAATAAAAAAAAATCGATTTTTTGTGATTGAGACTGTAGAATGTCCCCTTAATAGGAAACTCGATTATACTACTCTCTCGTTGCGCAATGTAATTAATTGGACGTCGGTAAAACAATTATGAGACAATTACTAGTGTCTGGTTCGAGTAATTCTGTCGAGTTAAATTCAGTCTGCTCTTTCATTCACCCTGCATTTTTCCTTTCTAAATCTCTCTCTGCTTTTTGACCTTAACACAAGACCAGTCCACTTTCGATTTCTATCATTGCTCTTTAGAATAAAAGTATCAATTATATCTCCGATCGAATATTCATTTAAAATTAATCCGAAAAGGAATCCTCGATTTCATGCGAGAAATCTCAGTGCCGGTCTGCCTCCCCTGCCGGGGGATTCGTTAAGTGGCGAAATCGTTCGTTAATTAAATCTTGTTCGGCTCAGTACCCTCGTGGCATAAGCCAGGAAGCTTCGTTCTGACTATGTCGAGCGACTATTTTAACTTCACGCGCAATTTTAACACCAAGCTCGAATGCTTTTACGTCAACACGTGACCTGTACCAACGGCAACGGTCAGGTATGAAACCAGGTCTTCCAATTAGTGAAAGCACAAAATAACGTACTACGGAGATTCAGCATATTTACAGGAACGTAGAATTTACAATCTCGCGAAAACACAACAACGTCAGTTTTGCTTTCAACAAAAAATTATTAGCTTAACAGAGGAAGTATCAGTTAAATTGTTTTCTTATTGTGTTAAAAAGTGGGAGGTAATATAGCGTTTTCGATCGATGATCCGTTTTGTTTGACGCATAGACGTGCCTGAGGAAATACGTGCACATTCAATTCGAAACTGCGAATTCGTGAACAGTGTAATAACGTTATCACTGTGCTGCAGGTACATTGTTTCCAGGTAGTTTTGTGTAATGAATTGAAACGCAACTTAGTCTATTCCGCGTTTCTAATTCAGACACAGTATTGGTACTAGAGTCAATCAAAGGTGCATCTAACTAATCCTTCCAGGCAAAATGCAGAAAGAGAATAATCTAATGTTACTACATAGTCTCATCTTATGTGATGAATTTCGCAATTTCCCACAATTTTCATCGAGTAGTAAGAATTTATTGCAAAAGCGGTTATTCCACTGAAAAACACCATTCATCCATGAAGCAAAAGCAACTAGGGAGTTGTTACTTTGCGGACACAAAACTCGCAACGCGAAACACTACTCGAACTCGGCGTCGTAATATAAGTCGAATCACAAATAATTCAGGATTTGTTCACCTTTCGCCAAAGATGAAGAACTGCAAAGAAGTCTCGGCTATCGTCGTTTCAAACGGTTCCTTTCATCGTGCTCGTGCCTGGCTTTAATGGTAGCAATAATTAACTGTCCAGCGTGAATGAGAAAAAGCTTGCGAAATCATTTGCGGCCGTGAAGGATGGTGAACGGGTTTAAACGATCCTGAAACTGAATCCTCTCTTTGACGACACGAGATCGCTTGGAATTTAATCTCGCAGTCAAAGGAAAACAAAAATTTAATCATTTCAAAAGCATCTGAGCTTGAAAAATAGAAAAGAGAGGCGGTGGCTAGCTTTTTCAATGAAATTTTTTTCAACATTAACACAAATTTTTCGAAGGATATCAATGCAGCAGTAAATACATGGAAGTTATTGTCCTCAACTATCGATTGGAAAGTTTAGATGCTTGATTGACTCATTCAGATATACTTATCTTTTATAAAAGTAATAATGTAGTACCATAGGATGATTAATCGAATTTTTATACGCCCCATACACATACAGCTCTTACTGTATATCGTATTATCTCCCGCGAAATTAGTTTCGTCGAGGCCAATTTTTACCGAGAGTCACGCTCGCAAAACAAGACAACGCGACAGCATAAAAATAAAGATACGGAGAGCGAGGAAAAGTTGAAGCACTTTCGAGGAAGTTTTTCTAAATTTAATCAGCTCAAAGCCAAGAGAAAGATTCATGAAAGATTCAATGACTTGTTCGAGAGCTACGTCGACGGTGAACGTCGTTCGCGTTCGGAGGAAATATTTTTCGCGAACAAGCAGAAATGAAATTGATCAGCTAAAGGCGGATGACCAGTACATACATAGAAACATTCGAAGGGAACAATATATGTTTCCAATTTTTCATGGCCACGAAACTGTTAAATTTTTTTTAGAAAACGATTTTCCTTCGAAGAATGGGACAAGAATTTAATGTTTAGAATGTTTATCCTGATAAATTTATTTGAATTATCGTAACCAAAATGGTAACAAACGTGACTCGCGATAAGTTACAAGAATTTATGCGTGAAAATCAGGGAACAGCTGTAATTCAGATAGCTACAGATTAATAAATTCCCTGTTGTCCGCAATTCCGGCTTTCGCCCGCGGCCGCAGAGATGCATAGATGCAAGTGAGCTCGTGAAAATGGAAAAAAAACACACTTCGCTCTGTTGCAATCGTAACCACGAAGCGGTTGCAAACACCCTCTGAATATTCTCCTTAATCTCTCATAGGCAACTTGTTTGATTAAACGAAAAAACACGTGCGGTCCAGTAGAATGATATATTACGACAACAATGTGATCGTATCGTAATAAAGTTTCTGTAAAAATAACATTTACATAGAACGAAGAAATGGCAATACTTAAATGCGAACAGTTGTTTTAAGTTTACTAGAAGCGACTATCGCGAGTAGCTTCCAGTGGCTGACTTTTCTAGAAAAAAACGCGAGCAGGATTAACAGCGGTTATGGTGCTGAAATGAAACCGACCGACCGACCAGCCAGAGAAATTGAAAAAGAAATTGGAAAAGCCAGAAAGGTGTAAATTGCGAATGTAACGTTTCGCTCTATCTTTGCGGATGCGTTCGAAGCCATTCATCTTGTCTACGAACAGCATGGAACTGAAACAGCAATCCAGATTACTGCAGCTAATAAATTCCCTGCCCGTTGCTGCACACCCCGCAGGCAATTCGCCGTTAGGATTCAACCGATAGAGATGTAAAGGCAACAAATATGATGTGCAAAAAAAAGAACGGAAAAGAATATATCGTTGCACTTATTACCACGGTAAAGCTACAAGTTTCTGGACAAGGTTTTTTTTCTGCACAACTTTCAACCGATGTTACGTTTTTCTCGAGAAGCACACAATACGTGACTCGCGGTACAAAAGATTTTTAACGGATAGCAAACGTTAGCAGATTAATAATGGATTCATAATTTATAGACGAATAATTTTGCGGAAAGCGTTTGGAGAATTTGCAGTCAGATATGGCTGCAGTCGTTGACGAATAATCGCCTTGTAAAAGACACTTGGCGGTATTCCTTTTATAAGGGATTGGCATGCGCAACATTATCTTGGCGCGAGACAGAAAATTAACGGATCTTCCTATGTAAAAATAATCTCGTTACGGTACAAGCAACCTAAGAAGATAACAGTACAACGACCTGAATATTTAACGTTTCGAACGCTACAGGTTTCTTGAAATATTCAATGAACAACACTCCATAGAGTTCTATTTAAAATAGCACCATATCATTGCAATCAAATATACAAATAAACGAAACACCAAGAAATGAACTTCATAAGAAATACGTAGTTACTTTCAAGACAACTGTTGGATTTTATTCAATGTAGAAAACAATGTAATAATGAAGAATTTCATTTATTTTCATTACACGTGCGGACGGGGTATCTGGTCGATACTGCCCGCTCCGTGCACGGCTAATTTGTCTCGTATTTTGATACGACGTTCAGACGCTCACGCCCACGCTGGAAACGAAGAGGAAATTGCCATCCGGAGGCGGGCCCTTGCAAGTTCTGCATTCTATTCCGAAATTGACCGCCTTGTTTCGGATCGAAGGTTACGCCGTTTAGGGCGCAAAAGCTCAGAAAATGAAACAACGGCCTGTAATATACAGGAGCACCTTAACAAACTACATGCCACGCTTCCTCGTCGCATACCGCTTATCCACGTGAATATTTCATCCAAATCCGGGGGAGGAAAAAAGGTTTATCAACGAAGAGCAAACAGCCACGTTGGCGAGTACAACTTGCGCTCTTCCTTTTCCATCGTTTCTCCTTGTACGAAACATTATTCTTCGCAGACACGGACGGGAAAAAATATAAAAGATTTAACACGTACTGAAGAGCTGCCGGAAAAGCACTGGAAATTTTACGGTTGCGCGGCACGCAATGGCAAATGCAAAGAGACGGTAAATTCGCAGGACAGATACGAAAATGAAACAATCGAATTTAAACGAAACTAAATTTGTATTTTAATTAATTTTACTTCCGCTCAACTACTGCCCTACGAATCCCACTTGGCCCATTATACGATCCCAAGTCAGCCCTCACATAATTCCCCCCTTGAACCCATCAACGAAAAGCACGGAAGTATTGTTAATAGCCTACGTCTGGCCGAAAAATCGTCCCGGACCCACCCTCGTGTAGCCAATTTTCATTTAACGATCGCCGCTCCGAAGGAATCCGGTGGACGTGTACCATTTCGTGTTCAGGTCGACTGGACGGGAACAGGGCACGGAGATCAATGGCGGAGGCAAACCTCCAAAGTGGCGAATTCGATTTTCGAGACGCTCGTCCGGCACAAGGTCTGGTTAACCGTGCTGGCGAGACACATTCGTATTCTCGCTCACTCGCTCATGGGACTATATTCCATATATAGAGGGTGGTGGAACGAGTGAACGAGCACGGCGAGAGGGGTAATCAGATTTGCGAGAGAGTGATGGGCTTGGCGCTCCATCAACGTTTACAACATTTCTGTCTCCTTCCTCCTATCGTGTACCCGCTCCGATTCCCCTGTTGCTGGTCTCTTTGTCGCTCTTCTGCTATATCGAAGCAGACTCTTACTAGTGCATGTGCATACAGCGAAGGTCTACAGTGACCACCTTGCACTGCAGCCGCACATTTTCACTCCACCCCATCTAATTACGCTGAAAGCCAAGCGAGCTACAGCAACTATGCATCGTCTATCGTCGTCTAGAGGAGCAAAGAGAAAGAGACTCTGGTCGTTGTCTAACTTGTACGTTTCTTCGATGAGGACGAACGCAAAGGAACGTTTTACCTCTCTGACGAGTCTTCACGTTACGTGTTCCAAGTTTAGAACTTGATTCGACAATTCTTTTTTGTATCGTCAGAGATGCATTTAATCTGGGAATTATTTGGTGGTCCCTTCCAAAAAAAAAATTGAGAAGCTTCAAATTTATTCAGACCGAAGTCTTAATGCTTCAGGGGACGAAATGTGTGAATAAATTCGAGGGTGAACCTACACTTTCACTTGCGGATGCAACAACGTAATTTAATATTCGAATGAAAGGAAAAGTTCGTGTATGAGTTAAATGTATAACTTCTGCCAAATTGAAACTTTAGTTATAGTTGGATGCGTTTATATCGGACATATCGTTGCACCGAACTTTGAAACAAGTTGAAATCAAATTTCGCAGCAGCCACACGTGACACGAATTGCTTGATTTGTTAAACGTTCAACGAACTCAAATATAACCGTACAACGACCTTGAAAATTGTCTCATGGGTGAAAATTCGTTGATGAAGTAATGAATTTATTAAATAACCGCCCGATGCGATGAAAAGTGGGGCAATAACTTTTCAGATGAAAACTTCGTTTTCCTCGTCAACTGGGAAGTGCTCCATAGAGGTGGGACGTTTTATAACTTTTGCCTCTTTCTTGCGGCTGGGGCGAAAACAACCAGCCGGGGGCTTTTGTGATAATTCATGCCCACGAAAATTAGTCTAATTTTGAAATACTTCGCGCAACTTAACCCAGATTTCTTCAGCCAATTAAAGACAGGGAAATGAAACTTTTTAACGTTCAAGGGTGTGCAAACGAATAAACTGAACTAAACTAGTACTCTCAAGTTACAGCACCTGGCTTTATACAAAAAAAAATGATCGATATTAAAAGTTTCATGATGGCTTTCCTTTTTCGAATGCAAGACAAAAGTAAGACGTCCCATTTTACACATCGTTACTACGTACGTTCACGTCAACAATAAATGTCCCCGAGTTTCTCGTATTTATTTCGAACCACTGCTGCAACGGGGATGTCTCGTGAATCGCGTGGCGAAAATTTCTCATCCAAAAAATTGAATGAACTTCAGATGCATTCCGATAAAGGTGTCACGAATGAACCGTTGTGTTTATACAAAGTTGATAAAGCTACCCATGAATACGTTCCGCCAGTCGATTCAATTACTCAGTTCATCATTTTTCCTTCGACCAGAGCGCTCATTGACGTTGAAAGAGAACGTTCGCCTGCCGCGATGAAGCCACTAATTTGTGTTACTAATTATTCGTGAAATTCATTTCACAGTTCCCTTTCACCTGCCGACGAAAGCAACCGCGAATATGTTCCTTCCCTCTTTTGATTCCTCTCTATACACGGTACTATGCAATTTAATCGACGTTTATTGCGAGAAACCGCGTCGTCCGAAGCTTTGAGTTCGATAGAAATTTCAACCGGAGTTAATGTTTCAAAGGAATTTACAAGCGAGTAATTGTGTTACGATATTTGAAAAAAAATTCGTATCAGGATAGAGAAACAGATTAAAAGGAAAACAAAAAATGCTGAAGCATACGCGAAACCTGTTGTTGCTTTTGGTATCATTTTTTGTCTCCATTTTGTTGAATATCATATTGATTTATCGAGCCACAGACAAGGTCTGCGAGTTACAATGTACAAAGTCACCAAACCAGATGGAAAGCAAAATACACACAGCAGCCTGTTAAAAGCTGCATTTGATTTGACGCGTTTAATCGCAATTTAAACGCGACAGGAAGTAATACAAATTAGTGACAAGTGATTGAACGTTCTTCGTAATTTATGTCAACGAGAATGGGAACTGTTGAACCACATAACAACCAGGACAGAATTCTCTGGGTTCAAATAAATGAAAATCGAAGTTTCGACGCTTTTCTTCTTGTAAACAGCGTTTCAATTATTTTTCGCTAGTTCCTTTTTTAGTTTAGACAAGTTCCATTGGTCAACTTTATGAAAGAATAGCACTTTTGTGGACTAGAATTAGTAGATTACTTTTAATATTTGCTTCGTTAGGACATTTAGAAAACAAGAAAAAATTTAGGAATAACATTCATTAAATACGACTAAATAATTCCGGTTTTTCAAGGCCTATGATATTTAATCAGTTCTCGGTAGTTAAGAGATGGTAGTGCTTCCATTGCCAATCGTCGAAGAAAGGTTTACGGTTAGTAGACAGAAGTAAAGCTCTTATTTTATCGTGGAAGGGACGAATCGAATACTGGAGTGTTTCTTCGGCCACCCTTCTCATACATAAGCCGTTTCTTCTCGGCAGAGTGGAGCGAAAAGGCACTACACGACACGTCGAACCACAAAACGCGGCCACCGGCCGATTTCAACCACGAGCTAGCACGATATTTGTAACCGGAGGTTTTCAAGTGCTCTAACACACACGAAAGTCTTTCACCATCGAAGGTCAGACGTTCCCGTTTGTTAGAAAAATACGTTCTCGTCCCTAAATGGTTTGCACTGAAAAAACCTCAAGGAAACAAGTTTCAAATCGGACTTCCTCTAAAATTTTGGATCACTATATCGAACCAGGAGTTTTATTCGTGATCAACAACACTATTGATTGCCAGGCGTTATAATAGTCACATTAGATCCTGCGCATTAATTATTACCAAGCGTAAAATACGTCTACCATGTAAGCTTACTAGAACTGGAACTTTCCAAGCCAGGGCTGATCCTTCTCAGTGTCTTCGTGAAACTTCAGTCACATGGCAAAGCATGAAACGTGCTTACGTTCTGCACCGTGACGCACAATGTAAACTGATTCCGCGGGTTCAATAATTCAAAGCGAGCTCCTACTTCCTCCTGAAGAAATGTTATTTAATATCGGAGTACGTTCCAAATTCGATGCATCGAGTGAAGCACTGCATCAACAAAGATATGTTTCAGAGGTGGAAATCGTAGCATCAACTGATACGAAAAAATATTCGAAATATTCCATTTAAACAACTAATGTAAATAAAAACAAATTCGATTGATGCGAGAATCGGTTTCCCAATTCATCAACCATTTGATTGAATTAAATGAAAAGATTTCTCTGCTTCTGATGTTCGAAGTTATCAAGTTTTGACAAATCTGACTTTCTATCGAACTTCATCGTATACTTGGAACTTCGTGAAATGTTATCGAAATAATGAAAGATATCTGTCGATTCCCGTAAATGATTCAAAGTACGAAGGATAAAGGAAATTAAGTGTCCTTGCGAAGAAGGCTGAAGAGCAACGATCCTCTTCGGCATCGTCGACATAAAAACACGCTTTCGACAAGGAACTAAATTCAGTTTCCAAGAGCGCTTACAGGGACAAAGTTTCTCAAAGCTATTATAAGTACTCTGCTCGACGAAGCTCGGACCGAACTGTACCTACAAATCAACCAGTTGTATAGGGGGGTCGTAAAAATATAATTACGTATCCGGAAACGGTGTCATAATTCTATTTTCGGGTCTCTGACACGTTGTACACAATGAACAAACTTCACCGTAAAACTTCCCGCAACACTTCTGTTTACGTCCCCCCACAATAAACGACCCCAATGCGGGACAAGTTGATACACGATTTCATTGATTCTTACTCCCGGATATAAATAAGCAACTCAAAAAGCGGAATGTGAAAAATAGTGTGAGATTAATTCTCAATTAAAATTATAATTATACGTAAAAACTGTTGTGTTATTTTTTAATACCACCAACGAATAAATATAATTATAAAATTCTGACGCATAAATTTACAAGTCAGAAATAATTGTGAACGTCGTTACCGAAGGCTAATTAGGAACTAGACAAAACTTGCAAAAGTTTCGAAGGCAAAGTGAACAGACTTTCGAACAGAGATGCAGTTTTCCGCTAGTTCAAAGTGCACCATGAGAAACTAACGAAAAGCCCGCAGAAATTTTGGTTCATTATTTGCAGGGCGCTATTTGTCCTTCGTGTACCAAGGAACCTCTCTCTCGTCTTTAATAACATGTTTCTACTCGCCCGCTGCTTTATTAAATTTTACTCCGAAATATCTTAATCGTGCGAATATTTCTGCTTGCGTATAATGAAATACGCAAGATTAAATTGGAACGAATAAAACAATATGCGTTTACGAGCGTAATAAATGTGAAATGATGTTTAGTGGTACTCACATTACGCAGCTTCAGCATAGCGTCACCCCGGCTTGTCCCCTTGAACACAGCTTCTGTTGAAAGTTTTTACAAAATATCGGCAAGGAAAGAGTTTATGCACAAAAACTGCATGCACCGCGCGTAACACTGAACAAAACATTGTTAAATTTGACAAAAGACACTAGTAATCTGACGGTAAATGCAACAAAAAAAGTCTTTTTCTTGCGAACGAACGAATTTCACTTTCGCTAATACACGCAACCACTTGATTCTAAGTAATGGCGCTACCACACCAGCGCCACTGTTGATTGTAAATTGAAATCCGTGGTTATCGAAACCTTTTTCGAGCGGTGATTGATGGCGGCAAAAATGAAACGTGCAAACACTTCAAATTGATGCCTGTCGAGCAAAACGCTTCGTGCAATCGACAAGTTGAAACTATTTGAGATGTTTAACGATACGTATAGGGGATATGTATGATATTATAAAGGATACAAATAAGTTTATGTTGAAAATAATTATATTCCTCTTGAGTGATTTATTCGTTTTAATGATTCGCAATGACAAATAAACTCCAGATTAACTGTAGATCTAGATGCTTACTACCTCTTAGTACCTGTTTCAGTACAGCAACCTAGCAAAGTAATTGAGTGTGGACGTCACCATAGATACAGATCCGCGATATAGCAATACGAATTTTCAATAAGCAAGCCCCTAATTATGAAATAATTAAACATCGAAGCCAAGCTGATCAAGTTGCTCCTATCGGTTTATGCTAATACGTGACCATTAACTACAGCACCGTATCGAGCAATCCAGCTCGGACTGAATAAATTTATTTCAAAGATTCCTGCGGCAAACGACGGGCAGACGTCCGATCATACTATGCTGCTATGATACACCAGTGCGGACTGCCATCGTGTATGGGGGTATAGCCTAAAGCATGCAAGCTATTGGCATCTGAGTGGTAGACAAAGAGCTTTGGTTTGGACTATTGGATTCACCCCTCGCACCCTCCTCTTCTCTTTTGTACTGATCCCTACTGTCCCATCATTACTTCCCCTCTTCACCCTTCTTCGTTCACCTTTCCTCTTTTTTTCGTATTTCACTCACAGCCTGGTGGTTGCGAAACTTATTAAAAGCGTGCCCGCCACCTGTCCGTCGTCGTCGTGTCGCTGAGAATTTCAAAGCGAGGAAAACTGAGGTAATGACACCATATATGAGCCTGACTGATCTCGTATGAAAACGCGACGCTATTGCATGATACTCCTAGTTGTGTGGCTGGTGAAAAACGAGCCACGAGTTCGATGATGTAATGAACACCCTTCTCCGACTAGGGATTGATCGAAGTTGCTCGCACTCTTTGTCATGCTGACACGACGGCGGCTTCATTTTATACATGTTCCTGTACGTGCAATGCGCGTTACCGGAAACATATTTCATTTTTTTTTTCGACGTTCGAACGCGGTTCATCGTCTCGATGACGTGTGAGCGTCGATTATCCTCGATTCTCGTGAATACGTTTAATTAAACGTCTAACGTTCCATAAATGCGTCTCCCGGACAGTGATATGTGAATATCATCTTGTTAACAACATGGCTTTATAAATGAGCCATGTTAAAATATAAATTAAAGCTATCACAATCTTGATCACGTATGCAAAATTCAGGAAAAAGCTTTGACACACTTGTGTCACTCGATTCGGTTCCCATGTCTGACATATGATTGACTTACACTACTTCGTACTCGAAACCTTTTCTATACAACTCTGAGCGTATTTCTTTTTTTTCTGCTGAGTTTTTTCATACCCTTTTCATGAATGGAGAGTCCTTGGAATCAAGTATCAACCTGTTTTTGACAACGTTAATTAGATTATCGATAACAGCAGAATGTATTTCCAATGAATGGAAGAATTTAGTAAACGACGGCGCAAATCGGAATCATATTTAGTTAAACAATCCGTGCGAATGGGAACAATAAGCTGTACGAACTCGAATTGATGGCTATTGAATGAACTTCATTCATAAAGTTTAACGCACAGCAACGAAATATGAAGTTGATACATTCTATGCTACATTATTTGCTAATTAGTCTGTTGTTATAAATTTTGTATGAGTGTATAGAGTTGAAATAACCGTAAAGCACAAGGACATAACTAACAATACATTATTCTTACAGCGCACAGCGATATCCGAGGAATTAATGTGTTTCTCTCATGATCAGTAGAAATACATGAGACGTTATATTTTGATCGTACGTAAAGAGTAAATACACGTTGGGCCTTCTAGAAAAACAGCACATGATATGATAAATACTCGTGGGATAGACTGACAGCGAGACTGAAAGTTTCCTAAAATCGGCCGATCAAAAAATCCTAAGATTTCCGCGACTTTTCGTTTCGACGATGTTATTGTAGAAATTTCGACGGGGTTCATCCTTCTATCAATGACCCGACGCTTTAGACAAGTCTGTGAAGAACAGCCGATAGCATAATTGTAAAAGTAAGAAAATCATATGACAGTAAATGGATGAACGATGTCTCCGGAATGTCCGATCGTTTACCGTATCGATTGCCTTTGTCCATGCTTTTCTGTCTTCCCCCTTTCCTCTCTTTCTTTACCGTGCAGCCGAACGGAAGCAGTAAGTAACGTGCAGCAATGAGAGGCGGAAATAATGGGCAGAAGGCAGCTGTTGGCCACGACCCAGTTCGCCTATTTTCCCTGAGATCTTTCTCCAACCATTTCCTTCTTTCATTCCCTCGTCGTTCTCTCTTTTATTTTTCCTCTCCTCGTTCCTCTTTTCCTTCTTTTTTCTGGCGTGACCGTTGAGAAGACAAGATAACAGGGAGGAATGTAAGGACCTTCGAAGGAGTTCCGTCTTTCAGTATAAGCAAGGTTTTCGGGAAAACATAAACTCAAAAGCAGATTACAAGCGCGACAGGAGTAAAAAAAATATCACGGAAGCAAGAAATGATTGTTTCCGAAATTAGGCCATTAGAAGAAGTTAAATAGTAAGAAACGCTGCTGAGCTTATTGTCATTTTTTTTTAATTTAAAACAATGTGTTGTAAAACCATTTGTAAACGAATATTCGCAAACTACGTGCGTGGCACGATTTCCCGATTCATATGTAACAGGTGCAGGAAAAAGCCTTCCAACGCCTTAAAAAAGCCTTGCACGGCGGTGCGGCGAACTTTTAGACAGTCTGTAATGCGATAAAGATACGAAAGAAGCAGGTAGGCGTTACTAGGACGAAAACGAAGTTACAGAACAGTAGTTGCGGTCTACCATACTCTGGAGAATGACTTCGGGAGAAATATCACGCAGTTACTACTTATTGTCCAACATTCACGACGGAAGTTAGATAAATTTGCATTATCAGATATAAGCGTAGCTATGAGAACAAAATGATATAAAGTGATCAAAGGAAGTTTTTACGTACTTCCCTAGGTTTACCTGGGCTTTATATTTCTGAGTCTGGTGTACCTTATTACAAAAAAAAGAATAATCTTTAGTAAAATAAAGGAAGGGGTGAAATTTAGATTATCTATTACCCTGTTATATCATCTAGCAAGATGAATAAAAAGAACCATTAAGATTAACATTTCAAGTTCGAAATTTATTTAAATGTTTCCAGCTTGTTTTTACCACTCGAGTTAATAGTTCCATAGGCCCTCGCCGGTATTCAATAACTCAAAATGCTTTCACCCATTTTATCTCGCAGCAAACGAAACGAATTCCGAGCTCTACCGAATACATTTCCAATAATTACCATGACGGGAAAGAATAAATTCCGATAATATCTAGCGGCAATGGGATCACACCGAGTCTCTTGTGTTTCTCCCCCGAGGATCCATTGTGATCTCAGAAATACCAGGAAAACTGTATCGTTCTGCATATAAATGAAAATGTTTAATATTGCCAGATTTTGATTCTACCTTGAGCATGTTGCATTTATTGGAGAAACAGGGGATGTTTGACGTGGCAGGTTGCGATATTCTATGTTACCGCAATCCGCTCTGTGATCGTGAAGCGTTTCGCTTTCGAACCTGTAATCGCTCACGAAGGGTTTACTCACGTGGCCATCTGCCAACTCCTCCAAGGTTTATTGTCACCGAAAGAGAGGCACATCGAGGGATAAAGATAAAGCAAGAGGCAGACAGGAACGAGAGGACAGAATGGTAAATATGCCGATTCAGCCAGGCGTCCCTGCCCGATGCATTCCCGACTTACGCCCCATTATCGTACGTCATAGCCACGAAAATGTCCTGCCCCTTCTGTCCTGCCTACTCCACACGTACACACACGCGCGCGAATCAATAATTTCATTGCCAGCTAAGCAGGTTGAAGAGCAACCTTATTTAGGAAGCAATTCATGACAATCACATTTGGCGAGCAGTTAATTAGATCTCGGGGCAAATGTATCCCAAGTTGAAGTGCATGAATATACAATAGTATATTCTCAATCATTGAATATGATAAATGTCTTCATTAAATGGGAGATATTTGTAGTATAGCAAATATTCTTAGGCCTTTGTGTAAACTGCTCGAGGGTGGACGACTAATTAAGGCCAAGATGAAAATGGAATATCTAGAGAAGTATATAATAATTCTCAGACATTGCGTAATACTTTTATAAATATCGACGTGTGCGTTCCACCTAAGAATAATCGACAGAGCGAAGCCTATTAATTCGTTCCAAGCTATATAATCTTGTAGCCCGCTATTCTTAGGCTGATAGCCACTCAGTAGTGAGTGCCTGAAATGATCTGACAGTCGGAAATAAAGGATCCTCGACAATTCTCGGGCAGTGGAGACCTATTATTAGAAGAAATATACTGTGAAACGGTCGGTTGTAACTACATTGCAATTGAGACGTATTCGCTTGCCTAGAGTGTTCGATTCATCTTGCATAGAGTCAGCCACGGAAAATCCGACTTCTAAGCATACGGAATTAGGATTCGTCGGTTCGAGGAGTGTCGAGCCGTAGCCGAGAGAAGACTGGCAATCGGTGTGCTTCATTACTTGTTGAATGCGACCCATTGTCTAACGCCGTTTGCCCTCCTAAATGGATTTCGAAGCGAGCCAATAAGACAATAAGCTCGGACAAAGGCGGCCACTCGAAGCTCCATTATATCCCCCCTTGTACTATCCGCTGGATTTATAGAGAAAATGAGCCGAAGGAAAAAAAAATTGGTATTCGGCTGGATTCGTCCATCGGGTCCAATTCATTTTATTTGCTCGCTTCAGTCAATTTCGCTTTATCATTCATGCTATACCCGTACGATCATCATTTTTTTAATCATGAACATACATATGAAATCCTTCGTCCAATTGATTTAAAGCTATCCGAAGGAGAAAGCTTCGCCTCGAATATTTTATGATACGGCCACCGTAAAATACATAATTATTAAGCCGATTAAGAAGAATAAAAAAACTAATCAATGTAACTGCGTATGGAGGAAATTTTTATCTATACTCGTCGGCAAAGGACATACAACCACCGCAAGCAACAGGACAAAACAGCCAACAGTCGTCTCTAATTAATCTTACTGCGGTATCGCGTTCTCCCTTTTGTCAGGCTTTTATTAAATTGAACGATACAGAAGTGGAAAGGAGTCAAGGGATATGTACCAGTTTTAACTCTACGTTCTTTTCTATGCTGGTCGCATCGCTGTATAACAGAAGGGACTTGAATTAAAAAAAATGGAACGCAAACAGTAGATACACAAAATAAAGCAAGAATTTCACCGTGATAACCGCTGAATCCCCTGGTGACGGCTTATGAAAAAAATATCGGGACCATCCGGCGAGCTTTCAACATTTTTTTCTCGCCTTCGAATCGTCGAAATCCACGCTTCCAACATCGGAAGAAGCAGCAACGAATTTTCTGAGCCGAATAGGAAATAAATCGGTTGACTTGGACTCGACGCAACAAAAGGAAACGTAAAAAGAATGCCATCGAAGCAAATAGAAAAGCTGCACAGGAGAAATTCTCCGTAAAAAACTTCCGCGACAAACTCGTGACGGAGTTTTCTTTTGCCGGACGAAATAATCAAGAAATAAACGATTCAATGCGCACATAATCCTCTACGGGGAGAGAGTCTATTTTTACCGCTGACTCGGAACAAGCTTTAAAACGAAACTTTTATTGGAACTTTTTTGTTCGCAGCTAACTAGCTACTTGTAAGGAAAAAATGTGTGATTTGAGAAGAATGGTGGAAGAAAAATTCTATAACGAAACGATAACGTTTTAATATAAATTGATATTTTTATCGATTTTTAACGTATACTAATCTATTCTTTATAATAAGTAATTAATTTTTCCTCAAATTAGATTATCAATATGGTCTTTATTATTGTGAAGAAATGTTTTTTACGCTTCTCCTACAACCTGATGAGACAAATTAGAGGTCATGACTTTTCTTCGAATCTCATTACCATGATCTGCACTCTTATAGTTGTTTTTATTACATTTATTCGCCTTGGGTCGTCGCACAATGCGTGGGTTGCATTCTGCACGTGCGGGTAGCAGCAGCCCCGGTAGCACCGAACCAGGGCTCAATTTTTCATTACGTTTTATTGTATAAACATGCATTGAGCTGCCTTTGCCAGCGACGAATAGTACTACTATCTCTGCATTATCTTTCATCCTACGACACGAATTTAATTAATTAAAACAGGAATGCCCGGTGCTGTCCCTTTGCACCTGACCTAACCCCTGTTTCACCTTTCACCTTCTGAAATCGCCAACTTGTTCGGAATTTACTTGTTCTACTGATACATTGCGAAAGTGTACGATTATAAAATAATTTTCTTTACATAATGCAGATGAACAGAAGTGTTTTCAAATAATGCATAAACTGAATGAATAATTGTATTATGTTTGAAAAAATTCGACAAGAAATCATTTACGATCTAAGGGGAAATTCGTTGCAATATGTTTCCTAGTGCTTTGATGAATAATTCGATAAAAATGTGTTAAGGACACCTTTTGTACGATGGTAATGTTCCGTATCGATCGACACGAACATCCTCCTTTTGTGGAATCTAGCCACATCACAGGTCGGAACTGAGTTTGATTAACCCGGAAATCAATACGTGCATCGAACATTCGTTACCGCTTTACTACGTAGCTACACCCTTGAAACTCTTTCTGCAAATGAATCCATCCCCATAGGAGGTCAGGGTCACGATACCGCTGACTTGGTCCCTGTAATTTCTGTACTGCCAATTGTATACGCACATTCGTTGTTATTGGACCGTGATAAATTAATCAACTTACTCGTCCACATGAATTGCTAATTGCGAGCGTCTGATTAACAGGGCCGCTTTAATCATTGGCAGAAACATGTATCGAGACACAAAGCTTCTTCAGCCGTAATTTGAAATAAAGTCATTGCGATGAAATAAAATTTTCTAAAAGTTCTTAGTCCACGAAGCAGGAAGAGTTCAGCCAATGTTACGTAGACTTTCTTCCATAAAACATGAGAGCATGAATGCGTGACATTTCTTAAAGACCTTTCCCCTTTGGAGTGTTTGCAAAGCGTATGCGTCAGATCTTAATTCCCTGCCATTCAGAATACACAGAAACTGTACACTACTTGTAAAGCAACACGCCTAGTTTTCTTTAAGAGAACTCTCCTTTGAATATTCTTAGAGCGTTAAAAAATATTTTATTATACTCTACACAAATTAACAGATAATTATTGTGAAATCCTTTATCCCATTATATTATTAATAAATAGTTATCATTGAAAAGTCATGATACGTGACGTATTTATGGTAGAGTAGAATATAAAAATGATTCTGATAAATTAATCATATTCGCGTGCAATTACCAAGTTACCAGCCAATCCCCAAACATCGAAGTGGACCAATATAATTGTTCCATGACAAAGGTTCATCGAGTCTTGCCTCCACACGGGCAGAATATTAACTCGTGGTTCCGTTCTACAAACTTGGCATTGTTGGCAAACATTTAACTCGATTCACTGTACTGAAACGAAGTACCAACCGCTAAGTGGGTATAGATACGCGCAACCGATAAATTAATTCGTTGGTGTCTCGTTTATTCTTTCCCATTTCCAATCTTCTTAAATATTGAAACGTTCATCAAGTTCAATGGCACTTGAGAAATTTCCAAAATAATTTCTATTCAATTCCGCAATGTTCACACACGAAGCAAGATGTTAACCTTTCCGTGAAACGTATGACGACAATGTGCCGAGTGAGTCTCGTCTTCTGAAGGTCTTCGTTACATTCTTTATGAACTTGCGGATAAGACTCCCTGGGGCTGTTGCCTTACCTTGTCGGCCTCTGCACCACTATGAGCTTCATGCTTTTTTATCCCCATTAACGCGGTTTGTAAATCTGTCTGCTCCTTTACGAAATTCTTCGTATGCATCAAAATCTCAGAGGAGGCAAAGTACATGTGATCCTATAAAATGTGAGAATAGGATCCCCGAAGGAAGATAATGGTACTCGATAAGATTATCGAAATACAATCCTGATTCAGCGTCGAAAAGCAGACCCCGTATCTCGTTCGTAGCTGACATTCTTCGAATTCATTTCTCCCATGTACGCGTGTTGCTAGCCATTCTTCCCAGCTCTACGCAAAAGATTCGTACAGCTAACGAAAATTCCAACAACGTGAGTTCTTCAAGAAAACATAGAAACTTTTCTTACCGCGCGCGATAATTCTAGAAAACATTCGCAAGGATTGAGAAAACTTGCACGGCGAGGCCAATCGGTTTCGTTATCATGAAAATCTCGATGAAGACAACGACGATGTTCTTTGCTGTTGCTTTCACTCAAGGGAGAAATCGTTCTGTTGCACAAGTTACATATAGCTGCGAGTGACGCTCTCCAGGAAACCCTTTTCTCCGCTTCTTATCTTTTCCGCAAAAATTCTCTTTCGTTCTCCTTACATACAAACCCTGTGTCTCTACCCAGGGGGCTTTCATTACGCACTCCAGTTTACACGTTCACATAGAGAGTGTAGAAGATGAAGCAATCTTCTCACTCTGTTTAATATCACACTGTACATCTATCTCTCCCATACCTCTCCTTTGTGCTTCTCACCCCGTCTCCTCTTCTTTCGCACAATTTCCTCCCCCTTTTCCAGGGCTGTCACGCGAACGCCGCGCAAGGAGCAAAAGGATGAAGGAAAGCGGAGAGAGGGTGGATGGAGAATGCGGCAGACTTGGCATACCACGCACTCCTAAGCCATATTAAATCCATCTAACGGGTGGCCTACTAACTACCGTAAAGACTTCTCTAAACCAAACATTGTTAAGAGCATCGACACGAAATTATTTTCTGTCATCCAATCTTATCTCAAATCGATCGGCTCTGTCGATTTAACGAGTGACTCTGAATGGCCTGAAGTCTCTCGTATCTCACTCTCCACCGTTCTTCCTTCCTGCTTTCTCCTGGAGGGAGGTGGAAAACGATCGTTCGCTCCCCGCTTTTGTCTAGCCTCGCCCCGTAAACAGACTCGTCCGGGATCGTGTAAATTACTTTGCATCTGAAATGAAATCTCGCGCCGATGCACGAGAATGGATGCAAACGGGTGGCTTTTATTTCTCGTAAGTCGAGTTCGAGCTCGATAACGCGAACGGGCGTCTGTTGCTCGTGCGCTTTTACCGATGATAAGACACCGGTTCTTTGAACCGGAGGACGGTGAAAAACGAAACGCGTTGTAACGGTCGTACCGGCGGTGGGACCGTTGGTTGGAGACGGGTGCCGGCTCAGTCGGCTGGCCGGGTTCGTTAGGACTGAATGAGGTTTGGTATAGTAACGAATCAGTGGGTATCTGTGTACAACTATTTTCATTAAGGACTACCGTATTCTAATTACAACACTTACTACGAACTTTACTTCTACGCGACTCGCGAAGCGGTGTCTTCGTGACGGGTTCGGCGGCTTACGAAGCGGTATCTTCTCAGCGGCGCGCGGTTCACGGCGGTACTCCGGTGCGAAGCAGTATCTTCGCAGCGGGCGGCTTACAGGCTAATTCTTACAACTACGTGGCTATTTACATCCGCGGTGCGGCGCGACAATGGTATCGGTTCGCGGTCCGGTATGTCGCTCGGGCGACTCGTATGCGATGGGAAGGAGAGAGTCCCGCCCTGTAGCGTCGGCAACCCGGCCACAGGGGAGTCGGAAAGCCTTTGCCCCGATAGCGTTTAGGCAACCCGCGCTATCGGAGGCCTAGGGGGTGGTGTATTCCATCACTTAGGGTACGGCAACCCGTCCTAAGCGTGGCACCGAGGACTGTGACCCTTAGACCGAGCGGTGGCCCGTGGTCTAAGCAGTCGTAAGGAGAGGGTGACGGGAAGGGTAGTACCAACGAATGGTGATCCGTGAGGATCGGATACAGGCGTTCCTTGCTACTATGCCTCTGCGTGCTTCGGTATAGAAGCTTTGCGTCACCGGCAGTTCGGTCGGAAGCGCTCGTTAGCTGCCGATTCCGCTAATTTATGTACCGCGGAACAGCATAACAATAGCGGGAATCGCGATCTCGGTCGTAGTCCCCTAAAGGTCGCGGTCACTACTCGCGGCTACACCTCGCGTTACGATCTACCTGTCGCGACGTTGCCCGGCTGCAAATAGTTAAAATGGAAAAAGAAAAATTGGTAACGGAGAACAGGGTGGAGGCGAACGATTTATCTCGGGAGAGCCATTAAAGTGAATCGCCTGATAGAGAAAAGTTTCCGAGATCATGATCACGGATAGACCGCGCATTATTCCTAGTTCGCCTTGTAGATTGCTATGGGAATTCAGGAGAACTGCTAGTAGAGGCTGACGTGTAGTGCCGGACACGCTAACTACGTGATGTGCATATACTACTGAAATGGGTGACCATCAGCGAAAATCAGTAAAGTTGATTCGTCGTGGCAATTTTAGTGGTGCAACGCATAATAGCTGCGCTTAATTAATTCTAGTATTCTAGTTTTCAAAGTATTGTAATTAATGGAAAGGATGTTTTTACTAGCGATGATTGGAGAAAAATGTGCGAATACCGAATAATTGCCGAAACCTCAAACTGGCAGGTTGAGTGACAGATTATCCGAAGACAATACGAGAATGATGAAGCATACAGGCATTTGTGATTGAAATTAGCTGTCAAGTTGTAATTGCGGGGCTGGTGTCAGAGCTTCCTCCTGAATGGTTTAGGCATACTAGCGTATAGGCATTGATAGAGAACGTTGTTATATGTATGGATACATATACATATATGTACCGTCCAGATCGAAGTGTATGTATTACGTGCAGGGAATACGCTATTTTCAGGAACTGTCACCCCTTTTACGCTTGCATTCTACTATGTATCCATTCTCACTTTCTAAGAAGCGACGTGTAATCCCTCTAATTTTATATTGATCTTAAACGATGCTGTCTATCTCCTACATATACCATTCTCCTCAGTTTTCTAAACTTCTCCTAAGAATTAAAAATCGACCGGAGACATTAAAAATTCAGGCCACCCGTCCTCTAGTTTATTTAATCGACCAAGCTTAAAATGCAAATTATATTGAATTATAAATATTGATTCCCTGAGCAATTGTGGCTTCACACCCTTCTGTCTGCAACTGCGATTGACCAGCCAAGCCTGGGCCGATTATCCGGACGGATTTCAGCTTAGAACGCGAACCTGGGTGTCGTTAATAGCAGTCCGCATAGAAATTTAGAGCTTGCAACGGCGCTACCACTCTCGTGGCCCGGATTTTGGGAAACCCTAAAAGCCCGCGCATCCTGGCCTGGGTTACGGAGATATAGTGAACAAGGTACATACACGCTTGTGCACAGCCACGCAGGAAAGACGAAGAAGGGAAGAAGAGGCGAGGGGTAGCCTGAGAAAGAGAAAGCGAGACCGGGAGGAGAATTTCGGTGTTTGGCAGCAAACGTTAGAAACTCGAGGGGTGAGCGCAATGCGCCATCTGGCAGCTACCCAGAATTTCCACCCCTCTCTGACTCCTGCACTATCTCTTTCCCTCATCAACGCTGACGCACCCACCTTCACTTTTCCATCCCTTCCCCCCTTCCCTCTCTTTGCCGGCGTATGCAGAAACGGGATGGAAGAAAAAAGAGACAAAAGATAAGTAGAAACCAGAGGGGTGGAATATTCTCTTAAAGACAAAGAGAATAAAATGGACCGTTCGTAACTGTGTGTGTACACCTTCACCCCTTTTTCCTTTTTTTAGTATGTTTTATTTTCTTTCTCTCTTTGTTTCGCATCGAGATGGGGGAACTTCCGTCTTCCTTTGTTACCCGTCTCTCATTTCGTCTCCGTTCCACCACATCCTTACATTCTGAACGGGGGATATTTTTACAACGTCCCCTTGTTGAACGAAGAGGACTGTACCTCGATACCGTTCCTCCGAGGCCTTCTTTTCCCTTGGCTTCTTCGTTGTGTTGTATTTGCATTTTAATCGTCCCTCGGCTATGTTCCTAGGAGAACATTTTGGCCAGCTTCTCTCCGTAGTCATCTTCCCTTGTTTCATACTACTTGCTGTATCCCGATACGTGCAATCAACATGAATACCATCGTCCGAGACTATGGCCAAGTGATTCTCTTTCGCTGTTCGCCTATTCTTCGCCTTTTCAATCTAGCCCAGAAATGCCCAGAGAAACGAGCAGCACGGATTCTCGTGCTCGCGCGGTCAACGAACTCGAAACGATATTTTCGACGTCACAGCGGAACCAAATAAAACAAAGATTCAATTATCTTGACTGTCACCAGAGGATGGATAAATATCCCAGAGCTGCGCCGCGTCGTGAACTTTATAAATGTGCACGGCAAGCGCAACGAAGCCTCTCTTTTTCTTGTTTTTCCTCGCGTCTTACCTTCTGAAACCTCCGCGTTTCTTTTCTCCCGTTCACAAAGGATGCATTTGCGATATCGTTTGCTCGGCAAATATTCATAATCCTTTCCCTTCGCTTAAACCGTACTCTACGGGATCGTGATGTTCCTGAATGAAAGCGATGAATTGAATTCTCCACAGCTACTAAAAGTTTTCTACTTTCAAAACGAAACCGTGAACAATCCTTTTCTACGGAATCAACTAATTCATTAAGCTTGTATGGAGAATAAATTTTAACGCTTAGAGTTTTGAGAAAGCGGTGAATTAAATATTTTCACAAATCAAATTTCCGTGCACTGATTCGATATAAAGTAAATTTAAACGTTCACTATTATATTATATTAATTTAATTAAATGTGAAACCAAATTAACGACGATATACAGGTAAAATTCAAGCACTTTGCCGCATGCCACATTTATTTTTACTTTATTCACCGTGCCGATCGACTTAGTTAAGAACAAAATTTAATTATCACGGCTGTCTTCTGGTGCGAAAGAAAGAACCAATGGTGCAGCGGCATGCAGTTTTACGAATGCGGCCGAAAGTGCAACGAACCTGCAGCACTCCTGCAGCCGCGTATACCAACCGACGGGACCGACGACCCGATCGATCGAGACCACTCGATTACTGCTGCAGACAAACTTCTTCCGACCATGCTAATCATTCTTTAGAGATATTATCCTTCCAAAATCTCGACACATGTGTCTGAGAAAAAAAATAATACACCACGTGCCGGAAATTTAAATAGTGCAATCAGATGGTAGCAAATAGTTGAACACACAACCGAATAAAACAGTTGCACCTTGTAGTGTCATTTTTTTTTAATAATTGTACAAATTGACTTTACAGTTAAATTAAAACCTTTTGATTGTAGGTATCTATATACCAACTTTTCTACAATACAAAACGTAATTATAGCAGAAATGAATGGAATCATGGCTGTGGAGTTATAAATGAAATTAGAACTCTAAATGCTCGCATAGCCGAAGTGAAAATGGCTCACTGCGCGGTTTTGCCTTTGATGCTGCGTGCTGCAGAAAAAAATTCTGCATAACTATGTTATGCTCACCAGACTGGGAATTATAGCATGCTCGCAATGAAATGTTTCACATGACACCATAAATGCACAGGAGTTTTAAAAAACGTTTAACAATGTGGATAGAGAATTCGAAAATTACAAAACTGGGTAGCTGAATTATTCTAAATATCCATAACATCGATACTTTTCTGCAATCTTTAAGCAGGTTTCTTCCTTTGTTTACATGAATTAGTGGCAACTAAACCGTTATAGAGGACCGATATGTAGCACGACGTTTAATCAGTTAAATGAGTCACCTGTTCTAATATGGGATCAGAGGTGGAGTAAAAAGTGAAAATACATGGTAAATATTTAATCTACGTGCTTCCTCCCGATGGCTACCTTCCTCCGCGCTTTCTACGGCTTGTGCTAGACAAACAAAACCACCTGACGGCGGATTTCACAAATTTCAAGTTAATTTCACGACTCGAAGCAGTCCTTTTTTTATATAATTGCCGTATGAATGATTTACGTATGAAAAAGTATTTAATTCATTCTTTCCTATTTAAAGCTTTTCTCAATGTTTCGTGATAGGAACCTGGGTATTTTAAAGTTCGAATAATCCAGTTCGAATATTGATCTGACTGAACTACCAAGGAATCATACTTTCGCCAGTTAAAATATTCGTATCAATATTTCACGACCATGACCGCCTCTAGCGAAGCATATAACATCGACTTATTATTCACGGCCGCAAGTCGCTGCAACGAATTTTGATAAGGCAGTTGCCGCAGATAAATACCTTGGTGTAAGTACTCATAAATATAAATCAGCGAAAATATTTGTTCAATATCAGTTGTCATTTTAGAACTACAATAGAAAAGTGCCAAGTGTAAAATAATTATGCCCGCGATATCGATCAAATATAATAAGGACAAAGAGTTATTCGCAAGATATTTAAAAAGAAAAGTCAAGCATCACCTTACGTTTCTCAGTAAAATGAACCGAGTCGAAACGCCTGTGCTACCAACAAGCGAAACTGGCATGTGAATTATTCATGGCGAATCAAGAATTCCGATCTCGTAATTTTATAAATTGCCTTTAACGATAAATGGACTCGACCAAATTCTTCGCACTAAACCATGCACGGTGTAACAGACGTGAAATTTTTCCAACGAAAATTCAGCGTGATGTTACGTAAAAATACCACGATATCGATAACTTTGATGACAACGTATAAAAATAATAAATACCGTTTTACTCGTTAGATATCAAACATCATAAATGAAATATTTTTGTAATAAATCCAGCAGCGGTGATGAAAACTAGTTAACAGATACCGGAGGATTTTTACGATGTTAAATATAAGAAAAAAGTAATAAAATATTTTTTAATTTGAATTACTGCATGTTTCTGACTGCACAATTTTCCCATTAAATGCTTCCATTTCAAGCGAATATCGCGTTGAAGGTTCTGATACGCTCGCTACAGTGACGACTGACGAATTTCGCTCTTTTTTTCTGCTCGTAATGAACTGCCGCTGATTTTTATACATACCTAACATCGACTACCTTGACACAGTGGCACGAATGTAAGCAGAGGCAGACCGCTCAGGTCTGACCCAGTTTTAATATCCTCTACTTACTGGCCCTTATTTCGCCGCGCCGCATGCGTTGCCCCTGCATTCTTGACTCTCAAAAGATACAGTACACATTCCGGCGTGCGCGACAATAAAGACACACGTTATGTGTGCTATAGGGAACAACTTCATTGCGGCGATACAAGTTGAAAGCACTTATTAAGATCGGGCGTAAAAGATTTTAACTCGATTTAGTTCTGGATCAAATGCGTTTTCCCTCGACACTTATCGTCAGAATTAAATAATGCACCTTGCAATATTAAAAACATAAATTGCTTTTTCACATGAAAGCAAATATCTGTTCATTTAATAATACCTTTCGTCCAACACATTTCATTTTTCAAAAATTGCAAAATGGTCACACTTTGGATTCTCGTTGGGATTTGGAGTTTTCAGGTAACGCGGTCCGAAGTAAGGCTCGGGCACTTAATATCTGTTGCTTCAAGCAGGACCTTGACAGGAGAGTAACATTTGATGGGTGGAAAGTGGATCGATGAAACTTTGAGGGCTCGATTGAATGTATGTTCCTAAAGTAACTACGTGACCTCATTTTTTCTCCTTCGCCCGGTCGAGAGATCGAAAAAGAGACAAGCCGCTGAATGAATGTACTCGGGAATCAGAGGATCTTTTTCTGTTTCTGTGCAGCCGCGGGCTGAAATCTTACACGCCACTAATTGCTACTATTGTCCTCGATGGGAAAGAGCGAAGCGTCGCTACCAACCTGCAACCAGCCTCTTTTCTACAGCTAAATCTTATCCTACACATTTATCTCCTTCACTCCCCATTTGCCAGAAATCGAAATTACTTATTGCACCATGTAAAAGATAGGCCGAATGTAAATCGATGTAAGGAATATCAGCAAGGAAAATCTCTGCCGGTAAAAAATCACCATTTAAAATATCGCATTTAGGAAAACCGTGAACGTGCGTGCTCGGTTCGCGAGTTGGATCTCGTGTATCTATAGTACTTGAAAAGCGGATTGCTTCTTCGAAGGGGAAACCATCCGGATTGCTGATGTTCGTTGAATGCCCGTCAAAGTATCTGAGCAAAGTTCACCGACTCCGGTAGCTTGGCCTATTTTTTCAGACACACGCTGGGGTGCGCTTTCTTCCTCCCCCGTTCATCCCTAGAACTTTCCATCCTCCCTACTACACCCCCCCCCCTTTTTTTTTAAAGATGCTGAGTGCATGCATATACACGTAAGCTAAGCCACACGTACTTTGCGTCAAAACGTCTGAGATAAAAGGGGAGTATTACCCTGTGCGCGGAAAAATGGATGCCACCCTACGTGTCCCTTCTTCAAACAATTGTGTCGAATAAACGTGAACTTAAAATGCAATGGAAACAATGATTAACCTTGCATAGTAAGCATAAAGTGTACAAAACTTGAGTGTAATATATCTAATTGAATTATGTATAAAAAGATTAGCGAAATAAATATTTGCATAAACGAATAAATCACTCGTCGATGTATTTCTGAGGTATTGTATTTTTGACCGTCTATTCTTCCTCGAGGGTGGACTACCTGTACGCTGTTAAGGGCAGCCGTCTAAGGGTTCTCCACTTTTTCTTTGGTCTACCTACTGTGTACTTGTACGCCTATGCATATGTATACCTCTACACGATGCATATAATATATTCGATACATGGTCTGCTCGACCGGAAACGTTCTGTACACGTGTATACGTGCACAGGTACAGGAGATGGGAGTGTGGATACACACATTTGTACCAGGAGCAGTCACGTCGAAAGACGAGATTAGGGATCCTCCGCGACGTAACCAGAGATGAAACTACCGCGATTCAAAGGATGCAACGGACTCGAATTTTGTGGCGGAGTTCCTTACGAATCTTAAAAATCCTTACATGTCGGCGGTAAAAGCACGAATCGTCTGGGAACTTTTCGCGAGAAGATTTTATCGCTCATGCTACTGCCTCGTTAACTTCTATCGACATTTCCGGTTGCCATCTACCTTTAAACTTTCCACGAGTTTTGAAAGGTGCGGTTTATACGTTCTGCCATCGATAGGATAGTATCGTTGACAACTTGAGATAGAATTGCTCAGAACATTGTAAATGCTAGTTTCTTTCCTTGCTTATGATTCCAAATGCACAAAGATCTACAATCCTCTGTCTGACAATTAAAATTTGATCATTTTAATGTACACCGCTTACGCGTATCAAAACGAGAGAACGTGTTTAAAATGTAGTGGATGTACGCTATAAGCATGGGTAAAGATCGTTAACCCGCGGGTAAGCTTGGTTTTGTAACTGTAATCGGATCATGCTCTCCATGGATTTACTCTGTGTGTTTCAGACTCGACGGTCTGATTGGATTTGTGGTCGGGCCTGGATTTGGTATTAAGAAGGATGGGTTTGACACTCACCAGTCTTGGGGTGGCTCTGGTCATTGTCGTCGCCGCTCGCGCCGCTCTGATTCTCTGTAAAAGGTGACTGCACCACGATTTTAACGATCCCCATTCACTAACCGCTAGCATGGCCCTTAGTAACATCCTTTTCCATTTCAGCAAAACCTATGTACAAAAATAGCATCATTTACATTTTTCACGTTTACCCTACTGCATCCTTATGGGCAAGTATAATCTACCCCTTACCCTTTACCTTTAATACTTTGAATATTTATCATAATTCTGCTACATCATAAGGTAGATGGTAGAAAGGTAAAGTAGACACATTTTTTAATTTAATTCTTATTTCTTAGTAAAGTAGGCACAAGCAACTAACTACACATGTATCACGATCGCTTGTGTTAACTTCAAGTTGAGCTTTTGTGTTTCGCTATTTTCTCGTATTACGTAACAAATACACTCGCGAAGACTGATAAATGCAACATGTGCAACAGGTTAAAGGGTCATTCAGCTGCAAATTGTATCAGAGACTTCTTATGTGGTAGCGTAGAGTTTATTCTTCTCCGCATAAAGAAAGGCGATCCTCTGCCTAAGGAAATGTCAAACATACTTGCAAGCATTGCAAGGTTCGCCAGGTTCATTAAGCTTGCGCGAAATCGATAGACGAATGTAAGAAACTACAATCATCCGAATCACGGACGAGATTCTCGAAATCGAGCTCCGTTTTTCCCCAGAAATGCGAGATATTGAATAAAATTTTAAATAGTAATACAATTTTAAGAGATAGCGAATAAAAAAAGCGTATAAATTCCCTCATTCTCAATAGATGAATAATCACTCGACGGAAGGGCATAAAAGTTTAAGCAAAAAAAAAGACAATATTCGAATGGTCTTTCATAGAGGATTGGTCAAATTACTGTTAACCGGGAACAGAGTGAAATTTTATTTTACCTTTAATACTGAGCTGACTAAAATTGATTTTCCCACTGACCCCATTGACGAGCGTGCATCTCTATTCACTTAATAATAGCATATTCCCGCGTGCTCTCGAGTACGCTATTAGTCTAGCATCGGCCGAACACTCGATGTGATCAAACACCTTTTCAACTATTATGTATATCGATATTAGAACAAAAAAGAAAAGATGGAATGGACAAAATTGACCGTTTCATACCAATTTATGTTACAACATGAAGCTTCACAAATCCCATTAATCCGTACCTTTTGCTATCAGTACACCAATCTTCATATCTTTATTCAAAAACAAAATTTAAGAACGGCTTATTATAACGGCAATGTAGGTACTGTATCAGCTGCCAGTGGAGTACTCGGAACGTCTGGAATGTCTGCGAGGAATGGCGACAAAGGCTTTCCTGGTTGTGGGCACCGCGAGAAGAAAAGGTATACGAAAAAAAAAAGATAAAACTAAAAATATTAAAATGAAATATTTATCCAATCGTGACGTTTCGTTTTATCGCTTCCTCCAGGTCGGTTTGGTAAAAGCACAACACCCAACTGCACAGACCGTCCCGGGTCTGTATCCGCAACCAGGGAACCCGTCTCAACATTTGCTCCACAGCGATAGCGACCTGAGACTCGATGCACAGGGAGCTTTCACCAGGTATAAAGGGGATAATTCTTTAGGTCGAGAATGGAGGAACGCTCCGAAAAAATGTTAAATCTCTACTCAATGTTCACACCACCATTTCAAAAATTGTTTACACAGTTGCGTTAATTGCTTCGCGATCGAAGCATCATGCGTTAGCTTTATAGCGACAAAGGCCAGTATCAAAGTGTTAAGTACTGGCCACTTTGCGAACAGCACTTTGACGCTTGATGGCATGGCAATCATTTTTTTGGATGGGAGAAGCACTCGTGAATAATTGAGTGAAACCATTAGTAACTCGAACGAATTACAGCCCGGTAACTACAGCGTTAATGATTCACAATTGATCACGCGCAAAATGATCCGAGCGTAACAACGTTTATTGCCTCTGTTTCTGTCGTATAACTAGAAAGTGTTAGAAACTGCCGTAAATGTGTCATTCGACTGTATGCTAAATCTATATTTATAACAAAAATTATGCAGCCTTTTTTCAGTTGGCACGCAATGTCTACATGGCCAATCGATGTTTAATATTTAATGCGAAAGCAGGTCAAAACTGCTTCGCTGCAGAATGCAAAATCACATTCGTATTTTGCATCGACCCGTTCGACCGATTATTACTATTTAATAAACGACGGACACTGCTTACCGTGTGTATCAAATTAGGAACAAATTCACGGTTCGGGTGAAGCTACATATTAATAAGCAGCCTGTACAAGGTACGCGTACAGTACTGCAGATCACCTGTTACGAAATAATCATTCATGGTGGCTTTCAGTAATATCAATTGGGAAAACAAGAATAGAATTTACAATCGAAGTTTAAAACCAAAATCGGTTCTGTTCGCTGGTATTCAAGATTCGTATTTTTTTGCGAAAACTAAAGAAATACAGGAAAATAGATTTTGTGTGTCTGGTAAAGTTTGCGGTATTTACAGATTCGAGTCAGTGGACAGAGATCTCCATCCACCTCTGGGCACAACTACCAGCGGTACAATACCACCGCAACCTTTGAGACCAGCACCACAACCAAGGCCGACCCCTCGTCCAAGGCCGTCTCCACTTCAAGCCTCGAGCACCGTAGACTACCTGAGAATGCAAGAGTCTGGTCCAGGTCCGCTAACACCGCCGCCACCGTTGCAAAGATCATCGGTCCCCTCGAAATCGACCGGTCCATCGGTTTTCCTTTTCCAAAGTGATTCGGTCAAGAACTACGGGCTGCATAAAGCATCGAACGACCACGGATTGTTCAGATTCGACGGTGAAGCAATGGCGGAGAATATTCAGATGACACCGTACGGCTCGCCGAATCACGTAGACTCAAGACTGAGATACGAAGCGGCGGAGGAGCAGAGGAAAGAAATGAACAAATGCAATCCTTACAGACAATTCGAATCGGCCGGTGTCGAATCGACCAGAATCCGATACGACGTACACGGTGTGCCTATAGCTACTCTCGACGGGAAAGGGGACGAGGAAGGGAATACCAGCTACGGTAGCTACGACATCGTCCAGAGGAGTCACATAATACGGCAGCATGTCAGAAACGATTCGAGAGGATCTCCCAGCAGTTTCGGCATGACGAATTCCTCGAATGCCGCCAGCCAGACCATCATGGAATCGATATACGGGCCTGAGGCGCTGTCTAAGATGCTTCAGAGCACTCAGAGTCTCGGCAACGACCTCGATCACAAGAGCAACGAGGTGCAAAGTATTGAGATGACGCCCTTTAGAAGTTGCAGCCTTCAGGACGGCATCGGCTCGTCCTACTCGTTCCGGGAGTCGCAAGGCTTGCAGAAGGTCTCGCAGTACATCCAGAGTTTACCGGATCTCCCTCTGTACGATACGATGAATGATCTAGGCGTGCACCAGGATCAAGATCATCTGCTCTACGACGACACGATCCAAGGCGCGATCAACGGGATGAAGATCAACAGTGACGCGGCCACAAGTCCGGTGCCGCCACCGCCTGCACCGCCTGATCCTCCGAAAGATACGACAAAAAAGAACGGGCTTACCACCGGGGAGAGAATATTCAACGCCCTCAGACTTGTTACATCGCAGAGTTACATCGACGCATCAGAGTTTTACAAGTACGTCACTTGTCGTGTGAGAAGCGTGAGATATAGTTTTTGAACATTCACCAAGTTCTTTCTCACCACTATAGTTCGGTCCTATCCACGACGCTCTCCTCGAGAACAACGTCACTGATGGATGATGGAACGAATGACCACCTACGGGACGAGGTTCAAGATCGCTATATAGAAAATGATTCTGATGTAATAGGTCCTGACGGCTCTAGACGTAGCTCGGATCTTTACAGTCCTGAGCTTAATTTGGAAGCGCACAGAACTGCACGAGAGGTAGATTCTTGTTTGAAATGAAATTCCAAGCACTAATAGATATACGTACATTAATAATCGTACCTCATTATCTTGAAAGGTCTACAATAGTTTACAAGACCCACCATCGTCGCCGTTGTTGGTCAACGACCACAACCAGGATATATACACGTACATGACTGATCCTAGTTTTACGAGGACCTCAGAAGTATGTAAAATCAACTGTTAATTACTACACATTTCGAAGCAATGTTTAATAAATACCATTCTCAGGACATACTAAAAAGCATCGAACAGAGAAGAAAGAGTATGGAGAGATTGAACGGTATCCATGAGCTGAACGAACTCGATGACACCGATTCATCAAGGTAGATAACAATTAAGAAATTATTCCCACCAAAAACAGAATTTGAAAATGAAATAAATCATTGACGAATTTATGCGACAGCACACGAAACAATCAAGAATACTTTGCCGCACTAGAGGGGATGCAGTTGAAACGAACCTTGTCCCAGGTACCGACAAACTTTGCAATGACTATGAAAAAATGTAATTTGTTCATCTTTCATCGCTTTACTAATTCGTAGAGTTTAGAGGACGCCTTCATGACAAACTATACCATGACGGATCATAATGGAATGATTCCTGGGAGTCGTCGAGGATCTCAAGGACCGGAACCAGAGCCGCCGCCGGATGAATCCAACTTGAAGAGAGCAATAAGCTGCGAGAGTGTATGCTCCGATACGAGCGTGGTACTAAACGACCTCGAAGATGCGCCTATCGTCGGAAACGTGTGCGTGGGTGTGGAATACGACAGATGGAGTGGACGAGCTGCTGATAGCGAGGGCGATCTCGCGGTCAGCATTCTTGAGGCCAGAGATCTTATCACCCCTGATGGGGAACCCGCTCAAGACACTTTTGCTAGGTTTGATGTTTTCAATCAAATGCTTGAGAAATTACGTACATTGAATATTATTCGTAACTCCTGCATCCTCTTGTAGAGTTTGTTTGCTACCAGACAGACAAAAATATGTACAAACAAGAATATACAGGGGAAGCCCATCGCCTAGTTACCAAGAGAAATATTTGTTCCACCTGAACCGTGGCCCTTCAGGAAAAAGCCTTCTCGTCGAAGTATGCATCAATGAATTATTTAAAATTTGAAATAATGCAATATGTATAATAATTTGCGTACATTTTCAAGGTGTATTCCGACGAAAGCAGTATAGGTGGTGGTGCATCCCTTATAGGAGAAGCTAGTTTACGATTAGGACCTGCGTCCAGGGCTCCAGCGACTACGTGGTTGCCACTAATGGGAATAGCTTTGCCCACACCAACCCTCGGAGAATTGATGTTCTCCTTGAGTTACCTGCCAACGGCCGAAAGACTCACCCTAGTGGTAGTGAAAGCCAGGAATCTACGTGGGTCGAACTCTGTACCCGGTGATTTCTTTGTAAAGGTAACAAATACTTATCGTCTTTTATATTGAGACCAGCCAATTTTCTCTATCATTTTTTGACGATATGTTTACTGTGTTTTAAAGGTCTACTTGCTACAGCAAGGGAAGAAGATACACAAGAAGAAGACATCAGTTAAGAAGGGAGAGAAAAGTCCAATCTTTAACGAGGCGATCATATTTAACGTGCCCACTCACATTCTCGAGGTTCACAAAATATATCCTCTGCTTTTCCCTTTATCGAAATTTTATATGGTGTATTAAGTTTATTTTTTATCTTGCTTCCAGAATATGCAAATAAGGTTAACCGTGGCGGAAGTAAGCGGTGAGCAAGGCACGAATTCGAAACCGTATTCCATCGGGCATGTTATCGTGGGACCCTCGTCGACAGGAAGATCATTCGCGCACTGGCGGCAAATGTTGACTGCTCTGAGACGACCAGTCGCCATGTGGCATCCGTTAAGAAAATAAAATGGAATACTCAAAGCAGCGACGACAATGTTGAAACAAAATTCTGTTCCGATTCAAAGTATACTTGGAGAACGGTAACGTTACGTAAAATAGGTGTTTCATTGAACCAGCATGAAAATGTCCACAGTTTTGTATCATTAGCTTTGAAAGAACATAAACTCGTTGCGATGCAATATTTTTATTTATAAGCGACACTTTTATCTTCAATTAAAAAATCGCAAAATACTAGTATCGTTCTATCGCGAAACTTAAGAAGCGGAATAAATGAATGGTAAACTATCTTTTTCATTAAGATTTGTAGAACTTATGGTCTTTCAATGCGAATGATCCATAACTTGCAGAAGCCTTCAGAACGTCTCAATATTATACGACACTCGTGAATATTTCTCTAGGAGGAAGATGCAGTTGCGAGAATTTGATTGTTACGCTCGTTACTTCATGAAGGAAATTGTGATCGATTCGTTTAGAAACGTTGTAAATTCGTGAATTACAGGGTGCTGACATATTTAAGGCCTCAATCGCAAGATTTTTCTATTGATAGTACGATTAATTGTAAGTATTTCGACGAATGTCCAGCATTCCATATTTAACCGTTCTCCTCTATACTCTAACGGGGAAGAACACCACGTAAATGTGTGCCATGTTGTACAAGTAGCAAAAGATCATTCGACGATTGTACGATTTCCAATTCGATGGTAACCAAAAAAATCTCAATGTGAAGTTCGTATCCTAATGTACACGTACTTAAATGGATATGCATGATATGTTGTTTTATCTAATATTAAGGTTGAACGTGACGGCCCCGTGATCAATGTCCTATGATTTCTTTCAGAAGAAAGATGCGGATCATGAAACAAATTAACCAAGGTGATCGGTTGATCAAAATAAAACGCGGGGCCGATATCAATCATGTCAGACTGATCTATCGATATCAAAATTCATTGTCAGGCACAAATCGTTCTAGGTTCTAAATGAATCTGTATTGTTGATCATATCGCCTGTCCCTCCAAGAGGAAGGTTCGAACGATATTTGTGATGGAATTACAAGATTTTTTTGTACGAGGCTCAAATGTTTATAACAATATTTTATATAAGATCGATATGGCCAAGAAATATAACATTTTATGCTTTACATGTTTCGATTATTATTAGAAAAAAAAGAAAGAAGTTGCATATGAAGCGATGCAAATATGAAAAAAAAATACGTAGACTTTTAGCAATTGGCAAAAATTTTGCGATTTTTCTTTCACAATTCCTTGTGGTAATCTGAGAAATGCGCATTTAATAAATGCCAAGCAACTCGAACCTTCCTTACGTACATACAACCTTCTTGATGTCTCGCATCGATGTGAGGTAAAGATCGTACATTTTTTTAAGAGAAGAGCCTTTATTACTTTGAATAATTATCATTTACGTTAATATTAAGTTTCTTTACTCGAGAGAAGTACTTATCTTTGTTTTCCATGGAAATGTAATTTCTATTTGTTGCTCTTTCGTACCGGTATATTGAGGTTGTAGAAGAAGAAAAGATACAAAGAGGACAAAGGGAGAAGAAACACAAAAATGTTTCGACAATCCGCAAGATTCATTGCGGTTATTCTCGAGACACCTATGAACGATAAAAACTCCAAATGAGAGATTTATCGGCATGTAAATGTTGTTGTTCCCAATGAACTGTTAATATTTGTACAGAGTTTATTAACGACGTACTCGACGTGCAGAGCATTCTCTTCGAAAAGTGAACGACTGATCACGTTTCTTTTCTCCTCGAAAAAGAATTGCTACTATTCCATCTACTTTCCTTCTTCTTCCTAATCATTCGACTTTCCTAATTTAACTACAGCATTACGCACCTCGACTTATTCCCCTTTCCATTCCTCTTCCCCCGTCACCTGACTTGGCACAATTGTAACCGAATTATACAACTTTAAAAAATACATGATCGATGCAAATTTGCTACCGATTCCTCATACACGCTCTAAATTTTTTCCGATTCATGTATTCATATATTCATAATCCCAATGGAAATTGTGAATTTCACGATACCTGCGACTGCCAAGATGGTTAGCGCAAATCGGACGAATTAGATAGCCTTTCGGACCTCATAGCCTATTCTATGCCTATAAATTTTATACCTCTTCGTAACGCGATAAAAATTTACCAAATACTAATCCTTCGTATGCACGTACATACATACACATTACCCATACACCACGTGTATATATACATACACATCTACATGCATATATTATATGCATTACAAGAGTATTTTACACTCTATATTATACATCTTTTGTCATAAATTACCGACTATTTCAATCCATACTAATTAACTTACTCGCAGTTTTTCTATCGCCAACTTACTATGGGACTAATATCGCTGAACTCTCATTAACTCCATAAACTATATTTGTAAATTATCCATCGTATGAACGATATGTATCTCTGCATCGTTTTGTACAAAGTGATCCGCGAGAACGATTACGATCAATTGTTTTCCGCACAGTCTGTATACTTTGCGAAATACCCAGTTCTCCCCATAAAAATTGTGAGAAGAGTCTGAACCCTTATTCAACAAGCAGAAAAATTTCGGCGGAAAAAGAATTCATCGATTAAACATATTGTACTCCTACAAAATGAACCAGCGAAAGATGACTAATCGAATCCTTCCCCCGCGCATACACTTTGTACTCACGGAAAACCGTACGTAGTACGTATGCATATGTATACTGTATACATGTAAGACAAATTACCATTTCCGACACTGTTGTACATCAGCACAAACTAATCTTTTATTCTTAATACATACCTTACGTGGCGTACACACGCATGCAAACACGGGTACATACGTGCATGCCGTTCACTTACGTTTGCCTGCGCTCGTGTACGCGTATGTTACGGATACATATTACTGATAAGTTTTACTGTTAAACTGGAATACATACAATACATTAAAAACGTACGACACAGAGGAGAACGATGAAACAGAGGGAGAATAATATTTGAAGGCGTTCAATAGCTTGCTTCTCGTTTATCAAAATTTAGTTTTGTCAGAGGCTAGCTATAGACGAAATTCAGGGAAAAAGAGAGAAAGAGCCATAGAGAAAAAGCAAAACAGAGTGAAAGAAGGGTAGTGAAAGGATTGAGAGAAATAGGAAAAAATGTAAACGTGTGTGAGAGAGAGAGAGAGAGACTGGATGCGAGAACGCACAGAACGTAAGGGAAGAACAGTACGAAAGGCATGTAAGAAAGGAGAAAAAGAGGACGAGACAAAAGGAAAGAAGAGTGATGATGACAATAATAATGCCAATACGATTCGTGCCACAATCTACACATCGCAAAAATAGAACAGGAATAAGGTATCCAACCCGTTTTCTTGATTTCAATTCGTTAATACACGAATCTCCTCATGCTACGATTTTTTGTACTTTCTTCATTTATTACTTATATGCAAAGTATTCTATTCCACACGTGAGATATTCAACACTTTTGAACAACACTTTCGGTTCGTTTCTTCATATACGTATTCATCGAAATTGCTTAATAACGCATAAGGTAAAGCATACAATTGTACTTAGTTACGAAATCAAAGTTCACAAAGAATCAGAATACCTTATAATTTCGAATCCCGATTGTAAGATTGTGATACGAATCGCAGCGCGTAGCCGCAGTGCATGAGTGTATGATTCATAACAAAAATACTGTAAAGTTTAAATTGTTTTATATTTTTGTTACGCCTCTCTGTGATATAATAAGGGCACATTCACCTCACCCTGTATATGCATTAATCTTTGTATCTTATTGATTAAGGTGAAACTTTTTGGAGAACAATCCTTGCCAGGCACCCTTCCCTAAATTACATTTCGGATTATAATGCTCGTGCGTACCGTCGTCAAGTTGAATGAGAATCAAAAAAACCGTGGAGGCTTAAGCGAACAAGCAAATTGCTAACTAATTATTCTACTTAAGTCGACTTAAGGGAATTGTTAAAGCGTTTATGTAGTACAATACGGACTGAGTCGTTTAAAATGATTGCGTGAAATATCTATGAATAATGCAATATAAAGACATTTTAAAAATTCTATGTATGTTATAGTGTATTATAAAATGCGATAAAATTATTTTAAAATTCGGCCAAACGTATATTATAACTCATAAAAAATTGTTATATTTTTTATATTCCAGATAATTTGCCCTAATGTTTATTTTAGGATAGGATTACAACCGAGCGGGTACGCGCGATCCTATTTTCGATAGGAATTTTAATCGATTCAGTCTACAACTAACTTATTTTTAAAAGGGCAGTAAGAGGAAATTATCTGTATATCGTTAAATGGTTCGATTGGATCGTGTGTGTAATTTTACTCCTCAGTTTTCTAATCTTGATGTTACATGTCTACGTAAAAGTATAGATTTATTGAATGGAAGACCTACATGCTAAATTTGTCTAGATCTAAAATTATTAATTTTTAGCAATAGTAACATATCCCTTAAGATAAGGTACGTTCGAGCTTGTGCTTGTGAAAAGTATAACGTGTAATCGTTACACTTTATATTATATGCTATTAAATAATTATAAACAAAACAACCTTGCAGCAAACAAAAAAAAAATGTGAAAAGAAATATATTAAAGAAGAAAACGTTAATCACTATGCAAACGAAATGCATGGAAAATCACGTACTAATTAACAACTATACATGATCCATTGTTAATCATGGTTGCGGTTCTACTTACATAATTCGTTTATTGAATAAATTCAAAACAAATATATTTGAAGTAACAACATAAGCTACCCACTTCGAAAATTTATAACCCTTAGGCCCGTGCAATTTTCTCGAACGGAATTTTGATATTTCAGATTAAAATGCTTAATTAGTTCAATCGAAACATTTTAATTATATATTTAGTAATTGTATTACCTTATATAACAGGCATTCTCGATCTTCGAATACTTTATCACCAGCACTAATAAAGAAAAGTAACATTAATTCAAAAACTTAGAAAATGTAAAATGAAGCAACTTTGAACAGTCAGCGCTATAGCGGAAGTGCATAGCTAGTGGAACATGGAAGGACATCTAGCGGTGAGGGTGCAACAAAACTGGTGGAGAACTCATCCGAGAATCGTGAGAACTATTTTCGTGCATTTGTAAAAACAGTAATCTGTTTTTCCTTTTTACCTTGAAAAACAATGAATAGATTCGAATACGCTGATCCCCGTCTAGCCCATAATGAAGTTTGTATAAGACGCGATTTCGGTGTACGCTTATACGACGGTGTTGTCAAGGTATAGACGAATAATAATTATGCTATCAACATGGAGAAAACATGACATCCAAATTTGTTGACAGACCAACTTTGAAGGCGGTGAATTAGTACTTACAAGCCATAGATTTATCTGGGGAAGACCTGGTGATATATCACGAGGCCAGACATGCCTCACATTGTATCTTCGTCACATAGTCTTCTTTGAGGAAGAATCCCCTGGCGCATTTTCCATTGGGCGTAGTAAAAAAGTTATTGCACATCTCTCCGAAGCTCCAATCGGTATACATTGATCCTACAAACAAACACATTCGTATATCAAATTTATAACATCGTTGAAATTTTTTATTCCTGCAGATAAAATGCCTGGTCCATTAGACAATAGTGTACATAACTATATTAAATTATCGTTTAAAGAAGGCTTGGATTCCACGTTCCTTACACATTTGTCAGAAGCTATTATGAGGCGTGCTTGGGAATTAACAGTCATCATGCCGTTAAATCATCCTGATGCCAATGTAAAACAATACAGGGACGCCGCTAAACCTTTGCCACAAATAAAACCAAGAACTGGCATCATAGGAATCGAGAGATGTCTTCAGGAACAACAAAAAGCAACAGATGAAAGCATATCAATGGCCTTTCAAGACCTGAAGAAACTTATGGAAATGGCCAAAGATATGGTTGCCATTTCCAAGACCATATCGGCGAAAATACGGGTGAATCTCAACAAGACTACTTTCTAAAGTTGACATTCATAATCAAAGACCATTGCAGGAGAGGCAAGGGGATATCACAGAGGATGAAACAGTTAGATTTAAGTCCTACTTGATGAGCCTTGGCATCGACGATCCCGTTACCAGGGACACATTTAAAAGTACTAATGAATATTTCAAACAATTGGCTAAGCAGCTTGCAGACATCTTAGAAGAACCGCTCAAAGTTAATATACCTAATAATCTCAGATACATTTGTACCATGTAAAATGTTTTAAATGACTCCCTTTTTTTGTAGGAAGTTGGGGGAATGATGACGTTAACGGATGTTTATTGTCGTGTAAACAGAGCTAGAGGCTTGGAACTCCTGTCACCGGAAGATTTATTAAATGCCAGTAGGCAACTGGCACCTCTAGATTTACCCATTGTATTAAGAGTATTTGATAGCGGAGTTATGGTTCTTCAAATTCGGTCACACAACGATAATGCTATTGCTGATGTCATAGCAGATATTGTAAGCAACATATTTCAAGACTTTCACATGGAATCCTGAGATTTATGTGAAGAGTAATTTTGTGTCTTTTAAAGATAAAGGAAAGAGGATCGTTAACAGCAGAGGAACTTGCCCAATCGGAAGGCATATCAGTCCTTTTAGCACGAGAACGGCTATTAGTTACGGAAAAACGAGGAAAAGCATGTAGAGATGATACGATTGAAGCTTTGAGATTCTACCCAAATTTATTTTTGGAAAGGGACGATTAACTGCCAATTTTCTTGCTACAATACCGATATAAAAATATGTTAAGCTTCGATGATTTTGTAAACTTTATCTATTTTCTGTGCCTTTACATATTACGCGAGTTTAAAATAAATCAAAATTTGGCATTATACATTGCACGATGCATCGAAAACGTATGAATAAAAAAAAAGGAAAACTTTTTTATAAGTAGCAAAAATAACACAACATTGCAAACCGAAAATGCATATGTAAATTACTTAGCATATAATTGTTAACTTACAAGTATGAAAACGTAGTGAATAAAATATAATGATATGTACATAAACAAGTAATCACACGATATGCATACCTTTGTAAATAAATAGTTTACTTCTCATAATTAAAACCATAATTTATTATTAAAAAGAGACGTACAGAAACTAAGTTTTTTCCCGCGCACTGAAGAAGCAGCTAGAGAATTTTTCCTTTGCTCAGGTTCAAGCAAAAAGAGTATAGTGACATCAATTGAGCGACTGAAAGAGCAGTTGGTAGTGTCGAACGTAGCACAAAGGTGACAACGCCGAGTGATTTGTAAAAATTATTAAAAATGTTATTAGTGTAAGAATCCTACCGTTCATTCTATCGAGAAATGAATAAGAATCATTGTGACGATAAAGCTACAGTTTTAGCTTAAAACTAAAATGGGAAGAAGATATCTTTCATTGTGAAATCGGTAGCCGTGTCCGCGGCAACAGTCGTGTATACAGTAGTGATACAACCGCACGCGTTCTTAGAAGCCTGAAATCCATCGTATTTCATCTACTCGCGGAGGATATAATTTAAGTTAACAACATTTATGCGTTAATAAATTTGTTAGTTATATCCAGAGGAAAATAGTACCTTTCTACGAAATACAGAATGGCTTTACCTCCAAACTATAAGCAAGTAGCAATGGCTACATCAAACATCGTTGCATCTAATCGTAAGCGTTGCTAACCTTCAATCTTCCGATTCTTAATACTTTTAATACGAAGTGCCTAAGAAACGATAATTACCTTTCAGAACGACTCAGGGCATCTGGTGGAAGTAGTAGTAGTTCAACTAACAGTGTAAGTAGATTTCTTAATACATTTTGCGCTGACGACGTCTATACAGGTCCGTTCCTTATTATCACTCAAATGTAAAAATTTTCGCCGGTAATTAAGCAAATATGTTGCAGATGTCAGATGCAGTGCAAAATGTGTTAACAATAATATGAAATAATATTCTTACATAAAAGAAAATTAATTTTTAACATGATTTCTAGAAAGATGCACAAAGCCCGTTTATTCAAACGCCTCATAGTCATCCAGGATTTACACCACAGAAGCTTGGGAAAAATACGAATGTATATATTTTTCATATATTTAATGAAATCGTAGCAATATCAATCTTAAGAATATTTCTATAAATTTGTCGATTATTCTATTTTTCTTATACATCTTAATTAGGCTGATTCTCGTATGCCCAAACCACCTAAACCACCAGAGAAACCCCTCATGCCTTACATGAGATATAGCAGAAAAGTATGGGACCAAGTGAAAGCTCAGAACCCAGAATTGAAACTATGGGAAATTGGAAAAATAATTGGTCAGATGTGGAGAGATTTACCTGAGGAGGACAAAACAGAATTTATTGAAGAATATGAAGCTGAAAAGGCACATACTGAATTAATATTATTTTTTATGATGACTATTTAATTGTATTAAAGAAACGTATTAATACTCCTTATATATAAAATAGGTCGAGTACGAAAAGAGTTTAAAAACTTACCACAATTCGCCTGCATATTTGGCATACATTGCAGCCAAAAATAGAGGGAAATCAGGTAAAAGTTTTATATAAAATGAAAATATGTCCAACACGTTTTTATACACATCTACTTCGTATAAAATAATGTTCTGTATTGAACACAGCTTTATGCGCGGCGCAACAAAGTAATGACGATCGAGAAAGTCACGAGCGTTCATCAGGCAGTAATAAGGGACAAGCAGCTCAAGATAGGAGAATAGATATTTTGCCGGCCGAAGATGAAGAGGGTGCGTGATTTATATGAATAAATTGAAGAAGATAAAATTATATACATGTGTTTATTTTACAGATCAGGATGATGGATATTCCGTGAAACATGTTGCATACTCTCGATATACTAGAAATCATCGCCTTATCAATGAAATTTTCAGCGATACCGTAGTTCCGGATGTTCGTTCCGTTGTCACTACGCAACGCATGCAAGTGTTACGCCGTCAAGTGCAGTCCTTGACGATGCACCAGGTAATACAATGAAACGAACTTTAGTTTTTAATTAAAAAGTAAAATGCGATTGACAGTAGTATTTCATGGAAATCGTAAATATTGTAGAAAAAACTTGAAGCAGAGCTGCAGCAAATAGAAGAAAAATTTGAAGCGAAGAAACGCAAATTTATTGAAACAAGCGAGATATTCCAGGAAGAATTAAAAAAGGTGAGACATTGGTTTTACTGAAGCAAACATTGTTTTATAAATACAAGAATGTTGATTTCAGCACTGCAAACCAGCAGTGGATGAGGAAACATTTAACAAAATGGTAGAACGACAGTACGAAGCGCTTAGGCGAGATAGATTAAAGGGAACAGAAGAAAATCGTTCTGATGGACCAGCATCAAGTGAATCAACTCCAAATTCAACGCCCACTCCGACTCCAGCTCCGATTAATGATGAGAATCCATCTGATGTGAGTACTAATTAAACACTTTCAATCCGAAACAAACGCTCAGTACTATCATCTTTTGCAGGGCCCCGATAATGATGCGACAGATAAAAAGACACATGCAGTTGAGAAGCCTAGCAGTGAAATTAAGAAAGAAACATCGTCTCCCCCATACACCGAAAATAAATCTGAGCCTCCCGCAGTTCAAGGAAATTCTAATCAACACGCGTCTAATTCCACAATGTATGGTGGAACTGTAAGTCCAATACAACAGGCACCGCCATCGCAACCACCAGCGCCGCAACAACAACCATCACCACCTTCGCAGCCACAAACCCAACAGCAACCGCCGCCACCGCCACCAAACCAACATCAGCCACTAGCATCTCAACCCCATCAACAACAGCCGCCACCACAACAACAACAACAACAACAACAACAACAGCAGCAGCAACCAACTCAGCAGTCTCAACCTTCTCCTATGCCACCGCAACAACCTAGTATTACTACAACAGCGGTTTCTACAAGTGTTACTACAAACGCTCCTCCGAATGCAAATGCAACCTCGAATACGCCGCCTGTTTCTTCGCCAGCTCCTCCTATGCAACATAATCCTCATCAACAAGGAATGTTGGCTAATCACTCGATGCCGCCTCATCAAGGGACGCAGGGAACACAGGTGCTTTCACCTCAAGGACCAGTTTCTAATCCACATACGCCTCAAATGATTCCTCCGAATCAAGGCTATAGTCAACAGTATCAACCTGGACCTACCCAACAGGCCCAAAATGTTCCATTGGCTCCAAGACCTCCGCACCCATCTTACGCTTACTCTCAGCAACAGCCGTATCATCAGCCATATCCCCAATACGCGCACCCATACTATCATCAGCCATACTCGCAATATTCACCGCACCCTATGGGCCGTCCTCACGCCCATGGGCCTCACAGCCCTCACTATCATCCGCAATCTCCCCACGCTGTTGGAGAAAATAACACTACTAACAACAGTGTACCTGGTTCGGGCACTGCTTCTGCACCAACTTCTGATGCCGGTAACTCGTCTTATTCTCCAGCACCGGGTCACTGCGAAAGTGAACGTTCTGTTCAATCGGAGAATCAGGAAGGCCAAGTAGATATTAAATCAGGATCTGGATAATTATTTTTTTATAATTGCATACATCTATTTATAAATGTCCTTTGACTTCTTTTTTTATGTAAATCATACGATTACTGTGGAATAACATTGTCGACACATTTAGTTATAATAAAAATTGTGTCACGTTCATTCAATTTATACAATAAAAATGCGTTATTAATCTTTATTTTGGGAGTGGTATCGTGGTAAGAATTGTTACCTCACAGCGCAATCATCTCGTTTTGAAAAATGGTGTAAAATGCGTTTGTACAACAAAGACGCTTGTGTATTACATTTTCTGTAATGTACATCAGTCTTTTTACTTCACAGATTTCATTTGCCACAGTCCATCATTCAAGTAATGGCAATTTTCTATGCCTATGCCTTTGTTCACTTTGGCTCTGTAAAATAACATTGTTCCAATGCACAAAGCACTCTTAGCAAAACTTTATGTGTCAAATATGTTTTCCCTTTACTTACATATCTTCTGTTGACAAAGTTGTAGTACCCACGGCTAAAGCATGTTGCTTGCCCTCTGCCATCACAGCCTACATATCTTCAATTAAGAATCTAATAGTCTTAATTTCTAGTATGATAAACAATTTATATTATTTTATTAAAGGATACAACAACTGTTCCCTTTTCTACAGGTGTCATCTTAGCACCTTTCGATGTCAAACCAGGGCACATGATATTAGCTCCGCTAAGAACAAACCGGATAGCACCTTTGTCAACTTGTTGCATTGGTAAAAAAAATGGATCTGAAATTCATTAAAACATATTGAAGTAAATAATAACGTACGGATTTTTATTTAAAGTTTTCTTCACGCCAAATGATCTTTCACTGCGTTTAAGTGACAAATCACTTACATTTATGTAACAATCTTAAGGTAGGCATCCATGGTCCCTCGCGCTGCCGGAAAAACAGCAAATCGCCTGCTGTATTTACTATGATCTCTATGTGGTCATGACTAACAAAAGATAACAAATACAGGTGAATCCACGTATTATTAAAACATGAATAAATCAATCGCATGCGACCCTACCATTTTACAATTCGAAAAGCGTCCTTTTTCGGGATTATAGCATCCACGTGACTCTCTAAATGTGGATAAAGTTCCAAGAGTTTCGACCGAATCCCTTTCTGAACTGACGACTTTAATTGTTGTATACCAGAAACACTGTCTTTTTCATCGAATCTGTTAAAACAACATAACAGTGTCAGTATTACTATTACTTGATGGAGGTTAAATTCTTTTAGGCTACAGGATGCCGCACGTACTTTTTAAACATTTTCTGTTCTGACAAAATAATGATGGACGTTGAACAATTGTTATTGTATAAAGCATATACTCGATCAAATAATTCTTGATGCAGATCTTAATATGCAAAAGCTTCGATGCAAACCGGTATGCACTACATGCAGCTGTAAACTACTATTTATACATGTATACAAATCAATATATGTGTGAAATAATTTCCCACGTTTTGATTATTAATATAATCGAATCGCAATGGCTATATTAGAAAAATATGCGTACTCAGATTTTGGTGTAAAATACGAGTTATGAAATTATAAATTCCAATAACATGAAGAAAATGCGAAAATCACTATAAAGCTTAATACGCTTTTTCACTGGCTTTATTTCGTATTGTATTGGCATTACGTGTTCCGGTGCCCACATTTGAATTTTATTTTTCCGTGAATGCATTTGGTAAAGATGGCGATATGGCGGGTATTCTTACTAATTGTGGTATTCGCCGAAGTGATTGTTTAGTTTCATTTTTGGTGGGTTTTACATTTTTCAATGTTATCACTGTACTCTTCTTTATTTCATTGAGTTTTCATTCATAGCATTGTCTTCGAATAGCATGTAATTTTATTTCTAAGTGGCTTGTTAGCTTGTAAACACCCTGTTTTGATGTAGTTGTTTGTTTAATTACTAATTCCAACTTAAATTGCTGAAGGACTGTATTACTTCCATATTTAACAATTTAGAAAGATAACAATTTCTAAAGAGACGAATGTGAGTATTTGAAATTTGAATTTGTTTTGCGAATCAATGAGATCAAATGTAAGCATTATGAACACCTATTTTTATTTGCCATAATACTCATTAAGTTTCTTTGCTTATTGTATGGAAGTAGTACCGTTATTTTTATGTCGAATAATTTAACAGCTTTTTCTCCCCTTTCATTAATATGTTATTTTTTAAGAAATAAGCACCAGACACAATAAGGTTATGTTGATGTTTAAAAAAAACAAGATGGAAAGTTCCTTGGTGCAAAGAAATGTTATGCTGTTATGACATAAAAAATTACCGTAGGTTATAGGACCAGCAGAATTATGCCACAAAGCTGCTGAAGGATTACATAAATGCGCAAAAGATAGGAAATGGCGTATCGAGGTACATCAGTGTGAACTTATCGCTGATGTTATACAACAGAATTTAAATTTAGGTGTAGACTTTATTATATTCGTTTTCGATTGGCGAACGACTCAATCGTTATCCGAGGTAAGTGGATCATTTATTTTCAATAACTTTACTTTTGGTCGCAATGTGCTAACACAAAAAAATATTACTGTTTTAGGTAGAGACAAACATAAGCCTCATAGATCAGCATTACATTATCTCTGGAGCTATATGCCTAGTAAACTGTAGTGGAATTTCGAATATTATGGGATTAAGTTCTCATAAATCGACAAATATAAGAGATAAATATAATATTCGATTTTTATCTACCAATGTTTTTGTAAGTTCGCATCTACGATTTATCCATTTTTGCTTTAATCGCTTTTCTATTAATCCATCACTATTGTACTATATTAACATCTGCATTTGTTTTAGAAGCCACAAGGTGGTGTTCAATTAGGAAACAGAATATTAAACTTGGTAGAAGCTACATTGGGTGTAAGAAGCGGAATACCCACTATTGGATTACCCATATAATATTTATAAAAGTCCCAGACAGATATAGTTGATATTAAGATGAAAAAGGCGAATGGCAAGAATCAAGCATACGCTTCTAGTCAAGAGGACAGTGAGAACGATAGTGACGAAACTGAATGTAGCATCGGCAGTAATTCAACTGCTGGTACACATCGTAGCGACACTCCGACCCGCACTGCACGTTACAGAAGAAAAGGGCGACGTAAAAGTAAAACAGCAAAATATAAACCGTGTACGGACAAGCCTCTTTACAAATATTGCTGCAGTGTCAAAGAGGACCATGGACAGCCTCTGTTTGGAGTACAATTTAACCATCATTTAAAAGAGGGAGAACCACTAATATTTGCTTCTGTGGGAAGTAATCGTGTGAGCATTTACGAATGTCCAGAGGGTGGGAACATTAGATTACGTCAATGCTATGCAGACCCTGACCCGGAGGAAAATTTTTATACTTGTACCTGGACTTACGATGACTCTGGAAAGCCTCTACTAGCTGTAGCTGGTTCGCGTGGTGTCATCAGAGTTATCAGTCCCGTAACAATGACTTGCATCAAACATTACATTGGACATGGCCATGCTATAAATGAATTAAAAATTCATCCTAGAGACCCGAACATATTGCTTTCAGCGTCAAAAGACCATGCTCTTAGATTATGGAATATAAAAACCGATGTATGCATAGCAATATTTGGTGGCGTTGAAGGCCACAGGGATGAAGTATTGAGTGCTGATTTCGATATGAAAGGAGAACGTATCATTTCATGCGGCATGGATCACGCTTTGAAGTTATGGTCGCTGGACAAGCCGGATATGCAGGAGGCCATCAAACAATCCTATTATTGCAACCCTAGTCGTAATGGAAGACCTTTCGATTCGATACTTCAACATTTCCCGGATTTCACTACACGCGATGTTCACCGTAACTATGTCGATTGTGTCAAATGGTACGGCGACTTTATTTTGAGTAAATCTTGCGAGAATTGTATCGTTTGTTGGAAACCTGGACGCCTTGAGGATTCCCAACTACGCAACGGAGAAACAAGCGCTACCGTTTTACATAGGTTTGAGTTTAAGGAATGCGACATATGGTTTATACGCTTCTCAATGGATTTCTGGCAGCGTACAATAGCCTTAGGAAATCAGGTCGGTAGGACATACGTATGGGACCTGGAAGTCGATGAACCAGGCCAGGCACGGTGTTATTCGCTTCAGCATCCAAGATGCACTGCGCCTATACGTCAAACTAGCTTAAGCAGAGATGGCTCGGTTTTGTTATGCGTATGCGACGATGCTACTGTATGGAGATGGAATCGTGAACATTAACGCTTGCGTAATAGGTAAACTGGTGCCTTCATACTTACACAATCTACTGTTTTAAATGCTTATGTACTGCCTCTTTAAAGTAATTACTATGAATAGTAAATTGTAAATTTACATTAATGTATTCGTAACAATTTAGTAGTATTTCCATTCATAGGTAATTTATGAAAGAAAATATTAAGTTACTACATATTTTTACATTTCTAGCATTAGTGGTAGTATCCTCTCGATAAGAAAAATGGGGATTTAGATGTTTGTACATGGAATTGTAATAATTTCAAGGGTAGATCAAACGTAATTACTATGTTGCATTAATGATTGTAATTGCACGAGCAGTGCATTGGTTATTTTAGAGAGTGAATCTTTTGTATAAAAAATATGTCATTTTATAATCCATCGATTTTTAAATTGCCTTCTTTTGTAAATTTCTTCAGGCAGAAAGTAAAATGTTTTTTGTCAAATGGAAATGGAATGCAACATAAAATGAAAGAATTTTTTAAAAATTTTGTATTGAATTAATGTTGTGCGCCAAGTGTAGTACGTATGTTACAAAGCGAAAAATGTGGAAACAATTTATAAGTACAGATGTGTCATATTTCTAAATTATTACGTTTAATACAATTCACACAGAAATAAGCTTGCTCTAGTTCTATCCCCGATATCTATGTTTCCACCTTAAAGTTCGTTAGGATATATAAAATCAAACTTTAATCATATAAGCGAACCATGGAAGACTAAAAAAATGATTCAAGTTGTATACTATTTATGCATAAACAAAACTCAATAACTGTTTTATACAAAATACACGATCATTAGAAAATTGAATATTTATACATTTCAAATACAATTAGTCCGTCAGAAGATTCAATAAATACGTGCCAAAGTATGATTTTAAATGTGAAATGTATTATGGGAATTTTTCATTTTACGAATAATTACTTAATAATGAATTAACAACTACTGCACTTCGCTTTGCTTCTTTGGACTCTTTATCTTCGCCTTGGCGTTGTTGCATATCTTGTTGTCCTCTAATTCTAATATTGTGCTTTTCTTTAAATTCGTTTATTTCAATTCCTTTCTTTGCCAGTTGGTCATTCAACGCATCTATGACTTTAGTTAGCTGTAAAATGTGATAGAAACATAATGTTTATGTTTTCCTTTGAATTTTCAGAAAGTCATAGAATAGTGTATGTGTATATAGTTTTCTCTTTATGTAGTTAATATAAAGTACATCTTACCTGCTCTTTATTTGTTACCAGTGCAGGCATTACATCCTCTACAGTACGTTCACATAAAACTCCACCGGTCATGCGATAACACTTCCTTTTTGGTTCTATATTTTTTAATGTATCAATTACGATCCTAAAGAGTGTAAAATATGTATTATTCATTCAATTATAAACGCCAACATGCATTGTTTAACTGTATAACGTGTATACATTCTAACCCAGGGCTCAAGTTATTGAGAAAATATTATGCAAGACTGTACTTTTCTTATAAAGCTTGTATAACAATCTTTGCAGTGCATAAACTCGAAACAAATTTATTTGCTTTTCGTTAGGAAAATTCGAAGCACATGATATTAATATGAGTACGTAGTATAGGTTAGAAAATACGTACTTGTGTTCATTCAGTTCCATCTCCATTTCTGACAATTTATTAGCCATTGCCCTTTGTTCATTGCGTAGCATTTGAAATTCTGATAATATTTCTGCATTAGACTTCGTACCTTTCGACGATTTTCCTGTTTTTTTATCGCTAGCCATATTAGGTGCTTTGTGTTACTTTCTTCTTCATTCGTGAGATCCACCAAGTTACTACGCGTGACGTTCCAGCTTCAGATCGATTTATATATAAACACGTAAATTATTTCTTCTTTGCAATAAAACTGTATTATACAGAATAGCTGTATTTCATTATTTGTATATTCTAAATCTATTTAATTTTTATAATAGGCAATACTAATTATAATTTGGCGATTATTATTATGAGGAAGAAAAAATTTGTTTTAAATAGTACTCTCACAATTTTGTTTTTAAGGACAGTAAATAAAAATGTGATCCGAGATTTATGAATAATATTTACAGTAATAATTAAATTTCTTTATTGTTTTGTCCTCTTATTACATCTGCGGAATCAGAACCTTTGTGCGCACTGAGTTTTATTAGAAAATATAGCAGTCTTGTAAAATTAAATTCCCAACATATCATATTCTATATAAAGAGTATAATAAAAGCAGTACATCAGATATCTAATAAGATAAAATACGTTAGAAATTTAATTTTTATACATTAAATGTATATTTTGTTCATCAATTACATTCACCATGCTCACACATAAATAAAAAGTTTTATGTAAAGCTACTCACAACAACGTTGCATACTTGCTAATATTTTAAAATTAAAAGTATCTTTATGCCTCAAGGCATGTAGATATCCTTAACTACCTATAATCGTAAATAACACAATGTATGAGCAGAAACAAGTGATAATACAACTCTATTTTTTACTTATTCCTGATATGTTAAGTACATTTTAGGCAAGTTTAACTTTACACTTATCATTAGCAAACTATTTCTTCCTTTGGTATCCAAATCTGTATACCAAATAGGAGTGCAAACAAGAATGGTATCATAGGGGTATTATTCTTTCATGTAAGAAATTTCATTACGGTTCGTAGCATTATGCACTCATGATTTGTATATAATTTATATACACATTTCAACGTGAATGTAGAGTATTACAAGCACTATTTACTATGTCCTTTGTTCACAAGTCATGATTATTTATGACGTTTTCAAGCTGTATACACTTTTTTAACGTTTATAGAATTACTTGAAATACATGAAACGGTTTCTTAAAAATCATACAATTTCTAATGATCATTAGTACATAAAAGAAGGTGTAAATGATACTACACTTTGAATAGTGTAGTATCTTATCTTCAAAATATTTTGAAGAATGAAATATGTAAAAGATATAAGAGTAACTTAATATACTTTGTGTCATGGAAGAATTATATTATTTAAGTAAAAAATACTCATGGTATGTCTTCTTTACATATTACAAATGCATATGTAAAACTGTATAATATCCATACACATTGTAGGAATGTACCTTTCTCTTCATTTAGAATATCTTTTTCTGTCATTATATAAGTCATGAATGCAATGATTTCAAATAAATAAAAAATGTCCGTATAATAAAAAAAATGATACATATTATATATCTAATAAATAATATGTCAATGATCGGCACTACATTCTGTAGAGCATGATTATTCGGAACAATTTAAATATTTCTTTCTCTTCTAAGCATCTATTCTCCTCTGTTCGTGGCAAAAGAAATAGCAGTTTATATACATTCATTCAATACATTTGCTTCAAAAAGCCGTTCCAAAATATGCTAAACTTATTTTGCTATTGTAATAGCAATAATACGTAATATACGTGAAACGGATGAATATATGTGCGTTTGTATCATGCTAAAGGCTTGAGTATTTTTTTATCTACAAATATAAATGGAAAAGTTATATTGTCGTTTCGTTCCTCAATTATCTGCGATGAAATATCTCTATTGAAGTGAATACTTTTTACGCAATCTTGGATAAAAAACTATCTTTCCACCTGCAAGATTTCAAACTTTTACAAAATATATTTTAAAAAAACTTCATTATACTTTAGTCTACTGGATGCTTTAATAGCATTCGCTTTATGCGTAATAATTGTACCTAGTTCACAGTGCTTGTAACTGCAGCATCGTGATCGTCTTTCATTATGTACAGTAAAAAACTACTGGATTTTCACGAGTTTTGTATTCGTTCAAAATACAAATATCCAACTGAAACTTATCTGAATCGCGAAAAAAATAAGCTATTCTGTGACGCTACTATACAGATGTTTCAGAGTTCAATCTTAGTAAGAACTTATTAGATTTAGGATGCGCTAACTGCTCTGTTAAATGGAAGTGGGGTAAATGATATGCTGTACATAGTAAACCTACTTCACCTTGCCTCAATTGAAACTCGCAGCCGTTAGCGAGAGGTCGGGAAGGCAGTTCTCCCTCGCAAATTAAAGCCCAATGATGGGATCGTTTCTGCCGCTCTTTCTCATTCGACAGAACCGGGCTGGTCACAAAGAAAGGCTCTAAGAATGCACGTGGCGCTGCATCTTGTGCCAAACACCGTGCGAGTCGATTTAGAATAGACTCAACGGAATGACGCGGTTGTTGTCTCGTGACCCTTAGATACTTCTGCAGGGCTCTTGCCATGGATGGAAACACCGCCTGTGCAGCTTCCATAGGATCCATGGGACCAGGATTCGGAGCAGAATCAACTTCTGAGTGTAAACGTTTAATATGTGCAAAGGCTTCTTCAGCGGCAGTGATTAATCTGGCTCTACGTTTTCGTACTCTACGCTCGTAATCATGCTCCTCGTAGAAGCGTTCATTGTGGCTGGAATCTCTGCGACGAGTCTGAGTCGTTATAACTGCTCTGTCGCCACTGCCAGCACGAGACTGAACGCTTCCAGTCATTCCACCATCGACTTCGTAAAATTTGAAGCTTGATTGTTTTCTGCCAGACTTTGATACTGGCAATCTTTCCAAGTATGGGTTGTAAATTGGGAATTCTGTGTAATATCTTTCCAATACCCATACCGCAGCACGTTGTATAGACAACTGACCAATTGCATAAGATCGAGATTCGCCATCTGGCGATCTTACAACCTTGAACATTAATCTCGCAATAAGTATAATGCAGATAGAAATAATTATACAAAAGAATATCAAAATTCGATATACTCACTTTAAGATAATACATGGGCTGTTGGTGGCGGATTTCTATTAGTAATATAGCAATATAGTGTATGAACAGTAGAGTATCTACAAGAGTGCCCGCATAGTTTACTAAATTTTTGTACTCTGTTATTTCGCCATTAGCAGCAGTCTTAGCACTCTCAGTGACCTGTAATTCAAATGCATATTATAAAAAGGAAATGCCATCATCGAATAAGGATTGAAATAATTCGAAAAATGATTTACCTGAACAATATAGAATAACCAGTAAGTAGAAATGCACAATGTGGTAAGAAGCAATACCCCAGCTCTGAATAAGAATATGCGCGGCATGGTAGCATTTCTCGAACGTAAGAACACAGCCCAACTTCCAATTCCTAGTAGCACCAGTTTAAAAGCGAGACCCAGCAATTGACCTTTGCATTCCGCGTTGCAGGATAACTGCTGAAGCTTTTGTTGCATAGTTAAAACGCTTGTGGAATCCGGAAAGAATCCTAGCTTAGGCAGTACGACCATAGTTATAGGACTAACAAAGGCGCTAAGTCCAAGTATCGTTGCTATAATCGGGACCAAGAACCGATTACAGGAACTAAACGATCCACCATCATCGTTAGGCCAATGGCTAACGTCCTCGGTTGATTCTGATCTATCGGAAGTGTTTCCGGTAACAGCGGTAGTATTTTCGCCCCAATTTTCATCTTGGGGTAAAATTTGTACTTCTATAACTTCCTGACCCAAATTATCGACACTGTCTCCTCTTACGTTAACAGTTGTTTGAAACGGTGCCATTTCTGCAGGCTCTAAGTTATGCTTCTCTTTTTTCTGACTGCGACTTGTCCTTAAAGAGAAAGTACATCATCATGTTAGCAAAAAATTTGCTGTGCAATGAGTTCGTATTTTCAGTGGAACGGTTCGGTGTACCTGGTACTTCGATGCGAATGTTGTCTATGATGAGATTTTGAACTATGAGTACGGTGATGTTTCTGAGAAGTTCTGCTATGATGGCTATGGCTATGCTCGCTAGCCCCCGATTTTACGCTCTCCGTCTCCATTCCCCGACAAAGGCTACCGCCTTGCTGTTACGCCACAAGAGCATACCCTCTTCTGCTCGTGTTTAAACACCAAGCACGCGAATATAGCAGTCGCAATACAGAAGTTTTATCAAATTGTTGAAAAGTACGCTACAAAGAGTAAAGCATACTCTGTGTTCGAAATTCTTCGCAATTTCGACATTTTAAAATATGCGGTACATCTTTTTAATATACAAAGTTCATACCATTGAAAAATATTGTAGTAAAACTAGTTATATTTAATATATGTTTCTATGAAAGTATTAAAAAACAGACGCCGACACGCCTAGCGTTTATTATTCTCACCCCCTCTAACTTGCCCTGCTACCACATTCCCGAATAATTCTTAGGGAAAAAACAGCATGACTTCCTAGGGATGTTTATCAAAATATACGTTAAACGCTTTTGATTTCTCTTGAGAATTTTCATATATTAAATATATAGGCTAAAATTGAATCACTGTGCATCGTTATTTAGTTATTAATCACTCTGCTTTTACATTAACAAGATTCATGCAGCGTTGGAAATGATTCAAGAATGCTCGCTGCAATGGCGCTTCAGGTTTCTGAACAATATTTTGGGCTGCGATAAACGCCTTTAGGAAATAGCCTTAAAATTTCATCCCAACGAACATAGAAGGTATATTAATTAAATAATTGTTTTTGTTTTCTTAGAGGTAAGTTTATTCTTCGTCGACGAATATACAACAAACTTGGAGTTTTATTTTATTATTGTTCATTGACTAAAAGCAGTGTATTGCAGGTTGCCAGTTACAAAGCAAACGCTTGATGCTAGATTTATGACAATGTTAACAAAAGCGTGACAGATGAAAAGCGATAAGTAACCGGCAAACCAGGTAAGTAAATATAACAAAGACACAATAATTAATAGAAATGTAAAGCTATGTAATTTAGTTCATTACTTTATGAATTTAAGCTATGGAGCAATCAAGATCACAGTTTCTTATAAATGTATCTAATATAAATATATCATTTCTTTGTAATTCCTAGGAATTTGTACGAATTGTTGTATTAAATATTTTATTTTAAATAGCTTTTACATATACATATACATTTACATATACATATTGTAAGATGAATATTTCGTATGCTTATAGAACAAAGAAAAACAAAGATGGCTTTACGTACGTACGGTGATAAACCTATAAGTTTCCAAGTAGAGGAAAATGGAGAGTATTATTGCATTGGTTCAGAGGTGGGGAATTACCTACGCCTGTTTCGAGGATCGCTGTACAAACGTTACCCTGGAATGTACAGGAGATCTATTACGAACGACGAGCGTAAGAAATTAGTAGAGCTCGGTTTAAGTCAACATGTACTTGCGTCTAGTGTATCATTATTAAGAGCTAGCGAAGTAGAAGACATTATTGAGGGCAACGATGATAAGTATAAAGCTGTATCGGTGCATTCGACTGAACCACCAGCTCCTAGAGAGGGGAAATCAAAGAAATCTATGCCCTGGGTTCCTAGTTTACCGAATAGCTCACATTTGGATGCTGTACCCCAAGCTACACCTATTAATCGTAACAGAGTACATAACAAAAAAGTCAGGACATTTCCCTTATGGTACCTATTTGCATACAATAACATTTCCCTTTGTTCGTATATAATGCTTTTCCTGAAATAAGTTTAATTGAAATGAATCTGTTGAGCTAAATTTAGTTAAATTCATAATTATTCTTCTTCAGCTTCGATGATACCGATCCCTCAGCAAACTTGGAAAACGCAGCACAGCAAGAAATGTTAGTTCCAATTCGTTTAGACATGGAAATTGAGGGACAAAAATTGAGAGATACTTTTACATGGAATAAAAATGGTAAATATTCCTGTGCTCTAATTAATGTCAAATTATAATTACAGAATGCACAAAAAAAATTAATTTTTCAGAAAGCCTCATAACTCCTGAACAATTCGCCGAAGTATTATGCGATGATTTAGATTTAAATCCATTAACGTTTGTACCAGCTATTGCACAAGCCATAAGACAACAAATTGAAGCTTACCCGCAAGAAACAATCTTAGAAGATCAATGCGATCAACGAGTTATAATTAAGTTGAATATACACGTAGGCAATACATCTTTAGTAGATCAAGTGGAATGGGATATGTCTGAAAAGGAGAATAATCCTGAGAAGTTTGCAATGAAACTATGCGCTGAATTAGGTCTTGGTGGGGAGTTTGTTACTGCCATTGCTTACAGGTAATCATAAATATTCTGTGCGGCTTTTTACAAAATACTTTTGCAAGATTTATTCTATTGTAATTAAAATTATTTCTAGCGTCCGTGGGCAATTGTCGTGGCACCAAAGAACTTATGCATTTTCCGAGGCGCCTTTACCCACAGTGGAGGTGCCCTTCAGACCACCTTCAGAAGCTGATCAATGGGCACCATTTTTGGAAACGTTAACTGATGCGGAGATGGAGAAGAAAATACGTGATCAGGATCGAAATACACGGTAAAATGCACTATATTATCACTGATGTACAGAAATAATTTATCAAATATGATAACTATCTAATTTATAGTCATTCCTGAAATTTTTGTAATTTTTGTTCTAGGCGTATGAGACGTCTTGCTAATACCACACCTGGATGGTAAAGCATGCAAAATACGATGGTAAATTATATAATGATAACGATAACAAGATGCGGAGTCATATATGTAGATTTGCTCAGGAAACACATCCTTTATCACTTTTTCTACCATTTCTTAAACTCTGAATACAGAAATAATTTTTTTTATGTTAAAACTTGATTATAGAAAATAAAGTGCATTTTAATTAACATTTATCGAATTCGGGTCGATTGTTATAGAAATTTATCATAAGGGAACTGTTCTTATCTTCTTAGAATCACTTAGAATCACTCTCTCTTTTCATGTACATGTCAACGTGTGATCTGTTTGCTGATGTTACATAACAGAAAATAAAAAAAAGTTTCTGATAGTACACTTGTGACGGCTAGTGTTGATGAAATGTCACATGATCGTGTAATGAGACTCTCATAATGATAAGACATTGGAAACATTCTTCTATTAGCTGTTAGTGCAATGATCTAATTAGAATACTTCAGCTCTGAAAAAATGTTTGAAAGTAGGATGTAATATGAGGGGTACATTAAAATAGTGTATTTATTTAGTTATTAATTAATAAACCTTCAGCATTCTAATAATTTATATTTTAGTACTTGCACATTATAGAAAAATATAGATGCTGCCAAATTTTTTTCAAAATACTATGAACCCGTATTTTTTGAATGAATTAAGGAACAAGTATTAAAAATGAAGAAAATCATTTCAAATGGGCAAAGGATAAGAATAGAATTAAGCAGAGCTAATGTTCCTTTCATAAATCGCCTAAAATGTAAGTGATGAGGATTTGTCATGAAATCCACAAAGTAATTCATTTTATAAAGTTACATTTGATGGAAATTAATGTTGTAATATCAAGATAGCTGTAATGTTTTCATGTTTGATTAAATTGATGTATGACAAAAACTTTTGGTCGTTCCACCCGTAATCGCTTCTACTATTATCTTTACGTGCCTGAATAGCGTGAAATGTATGTTCGGGCTGTCAACCTATAAAAATGCGGGTAAAAGGATTTCTTTGAGGAAGGGGAACTTTCCTACGCGCATCGAAACGCACGGATATTAATCGGCTCAGTCCAGAATCGACGTTTAACGGGACCAGACGGCCGACTGATAGAAGAAAATTCGAAAGATGGATATTAGTACGGTGATGCGTATATCATCGCAAGGACAATCGGGCACAATCTCGACATTCCGTAACAACCCTTTTCCTCGCAGACCTTGGCTCACCGATACTGGAGCTGCAGCGGCTGCTACCGGCAACAGCGGTGTCAAAGGAATCATCGCTGGTACGATATATTCTATTCTTGTTTTCCTTTCCCATATTTTATGTCATTCCTGCACAGTTAGTCATACCTTGCCTGAAATAGATATTAATTCGATACACTTCGTCACTTATCGAAATTGACTTAACAATAGAGGATGTAAACACACTAATCTAGTGTAAGAGAGGGAAATGCAAATAGCAACACAAGAGCGATAGAGGAGAATAAACTTGAGTCAGCACATTCAAACACATGAGAATTCAAAGGTTGAGCAATATTTGACCTTGGGAACACGTGTCAAAAGTACTTTCTATTTTGTGACAGCTTTTTTTTTTACAACCGAAAATCATTTTCCAGTGGCTATATATCGTTCATATCAATTGTTTGCGGTCAAACTTTTCCTATTTTCTTTTTTAACTAAAGTATATAAAAATTATATAACTTTGCAATTAGATATTATTCTAATACATGAATTCCTTTTCATTGTAGGTGGTATCACTGGTGGTATAGAAATATGTATTACGTATCCGACCGAGTATGTCAAAACGCAACTTCAACTTGATGGGAAAGCAGGGGCTGGTAAAGAGTATAATGGAATATGGGACTGTGTAAAAAAAACTGTAAAGAATCGTGGATTCTTTGGTTTATATAGGGGCCTTTCAGTATTAGTTTATGGTTCGATACCAAAGTCTGCTGTCCGCTTCGGTTCCTTCGAAAAGATGAAGGGATTGTTAGCAGATTCAAATGGAAAACTCACTACTCAAACCAGTTTCATAGCAGGACTGTGTGCTGGTGCATCCGAAGCCATTTTTGCTGTTACTCCCATGGAAACTATTAAAGTGAAATTCATCAACGATCAAAGATCTGCCAATCCAAGATACAAAGGATTTATTCATGGTGTAACAATGATTACCAAAGAATATGGTAAATTTATTTAATTAAAATTTTCACCTATAGTTTTCTCGTTTAGATCTAACAAATATAAATACGAAATAGAAGTGAACAAAGAGGTTTTTCAGTAGACAGTCTGGAAATAAATAAATTTGCCTTGACACGCATGTATAATGAATCTAATGAACTTTATGTAAGGAGGTCAAGTTACCATTGCCCATGGTTCTCAGTTAACAGTATTTCACAGTCTATTAATGCGAACTTCTCATTATTCAAGTATCCAACTGTGCCTTGTTGCACATTTTTCATTGTACTAAATTCGGTGATATTTGTAAAACTGTTGTACATCAAAATATTGCAACATGATATGAATTTCTAATTTTTTCCACAGGTTTCAGGGGAATTTATCAGGGATTAACGCCAACTATTTTAAAACAAGGATCAAATCAAGCAATTAGATTTTGTACTATGGAAACGTTGAAGGAATGGTATAGGGGTGGAGACAAAAATGTACAAATACCCAAATTAGTCGTTGGTGCATTTGGTGCATGTGCTGGTGCACTCTCTGTATTTGGTAACACTCCAATTGATGTTATAAAAACTAGAATGCAGGTAGGAAACTTAGTCCCATAGACATAATTTAATTGTAATTTGTTTGTAAGAGAGGGTACTAAACTTCAATCACATTTTTAGGGCTTAGAGGCTGCAAAGTACAAAAATAGTGTAGACTGTATGATACAAATATGGAAGAATGAGGGCCCAAAGGCATTTTACAAGGGAACTGTCCCAAGATTGAGTAGAGTATGTTTAGATGTTGCCATTACATTCATGATCTATGATTCCTTCATGGAAGTTTTTAATCGAATTTGGCCATGAAAGTTGTTAACTTTCACATCGATAGATCCGAATATGTCAGTGCAAATGTAGCTTTCATTAATTTCTTAGTTCTATTTACAGGGTACCTTTGTAGATGTACATTTTTAGAAATGTTACTATTTCCTACATGATGATTAGAAATTAAAAATGACATAAGGCCATAACAAAGGTTTTCATTTGTTATATTAAATAGCTTCAATTCTGAAAGCTGCAGTTGCACAAACCACAAATTCCATTATATATATTTTTACATAAATTTTTTATTTAATATACAATTTCGCGTGGAGGATAACGGTATGTGAGTGCAACTCACATTTATTTGAACTGTGTTGAGAAATGTTGTGCTTTTGCGGATCATGCATAACTTCATAAACGATATTTAAAATGTTACTACTTAGATACTTGACATTCCTACAAATTCGAATCATCGAATGTATGTTTATATTGTGAACGTGATTTATACGAGATATACATGAGTTAGATACTTATGTATGTTTATCATTTATTCCAAGAAATATTGTACAGTTCCGGTAGAAAGTAATAAAAAATTCTTTATCAACTGAGCGAAGGGAAACAGATTGATTTTCTTTTTATGTAGTGTAACATTCAAATAAAATTAAAAGAGATAACATGCAACGATGCATAAATAGTTATTAAGTAGAATGATCAACATAAATGTATGTACACATTTCTTTGAATGTAATAATCTTCGCTCAGACATTGTAATGTATCCTAAAATTAATAGAATATAAAACGTTGAACTAAGACGGCTGTGACATTTAAACAGAAGTGAACACTTATTTAAATGTTTCTCTAAAAAAAGAGACTGTAATCTCAATATCTGAAGAATATCTATTTTAATATTTTAAAATGAAAATCTATTGTCCGTAATGCTTTGTATTATTTGTACATTGAAATATATACGTATATCTATTTACCAAACAAATTTGATCTACATGTATTTTTAAAGTACGAAAAGTCCTTAGCACTATGACTACGAAATACATGTACATTAAAAATATCTTGATCTTTTATAAATACTTATGAAAAGAAGTAGAAACTTTTATCGTCGCTTATTAATATTAATAATTCTGAAATTATTTAACAAAAAGAGGTTCTCAATATATTTGTAATTTATTTAATTCGAAGAAGTTTTAATTGTTGGAAGCTCATTTGTAAAACGTCAAAAGTTTCTTGTAATAGATATTATTTATAACTTTACATGCTAAAATACAAATAATGGATATGTCACAGATTTGTAAAATAGACTATACAATCACATTCTTATACATTTGACCCGCGAATTCCACTATTCTATACGTATACGTGCATATTCAAAAGTGTGAGCCCATAAGCCGTGCACGTAAGGCCCAATATGCAGGGGCACAGAAGCGGACAGTGCCGGCCCCGCTCTGGGCCCAACGAGGGGGTCCGAGGTCACATTCCAAGATGGCTGTGCCTGAGGAATGCAGTGGGTGCCCTCCTAAGACGCGTTCCTCCCTCCTTTTTTATTAATCGAACCGATTCACCTATCCTAGCAAATACTCTAATTACCAGAACGAAGTAATAATTAATGTCGACGGGCATCCGGTGAATGTTGTTCGAACTTGAAGATAGCACATTGCGGAAACTAAATGTGAGTGAGGAGAAGAACGTTGGTGCGGGAAGATCTAGGAAGACTTTATACTCTAAAATGTGTGGCCTTATCTAACGAAGCTCCCTTCCCGCGGATAATGCTTATGCAGGAGGATGCTACTTGCTCGTCTTAAGCAATGTCTCATAGGGATATCTCTGAGGTAATGCAAGATCTTACAGTATACGTCGACCATTTATAATTATATTTATACGAAACCAGTTATTTCTGTAAATATTTTTAAACTGTTTTTTATATATTAAAAGAACTTATTTATAATTATCAATAATTATTCCGAATTATGTTATTATGTTATATTAAACATTTATTACATACAATAAGATTTATGTATGTATGATAAAGGTGGAGCCCGAAGGTACGTCGGCCCTGGCTGCTGGCTCAAGGTCTCTGTTTTTAGAAACAGTACGCCGTAGCAATGCAGCATGTCAAAATGGTGACTATGCACTTGCTGCAAGCTTGTATACAGAAGCCCTCGCTTTGGATCCACTCAGCCATGTGCTATATTCGAACAGATCAGCTGCTAGGCTTAAAATGGGTTTATTTGCATTGGCCCTTCAAGATGCTGTTAGAGCCACAGAACTGAGTCCTCAATGGCCAAAGGTATATTAACAAGTTTCTTTTTTATCATTGTACAAATAATCAATCGAAACCGTTTTTTAATTAGGCGTATTACCGTCAAGGAGTAGCACTACAATGTTTAGGGAGGCACGGGGAGGCCCTTGTGGCTTTCAGTACAGGCCTGGCTCACGATCCTTCTAATTGTCAATTATTGTCTGGCCTCGTGGAAGCATCTTTAAAATCTCCATTACGTGGAACGCTTGAACCAACATTTCAGCAATTGCGTGCAATGAAACTCGATGAATCCCCTTTCGTTGTAATTTCTGTTGTTGGTCAAGAACTTCTGGGAGCAGGACAATATAGAGCAGCAGCTGGTGTATTGGAAGCTGCTCTCACTATTGGTTCTTGTAGTTTAAAATTAAGGGGTTCTGTATTCTCTGCTTTATCCAGCGCATATTGGGCATTAAATTCATTGGATAAAGCTATTCAGTATATGCAACAAGATTTAGGTAATTAAAAAAAATTTAATTCATTTAATTATAATAAATAACTCGATGAAATTTCGATTCTAAATATCTACAGGCGTTGCGCGATCCTTGGGAGATACACAGGGTGAATGTCGAGCTCACGGAAATTTGGGCTCGGCGTATTTTAGCAAAGGAAGTTTTAAAGAAGCTTTAACGGCGCACAGGTACCAATTGGTTTTAGCTATGAAGTGCAAAGATACTCAGGCTGCAGCGTCCGCTTTGACTAGTCTGGGTCACGTTTATACAGCTATTGGTGATTTACCAAATGCTCTTGCGTCTCATAAACAATGTGTGCAATTAGTAAAACAAATGGGAGATCGGCTTCAGGAAGCACGAGAGATAGGCAACGTGGGAGCAGTTTATCTGGCAATGGGAGAATTCGAGAGTGCTGTCGATTGTCATACACAGCATTTGAGAATAGCAAGACGCTTAGGTGATCGTGTTGAAGAAGCAAGAGCTTTTAGCAACTTGGGTTCGTCTCATCATTACCGAAGAAACTTTGGTCAAGCAATGGCTTATCATGAAAATGTTTTAAGAATAGCTCAGGAACTCGGTGACAGAGCGATAGAAATGAGAGCGTATGCCGGATTGGGTCATGCTGCAAGATGTGCAGGTGAATAATTGGAATAACAAATAATACGAAAAGATCCAAAACGAAAAATCAATTTCACTACAAAATGTCTTCTTTTAAATGTATCCTTATTTAGGCGATCTTGCCCAAGCCAAGCTGTGGCACCAGAGACAGCTCGATGTTGCTTTAGCGACGAAAGACAAAGTAGCAGAAGGCCGAGCATGCAGTAATTTAGGAATAGTTTATCAATTACTTGGCGAACACGAGGCTGCACTTAAGTTGCATCAAGCTCATTTAGGAATTGCTAGATCGTTAGGAGATAAAGCTGGCATGGGTAGAGCGTATGGAAATATCGGAAATGCTTATAATGCATTAGGATATTACGAGCAAGCTATTAAATATCATAAGCAAGAGTTAACAATAAGTAAAGAGGTAAATCATTTAGACAGTAATAAGAAACTACTTGATGATCAACTTATACTAAACGACACATGTTGTTAATATTATAAGGATTATTATTTAATATAGGTCAACGATCGTAGTTCAGAAGCTAGTACGCATGGGAATTTAGCTGTAGCGTATCAAGCTGTACAGGGTCACGAAGCAGCATTGAGACACTATAGAGCGCATTTAGCTATAGCACGTGAATTGAAAGACACTGCTGGCGAAGCATGTGCCTTACTCAATCTTGCCAATTGTTTGTCGTCTCGTGGACGATTCGAGGAAGCGGTCCCATATTATGAAAATTACCTTATGCTATCTCAGGAGTTGCACGACGTAGAAGGAGAAGCTAAGGCGTGTCACTTCTTGGGCTATGCTCATTATTGCTTAGGCAATCACCGAGAAGCTGTTAGATATTACGATCAGGATCTGGCATTGGCCAAAGATTTGCAGGATAAATCTGGAATGGGGCGAGCTTACTGTAATTTGGGATTAGCACATTTAGCCCTGGAAAATCTAGATACTGCGTTAGAATGTCAAAAATATTATTTAGCCATTGCGCATATGACTAAACACTTAGCTGGGAAGTTTCGTGCTTTGGGAAATATTGGCGATTGCCTTTTACGCCTAGGCGAAGCCGAAGAGGCGATAAAAATGCACCAGCGGCAATTGAATTTAGCACGACAAGCAGCTGATCGTAGTTTGGAAGCTGCAGCTTATGGAGCTTTGGGTGTCGCGCATCGAACGATAAAAAATCTTGACAAGGCATTGGGATTTCATACGCAAGAATTAACTTTAAGACAAGAAGCCGGAGATTTGCGTGGCGAGTGTAGAGCTCATGGAAATCTGGGTGCAGTTCATATGGCACTGGGTCAGTACACTCATGCGGTAAAATGTTATCAGGAGCAACTTGAAAGAGCAAAAGAATTAACAGATTCAGGGGTTGAAGCACAAGCTCTAGGTAACGCGTCATCTTAACCACTTCACCATAAAAAAAAATGTATTTTAAGCTATGATACTTATCATTTCTTTCTTTATTTAGGAAACTTAGGAATAGCTAGACTTAACATGGCACATTACGAGGATGCAATTGGATATTTTGAGCAACAGTTAGCGACATTGGAACCGCTGACTACTGGCACAGCTCTATTAAACAAAGCTAGAGCACTTGGTAATTTAGGCGATTGTTACGAAGCCTTGGGCGACCCAGAAGAAGCTATTAAATGCCACGAACAGCAATTGGTAGCTGCTACAAAACTGAAAAGTATAAGAGAACAAGAAAGGGCGTATCGAGGTTTAGGAAGAGCTCGGGAAGCAACCAACAATTTACAAGAAGCTCTAGTTTGTTTCGAGAAGAGATTAGTGGCTGCACACGAGGTCGATAGCCCTGAATCGAGGGGTGCAGCTTACGGAGACTTAGGCCGAGTGCATGCCGCATTAGGCAATCATGAGCAAGCTGTTAGCTGCTTGTCACATCAACTTGCCCTTGCCAGAGGGCTGGGAGATAAGGCAGCGGAAGCGGAAGCCGCTAGCGGATTAGGCGCTGTACACTTGTTAATGGATGATCCGAATTCTGCATTAAGACATCATCAATTGGAACTTTCGATTGCCGAGGCTTTAGATGCGGCTGGCTTACAAGCCAGAGCTTGCGCGAATTTAGGTGTAACGCAAGAAGCTTTGGGACAATTCGAAGAAGCGATAAGGTTACAAGAACAATCGTTGAGTCTTGCTGCAGCAGCTGGAGATCAACCGGCAAGAGCAGCCGCGTTTTCCAGCTTAGGACGACTTCACCATTTGTGCGGCGATTTATCGCGATCACTGAGTTACTTGCAGTCTGGATTATCACTGTCGGAAGGATTAGGAAGAAGAGAAGAAGCAGCCAGATTGAGACATAGACTCGGTCTTGTTCACTGGGAAGCTGGGGAAGCAGTTATTGCTGTAGAACATTTAGAAAAAGCAGCCAATTTATTAGAGTCATTAGATGGAACTTGTTCAACTCTCACCTGCGGGCAACCGAACAAATCTGAGTTGTTATCGGAGACGTACAGAATGTTACAAAAAGTTCTAATTAGCTTAAATAGAGCCGAAGAAGCCCTAAATTGGGCTGAAAGATCGAGACGATGTAAAAGCAATTGTTTGGACGATGCTGCACACTATTCCGAAATCATTGATAGACAACGCGGTGTTATTTTATATTATAGGTATCGTTAATTTATTGGCAAAGAATTTGTACAAATTACAATTTGTAGGAGTACTAATGAATATCGAATGAAATTTCAGTGAAGTAGGATGCGAATTACATGCTTGGTGCTTGGCCCCTGGTCGGGGATTGCTGCGATTTCATTCTACCAGCTTGGACGATGGTATAGGCTTGGAGAAAAGAGTTTTGCAAGCACGAGAAGCTCTTTTGGACGAAACAGGTGAACTCGTTGAAGAAACAAAGATACCATCAAGGGGACACCATCTTAACGCTAGTTCATATAGCTTGAGCAGTTTGTTCAGCGTGGGTTCAGTTAGTTCGCGAGCTGGAAGCGCTCGTTGGGGACGGGGAACGAAGGGTCCTACGTGGCAATCACCATTGCCGATACAAGTGCTTTATGACTTACTTTTAGCACCGTTCGAGGATCTTTTGCCACCGGCAAGGAAGGAATTAATTATGGTAGTGGAGAAATCGCTATATCTGGCGCCACTTCCAGCTTTACAGTCAAATCCTGGCGAAGATTATTTGTGCGAACGATTTTCACTATTAGTGGTACCATCTCTAGCAGCTTTAAGAAAACGATCGAGAACTCCCATGCCAGAGGGAGGTGCAACGGTAGCTGCCCTAGTTGCAGGGAATCCTGTGATTCCCGAAGATGTAAGGGCGGAGCATGGTTGGTCCGAGGGCACTGCTTCCACTGAAACGGAACCTGAGATCGTTGCTGAATTGTTGGAAGCCCGTGCCTTGACTGGTAGGTGGATGATGTAGATTTTTACGAATCGAGTAAAAGAAGATACATGATAATTGAAATTTGTCCTTTCCTAATAGGATCAGAGGCGACCAGATCGGCGGTTTTGAGATCTCTAGCAGATGCAGAATGCGTACATTTGACAGTACCAGTTTTCTGGAACACTGCCAGTTTAGCATTTACTGCTGATCCTTGTGAAGATTCTTCTGTTCGACCAGAGTACTTGCTAAATTATTCGGATATTTCCAAACTGAAAATAGCTGCACGTTTAGTTGTAATATCTAGCGGTCACGGTTGGAGCAGCACGGAAAATACAACTGCTACTTCGGATGGTGTACAAAATCTAGCCAAAGCTTTATTGAACGCCGGGGCGCAATGTGTCCTTATAGGAATGTGGGCTGTTCCACCTACAGCTGGTAGTATATTACTACGAGCATTCTACAGCGCTATGTTGCAAGGTGCTAGAGCATCGAGAGCATTAGCTGAAGCTATGCAAACGGTGCAACATACGAGACACTTTGCGCATCCTGCAAATTGGGCTGGCTGGTTACTCATCGGAGGGGATGCACGATTATCGAACAAAGTATAAACCTTTAACATGTTACTTCTACATAAATTCATATATAGATAATTGTTCACGAAAAACATTATTTAGGTCGCTCTGATGGGTCAAGCACTAGCAGAATTACTACGCGGTGGTCCCGAACAAAGTCGTGACGCTTTACGCGTGACACTTCATTTAGTAGAAAAATCTTTGCAGCGAATACATTGCGGTCAGAAGAATGCTATGTATACGACGCAACGTAGCATCGAGAATAAAGTGGGTTCAGCCACCGGATGGCAGGAACTTTTAATGTCAGTAGGCTTCAGATTTGAACCTGCTGGTAACGGGATACCGTCTTCCGTATTTTTCCCGCAAAGTGATCCAGAAGAAAGATTAACAAGATGCAGTGCAAGCTTGCAAGCGTTACTAGGATTAGGACCGTCGTCCTTACATGCTCTCGCTAGACTACTGCAGGTAACAAATGTGTATGATTACTCCGTTAGAAGTATTAATAATTGGGTCAACTAAAGAAGTTTGTACGTTACAGGCACCAGAAGTGGCAGAAGACGTTATTGCAGCAATGAGAAGGGCTATGTGCGCAACAGAAGGCCAACAAGTCGCATTACCAGTGCAAGTATGGAGAGCATCGGGGTCTCATGAATTATTTGCAAGTTTGGGCTTTGATCTTATGGAAGTTGGTCAATCCGAAATTACATTAAGAACTGGGAAACAAGCGTCACGAAGGGCTGTTCAGTTTGCGTTGCAAGCTCTACTAGCCTTATTCGGTAACTACATATTATTTATGCAAATAAAGATTCTAATCATTGGTCTAAATCATAACTAAATTTTATTTAGACACACAAGAAGCGCCTAAAAGCCTATCCTTAGACTCTAGTAGTTCGATGGAAAGTTTAGCTTCCGTTGCACATATGGAAAAGAATGTCATAGAACGACCTAGACTAGGGGGTGCATTTGCAAATTACGTTCGACATCGAGGTGAGCCAGATGGGAAAACTATGGAACCACCAAACGTTCCGATTCCTGCATCCCGACAACCATGTCAAAATGGTGGAGGTATGAATAAATTTTTGATTAAATTTCAATGATATTATATATATGATGACATACATTAAGTGAATTGTGTATTTATAGGTGAATCGGATGTTGCCTTTACCCCTAGTCCTCCCGTAGCACTCAATCTAAATCATCAAACTCGTATTAGAAATCTCTATCCCGATCAAAACATAAGACCAGGGTCTAGTTCGAGTAGTTCGGTAACAGACTGGGACAATGGACACGCAACAGTTTTAAGACGACAACCTCTACCACCTTTACCAGCAACAGTGCTCGAAAGATTGAGCGTTAGAACAGAGATTGGATCGAACTCTCCGAGGAAACCTCGTCATCCTACAACGACTGAAGATATTTGTTCTCAGACTGAATCTGCACAACCTACAGAAACGCACAATCAAAACTTGAGAAATGTAGCCACGTCTCTGACAAGTTTAACGCGAGAATTAACGCCAACGATTTCAGATGTTTATCATGAGCGCAATTTAGGATTAGGTTTGGCGCCGTCTCTGTCGAAATTATTAGAGGAAGTGGGTCCCGTTTCGGGAAACGAAGAGAATCAAGCAGCGCGAGCGAATCACAATCAAACACAAAATTGGATACAAAACGAATCGGATTTGTGTCGAAGGGACGAGGCTGATGGTAGATCTATCGCTGAATCACAATGTAGCGCTACCAGCTCTAACAAAATACATCGAAAGGCGCCACCTCCTCCAGTGTAGATTATTTATATATAATTTATGAACGTTAAATGATACTTTAAACGAGAATAATAGCACGAGGTACCAAAGAATGGAAGATATTGTATTGAAAACAAATTTTCACCGTATTATCATCAGAGCTGGGAATAATTCGCGGTAATCTCTTGTTTTGTTGCAATATGGTTCTACCTATGCACACTTTCGACATTTACATCACAATACATTTTCCAATATAAATATCAGTAAATGCCATTATTGCTTGCACTGATAATTCAATAAAATTCAATATAAAAAATATACTGTTAATGGCACCTACTGCTATACATATTATTTGTTAATGCAAAAATGTATTAGAGTAAAAACGAGCAAAGTTGTTCGTATATAATGTTACACCAAAATTGATCAACTGGATTTTATATTTGTATGTAAAACGTGTGTCCAGTGACTGAATACCTATTTCAAATTGACATATTTAATTTTGTATAAACTACATGAAAAATTTGTAATGTTCCATTTTTTTATAAATATATTGTCATATTTCATCTATCGAATACACTAATGCATCATTTTTCATGCTCGAATCGTATAAGTTCTCTCCACATCATGAACAAAACATGAAATTTCTGTACCATGTTATTTTCTTAGTACATAAATAAGAGCATCACGCATGTGTATAAAATCAATGAATCTTCGAGAATTGGGAGCGCCAAGTTAGAAAATAAAAAATCTAAGTACCTTTATTTAACGATTAAAACAATTTTAAATGACCAGTTACTTGATCTATCAGTGGAGCTGGACCTGGACCAATGGCACACACTGTTCTGCTTCCAGGTTCTACTTGTGTACGTCCCGCATCCTGTACTATATTCGCCAGAAGTCCTTTACCCTTTGCTTCTTTTGCTATTGCCTTCAAAGCTTCATCGCTGTCCACCTAAGAATGTTTAATACAATAGTAGTAATTTTAAACAGATTACCATTATCGAATTTGTATACCTTGACAGTAATTTTGGGCTGCCCGCATTCTTCCCAAGCTTGCAAAATTTTTGGATGCTTCCTAGCTGCTTTATATGCTGCGACCGCTGCATGAGCGCATTGTGCTGCAATTTTTCCCTTTCCCATTTTTAAATCAGTTCTAACTATTAAAATAAGCTTGTAATTGTCGTATTCATCTGTGAATACCTGTTTTCAAAGAAAGAATAGCATCCCTCAATATTTCCTGTATTTATTAACGAAGAAATTTTTTACTTACTATATCATCCGAACTCTCACTGGTATCCTTAGAAGATTCTAACTGTCTCTTACTTGTTATTGCCATTATTTTATACAAACAGTAACCAAGTATCGCTGCAATAGTGAATCCCACCTTCGCGTCTGCAGCAGCTTCCAAAAGTATTTCCGAAACAGTCATCTTATGAATACTCATTGTGATCCTGTGAAGTGAGGAAATTTTTGTTTGTAATTCCACAACACAGTCGAATAACTTTTACATTTTTTAAGACTATTTATTCCTGATAATCACACGTTTATCCGACCGATTTTTGATTTAAATAAAGGCTAAGTTGTTCCACGTGACAGCTTGCACGAGGTTAAAGATCTTTTAAATATGTGTCTGTATTGCATGCACATACGTGCATATGCTTGGTATATATAAAAAACCACTCATGAATGAATTTTCCTTGGTGTATGTATATTAAAAGTATTAACTAAATACGCAAGATTAAACACGATTTTGGAAGTGATTAAGATCGTTTCATTCAGAAAACGTACAATTCCTTAATTTTACGAGCAAGAGCTATGCAATATTATGCATGTGGATTCTACTGCACATACACCTGTTTGCAATTACTTCGCTATGAATGCGGTATAAAGTTGCAACGAAGTAACATCTATAATGATGCATATGATTTCAGATTGAACGTATCTTCAGTGATCCAAGCAGAAGACAAAAAAAAAGTAAAATTAAATGTGAATTACAGCGCGTTCGTCTCTTCGTTTGTGTAATATCTGTGGCGCGTTTGGTTCATACGCGGTTCAACAAACACCCAATGTGGCGCTTGAGTTTGGAAGGTTATGGATTAAAGCTTCAGGGTGTGGCATCGTATTGTGTTTAGTAAAATAAATGAAATATCGCACGTACGGTAACGGACGAATTCGTTTACCAACGCGTGACGAACGCGAGGTATCTTTTACCGAACGGTGCGTGCGTGGTGGTGGTGTCTTCGAGAATACTCGACCAACCACCGTCTGAAATTCTGTTTCGTTTGAACAAAACAAAAAGATTTTTTCTTAAATGTACTCATGCACAACGATATCACGCTATTAGCACTTCGTCCTGTAATTTGTGCTTTAATTAAAAAAATATAAGTGAGAAAAATGTCTACAATTCTCGGTTAATGCGCGTATTGTGTATCCATGTGTAACGTTGACACAAGGTAGTTGATTGTTGCTCGGTAGGATACGGTCCATGAAATCACGCGTATTAAAATCTACGTGGGATGTTGGGCGCTATCACCCCCACGAACCCCCACGAGTACACCGAAATGTCTCGGTTAGCCGACTACTTTGTTGTGGTCGGCTACGACCACGAAAAAGAGAGTAAGTTTTCAGCTCCGAGAACAAGTTGTTTTTTCAAAATCCTTCGATGACTTTAGTTCAAAACACATACTCACACATTGCGTGTGACAGCAATACACGCAAAACTTCTCGCGCATGCTTGGCTTTTAATTTAATTCAATTAATTGCCATTTAATTCCAATTATAACATTCAACAATTTTAATTTCTTGAGATATTGTCAACTAAAATATAATAAGAAAAATATTTAACGTGTCGTACAATATTCCATATCATTACAGGAGGGGGTATAAGTAATGGAATAATTTTACAAAGATTCCCGGAGAAAGATTGGCCAGATACACCATTTATAGAAGGCATAGAATGGGTAAGATTGTTCTGTATTAGATTGTCCTTCTGTGCCTTAATACATGCTTCATTTTATAGTTTTGTCAACCGCAAGGATGGGCGTTATCAACAGAAAGACAAGAGCCACGTTTCTTCGTGTCCATTTTAACTGACATCGATGCAAATCGTCATTATTGCGCTTGCATGTGTTTTAACGAAACAGTGTCGATCGTGCCAAGTAAGCCTGTAGACGAAGAAGAAGATCCTGTAGATGGTGATAGTCGTTCGTTGGTTAGAACAATGCCTACAATTGCACATCACAGCATTATGTACGCACCTAAGTGTCTGGTGCTGGTTTCCAGACTTGATTATATTGAAACTTTTAGAGTATGTAAAATCAATTCTATTTTAAAAGCATGATTGAACATATTTTCACCGGATAATAACAATTGTATATTATTTTTCTTCAGAATTGCCTTGGTATAATATATACAGTGTACGTAGAAAATCTTGGTATACCACTAGAGACACTGGTAGGAAACATATTAGGCTGTATACAAGTACCACCTGCAGGTGGCCCGCAAGTAAGGTTTAGCATTGGTGCGGGTGATCGTCAAGCACTTCAGCCTCCGATTAGTCCCTCTCTTCCTATAACACACACTAGTGTAAACCTTTTATTTCAACAACTAGGTAAGTATAAGATAACCATTAATAGAATGATTTTTCTTTTATATTTTCCATTAAAATGTACATATTGTTTCGCAGGAATCCGTAATGTATTAGTATTATTCTGTGCTGTTATGACTGAACATAAAATACTTTTTCATTCTGCAAGTTATTCACGATTAACCGAAGGATGTCGTGCACTTACTGCACTAATGTATCCATTTAGATACACGCACGTCTACATTCCTCTTTTGCCAGCAGCCTTAGTCGAAGTACTCAGTACACCGACTCCATTTATTATGGGTGTGCACAGCTCACTGAAGCACGAAGTTGCAGAACTTGTAAGATATCAGTTCGTAAAATGATATATATTATTATGATGACTCTTTGTTAAACTACATATTCTTTCACAGATGGATGTAATAGTTGCTGATTTAGATGGAGGCTCGATTATGGTTCCAGATGGAGTGTCGCTTCCGTTACTTCCAGAACCGCTTCTCTCGCAAACGCAAGATGCATTATCTATGGTACTGCAACCAGAATTGGCCTGTGCGGATTACGCTTTTCCACCGCTTGCAACGAGAGCTCCGCATTCTCCTATGTTAGATAAAGAATTGAGAGCTGTGTTTATGAGGACCTTTGCTCAACTGTTGCAAGGATACAGAAGCTGTCTGACATTGATAAGAATTCATCCGAAACCTGTTATAACGTTTCATAAGGTTTCATATTTGTACCAACTTTTAATCATTATAGAGAACAAAGATCTGAACAAACATAAAAATGATGTTTGTTATTTCCAGGCAGCCTTCTTAGGAGAACGGGGCTTAACAGACTGCGATTTTACAACTAGAGTTCTGGATTGCATGTTTTTTACTTCCTTTATTGCTGAAAGGGGACCACCATGGAGGCCTTGCGATGTGTGGGACGAATTGTGTAATAACTTGAGCGATCAGTTAAAGCAAGAGGCACAAGATCATAGTAAGTAATATTAAAGATTCTCGAAGTTGAAAAACAACAAAGTATATCAAGTTTTACTTACTCTTCGTTTATTATAATTTTATTAGGGCTTATTTTAACGCATATTCAAGAGTTAGCGCAACAATTATACACAAATGAAAACCCAAATCCCCAACCGTACGTGCAAAAAATTTTAAAGCCACCCGAAGGAGCATTTGCTAGAATACATCAGCCGCTTTTACCACGCATTAACCCGGAACAAGTTCAAGCGATTATAGATGAAGGTCTTGCCAAAAATAATCTTAAAGTTAGGTCTGTATAAAAAGCTGTTCTAAAAATACTTTTATTCACTTTTACACATGTGCTACGATTTTATAGAATTTTATGCCAACAATTAATTTTCTGTGTATAGATTATCGTCGTTAAGACCATCGCAACCGCGTATCGTACCTATGGGTCCACATATTTCGTTTGTCCATGACACTAGACATTTGGTTAGCAATTCTGCGCGTAGACTGGAGGTTCTACGCAACTGTATAAATTGTATATTTGAGAATAAAATATCGGATGCGCGCAAGACGTTTCCGGCTGTCTTAAGAGCACTGAAAAGCAAAGCTGCTCGTTTGGCGTTGTGCATGGAATTAGCGCAGCATGTTGTCGGAAACAAGGCCATGCTGGAACATCAACAATTTGATCTTGTAGTTCGTTTAATGAACTGTGCGTTGCAAGACGATTCGTCCATGGATGAACACGGAGTTGCCGCCGCGCTTCTCCCCCTTGCTACAGCATTCTGCCGAAAACTTTGCACGGGAGTAATACAGTTTGCTTATACCTGCATTCAAGAGCATTCTGTATGGCAGAATCAACAATTTTGGGAAGATGCGTTTTACTTGGATGTTCAGAAGGATATTAAACGGTTATATCTACCTGGCGAAAATTCTCCACCGCGGCTTATCAATGACGGTATCCTGAGTCCTATCAGCCCACGGGATGGCAAAGAATTTCCATTTCGGGATCGATATTCCATTTATCAAATTCAAGAACCATCGGCCCTCGAAATAGCTGCTGAACAAATGAGGATTTGGCCAACGATCGTCGCGGAGAAACAAAAGGAACTTATCGCGAGCGAAGAGAGCACCATGTACAGCCAAGCGATTCACTATGCCAATAGGATGGTTTATTTATTGGTTCCATTAGACATAGGAGCTAAAACTCATCGACAAGATCATATTTATGACGATGAAAGAGCAAGTAACAGTATTACGAATAGCGTGGCGAGCGATAGCGGCGACGCAGAGTCTGGATTCGAGGAGACTGATCCCGGGGAGACGGGCAGTGCTGTTATTCGAATGGTTTCACGATTCGTGGATCGTGTTTGCACCGAAGGAGGCGTGAGCACTGAACACGTCAGATGCTTGCATCAAATGGTACCTGGCGTGGTTCATATGCACATCGAAACTCTCGAAGCTGTACATAGGGAGAGCAAACGATTACCTCCGATACAGAAACCGAAGATCTTGACACCCAACATGTTGCCTGGCGAAGAAGTTATCATGGACGGCTTACGGGTTTATCTTCTACCAGATGGAAGGGAGGAAAGTTCAGCAGGATTGCCAAAGATTCCACCACTCTTGCCAGCGGAAGGAGCAATATTCCTTACTAATTATAGAATTGTATTCAAAGGAATACCTTGTGATCCGTTTGCCTGCGAACAATTAGTAGTGCGGGCTTTCCCCGTGACATCCTTGACTAAAGAGAAACGAGTGGCTGTGCAACACTTGGCACACTTGGATCAGTGTTTACAGGAAGGGCTTCAATTAAGATCTTGTACTTTCCAATTGATTAAATTGGCGTTTGACGAAGAAGTTACCCCCGAAAATATTGAGACCTTACGAAAACTGGTCCACAAAGCTCGTTATCCACCGCACATTTTTCATCATTTTGCTTTCACTGGTCAAGTGTTAGTTACCCAGACTGCGCATCATAAAGGGAAGGAGAAAAATGCTACTCTGAAGTAAGAAATAATATAATTAATATATAATTTTATATTTAGTATAGAAATAATTTTTCGTTTATTATTTACTGTAATGAAACTATTGTTTCTTTAGGGGGTTCGCGAAGAAAACGCTTTTAAAGACTGCACGTAAAGCTGGTTTCAAACCGAAGCAGTCGTCTAAGAGACAAAAGTACGTCTTGCCAAATATGAGTATGATCACTAATAATAAATACATGACATCACCTGGACGAATGAGTTTACCAGTGACCGATAATAATGATTTAAGTCACGATGATGATCTTAGTGGTGAGTTCGCGATGCCTAATAACTTCGTTTTAAGTATTACTATATGTGCACAAATTCTACTCATTTCTAAACATTTTTACAGTAGATGATTTTGAAATTCCTGGTATTATAACACAACCGCCGACCGATGCAAAAACGTTAGAACGATTATCGGAACGTAGTTATGTCAGAGATTGGTACCGATTAGGATTATACTCGAATGGACTACACAATAATCGTAGAAGCGAACCCTTTAGATTATCTTCTGTGAACTGTGCTTATATGATTTGCAGAAGTTATCCCGCCCTACTTATAGTTCCCTCGTCTGTATCAGATGAAAGTATTCGTAGATTTTGTCGACTGTACAGGCACAATAGAATACCCGTTGTCACGTGGAGGCATCCAAGAACGAAAGCACTTTTGATTAGAGGTGCGGGTTACCACGGGAAGGGCGTGATGGGTATGCTAAAGGCTCACCCAACATCTGCTGGTAACTTGAAAGGTACTACTCGGAAAAAATCGTCTCGGATTATCTCTCAGCTTTGAACATTCTTCCCAGTATCTTTAAGAGCTTGTTCTGCGTTTGTAGCGACTTCTTCAGAGACTACATCATCCTTAGAGCAGGAGAAATACATTATGGCGCTCGTATCTGCTACTCCATTATCTGCATTAAGACAGGGCTCTGCTTGGGGAATGTCTGACAGCTCCCTTAGTATCGATTCTTTATTATTAGCTGCGGAAGATCGTAATGCTACACCCGAACAGTCCCGACGTAATCCATTTAATAAAGCTATTGGCACATTAAGGTACGATTTCTTCTTTTCTTTTTTGAAACACTAAAACTTCAGAGGATGAACAGAAGATTGATTATAAAGTGTATTATACGTGTTTACAGTTCATCGGGAGGGAAAGGCCCGAAAAATTTTGGCCGCTGGGGTTCTCTAAAAGATAAAAGGCATAACTCCCAAGCCTCTTTAACTTCGGTTCACCAACGTGGAACGGTAAGACATTCTGCGGATTCCGATAGCGGTACAGAATGTGTCCATACCTTCCAACGTGCTGCATTATACATTCTTGGTGAAAAAGCGCATATGAAAGTAAGATAAATACATCTCTCAGCTATTTTAAATGTATATCTGACAAATTTGTATCACAATTAATGTTTCGAATGTAAAAGGGTGTTAAGGCAGAATCGGCACCAAAAACAGACTTCATTCCAGTGGAATATTACGATGTACGGCACACCAAAGCTGCATTTAAGAAACTTATGCGGGCCTGTGTTCCTAGCTCTCCGAATGTAGAGCCTGACCAAAGTTTTTACAAGTACGTGTCACCCCTCCAGGGATTTCTAATTACATTAATCATGTTAGTTTCTCACGAATAATATCCATCATTTCAGATTAATTGAAGGCTCGGAATGGTTGCAACAACTTCAGAACTTAATGCAACTAGCCGGTGCCGTTATAGATCTCATGGACGTTCAAGGTTCGTCAGTGGCTGTTTGCTTAGAGGATGGCTGGGATACGACGGCAACAGTATGCTCTGTTGCTCAAGTATGTCTCGATCCTCACTACAGAACAATCGAGGGTTTTCGAACTTTGATTGAAAAAGAATGGCTCGGATTTGGACACAGATTCGGACATAGAAGTAATCTAGCTGCAAATTCCCAGACTACAAACTTCACGCCCACTTTTCTTCAATTTCTTGACATAGTGCATCAAATCCAAAAACAGTTCCCGCTGGCATTCGAGTTCAATGAATATTATCTAAAATTCTTAGCATATCATTCGGTTTCTTGCCGTTTCCGCACATTCCTCTTGGACTGTGAATTCGATAGAATGGAGTGCGGCATTACTGCTGTCGAGGACAAAAGGGGATCGCTGACGAGCCATCACAAAGGAGTAGATACAGGCAGCGATGACGAAACAATTTATCCCGGAGGTAGATTAGCGGGAACGAATACAGGATGTAATCTGGGACAGAGCATATTTGACTACATTGAAAAACAACATGCAAGATGTCCGTTGTTCTACAATTTTATGTATACTCCTAATACTGAGAACACGGTGTTGAGACCCGTTTCACATTTACCAAATCTTGATATCTGGCAATACTATTTGGAAGAAGAATTGGCTCACGGACCTGCGTACGACCTGGAAGTATTGCAGCAAGATTCCCAACAAGAAGAGGAAGCGGAAGCTGCTGATGGCGTTGTCAAGAGCAACCGCAAGGTGGTTACGCAAGGGTAAGTTTAAATGTACCAAAATACGCCTTACCGCGTTATTAATACTATTGTCTTTTACAGATATGATGGCACGAGCTCGATGGTGCCCGATCAATTTTCCCATCTTTTAGAAGAGATTCATAAGTTGGAAACTGATTTAGGTCACTTGCCGCAGAAATGGAAAGTTCTTTGGGACAAACTTGAACTGCCGAATACAGACTCACTTGCTGTTAGTATCGGGCATTGCGATTACTTAAGCATTATATAATTCTAGTGGATAATAAGTTTCTGTCTCTTTTTTTTTGCACAGAGACATGCTTCATTTAGCACCGCATTAGTCAGATACCACGGTCGATTGATCCATAAGCGTTCTACGTTAGAGTTACTTTTAAGAGGCAAACTTGCCAGCGGGAGTACATCTGGAAATGATGGCTCCGTTTATGCACACCCCCATAGGTAAGTTTTGTAACTATGGTCTCGTTTCTTCTATATCAAACAAGTGAAGCATTAAATAAATTTATCTATGTTCGTCAAAGATTCGAAAGATTAGATACAGCAACACCAACTCATTGTGACGCTTGTTCTGGTGTATTATGGGGTCCGGTAAAGGCTGGTTTGCGGTGTGTCGACTGTGGCCATGTATGTCATGATAAGTGTGCCGATGCGGTACCAAAAAATTGTACAAAATACAAAGCAGTGACTGACAATTTGCAAACGCATACTCTTACACGAAGCGGTGCTGATAATGGGAGCGTAAATTCGAGTACGAATTATTATTACCTTAGAAACATGCTTTTGCTACTTTGCACCTAAATTCTATCTTTATTAACATTAATTATTTTTATTCAGGCGTTACTACGATACAAACCTCTTCGCAACAATATTACGAACAATTCTCCAGCAACGTTGCGGAAAATAGAACGCACGAGGGGTACCTCTATAAACGGGGTGCTCTACTTAAAGGCTGGAAGCAGAGATGGTTCGTGTTAGATTCCATAAAGCATCAGTTAAGGTATTACGATGCCATGGAGGATTCTCATTGTAAAGGATATATAGGTGCGTGCAGCTAATAAATAGAATGTTTAGTTCATTCAACACAAATTTACAAATTTCTATAATTTCACAGATTTAGCTGAAGTAGTATCCGTAACTCCAGCTCAGCCCATGCCAGGGCCACCAAAGAAAACAGACGATAAATCTTTCTTTGATGTAAATATGCTACTACTGCCCAAATGTTTCTTATTTCGCCTACAAGTATAGGAGACATATTACATATTTTTCTTTGTATTTACAGCTTCGTACAAACAGACGAACATATAACTTTTGTGCCGGCGATGCAGCAACCGCGCAGGAGTGGATCGAAAAAGTCCAAGCGTGCTTACAATAGCTTGATTAATAATTCTAATTTAAATTGTGCAAGTGACTGATAGATTAAAACAGATTTTAATTTTGTTACATACTATTGTATAGTCTAATAGTACGTATATTATAGACTGCAGTAATTTTGCTTTAAAACATTTTAAGACCAACAAATTGTTGGGCAGAACAGTATCATAAATTGAATGTGATGTACTCATATCCTTGACATAGTGTTATTACATAAATGTATATTGTAATTATTACATAACTACGTTAAGTTTTAATTATTTTCAGCTGGAAGATGAAAGATCATAACATACTCAATTAAACGTTAATATTTTTTATTTTGTTTATTATGTTTTTAATCTTAAATGGATACGAGTAGGGCGTAAAATATGTTACGATGTTAAATGGACTATCTGTTCTGCGTATTATTATTAAAATATTATTGTTAGTATAGTTATAGTTTTTAATTGAATAAGTTGCGATTTCGCTTGTTAAAAGAAGGGCGCGAACGAAAGCGAAACGGTACGTTTCTTCTCAAAATCTTATGTAATATTCGTTCAGTAAATCTGCTACGCTTATCAGTAAAACTGAAGTTAAAGGAATATTTGTATACCATTAATTTTTAATCAAAACTATATTGTGTCGGTCATTTCCCTCGTAAAATACATATTTTACATATCTGTTTATGATCGATACGCATATATGAAGCATACATTTTTTAATGAACAAAGTATCGACGTTGTACTCGCAATTTATTTCATGTTTTGTTGATATCGTTAGAAAAATTCAGGAAACATTAAAAAATAAAGTAAAACGTTTTGTAAGAATGAACATTAAGTATAGCAATGGGCTAAATATCTTAACAAACAATTTATTTTTTTTTCGATGTCTGTTGCACGTTATAAATTTATTCAGTCCATGTAACATTTTTTTAATTTTGAAAACCGCGCGTTTGACGTACAAGTATCGGGCAGAGTCGCCAACCCTCATCGATAGCAGCGCCAGAGGGTTAAGGCCTCCGTTTATGGAGCCTGGGGATAATTACTTGACTATTCGATTAAAATTAGTTTCAGTACTTGAAAAAGAAATAATATTTCAGACTTGAAGCATTTAAGGACGAAAATGATGTATTTTATTGTGTGGAAAAATGGGTAGTGGGCAGAAATATGAGATAACGCGACAGAAGCCGGGCCCGGGCCGAGGAAACTAGCTCTGCTATTGGCTGCCGCCGAGAGAAGGCGCTTGGATAAATTACCACGCTAGATACTTTTGTTGTTCTAGGATCCAGAGTGCAATTTCATCCTAGACTTTTTTTGCCCAAAAAATGCACTAGGAGGAGCGATAGTGACGCTTATTGAGGATTATATGGATTCGCCGCAAGTGTTTGGTCCATGGTTGGAGGGCGTTTTAGCTGAGAAGCTGTCAATGTCCTGTCAGTTGGCAATTTTTCATAATTTTTGATTACTGGAAACAGCTAAGGTACTCAGAAATGAATTGCTTCACGTAGTATTGGTATTAACTGATTAAATTAGTTTATACATTAGCATTTAAGATTGTACGAGCTTCGTAAAACGAAGATACAAAATATGCGGTTGTAGCATTTTAAAATGAAAATTATCGTCATGTCGTATTTCAAATACCTTTACTATCTTCTATTTTATTACAATATGTTTCTAATTTCGGAAATTAAAAATTTCGGAATATCTATATTGTACTTTAGTTGATACTGGTAGAGTCGTACTATATATTCTGAACATTGATCCAATCCATGGTTTGCTATATTGAAACCTTATTTAATTCTCCCATACCACTACTGGTTACGACTTCGTTTTTTTTTCAGGGTGTATGCTTCATTCCATATAGTATAGTTTCGTAAATCTTATTCAACAATCCAAAATGACAGACTCAAAATATTTTACCACCACGAAGAAGGGAGAAATATTTGAACTTAAATCAGAGTTGAACAATGACAAGAAAGAGAAAAAGAAAGAAGCCGTCAAGAAAGTGAGTTAATTTATCAACAAATAATTAGCGAAATATTCGAATTATTCATTATTTAGGTTAGCAAATGATGAAAATGGCAATTCCATGCTTAAATATTTATTTCATTTCTTTTAATTAAGTAATAGTTGAGTAGTTAACATAGCAAAAACATAATCATAAAAGGTAAGTCACAGAAAGTTGCTAGTAACACATAATTTGGTATCAGTAATATTGTTGAGCTTCAAATGAAAACTTTCTACCATTATTGTTACTTGTAAGAATTTAGGAAGCGAAGCTAACAAATCTGTTTCATGCAGCGCAAAGAAAAGGATGACTAATACTGTACAATTCTTCAAAACTTTTCACATTGTCACATTACACAATATTTCTTATTTTTTCAAGATTATGTTTATGTACGAATACTTCATTAACTAAATCTAATTTAATTCTGTTTACATCTTTATCATTTGTTTCAGTAACAATAATATACTCAGAAGTTATCATTACTATTACATCCTTGAACTATATATTAATTATGTTTAGGTAATCGCTTCCATGACCGTGGGTAAGGACGTATCATCGCTATTCCCCGATGTGGTCAACTGTATGCAGACGGACAATTTAGAACTGAAAAAGCTTGTGTATTTGTACCTGATGAATTATGCGAAAAGTCAACCAGACATGGCCATCATGGCTGTCAACACATTCGTCAAGGTAATGTAGCATAGAAGCTTAATAACAAACAAATTACCATGTTTTATTAATGCACCTTTACCCTCTATATATATATTTTGACAACACTTGGATGATGTTGGGAGTATCTGTCTGCAAAGGGGCAAGCTGGAAAACAAGATTCATGCAACAAGTTTGCTTCAGTTTTCAGTAAATTTTTCAAATCTACCCAAATCTAATGTTAACTTTACAGCCTGCCTCAATGCCATGTACAGACTGTGCTTTGCAAATTATATCGGTTTGCACAGAGCTGTCTGCATTATGGGACGGAATGTACTTTGATTTCTCTTGATGAATTGCTTATTTTTCAAAGGGCACGAGACTGGAATTTGGCAAATTGAAATATAATGGACATACATAAGAATATATTAATCATATTTATCAGTTTGTGTCGTTACCACCAAATTCCAGTATTTTTTTTCTATTCAGTTCAGCATTCAGAACAGGAATGTATAATATATCAGTCATAAGGTTTAGCAGAGTTATTAACAAAAGACTTAAAGGGGTTAATGATATATGTGTTAGTTTTCTGTTTTTAATATCAATGCACTAATATTTTATGCTGATTCTCAATAATTAAGCATGGTACTTTCTCTATCAGTCACAATTTGATTTAAACAGCTTATAGAAAAGTGTACAGCGACACAGGCATATAATTGTATCCAAGATGTAATTGGCCATACAAGCAAACTTGTAAAGCAGCGGTAGAGTCAAATGGTTCATTTTTCTTTTGTTTTAATGTCCAATGTGTACAAAGCATGAACGAACCGACTCCTTAAATGTTCATTTTGTATGTATGACTGCATTATAAATTCGCTGTTTGTACGCAGCGCATATATTTCCACTATTTGCACGCAAAGTGTTTTACTATTTCCAAGACTTCAATGTTCATTAATGAATGTAATGAGTGTTCAAATATATTTTATAATGCAATTATCATAAACACTGTAATGTACATTTTTCACTTTTCGAATAAATATTGTGTAACATGTTCTTATACGCATGATACCAAACTGAATGTGAGATGTACAACTTAATTATAACTTGTGAAAAAAATGAATAGAAATATCTTAAAATGGATCTATCTTGAGATGGATATCTCGTGCTCTTTAAAAAATGATCAGTTCTGCAATCACATAACATTAAATGGTTGATAAGTATAATATTTAACAATTAATCAAAATGGTGACGGTGACCAATTTGACCTTTTTCGTTCTGACACGCAAAAGGAGCTAGCGACATCTCCGATGACAAAGGTACCATACCACTTTCTACTTCGTTTAAATTCATGGGTTGAGATAGATAGCCATTGCAGTGACTAGACTTGAATCCCTGGCTTGCCCGATTTTTGCGCAGGATTGCGAGGACCCAAATCCGCTGATTCGAGCGTTAGCAGTTCGCACTATGGGTTGTATACGAGTGGACAAGATCACTGAGTACCTCTGTGAGCCACTACGAAAATGCCTGAAGGATGAAGATCCGTATGTTCGTAAGACCGCAGCTGTTTGCGTAGCCAAGCTTTATGATATTAACGCATCGTTAGTCGAGGACCAAGGCTTTCTGGATCAACTGAAAGATCTTCTATCAGATAGTAATCCCATGGTAAATAACGCAGGATACCCTATGATCCAAACATTCATAGAAGAACCATTAATCGGAGACTTGTAACTTATTTAATTTTTGATTAGGTCGTTGCGAATGCAGTAGCTGCTTTATCCGAAATCAATGAAGCGAGTCCCAGTGGACAGCCCCTGGTCGAGATGAATGCACAGACCATTAATAAGTTACTAACAGCCCTGAACGAATGTACAGAGTGGGGTCAGGTTTTCATTCTAGATTCCCTGGCAAATTACTCGCCGAAAGATGATCGCGAAGCACAAAGCATTTGCGAGCGTATTACACCACGTTTAGCGCACGCTAATGCTGCAGTTGTTTTATCTGCTGTTAAGGTACATGTGGCTAAAAGAATTCGTATCTAAATTACTAAGTTTATTAAACCAATATTTTTTCCTAATGTAGGTACTAATGAAATTAATGGAAATGTTGCAATCCCATTCCGACTTCGTTGGGACATTAACAAAAAAGTTAGCTCCACCACTGGTAACTTTACTCAGCTCTGAACCTGAAGTTCAATATGTAGCGTTACGAAATATAAATCTTATCGTTCAAAAGCGGCCGGATATTTTAAAACACGAGATGAAAGTGTTTTTCGTCAAATACAATGATCCCATTTATGTTAAACTTGAAAAATTGGATATCATGATTCGTTTAGCATCGCAAGCTAATATAGCTCAGGTTTTGTCCGAATTGAAAGAGTACGCTACAGAGGTTGACGTTGATTTCGTGCGAAAAGCTGTAAGAGCCATTGGTCGTTGTGCTATCAAGGTTGAACCCTCTGCTGAACGATGTGTTTCAACACTTTTAGATCTCATACAAACAAAGGTATCTTGAATTACAGAAAAATATAATTATCTATGCGTGCACTGCTGTACATGTTTTTATTATATTAGGTCAATTACGTGGTACAAGAAGCAATTGTTGTTATCAAAGATATCTTCCGAAAATATCCAAACAAGTACGAAAGCATTATTTCGACGCTGTGCGAAAACTTGGATACGCTTGATGAACCCGAAGCCAGAGCATCCATGATATGGATTATTGGAGAATACGCGGAGCGTATTGATAATGCAGACGAACTGCTTGAAAGTTTCTTGGAAGGATTCCACGATGAAAACACACAAGTCCAGTTGCAACTGCTAACAGCAATTGTTAAACTGTTTCTCAAACGACCCACAGATACTCAAGAATTGGTGCAACAAGTCCTCAGTTTAGCAACACAAGATTCCGATAATCCAGACTTGCGAGATCGCGGATTTATTTACTGGCGATTACTTAGTACTGATCCAGCAGCCGCGAAAGAAGTTGTACTCGCCGAGAAACCTCTTATATCGGAAGAGACAGACTTGTTAGAACCAACATTGTTAGATGAATTAATATGTCACATTTCGAGTTTAGCTTCGGTATATCATAAACCGCCTACGGCTTTCGTTGAAGGTAGAGCAGCAGGTGCCAGAAAATCATTACCGGCTAGAAGTAATTCGAGCGAAGATTCGGCTCAACACGCGGCGCAATCTCATGCTCAAGTTATTCCTGCTCAAGATTCATTGATAGGCGACCTTCTCAGTATGGATATTGGTAAATCCAGTTTTTATTGTTCATCTTACAATTATATTCGCATTCATTTGTGTAAGTTGTACGAGCCATTCATTTTTATAGGTGGTCCAACCATAGTTAATCCAGCACCAGCACCCCAATCGGGATTAGGCCTGGACTTGTTGGGAGGTGGTTTAGATGGAATCTTGGGTGGAACTGATACCGGAAATAGTGCACCTGTTGTATCCCAAAGTACTACTGGCCTTCTTGGCGATATATTTGGTTTTAATCAAGGACCTACTTCTTATATAGCGCCTAAAGTAAACTGGCTACCTGCGGAGAAGGGCAAAGGATTTGACATATGGGGGACATTCTCGAGAAAGTAAGTAATATTGTAAGCTATGAACATTTAGCCTTATAAGCACAATTGTAAATGTAATTTCATCTTTCGCAACAGAAATGGGCAAATTAGTATGGATATGACATTTACGAACAAAGCGATGCAACCTATGGGTGGTTTTGCGATACAATTAAACAAAAATAGTTTTGGCCTGACCCCGGCTGCTCCATTGCAAGTACCGAGTCCTTTAAATCCTGGGGCTAGTATAGAAGCAAGTGTAATCTTATCCACCGCTGGCGCGGTACAACGCATGGAACCGCTGAATAATCTTCAAGTTGCAATAAAAAATAACATCGATGTATTTTATTTCGCTTGTATTGTTCCAATGAATGTGTACTTCGCAGAGGATGGACAGTTAGATAAGAGAGTATTTCTTAGCACATGGAAAGATATACCTGCACAAAACGAGGTATTAATCACTGTCTTTCTGTATTTTTCTTTTAGATTTATACGTCTCAAAGAAGTGGAAACACAAAATTATTAATATTTTAGGTACAATACACATTGAAGGGAGTAATGTTAACTGCAGACCAAGTTGTGCAAAAGATGCAGCAGAACAACGTATTTACCATCGCTAAGAGAAATGTAGAAGGACAGGACATGTTATACCAATCTCTTAAATTAACGAACAATGTTTGGGTATTGAATGAATTAAAAATACAGCCGGGAAATCCTGATGTTACTGTGAGTTAAATTTTAATACAATTAAGATTCCTCCTTAATATTCAACTATCAATGTCCATTAATTATTGCAGCTGTCTTTGAAATCTCGCTCCGTGGAAGTTGCGTCTGGCATATTCCAAGCATATAATGCTATCCTCCATTGTTAAGTAGCAAAAGCAAGACATCTACATGAATTTCAAGGTGTAATCAAGAGTTCGTTTATACGAATCATTTATATGTATTACTGCATATAATTTAAATTATCGGAAATTATTGAGAATGTTCGTTTGTATTTTATTATAAGCTTACCAAATTTAATATACTGTTAAATTTGTCATAAAGAAACTGTGGATGTGAGTCGCAATAAAGACAAATTATGTTAATTGACAAAATTGTACGCTTGATGCATATCTTTTTACTAGTAAAGGGCAGAATACTACAGAGACAAGATGTGTTATACAATAATTTTTTTGTTTATTGTATATAAAGAGAAATGTGTACATTAAGTTGTTTTAACCATTGTTACATTAGCATTGGACCTTTCTCCTAAACGAGCAGCCCTCTGTCAACCTTGCTTTGCCACCTGTGGATGTGCACAATATCGTACGACATCCATCGCATTCCACTGATCTCTGAGCATGCGAAAAGATTGTTTTGATGGCATAACATCCAGGACACTTTACATCCATAAAATAACTGTTCGGCTTTTGTACAAGCCTCTTCAGTTTGTGTTTCCTTTTCTCCTCAGCTGGGCTTGGATGAAGAAGATCTTTAGCAAGAGGCATGCTGTAAAAAGATCAAGTTATTGTAACGAATACATTCTATAGGTATAAACATATTGCATAGATGCGAATGAAGCATGGGAAAGCATTGCGAACATGATGCAATATATTAAATCACGTGCGCTTTATACTAATAATAAATCCGTAAACATTTGATACCTAATTTTACAAATAGACGATTTTATACGAAAATATAATTAAAACAATTTACTTTTATAGGAATCGGGTGAACAACTATTTATATAGTGGCCAAACTTTCTATATAACATAACTGCACTTAAACTTGTAATATTTTTGCATCATCAGCAAGAGAGACTTGAAATTACACAAATATGCAACACGTAGTGTATTCTAGAAAAACTTTATTTGCCAATATAATGACGGTAATGACAAGTTGCATAGTGCAACGTCGACTAAACGTATTCTGTAACCTCGTTCATGTTACGTACGTTGTTGATGCAATTTTGCAACTACAATTTGCAAAAAAAAATGACAATTATGAATTTCTCCTAGTTTTATATGTATCGTCTCATGCACGCCTAAAGAATTACTACGGGTCGGTATCAGGATGCGTTTCGGAGGTGTATGAATATGTATCAATATAACAAGATATAGCAAACATGGACAACATTTTTTTTATCGCATGCTTAAAGCGTATAGCTTTATACTTAATATTATGTCCTTACTTACATTATTACGTTTGTATTTTGCTTTAAATTCAATAATCAGACTTTTTACCACGTGCTTCTGCAACAACGTTATGAACTGAAAAGAACATGGCCCGACTGCTTTTGTACGAATAAAATCCCTGTCGCTGGTTCATGGATGCCAACAAAATAAATTTACATTAATTCATTGCAAATGTTATATACGATACAAAAAATCATTGGCAAATAGAGTTTGCAACGTTCATCTGATTGATCTAGATATTTGAATACATAATCGGAGTTAACTGTAAGCTTTTTCAAGTGACACGCTGTTACATTAGGTGGGTTTATATATGTATATGTTCATGTTTTATAACTTTTCATTATTTTTATAATCGTAATCATTTATTTCGATTTACTATATTTTTCCCCGTAGTAATGCTTAAAAGAAATCATCGAGCGCTGCAATTCAAAGATAGTGTGAAAACGAAAGCACATCTAAGAAACATATAATTTCAGTCTCTAAACTTCATAAGCCATTTTGTGCATTGTTCGAGCAGCTGTGTAAAAGTGCATACATATTGCTTATCGTTTCGTTTTAAGATGTCAAAACTTGGTTGACTACAACACTGTCTCGCAGTACATGCACCTCTGACGCAAATAATACGATTGTCATAAAAGGACAATGGTGAAACATTGTCATACAAGTAGTTGAAAAATCGCAAAAAGATTTTTTGAAAGTGTCAAAGAACTTTCCAATATCTTTTATTAACCTTGGCCTGATCGTCATAATAGTAAGTATCATCTTCGGAGAAAGTTAAAAATAGTTCGGTTTAGCCAAAAGTCTGTCCGCTACACTTATGAAATAGCGTATCAAACCGATATTTCGTTTCCTGTAAATGGTATGCAAAATATCACGATATATCAAGTTTGGTTTGTATCTGTACTTGCGAAATTGTACGTAATGAGATTTTAGTTTGTCGAACTATTTAAATATCGTTCACCGCGAACAGACGAACATTTAGAATTAGACGCAGTTACATGTTAACAATGTCTATTTGTGGCGAGAAAGTAATGTTACACTGTGTGAAAATTTCCTTTGTCTCTAAACTTTTGATAACCTATCACTTTCAGATTATGATTCAATAAAAATGATCGCATTGTACGAAACGCAAAAACTGTATCCAGTTGCAATTTATGTGGCTTAAAAGTACATATTTCGTTTCATAAAATTAGACGAATGATTTCGATATATTTAATGTCGTTATATCGGATGAAATAACAATGTAAGAACTATATTATACAATGCATGTGCTTCCCTTTGGCACACTATTTCAGGAACTGTGTTGATCCTGTGGTTAGTATAACACTATTTATACGTAGCATGTGTTTATAGATTAAAAATTACATAATTATATACCATTTTATTTTCGTTAATAATATATATATAAAACAGCATTGTATGTCGAGGAACTGATAGCGTAAAGATGTTTTTAATACAAAGCAAAAATGCGAATTTTATTAATTACATATCTTTTTATCATTTTTAGTTATGGAAGAGAAAATTTTGGTATGTTCAAAAAGTCTACAAATTGTAAATTGCAATATTTATCGTTTCAGTATGCATTGCTCCAGCCATTTATGCTATAACAATGAGCAACGAGAATTTACAAGTACATCCGCAAGAGAGCACAGAAGACATGGAGCCAGCTCCAAGTTTGCCCATTATGCAAAATTTTAGCCACCAGTGCGTGAACGTGTGGATGGAAAAAATGAACAAAGGCACGCTATCGTGCACCGATTTTAAACAACACTGGAGAGTCTGGGTTCCAAAAATATATAGTCCTGAACCGAATAGCAACTGTCTAGATTGGGTGTTTGACGAGGAGACAGGACAAAGAGTACTTCTTAATACCTTAGAAGAGTTTATTTGTAATGGGGATCCGAAGGTTGTGTTAAAGGAACTGAGTCAAACGGATAATGTGATATGCGGTAAAGTATTCAAAATGGGCGAGGCTACGTACAGTTGCAGAGAATGCGGTGTAGATGCGACGTGCGTCCTGTGCGCCGACTGTTTCAAGTTATCACCGCATCGTAATCACAAGTATAGAATGGGCACTTCCAGTGGTGGAGGATTCTGCGATTGCGGGGACATAGAGGCATGGAAGAAAGAACCGTTCTGTAATACACACTTGGCTGGAATTCAAACTAAAGAGCCTCGTGGAAACAAATTGCCTGGTGATATATCGGAAAGGGCTGTGGTAACTTTTGAAGCAGTGCTAAGGTATTGCCATACGATGTTATCCTTGGAGCATACAGTAGGATTACCTTCCGACTTATGTTTCAATGACGATGATCCTTTATCGCTATCATCAGCTACAGACGATTATTGTACAGTCCTTTTCAATGATGAGACTCACACGTTCGATCAAGTGATTTCTACGCTCATGCGTGTTATGAGTTGCCCACAAAGGGATGCGCTTGAATTTGTTACCAATGTCGACAGAGACGGTAGAGCGGTTGTAAAGTGTGCCGACTTTCAGCAGTGTAAAGAGTTACAGGCTGATATCGAAAAATTCACGTCGAGACATAGTAACCGAGCACTGAAGGTACTTGTAGTTCATGCTCATGTGATTGCTCATCAGATATTCGCCATGAAACTTTTACATTGGCTTCAGCAATTTATAAATCCCTGTGAAGGTTTTAGAGTACTTTTTAGTAACGTTGTGCTCAACACCAAGTTACCAGTTATTTCTATTGTCGAAGGTATACTTATGAGAGATTCCCAGCTGTGGAAGTCCGCGAGAACAGCATGGCACAGATTATTAATGTCTGGGATGCTCATGGAATATGAAAGCAAAAAGGCCTTGGCCATCGTTTTTACTTACAACTATGGCTATATTATGAAAGATTACATAAGAGACGATCACGACCATTCGTACTCTATCGCTTCTTTCTCCGTACAATTGTTTACCGTTCCAACATTAGCGCATCATTTGATCGCGCATCACGATGTGCTATTCATCTTGTTGAACACATTCATCTCGGAAAGCTCGCGCAGGTGCAACGCTGCTGGAAGGCTGGAATTTGAACGGGACACGCCTAATACTTCGTTTAAGAGAGCTTTATACATGCTTCAAGATTTACGGTATCTGCTGAGCTCGAAACCAGATGTTTGGACCGACGAGTTAAGGAAAAGCTTCTTGCAAGGTCTTTCACTTTTACTTATGTTACTCAGCAGTATGCAGTGTATGGATTCTGTGGTGAGACAAGTCGGACAACACATGGAATATGAACCCGAATGGGAGTCCGCGTTCAATTTACATATTAGACTATCACCGGTTATCAGTCTGGCTTTACAATGGTGTGGTTCGGATCAAATTGTTCTGATAAAGGCTTTTAGGTTGGTCCTGAGAAGATTGTACGAACAGCCTGGACATGAGATCGGTCCACCTCAAGTTAGAGAATTGGCAGACCATAGCGCAACGTGTCTTCGATACGACGTGGCATCTGAAACAGTGTCTATACATCTTCCACTATCCAGATTCCTGGCAGGCCTGTTCCCGTATCTTGAGATGCACGATTTGCATTTCCAGTGTGCAGAGTTCATCAATCATACGAAACCGACGTTAGAGCAAATAATAGAACCAGTACTAGCAACTCAGGTGATGATTGCTCAAGTACACAGCGGTATGTGGAAACGAAACGGATATTCCTTATTGAATCAGTTATATTTCTATCACAATGTTAAATGCCGTTCCGAAATGTTGGACAGAGACATTATCCTGTTGCAAGCGGGAGCGTCCTTAATAGAGAGTAACGAATTTTTAATCCACGTATTAAATAAATTTAATCTTCTGCAATGGGCAAGTACAGACTTTGATGTGAATGCTGTTAAATATCTTGAAGACGAGAGTATTAGACAGACTTTAGTCGAAGAGTTTCTAGGATTACTCATTACGATAATAGGAGAAAGATACGTGCTTGGAGTTGGACAAGTTACAGCCGATGATATTTTAAAGAAGGAAATAGTTCAACAGTTATGCATCAAACCGCTCTCTCATTCGGAGCTCACTAAAACATTATCGGACGATACGTATTTGGAAACAGAAATGGAAAGGGTGATACACGAGGTTGCAGACTTTAAGAAGCCCTCGCAAGCATCGGGAGGAAAGGGCGTGTACGAATTGAAGCCTCAATTCTATTCTGAATATAATGTGTTCTTCTATCATTATACAAAGGAGGAAGTAAGCAATTCGGAAGAAACGCAAAGGAAACGAAGGAAAGCATTAGGAGAATTAGAATGTTGCCCGCCTCCTAAGCTGCCCAAATTAACGGAAGTATTCAGCTTGGTAACTAATTTATTACAATGCGATGTTATGCTACATATTATGCAAATTGTATTGGAGAGGGCACTTAACTGTAGACCCCGAAGGTTTTCAGAATCCCAAGTGCATAAAATTTTACATCTTATCGGATACGCTCTGCAGGAACAAGAATCCGGTTATTATCCGTTCTTCGCTTTTACAGCGAGGGCTGCAAAGTGGAAAATCTATAAATTGTTAGAAGACCTATCTAGTAGTCCACGTATAGATGCCCATAAAGATTTATTAACTTGGGTTTTAACGAAGTACAGGGTAGTTGCTGGTAATACCTCGATGGAAGTCAGCGCAACGTCCGCCACGCAACGTGCGGAAAATGTTACAAGTGAAAACGTAGAAACTGATAAAGAGTGGAGGGCGAAAATGGCAGCGGAGAAACGCGCGAGAATAATGGCACAAATGGTTGCGATGCAGAAACACTTTATGAAAGAAAATGCCGAGCTATTCGAAGAAGCTTCTTTGGATACGAATAAGTGTAACGACCGGGATTCTGGTATCAATTCCAGAAAATGTCCTCAAAAATTACCGGTTGCTCTTGGTGTCGCGCAAACACCAACAACCTCGGGAGAAGAAACTTATAAAACTTGTATTTTATGCCAGGAAGATCAAGTTGTAACTGCAGCTGGCCCAGCAATGGTATTAGCTGCGTTTGTCCAACAATCCACGGTACTCTGTCAAAATAGAGCTAACATTGACGAACCCGATCCACTTTATCTGTCCGCAAAACTTGGTGCATCTCCACACACCGGTACTTGCGGTCATGTGATGCACGTGCATTGCTGGCAGGAGTATTTCAATAACGTACTCGCGAAGGAGAATAGAAGACCTTTTCGTTTACGACAACCGGCGAGTTTTGATGTAGAAAAGCATGAATACCTTTGTCCACTATGCGAATGCTTGAGCAACACGGTCCTGCCTCTGTTACCGCCATTAAGAACATTACAGCCAACACCGCAAAATCAACCTGAACTTGATTTCGGTACATGGTTGGAAGCTCTAAGGATTACAGAGTATCAATTAAGTGGTAAAGTGCAGAAGGCCCAATCTACTAAAGAGCTACACGACCCGGGATGTCGATATTGCGTAAACACGCTTGCATGTCCTATGAAAGCTATACGTCAGGAGCTCGGGAACATAGCGGACGCTGTTGAGTCTGTCTACAAGCAATCAGGTCCGTCTATATCGGAGAACTTAATATCTACGATTCATTTCTTTGCACAAGCAGCGTACACAAAAGAGTTTGGCACTGAACCCCACGAAGGTAATTCCAGGGTACCATTGTTAGCATGGAAATCAACGGCATACAGTATTCATGCTATAGAGTTCCTTCTGCGCGATATGGATAAACCTTTGTTAGGTTCCCTATCGTCCAGGCAAAGGGACAGTTTGGAAGGACTCACGCGAATTTCGGCCGTCTTAGGATCCACCTGCGTATTACGTCCTAGTGTAAATTTGACATGGGCAGATAGAGATACGATTGGAAGTCATGCGGTCTCTCTTCTGAGATTGCTATTGAAAAATCCCCACGATGGAGCGAGTATTTTAGATTGGGATCCATTCGGAGTACTTATCCCATTAATCAATTCGCTTCCATGTCTTTTCAGTACAAAATTTGAAGCACCACCGTCGATCATCACAGGTGGAATACCTGAATTTTACGCTTTGCAGCTTGTATTTATATCCCTCATAGTTAAAATACTGTTAACATCTGACTTTAACGAGGAGATGGACGTGGATAGTCAGGACTCAACGGAGAATACTTTCTTGGAGTCTGTTTTAACGTTGACTCAAGCTCTGAACGTTAATGTTGGTACCCAGACAGCCGCTAACATATGGAGACGTATCACGAAAGCTTCATTGCCCTTTCTCAGATGTTGTGCTCTCTATTTTCATTATATTTCCGATGTTCCAGCACCGGAGGAATTAACTAAAATAGACGGAGCGACGTATGAGAACGTGTGTGCGTACTTGGGATTGCCCACAACATGTGATGAATTGATAAAGCCAAATTTAGATATAATTATAAAATTAATAAATATCTGGAAGAGTCATCCCACTGTCCAGATGCATCTGTCCGGTGCTGCTACAGTTACAGTAATAAAGGAACCACTGAAAGTTAACAAATTGGTCAAGCTTCCAGAGGATTATAGTGAATTGATAAATATGATATCATCGTTCACGTGTCCTAATAGCGTACGGGAGGATTCTAAGACTCCGACACTGTGCCTCGTCTGCGGCGAAATGTTATGTTCGCAAAGTTATTGTTGCCAATTCGATATAAACGAGGTGATGGTTGGCGCGTGTACATATCACGCTAGCAAGTGCGGAGCCGGCGTCGGATTATTCCTACGGATACGAGAATGCGAAGTCCTTTTTCTAAGAACGTCGAATCGTGGATCATTCGCTTGTCCACCTTACCTCGATGAATACGGAGAGACTGATCAAGGTTTACGGAGAGGGAATCCGCTTCGATTGTGCTACGATAAGTACAGGCAATTGAATCAAATGTGGCTTGGTCATGGGCTATACGAATCCATATCAAGGGCTATTGAATCCTCGAGTAGTCCTATGTCGACGCGATGGCAGCATCTATAACCATCCTAGGATTTTCTGTGCAAAATCTAACCGGGACATTTAGTTACGGATTCTAAATCTATCTTTAGCAGAAAACGATCGTAGCAGCTAATAGCTATGATTGTCAATCATCCGTTCGATTATCGCAAGAAACTGATGAAATTATTTATTTTGAGAATACAGCGTGGATGACTTTGTATATTTAAAATGATTGGATGTTATTCTCGTTACGATGTCCTTTTTAAGATTATTTCAGAGTTTACGGAATTTTCTATTATCATTGTGTAAATTAAATAGAAATTTCTTTGTAAATTAGTTTTTAAATTCAATCAAATAATTGTCACATTGTTTAAGAAATTTTTAGGACCATGTGAATAATTCCGAGTTGTATAAAGTGGAGAACGTTTCTCTATCTTAGAATATTCCTAATATTATTGAACATCACTTTCCTGGTCATCTCATGCCATAAATTGTTATTAGTTTTAAAAAGAGTTGATCACATAAAAATTATATAATAAATTACAGAAACTAAATATTCATTTTAGTTTCGTTATCTTCTGAACAGTAACATATATGAAACATACAAAAATCGTAAGATATCGAATTTATTTAAAAAAGATTCAAATAAATAATGTGACATAATGTTTGTTTTCTCATTGCTAGTCTTTTAGTTGAATACATTTGATACAACATAAGATTTTAATTTAATGAAACCTCCTCTTGCATAATATTAACATTCATACATCAATTAGATTAGGTGTTTCTGTTGCTTCTAATACAGCAATGTATTAATTTGTATACTGTACAGTTATTTAATATAGAATCATTTACGTACAGGTTTACAATAACAAGATTTATATGTAAATATTAATTATATTCTCGGAATCTTTGATTAATAACAATAATAGAAATACGAATATCATATTTCAATTTTGCTTATACGTGATAATTATAATTATCACTTAAGTTTTAATAAATAGTAACGCTAATTATTTATTTAAGGAATTATATAACATGTTTGAACGGTGATTTCTGGAAAGATTTTTATTGTTAACAATAGAATGCAATATATAGATATATGTATATATATATATTAACTGGAGTTGTGTATTTGTGATTTTTAAATTCCATTCAAATAAGTGATATGCATCTTACAATTAATGCCTTATCGTTGATTCTTTGCTTGTTTGTTTTATGTGGTTAAAAACATTAGATTAATATTGAAATATTTTCTGGAAATATTGATATGCAAAAATTTATCATTGTTTATTTGTTATCATGAAATATATATTTTATTTTAATAGCTTTGTTGACTTTTCGCCTTAAGCATTGAAAAGTATATTTCCCAATATAGCTAATAATATTTTTGTTATGTATACCATGAAATAGTAAAGCTTCATTAAATATTTGGGAATAATGATGTAATTTGCTAACGTAAAAAGACAATAATAAAATTAGTACTGTTATTAGCTATAATTTTAGACTTTCGCTACTAACCTCATAAGGCAATCATTTACATGGTGATAAGTAAATGATTTTACGAGATCTATGACAACAGAGATTTATCATAATCGAAAATATTGCCACTTTCTTGAAGAACAACATGAAATTTCTAGAGAATCCCCTGAAATTTTGCGTTAAAGAATATGCGCAGTCGCGAAAATAGATAGAAGGATGGGTCGCAGTGTTGCGTAGTAGGAAGGGAAGGTTGTTTCATTGGGTAGCAGCATTTGTTTTTTCAATCTTATGAGAAGAAACAGTACGATGACGAGTGACATCGGTTCACGTTTCCGCGTGTGTTGCGTGAACGTGTTGATTGACAATGTCAGAACTAAGTGTACGAGCCGTGACAATGAATTGTGATCCTAGTAGTTGTCCCCGTTTGATAAAGGAATCCTTGTCGTCGGGCGTCCGTCGTCCTCTTCCTGGTCGTTTACGTTTGCATTCGGTAACACGACACGGTCGACCGTGGAATGGCAGCAGCCTTAAAGAAGAACCATTCACGCAGAAGGTTGGCCGCGCTAACATTTCTCTCGAACATCTCCCTCGATGGCAGCCACCGCGATACCAAGTTAGCTGCCCTTTCGCGGAACTGTGTCACGCATTCGCGCACCCTAAGCGACAGTCAGGCTCATCAGGCTGGGGTACATCAACAAGCTGATCTAAACATTTCCAAGGATGATGTTCTCGATGACTGTACGGAGGAGCATTTAATATCTTCATCAACTAAGCAATCGAGCTCTCCACAGCTAGTGCCAAAGGGCAGTGGTGAACACAATTCGTTTAGCTCGAATTCTGATGGATTGTTGACTCCTGCTAAGGCAGCAGTAGCTGTGTTCTTGGAACACGAAAGGAATTACCCGCAGATCTCTACTGGATTTCATAGTTCATTCAGGGAACGGTAAAAAGCTTGAGTACTTTTACATATAAGCTACTTGTATAAGTATATATATACTCTGTTCCATTTCACTAAATTATTATTAAACTTGGATTCCGTTTCCTTTGCCCATTCACAGTTTATATATACATTTATGGAAAACGGATTATTAATTGCTGTATATTTGTTCCATTCCTGATTGGCTTTTTATTTATTAAAGAGTACGAGTATTAATTTATATCGCTTGTAAATATTACACAAACCTTACAATCCTCTTGCTAATAAATACATTATTGATTTCCTTGGATAACATTTCGCTTGTGAATTATTATTAAGATAAACTAAAAATATATATAGATGATACATACAGTTGCCTTTTCCTTGTTATATTTCTATAAAATGTATATTATTGTGTTATAGTAATCTTGCTTTTCATTGCTAGGCGTATCTTGACATACAGTTATACTAATTTAATTAGGAAGAAATGCTAATAGTATTGCGTGATGTGATGTAACTTTAATACCATCGAGTCACAATAGTAGATCATCCACGTATTAAATGATTTCTCCAAAGTCATATTAATTTCTTTTTCCATAATGGAATCGAGATTGAGCAAGTGTGCTACATCACAGTGTATTTAGAACTTATTGAAACTTCTTTTTGCATATGCTATAATGTAGAGAATATGTGAAATGCACATTTTTATTTCCCAGTACGGGCACAACTGGCAGTGAATATTCTTTACGTGAAAGGCGAGTGGGATCTCTGCACTGTAAAAAGCGCATAACTCATCAAACATCTACGTTGTCCGAAGATATCAAGCATCAATATAATAGCTCCAATGAAAGCATTGGCTCCTTACGCTCCAAGCCACAATCCTCGAAATCAAAAACGAAGGCATCTAACAATGTACAATCCGGTTCCACGAGCAGTGGTATAATACCAGAAGTTACGAGAGAGTTGCGTTTAATGCAACGTCCTGTAAATGGCTACAAATTTGGGGACGATAGATTAGTTTTGGTTTCTAATAAACGCGTGCCATTTGTGATATTTTCTGCCCTCCCGTATAATAAAGGACAGAGATCCAGTTGGTAAGATGACTATTATGAAAATTTACTAAACTCTTACATAATACGAACAACAGATAATTACAAATGTTACTTTCTCTTTTCATAGGTCTGAATTACGTAAAGATACAGGGCGAAGAAAAAATATCTCTGCACAGCGACCACTATCAGCAATTAACGATAATATCGATCCCTTTGGTTTGCTGGGTATAGAGCGTGCTAAAGACGGCCAGGTATTAATCAATTAATTATTCGATTTATATCTTTTAATTTCACAGATTAATTTACAATCTTTTTAGGAAATATCTTATGGGCAACTGCTTGTCCCATCCAGGCAGTTTCAAAAGGACAAAAAATTATATTTTGGTGACAATGAAACGATAGAACTTATACCTAACAAACATCCTGTTGTTTCAAGGTATTTGGTATTTACAATTACGATTAGTACACTTGTCTATTAAATGTTGTATTCCAATCTTGTAAGTACACGCATCTTTGAACAGTGTTTGTGTACGTCGAGTTTTGTCTGAAACTAGCTTTTTTGTACATATCCCTTTTACATGTTTTCATTCATATTTCAAACATTTCACTAACATCTTCACCGCACTGTTTTTTGTCTTATAACGAAACCTTTCGAACATATTTTTCAGGACAAAAACAATTACATGGAATGTGGATCACTCTAAATGGTAAAATATATAAACCGTATTGAGTTAAAAAGAAAATGTTTGAACAGATTAGTATAATATGATACACAGTAAAAGAATCCGAATAATAATTTAGATTTTCAATTAATTTGGAATGGGTTATTTATTTTAGTCTGATTGTACATATGTATATGTATGCATATATATTTTTTTATCTGTTTATGTATGCTCAGTATATGTACTGCAATGCATAATTGTATGAGAAATAAAAATTTATCGTACAAGGTATAGATTTGTTTGAGCAGTTAATAATTGAGTTGATATCGTTATCACTGAATTAACACTTCAGCCAAAATGAAAACTATCTTAAATGTTGCAAACTATCGCAGTAAATTTACGCATTACCATTGATGTACATTATCATTTGCATTTTCATTTCAGTACATGCATCACTTATTCATAGTCAATGTAGCATAATTTTTAATGAAGTTAGTAAAACTTAGTATACAATTTGCATACGAAACATTTATAAATTATAGTAAATTATGTATGCTTATTATCTGTTGCTACGGATATATTTTTCCCAGTGTAATTTCATACAACCTAAACTTTTTGCAGGTGTTTATCGTACGATACAGCTACACACCGTATTCAACATTTAACTCCCGAGTCTCCGCCGCTATCTTTTAATGCAGATTCTAAAGGTACTTTTCTGTAATGCATAAATTGTTCGAAGTAATAGGAAAAGTGATTTTAGAATCGTCTACAACATACCTTTCTAATTGCAGCTTATGAATGGGACGAACAATCATTGCAATATAATCCTAATTTGTTGGATGACCCGGAACTCATAGCTGGAAAACATAGAACGCTGCTTACATTTACATCGTATATGGTATTTAGTTTCTTTTTTTTTCAATTTATGGGAATACTTTTCACTTAGTAACTATTCGTTCTTTTCTGCAGGCATCCGTTATTGATTATGTACGACCATCTGACTTGAAGAAAGAATTAAATGACAAGTTTAGGGAAAAGTTTCCGCATATTCAACTCACTCTGAGTAAGTTACGAAGGTCAGTATTAAAAAGAATTTAATATATTTTTCAAGTACGTAATATCTTTTACGATAAATGTCTTAATGATGTTTGTACAGCTTAAAACGTGAGATGAGGAAAATAGCCAAAATGGAATACGGCATTGATCTCTTAACAGTAGCCATGGCTTATGTGTACTTCGAGAAACTTATTCTTCGAAATATTGTGACTAAGCAAACCCGGAAATTATGTGCCGGTGCATGCTTACTTCTTGCGGCAAAATTGAACGACGTTAAGGGTGATGTTCTCAAAACATTGATAGAGGTATTTATGTTGTGCACAAGCATTGTATATGATTTTTATATTGTGGCATTTTAGCCACGACTGTACTTGCATGAATTGTATACAATTCTCGTTCAATTTCCAGAGAATTGAAAGTGTATTTCGTCTAAATCGCAAGGACTTAATTACATCTGAATTCGCTGTTCTGGTAGCCTTAGAGTTTGGTTTACATCTCCCTACATGGGAGATATTTCCCCATTATCAGAGATTAATATACGAGTCTTGACCTTCTTTTGTGATGCTCTACGCCCGCAGACCCAGAACATTTTCTTCGTAAAACTGAAATTTCAGAAACAATTGTGGAAAATAGTACAACACCTGGGATTCTTTTCTCTATGGGAGCGTACAAATTTTTAAGCAGTAAGGAGACGGAATTTGAAAGTGAGTAGATGCACTACGATTTGCTAAGAAATTTCATATTCTGTAATAACGTAGGAAGCGATATATCAATTACACTTGTAAGGAGTTAGTAGATAAGAGTTGAAAAGATATGAAAATACCAATGTCCTTCTTACGTATACTATTCAAGATAGACCGGCTTTCATACCGTTAAGTACCTTTATCATCGGGAAACATTTATTCAGCGGTGCGTAAATTTCTAAAGAAGCGTATCTCTGATTTAAGTATAAAAAGCATCAGCGATGAATGACGTGTGCTTTGATGAGTATAAAAGGATAGAACCACAAACGATGCCCGGTATTTTTGTAATACTTTAAAGAAATGAGAAACATTTAAATGTCTCCAGGTACTTATTCTAATTTCTTTTTTTTACACTGGGGTACTTACTGTAGTCAATAACTTTTTCGTGATACATATAAGAAAACGATGTTAGTCATACAAAGTGATAGGCAATTAAAAAGAAACCTTAAGAGGAAAGCGACAAACGTAAATGTTAGAAGAAAATAGATTCTTCGGATTTTTCTTAAAATGTGTCATAAATGTTTTATTGTAGGAGTATATTTTGTGGGTCTGAGCTCATTTTTTAAAGAGTTTCCAAATTTCTGGAATACTCGTGGAAATTAAAAACAGTACTCATGCTTGAAAGGGACAATGTAAATAAAGGTGTTTTAAGTTTTACTGCTTTTACGGGAAGTTTGTTTTTAGAAAGATACTTTTACATGCTCAAAAACTTCATTTTGTACATTAAAAATGTTAGTTTTCCTTTTAAACTATTTTTACGAGCCTTTCTTAGTATATAATAAATACTTGGTAGTTGCCGAGATATTATTTATTAGATGATTAAGCCTGATTAAACAGTTTAATATTACTATACAACCGTAATATTTACAGAAAAGAATAATACCTTGAAGCAAATAGTGTTGTCCAATGTAGAAATCCTCGTCAAATTATTTCGTATCTTTAATTCTTTCGTTTTCTTTTAATCTAGTCGAGGAAAATCTGTACTTGATTCGATTCGGTTGCTCAATTTTTTCGTCTATTAAAGTACTGTTTTTATTTTAACTGTGCATAACACTTCAGTTAGATGAAAAGAAATTGTAATAATATTCCAAATCATTTATTGTGTCGTTCGATTGTTTCTTGTAGCACTTGAAATATACATAATGACTGTTTCAATGGTTTAGCTTTAAGCAAGTTGGCGTGTTGAAAGGTATACGTAATAGTAATGAATAGTGTTAAGCAAGATATTGAGGGATAATATAATTGAGAATAATTACGGACGTTATTACTCGATTGAAAAAATTTCCAAAAATTGCACTGTAATTACTTAAAACTTCTATATATATTGTATGTTAATATTATTAAGTATTCGTCGAAATCCAAAGTAGTAACACCTGAATGGTGCTATGATATAAATTCCTTGGCGTATTCGCCACAATTGTACTTCATATAAATAGATAATATGACCGAATTTTCAGTGAAATATTGTCAGTTATTGTAAAGTTATTTGTTTTTAGTAGACTTTTATTAAGTTGTGTTTAAACTTGTAATTAGACATATAATAGAGTAGTATGAATCTTAAACCCTCTAAATGTTATTTTATAATAATACAAGCCGTGTTCTTAGACGTTTTGTAAAATGTATATACGAAATTCGATGGCAGTATTTGTCATGTTTGTATATTAATTCCAAGTCTTATATATCGACGTTATATCCTCGTATTAATTTTAGTAGACATTACATGTGGTTATTCTATTATAAAAAATTGACAAGTTTCATCGGGTAAATAATTTGTATTATATTCGAAATATTTTTCTATTGTTACAAATCTTATAACAATCATTGTAACATAAGCAAATAACGGGGCGGAAAAATCTTAAGATTTGTGTCTTTTTTTTTTAAATATACGAAACAGATTTTTCCTTTGTATCTGCACGAATTGTTATTAAGCGTAAAAAATACGCGCTTAAACGAAAAAGAAAAATTGCTCCCTAATTCTTTTCGTGTGCCGTTTTCTTCTTGTCTACGTTTTTAGTTACCAGTTTTCAGTTCCCCTTTCGATTTTACTTGATCAGTGTGCTAAAACCTCCCACACCCTAATATTAACTAATTAAAATAAAAAGTGGGACTATACATAGAAGATGGCAGACTTTGATACGATATATATATATATTTATAATAACGATTTGATAGAAGGTGAATTAAGATATGGTAAATGGATTGTCTATTTCAAAAGTATCTCTCCTCATCGGGAGTTTGTTTATATACGTAGCCCTGTAAAAGTATAACAGTACTGCAATATGTGATATCGTTTTTATTCATGTAAGAATATTAAATGACCATTTTCAATGTGCCATATCAGTGTGCTTCTTTAATATCACAATCCCTCGCAAATTTAAAATGGTCATTTCGTTTCGATCTCGTACCACGAACAATCCTTATCTTTGTAAACTCTTCCAGTAAAGAATTTCGGTAATCTCTCGAGTTTCGCTGGAAGAGTTTTAACAGAAGCAAGCTGAATTGTATGCACTCACGTACTATAGTTAGTCGATTTCAACACACCTTATCTAATTACAACAGTAGCGTCGTAAGGTAATTATAAAACAGCGATCGATAGTTTATTTCGCAACCGTCGTTTTCATATCGAAAGTTTCCGTTCTTTACCCTTTATCTTTGAAGATATTAGGTGGAAGAAGTGTGTATAAATGCAAATAAAGTACTAGAAAAAAAATACTTTCGGTGCTTGTATCAAAACTCCTCCGAACACTTTTTACTGTTAGCTTAGCTTAGATCACTTTAAGTCGAGAAAGTTTCAAGAATAAATCAAACGTACAATACAATAAAGCTCGAGTTTGTTTATTCGATGAAGCTTAATAATGAGATATCGGAAAAATGTACTGTGGAAGAAACTGGTAAACGTTGTGAAAGGTTTTACACGTAAGAAAGCCGCGAAGATATAAGTGGGAAGCGCACAGATGCGTGCGTTCAAAGAGTGCCGCTGCCCACGCATTAATGAAATTCATCCGGAAACGCCACTTTATGTTCTCCTCGTGATCGTGAAGAAATGAACTTTCTTCACGGTTCACGCTGACGCGCGAAGGATTCCCGTGATTTCTGTATTTAATAAATTATACGATAATCATAGATTCTAAACGGTGTTAAGCATGCGTCTGCATAGATATCTATTGAAAAGTATCGGTAGCAACGATCGCTGGGGCACGGGAGTATTACAGATGTTTCTCGCAGTTTCGGTATCCGCGGGCAGCGTGTCCTGTTATCTCCATGTATCTCTCGAAGGACCGAAAATCCGTGTCTCAGACATATTTATTCTTAACCATCCTGAAATAACAATACCTTCTGTTTCTGGTGGTCGCCATCGCTTAGCAGGGGACAGTTTATTTGGTGGGCAGCGATTCGGAATTTGGTGATTTTTCAATTCTTGCGAGACACATGTTACAGCATGGGTTTAACATACACTATCTGTGTTTGCTCCTCGAGAATAACACCGCGTTACGTTCGTGTGATTCACCGTAAAATTCCTTTTCTTCAGGCTCGAGTGTCCTGCAATAAGCTTGAGACTCGTCGAGAATTTCGGTTGCAACAAATGTACGCGTAAACGGTTGTCTAATGATCGAACAAGACTTCCGTTCGAACGTACAAACATTTGCGGCGAAGTGGCCACTCGGAAACGACAGTGGTCTTCGTTTTCGTCTTTTAGCGCCGTGAGATAGAGAGTCCACTTCAGCATTCGTTCTGTTTATTCCTAAGGGGCTACTGCGGTAGGAAAAATCTTAGACGGAGAATACTTCAACACCGGCGTTAATGAGCCCTTAAATTCTGTCACGTAATGGCTCGAATGCAGGGAACCGGGGCATTCTCGTGACAAGTTTTCCCTTACGGACGCTCTATCACGTCCTTTTCCCTTTTCTTAATACGCAGCGATGTAAATGGAATGCGAATGGCGATTTTATTTTATCGCTAGTAATTGAAGCTGTCTGGCCAAGTAGCCACACCGTTTTATTATGGGGAGCATAGCTGTCGCGTGCGATGGACAGGAAGCGAGCCGTAAAACTTAGTTGTCGGCTCCTCCTCACCACTTTTCCCTTTCCCTCGATCAAAGTTTCTATTTAGCACTCGAACCTTTGCTCGGATTGCGCACACTCAGCGTTATTACGTAAAAATCCTCAGCGTAATAATATTGTTACGTCTCATCATTAGCGCCGAATCGATTAATTCATAGAGAAGAAATAGGAAACGGCGGACCGTTTTCAACCATTGTTTCCTCAAGCCTCGCGAAATGAAAGCTAAGCCCAATACATCCTGAATGGGAGGCGATTAACTTATTTATTAATTCAGTTTCTATTGTTAAACGTAATTTCAATGCAACACAAAAAGTTTTCTCGATTTCGGACCCCTCATAACTCCCTGTTCATTACGGTAATAACGCTTGACACCTAATTAGGTGCTTAGGATTAGGACGGAAGCGAAGAATAGCCTCAACAGACTGTCTAATCGCCGGGGCGTAAATGGTCGAATTGCCGAAAGGAAGTGAAATTCCTTCCGTCGGACCCCCCACGGGCGAAATTTGAAACCGATCCGTCAGGCAGGCGTGAGTCTTTATTATTCGAAAAGGATTAAAGCGCTCCTCGAGATGATAGTAATATTGGAGACCGAATTAATTTTACGGGACAATAGGCGCAGGGTTTAGTTCTAATGGTATTAGAAGGAATACGGAGGGACACAGCGAACGTTGATTTTGTACTACATAAAAGTTGTTTGCCGGAGGCCAGTATAAATTTCTTGTCCTTAGTAGAAGATACTTCAAGCGTTTCACATTTCGGCGTTCATTAATGACCCTGGCGGATTATGCAAATTAGTTGCCGTATAATAAACACATAGGTACAGACACATATAAATACTTATTATTTATTGGCATTTTATAAGACGATAAACATTTTCGTAAATATTTTAATTGTCCAGGGAGAGGGAAAAATATGAAGAGAACTTGTGCGCATCTGTTGGTTTGCGGGGAAACGTTTCCGTGCTGAGTAAACTGTGGATATCAACAGGGTAAGATTCTATTCCTTTTCAAAAACAGCTGCGTCTCTTTACGAAAGTGTTTTTCTGGTTTTCTTTATTATAGGGAGGCTTTCCCTTATTTTAAATACCATTATACGGTGTATTCATTTTGTCTGGAAATGTGTAAACATCTCGAAAACTGTGAGTCGTACGAGGATATATTTTTTATAGATGGCAGCGTAATATCTTACGAGTAATATTGAATAGCATGCCCTAGCAATTGATTATTTTTAACAAATAAAATAGAACAGCAATCGCTATGACACTATACTCGATTGTAGCTGAGATCCGTAGCTTTAATTCGAGCTCTCATTTATTAAACAATTCTGTCTAGAAGAGGAGAGAACTGCACTGTTTTTATGATACTAATGTTAATTAGATGACAGGGGTTGTCACAATGTTGACTGCGAGATGGTTATAGCGTTCCGCTGCACAAGATTTAAGAACCGTATTAAAAAGGGGCGCACCTTAATGCATGCAACCTAATTTTTCAATGCAATTCTCTCGACACCTAATTTACACAATTAATTGTGAATTTTTCCAATTACTTCTCTCGAGTCATGATTGATGCTTTGGTTCCATACGAATTTAGTAGAGATCTTATTCTTCATTTCAATAGCGTTGGCGTAACGTTGAAATGTAGATTGCAATATTTGTTATTTTACAAAACCACGGCTGATTCGCTACTGCACGTGTACAAAGGAATTTCCTTAAAAATTCGAAGCATGCGGCGACCCTTCTTAAACTATCAACCCACCCTGGGAACGGACGGGAAAAACAATAGGAGGATAATGCCGTGTTAAGAAGTATCGGTCATGCATCCCCCGAAGCCCACCGGCTCCGGGCACAAATCTACGCGTGCCGTCCATAAATTATTACGATTCGCTAAAGCAGAAAGGGAGAAATCTAATCGACGCAACACGGGGTCGCCGCCGATTTCCATCGGTGAGAGCAGGAGTAGAGCGTTCAGGAGGCGCTCGCGGCCCCTGACCCGGCCGTGCGATTCCCGAAGAAGCTCGGCTACGATGACACGATCAGGAGACATTATAATGCTGCTTCCCATAAAGCAATGGGAATACAGGTAGCCCGAGGCTGTCAGGTAGAAGCGCGCGCCCTTTTGTTGTGGGTATCGCTTACAGTTAATCCACAATCCGGAACCCACTACAATGGTGCGATGACCGGCGTCGTAGGCGGCAAAGGGACCGAGGACGCTTTCTACGATGGGAATAAAAAGGCGAAGCGACGACAGACAGGCAAGACAAGGGCGTCGACGGCGGCGGCGGCGGCGGTGGCGGTGGCGGACGAGAAAAGCGTTTAGATACGTATCTCGCGGCGCTCCGTTTCGTTCCGTTTCTCCTTTGACCGCCGACGCACCGCGGACGGATTCTTCTTGATTTTATCTTCTCGCCTCGTCTCGTCGCAGAGAGCCGAGAACAAACTATTAACGACCGTCCAGCCTGCTCTGCCCGGATTCCGTAATTTATGGTGACGATTCCTTCGTTTCTCCTTGTACCTAATGACACTCGGCGCATCGTTCGAGTTTAATGCGAGCGTGTGCCCCGAAGAGAGTATCAGCGTGCTCCGCTACAAATGTGCCCGGTCGAGCGTGAAAATGTTTTATATCCAAGCGAGCTGATACACGAGTTCAAGCGTATCGCGCGATTTTCTTCAGATCGAAATCTTAGTTAAAGGGATTCCGGGGGGGGGGGGGCATAGACAAGGGGATTGTCTTTGGTACCTAGATTACCAAGAGGGGGCGAGAAGTATCTTTCCTTCAGAAGAGATATGATTCGAGTAGGAATATTATAGTGAGATGAAGTAGGGTTGGTTACAATGTTAGTAGAGCATCTAATAGCGATAATAGAATAGATAATAGAAGGTAGTTTTGATTTATAATTTTTGTACTGCTTCATTAGTCTACGTACACTGAAAATGTTTGAGGAGAAGAATCTGTTATCAATGACGGATCGCTTCCTCAATTCGTCATCGCACCTCGACGTCCATTCCGATCCATTAACATCCCTTCATTCTCCTTCGATACTTCTCATTACGACGGTAATGCGTCTGTATGCATTTTCTCGGCTCGTTACACGCAAGTGTGGAATTGCATCGACCAATGAGACGAGCGTGGGCGGGGTGCGAACGTAGTGGGGAAGGAGCGCTGGCCAATGACAGAGGCAGCCGGCAAGTGCAGCGATGAATCCTTGCAACCGGAGTCTCCCTTGCAACTCCGAAACGCATCCCTCAGTCGCTACCTAGCTCGAACGCCAAAGACATCGTGCGAAGCGATTTCTCTGCAAGTTTTCGCGCGTGTTTCGGTGATCTCGCAGCGCAAAGTGTTATCGTTGCAATTAATCGAGTGGAACATGAATTCGATTATGGCTATACCAATGGAACTGCAACTGCAGTTGCATCAGCAGATGCTGTTCAGGCAACAACAACTCGCCCTTCGAAGACATAGGCCAGGTCAGTATCGTAGAGGTTTCCTTTTTATTTATCATATTTAAACGACGGAATAGACAAGAACGGGGTCCTATTTAAGTGGTCGCAGTGCGTGACGCCTCATCTTCGTTATGAATTTCATAATCAATTGAATGAATTTCAAATATTGTAATTATAACATTATCGCGATTAGAGTAACTCGACGGTAACGAGACGGGTACTATTTTACACGATCTCTCCAATTCGCCCAATTAAAGTCTCGCGAATCGCTTGAACGTCTCCGCTGCTCCGTGTTCTCCGATTTTCCCTGCTTCCCACGAGCCGGGGGGGAAGAAAAGAGCGGCAAGCCGCCTGTGAGAAGAGGGTGCGTATAATGCGCGCGACAAGTTGTCCGCGAAGGCGACACAGATCCGCGCGAGCTTCTCTTCGGGCCAAGATGAAAGGCGCCGACTTTCGGTCGAGCGGACAATCGTTATCTTGGTCTATAGAACGGCTCGGTGCACCGGCGTCCTCTCGGCGGGAAGAGAAAGAAGATGAAACCGATGCCCGCAATTATCCTAGCCGGGGCCCCCTTAATGCCTTCGACCGCAGAACCCGCGAGACAACAAGTGCATGGGGCGAATCGCTCATGCGGCCGAGCGTCGCCGCTAGCAAAAGGTGTTCTTCTCCGGCATTCGAGTTACCTCATCCGCGCAATTTCCTGTCCCTCCTTTTCGCTTGTCCGATCAGCGTCTAGGAGAACGGTTAGAATAACGATTTCAGGAGGAGACGCTACCGCTTTATTCCCTTTTTCCCCTTCTTTTTTTTTTTATGCGAACGGTTTACTTCGTTGCGAAAATATCAATCCTTCTGCTTTTCTTCTGGCGTCACGCTCCCGTAGACTCATGGGATTTCTGGTTAGATCAACTAACTAATCGATGTCCAATCTTTATTTTACCTTCGATCGGTGATTGTATGCTAAGAATTTGTTTGGCGTTTTACAGAGGATATCCCCACCCCCAACGCATGGACCATACCGAGTTTAGGCGGAGGACCTTCCCTGCCTGCGGACGTGAAGGTTGAATTGCAAAATCGTCAACTCTGGCAACAATTCCACTCGGAAACGACGGAAATGGTTATTACTAAGGTCGGCCGGTGAGTGAACGGATCATGAATTTCTTAAAAATGTTTTTCTTAATCATTTAACTATATTCACGTTTCAAACGCCCGTGACTAGATTGGAATTTCTAATTACTGAAACCTGAACGGAACAGCGTTATAACAAGCTTTTTTTTGTTCCCCGACATAAATTGTCGAGATTTCGTACCTTGAATTCCATCGAGGGTGGAACGAGCCGGCAGGCGCCATGCGACCACACCCTCTGTCGCTGTCGAAAACCCTTACCGTCTCCGGCTGAAAAAAAATGTGGCCCGTCCCTGAATTGTTTCCACGGTCGTCACGGTGTCATAGTCCTCTCTTGTTAACTAACGTTTCGTCCTTTGCTTGCCATATTTCCAAACGCCGAACTATATACACAGTCCAATTCTCATGCAATCCAGTATTTAATACAAAATATTCGTTTCCATTGTACTCCACTATTCCAAGCTTACTTATTACGAATGGGTCGTACTAAACTTATTCAGTCAAATCTACCCTACGCGTGTTTCATTGGAAGAATCATTACTTCCATGCAATTATTGCGCAAAGTGTCGGGCGCTAAAATCTCTTCAACACCCATTATCATTATCATTCACGAACGATGAGTCAAAAGTCTTTGCTGCGCGTCAGCCAACGCGGGTCACGGCGGGATGCCTTTAACGAGGGATGCGTTCAAGCGACGACAGGCTGATTAGTTTCACGGAAGGTGGTCGAGAACGGTCGTAAAAGTAAGGTCGTGACGACGTGTCCGGCGTTTATCGACGCCACCGATCTCCGAATCATTTTACGAAGGTAGACAGATTTCGCGGGGAAAGTCGCACGGAGACCGGGCGGATGCAGGACGAATCACGACTTCCTCTGCCGTATACTCATGGCCGGAAACGATCGAGCTACCGGTCGCATCTTTTTAGATACGCGGCCGGTAGCTATCTAGAGTGTAGACGATTACCGAGAATTTCGCGTTGTCTCTCGCGCTAGATAGCTTCGTTTCTATCCGAACGCGGAAACCAAAGGGGAGGGTAAACGCCAACGTGGCCGGAGAGCATGACACGAGATTCCTCAGAGGTTTCGTAACTTCCGCTCGATCTGGAGCGCTTACCGATTACGAAGTACAATTAAGTTACAATTTGCAGGGGAGATTCGCTTGAATAATTACTAAACGTGCCATATATGTATCTCAAGGGATACTATATTATATTGAAACTTTCTAAAGAATGACAAAGGCTTTTCCAGAAGTAGAAATAAGAAGAAAATGTTATTTGAAGTTCAGTTAGAAACGCTTTATAACAAAGTTATTAATCAAACGAAACTGAATTTGGTAACGGCGGATTTTACTTCGCGGAATAAGAATTAATAACTCAGTTATTGAAATGACACAAAATGATCAGGAAATTCGTGCTGTAATAAGTTCCATAAGGCATCGATGTCAAGATTATATTCGCGTCCAAGGACGACATTCTCAGATGATAGTATAAACACGTTCGGCCTTTCATGTTCTGCGAAGATCCGCCGTTACCAAATTCAATTTCGTTTAATAACTTTGTAATAAAGCGTTTCTAGTCGAACTTCAAACAACATCTTTTTCTTATTTCCACTTTTAAAATATGCTCTCGTAGCTTGGCCGGAAAAACCCGGGACATTCTGTACAAGACTCCTGTAATCTCTACGTTGCGCAGTAATTTCTTAAATTTCAATCGTACAAGCAGCATACCTGTACAGCAACACTATCTTTTCAACGGTGGATACTCTCGCACCTTTCTCTTGTTAAGAAAGACCTCGACGTTAAGATTTCTTTGGTCGATACCAACCGGAGTAACGAGTTCGCATCGGCGAATTCGTGGGCGGTCCAGGTTCTACAATAGTTAGAAAGGTGTTTGTCCGGCCGCGTATCCGTGTCCTTCCGGACCCGCGGCGATTTCCTCCGTTGCGAGAACAGCACCACGTGCTAACCACGTGCCAACCACGTGCGTCCTGTTGCAGGATTTCGCGCGTGTGCACCGATATAATCAATATTCCGCGACACGATCGACTCTCCTTTTGTACGCTTCACGTTCTTTCTGTTCTCGCTTCGTGCTCCGTGTTCGCCGCTGGTTCCCGTCGCCTACCCCCCGTGTTTTCTGGCTGTTAAAGTCTTTGCGTCAGAGCCGGCTGGAACGGAGCAGAAAATGTGCGTACCAGAAGCGCGATTTCGAGCTACCACTCGTTTTCGCTTCCTCCCCTTTGCCCGTGCAACAAGGGACCTTGTTCTTCCGAGGCGGAGATAATTAATTACACGTTTCGCCTCTTACCGATCCGCGTCGAGCGTCTTTGTAGTTTTACGAGTTTACGCTACTTGTCGGGGTTCAAAGACTGCTGCATGGAAGAAAAAAAAAACGAAATTCGGGAAGCATTGTTTTCCGCGCCGAAGGAAGTGGAATAACGAAGATACTTGATATTTCTTCGATTCCCTTCTTGCGCGTTTCGAGTTCGCAGTTCAGCCGTCGAGCACATTTAGAATCGAATTAACGATAGCTACCTGTGAAAATGTATTTATAATCCGAGCCATCCCTCGTAACTGGTCTTTGCAACAAGTCTATCACGCCACGTGACTTTCGACCCGCCTAATCTAAATACATACGCGAGATGAAAGGAAAGCGAGACGCGTGCTGCCGTCCTGCACGCGTTGCTCTATCGCGCTATTAAGAGCATTTTATCTGGTCGCTCGATAATCTCGAGAGGCTTTTTAAAAGGACCAGACGCTCGGATCATCGGCGCACGGATCCTCCAGCTTCCAGCAGCCGTCGCGACGGTGTAATCCCTCCACTTACAAGGGCGCCACTTTTAGTGGACTCGATCGCTGCGCGATCCTTGGTTCCTCATCTCACGCGAGAAAATGACCAAATCGTGGATCGGGATTTTGCTGGAATTTGGAAATACCGATAAGATAATTCGCTTGGACTTTCCACTGTTAATTACTCTTCCAGCAGTACGCGGACCCAAGGTGTCTTACGCAATATAGCTTTAAGAAGGATTACGATTGCCCGTGATTTTGCGTTTCCGGTCTCGGATATGCTCCAAAGGAGAAACGCGAGAAGCGCGCACGTTGGTTTTTCCACTGCTAATTACGCCCGTCACTTAAGATACGTATCTCTCGTGGACTTAACTTCTAAATGCGGAAATGTCAGGTACCCCCTTAATCGTGGGCTTCGGCAAACCCTTTACGGGTTTAACGCCCAAGCGCTCTTACCGATCCTCGCGATACACGATCATACGCGTAAGTCTAATCGCGACTCCAAAAGGGGGCTACACGAACAGTTGCCCAAAGTTTCCTTGCGACTCTTTAGCGGAGAGAAGTGGAGTGAATCGTTAAAAATATTGAAAATTTCCATCTTGTCCCACTTTGATGTGTCGGTGCATGGGCAAAGTGACGGTGGAAAATCCGCAATTAGGTATGCAAACGGGCCCGAACCACTGAGCGATTGACCTTTGGTGGTTTACTTATGGGATTATCCGCGAGTTTGAAATGTTTACACGAGAGAGGGGAAACTTACTGTCGGGATCGAAAGATAGCGGCCGGTGATGCCCTTAAAGAGTCACAGGAAGATAACCGCAGTTCTTGGTCGTTGGTTCGGCGACGCCCACTCGTCGCCGCAACCGGCACGTTAATGACGGGGAATTCTCTGCCCCTTCGTTCTCCTAGTTTGCTCATACTACCTGTGCGCAAAGAGCACACTTCTCGAGGGGCTGAAATGTTCAGCGCTTTCTCAAACATTTGCTGTCCCGAGACAGGAACGACTTTGAACGTTTCTCCTGAACGAATGAAATCTGCATCGTTCGTACTTGATGCGTTAACGCTCCAGGAATAAGAGTGGGACCATTCTATGCTTTTCAAGCAATAACCATTTACCAGCGCGTCAGTAGAAAAATGATGATAAGGATCCATGTTAGCTCCGATTTCAGGGATTAAATTTTTTTGTTAAAGCGGAAGAATTAAATCAAAGTGTATGATCTCTTTGCAGACGTATGTTCCCGTCGATTCAGCTCACCGTCTCGGGATTAGAGCGTCGTGCACGTTATTGCGTCCTCCTCGAAGTGGAGCCGGCGTCCGATCGTCGTCACAAGTACGTCGGCGGCAGTGGCGGCGTCGAGAAATCCTGTGGGAACGCGAGAGGCTGGACATCCGCTGGCCCAGCTGAGCCTCAGCCACGAATCGAACGAAGAATTTACCTGCATCCGGACAGTCCGGCGACCGGTGCACACTGGATGCAGCATCCACTTAGCTTCAACAAACTCAAGCTGACCAACAACGCCGTGGACCCTAGAAACAACGTGAGTGCTTTTCTATTTTATCAAATACATTCAAATAAACAGACTTCCAACTACTTTAAGCCAGAGTAAACCCTTCGGATGTGAGCTTGATTTTAAACAGAGTATCTCCAGGGTACGTCTTCTTCGATTCCCTTTAATTCCACAGAAAGTCGGAAGCTTCAGCATTCCGACAATTTGTTCGAGGAAAATACGTTTCCTCGTTTTCGCTGGAAACATGTCGATTCTCGCACTGGTTCATTTATCTTGGATTAAAAAGGGTGTCACACGAGAGGTCTTACTCGGAAAGGGAAGCGATTCACTGGGGAACGGTAGCGGCGTTCCATTTATCTAGATGCTCCATGTTTGGACAGGCTAGCATGTCCTTAAATACTTCTTCCTCCTACGCGTGACTCTGGTTTCGACATACGTTTCTCTTCCTTGCTCGAAGCCGTAATGCGGGAGGTCGCCACACACGGGCCCACCCTCTTAGCTGTTTTCACTTCCGATTAGGCCCTACTTGAAGGAAAAGGAACCTCCAGTTAGGGGATACCGAGCGATACTACGACTTCCATCAATTACCTCCTAACTTTCCCTTCTTTTTTTCTCACAGAGCAGAAGATGATAGCCTACCATTTATTTTTCTTAAACGGGCCACTCGGATGTTTTTGTCATTCTATCCGTGCGACAGAGAAACTAATGTTTCATTGGCAAACGCTTATCTACATTCAATTCGTGTCCATGCGAAAATTCCTTTTTTTTTTTGCAATCCGGTACACCTGTATTTGACTCGAGTCGAGGTACATCTACCTTTCTTAACGGGTTAGGTGGGCCAAGTGAACGCGGTACCCCGTTAATCGACCAAGGTGAGCAAACTCGGTTTCCCCTCCGGCGCACGGGAGCAGGGGTCGGGATTGAAATTTGTGGACGGAACGTAGGTACCTTCCGGAGAGGCTTAAGCTACTCAAGACCCGGGGTACGTCGGCTACGGCCGGCCTCCGTGAAGAAGGGAGATTAACACGGTCCGCGACACCCTGTAATCGATATACCTTCTTTTCTCCCGGCGAGTGGGTTTTGTTTACACCCTGACAGGGCGAGTCCCAGCAGCTGGCTTGCACCTTTTGCCAGTTCTTTCAATTTTTCACCAATATCCTCGAAACCGTTTCCGCGGATCTGCGTCTCCCCGTGTATACCTGAACGGTGATTATTATTAAAACGAGAGAGACCCCCTCCTTAAGTATAGATTTTCCTCGATTTCCGCGAACTCTTCCCGCAATGCTCCGTGCCTGTTTGTCTCATCAGCATATCGTTTTATTTTATTAATTTATTCGACGGATTTATTGTTGCGCGAACCCGTTGGAGGATTTTTCCATCCTTCACGCGTTTAGATTGATTTAAAGTGTCGTTTAACGAGGAAGGCCGAGTAATGAAAGTTCTATCGCGCAGCGGATTTTCAAGCCGAGGGCGTCTGATTCCGGGAAAGTTGAAGGGCCAGTCTGGTTTTGAAGAATCGTGCCTGTCCCCGCCGGTCGTCGGGCGTCCTTGGCGAGGCGCCGACTTATCTCGACGAAGCGGCGCCCTTCAAGCCGATTCTTCAAACTAATTACGAATTTAATAAAATTCTCTCTGTCTTATGCCGGCCTTTATCCTCCTCGAGAAAAAAAGAATCCTTGTCAGGTTCTGTCTACTGTGAAACGCTGAAGAGATCAACTAGTTTACTTCGAAAGGACGAATCATTTTCAAACGATATAAAACGCAGTACAAAACATCATTTATGAATTCTGTAATTTTTCCACTTACAGGTTGTCTTGACATCCATGCACAAGTACAACCCGCGAATCTGGATAGTTCGTTGCGATGACGCGTCGAGATTGAGCGATCTATACTCTCATCCAGCGTCATCGTTCAAATTCAGCGAAACAGAATTCATCGCAGTGACCGCTTATCAGGTAAAATATTTCAGATTCGGAATTTCGAACGGCTATTCTAAGGACCTACGATTCTACGATGAGAATTCGCATCGATCAACACGGTTCATCTAACAGAACTTGCCCATTCCCTCCGTTTCAGAACGAAAACATCACGAAGCTGAAGATCGACAACAACCCCTTCGCGAAGGGGTTCCGGGAGACCGGTCAATCCCGATGCAAAAGGAAGTTGCCGGCGGATGCGGAAAGAAGCAGCGGCATCGACGACGAGGACGAAAACGCGTCTTCCGAATCGGAATCGAACAGATCAACGGGCCACTTGGACGTCGTCGCTCAGAGGCCAAAGACGGCCTCCAGCGAGACCGGAAGTCTGGACGATAGCGGTGTCAGTAGCTGCGGGGGCATCAGTCCGCCCTTGCCTTCGACGATTCATCAAGATTCACCGTCCAGAGACGCGGACCGCGACGCACAGCCGAGATTGCACAGGCCGTGGGTCGACTCGAGTTCCGCTTCCTCCTCGTCGTCGGCGTCGTCCTCGGGTCTGCCCCCCGGCTATAGCGACTTCAACCTCTCCGCGTACTACTTCCGATTGCTCCACCCCACCTTCCCAATGCAGCCAAATTTCACCAAGTATTACCGTACCAGCCGATGAGGCATTTCTCGACGTTTCGTTAGAGAAAGTTCTGGCTATAGATTAATTTGTTCAACGAATGGCAGTGTCCTGTGTGAGTGAAAGTGTGCCTGTTTTTATGCGTGTTCAGCGCTGTACCAAAGATTTCGCAAGCGTAGAAACGACGAAGGGCCGAGTTCTGTGAAAAAATTCATGAAAGATCGTAGGATAAGAGTATGTGTATATCTTGCAATTCTTTTTGGAAATGTTTTATAGATCGAACACTTCTGGCAGGTGTACAAATTATTGCGAACAGCAAAGAATGTCTTTCTCGATTATAAAAGAAACGGGGGTGCGTTTGAACTCTCATCTCTGTTATCGTTTGGGCCAAAGATCTTACAAACAAATGTTTGACTGATTTCAAAGTATCCTTGCTCTTGATACACGTTAATTCCATGAAATCTCGTAAAATATAGATTAACGAGGAAACTTTTATGATAGAATAGCAGCGACGATTAAAAAGCATTTATGTTTTTTTTTTTTTAATAAAACACAAACTAGAAATAAGTGGCTAGATTCTTCGATGTAAATAAGTACAAATCTGGTGCCTTACGAATGAAATGTAATTATTATTATCGTTACTAAGGATACGTAGTTCCTTGACGCGCGATCCAATTGCAAGAAGCAATTAAGCAAGGGAGAATAGTGTCTGCCAGTATTATGCGCGCTGTATTATCTGTTACATAGACCTTAATTAAACACACGCGTCTATTTTCTACACATGTTTTTCCATAAATTTTATATATCGCGCTCCATGGAATATTAAGATATCTTTATCGATAATGCTGTTACTTAAGATACATATGTAGTTTAAGGAAATCGACCATTTTTCTACCGTGCGTTATCGTTGCAATAAATTACCCTTTAAAAAAAATCTGTTGTCTCAATTTCACCCCGTCGATCTGTCTAAAAAGAAAAATGGAAACGAAGAAGAAGAAGAACGGTGAAAGTATTTGATTAGTGCTGGTAAGATTTCTGCACTTATCGCGCAGAAGAGCGCGTGAAGCAAGATGGCCCGGGGTAAATCCATTAGTGTTAAACCCCGCAGATAAGAATGTCCTTCGGGGCAAAGATAATTTGATATTAAGCAAATTTCGAAAACCACTGTTCTCAAGAGGTGGCGGCCTGCAGAGGCACAGGTTCCCGTTGTCGAGGAGCATGTCGCGTCTACGCGTCGCCTCCCTAAGGACCCCGGCCGGCTACCAGTATCGATGTCTCCCGAGACACTTTTGAATCGGCAGGGCGCCGGTTTGTCGGCTACTCGACAATGTCTGGATTCGTCGACATGCTTCCGTGCAACGTCAGCCCCATTTAATGCTCCCTGTTTCTCTCACAGTCCGAACGATTACTTACAATCACAATGGCAATCGCGATGGCCCCGACTACACTTACAGATCTGACGGATCGCGAGTTTCTGGAGCACTTTGGGAACGCGATGTGGGCAGCGTACAGCAGAAGCTGCTGGTCGGAAGTTGGGCAAGGAAAAAAAAAGTGAACTGCTCCCAAGTGCTTCCTCATGGATCTGTTTCGTTACGCAGGATGTCGCGTACCTGCTGGCACAACCGCACAGGGACTGATTCCACGTGGAAAACACATAGAATCAAATGTTCTTCATTTGAGACTAGGCTTTAGAAAATAGTCGACTTGAAAGATCTGCGCGATGCATCTCGGCCAAGCCTCGACTCAACGGATTTCAACGTGAAAAACATATAGTATAGAATCAAATGTTTTTCATTTGAGTCTACGCTTTAGAGAATAGTCGACTTGAAAGATCTGCGCGATGCATCTCGGCCAAGCCTCGACTCAACGGATTTCAATTGTAGACTGTCTGTATCCTTGAAAAACCGCTGGCGTAATTTTAAATATCCTCGGTGTTTTCATTTCTTTCAGTTACCATTTGCTTTACTTTTGCCCTTGCCGAACGGAGCTCTCGGGCTCTATCATCCCTACCGATGCGAGAGGATGTCGTATAGTAATCGAGCGTATACGGATATCATTCCTTGCGTTCATATAAATTAGCATAAAAATATTAAGACGGTTTATTAACATGAACAAAAACATCGAAACCGTTCCAGACTTGTATACATACGTGTGGCATAGAAGGGTACAAGGAGCTTCAGGAAGTTAGCAACTTCAAAATGTTTGCTTTTGTATATCATTTGTTTAATATGTTACTTCTTCGGCCTGAGATATTGGGACGCAGCCTAGGTTTATCCGAAATAACAAATTTATTACGGTACGTTCATTTAGTTACCGTAATATATTAAATATTATAATATTCTACAGTTGATTTAAAACCATGAAGTCCCTTTCTATTGCATGTGCAGATTCTCTACAAAGTTATCGTTTGTTATTCTCATAACATTCTATTTCGTTTATTTACCATTTATTAGGTATACAAGTCGCAACTAGTACTTTGCAAATTACAATTGCACTTTCAGTGTCTGTCGTATGACATAATTTCGTTGTGACATCGCTTATCAATATTTAGCGGCACGATACCAATCCGATAATCAATTGCGCAACGGCACTTGACGGGGAAGGATCGAAAGACGGCCGTCCCACTCGCTTGGACATTGTCATGCATATATTTATAGAGGTTCAGTAGAGCAGTTAACGGGATTGATCGGTCGGTAGATCACGAACGCGAGATTTTTCCGGACGATGCGTACTGTGACTGAATACCCAATCGTGTTCCGGAAACGGACTGCACGCGTCGCGGTACCGTACGAAGATCCACTTGTATATGTCGATCGCTCAGGTAGCTTGCGTTCGATCTATTTGGATACCCTTTACGCTTGATTAATTTCGAGCTAATGTCATATTACAGCTGGCAGCGTGAAGTGGTTTTACCACTTTCGATTGGGACAAAGCCGGACTCAGATATGGAATCGTTTCAATGCCCTTTCTTCACTCGTTACGCGATGACACAATTTTCCAATTTCTGTTTTATCGAGCTTTTATAAAACGTACAAATGCCCTCGTATACTTACAAAGAATGCTATAAAACGAACCGGAAGTCTTTCGTATCAATGAAACCTCACTGAGACCTTTTAATAAACACAAGGACGAAAACAAGAAATAACAATCTCTTCGCGATCATATTTACACATAATTCTACACCTATGTCCATCAAATTACCACCGCTACCTCAGCATCTGATATTATTCTCCTCGCTCTCTATGTACAATCTTCCACCCTACCCGGAAAACTTACCCCCCGAATTTTCCCTTACAATGTGACTTGATTATCCTCCGGCACGCAGCATCTCTCATCGCCGTGGCCGTTTCCGTATTTAGGACAATACGGGGGATGCTTGCTGGTGTAGCAGAAGGACCCCCTAGTCCCGGTCGGCGTGTGCTGTCCCATCGAAACGTATTCGCCAGCCCTGGGGGCGATCCTGGGACCGGAAGGACACCTTCTCGAGCACGGCTCGGCCATAGTTTGTTTCCCGGCGTTGTCGATGCTCTGCGCCATATAACAAACGGCCCAGACGTGACTGCACAGATGATAATTGGGCCTGCCCTCGCAGAACGGCTGCACTTTGCCCCCGTTCACGCAGAAATCCACGTGCCCCATGCGACCGCTCTCTCCGTAATATCCTGCGTTCGTGTGAATCACCTGGACGAAGTCTGCGTCACCGCTGTCCAGACGGTTCACGAATCCCGGGCGCAGGAGCGGCCTGGCCGGGTCTAAACCGATTATTCGGTGCATCCTGAAGAGCAAGAAGTTCGCCATAATGCCACAGATGTGGGCGCCCAACGAGTGTCCCACGCAGGTCGTCCTCGAGACGGGCAGGCCCAGGTTTCGTAAGGTGGTCAAGGTGCCTGCCAGACACCGCGCCACGGGACGAAGGTTTGATACAGCTGCTGGGTAGCAGGGTGCCGAGCACAGAGCACCCCAATCTACTAGGAACACGTTGTAGCTGCCGTTCCGTAGATAGGCGTCGCGTAGCACAGATATAGGGAGGGTGTCATCGCCGCCTGAAAAGAGTGAAATGAGAAATACGGATTCGCGGGGATTGGCGGAGTGTTTATGCACCTGCGTAACCGTGAATAAGGAGGACGTTCTCTTTGATCGGATCGTAATCCTGGCGAAGCCAGTCGGACACCCTTGAATCGAGTTCCCTTCTCGTACGATTTCCTGTATAAAGGAGCACTCGGACATCCGGATCCGGGCAGGAATCTTTATCGTGCCCTCTCCTCCACACGCAATTCTCCCTGTTAAACTGTGCCGCGACACCATTCTGAATCGCTTCCTGTATCGGTCCGATCGGTTCTCTTCTCGCGATCGCTGGAACCACGAGGAAGAGGAACAAGAACGACAAGGATGATCTTGATGCCGACACGAGCATGTCTCCGCGGCGATACGCGAACTGATCGTATGCACGATGATTCTTCAAGTGCCGCTTTGTGTCCCACGTCGAGCTCCCACCTTTTTCACCTGTGTCAACGATAGAATTGGGATACCTCTTAGCCGGAAGAAGGGGAAGAGATCTTCTTCCCGAAGGGGATTATTGGCTGGACAAAAAGGAAGATAAACGTAACAACAAGGAAACCGATATCCCCCTATGTGTTTTCCCAGCATTAACTTCAAGTACGGAGAGGATTACATCACGTTGTAATAGTTATTTACGATGATATTGCGGAATCAAGGAAGGAACGGATGATGAATTTAAAAAAACAGACTAATGGAGAAACTGGTTCCCTTGAGGTAGTGATATACGTTTAATAAAACGTGTTAATAGGATTATTATTAATAACATGATTGAAATAATTCATACGTGGTGTTGCTATGTAAAGGAACGCTGGTACGTTTCAATTCATCGATTTTTACATGTGTAGATTGCATGTTCCAATTCGAATCGCGTATCTCTTCCACCTTTCGCTCCTTGAGCTACTAAAGTTTCCTAGAGCGTGCTGGTGGTGCATACGCATGCGTCATTAAACATTTGCTGACATCGTGTACGTGGCGTCATCTCGTGTTTGGTTCCGGCCGAAATGTCGTATATCGACATTCTGGGGACGTCGTTGGTTAGTAATGACACTGAACTCTAGATGACGCCACGTACACGATTTCGGCACTTCGGGAACGACGTCCTCAGAATGCTGATTTTCGACGTTTCGATCGAAGCTAAACGCGAGATGGCGCCACGTACACGATTTCGGGAACGTTTCCAGGAATCTCTCGGAATATGATTTTACAGAATCTCTCGCGGTTTATGTCGCCAATTTATGTATCAAGAGAACATAATATGCGAGAAGATATTTCTCGAAACATAATTTTTACCGAATTCCTCTTATCGAAATTGCCAAAATGTATGCTCATGATATTGTCGTACTCGACATGACCGACCATTTACTTGTACCGCTTATGATTGACTTATACTACTTAAATTACACTAAAATTATATTAAGCTATACTGATTACATTTATATTTGCATTAAAAATTTATACAAGTGGCAACTTTAGGATGTATTATAAGTGAATTTATAAGAATAGTTAATAAGTAATAGTTTTTAGTTTCTAAAACATTTTTGTAGCATATTTGAATGCATACCGTTATTATTATTATTATTGAAATTTTCATTGTTATTTAATTATAAGATGTATTGTAAAGTACTTTATTAGAATAATCTATAAGAAGTAGTAGTTTAAGCTTCAATATTATCAACTTTGTAATTCGTACACTATTGCAATTTTTCAATAAATTTTCTCAAAAGGAAAGCAAGTGGTTTCATTTTCTTAACACCTATCCACTCCTAATAATTTAAGTCAGAGATAAGTGCTGGAAACTGATGTCACGTTTCAGGGATCCCCGATAAAATTGAAGTTCTCGGAATTTCCTGGAGAATGACGTCAAATTCCAGGAATTAATGAAACAGCGTACTTTTACAACTTTGTTGCGTCAAAAAAAATCGAGTTCTACTTTGCAAAAACACCTTTTGGCAACATTGTTGCTAACTGCGTACTAAAGATATAACATTGCCTTTCGTTTATTCTTCCTTTATTACTATCCTTCCAAAGAAAAATATACATGATACTGAAAGTAACAGCTTGACACGTGTACGGACAAATAGAATGCAAACGTTACCTAACATATTTATAGGAAAAGAGAACGATGTCCATACGGACGTACTTATCATTGACTCGTACTACTTATCTCGCAACGCAGAGTTCTCACTTCATCACTTCAAACTAGTAACAATCAATTTGCTGTATAATATATAATGTAGTATCATTGTCATTTACAAGGTATTTTGAGCAACAAGAATGTACGCATACGATACTTATAAATTCGATAGACATCCAGAATAACGCGCTGTTCTTTCCGCCCTACTCGATACTCGGTGAAGACGAAGTTTTTAGAAAAACGACCGACAAACCCGCAAGATCCTAGCGCGCGTTACAAATGTATTATTCGAAATAGAGATTCATTCACTGTTACTCGCTTGTAACGTTATACAAATCCGAAGCCTCTCGTTAATGGTAAGTATCTAAAAAATTTCGTGTAAAACTTGAACAGGAGCAGGCTCGTGGCAAACTTACCATCCCCGACTCGCTTTTTACGTTCTCGGTAGCACCCTCCCCGGTGTTCCCCCCCTCAGTCGTAGTAACTTCCATAGAAGGAGGTGAAGGCCGTGTCAGAGCTGACGCTCGGCGGCAAGCTCGTCGCGTCCGCCGGCTCCTTCTCGCTGCCAACGGTGGATGCCCTAACGTCCAGGGCGCCGCACACCCCGGACATCCCTGAACTCGTGGCCATTTCCACTTCACCGACGTCCGGGTGAGACATGTGTCTTAAAATGACGTCACTTTAATTCACCGTCAATCGTTCGTTAATTTCTTGTCAGGACCATTGACGAAACAAAAGTTGAATAAAAAAAGAAAACTGAATTGTTTCATTTTAACCAACATCCCCCCCAAAACGCTGGCGTCGCTAAACTCTTACGGTTCACTAATTAAAACCGGTCGTACCGTATCGTAAATTGGCGTCGGAACGTTACCTGTAATCCGGAGCACACGGTTCAACGTGCTGCCTTCGCGAGCTCGACGACATCGGTGTTCTCTTTATCGCGTAGACGTATATGCCCATCATCGTGAGGGTGTACGAGACGAAATACAATACGTGAAACTGGAACAGATGGACGGAGTCTTAGCAGCGAACGCGGGTGTGCATCGTCTGTCGTTCAAGGTTCACCCAAAACAGACAGCTTTCGATTCGCGGAAAACACAGTCTCGAATGTAACATTGGCGTCGTGTCGTTGTTCGTTTAAATTACTTTCGGGAAAACGACGAGCGATCTACCTTGTATTGATGCACCAGCATGCCGGACAGAACGTTGAAAGAATCCGCGGTAAGCAGGGACAGTTGCAGTGCCGTTGCGCCGGACTCGAACAGTATAACAGGCACGAGCGAGAAGAAGACGAATTGCGTGATGCAGTAAACCACCAGGAAAGTGATCACCGGCGCGTTGTTCCATTGGAAGGATTCCAATTTCAGGCTCTCCAGCACGGCTCTGGAACAGCGATACCATCCGCAACGATTAAGCCCTGTCGCGATCATCTTCGTTTCGTTTACTCACGTTTGCATGCAGCACAGTATCGTGCCAAAGAAACCGATCATGCCTAGATACTCGATGATGTCGACCGTCTTAACGACCAGCTCTTGCAGCACCGTCGTTATCGAGAACAATACCGCACCACCGAGGCACAGCATGTCGCCGACAAGCTGATTCTTTCCTTTCAACAGATAATCGAAATAGTATCAACCGAGATCAGAAAATGTCGATTCGTCGCTTCCTTAATTCGAACCACGAATTATCTCGTAATCATAGCGGCTTTGTCAATCACCTGTGGATGCGGGATCTTTATTGTCCTCGATCCCGGCCCAGACCAGACACCCTACGCCCATCAGACAGACGGACACGCCGACGATGTGTACCATTCTGTACCTCACCCCCAGAACCAAACACGATAATGCCAGCGCGACCGGTATTGCTACGCAATCGAGCAGCTGAAACAGAGATACGCCCCCGGTTAATCATCCTCTGCGTCGTTCAGAGCTCGACCGGCAACGGACGACAATGGCAAAGTTCGATGCTCGCGTCTCGTTCGATTAAGAATAACCGTAAAAGGGGTGAGCGCGTACGGGCTCTACCACGACCCGCTATTTCCTCTCGGCGGTGGTAGGTAGTGTGCAGGTATTTACCCGATACAATGGTTGCCCCGTACCATTCATCGCGACCACGGGTACTACTTTGATCGACGATTAAACTACGACCGCTCCACGAACGGACGCGTATATATTGCACGGTGCAACGCGTTGTAAAGTGCGGCGCACCGCTTCTATAGCACTTTATCGTGCCGAAGGAATAAAGCATTTCAATTTTCAATACATCTTTGTCCGTGGTTCCGCGAGCGTTTCGTATGCGAGAGACTTGCAGAATTTCTAAGGAAACCGAAGGAAAGGCAACACAACTCGAGACGCGTTGCAATTTCATTGCTATGAAAGAAATTAAGAGGCAAGAAAGAAAAAAGATATTAATCGAGCGAAAAGAGATGGTATAATAAATTCTTTACCATCGTTTTCTCTACTTCGGACGTGCTGAAACGGGAATGATTAACGGCCGGCTGAATGTACGCTGGATGAAAACGCGGGGTAGTTTACAGGTAAAAAGGGGCAACGATGAATTCCCTCGTGACATCATTAGCGCGTACCTGTATGCTAGCTAGGCTGGTGAATTGATGCGAGGATGTTATAAGTGTGCATGCTTCAACGTCAATGAGTGCCAGCAGCAAGTACCTCCAGCCGCGGGCTTTTATCACTGAAAATAGGCCGTTCCCTACCCCCCTGCACGACATCCAGGTTGTGTATACAAGGCACATCATAACGTAATGCGGAAGATTTTGTCCTAGCCGACAGGAAACATTTTTATGGCTCGTAATGTGATAATAAACTGGGTTCGAACGCCACTCCTATTTGTTTGATATCATCCTTTATACGGGCGATCGTTCATTAAAGACTCACCGGTGGGAAGCGCGAGACGATACTCGGTGTTGATGTGATGATTCGCCAACGTCATGAAGCACAGCACCAGGGACAAGAATTGTCCCATTATTATCGCTCTCCATACCGACCTACGGACATACGAAGAGACATAAACGATCATTCTAATTATCCAAGAATATTCGAACCACATTTATCTGGGACGAAGTTCCGTTCGAATGATAAATCAAAGCCGCGACACACCGGCCGATCACCGAATCCAGAACATTGTTTTCTCTTCCGCGAACGATGCACAAGCAGATCCGTGGCAAATACCCGCCACTTTTATTCACAAACTCCCCTCCTTCAGCCGGCACCAGCGTTTCGCCTCCGATTCGAGGGTGTATCTACCTTTGCTTTCCCCACCCTCGATTACGCTTCTCGTTCGGGATAATTGTTCTTCATTTACGTACCACTGTCCCAGCTCCGAGATGTAATTTTCGATCTTGTCGCAGACCCCGTTCCCGGGCTGCATCGCTGAATTTTCGCCGCAGCGACGATCGCCCGCTGACACTCCCATGCCATGGTGCATTTTCACCCCTTGGCTATCAACCACCGGCGCTGGAGAATGGGCGCCTGCGCGACCCTCCTTCCCTCCAGCAGTCCTCTACAACGGTGGTCCATTGTTTTTCGTTTTGCAAAGTAGACGGGAAACAGTCGGGGATGCTTTATTCGCTCCTTTTCCGGCTTTGCGCCGATTGCGTTTCGATAGCTGGAAGCAGGAAGATCCACCCCTTTCGGATCCCGGTCGCGGGATGGATCGATCGTTCAAGATCGACGGCTACTCTGAATTATTTCTCTTGAACAATACTGCTGGACTGGATTGCAATATATCTGGTTTGTAAATGTTTAAGGATACAACGAATGACGGGGCTCACGTATCGCAGCTGAAAGTAAGGAAATGGAAACGAAGTAAAGAAGTATGTCTTTCTTTATTCTCAGGTAATCTTGTCGCAGATCGTTATTTACAACGTATTGACATCTTTGATTACATCGCGAGTTCAGTCGTCAAGAATAATTTTTAAAAAGTGCTCACGTAGCCACAGAGAGCTCCGCGTTCGATACAAACCTTAACACACATCTTCAACTTACGTAATATCTGTCTCGTAATGTCAAACATCACGTTAACGAATAAAATCTTCACGCGCGAATTGTGTTCGCTCGACGTATGAAAAGGAAGGCAATCGTAACCGTTACATGATAATGTATGTAGATTTGTGCAGTCGGTTCCCTTTGCCAATGAATAAGAACAGTGTTGCAAATTTTCTAGCCAAGGAGGAAGCTGTTGATTACGCGATATCCAGCCACCTTTGCGATCGGAAAGATATTTTCCCAGTCTTCCAGCTAGATACGCTCGTATTCTCGATGCGAACGTTTAACCGACAGACGAGTTTCCTCTTACGCGTAGAATTCGTATAATTCCTAATTAATTCATTCATCGCATGAAACTCGGAACAAGTGTCGAGTGTGAAAGGTACACGCGCGTCCAACACTCTGATCAATTTACCTATCAACATACGTTCCAGAGTGTGGTAATGCTGAAAAATTCATGTCTTACATTATCGAATGTTGTTACCGAAGGACTATGATTATCGAAGACGTTTCACGAGAGATAATCCCCTCTGACAGAAGGAATTTGTTTTACTTCTTCTTGGCCTCTTCTTCTACAGCCTCGTTCTGTTTACGGAAGCAATCGCCCACTGGGAAGAAGTCCCAACACCTCTGCTGATACATATTCCAGACGTACGTTTCTTGACCGGTGTACTCGGTGTCTGGTTTGTTGATTAAGTGCATGAGGAAGAACCTGTTACGATTAACACGGATTAAAACATTTGTTTACTTGGTCTTCCTCATGTTTACCAAAATGAAAAAGGCTGCTCCGATGGCTTACATATAATTAGCGAGATTATGCTCCTGTTGCACGTGCGTATCGAACCCGTGAGGAACCGTATCGAAGTACTCCTTGCCTAAGCCGCATATGAAGCAGTTGCTCTCCATGTTCGTCTTCACGTTCTCGAGCTGGTCACGGAGCTCACCGAACGCGTCGATGATCAAACCTGAAGCGAAGCAAAGCGATCGTGATCGTGTCGGTGATCCGTAAAGATAGGTACGATTGAAGTCGTTCGGATCCGCTTGCGACTCACCTTGAATGATGGCCAGCAGAATGACGATGACGAAGAAGAAGAAAGTGATGTCGAACATGATACGGTAGACTTCGTAGTCGTCGCCATCGGGTTCGCCGATTTCGTCACCGATTCCACCACCAGCTCTAACACCTTTGTACAGATGGAACACGAAGCACTGAAACGGGAACGCCAATAAAATTATTCATCTTTCGTTTAAAGAGATTTTTCTAATAATTCGAAGCATTTGTCTGTGCCGTACAGTCAACATGTCGTGACACTTCTTGTCCACTTCGTCGTCCTCTTCCTGAATGTAGAACTTCCTGAAGAAGTTGAACGCTATCACTGTGTAAATGTAGACGACGATGGTTAACAGCATCACCGTCAACACCAGCTGCTTGCCGTTGTGCGTTACCGACTGCAAGATCGTTCTCAGCGTTTTGAAACCGACCGCGACGTCCAGCAAGTGGGCAGCGAAGAAGAAGTTGTTGTAGTTACCGAGGATGGAAAATGTAAAGTACCACAGACTGTACAGAAATGCCTGGAGGGGGAACGTTAACGTACTATTAACATATATAATTTTATTAAACATTAGCGATAATTGATAATCACCGATCATTGCTATCGGTCACTTACATTATCCGTGATCGTGACACCGGCCTTCCACACTTGGTACCTCCAATCGATATTTACAATGCTAAAAGAGATGGAAAGTCTTGTAGAGTGCTAAAGGGAAAAGTATTAGGAGGTAATTGGCGGTACAGTTTATTACTTACAAGTGGATCAAACCGGAGCCTTCCTCCTCTTGCTGACTGAACGAAGTCTTCTCCATGCCAAGCAAGTTGCTGATGTAATCGAAGTCATAGGTCTCGCTGTACTTCTGCCGAACTTTCTTCTTCACAAACTTGTCCCAATAGTTGACGGGGAACGTTTTCGCCGATATCACCATCTTGTCCCAGTGCGCCTTTATGTCGTCCTCCTCCGGCGCCTCGGCGATGTACAGACCGTCGAACTCTACCCGCCGAGCGATCTCCTTTTCCCGTTTGAAGATGGCCAGGGGCACCTGCGTCATTTTGTCACACGATGAACCGTTTCGTTTCACAGATAGGAGTGCCCGATGCTCGTACCTTCAAGTGATAGTAGGCAACCAGCATAGCAAGGGAGACGATCGCATGGAGAATAGCCATGAGCCGTATAACGTGCGCCATGTAATAGAAATCCTCTGCCACCTCGACGTATTCCAGAGCGTACGCGTCCTCCTCCTCTTCCGATTCGTTCTCACCGCTGCCGCTACCGATTTCTGCCCCGCTGCCGTTTCCCGAACCGGAAGCACCTTCGCCGGAGACCTCCGCCAGCATGTCCGCGATCTGTCCGCTACCTTCTTCGTCCCCGTCGTCGCCTAACGAGGAAACCTGTGGACAAATGAATTGCACACGGATTTGCAACGCGAACGATAGGACGTTGCGTAAGTATTATCGAGAGTAAGTGAAGAGTTCTGCACACCTTGTAGAATAGTAGCATAAAGTTGATACAGAATGCGAGGACCAGAGCCACGTATTTTAGATTGTAGAAGTTTCTGGCCAAGAAGGACACGATGCGATGCGTGTACTCCGAGAAATCGATGGAGGATGCCGAGGGTTCTGCCGTTGTTTCTTGCTTCGCTTCCGCTTCCACAGCAGCCATTGCCGCTTGCTGGGCGGCTGCTGCTTCCGCTGCGGCGGCTGCCTGGGCTCTAGCCTGTTCTCCACTGTTTGTAACCGTGAATATTATTATCAATCATGCTTGTATTATGTAAAAAAAAAAAGAATAAAGTTCGATATGCAACAGGGGCAGGATGTAATGGGAAATCAAATATAATCCTACCCTAACAAATCAGCCAAGGATACAGGCGGTTCCATGTCTCCACCTCCCTCAGCTCTAGCACCCTCTTCGCCAGCAGCTTCCTCCGGCGTGCTTTCACCCGTCTCTTCGATACTCGACTGCGGCGTGGAAGTTGCCGACTCGTGCGGGGCTATTTTAATTTGACCGCCCTCCTCCTTCGTTATATCCATTCCAAACGCTTGCACCTGTAACGGCGATGAACGTCAGGTGCATCGTTCGTGATTCAATAGTCAACGAATTAGATTTAAGAAGATTCGAATTACGACAATTAGTCGTCAACACCGCGTATCGTGTAACATTGACAGACCTGTAGATTCGATTCGTCCGGCGTTGGTGGCAAGGCCGGCAAATGCCTCGACGGTTTTTCCTCTTCCTCCTTCACCTCGACCACGGGCTCCTCTACGTGCGGCCCCTTCATCAACGCCAGCAGCAACCTCATGAAATACCGGATCACGCAGCCGACGCCGAAGCCAGAGTAATAGAACGCGTAGAAGATCATCTTGAAGAAGGCGATGAAGAGTTCCAGGAACGTCATCTGTTGCATCTCGGCGATCTTGTTCTTGATGTTGCTCGGGGAGAATATCGAGAAGAAGAAGTAAATACTGTCCTTGAACGTTTGGATGGCCCTTCTGATCGGATCCTTGTTTCTCTCCTCGTCGTCGTCCGTCATGTAGGTGTACGAAGACTCCCTGGCTTTCCCGATCCCTCCGCTTTCCTCCACGGCCATCAACGCGCTCGCGTGCTGCATCTCGAAGATCGCGTCCTCGCAGAAGTTGATGAAAGTCTCCAGCTTCTCCTTTTCCCCTGCCTCCACTACGGTGTTGTAGAAGTACGTCCTCTTCGACTCCTTGATCTGCGGCTTCTCCCATTGCTCGATGTTGGATTCCTTGATCTCGAAATACACCCGCTCGATCTTCTTGTTCCCGCCGAGGATCTCGATTCTGCCTAGGTACGGCTCGAAGTAGTTCAGCACGGATCCTGCTGTCTCGAGGAACCTGGCCAGTCTGGGCTCGTTCGGCATGTGCTCCGATAGGTTCGTCAACAGCACGGCAAGATTGAAACCGATCTCTTTCGCCGGCTCGTGGAAGCGGTCCATGAAGGCAACGTAGTCGATCTTACCGTCGTGGTTCGTCTCGCAGCAGGCCAGGAGAAATTCGATTTCATCGCTGTAAATATAATATTACAACAGGAATGTAATCTTTAATTTTTGAATGATAGAAAAGTATTTATATTGATGATCATTATTTACTCGGTGTAGCTCTTCTGTTGCTCCATCTTCTCTTTGAAGTCCTTGGGGTACACCCAGCCGTCGCTGTTAAGATCCACCTCCAAGAAGCTCGGCGAGGATACCAGATCCTTCAGCTTCAGGAACATGTCGAAATACTTCAGGATCAATTCCACGTTCCCTGCGGATTCCACCAACGTGTCCACCATCTGCTTTCCAATCGTCCCGTTCACGACGTTACCTGAAATTATAAAAATCGTTAATCCATCGATAAAATAAGCGTCGATGTAAAAAGTTTTACCTTCCAGCATAGAGAGCATCATGGTTATCATGTCCTTCTGCAAGTTCAGCAGTTCCTTCAGAAGATCCACTTGGCTCGAATGCTTGGACAATTTGTCCTGCATGTGCGAGAACAGAAAGAGGAATCCTCCGACAGCGTCCCACAATCGGGAGTGCGCCAGTGCCTGTTGATTTTGCGCGCAGGGACCCTGGATCACTTCGGTGAGGGTGTTGAACACCTGGCTGGCCACTCCGATAGCTTTGAAGAAGTTAGCTTTGCCGGCCGGATCGATGAGCTCTTTGCTGGAGTAGTGCCAGTAAAAGTCCATGATGGATTCTTGAAGTCGGAGCAGATAATCGACGGTGCAGATGACCACGTTCACCGTCGTTGTGTTACCGGCTTGGGTTCTCAAATAATTCTGCCAATCTGTTCATATCGATTATGCATTACACGTTCCGCAAACCTAATATAAATTTTAACGAAAAGTTGGAAGCATTGCACGTACCTAGATTATGTCCCTCGCAAGTGAGCTGAATGAAGCGAAACAGTGCGCAGGTGAATTCCGCGTCGTGCATGTTCTTCTCCCCGGCAGCGCCTTCGGAACCGACCCCGAGTCCTTCCGCCTTCGTGTTCCTCTCGAAAGCGTCCAGATCCAGCACGCTGCAGGAGTTCATCAAACCAGCGATGGACGTGAAGAAACCTACGTCCTTCTTCTCCTTCAAGTGATTCAACATCCCCCGTTGGATCTCTATGTTTCCGCCACGTAAGATGGAGATTCCTAATTCCAACGTCTTCATCACCATCTCGCTGGGGATACCTTTGCAGGCTGATATGTGGAGCAACACCATCTCCGCTACGCCACGATTCGCCAGACGCGCTTGGTGGAAAAGCAGCTTCTGCTTCTCCATTTCTTGTTCCTACGCGGTCGATCGAACAGTAATTAGTCTCGCGCTTGTAAATCGTGAAGCGTGCTGCCCGTTCAGAATCTTACCATGAGCTTATGCATCGGTCGCTGCGCGAAAGCATTGCAGAAAAGTGTGGAAAATTGTGTTAGCATTGTTAGAATTATTTGTGAACTGGAGTGGAGACGAATGTGGGATATCGTATGAGCCTTTGTTGATTTTGTACAGTGATGAGGAATGTGCAAGCATATTTACAAGTTTATACATACGAGTATTCGAATGTTAAGGGATATATTATTAGCTCAACTACAATTTCTACAATGAACGATATTTTCTTTTGCAGATCGTAACATACATAGAACTTTGCATGGAAGCGGTTGAATTTCCGCAAACGACAATTTGCTCTTACCATAAGTGGTTTATTCACCCGTTTCTGCAGGGTTAGTAAGAGAGAAAAAATGCGCAGTTGTTAATAAACAAGTTTCAAAGAACGATATTGGGTCTCTATATTTTCATAATACACAAACATGTTTCTTTTATACCGTAAATGTGTATACTTAATAGCCTAGAGAGTTCTGTTAGAAGGATATTCCGTTTCTCAATTACCCAGAATAATTTTGACTGAAACACTTACGTGGATAGAGGCACCACCTTCCTCTTCACCACCACCGCCCTCGTCTTCGCCCTCCTCTTCCTCCTCGCCGCAAGATTTCGATATAATTCGCGCGTAGCTCATGTATAAAGGATCTTCCTGAAGAGCACCGGACCTCTCCGTCATCGCTCCGCGACAGAACGTTGTTACCAATTGCGTGAGCGGGTCTGGTTTTCCTTCGTCTTCATCTTTGTCCATCTTCTTCAGTTCCGCGTCCTCGAAAGATTGCTTAATAAAAAGGAAAGGCACATGTGAAGCGATACCCCCACAATCAATTGCCAATGAAATGTTTTACTTCGCAAGATTCTTATGTTACCGTAAGGTCTTCAATCATCACTTCTTGGCCGACATTCTCATCCTGCAACCAGAGCTCGTAATACGTTCGCGCGAAGATATTTATCGCCCGATGCCTGGAACGAAGCAGAGAATATTTATCGTTCGCTGAACTATCATGGTTTCTAGAAACAATTACTTTACCTTCGAATCTTGTAAAGTGGCTCGCTACGTAGACATGCAATCGCTGCTCTCTTTCTTGCTGCGCACAGCACACGCTTCCAACCATCCCGAGAGGGAGGAGGTTTCGTTGCCTTTTAGCAGCATGCACACACAACTATAGTTGTTAGATCGCTAATATATAATTGTGAAAAGAAAACATCGTCGATACTTAGCGTTAATTAGATTATTAGAACGATTCTTTTAGGGAAGTAGCGAAACAATTGATACACAGGTTTCTGGATCAGGGAACAATAGAAAAACAATAAAAATGAAACTCAAATGAAAAAAACTCAAAACACTCGGAAGATACAATAAATGGTGTATTATAATTTAATTATCGGTTATGGTGAAAACAAACACAAGTATCACTGAACACAAAAAAAAAAGAATCTGAATCAAACTAAAAGGGGATACCTGGGCAGGGAGTGTAGGGAAGTTTGACGGAAACAAGCGATCACAGCTCGTTTCCGTTGTATCGACACCACAGACCGATATTGGCCCTTGCTCTGCTGTTGCGGATGATCTATCTACTCGAGAACATACAATTCATGAATAAAAATCTATCCAATTCCGCGGACCTAACAAACGTCCACCGTCACTTTGAGAAACAATGATCCAAAACAGAAAATGATCCATCGCTCACCATGTGCAGACCGTAAAGGACTTTGGCCATGTCGGTGATCCTCGCAACCACATCTTCCAACTGCTGCGCTTTCACTGGTTCCATGGAGTCCTTCTTCTGGCCCAACTTGGAGTACAGATAATGTTGCCACGACATTTCGTCGGCCGGATCGATCTTGTCCGGCAGTGTCAGCTGCGTCTTCGCGAATTCTGCGATCTCGTATTCCGGCATTTTCTTCAGGAACCTGTCCTTACAGTGTTGCACCAGTTCTTGTTCACGGCCGGCGAATAAATTCAGACCGACCGGCAGCAACCTCTTCAAGCATGCTACCATGAGGGAAGCTTGCACTTCCTTGTCTTTGTCCCTCTTCTTGTCACGATGTTTCTTCTTTTTCTGTTGGAATGTAACGAAATAGGATGAATTAAAGGGAAACAACATGAAGAATAATCGCAGTGGGCAATAAGAAGTAGAGTGGAAGAAAGTTAAGTAGGAGCTTCACAGTGGTGAAGTCCAGCTTCAGAAATTTGCATTATTCTTAAATCTAGCTTTTTGAAAATTTAAGCATCGGGATAACAACCTTGCCGCCTCCAGAAGGCGCAGTTCCATCCGAAATAGCAGCGGGCCTTCTAGTCGCCGTCGGCATAATGAGGACCATGTTATCAATCTCGTTCGCCGATATAAAGTTCTGTTCTTCGCGCAAGAAGTACTGCGATTTCGACCAAATATTAAATATCGCCGCCACGTGATTGTACAGGTCTTCGGCTTCCGGAATATTGTTCCTCAGCCAATGGTTTCTCTGTAGGTCCACATACTTTATCAGAAGAGGATAGAACGAATAGATATCGCGGACCAACAGCTGCCAGTCTTCCTGAATCTGCGCTTCGACTTGAGACGTGTCGTCGGTGGACGATTTAATAAAGCCACGAAGGGACTCCTCTTTGTGGAACATGTTATCCGTACGCTTTCTAACTCGTTCGGCCAACGGTAGGAAGGGATCTTTCAACAGCTCCTCCGATGAGTTGATAATTATTTGCTGCGTGTAAGCCGCGATGCGAGTCATCCAAGGAGCATTCTCGTTGCCGATGTTCTTTTTAATCAGCTTCAACACATTCTTCAGCAACTGATTCATATGGTCGCTAGTGACCATGCTGACGTACGTCCCTTCGGTCGGGTTCACATTGTCCGGACCCTGAGCCCACCAGAAAGGCAAGTAGGAGCAAAGCAGTGGTAGAATAACGTCGACTACGTGGGGAAGATCGTTGTAGGTCTTGTCCGACTCCACGAATTGATCCACCTCCGCTAGAATCGTCTCGAGGGTGGGCATGCTTGATTCCATCTTCGTCATGATGTCCTGCGCTTCGAGGGAGTGGTCCGCGATCCGGTTCAGCAGGGAGTAAGGATTGTGTTTGTTCAAGTGGGGCTCTAGGAAGGCGACGGGGAAGCAACTGGAGAATGCACCAAGGCAGGAACCCAAATTTGGCTTATGACGCTCGATTTCTGTCTTCAGGTACTTCCTATCGTGCGTCAAGGAGGCATCCACGCCGAGAGTATAGAGCGACGCCAGCATTTTGTAGGACGCCACCTGAATTTCATCCACTGTCCAGAATGAGGGAAAATTGATTACGCATACGAACAGTATCGAACAATGTTCAACTAAATATTGTGTACTTACGCAACAAATCGCTGCCGTACTCGCAAGAAGCCAGGTGATCGAACATGGCCGTAAGCACCGGTAGGACAACGCTGTTGACGTACGACAAAGACGTGGAGGTCTTCAAATGTGTACCCCTTAAATGACTGTATTTGCCTTCCTGAAGGTTCAGAATCGTGTGTCCAAGATCGTCGGCGGTATTGTTGAAGAACGTCAACATGGACGTTCTAATGAATTCGGGACAGTTCTTCACCAAACTCTTCGCATCTATCCCCTTGACCAACACTTGAAGGCAACGAACGGTGATCCTCACGTCTGGCCCAAAAGCGGCCAGCCTGGATCTCAATAGACTGGCCAACTTGCAGAACAACGCTGCTACCATTTCCTTCTCCTTCAAGGAAGCAGCTCCGACATTGTTCGTAGCGGTGGCCACTGCGATGAAGTAGTTCTTGTGGGTGCTGAAGTATTTCTCCATCAAGGGAAGCACGACCTTGCTGAAGAACTTGATGTCCCTCGTCGAAGTCTTGAAGCTGTTCCTTCGGCTGAACGTGTCCGACGGTTTCAACAATTTCATGTTGATGGTTGCTTTGTCCAAGTACGCTATCAGCTTCTCTAACAACGAATAAGCGAATCTTAATTCCACGGACGCGCCGGCGGTCGCCACTTCGGATTCTCCGCCTCTGTTCGGTTTGTGGAGCTTGTAGCCTTGGTACTGTAAGTATTTCAGGAATTCCTGGGAACGTTCGCGGTCCTTTCGTTTCTCCTTGTCGGTCAGAAGATCGTATGGGACCAGCTGAGGGTGAATTCCACCACCTAAGAGTAGGATGCATATTTTGGTTCGAACATGTTTGACTGTTTTCAGGGATTTATTATTTAATCCAATGTAATGTTTCGTTTATACAAACCGCAAGTGATGAGCTCTTCCTTCTTCTTCTTCGCCCAGATATCGTGCGCGTTATCCGCGAGCCGTTCGGCCATGTTCTGCATTTCCCTGCTCAGAGTCAAGTTGGTCATGTCGACCGGATGAGGATTGTAGTTGAATGGATTCGCCGAGTCACCCTTGAACATAATCACAGCCGCATGGTAGATAAAATATTATTATCAATAAACGGTTGGGACATCTTAAAATTGATAATAGCATCGATTTACTTGACTTTTTGATGATCTTCTCATGGAACTACGATTGGTAGAGGGTACATCCACCTCCGCGTGTTCAACGCTCCACCCTATAGCTAGCAAAGCTTTTAAGCTCTCTCTGACCGGTTCTTTGTAACGTTCTCTCTCGTAATCGTTCAACATGTTGTAAGGTTTCAATCTGGGATGAGTCTTGTTCGCTTCGGACCACTGCTCACCGTACGTCCATCCGTTCTCCAACTTCCGGCTGGCCCAAGCGTCGTGGTAATGTTCAGAGAACTTTTGAACTATCTGATTCAGGTCGTTATTGAGGACCACGCTGTCAAACGTTAGATAAACATTAATTTCTTACCATTTCGAGTACTTATGCGACGAATTTGTAATGGACAAACTTTAATGCTTAATACCTGGATGTATTGATTGGCTGAGGGTTGTAAGGTCCGTCGGGTGATTGCGCGGACGCGGATTTGCTTCCATACCACTCGTCGTCGTAGTTTTTGGATAACGAATAATCGGGCGGTAACGCGCAACCGATAGCTGTGAGGCAAGGCAGAGCTTTCCCGAATAATTCCGGGTCGTAATCCATTTTGGACAGGGAGTCGAATATGTTGCTGAACAACACCATGGTCAGCCGTTTCTCTTCGTCGCTCGATGCACCGTATGCACCTTGGCCGCCAGTCGAGCCGTAATATTTTGCGCAGCGATCGTAGTGCAGAGTCAACAGCTGTAATTGAAATAACAGCAGTTTCGATTACAGAGAACTATTGCTAATTCAGTGTCGTAGAACCAATTATTCACCCTCAGAGCAACGGTGGTGTATTCCGATAATTTGGACACGTCCACGGTGAGCTTCCGGAGGAGCTTCAGCAGCATGCTGGGTTGCATTTGGCTGAAAGAAGAATTTACGAACGTTATCATAACGAAACAACAACGTAACAGTGAATTTTATAAGCGCGCTATATTACCCTCGTAGCGTAATTAATAAAACCGTACGCGGCAATTAGCGTTCTAAAGTAATATTGATAGAACTTACGAGACATTTAACTCGTGGACTTCTCTTGTTGAGCAACAGAACGATTCCGTTAATCACTTCTTATAGAAATACGGACAAGTATATCCTTACCTGGTCAATGCCACGAGGAAGTCCGACACTGCCTCACGTTGACCCTTCGTCAACATCCGGTTCTTGCTCAAACGGTAGACGGTGTGCAACGTGGCGTCCAGCAAACTAGCGTAATTGTCCGCCTCGTTGTAGAACTTGGAATGCTTGATCAGTAGAGGAAGAATACTGTTGCCGATGTAGCGGTTCATCGCGAGCGCCATGTCAGACTCGTATCCATCGTTCTGAAATGTCAGTAACAATGAGCAATGTTCTGATAACTTCGTGCTGTTCCTTTCTAAAATCGAATCCGCGTTTATTTACCCTATCGAGCATAGTAGCAGCTCTGAGGTCGGGCAAGAAGGCCTCCTCGAGGATCTTGAAGAACAATTCCCTGGTTTCGATGCCGTAAACGCGTTCCAAAAACAGGACTATACTCTGCTTGTGCCCGGGAATCAAACCAGACGGCATGTCGCTCTTTGGTTTCTCTTCACCGGCTGCTGGATTCAGCAAGGTGAACCTCAGGGACAGAACACCTTGCAGATCATCGAGCGGTACCAACGATCGAAGGATGGCCCTGGCGCGAAGGGACTCGTTCTTCCCTGAAAAATTATACTTCGCTCTAACATCGTTTGGAAACGTTGATCAATAGAAGGAAAGAAAGAGCTTGATTTCGTGTATATTACCAACGGACTCTGTGGAAGCCTCTGTTGCAGGTTAAACAATAAGAAAGCTATAGTTAGGTAGAGAACGTTAAAGCTGGGGTGAAATGAAGGATATGGATGCGAGCCGAATTCTTATTCGAAAGTGAAAATAAAACACGTGTATATAATTTACTAATTTAAATAGTGATGTCTGTGATATTTTTATGTGATGATACTTACAAAGACTCTGTGCTGTATTGTGATTTATTTGAGAAATCCACTTTTAATTACCTTGCTCAATAACAGAGGAATCTGGAGCGCAGCGGCCTAGCAAGTCCACTAGAGTACAGTAGAAGTTCAAGATCGCTGCTCCTGTGTCTATGTAGTCCTCGTCGTCGTCCGACTCGGGAAGTGGATGCTCGAACTGCATAACCGATGCGGTACCCTCCGCTTCGTCGTACACCTTTCTTCGATCAGCGATGCGTTCAGACATTTTATTGGCGTCTATGATTGCCCTTAACAATCCTTCACCTTCCCCGCGAAGAGCAGGTCCCAAGCATTCGGGCCTTCTGATCAGCAAACGGATGACCAAATTTGCGTTCTCCTCAACACTTTCGCCTAATCGAATCGCGCGATTTCATGACTCCCTCGAATTATGAATTTCTTATAGTTAAGTTTCAAGGTGAATTTTCTCGAGACTCACCGTTAACCCAGACGCAGAATCTTAAGAAGTCTAGATACCGTTCACCCTCCACTGGATCCCAACCGAGGTCGGGGTAACCCTTTTCAACCAATTCCGAATTCGATTGCAAACCGCAACGGGACAAATAGATGGCAATCTTCTCGAGATAATGTTCTCTGAGCGCCAGAGCGAGCTCGGTGTTCTCCATCAGCGAGGAGTACGCTACGTCCAACGGCGTCGAGCCTCTGAGGGACGGCCTCGACAATAAGATGTTACTGTTCTCCAGCAGAAAGTCAAAATGATCGAACATCGCTTTCTGATTCTGCCTGGACGTGCGGCAGAAGTAGCAGAGGAATCTACAGCAAGCCACCACCATCTCGTGGGACGTGTCCTTCTCTTTGGAAACCGGCTCACCCTCGGTAGTTTGAGGCTGCGTTTGAGCATCAGACTGCGCCTGTGCTCTCCTGCCCAGCGTGTTCATCATGATCGCCATCACGTTCTCGTGAATCCTCAGCACCCTGATCAAGTCGGGATGCTGGAAGAACGTGTGATTGTTCACCAATTTCCAAAGTCGCTCTCTGACCAGCTCCTCTTCCTCCTGCGACATCTGTACGGGCAACAGGGCACGGATCTGGCTGAGTCCGACCCACATCAGCGCAACATCGTCCTTCGTCTTGCTATTGATCACGTAGGTCTTTTCCAGAGCTCTGATTAACTCGCCCACGGTATCGTATTGGCGAACAAGTAGACTGAACATCTCACGAACCAGCTTCGGCGTCTCGATCTGAGACTCCTCTGCCCAGGTGACGATGGTTTTTATGAGCACTTTGCGGAACACCTCTGCAAAACATTGGAAATGATTAAGTAGGAATGCCGTTCTGTTTATTTGTTCAGGAATAAAGACTGAACCGTCCAAGTTCAATTTCAACCTTCTGGCGTCTTCTTCTCGGGTTCAGGTTCAGGTTTGGCTTCCTCCTCCAACTCCTTCACCGCGTTAATGAAATTGAACAACCTCTTCATCGCGCCAGGCTTCTGAACCTCCTCCGGAGCCTGTTCCTCGGCATCGGCCGCTTCCTGAAGAGCGTGCAACGACACGTAGGACATCAGATTGTTATGAAATTCGTTCATCCTGCTTATCAAGTCCTCTCCGCAAGGAATGTTGTCCGGATCGTCCGCAAAGTCCATGTTCTTGAAACTGAGGATGGCGTTCATCTGCTCGCGAGGAGGGCACCGGAACTCTCTGGTCTTCTTCGCCGCCACTGCCGACGGTAAGTCGGACTGCTTGATCTCGATGTAACGACGAAGTTGATCGGATTGGAGGTCGCCGACGAAATCGTGGCTGAAGGCGATGATCGACTCCACGCGATGCCGAAGCTGGATGTCGTTCAGGTGATGAAGAAGGTAGCACATCTGCAGCTTCGCGCCCTCGGCCATTTTCATGTGGAGCAATCCTTTCTTGTGCTCGTCTTTGCCTTCTGCAATTGTTTATTTATCATTTCCCACGATTAAGAGAGACGTAAAGAGATTTACCTTTGTCAAACGTGGGGTCCCATGTCTCAGGATGGATCATGATCAGCAGCTTCATGACGTCCTCGTTCCCGAGCATTCCGACTAGAAACAACCTGTCTACGAGTTTCAAAAGGGGCCTGCAAATAAACGAAAATCGCGTGAACAGAAAGTGTCGCAAAATTCGATGAGAGACGGCGGCGGTAAGCAAACAGTCCTGAAGGCATGCTCTCCTCCTCCCTAACGCCATCGAGGATTAAAAGTATGCAGAACAGACGAGGCTGCGCGCGTGTACAGCGGATTACATACAGGAAGAGATTCTCATTGCTGCCACCGATTGGATCTCGATTGTGAACTTGATTCACTTCGACCGCCTCGTTCAGAGCCGTCATCACGTAATCCCGTACCACGTCCAGAGGGAAGTGCGGGCTGTAGAGGCTCCTTATGTTCTCGATCGTTTGGTCGCTAGAAGGAATTTCCCTTGACGTCGACTATTAGTGACGGGGTTCTGCTCTACGTTTGGATATCATTTGCTTACCTGATGTCCGTCATTTTCATCTGAGGACGAACCGACTCTGTCTCCAAGTACCTCAGGCTGTGCCTCATTTCTTCGTTCTCGTAGAGGTCCTTCAGTTCTTGGCCTGTAGAAAAGATAGAGTTATGTATATCGCAATGATCAAAATGATAATAACATAGAGATTTAGTTTTTGGGAATATCGGTTTACCTAAAGGAATAATGTACTCGTTCTTGCACACCTCCATGGTGGTGGCGTGGGATTCGAGGTGCAGAGCGATGAGTAAATCGTAGAATCCTTGTCGCAGGGGCCCGGACATGTATTCCGCTCGAATCGCGTACAACAATTGTTTCTGATCCACGTGCTGACACAGAGCGTGTGCTGCTCTGTAATTCGACTGGTAGCACAGAGCTGCGTACAGCGTCAGAGTGTGCGCGTGGAAGCTGCAACGATTAACCGATCAATCAATCCTGAATGTCTCAATTGCAACAAACCGAACAAACAAATCGATGAAAAATCTACCTCAACAATTTATCCATTTCTATTAGCTCCAATATATCGATGCACCTGTCCTCTTCAGGAATGTGCAAGGCCAGCATCGATATAGCATCCTCGCACAGCATGGACCAGCCTCTGATGTCGGATAGCTTCAAAGCGTGTACCTGGAGCGATTGATTCGGAACTCTCGCCCATTGATGAGGCTTCAAGCATTGAACCTTCAATCTGGGTGGAAACTGGGGTATAACGTGACGTTCGGAGTTCTGTAACACGGCAGCGGACAGGGGTAAGGTCGTGGAGGTTCTTCCCAGTTCGATTTGGAGGATCTCCTTGCTGGTAGCTTCCACGAAGATGGCCGGGAATAATTTTGTGTCCGGTTCCATCTTGAACTTGTGGCTGGTCTCCTTGCCTTCGCAGGTGAACGAAACCCATCCCGTCGCTGTGTCCACGAAGCAGCCGACGAACATCCCTTGGGATGCTCCTTTGCCGGATGCATCCTGTGTCACCTCGTTGTAGAGTTCGTCGGCTCTTACCATGTAGCAACTTTGTCTGTCGACCCTGGCAGCAGAATTGATTTTTTTTCATTTAGAATCGAGCTTTCTTGTTTGTTTGTTTTTAGAGCGTGATAAGGGAGTGGTTAAACGTACTGCTCTATTGGTCGGTCGTAATCATCGGTGATAACCACAGAGCCCTTCCTCACTCGAGACAAATTGAAGTCCTTGGTGTGCAAGTGGTACTGAGAGGTGACCCAGCCCACGTAAACGTGTGTCGGATCCTGGCCAGGAAATATTCGAACGCCGTAGAAGTATTCGTTCATTAATTTCAGGCAATCCGCGTCGTATATCTCGTTTCCGATCGCCTCGACGCCGCTTCCGCTGAGCACCGACATCGCTTTCGGCGCGTTGCGCTCCGGAATCTGTGGCGGTACTACCTTCAAATCCGTCTGCGGATGGAATGGTTTATTTAATTGGTATACTCTAAAGGAGGGTGAATATCGTTCGAGGGACAAGCATGTGGATGAGTCGGCAAACAAACAAATAAATAAATGGTTTTACATTTGATATGCGAACTTGAGGAGGGGGGAGCCGGCTACTTGCTTTATTCATCTGTAGGGTTTTAGTGCTTTTGTCGGAAACGTCGGAGCGAACCGGCGGTTCGGGCGTTTTCGATTTCGCGTCCGGAGACTTCGCCTTGCGCGAGAAGAACCTGAAAGATAAAATTAGTTAATTACGTTTCTTCATCGATCCCCCTAATTCTCCGTGGAAAGAGAAGAAACTATAAATTAATTCGAATGAATCGTGTTCGGTAAACGTAACTTACGGGTCATCCTCTGTCTCTTTGCTAAGTTTGCAAGGAACATTCCAATATCATCACTCCGTTCCCTCAATCGTAATTTATCAAAGGAATAATTTATTATACTAACCGGAACGGTGAACGCCCGCGTTTCTTTTTGTCATCTTTCACGTCGCCATTCATGTCGCCGTATCCATTCATATCTACTTCGCTAATTGCTGCGTCCATGTTTCCAACCCGAGAACCATAGAGAGAACCTTTCCTCGGAGGCCTTGCTGGTTTGTTTCTCTGCATAGGAAGCGGCGATTCCTTCATCATTTCGTCAGCTTCCACTGCGTCCTCGGAATAATTCCGTTGCAGCCCTGACATGATCACAATTAGAAAGAAATGAACGAAGACCAAATGACATACTTAAAAAAGAGAAGACTTGAATACCTTTGATATCGCTCATGCTGAAACCAGATTTCATAATTTGCTCCATGTGCGCGGAAGGTGCTGCCTGCTGCGCCTGCTCCACCTGCTCGGACAGCAGCCTGTTCTGTCGCATTTTAATTTCCTGCCACCTTCGTAATTTCTCGCTCTCCGATACGAAAGTGGACTGACAGATCACCGGCAGAGATAATCGAAGGAACTCCCAGTTCGCCTTTTCCATGGTTTCGAACGTGTTGTGGGAGATTTTTAAGCAAGGAGGAGTGTCCGAACCTGCTGGGATTCTGGCCACGTCTATCCTCGTGTCTGCCATGTCGTCTGTGTTCTCGAAGATAGGTTGGTCCTTGGTGTACCAGAAGGTAACCGGCCGGTTCATGTTCCTGAAACAACGAGAGGGATGATAATTCATTACTTTAGGATCGCGTATTGTTATATTGAACTATATCTATTGACTTGTGATACCCACACACAGAATGGCTCGTATCCCTCCTGAAGACCGCAAGTCGTAAAGAATTTCAGGGTGTTCACATCCTGTCCGAAAGTTAATTTCGCTCTCTGGCCAACCCCGAGTGTGAAAGCCGGGACGAAACAGTCACCCTGCACGTCAGCGAAAGACGTTTCGCCGCCGAGCGCGTCCATCAATAGTTCTCCGTTCAGGGAAAAACCTATGAAGCGCAGTAGCGTTATTAATAATTAATTTTACGAAGCTCTACCACTAGCAATTACCCACTTAGAATTAACAGAGGTACAGAAATTAGTTTTAAATAGAAGGGACAAATCATCGTCACGGTTGTCAAATTGAAAGTTTAAAGAAAATTAATTAGTTGCAACTACGAAATTAAGACACATAGATAAAATGCTATTATGTACAATTACGCAAAGCGTGTGCGCAAGGTGACTGAATTAAATATTCTGCATGCATATAGGAACGAAGCAAAGTGACGCAGATTATTCAAGCAAAAATTATGCGGCTCTATTGCTTGGAAGATTAATTGAAGAACAAATGTTTCATTAGAGACCAATTATGTAGGAGCTCTCGTGTAATTATTAAATACTCTTCTCATAAATTCAAGACCACCCCCATCGCAGCGGTTAGTAAATGTGTATTACATGTGATATTAAAGCACCCTTGCTGTTATATACAATAATGGCTGAGTAGAATACTGGATACAGAAGAAATGCAGCAGCAAACGCACTGATGCTGATCGATAATGATTTTTATAAATAATGAGAATGTACACAGGTCGGTTGTGTAATGGAACATACACGAAAGCGTTACATTGATATTCCTACGAGGGCGAAAGAATAATTAACAATTTGCGAAAGCGAATGTTAAATGACACTTTTTGTTCATCTTATCATGTTTATGGAAGGCTTTGCTGATCAAGCGGACAGCACTTGCTGGAATTGTACAAAATGCGATACACTTATCAACACCAAAATGAAATCTGACAGAGGACAAATAATATAGCAATTTATTTTTTGTTTGGCTTCAGATTTGTGTCTACGGTAGTCTTGTGTGCATATAGTGACATGTCCTCGTATCCAGTAATCTATCCCCTGAATAAAATTATTGTGTAACGTATGTAGCTTAAAATGGCAGCTGAAGCGTTCGCTTGAAAGATTCCGTCTTACTAATCGTTCGGTCAATTAGATCCAGGAAAACCCCGACAACGTCTCCAACCTGCCATTGTTTGCCAAATGTCTCGGCAGTGCCCGAGTATACTTTTTCCTCCTTTAAAACAAAATTTCACCAATTCAACATCTTCGATCGTTCGTATACGAACCATGGACACGTCTACCTTACGATTAGACTCGTTTCATCTATCGACATTTATACATTTAAAATATATTCGTGCGTATGTGTGCGCGAGTGTACACGGGCACGAAAGATCGAGGACCAATAAATAGATATACGAGTGTATTTAGACGTAGCAAATGATAAAGTACACACACGACTGATATACTCTATGTACAGACAATATCCTCCACGAACTTCCACGCGGTCACTAAACAAAAAAAAAAAAAGAGATGTCAAGCCACAGCAAATTTCTCGAACGAAATTTCATGGGATTTCGTTCGATCGTCGGACAAGGAAACGCAGTGATAAAGAAAAAGACAATCAACATGAAGAAAACATATAGAGACAAAGACAGCAATAGTGACGAGAAAAACGCAAAAAGAAGAGCGGTGGACCTGTAGATCGGTTTATTGGAAAAATTTGACTCTTACTGATCGTTCGGTCTGCGACGTCAATGAAACATCCAACTACGTCGCCCACTTGATATTTGTGACCAAATGACTCGTGGCTACCGGCGTGTACTTTAGTTACCTGACATTCACGATTGATATCAATTATTCAAGCCCCTTCACGTGACCGACTACGATAACACACTTACAATCATTTTTCTTTAATGGACAAAAAGATCTCTATCTTGCTGCATCTAAATATTGTTAAGCATCCGATGAAATCGTGCGAACTTCATTCATGATTCCCCGTTCGCGCGAGGTTTCGACAGATTTAGCGTTTCTCAAATTTTGCATCCAAATTGTAAGTTTTCGAATCACGTCCTATTCGAGGGACGGTATTGAATGAATGAATGCTTACGTTATAGCCGTCGAAAGCCCAGGTGTTCTCGTCGCTGCCTAACATGCTCCCGGGCATGCAATCAGCTTTCGCCCAGCCTACCCTCATGGGACCAGCAGTCAGGACCTCGAACTCGAAGTACCACTTCCCGCTACTTACTGCATAGTGCTTTTCTACGCGATAAGTCCTGAAGAATAGCTGTCGTAGTCTGCTTGCTTCCAACAGCAGTGCTGTAGAAATACAGAAATTGGTTCTAACATTTGCATCACAAATTATTAGATTGCATTATGATTAGTATTAATCACTCATTATTGCGCATTGGCATCGGTTTACTCAAGGTTCTCCAACGTTTCAGTATATACCTCACCTTCGTGCTGTTCTCCAGTAGGTGGTTCCAGCATATACCCATACACCAAGAGCGTTCGAACTGTTTCACTGGCAGTATCACGATTCGCCTTCTTAATAGCTTCGTCTACTTTCGGATAGGGCACCAAATGCGGACTCCTCCGCATTTCCGAATCCTCGTTCAGACCATAAGTCCAGCCCTGACTGATCCTCTCCTTCGCCCACAAATTATGCGTGTTCTCAGCAAGCTGATCCACCAGCTCCTCCATTTTAGGCGTAAGGGTAATTGCGCTAAGGTCCAAGGGGGCTGGCTTGTATCCACTACTTTGCAGAAAAGGTTCATTTGGGAGTCGCAGGGTTTTTATCCTAGACGGCGGCTTGTCCATCGTGATGTAGTATCCCAAAGCTAGAATAGTCTTCAACGTCTGCACTGCCAGCTGAGTGTCGTAACGTTTCTCAGCAGCTGGCAATCTTTCGAATTGAACGATACAGGGATGGATCTTCCTCAGATCGTCTCTGTGCTCTCCGTACACCCACCCGGCCTCTATCTTGTTCATAGCCCACATTTCGTGGATATTCTCAGCGAGTTTATCTCTGATTTGTTCCACGTAAGAGGGTAAGTTGATCATAGACGTGTCGACTGGGGCAGGAACGAAAGCCGTGTCGTCCTCGACCAGCCATGGTCCGGCTAGGACCACTTTGTTCATATTACCAAAGTAGAAACAGGGATCCAAGGATAGGATCTGCTGGGGTAGCAAGCTTTCCACCAGCGGCGAAAATTCTTCGGGCGGTTGGAACTTGAGCCGACCGTGATCTCCGCCCAAGAGGAACCTGCAGGATAGTTTAGAGGAACAGCTGATCGCGGGGAAGAACATGCCGTCCAGATTGAAGTTCCTGAAGGAACCCATGATGGGTGCTCCGTTGAAGGTGAACGTGATGATGGGCACGGTTAGATCTAATGCGCAGCCGATTACGTCGCTCTTCCGGATGTACGGTTCCGTTGCATTGTGAACGACCTGAGTCTTCCTGCCGCCCGTCCACAGGTGCGCTCCGTCGAAGCCGAAGGAGTACAGGTCGTCGCCAACGCCGTTTCCTCCCCATTTCTCGCCGCCGCCAGGGTATGGCATGTACCTGTAGAACAAAAAATAATAGAACATCAGCAGATCCCTTGATTTTGTCATTAAAAGAAATCATTATTAATGAGATACTAAATCTGTTCTGTAAAATTTCTGATGTCTGACCACTACTCCTTTATACTACTTACTAAGTACTATTACTTATACCACTCTCTTATTATTTATTAAATAATATTACACAATAGCAGGTTAACATACCCAGCAGTGTTCGCCCAACCGATTCTCAGATGTGGCATCATGTGAGTCGTCTGCTCTATGTGATCCACAGTGACCTCGAAGTACCACTTTTGATAAAGGGCCGAGCCTTCCACCCTACCGACAAATATATTCGGTCGCACACTGGCTACGTGGTCGACCAGTTGCGTTTGTAGGAGAAGATTCTTTCCCGGCAGCAGGAAGTCGCAGATGTTGTTCTGCGAAGATCGTACCGCAACGCCATTACCCACGCAAAGGGAACAGAGAACGTCCAGGACTTTGGGGTCTCTTCCGTGCTTCTCCAGAAGGGAAATTATCACCTTAATGTGTTCGTCCTGCGGGAATGAAAAAAACGATTTTAAAATTCTCCAATTTTATTCTTCTTCAATCGACAAGTGATTACACTCTTTTTTTTTACATACTCTCATCATGTTTAAAGCTTCAGGGGAATCGATCAGGACGCAGTGAAGCACGTCCAACATTCCGGTGCCCTCGCTGGAAGCTTGCGAGCCCAATCGGCTGAACAACCAATTCAGGCGATTGCTGTTGGCAAACTGCGCGCAGTTCGTGTGATTCCCTTTGATGATCGCCGCCAATAGTTGATACAAGTAGCCGGATATCTGATCCCAAGCCTGACCGCTCTCGTCTCCGGAAAGCGCGACGAGAAATCCTTGCGAGGTGATCACATTGATTTTGTCGATGGCTTCGAGAATCAGATTAAGTATTCCCTCCTCTTGGAACAGGTCTTGGCGATTTCTCAGCGCTCGGAATCTGTTTTGCTTTTCCTCGTGCTCTGTAATATGTATCGTTCAATTATTCGTTTACTCGTTGGCGATTCACGATACCGATCGATCTCGTCTACTTACCCATGTCGTCTTCGGGTTGAGCAAAATAATTAATCAAGTCTTCCAGACACATCACCATTTCGTTCAGATTCACATTTTGGAAGAACATAGACGCTCTTCTATCTAGTTGCAGCGTCTCTAGGCCTCTAAAACATATTCGGTCCTTTTAGCGATCTGCCTGTCCACGTTAATTTATCATTCGATTCGGTAACGGCTCTGTACACGCTTCCATCCAAGCCTCTATCATTTTTAATTTCATGTTTTAATGTGAACGTATCCAGCGTCACTGAACGATAGCGTACTCACGTGATGAACTGGGTGAACAGACTGCTGCACTTTCTTATCACACGCGCGGTACGGGATTCTTCTTCCTGCGATCGGGAAAAGTCTAAACCGTCGTCCATTTTTCCTTCCTCGTGGAGAACGGCCTGCTTCTCCTCCACTTTCCCCACACCTTTCTTTTTCGTCTCGTACGACTAGAAATTGTACAATTAAAAATGTTAACTTTAATACCTTCTACTTCTTGTGGAGATCAAAACTGTATTCACCTTGTATGACACCCAGAGGCAAGTTGTTGCATGCTGCATGATAACAGTCGAGTCACCATATTTAATAATCGGCATACCAATCACCTCTAGATCCTTGTCCTCGAGGACGATCTTCTGATCGTCCTTTTCTTGCCTCAGCCAGAACGTTGAAGTTTCGATCGTGGCCTCGTTCCTTCGAGCAGGAGAAAATTCGCCCAATTCATACATGGACCGAGTGTTGGCTTTCTAATAGATACTTACCTGTCGACAAGATACAGCTCGTTGTTTTCTTTCACGCCAAGATAACGGCCGGTTGTCAAGTGCCTGATCCTCATCGGGTGCAACCAGTTGATGAATCCCCCGGCCCATTTTGTCCTCGCCAATTCCAATCTCCATAGCGATCGAGCTTGGCTCATCACGCTGCCACCCTCGTAAATCACTATACTGTAAACAAAAACGCAATAAGCATAGGAAGCCTTACGCAGCTGGATCCGTGCTAATTGAATTATTGCTGAAAAGCGATTATCCGCGAGATAAAATTTTCGTCCACGTGAAATTTCTTCCCGGTTTGGGAAATGATTAAAAAATGCTTGGTATTCACTTTTGACTCGGTGCCGTGCTCCATGACGACGGTATAGTGAGGCATTCGTCGCCGCCGTGGAAAAATCGCAGAACGTCACCGCCGAACACGTAACCAACGTATTTCATCCGACTGATACCGGTGCCGTAAGGTTGCACCGACCAGTGAGTCACGTGGAACGAAGCGTTCACCACCGACAAGTCATTTTCCTTCGTCGTGTGCTGTAGGCAAATTAAAGGGAAGCTAATTTTGGAAATACCTTGAAATGGTAAGATGTTCCATTAAATTGCATTTATTTACGACTTGAAATTATGTATTAAATTGATACTTGTTTAAGACATGCATAAATAAATCTTCGCTCTGAAGATCATAATAATTGTTACTTTGGACCACGTACATTCTTTTATTTCTGTAGCTTACCAAATATCTTTCGGTGGCCACGGACACCAAGATGAGGTCGTCACCGACCCGAACCTTCTCACCTTCGGACCTCTGTTTCGATGCTGGATGCACGGTCCACCAGCATGCCTCTCCTAAACGGTCAATGGCATTTGCGTGAGATCGTGAAGCGACATTAGCTGATATTAATTCAATCGCATTCCTTCGGCTAACCTTGAGAATGCTGTTGCAAGCCCACGTCGAAAGCCAACTTGTCGTTGGACGAGCTGGTCGATAAACACGCCAAATACTGTAACAGAGGGGGCGAGTTGCACGATCTTGTTCAAACAAAGATCCGACGGTCTAAAGTATTTACCATATCGCTGTTCTGATGCCTCAGTAAAATCGCATTTCCGTACAAAAGCGTTCTGTGCCCGGACCCGGTGCCCTTTCCCTAAAATGTGCACAGAAGTGACCTGAATATTTCAGCGTACAGGAAGAATGATCTGTAATACACGTAGATCGAACGCGAAATTAAAGGAAAGAGAGGAAAGTAAAAAAGAAAAGAGAGAAAGTTTTAATAAGTGCACCGATAAGAGAAGGCCGTAAATAATGACTGCTAACGAATAAATGTCAGCAGCAGGCATGTATTCATGCTCGCACGACGAGAAAAAGAAACGCGTGGATTGGTTGCATGCTGATCGATTGAATTGTAAAATAGAAACCCTGTTGTGTGATCCGCTCGATCAGACTGTGTGTACTTACAAGTACAACGCAACCTGACTGTGGTAAACATAGAAAGCGTAGGATGATGCTTGAACGAAGCGAGAAAAGTATCCAGCATTCAGCAGATAGTAAGAAGAAGAATCGGAAGAATAACAGATAAAAAAAGAGAAAAGAAATAAAAATATGCAAAAAGCGGATGACGTTACCCACAAGCGTGAACGTAAACGATGTCCTGGAGTGATACGAAAGGTATACTTACTAAACTTTCTCGCTGCTGCAAAGAGAGAAACACAGGAGTTGTAAATCTTATTTTATTTTCTCCGCTCGATCGATCGTGAGCATAATTTACGTACACAGACGGAATGATAGAGGACAAATCGGTGTACAACACGCTTACAATGCCGTTCGATAGGTGTATGCGATCTTTTTCAGCGACGCTACAAAATGATTCTCGTCTTGCGATGCTTTTGTTTGGTGGACGCAAGAAAAATCGGACAAAGACACGAGGGCGGGGAACAGTAAACAATACGGACGGACGAAAGACAATTTTGCGACGTGTTACACGAGCTACATGGACGCAAAAACATGCTATAATTATTGGACAAGGGATACGAGCGGATGCATTCAGAAAACTGTTCTTCCTGCCTTTCCATTTTAAAGCGGCAAAATCGCGTGCATCTACCTCCTAAGTGCATCGTTCTGTTTAGTTGGTACCTTTGCGAAAGAAAACGAAAGGACAGCGGCATTTTCTTTAATCTCTCCCTGGATACGATGCATGAAATCGAACAGACTCTATGGCCCATTCCTATTTAGGCGGATTACGTGCATAGGTCAAGTAATCGATCCATGCACGACGCAGAGGAGACTCTTGCTCGTCGTGCAAATATGTAAGACGCCGCAACTAGCTGCGGTTACCATTAAAAAATTTCATGAAACGTGTAACGAGAACGTCTGCACAGGAAAAAAAAAGGGGGACCGCAAGGCTGTGCGGGAAGTATAAAATGGAAACAGGCGCAGAATCGTTTCGCGAAATGCTATCCGAGAAACTACTAACTGGAAATTCTAGCGAGAACCGTTGTACGGCGAAGGTGGTGATAAAGAAGTAAGTACGTTACCGTCTCGGAACCAGCAGCAGTAACCAATTCCTGCAGAGCCCTCACCGAGAGAGCTTGCTCTATCACGAATACGCATTGCGACAAGTCCGGTGGTATGTTCTACAAACGTAAATCAAAGGGAAATACGTTGAATTCATTTTTCCATATGCTTGGTTGAAACTCGTCCGAGCGGTCGTAAAGCGAAATAAAATATGCATTAAAATTCATCGTGGTTACCTTGTCCGCGATATTCTCGAGGAAGCAGTGTCGATTGCCAAAACCCTCGGCAGCGAGGCAAACCCTTTCACCAGTTGCGGTGCAGGACAGACATACCATGTCCTCCTACAATTTCAATTCAGCATTCAGTTTGCTTTTCCATTTCTCACCTTATCCACGTGTATCCGTCGTTCTGCTTGAAACGACATGCTAGCAAACGTTAATCTGTTCCCAATTTTCATAGCTTCGTTAGCAAAGAGCATTCGAGTCTTCACGTATGCAGCAATATTTATAATTTTCATATTTGCAAGTTGATAAATTGACTATTGCAAGAAAGAGGTTCACTGGGGAGAGCGGGATCCGGCGTTAAAAAAGGATTCATTGATACGTTGGAAACAGGGGGAGCATAGCGATGACTTTTGCGAAACATTGAAGTATGATGTGAGCCAAACGGCAGACCGTCGCGAGCGGTGCCAAATCCAATTTGGACTGTCTCAGGTATGCGTGACACCGGTTCGGACAAGCGTACTGTTGAACGATTTTGCAAATTTCTGAAGCTGCTCGTCAGGGGAGCGTCACTGATTTTATTACGCGTACCTCGAGACCATTACTTAATAGGCTGCAAGGGAAGTTTAATTGTTCGGTTAAACCAACTACGCATTGAGTCATGCTTTAACTGAGTCGTTTACCATTTTATGTTTGCACCAGGTAAAACGTGATCTGAAAAATGTAGCGGATCACGATGTCCGAAACACGATAGAGGAAAACAGTAGGATAGATCATTTCATTAAAATCGCGAGTCAGCTAATTTCGGCGTCGCAAATTGCCATCGGAAAACCGTGTTACGATCGTGAACGGATTTAGAATTTCGATCGGGTGCGAACGGTTAACGCGAATTCCCCGTTGCGCTCGGAATTAACGCGCCGAGCATATGAAACAGCGAGAAGCTGCCGGGCGCGATAACGCGATTACACCATGCCGCATATAATTATTAGCGACTGGATATGCAGCGTAACGTAACGCGGTATAATAGCTTGAATCGGCGACGACCCGACGTGCACCGTGCGTCGGATCGCTCGCTAAATGCCGCATCGTTTCTCAATTTAAAATTCACGGTTCCGCCTTATCGAATCTTTGCATACTTCTCACACGGATAAACCGTGCACGCACGGTCGTTTCTTAAATATACCGCGAATAATGCATAAGTAACAGGGGTACAAGGGTGAATTAACATAACTCCTTACCGAGCTGTACGAAAAGTCACACGAAAAGTCATGCGAGCGTTTATTATTTTAGCAAGAAAGTAAGAAGAATTTTTGTCCGATGTAACAAGGATGTTCATGGGAATCGTCAATTAATTTCCCACAAAACAGCGATAATTATAATATATTATATTCATTTCGTTTCTCATTGATAAAAAAGCTGCACTCGTCACTTCGTAGCGATCTTCGCATTGTCTATAAAGCATGTTATCGATAATGCCTGTTAAAGAAACGCATCGGGAACTAAACCAATTATCTCCACTGCCTGCGGAAACAGACGCGATCGAAGCTGCAACGTGTTGCGACACAGGTCAAGGGTGCGTCTATATTTTACTGATGGGTAATCCAAAGTATATCGTATCGATTTCTGAGTATGAATTGAGGAGCTAATTGCGTCTGTTGACCTTCGTGGAAATTTAACAGTGTGTAAGTGTTGGGTGTGTCATGGGGGTTGATGGAAAACGGTTTAAACCGCCGGTTAAATTCCCCTTTAACGTATTACGAATATCTCCTTATCGAATAAAATGCTCAATCTTTTAATTATTCTTGTTTTCCAGTCGGAAAATGGGTTTCTAATACCGACGATGAAGGTATTAATTACCGATCGATATCTCTATTCTATGGGAGGGCTTTTAACGTTTTACGAAGCAATTGCGTCAGACAGGGGCGCAATCTCTTAGCAACGTTAATGGCACATTCTTCGACTACTCCGGCATAAGTACTCATTGGACAGCATGTTATTAAATCGTCCGCCTGCCGCTTTTCGTCGTGGAACGTTTAATGAAGTGGTAACCCAACACGAGCTGTATTATTGATCACGCGAAACAATGCATCGTCGATCGCTAAAGTTAACTGTCGCCACGCTCTTAAAGAGTCGAGAGTTTGGAGGCGCGTAATATAAGAGCAGCGCTGCATTTAAACCGACCAAAATTAATTATTATTTGTAATTACCGCTGGTCTCGTTTGTCGCTACTCAACCTAACGATCTACGTAGCGAGTGCAAGCGACCCGCGAAAGTGTCCACCGGTAATTTCGAGTGGCGTCGCCGTACGATGCCAACAGGGTTGTTGACTTAATTAATGATCATTACAGAGCAGTGAACTGCGAGCGTACACGGTGACACAGTTTTCCACGCATCTTTATATTCCCCCTCGAGGTATTCGAGCGCTTCCGTTTGTCTTTGCGTGCTACTGCCGCGCGGAAGATCGGAGCAAAGGGAAAATAGGCGGTTGAACATTTCATTCTCTTGAGGGATGATTTTAAGCGCGTTCCACGAGTCTCCGAGATTGAACTTGCTTGCGAGGGAGAAAGTTGGAGAACCGAATTCCCCTCGTATTTCCGTTCTTCCGCTCCGAGCAAGGCATAATCTAGTTACCACCGTTCCTATTCCTCAGCCGAAAAAAGGTCAACGTAGAACCCGCGACAGAACTGTACATCCGCTATCAGATTCGTCATAAATTCCATTCAATCCGATTATACGGTGCACGATAAATACGACCGTGAAGCCCAGCGGCGGTCCTCGAGGATCAATAAAAAAGAAGTCATCGATTACGAAAAGTAAACGAAACATACACGAAAGAGTAGTAAAGTCTTTTAATCGCCAGAGTATCGATGATCAAACGAAACGACGCAATCGACTCTGTTAGCTGTACAGAGCGAAATTAACACCGATGAAACCTTCAAATGTTTTCGGCCGTCAGGACATTTCGGATTTCGGCCAAATGAATGAAATTTTCAAGTAAAACCTAACACCAAACCATAGCCATAGAACATGGATCGACCTCACTGTTTCGAGAATCCTCCAGACGATAGGTGAGACTCGTCCCAAACAAGTTTGCCGCAACAGAAACCCTTCAGCGCAAATCGTTCGATCAACAAACGGTGTATAGGATCTCTGTGACAAAACGCGGTTTTATCCCATCGTCCGTTAGATCGTATCTCCGAATTCAATTTTATCTCGGAACTCAACGCGAGATATCCTCCCGCGTGGCCCCGCAAACGAGAAATCAAACGTTCCACGTGGCCGTGGCCCAACCCCTCGTGCGACGGATTAATGAAAATAGCGTTGGGGAAATTTTCTCGGTTCGGGCAATCGATCCGCGGCACGTTTGTTCCCCGCTCGGGGTACATCTGACGAGCAATCACGTTCCACGTTCCGAAACTCTCTTTCTGCTCCCTTGCGATGTTGCAAATGTATACATTCGAAGGTAGGATGAAATTCGATGGGTTCGACGAGTATCGCTCCTCCCCTCGAACGGAGAAAACGCATCCGGTTATATTCCCCAGTCACGAACGCAACTTACAGTCGTGTCCAACTTTTAAACAGATATTTATCGTGTAATTTCATTAGCGTGGATTTCTTTTACGAACGATTTTCGACTATTCATTCGTTTACGCGTAATACTGCGTCCAGGCAGAAGAAACGGAAGATTAACCCTTGCACAGAAACTGTGTACATTTTATTCCAAATGAAACGGCGAACTCTTATTCTTGTTCCTCTCTTAAGTGTAATGAATCGTCAAAAGTCATGATAGTTAAACGAACTGACTTTTAGTTTTACAAATTCTGTACAAGTGTAAATAAACGAAGTCGGGTATTGCGGCCCATGCTCGAGGAGAGCCTCGGTTTCAGATTGTTTTTGGCGACACAGTCGTTTCCTCGGAAACCTTGAAACTTGGGCGTTTACTTTCCACCTTTCTGAGAAGCGCGGTCCTTCGATAGATTCCCCCGTACAATTTTTCCATCACGAACTACTTGCCTTCGTCAACACTACCCGTATCAACTTCAGAGGGAACCTCGAATGTTATTATAAAATCGAACACTGTATTCGGTCACCGAGGAATTTCGTACGTTTTCCAAGGTTTTCAGCATCACTATTTTTTGTTCCTATAGGAAATCAATACAGCAAGACGGTAATCATGAACCCAATACACACGCGGATAGACAAGTGGTGGACAAGGGAAGAGGGTGCCGTAAACGTAGACGTTCCTCGAAGAGGAACAAGTGTATCTGCGGGCCCAAAAAGGGTAGAAAGGGTAGAAAGGGTAGAAGGAGAAGACGGAGGACGTTTCTCTCGTCTAATCCTTTCCTCATCTTCTATCTGGAAATGTACTTCAAGAATCCGGGGAGACCCGTTACGAGAGTAGCACGGGAGGCTGGCAAAAAATGGTGCTCCATGTCGAGCAGCGCGAAGAGTAAATACATTAAGATCGCGGAGAGGGTGAGACGGCGATGCTCGAAGAGACGATAATTCGTCGGGATGATCGAAGGATATCTCGTTTCTGCCGCATTGCATCGGCGGAGGGAAAATGGAGGAGAATCTCACTCAGCCTCGCGTTCTCGCGTCACTGGAAAGGTCACGCGTGCTTGAAGGAAGAATTAGTCGTCTCGAGGGGGGAGATAGTAGAAATTCCGAGAATCCCAAGGACGGACAGGAGCGTAAGAAAGTTCGTCGTACCGCGAAGTCACGACGCAGCCGTGTGGAAGAAAAGCAGCGGATGCAGAACTTTTATGCGGAACGATCGCGCTTCGTGTGTCCACTCGCCCGGGGAAATCTTGTATTTTGTGAAGAAAACAAAAATATATATATATATACGCGGCATTGTTTGTAGAGATAAAGGGACGATATTAAAAGAAAGAAACGGGAGGAGGAAAACAAAAATACGGAGGAAGAGAAAATCGATGGACAGGTGTGTTGGTAGATGTTGGTACAAACGATTCTGATAATAAGACCGCGTGCATCAACGGAGATGTATTTTTATTAGGGGCGATTAATGAGCGGGGAGCGCGTGCAGTTTACGGAAGCTCAAGGCTGCGGCTACCCTCTCGGTCACTATGCTCGATCCTCGCGGACCGAACGGGGTCAAGGCCGTTCGGCGCGAGAACTTTAAGTGCTTCCACGTTTCATTAAGTTCCTTCTCCTCCCCCTTGTTCTCGTCCTTTGCAAGGGAGAATTGCGATTTTATGCAAGACCGCCTGACGCGTACAGGCGACGGCAACGTAAACACCGCGCACGGCTCTCCAACTGTAAACGCTCACGGGAAGAAGATTTGCTCCGAGGCGTTCTTAGTTCTTCGTGTAATGCGGTTTCAGTGCGGAAAGAGCTTGGATTTTTATATCGGCGCGTTCTTTCTTATTGGAAAGTACGGTGGCTTGGGGATGGTACCGCGCGCTTTTCGACGTTTCCACGTGATACGGCAAAACGATAAGGAGTGTTATCTGCGCGCGACGTTTACGCGAATGTATCGCGTGATACGTGACTCATTCAATATTCATCGGACGTTATGCTGGTCAGATTAGCGTTTGCATATGTCCGAAGAGAAAGTGCTTTCTGTACGAGAACGTTTATCCATTTCTTTTTTCATTATTACATTATCATTCAAACCGACAGAAGTAATGCCTCTTCGATGCTTATTCATTTTCACTGCAACAGATAGAATTAAAAGAAAGGGACAGACTCACCGTGCGGAGGAAGGATACATCATCCTGCTCGGATCCACCCTCGCTGTCAGCCATCCCGTCGGTACGTTTTCACGTTACCTGACGTCGAGCCCAGTGCCACCGTCTCTTCCTCGCGTTATTTTCCTTGCTCGTGTGCGATCCGCTCTTCGTGTTACTCGCCCACCTTCCCCCAGCTTCGTGGTCAATACGGCGCGGATGGAACGGTCACACGCGGTTGCGATTCGACATGTTTCGCCCTCCGGTGTCACCCCCGGCCCGGTGTAGAACGTTTCGCGTTGGTCGACGACGACAACGACGACGACCACCACCACCAGCAGCACGGTGCCGACGACGACGACGTCCTAACCCGTGACGGTGGACCGATGATCAGCCACTACTGGCCTCCGGGGGTGGCTCGCGCGAACCTCGACAGCCCCTGCGCAAGCGCCCCGTTTTCTTCAATCAAATTCCGCATGCTCGAAATCCCGTCGTTACGGGCGCGCCGCGTACACCCTTCTGTTGCTGTTTTTATTAGCAGATCATCGGGGTGATCCGATCGTTTTAATAGCTTTCTCGGTTTACGCTTAGTCGGGGAATTCGAAATTTCAGGGGATGACGAGGGGATTGTTAACTGACTGGAAGGATTTCATTGAATTTATATTTGTTGGTGGTGCTTGAAGTAATGAGTTCTTGCATTTGTACGGCCGAAGCACGGTGGAATTGCTTTAATATTCCCAGCAAGTCGTCGAAACTTTTTCATTGAGATTTCTGTGCCTTTGGGAGGAAGCCAGAAACGCAGAAGGAGGAAAATTTGTCTTTCAGCGTTGATTCTGGTAATCATTGGGGGGAAGGGTGATTCCTGCTGCAGCCGGAGAAAGAAGTTTGTTCACAAGGGAGAAAAGTCCGGTCCCTGTCATCTTACAATTAGTAGGACACTAGAAATAAGTAATTTTCGGCAAAATGATATATTATTTAATTGTGAGAGGAATCGTGTTAGGAATTTGGTAATTACACTTTTCGCCACGATCTATCCGGCAACTAGAATCAATGAAGCTCTGATAGATATGCGCGCTGCTAATGGCGTTTTTAATTACGGCCGACATTGGCACCGTTGTTAACGATATTATCGGTTTTACTATTTACGTAATTGCCGGCGGCGATGCGTGAGCCTGCTTCAATTACACTGAGAAAGGCTCGTGCACAGATACTCGTATACTTAGATATAAATCTAGCTGCTGATGGGTTTAAGTAAAAATAGTTTAGAACGACCGACCATCCCCCGCGGTACTTCCGGAGCAATTTAAGGCGTAACCATCTGACTCATTCGAAGAAACTGGTTTCTTCCTTACTGCGTTGTGAATACCACAAACCGCGTCTAATTTAAACGGAACGCATGATTGAAATATATGATAAAATATAATTACCGGTAAATCCTGAAAAATACTTTTCTTTCTATCCCCGCACGGAAAATGAGTCGAGCTTCACGCCAGCATCTCGAATCTATGCACTTCTTCTCCCCCGATCGATATCCCTTCCGAAAGAATTCCGTTCAAGCGTTGGCCAAGCAATTGAACAACGTCGTTAACGATGACAACGCGACGCGTCCACGACGAAGACGCGAACAGACACACCACGCACCGAGACGGGCCTATTTCATTCTCGTGTCTATTTCCAGCAACGGGGCAGAAATAGATGTATTTACCACTCTCTTTGTGATGTATCCGCGCGCGCTTGGCCGTGTCCATACACTCGAATTAGAAATGGTAACGCGTTAATCGAAGGTTAAGGATATCGCGGCAATCTTTTTCAGCGCGTCTCCATCGAGGATCAGATTGTATACGAGGAACACGCGAAACCCGGCGATAAATCGTGGACTCGGTACCCGCGCCGGCCACTGGCAACGGATCAACGAAAAATATTCTTCTCGTGCTAAATATTTCCTCGGACAATCCTCGCTGACCAGCGGCGAGAATATACGCTCTGCCATTGGGATACAGTCGTACGCATCAATGTATTCACCTCGTCGCGTGAATTTCGTAATTTTGCTAACTCCTAGCTAGAATATTTATACTTGGGATGCGCTATAAAAGTTGACCACCGGCGCGTGTGAAGAAAATTCTATTATACCTGGCTCTGATCGATCGAATAATTCGTCATACGGGAAAAGGATTCTCGATAATTGAACGGGCAAAAATTCTCGAGGAAGCTCGCCGGTGTAAGAGTATCGTGCACACCCGTACACGCGGGGTTACGCACACGTTCCTCGATGCATATCGTAATGCAAATGCATCGAGGTCGACTGTTCCGTCGAGCGGCCGCAATGCCACCAGTAACGCACAGCCGCATTACCTTCGGAATTCACCCCCTTTTTTCTTCTCTCTCAGCCACTTCACTGTATCCCGCAACGGACAGCCACAAACGAACTCGCCCCCCCGAGATTCACCTCTTCGGTAAAGAAACTTCCTTGCGCACCCTTTTTTCTTCACACTCACTTTTATTCGAAGCCGATTTCCGGATCGACCTGGACCGTGCCAGGGATCGTTTCGATCGTGCGGTATGAGGGTGGCTGGCTCCTTCGTGTTCCTCGCCGATGGTCGGGGCCCCACCGACGAAATTCGTATCGAGGTTCGAACGGTTTTGTCGGTGCGCGGTGCCGAGCAGAATGGAGCAAGCGAGCGGTTCTCCGCGGCTATTTTCAGCCTCGAGCCGAGCCCGCGTTGGCTCTCCTCATGCGACGAGACGCGTCGCTGATCCTCTACGATGCACGTAGAATCCACCATATCGCTCTCTTTCTCTTCTTTAGAGGCGCCATAGATTGTTCTACCGTGTCAATTCAGAGAATTCGAAGGGAAACGATTATAAGGGCGGTTTTAAAGGTGAAATCTGTTGATACAACTAAGATTCGGTACGTTGTACCCTTTCGCGCTTCAGGGTGCCTAATTTTTCTGAAGTTTTTACGTATTGCAGTGGCAAAACGTATAATTAACGTTGAAGCAAGGGCAGATTGTGTACATTTTACAATTTTATTGAACCGATTCCTCAGTTTAATTATTCGTTGCCTCGTTGTTACAAATTATTGCCAATTTTTCTTTCCATCGGGGAGGAAGTTTGATTTCGGTATACAGGAAACTCCGGTAACGGTCGGTCAAAGTGTTTTCCACGGAGTAACCCTTGGAGTACATCGACAGAGAGTAAGCTTTGAAGTATTGATCGGCCAAGCTACCAACGAGATACAAGATAGATCTAATAGCTTATCTAACGGGACTATTGATCAGAGACGATGATACAGGATAAACTGTGCACCTTGCAGGATGCGTTTCTCCTTTTCTGAAACATTGACTCTAAGAACAATCACTGGTTTTCAAACGTTTCCTATCTTTTAAAGTACAGGTGCTATAAAGTACAGTCATTTGCAACCGATGCAAAAGACTGAATAAACAAAATATTGGAATGCGGCACGCTCTAATCAGAAATATCATTTTAAACATGAATAACAAGACATTTTTTGTAAAATCATCCTTTCGTAAGATCCTACCGGCAATCTGTCTATTAATTGTTTAATTGTATTAACGTGGACAAATTTATTTTTACATTATGCTATTGTGTCATATAAGGTCTATATGTTTCAAACTAAAGCTGAGCTACAGGAAAGGTATGGAATAGATCCGTTATGTTACTTAAAGCGGAGTATTAGAATAAGTTATGTTTCACATGTACAATGTGTAATATCATTTAGCAAAGTTAAATTTTATGTTAAATACTCGGATAAGTTGGAAACTAAGATACGATTTATAATTTTCATCAACAAGTTTCGTATAATCTGTACTTGGAGTTGGTCTAAAACGCCGAAAGTTTATTAATATAAATCAAGAAATTAAGTAGGTGTTTCATTAGAATTGTTAAAGTAATAGAATCTACAAGTAACTCCTGAATTTTGAATAAGTAATTCTATTACGCCCAGTCGCCATCTGAATTTTTCCAAACTGATGAAAAGGCCGAAGTGCATCTCTCACCACTGTCCATTTCGCAAACAAAATATTGTTATGGATTAATAAATTCATGCTAATTGTATTAATTATGAAATATAATTCATAACGTACGAAGAGTATAAAGTTTTGGCGCGACTTTTGTTTGTTCGGAAATTGTTTATGCGTGACACCCGATACTATATAAAGGCCCGCTTGCGCGCCAAAATTTAGTTTTATCGTGGCCGTGGAAGGAGTAAGAGCTCCTGCTTTCGTGTTTCTCGTGTTGATGGTGCTTGGACTTTGGAGCAGTGGGCACTTGACCAGAGGACCTGGACCATTGGACACTGGACACTGGACACTGGACACTGGACACTGGACACTGGACACTGGCCACTGGACGTTTGACCACTGGCCACTGGACGTTTGGCCACTTGACCACTTGACCACTTGACCACTTGACCACTTGACCACTTGACCACTTGACCACTTGACCACTTGACCACTTGACCACTGGACATTGAAAAATGATTCTGCGGTCGGTGAGTCGCATGCTTTTCGTATTTTCGATTTATTTCTATTCTGAATTAGAATTCAATTACTATTATCTCATTAATGTTTGTATTGTCAATGAAATTATTCTAACACATTTCAACTTCTATTCAAGTTTTATTTGAATTATTTTACTGTTACTTAAAAGACACAACAATGAAACAGAAAAGAGCTGTTCTCTTTTTCAACTTATTAATACAGAATGATACTTTTGCTTGTCTGATGGCAATTGATTTTGTATAGTGTCTGAGTTGGTCGTTCATGATTTTTGTAATTAATTTGTAATTATTTACTTCAACCAAGGATATAATATATCGCAGTGACCGTTTACAGTTATTCTTTATTTTTCAGGTTATTATTACATATTCTAGCGCCTATTGTGGCTGCTCAATATTATTTAAATGAATGTTCAGGACTCTGAATTCTAATTTTTGGAAATATTTTGTAACCATTTACTTTAACCAAGAATACAATAAATCACAGCGACCGTTTACAGTTATTCTCTATTTTTCAGATTATTATTAAATATTTTAGCGCCTATTGTGGCTGCTCAATATTATTTAAATGACTGTTCAGAATTCTGAATTCTAATTTTTGGAATTATTTTGTAAGTACTTACTTCAACCAAGGATATAATAAATCGTAGCGACTGTTTACAGCTATTCATTATTTTTCAGATTATTATTTAGGTTCAGAGAGGTTTAGATACTGCCTTGTATACGAATTAAGTTGTTGTCTATTGTCGCAATTGCTTTTATAAGTGTGAATAGAATGCGGTTTCGTACGTTGTGCGTGTATTTAGTTCTAAGGAAAATTACTTTCAAGCGTTAATTATTTTCATTAAGAATTAACTTCAACCCATTCTACAATTCGTAAATAATCCATATTTAGTTTTAAGACCACTGAGCTGCTATTTTAAGTACGAATGGAGCAAGTAACGATTATATTAAATGATCATTAGCTTTAAGACCACAGCTCTGTTTTTATAAGTACGAATGGAACAGGCCAGGACATTATTTTATTGGAATTTCGCTTATGTAGCTAGATATGATTTTCAAATAGCTACACTTTACTTTATATGAAAAGGATTTTTCTCTAATCTTGGTATTTGGTTCTCGACTGCAGTAACCTTTTATTACAATGTTTCAAATAAACAGAGTCTCATACTCTATTCAAAATAAATATAGTATGTATATTAGTTGCAATCACTCATTACTTCAGATTGTTATTTCTAATTTAATTCCAAATAAAATATGTCCAAGCCATGAGTGGAGTGCGATTTCTAAGTGGAGGGTGGTCGGGCCCGGGATCGGGAAAGGAAATCTGACATCGATTTAGTATCTCTTGATTCTAAGTCGATGCCAGATTTCCTCGTGCGTTCAATCGCGAATTAAATTATTATTTTAACTCGCAGTTGGACGGTAAATTAGTTTTAAGACAATTGTACTGTTCTGGTAAAATGTGCGTGGAGTGTGGTTTTAACAATTAAGTATGTATTTAGTTTTAAGACGACGCCTCTGTTTTTATAAGTGTGAGTGGAGTGAGCTAAGTGGCCATCCATTTAAAACTGTATACTTGCCGATTCATTTTATAACTTATTTATCTAGCACTAATTGTTAATTACATTCATCTTCTTTTCGTGTCTCTTAAATAGTAAAACAGATATCTACAATGGATGGTTACTGGCATATTACTGTATTAATGTAAGACTTGGCATAAGTATTCACAACTTAAGAACGTTTAGTTTTAAGATAACTACTCTGGTTTTATAAGTGTGAATGGAATGAGTGAAATAGTCGTCCATTCAGAGTCACACTTCGTAACTTAAACAATAATTTATCTTTGGTAATCGATTCGCCATTAGTGTAGCGTACAAATTCGCGATTAGTCTTTGCTCTTGAATGTTTAATCATTCCGCGGGGAGTTCCAGGTTGGTTGCGAACTCGTACATAATCACAGGAATGAGGTACTTCGTGCATCGGAACGATTGGGTGTCCTGATCGCGAGATTCACTGGACGTAACGTAGCCCAGCCGCGTCCCAGTCGGTTTACTGGCTGGGCGTTCTTGCGGTGGTGTACGGTTCGATTCGTTTCACACCTGGGTGCAATTTGGGACACCTTCCCTTGGTAAGACGCCCATAGGATGATTCGTCTAACGAATTCGTACCCGCAACAAGGCTCGCTGGGTGGGTGAAGGTACGAAAGGTGCGTTTCGGGACCAAGGCTCTTGACCGCTCTGTATTAGTCACGCGGTAACTGATTCTTGGGGTCATGTCGAGGGAGCATTTGTTTCGGGAGTATGTAGAATATTTGCTCGGTGCTGGGAGGGTCGCGATCGCTTAGAGTCAGCTCGATTTCTCTTTAGAAGGAGGACGAGTATCTCCTCCTTTTGCTCGCGTTTAGAGGTAGCTTCACTTAGATTTCTATTTTATCATTTCTGCAGTGAATGGATGGCTATTCAGGGTCACGTACTTTCCGTCCATGAGTCCTTACACTTAGTAAAATTCCATCTAATAATTATTTAGCTGAACAAATTATTTATTTAATGTTCGATGACTCGTGGACGGAGTGTACATATCGTAGCAACCTCCACGTGGTGTGACCTGGGCAATCGATATCATTTACCACGTAATTGCCCAGTTATGTTGTAAATAATATCGAGCTAATGGCTACGACTTTTGGCTAACCCTTGCGATATTTCCGTATGAATAGTGTCCGTACAGTCGAGGTGCTTATCGTTCTTAATCTTTAACGCTCTTTTCACGTGTGACCCGCCATGAAATTTATATTTCTTACCGCAGTAAACGCCGCAATCTGTTTTCGTATTCCGTTGGTAATGTTGCGAGTGATCTGGAAATACAGTTCTGGGAATTCGGGCCGAAGGAATTCATTGTACTGAATGGTTTATCCCTATAACTGGTCTGCGGTATTGCATGCGTGTGTACGAATACATTTTATATTCCTCCTGTTACACTCGGCTTCTCGATTGTTGATACGCCTTTATGAGTTTCCACAGTGAATAAGGTAGACGAGAATCAACCCGGGGGGGTAGTTTTCTACAGGGGTGGTTTAGTGTTCGCTTAGTAGCGTTAGATGGCGGGGTGGCTACGTATTCTATTTTTCAAGCGAGCTAAAATTACAAAATTTCGATGAACAAAGACACTCAACTGATTGCCTGAACGTAGTGTTCATTTATTTCATCCTACTTTATGAAATTCTACCAGTGATAGAAATGAATGAGCATCGAATAAAAATCAGCTGCCGCAGCAGCGGATTCTACATCACGCCGAATACAATTTCCACGATTGAGACAACCGGCAATAAATCTTCCACTTCTGTTTGTTTTACATAACCGCGGTTGCGTGGGGCGGTGCTCGTTGATTGACTCGCCCTGATCGATGGTCATCGTGGATTTATTGCTCGTCAGTAGGGGACTTGTTAAAATTCTCTCCGCGTGATAAATTCTTCCTGCGTCGTACGAATTCCGTAGGCAGGTATAGAGAGAAAAAAACAAGCGTCAACGCTTGTGTCGCTGCAAATTCAGAATGAAACTCATCGTAGTGTCACGCGACAGGATCCGCCGCAATAAAACACGTGTCGCTACACACGCCACCCGACTTCGTACATGGACTCGCGTGTCCGAGGAATAGATTCAATCAAGAGAAATATCGGGACAGTACCGGGAATCGACTCCGCGCCTTTGATTCCGTTCGAAACTAGTCGAATGACCAACGAAATAGCATCGGTTCGAGGAAAGCGCATACGGCGAACGTGGACTCGAAACGCCAGGGTAGAGTATCGTTGACAAATGGTCGGGCCAGGGTCCTCGGTCCTCGCGTGATTCTTCACCGAGCAGCAGAGCAATAAGCCTCGTGTCAAACCGCGAGGAATTATTGACCTTATCTGCCCCTATTCGGCCACCCCCTCCGCGCGGCGTGTAGCGCGCGACAAATACGCGGTGACCTTCTTCTTTTTTTTTTATCGAATATGGCAAACTTAGCTAGACGATAAATCGTCTTAACCCGACCTCCGGTGATCCCTTTATTGCCGAGCCCCTTCGAAACGAGGGAAGGCCACCATCGACTCGCTCTTTCCTGCTTCTTCGCGCAAATAAATTTGCACCGGTCGGCGTGTACGCGCTGGATTCTGCCACGCGAACGTAATTTATTTTCACCCGTCCGCACCGAAGGCAATTGCATCATTTATATACGGACGCGGACTGCTAAGGGTGGAAATTTGAAATTAAAACTTCGCGACGGCCAATAAAAATTTTCCTTACACCGCGTCGGACGTGTACTATTCCAATTAGTATTCTTTCTTTTTACAAGTTGCAAAGAATCGGAAGCTTGTATTCGTTGCCGCGTTACGGATCGTAATATTCGCTTGAACTGGCGCAAGTGTTTTTACACGGACCGCAAACGCTGTTAAGACTATTCCTTATAAATAAGTATCCCTCTACGTCGAGGACGAAAAACGTTCCTTTCTCTGTATTCATTAAGCGTACACCTGTGTAAAAGAAACAGTACGGTGACTGGTTGTACGTAGTTCGATGAAAAGGGGAACGAGTAAACTGCGCGTTCCGTTCGACCGAAAAATGGTACAGCAACGCCAGGGAAATTCACGTTTTATTTTATTCCGGTTTTCCAAAATTAATATTGCGCAAGCAGCGCGGCAAGTATTTACCTATTGTGAAAGATGATATTGTAGTTCATTGTTGTTAACGAACCAGAGTGAACGATATATACGCGGAAATATCGAGGGAAAAAGGGAGTTTGATATTTACAAGCATCACCGGAGAAATCATACACGCCGTCAATATTTAATTTACTGCAAATAGATTACTATTTTCAAACGGATCGAAGCGAAGCTGGAATTATTTGATAAAGCAATCTAAAATTGTGGCCGCGTGTCATTGCATTTGTCGTTTCCAATTCTCCAAATAAAATAAGCGATTCGATTAAATAAAACGCACGAATGGTCGTGGTAACGCTAAAACTGTAGCTGTTCTGTATAAAATCCATAAAAACGATCGTTGTGGATTTTCGACAGAGCAGAAAGAAACGGGTTAAAAGGATCGCTAAAAGGGGCGACGAGGGAAAGTGGTCCACCGTTTCAACGGGATGTCGCTCAAGGGAGACGTGTACTAACACCGCCTCGAAATCGTTTAATTTTAGATCGAAGCAAAGTATTCTTGGATAACGATAAAAGTTTACGAAACATCGTTTCCACCTGTACATCGATGGTTTACCGGCGCGTCGCGACGCCGAGACATCTCATCTTGGTCCATGTTAATTCTCGGCAAACCAAAAATTGCTAGGTGCCGATAGAAATAGTGTCTCTCCCATACGATAAACTGTTTCATTGATTAATTGATTCTTCGATGCACAGTATAATCGAATGTAATCACTCCCGAGTCTCGATGCTATTTACTTCAGCGTCCAAATTCCGATTTCCATCCTGTCGCCGCGTATACCTTTTATCGTGCATTGTCGTGTCGAGTCCAAAAGTAGTCGATTCCCGGACCGTTATGCCATTCAAATATCGGAAATGTTCTCGCGCGCGGGAGAATGGCATTCGGGGCGATTTCGTCGAACTGTCGCGGGCATCGAATCAGCCGGAAAATAGGGGTGCGTGAACTTTCGCTGAACAAATTTCTTTGACACGTTTGACGCGTTAGAGAGCGCGGTCGGCCGGTTCGAACTTCGAATCAAATTTGTCGAATCCACGACGAAGTTCCGCGCCCCGACTGAGAATATAATAATGCTCGTGTCGTTTCTGCGCGCGGCGTAAATGAAGTGGCAAACCGGACTTTGTTGGGGCAACTAGAGAAAATAGGCTGCCGGTTCTCCAGCTGCCACCTAACTGGGGTACAAAGTTCATCTCGGACTCGTATGGGATCAGCATGTAAATTTGTCGAATTGCTTTATCTCGCTCCTGTGCGCGTGCACGCGAGGGCCGTCTGGACGCGTCGCCCTGGCGATTCGCGTATGTCACCGGCACTCTCGATTACCCGCCGTCTCTTTTGTTGATTCGTTACATTCGTTCGGAATAGACGCGATGCTGCTAGATTGCTCGGTCCTTTCCCTCCCCCCTGCCGCGGTACTTGCGAAAGTTCGCTTATGAATAGAAACAAGCAGGGAAATAACTAATTCAACGAATCTCTTGACAAGCTACGCCGGATAGCAATAGCTTTACTCCTCGGCGCTTCGTAATAACTAGGATTTGCATACTGTCCGATATATTACGCGAATTCTCTCGGAATCGAAATTCGTTTGTCCTTTTGGATTAAGTGGAAATTGCAGTTCCGTCACATTATAATAGAAACGTCGCTCGTGCCTTATAGAAGACATGATCTTGCAAGTACACGCCGTTATACAGAATAGACATTATTCATTTATATTTAGCACGCGTCAGAACCTCTTTGCAAACACCGGCGATAGTGTTGCGTTGCGGCAACTATTTAAAACTCGATTGTCAATAGTTTTCAAATTCCTTCCGTCGCAGAGGGGAGCGGACATCCCGAAACTCTTAGGCTGATTGCATCATTTAACCGCGGCTCGTACGACTAGTCTCAACCCTAATTACGAATACAGGCGAGTTTAGAAACTGACAGACGGGAGTCTGATTAAATTGTTATTCGTCTCTGCCCCCCGCAATCAATGATTTCGAAACAGTAATATCTTATAAACGATTAATCCTAATAAATGAAAGGTCCGATAATGGCGCGCTATCTTTCGAGCACGCCAAACGAGCCGTTCTTGAAAAATCGTCCCACGAAGCGCACGACGGTGGCAGACCAGGGGGCCACGTACAAATTACTGGAAAAAATGTGACATCGGGGACACGAAGAAAAACTGGAGATTAGGGCATCGAGCCAGAGGAACGGGCGGAAAAGAATAGGGGGTAGATGGAATCAGTTTCCCCGCGCCGGCGTCTATTTAGTTTCACGGAGGATCTCTAAATTGCCGGTGTTTGTTTCGCAAGCAAAGAAGCGGCGTCTTGCATCGGAATCCTCGATGGCAGTCGTGGACGACGTCTGGCAGAAGCCCGGGCATACCCTTTCGAGCTGATCGTGACCCGTCGACTCGATGTTGATCCATCGCGTTCCGAGCTAAAAGCCTTCCGACCAATCGTCGACTGAGCGAAACAGCCATAGCAGACTTCCTTAAAATGGGCCAACGGTGGAAATTGTTTACCTCGACCGCGGTAAATCTTCCCCAAAGCATAACTAGGTTGGCGCAAGGGAAAATGCTGCGTTTAAACTCCCGTCATAAACAACATCGTGACTAATCGCGCGGAAATTATCATCAGTCTTCTCTGTCGTTCTAGAAATTGTGATATCTGCTCCATACGGTGCTCGTTGAAGGTGTCATTTTCTATTCTTATTGCTTCGTTTGAATACATACGGATGAAATAGAACGTTCGAAGGAGATTTTCGACCGCGGTGGTGTTTCGATGGACCAACTTCCATTTGGACAAAAATTGAACGGGGAAAAAGGAATAATTCACGCGGATTTTCGGAAGTTCAATTTTCCAGAGGGGACGGCACCTTGTACCGGCAATCCCGTATGAACTTTTTGCTTCGATTCCCCGGGGGAGCTTCAATCCCCCTCCGGGACACTGAATATTCATGCGCTTTTATTAACCACTATTCAAACACTGCTTACCCTCCCAAACGCCCTTTATCTCCTTACAATTAGACTCGCGCGTCCGTCTCCCATTGCCAGATCCCGCCGCGAAATTAAATTTCGCCCGATCGTATTGAGCCCGCCTTTCCGTGTCAGACATCGTTAACCATTTATGAAAAAAAAAGAATGCCTACCATTTGGCAAAGCCTCTTTCTCGCAGTCCTTTCTTGTTTCGGCGATAGTTTATAATTCTTGCGGTTGTTTATAAATTAATGCGTTAGCGCGGAACTGCATTCAAAAGCCAAATTTAATCTACGCTGCCTCGACAAAAGAGTGGACTGCATTCAAGGCACGTTTGCAATTATTTATCAATAAATATACCGGGGCTGTTGTGCACAATCACTGTCAAACGACGCCGTATAAAGAATTCATTATTTCCTGAAATTTGTATGAATCTAAGTGTGTGTATTCGCTGTACGAACAATATATCGACGGATAATTCGGCAAAAATCAATGAACGCCATACAAGAACCGGGGGAAATTTTGACGCCTATAGATTTTTGAATGGCGCGTCCATCATTGAATAAATTAATTCACTTACCTGCCCGATGTCATGCAATTAATCCCTTACGATGCTGCGAAAGGGTCGGAAATGATTAAACGTGTTCGAACATAATTTACAATGATACAGCGGACGAGCCCCGTTTCAATCGATTCGCCAGAGATTACATTGTGAATAATATTCCGCGCAGATGTGCGTGAAAATTTAAATACATCGTACTCTTTCTCCTTTAATGAATCGAACTCGGAAATGCCCATTAAATTTTACATTTGTAAGTACACGCATACATACGAGTTTTCGCACGGATAATTTATTTCGATGAAATGAGTCGAACGCGGAAATGACGATTAAATTTTACATTTGCGAGTACACGTTCTCCATACGCTTTCCCCCATCGTACGTTACCGTTTTCCTTTTCTCCTGGGAACGAAGCGGCTCGTTACGTGCCCCAACCCTTGAGGAGATTCAAAATTTCTTTTCTCCTCAAAAGAATACTTCAGTTTAGTTTCCGGTAAGCGCCGATTCGCGTGATACCGGAGCAGGGAGAAATTGCGGGCAAGAACAATGGGTATCGGAACAAGTTGGAGCAAGTAGTTCTTCTGTGCTTCGGCAGTTCGCGACCTACAGTTTTCAGTTAACTACCCCCTCGTATGTGCTCGCGATACATTTAACGCTGTGGGCATCGTAAACCGAACAAAACTTCATGTCAGCACTAATTTCTCCTTTTGTCTTTCTTTTATCTTGCAGCGAAGTCGCGCAAAAAGGGTAGTACTGAAAATCATAGATTACGCTTCACGTTTTCCAATATTCTTAATCAATTGCTCTACATCGTGAGAGATTCCGATGTGCACTGTATACGAGATCGAAAGTACTCGCGGAATCTTGATAAAGGAGAAGGAGGGGAGGATCGTTGAATTTCATGACGTTGTCCCAAAAATGAAATCGTTCGGTTTACTTAAGGAGCAACGGGGAAAGAAGGAAGACAGTGCACGGCGGAGAGATCGAAAAGTTGGCAAAAGTAGATTTTCTGCTTTCGTCGTTTGCAAAGCGAAGCTTTGAACGCCGGGTTAACTGGCCGAGTTCTGTAAGGGCGATGTCCGTTGTGCCCGCAGTACTTAACCCTTGGGGCATTGTAGTGAAAGCGGAATTTCCTGCAGACACTGGTCTCTCTCCGTTTCCACTACGCCACGGCTGATGCCTACGCAATCGTACAACATTTCCATTTCCAATGGATCATGATACTTGGAAACCTTGTCTTTTTATGAATAACCTGAATGATCCAATTTTCACTCATTCGTCGATCGAAAATTGGTTCTAGCAATGGATTGTGCAAAATGGACCAATTGCGTTAGGCATCGAGTACAAGGGTGTTGAGGTGATAATATGTTTTGATATTATCCTGAATTAAATGCCTGCTGTCGTGCAAACACAATCATTCACCGGGTAATCATTAATGTAGTATCGCTGGAATAACTAAGAGCAGTTATTGTATAAACGTATTTAATGAAATATGAATATGGTTAAACTTCATAATATTCGCCTGTCTACAGCTCTTGCGACTCTTAAAACGCACAATACCCGCAACTCGCAATACTCTAATGATCCTCTAACGATCCTTACTCGTTCCTGCCCTCGCGCCACAGTCTTATTGCAAAAGACGCACGTTCACTCTACTATACGGAACGTCCAAATTCTCCGCGCGCATTCTAAAAACTCTCTCACCCTCATTCATTCCACGACGATACCTTAAATATCCAATCACATCCGCTCCGTCCCAAATGTGCATCGTTCACGCCAAATATACAGCTAGCCCGACCAGTCGCACGATTTGTAATAACATCCATCCTACATTAAGCAGGTAATTGATGGTACTTAACGCTGACGAGTGCGTAGCTGAAGTGTAATAGCAGTTTAATCGTTCTCGGAATTTGATAAACAATAATTGGCATCGAGTAGTTATCAGAATCTTACACGCTCGGTTCACGTAATTTGCCGATGCAGCTTGCCCATCTGATACACGTAAGATCCACCAATTGCACCACGCTGTGCATCTTCGGAAACATCCTACTTTGGAGCTACGAAAGGAGTAAGACAGGAGAACGCGAATTCGATGGTGCACGGAAATAGATGGAAAGCGGGTTAATGAGAAGGCGGTATCGATCGGCGGCGACATTTTCGCTGGATTTCGCCGAAACTCCGGAAATTTTCCCATCATTCGACGACGATATTGCTTAGCCGAAGACAATATATAAATAATTTACCGCGCGTCCCCGTGGAATATCCCGGGGACGCTGATATTTCGAACTGTAGAGAAATTTTCCAATCTATTCGACGATTCGATTCCGCCGGCAATAACGGTGCAGGGAGTGTACCACTTTTGAATGGCTGCGAAGTTTTCGAAAGTACACGTCTCGCAGCGCGGAACGTCAAATATATTCGTGTCGCATCGAAACACACCGTGCTTGTACGAACTTGTAAATCTCTGGCGAACCGAACGTCGTTCTCTTATCGAAACGCTTTCTTGCGCTCTGTGATCGGGCAAATTTCATGAATAATTCAAACGAATCTTTAGTATATTCGGTTCTTTAATCTACGACGGTTGATCGAATTATTAGAGCCGCAGTCGCCAATTGACGATTCTACATTGAAAATCTGATTGCACTGGCTCCTTAGTATTTCTTATGAAGCGTCGCAGTTTGTATAGTGCAAACGTATAGCTGGCAAAATGATATTTTCCATACTGTGGCTCTAATAGTTGGATCAGTAATTATACGATGTCACTTTTCACAATATTGAAATTCGACAAAATCCGACCCCCTTGTTGAATCGTGATGCATTCAGCAGACGGCAGTCAGCGAAAATGATTATCGATCGCCAATTATCGGGGCGCTCTGGCATCGAAGACATATGGAAGTAAATAAAACGAACGATAATGTTAATGAGTCGATTCGAGGAAGTTTCATTCATTTTCCCCGGGGGTGGGGGTAGCGCGCACGTTCGTATCGCCAGCTGACCGCTAGGAAATCCCCGGGTGAGCAGCAATTTTCGAGGATACGCTGTATCGGGCGAAAGCCGAGCGCAGAAGCTTTTTCCGCCCGGCCACTCGACTTGTTAATGGTGGCGTAAACTTAGAGATTATGGCACGTCGAACCGTAAATTCATTTACGATCGGCGCGTAGCCGCGGATATTGAAAAGGAACCGAGCCCCACTTTTATGAGAACGGGAGCGAGTGCGCCGCGTCACCCCGAGATATGGTCGCGATGGAGTTCTCGTGCGTGATTAAAGCGCACCACCCCGGAGAGATCCTACGAGCGGCTTGCCATGCAAAGACCCACAGCAGAAGATGGAGACTTTTACGTCGCCTGGAAAGTCGGCGAGACTCGGGTAGACGGGTGTGTTGGTATAAGGAATAATAATGAAACCGGCGGTGGAGGATATTCTTGCGCGAGTCACGCGGTCGTCTCTTATTCTTTAACGTTCATCCCGCTCGTAATCCAGAAGTCGTGAACGTTATACGCTTCTGCGGGGAACCGAGCAGCATCTGCTTGCTGTTCCCGTTAATTGAAGACGAGGTAATAACGCGTGTAGAGAGTAATTTACACCTTCATAGAACGGGGAATTACAAGAATTGTTTCGTGCAATTAATTTAAGAAATGTGAGCTAAATTAAAATTAACGTACGCTTCAGTTTCCTGAGTAATCTTAAAAAACTGTTAAAAATACGATGCATTCGTGTCGATAAGGTATTGTCCTTGGTCCTGATCGATCATTACACGAATGCCTAATGTTCCAAAATTAAATTCGACTTTTGTACATTTTTATGCAAATTTGACGTACACCCGTAAGTTGCTTATCGATAAGACACCCTTCATTCTGATCACCTGAATGCGACGCACTGTATTTAACATTCGACTGCGACAAATCATTTAATCATTCCTGCTTTACTCCGGACACCTGCGCACTTGACGGGTATCATTCGAACAGAACTCACGAGACGCTCAACGTTATACATTCGGTACATTTACGTTCATTTCGCATTGAACGTAAGCCGAGTCGTGGTGCACGGGGCACAATCGTCTTAGCAGATGCACCCTGCTATCAGACAGCCACTCGAGATGTCTGCGGTTCCGCGCTGGGTTGCTCGAGAACACTTTTCCTGTGAATTAGCCGGGGAATCGATACGGCGGGGAGGGGAAGGGGTTAATACCATCGACAGGTAGCGGAAGACTGCTCGCAGCGTAAACGTTTTAGCTAAGCTAATTTTGAATCGTCCCGATGAAATACTTTCCGCTCGAGTCGCGATTTATCGCCGGCCCACGGAAATCGGGTCGACGTTTTCTGTAAAACGATCGCACCAGGAGCAGAGCTACTACGCTGGCAATGCAATATTTATGCAAAGCGTTACATCGTTTGATGTACCTATTTCTGAAACGGAACATTTAACATCGCCGCTTCGCCTCCGTCGCCGCTGACAGCGAACTTCGGCATTTCGGTGGATCGTTTTCAACTCGATTAAAGTGTTGTTAATCGCTCGACAATAGGAGTCGGTTCAACTAATCGGTAAATACGTTCCATAAAACAAATTTAACCCCTTCTAGACTGATCGTGTATTTTAGTCGAGCTCGGGGCTCATCTCACATGGTACAATTGTTCGTGGAATAAGCACGGCTCTTCCACGGGACGTCGCGAGAAATAGAAGATCTTAGAAGGATGGCAGCTTGTAGTTCCAAGTGGAACGGAATGAGACAGGGCAGGAGGGCATCCGGTGGAAGGCTAATAAATCAAAAGCGACCTCGTGCAAATATCGCGAGTTTAGCTCTACGTCTCTTAACATACATACGGAGGAGGCTTACGTCCCTTTGGGAAAAATTACGACCCTTTCGCAAGTACGGGCGGCTCGTAAAGAATCGCGCCGGCACTCGGGAACCACCGAAAAACTCGGTCCAGGAACGTTTTCGACGGAGAAAACTGACACCGCCGCGGGCTGCTCGTTATATCTTCCTTTGATACGCGCGATATCCGTGGAGTTACCGACTTGTTAGACCTACCATCACGGCGTTTAACGCGATGCGTCGCGGACGAAGGGCGCGTCGTGATTTAATTCGTCCATCTCGGTAACGCGTGTCTTGATGCGTCCATTCGCTGGGCCCGCGAAGCGCTCGTGCCAGCTTGGAATGTTTGACCGCACGATCGTATCGCTGTCGAGAATTTCGGAGCACGGGGAAATTTTCACCGGGCGAACGGTCGCGCGAGAAGCCGTAGAGACGTTGGCCGTTTGAAGGATTTTACACGGAGGGAAACGTCGGGTTCGGATAACAATCGTATCGATTCATTCGATCAAGGGGTGAATAATTAAACGAGCAGGTTCGACTATCGACGGAGGGGTCTCTTCTTGCCACCGCGTATTTCCCTTACACGTCGCTGGTATATCGCGTTATAATACATTCACCTCGCATATCACCCCCGCGAGTTTTGCCCCCTGGGTAACTACCATATTGTAATCTATCATTTCTCCGCGCAAGAAATACGCGCCGCGGCGTCGGAAGGACGGCGGATTACGGTTCTTCTTGCCAGAACTAAATAAAACGTTCATAAGAGATGCATGAGACAGAGCGCTACGTGGATCGCAAGGAAAATTCTCCACGGTGGAAGGAAGGATAAGGTGCCCGCGGCGATCGAACCTTTTGCAATCGTACGCAATTCATTAAAGCCGATATAAAAGAAATAGGATATGATTATCATTCGTCTTCGACGACCCGTAACATTCACCTTGTCGCGAAACTCTTCCGCATCGTCGATAGCTGGATCATTCAACGAGGCTGGAGCCCTTCATCCATCCATCTGTCCATCCCGGCCATGAAACTAACGTGGCTTGCAACGGGATGCAAGAAGCGTCCATTATCGCTGTACAGGTTTTTGCGGCTTTCGCCGACCAGCTTTTTCTCGATACACTTTAATTCGTCCAAATGAAATTCCGCCATCTGCTATTCACTGGCCGCGTCGAGTCGCTTCCGCTCGAGCTCCGTGGACTCCTGATGCCCCCTTAACGATCGCCAGACGATGAATTAATCGAGATGTCCGCGGTAAAAAACGCAGATGCGATATAGATGAAGGGTAAAAGCGACTGCTTCGTTAACACGTGCCTGTGTCCCGTGGGTATATTCTTAGCTGATACGTACTCTCCTTATTTACACGCCAAGAAATGCAATCTCTTTTGTGCATATTCATTTCGTTTGCGTTCAATGAGAATCGTCGATGTTACCGAGCATCGAATGAAATGAAAGCCCGGCGAGGTATCAGCAGGCCGCCCTAACGACGCATGCACGTCGACCGTAGCAGTGTCCACTAGGTCGGAAATGGAAAGAGGGAGAGTCCGAGCTTGAAAACGCGAAGAGACGGGCGTACGCCAGGTGTACGGCGGAGCAGAGAGATAGGGGTGGATTTAAAGGTCTGTTTTCATTGCTATTCCGAATCGTGCGGGCTTCCGCACGGCTTCTGTCGTTCTGTACGAAAGCATCGGCCTGATTGGTAAATCTACGGCTGCTCAATGATGCGTTTGTTTGCCGGAGAATTAGGGCAGGAAGCGAGACAGAACGACGAAGACCGTGGGTAACGACACGCCGCGGCGGGGGGGTTGAAAAAGAGGGATGGAAACGGAAGAGATCGGCGCCCAGCGAGAGGAGACACAGGGCAAGGGTAGGTTCGTCCTCCTGTGGAAGGCTGTGAGGCACCACGGCGCAATCAGTAAACCTGTAAAACATTGGATTAGGTGGCCTAGACCACCGGACCCTACTACGGCTTCCCTGGACTGTCGTACTTGCTGCCAATCTCCTTCTCCATGACTCGTTTCTACGCCCTTTATCTCTGTATCGCGATAACTAGATTTGTCTTGTCTGAATTATTCTCCAATTATCTTATCGATCGATGTGATCATATTGCGAATCTCGGATACTTCCCATTATCATCTACGCTGCTCCCTGCATGTAATTGTTATCGTCGTCTGACGTGAAAGATTTTCTAGAATGCCAACAATCGTTTTGTGATTTCGCAATTCCGCTGTCGTTCGTTTTACCCCATTCGTTTAACCCTTGACGGCTCTACGACCAGTTTGACTGGACAACGATTTTATTTCAGGGAACTTTATCTTATTGAAGAATGTCAAATTATGACGAGGTAACTTCATTTTTAAAAATACTGGAATATAACAGTTTCTTTTCATTGAAGCTTCGTTTTGCCAAGTTTATTTTTACTAAAACAAAAAGCAAAGATTTTCATTCTTCACCAAATTAAGTACGGACAGCAAAGGGTTAATGGGAGTTAAACATCGAATAAGAAAGTGTGCAAGGTATAGAAATATCCGTCACATAAAATATTTATCCAGCAGGATATGGAACGAAAGTTAGAAGCGCAACGCGTGCCAATGCATTCGTTCGGAAGAACTCTGACCCCGAAGTATTAAAATTAGAAAATTTCTGGCAACGGGCGCACAATATCGGCGAGCTTGTCAACATTTGACACCCCGTTCCCGCGGCTATCAATTGCCGTTGTTGTTCCGTTTTTTTTTTCACGCACGGTTATTCACTGTTTGCGCGCAGTTTTTGTTTGCCAGGTATTTTGAAACCTCAGCACGATATTTGGTGCTGACGCTCCGAACCCGTTGCGCGTATGTTGTTTGTGTTTAATATTTTTCAAACGAAGCTTGATACATCCTGCGAAAATAATGAAACGGCCCGGTGGATAATGCTCGAACGCGAATTCGGAAGATTCGCTCCCTTTCTATGCTCCCGGATCGGACGACGACTGCTGTCGTCACGGATAGAACAGGATTTACGGGCTCAAGTTGTATCTCTTTACTGCCAAGGCCGGGAAAGCTTGACGATGTTGTAAACCGGTTCGTCCAAAAATTTAATGGAAAACGCGCGGGTTGGATCTCGTAAAAATTTCACGATGAACGAAGATAAAAGGAATCCCGTTTCCGGCGGAGATCCACTGCACTTTGATATTTACGTTTTGCATCACTCGTGTATGTAATCTTTTTCGCAACTGCGGTATAACCCGCCGGCGTAACACATTAGCTTCCTGAGGCACCTCTTTAACGATTACGATTGATTCTATGGCCTGAGTCAGACGAACCACTTTCGAACCACTGGACTATCACAAAGCGGTGGTTCGCTCGCGGTTGAAAGAAGATTGAAACAATAAAAGACATGTGATTTGTTGTTTCTATCTTCATCTTTCTATCTTGTTTCTGTGTACAAAATAAAAGGACATACGATTTCTCGTTACTATCTTCTTTCAGCTGCAAGCGAACCACCGTTTTGTGGTTGCCGCGTGGTCCAAAAAGTGGCCCATCTGAGTTAGGCCCGACAGATTGCGTTTCCCCGAACGCACGAAACTGTCGGCGAACATTTGATCCGCGAAGTTCATCCGCTGCGCGCATCCAGTTTGCCGTGTTTGATGCTGTGAGCGATTCGGAATCCCTCCATATAAATCGGAAATCGCGGCGCGTGTATTTGGAAACTTCCGATTTCAATTTCGATCTACAAACAGGCCACGAACTGTCGCCGAATTGATTTCGCGTTTTCATCGCGACGGTAGTTCCACCGAAAATACGCGAGATGCTTCCGTTCTCTTCGAAGGCGTGAATTCCCTCGACGGTGTTCACGACGGACACGGATCTTGGGGAGGGCTAACGATTGAATTAAGAGGCGAGAATTGACCAGATTGATTCGCTGATAGACTCGCGTAGGAAGAAAAAAAGGGCACGTAAACAACGTAGAAGAAAGCACGCGATAGATTCGCGAGAGAACACGGGGAACGTGGCTCTGCTTAATTGAATCACGCGCTTCACCTTCGGACGTCTTTAAACTGTACGAGGAACAATTAAACGCAGAACAAACAGACGACGGACGATCGGAACGAGGAAAAGAAGAAACAACGGTTCATCTGGCACGGGCTATTAATAACGTTTGTTGTGAACGACACGCTTCAATTATACTTTATCCAGTAATGGACCCGCGTCTACTCCTCGTTCCATGTACGCTGGGCAATTTGTACGGATAACCCAGGCTTTGGATACAGCGCATCAGGAATTCGTATTTAATTTCGTGCGAATAAATTTCTTCGTATCCGAGAGCTCTGCGCAGTCGGAGCAAAAATCGTGGGTACACAGGAGGAAATCTGCCGCGATAAAGTTATAATGGATTCGACTTAATAATTCAGCGTCTCGATCCTTTCACGTTGAAATAAAAGGAAATAATGCACAAAAGAATCCACGACTCTCTCGCGATGCAACGGGCAGCGTTCGCGTTTGAAAAACGACTCGCGCTCAACCTTCTTTCCTGCGAGAGAGTAGATTCAAAGCGAGGAAGTTTCGCGACGAAACGATTTCTCGGGGCATCAATATTTCCAAAACGAATCTATCCACAAGGGGGATCCCGTCGTCCGTCGATTGTCCTCACCTTTTCTCACCGATTTTTTTTTTGTTTTTTTTTTTATCGTTTCGTCAAGTTTTCTTGTAGGCGGGCAGAGATTTTCGCACGCGACGACCGCGCGGATTCGCCGTGGCTGGATCTTCCTCGTAGCACTTTCAAGATCCTCGAGACCCTTACTCTCGAGCGCAACCACTCGACAATGTTTTCGCTGCAATCCGAAAGAGGAGCCAAACGGGGTGGAGGAAGTGGGAGAGGTACAGAGGGTTGTAAAAAAAAGAAATGTGAAAGTACAGCGGGAAGGGGGTGAGGAATAAGCAGGGAAGGGGGATAAAATCGAGAAGGCTGGTGGGGTGGCTAAGTGGTGGCTGGTGCGCTCGCGCACGCCGACGCTACGTAGAGCTAGATAGCAGCGTGCGCCGCGTAAAGTCCGTCGCTGGAGAACCGAACGGTTGCTGCTGGCACGGGTATCGTATCTCGTATACTACACGTCCTTGTGTCCGTAGTTGCGCCAGGTTTGGTGCTGGTAGCAACGACACGGAGCTACCACCGTTCGCCGGTGCTAGTAGGGGTGCGAACGATGGTGGTAGTGGAAGCCGGTGGTGGTGGTGGTGGTGGTCGAAATAGAGTGGGGGGCAGGATGTCGGAGGGCTGCTGAAGTTTCCCTAACGCTCGATGGCGTACCAGTGCGGATCGTGATTCTGCGGGACGTGTAGCGTTGCGGCGCTGGAGCTACCCGTTGGTTTATCTCTCGTCTGTCCGACGGACACACGCACGACGTGACAAGTGATAAAGGAAACGTCGGGGACGTCTAGTCGGATCACAGTCCGGTTGCACAGGATGCCGTTGGGATAAAACTCGTCGCCGTTGACGGATCGTCGTGACGGGAGAATGTATACGTCAGGTGTTTCGTAACAGCCCCAACAAATAAACAGGAAGAAAAAAGATACCTCCGAAAGATCTCCCGCGTTTGATAGCCGAGAGGCGCATTGGCCGCGCGCGTTTCGCGATGTTCAACGTCGTCCCCCCGTTTCGTTCCGCGTGTCGGCGAGTTCGCGCCTGAAACAGGACGGGGACCGGAAGGTACGAGACTTGTAAATACATCCGGGGGAAAGAATTTTCCCGGAGGAAGCCGCGCGCGGAGAGCCGGGCTCCGCGACTTTCGTTTGAAGTCGAAAATTGTCCACGCGCTCCGATGGAAAATTCTACTCCCTTTCTGAATATATGTCCGATGTCGGGAATAGAGAGGAAAAGGGGGAAGCGAGTGACGAGAGAGGGAGATAGGGGCGAGGAAGAAAATTGCACGATGACAACCGGACCGAGCTCTTTTTCATTTCTCTCCGTTTTTTTACCCCTTTTTCGTTCTCCTCTCCTTTTTTTTTCTTTTTAAATATATGTCCTATTGGAATGTACCGCTCATTTTCCCGGCGTAATTTTCTCCCCGCTAAATGTGTGACCGGCCGCCTCGCATTGTTCGAACTTTCGCCAGCTAAATTAATGATTCGAACGCGTTTTCCCAGCCCGCGACTCGACCCGGTTTAATCTCTCGAAACTGTTGCGCGGCATGACGCGAGTACATACTCACTGCCAGTGCTATTTTCGATCGGTGAGCACCAATCCGCGTTCGCTGATTTTCACTTAACCCGATGACGAGCGTTCGTTCGGCTCGAATCGCGCCACTTAACGCGAATACCCGCGTCGATCTTAATTGATCGCTTCATTTTAGCTTACAATTTCAACTATCGTGGAGACCGCAGTGGAAATAGAGAGAAAAAGAAAAACACGTTTTCAAACGCGGCAATGACTTTCTTATTAATTGCTCCGCGAGCTGTGTTCATTAATTAGGTGGCAATGCATCGGACCATGAATAATACCCCGCTCGTGTGGCGGTCTTTAATCACGGTAGTGGTAGGGAATGCAATATCCCGCTATGGGCACGGGATATGCTTCGCGGTTGATAAAAAGGAACAGGGAAAACGGGGATGAAAGATTTACGCGTCGCTCGTGCCGTTTCGAATCGAAAATTGGACATCGTGATCACTGTGGCAGCGCGTTTATAGGATGCTCGTTCCGCGACTCGTCCTCTCGGGAAAAATGTAAACTACACACTCGTGACCTTATAAAAAATGTATCTTCGCATCGAACGCTCGCTGGAGGACAATCGCGTGTCCAGCCCGAGAAATGAAGTAACGATGGTCCCGGTGATTAACGTTCGCACCGCGCGACCACGAATGACTTTCGATTAAAATCTAATTTCCGCGGGCCAACGAAATTGTTGATCCTTCGACGGAGAGGGACGTTGTCAGGTTTCAATGCTCCGATACGAGGATGTCGATTCCGATCGTTCCTTCTGACCCACGTACCCCCTTTTCGTCTCCTTATCAATTTCCATCGTGACTCGGCTCGAAAGTTATCTTCATCGTTCCGCGTTTCCTGCGAGCCACGGCCGATGACGTTTCCGTGACGGGGCTCGGTGTCTCGAGAAAGGAAGATCGAACTAAATAGCGGATGGTCGTCGGCCGTGCGATGCGCCTCGTTGATTCGTGACCTTCGGCACTCACGAGCCACGATCGTGAGTCCAGATAGCGGCCGGTCGACAGGATCGATAAAATTCCGGATCGGGTGGGTAGCTAGCTAGCTAGCCGGTGGTAGAACTGGAACCTCGCTTCGATCTCCGCCGTATTATCCGGATCTAGAGTCTCGGTCGTCAGGTGAGCACCGAGAGATTGCAAAGAGGCCGACTGGTGGACTCATTGTCAGTGGTATTTCCAATTGGTTCGCCGCAATCTCTCGCGAGGAAACCGGTTCGACGACCGGCGTCGATTCTCTCCTTTTTCTCTCTCTCTCTCGCCGCTTCTCCTGTGCTGATTTCCAGTCGCGAGTCGCCTGGTTCCATCCCTCTCCGCGTCGAGGCTCTCCCACTTACCGTGTCCTTATCGCGCCTTCCTGGCGAACGTTCGCCGCAATATCTTCTTGGTACCCGGCTACTAGTCTCGGCATTGCATTTCAGTGTTTACGCGGTGGACGTATACTGTGCGGTTACGAAGGATCGGCGCACTCAACATCCTGCCTAAGGAGCCGGAGCAAGTGGAACGAAGCTATCTCGTCCTTTGAACGAGAAGAACGGTTCCATGAAATCTGGCGGAAGCTGAGAAGAAAGTGCAAGACGTACTTTGGAAAGGAGCCCGAAAGGGAAGACGGATCAGAGGGGGACTTTTGAAAGCGCAAAAATTTTGATTATGTTCCTTCACCTTTGACGCCGACCGGAAAGTCCACGGAAAAGCACTTGGCGGGGGAAACTTGTTCCCTCCGGTCGACGTACAAACTTTTCCCTTGACCGCGGACAGCAGTAACGTGTGCCAGCCCGGAGGAGATCCGTTTTCTGCTTTTGAAAGAGGGATGGCGTGAAACCTCGGCGAACAGTCGACCCAAGCTGTGTTTCCCTCTGTCCTCTCGGACCGTCTGTGAGGTTCGTTCGTCTGGACCTTCGCTCGTTCTCATCGGGAGGAAGGATACAAGCCGACGACGATGGATGTTCCGTTCGGCTTTCGACGCGAAAGTACTTTGTCGGGAAACGCGCGTGCCAAGGAGACTGAGATTTAAGGACCTCTCGCGTTCCGATGAAATCTTGTGTCCTTTAACGTAGTATTCTACAAACTCAAGTTGCTGTCATTGTTAAACCTAAATCCGTGTGCATACGATGCGTGTGATCTGATCATTGTATATCTATCAGTGTCTTTTCGTAACGCAAAAGTGTACAGTTGGTGAATCTATTCTATAATAGTCGTAACAGGATCCGATCATAGCCGACTCGAAAGAATTACCCGGGAATCTCGGAGTCCCCGGTTACCACTGCCTTCCGCTCGCGTTCCCCTTGGAGATACAACGAAATTGCAGCGGTTTGAAGCAGAAGCTCCTCTCGAGGAGGCACGTATCCGTGGAACAGCGATCGTCCCAAGAAAGCGCTCGCTCGAGAGCTTGATTAATTGCGCTCGGGGGCAAGCTGGGTGACTGGTGCACGCTAACCATGCATCGCAAGGGCTGCGTATCTCGCTTCAGAAATAGCCGAGCGAACCTAGTTCCCTGCGAAAGGGCCGATCCTGTGCTACGTCATCTGCCGATAAGACATCGAGGACGCTGGAACTGTTAAGGAAACGGAGAAGCGGTAGGTGGACGCGGAGGAAGTGGCGGAAGAAAGGATTCGGGGCAGGACGAAGATGGTTATCCAGTGAATCGAAATCCGTGAAGCAGTGATAGAGCGGGACCCGCGACAGGGGCCGAGGGATAGAAGAACGTACAGCGGGATCCGGGGGGGTAGGGAGAAGCGAAGTCGACGGGGAAGTGAACGTAGTTAGTATTTGACCGACCGCGGTTCGAACAACGTACACACGTGGTGCCGTGGTGCGCGCGCCAACACGACACGGTAACAGTGTCGCGGCGGCGAGTGTCCGTTGCGGAGGGTAAAAACTCGATCTTTCGCGAGGGGGTGGTCGACGCGCCGGCGGCCCGAGTCCCGGAAACACGTATTCCGCTGAGGGATCGCGTGCTCGCGCCGTTTCGTGCCCGATAGCCGTCGTCGTTACACGTTTAACCATAAATGTAACGAAACTTCCTGTATAGCAGCGGCGTATCGGTTCGGCATCGTGTCACGTTAAACCGCCGACGATCGTTCCGAGCCGGCGTGTGTCCATCTCGTACGATTCTCTTTTTTTCTTTCCACGCGACGACCCTCTTGGAGATCGCGAGTCAATTACGCGCGCAAACACGATCGTGAATCGGCATCGCGATTTCGATGATCTCACCCGCAGCTTCTCGACCGCTTTCCGCGAAAGAGGTACGTGTCGCGAGTGGGGAGATCGAGTTTGGCGCGTATCAAGGGGAGGAAGGACGCGCGTGTATCGCCAGACGGTTGTTGTATCTGGTATCAACGTTGATCGTGTCGGATTAAGGTCAACGAGGGGCCGCCCACAACAGGCCAGGCGAAAGTCGCGAACACCATGGATCGCTTCCTGCGGGGACGGATTATCCACGTGTACTTGTTGTGCGTTGTCTTCAAGCTGGTGGCAGCCGTCGACATCTTCGGTGAGTACGCTTCTTCTCACCCTTTCTCGTTCTCTGTATCCCGAGTCTTTGACTTTATACACCATTTGCGAAGGTATTTATCGTTGACGGGCGATTATACTGTGTTCCACGTCGATCGTTTGATCCGGTCTGTAGGGTTTCATTAGAAAAATTGCGGTGTTAGCGTTGTAAAGGAACCGGAGCCGCCGGTGGGACACGATTTCCCGCGGAATCGTTCGCGGGCCAGGCTTCTTAATTATCCTCGGCAAATTAAATTTTTCCTTCACGCACAAACAGGCAACTAATTTCGTTTCCATGGAGAAAGAATCCATTCGGCGTCCGCCTTCGGTGCTCGCGGAAAGAAATCCCACGCTGCGAACAGCTCGCGTTTTACTCACGTTTAACCGGTTTCACTTCCAACTTATCTCCGATATCCAAATCGAGCAGAGCGTAGGCGGAGTGCGAGAGCGCGCATTAAAGACCCACGCATAGTTATTCCATGAACGACTATCAATCGCATTACGATAAATAGCACGTTGACTCGCTGCGTTGTTCCCGTCGATCGGCGGAAACCCGAGACAGCTGCTCGTCTCTCGAGGCTTTCCCGATAATTGGAAACGCGTTTGAAACCGGCGAAAGACACCGGTGCGCCGTGCCCCGTCGAGGAGGAGTTCCTCGCGGTGAACCGCGGCTGCGAGAGAGTCACTTTGAAAAGACGAGAAAGAGCGCGGGCCGCGTACCTTTCACCGTAAACAACACTGCGGGCGGACGGGTCGCGGTTGTTGCCCGAAACGCGACGCGAAATTACTTTAACCTTTTCATTGCCGTGCAACGGGGCAACAAAAGCCGCGCTAGTCAATGACTTTGGCAACGTGTACACCGACCGTGCCGGCTAAACTGAACACGCGACATTTTTTATGGATTACTTCCGCCACATTCTTCCCGCCACAAAAGAGCAGCATCGTATTGCGCGTGTATTTCATTGTTAAGCGTTGGCGCCGCCCGCGGAATAAGGGTAGGCGCGTTTAACGGTAAATGAAAGCTGCCTTTTGTCGGAACAGGAGAACCTGTTTGAGAAACGCACTTGGTCGCTCGAGATTTAATGCATTTACGTTTTACTTCGATGCCGACAATTTTCCATTCCCCGCGGGTCTCGAAAGAGAACGGATATGGGGGTTGCAAAGGGGCGTTTAGGATAGATTATTGCCCGATCGGCTGAAACGAATAACGCTGCATAATGAGATTTCAGAGAGTCGGGAATTGTTTCACACGTAGCTTTCGGTGCATTTCTGACGTTACGGCTTATCATTCTAATCGTGGCGAATTTGTATCAGGCAGCGGGAGCCGCTGGCCGGAGCAAACTGTCGCTCAACTGCTCGCATAAGCCCTACGGCCACCTGATCCGGGTACATTTGTCAATCCGTAGGCACTCGTGGTATCCGCGGCCTAGGAGATCATATTACTATCGAGTTAATCACCAGGTTACCGTTCGAAATTAATTAGTAGCCGCGGTGAACCGTGTTCCGTGCGCTTACTAAATGCCAGTTTCGGGGAATGCTACACCATTGGTGAATCCAAGAAAAGATTTCGATATCCCGAACAAGGGTCCAAATGAAAAATTCCCACTACGAATCTGATGTCAACGCGACAACAGTACGCTGACTGTCGGAACTAATAAACGGAATAGCACTCGAATTATGCGCGTAATACGAGAGAAGAAATGGGTTTCAGTGACGCGAGAATCCCGCGGGAGCGGAGGTTTTCTCGCGTTCATGTCGTTTCGTCAAATCGATAGAATTTCCATCGCGGAGACGGCGTAAACGCCGTCGTCCGGCCTCTAGTTAGAACGTCCGCCGGCGCAAGAGATTTGAAAGTGTGTTTCGATTAAAATACAATTAAGCCCCGGGATTCATGGGGCGGGGAATTGAATTAACATAAATTAGCATCGGCTAGCGCAGTTGCGCCGACGGCGTTTATCAAGTTTTCTTTAAACGCGGGAACGATGCACGCCGTGTCTTTGGGATTATTAATGAACGCGACTGGCCACGTGTTCGCGTCGCTTGTTGATCCCTTATGATCAAAATATTATACAGGGTTCAGGGCCTGTCTTTTCTTTTATTACGTCCAATGGTGGCACGCGTGTACGTGAATCTCATTTACGACGTTTCCGTGACTTTGCCGAGGTACGATGTGTACCATACGAAAGTCGAGATTGATACTAATTCCAGTCACCGACCGCCTATATCTCTTTTTCTTTTTATTATTAAACGTTTTACCATCGACTCCGGAAGTCATAACTCGCGAGTCCGCAACGGTCTTTTTCTACCCCGCGATTCGCCGCATCGCGATTTCCCGTGTATTTTCATGAATAAAGTATTTTCAATTTGAACGCGGTGGGGAAAGTATGTATATGCACGCGCGCGCGCGTACGCGATGCATTTTCAAAGGCGACCGCATTTTTATACGATCATCGAAGCATGAATAGTGACGCGAATCTAACGGAAGGTTCGATGAAAAATTCGTGCCGGCTAAATCTGATCGAATCCTTTTTTCCCCTGACGTATTAATCTTAACGGAGCTCCCGCTCGTTTCGATCCGGGTAAGCCGGGCTATTAAAATGCAGTATCATTTTTTGCCGTCCGTACATTCGCCGAAACAAATCGTGATCCAACGAAACCGATCGACAGTGCGATATTCGCGAATCCGCGGAATTATTATTTCGTTGCCGTGCATGGTCCATTGTCGAGGATCATGAAGATCTTCAGGCGTCTCCATGGATTTCGTAGTAAAACGTACAGAAAAATGCTTGAGTAGTTTCCAATGGATACTTCTTATTTCGTGCTTCATCTTTTTTTAAATCAAACTACATTTCCCGTCCCGATCCTGGTTATTCTTGTACAGAACATCCTTGCTTCGCGTTTAATGCTGCATCGGTGATCGATACCGGATACAATATTTTCGATAACTCGTCAACGTACTCGAGACGCTGTTTTTCAGCTGCAACGCGAGGGGGGGGGGGAAAAAGTGCTTCGGACCGGCTGCGAATACGTTATCCGTCGCCGAAAGAGTTCGCGGGCTGAAATGGGAAATGTACTCGTGGGAGCGGGCGGGGTACGGTTAAAACCGGCAATCGATGCGAACGTCAGTCGAGCAGGTTCGCGTCTCTCCGGTTTTGTTCTCTGAAAGGAAGGCGACTGAGACTGCGACTGCACGTACTCGTTACTTTTTAGACGAGAGCTTCTACTCTGGCGTACGTAGCATTCGGGCAAGCTTGCCATTACGGCTGCCCGAGTACGCCGCGCATTCTTCCATTCCTGCCTTTCGATCGGCAAAGGATTCTTCCGCCGGGAGTTATGGTTCCTTTGCGAATTTCCTGGCGCGAATATCGGCATGACCGTGGTGATTTATCGAGGATTAACGAGGAATTCATACATCTCGATATTGCTCGTTACGCTCCGGCTGCATTAGCTCGTGGCCCACAGGATTGGACGCTAAGCGATATCGATTATGTCATCGACCCGAATAAAGATGAGCCGAAATATACGTACCTCACCTTAGAACAGCGGAGTCTTATGCAGGTGGGATTGTTTATTGAGATTTATGGAATTTAGCACTCTGTTAACTGCAAGTAACTTCGCCCCCCCATTGGAAAACGATGAATGTTTTCGCCAGTTTAGGTTTATGGGCTGCGAAGTAATAGCTTGTCGCAAGAACTTTGCGTAGGACGGGGCTCTGCAATAAATAAAACGTGTGGCCGATCGTGTAATTTGCTTAAGCGTTCCATCGGTTTCGAAACGAAAATGTTTCCCATCGGTCGAGTTCGATTCAGGTCACTTTTCGAAACGGCATTCTCGGGTAAACGTTGCCACGAGTCGTAAGAACCATTGGGAAAACTTTACCACAGTTGCGAGAACGACTTGGCAAGGAATTGGATGGACATTAAGCCTTATTGGCAACACGCTTTATCCCGCTCCTCTCTCTCTAAAGTGTTTTAAACAAGCGAACCGAAGTTGAATATGAACCGCCGTTCATTGCTATTATTACCGGCATGAACGATTCTGGAAGCACACCCACGTTCGTTACTCATGTTTCCCTCGTATGGGATCTTCGTTTTCATATTGTTCTATATTAACGATTATTTTGTGGCCAACCTCGTTTTTTTATCGATTACTACAGAGGGTCACAAAAGTATTTAGTCAGTTTTATACAAAATGATATTTCAATAAAGACGAAAGTAAATCATGATAAAAACAAACGACAATAAATGAAATGTCATATATTATAGCATAAATGAACGCTAATTGAACAAATCAGTGGCTCGACATTTTTATGAGAAACTGTAGATCAATGGAAGGACCATTATTATTCACTTTGCCATCCCTTGTGAAAGTCCACATTTCCGCGGTCCACATATTATGAAAGAAAATTAAAGGCGAAGAGAATCGCGTGACGTATTGTTAATACACGATACATCTTTATCCTGAGAATCGTCGAGGCAGCGGGTATGCATTTACCGGCACGAACCAAAGAAGAACGCGAGTAGAACACGCGCCGAAGGACGGAAGTTGTAGTACGGAAGGTTACACGTTAATTATGATAAAAGATTTGCTCGTGGAAATGCATCTTGCAATTAGTCTACAGACGTCTCGTTCGCGAGCACGTAATACCGTCTTAATTATCCGTTACCTACTTCCTTTGTCCGAATATTTCGTTGATTGCCGAGCTCGCGATCGCATTTATACCTCGACCTCTATAATTGAGAGTAATGAATTTAAAGCAGGCGTTCGCAGGTATTCGAGTACAGATAATTAAGGATGGCTCTCTTTTCATTGCACAAACGAGGAATCGTGCGTAATTCGAACGGAGATCATACGGCGGAGGGGGTCACCGATGAGAGGAGTGCAGTGAGAGTCGCGTTCGGTTTGCATAGTCGCGAAATTTTTCCGGCTCGCGAATCTGGCGCAAGTGGTTCGACATTAATGACACCGCGGATATCGGATCAATTGTCGACCGGCGGGGAATCGTGAGATGTACTCGAATCGTAGCCCCGAATCGTGCGCGCGTTGAAGGTAGGCCCCGGTGTACGTACGTGTACCTCGAAAAATGATTCGTAAAATCCTTGTGCAGCCATCGACCTAACGCCCGTGCCTCTTCATCCCCTAACCCGAAGGAGGATATATACGCCGGCTATACTATTATTAACACTCGCACTCGGCAGAATGGCCGGTTTAATGAACACTTACCGGTGAATATCGCGCTGAATGTAACGCCCTCGCGAGTCGCTAGGTACGAATGGGGTAAATGAACCGTGCAGGAAGAAAGGTCGCATTCCGGAGATAGCGGTGCGCGCCCTGTGAATTAGACCTAAGGTATGCGCGTATAAACGCGTGCAGATGTGTGCCAGTCTGTATGTGTGCACCTGGATCGGTCGGAGAGCTGTACGTACGAAGAACCCGCGCACCTGTTTCTCTGTATTTCTCTCCGGTGTATACTTGATCATGCCGACTTAATGCACGGGGTTACGTGTGTATGCACGTACATTTATAGGTATACGTAGACTGTGCTGCTCGATATATAGAGGACCGCAAGAATTTGCACGCGAATGACGATGATAGCTGAATATAGAGCCGTTTAATGAGATCGCGGTATTAAGGCGACGCAGGACTTGATACATCCAAAATGCCTTGACAACACGACGGTCCGGATAGTATAGATTTTATATTACGGAATATAGAAGTCTTCTGAAGTTCTTCTAGTGAACCACGATACGGGAGCTCCGCGGAAATATGTCAGAAATCGGGCGCAGATAAGCGAGGGACTCGCAAACAGCGCCGACTGAAACGAGCATCGAAGGTGTAATTACGGTACGTGCTTACTCTCTATACTGCCATTAATACCTGCTCTCGCGTAGGCGCACACGCCAATGTTAACGCGGCCAAACAGATCCTCGGCAAGCACGTAACACTGGCAAGTACTTGGCGGAAACGGAGCAAGCCTGAAACGCGAAGGGCCGCGAGCCCGTGAAAGATTTCGGCATCGTGTCGCGTGTCTCGCTTAGGGTCGCATTCGACGATCCATTTCTGCTCGAGTTCATGTGAAACGCGATTACCGCATCGCGGATGTAATCCTGTCACCGGTGCAACAGATTCGAGAAGCGTCTCGCCGCATCCCGGAACGAATATCGCGAAACCAATTATTGTTCTAATTAAAGGTTGTCTAGTAAGTGGCTTACAGCTTCACCGGCGAAACAAAGTTCGACCGCGGTGGAAATAATTCGACGAGCTTGTCGGGTAATATTTGATGGCATTGCTTTAATATTTAATCAGTGTAGCTGCATCGAGAAACAGATTCTGAATCTTTGGAGAGCGAGGAAAGTCGATACCGTTGACACGCACTCGATATCCTTATTCGTATAGACGAAGGGATCCATTTGTTCACGGGAGGAACAGCAACAGTTTCGTTAAATTTTAACTAGTCTCTTCAACCTCTGACAGCTTTGTCGATTGAGTACGCGTTCAATAGAAGGGTTTTCGATACTTTGTCAAGGTATTGAAAATGCATAAAGTTTGGTTGTCATTTCAACGTCGTCGCTCTTCGTATAAAGGCTGTCAGCAGATCTACTCTTAGTCTACTCTTTGCGTTCCTTCTGGAGCGTTCTAAAGTGTCAAAATTTAGACGATTACTTGGAACGTCGCTTATCAAACATTTGCCCAACGTAAAGGCATTTCGCGAGTAAATATGAGAGCCATCCAGTGTCGCCGGGAAATATAGCGTAGAACTACAACTCATGTCTGATCGTAAGAAAAGAATTTGGATCGAAATTGCGTGGAAGCTGGCCCGCGTTCTTGTGGAATGAAGAATGTTCGGAAACGAGCCACTCAACGTCAAAATGCACAAAACCGCGATCATATGGTGATCGCTTTTTCCCAAACTCGGTGCATGTGAAACATCACCCTCTATTTCGACATCCGAGTCTTTTCGGTGTTCAATATTTTAAGTTTAACGTTCACCCGAAATTTGTAAATATTAAAAATATATGTACATATGTATGCTCGTCAAGGATTTGAAATATTTGAATTGAATCTGTAATCTTGATGGAAATGTTCAAATATGAATGTAACGCTCATTGTTATTTCTTTATTCTCGATATTACGAAATTTCGCATGCTTTAACGTGGAGCGGCTCGGGAGCGAATATTTCGATTCTGTACAATTTTCTCGAAATCGAAAGCTCGCGGAAATATGAATACGAGATGAAGGGGCCACGTTTACGAAAGTTAGGACCCAGTCATCAGTGCGGGCGAAATTGAATTTCTCGGTGTGATTAAACGCGGCCGCGTACCTAAACGAAAATGCGAGGGGAAGTTCGGCAAGGAAATCGAAGACCATCTGACTGGAGAGAGGCGGTGAAAAACTCGCTGCTGCAGGATGGAGAAGGATGGCGCGCGGGTTGGAAACTGTGGCTTTGGTAACGAGGTAACGGAAGTTGGAAAGCGAAAATTTCCACAAACGGGAAAAACAGGGGGGAGTTCGCTGGTCAAGCCGCGCGGAACATGTTGCGAATAAGTTGGTAATGGTCGGGATATGTTGAAACTCGTGACAGTGAAGTATCGATTTGCGGTCGTCGTATCAGCGTATGTATGCACGTGCATTGATCAGTACGCCAGTTTGGCTTTCGCTCGGATCGTGTGCGAAAGTTTTTGGTTTTAGGTGTTCGCCGATATGTTCGCGTTTACAAATGAGCGCGTGGACCAAGTGAGATCGGCCACCTTGGCTGCTCCGAATGCGATTCCATTCTGATCATTTTATCAATGCAGCTAATTCCGCCGGCATCGTTTCACAAGACGTCACTGGTACCGACGGATCGCGTTATCGTTCCTGATTTTCCAGTCGATCATCCGATCTTGTTATTAGAAATGAAAGCAACTTTATTTGTTCTCCGAGATGTTCGAATTATAGAAAATGTCATTTTCATAACGTTATCTGCTCATCTCTGTAACATTTTAAAAAGACAAGAGATTTTCCCAAGTTCGAGCTGCAGTGAGATCTTCGCTCCGCAGCCAATCCGCTGAAATTGGTCGAATCAATCGTCGGTTTGCCGAGAATTTATCGTATCCGTACCACTGCCGGTATCATTTCGCGCGACCCATGTTACGTCCCGCGCTTTGTTTGCCAAGAACTTTCTTGGCTTTCTTCCCTGCCAATGATTTGCACAGTTCACAATCGTCTGCGCCACCATTCGACCAATTTGCATTCGACGCAGCCCTGCACTTGCCGAGTTCTCGATTAACACGAACGAATTCGTGGTACCTGCGAAGCGAGACATCTACTCAACCAATCACGTATTGCTTTAAAGAAAATGTCATTTTATGTGTCAAGCGTTGAACATCGCGGAACTGGAACCAGAGATTCGGTAATTTTCCGACGTTACCGTACGAAAAATTCGTGCGGCGCAAATGAATTTGCAGCGAATCGTTAGGATTTTCACTCGTTAACGAGCCGCGAAACGATGCTTTCAATTCTTTCCACGGCTTTCGCGGTTCTCCAGAAGTCCACTCTTCGTTGGTTTCTGCTCGTTACTCGTTTAGAAGTTCTCCCTGGCGATTCACGCGCTAGCATTTCCATTCGGGGAAACGGGGAAAAATGGAGCGAGCGAAAAGAGGGGGCGCGGGGGACCAAATTGATGTACATTCCGTTGCTGACAGCCGTTTCTGTAACATTTTATTCGCAACGGCAAACACGGAACGCACAAATCACTTCTGCAGTTCGAAATCGGACGGCGTCCTTTCTGATTTACACGCGCCGGCTCACCTCCTCTATCTATGTTTTTTTTTTTTCGATTCACCCTGGAATGATCATTGATTATCGAAGTTTATTGAAACGTTGCTCCTGTTGTACGTAACAGCAATTTTTCGATGAATTCCCGCGATTCGTTGTTTCTCTCGTGAAAAACCGAGAACAGGCTTTTTATGCGCACCAATGTGTGTTGTTTTTCCACGTTTTCTCTGTCAGCGGGGAGGAATTTTAACTCGCCAGCCCCCGTTGTACTCTGCCTGATTTTTCGAACGCCGCGGCGGCAAGGAATAAAAATATTGTCGACAAATTTGGTAGCGGATAGAGACTGGCAGGCGCCGCTGAAGATTGGTCGCGAAGCAAAAATGCATTTCGGTAATGGCTTATCCGAGTTCGAACTGCTCGGTTGGAAAACTTGGCTTAAGCGGTGCACTCGGTTTATCGATAGTTTGGAGGATGCTCTTTAAAAAGCGCTGAATCTAAATTATCGTCCTCCATCGTTCAGCTACAAATTACCTTGTTATTTAACATTTCTATTCTTCATTTTGACGTGTCCCCGATAAAAATGGGAGACTCGCAGAATCTCCGCGTCGCGTGTGCTTCTCTGTGAAAACTGTTGAACTGCAAATACCGTGTCGCACCGGTTTCACTTCCTCCACCCTCTTTGTCTAATCCCTCATGCGAAGCACAGTGCCAGCGCGAGACCGCGCGAGCTTTTTCCGCGATCATAATGCCCCGAAACGATCCTGCAACGCGTGCAGGAGGATGGATCCGTAACCACGAACAGACCGTGGCCACAATGGAAACTTTGCGTACCGTGGACGCGGTATCGAAAGGCAGACGCGGAAAGCCAAGTCGTATGAGCCTCTTTGGAATATTGCTGAGCGCAGCAGCTTTAAAAGTACCCGGGAGAATTTTTGCTATTCGAAACGTGTGAATTCTCTCTCCTGATGCCATATTCATTTACATTCGTGTATCAAGCATTTACGGAGTTATTTAATACGAGATATTGCACCGAAATCTCGACGATTTGTCAATTCTCGGGATTCTTCGAAAGGGTTCCCTCGTTCCCAGGTCGATAATTATAGACTTCCTATGGAAGTTTCTTTCGCGGCGGATCTATAGATAATCCGATCTCCGTTAATTCCGGAAAAGTCAGGCGAAGGTTTCTGAAATGAGCGCCAAATCTTTGTGATTGGAGAAAAGAACGGGGAGGAGAGTCTGACAGTCTCGAACGCGGTGCTTCGTTATTTTTAATATTCCTCCTCTTTTCCCTCCTGTCGTTCTCCGTTACGCTGCGAGCCGATCGAAGGAATCGATTATCGATTACGTCGTTACCGTCCTCTTGAGCGTCTTCTGGAAAATGCTCCACGCTTTTCAACAACGGTATCGTAATATTAATACATTCCGCTCCGCTTCGCAACCGCCACGATGTAATTAATGTTTTTGTCGGACGGCGCCGGTGATTTTTTTTGTTTGTTTTAGTCAAAAAGAGAAAAAGGATTCATCGAAGACGAACCTCGCCGCTGACGAACGTTAAGCTTTCCTCGTGTCCGTTCGAACCGTCATTATCGAGAATCTGTCCTGAAGGCGCTATTAGTTAGGTCTTATCAAGTAATTTCCACGTAAGCTAAATCTCCTCGACGGATCAAGCGGTACTTCTTTGCGATTCTTTAAAATGATCTGACCCACCGATTTGGAGGGAAAGTAATTACTGTCTTTTTTCTTTTCCACCAAGCGAACCGTGGCAAACGTTGTCATCCTTTTTCCCTTCTTCAATTCTGCCGCGTCGAGGAGCACGGAGGTGGACTTCGGGATATTCCGATTTTGTACAGCTCGATTGGAACGGTAGCGTAGTGAAACATAAAAGAAAAAAAAACAGAGGACGAAGCATGCTGATCCGTGTTATAATTTATATGGTCGAAAAAACAGAGAGCAAGCTTAAGCACTAACGAAGCGTTCCAAATTGATTCGATTACTCCTGCCGACGCGAGCGATTTTAATCAGCGCCGGCCAATTTTTATACACGGCCAGGGGTATTTGAGGAATCGCAATTAATCTCAATAGCTAACGATTCATTTAGACGCGCGATGGTATCCACCCCGTTTTACCCTGGCCGGAGAGCTGATACGAGACAAGAGCACCGGCACAATATACGCGCACGATATTGCAATTGTTGCAATTATTTAAATTACAAACGTGCCACCCTCCCGCTACTTCTATCTACGCGCAAAATATTTTATTGCACGCCACCTGCAATTACGTCGCGAGGGAAATTCAACACTTTTCAGCACCGGCTACAGTTTATCGAACCGTTATTTCATTATGCGCGATCGAAAATATTTGCCCAATTTTCACAGTGCGTAGGATCTGTAATCAAACGCGCCTGTACTAATTACAATAAGCGAATACTGTCCGATAAAATGAATCGCCTGCAATTCATTTTTCCTCGTTATCAGTGCCAAGCTTTTGCGCCGCTATTTTTCTATTAAACTTCCGACCTTTTCCATTTAGCATCGGTGCTTTAAAAAGTCGAGTTCTCTTTTCTTCCTCGTTCTGCGCAATTAGATAAGACGTACAGGGATGGGGGGTAGCAACAGGATTAAACGGATAAAGACAGCGGATAAGAGATATGAACAGGCACGTTTGCGGAGGCAGGAAGAAAACGCGTAACCACTAATTGGTTTCCAGCCTGCAGCTCGATGGATCCACATTCCCCGAGAATCCAAGCCCACTTTCGATTCGCGCGGGAAAGGGGATCTCGGTAGAACCGTTTCTGCAATTTGTCCACGCCGGTTTCATTCTCTGTATTGCAACATTAACCCGTACCGGTTGCTTTTATTTCGTTGCTCACCGTGTCGCGTGATGTCGCGCCGACAAAACGAAAAGACTGTGGCGTGCAGACCCAACTGGGGTCGTGCAATAAAATTTCTCGAGATACATTCCCGCGCGATGGATCCGCCGGACGTAGGGGCACGCGATGTGACGTGTCCAGCGTTCGGAAAAAATTGTTCCTCGCTTCGTGGCCGTCTTATCTTTTACACCAATCGAGTCCTCCTCCAACGTTGCCCGTGTGAAAGCCGCGTGAACGGATGCACCGTGTGTCTTACGCGAAGATGGGATCGAGCGAGAGAGAAACAGGCTGTTAACGCCGGCAGGCCGTGCTCGTTAATTACACGGAACAGTCGGTTACGCGCGCCTCGTTGAAATTCCCGCGACACCGTCTTCGATCATTAATTACGCTCAACTTTCTCGTCCAACGGTATAAAAAGCAGGGAGGCGAAAGGGGAATGGTGGTAAATTTTTCGGCAAGCTCCACAACCATTCCCCTATTACCGCGGCTTTCGCAAAGCGTGACCGTTACGAGAAAAGTTGGCGAACAACGCGATCTCGCTGATCCGCCGGGGGAAGCCGTCGTAAATAGATCGGCGCGCGGTTTACGAACTCGGGCGCAATCCGATCGCGACCGCATCCGCAGCGGCAGTAAAATTTACTTAAACACGGGGCATAACATAATGTTCGGCGAGTAACACGGCTCGTTCCGATTCGAGGAACGCAGCGGGGTCGCTCGGACGGCAGCCGCGGGTTTTACGAGACTGTTAAATCTCCGACCGCGGCGATTCCCGTCTCTCAGCAGAATCGGAATGTTTCGGCCGGCGTTGGGTAGTCTAGGCTACGGGCGAGATTGAGGCTAGCTTCGAGCCGAGTCAGGGGTGGAAATGGATCGAGGGTTGGCCGACCGTGCGAGTGGCTACGGGTAGATGCGGTGTATCGTGGCCCGCCAATTGCAGCGCGGCCCCGTTGCCGCGGCTGCTTTTTGATGGTTCAATAAAAAGTGCAACAAAAAGGAAGCGTTTTGACAGACGTGTTTGCCAAGTTCTCGCGCCGCATATGACTGTAATCCTGACGAGTACGAGGTGCACAAAGCCGCGCGTAGTATCCGCGCTCGACGACTCGCCGCGACGAATCTCTTTTTAATCAAACGTTCGTTGTGCCACCGAACAATCGGGGCAAAGCCTCTCCCGCGCGCCAGCCATCGCGCTCCCGAACGATTTTGCCAAGCTTAAGAAAAAAAGAAAAAGAAGAACGCGTGCATATCGGTTGGCAGGGATGTTTCGCGAGTCAGAGAACAGCCGATAACATCTGAACATCCCCTTTTCTCCATCGTTTCTCGCTTTTTATCCTCCGCCTTCCCTACGCCCCTTTTTCCGCTCGATCTCCGTTGCGCACCTGTGTTTTTCCTGCTTTAATAACGATTCATACCTCACCGCCGCGTCGCGTCCGCCGTTCTCCGACGGTAAATTCCATGGACGACAATGGAAATATTTCACGCGGGGAAGACGGAGCGAAAGCGGCTTCCCATCCGGGAAACAGACGCGGGCCGGAGAAAGAAATCTCCTGCCTAAATTGCGTCTCAAGATGAAGACGGGATTCGCGGCGGAACGGCAAGGATTTTTAATGAGCCGAGCGCTACTTAATGACGCACAAAGCGGCCGATTAAAAGACCGAAACAGTCTCGTTGACGGATTTGTCAATGGACACCGGGACTGATGAGCGCGTCGGGAAAAGCGTTTCCATCTACCACGATGGTCATTGAAACGCATTAGTGGAGTGATCCGTTGAGCGCTACGAGGTTCTTTTTTTTTAGAAATGCAGTTATACCGCAAATATCGCTCGTATTTTATTAACATTTTCCCTACGAAATTCCATGGCAGAAAACCTTCGATCCGTAATAACGGTTACAACGAAAAAAACTATGCAAACGGTGGATGGAAATTACGCGACTGATCCATAAATGCATAAATGTTTATCACAGGCCAGTGATTTTTCGATAATTCGATCTCACGAATGATTTGTCTCGCTACACGAATTCGAGCGACAACAGTCGCGCCGCCGATGGAATAGTTAATTTCTGTAGCCACGAAATACCAGCCACCTAAGGCTACTCGTCGAGCATTATTCATTCATCGGCGAACGGGATTCTGTTTTCAATTGTAGATCGTGTAACGTCGAAGGGACCGGGGGAAAAAAAAAATGAAAAGAGACACTCGCATTCATTCGAACGTATTGTTAAAAAACAAATTTACACGCGCCCTGGTGTTTCCATATTTTTTTCCCCGTCGAACGAACAGAGGAATGATGCGAAGAAATGCTGCAACAGATAGGAGCAACGGACGTATCGACGTTTCGTTTATCTTCCTACGGAACGCGTCCGTCGTCGTAGTAGATTTTTTCTTCGCGAAATGTTTCCATTACCAAGGAAACGAAAGGAGTCTACCGGTAATTAAAACGCGGTGCTCGAACTTGGCGGAATTAAACGATGCTGCGAACTGCTGGAAAACTTCTGGAGAAGCATCCTCGAACGTCTCCTTCTGAGATCAAAATTGTTTAAAACGCGTAGAGACACCTAAACGTTTACATTACGTAAGTTACATACACACGTAATTGCTATTAATCGCAAGTCACTTTGCGTTTTGCACATTTTCGTGAACGAGAAACGAAACAGTGGCCGCGGACAACGATAGCGACAAAAGTAAGGAATTCTCGTCGCATCGTAGGTGCACACAATAGCGACTAATAGCGGAGGGAGCAGGCGAGCTTTTTAGGGCGAAGTTTAAACGCGATATTTAGAAAATAACGCAGGCTAAGTGGCGCGAGCAAGTACGCATTTACCTACCCCCGTTGGAGGTGAGTCCTCGTAAGGGTGAATGGTTCACGGTACGCCAAAATGCAACGCGCGGGGGTAAAGGTTGACTTTCGTGCCGGAATTTAGCGCTAAAATGTTCCGCACGCGAATTGTACTTAAAGCGGACGGGAGCGCACTGTTTACGTAAAGCCGCTGGCGTTAAACGGAAGGAAAAAATTTCGCATTAATTAGGGCACAGGGATGAAAAATACTTTCTGGTGTATGTGCGAAGATTTTCAGGGTAGAGGGAATCGATGACGATTGATAATTGCGAGCGTGTAAACTAGTACTTTCGAGTCATCGAACATCTGAAATTTCATATCCTAAATTCCAGAAATATTGGACAGAGTTTCGTTTATATCGGAATTAATGGCAAGAATGTGAATTATGTTTTTACTTCTTTCAATAATTACATTAACCACTCTGTCACTAAACTTTTCTGCGAGTTCATGATTTAATTATCCTTAGGGGGCAATCTTATAATATGAAATCGAGAATACCTCCGCCGATTCTTTCCCACTTCTGACTGTTACTTCTGCCAAAGCTGTCCTAGTCATCGGGAATAAGCGTAAAAGTAAGGGAAAAATCTATCAGTGAAATCACCCTTCCGAGTGCCGCCTTTCAGCTTGTATACGATGTATCGGGTAATCCTGTGGATCAGTCGCTCCCCTATTGACGTCACTTAACATCCACCATTAATATTCATACAATTCGAGGAGTATTCGATATTACCAGCGGCGAAACCGCACCGTCAATAATTTAATATCCCGAAGTAATAACGCGACCTAGTGGTTGGTCGCAAAGCGAGGAAGGAGCCTTGCGAATGAAAGGGGGATGAGCAGCGGGGAACGCGCGGATGGATCCCGAGACCCTCGAGTATTAAGTGATCACTTCTGTCCACACGCACGCGGGAGCCCAACGAAAATGTTTCTTACCCGAATCCCGCCTGCGTCTATGCCGCGTCCCTTTTTCACCTCGCGGCGGTAGTCCCGAGAGCGGTGGCGCAAATATTTGCATCCCCGAATTTGTCTTCCATCAGCTCGGTTCGTTGAAGGATTTTTAACGAGTGGCTGAATTGGATTTCGCACAGCGGGCGGAATTAACGAGAGACAGAATAACGTGAATGAAAAATCGTGCGCCAATTTTCGGGACGAATCACTTTGAATGCTTTTTCAGCTTTGTACTTTTTTTGTTTCGTTCGCTTTGCTATACTTTACATGCGTCGGATTCAGTTTGAGGTAAAAATGATATCACTATTGGGAATTTGTTGGGGAGTATCTATTTCGAAGATAGATTGCGTATGCAGGTATATAACGTGATATCGTGTTCGTACAAAATATTATAAATTCCTCACTTATTTTTCTTTTTTATAAGGAATCACGTACCAATTTGGACCATGCTTTCGATTGCGCTCTGCGTAGAAAGCATAAAGCAACCAATCAAATATCTGTCCATAAAATCAGCAACTTTGTGCTCTAACAAAACAAAGAAAAATGCAAAGGAACCGTTTCAATGGCCACGACCATGCTAAAATGCGGAAACATATTCCTATTAGGGATGCTTTCAAAACGGAAGACGTTGGGTCGGATAATTGATTTCGTCTCTTACGCAGTGTTCTTGTATCCCGGATATAACAGTCGCTGAGTTTATCAGTCAAGCGTTATATTTATTCAGATGGTCTGGAGGTATCGACAAGGACCAATCGTTGAAGAGAAGATGGCGGAACGGGCTGAGAAGCCGGCAATTGATTTTCCATGCCATGTACGCTGCTGGCGATCCTCTTCGGTATTTCCGAAAGGACCACCTCTGTCGAAATGGGCGATTTGTTGCAGCTTCCGGGCAACGCTTGCGAAATTGACTTACGACTCCTCGCGAAACAGCTCTGTTCCACCGTTCTGCGTTGTACACGTCGAAGTGTACTTAACACATTATCCTTAAGAGTTTTCAAATGTAATTTCCATTTAAGCTCACCGTTGGTCTGAAAATTTGCGTTATTCATGTATGCGCGTCGGATGGTTCGAGATTAGGATACTATTAGTTGGAGTATTAGAGTATTATTAGTTAGAGTATCAGAATATTAATAGAATAAAGTATTACAAGGGTCAGCTTGCCGATGCCGAGGGGCCGATTCCCTAAATTATGCATTCCTTGTTTCAACATGACGCCTTGCACCCCTGCTACACGGGACAGGCCAAAGCTATTGAATATCGATCGATTTCCGTTCCTCCATACCGTTGTACACAGTCTCCCGTCCATAATCGATATCGTATCTCCGATAGCTGGCTTCCGTAACACGATCCGCGGGATATCCCCGTCGCGATTTAATCCCAGCCCGAACGAGAAGAAGTCATAGCGCGACGTTTCGCGATGTGCCGCCTCGTAACCGTTTCCTCTCTGCGTCTTATACCGAGAGCAACGAATCAACATAAAACCGTATATGTATAGACCAATCCCCGTCACACGTGCGCGTGTAACCACACGTACAGTTGTTTCTGTCCGAAATTGATTTCATCAAAACGATTCGACCGCGAGGCAGGATTTACGGCAGTGCTCCCGTCGACTGAATCTCTGGGCTTCTCGTAAAATCCACGCGAGTGGCGCACGCATTACACTGTTCATTTCTGTCGGGAGAATGTTCTCGTTCGTTCGTGAACCGATGTGGATATAGAAACAAAGGGGTATAGGGTGTTTCGTGAGAAACGGATCACCTAAACATTTCCCCCATCCGTAGTAATACGAAAAAATAGAAAAAGTATTGAAGTGTGATATTTATTAAATATTTTCCTCCTGCCCGATTCATCTCTTGAAACCATTCAAATCACGAAAGAAATATTTTTGCCGAATTGTCACAGGGAAGGTGTTTAGGTGGCCCGTTCACGGCGAAACACCCTGCACATCTCTGGCGAGGGTAAAAACGTCATTTTACAGAAAATTTCCGTAACCGCTGCTCGTAATCCTGGTTGTTAAAATAAACGGGAACCTCGGTTCGGTTAGTGCCGCTTTAAACGTAAGTTAGTGGCCTCGCGATGGACGATTCGTTACTATCTTTCGGTGCTATGAAATTTGGTATAAACGACTGCCCTATTGCCGTGTTGCTTTATATGCTCTAACAAAGGGTGGATCAATGAAGAAACTGCGGTCGGAAAGTTTAAGGGTCGTTTAACCAGCTTCAAATAAGGTCTTCAGAATTGAATTAGGAGAACACGGAGGATGATCGTACCGCGGCTTTAAAAGCTGGATCGTCCGTTATTTGTTGGACTATTTTAAAAGCTCCTGAAAAAGTCAATTCTGATTCTAGAAATGGGGTGGTTTTCGATTAGCTGAGACATTCGTTCCGTAATCATTAATATCTTATTTTCTCGTTTCTCCCTTTCGTTCTTATATTTGCTTATTTATATATTTTTTGAGTCTATGCTTCGTTAATTGGTAACAATTCTGAAGAATTGTGAATTAATTCTTTACATATTGCCCACTGCAAGTTTGTTTGCACGTACTAAATCGTTGGATCGCGTATCGCCTCACTAGAGTAGCAAGGAGCAGCATCCCTCCTCACGTTACACAACCCTACCATCTTCCTTCCGTCATCGCGCGCCTGGAATGTCGATTTTCTCCCCTGCCAGTTACGTCGATACTCGGCGCGTATTCCCCCCGAAAGGTGCAAGATCAAAGATCGCGCCTTCGCATCTAACTTCTTCAACCATACGGAAGCAAGGAGGCGAGCGCGACAACTGGATTCTTCTAATCAGATCGATCTAGCTGTTTCTTAATTAGTTAACGTCCGCACCCATCCGACTAATAAAATTGTTGGAAGTTTCACAGGGAGGAGGTGGTAAACGCTAGATTTCTTTAGTCTGGCAAAACAGTATCTACGTCGTGGTACACAGAGCAACGAAGTTCGACCGTCGAAAGTCGAGGATGCGGGAGGAGATGGTTACAAGATGCAGCAGAGGCCGGATGAGAATATACTTCGGATTAAACGATTTCCATTTCCCTCGCTCGCCGAGAGTTGCTCAGTCAAATCCGCCACCCCCCCCCCTTCTCTCTTGGATCTGAAATCGCGCCCTGCTATCTGAAGCCAGCAAGGTAAATTGATCATTAACGACGAAGGTATTATCGATCTACAACGGGATGATCGAAGGAGTCAGTTTCAATCTAATGTCGCCGCACAGAGACCGAACTTTGCGTACCGGCGTCTAATCTCGAAAGGAAGTTGTCTGAGACAATCTATTCGAAGCGGAGCCACGCTTGTGGAACGCTCTCGTGTTTTGAAAAACTGGCAGCTTCGCAAAGAAGTAATGCTAATTGAAATCGACTTCAATCGCGATAAATTCGATCGCTTCAAAAAAAAAAAGGGAACTAAGTTATGCATCATTTATAATATTATCAACAACTCCGGGCGTGACGTAAACGGTTGCGGACCAGCCACGCGTCCATCGAAAACGATATCATACAATTGCCAGAATTGGCAATCTCGCGAAGAAACGATACTAACTGGAATCGAGTTGAACCGCGAGAAATTCAATATCTCCAAGAAGAAGGAAACGAACTAAACTTCGTCATCGTTTACATTATCAACGACTGCGGGGTTAATCGTGAAAGGTCTCCGGCGAGGAGGGTGAACAGAAAAAGTACAGAAAAATTACATCAAAGTGTATCTCCGGGTCAGTATCCGTGGCATCAATCACACAGCCGAAGTGTATCAGAAGCTACCCTCTTGAAACTTCTTTCCCGCTATCTCGCTCGAGTTTCAGTTCGAACGGCGCTAGCGCCCGGCGCGACGCGGTTTACCTCTCGTGAAAGTATGCCGGCCAGAGGGGAAGCTATAATATTAGTTTCGACCGGCGGTCGGAGGGGTGAAAGGACGGGGAAGAGGTTCGCAAGCGAGAGAAAGAATCGTCGACAGTCGTGAAGGAGAAGGGCGATGGAAAGGGAGCAAGGATGGAAGATGAGGTTCTCGAAACGAGGGGATGGGGGTGGTGAGAAGGTGGAGAACGGTAAAGAGGGATGGCGAACAGAAGGGGTGGCCGAACGGAAAGGAGGCGAGCAGAAGGAAGCGCAAGCGGAGGTTTCGTACGTGACGACGGTGCTCACGGTAAGGTGTTTCAAAAGTCGCAGATGTCTCTTGATTTATTAGCGCGACAGGTTTTAGGGACGAGCGGTATTCGGTAAATGGCGGCCAACGCTGGCAAACTTCCGCGTGTTACCTGCACGAGCCCCGAGTTGAAGGTGACGAAGCGGTCGGACGCGAACGGACGACCCCCCCGCCCCTCGATCATTTCCGTTTCTGATCGACGTGCTAGCCCGGGAAGGCGGAGTCGCGACCGGAATTAAGTCTCGGATAATTGACGGAGGGACCCGGGCTCGCTAATTACGGGCGCGCGACAGCTTTGCTCCTCGAATTCGTACCCGCCGAACATGCTAATTAGAGTGATTCATGGGCCAGCGACGGATAAATAGATGTCGTTTAACGAATGGAAGGAAAGGATTAGTCCGAACGAAATTCGTTTGCCTCTTTCGATCATAACGTCAGGCTCAGAGTGGGCTGGGGGTGTTACTTTCTGTCCATCGCACAATTACCCTTGCCTTCGCCCCGTCGTCGCAATTTACGCGAACACGGATGTCAGGCGGGTAAACAGAGCGAAACGCGGAATGAATGGATCGTGGTGTGAACGATTTGGAGGAGGGAGATGAAAAATGCAACGCGATGTTACCGCGGGACAGCCGTATGAAAGTCGAGCGAATTAATCCTTTTGTAAAGGGGAAAATCGAGCGTTCCACTCACGATTGGAGAGCGGTGGGAAAAAAGGGGCAGGAAGCGAGTCTCTTAACCGCTCTCTCAATAATGTTCGCGTGAGCGTGAAACGAGTTCACTTTGCCCTCGCACCAGGAATCCCTCTGGAGCGTACGCTTCTGTGCATGCACACACACAGCCGCGTGCACGCGCGCGTGTGGTTATTATTCTTGTCTATTTTGCGAAACGGAGCGAGGGAAGGGACGTCGAAACGTTGTGTCGCGCGCGGCTGGTAGAAGGGATGGTCGAAGGGAAGCCGGAGCGGAGGACAAAATTGACTCGGTCGTGAAATCGAAATTGCAGGGAAATGAACAGCTAGCCGCCCGCTAACCGAGATTAGACATTCGAGAGCGGCGCGGATTGCCGGCTGCGGCGCGAGGGACTCGATAGCTCTCTGCCGAATCCTCGGAATCGATGTAGGAGGATCGGATGCTGGCGTACGACGCCGTCCCCGGGGGGGTGTGGCCACGTTTAATTTATTACGCTCGTTCCGTGCCGCTCTACGCTTCCAGTCCAATTTAAATAATTGATTCCCAAGAACAACGCGACCTTAAGAGTTTTGCCCTTCTCGATGGACCACCGGTTCCTCGTCGTAATTTCCACAGTGATTTCTTCGAGTATCCGATGATGCACGACCCATGCGCCAGCGAATTTTGCTAAGCTATCGTCCTCGGGTTAGTCTTCGTTTGCTTTTGAATTAGTTGCCTCCACTGTTTCGAATTCGGGCCTACAAAGTGTCCCTGCGTGACAGGAAATCTTGATGCGGTGAATTTTTTAAAAATTCTTTCCTTCGAAAACCGCAGCGATTGATAGATTGGTACGAATTCCAGGAGAAGCGATGTCGAAGGGGAAAAAGGGGCGCGGAAAGCGCAGGAAACCAAGGAAGCTTATCAAACGGGTTTTCAAATTACAGAAGAGATCCTCTCGTAATAGACTCTCCTATTGCGACTTATAGGATCTCGCTCTGGCTCGAGTTGGGAAGAAAATTATAAAAGAGAGGAGGGTCTCGAAGCGGAGGCAACGGAAATGAGAATGTCGAGTGGATACCGGAGGAGAGATGGAAAGTGGTAAACGAGGAGGAAGAGGGAGACGCGGATCGTTGGAGGAACGAGTTAAAAGTACCTAGAGAAATTGAGTAGATTCTCCATTGTGAGTGAAAGACTAAACGCGTTCGTTTCTCTAGTTGACCGTTCGCTATCGAGTCCTCCCGTCGTTAGTGTCGACCGATCAACGGTTCGGAGCCGCGTAAGCCCGGCTGTAAAACACAAATATGCTTGTCGCTGCGTGAAATCAGAATTAAACACGATTATTTTGATCGCAATTGAATTGTTAGACGTAACGGGTGGCTAGTGCGATTGTTCCCATTGCGTGGTAGAACATGTTATGCAGCGTGTTTTTCATAAAAGCTGACTAATTATCTTCTGCGTATTTAAAATATTAAGCAATGACATTTATAGAAATACCTCTTCTATCTAATACGTGTTTTTGAACCATTTAAATTGCCCCTTTTCACCACATTATCGCCGGCTCTGTTTGCCATCGGTCTCCGGAACGAACAGGGAAATTTTCCTGAAAGTCCTCGCATGCGACGCTCGTGGAAAGCTACGCCCCGCGGATGCGAGCAGATGCGCTGTAACAATAACTTATCGTCAGCGCGTTAAAACGACATTAACACCGTCTGCGAGAGGCTCGCGGCGACGAGTGCTCATTCGGAGGCGAGCTTGATAACGGCAGCGGGCGGCTCAATTTTCCGCCGAGTAGAGCCGCGGAAAAGTAAGCCGTCATTGTAAGAAAGCCGCCAGCCGGAAGAAGTAATTTTGCAGGGTAATAGGACACGTGGTTGCGCTCTCACGCGTCCAAGCTGTTCGGATCAGACCAGCTGGCGTTTACTCGCTTCTGTTGGGATGGTTGTTATTGCTATAGTGCAGGAAGAGAAACTTTTGCTATTCAATCAATTTCCAATAGTCGATTTTAAGGTAACACGGAAAGAAGCATCGCGATGGAACTAGCCCAAAGAGAGAAAGAGCACGTTTCACGATAAAAATTCTGGCTAATGTCGTCGGCTAATTAGAACGTCGACCGTCCCATCCCATGCTCGCCTTAGGATGGTACCCCGCCTCGCAGGCGCACGCAGCTAAATCGATTATAAATTATTTCACGGTACCCGCGACGACGACGTCGCTTGAAAACGATCGGCTGCATCGTAATTACGATAATGGTATTATTGAACGACGAGGCGTTCGCGAGTTTTCGATAACCTTATCGAACCGCGTCGCGAGCTCCCGCGGACGGGCAACAGAGAAATACGTTTTGACTTTGTTACATTCAACGACGACAACGATGCGGGGAATTCGAGTGACGGCGATCACTTTGTACGCGGTGTCGAATCTGTTTGTTCTAATCGAATGTCGAGCGTGCTGCCGCATTAATTTTCCCCGCGTCGAAAGTGAACGCGGCGACTAACGGCGATCTCCATTGAACGAGTTACAAATCAGCAGAGAATTTTCTAGTCCTCTCTGACTATTTTTCTCCCCGTCGAGAGAGGCATTTCCTTGGCCACTCTTAGTGTCAAAGGGCGAATCCTCTTAGACCTTGCGTAAATTACTCAGCAAGACAGCGCTTTTTTGCAAGGAAAGCGAATACTCTGTCGCCCTGAATTCAACACGATTGTTCCTTCGTCGAGGGACTGCAGGCAAACCGAACGACACGAACGATTGTACTCGTTGCCGCGAGTACTGCTCGAGTCGAGCACTTTCTCCGAGCAGTCACCTTCGCGGTCGCGCCGTGTCGCAATTAAACACGCGCCACCTAAACGACGTCGTGCACGTGTTGCGAAACGACGTTAGAGGTTTATACATGGAAATGAAAATTGCGAAACGGGAGCGTTTTTCCGGAACCGATGCAAATGTAACGGTATTAATTCCGTGCGTTGTTGTATATCCGTTCCCAAGCTAAATGCTCGTTCTGCTTGAATACGTGTAATTGCCCCCGTTGCAATTGTTACCGACCATCGTTGATTCTATATTTAACGGTAATTTATGGGTGTCCGTTGCGAAATTGTGAATGAAAATCGTAACGGAACGGCGTGCAGCAAATTTTTCGAAATATCGCTCCGCGGAGAGTTTTACGCAAGTTGCGCGTGCAGATTTCCCCTCGGTACGCTCGACGCAACTTGAAAAACAATAATTGATATTTTTACATGAAAAATGACGACAAAAAACTCGACTGATTTAGGTCGTGATTTGTAGTAATTGGAGTGTTAAGTGTTAATACTGTCGCGTGTCGACGCCGTCAACGGATACTTGTTCCCGGAGACCGCGACAATTATCCAGCTCTTCCGCTCCGAGCATCTCAATTGGTTCAAACACACTTCTCCAACGCGCAACGGGATAAAAAACATCGCGGTGAAAGGCCCAGCAATAAATTGCCGCGCAACGGGCGGAGAGCGACACGAGAAATCATCGATGCAAAAGAGGGAACGAATCGTGGGGTTGCGACTGTCGATGGGATGAAGAGAATTACTGGGGCTGTCGTGCCTGGTAAAACAGGACCTTAATCGTATCGGGAGACGCGCCCCCGTTATTTATTCATGGACCAACAGAACCCGGTGTATCCTCAGGCGTTTTTCTTTTGTGCATAATTAATCGAAAGTTGGAACAACATCGTGGATGCATGGGGGCGAATTTGAAGTGCTCTTTCGATCCACGAACGATGCACACGCAGCTGCGGTTGAGCCGCGGCTTGCAGAGCATGCGGAGATTTGCGGCTTGCTTGTGCACACGGACATCCTGCCATGTGTACGGAAGCTCGTGTAATTTTTTTTTTTTAGGCGAGAGCTTAGTGCTCTCCCATGAATTCATTTTGTTGTTTCGATCGTACAGTTCAAGCTACTTTAATAGTAAATTGGTATATCAGTGATAAAAGAGTTACATTCACAAAGGATGATAAAGGAATAAAAATTGTGCTATCTTTTTATTCAGTGTTTTTGGGCATTTGCGTAATGACTGTTATACGCAAATAGTAAACCTATCTTTTCTATCTAGATATTTACAAGGGAGTAGTAAGGGTGACTACTAATAACAACAAGAATAATATCATAAGTGGCTCCCGTGCTTTGTCAACACACGAAACGATAAGATTCGCATAATTTCCCGTATACCCAAGCATCGCTCATACCAATAATTACCATGGAGGGGTCTGACGAATGGACAGATCGTTCGATGGATGCTGTGGTCGATGAGTCATACGTGTCGTAAGTCATAAGGATGGGTACCGGCGGCAGGAGTTAGTCCCTCTCTATCTCTGTCTCGGCCCATTTCTCTTTCCCTACGTACGTACGCGTTCCTCCGTACGCCGCGATCACGCTATCGCGAGTTTTTCAATCACGGATAAAATATCGTCCCGGCGGCAATATCGGGAGTAAATCACGAAGACCGCAGAGGTCCCGAACGGACGAGAAAAATAGGGGAAAAACTGCTTGCCTCGCGGTTTAATCGAGTTAAGTGAAATTGCGCGACTCATGCAGCGATCCGAATGGGGACAGGAAGTGGCGAACGGCGGAACGATTCCCTAAGAACGTATAAATATTCTTGGTGCTCGTCGAATTCTCGCGCGAAATTTCCTGGCTAATCACGGTGTCGCGTATTTGGAAGCGAGGAATAAACTTTGTCGTGCAATCTCCCGGGTCGCGGAATACTTGTTACAAACGCCCTTGAATTATTTCTGAATTTTCTTACTCAACGTTTCCCCATTTCCTGCCACGTTTACCGGCGAGCCATTATCGTGGAAGGCTGCTGCCCATCGGTCGAAGGCAGCGCGGAATCAAGCGGACCAGCCCCGACATCACGAATGCGACAGAAATAATAACCGGACTGGCTTTTAGCCAAACAGCAGACGAGGGTTGGCGGGCAGGGTCAGCGTTCGCTTCTGGTCTCGGACTGATGGATTTGTTTGCCCCGTCGATTCAGTGGCACAAGTGTACCGCCGCGCACCGAACTTGCCTGTGTAACATCGTTGGCGGTACACACAGGGACGCAGTCAGGCTCGTAGGACAGGGTCGAAATACAGTGTCAATAACCGCGGCCGTAAATGCACAGGACGGGCTGCGGCGATACTCGTCGTGGAGGGGTGCCGATGCGGTGTCAACCGTATTATGTCTACAATAATTCAACGTTATAGGAACAAGCGGAAACTCGGCTAGGCCGGCGACGACGCTCGTGCGTTTGCCCCCCCGCGTGTCGACGGGGATCCACGTGGGCTTTCGCCCGTTCTCGCGCATGTACCGTGTACTCTCCCCTCGGCTAACACCCTTCTAGATCGGCGAATCCCTGACGGGGTTTCCTGTGCTCCGAGCCGCAATCATGCGCGGTCGCCGGGCCGCCGTTTTGTCCCCCCCCCCCGGTATCAGAAACCGCAATCTACATCAATCCCGACGCCGCGCCGATGGGTCCCGGGCTCCCTTAATTGGATAACTGTCGCGTTTTTCAATTTTATCGCGGCCAAAGCGAAATTCTTTTGACGAGGGTCCGCTGTAGCTCGCTGTTGTTCGATGCGATTTCAATCAAACGCGAGATAAAAGCAACGCTTCCTTGCCCCTCGGCTTCGACCCGGTCCCCTGTTGTCCTCGATTCTTTCTCGACGCTTCCGACCGCTGTACGGTTCCTTTTCGACCTGTATTAAGGTCAACTTTTGTCCGCGGCGCGAACCAGGTACGACGCGTTAAATATGCAACAGCAGATTCGTTCGGAGTGTACTGGGGGGGAATCGATCGCCTTCAGTCGAATCTCGGCAAGTCAGTCATCCCGCATTTCGATTTTATTACCGCTGAATCGACCACTACCTGCGCACTTCGGATTTACCTCACCCTCGCACGTTCGACCCTAGGTTACGTGGCAAGTGCGGAATCCACCCCGAAACGGGGAACATCGAGCCGAGGCGTCCCTTGCCCAAGGTCGGGCATGTTTGGCACGGGGCGAAGTCAGCGCTTTTTCCCCTGTTCACGGTAACCCTTTGTAACTGGGACACCTCTGAGGCTATTCATTCATTCACGATCCCCTAATTCCTTCAGGGAATCCGAAAAGCTCTCGCCACTCGGCTCGGTGAATCGCGCGTTTCATTTTTTTTTCTTTGAATCGATTTTATACGGGTTTTGTACTTGTCGAGGCGGCTATTTATTTTAAAAAATATGGAATTAACAACGTGCTGGGAGAGCCACGCGATTACATATAAGCGACACATACATCCAGGAAACATTATACGATAAAAACTTTCGTGATTCAATTAAACCGTTCATCAGTACCATTCTATTCTTCTCGATCTTTAAATATCTCAAATCCTTTCTGAATTCAGCAATGTACTCCATGAATCTTTCAGTATCAATGAAATAATACATCCATTCTCATTCGCAACTACCCTCCGACCAATCGTTCACCCTGCGAAATAAAGATACCCTCGACACGATTGTTATTAACGCAGCAGTTTGCTCCAGCGAGCAAAGTCGCAGCCAATTGAACGCATCACATCGCATTGCATTAATCCATAATTGATACGCATTAGCGTGGCGCCGGTTAAATTCGTCGTAAATATTAAACGAGGCAGGCACGCGGCCTGGTTTAATTACACCGAGACTCACCCGTGCACATTCTCAGCTTCTCTTTTCATAAGACCCTCTTTCGAAGTGCTCCCTTTCCTTCGATATCTCGATTCGCCACCGGCCAACGAAATGTACACCTTACTCGTTTCCGCACCCATGGATCACCGGCGAAAATAACCCCCCTCGATCGTTTCCGCTGCCACGCGACGTCGTCACGGAGATCCGTCACGGTCCAGTGTCCCATCGCTCCACGGACCGATTCGTCTCCTGATTTTTTCGTACACGTTACTGTTCCAGGGTAATTCGGCCCGGTCGATCGGTCTACCCCCCTCATGGGATGAAATTCACGTGAATATACGCGCGTCACCCGTTTCGATGCGGTATATAAATTGATGATATAGTATTTCGGCGATTAAATTATTCCGCTGATGAATCGATCATTTGTTATATCGCTGGACTCGTGGCGGAAATTCGCGCGGTATGCCTGAAATCACCTGTCGCGGTTAACCACATGCCTGAGACACCCTGCGCCTTGATCCTCGATACATACATATAGCGATTGGTATATCATCAGCACGAGACGCCGCACGTGCAGGCGGCGTATATGGATTATAATCTAGTAACTAGACTTTCTGTTCAGAAGACTGTCCAACGGTGTACGTTTCAATTACTGGCTCATTTCCCAAGTGTCCGCCCCCTTTCCTTTGGCTTTGCACGTAAGGAGATTCTAGTACTCCGACCCAATTAGTTTGACACAGTTCAGCCATACATTCGACACAATCGTTCTTGTTATCAGCAGACCGCAAAACGCGAAACCCTCACCCCTCGGTATCCCTCAGAAACTAAATTGACGCCCACGCTAAAACTTCATTCGTTGCCCAACGATGTTCAACGTAGACGACCAGCGATATTAATCGAAGCTGCGACAATGATTCGAAGTATTCCAGCCTGTGAATATCGTAATAACTCAACATTTGTACTTCAACGTTGCGTCGCATCGGTTTCGTTCCGCTGAAATTTCCCGCGCCCGTCGGGTCGACGAAAAATTCACCGCGTCGCGTTGGTACATCCTCGTTTACCGTTATCGCCACTTAATTGGCCGGAAAGCTTCCCGTCCGACGGCCGAAATTATTGTTAGGAATCCGTGGCCGCACAGTTTTTATGGCCTTTCATTTTTCATTCGCGCCGTATTTATGCTGGGCGATTCTTCATTTTCCTATATTTTGTTTACAATCCGTGGCAGTTATTTTCGCAGAGAAATTAGGATTCCGTTTACGAATGAAAATTTTATGCGCATAAATTCCTCTGGACAGGGCAGAAGGGATTGTATTCTATTTCGAGTGGTCCGGTATCGCCGAGCCTCGCGATTTCGTTGAGCGTGTCTTTTTGTACACGGGTGAAAATTACTCCACGCCTCGACGATGTTTCGATAATCGACTGGATATACGGACCACGTCTTCCGCCGAAGTTTCTCTTTTAACGAGGCGCATGATCGCGCTCGATCGAGAAGATTGATATACCCTATTGTTCCCCGGGAAAAAAGCAACTCAGGCTCGAAGAGAAGTTCTGCTCGCGATGCAAATACGATCGGCCCGTAAATCGTAAATGGCTCGGTTGCGTGTACCGCGCAAAAATTGCCCCGTTGTCTTTCTCCCAAAGGGCGCGCGGCGACGACCTATTACGCGGAGAGATCTCGGCGATGATACGAGGCGCGAGCTCACCGCTCCCGGTCAAACTTTCTTCTTCTGCCATTAGCGGCTGATACGCGCGTAATTGCCGTATTGCGTGATCGATCGACCAGCCACGGGAGAAGGTGATTTTTGATTAGGCTCGCGATGCTACTATGACGAAGTTATTGATCATCGAGCGACGTAACTCGCCGCGATAACTCGATGCCGTTGCGGTCAGGCGATCAGAGGGCCGGTTCCCGTTATTTTCGGTTCGCTATCGAGAAACGTGCTCGAATCGGATTTCATAGCTGATCCTTTTACCGATGCGCAGGGGTGCAGCTTGGTAGAGGAAGCTGCAGTACTTTGTAGCCCCGCGACCGGCGGCTAATTCGACATCGATAAAACGTGCTGCTCCACTTCGATAAAAACAGATCATAAAGCGCGAGCTTATCCATGCGAAACTAATTTCTTCCATCTGATTGGAGTCTGGCAAGAACCGTGCAATGAATGCAGCGCAGTTGCGATCGAGTCGTATCTATGTTCTCCTTTGGAAAATGAAAGTGTAGGTAGTTGAGTATGTACGGATAGTAGAAAAAGTGCTCGGCTACATTAAGTATGTAGTAAATACAAATACATGTTTGTTAATGATGGTAGGGGTACTTTAATATCATCAAGCAACGTCACCTTTAGTGATATAATATAAAATTGCAACACAATAGCACATTACAGTATATATTAACGATATGTATAATATATAAATACAAAATAAATGAACACTAGGTGAATGAAGTTCTTCAATTTATGCTAAATATCCGGATATCTTATTGACCAACCGTATGCCAATCAGATTGACTCGTAAATCACGAATCATTAACGAATAGTCGAGGAAACAGCGTCGAGCATGTAACGCACTGAGATTTCGCGGATGGCTTTTTATCGTTGTGAAAGATCAACGAGCCAGGTAACTTTTCGCGTGGCCTTTGTTCGACGGGGTCCCCGAGAAACGGGAAACTTTCTTCCTTTCAAGATTACCGTCTGCGCCGTGCGCTCCCAGAGGAAATACAAATTCCTGATTGGCAAAGTCCAGTTGTCGTCCCCCAGATAATTGCCTTAAATTGAACCGCGCCTCTCGCTCCTGGGAGAAACGGCCAGGGGGCTGCTGCCTGGTCGAATTAGACGAATCAAGTTAGAGCATTAAGTTCTGCTGGCTGGAACGGGTTAGCGCCAGCTGCGCTAGTCTTTCCTTGTACGTGATTATGCGACCCGTTTCGACGCCGGAGGGCCGGGGGAGACTTGTAACTTTCGTTGTTTTTCGTATTCGCTGTCGCGGCGAACTTTTGGGAACGCGGGACTGGCAGGCGATTCGTCTTTTCGTCGAAGATTGATCGCTGTTTATTTTAATAAATTTGTAAGAATTACGGTAATTGCAGGGATATCGTCTGCTGTGCCTGGGGCAATAGTGCGAGGACTTATTGAACAGTGCTTTACTAAATATTATTGAAAAATTTAAAGATTGTCCAAGTCAAATATAGATTAAGGTTTATTTCCCACCATCGGCGAGGCGCGTCAATCTTTTTTCCGCAGCGGGCTCGATCGCGGTTCCCATTGCTTCGTCGATTTATGATCGCGTATCGAACGTGACACGACCCGCGCATGCAGGGACAAATATCGCGGAGTTGTTCGCGGAATTCCAATCCGGAATCATTCCGCGATACTCGTCGCCTCTTCGTCGAGTGGCGCTCGAACCGGGGAAATATTTTCGTTTACTCTGAAATAAGATCCGTACGAAACTATTGACGCTGCAGAAGAGCGCGACGTGTACAATTCCGTGAAAGAATTCGAATTAGAGCTATGAATCGAGTTCGTGCGTATTCGAACTCGAAAGCTGCGCTTTCGCCCTTTCTCTTTTCCCCCCTGCGTTGGCAAAGAAAACTACCGTTTTGACACAAACGAACGTACCTTGGTGAATGATTGTTTCATGTAAAGTAGATGATGTAGTTGACTAGTGCAAACACGCCTTCCCGGAACGAGTGCATTTTCACTGAACGTTCTTAAAAGCGGTCGGCCAGTCGTCAGGCTTTCCTAGAGAATAGCGTGGAGAGAAAGCATAGTAGAGTTTTCGAATGGAGAATGCTCAGGGAGTTTACAACGAGAGCATATGTATACGCTTCGAGGGAAAGGTGGAGCTATACTACAACCGCGAATTGTCCTATTTATTAGAGCCAAAGCTATCAAACGAAGCCTTTAACTAATCTAAGCTACGTAAAAGCAACTCGAGATATGGTGTAAAACACGCGTAGGGATATTCAACACGCTCGTATCGCGATCGGGAAGAGTCTGTACGTTGATTAAAACCGAAGAGCGGCTCGAAGAACGCGATCGAGGCGATCGAAGCGAGCAATGGCTGAGAAAATCTTTTCGAGATCGCCAATGCTCCGTAGTCGCTGCATCGAAAATGATTTTTCAGCGAATGGACCATCGAGCGACTATCGTTTCACCGGCGATTATCCGGTTCCACGTTATGGAAGTTCATTGAAAATTTCCTCCGGTAATAGCCTCGCGTGTACGGCTCTCGAGCGACGAACAAACGTCCGATGCGAATGCCCACGGAGCTTTTCTCTCTGTAAACGTTTTTCACTGTAAACAGCCGAGGGAAACGCTCCCGCCTCGCTGTTCCGAACGTATATAATTTCGTCGGGAAGGCTGCACCGCGGATTCGCCCGTTTACGGAACCAAGCGGGAAGATCTCGCCGGCAGAATCGATCCGCGCCGGTGCCGTCGAAACGGATATAAATGGGCGAACTCGTATCGAAGAGTTTCGCCATCGGCGAAGATTAATAATCCGATGTTTCGCAAGCGTGGAGGATATTTAGCCGTGATTTAACCGTGGTACTGCGTACAGCGCTATTTATCAAGACGTTCGAAATGCCGCTGGGTTCACCGAGGAGAATCGAGGACTGTGCGTGGGACGGTCGTGTAAAATATGATACGCACCATTGCCTTTGGTGGAATTTATATAACTTATGTTTCTTCTTCTTCTTCTTCCAATGGTTCCCCGATGAAGATACTTTCAAGTATACGCTTTATTTTACCCGAATCACCGTTCTCTTTTTATATTAATACCGCCGGTCTTGAGTCGCGAGTGGATCCAATCGAGCACTGTACAGGCCGTCGCGCGACTCGACGCTTCGAGTCGTAGAACGTTGAGCGAAACAGGACGCGTTCTTCCAAGTCAGTCGAAATGCACCGCGTCAACGTAGGGTAATCTACGAGCTGGCTCAGCTATGCGGAACTAAGAACTCGCCGCCGCGGCGTAGCTATCCGACAGGGGAAACTGAAGCTGAACGCAATATCTGTATAAATGGTTCATGCATAAGGAATCCCGAATGGAACGCCAGTTTCACGTTCCGCCATCGAGTAAATAGCGAAGATGGAAAGTTCCTACCCGGGGGCTGGCATTCTGCGTATTCAGCTCTGTCCCGGCCGTCCGCACTTGCGTAATTATTTTCTTACGCGATGACTTGGGACGGAGCGGTTCGATGCCGAACGCGTGAACCTGGTAAAACGCTCGTTTATCCTCCAGTTAATCGAGGCCCGAGAGCCGCGGCTCGGGATGCGAAAACCCGTGGTCTGCTATAGGAAGATGTTCGTAATTCCTTAACTAATAGAATCAACGATATAGATTGGCAAACTATTTTCTACATGGACGGATAACCGCGGGAACCGCAGATGCCGCGGACGCATCGAACGAGCGCGTGCGTATTAATCGAGCCGCGTGTCTATGCAACCTGGAGTATTTCCATCAAAGTAGCGGCCCTCGCGATACACGGACCAATTACTGTTAGCCACGGGTAGCCTGCCCTGAAATATCCACCTTCCGCACCAATTGATACCCTTAAACCGTTCTCGAAGGTCGTGGTTAGCGGCGACCCTGGCACGCGTTTCGACCCTTTCTATCGGGAGTTCAGCCGTGCATAGCAGCCGCTCCGCAATAGCGTCGTTTATAGACTCCCGTCGTTCTTTCGTATCTAATCCGTTTTGATAATACTCCTCGCCAGGTAGTCCGAACAGAAATTTATTACTTACCTCCATCTTACCTGGTTTAAACGGGGAAGGAAACGGGATGTTCCTTGCCGGCGTCAAAGTTTGCGCGAGAAAGAGGCGTCTTGTAATTTAATTCGGTTGAGTACGCGGACGTGGACGATCCTTCTTCCGTTACTTTAGCACCTAATCAATCTTATCATACCTGGGGGGGGGGGGGGAGGGGGACACTCCGCACGAACAAAACTTTCCGCCGTACATAGTTATCGTGGACCGAACTCGTAAGCCACGTTAACGAACCGCCGCGTCGCGCTGTTTCGTAGTTGTTCGCGTCATAAGTTAGCCAATTAGCCCGTGACAAGATCACGCGGCAATGTGTAAACGTCTCATCTCTATTTACATATACACGGGGGTCACTACTTTTGCCGTAACCTTTGCAAGTCTGGCCAGACGTATGGACGTTCCACTACACTAATTGCCCTGCTCTCTGCAGATCCTGATTACCGATCGCCTACCGCGATAGAAAATCTCCTGCACTCTTCGAAGGATAATCAAAGTTGCGTAAAACGATTGTAGCCTAGGCCGACGGTGCATCAGCGCAGGCGCATGAATAATGCGCCTATTCAGAAATTTGCGCGGCGGCAGTGATTAAGTTTTCGCGAAATAACTTTGAATTAATGATAATGCGGATTTGCATTTCGCTCGAGTCCAGGCGCAGCGGGCTCTCGCGAATCGATGGTGGAATCACGTTTATCCCGTAGGCAGAAATTTTTACCGCACCCTTTCTACGGTCCGCGGCAATTGAGTCCACTTTGCGCTAATGGCTGTTACGTTATCGCGGATGGAAATCGTTCGCCCTTTCTTTTTTTCCCTTTACTAGGTGTAACGCAGTGACGTTACGCGAGAGCAAGCAACCCTTAGCAAAAAGTTCCTCGAAGCAGAGCAATTTTCATTTCACGTTCGCTCCGAAGACGCATCCCTTGGCGAGTCGACAATGAATCGCCTGTACAGTAGCGAATATGCTAACCGGAAAAGGGGTGTTCGATGTCTTCCCACGTTTATTGATGCACTGACACGGGAAATATACGTGTGCAAATATACAGTGGGTAGAGAAATCGCGTCTGTGCACAGAGAGAGAAGCACACAGGTACGTGCATACAGATATGCATTACGTTTCATTATCCTTCACCCCTCTGCCGCGTTGTTGTCGCGCTATGCAACACTACGTCACGTTGCTCACGCGAGCCCGCGTGTTTGCGTATTCTTCGCGAGCCGGCTGCGTAAATGTTGTGAATTATATTTCGCGTTCGAGTCTACGTGTAAACACGAGGCGGGCTAAATCCGCCCCGGCGCGCATCCGCGTCGGGAGTAAATTCTGCTTTATCGGTTCCTCGCCGGTCCGGGAATGAACAAATTCGCGACTGCGCCGATGCTAATGGACGCGACACGAGGATTAACGATACACGCAGTTTAATCGTATTTTGAAACGGAAGCCGTTTATTGATATATAACGCGAGCCAATAAGAATTGCCATCCAAAGTAACTCGCTATTTATCGGGTTTACCTGCCTGCCTGCCTTAGGCATGTTGATTTCTTCGTGGCGAGACACCACGAGCTTTTGCTTTTAGTGCAGTATGTTTAATGCGGTAACCGATGAGAAAACGAATACAACGATCTTATTACGCGATGCATGTTTCAACGATCAGCTAGAAATGTAACGAGCTCGGCCAAAATGAGACCGGCCCCGTGTTTGAAGCGTTGTCGCACAATACAATTACAGGCGCCCTTTGTTTTGCAAAGTGCGTAATTCATTGACGCAGAATTCCCCTTTTCCCTTCTGTGCTATTCGTTTCACCTGTTTCGCCGTCCACTGCCTTCGTGTTTAGAAATTGTTCGAGGCTCTCTCGCTTTTCGGAAAAGCGCCGAGCACACGGAAGCGGTTTCGCGCGCTTTCTATTACTTCCACCATACTTGGCAAGCAAACGTTGCTGGTTTTTCGTGCCGGACCACAAACAATCCGCTTGCTTCCCCACGAAACTGCCGATCGAGAGAACAAATGCGGCGAGATCGTTTGCGAGCCGGGGTGTTTGATTTGTTGTCGGACCTTCTCGTTAGATAAAACTGTGAAAATAAAACGGAGCCAAGTGGGCTATCGATTCCACGGTAAAACTACCCAATTTCGAACGATTAAGATATATTTTCTCGCTTCGGAGGCGTCACGCGACACGGCTGCCGGAACATCGTGTTCGCCAATTTTTTGTTTTTTTTCGCCGACGAATTCACTCGTTCGTTTCCATGCACGGCTAATGGAAATCGATCTTATGGTAAACGAGTTCCGACCAGGCCATCGGTATTCAAACGGCGTGATGGCAAATCGATCGCGCGGATTGTTGAGACACTGATAAACGTACGCGAGTCCGCGCGCCGAGCGGGCGATTTTGTCAACGATACAGTGGAATAGTAATCGATAATTACGACCAATGTCACTTTCATGATAATTATTTTGTACATTCTGTTGCATTAACACTAAATTTACAAGCAACCTATTTGAACTCTAATTCATGTAATAATATCTACACACGTCCCAGTTCGTTTCACCACCTTATAATTCCAAACACTTGAACAAAAAGAAACGATGAGTAGGATAGACAAAAAGGTTGACAAACCAAAATTGTGTTACCTTAATTGGCGACAACCAATCTATATTTGATATGTCCAAAGGCATCAATAGGCATATCGCATCCCTGTAGAAGCAATCTTGGAATTTGATAAAGCAAAATTACAAAGCATGCTTACTCCACAAATCAATAGACAACTTCTACGACATCGTGACAAACCACTACATTCCATAACCACCTATCCCTAATGCACTCGTAATTATTAGTTACAGTAGCCACTTACATTTGCAGTCGATGCGATTATAAACACTCAAGAGAAAAGGAAATAGTGTTAAGTGTCTGCTATTTTCTACGAAGCTCGAGATTGTTTTTCATCCTCGTTCGGCGACAACACGATGTTCCACAATCAGGCTGTGCATGTATTTACGAAATTGTTCATTATTTCGGCTAATGAAATCCGCGGCGAACGTACAGCCGCATAATAACGGCGCTCCCCGAAACTTTTTGCCATCTCCGGGGGGGATTGTCCAACTTCCGCGAAGTTGCTCACTGGGGGACGTTTACGTTCAGTGACGTGTAATTTGAAAATTAAATAACCCACTCCGACCGATAGAGTCCTTTTTCGCTGGACCGCCCGACCCCTCGCTCCTTTAGCTCTCGCCGTTTCCCTTTCTCGGTCGGTGGGGAAAAGCGTCGGGATCTCGTCGGATTCCCGCTACCTTTTGTCCTCGCGGCTTCATTGTTTGCAAAAGCAATGTGTCAGCGCGCGCGCGTGAAATCGAATCAACCATTTACTTTCAAAAACATTACAAAACGTACCAAAAGGAGAAAAGAGGGTACGAACAAATAAGAGAAAAGAATAGAACGACCGAACGAAACATTGTCATTTCGTGGTAATCTGTTTTGGGCGAAAGTGTCGCGCTCGGGACGGACAAGAAGTGCTGTTTAACGCGAAATTAAAAACGTTTCTCTCAGTCGGTCGAACGTTATAGTTTCTCGCGGCGCAAAGGGACTCGTTGTAGCGACGTTCAACAGCGACAACGAGACAACCGATGCGGGTTCCACTCCGCTCGACGCCGTAGCGATGATTTTTAATTAAATCGCTCGACCGCCGCACGAACGAGCTGCGCAAAAATTTATAAGCAGGCACGCGAGTACTGTGAAACGTGGCGGACGACACGCGTATCGCAAGTGTACACGTCGAACGCATACATTCGCATATAATTGCGAGCAAATATCGTCGGCATTCCAGCGCGGCGTTCGATTTCCGATCTTTGATTTAGGATTCGTCTGAGAGCAATTCTCCCCTTCTACTCGTGGAGATTGCACTCCACAGCAAACAGCCGATGCTCGATCGCGCCCCGCGCACGCATATTGACCACGGTGATATTGTCGGCGACTGATCGATTACGAATCACCCGACCGATTCATCAAGAACCACGCGTTCACCCGACGCGTTCGATTCAGCCCCGAGTTGATCGCTCTAAGGCTGCCTCGCTTGATCAGCTGGAAGCACGCTGCCACATTCCATTTTTTTTTTTTGTATTGTGTAATCGCGCGATAGCTGGAATATGATTTTAAATGTAGAGCAATAGGTGCAATTTGCAAGTGTATTATTTGCTTTATAATTTTGCATTGTAAAGATTTCCATCCCCATACGTGGCCGACGAGGCTTTACTCAATAGCAAAGAGTTGCCTGCTCGTGCTTTACTATGACTGTGTGTTCTCTGCGTCAAATACGAAAAAGTAAAAGTGTCCGTCGTTCCAAATTAAAGCGTACCCGCGATGCCTGCGTAGCTCGACCAGAGAACTGTCAAAAGCGGCCCGAGGAATGGCCATGCAGCCTGTCGATAAAATGTTCATCCGAAGTGTCCGGTTGCGTACGAAGAAAGTGCCAGCGGACGCGAATAATTCGCGTAATTAGGCAAAGGAAAAGTTCGACGGCGAGTGAATTTTAATGAGCCCCGGGGAGGAGCGGCAGGAACGCGCAGCTGTATCTATAACTTGTAATGAGTTTCGTAAAATCAAACTGAGATTAAACAAAGAAGAGATTAAGCGAAATTCCGCACGATTTGCCTCGCGCGTATTATTAAATTCGTTACTGTTTGCAAAGCGTCGTGCGAATTCCATCGAATCGCAAGATTTCTATAATTCTGCTCGCATCTCGAGAATTTCCCTCGGGGTCAGCGTTTCGACCGATTATAGGACACCGGACGAGCCTTCTCGTGGTCCCGGGCCGAATGAACCGGGACGCTAAATTTTCCCACTAACAAACGCAGTGCTTATTCAAGGTTCACTATTCATGATTGCCGGCGATGGAATGTGGAATGGGATAAATAAACGGATGGAAACACAGGGGTATGACTCTGCGAGTGCAGCCGGTGCTCCGCGAAATATCGATTAGTGTGTTGAAGACGTTAAACGGTGTGCCAGGTTGGCCTCGCGACGAGTAAATTCTCTTTGGAAGTGCATGCTTTTAGGAATGCATCGGCCACCGGAGCAGAACAATTCTGACGGATATTCGACTAACTCGATTATACGTACGTATGCAATATATTCGTGATCTTATTTCACTGCGAGGCTTCCGTAGACGCGCGCGAACAAGCTTCTTCCCTCTCGATGGACGCGAAGCGTACTTCATTGTTGCCCCGCGAACCCATTTCGAGCTTCGCGCAAGGACCGACGAATCGGGGACGCTTCTGGTTCCCATTCTTCGAAGCGAAATTATCGATGGCTGGTGTGGGACGACGCGCGTGCTGCATAGCGCCTCGACGCAAGGCACAAAGACACTTGCCGCGTTTAGAGCGTACTCCCGTGGGAGCGGGTAAATAGAGGAGTCAGTGTGTAATCCAACCTTTGGATAGTAGAACGCCTGATTATCCGGATCAATGGGGAGACAACTTGAGTCGGTAAATTGATAATGGGTATCCGTGTACGGTGTACCAGACAATGGCAGTACTCTGCGTTTAATTATTCGAATAAGTCTGCGCCATGCAGCATCTTGAACGCGATTATTTTCTATTACGGGGACAAAGAAAGACCAACGAATCGATACTCGTAGATGATCCTTCATGATCACGAATTGAATCTATCAATGTTGAAGGAGTACATCTCTTTGTAGCTGCCACTTTATTCTCCCCCTCATGAGCATTACACTTTTAATCCCTCAACGAAATAAGCCCTTGTCAGTTAGGATGACCGATTAATGAAAGGGATCCATACTCGGTTCAGTGGACCACCTGGTCGACTATTTTCTTTGATGCAGATCGGTTTACGTAGATATTTGTCTCGTCGGAGGTTATTACTCCGAGGCGTGCATTATTCAATAGATCAGGAGGGCGAGGGTTGGCCGCATCAGGGCCGTTTTAATATCGACAGGCATACTTGCATATCGTTTTCGGCGGACGGATAGCGAGCCGCCTCGTAAGTCTATCGGTTGGACGAGCGGTAAATTGCAAAGTCGATTTTTCCGATCCACCGACCTGCCGTACTCTTTGAAGGTGACGCCGATCGTTGTAATATCTTCGCTCGGTTAAGGCGCTCCTACGAGGCGAGCTAAGATAGGAGGGACAATTACGAACAAAGTTAGCTGCAGAAATAACGGGACGAGCGATGCGGATGGTGGTCCCATCTACGGTTGCCGCAAGGTGAAAATCAAAATCGGCTACGATGCTACTGGGTCGGGAAACAAGCAACAATACCGCTAATTAATTTCCCTCGTTTCGCTCGACATTGTGTTCCGTTAAACTCGTGCCCTAGTGGCGCAAATGCACTTTCGTCGTCGTCGCCACTGTTGGACAATTCAATAAAGCATCGGCGAAAGGAGTTGCTTTCTGTGTGCTCGTGCACCCCGCGAGGATGCTCGAAAACGCATCGATCTCTCCCCCTCTAAATTTTGACTTGCCATAGAGAGAATCTGCTTCTCCACGCGTTAGAGTTTTCAAGCATTCAATTGGTATTAAACGAACAGGCAAGAAAAAGCGCGTGATAAAGGAATTGTTAAATATAGCAAAAACGACGTTCGCAATTAGCTAGATTTTCATTCCAATCAGTACACCCGTCGATCGTCCGACGATTTCGTGTAGCAGGCATAGCCGGGCAGCTAACAAACGGGGACCATTAAAGTACGGAGAAATGGTAATTTCTGCTTTTCCCAGCGCGACGGTAATTTCGCCCGGAACAATACCGTACGTTTGATTGAAATATTAACAGGGCAAGTACACGCGACCGCAAATTTACCGACTTTCGTGCGCTCCGCGTGGCTGTAACGCGCGCTTCGAACGTGTTTACGCGCGCAGCAACGAGCATACCCCGCTGGTGAAGGCGACCACGGTTCGTTTTATCTCGCGGACGTCCTTTCTTCCCTCCCTGCCCCTCTAATACTTTCTCAAATTATTAAAGCAGCGCGTCGATACACGCGGCCGCGCTGTAACGCGATGAGAAACGTGGCCCTCAACGCGTTGGCGTTGCACTTTGATTCAAATACAAAGTCGCTTCGCCGACGAACCGCCGTATTTAATGAATCCCCGCGATCCGGATCGTTACTTTATAAAAAGATTCGGGCGGACGGACCACCGTGAATATTTCAAGTGGAAATATTCTAATGTATTTATTTCTATAATTGTAAATGTTATTTTTAAGATGTTTTGGAATCTTTCTAAAGAGCTATATTCGAGGGAGGAGCAGAGAACGAAGGCCAATGTCGCGTAGCGGCCGTGGTAGTAGTATGACCCTAGGGAAGTAGTAGAGATCCGTCATTAGTCAGACACCGCTTTGATGGACCGTGCTACTGGCTGGCTTAAACGTGTGCAATGAAACCTGTGCCTGGGATGCATTTACAGAATGTCAAATCTTGTACCTTTTATTATGTCCTTCGCTAAATATGTATAGCGATAGTAATAAAGCTGGTTACAAAAGTATATGACCACTGAACACATATCGAGAAACTTCATTCATTTATTGTTAGTGTTCATTTATACATAATCGTATTAAGGTATCCTTCTCATTCATGTTAAAAAATGGATTACGTTTTTATGGGTATATTTATATTACTTTGTGGCCAGACCAGTTGGTCGTTCTCTGTTCCTGGGTACGTTTTACTAACGAGCCCCCCAAACACTGTCCACGATAACAGCACCGAGCATAGTAACTCGTAGACGTGCAATCTACACTCTGATAAAGCATAGTTCAGCCACGTAGAATGTTAGCAACCCCGTACAGCCGCTCCTGCTACATCGACGCTCTTCACTATTCCACGGATGACAATAACCCACTGCGATGATAATATTCCTCTTCCATAACAAGTATATCTATTCAGATTCCGCGCTGGTCAGCTAATAACTTCCCCGCGAAAATCCTGCCGCTGCACGGGTCGAACCGGGAGCGCATTCCCGCTTCATGGGACAAAAGGTCGACGCGGTGCGCCCGGACAAAGGAACAGACGTTGTTCCGTTGCTGTTCATTGAACGGGTTTCGTGGAAAACAATAAACGCGCGATTCAGTGGAGACGCGTGGGTAATTCCGGACAATTTTTAAGCGGCTTCCACGGTTGGAAGCAGAGGTCCGTGTTTCTGTACAGGCCCAGGAAGAACAGGACGCTCTCTGGCGCTGACGTTTCGCTTAGTCGTACGGTCATATCGCTGGCCAATAGCGGCGAGTCGGGTCTAATTTAAATTACACTCGAATGCTTGCGTACGCGGGGCAGACGAATCCATCCGTATAACCGCGCTCGCGTTTACGGCTCGGAATTTCTTCGCGGTAAGTCGCGATACGCTCGATTGGCCGTTGAACACGAGCCGCGGCTTTGCTTTATTTGCCCGAAACTTTCCCCGGCAAAGTCTACAGCGAACGATTAAACGCCTATGAGATATTGATTAGCCTTGCAAAGTTTCGACGATGCGATTACGCGCCTCGGTTCAGATTCCAAGTTCATGGACGATTGATTAATAATACATTACGACAGCTATTTATAATTGGCTCACGTTCTTTGGTTTCATTTCAAAATGATCATGAATCTACTTTTGCGATGTTTCGTTTTCCGAGATCGGATGAAGTAAGAATAAAAAAAAAAGTTACATTAGTCGCGTTCGTTTAACAAGATTTTACGAGCGTCAGTCGCGTGTACGATCCTCATCTTAATTTCCCAGATAAATTGCAGCTCTCGAGTGACTCTAGTCGCGATGACGAGATTGACACTTCGCAAAGAGAAAAAGAAAAGTTGAACAAATTAAGGCCGAGAAAGTATTTCACCTTTTGCTTCCGTACACTCGGCCGTTGGAAATTAATCGGATCACAGGGAAATTGTGTTGCAAAGTACGCGATATTCTTCGTCGAACTATTATCATGGAATCCAATAGTAGAGCTCGGGGGAAACTTGTGTATGCAATTTCCCGAAGTGTATCAAAGACGAGGGTCGCTGTTAGTTATAAATTCATTAAGACAGTCAGACGTGCGATACGTGCCTCCGCATTTCGAGCGGGAAAGCTCATTAATATCAACGGAGGGGTAATTAATAATACACAAAGCCGTCGCAAAGTATGTCTAAGCTTCGGGGATACGTCCAATCGGCTAATAACGAGAACTAACGAACGATACGTTCACGGAACGGCGGAAGCTTTAACGAAAAGCTTCTGTAGATTTCACGTTGAAACGACGTGTGATTAGCGAACACGGGAACGCTCTGGATCGCTGCTGAAAGAGCTGCACCTACAGATTGATGACTTTGGTCGAGCATGCGTTGGTCGAAAGACCGCGCGTATCAATCGGGCCGGGCAAACGATATTATTTGCACGGCTACGAATTAGAATATTTGCGATCCCGCTGCGCTGTTTACACGAATCGATGGGAATTAACTGCAAACTAGACGCGGATAAACAGGATTAATAGCGCATTCCAGTTGACGCGCGACGGCTGAAATTCGGCACGACCCAGTCACGCTGGCAATCCGCTCCGTTATTCTGGACGCGGTATAACTGGGGGGAAGCTCGAATAGCTGCGAAACACGTACGCACCATCTTGCACTTGTCCTCCTTGCAGCTTTGCCCCCGATTTGCTGGGAAATTCGATGGTACATAAGGAAAACGGTTCTTCGTCCCTTTTTTTAGCTCGTTTTCTCACTTGCATTCTTATCATCGATAGTACGACGTACTATTGATATGGACTCTCGCGTTTGCTTTTTTCCTTTAAATACAATTTCTGATATCGCAGTATCATAGCCAGCAGCTGAATAATCCATATGCCATCCATATTTCTGACGACGACGCGGATTCTATAGGGAAAACGAGCGAGGCAAATAACCGCTGTATTACTATGCTACACCCCAGGTTACTATGCTCGATATACTATGTTATTACACTCGAGATATTCTCCCTTTACTCTTTTCACTTCCTACCACGTTCTAGACGATTTTCTCGCGTCTTTTACAAACGACCGAGTCTCCCTGAAAAGGTTCGAGCATGATTCTATTTCTCCCATCCGTGTGCAAAGATTGATTAAACTTAAATTCGTCGGACCGTTCTTTGAACTCCTTTCGAATTCACGGATTCAGACGTTAGAAACGCGAGACGTGGGACATTGCCAGTTTTGTGGCTATTCTATCCCCGAATTCCACGATTCGTGAGTTTCATGACGGTCGTATTAAAGATGCGGCACTCGTCAGCTGAGGTCCGCGACACCCCTCCGTGTCTCGCGCTTGATGTATGCGCACCGGAAAGGCGAAGTGGTTTCCGCTGGGTTCTCGCCGTCTTTCATCCATCCGTCTCTGTTCCCCCGTGTTGTTCAGTGTTCTTAACCCCGATAGAGTAGCACGCCTGCCTACTCCATTGTGAGCTATCTCCCCTTTCTCGTTCCGCCTACGCGCTCGAAGATGATGAGAGGAAAAAGGCGTCACGATGTTTGCGTTCGGCTTTAGCTCACCCTCGGCTTCGTCGAAGATCCTGCAGCTTTCACTAGATTACACGCGCAATTGTCCGAACGTTGGCCCTCAGCGGCACCATTAATCGAACTTTCCCCGACACCAGAGCGATGAGGCGAAGGAAAAGGAGAATGTAAAGTCCGGTCCTCTAGACTCGCGGTGCCACTCTCGGCCCCCTCGACATTCGTCTCGACATTGCCGCCACCCTTCGAGATCGGTTCCCTCGCGGAGCCATTGTATTCCGATACACGCGGGGACCAGGCCGCGAGAATACCTCGCACCTTCGCCGTCTACTTCTCTCTCGCCATTCACGACACGAACAGGGTCGCATGCCTGTACGGCGAGCACGCGACCAATAAACTCGTGCAAAACATGTACGCACCGGTAAAAGGAGTTTCGAGATACGACGGAAACGATGCAAGGGAAAGGGGCGGGGAGGCGCGGAGGTCGCGAAGGTGTCTCACGCGTTAGTGGAATACGTACGTGCATTGCACGTGGGAGCAGTGGGAGCGGCCGCCACATTGAATATAAATAAGCTGAATTTGTTGGATTACAAAGCCCGGAACGCCGGCGTCTGAGGGGGGGGGGGCAGGGGCATCCATAGGCGAGAGGTGCTTACAGGAGGAAGAATGCGCGCGAGGGGTGAAGGGTTCTCACCCTGTGGGAGGACGGAAGAAAGAGTTCGCTCGAACCTTTCGGCTTTGTATACTTTCGACGCTTTGTACGTGTCGCAAAGTGGGTGGGACTGTGATCGCTTTAAACTGAGGAGGGTTCTTCCTTGCGTGAAGTGTGACGCGCTCTCGCGTCTGTATAGGACGCGCGGGGCAATCTCTGAATAGAGAGGATATTGCGGGGGAGCCGCTACGCGATGCACCGCCTTTCCGTTTACTTTCACAAGCAGCTCGTCGCCTCTGCCTCTGCCGCCTCGTATTCTCGTCGCCGCTTGCCCTTTTTAACGCGCCGAGACAGCCGGAGCACACGCGCGGATCCTCTCTGCCTCATCGGATCGGCGAAATCGCGAGTTCAGGGATTCGCTGGAAAGATGGAAAGAGGCTGCTACTTTGGAAAGCTTTCAGGCAAGCACCGGGGATAGACTGAAATCGACGGGGGAAACACGATGCTTTCGTGTTCGTACACGCGTTTCAACGTCGGCATTCCTTGTCGACATCGCTGAAAATTAATCAACGCACGGCTGAACAAAAAGGACATTATGCGGAAAGAATGATTCTTCCCGTTACTCGCGGGCACGGATTAACCGTGGCTAGATTAATGCGCTGCACGGGCAAGCTGGGACGCGGAAGGCGAAGAAAGTAATGAACGAGCCGGTTCGCAAAGAGAAAATCTCCGCCGCAACGCGCTTCAATTTCGACGTGAAGGCCGGGTAGAAAAGGTTGGGAAGAAATGCATCAAAGCACTCGACGAAGTCGAAGCAGCCAGCCTCCTGTGCGCCGCCATCTACACACGCATGAAAGTGCATGCTTATAATGCAAAACTGTGCTTGCGGGTTCAAAATTGCACGGCTGCCCGATAGGATCAATTAGAACGGCAAATGATATTCCATTAAAAGCGACGCGCGTATCGAGCGAAATTGCAATGGGCGATAACGTGCGCGCGGAGCTTAACAATCGGCCGGCCTGCTAGAAATGCGACAAACCGCACCGAAGGAGGCTGGAACAAGGCAGACGTGCCGGAGGGTTAAGAGAAAACATATAGAATCCGGGTCTCCCGGGTACCAGCCGGTGATATAAAGGGAGACAAAATAGACGCAAGCCGCGGGCATGCGAGATACGGGGAAGAATGAAAACGAGATTTCCCTCCGCGCTGGAGAACCGCTCGCGTTGTCCTTTTTATTTTTCCAACCGAATGTCCTCCGGCTTCCTCTCGCGGCCATTCTCGTCGCCTCGGAGTATCCCTCTAGGAGCGGCCAATCGTGTTACTTCGGCCTCGAACACGCTTCAAATACCACGAACAATGCGCTCTCCGACATTCCGCCCTTATTAACGTGGAAAAGTCGGAGGGTGCGTCTTAAGGGCGGGGAAAAAGGAAAATAAGTCGAGGACCACGAGGGTCGCGACGGTGTGCCCCCTTCCTCGGAAGCGCTCGAGGGACCACGATATCCTCTCCTTCCGGTTGCCGCCGCTAGATACGGTTGCGCATTTCATTTCGGCGGGTAATTAAATTCGTTCTGCCCGAGGTGGAGAGCGTCATTAAGTGAATGCGGAATTAATGACGAAGCCGCGCCGCTTTCGTTAGCGATGCGTGTATCGTTTAATAGGGCCGCCAATCGATGACCCTTTTATTCGATAGATAAACGGACCGTTGAAAGGCCTGATTGATATACGCGGATCTCCAGCGCGGAACCATCAGTCACCGTGCTCCCCGGTAATTTATGTCCCGGACTTTCGATTGGATCGCGACAGTGGATCGATCGTTATCAGCTCTCTGCTGCGATAAAAGAAAGAAAAAGGTGATCGCACCGCGATCGATCTCTTGGTACCCATTTCGCTAAGGTAATTCTCGTTTAAATGATACGAAATCTGCTCCGCTTCTCGTCCAGTGCTTTTCCTGCTAATATCTCTAAAAAAAAAACATGCGCGCGTGTGTAGCTTTTCTAATTTTCATCGGCGCCGGTGCAGCGTGAGCTTCCGAGCGAAACAATGGACCTCGCCTCATCGCGCGCACCGTTGAAAAGGGAAACAAACAGACCCGTGGCGAGCGACGTCCACGATAGGTAACTTTCCCGAGAAAAATTTCATCGAGGGGTTTAGCAGCCGCGTCGCTCTTTAAGGGTTAATTTTACAATGCACCCCGGTGCCGAGCAAAATCAAAGGCTGGCCGCGTTGTCACTGTTCATACGGTTATTTCACGACTCTCGTGCAACAACAGCCCGCAGAATCGAGCCTGTTACAGCTAGCGGCGGGATTGGAGCTCGGATCCGCGTCGACGCGTGCACCAATTTTAACTGCACGCCACCTCTGAAACTCGGTTCACCTAGCGATGAAAAAAAAAAGAAGGAGAATGAAATGGTGCAAGTAGTTTCACGAGAAAAAAAAATTTCGATAGAATCCTCGCAACGGCTTCGATGATATCACGCTTCGAACGAGTCGTCGGAGTACTTTGGTACATTTCAACGCTTTAAACACACTCGACTGATTATTCAAGCACGTGGTCGACGTTCCAGAGCAATGGGGCACGTTGTATCGGGAACGTAATAACGCGGGAAACGTAATATTTCAGTAAAAGACTCGTGGGCGCGCGGCCCAGAGGAAATCGGTTCCGGTTTGCGACAGAATTCGATAATAAGCGCGTCGATATCCAATACGACTGATTACACGGTTCAGCGAGCACCGTGACGGACGTCGTCGAGATAATCGAATGCAAAGGAGCTCGGTGCAAGGGATCTGGATCAAGTACGTCTCCCAGAAACAATCCGCCGCCGGATGCCAACGTTTTCCGGGCCAGTAACTTGCCCGAACAGTTTCACGTGGATCGTTCTATCGAATCTCCCTCTGTAATTATATCACTCGATTCGACGTCGAATGTATGGACATAGCCGTGCATTTGGACGATTGAATTTCATAAATATTCCTTTATTTGAAAACTCTTCTCCTACCTGAAGTCCCCCCCCCCTTCTTTTTGCTTTTCAAACAAAATGAAAAGAAAAATGGAAATCCCTCCGGAAAGAAGCAAAGATACTCTGTCACCAGCTGATACGAGAGGAGGATCGATTGAAAAGGCGCTGAAGCTTTTCAAGCCGAGATACTCGAGTGCGTATACCTCATTGAGATGCAACGTGGAGCGCATCGATGACACGGCATGACGTTGGCGCACGTGTGTGCACGTAGGTTACCGTGGGCACGCAAGGTGCTTACACGCCTCTACGTAGCAACTCCTGGCTACTCGTGTGTTGCGGAGGTCGATCGGGATCGGTCATGCACCTGTGCAACTATCTTGCGCGCAGAGTGCACGAGATGGAGAGAAGTGCATAGGTGGCTCTCTAGACTAGGCGAGTATATCGTTTGGAACGTGCCCGGATTAACGAATGAGTAATAACCGGAATGGCTGCTCCGTTGGTGTTCACTTGTACATAGGCGAGAGGTGGGGACGCGTGGAACGAGAGGCTGGAGAGAAGACCACCGGCGGAAACTTTACTACCAACTCTGCCGGCGTAGATATCGTCGTTGCAGAAACCTCCGCCGCCATGTCCTGGCAATTAATATGCGGATTATGAGGTATCCTTTAAACGGGCCGGCGGGCTCGCACGTAAACGTGCAACCTCTGATCTATCCCGATCCGGCCCCTACGCGGAGGCTAAAACGACCAGCTCTCCTCGTATCTGGCTACGTCTGACCGTGAACGATCCTCCTCCCTTGGATCTTACTGGGAGGGATAGAGCACGCTCGATCTCCACGAGCACTGTGTCGCGCAACGGAGATGCGTCGGAGCGCGGACTTCGTTTAAGCGCGAAATTTCCATGGACCGCTGAAATTTACGAGCAGAGTTTACGGCCGTTACGAACCGTGCAAGCGGTCATTAATACGCGCGCCGCAATCCCGCGAACGAACTGTTTATAAAATCTGGAACATCTGCGGGGATCGACTAGCCGGCAAACGGATCGCCGTTCAGCTATTGCCTAATGGCTCGCAAAATTTACGCGCCAGTTACGCCTTATGATCGCAGAGATGCATGTGACTGGCACGCATAATCGCGCGTTTGATCTCGCATTTACCCAATTGCCAAGTAAATTATTTCCCTCTTGATCGGAGAAAACAGGGTTGACAGCGCAGAAGTTACTGAAATAAGGCATTCGATAAACCAGCGCAGAATTGGGGTGGAAAAGTGCGAGCAAGTTTGGTCCGGGCGGGAATCGAAAGAACACAAAGTTTCGCCTCGCTTAATAGTTTCCGGACGGGCCGCTCGATACGAGTAATAATAAATAGCGGACAAAGGCGGCGGCGGGGTTGCGAGAGGGAAGCGGCGAGGACAATGGGCGGCCGCAAATAATTTCCAAACTCGAGAAAAGCAGCGAGCAGCAGGTTCGGTTAAGTTCTATCTGTCGTGCGCCGGATGAAAGGGAAAGAGGCGAGAGAAGATTGCGGATGAACGGTGGCGCTTGATAAAGGAGGGGAGCGAACATAAATTTCAGTATTTTTCGCCAAGTTTTGGCCCTCGGGACAAGGTAATGGCGTACACAGCGCGGCGAGCACGATCGTTTACGTCGGAATACGGGGAGAATCTCTAAGGTGGCGAATGAGGGACAATCATTGAGATCGCCCAAGAGGAATGAACATCTACGAAGTGATTACGGTACTTTCGTTTAATAAAGCTTATAGAGATAATTTTCCGAATCAACGGTAGCAGAGGAAAGAGAAATACAATAATGTAATTGAAAGTTTATGTACTTGTTGACCCAAGTTTCGTGTTTAATTTTTCCTATCACCGGAGTTATTGAAACGTCACGGCTCCTCCGCGTTAACGCATTAATTGCTAATGAATCGTCTCTATCGTGAAGCAATAGACATACGCCGAGCAATAACATTACAGCCCCGTTCAGCACACAGCACAGCAATGAATAATAGATCCAGGCGGATGCCACAAAAGACGGTTAATCGATCGGATGTCTCATTCGTGCCTCGACATCGTCGGACGCGGTCGTAAAAGCGGCGATGAATCGAAGGAGCCTCGCTTTAATGTCGCGGACGATGTAAATGCGAGGAACAGAGACGAGGAGGACTCGGCGTTCCATGTCGCTTGTACTGTGGCATACGTATTGCGGAAAATTATACACCCGACAGACGGGTCATGATAGTTTCCGATTCCGGTGGAAATGGCATCTTGGACAGAAGTAATCTCGCCGCTAAACACGGGGGATAAAGATTGTAATGAGGTCGAGCCACTGATTTTCCCGCGGGCTAGCTGGGGGATGAAGGATTATTACCGTGGTTTACGAGCGATATGGAAACCCGCAGCCATGGGAGGATGTATCGGAGCTGTACGGTGTAGAAAACGTGAAGCGAATATGAGAAAGGTAAAACAATTTGACGAATTTGCAAATTTATTATGACAAGTTTTATTACCATGCTGTGTACTCTTACTTAATATTCATTTATTTATTTATTAATGGGCACAAACCTTTTGATGACATTCCGTGTAGTTATCGGTAACATTTCGGAATCGATATCAATTTCCAATTCACCGAACTTGGCAAGTTCTTCTAGACGGTATCGAACACTTTGTAACGTTCTTCTAACTTCACTGAAGCCACTCGATCCACTAGCAAGCCTTTCAATAGCAACTTTTCTACGCTGTATACATTTCCATCGTGTACAAAGTACCTGAAGCTGTCACGCAGGAATATTCAGTTTCCAAAGCAGCATAGGTAGCTCGTTCGCCTGCGTTCTAAATCATCTCCGGCTTACAAGCGAGGAACTTGCCACCGCCGCAGCTCTTATCAGTATCCATTGACGGTTAAAGTTTCGCCCTCTTTGACAGCGAAACAAGGCGGCCGAGGTGACGCATCCGCGCGACCGCTTTCCCCGTGTGTCCCGATAAAAATGTTACGACTTCTGAGGAAGCCACCGACGCAATAAGAATTCTTCGGCGATTCCCTGCAGGCCGAAACGATGCTGCGGCTAACGTTTCAGCGTGGCAACACGTGGCTTGACCTTCCGTTACTTTTCCTGCCAAATATATCCCGGTCGAAATAAACCTGGCGCCAGCTGTTGCCGTGCTTAATAAGAATAACCACGGGACAAATTTGGAACTCTCAGAACCATTAACGATATATCACGCTCTAACGATCAATCCCGGTTTTTTTTTTCGGGCATGGCTGCACGCGACCCCCCGAGAACCACTATTCTTCGCTTGGGTATTCGCGAAATAGAACAATGGTGGTGGGCGCAAGGTATCTCATTGAAAAACGTCCAAGCGGCCGGAGGCGTGCAATTTTCCGTTATATATACCTGCGTCAATTACTTTAAATAACGGCTCCCATAAAATACCTTGCGTCGGGGCTGGTCGACGAATTTTCTTCCTGCTTGAACGGCTTTCAGCTCGCGGCAAAAGAAGAGCCCGGACCACTGCACCCTTTGTTCAGGAGGGTTGTTAATTTTATATTAAGCAAGCAAAAATTGAGAAGCGGTCGGAAGGACGATCGTCCGCGAAACCGCACTGAGTCCTAGCTTCTTTCCCTCGGACGGTGGCGAGGGGCGGACCGCGCAAAGGGGCGAGTACGAGGACGACACAAAGAGGAAGCACGAGGAAAGAAGGAGGGTCGACTTGAAATTGGAGGGTAGGCTCCTAAAAGGAAAGACCCACGGCAAGAGTGTCTCGCCTTTGTCTGTATCGCATCTCTGGACATGCCTTTCGTTTTCCCGAGCACTGATTTCTTCGGCAAACCAGCTCGTGATGCGAATTCAGGATCGAATACCCCCGGTACTTGTGGGAAAGAGGAACCCGAAGACTCGAAAGAGCTGTTTCCAGCCGAGAGCGCTGGCTGGAAAAACGGATTCGATCAATGTCTACAATTTCTTAGCAAGATGGGCAAAGTTCGGTTGCACCAAAGTGATTACTTACCTTATTTCGGAAATCAGTTTCAACAAGCAGAAAAATTAGTTTGAAAAAGCTCGAAGGAATTTGATGCAGTAGTATTTAGGTGAATTGATAAAGTTTGACGAGTAACATTCTTTTCTTTCGCGCAAATGGTACAGAAATTAATATCACGCCTGTGGAGGAGGATTGTCCAGCTTCACTATTAATTTGCCATTAGTTTCTGTATTAGTGTGTAAGCCTTGTTACAGACAAGATCGACATCTTCTTCCCTGGTCAAGTTAAACGAACCTTCGAATCCGAATCACGCCCCAGCAAATGGCTTAACTGCCTGTTGACTTAATGAAAAGCGATTTTCATCGTAGGGGTCCTCGCGTGTTTTGTATTCCCGGGCAATTTTACGCTCGGGGAGGCACGAGACCGAGGAGACGTAGGAAAAACGGGTGCATAAGTCCCTGGCTGTTGCAAGAAGTATCTCGCTTATTTACTTCCCCCGAGGATATTATTCAATCGCAACCTGTTCCAGTGGCCGGGCTTGCTCTCCAGGAATTAAAGAGAGAGAGATACAGATAGATAGAGAGAGAGAGAGAGAGAGAGAGAGAGAGAATCATTTTGGGTTTCGCTAAACATCGCAATCGCGGTGGATCGATATTTCGAGCGGAAGTAACCGTGGGCTGGACGTCTTTCTTCCCTTTGAACCGACCGAAGGAATCCGATGGCACGTGGAATGGATATTTTTCATCCGCTTGTTTCCTCTCGGTGCACACGCCGTTTCTGCGTCCCGGACTGCCTCGCATCCGAGAGCTGCGGCCTCACCGAAGATAGAGGACATCGACAGAGGCAGCTGACTTCAACGAGCGTAACGAGAGATAGAAAAACGTGCGGCTCCGTTTGTGTTTTGATTCGTCGAACGACGAGGGAGAATGTTCCATGAGACGTATTAATAATTATTTGACGGTCGTTCTATCAGTTTAATGATAACGACAGAATCCAATTAAAAAGGGATGAGCATTGAAGATGGAATGGGAGAGCAAAGGGTTATGGTGCATTTAAGGGTGGACGCTCCTGCCGGAAGAATTTTCGGGGAACGCATAAGCAAATTACTGAACCGAGAGAGCAGCGTCGACTTTAAGCTCTCCCGTCACAGTAAGCTCTACGTCTGTGACATCGATTCACCCTATTTCCGTTTGGTCGCCGTCCGAGCGGCTTCCTGCGCGTAAGAACGCGACTTTACAAAGCGCGCTCTTGTACCCTTGCTTTTGCCTTTGCTGGCTCGTTTGCTCGCTCCGTTTGTTTGTCTCCCTCTTTCGTCCCGTGCACATCCGAGTCATTCTTGGCCGCGCTCTCCCTCGGCTCGGGCAACGATTTTAATTAATTCGACAGGGAAAAGGAGTTCAGTAAGAAGCACGCTCGTTGCCTCCTCTTTTCGAGCTCGCCGAGTTGTCTCCTCGCGTCGAGCGAGAGCCTTTCATATTTTTCCATCCTGGCTTCTATGCGCGTGCATAATAGATGCTGCACAAAGATCTTGGCCCACTTTCGCCCGTCTTCTTTCATTCTATATATATCTATATGATATCTATATGATATCTATATGATATCTATTTCCTGTTCCGCGAATCGCCAAACTGTTCACGGGTGATTGTAATTGAAATCAGAGGCTTCGCGTGCAAAGCCGACGAACGCCTTTTGCTTCGTCGGCGACTAAAAAGCTGCTCTCCTTTGTCCGCGATCGCGTCCGACGCATTTCGAGTTCATCGACCGAGTAGCGTGGAATTCATCTCTGACAACGGTGCTTCTAATTGAATCGGAAGCAACCTCCTCTTCCCTTTGTCGCGCCATCGGACAAGTAATTACTTGGCAAGTTCGCGGAGAAAAGGAGAGAGGGAAGCGAGGGAGATGAACTCTTGAATAACGAAACGCAACGTTCGGATTATTCTTTTCAGTGGATTCGAGAGACCACTCGTCTCGCGCTGTTTCTACCTCGCGGTTTCGAGGAGCGACTCGAGGGGTAACAAAAGCTGACTTAACGCGGCGCGCGAAGCTTTCCAAAGGCGATCGCGTCTCGCGTGGAAGCTGTGTCTGCGACGTTGATTTCGTTCGAGCTTACTTAGCTTCGCACTACGTATGCACATTAATATGTTATGCTTTCCCCGAGCCCTTGGAGTTATTCAAGTTATTCTCGCGGCAAGTTTCTAATTCCTAACGATACTCCGATCCCGGGGCTTTCCGCGATATAACTGAATTTCATGCAACGTCGGAAGACTTTAGCAAACACCGCAACTGCGTTCGCCTTAGTGCCACGTTTATTATGATCGTTCATTCGTATTCGTTCCGCCAACTCGTTTCTCGTAAGACCTGCCTTCTTAATAATTACCAGAGGAGTTAGGCAGTAATGGATTATTAAAAAATAGGGTCTCATGGGCAGAAAGCAGTAGAAGCTAATAAGGAGCGTCGCTCTCACTGTCTCGAATACATCAAACGGTACCAAGGGCGAGGTGGCGCTTAAAGGGATGCTACGCGAAACAGTCTTCCTGCTGGATCGCTTAAAACGCGCTCGCCCGCGGCTTTTACTTCCAGATTCACTTAAGAACAATATCATCCACGTGCATCAACATTGCTTCTCCCGTGTTAGGGCATGTCCCATGATTATTTCATGACAGCAGCGCGTCGGGGTTGGGGTAATCATACAATTTGTAGCCAATCGACGCTCTAGCTTAATATCACTAAGAACAATTAACTACATTGAGGATCGCCTGTTTCCTTGTAGGCTACTTCACGCTTCTGACCAAGTCCTTAACAAAGTGTACAATGGAAGAACCGCCCGGCATCGAGGGAAAGAACAAACGGCGGGTGTGCATGGCAGGGAAAAAATATAATGATCGCTGTTGCGCACACGAACTCTTCGTAAACGGCGTTCAAAAGAATATAGCGCCGCTAGCGGACCGACAAATGGCATATTGCGAGCCGGTACAGCCCCCTTTCGCGCCAGTCGCCCGTTTTTTATTTTATTCATCTGGCGACCAGTTATCGTCGTGCCGTGAATTCTGGTCAAAGTGGAAACGATTTCCGCGCACTCGCTCGACTCCTCGAATCGTCCCAGCGAGAAACCGTTAGTGAAAATATCGAAATGTTATTAAATAGTGATCCATCTCCGAGATTGTAACACGTCCGCGATGGCTACGATTTCATTTCTACCGTCATCAGAACCTCACTATCTCGCGACGAGACACGAAGAATCGACAGCCAAGCGATCTATCGTGGACCCCTTTGTGTCTTGGGGTACCCACGGTTTCGTCGCCCGTCCAAAACGTCGTCCCAAGGCGGAAGTAATTACCCGGCCAGGACTTTCGCAACGGCTTTCTTACTTTCCCAGCTTCGTTGTTCGACGCGAACGGTCTTTACGCGGTCGGTCGGTCGTGATGGTTCGAGGAAACTGCTCGCAACGTGTGCCAATCAGATCAGCCGTTCCTTTGAAACTTCGGGCAGTGTCTGTTGATGCAAGAACCGGAGATTGGTAGTTTCAATGGGGGGGCCAAAGAGAGGATGACTTATATTGTTGCTTCACGGGGTACGATAATAATGATAGTGACGATTTATGTTCGCGTAGGAAGGAACAGAAAGACGATGGAATCCTTTTAAGCTATATGGGGAGTGTCTCGGCATCTGTATCGTAGGAGGAAAGAAAATTCGTAGATCGTGGATTCAATCTCGATGCTTGGCCGTTTCTTTTTCCTTGACCCATAGACGTACGTGAAGCGCTGTTATCCGACGATTCAAACCAAACACGTACAAATTATACAGTCTCGCAGTGTTTCTCCGGCGCAGCATCCGTGTTCGTTCAACCGACATAAAGCCCATCACAGCGAATCACCGTCTGGCAAGGCATTTTACTCACCATAGAAAGTACGCTATTATCCTGACTGATTTGCTCCTTGCCCCGAGCCCTCTCTCGCCGCGGTCGTTACCATCACCGGTGGTCGCGCGTTAGCGGACGATGGCGCGGAACGAGCGGCTAGGAAACGCGAGCACTTCGGCCCGCGAATGTCCCGTAAGTGGGACCAGCGAAACAGTTACGTTGGAATGGTCCATCCAGCCTGGCGTAGGGGACGCTCCGCCGAGGATGAAGCTCGACAGGAAATCGGCCGCAGGGAGAGACAGAGAGAGAGCAACCGAACGAAAAAGCTCGGTCATTCGCACGCTCGAGGGTGGCGCATCCTTTGCGCTACCACTCAGCCCTCCGCGGGATTCGCTCCCCCTTCGACCTGTTCGCATTCTTGCAGTCGATCCAAACGGATCGACGTTGAGGGAGAAATAACGGCGGACTCGATGGTCGAGATCGATGGGCTTTCGTAATCGGCGAACGCACCATACGGTCGCTTCCCTACTACGTGACCGAGGATTGCGACGCTGATAGAAAATAATCGAGTCAGCCGTTACTCATCCTTTACGAGCCCTTCCGGCAAATTGAAAACGGAACACCGACGCTCGTGTCGTCGATTGCTTGACCGAAACATTTCACCTTCCCTTTTGCCGATCTGTCCCCGATGCGGCGCGAGCCTTGCGGGCAAAGTTGATCGGAAGCAATTCGTACGCAATTAGCAGAAAGAAGGTGCAAGTGCCATTCATCCTCGCCTAATGCTTTATTTATTGCGACTTTTACTTCCACTCGACTAAGAGGCGAAATATCGACGAATAATCGGAATATCTGCGAAACCGAAAAATTGTCCATTCTCATTTCGTTCACTTTCTCCCCACTTTCCTGCGGGATATCGAATCGAACGCTTCAGTGGCAATTACTCTCGGATCATCCATTTTCGGAGGCCCACTAGGAAGGTTCTTTAATCTCCGCGAAGCGTAAATACAAAGCTGGGGAACGCGGTCAATAAGTTCGTATCGGGAGCCGCTTGCGCCGTCGAGCGTGTGATCATCCAGCGTTCTCGAAATGTCCGGCCGGATCGAACACGCGTGCCGGATAATCTGTGCTCGCACGTTCGTGGAATCGTGCGGGAGTATAGCTGTACAGGTTTGATCCTCGTGCACGCGCACCTTGCGACTCTTAATGGCGCCGTCACAATGCAGGCACACGGGTATCACGCGTTTCAAATTGGTCGCCTTCGATCCACCTTCCTTTCACGATCCCTCCATTCCCTGCTGCAAGATCGAATTAAACTAGGGAGAGAAGAGCCGCCCGTATAATTCGTCGCACGGTTCCGAGGTGGACGCGTCTTTGTCGCTCCTCTTCCAGAAATTCAATTACAGATACGTCTTTCACTTAAAGTAAAAATTAAACGTTAAGGGGTGAAACCATTGTGACGGTCAAGGAAAGACGCCATCGCCGGGAGCTTTTCTTTCGACAAATCGGCGACTCTTTTAAAAAATCTCTATTGGCACACGATGATTTGTTGCAACGTGGCAAGCTTTTGAAGGATAAGTTTCGAAAATCGGTCGAGTACATCGTACTTATTTTAATATCACGAAGAAACGAATTGTCCGATCGAAAATTTCTTACGTACAACTGAAGATAATACTTTGATGAATTGCCATTTAAAATTTCATGCCAATCGGATGGGAATTAACGGAATTATGTTGTCGCCCAGTTTGAAGAACGTTCTGTCACACCATGAGTAGGTGTAACTATAATACCGAATGTTTCTGTATGAAATTTGGTGGAAAAGTTGATCTGATATATGCACATTCGTTTGCCAATAAAGATTTTCTAATAGGGTGTTCAATTTGTCAAAAGAAAATCTCTCGGTGATGGCGTTTTTTCTTGGCCATCACACTGCTTTCCCCTCCTTAATGTTTAATTTCTGTTTCAAACGAAATACGTATCCCCCCGCCCTTGAAGCGAACAAGCATTTCATTAAAGCAACAATTGGCGTTATCGATCGTTATCGAAGCTCAGCAGGTGCGAAGGCGTGCACACGGCTGCAATTGCTCACCGTTCTCCGAGGCATTCTCGCGGAATAAGTCGGTCATTTGTCAAAGCGCGATCCTTAGGAAGCTTTTCGCGGCGACTAAGTTCGCTTGATTGAGTAAATCACCGCACCGTTTCTCACCCTTCTTCGTGCCTCTTTTCTTTCCCCTTTTCATCGTCATTCCTCTATTGCCGCTTGTTCAAGGATCTCTCAACGGATTCAATGGTCCGACGGTGGCTGCTCGAGTAAAGCGGAGCGGGAGAAAATCTTTCTTCGCTTCGGCTGTTGCTCGTAGCGAACCTTTTCCTCGACATCCTTAGCGGTGCTGATTGAAATTCAGCATACGTTTCAGCAGGTAGCCGTCCCGTCGATCCGAATCGGTCCGCGCCACGGATTCCCGCGGCGCTGACCAAATCGGTTAGTCCCGCTACACCCTCGCCGGCTCGCGATTCTCGCACGAACGCCAACTGGAAATAGGCTCTGACGATTTCTTCCAGACCCGCGTTTCGCTGAGCACGTGACGAGCAATACGTGTTCCTTTTCCGAATTACCATCGACTACGGTCGGGGTCCGTTTCGCCTCCTTGGACCGGTTCAATCGACAGTGCGAATAGTGTGCACGGGCAATAAATCGGTTTCAAGCTATGATTTGACAATTATATGAAACAAAGAGCGACACTGGGGTAAAATTAACGCGTTATTCTGGCTTCCGGTCCCTTCAACAAGTATCGCGTTTGGAGACCGGCCAAGGATCGAACGAGTCGCGCCAGGAAAATTCGACGGGAACGAAGGCACCGCGAGAAACAGGGAATCGCCAGAATTGATTTACACAACGAGAGATGACGTTCCGCAATGAATTCACCGTGGCAGGCATTAGGTCGTGATTAATCCTTGCCACGGTCGACATTAATCTTCGCGCGGCAGCTATCTCGAGCCTCTGTGCAGATAAAGCTCGATCAGGTCAACGTTTCGCGCTTCTTCGAACTGTTATTCATAATTCGCGAAGCGTACAACGGAAATACGGTTGCCGCTAAACCTCAATACGCACCGCGGCCTTCTGAAACCACTTCCGCGAGCCTGTAAATTATTGACCAATTTCTCAAGAGCGGCGGGCACACGAAACTCGGCGGCTTGATTGCGAATCCCCGGACGCGGGGAACGTCCTCCGGATCTCTTTTCGTCTTCAGAAATATCCAAGGGGTTTCCGATCCCCGGACGACTTTTTACGAATGCAAATTCCTCATCAAACTTGAAGTCGGATTACATATTCGGCCCGGGGCGAAGTTTCCCTTCCGCGACGCCGGTGTCGTTTTCTTCTGTAAGAAGTCTGCCTTACGATCGGCGCGAGACCGAGCCCGGATCCGCGACGGGATGATCCGCGGTGGGTAGGAGAGGCCCGTCCGAGGGGTAACCGGAGGACTCGCGAGAGTACGAGCCACGTAATATGCATAATAACGTCCGACTCGAAATCTCCGTTCGCCTCTCACCGCCCAGAGGATTTGCCATTCGAGTACAACGCGGCGTTCAAGGAAATAAAACAAACACCGTTCGCGGAGCGATACAGTTCCACGCACGTGCGCCCCGCTAACGAGTTCTGAAAATTGCGGGAAACGTGGCGGCCCGCGATAAATGGACGCTATAAACACCGTGGCCGAGTGAAAAACTGAGTCGATGAATAATAGACGCGCGGCGCTGCCGAGGGAGAGCCGCGCCGGGGCGCGGACTGTAAAGCATCGGTGGAAACTAGTTCAGGCTTCCTGGTGAAAATGTGGTTTACTTTAGAGTTCGGACAATTTGTCAGGCTTGCGGATTGGTTCGCTGTAAAATATTCAGGGATAGACTGATAGAAGAACGCTGAATGTTTCACGATAATGAATGTAACAGTTTTATGAAGGAACTTTGGTCGGGATCGTAAACTACCTCGGGAAAACAAACACCTATGTGAATGCTTTCGACAATTTATCGCTTTTCGAATGCAGTTGGTCATAAAAGTAGCCGATCGTTTAACGCGAATTGAAGAACGTTCGTTCGCTTATACAGAAAAAAGTTCGTTCATCGAATTAAGAAGAGAATGTTTCATTATCGTATCGAGGTATTCTTCTCGTCGACGATAAAAAGAGATTACAATCGAATTGTGTTTCCATTGATTGTTCCCTAGAAAACTTGTTCAATACTTGCGGCCTAATACTTTTGATATATTTACCTTATACATCACGTTGCGAGTTCCAAAGCCCCGACCATTTCAGCCAAAGCAACAATGTAATTGCACTTTAAAACACGCAATCCCTAATCCGCTCTCATCCGTCTTACGGAGAGCTCCCCGAGCGATCGTACCTTCGAATGCAATACATTGTTCGCCGAGGATTAACAGAAATTATCTAAACCCCTTTCGTTTCGAAACTTCACCGTGGCGTCCGCGTAAATCGTGGCGACCGCGCGTGCACAACGCCGGAACGGGGTAATCCGGAGCGAAGCGACGATTTTCGTCAGTTCGTTAAGCCCGTCTCTAATTTCGGGATGGCCTAAGTTCGGTTTAATAAGGGGCAAAGATCGCCTCGTTCGGGCTGGACGGTTACGCGACTCGGCGACGATCAACGCAACGACGGCCGCGCGTTTCTGCATCTTGGCACAGCCGAGTTTCGCCGGCGCATACGGTCGTGCGGCTTCGGCGCGGCAATTATGCAGTTGCCGGATAACGGGACGCGCTCGCGTATCTGGTTATAGAACGGTGGCGAGCCTGGGACGGTAGAGTTTCGGACGCAAATTCTGCCGTGGTCGCTTCCCTCTTCGCTGCCGCAGCTTTAGTAGAACTGTCCGCACTTTTCGGCCAGGCGTCGTGCGCACACGGTGGTCTTCCTTAAAGTAACCGCCATGAATATCTGTTAAATTCGAGGGAAAGTTGCGTGTTTCGTTGATATGAAAATTTCATCCCCCCGAAGACGATTGCGGTGAACACGCTCGGTGGTTACTCTGGATATTTTTGGGTGGTAGAAGTTTTTGGTGAATTGCGGCGAATCTACGTTTGTAAATTGTTAATTGAAGCTTTTAGAAGTTATAGCGAGATTCAATAATTATTTACTAATACCTCCGAGACTTGCATGAATGTTGCAATAGAAAACCACACTTTCGCCTCGCAGTGACTCTAACTCTTACCTAATCCTAAGCGGTTTCCCCTCACTCGTGAACGGTTATTTAACGAGTATCACCCGGTACGTCGTACGCCGCAGTGGTTCCTCCCGGCCGGGCGGTTTCATCCCTGTCCAGAGCTGCGTTCGCCATTCGCGGTCGCGACACTTACACGTTTACTCAAGTTGACAACAAGCGGCAGTCGCCAGACGGCAGTTAAGCCACTCGGTCCGATAACGGAAGCGGCTGCTCCGTCCCGGCCTCGTTATTTATTGAAATGCATACATACCCCGCTAGAGCGGCTCGACGCGGCTGCATTCTCGCATAGGGCAAGGCGTTGTCGTGATCCCCCGACGCCCGAACGATTTATATTCCAGGGCATCGGGGCTAATGGCGACTGGTCGCGTGCTTTCGATTACAGGTAACCAGCCGCCACTCGTAATTGAGAGAAGCGCCCGCTTCGAATGAATAAACGAATGGACAAGTTCGAGCGACGATACCGGGAACTCTGCTTATGGTCAGTCCGGAGTGATTCCGGCTTTCACCTAGGCTCCGGGCAATCGCTTTAACGGCTTTAATGACAGCACCGTGATTAACGACCCCACGCTCGGGTCGATAGTCTCAGGTGTTAAGTGGTTTCCCCGTACGCGCCCTTCGTTAGAAAACATTCGTAGCTATGATAAGTTCCATCGAAGAGCCCTTGGGCACCCATGCCGATCGGAGAAGAACGTCGCGTTGCCGCCGCTTGTATCCCGAGAAGTTTCCCCTCATGTCTCCCTTGCGTCCCGTTCAATTAAGTCGGGACGTAGCCCGCGGGGCAATAAAGGGCAGTAGGGCTAAAGGCCGCGTCCACGCCGATCGAAACCCGGACGGAAATCGAACGCGGCGTTCCCCGAAAGCGATTGATCGCGTGTGCTCGTCGTTACCTGGAACAATTTCTCGTAACGAAACCAAGCCGCGTCCCACATGTCGCCTCGAACTAGTCGATAAGCCCGCGACGGACTTGGTAATTCTCTCGTGTCGTTTCTCGCCGCAGGTCGCCGGCATTTCCGGGAACCGGTGTATCGGCGAGAAGGCCGTTCGTAAAAGTGGCAAGTTCGTACACGGGCATGCCGCCTGTACGTCGGCCCATGCAACTTTAATGGCACTCGGGCCGTCTGTACGGTCGCCGCTGAAGCGCAACTTATTTCATACGCCTGTTCCCCGCGATGCAAACCGAGGACAAACTGTGTCGATTCAGGGGGCGGTTTCTCGCAACGGCTGCCACCCCGAAATCGGTGATCCGAGAGAAGTGAAACTGGCGTGGACAATGATTTATTGCAGAGCTGTTCAATGTAGAAAGCTTGGCGCGGGTCAAATAAAAGCAAATCCGACTTTTGATAAGTCAGAAATGTTTCTGGAATTTTAGATGATTGTGTGATGATTGCATTCTAGACGACTGAATGGTAATTACACTTTAGATAACTGATACTCATCGCGAATGTGATAACGTAACGACATTGGGTATTTGTAAAAATCGCCGCGTCTGCCCGTGTAGTTCCCATAAGTAGAATAGGTCAGCCACTGGTCAGCCCGCGACTTTAAATTCCAACGATACCGCCGTGGAAGTAATTCCGTGCGGTTCAAACGTAATTGTTGTTAACAACAGCTAGAGCTGCCAGCAAACTTTTTTTTTTGTACTTTACGGTGGCAATTTCTGCGCGGTATTATTAATTTACGAGGAGAATGTTGATAAACGATGAGCGCGCCGGCACGAGCTGCAACGGTGGTTTATAGTTATCTAGGATCACTTAGGAGCCTTTTAAATACTCGCTACACCGTATACCCGTCGTTTTTTTTTTATGTACCGTAAAAGCGTGTCGTAAAAGAACGTATTGTGTTTTTGTTGCAGGTAAGTGGGCCGTAAACACGACTCATCTTAAGACGACGTTTCAATTCCCCGCCTGAGGCTCGGCCGACGCGTAAGTCTTAAAAGCAATCGTTTACATAGCTCTGAGAAATTGTTGCTTCAATATTTCACTTGTTAACTTCGATGCTGCGCGCCGAACTCTACTTGCGGGCGAGAGAAAACAAACTTCGGGGAATCCTAGTTGGGAACAGAATTTATTTATCGATCTTTTTGAAATGGACAGAGCTTCAGACGTGTCTCGATTCGATCGGGGATCGTTAGTCCACGCCGACGGAAGCGTCGCAGGGTACCAGCTAATAACTAGACGACCGATCGCGACTGATTCCGAATCTCGGCGAAGTTGGTTCAGGCAGCGAGGACTGCATCCCGAAGTTCTTCGAGCAGGAGGAAGAAGGGCGAAAGCCTGCAAGGGATGGGCAAGGGAACAGGGATTCGTTCGGTGATAAAGGGGTGATCGGCGAAGGGGAGTTTTACATCGGGGACGACCACTGGTTGAGTTTCTTCAGACGCCTCGAACGAAACTCGCTTGGCAAGTTTCCACGACGCGACTCGCGGAATAACAATCAATTAAATTTTCTGGAGATTCACTAGACGCAATCGCGCCCCGACACGTCCTCGTCCTTCGCTTCTCCCTCGATTTTGACAGAGCTTCGCGCTTCGCTGGCAACTTAGTTTCGCCGTACACGTGTGTCCTTTCCATTGATATCTCTTCTGCGCATCATTCCCATGTAGCGCAGGAGGCTGCTTTGGCTTTCGCGACATTGAAGATCTTGCAAATGCTGGTGAAATCCCCATTTAAGTAAGATGTACATGTTTGCATCTTAGCATAATCTTTCCTGGAAAATAAAATTATGCACCAACATATTGGTGCGAGAATCAAGTAAGTGAAAATATTGATTTATTAGGTGCATTTAAAAAATATATATAGAAAGTATAATTTCTTGTGTCACTTGCCACATTTTGTGAAACCTGGCCTTTCACCTGGCTTTTGTACCAAGGTCTTCGATTCCTCTTTCGTTCGACTAAGCGTTCATTTCGAGCAAAAGTGTAATTCGTTGGTTCGACTATAACGTGGATTCGTAGAATTGAAATGAGCAATCGGTTTTTTATTCGCAACAGCATATCTAGCCTGGTAAGGCCTCGCCCAAGTTTCTAGCTGCTTTATCTCCTTCGCCCACGTCCGAAGGGCGGAGGCATCCGTGCGTTAACGATTTTCCGTTCAACGGCTCGCTTCATTGTTACCGCGACGTCTAACGCAATGTTTAGTCAGGCAGCGGCACGCTACACCGGCGGGAAGAAAGTAACAAAAGTAGGAGAAATGTCCGGCTAACGAAAGCCAGGAACACTCGCTCGCCGCTATTGGTAACACGATGCGGGCGGGTAACAAGCGGATGACAAGCTTGCCAAGAAATCGTGGTATTCCTAGATGAAATGGGACGAGGCGAAAACCTGGCCCGCCTGGCTCGGGGTAAACGAAATCGTTTTCCTCCCACTTCCCGATATCGTTGCCTTTCTTTGCTGGCCCGTGTCCCTTCGCTTCGGGTTTCCACGGGAATCCGTTTCGCCTGGCAGCCGCTCGAGGGATAAACGCGAGAAGCATCGCGGTGCGATCGGCGCTAGAAGAAACCAACGATCGCTGTCGTCGTTTAAAAAGAACAACGGGGAATTAAACGGCCGTTAATCGACTTCGGTGCGTGTTTCCGTGGGAAGTTCTAGTTACTCGTTCCGGGTGGCGAGAGGTTGTTTTACTGTCGTCGGGAGAATCGAAGTTCCCCGCGTGTACACGGACTCGTTCGAGCCGCAAACGCGCGACGCTGTTTCAGACGCGACTCCGCCAAGGAAGACAGATGACGAAGGAAAGCTCTCTAGAGGGACGGGGCGGGATACAGGACGCAATAGTGCACAAGTTTTCGCGAGATCGTATAAAATAGGGACTGCCGAGGTAGACGCGCCCAGCGAGGATTCGGCCCGGAAAGGCCAAGAACGACGCGAAAGACCGGGTGATAAAGGGAGAAAGAAAGAAATGGAAAGGAAGCGAAAGGTGTGGAGGACGGTAAAGTAAATTTCGAGGAACGCCTATGAATGTGTACGCGTCAGCGAGCGTGCTCGCGTGAATAAATTACGCCCACTTGAATCGTTGAGATTTCGTGTAATGTGATTTCTAAATAATTTCGCGATAATCTCGTTAGACGGCAAGGGAAATTTACGTTTCCAGCTCGAGACGGCTGCTCCTTGAATGTTTTATCTTTCACTGCAAACTGCTCGCGCTCAATGATGGATGCGCAGAGGGCTAACGTCATTTGATATTCTATTAAATGCAGCAATTTTTAATTTTTGCGCAAGTCACCGTTCCAATTCGACACTGTTTAATCGATCGTTGCGAGCTATAACTTCCAATATTCCCCATCACGACTGCATCATTTGAGATCCATTGTAAACAGGCCACCGTCCGCCACGTGTTCCACCATCATCTTCAACCCATTCATCGTTTTTCATTATCGTCATCGTAAATCGGTAACGCAACCATCACAGCCATCTGTAAAAATTGTTAATATTCCATCGCAGCAAATTGTCAATAATTATTTTGTAGCAGCACGAGATACTCGAGTACACAGTGCTGTACAAGCGATGCCATCTGAGCTTTTATTTCCCACGAACCGTGCAGCGTTTCTACCTATTATCATCGGCGAGACGCGTGCTCCCGGCATCAGCGTCTAAGCACGTTATCGCTTGGCGCGCGGCCCGAGTTACGAGCATGCAAATGCACCGTATGGGGCTGAGGGACACGCCGAGCACCGCGAGGAATTACGCGGAGTCTTGTATGTACCAGAGGGCGATATTAACCCCCTCCGGCCCCGCTGGTTGGGGCAGGATTAACGATTAACACGCAACTTTTCGAAACAATTACGCGAAAGCACGGCGGATAACGGGAAACGAACGAGCCAGCCGAAACACACAGGTACTTCTCGTCCGTTCCGTAGGGACGGAATATTTTACCGTGGCGGTGTTGTGTGTGCGTTTTTTTTTTTTCAAGTCACTCGTTCACAGTTTAGCAGGGTCATTTTCCTTGCTTGCCACGGGGTTAAATGAAAAATGCATATCAGCCCGGATCGACCATCGAGCCACCACCGTTCGGCTTATCAGAGAAACACGCGTTTTACAAGCCGGGTCTATTTACTCGCGTGACTCTCTATTATTCTCTCTTTTTTTTCCACGAGAATACCAGCGGCGTTTTGCTTCCTGCTACCATGTCGGCGATAACTTCGACAGAGAATTCGCGTCGCTATTGGGATGCACGAGAGATTCCAAAGCTGTGCGGCTCGAGTGAGACATCTTTACGTTTCAGCTTGATTTACGCGCCCACTTTTTTCTCCCCCTTCGTTTGTGTTTCTCTTTGGCGAAGGGCTGAATCGATGTCGTAAATTCCACCTTTCCCTTTTTTCTTTCGGAAGGAGTGCAGTCCTTGGTATATGTCACGCGCGGGGTAGACTGTGATAAAAGTGTACAAAAATTTGCCGGAGCTTCGGAATCGGAAGACGAGGAAGAGATTTAGTTTGACGGAAAACTCGGTCTAACAGGCAATCCGAACTAGAAACAGGTCGTTAGCGATAAGAAAGGCGGCTGGCCACCGAAATAATGCGAAACTTGGAACAGAGAGATAGAGAGAGAGAGAGTGAGAGAGAGATGAATAAAGGGTGGGAGCGTTCTTACTTGGTTCCTGTTAAATCGAGTTCTCGACGAAGCATCGAGAAAATATTGAATGCTTTGTCGTTCGCTGTGCGCGAGTTTTAATGGATCCAGAAGCCGAGAAAGGTTTGGAGTGAGCGTTCGAAGTCGCGTCTAAATCGAGCCGAAGGACTGACTGAGGGATATCTGACATTCAGCGAAACGCAGCCGGTTTCCTCTGTCCAGCCTCGTGCAATTTAAGTCATCCATTCTAAAGATCCACGCAACCCTCGACCGGTTTCCACCGCTGCTTGTTCATCCTCTTTTCCGACTGACCGAGCCGCGCTCCCGCTGGCGTCACCTCGATAAGAAGTGGATGAAAAAGTTTCTTCTGGCCCGTGGACCATCCCTCGGAATCCCTGGAAAACGATATCGTTCTCTTGCAATGCGATCGTAAAACTAGATTCGCCCCCCTGACGAGACGCAACGCCGCGCTGCGATTTATTTTAACAAACTATGCGATTTCTGTCGTGTTCGGTGTCATTTTAATCGCAAGAGTCTCAGGAGTTCGTTAAAATTAATTTCATAAGAATTGAACCAGAACTAAAAGAATTGTGTTCCTTGTGTACAGAAAGTCTAATTAAGAAATCCACGTTAAGCCATACCTTGACCCATACTACTTTAGTTATGCCCGATGTCCGACCATTTACTTGTACCACTTATAATTGACATACACCTATTAAATTATACTAAAATTATATTAAGTTATATTAAGGATATTTATATTTGCATTAAAAATGTATAGAAGCGTTAACTTTAAGATGTATTATAAATGAATTTATAAGAATAGTTAAAAAGCAATAGTCTTCAGTTTCTAACACGTCTTTTAATCTGACACCAAACGCGATAGAAATCGCATAGTTTTTCGTTATGTTATAATAGTACGTAGCTCTCCAAAAATCCGGGCACGGCACGGTGATGTATAAATGGAACCCTTAAAGTCCGGCTTAGAACGATCCGGCTACAGGTACGAGCGAGTCGGCTTGTTTTACGACTCGGTTTGAACTAACGGAGCCCGCGGCCGGCTCGAGGTGTAATTAAGAATTATTCGTCTCGATTGGACCGCGGACGGAATCCTTTCGTCGGCGCGACGCCGAAACGGATTATCGAGGGGATCAACGCGTCGGCTTGATCTAATGAAATTATTGGCAGTATGCGAACGACCGGTGGTGCAGACATTTTTGGGATGCAATAGGATAGATAGAAACTGCTGAGTAACCAAAACTTTCGCGCAGCGTCAGAAGTTTCATTTTTTATGTGTACAATTATGTATTTTATGTTATTATACAGTTACATATAGTTCTAGCATTAAATGTAATTACAGTAAATACAATTGAAATGCAATTTTGTAGCTGCTCTCTCAAATTAATTGTTTATTCGTTTCTTTCTCACATTCTTACCTGGCATTTTGACGTTTAAATATCGATCCTTCAATCACACCTTTATGTTTTCTACTGAATTTACTAATTGCGAAGTACCTAATCGCTATACGCCAAACAGGAAACCTTGCTGCTACCGACGTTACGATTGCGCAGCAGTTTCTTGCCGATCCTCTCGGAATATTAGCAACGATAGACGATGTAACTGTCATCAATTAAATCACAGCGCGGACACGATAATAATGCAAGATTCGTCGCTCGATTCGATTCAGGGTGTAAAGCAATAACACAGTGTGTTTCGATCGATGGCTTCCGATGTTTCGCACAAAGCAGAGTGAAAGGAGGAGTCGGGCAGTTCGGAATCGCGCGTGGCTCGATGCGAAAAAACGAGTCAGCTTATCGATCGGAGCCGTATATTTCGTCGCGATTAAATACAGCTGCGTCCAATTAATGCGCGAACGCGAAACTAGATCGCGGGTAACGCGGCTCGTCTGTCAGCGCGGAACTCGCATAATTCGGAACGAATTCACGCGGATCAGATTCTACGGGGAAAAAAGCGAGCTCTTTCATTCAGCGTCCCGCGGACCGTCGTTATTTCGTCTGTGCCATACGTTTCCAGTTTCATTTCGTCACGTGAACCGTACGATTCTATTTCGCCTTGCGAAAGAAAGGCACGATTTATAATCATTTTAAACAAGGATTAAATTTGACGAAAGTAAGAAGGCGCAATTGCTTTAGGTACATATATCCATTCGCTCGATGGACGTCCATTGATAGAACCTTTTTGTCGAAACGAAACGATTTCGGAATAGCCTGGAACATTCGAGCCGTGGAATCCCGACGAGGGTTAATGTTATATCGTTCGAAGTCCGGGTCAGGAATGGAGCGGGGTTCAATAAGTCGTAAAGGGAGGTAGCTAGAGTGTAGTCGAAGTTTAACGATAATTTCTTGCCACCTTTCAACCCTTCCTTCCACGTCCGTGAAAGTTTTTCTTCGTTTCGCTCTGTCAGTATCATCGCGCATTCAAGTACTGACTTTGCCGTAATATAAATTGTCCGAAGGGCGAAAAGTTCGAACATTCCTTCAAGGTAATCCGTTATCGCATCTTTCTATTTTTATCAGCCGCTGTTTTTTTTATCAAGATCCCGCGATTCCTTGAAATTAATTTCTTACATGTTCCACAACTTCTCCACAGGATTAATCGTGCATCGAATTGCAGAATAAGAAACGATCTACCATTCACTATATTGCAAACGCACCACGGCTAGCTTATTATGTCCATGCAATTTTTAATAATCACTTCCGCGTTAATCATCCAACCACCCCTGCCGCCGTCCGTTACGCAACGCGTATGGACCACGCGAGGCGTGTTACCGGGGAGCGATTCTTCCACTCGGCAGCGCCCGCAACGAGAAGAGAGCCGCCGAACAAAGCGGCGTTGAATATGTAAACGAGCGCGAATATACGACGGGTCGCGCGGGGTGCACGTGCCCCCGTTGTCGAAGGAGCCTCCGTGCCAGAGTTCTCCTTCGACCTCGGAACGCGGTTGGAACATTCGACCGGGAAATACATAATTAATAGGACAGACGAAGTTCGTCCTTGAAATGCTGTAAAGTGAATCACGCGAAGCGCGTTACCGCCGGCTTACAGTTGCACCATGTTTCCGTGCGATCCCGATGAAATTCCACTATTTCAATCGTGGATGTTATTAAACGACCAGGGATTTCACGCGGAACGAATCGAATCTTTGAACGCAATAAACTTCGCTTGCATTTACGTTGACTCGTTGCTCGGAACTCAAGATCTTCTCCTTGTTGCTAGCGTTCCCCCTGAACGCGATTCTCTTATAGCTTCTTCGAGGAGATCGGTATGATTTCCGAATTCCCAATTGAACTAGCAATTCCCGTTCGTTTAATATTCGATATTCCTATTGTCTGCGCTATTTATTATTGGAGCGTATGCGGTTACTTTTGCAGCGGTATTCGTTTATGCATGTGCGATTTTAACGTGACGAAAATACGTTTAATAAAAGAAAACGTGTAATAATACTAAGTAAATTAAATTGAATATTCTAATGCTTTCGCTCCGATCTTTGCTCTTCGGCTTTTGAGACAACTCCGCTCACTTTCCCTTCGAAAACCACCCTCGTCACCAGTCATTCGTTTCACTCTCGCTCAAGACCCATATCTAAACAATAAACTCAACTCCATCTTCGGAGGCCGGAGACACTTTTCTGCAGGTCATCGCCGCTCGCCTGCAGACCTTCTGGCGTCCCAAATGGCCTGGTCTTAAATCACTTAAACCTAAACGCCCTTAAACGTAATATTAAAATCTACTCGGACCCCAAGTTCATACTTTTTTCTTAAACAAACCGTTCGTTCATCAGGTGTATTCTTTTACCATAGAAAACGCCAAATGTCTGCTATTTTCCTGCGGCTGCTTCCTTGCATAATTGTCAAAAACGATGGAATAACGCGTGCAACAGAAACGTGTGTAAACATACCGCTATGGCAGGAGGAAGCGTGTCGGTCGACGCACTTACCAACGAAATACTGGCCGGATCCTGGATTCCTCCTCGGCATAATTCAATTGAACTCGCCCTCTAATTCATGGAGGGCTAACTCGCCGCGAGGCTTCCGCGAGAGCATATTTACTGCAGCCGATATACCCGGTCGAGCCTATAAATCCTCCCTATATCCATGCAACGCTTTTGTTGCCGTTCTCACGAACCGAATGAATAAAAGAACCGGCGCAGTGGTGAGGTTGCACGTACAGCGAAAGCAGCGGCTAGGTATTCGAGTCGAGACGAGCATCGAATTTCTACTCAACCACCGTTGGCAATTCGTCGAGATGTTACGGAAAACGCGGGGCAGTGCTGTGTCTATCGGACGATAACGGGGAAATCATGGAACATCCGCCGGAATGAATTAGAGAGGCATGAAAGTCTATTTCACGATCTTCGGGATATGGACAGGAATATACGGTGTACACTGTGTCCGTCGCGTCTCGATATTTTCGCGTTATTCTCGCTTAACGAAGGAAACATTGGAATCCTTCGTGGACTCACGAAACTAGGACTCGCACGGCAGTCGGACCATCGCTTCCCCCCGCCGTTCAATGTTCGTGACTTTGCGATAATGAGAAACTTGTCATTCCGCGGAGAGCAAAGAGGAGCGTCAAAGCGATGGTCTCAACGGGAAATTGTTTTGTCCGTCCATCAGTCGAGGCTATTAAGGTGGACAAGCATCGAAGTTCCCGTTGACGAGATCAGAAGTTTTCGTACAAAATGGGAAGAACGGGTTGGAAAGTATTCTATCTCTCGTAATTGGTATCTGTGGGCTCATGTTTGATGCACGAAACCGGTGAAAAATATATCGGATTAGACGGGACACGTTTCTGCAAAATTTAATCGAAGATACAATTTTCCTCGGCGAACGTGGGCGATAACCATTTCCACGTACCGCTGGCCCGTATTTCCCCAAAGCTTTCGTTGTCCCAGTAATCGCGCCAGACTTCGGGCCGACCTAAACAAATAGTCCCCGGAGCGAATTCACGTTCGAGTTCTTTCCGCGTCCCATCAAGATAACGCCCTCGTTTTTTTTTGGAAGCAACGGGAGAATGGGACGGGTCGTATAAGATCGTCGATTAAAAGTTGACGCGGCCGTTCCGCGGAAGATTCATCAACCGGGGGAACGTCCTAATCTAACGAAGGTGGAACCAATGGAGCGTATAGAGGATCGGCTTAATAAACCCGGACACGCTAATGCTTGCAGCGTATTAAACGAAATGCTTGTCCGGCTTTCACGTAGGCAAGCAAGGAAAATATGTGCCCGCTCATAACGAGTTCGCGTGTCGACTTTTCCGCGGATCGGTCGTCCCCGTTAATGTATCGTCGCTCCGCGGGCAAGAACATTTCGTTCGGGAGCATTACTTTTACATTACCGGAATTTATGCTCGGCAGACGTACGGAGTTGCAAGGCGTCTTAGATGGAATCCAAGGTAGAAATACTGGACGTTTGTGTACGCACAGTTTTGTTACGAACGATGGATGAATGTTCGTTGCGGAAAGAGGTGGCATTGCATTTCGCAGGGAAAAACGCTCGACGCGATTCGCGTCGACCTGGGACAAAAAGCGATTCCCCGTTTTCCTTCGTAGACCTCGAAGATTAATCAGCGTACATTACGCGATTTACGTTCCAACATTAAATCGGAAATATTCTTTCTTTCTTGCTTTTTACAAACCACCTCTTTTAGTTTTCTATAATTGCTTTTAGAAAAAGCATTAATGAATCGCCGGATGTGTCTCGATGAGGACGAGTCACCTGGGAGGCGCGACATTTCCCAGAGATTCAGCCGACTACATTTAACGGGGGTGGGTCCGCAGGAACACGGAATAAGTTGAAAGTTCACCGGGAATATCAGGCGCGAAGGACGAAAATGTCGACGATAACTTTGCCCCGCAATTTTCTCGTGGCCAGGTCGCCTTTGTTCCGTGATCCCCTTCGGGTGTCATTAGTTTCGTAGTTCCGAGATTTCGACCGGTTCCACGCGGTGCCGATTTTAACGATCGTTTTCGTTTGTAGAAAGTGCAGTTCGAGTTCAGTGAAATATTTCTCATCCACCTCTACATTTTTTAGGGACTCGACAGTTTTTTTCTTTCTGAAGAATTCGTCCGCCCTCGTTATTTCCTCGAACCGTAGAGATATATCAAATAAAAAGAAAATAGGAGAGGAAGTAAAAGTGGAATGCGGAAACGCATGTAATATAACGAAAAGCGTGTTCCGTCGTAAAACAGAGACGAGAAGATGAGCCGCGTCCATTTCGTGGTTGGTCGCAAAGGACGAGACGGATCGCGAACTTTTTATGGATTCGAATATTCATTCCATGAATTCTGTCCCTCTGAGTGACAACTGCTATTTCTCGAGAAGCTATCGCTGGTCGAGAGCACACCCTGACGATTGAAAATATCCAACTGAATATTACATTTGCATACCTACGAACTGTACGTAATTCCACTTGATCCGATTGAAAAATCTTCGATTTTTTTACAAGCGAGATCGACGAGCGTTAGTCGAATATTTATCGCTTCCTATTTTGTGTATACGAGGAAAGTTGCGGAAATCAACCGTTCTTTCGCTAATCCGTGAGAACGACCGTTCAGATACCGATGCGTTTCACACTGGACAATGGACGATGCAGGAAATAAAGCGGTCGCGACGATATACAGCCGGGCGAAGTTTTGAGCGATAGCGTATGCAGTGGCTGATCGGCGAGCGCAGGTGACACACGGAATACAGCAAGGTGTCCCACAAATCATCGTGCATTTCAAGTCGTCGGATAGAACGGCGAACTTCGTGCGTCACGGGGACGGCTACACGGTAGCTGCAGACGTCAACTGAAATATTATGGGATTACGTATAACGAATACGCTTGGCCTGCAATCCACTCGAGGCTCGCGCATTCTGCCCACCGCCTGTCCCCCTTGTGCTTTACCGTGCCGCGCGCGAGCGCACGTACACACGGCCATGCCCGCGGGCAGAAGGGCTGTTCCGAGAGAGCGGCGCGAGCGAGATTTACGAGATCCGATCTTCCTTTGGGCCGGGAGAATTAAAACGACGCCGGGTTTATGATTTTCAATTTACCGGATGGTAGTAGCACGCATTTAAGCTGCCGCTGGAAAATTGAACACCGTGCCGTTTCTTTTTTTTTGCTCCGTTTTGTACGCCCCATTCTCTCGCCGGGTTGCACAGTTTAAGAGCGTTAAAAATATCCGCCGGCGAATGAAATCCGCAAACCGTGTAAAAAAGCGTGAAGCCGTGTCGCGCGAGAATCTTGCGAAAATCCTGAAGATTTATCTAGAGGAGTACCGGATGGTGAGAAAAAAAAAAAAGGAAGGAAACCCACCCTTCGCATTCCCAATTCTGTCTCATGCTTTTCCGATTTCTCATCATAGAGATTCGGGCGACGGTCCGGAATTTCATGGAATTCCGCGGGAGGGTAGGTAATGTTTCGAACGCGGCCGCGATTTGTCACGACGGGCGCGCATTGGCAAGTTGGCCATTTTTCATCTTCCCTTAGACGAGCCGGGTAGTCTCCCTGGCGACGCGGCGGTGACTTTTGTACGGTAAAGTATTTACGTCCCGACGCGACGAGTGGGCGCGCGAAGGGAAACCGATCCCCGGGCCCGGCTGTCGATCCGAACGAACGCTGGAAGCCGGCGGGGCGGGGGCGGGGGGTGGGGGGGGGGGGTGAAAGGACAGGCGACAACGTAAATTCACCGAAATTTATTCCACGCTGACGCGCTACATTTTTCATGGCGGCGCTGGAATAAATTTACGAGTTAGCCCCGGCCACCGAGGCGATCGGTTTCGATTTCGAACGCGGGAAACAAACGGGCCACGGAGGCAACGAAGCGGGAACGCGGTCGAACAGGCGATAAGGGAATAAGGGACCTCGCCCTCCTCTAATTCATCCCCTTCTCGACGAGCGGCGAAATACGCACGAGTAAACATTCGTAGCGAGTGGTCCCGCGGGTGAAAAAGGAACTCGAACGGGGCGGGAACGCGTCGGCCCGTGGGCAGCTCTCACCTCGTAGACGGCCTCTAAACGGCCTCTCAACTCTGACCCGGGAAATATTTCCAGCGAGGGACCGAAAACGGAGAACCCTTTCACGCGGAAACGCATATTTTTATGAATCAAACCGCTCGAGCCGGTTCATTTGTCTACTCGTCGCGACCACTCCCGCGAAATTGCTTTACGCGGGAATCCCGCGTTGGTGTAATTACGCGCGTAATTAACCCCTTTGCGTCGCGATCCATTGCCTTGCGCGAGGCAGGTAAATCGAGTTGGCGTTTGAGTTAACGCGCTGGTCCTCCGAGATAACGCTGTTGCGATTAAAAGAAAAGAAAAGAATCGGGAAGTGTGGATCGATCTGGATTTCGTTAGCCATCGCCGCGATTCGTTATCGTTCCTAGCCTTCCCATAGAAAAAAAAAAGAAAAACGGTGTAACGCGTCGGAGGTTAGAAGATCTAGAAGTGAAACGAATGCGAGATAGAGGTGGGAATGATTTATAACGGTCATGACGATTCATCATGTCCGCTCCTGCTCCGGTGACCAACCCTGCTTCTCCGCCCCTTCGGACCGGCGAGGAGAAATCATCCCTGCGATTTAGCAAACTGCGAAGCAATACCTTTGCTCCTTTTATGGACGATATCGCGGCTATATACCAGGGTGAATCGATGTCAAGGATCGTGCGTAAATTTCGCATGAACGCGGGTTCCACGACGCAGCACCGTTTTAACCGGGTCCTGCGGTGGCGAAATTTATATCTGGATAAATCATGCCGAATCTTGAGAAGGGGACCGACAAAGACTGGTCGTGTAGAAAATTACGGTAGGACAGAAATGAAAGGTGTCACTAATGAAAAATTGATTGTATGTATCACTCGTGAGAAACGTGTTTCGTCGTCCGATATTTCAACATTTCTTTGCTCCTTTTTTTTTCTTTTTGGTGATAGTCCGATCAATTTAGTGCTTTATAGTATCAAGCACTAATCAGGTTCTTTACCTTGAATTTCGCAACGGAGAATGTTGAGAGAGACTTGTTTTAAGCGGCGAGTTAGATTAACCAATCGAACTGACTTTTTTCATATCCCTTTCATTCGTCATCCCTCGCCAAAGATAAAAGCCCTCAGCCATATCTCTCGCATGCGATAGGATTAGCTTTCTCCCCTTCGCCCAAGGAGATTAAATTAAATAACCCACGGGATATATCTGGAAATACATTTCCACTGGACACGTTTTGTTTTAAAATTTATAGAGCCGCGCTGTACTAAATGCGTCTCTAGCTCTGAAACTCGAACGGGCAGTCGATTCTCCTGACCGAGGCGCAACTGGGAATAATCTCTGGAAAAATGGAAGTCGAAGTGCTGACGGGCGTGCATTCGCCGCGTCCGAAATCGCATCCGGCTCGGTTTAAACGTGACAGCCAGCTGGAGTGCTGGTGCAGTCCAAATCGAAACGAAAGGAAGCCAGACCTGCGTCCAGGGACACCTAATGTACGCAGGTGGGCTCGTGTATTTTTCACCGGGACACGATAATATTAAGAAGGCCAACGTAACTCGGTGCAACCCCCTCGCCTTGCATTTCGACGCGCTATAGTTGAATCGGCCCCGCGTGTAGGCATTGGTATCCGTAAAAAGGACTATCGATATTTCTCCACCGCTAAGCAGCAAAGCGTGTATGTACCTAGTCCTGAATATATTCTAACGAGCCGCGTTTCTATGCACATATGCTCACATAAATATCGCGAAGTACGCGTGCCTCGACCGAGCTGGTAAATCACGAGGGCGAAGCTGCGGCTACCTCTTTTCGCTTGGATTCGAGGGATATTCAAACGAAATGCGACTGAGCGCGTTGTGGGTGATGTTGGCATGTGGTGGAGATACGAGTGATAGAGCTTTCGTGATGTAAAATGATTCTGATGGTAATAACAGTAGTATTAATTCGACAGAAGGTAATTCATCTAAGATGATCTCATTTTAACTTCCGTCAGATTAATCGAATATAGTGCGAAACATGTCGAAAGTACACCCTGCGCTACAATCAGTGAATGGTATATTGCGACGCTGCCATTAATTGACCAAATAATTAGCGCAGGAGGAAATAGTAGTAATCAAAAAATCGGCAAATGGAAGAATGTCGACGATTCAAGCTTTAAATGAAAAAGTTCATCATAAATAGTTCTTACTCTGCGTGCGAAATGTTCCTGAATTGCAACCTGTATCTTGGCGATTCTATGAATTTGTCGTCTCTCCGACAGCCGTACTTACGTCACTTGCAGCGCGACCGGCATCGTTGAAAATCAGTAAGGTATCGTTCCGCACGGAATTTTACTCGGCAATCAGGACGGCCCTTATTGCGGCGGGGGAAAGCTTTTTACCCTCGAGCGCAGCGAGGAACTTCTCCCGGCGCCCCGTGGCGAAATTAAATATTCTCGAAGCTCTTTGCGGTGGTGCACTCCGTAATCGACGACGGCACTTAGTGCCTTTTATCGATACACGCGAGAAATTAGAGTGTAAATGGCCCCTCTTTATATTCGCATCAGTCCAGCCTCCTCGTTCTCGGTGGTAAGGACCCGTGTGTCGATAAGTACATTCAATTTGCCTGATCGCATCTGCTCGAGAGAAAATAGGGAGATGAACGATAGAGAGTTTAATCAGCGTTGCCACGAATCGCCCTTGGAAACCGCCCTAATAATTCTCGACGATTCTCGAAGATGATCTTCGCGATTCACGCTGGACAAATGTCGCCGAACATTGGCTGTGCCAAGGCCACAGATTTCACATGTAGAGAACAAAGATCGCGAAGGTGTTTCAGGATGTCGTTTAAAGTCGAGCGGATCTGCTCAACGATCGGTTGTCCATCTCTCTTACCCTTCCACCTTCCACTTCTTTTTGGTCTCATTTTTCGCCCTCGCCACCCTGGCCAATTATCGGCGGCACCGGAACAACCAGACGCTGCAAATTGTGATTAATTGCAACGGCACCGAGCGAGTGTCTGCAATTAATAAAGAACAGCCATGCCAGGTCACGTTCAATGAAACAAGGATTCCTCGACGATTGTTTGATTACTGTCCAGGCATTTAAAGACTGTTCCCTACGGTTAAGACTTTCCTCCCTCAAGCTGTTCAAATTCGAAGACGTTCGAACAGAGCCTAGTGTCGTGTCCTAGCATTTTTAAACGTGCAAAATGGAAAACGTGGACAACGTTGGATAACCAATGGCGCAGATATCGAACGTCGAGCAGTTATCGGACGCAGCGAACCGTTTTCCATCGAAAGGGCGACGTAATGGCACCCTCTGTTACCGCTGACAACTTTTACCGGGAAATAATGAAACCATACACTCTCACATGGCCGGAGGAATTTATTGAAATAACATTCCAGCAGATTCCTCTGCGTTGTCTACGCGGATGCGCGAGCTGAAAGCCGGCGAAGCAGAGACAGCTTTGTTCTCGACGCGACTTTTGCAATGGAGCTGGTGACGTCGGTATTAAATGGAACCACAGAGCTCGGCGAAAGGGACAGGTCAATTAGCGATAGAGAGGCGATCGCAAAGCCGGTCCTTTCGCTTCCATTTTTTTTTTTTTGTTCCTCCCCCGGCTACTGGCGATGCTCGATCGTCGCTTCACTCCGCGCGCGATAACATAAAATGTTAATAACGCCGAGGCGATCGCAAAAGACCCCGAGAAACGTGATGCCGCGAGAACTCAGTCGCGACGCGAGACAGCAGCCTTTGTGAACGGCATTGTTCTGCCGCGAGTTTCGAAAACGCCGACTGTCGATACGTCTTTCAAAAACGTTCACCCCGGGCGAGGATTTAATCGCGGTTTGATTAACGTGCGATGGCAGCTGCAACAACGTTTTAATCGCGCAATTTCATGGCGATCGAACGGCTCGAATATTTGGTAATCGCAAGTACCGCATTTCCACTTTCCTCGGGGAACAACAGCGGTGTCGATACTTTTTTAACAACCGCCGTCGGATGTAAATCGATGCCGATTCGAATTCTCCGTAGGGAACCGCGAAAGATCGAAATGAAATATAGGCGCGCGTCTCGCGGAAAGGTCTTCCTCCCCTGTGTCTGTCCAACTTTCTTCCCTCGAGCACGGACGCGGTGCTGTCGGGCGAATCGACGTTCGATCCTGCTATCCCGAACGGAGCAAAAACGTGGAAGCCAAAGATCCGGAACGAACGCGGCAGCTCCGGGAAAGGGAGAGAAAGCGGTTCCTCTGGTGTGTTTCCGGTTTTTCATATACGAAGACTTCTTCGACCACCGTGGCCCCGGAGCATGGAGAGTTCGGGAATAGTTAGAGAATCTTAAGCTACTTCCGAATGACCGGCTTGGGAGTCGTATAGAGTGCCCCGCGCCGGCCGATGTTCCATCGTAACGAGGTCATCCCTCAAAAGAGAATGAATTCCTTTGCCGTTTTATTATACGGCCGTAGCGGCATGAGAATTTATATGGGCGAAATTGTGCGATCGGCGGGCCGCGCTGGGGCCAGCTTGGGTATTAAGTTCGGGGGAAATGAATTCGCCGGGCCGGGATGGGTGATTGAATTGATTGAGATGCAGTCACGTTATTGGAAATGCGATCAGCCCGATCGCGATATATCGAGTAAGGAGTATACGTGGTGAACTTGTTTTATTGAAAGTGATGGATGGATCTAGTGGACCAACGAATAGAAATACAATAAAATAAAAAGTCGGATGTTATTGATTGACCGAGCACCTGTGGTACGATTCAACGTGCAACCTGTTTACAATTTCATTGATGATTTGTCATACACAAGCATTCTCCCGTAGCTCTTACTCGGACGCTCTAAAAGGATTTCAAAAATTAAAAAGGCCGCACGACGATGCCATACGGCAATTAAAAACAATCGAATGGGTCAAATTGAATTTTCCAAATCGCGCATCGCCGTCGGACTCCAATTTGGATTGAACAGGGAAGGACCATTTTCTTCGGTACATTATCATCCTGACAGATCGTTAACGCAGAGAGAAATAATATCGAAGATCATTTGAGGTAATAATATCGGTACGCGAAAATCGGCGCATCCCGTTCAACCTGAAATACGCGCGATATTCAATGGCCTGACAGGAGATTACGCGCGGGTTAATTTGGAGTGAAAGTCACGGCCGATAGCCGGCTGATCTATGAGAAAAGTTGTGCAGAATTCCGACACTGGGGAAGCAACAGCCAGCTCGGCAAGACCCGCTAAATCAAGCTGCGAAAATTATTGCCGAGAAAAAGAGTGTTGAACGCGGCGCGCCGGGGCATTTCTCATTAACGCGTCATTAACGCTGAAAGGGCAGCGAACCGGGTAACAGGAGGTCGGAGGAGCTAGTTACGCAACGCCACGTGAACGTCCCACGTAAATCGCAGGAAACCGGGATAATAGTCGAACGGTCTGCATGTTGTAATTGTTAATCTTGACAAATATTGCTAATGGTTGATTATGCGGAAGTGGATCGTCTTGCGTAACTGACAATTCGCGGCAACAGGAGCGTTTCTAGATTTCCCGGCCCAGAAGTTCGGGTTCGTATAAGTTTTCCATTTATAACCATTATCAGCCTGAATATTTATCACAGCGTTACGACAAAATATCAAGGAGCTAAGAAAAGCCTGTCCCTGATAGCAGTCGTAAACCTGCGCGTCCATAAAATCCCTTGTTGGAAGGCGCAGATGGATATCCGTTAATTCGGGAAACCTTACCGATCCAGAGCTGTGATAATAACGAGCCGATCGCACAAACAAAGACGGCAACTGTATTGGCCACGGTTTCTCGGTGAGCATCGCTATAAATGTCGCGGGACGGAAGCACCGGCGAAGTATTTGTCATTCCAGGGGCAAGGGCTATTGTGTTCGCCGGACGTGGGATTACGGCGGGAACTTAATTAGCAGAGAATTAATTAGTCCTCATATGCCAGTCAGGGATGATACGCGTTGTGCGGGTCGGGACGGCATTTTACTCGGTTCTTTAGCGGGATCCATTAATCGCATCTTGCACGGTGAAAGGCGCGAGAAGCGTGAAACGCCGCCGTGACGCCTCCCGTGAACGGGGAGGCTGGTAAACGCGCAATTTCGTCGCGCGTTTATCACCGGGGCGAGGCCGCGCATTATTAGAAACACATCTTCCCTAATTAATTCCACTTGTGTTCAAATGCATCGCGGCGGAGATCGTGGTACAACGCGCTCGAGGAAGCATTTGACACACGCTGGAACGATACGACGGGACTAAGTGTCCTCAAAGAGATATTATTGAAATTCTCGTTTCTATAACGCGGAACGCGCTAAACGTCCCCTGCGCGTATTTTTATCTTTTCGCACTCGTTTCATCCCTGACGCCTATTCCGGTCGCAAAGCTCCCATCCCGCTTTCCATATCTCTGGAGATACGCTCCTTTTGCCGAACCATTTACTCCCCTTATATTCGAGCTTAAAAACGGCGAAGGTTCCTATAATCGTAAAGATCGCGGCTAAAGGGAGGCGCGCCGAAAGCTATCTTCGAAAATTAACATCCGTCGCGTAGGCGGCGAGAGCCGCGACGAAATTGCAGCCGACAGAAGGGGGAATAATACGCGGTGGAACGGCGGATCGTGCAAACTTCCATAAAAAGGTCGAGGGTGTCATTTTCCCTTGTGGGAATCGGTCGAGTCGCGGTCACCGTAGAATTCTTCGCGCTCTAATTACCGCTCCACGAATTGCGCGCGTCCGTTCCGTCGTGCCGCGCACCGCTGGAGGAGTAATCGATTCCGTGCTTCTCAAAGAACTCGTCACGGAAAATCGTTTCTGCGAACGGATTACTGTGGAACAAGATTTCGCAGCTTTCCGCCCGTCGCGTTTAAATTGTACGATAACGAGAACGGGATCCGCGTGCTCTGCGGGCGCGTTACTCGCGTACAAGTGGCGAGGCTGGTAGGAAAAACGACAGAAAGAAACGGGGACTGCGATGCATAGAATGGAAAAACGGGGAAAAGAAATATTCGCAATACGTGCATTACGTAAATACGAGTATTTGTACGGCGGCGAAACAGGCTTCTTTATTCTTTTCCCGTTAACGAACCCGTTCGGGCAATAGAACGTCTTTTACCGCAGCTTTGATCTCGCAGGATTTTCGCGAATAATGTCGCCCCGCTTTCACTTTGGCCAACTAGGCGAATCTATTCTTTTGCCAATGCTGGCGTCCGTTCCGCTTTGAACTCGCGTGTGTTACAGCAACCGCTGCCAGTGTGTATGTACGCGTACACCACCTTTCGTGGGGGGTTGCACACGCTGGAACGCTGCGATCCCTCGAAGGAACAATCGGTTTTAGGGTTCAATTTTCCGAGGCAATAACGTCTTTCGACGTCGAGACCTTTCGTAATAGCGTATACGGCGTACCAGTGACATTTTCGAGCGCCATTCATCGCTACGAGCCTTAACTCTAGATGTGGAAAATTTCGAATTCGATATGTGTGTCCCATTATGATTCAATGGACAAACGCATTTCCTTGCTGCCCCTCCCTTCCATCGTCTGTTTGTTCCCGCGGAACGCTTTAGAAGGAACAACTCATAGTTTGAAATTCGTAAACAAGTATCGCTCGATCGTCGACCAGACAGATCGCTATAGAGCATCGTAAAACGCATCCTCCGAGGCAACTATTTAAATAGACATCTTTTCAGTTACCGCTTCAACAATGGGCTCGACGTTTTCCACGGAGGTATATCTGCCGGGCATACTTTAATAACACAAATGAGACAGCTTATTATGTAACCCGGCGTCGTTAAGTTTTAATATTTCGCGTTTTTATCTGCCATCAAAGCGTTTCTCGCCTGCAGTCTCCCCTCCCCCCACCACCCCCGGGATCGTTAACCGTCGAATGGTAGAAAGACTGCAAGCCCCCCCTATTGCTATTGGTTTTAAACACCCCTAGCGTGATTATTTTCGCGGCAAACATGCTGGCACCTATCGCCAAAAGAAGTCGAACGACTTTGTTAGGCGAAATTAAACCTTTCGGTGTAACCGAGTTCCGGGAATAGCTTGATTTAAACTCATTTCGTGGCTTGACATTTGCAGGGGGTTCGGTTGGTCGGCTTGTTGGGGAACGCGCGAAGATTTACGAGCCCGGATGCCGGAAGATTCTGGTCGCTCGCTCTCCTCAATTCCCCGGCGGCTAAGAAACGAAGCCGCGCGAAAGTAGTTGTGCGGCAACCGGGTCGCACCTCCAAGTTTCGACGTTGCTTTCTCGGTCATCTCTGAGCAGAGGGTGAACTCGTTATCCCGAAGCGCGTGGCGAAAGAAGTTAATCCAGCCGGAGAGGTTTCGATTCGATGGACCATTCCGATGAGTGTAGTGAGCCTCTTGAAGTACTTAGGAGCGTTGTTTCGGGCCAGGTCCCTACCTTTTGCCCATACGCTGCGTACAAAATAGTTACACATTTTACAGGATTACCGATTACAGCGGGATATCTCAGAATTAAGTACAGTGGTCCGCGAAAATATTCGAACACTCTTCAAAACGGAATAACTTTTTAAAAAGACCGGTTTACTGAAAATCTTATTTTCACTGTAGCTCAATCCTAATCAAGCTTTCGTATTTAGTTGCTTACATATTGCATTTCAAATAATTTTTAGACGAGGACCGGTTTAAGGGTTCAATTTTGATCGCCACTTGGTTTACCGGAAATTTTCCAAAATTTTCCGCGAGTTTGTCAGTTGCGAGTGAAAAATAGAGGGGGCGAAGTTAGGTGCATGCCCGGCGGAAAGAACGGATAAAACGCCGACGTATATCGCCTTTTCTTTCTGGCTGGCCGCGCGTCAAGTTCGCCTTTTTCGCAGCCGTTTCGCAACGCCGCGCAACCCTCTCGCCCATCTTCCAGCCCCGTTCCGTTCGCTTAACCGTGGTTCTTTTCCGACCCCTCTCTCCGCCTTCCCCTCCACTTTCACCATTCTCCAGTAAACGTTGCATCGAGCACCGATCCAGCAAGCTTTCCGTACGAAAACGCTCGCTTTATCCTCGAAGTGGCCGGCATTTCGGACCCGACTTACCCTTCCTTCCCTCCACTCCCGCAGTCCTGTTTCTCGAAACGTTGACACCGAATTACTCGCCGCTCGCGTTTCCATTAATCAGCTTCCTTGGGGGCTCGGCTTTCAGACATTCCCCTCTCCTTTAGTGGTTGCAAATTTGTTACGCGTTCCAGTAAGCAATCGTTTTCCATTCTTCGCTCCACCTCGACACGTTCCCGAAGAATATTTGGACGTTCCGAGCCTCGTAGGATGAAGATCTGCTCGCAAGTTCGTAATCTCCCTTAAAAACTCGACCCAGCTTCAAAGTGCACGACGTTTCAGGAAAGAGCATTCGGAGAGGGAGAGTATTGTAATGGTCGATTAACCATCGCGTGTGATATTCGCGCGATTTAATACACCGTGAGCTAAAAAGAAATTGCCCCCCCCCCCCCTCGCGATGGGAAAAGGTTTCCCCGCGGCGAGGAGCGTTCCGTAGACTGCCGTGAGACAGAGGCTCGCCCTTCGGGGGCGGATTCTCAAAGGAGCGAAGAATCTCTTTGGCCATAGGAATCCCAGGGAGAGAGGAAGATTGTTCGACTGCATCCGAATTTCCCTCGCACCCCTATTGAGACGGCGACGAATTGAAATTGAGCGTGTACAGAAAGTTTGCATGTACGACGTCGAGAATGCGATGCGGAAGTGGAGGCATGTGGTTCCCCGAATAATTCTTGGATCGTCGAGAAACTTTGATAGTGGAGAGTAGAATGGTTTATGGGGGAAAGGGATGCATCTGCTCGTTGTTCCGCGCGGTGTCTTTGTACGGTTTAATAAAGAAACTTTTAATATTGCGTATCCATGGAATGGCAGGAATTTTCGACGAAAACAGAAGCTCCTTTGAAGTTTAATAGCCGTATAAATTATGTTTTATTTAGTCGATGACGTGGCTCGGACAGTGAATTCCATTTTGAAATATTTCATATCGCGTTGGGGCATGAATGTTGCCATCATTGAAATTGTCAATTATTACTAATACCGTGCGACCTCCCTTATTATTCTTTGCAATGAGATACAAGTGCCGCGCACGAAATTATGAAATATCTAATCATTGTTCGAATTCATCCACGCTCGAAACCTGTCTACCAAATCAAAAGTGAGAATCATATTTGAGAAGACATATGGGATTTGCAGGAGAACAATTTTGAGGATTGTAATAAATAATTATATTACTTAACGACATTCTCATTCACAAGGGAGGGGAAACTTTTCATTTATTCCAGAACGAAATTTGTAAAACTTATTCGAGAATACGAAAAAACAAAGAAAATGATACTTTATCAACATTTTTGCGTTTCATCTATGGAAGATGCGCAGGTTGTCATTAACAGAATATCCTCAGCCAGCTCTAGAAATATCTCTTTCTCCAATTCGGGATCCATTCTCTACTCTTTCCTCTGTAGTTACTTTCCGACCCGTCCGCGCTTTTCACGAGGCAACACCCTCGCAGCCTTTTTTCCCCTCCGAATAATCATTCTCCCCGTCGAGGGTCGAACAAAGCCGCGAGAACGCGTCGCCGGGGAACAACCGCACCGCCCGGCGAATTCGGTTTTCCTTGTGAATCGACCGCGTACCTCGGTATACATCCATTTCGCCCTTTCGCGTTCGCTCCTCTGCTCCAATTACGATCAACACCTTCCTTATCGTCTCATCCTGGCTGCTTTTAATTGGATCGTTTAAGCGCTACTGTCTTGGTTTAATGGTGTTACGAGTGTTTCTGCGTCGCGGAGATAGGGCCGTGGGATAGGTACACCCTTCACTCGGGTACTATACCTTGTTTCCTTTTTTTTTTCCCCCCCCTGAACGTTGCAATTTTCTTCAGTAGATTAACGTTGTATTCTGACCGTTTTAATTCTTGCCTTGTATACATTGCTTTAATTAAATTTAATTAAATCCCGTTTAATTTAGTTACATCTTTATCTCGCGTCAGAAAAGTAATTACAAAATAATTATCCGTCGTAGACATTTTTGAAACAGCACCCGTTTAATTAAAACCTCTGACTGCGATCTAATTCGAAAGATATTTCAGAATGAAAACAGAACCAGGTCATAAATGAAGTAAACCTTTAAGGAAGAATTTATTCCATTACTCCTGATGCATTCATCACTTTGTGCCCCGTTTAGTGAAGATGTTGCTGAAATACGGTGAAGAAATTGCGGACAAACGATGTTCTTCCACCGTTGACAGCGGTTTTGTTGCATCATAGGCGAATGCAGATTGTGTGTTTCAATTATTCGGCATTTCATAAACGTTGCCGTCTCGCGTGTTCTCTGCCCTTTTTGTTTCGACTATGTTTATTTGATCGGGGCAAACTGGCGGTTGGTTGGCTCCGGCGGATGCACAGTTTTGATAATTAAGTCGCGAACCGACCGGAGCCAACCGATCCGGGCTCGCTTTTCAGGACGAATAAAAGCACGATTGTAGGTGGAATGCGAAAATTATTGAGTCAACCAACGGATGGACAGAGGGATGGGAACAAAGAGCGATTACCGGAGACAAAGAGAGAGGGAGAATGCAAAGAGCATTTCCTGGTTTACAGGACGGTGACTCTGAAAGGGTGAGAGCAGAGGCGGCGGGAAAATGCCGAGCAAGCTTTTAATTGTTGGTTAAATTGTTTTCCGTGTCTCCCCCATAAATCCGTGGATCGCGCACGGATATTCCATCGAACGACAATTACGACCAATTGCCGGGGGATCGGTCGACATTATCCAACGTGTGCATCGGAGCTAGTAACGACCGTTCGTTCGACTTAAAAGCGCCGGCGAAATAACGCGAAGGAGTCGATCCGAATTGCCTGCAGTTCGATGCTCTCGTGGCCGCCCGTTAAGCAGATACAAACGGATTCCATTGTTTCATCGACCCATTAAAGCCCTTCTGTCCCCTTTCGTTCGAGTATTTTTAATCCAGCCCTTCGCTGGATACTTAACCCGCTCGTTGTCGTTTAATTCGGTTCGTTGTCCATATTTCGGGCGCTTATTCCAGCGCAGTCTAAACGAAGACTTTGGCGGCTTAATCTTACGACCGGTAAGAGCTCTATTAACTATTCACAAGAATAGAGATTCCGTTCATCGATCGTCCACAATGATTCTCGCGGGCTAATTATATTTAGATCGCGATGCCACAGTTCTTTCCAACTATCGCAATCGCGTTTCTACATTATTAAAGAAAAGTCCTGACTCTCTCCCCTGGTACACCGACTGCACGAAAAGTAGCGCGCCGTTCCCCACGAAGACCGCGCGCGTATCGACTTAATCTCCCGTCAGCGACGATGCCTAGAATTCCGATAACCCCCGAGGCGAAATTTAAATCGATATCCCCGGACGGACGACACGAGTCTCGCAAACAGGCCGCTGCATTCTCCGTCGTGGCTGTTCCCCGGCAAAAAAAATCCGATTTATACTCGAACACGAGACGAGGACCTGTCCGTTAGGGGGGGAGGGTGGTAATAACGCGAGGCATCCTTGGAATTCTCCGCGGCGAATCGATATCCCTGCTTCCAGCTCGGCTCGATCGCGTCCCGAAGCAAGCCAGCTGCACGTGGAATGTGCGTGCGGCACGTGGTGCGCGGAGCGGATAAGGTAATCTCCGTGGAACAGCGTGGGCCGCGGGCGCCGCCACGAGAAGATACTCTCGCAGTATCTAAATAGAGCCATCAAATATAGATCACGGATGCGATACGCGCGAAAGCATTATCTGTATGACGATGTTCTTGGCATACCTCAGCGAACCACCCTTCCATATTGCCCGCCGTGAAATTATGGTCAGATCGGGCTATTCGCGTTCCCGTTTATGATAGCGGCTCGCGTGCGCCACGATGATTGTACGGTTCCACTGCCGCGAACGCTTGGAACATGTTTGCCGAAGAGTCGTTGATACGGGGAATTAACGAGCGGAATTTTCTATCGAACATATTTTGGAATATATTAATAATCGAACTAGGATCTGAAAGAGTTTCTGTTTATTACTTTCCTTCGAGGGAAATTCAGTGGAGATACAGGAAGTAAAAATTGAATGTCGTCCGTTTAGTGAGATATTCGCTTGACTGCACATTCAATTTTTGTTTAATCATATTAACTTCAGGGTTGCGTTATTTCGTTCTTAAGGTCCCGGCTTTTCCCAATCTCTCCTACTTCGTACCGAGTCCTTTCGATTGCAATGGTTGAACGAGATCTCACAGCGGAGCGGTTCTCGTGCGTTTCATCCCGTAAAGATCCCCGGACGATCGTCCGCTCGCGCAGCCACTTTCCCTTGGCCGACGCGAAATCCACCGAAATTCTCCGGGAATGCTGTCGGCGATTCTTTCTCCCCGAATTATGTTTCACCCTCCCGACGATACGTGGGGGCTTGCTTGCCTCCTTCGCTAAATCGCGATAATAACGGTGACTCGAATGCTCTTCAGGGTGTCTACCCCCGGTAGACGGACCGTACCAAGAGGCAGCGGCCGGATCTTCCGAAAATTTCACGCTCGAAGAAGAACGTTTTCAAGGCCGGTCTAGTTTCAACGGGGATGAGGAAGAAGCTTCTGCGTATATGCATTCGTTGCGAGCGCGGGCTTTATTCCCGTTACCCAGAGTGGCATGATGAAACAAGCGCTCCCCGTCGCAAATGAAGTGAATTCAGCACGCGAGCAACGCCGGATGTGTTTATAGAATTCATTTCTACGCCCCGTGCTACCCTGGCGAGAAGCAAAATGGCGTACTTTAACTACGAGTCGTTCGTAAATGTAACACGTAGCGCGCAATTTTTTTCATCCCCTTTTCCGCGACTGCCTCTCGCCAACGCGTGTATCGCTGTTCCATTTTTTCCCCCCCCGTCCTCTTTTCTTCGTTCGCCTGGCATCCGTGGTACGAGTGTCACGTTTCCACGGAGAGGGCAGTGGGTGTTCATCCCTTATTACGCGAAAGGAACGCGGTGGTAAATTTAAAGATGTGCCTAACACATTTCAAATTAGGGACAAGAATTGGGGGTGACAGTCTTTCTCCGGTCTCCTCGTTACGGTTCCTGTCCTTTTTTCCCCTCTTTTGCTTCTTCCTTTCTTGTTTCTCTATTTTTGTTTTCCATAAAGCAGCCAAGTCGGTCGCGTACAGGCCGCTTTTTTTTCTACTTCAGTAAACGTCCATAAGAGCACACTCTCAAAGTGGGAAGTGCCCTTAAGGATTCATGCTTTTATTAGGGACAGTCGGGCTTTTCTTTTATGCATGCACGGTGTTCCTTTAGCAGTCCGTGCCTCCACGTTGGATCCGCGTTATGGAATATTGATGGAAACAATAAAAAAAAAAGAGAGACTCGCGCATAACTGTAGATACATTTAAACCCGCGCCACTTCGGGCACACTCTGTAGGCGTATGCCTTGACAGCGAATGCTCGAACTGTTCACATTGCCGAAGGGATTTACTACGGTAAAGAAAGAAGGATCATCTGATCGCGTTTAACGGCGGAACAAAAATTGAATTCGCCGAATGATATTTCACGAGCGATGGGTTCGGCGAGCATAAATTCGTAGGACAGCAGCGCCACGATAGGGGGCAATAAATGGACACTAGGCTCGAATAAACAACGACACGTGGGAGAGGGTGCGATTATTTACATTCTACATGAGCCGCCGCGTAATCGATTCGCCTGGCCAAGTGGCGCCGCGTTAATTCAAACGGATTGCATTTCAATAATTTCGCTCCTCGAGTGTGTAATTGACGTTTCAATCCATCCCCTTTGGTCCGACCCCTTCGTTCATCGACGCTTTCAATTTTTGCATCGCCTTTGTAAACGAAAAAAGGAAACTAAAGACATTTGCAGTGCAAACTGACGGCATCGAAGCAGCAATCAGAAAGCGTTTAAAAAACGCATCAGAAGTTCCGCAGTTACCGCGTTATCGGATTTTTCTATACTCTCCAATTCCGCGAGGATTAAACCTGCTAATTCGTCGCGCTTCCTATTCCGATTTCGATCGTCCCTGAAGCAGGACTATTTGCCTCCTTCATCGAGACGAAAAAAAAAGTGGGGGAAGGAGAAAATGAAGCGGCATCGATTCCAGTGAAGGAAACCGACGTAGTTCAATCAGGCTCCTAGCCCTTTCAAAGGGCGGCTTTCCGGGAAACGTAATTTTACGAGCTTCGGAAACGATCGATTGAATCGTGGCGACGGGGAGAGTATCAAAATCCAAGGTTGGATACTCTCGGGGATGCTGCTAACTTTTTCGAAGTTTTGAAATCAGTCGTCGGCGAAGTTATTGGCGAAGGCTGCGAAGAGGGGAGTACGGCGGCCAGCAGTCTGCCAGACGGGATGAAGTTGTTTAGCAAAGCTGCCGGCGAATACCGGCGCCGCGGTTAATAATTTGCGGAGGCACGGATGTACGGAAGCCGCAATGGCAAGTGTAACACCGCGGCGAGCGATCTAGCACGTTCAAGCCTCGCGTGAGCTGCCTTAGAAATGAATTAAGTTCCGAACTTTGCATATCTTCCTGTTCTAGTTGCCACCTATACGTACACCCTCTTCCTCTATCCACCTCGCCAGCCCGTCGTTCCTCTTCGTTTGTTTTTTTTTTATTTTAGGGCCCCGTTATCTCTCCTCCGACGCCGTTCGTCCTTTTCTTCTTATCTGTCCTTCGTTTTGTCTCTCTATCAGCAACCCCTCCGCCTCTTTGCCCCTCGATTCACCCGTCTTTCTTTTTCTCTCCCTCGATTTAGGCGTTCACATGCTGATGCTCTTTCTTCGGGCAAAGCGACCGAGCCTCGGACGTCCAGCCTGGCTCGAACGACCTTATCTCTGAAATATTCCAACCGGAGGCCCTACCTAGGTGCGGCATTGTCCTCCGGCAGGCGCATAGCTAGCCAAAGGACGTCAACGCTCGTTCCTTCCTGACACGTTATTAAAACGGACGTCGCTTTGGCCCGCTCGTGGTAAAGCCGCTTCCTCCACCAATGCGATCCACTCCGTTACACTTTTGGCAATCGCAAAATTTCAGCCCCCGAAATGATAGAGTTGGATATCATCCCAATTGAAAAAGGTTGACTGGGCGAGACAGCGGTCTTTATTCACGGGGTATTGCAAATATTTCAATTAAAGTCGTATAGTAGGTATTTAATTCAATATTCGTTTCGCAGCTAAAAGCCTCGGAACGTTGCTAGGCGCCGCATTTACTTCATGGGAAAGGAATGGTCTATTTCAACTGGCAAATGGGAGAAGCCAGCAGGCCAGCATCCGCTTTCCCCGGAGCAACGCGAGAACGGGAACGCGTTGCAGTCTGCAGGGGAATGGATTTTTAATAACCGACAACTAAATCGATTTTCAATATGACGCGGGCGCATTACGCGACATAAACGCTCTTTTTTTTTAACTCCCGTGTCGCAGTCAGATTGACGCGTCTTTGAAAGTGCCCGACGAAAATGTTGGGAACAGTCGCGGCCGCGTGTGAAAAAGCGAACCGCCTCGCCGAGAGACCTGTCCGATACCCTATCAGAGGTATCACCGATTTTTTGCTGTTTTCTCTCGTCGCTCGTTCCTCCGCGCCGTGACATATTATTCATGGTTCGTTCGCGAGCTTACGAAGCGGCCGGGCCGGACTACGTTTACCGTAATCCCGGCGTGAAAATCAAACATCGAAATATCGACATACAGCAACGCTTAGTTCCCAACTCATTAAACGAGTCTATGCGCGCGACGGGACACGTTTTATTCGCACGCTTTTCCAACGCACAAAGGGAGTGAAGCGACCCACGGCCAGTGACAAACTGCTCGCGACGAAATTGATTTTTCCCGCGCGGAACAATGCCTGTCCGTCACTTCTGGCGACTTGCGTTTACCGGAGACGCGGAAATAACATAATTTGAAAGGTACGCGTTAAAAAAAAAAAGAAGGGAAAAAATCATTTTCTTCTATACTCTTTAAAATAAAAAGGTTGCCTTTAGTCCAATCTATCGGACAATCGAACCCTCCGACACACCGATCGGGTGATTCGTCCGATCGCAAATTCGGGAATCGCGTCTCTTCAGATAGCGCGAGCCTAACCCCTGCGCGTCGCCGTGGAAAACGAACGATCGCCGATATTTCATTATCTTCGGGTCTCATTCGATTTCGTTCGTTCGCCCTCTGCGGATGCTCTGTATCAGCCGTCTCCACGGCTGTCGACCCCCTTGGCTCGAGGGACGCCGACGAACCCTTCGGGTCTTCCCTCAAAGGTCAATCACTCGTTAAGGAGATGGAGAACGGAGCGGTAGCTATCGGTTCCCCGCGAATCGTTCCCGATTACCAAAGGCGGATTTACGGCGGTGTCGAGGGATCAAACGGGTGTGGGGCAGATCCTCGGGGCCGGAGCGCCGAGTGAATACCTAAAAACGTTTAACATAATATCTGATCTCGCGTAAAGACCCCGGAGGGGGGGCACGCTTTCGCTCAGCGCCGTATCTTCTTCGAAGCCCAAAGGCTGCCGGAGACAAATGCAATTTTTCCAGGAGCTTGGAATCAAATGAACGTTCCAACCGCCATCGGTAACTACCCTCATTTCTATTCCACTTACCGGTTCCCTTCTACCCTTCTGTGCTAACCGGACTCTTTCCTCCTTTGTCTACTCTCCCGGGAAGTATTTGATTTCCAGCACTCGATACCTGGTCTGCCATTTGTTCGACGTATCGCTGCTCCGACACCTTGTACATTTACCTCCTCGCGCCGGATCTGCACGTGAACGCCTGACGCGTCGCCTGGCCGTGCCCTGCGGTTTTCGACAACGTACCCGGGGTTACCTCAAGCCGGAGAGATATCCTTCGGGCAACCGAATTAATCGTGTCCAACGCCTGTGCCCTCCAACAAGTCCACCTTGCGCCACCTCAGAATCTTTAACATTTTTTTCTTTTGTAATTGCATCCTAATTACGAGCTTCGACGTGTAGATAAAATTAATGAGGCCAACTAGCTGAACGTCGCTCGTCCGAAACGAGAACCGTGTTCGTGACTCCGAAGCGTGCAGTTTCCCTGCTAATGCCAGGGCTTTAAAGCAACGATATTCCGGCACGGCGAAAAAAAAGTGCAGCAGAGGTGCATCGGGGCTGATGCTTTTCTGGGGCGAGCTCGATTTAACGTTGAATCCGAAGGGATACCAAATGATGCACGAGATGCTTTTACGATATAGTTCGGCCGTGCCTGTATTTGTCTCGGAGCGTTCGCGTCACCGTGGGATTTGTTTGTTCCACTTTTCTGATGTTTTCCGCCGGATCAGCTGTCGTGAAAATGCGCCGGAGTTATAGCCTTTCGTGTGATTTAACGTCGCCCGGGTGTCGAGTGCGAAAAAAGCCATGAAAAAAAAAAAGGAAGAGGGGAACAAGGGAAATCGGTAGGAAAGTGAGAAAATAAGGGAAACGAGATGAGGATGGTAGGGGGAGGGGGCGGGGGAAGGACGAAAAAAGCCTGGACGAAGCTTGGGGTTGACAGTAAAGTTACTCCGACGTCTGAAACGTTCTATGACCCGCGTAGAATACGCGCGAGCGACAATTTCCACGGTATCGTCGACGATTTTTCATGGGAGCCCTTTGAATTCTCAATGACGGGAAGCACCGGAACGTGAGGGAATCTAAAGGAATACAGGAACGAGGGCTTGTAGAATCGAAGAGACACGTGAGCAGCAGAATATAATAATAAGATAAAGGGGAAGAAAAAGGGTGGAGATTAAGAAAATCGTCGAGGGAAAATCGACGTTCGGGCGTATTCCGAAAATTTGATTTCCAAGGTAGAGAAAGCAAGGACATAGACTGACTAGAATACGGAGAGAAACAAAGCTTGCAAAAAAATCGACGAAGAATATGACGGACAGAATGCGATAATAAAATAAAGCAAAGAACAGAGAATTTGGTTTCCAAGGTGGAAAACGAATGACGAACACAGATAAGAAAAGAATGTGGGAGAACGAGTGCTCTCATTGCGAACTGGTATCGAGCACGAAATGAGAAGGGGACACCGACGATATGGGGTTCCGGAACGGGAACTTTATTAAAACGCGTTTCTTTTCCCGCACTGAAGTGGGTACACCAAGGCCTGTTCGCCGGTGCAAGCGTCACGGGTAAAGTCCAAAGGATTAGCCGGATACGGATCCAGGTTGTAGCAATGATAGTTCCGCGGCTGTGCTCGTGTACGCTACCGTGAAACCTATGTAAATTGTCTCTCCCAAGCCCGCATTAACGGATTTAAAAGCGATATAAACGCTTCGCGTTCGAGTTTCGATCCACGACACGGCCTCGGGCTCGCCATCGTTCAACTTAGATCGCGCGCGGGATTTTCCACTGAAATGTGACCACGGATGGGCAGTGTTCGATGTATCGAAATAAAATAACGCAGGACGGTCGCATTCGTCACTTAAACAACTAAACATCTACGCGCGTACTGGGACCAGCTGTCCGCGTCCATGGATCTCGGTATAGCGAAGGATTTCGCGTGTTAATAAGCATTCGAGCGACTGGTGCATGCAGCAATGTGCCGTTACAGATTCCACGGCATTAATGGAACGGCCTGTATCAAGATTTTCCAATCCCGAGGCCTACTTGGTCGACCTAATTGTGCGCTAATAATAGTTAATCGCAACAGGCCCACCGCAATTTACATATGCAGATACAAAACATGAAGCTGTACGCTGACCGCGTCGCCGGAGAGTGTTTCACTGCCACTTTTCCAACTGCTTGCGGATCGAATAATCCTGCTGGAATTCGTTCATGATCCAGAACACCCCTGTTATCCGCGAGAGCCATTGCCATTAGGCTATTGGAGCAATCGGCAATAGTGAACGGGGTTAGCGTTCACCGATTAATAGTACAAAGTGCTCGCAATCGGCCGCTCTCATTAACGCGGTGAGTATCTGATAGGGGAGAAGCGTGGCATCGTGAACAAGATGATTAAGGGTAGCGTGATCGAGACGAACGGAAGTGTGCATCCAGCGCGGAAGAGGCATCCTTGGTTTGTGTGTTTTAAGGCGAACGGAATTGGAGGGCCATAACGACGTGCCCGAAACTCTGTTGACCTCACCGACGCTCTAGACAGAAATCGGATTATTCGTGTTTACCTGGGGACCTTTAACCGGCGGAGCCATTCTCGTTGAGCGTGGCCGGTTATTCCAAGATGAGGTGTGCTCGATGGAGAGATCGGAAACTATGCGGTGAACCGCGCGAGACGGGAACAGGACGGGCCTTGGTAATTTGATTAATTCGAACTAATTGAATTAATTAGGATTTGTCCGACATCCGTTCTGCGCCGGGTAGACGTCAAAGGGCTCGAGTGTCTACACAATGCTGACGATGTTCGCTCCTCTTCCGTTGGCCCGTGAGACACGGCGCACAGCAAAAATCGTGATGCTGCTTCTCGTCGGCGCACGGATCAGCCCCGGTTTCACCTGTTCCGAGCAATACTTTTAACGTTATCTAGTGATAAATGCACTGTCAGCCGCACTTTCTAGGAAGAGAACGAAGATGGTATCTCCGAAACCTGGTAATTTGGACCGAGCACTTGAAATACTTGAATTTCGATATTTGAATCTATGTAAATGCGTACGTATTTGCAAATTTTATGACTTCGATGCGCAACAGCTCACAGCAGGCGACGTGCACGGGACGCGAATTCGCGAAACTTTATTTCAGTTTCGCGTTAATTCATGTGCACGAAGTTAACAGTCATATGATTTGTCAACTAACCGGGGCTAGGACGAAAGCATGTATTCCGCAGGCAGTTCCACGTTTTTAGCTGCTTTCAGAAATGCCACAGTGGCAGCAGCGGGACGCTCGTTCGTGAATTGTAACGAATTTATTGTAACTCGCGAGAATTTAATAATTCATTAAATCGCGGGGACCGAACAAAACGGGGTAATAGACTTTTCGTGCACGATTCGCGGGCGCTCTTTAAATTTCGTCCCCGTCAATCGTCTACGTTCAACCGATTAATTCGCGTTGATCCCATCATTTTCTTCTTCGCTCGAAATCGTCCGACCGATCTACGCAGGATCGTTCCGACGTTGTAATTGGTTCGACATCGACACTCGTAGCAGACGAGTCGGGGCGTGTCGCTACAATTCCAGGGTTAATTTTCCATCGATAAGCGAGAGAGGCCCGGGACTGGGCACGGAAATTTGACTTCAGGAGCGGCGCCAGCAGCTACGAATTAATGGTATCGATAAATTCGTAAATTGTAATCCGCTCCGGTCTCTGAACGCGCGTTGCCTTTCATTACACCGCCCGCGACGCTTGATTAACCGGTCTTAATAGCCACGCAAATATCTGCGGATTCGTGACCAACAATTTCCCTTGCAACGTGCACGTGCCCCCCCTGTACTCTTCATGTTTATGGGGGAACGTTTATTGCAGCGCCAGGCTCCTAACGACGTGTACCGAATTATTCAGCGAAATTATATCTCTTTAACTGCATCTACTGTATGTCGAATTTCTGAAGAAGCTGTTTCGTACAGAATCCCGTTCGCAATTGCTGCGCACACGTAACGTAGATCGAGCAAGCAATTGCCCTATTTTAATCGCGAACGTAATCCTCTGCTTTCAAGTTGAACTTGCTAAGGTATTAATTAATGGAAGAAATGATAGAAGCGCCAGCAGAATTTATACAATTTTCTACAAAAGTAGAGTAGATGCAGTTGGCCATTTGTGTTTTCTGTCTGATAAATTAAGTATCCTGGATTGTTTAATTTTAATAAACGAAGCAGCTTGGATGTAGAGTCACGTTGACAACATTGCCCGTCGCTTTCCTTACTTTATCTAATGGTTTCGTAGTACAGAAATCCTACCAAATTCGCGCAGTTATCATCAAAGTTATTAATTCTCACGATCTATGCGCAACATCCCGCAGAACGTGATCGTCATCGTGTATCGATCGGTGTCCCCAAAACGCGTCACGATCCAACACGCTCAGCAGGCAATGCCGAGGGCGGATGGGAAAGGATGCGACGCGTGTCAGCTGTGAGCGCGAAGAAGTTTGCGAATGCTTGGCGAAGTTTAACCTCGATCACTTGTTTCACGGTGTTACCGCTGCTACACACGTTCACCCATCCGGACAAGCTTTCGTTCTATCTCACCGAGATGCTCCGCCGCGCCTTCGATTATTTGTCCCGTTCCCGCGTTTAGCCGGAGGCGGCTCCTCTCCGACATCGTACGCGTTGGTTCCAGAGCGAAGCGGCGGCCGGGTAGCCGCGTTTCCATCCGACGAAGTGGATCGACCCTCGTCTCATCGCGGTTTATAGTTAACAATTCCGCTTCCGACTGTATTTACATACGGACTTACATGTGCTCGACGCCTAGCGGAAACTCCATCCACACCGTACATCCCCTTTCGCTTGGTTAAACCGGGATGAGGTCTCTCGCCCCCCGCGGAGAAACAACGGAGGTCTCGATACTCGCCGCGGAGGAGGTCCATACTGGGATTAAGCGGCTAGCTACGGGCGATCCGGGAAAATTGCATCGGTCCGCTTCATTCGGAAAAAATTGTTTTCGCAGAGGTTTGATCGCGTAAGCGCGGGGAATTTTAAATGAAACCCGGAGAACCCTCTCGCCGTGGTTACATAGCCGTTGCATTCGCGCGAATGTAATTTCACTTCAGGCTACGAGGAACGCGCCGCGCTGGATGATATTTAATGGAACCAGCCGCGGAATATTTACTTTTTTTTCCCACGGTAACAACCGCCTTTGTGCAGCAAGGCTGATATAGAAAAAAAAAATCCTCCGGCGAAAGAGATCGACACGGAGAAGCCAATTATTCTCGAGTGGCTCGACGAGAACACGCGTCGCACCGTCGACCCGTCGCGGTTCGCTCGTTTTTCGTGTGTGCCCACCGCCTGATGAAAAATGCACGAAGACCCAGCCGACACTTGACCGATACTTTCATCTCGTTGGCCTTGCGGACGACGCGGCCGGTGTCTCTCGTTCACCCGTGCCAACGAATCGATTCCTCGTTTCACGCGACACGGGGCATTGTCTTCGCTCACCCGGAATGTTTACCCTACTTTGAGGGGTTGGCCGGCAATCAGGAATCGATCACGAGCGAAAACAACCGTGCGGCTCGAAAGGGAATTTCGCGTAGAACGTTTCGGTGCTCCCGTCTCTCTAAATATAATAGCCACACAAACGCCGCGGGAGGGTGAGACGCTCTATATTGATTATCTTTTCCAGGCGTCATTGTTACGAAAATATCACGGACATGAATTTGTAGCTTCTTCCTGGCTCTGTAGGGCGGGCGGTATCGTTTTCGCGCTGCTTCCAGCGGAAGTCGGACAATCGAACGCGTTATCGAGGGGGATGGAAATCTTGATAAACAACCCGACCTCCCGAATCATTCGTTTTGACGCGACCGTGGGGCGAGATCGGAGCAACGTTGAAATGAACTTTCCCCTCCACTTTTCCCTCGTTTGTCAAAGAGGGGCGATCGGCAGGTCTGTTTACGCAGGAAGCACGACGAAGCGTTGCGTAATTACGGCTACCCCTAGCACTAAATGGAAAAAGTGTCCAAGGTAAATACAAGGGAAGAGGAACGTAATGTATACTCGCCGAAGCACGCGATCCATAATTATCATGTAGCTGAAACCGAATGTGATTTATATCGGTCAATTTACGTAGCTCGTCACGATCGAAATTTCGTATATTATTAATTTCGTTGTGCATGGTTCGCGTGTTTCCCACACGATCGGCGCAAAAGCTAGCTCCTCAGTGGTCTTTTAGAAGGGTAGATTCGGGAATAGACCCCGAACAGTTTTGAAGCATTTTTTTTTTCCTTGTTATGCATAAAGCTGGGCTGGATTAATCGCTTCACTAATTTGAGAGATAACGTTTTCCGACCGGAGCTGTCGCTCATGAATATTTACGGGTAATTATATAATATTACGAAACGCGTGTAAGCGTGTTCCACAGGCTCCCAGTGTGCACAGATTAAAATTTAAATGTATTTATTTTAAACCGGAAAATCCATTATTGTACGAGAACGAGGTTGATACACAAACACATGGGGTAAAAAATCGAAACAATTTTATCCGCAGCTTCGATTTCGACCGTTGCTATACCGAATATCAGTTAATCGATCCTTGACTTTCTATTTGATAAAATTTCTCGTTCAAATGCCGACCGTGTACAGCAACGGCAACGAGTATGCTGCAAAAGAAACATCTGCTAACAAATTGCCCCGCGGCCCGTGCACCACTCACGCTTGTCCAACATCAAAGAGAAGCTCGACGAGAAAAAGAACGCCGCGACGAGCCGGAGAGGGTGGTGTCGAAATGAAGTTCGGCAAACAAACCCCGTACAAAACGGTGTGTATGCAGCGAGCAAAGACACGTGCGCGTCAGACGCGGAGCGGCGCGGTGTAATTGACTCCCTCGGTGCAAGTTCCATCCGATTCGTAGAGGAGAGCGGAAGCGTATCGAATCGCTGGAGCATCCAAAGTCAGTGATTTATATCGCCTGGCCCGTTGCTACGTTCTAAGAGGATAAGCGCTAATTAAATGGAAGGTAATTAACGAGACAGCCTGACCGAGCGGACGGCTAATTAAACCGGGGAAGTTCGCATATTGCTGGCTACGAACGATTCGGAAATCGCTCATAGATCTAAGGAGACTCGCGCCTGTCCGTCATTCTCGGAGCACCACTTTTGGAACCGATGTTACGCAAACACCTGTGGTCGATGCATTCCTTCTGTAAACTCTAATCAATTTTGGCTACTATTCAGGCGAGTGATTACAAAGTTTGTTGGCAACTTTAAACGTATCCTATCGTGATTCCGATGGAATGGCGAGTGGTACATTGCGAAGTTGTCCTAGCGTAACTCGAAGGACAGAGGAAAAAGACGATCCAAGAAGATCCGAGCGTGGATTTCAGGCTGGGACCGGGATCTGTCCAATACGAGATGCACCGAGGGCGTAAAGAGGAAAAGCGGAACGCGCTTCTTTAATTCTGTTCGCGAAGATTGTAACGAGCAGTGGTAAAGAATTTTCCAAAAAACAGGAGAAACGGGGCGATACTGGGGTATTATTATTATTCGCCCCTCCGAGTTTCTCTTAAACGCTCGAGTGCGAAGAAGTCGAGGCGCTGGCGAGCCGCGAGAAGTAAACGTTTTTGTTGAAATAATTACATTCTAGAAACAGGCACACTCCGCTGGAGCTGGGAGGACGCTTCAGGCGCAACGAGAACGTCGCCAAATGAGAAAGAGTTGCGAAAATCTTGGTCGCAGCCTTCATCGCGGCGCGAACGCGTGCACGTGCTTTTGTGACAGCGCGCGCGTACGTTCGTTTACATAATTATGCGACGCCGTGTGTTGAAAGTCCGCTGTTCCCGAGCTACGCTCGTCGCGCTTACCAATAACATTTCCAGGGGGTGAAACGAACGCGTGATGAGAAATCGGAGCTTCAAAGATGCAGGACCTCTTACTTGAAAGATCATTCCCGATACGACTCTTAGATGCGCGATAATTGCGAAGCTTGTTAACGCTCCTCCGCGCCGCTGCACCATTGGGCGGATTTTTCTAAGCGGAATAACGAGGCGCGGAGGCTATCGCGTAGCGGCTAACGTCGTGAAAAGCGGCGAAGCAGTTGATCCCGTTCGGAATTCCGATGGAGGAGGAGGAAATTGTCACGCGGTCGCTTCGCACGGGCGATCCGGCATCATCGTCGGCGAGCGGAAACGAGAGACCGCGGAAAGTGAAACGGGGAGCAGCAATCCTGAGGACCAAAGGCGAAGCAGTGCAGTGACGCGTTTCAACGGAACCGCGTGACCCGCGAATGGGATAAATAACGGATAGCAGAAGAAACGGAGCGGAATCGGAGGATGGAAAACGAGGAGGATTCGATGGGAGGAGGCGGCCAGCCCCGTGGACCTCGTAGCCAGAGTCAGAAAAGCGAAAGCAATTAAGATAGTTACTTGGTTATGAGACAAAAAGGTCGAGCAGAACGAGGGTAGGAAGGTAATTACCGTGGTAACGGCTTGCCGCGACTGTATCCCGCGGAGCGTGCCGGCTTCTCGGGAAATTAGTGCTGGAAAAATTCATGCCCGCGGAAGATTTGCGTAAATTAATTTACGCCGCCGAGTCGTCGGTAGCCTGCACGGGGGAAACGGGATCAAATTTCATTTCTAGCCGGGGATGCACTCGCTCCAAGAGTCCGGGTTACTTTCGTTTCAGCGGGGAAAGATGGTCGGCAGTATCGCGGGAAACTCGAGGCCGCCAATTTGTTGGCGAGAAATTTTCAGTCGTCCTCATTGTGGTAGCAACGTGTGTCGAAAAGACAGGTGCGTCAGTCAGCGAAGTTCGATCAACTTGTTAGACTGTGCAGGCTATCAGTCGGAGGAAGTTCGATGTCAGGTACGTCGATCTAATTAGAGGAAACCCGGATTAATCGTAACGACAGCACGGAAGGATACACGAAACTGTCACTCCTTTCTTTTTTTCGCACCGTTCCGCAACCAGAGGCTGTTCCTTTTTGTCCCTCGCTCGCCGTTTCTCGCTTGATCTCCCGGCAAGCCTCCGCTATACCTCGCTGGCGCAGCGTCCGTACTTTTCTATTTATTTGCATTTGGCCGGAAAGTCGGTTAAATGCCGTGATCTATATCCTGTCAGGAAGTAGAATGCAGTGGTCCGTGAACGAGAAACGACAGAGAGATCGCGCCTGGAACGCTCTCTCCGCTCCCGACTTCGTTAGCTGGTGAACGCGCGAGAGATGGAACACTCTCCGGTTATTCTTGTTCATTTTGTTTTTCCTTTTTTTTTCTTATCAAGGATATTGCATCGAATATACCTGCAACATTATTCAGAGCGCGCTCGTGACTCTGCAAAGAGCGTTACATGCACCGAGCAACGTACGCGGCATTTTTGAAATAATTATTTTAATTGCGTTTAATTACGTCAACCACTCGAGTGGCGGAATCTCAGTTACCTTACTCGCGCCTCGCTCTTTGGCCTCTTGAAATCTCAGAGCAGCGCGAAGACTCGTGGCCTAAAAGTGCCAGTTTCAACTATTCAATTAAAACCAGCGACCTTGTTAAGAAGCTGACGTTCCCCTGATGTGCCTTTGCATAATCCCGTATCTCCGCGAGATTATACGAATTAACCGTGGTCCGGTAGCGGCGTGGCGGTTCGTTTCAAGGATGAGGTCTGATTGTTCGGTGCGGATCACGTCCAGAGAATGAAACAAAGAGCACGAATCCGTAATCGCGGATAGCGGAAAGAAAAATCTTCAACCTGTAGTCTCATCTTTTCGCTCTTTGTTCTTTTCAATTTTTGGTACACTCGGTTGGGTACTAATATCCCTCTAACTTGAACAGGAACGAATACGATACTCGCCAACTGCAATGTTAATGCAATGAAACTTAACCGATTGCTAAATGACTACCAGTGACTTTCCCTTCTCTCTGATTAGCAGTGTAAACGATAAACGGCGCCACGTGAAAAACAAAACACGTGTAAATACTTCCAGCTACCTAAAAAAGCATTTCCAATTTTCCCGCACATTCCCAAGGAAATTCAGGTCAGCTTTTCGACAAAGCCGATTTGCAAACTAACAAGTGCCGCTGAAGGTAGGATCGCGCGAAGCAGGGGCGATGAATACCACAAGCCAGACTCTAGCCCGGGTCGCAGGACAAGCCGATGGTTGTAGCGTGTATTTCTCTGTTCTTTTTGTCGCACAGAGGGGATGTCTAATAACGTGGCGTCGCGTCGGTGTCACGAGAAACTGGCGCGCGAACGCTTTACGGGGCGCGCTTCCGACGAAAGTTCAAAGAGTAACGAGCCGCGTTAACGTTCTCCTCGCTTGCGGGCCGAGTTCATAAAGACGTGACGGTTCTTTGACGTGGCTGGAGTATCGCGTGTGGAATCCCCATTCCCGGTCGGCGTCGAACGATCGAGGATCAAGTCGCACGGACGGATGGCTCTGTTTCCCCGCGTCAGACAAGTCCGTCCACCGCGTCGGAAAGACGACAGCGGTGGCGGCGCGTGTTATCAACTGCCGCGTCGGCGTGGAAACTTTTTACATTATGTTAAGTTGCGCGCGAAATGGCCTCTCCCACGGCTGTGAGGTAGACGTGGCCGACGGAAAGTTTGCGCTCGCCTTGCCCTCTTCGAACGTTGTGATCCCCTGAAAAGAAGAAGCTGCTCCTTGTTTATCCTCCGTGCTCCACGAACCGATCCCGTCTCCTTCGAGCCTCTCCCTCTCTATTTTAGCGAGTAAAATATACGTATATCTTGCGGATAAGGCACTCGACTTTTCCCGATAATGGGAGCGCAGTTTCGATCTACTTGAATCGTTTAACGTGTGTATGTATTACCTTCTACCGTGCGCTGGCTTTCGCGATCGTTCGAACCGTTCTCGATTAAGGGAACGTTACTCGACACAGCCCCTGTGAGTTTCAGCCGTTTCGTTCGCCATCCGTGCCGCACCGTGCCGAGGAAATCTCTTTACGCGTCATAATTTAGTTTGTAGTAAACAGGGAAGTTCGGTGCGAACTCGGTGCTAGCCCCTTTGGAAGAAGGATAGCGGTCCTCACGTTGTATGTAGGTTTGCGGGAGGAAAAGTCGTTGGCCTTTAAAGACATTTTGTCCCTTCTGCATAAAAATTGTACTAGAGCTTTTATTATTGAGAAAGCTAACAGATGGAAGATCGTTACTGTTGGCTATTTCGAACAGACGAACCGAACCGCCTTTTCGAGCCATTAAAAGTTAATTTCTCTAGGAAAGCTTTCGAGGCACTAGCTAGAGATAAAAATATCCTAGACAATCGGGAGGAACTCGCCTCCGCTTCGATCGGCCATCGTAAAAGTCCTAAATCAAGCGGAAAATATCGATCTGCTGCCTTCATCTTCCACGAACACCTCTTCGCAAGGAATCGGTCGTAATACATGGAATTCTGCTCGCCGGTTGCAATACACCCCGCGCCTTTTACGAGCACCCCCGCATGCCCGAGCGTCTCGGAGCGCGAGCCAATACCCTTATCGTGCGCTGCTGCGTGCACCGGTTTATCCCGAATCCTCTCCTGCAGCTCTTGTCGTGTCGTTGCTTCTTCGAACAGCTGCCGGCTACGCGAAACCCGGCATCGTTCTTCCAATGCACGTTCTCATGGCTTCCGTCGAATCGACGAAAACCCAAATCGCCTGAAGACGGAAGCTCGCTACGAAGGGCGTAGGAGGGAGAACGCGGTTGGACCGTTTAACCTGAACGCGAATCGAGCTGCAAAATGCTAGTGTAAATCGTAGATATTTCAAAGACTGATTTCGAAATTCAGGGATATTGTGAGAGGGGAATTGAGTCGTCCCTATTTTTTTTTCTTTTTTTTTACTAAACAGTCGTTTATAGGCCGTTTCGATTAAATATCTAAGAATACATAGTTAAGGGAACTGGGGCGTTCTGTATTTTATTAAAAAGAAACAAATCAAGTCGCTCGTCGAAGACCAATTTCATTTCCAATATTTAATTCTGCAGGAGTAACGAGGCGGGAAAAATATGATGGATGTTCTTGCGGCTATTTCAGTAGTTTCGCAATTAGTAGACGCAGCAAGCTGATGAGCACAGCGAAGTTCTAATGCAGGCGATGAAATTACGGCAAGGTCCCGGGGTAATTTCCATCGTAACTTCCGGCCAGAACTGCGGCGTCGATGCAGAATGTCGGATGATCAAAGTTGAACGCCGTAGAAGCGTAATAGGTGGCCGCTGATCGATGCGGCGGTGGCGAAAATCGGTCCGCTTCGAAAGAGTATCGGACCGACGCGCGCTACCGCCACCGATGTATGGGATAAGACGGGGATAGGGATGAACGTAGAGAACAACGGGGAACAAGGGTGCGATAGCGGGACGGAGAATCGACGGGGACGAAGTTGCACTTGATACGCGTATGAATACCTTCCCCGTGAACCGAATGCTCGCGTACAGAGCGCGCGCGCCGAGTTGATCAGAGATTGGAGATGGAATCGGTTCGTGAATCGCGTCGCAACGACCTTCCGAGGTTTCGAGGAACGGGATCTCGCGATCGAACCAATTCCGTCGGTCAAACCGGTGCCACTCTCGTTTAACCTCTTCGTTCGTTCTTCGTCCCCCGTTTTATTTTTTTTTTTCATTCACGGGAAACCGCTGATCGATCCAACGGAGCCGCGACACTTCGAAGTCCCAGCGTCCGCGAAAGAGGAAAACGAGAAAGGTCACACGGGAGTTTCGTCCCCGGCGAACGGATGGAAAAAAGATCTACGGTATTGAACAAGGTATCGAGACGGTTATAGGCGAGCGAAAGAATTTTAATAAAGGGATAACTTGTCGCGTCGTTCTAAAATGCACGGACTGAAACTTTCGAAATATGAACAGCGTCCATCGAATTCCGTTCGTCGCTGGTTTCTCGGTGGAATCCGGACGAACGGCACCGGAGGAACTTCGAAAGGATATAGCAGACGGTCGCCTCGCCTTAATTATGATTGTTAACGAAAGTATGCTCGAGTTAGATAAACGATTGTCAAGAATCGAGACTATTCCTTAATCCGTGACTTTTTAGTTACCTGATATTCAATTTTAATTGATTCGTTGATATATCCTTTGATCGGAATATAGATGCCGAAGAAATCGAGACGAAGCATCGTTTCTTAGACACACGATTATCGTCAATATTGAATTCCTTTAATGGATTTCCTGTGCTTTTATTCCTGCACCAGGAGAGGGAACATTCCCGTCACAGAATAGACTTAGCTCTTCATGCTGTCGAGGATCATCAGTTTGAATGCATTACTCCTGTCGTAAATTAAAATCGTGTCCCCTTTGTCCCGTGGACCCCGGCGAGTTCTACGAACGGGTTCGATAGTTAAGCGTCGGGAAGAACTATCCGAAAACAGGGAGCCGTAGAACTAATTGGACTCTTTGCCCGGGAGTTTGACTCGAAATTGCTCCGTAACGCGGGGGACACCGAGCGGAAGCGCGCTTTGCGCTCCCCGCCGTTTCAAGAAACTGCAGTCGCCGCCATTTGATCCGTCTCGCTGCATTTAATCTGCTCGAATGTCGCTGGTTACGCGATCGGTGTGTTCTAACGAACGGACGGCAAATTGTTTGGAAGGGAAAATTTGCTAAACGTTTCTCTCCTCGAGAGGCGGTGATCCGGCGGTGAGCGTGGCGTAGTACCGACGCAATGCTTTCGGGGGATATACAGTTGTCGATATCGCGAAACGGTTCGACGTCGAAACGAAACGGCCGAACGGCGGTAAGAGTGTGCGCAGAATGAAAAGCGTGTGAATCTAGCTCGTTTCATCTGGCCCTGGGCGAAATGGTCCTGACGCGGGGCTGATCGTGCAGATCTCCGGTGTCCACGGACAGTGGCAGGTTTCTTTTTTTTTATTCGCGCGATAACGGCCGCGACGTGACGGATGTAACGACGTATGACCGGTCTCCCTCTCTCTCTGTTTACAGATTCCATGGTGCGAGAGATCATCGTCGAGGCCGGGCAGAACGTGACGCTGAATTGTCCGGGGGTGACGGAGAATTCGATGATACTGACGCTGGAATGGCAGGCGGACGGCATGCAGCTAATAGAGTACAGCAGCAACACCATCACCGTGTGGAACCATCAGAACAGGGTGTCGCTGTCGCCGAGGAACTACGCTCTCCAGTTCCATCCCGTGACGGCGCAGGACACCGCCGAGTACACTTGCTTGGTGAACAGCCGTGGCAGGCCGGAGGCTGTCATCAGGTTGATAGTTCACGGTGAGAGCGTTTCTATACTCCTTTTTACCGCTTCTTTACGGCTCGAGCCCCGTTTCGTGGAGATTTACATCCGTAAACGGCTGCCGTGCGTCGAATTAAACGCGGGAGCGAGGCTCAGAGTAAATATCGTGGGACGTTATCGCGACCGAAACAAAACGCCCTCCCATATCGACGCGGAAAATTAAGCCAATTCGAATTGAAATTATCGACGATCGGGTGAATGCGGGAGTCATAAAAATAATCGCGGCAAATCCCGTGATATCCGCTCGACGCGGGATTGCCCTTTCTCGCGCGAGTGAATTAAAAATTAACCCCGCTCCCTCGTTCACCGTCCCTTGGCTCGTCGCCAGCGTGCCAAACAGGTCAGGTGTGTCTGCGTTTTTAACCTTGCCACTTCATCATTCTTTCGCGATCCCTTGAATAACACCGTGTTCTCGGCGTGTCCGAACGAATCGAGCGTGAATTTCCGCTCGTTTGCGCGCTTAAAGTATTCACCGTGCGGAAATTGGCGTGTCTTATTTCAAACGTAACTAATGAGGGCGACTTTCGAGTCTTCCCGACTGCACACGCGGTGACCGAGACCCCGGCGACCTCGATCCCTTGTTGCTTCGAGGATATTGGACAAAGTTGCGAGCGCCGGCACTGCGCTAAATTTCCGGCGTGACGTCCAGGCGATTTGCATCGCCGCTCGGATAGTCGGCGAAAAAACTCCAGCGAACGCCGTCGGAATTGTACAGCGATCGGTTCGAGGGCGTTGAATTTCTGGCAGTTACAGCCGAGTCGTGACGAGGACGAGCGCGATAAATCGTCCCGTCCCTAAAAAGAGGACAGCAAGCGGTTGTCCTGCCGGGCAATTCCTTTTTTTTTCCACACCCCCGCCTCTACCAGCACAGTCTCGCGCGCTCCCAACTTTCGAATGCGTTTCTTCTGTTCACCGTGTTGTTAAAAATGGAGAAAACTTTTCCGGTGCACTTACGTCGCTTTTAGCCGGTAGCTGTGCACAGACGGAGCCCCGGGACCGCTGGGAATTCGTTACAAGTTGCGCGTCGACCGTTTCTTGCTTTGAGCCTTGGTCGAAGGAGAAAGAAAGAATGTCGTCTCCCTCTCCTGGCGAACGAAATATCTCGCGAGGGTTAACGCTGAACGTTTTCGTTGCCTCCTCGCGTTGTTCAGCTGGGAAATTAATCGATCCCTTTCGCCGAACCGGGGCGCGCGATTCTTTCGTTCGGACTTCTCGCAATTTGTGTTTATTGAACCGGTTCGTCAGAAGAGTTGCCGAGTTCACGCAAAGTTCGCAGCGAAGTTCGCGGATGCCGACAAAAAGGGACATCGACTAGGAGGAGGACGAAAGGAGCGGTAGCGCCGTAGTTCCTTCAATCCTAACTACCTCGTTGTCCGCCGACCCTCTCTAATGCTTTATTTTACAGCCGAGTTTCCCTCTGCTCGTCGCGCAGTGTTTGTTCTAAGTATTTACGGCTGATTTGAATTCGCCACGTGCTACCCGTCGCGTCAAAAGCTAACTTTTCCGAGTGTCCCATAGGCGTCGGAATCATGGGACTTCTCGTTAAAACTTCCCTCGCATAACTTGGCTCGAAGTTTCGCGCGAGCGCGCGCCCACCTTCTGTCACGGAACGAACAGAGAAAGGTTGGTGAGGAGGGGGGGGGGGGGGGGGGGGGAGAAAAAAGAGAAACCGTGGGCCCCTATCGCGTTATATCCCGGTCATTTGCATTCAATGCACGATCCGCGACTCCATTTGAATAGGAAGTTTTCCGCGACTGGCTGAAACGAACGCCTCCGAAAAAAATAAATTCAATATTTTCTCCGAGATTCCTCTTGTTCCATCCAGCACGGCGGGAAACAAACGGCACCTTCGTGCACGATATTCCAATGGTATAATTGAATATAATTGTCTTTTTAGTGGGCAGACATTTGTTTGCACGATGCAGTTAAAATATTCCATGCATAAAAGAAATCCCGGAAAGCGTATCGTTTTTCACCCTCGTCGAAGAAAAATGAATTTGCGCTTCCGCGAATAATAACTACCGATCAAACATTTTCAGCTGAGAAACGTCTGTGGTAAAGCGAGATATTATTTGCAAGCCGTTTCTCAAAGCTGCCAGAATCAATCTGATCGTAGTCGGGCCAATAAGATCAAACGCCAAAGTCTATCGCGAACAGCGGGTTAATCGTCGCCGTGGAAAGTTCACGCGTTCGACGAGGGAAAAGCGTCGATAGCCAGGCAGCGAGCATTGAGAGGAATCTTTCGTGTCCACGGGGTGCCGATTTCGAATACCCAGTCCTCGCTCTATATCGTATATTCCGCGAGGCGCGTGATCGCGACCGGAATTCCGGACACGTAGCGTTTCAGCGGTAACCAATATCAGCGCTATATCAAGCATTAAAATGAATATTTCTCCGAGCCCGCAGCGGGCGTGGTTCCGTGGCGTCCCGTTTTCCACCGAGGGAACACTACCCCCCGCCCCTCCTTCATTTCTTCGTTGAACTTCGCAAACTTACGTACACGGCGCATATTTCAGTTTGACTTTTCCATCAGGGCTGAAACCCTTAGGTTAGTTCAACGCGGTGAAATTCTCTCTGGTCTACGTGAATTTGATGAATTTTTACAAGAATCGTGACCGAATTATTTTAATTGCAGCGATAATAACTGCACCGTCGTTAGAAATATTGTACAACTATTATAAATAATTACACTTACAGTACTTAAATGACGATGCTCTCTCTCTCTCTCTCTCTCTCTCTCTCTCTCTCTCTCTCTCTCTTTCTCTCTCTCTATTGCTGAACAAATATGTCGACTACGTTCCCCTCTTTGCTTTCGTGCGTCTTTGATCTAAAAAACGAACCGAGCTGAAACGTGTGGAAGGATAGTGTAACGAAAGGGAGAGGCTTCGTGCCCTTCAGCGTTCGGAATCTTTGAGGGCGGTTGTACTCGGACGAACGTTTGGACCGTCTCAAAGTTTCAGCGCCTTTAAGCGCGACATAAAAGCTCTCACAAAACGGGACGGTTCCCTATGATTTTTCAAGCGGATTTTCTGGAAGTCGAATCAAGTTCGCCAACGAGATGCTGCGCCAGGCAAACGCGATTTCCAAGCTTTGAAATTCGCCGCGACGCGTTTCTGACGCGTCTGTCCCCATTTTCGGTCTCGCCAATGTAACATCTTAGCATGTTCCGTTCGTTTTTTTTTACCTCCCGCCAGTCGGTCAGATTTCCATCGGCAATATAAATTGTTGGAAAACGAGCAGACATCGAACGATCCAACGGGGTGCTTGAAATTCATATTGTCTTGACGAATCGTAGACACTTGTAGCTTTACTGTCCCCTCGCGAATGCGCGATTTATTGATTTTCGTGTTTACGCTTACTGACGCCTAAACATTCAATTTTCGTGTCTCATTTACGTCTCGGTGGAATTGTCTCGTTCGGAGATTGCTAGAATCTCTCACTAGTTTATTAATTATTATCAAACCGATTAATTATCCGAGGGCAAACACGATTGTAACTTGAAAACAAGTACTCTGGCTTGCAACTCGCAGAAATCTGAAAGCTCTATTCATGATATCGAAAGCACGGAACATCTCTTGAACTTGGAGGTTCGTTTGCCGCGAAAATGAACGACGGGGTAGGTTGCGTATGGGATGGAATATTGAAAGGGAAGATAGAACGAGCGAAGGAAGTAGAGGAACAAAGGCGCTCGGCTGCTCAATAACGATCGTCCCTTTTATTACAGTACCTCACACGAGCTGTACCTTTGTTTTCCACGTTTCTCCCCCTTTTTATCTCCCCCGAATGGCACCCCGCGCCTCTTTATCGGCGCGCGGAACCCAACGGAGATAACTACGTTTCCAGGGAAATGGTTCGGTCGGATGTGGTCCTGGTGCGCGAACAGCCCGCATCGCCGAAGAAAGGAGCCGCCCGATCGAATATGGAAAGGGCTTCTAGGCCGTTCCGGCGAACCTTCAAAGGGCCAACGTTGAAATTCAATAGATGTTTTCGCCTTTTGGTCGGTGCTCGTGCGACGCGTATGGGGGTGAAAAGCGCTCGAGAAGATCTATAGAGGGCATGGGGATGTTCACCTAATTTCTTTGTACTTGCCGGAGCTTTGGTAGAGACAAGTGAAACGCAACTGTTATCGCGCGTCATCGGATGACATCCAAGCGCAGCGAAACATTGCCAGGTCGGAGCTTTCTCAGCTGAACAATCTCGACTCGGTAGCAGTTTAAAGTTCTACCCCGAAGGGCTCCTCGAACGCGCAATTACAAGAGAGACAACTGCAGCGGGTACCTAACTGCCGAGCGAACGCACAAACGCACCCCTGTTTCCTCTATATTTATCGCTTTTTACAAGGCCGCGTGCGCGCGACCCGATTCGGTGCACTTTGTTTCTACGTTTATGGCTCCCAACAGCGGCGGCAGCAATGCGCGACAATGGGGGAAAAACACTGGTCACCGACGAGCAAGGAGCGCATTGTTGCCCACTGCGGACCGGTGTCGCGGTTTCAAATTCTAGCCCCTTTGTTTCTTTGCGCCGCGGCTCTTGTGTTACTTTCCTGCTTTCCGTTTTGCACGACGATGGGAATTCCGTGAAATGAATCGAAACGCCGCTACCGATTTATGCTTGCTTTGATCATAAATCACGTCGGTTCGAGGATCGAAGGAAGAAAAGCGGCTTCGAGAGTTAAGCGAATCTCGGTGTTTTATTTGCTTCTAGCGCGCTCTGAAATATCTGTTTCGACGATCCATGTATCGAGGATTCATTAACCGTACAGTGCAATCGCTCGTTGTCTCTTTGACACGGTAATGCCGCGCGAGCTCGGATCGACGGGTGAGACCGGGAAAGAAGGTAGATTCGCGGGCATCCATTCTTCCCGCGAGCTCGTGGCGGACGCGGACAAAGCAGACCGGAATTATCATGCCGTTGGTTTACTGCATCGGAATTCGTTCTGTTCAGCGAGCCGCGCTGTGAATAGGCGACAGTCGTTTAACAGCGCGTCGAGTTTTTTTTCGACTAGCGGCGAAATCGTTTCATTCATATGCATGACGGGCCGCGGCTAGAGTATAAGGAAGAAACATCGCGAAATCTCGGTAGCGCGTAACGAGCCGCGATTATTCTTCGAATAAAAAGCAGCCGCGGAGACGCGGCTTGAATTTTTGCATGCCAAACGCGGCCACGGTGTTGTTTGGCCACGATTCGTCACCCTAGGAAAATGGATACGGACCGTTTGATTCTCCGGGTGCGGTAACGTTCGAACGGATGCAAGTCAGATGAGCGCTGATTTTAATCAGTTTACCGAGCACAAGGATCATCATCGCGAAAGCGGGTCGCAAGAACGGCAACTTATTAAGCAGCTCGCTGTTGCACCTACGATCGCATCGAAGTACGTCCGATCGATGTAAAGTTCAAGCGTAAGAGGGGAACAACTTCGCGACAAGAACACTCCTCACAAGAAGTACACTCGAAGGCGCGACAGCCACGAGGTCTACGATCCCCTGTAACGCGGCAAGTTAAGGTACACCGTGTATTCGCAATGATGACTTTAAACGGCGTTAACCGTTAGGGAGTAACCAGCGTGTGCTTTTCTAAGTAACATCGTGGAGCGAGTAAAGATTTTCCCGCACATTTTTCGCGGCGCAGACATTGTAAAAGGAAACGAATTTCCTTGTAAACGGGATAACAAAGCAACAAGAACGATCCCCCCTCGCGTTGGCTGCGCGGAGTAAGTGGAACAGCTGGTCGAAAGCGAAGGAGAACGGAGAACACGGTAGTTGGGAGGGACAGCGATGGGAGGAAGACACCGTGACGAATAAGGGGGATTGCATCCATTCGCAACGGGGCAAATAAAACGTCCCTTTGTATCTAGCCGGGAAAAATCTTTCCATCGTACTCCCGCTGTTCTCGCCTATCTATGAAACCTTCCCTCCTTTCTTTCATCGACGCTGCCGTCTTCTTGGTAGCTACTGCGAGCCCCGGCCGAATCGAGTTGCACTTGACACGATTCCCAGCGAAGGAAATTGCAGGGTGTGTCCCTGTAATCAAAACGGTCCGTTCTCTGCGATCCGGTTAATGACATATACACGTGGGCATGCCTTTTAGGGGCGGTTTTATCGTTGAATTTGTCTAGTAGGGGTCATACGCGCAAGTAGACTAATCGTTTCACCGACTGCCGGAGGCTGATTTTACGGTTACGCTGTTTGGGTACCGCTTGGTCAGACATGCGTTTACGCGGAAGTATTCAACAAATTTTAACCGTGGATCCCTTGAGAAGGGAGGATGTAATTAGAGGATCTCTTTCGTTGCTCCTTCGGCTAGATCTTCTCTCGTGATTATTAACATTTGCTCTGTGAATGAAATTGAATCGACGAGGCTCATATCGAGCCGCAGCTGCATAAATAATTGAATATGCAATAGTTGCTCAATGTATTAACTGCTCTAATTCCAAAGTAGACGAACGATCCATGTCGAGTGACGTTGCGAATGTTTAAACGTGTCTCATCCAGCATCTGCATATCTACCCCGGGTTCACTGGCCGAATAATAAAATGCGTTCGCGCAGGGAACTCGGTCAGGTGATTCGTGAGACGAGTTCGAAATGGGTCGAGCCAAAAGGGAGACCGTTTCGTCGGAGCAAATAAAATTCCGCTTCCTCGAGATTACTCCGCTACTTGTCTTCCCAGCGGTATTCTCGGCTCGAAGAAACGCCCCGTCTTCGGGCCTCTTCCTCTCCCTCGCTGCCATATTTCCCCTTCGCTCGGACTATGGTGGCGAATCGAAAAGAAACTATTCAGGCGTTTCGCATTCTTTTGAGCGTTAAACGTTTCTTTCCGGGATGACGAACGCACGTTGCGCCGCAGATACTCTCGCGCAATCCTCTCGTTCGCGATTCCGCATGACCAATAGTCATCCCGTTGTACACGATCGAGGGGAGAAAAAAGTGGCGAGTCGGTTTGTTACAGCGCAGCTGCTCGCAGTCGCAACAAATCTTGCGGCCGCAGGCTTGCGGCTATCGAATTTCGGTTAATTCGAACGGCGGGAGGATCTCCCGCCGCAGACCGTAAAGATCGCCCTGAACCACTTGTAAATTTCCACCGGCACTCCGATATATCGCGCGCGTAAGCTGCGCAAGCTCCAAGAATTCTACTAGAGAAAGGTTTCATCTTGCCATTACAAAAATTCCTTTAATTTCTCTTTGCCTCTGTAAAATCTCGCATGGGCCTGTACCTTCGAGTTCTACATAGTCAATCGAGGGCTGCACGTATGCGCGCACGGACCCCACAGCCGCAATCGTGCGCTACGAATTCGTCTAGCCGGCACGGGCGAGGGAGGAAAATGGAATCGCGGAAGGGGTGGCCGGAGCTGGGTAAAGTTTCAGCATAAGTAAGAGCGGCGCTAGTCGGGAATCCCGTTTTGACTGTATAACTGTCGTCTGCAGCCACGGCAGCCGAATAAAGTTCAGGTTCAGTGAAAATTAAGCCGCTCGGCCGCTTTCATCTTGCTTATTGAGTTGACGCGAATAATAACGGCTCCCCCCGTCGTTCTATCAAACACCGACGACCTCACTTTCCCTCTTTCCTAAATGGCTTACGACTCGTTAGCGCGGAACGTTCGCGTTGCTCCTTTAATCGCGCGTTTTCTCGCCCAGCTCCGGCTTGACGAATCGTTCCGCGAGCTCGTTGAAACGTCAAGATTTCACTTGACAAGCGAACAGCTTCGCGGGAGATAAACGTCATTCCGTACCGCGACTTCTGTCGACTCGCGTTGTTCTTCTGGAGCGCGGCCAACGCATCCCTTAACTATCTTGTCATTGTATTCACGAGACGAGCTTATTATCAATCGGAAAAGTGACAATCAGGGATCTCCTTCAGCCCCGTTCTCCCGTAAAAAACTCGGGGCTGTTCGTGTCGCACGAAACTTACACCTCGCTGATCCTCGACCTTTCGCTGGGATTAAAATTAGTTTCAGTCCGCTTAGCCACCCTTAAGCCTGAATCGTCCAACTTGCAGAAGTCCCTGGCTCGATCGATGCAGCAATTAGCGAAATCACTTTACAAATAAATCATTTCCGGGAGGACGAAACTGGGTTACGGATGTTCAAAACTTTCGAGTCTCGGTAATAATTTTCTTTAATCCTTAGCTAATTACGTAGATGCGCTTTTTCAGATTCTCGTAACCTTTGAGCAAAAGTTAACCGGAGATGTTTCATTAACGTTGTTAACGTAAACAGCGAGGGGCATTGATCGTTATTAGAGATTCGCTAAAGGAAGGATAGTGGACAGTGACCCAGTTGTCGATCGCGGTTTCGCTTGGCAGTTTCTCACGAAGGCACGAAATTAAAACAGTTACGGGGCTTCCTTTGGAAGCAAGCACGGCGAGCAAATCGAATAATCAGACTCCGGAGGATAGCGACTACCGACTAGAGGGGGATCCGATACATGCAAATGAACGGACCGAACGCGAAGGAAGTGCAAGGCGAACAGGAGGTGGATTAACGGCTGACCGTTGAGCCGCGCGAATAAAAAGTAAATGCCATGAGCGAGTTGATTCGCCGACTAATCGAACGGCGTGTCGCGCTAGGGGCAGCATGCAAGTAAGCGTGTACAAGAGGAAAGCCGACAGAAACGTCCCGCAGAGACATGCCTTTCCCCTTTTCTGGTTAACCCCTTCTTCCGTCGCGTCGCACCCTTTTTAATCGAGGCATTAACCAGAAGACGACAGACAATTTATTCCGATCGATCGGCAATTAATCGGCGTCCCAGACGCGGAAACGTCGCCCCGCGTGCGAACGGCTCGCTCCTCGTCGAATGCGATCGTGTCGCTTTGCTTCATAAACCGAACATGATACCGCAAACAATCTCGAACGATCGTCGAGCATCGTTGAGCCCTTCCGTGTTCTCCGCCGTACGTACACGCGTTATTACCTGTTTGATCGACGTTCACCTGTTACTCCCTCTCGTTCGGCCACGCAACCGTACCTCCTCGGCCGGCCCGTAATAAGTCATCGGTTACGCCGCGCCGCTTCGAGCTAATCTTCTCGGTGCAATTTATAGCGGCACGTAAGCGAGTCACACCTACCGGCAGATTCATAATTTCCTCCACTGCGCTTAATACGCATCGTCGACAGCCGTACGCCTTGCAATTTACCTTCGATCGTCTACTAAACTACTGCGAAAAATTCGTCACGTATCCCCATTGTAAGGCAGCCCGAAAAGAAAGGAGAAACGCTGAAATATTTTACCATCCACTGACCTCCAACTAAAACGCAGCAGACCGGCTATGAAACGAAAGCATATCGGAAGCAGAATCGTTGAAGGTAAAGCGAGATTAGCGGAGTAATCGTCTTAGAGAAGCCGGGGCTGCTAGGTGCTCGTGGGCTGCAGACTGACACTCGATTTCGCGAGATAAGCTACGACAACTCACGTGCCCAGTCCGGTGAATAAAAGCTGGGATTTAACATGCGAGCGCTGAGCATGCCACGATACATTTATAAATGCGCCCCCTCGGACAGAGAAGCGCTCCGATTACTAAGACAATGAATCACTCGGTGAAAAATAGCGACTTCCCTCGAATAAACCGCTAATCCGTATGCCCATTCGTGGACCGCGTTAAATTTTCGGCATCGCACCGTAATGCTAAACACACAAACGCGAGGTCTCGCTTTCAATTCTAGCTGTGCCGAAGAAATGGATCGCAAACATAATTTTAACAGTGATATTTGTTGCTTTGCAATTGTTATTATTGGTCAGCGGATTTTTATGCGGATTCATATTGTTGAGAGTGCAGGCAAAGAAACAGAACTCCATTAGAATATTATTTCATCCGCTAGGTATTATAAAACGTACTATAATTTGGATATTCCACATACTTTTTCATATTAGGTGGCACTCTATGCAACTCTGCGTCTTGAAATTCTCTATAGATGCATAAAAATTCGCGATGTAGTTATTATCGTTAGCGACTATCGTGTATATTTGTACTACGTTCAACAGTTCAGAAAATGTGGTATTATTCAATCAATTAAGAGCGACGAGTTTGAAGATGAAATCTGGAATAGGAGTACAGTGAAATCTAACGATGACTGCACTAGCGCGACTCCGAGAACACTTAATTTGAAGGCAGCATCTGTTTGACTTTCAAGGATGACGTTTTGATGTCCGCAAATCTGAAGTTCTACTTCAAGTTTCGAACACGTCCTCCATCCGAGCGAAACGCCGGATAGGAACTAACTGGTAGCAATGAAATTAATCTGTCGTTTATCAAGCAAGTAAGATTTTACTACAGCGCGGTGCGAAAGTTAGTTGGCACTCAAAATCGTATGGACCGATACGATCGCTGTTAAGGATTGCGTGCTAAAGACCGAACGCAATGAAAATCTCATTAAATTCACGCGCCAATCCGTTTTCGTTTGTTTCCTTTTGTTTTGTTTTTTGCAGCGAAAATTGCTCACCGCCTGTGTAATTGAGGCGAATTTTCTAAAGGAATTGGAGAGACAATTTCTCGGTGATCCATTATTTAAGCGCTCTTCACACAGTCTAATAGACATTTGACTTCAGCTGCTTACGACGCTGTTCACTCTAAACACTTCTGAACGAATACAGCTGGATGAACGGATGCGCTACAGGAAGTCGTCGAACTAATTTCGGAAAATTACTCCCAAAGTAATTGCTGCGCTCAATTTCCCTGACATTCTACAGACGTATACGTACACGGTTTCTGCATTTACCTGAAAAGAATATTGCCGAATATAATATTGCCACGCTGACTGGTCCAAACACCAAGACAAAGTGAATCTCGTCCCGTTTGCATTTCCGTCGAAGACCAAACAGCGTCGGAACTTTTCCAGGGGATCTTTAATTGGATACTCTTTCTCCCTGTACCTAATTCCAAATGGCTCCCCGGAGTGCACGAAAGCTCGAGGTTTGAGTTACCTGCTCGATGAAACAAAAGTTAGCCTCGATGAGGTTTCGCCGCCGCCCTCGTGTTCCTCGGAGAGAAAATCTTTGGCTGAAGATGGACGCGCTTTAAAACGCTTAGGGAAGGGAGAGATAGCGTTTGTTGGACATTTCAATACAAATTCGCTTGGTATTTGCGCGCGTCCGTACATTCGCAATCGATACACCCTTGCGGGTCCTTGGTTAACTAGGAAATCGATTCAGGTGCACGAGCGCGGGTGCTTCTCCATTGACGCTTGTTCGATTTCCAAGAGACAGTTACTCAGCCCCAGCGGCTGTAATCCGAATGTAACATTGCCAGTCGTTACTTGACTCCGGCGGAAAATTTCACTTTCGAGTGAGTCAAGGTCTAAAGTGTTTGTTGGAACATTTTTTAAAGATCTGAAAGACAGCTTTTAGCTTTTAATTGTTCCCGACGATCCCCCGTCCGCAGTAGGGTTCAAGAAAAATAACCGGAGGGAAACAAGGCGTGAGCTTTAAATGGTAGGATGCGTCGCTCACGAAACCGCCGGAAGCCTTTTTGCATCGTTTTAGCAATTACCGTCTCAGTTTCAGCGGAACAACGATTAGTCTGCATTAAGGGCCCATATTACGGCCGAAACTCATGCGATGTCTGCGTTGGCATTACGAGAGGAACACCGGCGCAATGACCTCCCGGTTTCCTTTTCTGCATACCATCTTTCTCTCGCGATAGACCATCATCTTCGACGATAGTTTCGAACTCTCCATGCATCGCATATGAAATTTCCAATTGCCTCCTAGTTTCCAAAATTGCTCCCCTCGTCGACGTTAGTCTTGCTAAAAGCTCGGTATTATCCACGTGAACACGCTCGCGTGCATGATCTAACGGTGTACCGGGACAAAATCTGGACGCTCCTGCTACGTACTAAATTCCCGAGCACTGCAGATAACAGCCGCATATCCAACGATCTCTGGATCGCGAGCATCTCTTTCCGGCGAACGGGATGATTCGATGTTTCCGCGAAACTGTCGGTGTCGCGCAAAGAGGACTTTCATTTCCTTTGTGCGAGGAACGCCAACAATGGCCGTGCCACGAGCCCACACCAGGGGCTGGCACCGCCACGGCGACGCTCGCGTCCTGGCCGTTTCGCTGGGAGCTAATTGCAGATCGGCTATCGATCCAACAGCGCCGAGAGAATCCGCATACGATTCCGCCCCGATGGCCGCCGGATAGGTTACGCGATCAACCGCCGGCAAAATCCAGCTGTCCTCGAACGATCGCGAGGAGAGATCGCGACGGCCGATGCGTGTACACGAATCGATGGCATCCGGTTCGGTCGGCCGTGTCGCCCTTTGCGAATCCGCCTGTCATCGATGAAATCACCGCGAAACAGAGTCGATGACTCTCGTTTCCTTTGTGCGCGAAAGGCACCGCGAACACGCCTCCTCGTGTTGTGCTCCGTCGAAAGTGCGGCGGCGGCGGAACTCGTTGTTCGGCGAACCGGTAGCGAACAACGCACATCGGCTCGGGTGCGAACCTCGTGGGTTGTGAACGTCGTTTGCGGCATTCCCTTGGACCTGTTAACGCGAACGATTAACTCAACGGTTTGACTTGGGACGCCACGGACAGGGAATTGCTTGGCAGTTTCGTGCATCTTTATATATTTCCGATCGAGCGGTTTCCCAAATTATTTAATCTCTACCGTTCATCAAGGAATGTTCAGCTCGATCGGAATAATTCTATTTTAGAGACGTCGCCGTTACAATTCCAACCCATCCGCGCAGAGGGCACGATAACTTCCGTTGCCACGAACGCCGGACTAATTGGAGCCGACAAGTGACCAAGAGGGAACCAGGGTCAGACGTTGTCGGCGCTAGCTTCACGGTATCCGAACCGATCGCTACCAAAAGCTCTCGCAAACGGTAGTCGTAGGCTGCGCGGAGGGGTCGCGCGCGGATGGAGGACAGGGTTCAGGCGGTCGCACCGTGCTGTGGCCAGAAATGAATAATGCAACGCATCACGTCAACCAAACCGCTGCTGCGAATCTCGTCCACCGAGCGATCCCAGCTAGTCTCTCCTGCAGCTGCGACGAGCAACTTTGCTCCCTCGTCGGCCGTGCCCCGGCTGCTCGTTTTCTGCCTTCTTTTCCCCGTTCTCTCGCCATTTCCGCTCACCTCGTTCCCTTTTCGTCCCTCTTTATATCTCTCCTCGTATTATCTTCTTCCGAGTGCCGTTTCTTTTTTCGACCTGGCTTCTGCTGGTCTCGCTACGTTTCTTTCTCGCCTCCCGTACCGTTCCTTTTCCTCTTCGTACTCCACTCGCCGGAAACCTGTCTTCTTCCCCTCGTTTTTCCCCGCCGACTGCCCCATTATCTTTCAACTGCGCCTCCGATCCACGCCTTCGGACACGACGTCGGTTAATAGGTTTACGATCGGGTCGGTTATTAATGGCTGGCTCGTTACGCCGCTGCCTACCGATGAGGGGGCGGCGACGCCGATGGCCTGGCTAGCCTTTCGGAAGTTGTACGTGGGATGAAGGTTAAAAAGAAATCGCGTGGAATGGATTCGTTTGCGTATAGAGTTGCGTATGGAAACTGCGTAATAATCTGAATTGCAATGTTGAATTGTTGGTAGCGATAAAAAGAAGGTAACGCGACTGCCAGCGACAAGCGTGGTACAGAATTTATTTTCGCGATCAGTCCATTTGCGTAATCGTTCCGTGTCAGAGCCTCCCACTGATACTGCTCTGCGTTTGCCATGCAGGAATGAGAAATGCTAACTCCACGTCACGGCGCTCCCCCATCTCGGCCTAGCATCGCATCTGATTTCGAATCCAATTATTCTCCTTGCCTATGCTTCAGCTTGCTCTCACGCCAAACCTCTCGGTCTGGTTCAGCATTCTACTTTGACGACGCATCTGGGCCTCTTTTTGAGTAACAAAATTGCCAAAAGTCACTTTCAGGAGGAAACGCGATTCTTGGTTCTCGCAAATTGACTTCGATACCGATTTATCTGTCCGATTGTAGGGAAACGCGTGACAAGAGTATAAATGAGATAATTCCTCTGTAAAAGTACAAAGACCGTGCGATTTGTCACTTCTTATCTTGACAAAATACCGGACGCAGTTTCAATGTATTACACATTGAATCGCACCTTTGAGCTACCTTGAATTGGTCCTTTCCCTGTAGCACCTGACACCGTATCCATTTAACGATGAAAGCCCCAGAACGGTTTTCACTCGTTTACGAACGATTCCGTAAGAAGCCGCGAATACCTGCAAGCCCGCAGTTCGACACGGCATTCCATACACTTTGTCATTTATGTTCCGCGCGTGGTGCACGCTCAATTGAACGTTCACGAGCGTCGATGGGAAGGCTCATCGTGGCGCACTTGTACTTACCAAGTTGTCTCTCAATACGAAGAGTAACCGTAACTGCTTCGAATAACTCGCGTGTCAAGCAAGTATGGCAGCGGGGCTGAAAGGCGATTTCACACCTCGGCTCGTGGCACTCTCCTAAATTGCGGCGCATTCACGCGCGAGGAAAGCAGCCTGTAACGAGGATGGAACGCTTCCGCCGCGGCGAGCAAATATTGTTTCTCGACGAATCTCACCAGACGTCGGCTTCTTAATTATCGCGGAATGGCCTTTCAACGCGTGGAAATGAGGAAAAAAACGGGCCAAGGATTCCCTTCGGATAAATTGCACGAAGAGATCGAGCTTCGAAAGGAAATTAACGCGTTCGCAACGGTCAATACCATTTTCAGCGAGAGACCCGCCGGTCCTCCTACGTGAAACGTTTGGTCACGTTCTCGGTGGAGGCTGGAGACGAATGAATGAGGAAAGATATAAAAAGGAAGGGACCCGTGGTAACGCCGAGTGTTTCCTCGAGAGCATATAATTTCTTAAAAAGCCGAAGACGAATCTTGCTCTTCGGCCGTGTTTGCCTATATGGAGCGGCGCGATCTACCAACCTTTTCCATTATCAAATTACCTCTCCCTGAAAATACAAACCGGTCCCTTTGCTCGTGCAATCTGAATCACGGACGTGTTCTTACCAGACCGTTCTCCGTTCGTTCGTCCAATAATTGCATTTTCACTCAATCGCATTTGAATAAATAACGTGTCGGACTCTGAAAATACATAGGAGAACGGGAACGACAAAATTAAGTTCACGTAGGGGTACAGAACGATTCATTCACTTCACAATTTATGCGCTTCACAGGTATTACATATGTAATGTAATTTTTACGATGCCACGAAATTGCATTAAAAGAATCGTGGCAGTCGAGTTTGGTCGCAGGTTGATTTATTAGCATTACCACGACATAGAAGAAGGGCAAACATGTGTAATTTAAAAACGCTACCGTTTCATTAAAGCGCAATGCTCCACGAACTGCCGCCCTTAAGGAGAAACATGAAGATGTTCATCCTGAAACTTGTAACACGGTCGTACCGGCGGTGGGACCGTTGGTTGGAGGCGGGTGCCGGCTCAGTCGGCTGGCCGGGTTCGTTAGGACTGAATGAGGTTTGGTATAGTAACGAGTCAGTGGGTATATCTGTTTACGACTATTTTCATTAAGGACTACCTTATTCTAATTACAACACTTACTACTAACTTTACTTCTACGCGACTCGCGGAGCGGTGTCTTCGTGACGGGTTCGGCGGCTTACGAAGCGGTATCTTCGCAGCCCACTGCTTACAGGCTAATTCTTACAACTACGCGGCTATTTACATCGGCGGTGCGGCGCGACAATGGTATCGGTTCGGCGTTTAGGCAACCCGCGCTATCGGAGGCCTAGGGGATGGTGTATTCCATCGCTTAGGGTACGGCAAGCCATCCTAAGCGTGGCACCGAGGACTGTGACCCTTAGACCGAACGGTGACCCGTGGTCTAAGCCGTCGTAAGGAGAGGGTGACGGGAAGGGTAGTACCAACGAATGGTGATCCGTGAGGATCGGATACAGGCGTTCCTTGCTACTATGCCTCTGCGTGCTTCAGTATAGAAGTTTTGCGTCACCGGCAGTTCGGTCGGAAGCGCTCGTTAGCTGCCGATTCCGCTAATTTATGTACCGCGGAACAGCATAACAATAGCGGGAATCGCGATCTCGGTCGTGGTCGCCTACCGGTCGCGGTCAGTACTCGCGGCTAAACCTCGCGTTACGATCTACCCCGTTACAAACTAATTAGCTTGAATCTTGCGCTAAATATCGAAGGGTTGGCTTATTCACGTGTTAATAATCTTAAATTCAAAGTAACAGTGCCTACAATTGGTTTTCCCTTTCCGCATATTTTTGTCCCGAAAATATGGATCCAACGGAAAAATCCAGAGACAGATACAACCGTGGCTGGACGAGTACGTATAAGAATATAATTACGCCGACCAGCGTCGGTCTTATCGCGACAACAAAGTAAATGATCATCGTGCTAATGCTCGAGCCAGCGGAGACAGGGACGGGGGAGTGGCGGAAACGGAACGGGAAGCACAGGAGGGTTAATTTCAGCGGCAGGAGACAAAAGTTCCGGCGACGGTGAACTTTTAAAGCATTCGACATAAAGAGAGGAGAAATGGCGGGCCGGTCCTTCAGTCCCTGACGAAAGCGGCGGCATCGTACAACGTACAGACGAGCGAGAACGTCGTAAGTGGGTTCGAGGGAGAGCGAGTAGATTGCTCGGGGGGTAGTTCGGAACTTCTAAAAGAAAAATTGTACGAAAGACCATCGCGGGAAGAAGGAAATTTCCATATAATAATTAGATCCTCAAATTACACTAATAAAAGAGTATGATTAACTCGGATATCTACCGGCTACTTTCCTCTTTCGCCGGGCACTTCCTTCGCCGGCGACGGTTCCGGCCGCGCGGCACTGACACGGATAAAAAGCCCGCGGGCAAGGGTTCCGTGGGACTTTTTATGGTTCCCGTAATATCTCTTGGCCCCGTTCCTCGAGCAATTTTCCTTCGGCAAACTCCCGGTCTACGCTCAAATATAAATTAACGCTGAATCTATTCTTCCGTGAGCTTGAAGCACGCGCCAGCATTCGTCAGGGAGCTGCGTGAAAAGTGCGATCGACCGATCGACGCGTTTGATCCCTCTATCGTTCCGTGAAATTTCAATTATTCAGGGCGACGCGAGAATGAAAGGAACCGGAGGTCGCGAGGCTGCACGTGTGGAGCACGTGTCGTTCGTAATTTATTCAACGGACAGCCAGGGTAGGTGGCTAATGATACACGGTAAAAAGAACGAAGCCATTACTGTGTACGGACCGTCAACATAATTCCCTGACGCGCGGGACGCGCATGAAAAAAAAAAAAAAATGAGCGACGGCGAAATTGTTCGCCGCCGCCGATCGTGCGCGGGATGCCGGCCACGTTTTCGTGTTTAATTGACATCCATCAAGCGAATAATCACCGGGACGAGCATAATAAACCCCTGCGCTTCGCACACCGCCCCTTCGTGCCTATAAACGAGGACGGAGTTAGAGAAACGAGCGGCGAGAGAGCGCAGAATGTGCAACAATATTTTGCTCGTGCATATTTTTCAAAATAAAAAATCGCTTCCACTTTGGTTGATGGCCATTTTTTTTTAAAAGCTTTATATCCGGTTTCATGAATTTTAATACAATGCGTAATGCAATAAATATGTGTTAAATTCGCTGGGTTCGCGGAATTTTCAGAAACTGTCGGCGATAAACCTTCGCTAGCTGCGTAACGATAATCATTGAAAAGTTTTATCATCCCTTACGTGGATGCACGCGTGCAAAGGCAAATGCAACCCTTCCGAACGTCACAGTCACAGATGACGTTTCCGCGTTACCTTCGATTCGAGAGAATAAAAATTACAAACACGTAAGGACGACAAAATCGAGACGGAGGGCGAACCGAAATTTGCATGAGAATGAGCATCGCCTCGACGAATCCGCGACGTTCCCAAGAAACGTGACATCTTTACACAAGTCACGGTAATTATTCAATTGCGCGCCTCCCCCCCGACCAGACATGCCAAATTAGATTGCACATCTTCAATAAGTTATTCGACATCCAACGGTGCTTTGAATTTTAGCCTCGACCACTTTATACGTTATTCGATTAATACTGAATTTACCTGATTTCACGTCGTAAGCTAATCAGCTGACATTTCAATTCCCGTTCCGACATGTAAAAAGAGCTGGATCACTTCAGACGGAATATTCATTCCGAACGTGAATCGTTCCCGTTGGCGCGGGGCGCCAGCGAGGGCACGAAGAGGAACCGGGAGAGCACATGCGATTCCGTTGAAGTCTCGCGAAAGAGGGAAAGGAACGCGGATGAAAGAACGATCGTGAAATAATAAATGCCAGCGCATTTATGGATGGTTACAGGCCTGAATAATGCAACCGCACGACGATGTTCCGTTTCATACCGTGGCTTTGTTTTTTTTCTTTTTTTTACCTCTAACATTTCTACCACGCGTATACACGCTGAAACGACTGATACGCTTTGTATGTGGTTCGAGGCTCGAGGGAGGATGAGGAGAAGGAACAATTGAGGAAGATTTTTCCCTCTCTCGCGATCCGTTCCGCCGGTTCGTCAAGACTGCGTGCTTTGAGAATTGGGCAAAACGAAAGAGATTACGAGCAAAGTGCATTGTAAATAAAAGACAGATTCTGAAAGAAAAAAGGATATTCGAATGCTTTCCGATGTAACGTCATCATGGCAATAGAGTTTCATATGGGTCATTTGAAAGTTTCACAGTGCACGTCTCGGTTCCATGCGGCAGGGCTCCCTCCCTGGATTTACGATCAACGGGTTACGTTGAGATATGAAGGGAATTACTCTTCCTGCTATCTCGGCAGGGGATTCCTAGGAGGGCCAGTATTTTTCGAAAAGGGCTTTTCTTCTGCGAGCTGTATGTGAGTAGGTAAGGGACAGGGGAAATGATCGAGCAGGCGCTTCAGCTTATGAGAATTAATCGCGCACGTACTCATGCTAATCCCGTTGTTGCAATTGCAAACGTATTCTACGATAACAGGTCACTTGCATTCGCTAGGAATACGTTCGTTACTACAATACAAAGATACGCGCGGTTCAATGATAATGCGCGTAATATGTAATCCACTTTGCTTTATCGGGCACTCTACGCGAAAACGATTATCTCTGCAATCGTAACGCCTTTCCACCCTCGTTAAAGCGTATCTAAAAAAAAAAAAAGAAGAAATGTTCTGATGTGCTGGTAAGTGTATCAGTGGCTGCTAACTAATTTCCCTGAGAGTTCCTTGACGTAGCGTCCCTTAACTCGATCCTAATGGTAGGTACGGGGGTGACATTTTCAACGCCACCGTAAAAGGATCCCGCTAACAACGCGAACTACAGTCACCGAGTCAATTTTCACGTGCTCTGCCTCGGAGCCAACTTCCGCCGCGGCGCGCCGTCCTTTTTCCCCGATACACACACGCATCCGCGATTACCCTAACTCCAGCAACAAACACAATCTCCCGGGCCAAGTTGCGAGCAACTCCGGCCCGTGTTCCACGACCATTCTACAGTTCGGGTTTGCGGAAGTGCAACTCACGCGGACGGCTGGTCGATATTGTTCTCTCATTACTCCCGTGTGCGGTTATTATGATAATGGCGGCCGATCTTTCGTCGTTTAAGAATTTTCCGATTTTTTCCTCCCGCTTCACAAAACGCTATCGGACTATCGAAGCGCTCGTATCGTTCCTACCCACGAAAGACACTTTCCGATAAGAACAGCTCGCCGCTTAAACCTCCCGAGCAATTGGTCCGAGCATTGATCCGAAGTTTAAGCCGAGTCGCTCGCGAACAGAGGAACCCGGAGTTCACGCTAGCTTTACCCTACTTCGGAGTAGGAAAGGACAAGCGTCGAGAGCAGTGATAGAGAGCGCGTGTAGCCCCTCGCCCGTCCCTGTTCGTTTCCGTCCTTCCCTTCCGCCGGCTGCACTACCGAACTCACCCGCGTTGCAAAACGATCGCGTGCGAATATCTGGACCGTTCCCGCCGGCCGGCCCTGGCAATCCTCCAGCAGCCACGCTTCTCTCCGCGACTTCGTCGGCCGATGGAAGATTCTCGCCGACTTGGAGCTTCCCTCCAGATCGCGTTCGCTCGTCTCAAAAATCCTCCCCTTCGACCCACCCGCTTTCCCCTATCGTCGTCTCGCAAATAATCCCCGTAACGCTCCCGCCTATTGATTGTCCCTTCAAGCTTTCTACCCGCCGGAAGTTTTCCCAATCTCCCTCTTCATTCAGTTTGCGCGAGAACCTGTCCGCTTTCATTAAGGATCCTCCTCGAGACGGCAACTCGTGTCCCCGGTTCCCGTCAATCGTCCACTATCTAAATCCCATTGATGAATTCATTTGCATGAGAGTCGATGGAACTTCCAGCTGGCTCCTCTGCTGTTCCTTTTTACCGTCCAATCAGAGAGGCGCGGAATTCGTTGATTCAGAATTTTACCGCCGGTCTTCGACTCGCGAGAACAGCGGTCCTGCGTTAATTACGAAATGTAAAGGACAGATAGGGAGTGACGCGGTTATTAAAAGAACCGGACCCCGCTTTAAAACGAGTGCTCCTAAATGCGGACCGTCTCGAGTAGTCGTGCAAATAATTGCGCGAAGAATGCACACAAAATAGATAAATAGAGGGTTGGTCTTGCCTGAAAAATGTGATTTGCAAGGCAGAAACTCCCGCGGCGCGGTTGAGGAGCCAGCGTTAGGCCCTCGACCGGTAACTGGCAAACTCAATTTGCGACTGTATTTTAAAGCGGGGAGGACGCCTCGAGAGCGGCAAAGTAGAGAACCGTGTAAGCAGAACTATTTCGTTATTTAAATCTATTCTTCTAATAGTCGCCGCGATAATGCGCTGAATTAATCATAAGGATTCCACTTCTCGATCCGGCCGCGCCGCCCCTAAGAAACGAAGCGACGATTAAAGTTTCGCAGCCGTCTCGAAGGATCTCGATAAAGGCGAAGTGGAAGTCTGCCGTCGCGATTGCATAGGCACTTTATTTCTTTTCCCTCGCGCTGTCTTCGCGCATGCAATGATACGTCTCCTCCCGTTCGACCGAAGATTTCCCTCGAATCGTTTCTTAACCCATTTTTCCATCGCCTATCGATAGAAATGATTTCATTAATCGGCATGGCTTCGTGTTATCGCGATCGATGGTTCCTCGTAATCCTATCAAACGAACGCGAGCTCGCCTATGCTAGTACAGCCAGCCCACGATGATCACGAACAGATTTTATTTCATTCGATATCCTATCTACGGCGAAGTTTTCCCCGGGACTTTATAAGCCGGCGCATGAATATTGCATCGAGAGAAAAATATTGTAAGAGGGCGAAACTCTGTTCTCTGTTTTTATCCTCGACGATAAAATGCCGAACGACGCACCGATTACGGATTTCTTAATAGTCGAATATAGATCGCGCAATCGACTCTGGGGCTGGTGCCCCGCCTTTTCAATAATATTTCATACGCTCTTTACTGCTTGGCTCTTGGTTCGGCCTCGTCTATTTCTTAACATGGCCGCGGATCCTGTATGGGTATACGTATACATTTTATAGTACCATTACTCAGGCTGTCCCGGAAATACTTTACGTTCCCCTTATTTCCATGCTCTCGAACATTCTGCGTTCACATTTCTATAACATTATTCTTCTCGCTTCGCGTTGCGCAAATATCCGTTTCACCCACTTACCCGTACGACTCGTTCGCGCAACCGGATGTCAAATAGTTGCTGCATAAACATCGTTATAATCACACTCGGCGTATCGCGGAATGACCCTTGTACGCGAATCTAACCATTTGCTATTCGTTTTCTGTTACAGGTACGTATTATCACATCTGTCGGGCGCTCGCGATTCGCGAACGACCTGGTCTCTCAGTTCCGCGTTAATCGCGATGCAATTGACGCCATCGTACCCAATTAGAGGGCTAATGCGATTACGGATCCAGGTCAGTGCAGAGTATTTCTGATCGGAGCGCTTCCCCAGTTACGCTCCGCGCGAATTCCCGTCGATTTTTCGACATTCGCGCGCATTACCGCGACGGTGCATTTAACGCATCTCGCTTAATTGCTTTTCTTAAACGCAAGAATTACGGTCTCATCAATGTAACCAAGGCTTGTTCGTTACGCGTAAAATGAAATTCGTTCCGTTAGAGTACCGAACGATTTTGCCCCGGGCAGAATGGAAATTGACCAGCGTCCCATCGACAGAGCGTCGTCGTAAATCAATCAATCTTTCATCGTTCGAAAGCAAAACTCCAACGCACTTCCGTTTATCCTTCAAGACTCGAAGATACTTGTATCAATTACGATGAATGAACCGAATGGAAAGTCTGCATGGATCCAAAAACGATCAGATCCGACCTGAATAATTTGCTTCTAGGTTATTAATTATTAATCCTCTCCGTCAGTCGTCTCCTTTTCCCCGCGGAACAGATTGCTCTTGACCGATCGATTCGAGAATGAACACCGTCTATAGGCAAGTCTCATTAAAGCGTCATCCTTCGTGTAAACCTTCGCATGGGATATTCCTAATTCCTCCTCGCGTATATAGAACGAATGATAAAATAGCTGCCGCTTGCTCGAATTTCCGCCGGCGCAATCGTCACTCAGCACTTGCTCGCGTGGTCCGCGCTAGGGGATCAAGCCAGCCTCGTCAAAATTCACCGGTCCAATCTAATTGCGAGCTCATCGCGGAGCTTTTAAAGGCCGGGCCTTGTATAACGGTGATTTACGTTGCGATCCTGCGGAAAGCCCGGGCAACGATGTCCTTTGTACGCTCCCCTGAAAGCTCCTCTTTGTCGTGATCACGCGGATATCTGCAGCCTTTCCGTCCATTGTTCCAGCGCAGCGTGCAGCCGCGCACAAAAGCTCCCGAAGCTCGCGTGCGCCCGCCTCGCGTGCACGCACCTATCCGCGGCGAATACATTATGCGCCGGAGACGTGTCTGTTTCTATCCCAGGATGATCGCCGCGAAAGGGACCCGTTTCACGCGAGAAACTGCTTAGTAACGCTACGGCCATCCGTTATCGTCTCTCTCTCTCTCTCTCTCTCTCTCTCTCTCTCTTTCGGGGCGAAGAATCTTCCGGCGACGCGACGGCAGCATCCGCCGCGATTCCAAGAGAAGCGCAGGAAAAGTAATCCGACCGGAGAGCTCTCGATCGAGCGATTCGGGCCTCGAAGTTGCTCGCGAGAAATTGCTTGAATTAATTACAAATCGCGAATCGCGGGTACAAATGATGCGCGAGGCTGCAAGTATGCTCTGCACAATCGATGTTTTAGAGAACCGGCAGGGAGTGAACGAAAACGGGATGCGTCTGTGTGCGTGTGTGTTTAATTTAGTAATGGGTCGTTTCGAAGACACACGAGCTTCCGTTCTGACTTGTATCTTTTAAAGAAACACGGAGCTCGCCGGAGTGATACGAGGAATGATGAATCGGCAAGCTTCTCGCGGAGGGTGAAGCAAGACCTTTGTCTTTCCAAGAAATCAACGAGTCTCCTCGGGGTGGTAGAAGCGAAACAAAATATGTCTCTGTATTCAAGAACCTTTGGAATTCCCTTCGAATTTATTGCCTCCTGAAAGTAATGAAAGACTACAGGATTTGATATTATTACCGAAGTATCCACAAATCACCGGGCACGCTGAGATATCAAAACGCTTTTTAATCCCTGAATTACATGCCGCTGGATAAAAACGTCAGCGAATATCGCGGTGCGGTACCGCGCGATTTTCCTGTTAATTATAATTTACCATGAAAGCAGCTACGGGGTGCGTGATCGCGACGCGATTAATACATCAAGCTCGGCTCTACGGAGTGAAAAGTGCCATTAAGTTCACGATCGCGGTGCAAAGTTTACACGGGCGGCTCGCGTTGCCATTTTTCGTTTATCGTCCCGCAAGCCTTCCGAGGCTAACAAGCGTTTCTCGTGCCAACGTGTATAAGACGTTATAAGAGCGCAGTTCCACGCGGAATTCCAGTAAATTGCCGTGATCAACCGCGGCCAGGTAAATTGCGTGTAATTAATTGGCCAGCGCACGGGACACTTCGCAGCGGATCGATAGCTGGCTGCCTGATGAACGCGAGAATAATTTTTGTTCTTCCGATGTTGCACACCGTCGGAACGTTTCAGCTAAGCGACGTTATTACGCGGATCGATGGACGTGTTGCTCCTTCTTCCCTTTGGTGTAGTTACGGGAAAGGTATCGACGAGGAAAATACGTTTAACGGGAAACCCTTAATGATTATCGATGAGGGCGAATAATTGCTTCAAGTAAACGAATTTTTTTTCCACGACGATGTGGGATAAAAGGAAAATTATTACGGGACAGTGAAATAAGACAGTCTACAATTAAATCAATTATTTGAATTTCGGTAGTGTATTTTGTAAAATACTTTTCTAAAATATTACTGTTAATACTTTAACTTGTTCTATTAAATAATGCTTAATATAGGATTCTCCAATTTAATACATTATATTTTCCGGTTAAACTTGCAATCGTTTTAGGAATCTTGCGTAAATTATCATTGGTCTCGTTCTTGATCTCGGTGCGCCTCGCATTAATCGTGCAGAATCGTTACACTTTCAATTCCCTCATGGAAAGACAATATTCATCATCTCGCGGATGATCCACTTACAGTTAGCGAGCAGGCGACGTATCTCCTGAATTAATTAGCGATTTCCGATAGTCGATTACCCGGTTTATGTATCCGCGGAATTTATCGGGTGTTCAGGACGAAGCGCGTGAAATTTTTAGAATTCATCGCGTTTATATAATCTTCGATGGGACGAAATCCACGAAATATATTTTCTCTTGGCAAGCTTGATCTCGATCATCGAGCATGCGAATTTTTTAATGAAATTTTTAATATCCGCGTCCTTTCGAGTTCAACTATTCAGATACAAATATTGAAATTGTTCAGCTTAAACTTCCAAAATAGAGATATTGAAGTTTTCAAATTTAAATTATCTAACTGAAATGTTCAAACGTTTAAATTTAAATATTCGAATTGAAATGGAAATCAATTTTTAATCAATCGGAGAGGTGCCTTTCGTTTAGCCGGGGATACGCGAAGCGATTTCTTTTGAATTCAAGACGTTCCCCTTAACTCTGGCTAGGCGACACCCTTTTCACTGAAAGCGTCGTAATCCTATCCAATTGTACGGACAATTTGCATATTACAATTTCAATTTGGATGGGAAAGAATTGCAATTAAGATCGGACTGTCTTATCCGCGAATAATAATAGAATTATTTTCAATCCTTAATTAAGTGCGTCTAATACTATGCCTCTTATACAATAACTGAAATTCTGTTGCTTTATTCCTACATCTGTCCGTTTATTTTTGCTTCAAGTCAAACAGATCCAGCTTGATAGCAACAGGTACGACTGGGCGAAATGTTGAATATACATACGCGTAATATAATTAAGCGACACACAGTGGCCGACACTGGCCGATGTTGCTGTTTACCTTTAGATGCAAAACGCGGAGGATTGCTTTGCAGAGACGAAGCAGCCCGGAGGCTGGTGGTCGTATCGTGTTTAAACGGGCATATCCACTTCGAAACAGATGAGTCGATTTCGAGTACTTCTGCTTAGATGAATTTCCAAGTACTTATAGTTTGCGAGGTGCCAGTTGGAGAGTATCGCACGGTGAACGAGATAGCATGGGATTCGAAGTAACGCGCACTTCTGCGGTAAAATTATATGTTCCCATCAGAGTATAGAATCTACAGGTTAATTTCCCCGTCTCGAAGAGCGTGGATCGCAGCTTCTAATAATGTTAGAGCGGGAAAAGGAAGGGTAGCTTATCGTTAGAACTTCTTCGTTCGAACGTAATCTTTTTCCTGTCAAGTTTCTCCATCGCGCGCGGCTGTATAGAAAGCTGGGGATGGTCTCGAATGCAGGAACAGAGCAAAAAAAAATAAACACTGCGAAACTTTCATTCTTAACCCGCTGCTTAACTTTAATCCCTCTCACACAGCATCCCTGTTTAACCTACCACCTTCCTGCTATCTCTCCGCAAGTTTTTCAATCCTGCCTTCATTAGATTAAGCGGCTGCGGGTTATTTAAAAAAAAAAAAAAAAAAAGAAGCTGGTGCAAGCAAAACTTGCAGCCTGATGTTTCTTCGATGAAACCATCGAGCTCTCAAATACCTTCGCTTTTCAACAGCCGGGATACATCTCGAAAATCGTTCTTACGTACGCCGCACGACACGTGCGACGCGATTTTAATAGACAACTGACAATTTTTGCGTCACACCGCGGTTCTTTTTTTTGTCATTTTTGCAGTCTTTCGACAATGGAACCGGAGGACATCGATGGAGCGGCAAAACTCGGATGATCGGTTCGGTTGAATCGCGTCAGATGTTTCTCGCTTTTCGGCAAAAATTGAATGTCCCGGCGTTAGGCACGAGTCTGCAGTTTCGCCTGACTACACATCGTTCTCACCACTGACGCGCGCGCGCGCGCGCGTTTCGGGTTAACTTTGGATCTACCTGCTCGTTTCGTTTGTCCCTTCTGCTCGTCCTTTTTCCCCTCTTTCATTGTCGTTGTTTTTATTGTTTCCCAGTGACGCGGGAGCGAAACCACGAAGAGCATTCGATCGGAGCAGGATCGAATGCCGCGTTGCAGTGACCAAGCGACGAATTGATGAAAAAAAAAAGAAGAAAATTGGAGAATAGTTCGACGTTGGCGGTGTTTGCGCGAAAAACACGCCGAAAGTTTTAATAACGTCGTTGCAAGGGAAGAGGCGCGTTCGAATTGTAACCCGCTGGAACTTTTGGTCTGTCGCGAAATTGCGTGCACTATTTCGTCCAATCTCATCGCTCGCGCTGACTGCTATAGTTTTTAATGAGTTTCTAATTCGCGCCTGACGTTAATACGGGGGCGAATATTAAAATCGTGCCTGCCGATGAGAGAACGCTCCGCGGCACGGCGGAGGAGTGACAAAAGAACGACGGAACTTTTCCAGAGAAACTTGCGAGTGTAATAGCACTCGGTTTGTCGCTCGAAAGCGATTCCTCTCCTCTGTCCCCTTCGCGCTTCTCCCCTGACCATCTTCTGCTCGACGGGACGCGGTTGAATACGACGAAAATACGGAAGGATGAGCTATTATTGCCTCTCGGTGATAAGTTTCTTTTTCTTCTGCCGAGTGGCTGCACGATATTGCTTCGTCTGAATCGCTCGACTGATTCTTGCGAAAATGTGTCCTGCAACGGCGCGCATTCACTTGACTGACGATAGCTGCGGCGGCGACTATCCTTTGGGACATCGAGCAGCTACTTCCAGAGTGCGAAACTTTTTAACGGAGTTTCCGTTTCGTTTCCCCTTTCCTTTCCTCTGTTTCTTCTCGCCTTTCTGATTGATCGGTGGGGGAGGACGGATGATACATTATCGTTTTGCCAGCGCGTTACAACGCTGGGGACGGGAGAGCCAGGCGAATTTGTCGCATCAAGTCCATGACGCGTGTTCGAGCGTTATCCTCATCCGACTGCGCCGCTTGATCCTCGCACGCCCGCCGTTCTGGGAATCGCGTCCCATTTTACCATAACCCGGGAACAAATGGACGAAACTTGGAGAATTTATCGATTCTGAGAAACGCGTGGATGCTTATCGCCAGCGTCTCGCGCGACCAATAATATCCAGGGATATTCAAGAGGATAGCTCGTAGGAAAGGTCGAGAGCCCAACGGTTCGTCCCAGATGTACCGGAACGCGTACGCGTGGCACGCGTGTCGCAGGTGGACGTAAAGTGGTCCCGGCGTCTCCAGGGTTTTCCGCCTCTGGAACGTGTTCGCGCGGCGTTAATTTTCTCCGTGGAAAAGTACGCTACGACGGGGCGGGGTGCGAGGCCCGTAAAGAAAGGAAATATGAAGCGTACACACGGCCCACGGACTGAAATTGATGAAGTGGAGGGTGAAAAAGATACGGGGCAACCTCTCGCCTTGTCCGTCCTGTCGTCGGATCGCTTATCCTTCTCCCGCAACCCTGCCGCTGCTAACCGATGAAAACATCGTTTCAATCTACTGCGATGAAGAAGAATTACGCCGTTCGCCGCGGAGTATTTTTATTATCCCGACAGCTTTTATCGTTGAACGCTTGCGTAATAGAAATTCAAAGAGCTGTATCTTCGATCGCGCGGCGAGTTTCTAAATTAATCATTCGCGGCGCGAAGGAATGAAAAAGAAAAGGCTGGAGATTCACGCAGCGTCGCGATAAGAAAGAGTCCGTTTTGTAAATTGGTTATTCGCCTCGTTACGCGTCGAGATTAGCCCCGTCTTATCGCCGGCCATATTAATGGTGCCGCAAGGATGCGCATACGTTACCCCGTCGCGACAACCCTGTCAGGTGTTTTAAATGCAAGAAGGTTTGTTAGCCGCGGCCGAGGGGGGGTAGAACGCGACCACGGCACGGTCGGTGCACGGGTTAAGCTGACGCCGGTGTAATTCCATCACGTTTTCAGCCGGAAGCCGGAATTTGATTTCCCTGATATTTTGTAAAGCGGCAAGTCACTACTTAGCCAACGCGCGACTAACGGCATTAAAAGCTGAACGGCGCGGAGTGTGCTGGGGGGCATTGAATTACGCTGCGCGTTAATTCGAAATGCAATGCGGAAAATAGGGCTCGAAAGAAGGGCGTGATTATCTAATCAGCGAAAGTTATGTCGATTAATGTCGTTCGTCGCGTTTCATCCTCGACGCGTGCGATCGTTCGCGTTTGGGTTAAATATACACGAGTACATGCAACGCTATATTTTCACCGAGGAATTAAGAGGATCGCAGAAAAATCTGAAATATTCTTGCGCGCCGGTGCTGTTCGCAGCGTGTCGGTTGCAGCGGCAAAGGGAAGAAAGAGCTCCCGCTCCGCGTGACAAAGTGCAAACTATGCCCCCCCCCCCCCCCCGCCGTGTTGCATGCGAGAACGCGGCACGCGTCGAGACTTTTCGTGCAAAAATATCAGCGAAACGGCATAATTAATCGCGCTGGAAACGTGAAAGCGTACGAACGTATGTAACTAGACTGCGCTCGCCTGTCCTCTGACCTGACGCGGAAAATGCACAGGCGTGAGTAATTCGGTCGGCTTCAATTAACAGATCCCACCCTTGCATTTGTCTCCATACTTTATTAAAGGTGCCACACACACGTGTCCCGAGAAAGTATTACACGATATTTAAATCTGACGTGAGGAATGATTGATGCTTCGGGCATCTTGAATATTTTCTAACGTGCGTTTGAGCTGCTTCGGGGAGAAAAAAAAAACAGGATGAACGGCGCACGATTAATAAATAATCGACATTCCGACGTGGATCGTATTTCACACGAATAATACGACGTATTGTATATCTGTACGAAAAAATTCAGAGTCCTTCGGAAATTTCTATTTGCCTCTATTTCACCCGATCGTTCTTCCCGCATTGTGCTCGGCGGCTTTTGTGCCTCAGCAACGCATATATTAAAATCCAGCAAAATTCAAATTGACGTCACTATGCCTCCGCGTTTGAATACGCGATTGTTGGGAATAACGTGTGAAATTTTACAATACCGAATCGTTTTCGTTTCTCTTTTTGCCTCAAGCGTCGAAGAAGATTGGCTCGTGGTGACCCTGGCATCGTTCCCTTCACTCGTGATACACTCTCTAACATTACAGCGAAGAAAAATCTAACAAATATCTTTGGCCTCTTCGATCGCAAAGTCCGCGGGGACAATATCGCGCAAGAAAGATCGAGTTATTCCGATGGGCAGACTCCCTGGCGCGAGCTTAATTTCCACGAATCCTCCCCAGTGTCGCTGTTATTTATTGGTTCCATTGAATTTGCGTTCCGCTTGGTTCTGCTCGATCGACCGCTCGATCGCCGGTCCGTTCGTCGTCGAGCGTATTATACCAAGGACGGGAGGAGAGTCTTCAAAGGAATTACGCGGATCGGGAAGACGGACCGCATATTATTTCGTGCTGCGCCCTCGTCTCGCTAAACTAATTTAATTATCCCGTGCCGGTGCGCGGGAGGGGAACAAAGTGCAGCTGAAAATAGGCTAGGAGAGTTTGATAATTCTTTTAATCGATCCACTGACTGCCTTCATCCCTATTTAATGAATGTTGCGAATTTCTGGAGTCTACGATCGCTGCTAGCCGCGTTTAATCGACTGCACAACTTATTTACGATGAGCTGCGCTGTCTGTATCTCGACCTGGAAATCTGTACACGTAAGAAGTATATTAAATAGTCATTTATTGCACATCATCGAGCACGTGCGGCTTAAGTAATAGATATTCTACATTTGCATAAATGTATTCTCATCACTATCGATATTTCATTCTATTCTAAACACTTGGCGACGACGCGTTTTCGTAGATTGCATTCACTTGAACACTTTCGACGATACGGTTAGCGAACAACAATGCAGTTTGCAGTTCTAGCACGCGTTCGCCTTTGATATAATTATCCATCGATAACCGGCGGTAATTAATAATTGCGATGTGATCAAAGTAAATACGGTCGAGCGGTTCGCCTCTTGCTAACACCTCCGTCCGTGTAAAATCTGTCGATTGGCTGTTGTTTGTTACAAAGTTCACCTCATCGTCGCATAGAATATCGTTGATATCGATTGCTTGGGTGCAATTTAAAATCGGCCCTCGTCATCTATTTCAATTAAATTCATTATTCTGAAACGTAGAAAATCTTTCGCGTTGCTCCGGCATTAATTGATTCTGACAATTGTGCGGCAACATATCTCATCCAAGTAATCCTAAAAATAGAAGAAGTGGACATAATTGTGGATCTGGCGTTAAACAATCCACACAATTGTGCAGCATCTAACATATCTTATGTTAAATTCCGACCGGTCAGTCGAATCTCTTTCCGTGCTCGAATCGTTACAAACACAGCGGTCGGTGAACGAACCCTGAATGACCGTAGTATTCCCGAAGTGGAAGAAGCCTCGAGCTGACCATCATTGACCGTCGAAGTGGGTCAACGAGAATAGTTGCACAGGCCGGCTCGGCCGGCCGTTTTTCTTCCCCGCGATTTCCCGCCGCTTTTCGATCCCTTCGCGGCCGACCGTTATGGCGTTGATTAGCGCGCGCCCGTGCAGCCCTATCGCGGAGTTTCGAATCGCGCGTAATTAACCATGTTACCGTGTAATTAATAGTCGCGGCCCTGTACCGCTGGATCCGAACGAAGCGCCACTCGCTACGTCTGCAACAACGCGGATCGCGGAGCGTAATTAAATTGCATCCTTTCCACGGGCTTCAATCTGACCGCGAACAATTAGCGAACCCCGAAGAAACGGAAATGGCGAACGTGATACCGGAATAATACTATTATCTCTCGGCTGTTAATTCGGTTGAAATCAATTGTAGTACAGGGGCCAAGAAAACGATGGCATTCGTTGTTTTTCATCACTTCTTCGCCGACATCCTTCTTTTAAAATACTGTCGCCAACGCTCCGTCCCACAATGAAGACGAACGAGCCCACCGTCATTGAAAGATAGATACCCCGATAGTTCTACGTCAGGCGCGGCATTAACTCGACCAGCGTGAATTGAGAGAATTACGAGCCCCTTGTCGCTACATGCCCTCAACCTCGTGACAAAGTGATTTCGTCCTCCTCGAACTGGCAACCCCGGAAAACGGGAGAATCCGCCGAATAAGCGAACTCGGCGAGATTTAAGTAGCAAGCTGCTCGAGCGGAAGATCCTTCGGCCATCAGTGCGGGCGGGCACGCACTCGAAAGGAAGACAGGTAAACCGAAGTGAAAAACGCGAACAACGAAACGGAGTCTCGAAAGAAACGGCCAGGGATAGAGGGATCGAAATGACTAGGGGTGCCAGGGAGGGGGAAACGAGAAGAAAGGAGACATTACGTGGCTCGTGGCAAAAAGGCGAATCAAACAGGCTATGATGATGATAGGCAGGGGTGGTCTAATCGCATTAAATGGACCCCAAACGATTCTCGATGCGAGAAACTGGACTCCCCTTTTTTCAGTTGGCTCCACGGCGCCCCCCCTCGCCCTCTCTTCTTCAAATGTCTATAAACAGGCGAGTCTGGGCGCAAAATTGTGAGAAACTCGACAGGTGCGTGGAAACCCAGCCACCCCGTGTAACCGCCGAACCCCCCGGTGAATGTTATCTTCGTCGGAGCATCGAGCTGGCAGTTAATGTTACCGAAAGTAATTTAACCTGGCCGGGCTTTCATAATCACCTTTGCGGAGGAAGAAACGCACTGAAGAAGCGGGAGAAAAAAGCTGGAGAAGGGAAAGGCGAGGGTGATTGTTTCGAATTGCACGCGGATACCGGTTAAAGGGCTTTCGATCGAGAATCCAGGCGTGCCTGAGAATCTTTCTCTTTCCCTTAGCTCGTTTCAAACGATTGCAATTGAGGCGCTTGATGGAAAAGAAGGAGATAGGCTTGTGTGCCCTTTTTCATTAAATCATTTAAATCGACTCATCTACGTGTTATATGTATATAACATACCACAGAGATATCCGGCGTCTATCGTTTATAGCAACTAGATACTGTTTTTATCAAATAAATGGCACAGTGAAAACTTTGAAGTTCATTTTCTCGAGATGGCATTTACGTTCGTATGCTCTTTTTCCATCAAACGCCTCGACTGTATTAAAACGAGATAAGATTTCTTTTTAGCATCTATTATGGTGTAATTGAATCAATCGATCACCGTTGAACCTGCGATAAATATGTTGCGTCAGAGATCGATGTCTAATTACCTTGCAAAGTCATTCGAACCCGCAGCATCAATTAACGCGATTTCATCGTTGTCCAATCGCGGAATCGGCCAGGCAAAATCATTAGCTGGTAAAGCGTTAATTAGGGAAAAGCCCTTACCGTTTGAACGGTATTGGACCGTCGGAATTGCGGCGCTTCTATCCGACGATCGCTATCATCGCTTTTCTATCGATGCAACTATTATTTATATCGGCGATAAATTGACCCGCTAATGGCGAAAGCGTGGGGCTGCCAGCTGGCGATTTCGCGGCCGGAGCTATTAGTTAAAAACAATGGATTTGACCCAAGGGTATTTTTATACTAACCGCAGTGGGCAATTAGACCGATTATGCTCGGTACAGGAACCAATCATAGCTGCAATTCCCAATGCAGTTGAATGCGGCGCTCGGGCGGAAAGAAGCGAGCTGTGAAATCGCGAGGAAATTGCGTCCCATCCCCTTTACCTTTATTTCTTCTAATAATCAGGGGAGCTAATTAGATGCTCGAGTGTTGAACATCGATCGAGGATTAGTTGATGGGAGACAGAAAATGTAGAATTAATCTTTCTGACGAACCTGATAAGAAAAATATGGGTCAATATTAATTGCAATTTTTAATTTTCAGACTCATCTATGCTTTCGAAAGAAATGTACAGAACTTATAGTGCGTCCATCAGTGATCTATTAAAGGAAACGATGAAGTTTTACGTGAGAAGTAACGTAAGTTTAATCAACGCAATTGAATAAATGGAAATCGACACGAAGCTGTTTCAATCGTAGATCAGGGTGAGCCGCGGCTCATCAATAGCGCCAACAACAGAGTTGCACGTTTTCATTTTGATAAGCGTCCGGATCTCCGGTACTTGGGCAACGTTATCGTTTCGCAATTATCAGCGAAACTAATCAGAAATTAGTACTATTACCGCGCCTGTGTAACTGCTTCCCAGTATTATTTCATCGCCCGGTATTGCTCTCGAAGCTATTATGAACTCACGTTTCGCGTTAATTGAACATTCGAATAATTAGTTATACCGGCCTGTAACTTCATTCATCGTAATGGCGATAATTTTACACGACCGGCGCGACGACGATGCTCCTTTTTCCGATTCACTGTTTTATTTAATTATCAATCACGAAGTTTTAATTGGCTCGAGCGAGACGTATGTCCAATATGAATGGACTCGAACTGATATTGAAACAGTGATAGAATAACGTCCGTGAACGCCTTTTTGAAACGTGGCACGATTGCGAACCGATTTAGGAAACGCTGAAGGAAACGTCGAGTTAAGCAACGACTCGTCGCGCAAGATGTTCCGCCAGCTGTTTAACAACTCCCTGCCGGATATATTCATGACGTCTGCGAGACTTTCTTCTTAAAGTTGGCCATACAAGGAAGCCTATGATATCTTGTAAAGGCTATTATTTAATAACCCTTCACGCGTAACGGATATTTGTACGAGTTCATAGTTTTCGATTCAATTCTCATGCAACTAATCAAACTCGGTTTCTAAAGTGTTTCTAAAAGACTTTCTCCACCTCGATAACGAATAGAACCTTATACTATTATTACAAAGAATCTTTTCCTGCGCGATATACACATGCTTGAAAAGATTTAAATCCTCTCTTCCTAATTTTCATTCCAGTATCGACGAAACCGTTTCACACCGCCATTCCTTGAAATATACACGCTTGTGTCGCGTTTTTAGTCTGCGCGATTAAAATCGCATAGCTCCTAACGTTCCGGCAGATCCTGGGCTGGCTTAGCCGTATTGCGATCTCTATTTCCTTCTCGACGTCGCGGCGCCGCACGTTACGCTGGCAACTTTAAAGCAAGTTCGCTGATTTACAAAACAGACACTCTCCTTCTGAGGCACGGTAGGGGAGTAGCTTACCAGACAGCAGAGGAGAAATTGAAGGGCCTAGACGTTGGGGTAACCGGTTGAAAATAGGGAGACGAGGGTAAAAGATGAGGAAGAACACGCGTCATGCTTGCAGACACGCATTGTCTATTTTACGGAGAATGTGCGCGCGACGCAACGGAGACCGTATGTGCGTACCTACCTGCTCGCCATCGCCTAGACGCGCGTACTTTCTCGCCACTGTTCGTCTCTTAGTTGTAAAAAGAACTGGCAGACACTTTTGTGTAGCAGTATGTACACATGGGCGACAAAGCGCGGACTCGCGACGATCAGTGCAATTCGGCTCGACGCGCGATTCCATCCCCGAAATTTGCTAAATGACTCGGCATGAAAATATTTCTCTCGAGAAGACGATGGAGAGCATGATTTTATTGGGCACGATTTCCCATGGTATATTGTTTTTATGCCTGAAAAGATCATTCCAATTGAGACCCTAACCGATCGTTCCACCGCGACTCGATATTGTTTCTCGTCGAGGTGAGGAAGCTGCTGATTTTATTGACGAACAAGATAAGGAACTTATTTTATGGAATAAACTTTTTCGCGCGGGAGGATTATATAAAAGGTACGTACGGTTTATATCCACGTTCGATGATAAAAGTTTCCTCAAGCAGTGAAAGCATCGGTACGAAAGATGTCTAGAAAATCCCAGCTTTCAATCGCGGAATTACATACTGACAGTTCGGGTAAGCGGTTTCCCGGGCGTAGGCTTCGAAGCGATTGGCTGGATCTCGCTCGTAGTAGACAAAATTCTTAAGGAGTTCGCGAAGCGGGGATTCCGGCGATACGCGTCGCGCGAGTTTCAAAACTGCGCACTGTGCAGATATCAGAGCGGTGTTCTATGGAAAGTATTACTGTAGCGGGGCAAAGCCATCCGGGCATAGACCGCTTGTTCGCTTTTTCGTATATTTCTAGCGTAAAATGAATCTCACTTTGAATGTACAGTCTTCAAGTTCCCGAGATCTCGAATCTTCAGCTTTTTAACCAACCAAACTTTCGCGTTCAACACAGAAACCTTTAAATTACCAATTATTCGTTTTCCAAGAGTACTGTCCATTTGTTTCTCGGTTTCTGCACACAGCAGTCGGAAGTAACGCACAAAGCCAGAATCCTTCAGCGAGTCCGTTGCCAAGTGTTCACTCGATTACGCACGGGTTAATTCATCCGTCTGTATACGACTAACGTCATCGCTAGTTTCGCGGGAGTTGTCACATGAATGGGGTCCTTGGTCGGGTGTTCGGACCATCGGGACGACCGATCGGGTCCGGCCAATCCAGCCTGACGCGTCTCCTCTGGGAGCAGAATTACCTAAAGGCGTCATAGTTACAATTGTCTCACTGTTTGGGATCTCTGGCGTTTGATCGAGTCGCGACATCCGCTGGAGGCTACAAAGACAAAACGTCATCGGAAGAGCCCTGTCGATCATTTGACATTTCGCGGACGAATAACTAACTGGACTTTAAGCACGTTCGATCGTTTGGTAGGCAGATTCGAATTTTCGAATCGTGGCAAATCAATGCCTCGCAGTCCAAAGATTCTTCGCCATCGTTCTCCAAACGCAAGGAATACAAATAATTTCATTGCGGCTATTTTAGAGAGGATGATACTATATTGAAAAGTGGGCGAGACCGGTGGCCACGGAACTTGCCATTGCCACTGGACCTCTGAATAGCGGTAACCAAAGTGGAAAGCCGGATCTTCTCGGATCAATTACAATCCGATGGAGCGACTAAGTATCCGGGGTCAACGCGATAAACTGATTTACTGCAAAATCGGAGCATTATCTCAGCGGAAGTTAGAGACTACCCTTCTGTCCTCGTCCAACGAGCTGTGACTGTATTTTTCGAAGAGCAACCCTCGGGGCACTCCGCCGATCGAGTTTTCCTGCGGCGAAGCTTCCGCGATCACTGCAAAGATGTAGCCAGGAGGAATTTCTTAAAAAAAAAAAAAACACAAGCAAAAGTACGAGAACCGGGCGAGCCATCGGTCGGTGGGATTTCAAGTTATTCAGAACGGGAAACACCTTGGCATCGAGTCGTATGTTTTTGACTCGGTCTGAGAAAGAGTCTGGGACGGGATGCGGGAAAGCTGCTGACATTTTTATACGATCGAGAACCGGGAATCGCATCGACATGCAACGCGGATCCATTATGCATGCTTTTCCCCGAATTCGCCTTTGCTCTCTCGCTCGACTTCTTCTACGGTCGCTGCGTGTTGGTCTCGTTATTCTTCAGCCAGTTCTCCGACCCGAATTTGGGGAACGAGTGCGTTGCGAAAGGGGTTTCATGAAATTTCAGATCCCTCAATATACATACGTATATAGTATTGAACGGTAGAAAAAGGACTGGATGTTCGTCTCCTTATTGCATCTCTTCGTTGACTCGAAATTCTTGCTAATAATCCCACGCTACGTGTATATATGTACACAGCGTACAAGTTCTGTTATTAGTCAGCAAGCAGTGCTTCATAATGCAGCCGGATATTTAGCAGCCTCGATGTCGACACGACGGAACAAGTATTAACTGATGTTGGGCTCTAACGAGGGCCAGTTTAACCAAACGTATCGATATTAACGCATGTATCTACTCCATTATCAAGGGAGAATCATTTTTGAACGTTGCGCTCTGGTTTGCACAGAATTTACATGCGAACAAACACCATAGCTATTAACTTGAACCATCATTAATCAAAAAATCGTCTAAATATTTGATATTCCGGACATTTTGCTTTCTCTTCAGTTCAGGGAAAGAGATTGGCAGCAACTTCGATGCGTGTCCAATGGTTCTCGAATTTTACTGGGAAACTATTCTTAACGGTGTTTAATCACGCGGAATTCCATCCCGTCTTCTCTCAACGCCGATTCGATACCGTGCAGGGATTACAGGTATTCACCAATTATTTCGTGGACGTAAAGCGTAAAGCCGTGGTGCTCGAACGCGTCCCGCTTGCTCGCGGATGTTTACGGCTGAGATAAGCGTCGGCGCTGCCAGTTTACCGATCTTTCGCCGCATTTCGAACCGAGCTGGCGTGACTTTACGCTATCGTAAAACGCCGGGGATGTATCGAGATGGTTTCCAAGCCGGCGGAAGCGTCGGCTTCCAATCGCTCCGAGCACGTGAACGCCGGAGACCCGTTCCGATAGCGTTTACCTATACCGTATTTCCCGCCCGCACCTGGGTTCGACGTTTCTGCGGGACTTCTGGCGAAAAGTTGGATCGCCGTCACGCGTATTAAAATGCGCGAAAGGAATGAAAAATGCATCGCCGCGCCCTCGACGCGACGTCGGTCCGAATGGAACACGATTGATTCCGTGGAAGCCGCGTCGGTGCTCCGCTCGACCGATGTATACTTTAAAATTAATGATCGCGGCTCACGCCGAGGGAAACTTTTGGATAACGCCACTGAAATACGGCGACTGGGCCGAATTCCTGCCGTCTCGGGTCTTCGTGTAATGCCGACCGTACCACCGCGACGGTTTTTTCGCGTGCATTCGATCGGCCGAGGATCGTTGCGAATTTCTCTACGATCCCCTCGCCTGTTGGGTGAGAGAAAAGTTCGAGGGCGAAGCTCGTGGAAATTGGCTGTTGGAAAAAGTCGGCGGGAACGTTGGGAATAGTTCTGTACACGTACACGCGCCGGCGACCCGACCGAAAGTGACTAAGCGGAAAGAGAAGCGGAGAACTACGTGTCTCAGAAACGTTTCACCGCTCTCGAAGGGGAAATTAGGAACTTAAAAAAAAAAAAGAAAGGAAGACACTTGACGGAAAATATTGACACATCCAAGTGGACACCGTTGTTCTATCTAAAATGCAACAAGCATCGAGCAAGTGCAGGCACGTGCGCGTGCATCCGAATGGCAACTGCGCGTTGAAAAAGTTGCTGAGTTTACGAGGGTTGATGGCGAGGGGGCTGCTGTTCGGACAACGTTGGTCGGGGATGATGCATGGGGCTGCTACGTGAGGTTTCACGCGAGAGATCACCGGTATTCCCTCTATCTCATATATTATGAGTTTTATGCTCGCTCGCCGGAACATTTATTGGTTTGACTGGCCCGCAAGAAAGCCGACAACTCGCTCACCCCTTTCGGCGGCTACTGCAGTAGGCGCTGGACGATTATCATGGATTTCGGTATCGCCGCCATCTCGCCCAGGAGATAAGCGTTAGACCGTGTTCGCAGCGCGAACAGCATAAATAATATCACGGTGTACGTAGGCGGAGATCTCGAACATCACGCGATGCAATTAATTCCAGCCGGGACCGCGACAGGGGTGGCGCGTAATTTGTGTCGGTGACTCGAGCACCGCGAGCATCTACGTCTTAGATGCGCAGTTCCTTAGGCACCTCTAAACGCGAAGCGCGGCATTCTCTCTGTTCTCCTTTTTCGAAAATGGAAGGTAAATGGGTGGACGGATCGGAGGGGTCCTGGGAAAGAGGCGGCGAGCCGAGAGAGAAATGAGGCGGAAAGAGGCACGAACAGCAATATTGCTGGCGAAGTGTTGCGGACGGAATGGCGGAAGTGGGTTCCCCTACGGTACGGCCGAGGTTTTAGGTCGGTAATAAGAGAGGCCGGAGTGCCACTATCGCGAATGCCTGCTCTATATCGCGAGTCGTGACGTGTACGTCGAGTAATTTATTAAAAGGAAGCGTGCCACCGTGTTCTGGCGTTCTTTCTTTCGAGGATCGGCGACAGTTTAACGGCTCGAATGAATACAACGCTATGCATAAGCAGCATTCCGCTAGATCCCATCGTCTTTGTATAACTTATTTAGAAAAAAAAAGAGATCGAGTCTCATCGCCGTATCTCCACGGTTGCTCTTATTCAGATTCTTCATGGTTCTTATTTAAACGAACGACAACTCGGTTTTTCAGTAAACCTTCTTCTAGAGTCCGCAATCAACGGGCGGACAGCTTTTTATCCGCCGCTTCATTAGGATAGATTTCTTACGCGAGGAAACGACACTCGGAATGAAAAGCGTCGAGAGCAAGATAAGGCGGCGGCCACGCCAGAAGCAGCGCCACGCGCGCCTTGCGCTATTCGACAGCCGAGCCGTACAAATGGAAAGGAAAAATGTTTGCGCAAAGCTAGGAGGGCTCGAGCGTTGCATGCGCCTCGCGGGCGTACTCGTGGACGAAAGAGACTCCGGGGATTTATCTTGAAGTCGCAAGTCGGAGGCTCCGTGACCCCGATACATCCACTTTACTCCAGCGTATAATCGCGCGGACTGCTGCATATTCATTCGAATTCATCGCCCGATGAATATTAAATATTATTCAATGAATCGCGCCACCGCAGCGTTTTTAATCTACCCATTTTGCCGGAAAGAAAAATGGCGCGTAGCCGAGAAATAATTATCGCCGGTCTAATCTCGGAAATCTGGGTCGGCGAATGATTTCCAAGGGCTTTCCCCGAGTCCCTGGCCACGACCATAAGAAAAGAAGAGGAAAACACGTCGGCTAGAATCTTGATATAGGGAGATAAGGAACGGTGGAAACTTATCAGCCAGTGTCAATGACCGTGCACGCGTCTCTGCCCGCGTCCCCTGGGAAACGTTCCTGTTACTACCTCGATGTAAATAGCTGATAGGGCTCGGTGAAAGGGCGACAGGAAGCTGCTGGTCCTTAGTCCGCTTTTAGGCAAACATTACCAGGTGGAGCGATAGCATCTCGAGCCATCGAGGCTACGCCAAGTGCTTCAGGCCTCTGCCTCTTTTGAGACCCTACGGAGGCTCCAGATACAGAGCGATAACAAAGGATCGCCCTTAGATGGACGATAAAGTCCTGAGCAACGACGCACCTGCTGACACGTGCGTATCTGGTCGCCAAAACGGACCCTTTTGCTTTCATTAAAATTTAATTCTGCTTCATAGAAAAGATTGTTGGATACGTCGTTGGTTGACAATGACAGAAAGCGCGTGAAAAATGGAGAAAACTGTTTCATCACGTTTAAAGCATAGGGAACACGTTGAATATATTGTTACTCGTGCGTTTGCCGAAGAACGAGTAGAACGAAGAACGGCATTAATGAATAACAGAAGAGACAGTGCCCTCCATGAGTAAAACGACAAATCCGTCTCATTATAAACACGTCTTAGCAGCGTGACGCTCGACTCGCGCCTTTTCGCAAGACCGTCCACTGGAGGGTGGCTTTCCAGCCAAAGATCGCAGCCCCGCGCCGCTTCCACCCCCGATTCGAGTTCGCGCTTAATCCGCAGCTGGACGCGATCATATTTCGTGGATCCCATGGAACGGAAGCAGCCGTGAAAGGCTTATCGCCGACCGGAACGTTCTCGCTGCTCGCCTTATGAGTTAAGACGAGAAACGATTGTACGAAACAGTTTTACCCCGCGTTGGCGTTCCGTTGCAACTAGCGGGTAATAGCGGAGGTACGCGGAAGGGAACCGGGATAGCGGCAGCAGCATGGCCAGGGAATACTACTGGCGGAGAGTTAAAGTGTGCCAAGGAGGAGGGAAATAAAGGCAAGAAGCTTTAGGGAGAAATAGATTAAAGGGAAGAAAGGGGGCGAGTCTGACGTTGAGGCGAGGCGGCCGGAGATGGAGACAGCAGCCCGTGGCTATGGGAGTATGAAAAAGATAAGGAGAGGAGAAACTTGAAAACTACGGGTCTCAACAGCAATTAAAGTAAAATTATACAAAAGTGCATCTAAAGTGGCGCGTCTCGCGCGTCAGGCAGCCGAGAAACAACTGCAAGGGACTTACTTCTCTCGCCGTGCCACCGCCGGTTGTTGCGTTCCACCCCACACGCCTGCTCTCTCCTTACTGTTCCTTCTTTCTTTCTTTTTTTTTTTACACCACCCCGCGGTACGTGTAGGAGCACGCTCGACGCGGGCGAGAGTCTCGGCAAAACGAGATCTCTCATATTTAATGACCCAGTTGGACTGCCTCCGGCGACAAGCTGAACGCGCTGAATTTCAACACTGTCGCAGGAAAAAGGACAGCGGCGGGGCATCCTCGTGTAACGAACTGCCGCCAACTCCGAACTCGATTCTCACGTACGTTCCGGCTTGGCCCTTCGTCGCTGTTCCGAGGGGAACCGAAATCGACGAATCGGTAATAGTCGCAACCGCGGTCTCTGTTTAAATATTTGAACGGCGATTGGACGTTAAACATTCAGCGCCGGTCGTTTCACCGTTCTGTCCCGTCACCGTTGCTACCCTTGCGGATAAACGACGAGCGGGACATTCTTCCGTGATTTACTATCACGTGCAAATAAGTTCTAAAACAATTTCGTCAGCTCATAAGTTTGAAACTCGTGTCGCAGTTTTTCTCGCCCCTCCTCCCCCGCCGGGAGGACATAAAATTTGTTAAGCGGACGCAACCTCGGCTCACCTTGCTAACGGAACTTTAAGACACCGCCGTCTCGATTAAATTTATACGCTGAAAGCGGTGCCGACGAGAACACCGTGCGACTCCGCGAGCGCCAAAGGGTGGCGGGAGTAATTCACTCGCGGAGACCGAGCGTCGTACGAATAAAAATTCTATTAGCGCGAACGTAATCAATTTCCGGCTTTATGGACAGCGGATGCGCTAAATCTCGCGGAATTGGCAAAGATTTTAGACCGCCGCGACGCCTCCGCCGCCCGGTGTACGTATATTTCACCGTTGCACCGGCGAAAATGGAAAACTAGAATCCCACGACGCGTTCCTCCGCATTGTCGCTTGTCTTTTTACCGATCTTTATCGTGCCATCCTCTGATTACGCAATGGAACGTTGGAAATTGCTGTTCTTCCTATGTTTCATTCACCTAAACTGGATAATGAAATATCGAAACCGCTCAATAAAATTCTACTTTCCTCGCCTATATTCTGCAGATGCGTGCCACGAGAGAACAATAACCATTTTTGTGTGTGAAATCGGCCTTTTATTTTGTGAGTGGTGTAAGCCTGTTTTTTGTTAAATTGAGAAAAGGACAGATACCCATATATTTTAATGTGAACGTTTTATTTATAAACGATTTATTATGCAACTCTAAATTCATTTGTTTTAACCAATTTAAAACTCGTTGATAAATGAAATTGCAGAGTCATCTGTTTTGAATGTGGCGTGGGTACCGCGATCCTGAAAAAAGATATTAGTCTGGTTAATTGTCAAAAAGACTATGTTTAAAATAAATTCACTTATATTTAAATATATAGAGACGTAGAAAAAATAAATAGACCCCATCTGAATTGTTGAATCTATGCAAACGCAAACATTTCAATATCTGAAAACAAAAGAAATTGGCCTACACCACTTGACGCATACTGCTTTAGTTATTCCTGACGTCCGCTACCATTTACTTGTACTACTTGTGGTTGACTTTCACTGCTTAAAATAAACATGACAATATTGTATTCGTATTAAAAATTTATATAAGTTTTAACTTTAAGATGCGTCATAAACGAATGTATAAGAATAGTCAATAAGTAATAGTTTTTAAGTTTAAATATTAGCATTTTTGTAATTCGTACATTATTGCAATTTTTCAATAAATCTTCACAAAAGGAATGCAACTGGTTTCATTTTCTTAACACCTGTCCGCTCCTAATAATTGAAGTTAGAGATAAGTGCGGGAAAGTAATATGTTAGTTCGATATCAAAACCGCGACCTCTCAGCAGTGACTAATACGCGGCAGGTCTCGCGATATAATTGCGCATTAGCCGAGGCAGCTGCATGAATTTCACCTTTCCACCGTAAATCCCTCTCGAACAATATATTTGACAGGATTCTCATTTGCCCGGGCGAATTATAAAATATTTTCGCTACCGGGGAAATTTATTAATCGAGCGGGGTGTATCTCTTGATTAACGTTGCGCTGCTCGACGGGTTCCGGTGGCATCGAACACGGAGTTCGATGATGAGATCGTGCTAACATTCGTGGTATCGTTAAATACAGCAGCGGAATGGTAATATACATCTGTGTACTGATTACATTAAACCGAGAGAAAATTAGAGCCACGCGTGTTGTGTACTCTAAGGAGAATTTACTAAGGTGAGTACTATTCACTCGTGGGACGGAGAATAAAGGAAGGATAATCGTTTATCTAACTTGACCGCCGCGTCGCGCGCAATCGCAGCGCGAAATTTCGGCCGACATGCAAAGGGACGTCGTGTCCCGAGTGTCTAGCGGCGAATTCGCAATAAATTTCGCGTATTTGTAGAGCAATTATCGTCCAACGAAGGGTGCACTTAATCACGAGGATTTCCGGCTGGCTGCCTCTGGCTGCCGGCAGCCGCAGATTTCATCCCTTGCCGAGCACAATTCCTGTAACAAATAAGGCGCATTATTTATTTGGACACTCGAGGTGTCAGCGGTAAAGTTGAGGCTCGTCGGTGTCCTTTCTGGTACGCGGCGCTGAAACCTCCTGCTATATAGCTCGCTCTCGCAAGCCAGCCCCGGTTTGCTTCGGGGCTGAAATGCGAAATAAGGGGGTGGAGACGTTTCTCCCGAATAATATATATCACGGGCTTCGCGGAATCCCGCGAAGGAGACACCGATGCTGCTCACGTATCAGGGGGTAGAGTGTGTTCACCACGCGAAAAAATACCACTGTTTAATTCACGATGGGAAACTTGGGAAAATATAGGGCTGTCTCGGCTGTTTATGAATATTCTCCCATGAACATTTTATTTAACAAATATTATGATAATTTCTGGGAAGCGTACAGAAAGCATAAAGCGGTCCCATAAGGGATGATTAATTTATGATGAAACAGCTTGACTTTTACGTACATCCGGAAAAATGAGAATTGTTAGGAAAAAAAGGGGCGGAGAACTGCGTTTCCTCTCTGAAATATTTATTAAAGTTTCCGCGGCGTTAGCCCGTCATTTTCCGCAACAGACGGATCCAAATTTAATAATTTTTCAGTCCGACACGACGGCGAGCGCCGTTTTCATTGCGCTGCCGCCCCTTCTGCCGGAGATTTTGTCATCGACCTCCGGGTAGCCACTCGATTTCAGAGGGACAATAAAAAGTGTAATCCACTGGTGTTTCAGAGCAAAGTATGCTCGATCTCGATTCCGACTTGCTACGCTGTGAAACTAAGATACACGAACAAGATACTCCTCAAATGGGTTTCTCTCTCGCGTGACCGCTTATTCAACGTTCCTCAAGGTGTCGTCCGCGGAAACAGTGATCGATTATAAGGAATTTGTTCGCCCCTACAGGCGTTCGCTTGCCAGAAAAATTCGAGGAGCATATTTTTCGAGGTGCTTTGGTATTATCTAAATGGGCAACGTTATTATTAAAAAAAAAAATGGAACGACTGAGTGCGTGAAAATTCAGCGATGCACCGTGGATAAACAGTTAGTTCTGATTATAAATTCTCGCAAGAAAAGAATTTCGAGAATTCGGAAACAATATGATTAATGCATGGCTGCGTTTGAATGTTATGAAGTAGGAGGGAGTGGGGTGTTGTCCTCATCAACGAACGCGACGCAACAGTCGGGCAAATCAGATACGAAGGGAGCGCGGATTCAGCGAAACTCGTGATGAGTTATTATCTCTCGCCGCAAGTAAACCCGCTGAAGCATCCCCGTCGGCTGGCGGAGGGCTGACAAAACAGATTAAATTACCTCGTTAAGTTGATGACTTTTTTTCCCTCCGTGTTCACGTATTCGCACGCTCGTTTACCTTCACCCCTCCGTGTCTCTTTCTTCATCAACGCGTTACAGTTGTATCCAACAACGCGTGTACTTGGTTCCGTATCCGTACGAACGGAGCGTGGAAAACAGACTGGAGCTCCTTATTCGAATGCCCTTTAACGTATAGACAAGTATAGACTTGTATAATTGTGAAGCACTTTTATAATATTCGCACTCAAAGGGGAAACATTGTTGTCGCTACATAAAGGGAAAATTTACAAAAGTAGAATAAAAGTGAAAAATTTGTTTTGTCACAGAAAGAGGATATTTTAGTTTATTCAGCGTCCACTTCAGCTCCCTTCAAAATTTTCAGCTCCCTTCGATTCTTCTCTCAAAGGCTCCGCCTCGTCAACGAAGATACTATAAAATACAACTTCAGTTTTCATGCGCGACGGGCAATTCTCTCATGGTATCGGAGTCGCGATTTTTGCGCGAAACTGTGATAAACTCGAAGGCGGTCCCCTAGTGACGAATCCTCCCGTGTCCCGTGCAGATGGAAGCACAAAACGCGCGAGGATGCGCGCACAATCGCGAACATGATCTGGTGTAAAAGGAACAGCGAACGGTCTCCTTTGTCACCGCCTGTCTCGGCAAGCAGTCGCGCGCGCGGAAAGGCAAACGACGACGAAAGGAGTTCTCGCGAGTGGTACCGATGAAAAATCGCTGCCTCGCGTGGCCGCAACCCGCGGCCAGCGTGTAGACGCAAAGTTGCTGTACTGAAATCAGACTCGTATCTCTGTGCGTTGGACGAAAGGAATCGCTGCGTATGTTGCACCAATTAATACTGGCAGTTGTAATTTAAACAAAGAATATATATCTCAGTTAGAGGTGTGCGGGTATCCGAGATTACGGGTTCGGATCGGGTTATGAAAAGTCGGAGGGGTTCGTGTGGGCATCCGGAACGTTTCGAAGGAAACGAATGTTCCGAAGCCGGCGAGCGTTCCGAAGCAGGCGGGCGTTTCAAAGCGGACGAGCGCGTCAGATAATGGTCCATTTATTATACATCACCGTGTCGTGTCCGGGTTTTTCGAGAGCGACGTACTATTATAACTTAAGAGCAAACGATGCGGTTTCTGTCGTGTTTGGTGTCATTTTAATTGCAACAATCTCAAGAGTTCTTTAAAATCCATTTCATAAAGATTAAACAAAAACTAAAAGAATTGTATTCCTTGTAATGTATTCCTTGAAAATGCTTCTTGTAACCTCTTGAAGACGACCTTTTCAAGAGGTCTATCTGTGCCCCGTGCAGGGCAATTTTCTTATTACTAACTTTGAACAAAAACACGGAAAAAAGGAATGTGAAAATTTTTTTAATGTGTCAGGAGATAGCGATTAATCTACCCTTTAATTTGCCGTTTGGCTCATTCCGATATCTCAATTAGTTTCCGAGATATAAGCGTTTAAAGTTAGGGCGATTAAATATCGCGACTTGACCTACATTTCCTCCTGGAATCGGATACGATTCGCAGAATCGCCGTCTGGTATTGTATACGTCCTTTTTCTAGAATCGAAAAGAATGCGCTGACTCGGCGTCTGTTTTTTGCTTCGACACCTGCGTGGGAAACTCCGCGGGGTAGGTCAGTGACGCGCGCGTGCGGTAGGTCAGTGACGCGCGCGTGCGACAAGGACAGCGATACAGAAACGTTAGAAATTACCCGTCCCTTTGAACGGCGATATCTCAGGAACCGGAAGTCGTATCGCGTTCAACGAAAAACCGTTTTAAAGGGGAAGAAAGCGCGCATCTAACGAGACCCGGCCGGATAAAAAATAATTCATATCTTCGGAGTTACAGCGGTTCGAAGTCCGTGCAATTGTAATACTTAACAATCAAGCTTCTAGCTTCCGAAAGGTATGCTCCTCGGTATCTGCTGACATATTTTCTGCATGAATCTCACATTCTCTTTTCCTGGATTTTTATTGATAACAATAAAGAAAGAAAATTATTCTTGCAAGCGGCGCCTCGACAAAATTGGCGACGTAAATAAATTACCGGGGCGGGGTCACCCTTTTTTCTTTGGCTTCGCCTTAGAATATTCGTCCATCTTATCTAGAATCGCTGTTGCTCGGCTTTACGATAGATTGATCGATTTAATAAACAGCGAGAGCGTTACGCTCGTTAAGAGTCCCGGAGTGCTTGGGAATATCCTCGCAGCTTGTGTAGATATTCTTCGTTTCCCTTTTTATTTTGAACAGAAACTTCCTTCGACATTCGAGCTCTTTTCGTTTTTTTTCCCGCTGCAGGGAATATTAATTTTTACCTTTCTTCCGGTGAGTGCACTCGTAGCGGGAATATCTCTGAAAGGATTCGAATCCCTGCCTCGCTCTCGTCCCTCGGTGGAGCAAGAACGACTCCGTACTGACTACTTGCAATAACTAGGAAACGGTATTCCCATGGCAGAGGGACATGTTGAATTAAGTCGTACGGTTCGCTGGAATATACGACTGCGACGTTTTTTCCCGATTTTGTAAAAAGGAATTTCCAGTTTGTAGAATCCACTCTAACCCTTCGGAGGAAATACTCGATGATTCACCATGCTATCCCTAATCGTGACTATCTCACCCACAAATTTCCTCTCCACCCTTCGAACTTCTGCCCACAGCTAGGTACTTACCCCCTTCCTCCTCCCTTCCTGTAACCTCATCTCGTCCTAAACTTATGAACGCACGATTATCTGTCGCCCTTATAATTTACAACACACGAACGGCCGCGATGGCAGACGGCGTGGATCGGAATGGATCGCGCGGGGATGAGATTCGGTAGTCACAGGTGGAAGGACAGAGACAGAGAGAGCTAGACAACTCATTACCGGAGCTGGTAAACAGAAAACTAGGTTACGCAAGCTCATACGTCATCGGAATTAGAACCGTAGTCCGCTCGCTGTATCTCAAATGTACACTATCGCGCGAAACATGCTCCATACGTCCCCGCCCCTCTAACCCTCCAGGACACCGCTCCCGCCCCTCCCGTCCGTGTGCATGAATTTATGTAATACCCGCGAGTTCTAGATTGCCAGGGAAACACGGCGCGGATACGCGTTCCGCGGCCTCCGCGCTCGCATGCGATTCGTACAGGGAAGATAATGCAAGGCGACCGGCCGCAATCGATGCGTCGCGGAAATTTCGCACGCTATCCTCTCTCTAAAACCAATAGCCGCAGCCCCTTGGTCCCAGGGTGGTGCCCGGGGCAACGATGCCCGCACAGCTGGACTTCCCTGCCGCTTTCTTGGAAGGGTACAGTTTGCCGGGGAACATCGGGTTCCAGTAGTATAACTCTGTTGCGGGCCGAAGTTTACCCTCGGGACAATTATGTGTACTCGACGGAGCACCGATCGGCTGTATTTGTAAGCTTTGCTTCAGAGCGGGAGAATGGATTTTCTACACAGATGAATTGTTATGTAATAGTTGAACTTATTTAGTACGTCTAGGAGGATTAAAAACCTGCTCACTGTATTGTGATTTCCTTTCGACCGAGGTAAGCGTGATTTAAAAAAGAAAAAAGAAATTGGGTGTATGCGAAGCAGTGGGTATTATTATTAATACAACGTCTTTTTATTATGTGGAACGTTGCTCGGTACCTTCCTCCATCGAGGCTTATTATAGACGCTATTTTCGCAACAACTCCCGGGACGCTCTCGAAGCAATCTTTCCCGCGCGCAAAGTAGCAATTATCGAGGATCGCGAAATTTCATTTACGCGCGAGTGTATAGTATCGTGCTCGATAGTGGTACAATTCCGGGGGCAAGGAGACAAACGCACCACGTGAAATGCGCTACGTTAATTGAACCCGTGTCGAAAGTGTAAACGCGGATTTTGTCCCACATTGAACGTTTCATATCAGCGGAAGTGGAAAGCGAAACCGTGACGAGTGACGTTTAAATCGCTTCAAACAGTAGAATAATTCACAGTTTTATGAAATCTGTCGCGGAGCTAACACTTTCCACGGGTTTCCGAGGCGACAACGACGCGAGACGGTGCTCCCTGAAAAGTTCCCAGGCCCCGGTGAGACAACGCCGTGGAGCAGCTCGCGCAGGCTAATTTACCCGGACTCGCGGCGAAAATTGAAAATCAATGAATCTGCCGTTAGACGTGCTTTATATCCGTTCGCGATTTTCTTCCCGGCTACGCGTCAGCCTGTGCAAACTTTCCTCCCGCCTCATGAAAGTCCGCTTTAACGTCGCTCCATTGGCTCTCGCGTTACCAACGGGACGCGGCGTTCGTTTCTTTCAACCTTCGCCTCAACAATCACGGTATAGAAACGTCGATTCGGCGTGGAATCTAGAGAAGCTAGTTTCGCTGAAAGATAACTCGTTCGCGAAAGTGGAATCGAATGGAGAAGCATCGTTGAATATTGATCGATGCTCGTGTTGCTGTTGCGACGAATAAAACAGAAATTCGGGCGAAACGTAGAGTGCGACCAACGGTATCGCCCCGAAATGTTATCGTGGACCGAATTTCTTGAGCGAGACACGATACGACGAATTTCTAGACTTGTGAAACCGGAATTCCTGACGTTGGGGATGGCTCCGATGAACGCTCCCGTGGCCAAACACTTCCTTCAAGCAACCCTATACTTTAATAAGGCGCGTGTGTTTCGAGGCGATCGCGAAACCGCGTTACTTGCTTCTGAAAAGTAATTCATTTCGACTCTTGATGATCATGGAATTGAATTATTCTACGGAGATTCCAATAGGGAAATGAATGGCGACTCGTTACAAATGCATGAGATTTAACTAGTCGGCATAGTTCCTGAAATCGAATCGCAGAGAACGAGATCCCGCGAACAAGCACGTAAATGGCTCGTACGATCGATTAACGTCGTAATGGTCCCTCATTAAGTGGACAGTTTGCGTTCCTTCAGAGACAGGTGGAAATGAGCAACTGAAGCGTGCGGTGTTTTAATCGCAGAACCCATCGGTACAGTTTACGTTACCCGAGTTCTGCTTTTGGGAATGAATTCCGTAGGTTCAGTAAAGGAATTCCGCTGCAGTTATTTTACGAGCAGCGCTGCATATACATATTTAACAAATTTGTTCTGTTCGATCGCGCGGGATAACTCCGCGGGCATACCATCGTGGGCGCTGGCTTCCAAAACGATATTTTCATTTCGCGAATGATTGTCGTGATTGCAAAGGTTAGCGGTCGACCATTTGCACAAATTTATTTCGCTAAAAAGAACAAGAAAATTAAATATGAATATTCTCGGCTACCAAAAAAAAAAAGAACAAGGGGAGCAGGATGGTCGGAAGAAAAAAAGAGCATACACACGCGGTTGTGGTAATGTTCCGTGGAAAAACGCACGGTTACAATATATTTCCGCGCGGCGCTTGCTGCTCGTTACGGTCGGCCGCGTTTCAAAAGTCGCCATCCGTTCTGCGGACCTTCGACGCAGCGTGCGCGATTGTTAAATCGCCGCAACACGACGGACGTCCAAATATTTGACCCATCTTGCGTCCACGAGTGTCGCGAACAACGACGCGTGTAATCAGACCGCCGTTGCCCGCTTCGAGCCGGCCGTCAAGCGCTATGCAATGAAACGAAAACGCAAAGTGCAATTGTTGTCGGTCCGACCGGTGGCAGCAATATCGATGTGACTCGCCGTGGCCGGGTTCGGGCGATCGAGACGAGATTGTAAAGCCAATGCCGGCCTCCAATAAATCACAGCTGCCGCCATCATAGGGCTCCAAAGGACTGGTTATTGGCCCCTGTTATAACTTCTTCATCCTGTTTGGAGCGCTGACGCGCGTTTGGTCGCGCGGTTCCTCTCGTGCTCGCAACTGTCCTCTGTGAAATTTGCGTGCAAGCTTTGGTCAACGCAGAGCCAATTCAATGCTGTACTAAAAGCGGCCATTAGCCTGTTCGCGTTACTCCATTGTCATTCGGAAGAGTGGAAAATTGGCCCATATCACCGAAATTTGTCTAGATTGTATTTAAATGAACTATAATGTCCGCTAATGTTGCGAATGGCTTAAAAAGCTATCCGCGATATTGACAGTTACTCCTCAGCATGAATGTTACGTTGCTCGAGGGCGAGCACGCGCTATCAGAGCCGCGAGCCGTGCCTTATCATCTGACGAAGTTCCGCGGAGAAACGCCGCGAGGGAAAGTTACGTCGGTGTAAGAAAATCATTCGCTCGATACTCCCATCCGAATGGCAAAGTCAACCTCATCCGGGCGCAGGTTAAGGTTCGATCGTTTCTTGCTTTGCCAGGGATAAGTAGATTTCGCTTTAATTTCAGCTGCAATTTAACTCGCGTTCATGGCAACGAGGGGTGAAACGAATCGATCGCTTCGGGAGAGAGTTTATCTTCGCGGAAGTAGAAGAATTTTGGAGCGCTGCGAAGAAAGGGAGCTCTCCTGTCTGTACACAGAGTCGGGAGGAAGGAAGCTCCTTTAAACTTGGTTTACCTTTCGAACTGTCGGCAGACTTCGCTCTCTCGGCCGATGTAAAACACGGGCTATTGAAAACATTGCAAACGCGGGTAGCGTCTCGTTGCGTTAAATCGAATCGCGATTTGCTACTGCGAAGGCGGTAGGCTCGATAGCTGGACACCCGCTGGAAGATTAGGCAAGTTTCAGGGCTTAAACGTTTAATCGCACAAGTTTCGAGGGGCGAAATATGCGAGCGGGAATTTTCGTGAAAATTAAGTATCCCGGATTTAACGCTCGAACCGGCGCGCTCTCGTAAAGGCTGTTCGATTCTCTGTACCAATAAACTTTCCTGCGACAGATATATTCGCCACTGATTCTTCCCAAAACCGTGCCGCTGCTCGCTGGCGTTTAGAGCTATCCAAATTCGGGCGACTGAAAATTTATACCAACGAATCGAACGGGTCTGTCGTTTTTCCCCTTCACAGCCGCGATGCTTTTTTCGCCCGCTGCCAGAATGTAAATATCAATGATGGTTGATTTACACGGCCAGCCAATACAGGAGCCACTTAACCGTTCGAAGTGCGCGGAATGGCTGGCGCGCCGCGCGGATTCCGCTCTCGGGAACCGAACGGGTTAATTGATATCGATCGAACCGTGCGACGCGTACGTATATCCCGAGTATTCCACGTCACGTGACTCGTCATTATTGCCGCCGAAAATATGGTCCAGCTGCTCCATCGATCCGACGATGATTTAGCGGGGGGAATTGACGACGCGCACGTGCTCGAAATCCCGAAGAGAGCGGAGTTAGGTGTTTGGTCAACGGAACGTTTCATCCGGATCAAGTTTTCACGGAGAAGCGTAAATACACTCCCGAGAAGTAGACGGACCGGGGGTAGTAGCGCGAAATAAGCGAAGAAACCAGGAGAAACCAAATAATTGGAGACCGACCAAACGAAAACGTGAGGAGTCGGCGATCTCTCCCGAGAAACTCTGCGGACGATTTTTTGGGGAAAGTTCCCTCGAGGCATCAAGGTGACCGCGGGGTTTTTAACGATACTTTAATCCGCTCGCAGACGTCATCGATTTTTCCATCCCGTTCAGCTCGGTTTCTACGAATTTCGAGGGTAGATGCGGCAGCTGGCGCGACAAATGGCCCGCGTTACGCGCGACTTGAAAGTTTTGCGCAGAGCCAGCGCCCCGATCCACCTAACCCTCTCTAATTAAGACTAAATATATAATTAAAGTGTTAGTCACGTGCGGCCGTGGTGTAATTGAACGGTCAGCCCCGGCGTCGCCTGGAACACGTACCGTACAGTCAGCACGTTTAGATTTTAAGTTTCGACGAACCCGTGTCGTCTGCTATTTGCCATGCCACAGCTATCATCGGACTTTAATTTCGCAAATTTTCGGATATCTACGGGGATCGGAACCGCTTGATGAGAGGCTACGGCGTATCTCGCGTGTTTAACCGCGGCAAATCAATTATCCGCCTCCGCGTCACCTCGGACCTGGCCGCGGTCCCTCGATCTTTATCACTTTTTATAATTGTCACACGATTGATAAAAGAGACATTGTTGATTCTAGCTATTGGATTTTAGTGGAAATTATATTACGATATTTCTGTTCAATTCAATTTTCATCTAAACTCGACACAAGTTTTGTTGATATTGCAAGCCTCTCGACGAGATACTAATACGGTACTTCTTTCCACCGGTATAAACACGGCGAACGGTCCAGGGGCACGATGTAAACGTTAGGGCGCCGCTGGCTCAACAGATATCGTAAATTTAGAACAATCGTTGGGGGGCGCGTATTAAACCGTCGTAAAGCTGGCAGGAAATCGGGAAACAATGCGCCCGATCGGTGTCGGCAACGTGATCCGAGGACCAAAGAGAGAGTTTCGTTGCGCTCTGCTCGACGAACGAACCCGTCCGACCGTAGACGGAGAGTGAACGAGCTCTCCGTTCCACTTCGAGTGAAATTACATCGCCTGTTGTTTAACAACCGAGGTGTTGGCGTGGGATTCGAGTGCGGCCGATCGGTTTGCAAGGGAAGCGACGCGAAGACAACGCGAAATTCGTTTCAGGCGGACTCGGTCGCAACGTTTACCCGGAACATTCGGAACTGTCCTCGCCGAGCGTGACCGCTGTGTTATGCGGTTCGCATGTTGCTCCCACTTCCGTTGCTTCCGTCTAATTTGCCTTCCCGGAAATTCCGTGGATGCTTGCTCGATGGGACGCCAACCGTGAATTCTTTGATCAGGCATCGACAGGCCGAATAGTGTCCGACGATATTGCCGGGTTTGTCCGGGGATGAGGATGATAAGAAGATATCGAGTCGACGGCGATGGGGGATTCCCGATTGTTCGTTCCGCGTCAATAAGCGAGATCAACGGATAGATCGGAGGTGGAATATGCAGCGCCTTATCGAATCGATCCCACCGCTTAAGCGGAGTAACCATCGACTCGTGAACAGCTCTGGCCAGTGCTTAACGTTAATTCCCATAATCATGCTTAATTAGCCAACACCGTCTGAGCCCTAGTTAAGCATTCCCCGATATAACCCTTTAACCCTGTACCAAATGCTCAGATTCGAAGTGGAGAGAAACAGTCCTACCATCGAAACGCATCGGACGATACAAGCTCGCGTGTGTAGGATTAATCGATGATACGAATGGTCCGCTTGGACATTTCTAACAATATATTTGCGTCGAGTCTCTGTCAGGCAACGATGCGATCTTTAATCACCCGGGCTCTCCGCAACAAGGAATGCCTCCGTTCTGCTGCTACCTATATAGATGTAGATTCAGTGGCGCAGCGGGCGGAGACGCGCAGCATGCCGCGCTTAGGCACGAACTTAATTAGTATAATTACCGTTATTGGTCATCGGTCGCGGGGACACGTGTACACGCGTTGCGACCGCAAATTAATTGCGGCCTATCCGACGAGAACGACGCGGCGAGCCCACAATTAAGAACACTCCTCGCTGAGAACATTAACGATTCTCTCAAGCGATCCATTCGAGCCGATCGATCGCGGCGCATGTCACAGCCTCGGCCATACAATCAAATCAATGCAACATTCACCGCTCAAGTTCGATACGCTTAACCGTGGATACAACACGTTTCCGGTGGGCCGGAATTTGTAACACACTTGCCCCGCTGGACGAACAATAACCGCTCCGCTCGAGCAAAAAACACGTAGCGAGCAGCGAAACAACAGGATCTCGACCGCCTCTTACCCGCGATGTAAATCACGGTTTTCGGACAAGCGGTCGGGGGATAACGGGGGCACCGGTTAAAGTTCCACTCGCGGGGCAACGACAAAACTCATAACCGACGATGAAACGGTCGAAGGGAAGTTGTTGCCGCTACTAAATAACGATAACGTTACTTCGCGACAGTTCGTAACCAGTTTAGATGAAGAGAAAAAATAAAAATACAGTCGCGGGCGATGGTGTTCGCTACTGGTTAGAACATGAATCACGATAAGCCGGTGACCACTTCATTTATATAATATCACACTCGCTGCAACGAAGCGCATTGTTAAACGCGATTAAGGGAAATTTCGCGTGGGTAGTTCGGAGCAACAACTGTGCCGCGACACTCGTGAATCTCGATATCGTGGCTGCACGTACTAGAAACTCCGCGGGGGTGTGGTGGAAAGTGGAAGGGTCGGACGCGGGAAAAGTGATGCTCCGCGAAAGCGGAGAGCAATTATCGTTAAAATTTTAACTCGCCGTTACAATGCGCGAGATTCCAGGAGAGAAAAAAAGAAAGAAGTCGACACGATACGAATGCACGTGGAGGGATCCATAATTCAGCCGCCGGCTAACGAAAGCCCTTTCGTTCTCGTTTTCAGTAAATAAAACGAATCGAATTCCGCCATCAATATAGATACATTCGCGTTCACGTGAAAACGGCCAGCGACTATTACCGCATTTTTCGCGGCAACGTATCGACGCTGCGAAAATCTGTAATCGCCGAGAGGGTGTATATTTTCACCTGTGCAGAGTGGCGGAAAGCCAAATCCTTGACGGATAGTAAAGAAAAAAGGAAGCGGTTCCTCCGCAATATTCGGTCAGCGAAGCACGAGCGGCGACGTTGAGAAAGAAATCCACGCTGGTGATCCGGCCGCGGCTCTGCATCGTTCTTCAAACTTCGCGACCAATTTGACCGTGGGAAGTCTGAAACGACGGTTAATCGGATTAGCCGTGCGAGCGCAGCGATAAGATCGAGGGGGAAAGAGGAAATGGGAAGGCAAGCACTCGCGCTGCATCCTTTTTCATCGACGAACCAGAATTCAAAGAGATGTGTCGCTATCGGGAAACCGAAAACAGAAGCAGAAACGAAAGGGATTCGACGAACGAATAGATGCGAAGAGGTGATTACTCGTTGTTTTCGCTCCGAATTACGAGATGGTTTACACTCGTGGGCAAGCACGACGATGCAAGCGTAACGCTGCACACGGATGGATGGTTTTAAGAGCAACTTCAATCGCTGAATATTTTATACCGCCGAAGTCTACAGCTTTTTAATATCCAGTAGCTTCTCCATGGACCTCATACGAATATCCGTCGATCGACAACCTCATTTCACTGCGTTCGCCGATCTATAATTTCCGACTGGTTGCCGGTCGAGCCGTTCGTTCACGTGGTATTCGTTAAACGCTGCGCGTCTATTCGAAGCAAACACACCGTACCGACGAAATTCGTTGGCTTTTTCTCGACGCGAACGGCGGGGCAGCTTTTGCTGATGTCTTGCTCGGCAAATATTCCTGTTTCGGTACGATTTATCCTTGCTATTCAATAGGAACGTGAACGATAGATATACATACAGATGTTGAGGTAATAGAAGGAAAACAGTAATAGGTTACGCAAGTTACACCCTTACCGCTAAAATTCTGAACATGCGCGAACGTTAAAAAATGTACAGGCAAATAATTATCATTTTCTTGAACTGTACATATCTTCGACTCGTTAGAAATAAGTAAAAGGGAATCCAAGAATAAGCATTCCTACGCTTTACCCTTTATTCAAAGGGAATCTCCCATTGTCACCACCCTCGGTTCGACATAGACGGACGGACCTCATTTCCGATTGTCTCCCGGCAACCCTTCCTGACCTCTCGTTTCCACTCAGCAGAGGGTCACCCCCCCAGGGGAGCGCGTAATTGGAAATACAGAAATATCGATGGCAGCTCGTTTAATTTGCAGTCAAAATCCCGACCAGGATCAACACTTTGAATCCTTTCCCTGGTTTTTATCGTTCACCGCTCGTGGCGTCCAATTCGGAGTTTCGAGACTGATTGCGGCGCGGGGCGGAATGAAACGAACAAGCGCGCCGGGTCACGGGGATATGTATCCGTTTCTCGCCGTTACCCGTTCAACTTTCACGCCGTACTTTCACAGGCTCTAAAATATTGAAGACACGCCAGAACGCAATCAAAGCCCATCGATGCCTCTCCTATCCTTGTGAGCTGCAAGTGCGACGCTCCGTGCGGCTGTCCGTTTGGCTTTGCGGCTAGATCGAAGTCCGCTATCGTAGTTAAAGCGTGTCGATACCTTGGCTGATTTACTAGTAGCATTTTAGGCTCCACCGTTAGTGCCCCGGTTTCCCATCTGACGAATGTCTACGCCCTTACGGGGTCGACTATCGAGCTCGGGATATTGGACGCCCCGCTACACTCTGATAATTGACATTTCGATTTTCCGATTAGCCGTACGGAATCTCCATTCTGGTTGCAGGGCTGTTTTACTTCCTTGCACGAAGGCGTTGATTGTTCCGGTTCGTTTTATAGTGAATGGAACACAATTGCTGCCACTGTGTTTCGCTTCCCTTCAACAAGCTTAAACGAGTGCCGAGATTATCCCACTCAGCGTCACCATTAAATTACACGCGAAAAGAATATTCAAGCGTGAAAGAAAAAAAGAAAATGAGAATGCCAAACACCTATTTCCCCCCTTTATACCCATTTTATTCCTCGACGGCTTTATTTGCGAATGAAAGCACGGCGTGCAGCCGCAAACGGCATTGAATCATCTATTCTACACAAATAGCGGCTATTCGTCGAACACCGACGCCACTTCAAAGAAGCACGTTTTTTGTTCGCTTATTCACGCTTTCCTGTCGGCGTTAGCATCGAACGTTCTCCAGGGGCGATATTCATCGACAGCCTTCAATGGCACGCGACGCGACGCGATGCCGCGAATAAAGTGGAGAAAAATCGAAGCAGAAGTAAATGGAATGGATCACGAAGAGACACAGAGAGAGAGAGAGAGAGAGAGAGAGAGAGAGAGAGAGAGATAGAGAGAGAGAAAGAGAGTGGGCTTGTCGAAATAAGAATTTTCGCGGATGCAGAATACTTTCGTGCGCATCGCAGTTTACCGGAGAACTTGCTACGGTAAATTTATCGTAGTTCTCGAATTAAAAGCGCACAAATGATCGACGATTTAGGGACGTGGCGCGCTACCGCGGAGCGTGCGGCCTGGCAAATTAATAAGATCGTTTCGAGATAGCAGGCCGGGGTGAATAACTGAAACGTACAAATAGGGAAACGCGAGCGAAACGCTCCCGGGGGAGATGAATCCCGCTTGGATCTCAATAAAGATGCAACGGCTGCGTGTGCACGGAACGCGTGTACAGAGGAAACTAGACCGGCAGCGGGAAGGGAAAAGATGCAAACAACCGCGCGAGGGATGGGGATGGTAGATAAAGGGAGAGACGGGAGGCGGCGTGTCCCGGTGAATATTCGCCTCTTTCCCTCGTAAATTACGAAACGTAAATAGGAAAATACGCGCGGTGCATCGTTACACCGCAAGGGGATGGAACGAAAGAGGCACCTGGGTGGAAAAGGGGTTGAGGACAAGAGTCTATACACGCCTCACTATTCTCCGGGGAAGTTTTTAAGAAGGAACTACGTTCCGATAGAGATGTCAGTGTTGCGGAAATGGATGGGGTCTCGTTCGGCGACGCATTCGCTCCTCGTTCTTCCTATCGCTGCATTATATCCGCTTTGTCAACTCGAAGTGGGTTAGCGCGGCACGTCGATGCTAGCCCCGGGCTCTCGCCACTCCGAGGAACGATGCAGTGCACTCTGCCGCGCTGCGACGCAGCCTCGTAACGGACCGCGACAGGTGGCGATTGATATTTTTATCGAGCAATTTCGTCGACGGGGCTCTTCATCGCGCCGCCTTCTTTGCCCGCGGAGAGGAGATCAAGGGCTTGCTGGGGCTTGCAGCCAAGGGTGTTCTTCGTTATTACCGAATCCCGGACTGGTGCGCCGGTGGAGAGCATCAGGACGAAGACGCTCGGGGAGGATAAATTTGGCTGTCTTCCGTGCTCGTCATTAAATTCCCTGGGGGCGATTAAGTTCGATCGAGCAGAAGCTCGACGTATGTACTTATGGCTTGTACCCTCGAGAAAGGACATAATCTTTATACCAGAAGAGGGAGGGGGAAGACGTGACAACAAATTGAAGAGCTCCGAACGTGCCGGAATTACAAGGAGGAAAATGTTGTACGTAGGAAACGAGGGCGTTCTCGTAACAACTATTCGGAGAATGTAAAAAGTTAAGTCTAATTTGCTCCCCCGTCCCAGGCGCATTGGCGAAATTCCCAACGGCCCGCTGTACGATCGAGCGCAGCCTGGCTTTATATCCCCCGGCAGCGGACGTGCACTTCGTCGAAGAAGAGATATAATCCGATACGTAACACAGCTGCGGAAGAAAAAGGAAGATAACAGGGATGGGAGGAGCGGTGGCCGAGAACCGTAGACGGTGCTACAAGGGAAGAGCATCCCTTGGACAGGTTAGCATCCCCCAGAGTGGACCGGCCGATAGATCTAAAGCTTCCACCGCCGGCTAACACCGGCGCTGGCCAGTGGCGAGCACCCGTTCGCTGCGAACTGCGAAATGGACCCAGGAGTAACGCGGCCGATAAATTTACTGACCGTCCGGCCAGACCTTCCGGCTCGAAACTACAGCCTTATTTCCGCCCAGGTTAAAAAAGATGGCCTCTCCCTCGTTGCTGCTCTGTCTCGCCTGTTTCTATGTCAATCTTTTTTTTCTCTCTTCTTTTCTTTGGCTGGGTGAAAGTGGCGGAATTTTCTGTTCTATCTTTTGGAACGATAGAAAGGGCGATAGCTTGATTCCTGTGCGTATCTGATCGCACGATCGTTGCTCAGCGAAACGGTCGTGCTGCCGAAACGGTGATCATCAAATTCACCGGGGCAAGCAGTGTCATCGGGAAGCGATGCGACAGCCATCGAGAATCGTTTCGATTCGATGACGATGCGGGACAGCGCGATCCTTTATAGACAACGTTTCATGCCCCAAGCCAGACACACTATACGCACATTTCCAGCCTCCTCAGTCCATCTTTGACGGGCATAAATTCAATATCGCCGCCGACGTGTGATCGAAGCGTCGCGTGTCCCCGCCAATTGACGGTTCGAACGAGGAGCGTGGTCATCCTTGTTATCCCGCTCCCAGGGAAATCGTAATGTAAAAAGTGCCGCAAGGTTCCACCGTCGAAGAGAAGTCGATGTAATTTTTGCCGCAGAATCGCGGCAGGGGAAAGTATAGCGAGCAACTTTTTAGCGAGCATATTTTCCCGGGTGGCCGCGTAACCGTGGCGGAGATATTTTCCGAGGGATGTCGCAGCGCCGGCGGGTAAAATGTTCGGAATAATCCCAGCGGCCTTAATTGCAGTTCGCCCGCCGCTTCTCGGACCGCGGCGTAACATTAATTAACCGCGGCGAACGGCTCTTAATAACTCAGAACGGTACGGCGACTTCGTTTCCGCGAGTTAAATCTCCGGGCGAAGTCGATAACCACCGGTGAGGATGGTGGCCGAGAAAACGTAGACGCCACTCGTCCTCGCGGATCCTGTAACGATCCCCCGGTGCTTCCGGCCAGACGATGCCCGGAATGGAAAAGAAACAAATGGTAAGTTTACTCAGCATAAATGGCCGAGAGCCCTGGAAACGGTGGGAAATTTGCTTAGTTCCTTGCTATGCCAGCCGATCCAATTGCATAATTCTTCGAAGCGAACCGGAACGGTTCCTTGAAACACTCGGAGTCACGGACCGAGTGGAAATATCTTTTCGGTTGTTCTTTCCTCCGCTCTGTAAATTGATCCTTCTGGTCGGCGAACGCACCGCTTCCCTCGGGTTCCCTGTTTCTTGCGTGAGAATCGGAGCGGCGATGAAATTTAATCAGCGATCGGAGGTATCTTGCCCCCGAACATAGTCGGCACCTTGAAATTCCCTTAGCTTCGGAGCTTTTAGAGTATTCGCTATGATCCGAGAAGGAAACTATGAAATATTCCAGAACTAAAGGACACAGGGAGGATTGGATAAGGATTCATGCATTCGATCGGGGGAAATCGTTCGACAACAGGTGCGGCGAACGAATGACATTTTCGTAAACGATTGTCTATAATATAACACAGGTGACAGATTGCCAAACGGGATTCTTTCCCCGGACGAAGATGAATGTCTTCGAGTGTCACGAATATCTCCGTTTCCCTCGTACGTGCCAGGCATTCGCTATTTTTTGGCAAGAATTTCCCAAGAATTTATCTACTGGTTCTATTCTCATGCAAAGCGTACGAGCATCCGGATAATTTTCACCTGCAAAGATCTATCTATCGCAGATCCTCAAGTGTAACAGACATATCATCTCACACGTCTCTCGAATCGAAGAATATACCAAATATTCAACTCGTTCGCGGACTTCCGCGCGGGGGGACATCATCGATAACATTTCCTTCAACCTGTCCTCCAGTAAACCCAGCCTGAATCGGGAGCAGCCGTAAAAGGATCATCGAAGCTTCCCTGCCAAAGGGGAAGTCGCATGCTTGTTTATACAAGGAACGATCATAAGCGACTATGGTCCAGTGTGCATGAGCAGGGTCGGAGTCCGTGGCCGCAAGACAAAGCTATCGGCCGTGCGTTATCCGTTGTGATTGGACAGCGAGATTTGTCACACAGCAGGGCGTTAAGCCGAGGGTAGATCACATTTGATGGAATTGGTCGAGTTCCATTGGAAGCTCATTCGCAAATGTACAACACCGAAGAGCGTGCACCTTTGCGGCTGGAAAGATCCGCGCGTATCCTATCCATACACCTGATCTCTGAACCGCGCCACTGTGAAGATCGTATGCTATCTGTGCAAGGGGAAGATCGTATCACAAAGGAACATCCCTGTTAACGCCGTCGTCCGAGTAATTATGCAGCTCCAGGCTGGCCATGTCCGCATATCGGACACGCTGGGTCTGTGTTGCTATTCGCATGTCCACTAGACGACGGGCGAAACTGGATGCCGAGGGTGATCCAGTCGCACGCAAATTGTTGCCTTTGGTTCGAATGTTGCAGATCGAAACGGTGATCGAATGGTGAAAGGGTGAACCGGGGCAGTATCGTGTTGTATCTAATTGCTGGTGTTGTTCGCGTTTCGTACGATTTGGCAAAAATTAAAATATAGCATTTGATCTTTCTAAGGAAATTGTTTAAAAGCTACCGTTCTGATGATAAATATTAACGGTCCAAGGACCTCTTCATAAAAGCGCGCTCGCAAGAGCTGTACTGTTCACTTCACCCCTTCACAGCCAGGAAGATAAAGGGCGACCGCCGCGAGGAAAGAGCATTCGTCCATTTCACGAGCGGTCGAGGCGCGTCAACGTCGATGACGTCGAAAGCATTGGACGTCGTCGAAATATCGTCGAACGAAATTTCGCGCGCGTTTCACCGTACCCGGTTTGTGGAGCATAAACGGATTATTGAGATGGATCAATGGAACGAAACCGTGGCGATGGAATAAATACCAGGTGGTCCACCACCGTTGAAAGTTTCGCACACCTAGCTGAATTTTCGTATAGAAATTAAATAAGATTAATCCAGCATGCGAGGGTAGATCGGATAGTCTCTACGTCGTTCTGGAGTGTAGAAACGCGTACGCTGGCCTCACTAACGGAGAGGGAAAATCGAGGGTGGAGAGAACCAGAGAGTGGAGCATAAAAATAATTACGCTGATAGAACGGTGGCGCGGTGCCAACCGCGAGCCTTGCCAAAATCAGATAGCGCGTTGTTGCGTCCGGATGCATTATTCGACGAAACGCGAACAACACGCTAGCACGCGAAGGGAAGAGGGACTTCTCAGTCAAGACGAACGCGATGGGCCATGTCGCGAGGACATGACGAATCATCGTTTTTGCTCGCCTCGTAATCCGTGTTCAGCGGTGTTATCCATGGTCGGCGCTACTGGGCGTTTCGTTGATGCGACGAAACGAAGCCGCGGAGACGTTTGCGTTCCTCCGAACCCGTTGCGCTCGCTCGTTGTCCCGGACACGCGTGAAATATTGCCCGAGCTTCGCCGGCGCGCACTGGGAAATTTATTATGCAGAAAGGGAGATAGGACCTTTCCTCGGTGTGACATTTTCGACCGGGAAAATCAATTTTTCTTTTAGTTTCCCTCGTGACCGCCGCGTCGAAGGGTAATCAGGGGACGCCGGTGATCGAAACCACTTCGTGGACCGCGATGGAAGCTTCTAGGAAGAGCGATAATGTTTAAAGTATCCGGGGGCAACTTAAGTGTACGTAGCAAAACTCGTCGCAGTCTTTGCTGAGGAGGAACTGTCAAGTAAACTGTCACTCGAAAGCGATAATTGTCTCATTCGAAATAATATTCCACTGGTACACACTTAACGAGGAAAATCGAGGGGGGAAATGCTCTAATTGCGTCTATACATTTCATTGGATTTCTGTTTATCAAAGTCACGTTTCCCATTAAGATCCTTGGCGCGGATCCTTTCTCCTAGTCGCAAGGAAACGCCTCGCAACATACGCTTTTGCATAGGCATTTTCAACGCCGCGGGTGGTAACGAGTGACTTCAGTAATGACTCTCCCTGAAGAGTGGCACGGGTACAGATACATACCAGCGAGAAACGCTTTGTGCGCAACCGAGACGCCGTGCTCTCTTTTAATTTCAACACTTGCTTTGACAAAGCCCCGCGCCAGGCCGAGACAGCGTAGGAAATTGACTGTTCGTTCCGTGGTTCCCGTGAAGTGAACGCTGCTGCTGAAGCGACGCGATTCACGACGAGGCGCCCTTTGTCCCCCGGAAATATTAAAAGCTCGTCCTGAAAGTGAGCCGATAAATAGGTCACGTCGACAACGGCGAACTTGCGTTTGACTCTCGATCAGAAATCGCGGGACAAGGGATGGATTGATGTGCTTTTAATATCAGAGGAACAATTATTATTGATGGAAAAAGAAAAGAATCTATGTACGGACAATGAATCCCTGCGACAGGCATAGAATGAAAAAAATTTGATATAATATCCCAATCAATTTGAAACGCTATTAAACCACGGCCTTCGTCCGATAATCACCGAGTAACTGGTAGAAAAATCCATCGACAATGCAACGCGGCAAAATGATGGTGTTCCCATGAAAAAAAGAAGCAGCGTTGCAGGGACACGGACGGTTTTGACTCATCAATGAGCAGCTGGCGATGATTAATCGCTCGCAATTAGCCTGGCTTGGGTGTCGATAAGCGTACCCCCTCGCCGCGTGATCGCATTTTCTCCCCCGCCTGGTAATTTATCAACGATTTATTCTATTTTCAACAGCCAACCGCAACGCCTTTGGACGTAAGAAAGATTCACTGGTCGGGCTATCGCGTGCGTAAAGCGGCGGGAATATAAATTATGAATAATTGCGGGCGTAGTAGAGCTCGCGCCAAGTGAATAGTTTCGTTAAGGGATCTCGATAAATCGTCGCTGGCGTTTTCAGTGGCGCGAGCGAGGCCATCGATTTCAGTAATAGAACGGCTCATCGGTAAAGGGACGGTAAGTCGCGAAATTGTCGCGAGGAATAAGTGAAAGAAGATCGACCGATGAAGCGAATGATACGACGTTTTTAAGAGGAGACTTGCCCGGCTTCTGCCTGCTCGATGTCTCCGTAGTGACTGACGGCGACGAGATTCGGGAGGGGTGAAATAAGCGATATCCCATGGAAATTGGACGGCGATAACGTTATGAATACAAAATTGCACGACGCGACTGACGCGGGACGTCTTCGAACCGACGGACGGGCATGTTGGAATGAGACACGTGTCCAAAGTGAGTAGGGTTACTTAAAGCGAAAGGCCAATAAGTCACGGAAACGCGGAAAGGGTACGTTCCGACTTAATTTAGCTGCTCGGAATTCGGTTAATCCGAAGCGATTCTGTTTATACAGCACTGGGACGCATTATCGACATACCTCTTGTTCCAATTAGGCTAATACGAGCTCCCGGACGACGCTGCGGTTAATGAATATTAAATTAGCGCGCAACGAAACTCGGTCGGCCGTGGAACAGCCAGTTGAACGGAAGCGCGTGGAGAGGGCACGAGACACACGCGGAGAAGTTTTTGGACGTGGCCACCGGTGGTGGACGTGGACAAATATCCTGCAGTCGGGCTAGCTGAAAGCGGAGGGGGTGGCTTAATAGAGAAACTTCGACTCGATCCGGGACGGCGCGCCGAGTTGCTTTGATCTACGCGGCGGAGCTGGAATATAATGTATCAGGATCAGCAATTGGATTTTCCGATCAATTAGTAGTTAAGGCCGAACTAAGTGTCTGTCGCTGCTGGTGAAAGTTCTCATCGGCGAAGTTGCTCGCGATCGGCTAAGCCCTGCCATCGATACAGCGTTAACCGTATGTCCGTCGTTCCTCTTCCACTGGCAGCCCGATGCTTTCGTTCGATATCGTGGAATCACTGCAGCATCCTTGGATGTTAAATCGATGGGGGAAAGGTAGGCGTGATCGTTCGCCGTCTTATCGGTGGTTCGTTCAGCCTGCATTCCGTAGACGATAAAGATCAGCCTGAGGGTCAGAGGTTGTACGATTTAAACTGGAAATCATAGCTCACGCCAGTTTTATTTACTCTTTTGCTGCCGGCGAACGTGGTCATCGCGAATCGACCCGACACGCGAACGGAATATCGAGGAGACGAGCGTACGTGAACCTTTGTTCCCACCACCCCCATCCATCCCTCCATGGATGTACACTCCTCGATAGAGGTACGGCGTTATATTCCCCCCCCCCCCCCCTTTATCACGTCACTCAACCGCGCTTCTCGTAACTCGGCTCTGAATCGATACACGGCATTCGGCACCGGGGCTCGAAAAGCGAGGCCTGCTCCCCTTTATTTATGATTTTGTTGACACGGAAGCGTGTGTACGGGCGACGCGCGAGAAATCCCGTTTCGGATCGCTCGCGGGGAATATAATGCGCGATCGGACGAGAGCGCAACGCGTTCGGTCCGGTGCGCGTAGCAGCCACGCGCGTTTTGCGGCCGTAAACGCTCCGCTCGAGCTTGTCGAACCGTGATCGCGCCGACGGTATGCAGAAAACACGCGAATCCGCTCGAGCGATCCCGACCTGCATGGATTCAATATTATTTTATTACACCCCTCTCCTCCATCCCCCGCATTATGAATAATTCACCGGCCACCAATTACGCTGGAATCGGATTGAAGCCGTGTTGCGGTTTATGGGCAAACTGTTTCTTCTCCAATTCCACTGGCGGCCGCTCGAAAATACTGCAAATAGTTTCCGCGTACTCTGGCTGACGATACGTTTCCCCGTTCATTAACGCGAAACGTTTGGTGCGCCGAGTAACACCGATGTCTGACTATCATCGGCGTGTACTACTTACAGTATCGTATCCCTAAGTGACACATTCGACGAGACACATTTTCGCTGTGGCATTGGAAACTCAAAGCGCTCTGGCAAGAAGAATTATTTGCCCCCTTCTCGAGGTTTCTCATGCGACGGGTTTGCCTGGCCATAATTGATTACTACTACTTCATATCCTTTCCGCTGCCCTCAAGATCCCGCTATTCTAGGATCGCCGTCCTCGCGAGCGGAATCGCGGGAGGGAAACGAAAGCCGGAAGCACTCGTTCGATTGTTATTCTTTCATTTAGCCGGTTAATAATCATTGGCCGGCGGCCCGAATGGGAAATCGATTTTAACAAGCGCAAATGATCGATTCCCCGAGTGGCGCACTTGAGCAGCAGACGAACGAAAAATAATCGGGCGCGAGCCGAAGGAAATTGAATGCCGCGTTTCTGCATACACCGCACTCCGCGAGCTCTTGATTTACTCCGGCCTGGAAAATATTCGGGAAATTTACGATCCGACCGATCCACGCCCCGCGAAGTGTCCGCCTTTGTTCCGTCCGCCCAGCTTCCTCCTCCTTTTCCCGCGACTGTCACCGTCGTGCTGAGTCGGCTGGGACAACTCTGCAATTACTCTTGGAAGATGGTTACGCTCTGGGAAACAATCCTGTGGCTTGTACGACAGAGGCTCGCCATCGGTTACCAGGCTTGATCGCGAGTAGGAGTAGTCCCGAGGCAGAAGAAAAGCTTCTCTGGATTTCTCAATTGTTATCCAGCTTTAATTGAAAGTGTATTACCGTTGGTACACGTGCAGGGGATCACAATATCGATATAATAAAGTATAACGAAATTGAACAACAGAAATTACTTCCGACACAGTTATTAATATTATTCATTTATTCACTAAGTAATATTATTATTAAGTAGCAGGTGTATCTTCAAGCGAATAATTAATAGAGTCAAATTCGGAGGGCAGCTACCGGGAATGATCCCTAACGCTACAATTCCCAGCACACCCTAATTTCACCCTAAACTAAAGGCCAACTCGAAACTCGGCCGATACGAAGTTACGCTCGAGGCTATCGGCCAGCTTTGAAACAGCAGATTCTTAACTAAATCGCGCGTTCGCCTAGACGTCCGGTTATTGATATTCCCCCCCGGGCGGAATATCGAATTTGTTTTTTTTTTTAAGTGAAAAACGTGTAATATATTTCCGCCTTGTAACCGTCGTGCTCGCGCGTTCCTGCTGCGAGATTACGTGACGGCGCGGCCCGGAAAACGCCTTCGCGACGATATTTGAAAGCCGAGCGAACGGCGGTATCTCGGCAGAATTCGTAGAGCGGGGACGCTCCTATTGAACCTGGTTCATCGAGTACGATCTCCGAATTTTGACGCGCACACCGTTCCTGAAGGGAATTTGAATTCGCGTTATTCGACCGTCCCTGGCTGCCTGCCTACGGGCTTAAATTCGCTACGTTCTCCCTGCCGCCGATATAATCGATACGTACTCGAGTCTCGTAACACGCTTAAGATCGTATTAACCGGAACCGGAGATCGTGTTCAGGGGGGACGGAGGGGATTTAAATTCACGGGGAACACCGTCGCGTCGGTAACGACTCCGCGGAGGATTCCAGCGGTTACGCGAACGAGAAAAATTGATTGAACATTCGAAATTGCTGGCGTTCGCCGGAACGGCGCGTTGATTACAATGCAACGGGAATATGCATATGCGCTTCGGTACGTTTACGCATCCGCATCGCAGTCGGAAATCCAATATCGGTGCGCACGGTTATAATCGAGCAGTATAACCGATAGCAAACAGGATGGGCCAATGACGAGCCGATAACCCTTCAGACTTACCATCCACGAAACGCTATGAAATTAGCATAGATTCACCGAGTTGCGAAGATCAGCCTCTGCGTGTGCACGGCCGACGCGTTTCCTGTAGCGCAGTCAAGGAAAATCCCCCGCGTGCTACAACCGTCCACGTATTTCCGGGCTTTCGGTAGCGATCATCCCAGCATTTGTCCCAGGAATTGTCCGACGGAGAAACGAGGGAGGATCGGAACAATCGTTTGGAATCTCGCTTAACAACTCCGCAACTCGATCTCCAACGTGTTGTTCGCTCGGAAAGCGAATGAATAAACTTTTTAATCGAATTCAATTCAAGGGCGATCGTACATATTCCGGTCGCTCTCCTGCTTCTTCTGTTTCTGTTAATTGGAATATTTCGTCCGAGCAATGAACGACGGAGAATCGATGCAGGGAGATAGATATCTCTGGATCCCCTCTTCACCTGGAACGTTGGCAACTTTCGAGCGGGCACGAAAAGTTGCAAAAATTTTCGATAAAAGGAAATAACGCTGCGTCTCCCATCGTCGGGCGATTTGCTTCAACTAAATTATTATTACGAGACGCACCACTGGCTTCCAAACTGTTTTTCAAACTTTCATTGCTCGTTATCGGAGAGCTTTCATCGTGTTAAAAAAAAAAGGAATTGAACAGAGAGAGGTGGGATTTTTTCATTGGAAGTACATTCAGAAACAAACGTTGCGAATTTCATAATCTACTAATCAATGTTTGGCACATATAAAAGTTTCATATTTATTTTCCTACAATTTGTTAATAAATTAAACAGCTTCCCTTCAAATCCACCGTACGAAAATAGAATCTATTGTACCATCGCAACGGTGTTAAACTTTTCTAATGGACAAACTTCGTTTTCCCATTGCAACCGTCGTGCCCAAAAATTAATTTCAGTCCAGAGCACTTCAGCGTCGCCGTTTCCGACGCGTCGCTTAGCCCGCGTATTCCGCGCGCGATAAAGTTGCCGGGCATCCGACGGGACTAATATTCGCGTTTCGAATTTATCGGCCGGTCTCTGTCAAGTATTCGCGGCGCTCCGCGGAAACTTTGTCCCCGTCGTTTGCGAGTTTGCCTATTCGTATGTATCCATTACGATGTTATCTAGGACCGGACCGCGACGGAGATGACCGGTACGCAGCCGGGAACTTTCGCATCGCCGCACCATCCCTCGGGGAGGGATAGCTCGATTAACGTTACAGGTCGAGGAGTAACTTTTGACGAATTCGTCGAGCCAACGCGTTCCGCGGCGACTACACCCGTGGACAGCCGTCGTTGCTCTGCGCGAGCATACTGCTTCACTGAGAAACGCCGGGGATCGCTGTAGGCAGGAGAGTAGCGAGTTGATGCGGGAGACAAGTTTAGTTTGGATTCAAGCATTACGCGGAATTGCTGCGGATAAATCCGTAAATACGAGGTCGTATCATTTAATTACACCTATTAAGGTCCGCGGGTATTCCTCGATGCATAACGCTCGGCTGACTTTTGGCACGCGTTCGCAAAGTTCGAAATATACGTCACAATTAAGCGGAAGACCGCGGGGGAAGGTTAAGAATCTTTAATCGATGAAAGAGTACGCCGAATAGTTTCGCGCTGCATCCGACGTATCCTCTTCCAGTCCAAGATACCCGGAGCTCAGAACCAAATATTTACCAAGCAAGGAAGTCTAACGCTGTTCCCCTCATTAACTCCGCGTCCTTTCCAAAGTAGCTTCGTATGATATGCACGTACCAATAATCGTAACAATCCCAACGAATAGAATCTATCCCCGGAAGGACAACTCGTTCACGGATCTTACATTTCATGGCAGTTGTCCGACTAGCCAGCAACTACGAGAAACTTTTCTCTGTACTTCAGGTAGGAAACATCGCGGAACACCGTCGATCACCGAATTTTCGGTCGTCCCGAGGCTGACGCCAGAAACAATCTAATGGTTTCATTCGAGTACTGGCCGGTCGATAAGTTCTATAATTAAAAGGCGAGATAATCGGAGCGTGGATGGACGTATCAAAACGCGAGACTACAACGAAACAAGATTATCGCGCAAAGGGAGAGAGAAAGAGAGAGAGGGAGCGATAAAGGGGTGAACGATTGGCCAGATGCACCCGTGTAGCGCACGCAACAGAACAGATAGAATGCGGCTCATTAATGTTGCGCCGCGATAGCACCTGCTCGCAGCTGATAAGTTCACATGTGCTCGTCCTGGAATTCTCTCCTCCCCTGTCCTGCTCTGTTTCCCCGTGCAGTACTTTAATCCCGTCTTCTCTGAGATTTCTCGGCCTGTTTTCGAGGCGAGTGACTATTCAATTTCGGCCGGACCAAAGGTATCCGCGTCTCTCTTTGAGCTTAATGGCAAATTAATAAATTGGGGTCGTCACACCTTCAGTGATCCCGAAATTGACAGCCTTCTGTACAACACGCGATGCTACCAGATTGGTCATGCATCGACGTTTAACGTGCTGAATGTTTAAGGATGCCTGGCGGAGCAACGATAATCTGAGCAGCCTCGGGTTTCTATAATTAACCAGCGCGCCACTGGTGGCATCGAAATCTGAACACGAAAACCCATGGTCCAGCAGTCAGCGCGAACGGGCCTGTCAGCCGTCCGGCTGACTGCATGCCATGGCGTACGTGGCATTTGCGTGGCCTGCATAATGCACCTGTGTCGCCCTGCTGATATTATTAATTCGCCGGTATCGGTCGGGATCGGACCCGTGACTGTCGTTGTCACTGCTACGCTCGAATCCCCAATGGGAAATCACGGGTGAACGGTTCGGCTGTCAGCCGCTTCTTTGCCACTCCATAAGATACGAACGGCTGCCTCGATCTAATCGCATCATTCCGCGCTGCTTCGCGAGAATGACAAACCGGCGTTCTCCGGGGAATATACACGTGGCAATCTCCTGGAACTCGTCGACAATGCAATTAGCCGAATAACCGGGTAGGCTCGGCTCCTTTAATTATCTCGATTGCAGCGAGTTCTGGAAGGTGTTGAACCACACGCGACAAAGCTAGGTCGTAATCGGATTCATCGCTGTCGGCTAGCGCGCGTACCGAGAGTCCCTTAACGAGGGATTCCCGGCTTTATAATGGCCGGGGCGAAAGAGTCCGGAACTCGTGTGTCAGGGAGGGGGCGTGCAAATCTCAGGGATCGGTCGCAATCCACGGCCCCGTGTGACACCCATTCAATTAAGCAGATGCAGGGCCGAGGCACTCGCGGTAACGGTGCCCGGCTGAAATATTCCGGGCTTCTTTGCCACGCCATATATCACACACATGACGCCGCTCGTGCCGCACGTAACGCGACGCGGGACGGTGTAACACATATTACGGCGGGGCGCGCGAGTTATAAATTGGATCGCGACGTTGCATTATTCATGCTTCCGAAGTGCGTCAAAGCTCTTTGATTCATTTCGCATCCAGCCGGTAGACAGGTGAAAGACTACCGCCACGCCTTCCAAGATCGTGCCGACTGACAGACGTGTCGGCTTCATCAACGTGTATCGTTCCGCCCACGTCGCTCGTTTCCTTCGATTCCCATCCGACCGCGCCCCTCAATCCACCCCTGCTTCCGCTTCGCGAATCGAATCCGCGAGACATCTGCATACGCGATGCTTAAGCGCCGCGAAAAATCAGGGATACGCTCGATTCGCTTTACAACGATCGTTATCGCTGCGAGGGAGATTTCCGTGGATTTATGGGAATTTGTTCCCCGTTCAAAGTTTCATTCGATTCGCGAAGATCTAGTTTGTTCCGCGAATTAATCAGTCGAGATTAGCATTCTGGAGGTATCTTCTGTTAGCAATGAACTGTAATTTTCTTATTCTGTTGACGAATTGAATTTCATCCACTTGCAAATGTTAATGCTGGGACGCAGGTGCACATCTCAATTGCCTCCTGCAGTTGTACAGATTAATTAATCTTGCAATTACGCCAAGATATTCCGAATACTCTTGAGGCATTAGGTGATCGTGAATCGTGAATCGCATGAGAATTTTTATCCACCCTTCGTGATCCACCCTCGAAAAGCCTAGGGCCGATTTGATGGACGAAGTTTCAAGATTAATTCCGAGCTTTTTCACCACGGGCGAGTAACGGGTCGAGGCAGGCGGTGGTGGGTAGTTACGAGCGACGATTTTATTCGAGCTCACACCCTGTTTCCTAGGCGAAGGTGCAAATTTATTGCCCCGGTGAAATTGAGCGTGCTACATAGGACACGTACGTACGTGTACGCGCGCTTCTTTTTAATCCGGAACGCAATTATGCCGACATTTTCTATATTCCCTTTTTGAATGTAGATTTACAGCGAGGCCCGGCACAATGTGCTTTAGCCTAGCTCTACCGGGCAAGTTTCAACGCGCCGCCCTGTTTTCAGTCGAGAGAATTACGAGCATCCTCTCTCGCTCTCTGTGCACCCTCTCTCGGCCCGTGCACGGTGTCGTTTCCCCCTCGGTTTCGCGACTGCGACGCCGTTTACGCTAAATGTAAATTTTAGACGGCCGCACGGTCGTTTATCTAAAGACACTATAACCGTGCCGTCGTCTCTCGCGCGAGGACGAAAGAAACCTCGGCGAACGAGGAATTTCAAATTAGAGGGCGACGATTCCGTTTCAAGACGGTTAACCAAGCTTGCTCCCACCATTTCCCATTGTGTTAACGCGTTCGGGAAGTTTCACGCGACAATCTTCATCGATCCGTTGGTCCGCGGGGCGACGTTTAACGCGGGATATACGTAACGTTCGATGGCCGCTTAAAGCCTCGCGGAAGAATAGATGGATCCGGGCGGGGAACAGGCCGGGAGGAAAGCTGTGCTGCGGGACAGCAATCGGTGTTTGATAAAAGTTGGAAATCCCAGACGATTCGCCGTGGAACTTCTCGACGTCCGCTCGACCGGCTGACGGAAAACTCATCTCTGTTTCCAACTATAAGCTTTACACATTCCTGAAATTGAATCCCGCAAGCCTTATTGATATCGTTCCCTTCGTGGAATTCCGGATTACATTAGCGGAATAGCGACCGTTCTCTCGGGCAACGTATTTCTATTTCACGACGAAGGTACTTTTCGAGAACCTACGCACAATGCTTTTACAATGATCATTCGAATTAAACACGCAAATAGATCGCGATTGGCGCAAGATTGGGAAACATGGAATGGATCGAAAGGGAGAATCGCGCAGCTGCCGTGCGTGCAACTTTCAACTTAACAACGTTTTCGACAGCGCGGACTCGTAGTTTAATAAGCATCCGGACGCGCTTCCGTGAACGGATTAACGAACGAAATTTATTACAGGGGCCCCGGGTGGAACGTAGAGAATGTTCACTGTTTCGATGAAAACGAAAGCTTAATGAACAGTAGGCATTCGGTTATCGTTAACGCGCAACGAAAGCGCAGCGTTGATGATACAAGAGCATCTACATCGAACCTCACAATGGCTTCTATTTTAAATATGTACTTTATTCGTCCTTCGTCCTAGTTCCTCTTCCTTATTTTTATCCCCCTGTTTCGTTAATTGTGAAGAACCACTCGATTCCTGGAATATGTTCCGTGATTCGTGAATACTTAAAATACGGGGAAATGAAATTTATTTATACGGATTACGTCTAAATAAAACTATCTGCAATCAAATGAACGATTTTTAAACACATTGGGCAGTGCTGCCGCATGAAAATAATTGCATTGGCAGTTAGATCTGTTCTTTATTATCTTTACACCAACAGCGTGGGTTATTAACGTCGTTCGTACACGTATCGTACCGTAGCCCGGCGCAATGCAATTATCGATACGAGAAACTAATATTTCAGCTTGCTCGTTGCTTCTAGTGATGGCGTGAAGTTTCACTTGGATATCGGGTTCGTTTTCCGATAATTATTCATGCATCTCACTTTCGTTGCTGCAAATAAACTCCGTAAATAATGCATCTAGAACATCGTATATTACACCTTGTCGTGTAGCTGAATAATCGTCGAATGGTCTTAGTGGTGCCGTAATTGCCCTGATGAGCTTAATTACAACTCATCTACATTTTATTGCTTGACAAGGTTTATCTGTGACGGAACTTTTTAAATAGACACGACATCGTTGATTATATGAAATACTGTTGGACTCTGTTTCCGCGTAAGGCATTTACTCACCACGTGATATTAAGGTAACTGAACCTTCCGCGCCACCGAAATTTACATTTACAGCTATCGTTCGACACGGTTCGAGGAGTATCGCAAACCGGAATAGCCGAAGATGCTCGGGCCGATACTCCATTCGGGGGCGATATTATACGGAGAAAGCCATGAAACGCACCGTGTTGCGAGTGAGTTACAAGCGCACTAGCCGCATTCAGATGTACATGCATGCATGAACTATGAGGTCGATAACTAGCGCGTCGAACAGTGACGTGTCAAGGTTGCTTGACCCGGACCACCGTGAGTTCCATGATTCCCAAGGTATCACCCCGTCCTCCGAGGGTTTCATCCCTCTCGACGTCTGACACTGCCCAACCTTCGATTCTCCTCAAAATACAATACTCGTGTTGGCTCATAGTAAAGAAAAGAAAAGAACCATTGTGCAGGGAACAAATTAGTCATAGGGACCGAGGTAAATCCGTGTGATAATTCGAGAGCACGCCGCCGATGCCCTTGACGCGGCCAAGGCGCGAGGGTGGAAGGCGTGCACGGGAATAATCGCAGCGGAAATCGCAGTAATTTCGTTAAAACGGGCCCGGTTGCTCCGAAAGCCTGTAGGGCTTCACTTGGCGGCCACGATTAATCGGACGAATGAACGGCACCGTTAGCCGAGTCGCAACGCTTTCGATACCATAAATCGTGGTTTCGTAGCCGACGCGATCGGGGAATCCGCATCGCGTAAGTGGATTACCCGATATGAAACAGATTACGAAAGTCCGTCGAGCGGTTCTTTCTCCCGCCGGTTAATCCTCGATGATCGATCACGCGTTTTGCCCGTCGCGTTATTCAGCGCGGACACGTATGCACGTAGCTTGTAACACGTAGTTCATCCATGACTGACGTTGCACCGAATCCTTGTTAAATTATCGAACACCATCGTCCTCCTTCGAAGTTACCCGACACAAAAATCGTCATTGTTCCGGTTCCCTTTTGTTCTCGCCGCTTTAACAAGATCCATTCGAAAGCGGAAGGGAATCGAATTCGTGGGACGGCTCTGGTTCGCGCGCGCGCTATTTCGTTCGCGGCGCGTTTATACGCGGAAAATTGAAACAGAGAAGGGTGGCGACGTTTCTGGCTGAAAGTGTCACCGTCCTTTCCCATCGAGCAAAAATGTATGCTTCTCTCTCTCCCCCCCCACTCTCTCTCTTTATCTCTCACTCAAGTAGAGACTTGAAAGCTTCGGATTATGTAGCGGCGACGGTTCCGTCGCCTCCTGTTCCCCGCGCCCGAGATATTACTTTTCATCGCGCGGTCGTTTAAAACCACCGCATCGCGCGCCCGCGGAAAAATTTGCTCTCCCGTTTGCGCGCCGGCGAGAGGAACTTCCCTCTTCCTAGTCGATGCTCTTATTCAGCCTCTATTAGATTATCGCGAACACTTCCGAGAGATCCAACAAAGAGAGAGAGAGAGCCTTCGCCGCGCGACGAAGGCTCTTTGTCCTCTGTACTGGAACAGAGTGCAATTCCGTTGAAGCGTTTTTACTTCTGGCCAGCTTGACGCGTCGAGAACCTTGACGTTGCCGGAAATGAGCCAGGCCTGCTAACCCACATTCCTCTCAACAACCTTTAGTATATATCACGGAAACGTGATAAACGTGGCCTTTCTCGCGTATACGATTCAATTAAACACGTGGAAGTTTTTTTTCCGTCCAGGCGTCATTCGTTTAATTTAATCAAATGCAATTCAATAAGAAATTGTCTCACGGTCGTTGCACGAAGAATCTGGTACTCCTCTAGTAATGCCGCGTCGCTTAGAGCCGCGTTCACGGTTAGAAGAGAAACGGGATAAGAACAGGGTAAGCGATCGCAGAAGGTTCAACGAAGTCGCGATTGAAGGAGAACCTGTTTCATCCCGCCGAATTCAATACCGCCGCGCCGCGTAGATTCACGGGCATGCATATATTCATGGGCAGCGGAATGCTGGAGGAGACGCGTGCGGATGCAGCTCGCGGTCTGCGACGCAAATTTATGGTTACACGTGAAAATTCACGGCCTTTGGAGGCGATCTCCAGCCAACGTATCGAATCCACGAGATCGATTCATCCTTCTACACGCGCGCCGCGCTTGGAAGGGTGCTTCACGATGGAGAAGTCCTCCTTGTATCTCATAGTCGGAGACGCTGACGAGGCATTGGAATAAATACGGATCCTTTCTCGATACGTGTCCCAAAAGAGACGTCGCGTCCGACGCAGCTGTAGCCGTAACACCCTTGGCTGCCTATTCTATTCCCCCTGTTTGGGACGAATTGATTTCGATGCGTTATCCGAGTTGTGGATGTTTGGACGATAAATAGGCATGAAGGATGAGGGACATGGGGGTTTTACGAGATTCGCAGGGGCGTGATCGTGTTGACATGGATGGTACGATCGTCGTCGATTTAGATGATTATCGTGTCAAGGGCTGAGAGGAGCAGTTTTCATTTGTCACACACGGAGTAGGAATATTAATCTTCCTAAAGTGATTTTACGTATTATCTCTCAGTTAAACTTATTACACTTTGCTTTTGAAAGCTGTGAAAAAATGCAACGAAAGGAATGAGAGCTTGAAACAACAGCCTCGAGCAGTTCGCTGGACGGTTGTATTTAGAAACGGCACGAACACAATGCGTTCTCCACCGTCGCTTCTCCTTTCAGAGTGTCCAGACTTTTTCCAAGCGTTTAAAGAGACATCGGATCGCGCATTCCGTCCGATATACCAGCTGTAAAGGTTCATTATACCCCACGGCCATGCAATACCTTTCTCCCAGCGTGTTGTACAACAGATATCATTTACTGGCTCCAGTCGATAATTCAAGCTTTCGCCCGTGGACCGAACAAAGCGACAGTCGGTTAATTTAGCCGCGTCGCCTTCCTGTTTGCCAAGTGCGCTTTGACGGATCCCGTTGTGCGCGACGGCAAAGGAGGCCAGTTCAATTACACCGTGACATTTATTCCGAAACGGTTGCAGCTTCGCACCGGGGTTCCCAATGGGGGCTCTCCTTAGCTGCGGCTACGTACGGGGATTTCATTAGGGCTCAGATTAGAACACGGATTCCCGATTATGTCCGAGTAGATTGCGCTACCAGCAGCGGTAACAGTGTCAAGGCGTTCGGACTGACGTTCGGTTAAACACGCGGGACAGGAATCGTTACCGATAAGATGGCTTCGAATGATCGATTAATCCTCTATTTCTGAATGTAAAATCGACCGAAGTTAAGCCAGAGTTATTAAGAATCATCCTACCGTAAGCGATCGCGTAATCATCATTTTATCGACGTCGTAAATCGCGAAGAAATTCCATCGAGACTCAACGACGCGTCTCTCAGTCTGTTTATTCCCCCGGCCGAGAAGAGGGGCCAGGACAGACCGGCCAGGCGTGAACCGAATTTCGTCTGACGGGATATATAAATTCCGGCTGTACGACAGCGTGTGCACATTCGAATCGTACGATGCCCGTGTTCTCGATGCGCATGAACGTCTTACGATGATTTAATAACGCGATCCATAGTCTCGATCGCTTATCTTAATGCTCGCACCAGTGAATTGTACTGGCGTGAGCAGATAATCAAGGGGCGAACCCCGTAATGTTTTCGAAGGGTAGAAATTTTAGGGACATCAAATAGGGGTGTTCATTCGATTGTTTTTCAAGCATAAGCGGTACTCCCGTCCCTCTTCGACCGATAGGAAATACCAAGCACACTTCAAAGGGGGGATATCGCGGATATCTGCGATATCGGGACCATGAAAGGTGCTCCGATCCGATTACACCTGGACTGAGAAACGCGAAGGGTGCACAGTATTCGCGAGTGCCGACGAATTCAAACGGGGAAAGTTTTCATTGCGGCGATTATTTTTCATCGCTTAGCCAACGCGATTGCCGAGGGAACACGGCGAGGAGGATCACGGCGAGGCAGCGATTCAATTCTCGGCTGCGCATCTCCCTTTAGCCGGAATTAAATTGGATGTTGAGCGCAGTTGGGACACGTTAATTATCTTGTCTTTCGGAGTGCACGCACCATGATGCAGACAGACGTTTGTACGTACGTTAAGGGCGCAGATAGAATCTCCCGTTCATTATCCCTGTTGCCGCACAATCTGACAGACAATAAACATCACGGGACAACAATGGATACCGGGGGTATCAGGCTTCTCGGTGTTCGGCGATACAAATTTGTGCCCAGGTTAAAGAAACGCTGGGAGAAATGTTTGTTTCTTACGGTAGCACTGTTAAAAATATAATCGTGATCCGCGCGAAGTATGCAAGAACTCGGCCGTGTCCCGGGAAGCGCCGTTGCAGTCGTGATTCTGCTTGCACTGGAATTTAGCCACGATTGAAGCAGCTGCTTCTCGGATTACGTGGGAAATGGGTCACCGCTTCTGCACAAATGTTATATCGTGCTGAAATCATGATTTTAGTACGGAGTTTATTATTATCATCGATCTGCCGAGTGCGAGCTGCATTTTCACCCTCCTCCCTTAACATCGTAGCATTTGGCGTACATAAGAGCAAATCTACTGCTTTCTTGTCTCGCTACGATCCTCGTTAGTCCCATTAACTACTTTCCTCGAATATTCGCGCGGACCGAATCCTGTTGTCCAGCAAATTTTCCAATCGAAGAATGAAAAGCACGTATGAAATTTAGTGGCGCGGCGACGCTCGTTGCATTAAATGGGCGCGCGCACTTACTTCAAGCATTCACGTGGCGCGATAAAAGATTAGCCGCGCGACGTTTCCGTTTGTTCCGCGAAACAATGAACAGGCATTGCTGCGAACCTGGAAGCGGCAGATATTTTTTTTTTTTGTTTACACCAACGCCGATTTATCGCCCGGAATATCACGGTCTGCTAAAAAAAAAAAGAACACTTGCTTCTATGTAAAGTTGCAAGTGGATCTGCCGCGACGTAGAGATCCGCGATGCAGGCAAGAATTTCAGGCGGGGACGGCCCGCGCCGCGTGAATAAAGATAACGATCGATCGATACGGATTAACCCGAATCACTTTAGACACGAGACCTTTTTGCACAAAGCGGAAAACAGCTTCTGGGTTATTAAGAGCGCGCCGCAAATTCCGACGACAGATAAATCGCCGCTCATCCCCCGATCGTCGCGCGTCGGCCGATTCATGATTGTCACCGACCCCCTGTCGTCTCCCCTGATCGAAACAGCCATTGGGCTTCCAAGAAGCCGCTTAGCGAACCTACCTGCGTGACCCGTTTATCTGATCACCCCTAATCACCCGCCCCTCCGCGTATCCTGTGTAATTTTCCCACACACATCAGTTGCATCTTTAATAATTTATATCGGCCACCGGCAAGACGTGTCGTGTTTTCAACGAGACACGTGTCGGTGGTTTGTTCGAGCAAGGTATGCTTAACGATGTACTTTAGCTACATATTCGGTGTGTACGAGCGTGTTGCGTGGACGTAATGTTTATTTATGCGAAATGTGTGTTTTATAAGTAGGGTGATATTCAAGGGGCGGATGTGCGTTATTGATTCACATATTTATATTTTTATTAGTACGCAAGGGGGGCATATAGCGTTTTTTGTTAACAATGCTTCTCGTACGTATCTTTAATCTCGATTAGAATGGAAATCAGCTGTTTACCGCGGGGACACTAATGGCTATCAATGATTCACGATGGTCGTAGAAGCGATTCGTCAGCTTGACAGAACATATTTGTGCACTAAAATACGTAATCGGGGTCTCTGCGACTAACAGTCGCATCTCCCATCCATTATCCTGTATAAAATTAACATTAAAAATGAATTTCTATCGCTATCAATTATTTTCAGCCGTTTAAAAGATTAGTGCCGCCGCCTGCTTGCCAGCTGCTTAAAAATTCGACGATCCCACATTTACCGTTTCCCGGAATGGCAAGAACGATAACCGGGAAAGGATTGACGAAGGACCATCGTCGAACGTACAACCCCGGGGCCCGTGGTGGTATCGATCGACTCGTCTCTATTCCGTCGTAGCAGCAAGATATCGTTTCGACCGCTCATTACCGGTAATTGACTTGTCCGATGCAATTACGAACTTTCGTGGTGAAAATGCGCTCGGCCCGTTTTAACCGCGTCTGTCGCCCGTTAAACGCGTTACCGCCCCGGAATCCCATCAATTTATGGTAGTTAACGTCAGGATGAGGCAATAATTTCATTTGTACGCGATTATTGTGACCACACCGTGACGGTCAACCGCCGCCGGCTTCGATTCGATAAATGACACCGAGAGCTTCCTCTCCATCGGAGATCTTCGAGCGTGTTGCGATTCGAATAGAAGTTTCCCAGCTGCTTTGGCGAAAGTTTCTTTTAACTTTAGATACAGACCGATCGGTTCCTTCACGATGAACGCTTAGTGGACTGAACAGATATTTCAAATTTACGAGAGTCTATTACGCTTCTCCGTTTTGCGGCTAACCGAAAAGCATTTCCGCGCGCTTCATCCTCTAAATGCGAAGGTCGATTCTTTCGCTGTAGTAAACTTCATCTGTCCGCAAGCTTCAGCTTCTCGTTTCCATGCTTTACGTCCGTCGCTTCAATTAAATCGGAAAAAACGCGCAGATCTACGTAGGACCACGAACGGCGGTCGTTTAATTAACTTGCAGAAAGCTCGGGGTAGTCGATGGTTAAGGAAGAGGGACGATGCGTCGTTAAGTACGGAGTCTAAAGGGCGAACGCGAGCTCCCTTTCTTGCGGCTGGTATTAAGGGGCGTGCGGCATTCACGGCGAATCCGCGATTACCATTCAGGGCAAGGGGAAGTTGGACGTTTCACCTTTGCGGGGGAACCGGAACGGTGTCCGAGGAGCTGAATTACTCGGGCCGCGGTGCGAGGCGATCCGTGAACGTCGATGAAATTGAATGGGAGGGACAATTTAAGTGGCTATTTCGCTACGTACGGGAAGGGGCGATCTCGAATACCTCGGCAATCGTTATCAACCGGAATTGTCGAAGAAAAAGTTCTCCGAAGAACAATTCGGTGGGTAAGAATGTAAAGTCAGTTATAGAACGGGCTGGCAAAGACGAAGGGAAATCATTAATTATAAAGAAAAGGCTCGCGTAAGCCGATGTCACAATCGTTCTCCCGGGACAGCCCCGAGGAAATGGTGTTCCCAAAGAAAATGGAAGAAAGAAGCTTGCCACGGACGAAGGGCAACGCGGGGGTAGGTATACAGTACCTTTAAAGCAAGCTCATCTTTCATATTAGTGACGTAATTATACCAGAGTCCCGGAGATGCTACCACGGCGAGCGCTTTGTTTATTTCCGCATTTAGCGACCCGCCAGACTATTCTCCGGAGCAACAGAAATAATCACTACAATTCTGCGAACGTCTTACAAAGATGTTGCCATTGGACCAGCCAAGAGTCCACGGCTCCTCTTAATCGAGTCTCGTCCAACCGCGTAACTAAGAACTTGAAGAATCGAAACACAGAGTCCGGGGGTTCGTTCCCGGGGTCGAACGGGAAAGTTGTCCGTTTTCAGTGGCACTGACCCGGACGAGGTTCACAGGGAAATAGATTGCACGCTGACCGGCTGCCGGGGTGTGTTTAAGCGGCGGGAAGTTTCGGGGGAATTCGGTTAAACTCGATGGTCGATGCTCTATGAAAGGAAGATTAACTTAAGAGGAAAACTCCACAGACCCACTGGGTATTCGTTTAATGCGCTCGCGGGGAATAGGCGACTGAGCCGCTTCTCCCGGCTCCATCCGACTAAAACATTCATAAGAATTTCAGGATCCGAAGTCTTGGACGACCAGTCTTAGCTCGCGAGCCGGATACGGGGCGGACACGCGCGGAACTTTCCCCCGGGTCGCGTGTGTTGAAACTTTGGACGCATTAGCTCTGGCCCGAGGTGGAGGAGGAGGAGGAGGAGGAGGATCGGGTTTGACTGTCGTCTAAAACCGGCTCCTCCGGAACTTTCTCATTTATCCAAGTCCGCCTGGTCGGTGCACGAGACACCGGTAATTTGTCGTTAATGTTGCAGCCGCTTCGGCCGGATCGAGAGCCAAGCCCTGGCCAAAGATTGATAGCAGCGCTGGGAAAGAAATTGACTGGATTAGGCACAGCTGCATGCGAGCCTGGACGTCTCGATTACGATGTCGAATCGAGTTGCACGTTGCAGAATAAAGTCTTTGAAGCGAACCGGGATGCATCGATCCTGCTGGCATTCTGGGGAGGCTGGTTATCGGCCTCTGCTTTTGGCTGGAAATTTTCGTACTGAATGGATTTAGGCATCCCTGGGATGGACTGGATAAATTTAGGCACAGATATTTCATGAGAAAGATATTATAATAGTATTATTATTACTATATCCGATTTCATTAGTCGATGTTTAATAACAATCATTAGTTACTGTTCCTTCGGTACTCTCGGCCGTACCAACAGAGTACTGTTATTATACCTCACTTCGCTAGTCGATGTTTAATAACAATCATTAGTTATTATTTCCTGGGCACTCTCAGCTGTTCTAACAGAATTCCCATTATCCATCAACGCTTGCAACCAGACGAAAGCACACGAAATTACCCTCGCCCCGATAGCAAGGCATGCAATGCGATTAACTTTTCCTGCATTTAAATCGACCGTCGCTACATTTCTAGATCGTCAGAAATAGCGGCGCGTAGAAAGGGGGCGGCAGATGTATCCGCGAAGGAAAACAGATCGTTAGAGCCGTGACAAGGCGTCGCGCGTGAATAATTTGCTGACTCGATTCCGTCGGCGTAATGACAGTTGAACGGGGCACGATTCCACGTCAGCGTCGATTATCGCCGCACGATTGCGGGTCTCTGGAGAAAGACCGATGTATACGTGAGGGCGAATCAGCAGCGACGTCCGAGTAAGCGCTCTGCGCGCGGTGATTGATAAGAAACCGTGTAGCCGTGCAAGTTTTCGTAGCTCCCGCGATATCGAGTCGAACCGAATTCGCGAATCGATGGATCTGTTAATAGAAAATTGCGTGATCCAGGATGCCGTGAAATGCGGTATCGCGTGGATTAGCAACGCGGCGATAAACGCGGCCGGAATAATTGAAAAGCCAAATAGTAAAGTTACGCCTGCAATCGGCTCGACTCGCGTGCCAATGGTTCGATAAAAAGCCGTGTTACGGTTGCCCATGAATGCAACGCGAATTCGCATTGCACGCTCATCAACAGAACTTAACAAAACACGGATAAACAAAATGTAAAAGTCTAATCCTCGTATTTTTCCATAGCCTTGATTTGATTCGGACAATTGTTCGTTGCGTGCAGACTCAAGACGAATCTCCATCGGCGCCGAATAAATTAGCGCGATTGCAAGAAATCCCATGACCAGACTGCAACCGATTGTAAGAGGGAGCGGGTGCTCGGGGATAAACAAACGAGAACGCGGTAATGCGCCGCGGAGTAGCGATTTATGGGTTCGCTGGGGCTAGATCGCGAAACACTTGGGGAATCCAAGTTCTAAACCAACTTGCCAGTTGTTTCCAGCTGGGGTTCAGTTACAGCAACTCCCCGATGGCATCGGTAACTGACCTGCACACCATTCTCGCTGATCCAGTTCGATGGGAGGAGAAAAACACGTCGTACACTGAATCCACTCTGATTCACCCCTTTCGGAATACATATTCTTCAACTTAGTCTCTTTAACATATTAAGTAACGTCGCTCTTGGGTTTTACCAGTACAGTTGTTGCTGGTACAGGGTGTAAAGAAATTATATGTAACGACCACCACAGCGTGTACCATTACACTATTGTAACGTATTATTCAATCTGTACGCTTCGTTACAGCGATCGCATCGCTCGTTCTCTAATGGCCAGCGTGTTGATAACCGAAAGTTTGTGTAGATCGTCCAGAGATTTGTATGCACGTTCGACCGCCGTCGCTGTTTTACGGCGACGCCGATGACTTCCGTTCCGGTCCGCACTCGCCACATTGCATACCAGCTCTCTGTAATATACCATTACTGCTTTCAGCTACCGGTATTATTCCTAGCTCTAAGCTTTACGATCAGCCGTAACAAGATCCTGGTAATTCGGAAAGCCACCGTCGTGCTGTAACAACCGCGGCTGGAGGCATTGCTGATGCCGTTCCGAATATAAAATTGCTCGAAGAATCATTCAAACATTCCCAAGACATGAAACTTAGTTCCCACGTTTCCGACGATACCGATTTTAATAAAATACACGTCGCGGGATATTGATTCATTTTTACGACGCCCAGTGTCTACCGGAAAAAACTGATTGCGAATTTCAACAAAATAGCCGGCAATTATAGTTTTTAATTATCTATCGTCAGTAGCTAGTGGTAAAAATTCAATACGATAGTATTGATTTGACACAACATGATAGCGGTGTTAAGTATTAAGCGCCTGATCCCCACAAATACATCACGGAACAAATGCCGCTAGTGTCGTTATCGAGATACTAACTATTTTCTATGTGGGACGAAAGTGGCAAGAGAGTTAACATAGATCCACCGAGTTTGGGATGGAATGACACCAATCTGTCACAATTCGAACGTAATCGTGATCGACGTGACAAAATTATACACTCTGCCTTCTACATTCTCGTCATCGTTCGCCAACAGAGACATACGTGTATCCTCTCGCGCCGCGTTCCTTCGACCGCAATTTCACTGAAAACAATGGAATCGATGTCGAATTATGCGCTCGTATAGAATATCCACAAAAGAGAAACACGTCTCTACCATCCATCGATACTTTTCGATGATGAAATACCATTTTACATTAAGTGTACATATTCCTAGGTTTCCGCAATCTCCAAAATTAAAGGCCGTTCCAACTGTTCCCGAACGAACCAGATTCTACCAAAATCATCCGGCGAACAATATCTTTCCAGCAGAACCGAAACAACCCAAGGCGTTCACAGCTTGTTCCTCCCCGATCGCAATATCGCAATGGGGCGCCAGCAGACTTTCGAAAGTGTCTCGAATTCCTTCGTTCATACCGAGGGTAGGAGGCACCTTAAACCCGATGCGCAGCCTACTTTTTCGTTCCCCTTGCGGCTTGTAGTTGGCAAGTGGCGGCGCGATAACTTCATAGTTTCGTCGGTAATGGATTTCGAGCCGGCCAAATGGTTATGTCGACTCGCTAGCCCCGCCGCTCGTTCAACTCCACGACCGACCCCCGTTCAGCGAATAAATAACAACTTCTGGTTTCGAGAATTCCCACGAAGAGTCCCGTAACGTATTAGGCAAGGAAGTCGGTCCTCGCGACATTGTTGGCTAGGCAAAAAAAAAAAAAAACAAAGGAGTCGGAGCTTCTCGAATTCTTCTCCGGAAGAACCGAAACAGATCCGTAGGATTAAATTTTCATCCAACAACGAGAGACTGTAGAGCATAAATGTAATTTGAATTTAATGAATTTGCCGGTGCCTTAATGATTTTCCAATTAAGTGATAATTTCGCGAGATAATTAAAATTCAGCAGGGAACATATTCATTATCGAAAACTTGGCGCAGCGAATCACCACTTTCGCGTTATTATCAGAGATTCGTTTAACGAACCAGGGAGATGCGTTAACCCAGGAATATCCATGTTGCTCCCGTCTCTTACGACTGGATTTCATCGATTGCACGGCTGGCCGCGCAATTCGGTCAGGAACGCGTCTTCGCTTGATCCCTTCGTCTAAAACCGTGTAACAAATGCGTCGCAGCTGGCCCCGATGACTCCGTCTCGTTTCCGAAGATCGATTCGCCCCTCGAAACGAAAAGGGAAAACGAAACAGGAGAGAGAGAGGGAGAGGAGAGGGTTGATCGGCGGCGTGCAGGCTCTCTCAAACCGTGTAAGAGACTCGTTTCCTTTTGGACTCGGACCGAAACTAGAGCCCTGCGTAGTTTAACGACTCGACAGCGGGCAAAATGGTCACAACTTGGAGGATGTAAAAGCTTTCACGTGAAGTATGTGCCGCGACGTGGAAAGCGTTTCATAAAATGGACGTCGGACCAAGTCGATTTTAAAATGTCACGAACGTCGCACGGCATACAGTATTCCACGAGTTCTTCAAAATACACCGACAGTACTTGGCAAGCTGTAATGTTTTATTCAGGGTGTAAAGTCCCCTAATTGTGCGTCGTACTCTCTCCCTGGCGACTGAAGCGGCATAAAATTTGTAGGGAAATTTCATGTGAGCGGCCCTTTTCAATTTTGTCCACAACACCCCCTGTTCTATCTTTCATTTGCTTATTTTACGACAGCCTCGTTGAGCCGCATTTGCGGTGTAATTTTGAAAGAATCTACCGAAGCAGTGAGATCCTTCATCTTCCAAGATTTCTTCTAATCCCCCCCCCCCTTATTCCACGATTTCCTAAATCTACCGAAAATTGAATCATCCCTGCTGCGAGGGATCCAGAGAAAACAATTCGCGATCTCTCGTATCGTCTATCACGAGCGAATTCACCATTCTCTTCCGGCACTCCCCTTATCTAAGCAGCCCGTTTCATCCCTTCTGCGCTCGTCTCCGTATCAATCCGGCTTTGCCCGTTTTATCGCGAAACGATCCATCACGGCGTCGCAATAATTAATCGAGCCCCTGTAAACCGATAATTGGCTACTGTTTAATGACACGCTTAATGAACCCCGTAGGTCAGCGTGGCCGAAGCGAACGGACGACGAGAATCGCGTCCCCGCAAAGACGCTCTATATTTATCGGATTGCCGGTCGGTTGGTGCTCGAGGAGTTAAACCGTTCGACGCTACCATAATGCGGCCGGTTTTATCGGTGATATTAGACGGCTACAGCAGCGGACGCTTTGAAACACGGTTGCCGGTACGCCGGCAAAGGGGCGGGCCCGGGCCGTCGTTGGCGCCTCTCCGCGCTTCGAAACGCTTTGCTCCGCGGCGCGGGGTCGGCCGAAGACGCATCAATCAAGATCGCGAGCTCTACAAATGGCCTCGGACGCTTCCACACTTTCCGGATCCGTGGCTTCTATAGCGTCGCCGGTCGCGGATACAGTGTTCGCGATTGACGATGCAACCAACCCCCTTCGGCCACGACAATGTCCTCGATATCTCTATGGGCTTGTGGCGCTTGACGAGTTCTTCGCGAGACTTTTAGAGAAACGTGGCGGAAGAATTCTCGTGCTGGTTCCTCGGGGATTTGAAAAGAGACTTGCTTAAAATCACATCAGTTGGTTAAGTTAAATTAGTAAATGAATTAAGCAGGCTTGGTAAACGTACAACAGTTCCACTGTGCAGTTTATTCGTTTATTCATTAATTAAAACAGCAAACACAACGCCGCACCATATTCAGAAGTCGGTCCATCAAACGCATGGCTACAGATGCGGTAGTTCCGTCATAGCTTCGCGGTTAATTTAAAGCAGTCCCATATAAAACGACGGCTTTCACTCTCGCGGCACGAGAGCGGGAGACAACGATACCCGTCATCCCGCTTTAATCCACGGCGGCTGAGAAACTAAAGAGAGACGAGTGCGAATAGCTCGCCCACGCCCGCGTATTAGCGCGATAATTCGATTGTCCGCGGCGCGAGCTTGTTACGCGATAGCACATGGAGCATTCGCTCGCAAACTCCGCACTTCGCTGGCTGGGTTGGCCGGCTGAACGACGGCAGTACGAAGTTTCAAACGAACGCTCGCGCGCTGGTTTAGTGCCCGGCCCATCCGATGAACCGCACGAGCCGGGGAAAATTTAAACTTGTATCAAATCCCTGAGCCGGATAATTATATTATCGGCTGAACTACCTGCGTAATCAACTTCGACAACAATTTTCGGAATATCGAGGGTGCAGCTTTAATGCACTTGTTCTTAAGGAATTTGCGACGTATGCGGCGGCTGGCCCCATCGAAACTGGACGAATTCCACCGGGACGGAACGTATAAAGCACTTGCACTTGCACAGGCTATTTTCCCGTTCACCCGGAGACGCCGTAAAATTATGTATGTATGGATAAGTAAAAGGGAGACGCTTCCACAGTTCTTACAATAATAGCCAATGCCTCAATGGTATATCCGCAAGGAAATTCGCAGAGATCTAAACGCAAAATCGATTCGCTGATAAAAGCAAACGACTATATAGTCATTAAATAATAGATTAGACGATCATCGCGACGCAACGGCTAGAGAACTTTACACATCTAATTATCTTAGGGGGAAGCACTCGGTGTTTGAGGTTCTTCTTCGAATATCTACGAGATCGCCATAAACTCAACGATGCATAACGCAATTACACTAAACCAATTGATAATGACGCTTTTCTATTTCTATAAAAGAAAAACCACGCCGATAAACCACTTTACCGAACGTCCTTGCCTGGGCAAACTGCAAAGTTTCGAGGAAGCAAAAACAAAAAGAGAGATGCTGATTTGCGAGCGTGTATCGAGGGCGACTAATTCTAAACTGGAAAAGTTTCATTACGATAATAACCCGACTGGTTCACCGAGTGGCTCGTTTTCCGTTTTTCAACCCTCCAATCAGCCGCGTCGATAATGGCTTTATTGTTCGCGCAATTAGTAGTCGCCTTGGAAATAAAAGCGGCGACGAGATAACGCGGTAGAAGCAAGAGAGAGCAGGAGACGCACACGGTTGGATCTGGTTTATCTGGCCCGCAATTTCCAGGCGCAATCGTCGCAAGGAAAAGGACCCGCAGCAGTGAAATCCTGCACACCAGGTACCCATCTGGCGCAATTTAAATTGCTGTACCCTCCAGTGGCCGTTCGAACTTCTTCCTTTCCCGGACCTGCTTCCTTCCCGGACAGGTCGAAACGAACCGTTCTCGCGACCCGAACGATCGCTCTGGACTTCTCATTACACTCATTGGCCATCGGAGTTGCTTCAAACGATTGTAGCCCGCTGTAACTTTCAAGTGGAAGCTACGCTTCGCCATTAGCGAAAAGCTGTTTCAGTTCAGAGAAACAGGATCGCTTGGTGTCGCGTGTTAAAGGTTGAAAGGATGATAACAGATTCGAAAACAATCGTTTGTACTTCCGTAATAGTTAATGCGACCAACAGTGCACACCAAATTCTTTTTACCAGAGGAACAACGCGAAAGTGTAGAAATTTAACACCCCGGTTCATCGACCAACAGGATAATCCGATTTCCAACGTTTCGCGGCAACCACGCCTTACTGAACGCGTCGAGGAATCGTGGACTGGTTCGAGACACTTGCCTTCGAAGCAAGTAAGCGGTCTCGTGGCTGGCAAAACGCGTAAACCGTGACGTGTCAATATAACAGTAGAAACGCGAATGTACCCTAAAATACGCGTCGAAGGAATCGCGATCGGAGTAACACGGAGCGCAAACGCGAATCCACTGTTTCCGATTTTGGGAGACCCGCTCGCTGATTTGTTCGACTGAATTAGAAATAGCCTTCTGTGTCTTTGCTGCATGAAGAAACGTGTAAAGCTCCTTTTTGGCGTGGAGCAACATCGAGCAGCTCGACCGACAGAAAATTCCTCGCGGATACGCTCGTTGCCTAATCTTCTGCTCCGATGCATCCACATGAATTTCGTTCCCAGAGGAATATGCGCACGTCCTCGCAGCCACGCCTCGTCCCAACCGCGATCTAGGCGTTGAACCTCCAATCTTCTAATATTTTCCTACCATCACGTTCATCTGATCCGAACGAAAATTTCGGAAAGAAGAAAACGTTGCCCTTCGAATCGCTGAGAATCGCTTAGCAGCTCTGCCCTGATTATGAAATAAACCTATGTAACTCGGTCGAAACGGGTTGAGCGTAGAATTAATCGAATCACAAGATTTCAAGTCGACACAGCGTTCGAGTCCAAGTTCCTCGGAGACAGAGCGAACAGTTTACCGTCGCCCGTACATTCGTTACGAGCTCTGCGGCAGACACGAGCTAAGTTTCGGCCAAGTTTTGCTTGTCCAGTTTTGATCTGTTCCGATCGACTCCGCCGCGACCGTGCGCCCCTTCTTCGAGGGGAATCTATGAAACTCGAGTGTCAGACGCATTCCCCGCGCCTTCTTGCCAATTGCACCCCAATGGTTTCCTTGGTAACGCTTTAAACCTCGACGGTCTAGAGAGGTTCAGATTGGTGCGTCGGATGGAAGGTGCTGAAATCGACACAAGATCCAACACCTCCACCCCGGAGACTATACGTATAACTGCAGCTCGAGAAGCGTCGCGGGGGCGATCTTGAAACGTCGCCGGTGAAACGTGTTATTTTGCCGGAACCTTTCCTTAACCGGGACCGCGGGTATACAGTTTTTTCGTAGAGTCAATCTTTCCGAGTATATTTCTAAGTCTCCCCGCCGGTGTCTATGGAATTCTAATAAGATCCGTCCCCTTCAGCGGTATGGAAGGTATAAGTCGCAGAAGCTATCTGGCGCGAGATAAAGTTAACAAATAGCGGTGTTCCGTCGAGCGGCACCGTTTAAGATTTTTACGACGTTTTTAATTTCACCAGGGAGCCGTCGCATCTCGAATCGTTCCGTGATAAAAAAGTCTCGGTAGCCGCAACGCACATTCGCGTCCGCAGAAAGTACACGTCTCTGTCTCAACGGTTTCAAGAAGCTCTGAACGACGAGCATAAGTCACGCACTATGAGACGGTGGAAACTCGTAAAAGCCTGCTGCGGTCTAATCGTCCGCGGTACACACCACGACGATACCCGCCCACCCTTATCGTTCGACGGAAAGGGGGCGCGAGGGAAATGGAAAGAACGCGGTGGCGGATAACACGATGTCTTTTTACGTCTTGGCGGGGGCAGCCATAAATTATTCTAATGTACTCCCGGGGCAGGTCACCGATTACACTGATTTACAGGTGCCGCCGCCCCCGTTTTTTTTCGCGATGCCTCATCCGCGACCCTGGGGATGCATACAAGACGTGGTCTGACGCTTTAATGCCCGCCTTTTCACTAACACACCTCGGCAACTTAAACTGCTGCCTCTTCATCCTCCTTGCCCGGTCCCGCAACCCGCTCCCATCCCTTTTCATACTTTCCTTCCTCCCGCCGTCATTCGTTTTGTTTCAGCCCGTTCCCACCACTCGAAGCCTCCGCCACTTTGTTCTTACTTTCTCCCATTTTTCTCAGCCCCCGCGCGGCGATTCTTCTCCGACCCTCTCAGTGCATACGTTCGCCGGCCGCTGACCAATTCCCACCACCGCTCTGGCGGTATCCTACGGGGAAAGTTACGTTCGCCTGAGTTATAACGGACAATTAAAGCGAGCCACCGTATCTGGCCGGAGCATTAAACGGACCGGCCGCCTACTGCGGGATGTAACGCGCGTACTACCCGCGAAGATCTACGGCAGCGGCGCGCAAAGGAGCCTCTTATGGACCGTTTAAAAACGACGACAAACGCTCGTGCTGCTGGTAATATACTTGGGAATTATACATCACGCTATTACACCGACCGGACGGACGGAGGAGCTCGCCTGACAATCCCCGCCGGCGAGTGATCCTTGCCCCGCTTCGTCCCTTTACCGCACCACCGCGGGGGATAATTTCGATAGGATCTCTGAAAAGTACGCACCGTTCCTTGTTGGCTCTGCACCGCCCGCATTTCTGGAAGCTCCTTTATACGGTCGTCCGATATATTCGTATCACTTGAATTTTATCATTCGCTCGTCTTCCAAAGTGCCATTTGGTACGATCGATAAAAAAAATCTTCCATAAACGGAGTGCCCGTACAGGGACAGGGCAGAAGGGAGCTGGTAACTTTTTCACCTATCGATTGGACTCGATGGAAACGATCGCCCGCGCAATTAGTCGGGAGCCGCACCGTCCCTTTTATACGCCGGGAGTAAGCACGATTCGCGGTCGTTTCGCCGAGCGCGTAGTTCGTCCGAGTTAAAATTGCGCGTCATAAAAATGTTGTCCGCTCGACGATTCGCGGAATCGAATTTATAACCGATGCAGCCGGGTGCGACGCGGCCCTGGTCGCAGCCGGTCATCGAAAACCGGAATTGAATCGTTCGCCGGCCGATGATGCAACAAAGGTGACACGAAAACGATACGTCTGCATTTCGCGGTGAATTACCGAGCGAATAAAAACGAGCGGTAGCCGGTTCGGACGAGCAACTAATTAACGACTAATCCAATTACCCTGTCGCGAATTGTTGAGCGTGTGCATAGCGCAGCGATGTCGAGGAAAAAGCTCCGGCTGATCTCTACCGGTTTTCGAGCCGCTGGATCGTTATCGAAACTATTTCCCAGCGGGACTGTTTTCACGAGTTAAATGGTTAAAAAAAAAAAAACGTAATCCAGAGCGGAGAAGAAACCAGTTTATTTCATTCGAATCGGGCTCTCGTAAAATGAAATTAAGTTAATTGCATTAAAAGGATTAATCCGCGTAGAAACTCTTAAAACCCCTTTCATTCCTGCGTCTAATCCACTCATAATCACCGTAAAATTGAACGATCTCGGAAGTCGCATCCGCCGAGTAGCTGGCGAAATGCAGAACTCCTGGCTCATCCTGAGCTATCGGCCGCTTCCGATTAAATTATAGCCCGATAAATCGATCGCTGACTCGCGCAGTATGCACGAGAACGCATTCTCTATTCAATCTGACGCCTTTTCTCGTCCGGGTCGCTCCGCGTTTCGTCCTCCTTTCCACGGATCTCTCGTGGCGTTAAAACTCAATTTGGTGTCGCCTCGAAAGGCGAGCCTTTGACATACGGCCAGGATCGCGGTAAAGAAAGCGCGAAGATAGAATCGTGGGGCGATAAAAAAAAAAACCCCGCGCGCTCGTATGTCTCCCATTTGATTGCGGGACCGGATACGGAAATGGCGCGACGTGCTCGGCTGTGACTAAGGGACACGTAGCAACTGTAATAAAGAATATGCAATAAGCCACCGTGGCGTGTCTTTCCAGTTTTTGCAATCTGATGTCTGCCTCCAGAGAGAGGGAGAGAGAGAGAGAGACGAAGAACCGAAGTCTATTTGGTATGTGATCCTTTACGGTCTTGAATCTTGCCCGGAAGATAAGATGAGAAGTGGGCTTTTAGACGAGCAAGGAAAGTCGTGCTTATTCTCTCACGCTCGAAATGCAAGGTGTACAGAAAATATATCGAGCACCGGTGCAAGGCGTTTCGAGTCCTTTCAAGTACAAATCCTTCTTAAATCCGTCGGCGTCGCGTTCATTTTAAGGAAGCGGCTTGTAAGGCCTAAAGCAGCTCGTAAACTCGCTCGTTTTTAATAGCGTCCAAGATTCACGTTGGCACAGGCGCCCTTAAATTCCTAGCCAAGCCATAGAGTTAACATCGCTTCCCCGGGGAGTTCTATCAAAGTCAACCTGCTCATCACTGTTATCCTTCCCAGATAGGAGGAAGGGGTCAGTTTCGAGGAAACAGTACAAAAGCCGAACATCGACCGCATCCGACTTTAAGCGCAAGCTGTTCGAGCAGAAGCGAATGAAAAGCTACTCGAATCGATCTGGTGCGAGGACGGAGTCGGATTTCTCTCCATACGCACGGTAAAACGAAAAAGTTTAGCGTCTCGCTGCAAAAGTCGTGTCTTAGAGAGGGAAAAAAACGCAATCCCCGAAGTTCCACGATCTCGGCAATCTTTCGTCTAACTCAATATCATCTCCAACTTTTTTTTTATACGACTAATATTACGCTCCCCGGACGATGTACGATTTCCGCCGTTCTACGAAACCGATTTCCAGTCGCGATTTCTGCTTCGCCCGTGGGAATCGCGTGCTGGGCTATTCCTTTCGCGAAGATACGACGGCACTTATTATCAAAATTAAATTTTACGCTGTCCAAGCGGTTGCGTTTGACCGCGCTGCGCGTGTACGTGCGCTCGTAGGTGTACCTACGTGTATGTATGTAACTCTATGTAAAGGAAAGGTATCCACGTACGTAGCATGTATGTACATACATACCTGCGGGGACACGTATGTAATTCCTACAAGGCCAAAAGGTTCAGAACGATAACAAGCTCGGATAAAGGAGGGTGAGCACTGTTCATGGCGATCCAAGCTGTGACCTCGCCATAAATTTCCCGGGAAGCCTGACGCCTGAAAATTCCAGCCCGTAAGAACGGGCTCGGCGCGAGGCTTTACGTCCTCACCGTACATGCCTCTCCTTCCTCGCGGGCCGTAATCCCAGTTCAGGACCATCATCGATCCGAAAAGGGGCTCATTTGCCGCCGGCGATATCATTTTGTCACCGCTGACAAGCTCTTCGGCCAACTGGCTTAAAAATCGGTACGTATTTTCTGGTTGGCGAATTTTTAATCAACGCCCCGCACCGTCTCGACGCCCCGGCATTCTACACAATTTTCTCCCCCTTCCTATTGCCGAAGCTTCCTCAAATTCGTCTCAGCTGATAGATACCACTCGTAACCCGAAGTTTGAATCGTCCCGCGAATAAATCGACTCCAGCTCGACGCCGGTTTCCAGAATGCTGAAACGAGGCTTACTCCCAGCATCGTCTTCCGCTTTGCTTCGACGAAAAGGAAACATTTTCTCGGGAAGTCGATGTTCCAACCGGACATGTATTCTGGAAGCTTCGTACTTTTCGGCTTTCGTTCCTTCCCCCCCGTTTCCCTCCGTCGCTCGGTTCAATAAAAATATGGGATCCGAGAATGCCTGGCGGCTTTCAATGAATCCCGACTAATATCTTGCCCAAAGTTTATCCGCGTTGCAGCGGCAATTGTGTAGGGAACGCGCCTCAATCGAGCAACGTCTCGTAGGGAGAGAATAAAATCTGCCCCGTCGAGTAGCTCCGCCGTTAGTCTGACTCGGCGTCTGCCAAATTATTTCAGGCGGCTAATTAAATCTTTAGCCGGGAAAGGGTGAGCGCCGTGCTGCCAAAAAAAGAAAGTGTCCACGCTTAAGCGTTTAATCACGAGCTGTTGATTGCGGCGTCGCTGCTCTGCCTTCTCAATGACGGTGTCAAAGAACGACGTTTAATTTCGGGCAGCTCGAACGAGGCCGGACTTTGTCTGTCGGAAATCATACTGGCCGCGTTTTACAGTCTCCGAAACTATCCTTCTGGATAATCGAATTCAGCCTACGTTTCGTCTACAACCGTTTCCTTATCGCGATTACTGTTTAATGAATTTTAACGCATCGAAATATGTTCCAATTGGTGTGTATCCGGAATGTGGCCGAATAATCGTGGAGCAACGACAGGGTTCGTTACTTCCTTAGCGCGTTCATTAGTTGGCGAGTCCGTAACGCGGGCACGCGTGACGGCATTTTACATAGAGGGAATCGACTGGCCGCGCTGCTGTAATTGGCGAAGTGGCTACGCCGGTTAATTGGCAAAGTAGGTGTATTTGAGCGACGAAACGGTCTATCGGGGCGGTCTGATTACCCACGGCTTGAAGCGCGTTGTTATTGGACGGGTCTCGCTGTTTTCGTTGTGTCGTGTCTCTGTCGAATAAGGCAACACAATATCCCTGCCCCTGCGCCAGCAATTGTATTTTCAAATTAAAATTGAAAATTTAATCTTCAGCGTTTGCGAGAGACGTTATGCACAGTGTTCGTTGGCCGAAGGAATTCTCTTAACTACATTCGTCGTCACGTTTTCGTAGCTGTGGCAGCTTTAAAAATAAAAATATACGATAACAGACAAAATTGCCGATGGACACACGCCTGAATAATCGATACGATAGCCAACGTCCCATTCACGATCAGCGCGGCAACGAATTCGATGTCGTCGCATCTGGACGTTCCCTGGCCAGGACGGCGTCGCGATTATTTTCGCGGCGTGCACAGGAAAGGCATCGTGATTGCCGTCTCGAAAATTCGATAATAAAACCGTGGTCGACGCTGGGTCCCCGATACGTCCACGTGGATTCCCCGGCTGCGCCGAAGGAACATCCAATTTTGAGAGGAAGCGAGTCGGACGTAGCAAGAATTGTCCGAGAATAATGGTTTCCCGGCATCGGGTTTCTTTTGTGAAATAGCAGAGCGACATTTTTCTGGCAGCATGGATATTGAGTTTCCCCCGACGCGCCGCGTCCTGACGTCGAAGCCTTTGTGTCATCGGCGAGAATCGATCGTTACAGCGGCCGATGTATCACGCCCGTTGACACCTTGATTTTCGGCAATAATTTATGTCGCCAAGCAGACCTTAAAGACGCGCGCCCGGCCCGCGCCGACGGAATCTCTCGATCTACCAATGGAATTTTCGATCCTCCAAGGGAATCGTCCATATGAGGACCGTCGCTGGATACACGGGATAGAAATGAAATTTCGCTATAAATCCCGGCGAAGGTGGGCCCCCGTCAGGCGAGGATTCGCGCGTCCGCGCTTCAGCTACGGAAAACAGCGCGCGGCAAGGATCCGGCAAGAGGCGGAAGAGATGTTTGTGTATCCGCAAGTTTCGCGGCGTGGCGTAAATCAAACGCGGGACATTCTTTACCCGGCCCCTACACACCAGAAATAAGCCACTTCTGTTTGCGAGACCGGAGGAATGCCTCGATATATATTATCTTTCGTATAAATTCTGCCAGACCTTCCGCATCCTCTCCTGATCGCTATAGACGATTCCTTTTGGGGTTTTAAGCTCGAACGGCGACCACCCCGCTGTTCGAATAACGCACCCGCGATTACAGCTGGTAGACGCTCTTCTGACAGGAGACGAACGCTTTTATGCGCGAGGAAATATCCTTTACAGGAAATTCTGTAACGTAAATCTAGCTGCTCTCATAAATACGCTATACGATTTCTATCGGATTGATCGCATTTCTGCGCGAAGCGTTATGCTTGGGAGATATGCAGCGCAGCAAATAAATGGGGATCCTTCGTTTATTTTGTTAATAGAATAATCGCAATATTTAAGTTAGCATACGGGGTCGTTTCAATCCCTACCGCAGACGCGAAAAGTAAAACTGAATTCCTCGACGAACCAAGACGGCGCAATAATAACCGCAGCGAGGGCAGCTTTTCCGCAAGGGTGAAAAGTTTCGTTGAACGATGAATGGTCGGTGTCCCACGAATGTGTTAGGCGGGAGGAGTACAGATGCCAGCCCGATGGGACACGACGGTGCATCGTAGCCACGAGACCAGACTTGACACTTTTGGCAAAGTTCCACACCGACTCCACCACGCGTTATCTTTTGTCTCGGTGTAATTGTTTCGCCGCAGCCCCGGCAACCACGACTACGAGAGCAGCGCACCCCTGGAAGAGGGAAGACAAGGACACAGCGAAGGGGGTGTGACTGTCGGAAGGAGAGCGCGGCGGGAGAGACACGCTGCGGGACTTTCTCAGATATGGACGCGGACATTTATGTCGTAATGAAACGTCAGCCAGTTCCGCCCAGGCAAATTTTCGGAACTCTCGGCGGCCGCTTGTAGATGCTAATTCCTGTCCGCTCGTATTTCCAGCTGGAAATCTCCCCCGGCCCGTACCTTTTGGCAAATTTCAGCGCCCACCGCTTCGTTACCAGCCGTTTGCTCGATATACGCGCTCACTCGCATTGACGCGAGCGTCCGACTTCTTCGAAATTCCAGCCGCGATAAAATCGACGGTGGTCCAATTTTGAGGAAATCCGCTGTGCTCGGTGGCTGTTAAACTTCTCATCAAGTCCTATGAAGAGGGAATTTTTATGAAAACGAGAGCAGATCTGTTTAACTCGCGGCGAGCTCTCCTATTCGAACGCGGAAGATGAAATGAAATCTGCACCGTTCGAATCTTCTTAGCAATCTTACAAGGTAACGTTTCGTGTTGCTGCGTTTCACGAATGAATAACTCGGAAGCACGTCGGAATCGGCGTTCCAACGAAACAATAAACGGGGAACAAGATAGGGGATGGGGATTAAGTGAGACGGCGGAAGTTGTTCGAAAACTTCGTCGCGGAAGTTACCGCGGTAACAGGTTCCCCGTCTCGGGTGAACGTTGTAAACGATAGAAAAATATGATTTACGCTCAAGTTGTTTGCCGCCGTTCACAGATCTCGCGTCCAACGTTCTCGCGGCTCGCGCGCATCTCTCAGGGCACCGCGATAGCCGGCGGTTGAAATTTATTAATATAGCCGGCGGGCGGAACCGCGCGGAAGCTTAACGGCGTCAGTTAAATGCTAATTATGATGCCTAACGATTATAAAAGCGCGCCGAGGAGCCATTACGACACGTTTTACCTGGACGCCAACGAAATGAGAAGAATAAAACGTCCCGATACAAGCGTCATAAATTTCAAGTCACGATTCCACCAACCCCTTCTTGGTATTCGCTGGCTCAGCGTTCGTCCCGCCACCGACACTGTCTGCGGTCGGGGAATAAAGGGTAAATAAATCGAACGACACGAGGGGGATAACTTTCGTCGCGAGGGGCGGTCCGGTATCGCAAAGCCACGGCGGAATGGCACGGCATCAATTTCGAGTTTGTTAGCGCGCGGTGCTTAAAGCCGCAGAAAATTGAACGCCAAACGTTTGAACGGATCGTCAACCGGCGTCCGTCGAAAAACGACGCCGGCCCCGAACGCGCAACGGTCGAGTGAGAGAGAAAGAGAGAGAGAGAGAGAGATAGAGTGATAAAGAGACGGAGGAGACTAGGAAATAGAGGATTAAAAACGAGAATGATTTCGAATCAAAGAGCGGCATCGAAGGCGCAAACGGTTTGCGGTAACATCAACAATTACCGCGCCGCGATTAAAATCCGCTTGCTGTTTCCGCACGCGCACGCTCTCGTGCCGTTCGTTTTTGCTTCGACTCGAATTAAACCCTTTCCTCGGAACGTTTTTATGCCGCGAATCCTTTGCGAGCCGGTCCCGTTTTCTCCCGGTTGAATCGCGTTTCAGTTAACAGCAGGCTGACTGCTATGATCCCGCCCACCGTTGGTACAACACCGAAAACCGAGTAGCCGAGAATGTTTCCCCGACGGTCCAGCGATTGTTTTGTCACCCTTTGCCCACCGAAATATTCGCCGGGCTACGCTGGTCAGCTTGCTTCGAATCGCCATCAACGTTTCCATCGTTTCCGCTCGATCGTGGAGTTTATAGAGCAGGGAAAAAGCTTCGAGCAAGAAACGTTTCGATCGGAGGCAATACGGTGAGGATGTATTTTCGCAACATCCGCCGCAATATTTTGTTACTTGCCGACGAAACCGCATGAAAAGTTTACCTATCTCGTAATAAACGCAATAAGAAACTCTTCACTGCACGAACAAGAAATTGTCCTGCGACTGGGCCGAATTAAAATGAAATGGGAGGGACAGGAAAACGGACGTCGGGCCGAGGAAAATTTCACTGTTCGTTTGTGGTTTTTGTTGCGCGGCAGCGAATCGCGAGGTTTAGCATAAGCTTCATTTACGAGGGACAACGAAACGGATGGGCGGCGCTGTTTGCCCAGTGGATCCGGAAGTACCCGAGCCCTTGCTTTCTTCGAGGGTTAACGTCGGCGCTAGGACGGGCGCACGAAAAAAAAAATGTAATCCAAAATGTTTGAACGGGCCGGTGTAGTAAAGTGTGCGCATACTTCGATTGTCCAGGTACCACCACTGTTTGCTCTTATAGTTGCCATTCTCTCGCAGGCGAGCAATAATTAAAATATTTCTACTTGATCCTGTTTTAATCGCGTTAAAACTTCCCTTTGCAATGTTATACATAATGTTTACAGAATGGCAAGGATCCTGTAAGGACATCTTGCATTTAATCCTCGATAAGAAAAATATACTTTCTTGATGCTCTCTGTTTTATTGCGCCAAACATTCTACCATTGCGGCAGCCTTAACATTTCCAGTCTGCTGCCTTTGCTTCGAAAATTGTTATACCAATCTGTTGTATCAGGTCCGAGCTCTATGCTCGTTTCTCCCGTTAATGCACAGCATTCTACAGAACCTTTTAGCCCTGTCTGGACTTACGCAATCGTTTTCCATGAAAAGTAACGCTGGCAGTGAGTTATGCTAACTATAGCACCGCCACTATCACGCGAAACACTTTCGATGTTTACGGCAAGGTCGCGTCGTTCCAGAACCGATTCGCTTTTTGCTCGGGCGAGGGGGTTGTTACCCTTTCTGAAAAGTTCCTCGGCGACGGCGGCGCGCCATTATTTCGTCCGAGGTTTTTCGCCCGGTGCCGCAAGTATCACGTCGCGCTAAACAAATGGGTTATTCGCGGCAACATTTGTCTTTGTACTTCAGCCGGCACGGCGTACTTAAAGCATGCGAAAGGCAAGTAAAATATTTGCCAGAGTGGGCGCGCGATTTCTCTTTTTTCCCTGTCGCATCCTCGACCGTCCGTCTCCTCCGCTGCTTCTTGTCTTACCCCGGCAAACTGTCCTCGCTAAAACCGCTAACGTGTATTTTTACAAGGGATTACCGGGACCTATCGTTAATTCTGTCTGAACTATTTACGCGCGGGTCGTCTGCCGTCGTGCGAACAAACAATTCTCTGAAGAATCAGCGCTGCGCCCGTCTTTCTTCTTTCCGCCCTTCCACCCCTTTCTTTATTATGCGATTAATAAAACGGAGCGCAAGAGAAACATTTTAGAAAAATCATTTCTTCAAATATCATTTGTTTCCCGCCTCGCGTTCCTGATTCTGTTTAGCATTTTATTCGCATTCATCTTACCTCGAGTAATAGTTGGATCTCCGTCGGGCGACACGTTGATACCGAAATTAATCATGCTCCAAAATTTACTGGCACCAGATCGTGCTATGAAATATTCAAGATACACGTCCCCGCCAAGTCGAATTCCCCCCGGCTCTAATGCGCTGTTTTATATTCCATTAATTCCGTCCGGTTTCACGCGAGATCCGTGCCGCTCGTGAGAGAGGATCCGTCCGAAAAATTTCGAATTCAGATCGAGTCAAAAGAGCACCGGCCCGCGGAACGGGCAAGCATTTTCTCCGTTCCTTCCCGCTGTCGTTTGCCCGAGACGTCGAGGTCCGTCGGGTGGGTAAATCGAAACGTTCGCGTCAAGACGGTACGGAAACGCGAGCGTAAGAATCATATTCGCGTAGGAGAACGCGAATGTCGCCGAGCGGACAAACCCAGCGGACAGGTGAGCAAGTATTAACAACGCGCGTGGAATCGCGCTTGTCGATACAGTCGGGGACGAAACTAGGAACTAAACGGGAGAACACCGCGACCGCTTTTAAGGAACACCTTGACGCGGCTGAATTTCAACTTCCTTCCGCCCCCGCCCCTGTCTTCTTTATTTCGTCCCCGTACAATACACGCCCTATTCACCTCTCGTTGGACTTCCTCGTGCATTTACCACAGACGGAAGCACACAGGGTTTACAGTGAGCAGGGTGCAGTAAAGATCCGGCCGAAGAGTCGAATGAAATTTTCGAGAACCTTTTAAGAATCAGAGACGTAGAATCTTTGTAAAACGGTCTTGCTCTCCCCTTCAACGGCTTCTATCACGGTGAAATTCACGTCAAAGTTTGAGTACAGACGAGCGGGATGCTTATCGAGATCCTAGAAACGTGTAAAGTCCCTTGCAGTAGAACCCATTCCTTCCGGAGCTCTATCAGGCCAGCGCTATCGCTGCATCAATATTATATATCTCTTTATATCTCTGTTCGCGTGGAACGGATATTTGCTCAGCCTTACGCAGATATTGCATTCTTCGCGAGCGTTCCTTCACGGGTTGCCACGCTGCAGACTGTTCCGAATGAAACGCGGACGGTGCACGTACGCGTCTCGAAAGGGATTACATCGTGCGCGACAAAGGCTGAATCGATTCCGACGGTTCCCCGCCTATTTTGTAAACAAGAAATTCAACGATCCGCCTACGAAAATAGCGGATCAATCGTGTCCAATGCGGCTCGAGAAACAATTTTCCTCCGTACGATACATTTCCCATTTAAAAAAAAAAGAAAAGAAAAGAGAAAAGTAGTAAAACCGCATCCACCAGTTTTCTCTTATTTCTATCGCATAGAATCGACCCCCTGTCGCGTCAGGGGCAAACCAGCACGAAATCTATGTAGTACCCAGCCGGATTCCGCCTGGGAGCATAAAATTCCGCGACCGGTTGCGCGGGAAGAGGGTTCGCATAAAGCGAACTGACGGCGGCGCACTAATTTCGTGCCGGTGTTTTTGATGGAACGTATTTCTGTGTCCACCCGGGCCAGCCGTAGCCGAACAAGCGGCCGAGCAAGCCGGCCGGACCCCTTTCTGCTTTACGTTTTGTCTGGTTGCACGATTCGCATCCTAGGTGCAGGAACGGTCGGAGACTGGCTGGCCGACCAGCTAGGAAAGGCTACGGACCGAGGGAGGACGAGGTGCTCGTGTTACCGTGTGCGGTCCACTCGGCGAAAATATTCGAACAGAAAAGACTGTCCGTGTTGCCCATCCCTCCGAAACCACTACCGACGACCCTCTTCCAGGCTCCATTCCCAGGGATTTTTGGTGTAAAATGCAGAGAGAGAGGGAGAGAGAAAGGGATAGAGGCCAGGAAGGCTTTACTAATATCAGCCAGTCGCGCGGAATATTAAACTTCTTCCCCCGATGGATTTTTCTGGTGAAATATGCGAAATTACCGAGATTGACAATATTGTAGGCTGATATTACCTACTTAAGAAAGCGATGTTGAGTCACACCTTCACGCCTACTACTTTAGCTATGCGTTATGTATGACTATTTACATGCACTACTTACGATGGACTTATATTACTTAAATTATGCAGGGTGATTCGTCTGAAACGTCTGGAACTCTTATCCTATTCAATCCCGTGGAAAAATTTCTGGCGACATATTTTGTCCTTTTCTGTTCCTCGCTGTCGCTTGATACAGTCACTCTGTCGATCGCCAGTTGTTTAAGTCACTGCAGAGCGGACGACTAAGTGTTCTCTCCAAGTGAAAGCGAGAAACAGAAAAGGGCACAATACGTCGCCCGGAATGTTTACATGGGACTGCATGGAATAAGAGTTCTAGACGTTTAGGCGGCGGCACTTCTTTCGAGTCTCCTGACGGCCGAATCACCCTGTACATGAAGATATTATGGGTCCATATCATGTATAATTTAAGTAGTATAAGTCAACCATAAGTAGTGCAAGTAAATGGTCGGACATCAGGAATAACTAGAGTAGAATGGGTCAAGGTGTGGCTTAATATAGCTTTATTAAAGTAGATAAAATCAGCCCATAATATTGTCATGTATAATCATCTCGGTCCGTGATGATTCTTTTCGATTAATTATTTCGTGGAATCTTTATCACGGAGAAATTATCGAAGTGATTGTTCTTTCCGATTAATGGTTTTTTTTGAACATAAGGTACTTTGATTTTTGTTTACTTAGGTTTCTTAATTTGCGGTTCCATTTTGCGCGACGACAGATTGTTGGTTTTTAATAAATATAGCAGAACATCGGCGAGTCTTCGATCTTTCAGCCCGCGGATTAATATTGATTCCGTATTAATCTGCTGCCGTAAAACATGTCGATTGTGTCAACCCGGGATATAGCAGATCACGATAAATTTGCGGTCGCCCTGGGTAGTATCGGCCTGGGGAAACTCGCAAATGTGTAATTCGGAATTTACACGGGTCGGCATATTATGTACCGGCGACGCGTAAACAGGAAAATAATCCGCACAGCGTCGAGCTAACGAGGCGGTAATCGAAGCGCGTGAAGCAAATTGTAAGGAAGCCAATAATATTGATTGGAGCGTGAACTATATCGCACGCAGTATCGATTCACGTAACGTGCGCTTCCGTCTTTGCAAAAATTTAATGGGACGGAATGCACAAAGGGTAAAGAGCGGCGAGGAGAAGGAAAAGAATCTCGCAACGGATGAAAAGGCAAGTTCGAGGTGGGACCCTTTCACCTTCCAAGTTCTTTCCGAAGGCCCTTGCCCGGAAAGAATTTTCCATTATCGGCTGTCTCTCGACACCTGGGTTCCGGTTTCCCATCCGGCAAAGATCCACGCAAATCCTTGCGAATCAAATCGATATCCCCGGGTGGAAACAAGAGTGGACCGCAGGCCAATTTCCTTCAGGACAGTTTGCGATTTTTCACTTTACACGTCGTCCCGCGTAATCTCGTTTCCCCCTTTCCTAACGACAGTCCCGGGGCCACCCAGGGGAAGGATGTCAGCGTATATCCAGACGGGAGGGAAATACCGTGACACGTCAGGTCCCGGGTTCGGAGGAGAACCGACGTAAAGGCGGCGAGGGGGTGTGGGAGCAGGTATTTATCAATCGGAAATATTGTGGCACGAGAGGCAGCCATCGTTTATGACGTTCAGTTCGCCCTGGTTCTTACTATCCATTCTATCAAGAATAATTCAAATATTGTACTATTATTTATTATTATTAATTATTTTCATAAGTATAATTATGGCTCGGAATAATAACTGCACGAACAAATAAACAATTCGCGAAAACAAATCTACGAATCCAATATTAATTAAACCGAACAATATCAAATTCAAATTAATGTTGCATCATGGAAACATCTATTTATTTAATAATTTCCACAGTTAAACAATGGCCAGTACTAAATTCGTTCGCCGTACCGTATTAGCGGATAACGCGGAAAATCTTTTTCAACTTTCGCTCACGCTTGGCCGAGTCGCGTTATTCCATCTGAAACAACTGTTTGAGTTTCCTATAGCGAGCGAGCCGCGGTATCGAGTGGATGAAACCCTAGGAGAAGACAGTTTATCCTTTTAAAGTTTATCCTCCGCTCGTTTCCCAACACGGAAACGATGCCTCTTCCTCAATTTTTCTCTGCCGACTGCTGAAATCGATTCGAAACTCGGCGATAATGTTCCCCGCGAAATTACCCAACCATCCCCCCATGGTGCTCGGGGGTTTATAAATCTCTTTACTCGAGCCTGGGAATGCTTCGAAGCATCTCGCAGCGAAAACATTGCGGAATCTCGGAGCATCAATTCAGATTGAACAGTTTAGTTGTTCGTCGATACTGTTCGTTTAAAAACAGTCGAACATGGTGGGTTAGTATAAAGCTCGAGCAAATGTAAACATTAAGAGAAACGTTATCGAACGGAGGGGATGGCGCGTAAACAGTAACAATTGAATCTATCATACAGAGAAGCATGGAATGTAATGGAGACTCGGATGGTACGGTAACCGTTTCAAATAAGGCCCGGTCGAATAGTCTGGATATACGGTTGCTTCATGCGATGAAGCGTACTTGCTTGAGGGAAACTCCGTTGCGTATTCGAGCAGGAGGGAAACAGGAAAGGGATTCCCGTGTACAGAGGCAGGGAGCAGCCGTATAGAGTGAAATACATTCGCTGCGTGTTTAGAGGAATCAGTGTCAAATAAGACGTCCCTTCATGGGTAAGATCATGCTGTTTCTTTTATGTATGTAACATGATTAACTTTGCCAAACCCTCGGCAGCGAAACGGGATAAAACTATAATTCGATCAAGTTTTTCCTTCAATGGAGCTTAACAAATATACACGCACATTGAGTCGAAGCGTAGATAGGGAAGGAAGAAAAGATGAAACGGTCAACGATCGAAGAACGACCTTTAAATACAAAACAGCAGTGAGAGATATTTACCTGGGTGCCGTATGCTCGAGCGAGGGGAAGCAGTTCTTAAAATGACGCTCATAAATTTCGGTAAACGGCCTCCCAGGAATTTATATTCCGCGTGTATAGCAAAGGACGAGGCGGGCGGTGAGCACCGGGCGTCCTGCCGTGTGCAGTTACGTCGGTATGCGGTGTAACCTATATAACTTCCGGTATCAAGCGTCCGCGGATGCTCGTTACCGAGGGCAGAAGACACATTTCGTCCCGGGTTCCGGTAACGTGGCGGGGTCTAATTGAGAAAAATTGTTTGCAACGTCGCGACGGACAAAGGCTGCGCACGCCCCGAGGATTTCCTTTCCCGACCGCCGAACACGGTGCACAGAGGACACGTACACGTTCCCCTTTGCGAAACTTACCACGCCTTGTGCCAATTAAAGCCGCTTCAATTTGAATTAATCTCGTCTTGACATGCCAACGCTAGCGGCGACCCTCTCGATCCTCCGCCTTTAAACCGGATTTACCTTGGCCCGACGTTTGAGAACCGGCAAAAATTGGAAAGCTTCTTCTGTGGACAATTCTTGCTATTCGCTCGGGCATCTGTGCGCATGATAATACGCGATCCTCCACATCTTCCTTGCTTAAATATTGACGGTCTGAAATAACGTATACTCTCCGCGTCGTAAAAAAAAGAATGTCTCGCACGTATGTAAGTACATATCCTGCTATTCCGTAATAAAATATTGAAACCTTTCAAACATCCGTTCGATAGTTTGAAACCGAACTGTACTCGAGTGTCCGTAAACAAATTCTTATATCCCCTGTTTGATCCTTATATAAGTGTTGAATCTCCGGCAGAGTACCATCATTTAATCATAGCCCGTTAACGAACGCTATGTTTCGATTGTTCGAACAAAAGCGAGCGGTTCGAGAAACTGACCGGGCCGCAGGACTTTCCAATAAGTCCGAAAGGATTCGATCACGTCCGGCTCACGTGTCGACGTCCGCTCGATAAGACTGCACAAACGAGCCCGCATCGTTTTTCGAGCCCGTCGTTGTCGACTGGCGATTATTTTTCCACCTCTGTGAGATCGAGTTCGTTAAGCAGCGACAATGCGCTTAAAAAAAAAAGAAAAGAGGAATAATGGGGAGAAAATAAAATATTAGGAGAATGAATCGTATATCCAACTGATTGGTTAATTAAGCAAAGAACAAGGTTCACATATTTTCTAAAACGTAGCCAAGTGGTTAGGATCGTTTCGACGAACACGTGGATGAAAGGATGCGCGATTTAATATTCGAAGTCTGAAGAAGGCAAGAGCGCCAGTTTCTTTCTAGCGTCGGTTGGATAATTTAATAGCATTTTTATAGATTTCCCGTGGGTCAGCGGGAAAGGCATACAGATAACTTCTCTTTCGACACGACTATTTTTATATATTTAGAACTCCCACCTAATAGCGTTCCAATCAATACCTGGGTGCAACCGATTCTCTCTATCTTGACAATCGAATATCTTCAGAACTCGAATATTAAACGGTTGGACAACTTTCGTAGCGGCTCAGCGTTGAATGAAATCAACTTGTACAAGCGATAGTCGTAGATGAAAGGTAGAAGAGCAGGGATTTGAACTGAAATGTAAAAATTTGCTTTCAGATGTGCCTGATCCGCCGGACCGTCCGCTGGTATCGAATTATAAATCCAGATCCGCGTTCCTGTCCTGGGCGGCGAGCCGTAATTCGCATAACAATCCGGTTTCGCACTACGTCATCGAAACTAGGTAAGTCCTTTAAATATTCGTTGCGCTTAATGCCCTGCAACGGTGTTTCCAATTCACACCCGCGTGCCGAGGGTGGTACTTTCGTGAGCATCGATACCTCCATGAAACGTTTCAAATAGTTGAATCCAGTACGTTCGAGAATTCAATCTCCTGCGTCTCTGCGCCTCTTTTTCCCTTTTTTTTTTTTGTCTGCTTCACATTGATATTGTCATTCGGCCGCTTCGAGGGATGAAGACAAGTGGGACAAGGGGTGCGGCACAAAATAGCCGTCTGCATTCGAGTACGTCTCAGAGTCTGATTATCTTTCGGATACAAGGAACGAGCTCGGGGCTTTAGCTACGGGAAACGGAAACGGATAAAATAAAAGGAGTTACTAGGGATAAGAACTGCGGTGTCGATAAGCGCCCTTTGTTCTCCCTCGCGTCTCCCGGACCCGTTATCTCCTCCCGTTCCTCCTGCCCTGTCCCCGTTTCTCCCGTTTCTTTTTCCCTCGCCTTACCCAGCCCTTCCCGCTCTCCCTTCACGCACGAAAAGAACGCTCCGGATCGCGCTTACTCCCGGGCCCGCTCGTTCAGCCGATTTTCCACCGAGGAATTCGCTATCGACATTTCCGAATGGCACGTATATATTGAATGACCACCACTCGCGAGACTGGCTCACGCGAAATGTCTTCCGAAAGGAAGTTGAACCCGTTCGAAAGGAGAAAAGGGGCGGTAAAGACACGGGAAAGATTGTTCCCCGTATGCCGGTCCCCTTTAGTTCTCTCTACCGCTTAACTGGCTCGCTTTTATCGATAGAACAGTAGTCGTGTGCCAACTGTTAGAAGGGGATCCCGGTCGTTACCATAACTTCAATCGGGCGCCGCGTAAATCGAGAGCACTCGAGACGCGCGTTTTAAGTTCGACGGTTTAATTCAATTCCCCGCGGGCGTCTCGATGCCGTTCGAAACGGGACCTCGATCATAGAGACCCGACGATAATACAACCCCTTTCGCGAGAGCGAGATTATTCGCGCGACGAATCGGTTCGAAGAACGCCAATCTCCTTTTGCTCGCCGAGCGCGTTCGAGGAAACGTAAAAAAGGAGAAGGAGAGTACAGGTCCCATCGGGCGCGTGGACCGGTTGCTTACGCGTTTATGAATTCTCCAGGGCGGAGAGTCAACTGCCATGACTGCCGCCTCCATTATGAATATTCGCAGTGTCGCGTTATTAAGCTTCCTGCTCGTACCGCCGTCGAGCAGTGTCTTTTATTGTGCACCGCGCCACCAAATGAAGCCGGCGAATTTAGCTGCAAGAAGCGGTTGACGCGGGGTAGCGGGAAGGGGGGAAGGGGGAGGGGGGCGAGAAAGAAAGAGAATGGAAGAAAAAAAACGGGGCGCGGGAGGGGTAAGTCCGGGGGTGGGCGCGACTTCGCCGGCAGGGCTTGGGCGAAGAAGAAAATTAGTTTGGGTCTTTGAGGAAGGAAGACAATGGATCCCCGGCGCGGAAAGTAGATCCTCAATCTTCAATTTTCATCTCGGTCGTTTTTTTTTTTTTTCAACAGCCTCGCGGCCCGGCCGGTCGATGTAATTGATGCCGGGCTCTCGCGGTAACGCTTCATAAATAGTTTTAAATTACAGCGGCTCTTAAATCAGTCTTCTAATAAGATTCCCAGGGAAATCCGCTTCCCGTGCCGTTTTAAACGCTTTCTCGTTTCACGGAGGTCGCGTATCATCCCCCTAGTGTCCGCGCCTCCTTTTATTCTCAGGTGGAAATCGATGCAATCGGTAATAACGGTTTCCGGATGTCGATTTGGGAAAATTTCGAACCAGCTAATGAGCCCCGATTGGCCTAATGGACGGTAATTTTATTATTCGCCCCTCGCGCGTCACATCGATTTCGGTTACAGTACTTACAGCCAGCGTCTCATGTTGCAAAAGCACTCGGTCTCACCTTATACTTTTAAAAGAGTAGATCTGCACCCGAAACACCGCGGATTTCGGCGCACGATGATTAATTTCGCCGGATTTAAATGGCAATCGCATCGAAGGCAAAGAAAGAACGAAATCGCAAGGAGGCGTGGGGAACAGAACGGAGGAAGATAAAGCGAGGGCCAGAGGAGACGGAATTCTTAATCAAGTTTCTTCCCCGATCTTCTTATTCTCGCGGCGTGAACGCAGACAAAGCCATAAGGGGGGAGCGAGGAGTTATAGGAAATAATATATCAGTCGGTGTCGTTATGGTCGCCGAATATCGAAGTTTCGCCCGCGAGCCATTTCGTCTTACCACCGCCACTCTAGCTGGCAGGCCCTTTCAGAAAACTATCGTAATACCTCATGGAACTTGGAAAATATTAGTTTTATAATAAAGTTCGGACAAACTTCCGTCCTCGCCCTCCCCGTTGGAAACCATTCAGTCCGTTCGCCGCTCTTCCCTCCGGCCGGCGCCGAATCGCCATCGAAGCCACGGGAACGGTCTTGCACAGTCATTTGGTCCGTGGATTATTAATCTTCGAGGAAATCAAGCACCGGTTTTGACGAGGAACTCTCCTCGTAACGACGTGCCTCGACCATGATTCTCCCGGGCGACGAACGACGTCGAAAGTTTCGCGAACGACAAACGACGCGGTGCGTTCTTCGAGTCTCGGGGCTGAAATTAAACATTCTGACGCGCACCGAAAAAAAAAAGGCTGTCGTCATTCTTCGGAAGATTATTCTGGCTGCAAATATTCTGACATGTTCGGTCCACTGCGAATGTTCCAACAATTTTCGATCAGCTACTTCGCGTTACAATGGAATATTTAATGGCTCGGGGAAATCGTTGGACGCAAAAGGTGGGTAAAGGAAAGCATGGATTCTCCGCGTAAAATAGAAGAATATCCTCTTAAACTCGCCTCGAGAGTTTTATTTCAATGAGGTTTAATGAACTGGCGAACGGAAAGTAATCGCTCACTATAGCCCTGCTCGTCCAACTAGACGGACTATCAATCTTCCCGCTTCCACGGGGAGACCAATCAATTTCCTGGAATAATTCATTCGCAGTCTTCCGTGTAAGCTAAGCGATGTTGCTACACATAGTCGACCTGCCTTTTACCTTGACAGTAACACTGATCGAGCCATTAAAACCAAGAATAAACTTTAAAGTCGAATATCTCCTTTCAAATGATCGAGCTTTTGTAACTTTATTGTTGCCTACGTTTACTCGACATCGAGGCTACAAGATATTCTATTACGAATACACGTGGAGATCGGTTCCTTTGTGCGATTGAAGAACTCAGGTTTATTTGCCCCTGGTGCTGCAACGGGGCATTTAAGCCCGAGCCACTTGTCCCCGGAATAGGATCGTGTTATCGGGCAGCTTTGTCCGATCCCCGCAAAAAGACGCTCCTTTGGACGATAAACACTCCCCTGAGACACGTGAATTAAACTCGGTCAGCTATCGATTACTTGCATCACAGCCGTGCAATTAATTCACGAGATCCTTCGTCGAGCGCAGAACAATTACCGAAACGTTTTATTCAAATGTGGACAGCATTCGTTAAGGCGGAACGAATGCACTGTTCAAATGAAACCTACAAGCGATCGGTTGTATAACGTCCTTCGTTAGCGATGTTAAGCGAGGACTGCTGGACGGTTTGCAAATCAAATCGAAGCTGGATTGACGACTCCTTAATTTTTCCACGATAGATTCAACATTGCGCGGGGTACATGATATTTTAGGTCACGCCTGACAATTTCGTGCCAACATCTTGCGGTCTCTCAGCTCCGTTCCCTTCTCCGAGTCGCGTGAGGAAATTCTGTGGACTAAACGGATATAATTCTATCGTCGGCTGCAATTTGAATAACGAATTAATGTCATTTACGTGACGCGCAATCGAATCGCCGGCGACAGAGGCCGACTTCGGTTCCCGTCCCTTCTCACGTCTACCGTTCGTGAAGTGGCCCGGCTCGTCGACGACGAATTGTATCGGAAGTATCTCGTTAATTTCGACGAGACGAGACGAAACGATGGAGCGTTGTAGGGAAAAAAACCATTGACCCGTACCCATCGCGGATACACATATATTACCCGTACACGCGGTATGATCAAACAATAGTTCCGAGGAACAATGGGACAGATGGCATATACGTATGAAAGTAACATTGAAAATATTCCGATTCTCTCCCAATCGAATCACGTCGAGTGCACTGCTGGAAATATTTTCGAGCTTGTGCTCCGCGATATTGGATTGTCTAAATGTTGCGTAGCAATGCAGCTTTTTCAATGGGGACACGTAATTGTTAACTTCACTCCTAAGATACATTATTTACTTATTAATTCATAAGCGATATTCCGATTAAACTAGAAAAAGTAAATGAAATAAATTATTCTTACACTGATTACTTTATTGAAATGCTGCTATTCTCAATATCACCATGGCAAAGACGTTAATAACAATAACAATAAATATAATGATGATAATAGTGATACAAATTCGCAACCTACCAATCATGATCGAACCATGCGGCACGCATACACGAAGAATGACCGCAATTGCGATGAAACAGCGATCCGTCAGATAAAGGGAAAGCCTGTGATTGTGGAAAGTATCAGGCGCTTTCGTGAGACGGATTCCCTCTCGATACGTATCGCTTCTCGAGAGGTGGATACGGGTAAACGCGACTGGAAAGAAAGGAGAGGAAAAGAAGAAAGGAAAACAGGCGAGCGTCCCGATCCTTGTCGGAAATCCCTGGGAGATTTGCCGTTTCCATCAGCGAGCCCTTGCCCGTACGATACTCGGTCTGGGTCAGCCGGCTTAATTCCAGAAATTGTACCATCGCGATGTTTATGGGCGGGGAGGGTTGCGTGCGGAGTTCGAGCAACGTGGCTTAATCGACCATCGCGAAAATTAGACAGAAAACTTAATTATAAAGATCCTGATTGGCTGCATCCTCTGGAGTCTCACTGCCGGCGCAAAGATTCCACTTGGCCATCCGCGGCGCTAACCGGTACTGGAATCGCACGCGGACAACGCCATGGATCTTTCTATCTGCTATTTTTAATTAGGTAATTATTATCCTTTTCTTAAATTATTACACGTAGGATGAAAGAATCGACGATCCTGTGTTCCTCTGTGCACGCAGCGTTCCCGAAAGAAATATTCAATTGAATTCCATCCTTTAGGAAAGTCCCGGATCCATTGTATCGCAAATTAATCTCATAAATCTGTCGACACGTAATTTGCATATCTTCCACGAGCCTCCCACGCTGTCGAGTGAACGGGAACTTTTAATTACGCATCTTGTCGCCGGTCGCGTCGCGACGCCTTTCGGGATGATTCGCGACGGGCGCGGCGAAAGAACGAGGGAAACAGGCGATGAAGAGCCTCGAGCACAGCGTGGAACAAGCAATTTTATGGTCGGCGGAAAGGGAAGGAAAGGAATCGCGCCGGGATAGACGCGACCAGGAATATATTCGCGGATGCGCGAAAAGGCAACGGCTTCGGCTCTTGGCCCGAGACGAAGCACGACGGATGGGGCGTGAAAGCTTGCGCGCGTGCATCGCTGGAAAAACGCGAAGCGATCGCGCTCGGCTGACGTGGGAAGATTTATAGGGCGGCGCACGATTTATTCCGCGCGTTTAAATAGCCCGGCTCCATCGATGCGGCCGGCCAATCCCCGTTCAAAGGGTTGCAACCTTTTTCTAATGCCCTCGGCGCGTGAAATCAATCCTGCGCTCGGTGAAAATGCAATCTTACGAGCCGGTAGAAAAATTCTTTCGAAGTGGTATAAATTCGGCGATTTAATAAATTCCTCCGGAGAGGGGCGCGGCGCGGTGGCCAGCGCTGAATCGAAGCTGCATGAAATATGACGCAGTCGCTCTCGCTTCGAATTGTTTGGCCCCTTTTATTGGCGAGCGCGGGAAACAGAAAAATAGATGAAAATGTAAGGGGGGAATTTTCGTCGAAGAGAAAGCACCGAAAGTCGCGCAGGTTGCGCTCGTGGCGAAATCAATTTTCTCACGCTCGATATGTTTGCACCGAGGGGAGATCGAAATGACCCAGTTGTGGGCCAGGTAACGCAAGTGTTATACAAGTATTATACAATTCTGTTGACGATTTAAAAGTTTCACCGTGAACAACGCAGTAGACTTTTCCGTGCCGTAAGTGATCGGTAGCTGAAGGTTATATTGATATAAAGTAACTAACTCGATATAAATGTATTGTTAGTCTATTGTACAAATAATGTTGCTTGTATTTGATATACCATAAACATCATGTAGGAAAACAATTATCTTAGGTGAAGCTACACAGGAATTCGAAAACGCGTTAACAGGAGTATCAGATGTTGATATTGCAACAACAAATGGAATCAAAATAACTCGAACTGGGCGCGAATACACCAGCTAGCTGCTTCATTCTGCCCTCCCAAAATGAAACTGGCATTTATACAAGCGAAACACGGGCGGGGGTGTGGTTTCGCGGCAAAAGTAACTTCTCCCTGCATCGATCTTCCGACTTTATTACCGACGACCGGCGGTAAACACGTGGCCGAAAATCGATAAGCTGACGATAAACGGTGCGCGGGCTCGTTTGCATATCTGCATTACGGACCGGTAACGCGTCCGCTCTCGTGGCGAGCCTTTATGGATAGATTAATCCCCGGCTTAACGACACTTTCCCAGATTTCAGAGGGGGTTTTAAATCCGCTCCGCCCTCGCTTTTCCACCCCGCCGTCCTTCCTGTCCTTTCGTCCTCCTCCCCCCGCGCCTCTGGCAGACTTGGGAAGCTTTCAGGCGTTCTGTCGTCGTATTTCGAAAGTTATGGGAAACGTTGCGTGCGCGGCACGGGATCATCCGCCCCGAGCACGCGAGGATTTCGACATGATCGGTGCCTAGGGCGTACGCGCGCCGTAATTTACAGATTTGTAACCGAAGCGTATTTGAAATTCTGCTTCCCGCGGGCATTACCGCTGCCGACGGTAATTACAGGTTTTCTCGACTAGCTGCTAATTCGGCCGGCTTTCTATGCTGAATCCAAAGCTAATTATCGGCGATCGAATTAAATCTTTATTTCGAACCGGCCGCGGACTATCGACCGCGCGCGTATTGAAGAGTGTCGATAAGCTGTGCTGATTAGAGGATCGTGCGCGTTCCTCCGTTACCTCATTTGTTGACTCCGACCAATGGAAATGCCCACACGACACCCCTTCGGTCGTTTCGTCCTGCGATATTTGCATCGATATCAAGTCTATCATTGATAGAGATTATTACCTATTGCGTCTTCGTGCTGTGGCGAAAGGAATTGATAACGCCTCGCAATTTGTATTCTGTCGTAGCAGGCCATATTACTATTAATGTATGACAGAAGTGGCATAGATAATATCATGAGGATGAATCGCTTGGCAAAGGTTATTCTCGTCGGATCCTTTCATAAATAATGTTTCTCGTTCCTTCAAAATATTAGAATAGCGTAATTTGTTTACAGTGACACGTCAAACTGGTATTTTTCATTCACCGTCGTTTCTAATTGCACTTCCACGGTTTCCCTTTAATAAATTAACCGCCGTCAATTCCGAGTATCATACTTAAATAATCCATCGGCGTTCACAGCATCTTATACCGTTCTCCAGCTCCTCTATTAGTGAAAGGCATCGTAGCACATTTCATTCAACCCTCGAAAACGCAAATTCCGCGAAGCAAAGGAGAAAAACTCGTAGCGCGTCGTGGGGGTTGACTTCAATTTTCGCGGTCGGAGATCCGGAGAAATTCCCCGGCTCGGCTCGCGGATTCTAATCTCTCGACGTAGTACGAAGCGAGAGACGGCGGGATAGGTAAAGGGAACGTAAAACGGGGAGGGGGGCGAGCGGATAGGAGAAAGCCGACTCATCGGGGACTCCTGGGGTAAGCGTCTGACGAATCTTTATTGCGAGCTCGTTGAAATTCGAGACGATCGCCGACGTCGATACCGTTTTACGTGGATACATAGGAGGTGCCTTACGGTGATTATCCCTGACTGGTTAAGCTCCGTGGCGGGAACCTCTCCGAGGGATTATCTCTCTGTCTCTCGAACTCCGTACACCCTTCAGCCGTTGCTGTCGATATTTCTCAAAGGTCTTATCTTCTCCTTCGGGATATGCATCGGTATCGCTCGCGCTCGCCTCGCGCGGCTCGATTATCCGTTGTCGGCTTAATTATTCACCTTGATTACGTTGCTCGTGTACTTCAAAACTCGGACTGTACCCCGTGCAACATTCTGCTTCGTGGAACATTGAACAGAACGATGAAAACGATCGAAAACGAACGTGCGCGGATTCGCTAGGCTGATCAACGCAATGAGAATTGTCAATCACGAGCGGCATAATAAGGAGGAATAATAAATCAGGAAACCCCACTGAATACTCGCACCAAACGGGTCTGGTCGATGAACGACTTTCAGCCTTTTCGATCGTTTCAAATGTTCCAGCGCTTTACAAACAATATACTGTTCATCTAGCACTGTATAAATAACACAATTATCTGATGAAACCGCGGTCGCCAGACAGCGGCGCATATCCGACCCGGATAATAATTGTCATTAACCTGAAAATATGTGCTGGAAATAACCCGTGGAATTGTGGCCGAATTCCCTGCCCGTTCCGCTCTCGCACGTTTCGCCCCTCGTTCCCGAGCCGACGTCGACTTTCATTTTCCGCGGTCCGTGGCTTCCGTTCGCTTTTTTTTTTCGCCCGCCGTTTCCTCGACATAAGCTCGCTATCTCTCTTCCCCGCAGCGTGGCCGCAGAATTTACGCTCCCTTGGCTTCCGTCTAGGCAGACTTATGCGTTTTTAACGAGGCCCCGTCCGCCACGATTCTCCGCTTTGATCTATCGCGCCGATCGACGCTACCACTGCCGCCAGCCCGTGAAAACATCAGGAGCCGCCGATGAGCTTTTAAACCGTGACCCCGGAATATCGTTGTACACCGGACGACGCGGGGTCGTGATTTCGAGGATTGATCGCGGCGGGTAATTGGAAAGCTGTGTCCGTGGGTCATTCGTCGTTGCCACTCGTCGATTATCAGAAACGGTCACAGAAAGTTCGGTTGACCCCATGAACCACTGAATCGCTATGCGCAGTTAATTAAAATCTTTGAATATCGCTCCAATCGCAATGCGTTATCGAGAGAAGGAAATATACTTCCTGCCGAAGTGCACACCGCTGCAACGTCGGATGACCGTGGTCCGGCGTTACTGCCGCGGCGATGCTTAATCCTGAAGGAAACGAGGGTGAAAATCCCCGTCACCCTGACACCCGAGCCGCCGCCGTCGTTGCAGAAAAACCCAACAACCGCTGACTTACGACGGCGCTAAAACTTCCCGGGCGCGGCTAAAACTCGGATATTCATTCCGCCCCGGTTTTTCTCGGCGGCGGGAACGATCGATCTCGGTGAACCGATGCGGGGCAAAAACGCGGGACGCCGACGGGGCAAACGCGCGGGGCGTTTAATCACCCGGTGGACGGAAGTCAGAAGCGGCGGACAGATTAGGCGGCTTAGTGTTAGAGAGCTCTTGGAGACGCGGTCGGACCCGGTGCTTCCGCGATCTCATGGCGGTGTCGCCTAGCAACCCGGAAACGGTCCCCGCGCTACCTGTCCTCCGCGATTAATTCATTCGTGGCGCGGATTAAACCTTGGCGGGTTACTTTCCATTGTTCGAGGGGGCGATTAATCGTCAACGTCGCGGTGGCCCTCGTCGACGCGAAGATAAACCGTGCGACCACGCTCCATTCAACGCCCGATCAGAATGCGCGCCGGGTATATCTGACTGTACGCCCGATGGGACACCGAGGAAATTAATCCGATGAGCTACTGCCGCCGGAGTTGACTTCGACTGAGAGCAAGGTTGCCGATGAGGTTGGACCGTCTTCTTCTTTGTTGCTTGAAACGGTTCGGGAAAGTGGATGAAAATTGTTCGAGTTAGCCCTTCGGAATCTTACTTCAAATTACGACCTACTTCCATTTATAAAAATCAAGTCCATCTTTATTAACCTTGCATCTTTTTAAGTTTATTTGTAATTCTTCCGATGTATTTAATAGAAACGCTTTATGTACGGACCTGCCGGAGTACACTATGAGGACGATTACGGATCGCCAGGGCTTAATATACCGCTACGCTTTCGTCTCTGCGTTGAAGGTAGAGATGTTCCAAGGGAATTCGGACGAAGCTTAGTGTTTGCGATTATTGTTGGTAAATAATTCCAGCGACACACCAGGGCCTGGGATGGCTTTAACGAAGGGATTAATAGAGACACCTCCGTTAAGAGCCTCTTATAAATCTGACGTGATGTATACAGCGTGTGGAGAGGCGGGTTGAAGTTTGTACCCGAGGCGCGAGCGAGGCTTCCGTAATTACCTCGATTTTTTTCGAAATTTCGAACTACGTTCTGCTCTAACCAACTGAAATCCCTGTTCACTCGACAAGGCGGAAAAAGGAACAGGAACGTTTCAAACCCTCGTCACTCGAGCTCCTAGCTCTTATTTTTAATTAATCAGTCCCGGGCTACGTTATCCTTTAAAGGCTGAAGAACAGCGGAAGAACTCCATTCAGGCTATCACGATCAGAATGCGTAGGTATGTCTGGGGCTGCCTCGAACAGATCCCAGTGAAATTAATCTCCTTCAACCCTGCCTGCCTGCCCGCCCCTTCTCTGGCCAGCCCCGAGCGTATTCGAGAGAGCGAGCGCGGCCACGGCGAAGATTTTCGCGGTTTCTTCAGGGTTTTGCAATATTCGAGGAAACGGCCAGGCTCTGGCCGGCGATCGATGAGACGCCGTGCCGGCTGGCTCGTCGACGGGGCGCATCAGCCGTAATTAAAAAATACCGTGCACGACTTAAGTATTCCCGGTGTAATCTGCGCAAGACGGAATTAAACGTAATGAAAGGCGTCGACCGGGCCTGTCAACTGTGAAGCAACGGCTGCCGCGACTGCGACGATCGTTATTTTCCGCCGAAAAAAATGTTTCATTCTTCGTACCCTCGACGTTTCGGAGCAACGCGTTCAGCTCACGATTGAATCTGTACGAATGAGAAATGTTCATCTTCCATAGAGCGCAAATTAATGACCAGCAAAACAGAGTGCACATCTCGAAATGTCGATTGAAATATTTGACCGCGTCAGATTCTCCGCGTCGCGTGCAGCGTCGTTTCTCTTTTTCCCTGCCAGTATCTCGATGAACCGGCCAGGCCGAATGCCGGTTCGACGAGACTATCTCGATGCGTGTGTGCGTATCGATTATAGTCTGAAAAGTCCGCCGGGCGCGGCTGTTCCTCGTCGAATTTGAATTTCAAGCTCGGCCGCGCAGATAGATTCAATTTTTAACGAGCCGCGTTGCCTGTCGCGCGTTTCCTACCTTCGCTGAATAATGTTACAGGCTCGCGATCCGCGACCTCCCCATATAAATATAAATGACCGTTGGCCTGGCGGATCTATCGATCGCGGTCGCGGATTACACCGGAAGATCCTCCGAGAACGATCCCTCGGTCGGTGGGGAAAAAAAGAAGGCCGGAAATCGAATGGTAAATCGTCCGGGGAAATTGGCACGATTCGCGACCGGGGGGGAAAAGCGCCGAGCGGTCGGCCGATATTTTTGATCCAGCGGAGAAAGGCCGGTCTATGCAAATCTTCGTTTCGGCGGAATAGTTGAATCGTCGATCGTTACCGTTCTTGAAATAATATCGTGGCGCGGGAAGAGCTCGCGGCTGAAGAAATTGTAAAGTGAATTTTTCCTAGAAAACAATCGCGCGGCTTCTTTTATATTTCATTTCCACTGGCAACGGATGGGCTGGAGAAACGACGAAGAAAGGGACGGTATGAAAAAAGGGCAAAAAGGCGGGTACTAAGGCAGGCCAAGCATGTAACGCGCGTTTCAGTTATTATGCAAGATCGATAGCGGCGGTCACGTTAAATTCTATTGTTCGCCGGCCAGGAGAGACTTAATGCAAAACGGAAATGAAAAAAGGGAACGGGAAGGGAAAGCGCGGGGCAGTGACCGGGATGGGAGTGGAAAGGAATAGCGGCGAAATTCGCGCAGCGATACGGAGCAACCCCCGGGGTTAGAATTAAGGTAAAAGGAAGGCGGGAACATTATCGGTTGGGTCCATAAATTCAAGAAGATTAGTCCACGGCGAACCGTCGTGGTCCCAGCGGAACCCGATCGGTATTATAAGCCTTCGGATACTTAAAACCTTTTTAAACTGCGGATCGACCCCGACGGGGGCGTTGCGCTGCCACTCCCGTCGATTTAAATTTTATTCCGCCCGTACCGAACAAATTTTTCTACCCCTCGTGGCGTTCGCGTTTCCCCCCCATGCCACTCTACCTCTCTGTGATCGAGAATGAAACACGTTGCAGTAAACAAGGCGGGCGAGTTAATTAAAGCGTGTTTCAGAAAAGTTGTCCGATCGGTAGGCGCGTGTACAAAGCGCGCGCCGGGCTTGAAAATTAATTAGCAATTAATTCGTCGTAAATACTGTATTCTTGTTAAAATAGTATTCGAGCCGTGATTGGGCAATTGGATAGCTGGCGGATATTATTAAAACGGATCCGTTCTTTAATCAGACCTCGCACGATAATAGGATTGTACGTAATAGAAGGAATCCCCTCCCGTCCCCGTTCGCCCCGTTAGCTTCGCGACATTTTTATTAATTATCGCTAACGCCCTAATTATTACTAACCAACCCCTGCACCGGGGTAATTTCGACCGCTATTATCCGTTGCTTTTCGCCGTGTAATTCGCTCGACCGTTTCGCTCGAACGCCGCGGTCGAGATATTTACGCGCGGAATATGCCGGCATTAAAAAATTCCACGTTCATTAAAGGGGTAAACGGGGAAATAATGCGTCGGAGATCCTCCGCTGAAACCGGGACCGGTAGCAGCGGGGAGAAAACAATTTTCGAAACGAACGATCGTTAAGGGCTGAGACGAATACGATGGACGATCGAAATTCGATCCGAAATCTTCGTGAAACCTCAAACCACCCAGGTCGAGCCACGTAAGCCGTTAAGCACCGCGAGGCAGGGGAACGGAGATGGGAAAACGTGAGGGGGCGGGTAAAGGGAGGGAGACCAGTTGCACGAGTAGATAACCAGATAATCCAGCGAATCAGCAATTAGTACACATTGGAATAATTAACGCCGATCTCTCCCCATAAACCACGTCGAGGCACTAACGCGCCACGCTTCTCAATTACACGGGGCAATTGTTTGCTCGTCCGCTGCTCGATGCTTCTAGAGTTTCTTAAATATTAAGCCAAAGGGATTATCGATACCCTTAATGATCTTGTAGATTTTATTTACTGCACAACGGAGAATTCTGTCTGAAAGTATCGCCCTGCTGTCCTCCTCGGATGTGTATTAAACAACGAACGATTTCTATTGAATAATTTCTGCGTGCCATTTGTTAGCAAGTACGTTCGCAGAAAAGCCGTGCTTCAGATGCTCCGTTTGGAGGAAGAACGAATCAATTATGAATTGTCATATTAAATTTTGTGTCGTAATCATCAAGTCAAATGGTTTGATATCCCCATTTAGCTTGTGCGCACAGCGTATAAACAATCGTGAAAAGATCGTAAAAACTAAGAAGGATTTATCTGGTTATTTGTTTAACACCTATCCACTTTCCGGAAACCCAACTTATTAGTAAATTACGACGCGCACGGACGAAGAATCGGGATGCACGATCGGGACCCGAACGAACCCGCCCGAGGATCGGTCCTTTTGCGGAAGTTCGAGCGTAACTTGTGCAACGCGACACGCTCCGCAAACACAGCCGTTACCCGTTAACGGTCTATCGAGCACGCTTAACCCCGGGTGGATTACGCACTTTCACGGTGCCCCCAACCGCGGAAAGAAAGATCGTAAAGCAATGGGCGTGTTCGAACGTGCTCCGCGTCGGTGACGATGATTCCACTACTGCGCGAAAATAGCAGAGCATGGTTGTTTGCGTAAAGTTCAATCGCTCGGCGAATATTCGCGGCAGTTTGGAACCCTCGAAACCGGAGACGATCCGCGAAAACAATTGTCGTCCGTCTATCGATCGCGAGACGCGCGATGAATAAGTGGAATGGTTGTGGGTCAGGCGAGTAAAGACGATATACAGGGTTGGTTAAATTCGGTAGAACTGAATTGCGTCTAATCGGACGGAATTCTATGAAGGCTGACCGGCTAAGTAGAATAGGTCGGCGTCTTGTCAGCCCCGGGGGTAGCGACCGGTCAATCCAATTCCCAATGATCCAGAGTTAAACGCGGCGGATTAAAGAGTTCAAGCGGATCACGCGAAAGTTTTATTGTACTTCACGGAGCAGCCTTCCCGTAACGTACGCGGGCACGTAAATTCGCCGAAATTGCTCAATTTCAACGACGAAAAACAGTCGAGTACACAAAGTAGCCGAAAACGAGCCACAATTGTCCAACTTGATAATTCTGTTACACCGTATTTCCAGCTACGGCTGCGAACTTTTTTTTTTTTTTATTTTCTTCCGCTACTTTAACAACTTAATACACGTTAACTTATGGCCGCCACCGCGCGCGACTCGCAACTTTCCGCCGGTGGCTGTTTCCACGTTTCATCTACTTGGCCGGCAGCCAAATCTGCTTCCGCGGAGAAACCGGAGACACCGTGAGCTTACTTAATTACGTTGAAATTAGCCCGAGCCAATTAATGCGAATACATCATCCCGCTGAATTAACGCTAATGTCCTGGAGCTTCTTCGCGTCGGATAAATTTGATCCGGAAGGGAAGTCTTATCGAGATTCTTCTTCTCTTTTGTAATTTATTCTTACCCAAGAGCGAAGCTTTATAAAGTAATTTAAACACGTATATATTTTATCTTCGTAAAAGGGGGAACCCATATTTAATCTGGCACGTCACGGCGAGCAAACATCAAACGAACGTATGCCAGTTTTTTTTTTTTTTTTACTCGTGACAGGCTGATACAATTTTTCTGATATCGTTTCAGTGGCATGCACCAGTTAATATTCGCTAATGCAATTATTCTACAGATCTCAACCACCGAACGCAAACACGGCGTTCAGTTCGATTGTACTTGCCGCCCATTGTTATCTGTATACTGTTTTTAATTTACCACTGAAAGGGGAACGTGCTATTCGATTCTATTCACCGATATTTGCATCCAGTTTACACGCGATTCGCGAGTGAAAACCAAAATGGAATAGCGGCGGTATTGCTTGTCATTAAATCATTCGTCGGCGTAACAAATTTATAACAAACAGAGATCACTTCCCGCGTGCGCATTTGCAATCGTGTCGTCGTTATCGCGACATAGAAAATTGTGGACATTGTCGGTTCCGTTTCGCAGAAGAAAAATTCAATTGGATGGTCCGTCGAGATCAAACCGGATACGAACTCTCAATATTTCCCTTCCGCCCCGTCCCTCCCTTGTATACTTTTGCATTAGTTTAATTAACGTCTCCCTGCTAGCCAGCCTCTTCCACGGTTAGCGACCTAAAGTTAGACGACCCTGCCGGAAGAGAGCCGAACACGATTCCCCCACCTGATGATGATCCCCTTAATGAAATTAGTTTGAAATTGAGCTCGATCTTCGAAAATTGAGAGCCGCCAGTCCGAGGAGCGATGCCCGACCGTAACTTTGCAGCCGTTTTACCGTCACCGTGCCTCGTATCGTTGGTTCATTGAAGATTCGCGCACAACGTATCTCGTTACTGGACGGGCATTAAAAGCTCTCTCCCCTTTAAAAAGATTGTCCCACTATTCCGTTCCGTTTTCAGCCACGCCGACAACCCTTTCTGTCGAGCCTCTTTGGCTTTGCGTGTCCGCGCTCCCTTTTACGACTCGACCTCGTTTCCGTGTTGCTTCTGTTCGTGCAACAACGTTGCCGTGGATCCGTTAGCGGTTCGCCGTCAGTTGTTAGGAGTCGAGATAATTGAAATCAAAGAAACAGAAGAATTCCTTTTACCTTCGATATGGAAAGCTGACAGGCTGACTTTAATCGAGGATGTAATATTTATTTTTTTTTTATTAGTATTTGAGGTCTTTGCCCAGATGGTCATCTGGTACGTTCGTCTAGCTACGGGGATGAAACGGAATTATTTTTAACTCGAAGGCGATCCTCGATCGACAGAAGCCGCGACGCATGACAGAAATTGCGACGCGCATTATCATAAATCAATCTCGGCGCAGGGCCACTCGACACCGCGATTCCCGCAGGACAAATATTAATTACTGCGGTCCCGCTTCGGAAATATCAGGGGTGGGGATGACGCGTGTGCCGATTCGGGGTAAATAGAAGATTTTTCCGTGCTCCGACATTAATTTGCACACCGCCGCAGCTCGCGGGGGGAGAGTATTAACATACGAAGAGGCCTGTATCGCGTGCATTAATGGCCAATATTCATATGGAGATTTTACCCGAAGGGTATTATGTATCTAACAAGCCGTGGATAAGCTATTTACATAAATGCTGCCACCCGCTCGATTTTGTTCGTCGCCCGCTTCCGTCCGCGTTTCACGGGAAACGTTAAAACGTTTCCAATGCGAATCGGTTCCAATTCCCATATCCTTTTTCGCACTCTCTGCCGTCCAATCTTTTTCCTCCGTTTCTCCCGTTCCGATTCACCATTTCTCGTTCGCTTCTTCCCCCCTCTTTTTCTTACGTTCACCGTCTGCAAACTTTCTTCCCGCGCTCCGAGTTTGCTTTCCTTGAAATCACGCTAGAAACCGTATTCATCGCTTATACCGAAATCCAACACTCCCGACAGACGATTATCCATCCCCGTTGCTGTCCGCTAATGCACGGGACCTCGCGATTCACTGGGAGATCGACCGAAAAGCAGCAACAGCCCTTCCCAGCAGCAGCAATCCCATTCCCTAATCGAGAAACGTCAGCTGTTGATTCTCTTCGCCGAGACGTCGCTCCAGCAAATGACCGTTCGATTACAGCATCGTCCTTGTCCTCGCCAGAAGAGAACTTACACAGCGTCCCGCGTTGTCACATTTGCCTCGCAGTTCCACCTCCGAAGGCGCGAAATCCCCAAGAAACGACTTCCGGACGAAGGGCTGCACTCTCAGCTGCGAATCATCAGGGAGTAATTGTACCGAGCCACCCCTTGTTAAATAATGCCGCAGAGGGTTAAAGCGAGCGACTCGACGCTGCCATCGGACGAATCTCGGGGATAGATCTTCGCTCCTCGCGCTTTTAGTGACACCGGGATTAATTTGTCGATGAAATTTTTCGCTCGTCGCGGCAGATGAATTGCTTAACGTTGAACGAAGCGTCGAGGCTCGTTTAAAGGAGACGTGCATCGCTGCATTCAGAGGAGCTTTTTCACCCTTTCGATGATCAAGTCGAGTCGGTTATCTAAAATGGACATTCTGCTTCAATCTCCTTTTTCTCTTCCAACACCGCCGCGGGCGTTTCCACCGTGTAACCATCACCATCGCGCGTTTCAATTAAAAAGACCGTAGGGAACGAAGGCCAGCAGAGAGAAGTGGACGACAGCCCTTCGACGAGTAACAGACCGATGGGAAACAATTAAATAACGAGGTATTGCGGCCTTACGCCGGCGTTTATTTGCATGAAACGTCCGGTTCGAGCGTTCCATCGGAAAGCCAATATTTTTCGTCCCCGCGACCATAAAGCGTCAAAATCGTGGCGGCCGCGTGACAGCAGTATTGCCAATTAACTTTCACGGGACGGTTCGAAACGCGAAATTGCGGCATAGCGTGATCGTGATCGACCCATCGAAAAATACTTTTTATAATTCCATTACTCCTCGTTGTCGTTCACGTTTCAACAGCAGCAACAAGAAAAGCGTAGTGCAAGAAAATAAAAACAGAAAGCTTAACGATGATTCGAACACCTCGCTATACCCTATCATTAAAGTTCGACGAATCGGTTTTCACCATTGCGTGTTTTCCAGTTATTCGGGAAATACGAGATCGCTTCTTCTAGCCCGCAAAATCGGAACGGTTTTAGAGATATCGGCTTCGTATCGCGAGATTTTTCCGCCCACCTAACTTCTAGTTAGGCGGGTGTTTTAGTTTTGTAACAATAACGCGGAATGGCTGCGGCGTTATTAAGAATCGGGGATCGCGTTTATCGTCGCAGCCAGAAATCACGGCAAAAATGAAGTCGTAAAAAGTTTCGGGGATCGGAAAACTTTTATTCGTTTTTCAGTCGCAAGCCCGGAACGCGACCCGCCGCACCCCGTTCCACCCTTTGCCGACTGTTTTCTCTTTTCGAATTGCGGTTACCGCGGCAACGAAAGAGGATCTCCTCTCTCTGTCTCTCTCTCCCGCGACGGATCTCTCTGATCTGCTGATTCTCAGTTGGCGGAACATCGTACGTGGATGTTGGTAAATTGGAAATCGGTCTATCCGTAGACAGATTTCGTTGTGTGCCGAATTTTTGTCCATCTGCAAAGGGATTGGAGAAAGGGCACGATATTTCAAGCTGCTTGCCCTTTGAAAATCCCATCCGTTTAATAGTTTGCTTGAACGTGAATCGGTAGTTCGTCTGAATAAATCCGATTTCTGGAATTTTATTATTTAACGAACTGGAACAAATTGGAATCTTAAGTTTACTCTACCTTTCATTATTGCCATTATTGAGCAATAAAAATCATCGAATTATTGTTATTATTTACGCGTGATAAGGTGGGAATACGTTTGAATGAAATCAAATGAATTTCCCGATGTTTGCCCCGGCAAAGAAAGTCTACTGTGAAATGAAGATTACCAACTTCAGTATGCGTCCCATTGGTACTTCCTCGTTTCTCCGTTTAATTCCCCGATCAGAGAGTGCGAAAATTCTCTTCGCCGATGACACATCGCTGAACGAATCTCTCGTCGTCCCGACTTTAACGTTCCTAGCGGCGGGATCATTTTAGGCAGAGGAAGAACGGAGTTCGATCAACTTCCTCGAAGGTCCTTAATATATCTCGAAGAGCTACTTCCACTCTCGGAAGCCACTTCGAATCGAATCGACTGCATTCTGCAGCGGATAGAACAGGAGGGGGTGAGGCGCGAGGGCTTGGGACCGGGTGAGAAAGGGCAGAGCCGTGAAATGGGAAGAAAGAAAAACCGTAGAGCCGACGATTCACGAGGAAATGACGCCGATTTATTCAGGCACGGGCCATGAGATTGAATAAGAGCGGAATAATAGGCCTCGTGACCAAATTGTCCGACGAGACACACCTGACACCTTTTCTATCCACTCCAGATGATTCTCCGAGGGAATTGGAACTGCTTCTCCCTTTCGTCTCCGCTCCGCCCTCGTGGTAATGCACCATTTCTTTTTGATGCTGTTACACTGCACAGAGTGGCAGACGGGGGAGCGGCACAACAAAGAAGTAATGGTTCAAGCATTTCTGGTCGAAAAATTAATGGGAAGCCGACGAGCATTATTGAGATGCAGTTTGATATTATTATCTTTTCAAAAGAGAATATCTTCTTTCGTTGGAAGAAATATTGAGAAGTTGATTTTGCTCCTTTGAACAGCAGCTTCTTTTTATTCCATATTCATAGAAGGAATATTAATTAGGTTCGATTTAGAATTCTAGTTTACTCGAATATCATCAATCACGAAAGCAGCGCACAAATTGGAAGCGATTACAACTTCTATTCTTGCGTCTAGATTCCCTTCTGACCACGCCACACACGTCAATCTGTAACTAGCGAAATTCTTCCGAAGCAAATGAAAAGTGCAGAAAGCGCAACTGAACGAAGAAGCTTGCACGCGTCAGCGGCGAGTTAAATATTAAATGACTATTTTCACGCGGTACGCGGCGATGGTTTGCGTACACACGGTGTGGCGATATTTATAGGCAGCGCGGACCGTTTTACGTCTAATTTTCGTTTCATCATTTCGGCCGCTGCCGCTTTGTCGGGTCCGTAGCCCCGTGCCGCAAAAAGGGAAGGGCCGAAACATGGGAGCGGCGCTTTCAGCGATTTACAAGTCAAACGAACAGCGGTACGTCACTTCAATTTCGCCGCTTCGAGCCGTTTCACGCGCCACGGCCTCTGTTAATTCCGAATCTTCAAAACAGCGCCGAAATCCTCCCTCGCTTCGGCACCGTTCCTGTTAATTACACGCGCGTATCAACTCTAATTGCGTCCCGATTAGCGCAGCCGGTCCGGCGATAATTAATCCTCCGGCTGGAAGAAGTCGAATGAAAATCACGAAATTCGACGGGAACGAACGTGTCGCGTCTGTGCCGCCGTTCGCTGACGTATCCTCGCACGGGGAACGTACGTCGCGTATGCAGATGTATGTAGGTCGCGTAAATACTCGCCGCAGGAAGATACCAGCGTGTGCGTAGTTGGAACCATACGTTATTACAGCAAACGGAGATTCGCACAGCGGCCCGAGATCGCCGGGTTTTCGAGCAGTTCTGGCACGTAGCTAGCACGGATCTGACGTGACACTGAGCACACTTCCGGCTGGGCCAAGTACAACGGCCGTCATAGTGCTTACCTATTACATGCAGGGTAGAGCGGTGCAATTGGAACCTTGGATTCAACCTAATTATTACTGTTTCCATGGGTGTGTGATGAAAATGGGATGTTTTTCAAGGAATAACATTGTCTGCTTTTCTTGCAAGCGATGTGCAATTAGTATCCGTGCTGACTCTGGACACTTCGTGCAGCCTAAATGTTTCAATTGCATCGTTCGATATTCGAGGGTAGTACAAAGATGAAATTACTGCGAGTACTTTGATGCACTGAGTATGACTCATTTTTTTCTCCTGAGCATTTATAATCCTTGCACAGTGCTACGTTAAAACGATAACGCATCTTCAATTAGTCCTAAGAGATGAGACAACATCATTGCCAAGATAAACGACGAACGGTTCTGTTTCTTTCCAAATTCAATAACACCGAGCGATTCGACTCAACTCATCATTTATTAAAACGAGTTTCACGATTATTCACCGTTGCTGCGCGAATACGAGGGAGGGTTGCACAAGCTCGCCCACGACCGGAGGAATTGTTTCCGTGGAGAAACAGCAGCTGACGAAACAACTTCTCGAAAGGGTGGAGCATAGCCCAGGGGCTAGCGACCGAGATGTCGGTTATCCGCAACGATCCTCGTTAACGAATTCCACGACGATCGACATTAACGCGATGATGGGGCCACCGCGCCGTTCTATTCTATTCGCTCGCGGCTTTTCGATTGAATCTTCCATCGATTTTTCGCTCCTCATTTCCTAACGGGCTTATTATCTCTCCTGCGCCACGGAATCTGATTGCGAGGTGGTGAACGGTTTCGAATGAGTCCGCAATGAAATACTGCGCGTTCTACGAGTTCATATTGCTCGTAACGATGCGTATGAAAAAAATCAATAAATATTAACCAACCGATCTCTAAAGAAAATGGACTTTTCCTTAACGATGCTTTCTTTTTAAGCCCTCCGAACGAGCGCAGCCGACTCGTCCCGTTCACCAACAAAATGTTTCCTAGCGGAATGAAAAAAGGAACGATATCATTGTCGAGACTTTCAGCGACATCGACCTCGCATCGGGACGACGGTTTCTAGTTCGATAGTAGCAAGCGGCGTCTAATGCTGTTTCCCATGGTCGGAGATTTGTCCCAACGAGGAACGAGGGCCCCCGTGGGTCGCGGAAATAATTGCCTGGATCAGCGGCGAATTTATTCTCATGACGCAGCCAGCCAGCCTCCGGTGGATTCAGTTCGGCCGGAAAATATCTCCCCCGTGGAGAGCTTCGAGGTGAACCGTGGAGACTGCGAAAACGGCAAATATTTGGGAATGTTTAGCACTCTTGCTGAACGGGCGCGAGCCTCGCCACGCGGGAATTCGCTCGATGAAATATTTTGCCAGCCCCGTTCCGAATTTTTCCATAAAACAAAAAGAGAAAACAATACACGCTCGTTCCTTCGGCCATTTGTATTGCTCTTCGAAATTTTTCGTCACGTTCGTCGTAGATGTACAGAGCGCTTTGGCGATTTTTAAATGAACAGTCTGTCATTCTATTCCGCAGCGGCGGAAACGAATTTGCATAGATAAAACATTGAGACCGATTCCGCGAGACCGAGCGATTAATCCTCATGAATGAACACGCGCGAACCCGTGTAACCCTTGTAATCGCAAATCCCACCAGATCCAGTTATACTCGAGAATACCAACGGCGTACGGGCGAAATCGATAAACACCCCGGACAGTGTATCGAAGATATTCCTGGCGCGGTTGATTTATAGAATCTACCTGGCGGACCCAGGAAACGAGTTGCATTATTTCTAATTTGAATCGACCACGGGGGGTTGTCAGTCCCCGCGTGATTCGTAGTCGTGCGCACCAGCGAAATTTATGCTGATAGGGGCAGGGAGAAAATAATAGGACATAAATTCATGACCCTTCGGCATTCCCTTGTGCTCTTGCAACGTCGGACGAATCTCTGGGTTCGTAAAACGTGGGTCTCGTTCTATACAGGATGTTTCGAAGATCGTGGCGCCGAAAGGGGGTGAAAATCAAGAACAATAATACTTTTTCGTGCGGCGCTTCGCCGACGAGAGAATTGAGTTTGAACATTTGTTAAATACGCGCGCGCTCGAGTAGCCGCGATTTGCTGATTTCGCTCCAGAACTTTGTTTCCGTGGAAACTCCATTTTCTCGAGGACGGGGCATAGCACGAAGAGTTTCTATTCGGCTTATTTTTGCCCGAGAGGTGATTCCCTTTCGGCTTGCACCATGACTTTGGGCACATTCCCCGTTTCGCTAGCAGCTGTCTTCTGTGCTGATTCGACCACAACAAAGCTGAATATCGTTGTCGCGTATTTGCAAAGCAGCGCGAAACAGATTCAGCCGTATCCCGAGGAACGGACAGAGGACGTGGCAGACCGTTCATTACTCGAAATTCGACCGCGCAGCCGGTTTATCATTGACGTTTCGCCGATTCGTTCGAACGGAATGTAGAAGCGCGATACGCGGCCTAGCAGATAATGCGGTCCAATTTACTATTCCGAGCTGGCATGAACGGCGATGTCGTGGACACAGAGGTTAGCGTGTCGCTCTGTCCTATCTGCTGCTCGCCGATAAGATCCGCTAATCACTGACAGGCATCGTGACGAACCTCGGATCGAAGCCACCTCCCGCGTCTCGAAATAGTCCGACGCGGCCGCGTTGTTCCCAACTCGAATAATGCTCGCGTCAACAACGAAGCCGGTGTCGGGGGGGTGTCGTGTCGCCCTTAAAATATCACGGAAAAACGCGTCCCTTGTGTCTCGGGGTATTAAGGTGAAACACGCATTTAATTAGCGTACGGGGGAGACGGGGGACAAGAGGGCCGCGCGTACACCGCGAGCGGAAAAACTTACCCCGTCAACCGGAAAGGACAAAGCTGAAACGCGGCGATACCGGCGGCATCCTTTGTGTGCCCTGTACGCGTTTACACGCGCGAAAGGGTGAAAGCTGTCGCGTGCAATACATTCGAGCGGAATATTTTCTCCAGCTCCGCTGTCGTGCTGCTGTTCGACTGAGAACAGTCGCGATTTTAATAGAACCCGCGCGTACACACGATGTAATTAATGAGATGTCATGTTTTTAAACGATTCCCTTGTGCCTTTCGACGCCGTCCGTTTAGTCGAAATAATTATCCGATGTCGAGCACATACGAGAGGCGCGCTCGGCTTGCATTAAAAGCAGTCGTTTTGCGCTTGCAAAAACAACGCGCCTACGACAGATTTAATAAATCGTTATTAAAACGGCGAACGGACGCGTGTCGAAACCGTGCTTTCCCGCCGGTATAAATTCATTCGAAGCCCCGAAGTGTAATCGGGTCCGTCGCGTCGACAGGCCGCCCTTTCGCTTCGTTTCAAATTTTATCTTTCGTCGACAATTTGCCGGGCCCCCCGCAACATTCCACCGACAATTTATAATCGGCGTTCGGAAACAGGAACGCATTGTAGTCACGGCCAACGTTCCCATCGAACTTTCCACCGAGATCCTTCTTGGGGAGGTTGCGCTTTGAACAATGGTACACGGGAGACTAAAGCGAAACAATGTCGATAAGGAATTAAAGCGCGGCAACAAAGGCTGGTCTCGGCGCGTTTACGGTGAAAGACACTGATGTTTAGCGGAAATACGTTTCGAAGGGAAGATTGGGGTTGAAAGCTCGTTCCCCGGTTAACTAAGAATATAATCGAGATCATTTACCTGGATTTCTCCGTCTTTTGAACAAGCCAGCTTTCCCGGGTAGTGTTTTCGAAGGAATTGTTGGATAACGCGGCGGGGCAGAACCGGAAATACGTAACTCCAGCGGAACTCGGCTAGGATGAGTCAGCCAATCAACGAGATAACTGGATCCTCATTAAACTAGCTGTAACTTAATTAATTGCCCGAGTGTCGGTTAATGCAGTACGGCTAACCCTTGTAGTTAGCGTTTTCAGAACTCGATATGACGTTTAACGTGATTTGCCCGTCGACTTAACTCGGGTAAGTGGTACGCGTTCTCCAAGACGGTGGTCTGCCTCTGGTTCACGCGGTTGTCTCTAATTTTCTATATTATTCGTGACATATTGTATTTACAGAAGAGGGCAGCTTTTACAAATTTCGTTGTTACAACTTTAAATATACAAATCACCCTATTACTTTTATTGTATCCTTCATTTTAATATTAACACTAGAGACATTACATTTTACGAACACAAAATGTCACGTGCAAACACTACCTTTTGCAATTTCAATATATTTTCGAATAAACAGTCACTTGCACCAATGTTTCCATGTAAAAAGAGATGAGTAGAGACAGCGAGGAGACAGGGAGAAACAAAATTCAAGTACACTACTTATACTGGTTATGCCTGATGTCCGACCATTTACTTGTACTACTTACCATTGACGTATACTACTTAAATATTTCTAACTTAAATTATTAGGACCGAACGGGTGTTAAAGAAATGAAACCAGTCGCATTCCCTTTGCGAAAATTTATTGAAAAATCGCAATAACGTACAAATTACAAGAATGATGCTATTTAAGCTTAAACTACTACTTCTTACAGATTATTCTAATAAATTACTTTGCAATTCACCTTGTAATTAAATACTAATGAAAATTACAGTAATAATGATAACATAGATCTACATATGCTACATAAGTGGTACAAGTAAATGGTTGGACATCAGGCATACCTAAAATAGTATTGGTCAAGCTATGACTTAGTGTGGCTTTTTTAAGTAAGTAGTATCAGCCCGTAAGATGGGGAGAGACTCTCTAGCAATACTTTCCTTTCATCGGCAGAAATTAACTTTAAGACCAAAGACCATTTCCATCAATGAATCGATGCGTATAGCAAAAGCCGACCGGGCATATTCAACCCGCACAAGCCCGCGGAATTGTTGAAAAATGTCCATCCGGCGCGAAAGTGACGAGAGGACAGACGGGCAACGTCAACGCGTCGCAGAGGGTGAAATACTCGCGGTGCCGCGCGCGGTACAGTTTATTTTTACAAGACGGTTTTGTCAGTGATGATGTAGTGTGCTAGTAACAGCTCCCATTGTATCCCGATATATCGGCCTTTATTTTTATGGATCGTTTCGCCCGTCGAATGATTTAATAACGCGGCAAGAGTGGTTACGATGGGGCGTAGGTGGGAGAACGGAGAGAAACGAACGCTAGCCACAGAGAATCGATAATTTCTGGCGTAACGCGATGGGCGAATCGTAAGGGGGGAAGCGGCGGGTGATTCTTTTCTCGTCACTCTTGGTCCGTGGCAGCCGCTTTGTTCCGCGCGTAATGCGAGAAATCTGTCGCGGCGAAATAGCGAAATGAAACGCTCCGGCGGAATGGTCGCTTTGCCTCCGCAATGTCGTTCCTTTTACTTTCGTAGTTGCGTAACGACACTACGAAATATTTCGAAGTGGGTAGTTTGTATTCTATGATTTTTTAGAATTGGATACTTCAATTTTACAGAAGCGCCCTGTCTATCGAAAGGAACAGGTATATTGTTCTGAATTTTCGCTGACAAGGATCTCGATCTTCCCGAATAGGAGTGGGCCCGCGGTGATAGAAAGTTTCACGACCGCCCCGTGCATGATCGATTATATTTCCCCGGGTGTTTACGATTTCATTGCAATACCAGAGGATATCGATGAAACGTTAGTGGCAGTAAAAATAGAGACGCGAACTGTAGCTCGGGCAACGAGATTCATGAAATATTTGCCGGAGGGGTAATTTTTGAACGCGAGCGAAATCAGTTCGACGCTACTCGTTCGTAGCCGTTTGAAACTTTATCGAGAGAAGTACCGAAATGGAAAAAAAAGCTTTCACCATCGGGCATGCAAGTATCGGTCACTTTTAATATCGACGTCGTTCGACGAATAGTTTCTCTGTCGTCGGGGCAGTCGCAATCGATCGGCACAATATCCAACCCGCGACGAACGAAGGGAAATGGAAAAGGAAGGGTAAAAAAGCTGCAGTGCACTCGTTGGAATCAAACAGGTTGCCGCCAAGGCCGGTTTCGCGCTCGTCGTTATGATAATCACGGTCTAAACTTGGTCACGGTGTTACTTTGCATCCCTGTACAGGTTTGCGCACGGAACACGGGCGCACACGCGACGTCTAGTACATACGCCAAACACGATCCTCGCGCAGATGCGTGGAGACGTTCGATAACGGGGCACGAGGCCTAGAGACTCAAAGCGCGATGTATCGCCGCCCGAAAGGGTATTAAGTTACGATGCGCGGAGAAATAGTGCAGCAGCATCGGTTCCTCTTTCGCGACCGTGATAGCACGCGCGGATGCTGGCGAGTAATTCAAACGAAACGGTACTCCCGCCCCTTTCCACCGGCTCTATCGAAATGAAATCGACAACTTGATTCCCGATTGAGATCAAAGGGCTTCGAGCTGAAGAGAGAAAAAAAAAAGCAAGGAGGGCAAACGCGAGATTGCTTAATCCTTTGTCGATAGAGAGAGAGAGAGGGGAAGTATTGTGAAGCTTTTGCCTGATTTCCGCGGGGTTGCAGAGTATTTTTGCATCGATTCGTCGACGAAGAATAAAGAGAAATTAACGCAAACACGATTCTTCTATTTTTTTTTCGGAAAACGAATGGTCTATGCTTCCACCGGCGGCAAATCGATCGAAAAGTTAGACGACGACGATTCGTTTCGACGGTTCAGGGGGTGAAACAGCGGCGAATCCAAATTTCTGATACGATGACCCGTTTCTTAGGGAACGCTGTGTATCCCTTCGAGGGTCAAACTTTTACTCGGGAACGAGAGTTTCGCGGAGAGCTGCGAAATGTCGTTTCTGGGACGATATTTTTTTTTTTTGCCGGGGCGGTCAGACGGAGATTCTCCGAGGAGGCTTTGGAAAATGAAACAAATTCGAGTCGCTCGAGTTTCCGTAATCTTTCTTCGACGTTCCCCTTTCGATCTCAAGGAGAACAGCTGACTCGTGGAATTTCCATTTCTGTCGATCGGGGGCTGGGACATATACCGGGCGTCGATCAGTTTCGAAATCGATACACAATTCAACACGGATCAGGGCAGGAATGGCCAGGGTGAGTTTAAATCGCCGCGGTACAAGGATATCGATTCCCGTGCTCGCTGGAAAAGCCACTGAATGAATGATCGCGACCCGAGCGTGACAGAAATTGAAATGATCCGCCTGTTACGAGCGATAAGCAAATCGAAGGGCGGAATAAACGGGTGATGCGGGTGACGTTAATTTGAAACGAGTTATCCGCTTTATTTTGCCGCCGTTTCCCACGGGAACGAAGCTGGAAACAATTTTTGCGCGTCACGTTTCCACCGTGGCGTTACGCCGATTTCGAAATTGGCCGGGGATGAGAGATCGCGCGCGGAGGATAAAAATTCAAATGCACCAGGTACGATATTTTCATTCCCCCTTGTTGTTCCTCGACGCGAACTGTTGTGTTTGGGTAAACGGTATTTGAACGACTGAAAATAAATATTTTAACGAATCAAAAATAAATCTGCCGCTAGATAACCGGAAATCTCGATGCAACCCATCAAGCAAACTCTATCCTCTCGCGACTAAAAACAATTGTTATTTATAACGGAAACAATAACGAAGCCGGCCACGCGAATTAGTGTGGGATATTCGATTCCATAAAGGGGGGAGTAGAGTGTAACGACGTTATTGTGCAGACGCGTCGTGTTGTTATCATTTGCGAAAGAGTACTTGCAAATTCGATCGACGCGAATTTCTTCCGACTATTTCTATGGTTGCGTTTATCAATTTATTTGCCAAAGACAATTTCCCTCATATAACGTTGCCCAAATCAGGGGCAAAATTGCTGGAAATGTAAATACGCGGCGAAACTAATACGCTGCTGCATGAAACATATTGAATGATCATGTTTCTGAAGTAAACACGGTTCCAGTTCCCATTACCAGACCTAAGTTGATATGCGCTGGGTTAAACATCCGGGCAAGCAGGCATGTTAAATGGAGAACCGATATAATTTTCGAGCGTGATAAACGGTCGAGAAAGGAACGGAATGCTCGCGGGTGGGACGAAATTCACGTTAACCGTTAGCCACAAGCGCGGAGGAAATGTCAGAAATTTATCGAAACATCGGGTTTGAATTCGTGGTGTCGGTCCCTGGTAGAACCGGGAACGACCGAAACGAAAGGGGTCGGCGGTTAAAAATTGTACAGTTTCGGTTCGCTCTCTCTCTCTCTCTCTCTCTCTCTCTCTCTCTCTCTCTCTCTCTCTCTCTGTCTCTGGATCTCGGTGAACAATGAGCAAGCAAAAAAAGTGCGGAACGGAAAGGAAAATACGATGGAATTCTCCAACGGAGAATTCATTAGTAAAACTTTTGTGCAGGCTTCTGTATGGATTTCAGTTAGAGCAATTACAATTTCGCGTATCGCGAGAAACGAAGAGGAAACGAACTGGAAAAAACAGCGTTCCTTTTACGAGACGGATAAATTGAAGGCTTGAAATGGTTCTCGCTGTTCCCTCAGCGCAGAAAAAAAAATTCTTTCTTTCGGTGTATAGCTTGTTAAAATTGCTTTTTACCCATTTCCATGGGCCGCGCTCTTGAAAAACCTTCGGGTGTCATTAACAAACGGTCCCCTTCCTAATTACACCAGCATCTTTAGAAGCTAACCAATCGAGGAGGCGCTAAAAAAAAAGAAGCGAGCGAACCAAAGGCAAACTGTGGCGATTACTCGTAGCACAGCCGCCACAGAACTTTCCCCAATGGATCGCAGGACGATTAATAGCTGGTATTAATTAGGAGAAATACGGGCGAGGGGACGTGTACAACGGTGCAAGAGGGTAAAATCTCGCGACCAGCGGGCATGTTGCGCCTTCGACCGCTCATTACTCCACGTCCAACGACATTTCTGTTATCGGAACTAAGCTGGGACCGTCGAAACGCTACGAAACGCTACTGTGTACCACCACTCTGTGCCCCGTAATTGTCCAGAATACACCGCAAATGAATTATACAAGAATGAGCGTGTGAGAAAAATGATACGACCAGTTGCAAACACTTAACGAGACAAAATGGAAAAAAAGAATAAATTAGCAGCGACGTGGTACTCGTTATTAATTAGAAGCTGCGAACCTTCATCATTGCACATCGATCCGCCCATATTTTCCATTAGTGTCTAATCACGGTCGTGAGTCGATAGTAACGATCCGCTGGCTTTTAATCAACCACGAAACCTGAAACGTGTTACACTATATTACAGTACTTCGAATTATTGGATGCTTTCGCCCCCCCCCTCCCGTCGACGAACGAAATCGTTTTATTTCCAGCGAATCACTTCATCCCCCGCTGCTGCGGAATATTCGTGGACGACACGCAGTTGTAAGGGTGTTTTCGGCGGTCTCTGTTTTCTGAAACCGTTTGTCGAATCGTTAACGAAGAGGGCAGAAAGATTAAGGAATATTCGTAGCAGCATGCACGGATCGACGAAATTACTGTAGGGTGGAAATCGGGGAAATAAATGTTTCCGATGATAAATGTTTGTCCCACTAACGTTTGCGCGATTGCTGTCCGCAGGGTCGGGGAGAAGGGAGCGTGGAACGCGACGGAGGAAATCATCACGCCGAACAACAATACGTTCTACAACATCACGAATCTGCATCCGTTCACCGTTTACAGCTTCCGGGTGTCGGCGGTGAACGCCATGGGACGGAGCAAGCCGAGCGAAGAGACCTACTATGGCATCACCCTTCGAGAACGTACGTATTCCCATCTACAATTAAATTACGACCGACTCCCTGCGTTTCATGCATTCTTTCAACCTTGATTAATATTCACCCTAAGCAAATGTCGATGATGTATCGCACATTCCGGGTATCGTAGCCGGAACTTCTGCCCGTCTAATTCCGTTCCACCCTCCCCTCGAATGGCAAACGGTCAATTCCCGGCGAAGCAATCGTAACTCCTCGAGAGACACCGTGAGGGGGTTATTAGCCGAAAACACCGTGGGGGAATGATAATAGACATAAAATCTAGCGAAAGGTGTTTCTACGGAACGAGTCCCCTCGGGCCAATGTTCTGGCTCGCGAAAGCAAACAGTCCGTAGTATCCAGGGGGTAGCAGTAACCCTGAAGCCCTACGTATGGAAAGAGGAGTTCCGAGAAGAAGAAGAAAAAGAAGAAGAAGAAGAAGAAGAAAAGCAAGAAGAATGACAGGGTACAGCCAGCTTCCCGTGACCGGGCAGCGTCACGAGACCGGGCCAAAGCCAACTAAAGGGGCGCTAATTGCAGCACCGGAAGGACCGGTTGCACCAGTGTCGCGCTTAAACTCGAGCGGTCCGACCGGATCTCCTCTCTCTTTCCCACCATTTCGCGATGGCCAGCTTCGTCCTGCGACAGCTTCGACGGTAGATAGGTTGAGCTTGCGAGTGCGCGCGAACCAAGCCCTACGAATTCTGTCAACGCCGCTGGGATTGACCGGCGCTTGCTGTATGTATATTCGGGACGCTCGACAAACTTCGCCCCGTGGCGACGAAGGCGCCGATGGTTAATGCCGTTTTCTTCCCCCGTGACCCCGATTCCCGTGCGTATCGGCTTGATAATTAGCGCGTTACAGCTTTCACCGCCTAGGGGATTAGCTGCGCCAGATTCCCACCGCTGAATAATTGATACCACCACAAGTACGGCTGCTTGACTTTGGTATACATGGAATTCCTTAGCCAACCTTTCTTACGCCGTCCCGTTGTTCGGGACAATTAAGAGGTTCCGGTGAAAGAACGGGAATCGTTCGTGCATCGGTGAACGGGGGGTTGCCGCAAGCACGCGACTTTAGAATACATGGAATTTCTTACGGCCTTCGCACCCCTCGTTTAACAGGGGATGGCTCTTCGGTGGCTGTTCAATATTGCAGCGTCGCGGTGAGAGTCGCGAAAGCTTTCATAAGAAGGTGCATCATTTTTCTTCCATATTGAACGCATCGATCGGCCAACGATACAAATTTTTCGAATGAATTAACATCGGACAAACGCCACCTGTGGCTAGAGCGAGGGGCGCGATGGTTAAATAGCCATTGATGGCCGCGCGGTTCGGCTTCAACGAAATTGGATCCAAACGCTTCAGCGAATTGGCGCGCGAGCTCGAGCGATTCACCGATGTTTATCCTACCTTTTGAAATATGTATGCGTGTTTTACAAACATGGCGTTTTCGGTAATTTATCCGCGGTCGGTCGTTTTATCCTCCCGGAGAGCAAGATAAATATATGCGCGGGAATTTATGATTATCGCTCGTTATCGCGGGAATTATTAATTACCCGGAGTTATTAGTACGGAAATTGAATTTAGCGCATAACCGAAACATCGCCGAACCCGAATTGGCCGGGGGCGATGGAAAAATTCGCCGGATTCACTTCCCTTGGCTGCCGGGGAAAATCGCGTTTCGACGACACGTCAATATTGCGTTAATCATTAATATTCGATCCCTTCCGCTAACAATCACCTAAACATGCAAATTAATTAAATGATCGGACGAAAAATTTCACGCGCAACAACGAGTGGCCGGCTCGTGTATAGTGTATTACTTGATTAATTCACGATCGGTACACTGCGTGCAAAATCGAATAGGACAGTGGAGAAATATGATTAAAATGTCGGATGGCGATACTCGGTCGCCGACGACGATTCATTGCGCGAAGCATCAACCGGACACGATGTAGGATTCTCACAAGAAAAAAGCTTTCTTTCGAAATTTCAAACTCTCCTACGCGTATATTGTGCTCGACAAGGGTAGCGAATAAGCCCGCAATCATGCCGGAACATAAAATACGCTTCTCTCTGTTCCGCCGATGCGAATCACCAGCGCACGCTTTTGTTTGTCACGACCGTTCGATATTTATTCGCGGCATTCAACGCTCGTTGTGTCGACGCTGGAATGACAATGTGACGATTTAGTAATAAGCTGTCAGTCGAAATGCTATAATTAACGAAGCGATAATTGCGTACTTAATAAATTGGCTCGCAGCAACTGATTAGCAGTTAGGGATACGGAATATTTTATAATCCAATGGGACACTTTCAAACGGGTATACCGTGTATAACTATTCACAATTATAATTAATGAAACGCCGTCGTATAAAAGTTGAAATAAGGTTCTTGTTCGGATCGGGTTCGGTTTGAATGCTGCTGAAAAACGTGCATGATAAATGAAAATGAATAACATAAAAACAACTCGACGTAGGTACAGTCCGGATAACAGGCTGTTAAAACCACCGATTGTACATCTACGATTAATTAAAACTAGTTCAGGAGACAGGGGTTGAATTTGACGGAATAATTAGGGTCGCGTTTGAGGGTGCTGAAAATGACAGTGAAAATGAATGCCGCTTTAAGCATTTTGCTTGGCGATTTTTAATATCTTATCAAAGTCCAAACATATACATCAATCGTAGCGCAATCTGCTGCTCATAAAAAGGAGCGATGAAAATCACGGCGATTAAATAATCGCGCAAACATCCAGTTCCAATTTGATTATCTTAGCCGCGTGATATAGGTATTAGTTATCCAGTTATCGATAGTGGCCATGCGGGCGAATCGCGTTAACTCGTGTCAATAACTAATTTAAATACCAGAGATCGGTCGTCGCCGATTCGCGGCCACGCGTGAACGAAACGAAGGGCGAACAAGGGGGTATGGGTGGCGAGGGAAAAAAAAAAGAGAGCGAGCAGAAACGTTACGAGTTGTTAAACCGAACGCGATTATATTCATGTCACGATATTGCTTGCCTCCAAACCATTCTGCTTTTTTCCCCTGCTACCCTTGCTGCGTTTCCGCATACACGGGGCCGGAAGTGACGTTTAAATGCCGCTTTCATAGCAGCCATCAACAATACCGTTTCGCGATCAACCAAACAATGACACGCTATAAAAAAAACCGACTAATACTAGGAGAAAAATCGTTGGAAAAGACCAAAAACGCGTAAGTCCGATAAAGTTGCTGCCCCTCGATGAGCTGTGGATAAAAGCAACATGCGGTGTAGTGAGGGTGAAAAAAGAAGATCTAATTGTTTCTCAATAAGGAGCAAATCAAGTTCAAGCTGAAATATATGAAACGCTGTGCTGAATTAAAATACAAATCGAAATCATTTCAAGACGATCGATTCCATTCAGTCCGCCTGACCCGTGATTGACCCCTTCTCCTTCGACCCGGACGAATCTAGCTATTATGAGTTATTCAGGAACGTTATTTTCGATCGGCCGTTTCGCGGCGACCGATATAACATTGCATCCGAAGATCGATGAAGTCTACCTGAATCGGGGTGAATTCGTATTTGAAACGGGATGACAAACCTTTGCTCGATGGCGGAGCGACAAGTAATATCTCAAGCGTGACAGCGGGCTCCCGCTACGATGGGACGAATGAATTTTTCAAAGACGGTCCCCGTCCAAAGAAAAATCCGTGACGTTTCAACCGCGGAATGAACCGCGCTGGCAAAAGTTCGAACTATTGATCGCGGTAAAGAAGTAAAGAAAATATCGAAACAAGCGGTCGACGGCCGCTTAGTGAAATCCCGATAAGCGATCGAATTTCTCTCCGTTTCGATGGGACCACAGTGGATCGGCGTTAAGGATTGTTTGTTGCGAAAATGGTGATCGTAATACCTGAATATACACCCTTCAATCCAACGGTAATTCCAGATAGCTGACATAACACTAGAACCGGAGACAAATTAATTTCGGGAATCGTTTAATTGTTGGTGACGCGTGCGTGTATCAGCGGTGGCCGAGGAGAGTCAACAGATTAATGTTTCAGTCGGCAGGCAATATTTCCAATCGAATTAATTATACCTTCCGCTTTCGTACATTGCAATTCTATTATTCGTGTATACGTATAAATGGATAAAAAATATTAGCTAGCTGGCTACGCCTCTGATGCCGGGATAATGACAGTTCTCGGAGTACCGAACAGCAATTAAGAGAGGCCTATGTACGCGATATAATCGAGTTTGAGTAAATTCAATGGAAACATTCTCGGATTTGTTCGTGAACGTTAACCGTGAATCTCATCACGAGTCCCGTTATTCGATGGTTTCTCTTAAAAACACCGACCACACCGTATTTGCGTTTAAGGGCTTCTTTTTTAATAACATTTCCCCGAGTTAGCCGAAGGCTCCTTTGATTCGCCCCAGATAGAGCCAACTCTAATCTCTTCGCGCAAATAGATACGCCTTCCGAGAATAATTAATTTTGCAGCCGGCAAACGTTCCACCCCTTTGGAGTCGTTAATGAGATGCTACGGGGCTCTCCTCTTTTTTCACTTTCCGCCCCTTCATTCTTTTAACTTGTTTCACAACTACCCTCTCGCACGTCGGTAGTCTCCGTCGTGCAACTACAAGTACGCATACTCAAACAGATTACTTCCGTACCAGAAACAGTTAACAAAAAGATTCTTATTCCACGGTGAGTCTCGGCTCGATATGCATTGGATCGAATTAAAAATAAAAAAGAAAAACCTGAAGCCTCTTTGCCGAAATTATTTCATATCGCGATCGGACAAGGAATGAGCCAGACGCTCTCGCGATAACGCGTCAACGTCGTGCGCGCTCGGCCGATTTATCGCCGACATATTCTAATTTGCGATACTAATTCGGCGTTGCTCGTATGTAGGTGTGCGCGCCAGATAGGCGAGAGGGCGATGCTACGTCGCTGCCGGTGTACAGGAATCCACGGCCGGCTTAAATGAAACGCTGCCCTTTCTCTGTCCCCGTTGCTCTTCCGAGCCACCCCCCGGCCCGCCCTGCTGTTCTCCGTCTCACCCAGATCAATAGGGCGCCAACGAAACTTCTACCACTTTAGCCCGGGGCCAATACGTACAACTGGCTCCCGTTCCCGTTTCCGAGGGGGGGGGGGGGGATCGTTCGCCTGTCCCATAAATATATGGCGTAACAGAGCCACCAATTAGCCATCGGGACAGCAGTGCCGGCGTATATACGCGCGTTCCACACCGGGGATAAGTTCGTTCGGGCGGACGATCCGCGAGAAAATTGCAGGATTCGTGGGGGGGTGCGACCACGCGGTTCAATTTCGATAATATCCCCGGCTCGCCGTGGCCCAGCTAATCAACCTGAGTTATGAAGCCGAGGGCAGACGCATGGGAGATCCTCCCGCTGCACCGCGGATAGTCGCGAGAACCTCGCTTTTATTTCCCTTCGGAGCTGATAAGATATCTTGGAAATTTCTGCCTCTCTCACCGTTCCACCTTCCGCGCTTCCACGTCTACCTCCGCAAGTTTTTCCCGGTTTTACGTCACGCTGGGACGTAGAAGGTGTAGCCGGCGAAGTGGCGGCGTTTTTATTGCGCCGAGCATCGCCGCGATACGGGCCTCGTCGATTTAGTTTATAGGACCGCTTAGCTAGCCTGACGCCGGTCTCTATGGTCGCGAAGGATATTGAATTAGTTTTTCCAGTTACATATCGGGACAGTTTCTTTTTATCGGTTAACAGGTAGCGCGGCCGCGGTTGCAAGCATTGACGGTTCTAATGAAATTCGACAAAGCGTTTTGCGAAGCTTTTCTGCCGAGGTATGAACGTCGTGCGCTTTTTTTTATCGCCGGGTATATAAAGGGAAACGCGGCTGCGGTTCCGGCACGGGATCATAATAACTTAACGCAGATTTAGCGACGGTAAAAACGCGGGCAGCTCGCGTTTATTACAGCGCCTGAATTACCTCGGGGAGAGTAGTTGGGCCGGAAACGCGTGAAAGACTTATCGCGCACCGCGTATCCTCGTAATGCCTGACCCACCACAATGTCTCCAGCTATGCGTTAATAATTCCGGTTGTTTCGTTAATTGACTGCGGTGATACATGCGGCAATTAGAGCTGCATGAAAATAAAACCGCGCCCGAGTAACCGAGTGTCGCGACTTTCGAAACTAATAACCCTGCGAAGGTGCAACTACAATGCGTTCGTGGAACAGTCTAACAGTTCTGATGAAATTTTTTTCTCTGAACTCCTTCTGACCCAGATTCTGTTTGCGCGACCGAAAGTTAACGTGCTGATAATTAATAAGCGAAACTATGACGAAGGACACCGAAACTATTGATAAAATACTATCAACGTTTCATTTATACCAAATGGAAACATATTCGCGACAAGTGTTTGACAATCGGATCGCTATAAATAATCGCTGCGATCGCATTTACTTTCCATCGTGATCGTCGTCGCGGAATAAAATTCGAGCGAGCACACCGAATCGCATTTCCCATTATCCCTCCCAGCCCTTGCCTCCCTGATCCAGTTACACACATTTCAACTTCAATGAATCCCGCCCCCGCCCCCAACCCCCGCGTAATATTTTCGACGATTCGTAGCTTTTAACTCGTTTAAAAGCTTCATGTTCACGTAATTAAATACTCTATGCGCAATCGAATCTTGTCGGCTAATCGAAACACGACGACGCTGCGTTGAAAAATAATCCCAATTACGCTGAGGAAATACAATACGATTATTTCGCCTCGTCCCCTGTATTTGTCACGATTGCCCCCAACAATTTCAGCGACGCCTACCATTAGCAGGAAATGGAATAAAATGGCAATGCAGTGTCGATGTTTAAAGTACCCCCCTTTGTTACTGATACTGTATATTGGTGGTGAAACACTAAATAGGTAAAAAAAAAAAAGAATCGGCCGAGATCACTGACGCGCTTTTATTGTTTCAGGACCGTCGGGGAAGCCCACAATTACCAGCGCTCATAATACATCGGCAACATCAATCTTTTTGACGTGGAACGCACCCAATCTTGACACGATTCACGGTGAATTCCTTGGCTACCTAATTGGGTATAAGCCCCGTGACAAACCGCATATGCCAGAGAAGGAGCTTTACATACGTAATCCGGCTGTTAACGTAAGTTACGTCAAAAAGCTTTCCGATTTATAATTTATTTGTTTTGTACACGGTAATGATTAATGTGTCGCTATGTGGCATTAATTAAATTTAGCGTAATTTTTCTTTTATCCCAGAATCACACGATACGTAATCTACAAACGTACACCCAATATTTGGTGTCGTTGCAAGTGTTCAACCGAGAAGGGCACGGCCCGGCAACCACTGTCTCCGTAATGACCGACGAAGGAGGTGAGTTAATTCATTTGTCCACCCTTTGGAATTAAAAGTACGACGAAAGGGAAAGTAGCTGTCGTGCGTATTGTATTCGAAATTCCGCGCCTCGGGATTGAATCCGTTGATAAAACAGGTGGCTTGAAAGCTCTACGTACCTTCGGTCGATAAACTAAAGCACTAAAGGAACCTGCTTTGACGTTATTCCAAAAGGAGAATTTCCTGTGGTATCGTACGCTTATCAGCAAACGTAGAAAAATGAGTGGAGTGTATTGTACCGAATATTGGAAAGATAGGATAGACGCAGTCGAATGTGTACCCTCTTGAACTTGTATGAAAATCTCTAAAATTATAAACCTGCCAGAATGGAACAAAGTTAAGGGTTTGAATTAAATAAAATTAAACAATTTTTCCGCTATGCCATAAAACATATGCCATAAGATGAATATGACGATCGTAGCGCTGATAACGCCTTAACGATGCCGCTCTAAAGTTATACGAGATTCGTATCGGTAGCTCCAGAGATCATTGGTTACTCTACACGCGAATCACGTAGCTGACAATGACAGCTGCGGCCACGTGGTTCCGAGGATCGAGTTCTACGTCCCTGAAAGCGTGACTGCCAGCAGGCTTCCAGCTGCTCCTCTTCTCGCCCGTGAGGCGGCTGTCATTGTTACGGCGCTTCGCTCACCGAAGAGGGCATGGTGGGATGGATCATCATGGCCGTCCAAGCGTTTGCCACTGACCCGTTGTCGTTCCATGAGTCACGCAAGCCGATTTCTCGGCAAGATTCGTTCGCGATCATTGCCACTTTACTGTGATCGCGAATCAGGTGGACGAATCCACGTATTTCGGGTTCTGTAAAAATCCATACACGTGGGTACGGAGATCGCAACGAGGGACAAGAACGGACAACCTGTGAACGAGAGGCAGAAAGCCCAGAGAGGAAAGCCGAGTGTAGAGAAGTAAAAAGAAAAAGAGCACAGGTTTTCCGAAACAATAAACGGAAAGAATGGAAATGTTAGTACGTAAGCAGGGATGAAAGTGGTGAGGCACAAAGAAAGACAAAGATAGACAACAAGAGAAGAAGAAAGAGATAGGTACGCGCAGAGGGGGTTACTATGCTGTTTCGGTCGTCGCCACCGGCGCACCTTTTTCTTCGTCGATCGATTTTCCACGATTTTTCACTCTGGCAGGCCTCTTCGAGAAGAGCACCGGGAGACGTGGTGAGCGTGGCACGACAAAGTTGCATCTCCTCTCAGCGTGAAGAAGACACGATAAGCGCGACGTTGTATACACATATACATAGCAATCGTGTCTTCTTTTCACGTGCGACTGCATAGACTTCTCTCTCTCTCTCGCGCTCTCTCTCTCTCTCTCTCTCTCGCTCTCTCTCACTCTCCCCGGCTTTCTTTCACTCACGCACATTTTCGAGTTCACGTGTATACCTCCCGCCTTTGACGGTGTGCGCTCATGGATTCTCCCACTGTGCCAGCCGTGCTATAGGTGTACGTTGCACGCATACACACACAAAGTACGAAAGTGTGCGCGTTCACAGCGTGGTTTCTCTCCCTCGCCGTGTGCTATGCTCTTCCCGACTGGAAGCAAGCCGGAGAAGCGAGCGTACAGAGTCGGAGTCACCGTTTGTTATACACGAGAGAACGTCGAGTGTTGGTGTTCGTGCTGGCCAGTCGTGTGCACGTTCCCCGCCGGAGAGCAACGCGTTTGTCAGTTTCGCGAGATCACAAACGTTGCTCCGTTCGCTCGTCCCTCGGCCGCGTCCAAGAGATCTCGACCAGTATTTCCCCGTTGCCGTCAGTTTGTGAGGTTATCCGCGAGCCCTTCGCACGCTCCGAATCGAAATGGCGTTTGATTCGCCCTGCGAACGGCTCCTTTCCCAGTGCCAGTGACGCCCAGTGTGAGAAAGTTTTCAGTGATTCCGCGTGCACACCGTCGGTTCGGATCTTTTCCCATGCTCGATCAGAGGCTTGCGAAGCAGAGGCTTGCTTAATAGTGATGATCGCGCCGGTACGTTGTCCCGAATCAGGTTCGACGCGGGCGGCATCGTGGCTCGAGGTTGAAGGGTCGATATGGCGTGAATGGTTCCTTGCACGGTGTCAAAATGACGCTGGAAACGGTGCATTCGATTCGCCGCACGAATGTGTGTCCCGCGGCGATTGAATTCTGCCCGAAGTCCTCCCATCGGAGCGATTTTACTGGATTCTTGATTCCCGCATGGCGTAGCGCGCCCGTGTCCATTCACGGCCCAATCGCTTTCGGGTTGTTTTCCTAAAGTGCATTGGCATCGCGAGACGCGCAATGGAATCCCCCGCGGGGCATCCTGCGTTTCGAGGAGTTGCCAGTGAAACTGTGGCAACGTAAATAAGGCGTTTACGTAGCTCCGCGCGGAAAAACATGTCAATGCCATCTGCTTCGATAATTTATTCTCGCAGTGTACCCGCGAATACAGCGTACTCGCTACGTAATACACTTTAATCGACCTTGGCCGATGTCTAATGAAACGTAACCGCGTCGACAGTTTTCTCCATTTGGAATGTTGGAGAATTCGATTCCTGCGAGATCGAACGGTTTAGCGGTGCAGCGTGTCGGGATATAACGATTCGCTGTGGCGGCCAACACCCTTCGTCCCCGAATCCATCCTCCCTGAAAATCGATTCATCTTCTGCTCGCCGATCGGCTGAAACCCACGCGAACCCGATGTCAACGGTGCGAGCGACCTATGTAAATGCACCCGGCTGCACAATACCATTCAATTCGCAGTTGCCCGACTTCCACACGTTTCCCGGCGATTCGTAGAGCTGAACGTTTCTTGTTGCTGGGGATATTGGAATCGGAGGTAACCAGGAAATAAACTGCCGATCGCTTTATTGGACGTGCAGCGTTTATGCTGCACATACTTTCTAAGGCTGAAGGTGATTTTCATTTGCAGAAAGTACCTTCGCAATCGAATAGAGAAGAAATTGAAATGTTACAATGAACCATTTGTCACAATGCTGTTAAAAACCAATGTTATAATGAATCATTCTTTACGCATCATTTAATAATGTCTTGCAAATCATTCCCAATTCGCACAAAGGTCAAAGATCTTAATCGCTTCCGCCAAAAATGGAAGAACATTGCGTACGATTCGCGATTTGAAGACGGGGTCAAAGACAGGTTAGGCGATTATACAATGTCCTTTTTTTTATTATTTTAATGTCCTGTGGCTACCCTTGAACCAGTGGCCACATAAGGCACGTTATAATACATATACATTCTGTACAGATGTACGGCGTCGAGGTATGGCGCGCGAGTGAATCATCCTTCGTCGCGGAACTTAAAATTTTCATCCGAGATCGGCGGAAAAACGTTTTTCCGCGTTCATCCTCGACGACCGGCGGAACTGAATGACCGGCGTTTTCTTTCCGTCCAGTTCTCCGCGCAACTAGGATGAACGCCGGACACGAAGTTTTTCTTCTCCGTGACGTATAAATGTCAAGGCTCGTGGTTTCTCGTGCACGCGTGCAGAGCTGCCGCAGCCGGCGCCCGGTTAACTTGCGGTTAATATCGCGATCGTTGAGTCATAATTATCGTGAGCTCCCCAGCCCGTACTGTTCCCTAAATCGAGTATAAACAATTCCCCTTTGTTCGCCGGCTATTTTCCCAGCTTCAGAGAAATTCCCTTTACAGTGAACCTCCTTTAAAGGTCAGCCGGTTACATGGGACTATGTCCCCGCTTTCTATATCGCCACACGGATACTTTATTCCTTCAAATCGCTATCGAGCTCGAATCAGTTTTTCGGCAACTCTTTCTCTGCGAGCGTGAGATGCGTTATGGAGGAGTACAGACGCGTATCCCCCTCGGTCTTGACGTACTAAAAATATAAGGGGAAGCCGTTTTAAAACGTTCCAGAGGGGCCGAGTAATTATTACTGCGAGTCCGGCGAACCTGATGTACTCGTTGCAGCCGTCTCTCCGCTTGTTGCTACCGGCGCTGTAGCTGCTTTTGGTGTGCAGCTCGACGAGAAACGATCGAGGTCATAATTCCGACTAATTGAGGCACTCGACGACGCAATTAGGACGAAACGCGTGAGCCGAGAATCATGCGTCGGGGCGCGGATTCAATTTATCTCTTTTCTTTTTTTTTTGTCCTGTGTGGGCTCCTGTCTCGCGGTTCCTATGCGTTTCTCACGGTACTCGAAATCAGAGAACGATAAAGGAAGGAGAGCGCAAGTCCCGGCGGGAAGAAAGCGAATTGAACTAGCCAGTTCGATCTCGAGCCACGTTAATGCATAATTCCGGTCACGTTGCGCGTACGTGTATGTGCTGCGTGGCGGCATATTAGGCCGCGGGGATGCAGCGCGAACGCAATCACTGCTTCGTTAGCTGCTGAGCCTCGCTGCCCGTTACGCCTCGACGATTTCCTATTCCTTTAGGCAACGAAAGGGCGCGACGGTCAGTCGATCCATCCGTTCGCTTTTCCGACGCCCTCCGGCCACCCTCTCCGTACACCGAGGTTGCATTTCGCGTGACGATCCCTCAGGATTGAGCGTCGCAAGAATATCGAACTGAACCCGATTCTTCGCGGCAATCGCAGAGTGCAATGAGACGACGCAAACTGTGCACCCGCCCCGTGTCGTCCACGATGTAACGCGGCGTTGCGTACACGCGGAAAAGCGGCTATGAACATTCTGCGGATACCCGATTCGCCCGACGGACCGACCTGTCGTTGTCACGTGTCGTCGTCGTTCTTGTTGGTGTGCGTGCACGCGCAAAGTGCCGTTCCGAGGGTGAGAGCAGCGCGATGAGAACGCCGGCCGGTGTAACGAGGATGGACGAATTCGTGAAATAGCCCCCGGTGGAGATACGAGCTCACGCCGTGCCTCACAAGCTGCAGCTGCGAAAACGAAAATGTCGTTGGCCAGGATAGCCAGTGCCGCTCAATTCGCGGCCGCGGTGGCCGTCGTTCTGCGGATACTGATAGCGTCCGCCGACCCGATTACGTACACGGACGACCAGACGTACGAACAAACCACCTACACGGTGCCCCTCTCGTCCACAGAGAACGGCAGTGACGTTTATCGAGGTAAATGAAATTCCATGATTTACGGTGACGATGTTTTTTTTTTTTTAAAGAAGCTTTTCTTGCTCCATAGGTCGGCTTAAGTTGCGGACGCTCGATTGTATTCGAATGGATATGCGCCCAAATATATTCGAAGGGGCACGTAGCCGAATACATCGGACGGACGTGAACTCGAATGTATTTGGACGGATGTGCATTCGAATATACCTATGTACAGTTCGGTATGTCGGAATGTTCAAACGGGCAATCGAACCGTGCTCGGCTCGACTCGAAAAAAGTGCCGGGTACTCGCGCACCGCTGGTACACCGATGAAACGCATCATTCGGGTATCGCCAAGGAAGCGTCACAATCAAATCATCGGCAAACCGTTCTAGAAGAATAACATTATCGCGCGATAAATGCCCCAATCGTCTGCGTTACACGCTGGCTCATTTCCGTTTCGCTTCCGCGGAACAAGGTGGAGTCCGCGTGTATCGCATTTCTCTCGCGTACTCCGCGTCTACTAAGGCGACGCAGCGCAGGCTCGCGTTATCACGCTTTGGAGCCGCGCTACTCGCTCGGCTGGTTCCTCTGAAACTGACCAACAGGTCGCCGCGAGATACGTGAGCGGTCGAACGAGGGGTTCACGAGCCTTTGCGCACTTACGTTATCGTACAGGCATGAAAACAGCGCGTCGCGTTTCCTCTGGCGGCGATCAAGTTCCAAAGCGCGGACGCGAAACCAGTTTTCGCGAGAGAGGAAGCGTCGCCGCGAGATCGTCACTCGATCCTACGCGTTCCCACCGCCAGGAAGCGGCGAGTCGCGTTTCCGGTCTGCGAAAGATCGGCCGTCCCGACCGCGGAGTCTTTCTTCTCGTCGTTTCGGTCCACCTTCGCAATCGCGTTCACCGTCCATCGTCGTCGCTGGGTCGCGTGACCCGCGTACAAACAAGGACACCTTCCTTGGCGCGCTGCAACAATCGCACCGGCTGACCTCGTGACGCCGCGGACGTACGAAATCATGGAGATTTCAGCGTGCCCGGATGGTCGTCCCGCTCTGCTCTTCCTCGTTCTCGCGCGTTTTTTGAAAGTCGACGCACGTTTCGCGTTCACCGGCCGTCCCGACTGTCTATTTTTATGCAGGACGGTGGGAGGACGGTGAACGCCAAGGTCGCGGACCCTAATTCGCATGCTCGAAAATGTCTTAGCCGCGTTTGCGGTGGTTTCGGTAATGACCATCTCGGAGGACGCGCGACTTCAGCTAATGGCCCCTTAAAAACGGCCTTCCACTCCGCGGGCGTCACCTTGTCCCGATAGGGTCGAGGATTCGGAAATGTCCGACTTGAATCCGCATCGAAATCAAGTGGCACATCGCTCTGGAATTCTAGAATGAAACGAAGTCTTACGCAACACTCTGCCTCTTGGCATCGCTCCGCTTCAAGCGAATCGCGATCGAGTAAAACTGTATCACGAGGCTTGAAAGTGACATTGCGAAACATCGGTCTTCGAATTTGATTTCCATATTTTGCGACACCGCTTCCCTCGAAACAAGTATCCTTCGAGGAGAGAATGGTGAACGCTGAGGAGCGCCATGAGTCATCCAGCGTGAAACGCGCTAAAGCGGCCAACGTTGTTCGCCGCCGCAACGATTCGAGGACGAAATCGCACGCGGCGAGAAGGTTTAAGCAATACAAGCGATCGGACGTATGCAGCTTTAGGTGCGAATCAAGTTCATAGAATTGCTGTTCTGGAAGCCGAAGAACCGTGCGAGGCGAGTAGCCGAGGATCGCTGCTTCTCTTATCGACCGTTCCCTTTCACTCGTGCACCGTTAATCATCGCGAACCGATCCTAATAAAGGCACTTTCGCCCGCTTCTCGCTTACGTTCGCATCGCAGAACAGGCTGCATCGACTGTTTGGTCTTTCGAAAGCTGCGAAGTAGAAATCGCGTCCGGAAGAATGAAAAATTGGGAAAAATCGAATGCATAGAGAGACCGGATTCATTTTCTTAGACTCCCCGAGTGATAACTTGATTACAATAATAACGGATCCTGGTGTCCACGGATCTTTCAATATACAAACATATTCCTGCTGCAAATTTTCATTATGTTGGTCCATCGTCACCACCACAGCTACAAAAGAAAGTGCGTTCGAGGAAACCGCATCAAATATTGCACCACTCACTAATTTCTCCATAAACCATGCAATTGTAACTCTCGCTTGAAATATCCCAGGGAATCAAAGAAGATTGACACGCACTCCAGACTTCAACAGTACCAACGGACGAGTGGGTAAAACGAATCCTGTATTACGAGATCTTGCCTGTCCACCGTGTACGAGCGATCGTATTTATTTTTCAACGAATCGCGTGTCAGGGTCCGACTACGAATTCCGATGGGTCTCGTCGGCGATTTTCGCACCCTTCGCGAGTCGCCACCCGCCATGAATGCGTCGTGAATGCTAATGGAAAGAGGGTCGGTTCCCTTTCCCGTGCTCGGATTTTCACGGCAAAGAAACGTTTTATACGAGGGAAGAGACTCGCGAGACGCTTTTGCGGGCAAACGGCGTGGAAGAGTTGCCGCCTACGCGAAAATATTACGCGACTGCTTGCCCCCGGACAAAAAGGCGCGTGCGATTGCAGTATTCGCATACTCTGCCGCGTGTATGTAACTTGTATGTAACTATCAATCTTCTTGCACGCTCTTAAAGCGCATACCTTCGACAGATGTCTTTGTCAAATGATACGTCGAAACTGGTAAAAATGACGAAGTCATAGGACCCGGAATTGCTGATTAACCGTGAGTGTCTTGCGCATATAGCAGACACAAAAACTTTAAACGCGTTTTACTCGAAATCCTGTTTTCTGGCATGGCTGACATGATGTCTCAAAATCTAGTTGTCCGGTCGACTTGAAATTTGAAGATGTCCCTCAGCAAATTCTTAAGAAATTTTAATTTTTTCCAATTCTTATGTTAAAATCCTAAAAATATGCCTGAAAAGCCAACTTGAAAGTTTAAAGTGTGGCCACTTTTTTAAACAATGAAATTCTTCGTACCTTTTCGTAGGGGCTATAACCATATGCATATTCGAGAAAATAATAGCTCGCTTTTTTGTTTCCAATACAACAACCGGGACCATGTCAGTCATCATTATGTGTTCTTAGAAAACTGGCTTCTTCAATGATGCATACCTCCTACAGTTTTATGTATTTTGACTTTAAAGAAATGTATAATGTAGTCAACGTACTAGCAAATATATCTGCAAGCAGCTAACACAAAGCAGTGCTCCGGTTTAGAATAATAAGTTCCAAGAGAAGGCCTAAAGACGTTCAAAACACAGATGCCCCCGTACAGTCAATTACTATTATCAATAAAAGTGGTAACAGTAGTAAAAATACTTTCATTAGAGTATCACGTTGCACAAAAGCATCAGAAAATAAGGTAGCATTATCGAAATCCGTTTGGTGCGCAGTATTCTACGCTTCGCTCAGTGTATCGTTTGAAATCGAAAACACAATCTAGCGGCATTGGCCAGCACGATCATTTCGACGAAGGACCACTCGCGACCAGGTCTATGGCTCTCTTGGATGCAACGACTCGTTTCCACCTACTAAATAAAACAATGACGAAGACTTTTCGCAGGCTTTAGCACCCAGCAACACGTCGCGTCGGAGCTAAAACTTCGCGAAACTCAATCGCGAAGCCATATGCAGATAGCAGACCGTTTCGTTTCATTTCATCCCCTAATGCGTTCAGACCTTCGTACACTATTGAGGATCGAAGCGACGGAAGCCATGGGATAACCCTTGCTCCACTTAACAATAGTTTCGTCGATCAGTAATTCCAGGATGCAGCTTTTCACCTGCGAGCAGCACCTTGCGCGTGGTAGGAGGTGAGCCTCGATCTTAGAGGCTTGGCGGTCGCTTGCACGAAAAGAGAATGGTGTTATATAGAGTTACTCGTCGCGGCGGCACGAGGGGTCTGAGAAGACACTCGAGGCGAAATTAATTATTCAGACTTCGGCCGTCGCAAGCCCGCTCTCGTCTTTGTACGTGGGAAATTGGAAAGCCACCTTAGAAGATGATGAAGCGACCGACGAGGGGGAAAAAAAAAGTGTAGGAGCAAGCGACAGCGGGCGTCGAGTATGCATCGACTGAAAAATAGTTTACGGAGCTTGCGAGTTTTCGAGCGGTGCGCTTCAATCTGGAGCATGGAAAGTCCTCTTTCTTGTCGCCGATCGTGTACAGTGGTTACGTTGAAACTTTTGGATCTGCGCGACGAAAACGTCTCGATTCGTGGCAGTCGCATAAATTCCAATGAAAATTCAACTGAAACGCTCGATTCGTCTATTTATATTATACGCTTTTGTTTCAGTGCCAACGAAACCGTTGAACCTGTCGTCGCACGACATCACCTCCACCACCATCGAATTGTCATGGACCGAGCCGGAATACGCGAACGGGATCATTTCCGGTTACCGCATTTACTACATGCATTCCAATTACACCCATGTCAAGATGTACAGAATCAGCGAGTACGACGGGCCGCTTATCGAGTTCGTTTTAAAGGAACTGGGTAAGTGTACAGGCTGCCGAAGAACGGAGATAGGAATGCTCTTCTTATTGGAGGCAAGCTAGGCTCGTTGTGTCCGTTTCGAGAATTACCGTTTGACTAGAGGAAGAGTTTAGCACGACGATAAGCTTGGAATTCTTATCAGCGAGGCAAGTTATGCGTTCGGGCTCGATGACTGCAGGCGAACGCATTGTTAGATAACGCGGCGGAGCCTGGTTGTTCGTGCAGGGAAATACAATTCGTCGTTTGTTAGGGCGATTAATAATTCACTGCTGCATTTGAAAGCTTACGCGGATATTCAATAATTTCGTTACACCGAATTATTTGTCCCGAAGATCGCGGGAAACTTTAGGGTGCAAGGATATCAGTTATACATATACACCGAATATTATTGGTATTAGTTATTTTGAGATACTTTTATAGGGCAGGATGGGAATTACAACCCTTATTCCAACTGTGTCCACTTCTAATTTATAATAAAGAAATACGAGCCCGAGTCCCCTTTATTCACGTTTAATCCGACGTATCTTTCGTTCGAAGCTTTATGAATTAATCGTTGATTCTCTTCTAGAGCCAAACACCGAGTACAAGATATGGGTGAAGGCGTACACGTGGCGGAACGAGGGCGAGCCCTCTGATCACATCGTTCGTCGCACAGATATTTCAGGACCAAGCGCGCCGTTGATCTTGAACGTTACTTGCCCGACCCATGACTCCGTGTACATCCAGTGGGCCAGGCCCAACACGTTCTGGGGCTCGATCGACTACTACTTCATCAACTACCGAATCGAGAACGACAATCATTACGAAGAGATCGAAGTGATGACGGAGAAGAATCATCTCGAGAGCGCTGTACGTTTCGTCGCGTATTCACCAATCTTTTCGCTTTCTTTGGTTCAGCATTTCTCTGTAATCGAGCATCCGGTGTTTATTGTCTTTTTTTCTTTTTTTTTTACCATCGCGCGATTAGGCAGTATTTCCATTAGATAGAATATCCATTGTCTCGAGCGGACACGCTCGGCTGGCTCGAAGAGATTCTTGAACAAGTAAAGATTTGCGGTTATCGACTAGCCGGAAACGCATGGGACGAACTTCTGGCTGAATTTCGCAATAACTCGCACGCGTGTCGCCTACAGAGAAGTCTCTCGAACCTTTGCGATCGAGATCGTAAAAGAGAAAACGACGACACGCGCGTGATCGTTTAAACGTCAATATAAAGAAATGGAAAATCAACGTTGCTGATTCACAGATGATTATACCCAACCTGACGATGAACAGTGTGTACGAGATCGTGGTGCGCGGAGGCACGCGAAGCGCTATCGACAATCAGTTGATCATACGCGGAGAGGCCTCTGTCCCGCGGAAGGTGCGTGGCATTCGCGATTGCGACAGGATCCCACCGTTATTGCCACACAGCAGCAGAGGGTTCAGCAGCGCGGTGATGGCCGGCATGATTTGCGCTTGCCTCGCTGTGATGCTGATGATCACGTCCTTCATCCTATGGTGAGGATCAGGCATTTATCTTTGATACATTTTCTTTTCATTTCGCGTGATTCCCTGTCTTTCATTTTTTTTTTATTTTGGTTTCTGACGAATGCGTCCAGCGATCGGCTGCTGAGCAAGAACCCATTACACGACGGTACGATTCCGTTCGTTTGGGCTTAATTAATAATACGCAATCGACCGTCGCCCACGAGACTCGTTCGTTCAATCAACTTCGCAGACACGACACCTCTACCGCATCGTGTACGACAAATAGATCCGTTCGTTCGTTGTCGCGCGGTTACAAAAGATAGAAGCGTTAAAGACACGGGAAGTCGTGTGGCTGCGATACAGTCTGCCACTCGTTTAGCGTGCATTCGCGATATTTTGTCTAATGGGACAGGAGGAACAATAAACACGAACGGTGAAGCACGTTCAGGTGCTCCTCCGATTCACCGCTCTCGCTCGCCGTTGCCCGCGTGAAACCCTTCCCTTTCTTCGTTTCGCGTAATCTCTCTCCTTCCCCGTTGCCGGCTGACCCCTTATCGGTCGGCGATAACGGCTGGTGTAACGGCGGCGAAGCAAAGGCCTTCCCGTCGTTTTGTGCGGCGGATCAGTGCGTTTCTTTCGTTCCGTCGGACGCGGAGGATCGGTCGGTTGTCGTGCTACGGAGCACGTGTCCTCCTCGAGCCACGCTCCCTTGTTTTACCTGCTCGATTAACGAAGATGCGCATGAACGCGGACTCAAGTCTAATAGTGTGCGCTTCGACGGTTCGCTGCGTTTCGTAGCCCAATTCGTGGGGCGGCCGGATTTTCTTGCTCTGCACCGTCGCGGAACGTCCGAGCACGTGTAGAATGGGATAGTGCGAGAAGCGCGACGGCGGCATGAACAAGTTCCACGAACTGTAAGTTCTGTAAAAGGGACGAAGGAAGTGCTCGCTTCTTGTCGCATCGAGGGCGGAGGGCACCATACATTTTCCGCGTACCTTTTAATGTAAATTACACGCGATCGTAAAATCACCGCGCCTCTTATTGCGTTGCATTCTCCGCGCCCGAAGCTCCACGGGCGCACTGATAAGGACACGTTCGCCAGGAGCGTCGTATCGCGTTCCCCTCCACTCTCCCTCTTTCCGTTTACTTGCCTTTTCGTTTCGGAACGCGCGCTTATGGGGAAACTCATTAGGCCTTGCCTGAGGCCAATTTTCAGGAAACTAGCCTACTACTTCCTCAACTATCGACACAACGCCGTGCACCAGGAATGGGAGAACAGCGAGCAGGACGGGGAACGGACCGCGGTCGCGATTCAGAAGTTCGTCCAGCATGTGGCGAACCTGCACGCGGACGGGGACATCGGCTTCAGCAAGCAGTACGAGTTCATTCAGTCGGAGGGCGGAAAGTTCACCGCGGAGAACTCCCAATACGTCGAGAACAAGGAGAAGAACAGATACCAGAACATACTTGCCTGTGAGTTGCTGGAATCTTTCATCGCGACGAAAAATTCTATTCCCATACCGAAGCGAACCGCCCTCCCTTTTCTCGAAGTTTCATTCACACGGAAATTCCCATTTTTCAAACAGTTTCCCTTCCATTTCAACCATGAATCGCTGGAGTACAAACTATTCGACGGTTTTATTAACTCGAAGCAGCGATAAGTTCCCCCCCCCCCTGTCTTTACATTGGACGCATCGCTTTAATCCTTTGTCCGTCGTGCACGGAAGTTGAAGGTCTCGCATGTGTATGCATTTACGTGCAATGAGAGACGGCGGCTCGCAGCGCGACAATTGCGCGATCGCTCGTATCGGAAGTGTGCAATCGTCGCGGCGTCGACCACCGCACGTGGAAACGGCCTCCAATAGAGTTGAAAATACGCTCTCGCTTTCTATTTGAAACGTAGTCCGCTTTCGTTTCGTTCGTGAAACTCTTCTAGCCCCGGGATGATAAGTTCGCGCAGCGTGTCCGGGCATCTCGTTGAATCGTTCCCCTCGTTTGGTTCCATAGATTAGTATTGAAAACGAGTATTACTCGCCCAATAGAATGTTATTCAATTTTCTTTCAATTGTGTGGCGTATTGAAACAAACGGGTAGTTCGTTATAAATAATTACGTCGAATGCACATCATATCGGAATGCGATCTTTGCACGTTCTTCAATGTACACTGGTGATAATCATTTCGAGTTAATCATCTAAGAATAAATATTCCTCTTCCGCGATAAAGTTCTGCCGTTTCTCTGAAGGAAAGAAAAATCTTCGATGACCGTACATCGATAAAGTATCAGATTCCGTTTAGATAAGGGAAAGCGACGCCGCAAGTTCGGTATAAATTGGCGGGGCGAGCGCGCGAAATTCGCAATACCGAAACCACCACTTGCCTCGATCGTTCGCAATGTTATCGGATTAACGAGCTGCTCTCGTTCGCGTTTAATGCGAGCGACCGGCAGCACTCGACAACGAGGTCACAGATGCTTCGCGGCACTGTTCGTTAATGCCTATCAATGGCGCGGCGACGGGCGATAGGGAGGAGGGGACGGTCACCTGGCCGAATCGCGCTGGCATTTTTCTGAAATGAAACGAAACTCTCGAACCGAACGGAGAGATCAAATATCTGTACAACGAGAATTCCGGATTGAATCGGAATCAATTAACGATCAACACGGTTGGAGCGAAGCGAATTAAAATTCAAGTAAAACTCAATTAATCGAAAGACCACAAAGGCTAGCCGCTCTGAAACCTTCTCCCGATAAAATTAGACTGGTCAGAGAGTTCGATGAGAGATCTCTGTTTCCAGACGATCATACCCGAGTGCAGTTGTTATCATGCGGCGCGGGCTCGCACAAGATGAGGGGCCACGATTACGTAAACGCGAATTACATCGACGGCTGGCAGCGTCCGCGCGCGTACATCGGTACCCAGGGCCCGTTGCCGCCGACTTTCGATGGATTCTGGCGTATGGTATGGGAGCAGAAAGTATTCATCATCGTCATGATCACCAATCTCGTTGAACGCAGTCGTGTAAGTTATTAAGAAGTTTTTCTTACATATGAAAGTTGTTCGTGTAAGGAATCGTTTCAATGTTTCTCTTTGTTATTCGTAGAAAAAGTGCGATATGTACTGGCCTAGCGACGAGATGCCCAAGACCTATGGCAACATCCAGGTGACTCTGTTGCGGCAAGATATTATGGCAACGTACACCATTCGTACTCTGAAGATTCGTCACTTAAAAGTGAAGAAAAGGAAGAACGGCGTAAATCTGGGGGAGCGCATCATCTGGCAGTACCATTACACCGGATGGCCCGATCACGGAGTACCGGAGCATCCGTTACCAGTTCTGAGCTTCATCCGGAAATCTTCCAACGCCAATCCCCCGGACGGCGGGCCGATTGTTGTTCACTGCAGGTAGACGAATGAATGACTTCGAATGGGACGCAATATTAAGCACTGTCGGCGATTACATTAAAGTTGTGTCCTTCCTTTTCCAGTGCCGGTGTCGGGCGCACAGGTACATACATCGTCATCGACACCATGCTGAAGCAGGCCAAGTGCAAGAACGAGGTGAACGTGTTCGGATTTCTGAAGCACATCCGCACGCAGCGAAACTTGTTGGTGCAAACCGAGGAGCAATACGTGTTCATTCATCACGCGTTGCAAGAGGCGATCGAAAGCGGCGAAACCAATATCGACGAGAATAATTTGCTGGAGTACGTTCAGGGAATGCTGAACCCTAATAACAACAATACCGACGCGTGGAACAACATTGAAGCGCAGTACAAGGTATATACTTCTCTCGCAAATCGAACGACGGTAGCTGCTCGTTTGTAATCGTCGTCCGTTAATCGCGCCATTGAAATGATTTTAATTTCAGCTGGTGACATCATGGAAGCCGAAAGAGTTCAACCTCGTGTCCGCGATCAAGCCGTGCAATCTGCATAAGAATCGAAACCAGGACGTCATCTCGATCGAGACGGCTCGCGTTCACTTGACCCCGAAGGCTGGAATCGAGGGAAGCGACTACATCAACGCTACGTGGATCGCGGGCTTCCATCACAATCGCGAGTTCATTATCACCCAACACCCGATGGAGAATACGATCATGGAGTTCTGGCAGATGATGTGGGAGTCCAAGGCGTTGACCGTGGTCATGCTAACCGATTGCAACGAGGTAAAACAATCTATAGCCCCTTTACTTTGATCGATTGAATAATTATGTATACCTTATTTAACGATTCACTGATTCACAGGAGTATCCAGAATTTTGGCCCACCGAAGGGAAGGATCTTGGCCCGGAGTCCTTCCGCGTACGATTCGGCGGAATCAAGGAGACCGCGAGCGGAATAATCGTACGCGAGTTCGTGGTCCGCTCCCTGCAAGAGGATTACGATCTCAAGGTGAAAATCGTCCAAGGATCCCGATCCCAGCCCGGCTTCTGGCCACACAACACCAATCCGCGACACCTCGTCACGCTGATCCACGATCTACATCGGGAGTACCAGAACGGTCCAATCGTCGTGATGGACAGGTGAGCGTTTGTGGTGATTCCCTTTCGATAATTTCACGTCGAGTACGAAACTTAATATCGACGAATTTAGGTACGGCGGAGTCGAGGCGGCGATATTTGTTCTGCTCACGACTTTGAGCAAGCAGATGGACTTCGAGAGGAGTGCCGACATCTATATGTTCGCGAAGCTGTTGTACATGAAACGACCCGGGGTCTTCCGATCGAAGGTATTCATTTACTATTCACGCTCGATTTTCCTTCTTTCCTTGAACAATCTGTTCAACAAATATTATTCGTTGGCTTACGAAGGAGGACTACGCGCTGCTGTATCAATGCCTGGAGAGCATGCTGTCGGCGAAAGGTCACGACGAACCGGATCTCTATTCGATGGCCAACGGCCACGTGTCCCCGATAACCGACGCGGTCGACCTGCCCGCCTCGTCGATGCAGCACATTCAGATGAACTACTCTCCCAAGCAGTCGATGATCAGAGAATTTACAACGGTCGAGGTGAACTCCATGTCGGACTACGCCACGATGCCGATTCGAGTGGATCACACGATGGAGCCGTGCAGTAGCAGAAGCAGCGAGAGCTGCATGTTCACCCATACGGGGAACGAGCTCGAGAAGAATATCGTAATGACCCACCGGAACGTGAGCTATCATAACCATCCGGGCAGCGTGTCCGTGATCGTCGACGCGAATGGTTACGTGACGAACGGCAGTATGCGCATGCCACCGGAGGGTATGGAGACCAGCTGCAAGATGTTGCCTCAATGATGCCTGCCCATCTTCGGTTGCAGCGTCTCCGCGAACCCATCCGACGCGCTGTAACCGATCGAGCTCCTCACTGCCCGAAGTGTAATACCTGATTCTGTGAGTAATCACTTCCGTTAGCTGTACAAATACTTCTAGCGCTACGATGGTCCTGACCCGAGAAACTATCCCCCTCTCCCCGAATTCATTACGCGTCGCGATTGTCGCAAGCGTCTCTACAAATATTGCTCTTCTCTGATCCTTCACCGCAGGCCATAGCGCGACGAGTCCCAGATGGGCGCGTCCTCGTCATAAACGGACGAACGGCGTCCCGATGCCTAGGATCGGCACAGAAGGGGATTCTCCAGCACCGTTAGTGTAAATAATAAATCGCGTCAGCTTGCGCGCGTGTACGCGTACGCGCCGAGGACGAATATAACGTACGTGTATACACGCGTTACGCGTACAAAGAAACATGGGGGTCTCTCTCGGTGTAGCTGAGTGCCAAAAATCACTTGCTTGCGCGCACCGCCCTAGACCCTCCCTTAACGTTGTTCACATCGTGTAGATAAGTGTACACTCCTCGTTCTTGTATATACACACATCGCGACGTACATGCACACTTACGTAATCTCACTCGCATATACACGCACCTCACGTTTATACTAGTTGGATCATCCGACTACTTTCTTTGCCAAAGAATCGTTAATGTTCGCCCCCTTCCCCTCCCCCGTTTCGTTTTTAAGTCCCATTTCATGGTACTGTTCCCCCCGGCCGAGGATCGAGCAGTCGAACCCCGCGCAGTCATGAGTCACGGACCTACGAATCGAACGTGCACGTCGTGCCTTCTCTCTTTCTCCTTTCGCCGCGGCGAATATGCAATGTCACAAGGGAATTGAGGATCCGAATGTTGTTTGCAATCGAGTCGTCGTGCATCGAGCAGAAACGGACGGATGCACGCGAGAACGAGTTGCGAGGGTCTCGAGAACGGGGGACGTTATTAAATGTCCCGCAGACACGAACGTTTGTCACGGAGAATGGTAACAGGATTGCGACGAATCGCAAACCGGTAATCGCTCTGAACGAATTCGATGAAAAGTAGTTTATTGATAGCGAACGTGATACACGTGTTTTTGCGAACGTTTCTGGTCCCCGAGATAGAATGCGAGCGAGCGTGATCTATCTCTTTTACGATGTAATCGATCACTCTCGTGAATCGTGTAAGGTCTATTTAAGTGAACGTTTGCCGCGCGACTTTCGAGCATGCGATACAGCGAGACTTTTATCGTGATACGTGGGGCAAGAGCAAGAAGCGAGAAGAAGAAAGGAGAAGAACGCAGAGAAATACAATTCGATATCGCCGTACCGTTTTCTTCTAACCACGAGTTCCTCTGCCGCGCGATCACTTTTCTATCAGATTTACACCTCGCAAGACTGTCCCCTTTCCTAGGGCTCTTATACAATTGTACGTAATTACCATAAGCCAGCACACTTTGCGTGATATAACCGAAACGAAAACTGCCACCGCGAATCGCCGCGACACCTTCGATCCGCAATTCTATACGTGTCGTTTCTACGATCTTACATGTGTACATACAATCGGTCCTCTCGTTTTTACCTTTCACCGCCGATTTACGAGCGACGCCGCGGAGTAGTAGCGCAGAAGATATAAAAAGAAAAATCTAAAAAAAATATATATATATGTGTGTGCATGTATGTAACCGTGTTCGTGTTAAATAAAATGTAATAAACGTAATCGACGACGGGGCGATTTTAAATCGGTTTTAACGATGCCGGTGCGGGTCTATTTAAAGACCGTGCATCTTCGGGCTGATCGACGCGTTGGTATCAAAGACTTGCGTCTTTTCACATCGAACACCGCGATCCTTTCATCGCTCGACGACGCCCGACGTATTTTCACACGCGAACGTCGATCAGCGTATTTCGCAGGATTCTATCCACGATCCGAGGGATAACGTTAAAACTTAAGACTTAGGTGTAGTTCGCGTGTGCCGGGGGTATGAAAGGGACAAGATGACGAATGCGTGACAGATCGACGAGCTATACTTCTCGCCAGCTCTTGGACAGTGAAAAGCTGAGGAACGCGATAACGAGGCGAGGCGGGAGTGGGAGAAAGAGGAAGCTCCGGTGAAGAAGGCACACGGGAATCTTGATCGGAGTTCAACAAAATAATAGCGGGAAATTTGTCGAACTGCATTCGTGAATGGTTCGATTCTTCGATCCTTGGCCAATTTTCAACCCGCCCCGTACACTTTCCTTAGGCGAATTCGATCTCAGACACACATTCATGTTTTCCCATCGACATGGTCGTCAACTATGTGTATCGTTCCGACAGAGATCGATCGATGATTCTATTAACTAGCCGAGCGTAGATCGCTTGGAGCCTGATGGTTTCGGGCTTCCGGCGAGTAAATGAAACCGAGCCGACGTCCAGCATCGAGCGAAATGGTCTACGAGGCATCGATCAATTATCATTTGTCCCTTCCTCTACAATGATCGCGTTGGATCTAGCCAACGTTCTACGTTTTTGTTTTCGTCACTTTTTGACAAACCTCGAAGGAGATTTTGTGTAGAGAAGTTCGATCGACATGCTCGTCGAGGGGAGAACAAATGGTAATCGCGTCCATCTGCCTCGTGAATATTAGTAGAGGCTCTGCGCTGGACGGAAAAAACATAGGATGTCTTCCGGTTCGTGATCGTAGGAATGGAAGGCATCGCGAAAGTAGATAAACTCCTCTCTGGACCGATCGAGCCAACGAATCCCTCCCTACGACGAGATAGAGCTAAACATGTTTGTATCATACTGCGATATTTTAGCGTAATATCGATTACGATGTAAGTAGGGATAATTAGAAGACGATTTATCGTACGCCACGTGAGAACACGTGGCTGGATGCAAGAGCGTGCACCGTAAGCAAACTCGTGCGAACACAGATGAAACCTATAGTACCGAATGATAAATGATCCATGGAAAGATCGACGGGGAACTCTTAGGCTCTGTTAGAGTAAAATAGTACACGGCACCGAACGAACTGACTATTCTTAACCGCTTAAGCGAATGAAGAAAGGATCACACGGCAAAACGTATCGTATACATTAAATAAAAGAGAAAAGAGAGAAAAGCATATAAATATATAAATATAAATGCAAATATAAATATATATATATATATTATATTCAGATATTTATGATATGAGCGAAGACTACACACCGTAACGCGTCGCGTTTTTCGACTCGTCACGCGAGATACCGTGATGGGCGTGCATGCACGCGCACATTCCGCTCGAGTCCCCTTTTGGATGTTCTCGACGATCGAACACCGTGTAATAGTTTCTTCTTAATCGGGTGCACGGTTTAAGATACAAAAGTGTCATACAAAAAAAAGGGACGATGAGCGTTTCTTTCTTTTCTCGTTTGCACGATACCACCGCGGTAGCTCGCCGACGCGTGTGAGACGCACGAATTCTGTACTGTATTTTACGACGGGCACCGTAACATTTTCAATGTACCTACACGGATCACGAGATGGTAAAAATATGAGCGAACGGAGAGAAAGAGTGAGTGAGAGTAAATAGGTGTGCAACGAACGTATGCGCGGATCGATCGATTTTTGTTTTTCTTCCACGAAAGAGGAATCGATCGGGCCATCGTTTATACATATATAAATATTATACATAATTCATTCGGAGGATAAAGAGAGGTGTGTATAGAAAGATAATTTAGATTCTAGTCAGCATAACACAATCGTAATCGACGACGCACACGTTTTTCTCCTTCGTTTCGTTTCCAGTTTAATCGCCTTCTTTTCTTTTCTTTTTTTACGGAAGAACATCGTTGTTTCTCTCTGTACTCGATGCGTTCGAGTTTCTCACGCAGGAAACGGTTGCGACGAACGCGAGTGGCTGCGTTTACTTCTTGTCCGTTTGCTCGGGGACGCGTTGAATTACTTGCAAGATAATGTGTCGTTAGTCAGCTTCAAATATTCGCTAAACGATCGAATGATGCACTTTTTAACCGTCTTTACACGGGCTTCCGTAGCTCTTCTTTTTTTAATTACGTGACACGCGAGCGTAAGATTGTTTTATATGGAATCCGACGAACGGATGGCAGACGCAGCCATCGAGAGTTCGATAAGGAGTATGGGCTCGATAACGTGAACGGGGATTTAAGCAAGCGAAGGCCTATTATACGCGGGGACGCAAAATTCGCTGCAAGTCTGTAAAAATTGGAAACGCGCTGTGAACCGTTTCAGTCGAACGCTTGATCGTACCGTCGACCAAAAAGCCATTTAGAAAACTAGCTGGGCCGAAAGTGTCATCGGGGAAGCGATTAATAGTGTTAGATTAAATTTTCTGCCGAGGGAACTTTACATTAGAATTCGTATTAGGGAAATCGCGCGCGGAGTACGGACGTACAAATGCGTCATGCCATCGAAAGACTGCCAAACACGACAAAACAGCAAAGAGAAGAAAAGAAAATCGTCACGACGTACGATGTTTTTTATGATTATTTGTACTATGCGATCGTTTCCATTCGGAGTTAGTTTGTTCCGCGACATCGAGTTAGTCGATGCGGGACGTTTAAATGCAAGTATTCGCACAGGCCTACGATTAACAGAGCTCTTTATATATGTATACGTATCAATGATGTTTCACGTGTACACTATGTAAGCAAGCATTAACAACTGTCATTCAGCTAATCGGCGATCAGACGAGACGCGTAGCGCCCTAGAGGCAATGGAAAAATAACAATATTCAAAGTGACATTACAAAACGAGAATGATTTTTCATTTCTAATCAAAGCGGAAGAACTTTCGATTCACTGTTGTTAGGTGGCCTAACATTTCAACCCTTCTATCCTTGAGCCTTTTCGTGTCGCGCTACTTAAAAATTCGCATCGATCATATCGTAATGCAATTGCATTCAAACAAAGAAATGTTGGCAGTCGAATTTTCTATACCCTCGAAATTAGCGTCACGAGTTTTTGTATCATTTTATATGTAATCTGCAGACGCGATGATAAACGTCGCTAGTAATCGCTGTACAATTTTATAATCGACCTGTTTGCTTGACTAATAATCGATAACATTAAACGAATCTACTCCACATCTGCCGACTGACGTTTGATTGAGACCTGAAGAAAAATAATGGGACTCCGGTGCAGTTGCATTATGATTAGGAGAGCAACGTTCTGATTTGATACAGTACAAACATTTTGGAAGAGCGTGAAAGGTGAAATTAAGGCAACAGCTTCCGCGTTGTTGCGTCGTTTATCGCCGGAGATGCATCGCGACGGAATGCACGGAATGAGCAGACAAAAGATACACGTATGTCCTATCAGCGTAACAGTATCTTGACCAATTAAGTACTAAGTTAGCATGGATGTATACACAATTGAGATAAATGTTAACCAGTTACCTGCGTAATACTCAATGTTAAATGTCGAAACTGACGCTCGTTCAGATTTCCTTCACGACTGTCCTCGCTCGTGCCGAACCTCACGCATCTCTTTCTTCCATTCGTGCTGAACGAAATATTGCCGAACGACAGTCTTTCACGCGGATTTCTTTTCTACTGAAACGATTTAAGAAAGAAGAAAAAAAGCGAAAGAGAATCAAAAGTAGCGAAAAGGGGAAAACGAAGAAGTGGAAGAAACTTTAATAGACATTCCGCGCGCCCCTTTTTTTTTTAAAATGCTCCACGAAAGGAAACGTCGTTCGACTGCCATATAAATATTTTACGTAAATTTTATAGGCAAGGGATCGGGGTGATCTCCACCCTCTTACCCTTTACTCTAAGCACGAATTTCCTTGTAATCTATCCTGGTGGACACGCGACTACGCGGTACTGTTCGTCCGCGACACGATGGTCGGGCAAAGGGTTCACGGCCTCGCAATCCCACCGTCAGACGCATTGTCCTTATCGGTCGAAGACGGCGGCAAAGGTCGATAACGGGTACGTAACGGTGGCAAGCGAAATAGAATAGCAACATCGCCAGCGTGACGTGGGACGATGCGCCGATTTGCGAAGTGATTCTATGGGCCCTTGCCCACCGTCGACCCGGTCGTCGGAACGCCAAAAAATAGGCGATTCAATTTCTAATAAAAATTTCTCTGTTTCAATATCATACATCCGACAGGCAAGAAAGTCGTCTGTCGTGTTGAACGTGTGCGTTTGATTCAATACACTTTACGTGTCGCGCGACCAGCGAGTCGCCTGTGTGTCGCCCACGTTTCCGCTGGTCGCAGCGACCAAGTGCGTAAAAGTTATTGTTCTTTCTTCTGAACCTGATTGTCGCTGGCGATCGGTCGACAGTGCGTAAGGACCCTATTTCGCTCAGACTGATCATGACTGTCTCTCGGTATTCGTGGCTGTCTTCGACCGACAGGGACGATGCCATGTGATCGTAGGGGAACTGGAATGGACGGTCGAGCGCGTGAACGCTTTGATTAACCAGCCAGTCGCGGACGGATAGTACGTAGCGATACGCTAACAAACTATTACATACATCTGCGATCTTCCCTTGTTGTATACCCGCCGTGTAGAGGAATAGCGAATCCGCCACAGAACTCTGTCCCCTGCACCGATGCGATCATTGTTCCAATCGATATCCCACGAGTATATTACACCAATATACGCCTCTTATCATCGAAAATAATCGTGAGTTTTCATTGCGCCGATCGTGCGATTCGAATCGCGTAGACGTGAACAATCTTTGCTTCACATCCCTTGGCATTGTCGATGATCATTCATTCGGTCGACGATGAAGGTAGGTGAAAGGTTGCCATAGACGCGTTTCATTTAGAAATGCCCCATTTGCGTGTGATGTCTTTCTTTTATTATTACAAACATCGTGGCGTTCAATCCGTACTACCCTAAAGTTATTAACGACGAAGTGTTTTCAATAAAATCTCCTCGCAACTTTACTGCCGCCGATAAAGAGCTCGAGACAGCATCGTTGCTTTCGTTTAATTTCAATCACCGTTAAACAATCGTAGCGCGTCGTTTCTTTAATACGGTGCGCTCGATTAAAATGTTTCGTTCATCGATCGGTGCAACGCGAACAATTGTCTCCAGCGTCGCTTCAGAATCGAATACCTGTCCCGCGGAAACGCGACTGGGCGTGCATCTGATAATCGTTGGCAATTAAACTGACTGACGTGTCGCGTATGATCGTGTTTATGCTCGCGAATTGTCATTTTAACGCTCCACCATCTACGGTGGAAATGGAAAGCGAACGACGGCTGGCTGGAACATCTGGATTCAATTAAAAATCGGAGATGTATCTATTTTATTCGTCTCAGAGAAAAAAAAGATTGGTTTACGGTTAACAATGAATAAAAAGAATAAGGCAGCTCGATTACACTTCTTTCTTTAGCAACGGTTTTAAGGGTAAGGTTCACGAATAAATGTGTACAGGCATGGTTACTCCTTTCTCTAACTTTTCTTAAAAAAATACCTCTTTATTGTAAATGGATCGTCGACAATAGTTACACGGAAAGACAGTCATCCACCCATAGAGAAGCGTTGGGGGATCCCGACAATCGCAAACGGCGAGGAAACATTTTACGCTCGAAGTTTTCTTCTTTTTTTTTTTACATTTTCGCTTTTTTTGAATTAACACTCATGCTTTGGCATCTTTAATTATCCTTACGTGTCTGTATTGAACGCGCTTACGTGTTCGTGTATCCCTTTATTACGTTATACGGTATCTCCGTCGGTGTTCACGTATCTCTTCTTTATCGTTCCCCGTTTCTCCTTGTAATATTTCATTAACACACTTAGACAGTGATAGTAAAGTCTTTGGGCGACTTCGAGAGCGAGTTAGAAGGGAAGCCCGTCCTCCTCCTGTGGAGCTTCAGCTTCATGTCGATGTCGCACTCGGCCTCGCTGGTCTCGTGCGGATCCGTGAAACCCGTCGGCGGCTTCAGCTCCAACGTAGACAACTCGTTGCCCCAGTCCTCCTCTCTCCTCGCCATCCTGGACGAGCCCGGTTCCTCCAGCAGGCACAACGATTCCATCGACTTCTTCGGACTCGGCTGTTTCGCCAGCCGATCGTAGGAGCCAAGCCTCGACTGCTGACTCGGCGACGTTCCCCTCGTGTACGAATGCATCCCCGATTCCGAGAGCTTTATCACCGGCCGCAAGATCCCCGGCACGCGACCGTCCACTCCTATGTCCGGCGTTGCTCCTTGGTTTCTGCAACATTGAGAAATCAATGCGTCGCGGTTAGCGAACCGCCGCGCGACGCTACGCAAGCGGGCTGGAAATCGTTATTGCCTACCTTTGTTTCTCGAGCCTCGGAAAGGTCTTCCTCTCAGAAATTGGTGACGGCTCGGTTGATGTACTTGATTCGTGCGTGTGGTACAGCACATCTGGAAATTGCACGCGAAACACGTTTGATGCGCGGAAACGTGGGCTCGTTAGTGACGACTTGGATGCTGTTTAAAAAAGGCTGTCGCCGGCGTCGACACAGAAAATCGAATACTAACTTACTATGATGAACCGGCCTCGGGACCAGGGCTAGCCGTTGCTCCCTCTGCCCGATCGAATTCGGCCCCGGTGACCGCGTCATTATCGACGCCGGCCCGGAATCGTCCAGGTGGTTCGAGGACTCGGTACGGCTGCTGGTGCCGACCTCCGTGTCGCTGTCGGAACCCAGGGTGTCGTACTCCTCCGATTCCGATTTGAACGACTTCGACTTCCGTCGCGATCTGCCTCGCACTTTCGTGTACTGGTCCATGTCGCACTGAAATATTCAAATGTCACCTGCGCTCTTCCTAATCAGTTCTACGGGTTATCGAAAATCGCCGCGATTCTATCAAATACGGGGTGTACGGTTCAAGGAAGGTCAAGTTGCCAATAAACGCGTGGAATCTAAAGTCAGATATCCTGCCAAAGCTTCGTCGCGCGGTAACAAGCTTCAAAGGTGCGGACGAGAGGACATTTACTCGCAGTCTTTCTGCAGGTCTGACGCAAATTTAAACGCTGCACATCAGCCAACTTCTATACGTCTATCCATCGAGCGCGTCTCGCTTCGATTTGGCGGAGTATCCGTCTTCGTGTATACAAGCAACGTATCATCGACTGGATCTCGCGTGTTCACACGGATACGTCGTCCCACCCTCTTGATGAAGACAAATTTCTTTTCCGCAACACGCTACGGCGTGAAAGATGTACCGGAAGACATGCCCCACCTTTTTTCATCGATTAGATTCTTCCATAAGACGGGATCGCGAGATGTTTGTAGGTTTTCATTAAACGATTAACGATTTTAATATGAAATCGACAGTTTCCTTCTGGATAGAATAATTTGATAGATTTATTTGGTAGATCAATAGTTCTACGGGCTCATACTTCGTGAAGAATGACTCTTTTGTCGGTGTACTCGTACCTGACTGCTTTGCAGCATCGTTTCGCTGCGCTCGTAGTAGAAGGCCTGTCGCATCGGGTTCGCGGACAGGTTCTCCTGCTCGGGCAGATTGAAGGTGGCGTACGGATAAATGTCTTCTGAATATTCGGGTATTCTTTCCAGCGCGCTCACCTCGCGACAGGGCGACTGCTGTCCCGGTTTCCTCACGGTCGCGTAGTATTGCTCCCTCTGCTCCATGTTGTGCTTGTTCTCCAGCGCGGCCTGCGTTTGCGAATTCGGATCGTTCGCTCGGCCCGACCGCTCCGCATCTGTAAGCATCGTTCACCGATCCGTTGAAAAGGAATTCATTCCCGTTTGCTTCGTCGATATTCAATAATTGACGCTCTCTCTTTTCTCCCATCGCAGTCATTGCGAGAAACTCATTATTAACGCTTTAACTAATCAGGCCTGCACAGCACGCCGTTTGGCGAGCGCTCAATTTCGCACGCCAGCAGAGCCGAGCACAAAGTAAGGGAACGGCGCTATGCCGCTATGTTATACTGCTATATTGATAAATTATCGATATGTATATTACACACATGATTACCGCTGCTCAAGGAGGAGCGGCTTAGAGCTCGAAGCTCCGCTTCTGGTGGAGGGTGCCAAAAGAGCGCTCCTAGGAGCAGCTCGCTGTGCAGGCTTATAAGTCAAAGTTCAACTTATCAAATACCTTATCCATTAAACTTATAATTGCGCTAATTTCGTACTGAAATCGGCGAGCACGAATTTATTGGCAGCGCGTGCCAGCTCCGTCCGCATTAGTGTCAACAGCATCAAGTATAATTGTTGCACGAAGCAGACGCGGGAACTCAATTCGCCAGGCTTTTAATTAATCGAATCGCTTCGGGCGAATGTACCAGAGCTAGGGCATGTTGACACTGCAATACGGTTCTGGCTCGAATAAAGAACGCCCGCGAAACCGTACTGACTCGATTCCATCGGGGAACGGGGAATGCTGAAGGAAAGAGGGTGAGAAGAAAAGTGAGGAATCGATTCGCAGCATTTAGGCGCGCGATATTTCGTGGCAGGCCGCCCCTCGAAAGGTCCTCCTGCGACGGGTACAGTAATTGGAGCACAATCCTGCGACGTTTAGCTACTCAATAACGACGAGTGGCACGAGCACGGCGCCAGCCCGCCCTTCTGGCTCAATGCAAATTGCCGTCACCGTTGAAATCCTACCCGCGTGCTTCGTATGCCACCCTCAACGATTTCTACCCTCCGATCGATGATGTCTCGGCCAGTTTCTCGATCGATGAGATGATACGAATATCGCGGAGTCTAGAATCTTATACGGTCGACAATTTCACGAACTGTTATGCTTTCACCGGTTTCACATTTAAATCCAAGTGTTTTGAAGATGTTTTATATTTTACTTCAGTTAATCGAACATCGATTGATTCTTTGTTCGATCCCGACACACCGTGGAGGGCCGCGTTGGAACGCAACCAAATACATATGCTCCTTGTCCATTTTGATTATATATGAACATAGAGGCTGGACAACAGGGACATACAAATAAATTTGGATATTCCGGCCAATTGCGAATTCCCTTGATTGTTGCACGAAAGTCTGCCAATCACCGTTTACCATAATTCAAATCGTACGTTCTAAATTATTTAAGTAACACGGAGAAGAAAGATGTCCGTCTGATTAGATTGAAACTGATCCGTTAGCTTACGTGTTTTCAAGCAAAAGCAGACTCCAGCCACAGCCAAGAACACGGCTAACAGAGAGATGACCGTTGGCGCCAGCACGTGGGCGTCGAAAAACAGCGAGGACTCCTCGGTCTCCAGCGGATGCTGATCGCGTATTCGATTGCTACCGGTCGGTGACAGGGTGTTGAACAGGTATTCCGTCTGCGTGGAGCCGGCGTTGTTGTACGCGGTCACACGGAGCTCGTATTTGGTACCGCTCTCCAGGTCTACTATTGGGAATCTCGATTGAGGCGGCACGTTGTTCGACACTGCAACAGAATCGTGATCGCCCGTTCGAGCAGACTGTGTGCACCAATGTTTGGTGTCTCTTTGCGAAGCTCAGAGATTATCCGTCCACGAAAGAGACCTTTTAAGAATCCGTTCTTCCGAACACATTTGAAGTATTGAATTTTATCGAACAGAATTGCGAAATGGTATCTATCCTATTTAATTGAAGCTCGATTCGCTTACCCAGCAGCCAATCACCAGGAAGTCGCCTGTACTCCACTACGAAATATAGCAAAGGGCATCCTCCGTCGTGCCAAGAGGTCAGCTCCAAAGTGACGAACGTTTGGTTCACCTTGATCAGCTGATATTTAGAAGGAGGCACCGGTTTGGTCCCGTTCGTTTTGGCAGTCTCGATTTTACTGGCGCTACCGCTGCCGATTCTGTTAAATGCTGCCAGGGTGAACTGGTATCTGGTACCGCACTGCAACCCCTCCAGAAGATGCGTGCTCGCTTTCCGATCCAGCATCACCTCCTCCCACTCGGAAAACTCTCGCCGGAAGGCCAGCAGAAATCCCTTGATCGGCGCTCCTCCATTGTCGCCCTGTTTCCATTGCAGCTGCACCGCCTCGGTTGTTGTGCCGGTTACCAGCAGGGTCGGCGGAGTCGGCGGCACTGCGCAAAGTTGCACGATTAAGGCGATTAGGATCGATCGTTTGTAAATCCCCGATCCACTGGTTGTTCGAGTGAATAGGGGTGAATGGCGTAATTCCAGATGATTACACCGTAGGCTGGGGAATAGTTGCCAGTATCGTTCCGATGCTAATCAAGATTTTAACGGGGCCATCGATTTATTAGCAGACCGAGGCTAATGAATTCCACGTACATAATTTGCCTGCTGCTCTGAAATGAAATTCAAAGTTGAAACGAACACCCTGTACGCTTTCCGGCTTCTCGACGCTTCCGCATAGAGTTACTTCGATGCCTGGCAGGGGATGAAATAAAAAAAAAAAACAGCTTACACCACGTCCCGCGCAACGTACTCTCCACGTTTTTCTCCGAGTTTCCTTGTCACGTAGCGACCGCGGGCATTCGAGGACGAGGAAATTGTATCGTCACCAGCTGCCGTTCCGCGGTCGCGTCGGTTTACGTGACGTTCGTTCCAGCTAACGAAGCGTCTCCGGCGAAACGTATTCAGCGGTGTTCTCCAGTCTGCCAAGCGCGCGAATTATCGGACGAAGAATAACGGCACGGGCATCGACACGGAATATAGTTTGACGTAACTTTTAACGAACCCTTCCCCCCCGAGTGGCAAGGTATTCCCGCCGTTCACCCATTCCTGTGTCCAGACGTTTTCGCTATTACGCCCGACGCGAACGCGTTCTCGTTCGTTCGACGTCGGCTTTCGGAGAGACACGGTCGATCGACTCGATTCTCTTCGCGCATCATTTTTCCGAGTTTGGCAATCATCTCCCTTGCGCTTGGAATACTAATTTGTAGTTGAATTGTAAAACACTCGATAACTCGATGCTGCGTACAGTTGAAGAAGATAGATGTATAAACTAATTAGTGGGTTCAATGAATGCACACCGCTATTTTAAAAGTGGAGTAATAATCAAAAATTGATAAGTTTACTCTTCGCTGTTAATCGAGCATTTCAGAGAGCACATTTTTGTAGCATCGAAATTGTCTGAAAACAGAGTTGACCCCTCCATTATTTATAATCATTTGTCCATCAAATTTAACGAATTATCTAAATTCAATACGGTTCATCGAAAGCTCCTTTTTCGTGCTGAAATATGTAGGAACGAAGCAGTATTTTCTTTTTTCCAGAAAACGTTTTGCATACCTTGCACTTGAAGTGTGTACACGATTTCGTCGGATCCGAGGGGATTCTTCGCGTGGCAGGAATAGTTGCCCTCCTGGCTTCTCTGCACGTTCCTCAGCGTCAGCGTGTTGTCCGGCCTGATGTCGGATCTGCCGTGAAAAATGCACGATCACACACACACACACACACACGCATACGCCCGTGTGGAAAATTTCATTGCTTCGCGCGCACTTACTTTTGATGCAATTTTACGTCGTTTCGGCGCCATTCCACCGACGGTCGTGGATTGCCAACGGCGAGACAGGCCATATTGATGTCTACCCTCCACGGCACCACGAGCGGTACTCCGAACGATATTATAGCCGCTGGAACTAATTAAAAGTCCCGGTTATACTACTTGCTTTTCGTTAAACTTTCCCCGGCTATGATCCGTGTTTGAGTTCACTTTCGAAACTTCCTCTCCCCCGTCCGCCATCCCCGTTTCGCCAACCGGCTACGGCTTCATCAGCATTCCGTTTCACGAGTCGGTGCCGCGAATTTTTGCCGCGTTTATGCGCGAGGAGCCGGGTACTCCCGAAACGCTTTCAATTATCGGTAGAAACCGGACGGGAAGATTGAAATGCATAATTCCCGAGACCGTTTGCCCGGTGTATTAGGAAAAACGCGCGTCGCTTCGACCGCCGGCGGACTCGAACGGCGAAGAATAGTAAGGAACGTATCGATTAAACATCCTATGCATACCGAACGAGTTAGCGAGCGAGCGGACGCTGGGAGAATTTGTCGGGAAATCTTGTTCGGCGAGGGAGAACTTGCTCCAACCGAGATGGCTTCGCTCTCCGGGCGATAAGCCGAGCAACAACGCAAACCGAGTAGCTCGCAAATTGGAAACTTCGGTGCAGAGTAAGAGAGCATATCGAAGAAGGGGGAAAAAAAAACAGCAATGTTTATACGATCGATTTCTCCAGGGAACGCGCGAAGTCGCGAATTTTTCATGAATCTTCGCCGCTGTTCATTGGCCCGATTTCCCAAGCGTTCGTTCAACCGGATCGAGCATTGTTTAGACTCCGTTCGATTCACCGGCGAGAGGGAGAAACACAGAGCACGGCGCGAAGTTCCGGCTAGAAACGTTTCATTCCAGGTAGCAAAGTATCGGCGTTTGCCGCACGACGGCTTACCGGTGTTGCTCAGCTGAAGTTTGATGACCGGGGTGCTAGGTCCTTGCCCCACTTTGGTCGAGGCCGTAACCCAGGCTTCGTAGGACTCGCGCAGCTTCAAGCCAGTCGCCTCGTGGTGCAGGTTCTGCGCAGGCAGCGAGCTCTTAGTGATCTTCACCTCCTGGCCCTGGTCCAGCACGCGGATGTAAACGGTGTACTTGGTCAGGACGCCGTTCGGCCGTCTCGGCGGCAGCCAGGATATCACCACCGCGTCCTCGTTGCTGGTCACCGCTTTCACCCGCTCCGGCGCGTCCGGGACTGGGGGGCACGCGGAACAATGATGTCAATGCGACGGACGCGAAAGGGGAAAAAAGAGTTCGACGGATGTGCAGGAAACGCTCCCGCCGTCGATGATCGATCGTGTCGAGCTTCGGAGGGTAACGAGAGAGCACCTTCGAGCAGGGACGAGCCTTATGCTGTTTATGAATTTTAGAGACGGTGGATTAAATCGAGCGACGGTATCGCGACGCGAGTAGAATTGAATTTAGCTCCCCGAGGTAGATAGAGGCTGAGGCGTATTTATTCATCCACCCTTTCGCCATGGCAAACCGAAAATTGAAACTGACCCGCAAAAATTTAGCAGTTTTTATTACAATGGCAGGACTATACGTATAAACGTTTAGTAACCTGTTTCCATAATTGAAGGATAATTTCTTGAATTACTAGGAAGCGATTCTGACCAGCATTTTCGTAGAGGAAAACGTTCTTGAAAATCACTTCAGCGGTCAGCCCTTAAAATATTGGCATGCCGTAGCCGAACACCCAGTAATGCGTACGTCGTTTGTAATTGATAAGATTAGATAACATCCCGAAGGGTTGTCTTAGCAAGCTCTGCTTCTTCAGGCCAGACTTCCTCCAATTGTTGACCCATTCCCTTCAGAATGCATACATTATCATATTAACGCGATACTTATGCGCGTAATTATTCGCGACCTATTTCGCAGAATTTCGGCGGGCGAAAGTGCACCGCAGTATGCGCAGCCCCGCTTAATGTAAAACCAGCTGCCGTCGAGTTTCCGCCGAACGAGAGAGCGTGTAACGTTACTTCAAAGGCGCATTAAAGTTTCTGTCATTGACTCTTTTACTCCCGTTTCCAGCGCTCTCGTTAAGCGCCGGCCGATTTTCACGAATTCACGGCTGCGAGTGGCCTTCTCCCGGTACGAAATTCGCGATTCAGGATCGCCGCGCTTTAAAAGGGCATTTATGGCGAGATTTTTTTTTTTTTTCGAATACCCGAACGAAAGTGCTCCGTCAATGACAAATTCATATCAGTCACCGTAAATGTTTCAGGCAATTGCACAATTTTAATACATCCATGTAGGTATATGCAGTTACTAGCTCAAACGATCCGCCAACGTTTCAATGAATCTAATATTCCAATTCCACCCGACATACGCCCACGATCCAAACCTCTCCGCTACCCCTGCTGAAACAACAAACTGGCCGACAATCTCGTGGACTCATATTGACCCATCGAAACATCAACAGCACGACCCGTCGTAAAGCACCGAAACCCGCAGCTACACCCCACCGTCGAACCCGCCCCGATTCCGTGGCGCATAGGACCCTGGAAAATTTACTTCTGTTTGCCGACGCTCGCTTGTCCGCCCCGCAGACGAAGCTCGACGGACGACTCGCGCGTGCACGGTTTACCGGTTTCCTCGGTGGTGCAGGAGATCGGGGCGCTGATGACACCCTCGCCAGCTCTGGTGTACGTGAGCACCTGCACCGTGTAATTGGTATACGGGCTGAGACCGTGGAGCACCGTGCTCAGAGCCCGGCTGATGTTCATCTCTCTTGCTGTCTGCTGCTCCGCGACGGGGCTGGCCGCCTCGTACAGCAGCTTGTATCCCTGCACGACCCCGTGAACTTTGTCGGAAGGGGGCGGTTTCCAGGTCACCTGGATATTCTGGCCGTTCAACGCGGCGCACGCCACGTTCTGCGGCGGGGCGCTCGGAACTGAGTCGGATAGCAGAATTAAGTGGGGGAAAATGAATATTTACCCCGTAGCACGGGTGGTATATGTATAGTTGGGGCCACGATGTAGCGAGGTGTGGTGTTTTAAACTCTTGCAGTTAGAGACTCTTGAAAGTAGGCATGCATCGGTGGCGATGGTATCCGAGGTTGCGCGTTTTACTCTGCTTTAGAGTCCCAACAATGTATGAACGGTATTTCAAGTGCTCATTTACAAGTGGCGACTATATAAATATTAATCACCATCTCAAACGTTTGGTATATGTATAATAATTACTTTTATATACTATCCTCTCTAGAGTTTCGGGCACTTACCCGCCAATTCCCTTGCCCTGGCTACCGAAACATGTGCCCTTTTTGCCCTCCTCAACCGCGTTTAGAACCTCGCTACATCGTGGCCGAACCGTACACGCTACCATATCTTGAATATCCGTATCGAAGGGAAAAGGAAAACGAGAATCAGCTAGATTTTAATGGGAGAGCTCGTCAGAGGGAACGAGGATGGCGATCGTTATCGTGCCTGTGGAAATTCGAGCAAAGCCAGGGAACAAAGTCGCGGGTCCGGTTACCGTGCGGAAATGGCTAGGAGTTTTCAGTTTCGAGGGGAAATTCGAGGCCGGGGCAGAAGTGAACTGGTGTCTAGTGGATATAGTGGTCTTGATTGAAGAGACGGAATATCCCTTGAAAGCCAAAGAGGCCCGACTTCTCCGTACGCAACATAAACAGTGGAAACTCAATGCCTCTGTTTGTTAAGAGCTTACGATCACCCGCCACCTCGCGGTTTGACGAGCGCGTGTACGTCACAGCGCATGATTCGCTTTCCGCCGGGGTCAAGTGTTCAACGCGGAAAAACAGCGCGAATGCGCGTGGCATGTGTGCGACAAAAGGGATCCACTCTGTCCGCGGTTTCGCGCGGGACACAAAAGAGCGGCTCCGAGGAAGCTCGTTCGATGGCCAGCCGCCTCGAATTCTCCGTCGCCGATGAAACACGGAAGGGAAAGTGGAACGCGGTCGTCGAACGTTTCCGGTTGCACTCGACGGAGGCGTTTGAAAAATGTGTCTTCTGAAACTCGACTGCCGGCGCTGTCGCGAATTTTTCGATAAAAATCGAATAGTTTTACAGGTTCGAATGCGTGTGCAACTAAATATTTCTTTATACGCCCGCGAAGGAATTGTTTCCGGCAGAACGGACCGCGGGAATCACGCGAGTCTACGACAGATTTCATGCACATATTGCGGTTGCGCGTCGCGTTTAACTTTAAACGAGCGTTTAGGGGGACATTTCTCGACGTTTGCGGAAGCGTTAATAGTATCTCTTGTTGCATGTACACATTGCGATGCTTGTTAAACAAATTATATTTATGCTCTCAGATTTCTTTTGGGATCAGCCGCGTTGGGATTCAATAAAATTGCTCCCAAGCTTTTATTAATAATCATGCAAGCATCTTCGCGTTTATAATAAGGACAGGACTGCGATAATTCCGTTTGATAAAGGAACACCTAAAAGTTGAAAGCTCGCTTTGGCAACTCGTTCCCCATTACCACGCAAGGCTCCAGCAGAACCACCATACAAGTCTCTCTAAAATATCTCCGCCGTTTCGCAGAAGTTTCCCCCGCGCCAGGGGAGACACAGCGCGCGACAGGAGCAGCTTTCGCGACCGTCGCGGGCTTAATCGTTTCAAACGGGATCGCTCCGTTTTCATCCGGCTACGGGGAATAGTAACACGGCGATGCTCAACAAGTTAGAACGACCGGTCGTTCTTGTGGGAAAAAAGGGCCGCGTAAGGTAATTATAACCCCTGCGAAATATACCGCACGTGGCAAATTTTTCACGCTCCACTGTTTTACTACGGCTTTCCAGCTGTAAACTGCTGTCGCGGGAATTCATTTCATCATTTCGTCTCGCTGTGTACGAAGCGTTGAGCTCATCAGAGGACACGCCGTGCTCTATCCCGTATTAATCCGGAAATTGCGTGTCCTGGTTATTCTTATATCACAATTTTCTGTGACAACGGGGTGCGCTGTTTCAAGGGAGGGATGGGTATTTTAAGATTGGGAAAAGCGGTGTTTAGTTTCATGATGGAATTCTTAACGGAGCAATCATTATCGTACGAGACAGTAAAATTAAAGATTAAAAGCAGTGTCAAAAATCGGATTAAATACATTTTTATGAAGCATTCTATTGATATTGAATTGAAGAATATGAAATAGGGACGGAAAATAAGAAGGAAACAGTTCTGATATGATTGACTCTTAAGGGACAATCATTGTATTAATAATGAAATTGAAATTAATCAAGGGTGATGCAAGGAGTCGGGAAAAATAAATTTGTGCGAAGCGTTTGATTGATATTAAATTAAAGGATACGAGGCTGTGAGACGGAAAATAAAAAGGAAATAACGTTGATATCATTCGCTCACCATCTTCAAGAGTCTGCACCGTGACCGGGTCAGATCCCGGGCCGTCTCCTTTATTATTGAACGCCTTCACCACCACGCTGTACTGGGTGTACTTTCGCAGGCCGGTTAGGGTATAATTGTACGATCCGTCCCCGTTTCCCGTGATTCCCACTCTGGTGATGTTCACCGATTGATCATTCCCGCTGAAACGAAGCGGCACGCTCTCGGTGTTTCTCCAGGCGGAAAGATAAAGCGCGAGAAGGTAACGCGACGACGATGCTTAAGGCCGTAGCTCGTGGAAACTGGAGCGAGAAATGGTCTTCTGATTTTTCTCGGAACTTCCCCCGATATGTCCCCCGGTTGATAGGAAATTTCTCGTTGGCAGAGAAAAGCTTCGATCGGCCCGGCGATTTATGCCAAGCGGTTCCCCGTCGCTGGCCCGACACGCGATTCTCCGCGGTAATCGTAATCGGGATATGTCGGACGTTTCGCGAGAGACTTCCAAGAATCCGATCGCTCACCGTGTTCGGATTTATTAGAAGATGAATTCCATTTGAAGCCCGCTGTCGTTTCCGCGGAAGCTTATTCAAGTTTCTGGAAAGTTTCTTCCTGGAAGCTGGTCTACGGATGTCTTATATACGCATCTCGAATTGATGATAATAACCGGACGGGAGATTGAAATCAATTAAACTCCCCGTGGAGAACGGAAAAGTGAAGAAGGAGTACACTCGCGAAGCGTCAACATAGATTTATAAAGATTCCTAGCCCTTCCATGTTCCCTCTCGTCGCAGGTAAATTCTACGAAGCCGCGAGTGCGCTTGCAACTATTCTAAGACAGGCGTAAGCGGACAACGATACCCGAGATTGGCGTAGCTGATGGTGTATCCGAGAAGTTCGCCATTCCAGAGGGATCGATCCGGCGGTTGCCAGGTGACCTTCACTTGCTGCGGTCCCAAGGGCTCCGCAATCACGTGTCTGGGCGGTCCGCTGGGAATTTCGCCGTCGGTCTGGGCCTGTTCCGGTGGTTTTTCATCGTTGCCATTTGTCGTTCGATGGAACACGAAGGGAGAACCCAGCGGAAAAGAGAGACGATGAGTGAATTGGAGAAATGTAGGTCACGCTCGTACGAACAGATGGATACGTGATACAATGAATCTTTCTTTTCTCTTTTTTTTTCTTTTATTTTCCTTTTATTTGAGGCATGCTGAAATGTTTGATACTGACATGAAGGATGTCGCTCGGGGCTGACGTTCCAAGATGATTTTCCGCAAGCACCCGAAAGTGGTAGGAGGTGGCCGGTTTCAGGGGTGAGAGCAGAGCAACCGTGTTGTCCCCTGCCACCATCTTCTGCGCGTTGTGCTCATGCCACACGTCTTTCCAGCAAAATGCAACGACAACGCTTAGAGGGGCTTGTGCATCGTTAGGCTACCCGACGGATTTACGGTGCCGGCGACTTTTACCCGCGTCACGCGAAACGGTTGCGATCGCCCGCTTATCTCGGAGACGGCTATCGCGCCACTGTGCCCGCTGATAAATTGCCCGATCGTATGCCAATTTATAATTTCATCTGAAATTTATGAAGTCGATCGAATTCGGTAAACGTTCTACGCGTCGCTGCTGATATGAACACCTGTTGCAATATGTATTCAAATGACGTCTACGAACTTTCGCGGTAGAACAGTGTACTTGTGAAGAAACCTTGAAGAAACTCGCTTCAGTTAGGGGAAACTTCTCCCGACTGCTGCAAGAAAATAGCTGTCCCGATACTTCGTATCATTTCGCCAATTTCAGCCAAATCATTTTTACGCTGTTTTCTAATTCCACCAAAAGCAACGAAGATTGTCTTTTTTTACTTCAACTAAGGAAACCTGCTCATTCTGACGAGGCGCGAGCAGAGTAGCGATAATCCGTCTCGAAGCATCTGAAAAAATCGAACGTCCGAACGGACAGACGGTTCGTATCCCACGAAGGGGGCAAAGTTCACGGAAGTATCGCCGAACGACTTCTGTTTGGGAAGCGATTAATCAATCATGCCGCACCGCGATCGAACGCGGTAACGCTCTCCCGCATCGTATCTCTTTTTTCTCGCTGTTCCTACAGCGTCCGTTGATATCCATCAAGAATTCGTCTCCCACCGAATTGTCCGTTTTCAATTATTAATCCGCGACGCACCAGCGGCGCAAAAATCCCGTAATATGGCGATCGAACGCGTTCCCGGGTCGGCCTGAGAATGTGTTTCGCGCGCGTTCACACCACGGCAAGGCGGTTTCTCGCTGTCCGTGCGTCGAGCTCGATAATTTAGCAACGGCCAGGCGATTCGAGTCGATTAGGCGTGAACGAGGACATCCAAAGTTAACGAGGGACCGGATCCTGGGCGACGAGGGTGCAAAGGTGGGCGGTCGCTTTCAAAAGAGAACTTCCCGCCAGCGGAGAAAATAAAGGCGAGCGACGGAGAGCGCGGAGAAGAAGCGTCGACTTCGTGGGAAACTTCGTCTTCCTTTCAGTGACGCGGCTCGATGAAAACCGAAAGCTTCCGCTCGATATGACGCCACCCCTTGCGACCCGGTTCTTCGTGCGAATACTTGAAAAAGTGAGCTGCTCCACGCGGCCTAATTAAATATCGTCGAATAGCCATCGGCGCAACGAAGCGGCTTTATTTTCTCTTGGATCTGCGAGAAGCAGTTCTTCCTACGATGACGACGCGTTCGATCCGGCGAGAAATCGAAGAGGACGGCACGGTTTTCACGAGAATCGAAAAGCTTTCGCTCACTGTACGCGGACTGGACCCGAAGATCCCCAGCTAAAGGAGACTACGAAATTAATTTTTCCATTAAAATGTAAAAATCGAATGGACCAATGGAATTGGCTCGCCTTGCAAAATCGCGCTGCGATGGTTTGCTATTAATTTTTGCTTGGCAGTTGCTTCGCGATAGCCGAGAATCGATGGAGAGCTTCGAAGGGGTCCGGCTTACAGTGGACCGTCCAATCAGCGAGGAATGAACGGAAAAGAAACGATAATTCGCACGCACCGTTCCCGGCCGGATTGATTATCCATTGTTTGCCGCGAATCGCGCTATAATTTCATTCCTCGCGATTGCCCCTGCAGCGCCGGACCGTCCGCTGTATTGATCAGACTCCGAGATCCAGCCTGGCAGTTCAATAACGGAGCCTTAATGTGCCACCGTCGAGATATTACGAGTCAAACTCCTTCCGTCGGACGCGGCAGCTCGTAATGGAACGGCGATTGTGCGCTCGACGGAGAGCAATTAAAATATATGAACTTGCCGGGGAAAGTTCGTGGTGTAAACAATGGAGAGTTGAAATGAAAACTGTCGCGGACCTAATGAAATTCTCTGTCCCGATCTTCCGTGACTGATCAAAGAAGAATATCGCGCGATTTTGTGGAATGTCGTGAAGATAAAATATATCCGAGTATAATATTGACAAAAATTATGAAAAAGAATAAATTGTAGGCTCCGAGGATTGTATTCTTTATATTAGGAGAATTTGAAGTCCCTGACATTTCGTAGCTCGCCGAGGAACTCTACTTCCCACATTACCAGACATTAACAATTGTCGGAAAACGAGATTGTACGTACATACGAGGAAAATAGAGCGGGGAGAAGATAATGTAGATTCTTCAGAAGCGGTGAGAAATGAATTCCGTCTGGCACATTCCTTGCTGAAGCTATCACGAGCGAGTCCAACGACAGCGGTAAAACTCGAGGAATACCAAGATAGATCTCGCTGGCACGATGGATAACATCTTCGCGAATGAAGGGGTTGCCATTTGAATTCTAAAGGAGTTCCCGGAGAGTCCTTCTCCTCGCGTGGATGCTGCCGGCAATAAATCACCTGGCAGTAGAAAGATTTCATAATCTTCGGCTGAATTAAGAAATGTACCGAGAATGCTTGGGATCGATACCGAGGACTTGTCCCATCGTACGGGATTAGCTTTAATTTCAATTGGAATATCGTCTCGCCACATGTAATTAGATTTGAATATAAAGAAATTATTCACTTTAACGATAGCGGAAGGTACACTAGAGGTTTAAAGAGCAGAAAAAGATCTGTCGTAAATTACCGATGGACCCACCGTGGTGTGAACGCGGTTTAGGACGTCAACGAGTGCAATGAGTATGCGAGTCTAGTGACAGCAATGAGTTTAGCGTCCTCCGCTTATCATGAAAACCGCGTTGAATTGTCGATTCTGAACCCTATCAACGAACCGCGCGCCATCAATTAGCTTATTCGGGCACGATCAATCGAGGCCTCGGTACACGCTTCCGAGACACGCCTTTCCGTCTCGAGGGCAGCTGCATCCTGACGGGAAGCTCGGCCCGGTGACCCTTCGATTTCCATTCCGCCAAACCGAACCGCCGTGACACGTGAATCCCATTACGAAACCAAATAATCGAATATTAATGAAATTTTAATTAAGCAAATTGCATGGACACTCGGCTGCGAGGAACGTAGATAAATATCCAACAAACTTTCCGTGGGCTGGCTTGCGCGACACGACGTCCAAAGCGGCGCCTGATGGACAGCAGCTGTCCTCGATCGATTATCACGCGCGTTAACCGATACATCGTGACCGGCGTGTACCGAACGGCGGACAAAGCGAATCGGTCGGCCAACATACCCTGCGCCTCCTTGTACTGCACGATGTAGTTGGTTATGGGAGAGCCGGCGTGCGCTGGATCCTGCTCGCTGGACGGCGACGACCAGGCCAACAGCAACGACCTGCTGCCTTGTTCGGCCACGTGTAAATTCCGTGGAAAATTCGGTGGCTCCTGGACAAGCAGGTTTATAGTGGCCATGGCGTGGCCGTAAGCGTTCGTCGCCACGCACATGTAGTCCCCGCGGTCTATGTGGCTCGCCTGGGTGATACGCAGCTCCGAAATCACGCGGCCGGACACCTTTTGGTTGTCTATCGTGTACCTGCGGTGAACATAGAGTCGATCGCACAACGGTATTCGCAAAATAGGCGGTTAGCAAAGATTCGCGAAGGATTTCCAGTTCGTGCCGAGATCGTAACGCGGAAAAGCCGGGGGATTTAATGAATACTTAGGGAATGCTATACAGCCGGGAATTGCTGATGAACGTCGGGCTCGCGGTAGCTGGGAGCAATTTCACGTGAACGAAAGTTACCGGCGACGCAACAAGAGACGAGCCGAATAATTCCGTAATGAAGGAACGCAGAGAGCCGGGTGGTGCTGTTAGGAAAATGTTTCGCGGAAACTCCCAAACTATGATGCTCAGTCACACACGCTTCGCGGAGTGGAACTGACGGAGCACATGGGTTGAATCTCCTGCGAACGTCTACTGGCTTTGCGGTTTTTAAACACTACGTTGAACATTTCCGATCGAAACGATTGTATAACAGCTTTCAGTTGAATTAGAAAAGTACTCCTCTTTGAACGGGAATGCGTGACACGTTAATCAGCCTGTCTCCGTCGGCCAGCATCGTAATCAAGCCGTTGTCCTGTCCATCGATGGGAGATCGAACTGTCACCCCCATCGATCGTCGCTGGAAACGTGTACAGATGGGGAAGGGTTTGATTAATTTCGATACAAACCTAACATCGTAGTTGGGATCGACTCTGCTGTCACGCGCACGCCAGCTGAGATCAAGAGGAGCATCTCCTTCAGCCTCGCAGCGAAGGGTCGCGCTCTCTCCTCGTCGCACCGACTCCTGCAGCGTTTTCACCGATACCTGGGGCCCCGCTGTTTCAACATACCGGCGATTAATTTCCCTTTGTTAACCGTTCCGCCAAGGGAACGCCAAAGACATACGCGACGTTTCACGGCTGACAAGAAAAATCACACTCCCCCATCGAATTATTTGCATATTATACTATCAGAAAACTAAGAATTTCATTTAAGCGATTAGATGAATAAGTCCAATTGGCGCGCGTCCAACGTCGTTCCCGCTGAAAGGGGTGTTTTCACGGAAAAGCAGACCGTAACACGGCGCAGCGTGTTCGCGAAGCGTTTTCACTCTATGCAATAGGAATGGCGCGGGCTGCCGGTTGGCGAAATTCGGCCACGAAACGAAGAATTCCAGGGAGCGGAGCCGCCGGGGTCGTGGCCGGAATCCCAACTTCGCGAACTGACACAGATCCAAAGCCCGCGCCGTAGCTCGGTGTTGCGTGAATATTTTACCGTGAACCGTTAGTCGAATGAGCTTGCTGAGGCCGGGCCCGATGCCGTTGCTCGCCTGGCACAGATAGAAGCCGGCATGATCTCTGGATACCCGTGGAATCACCAAAGACCCGTTCCCAGCAACCCCTGCACCCTCTGTGCCGCTGTATCCCAGCTCTCTGTAGTCGCCCGGTGTGTCGCCTGAGTGTTGCCAAGGGACAAGCCATTACTCCTCTAAAGTGAGTCTCGCTATGCTAATTCTACCTCTATGCACTGCTTACTATTACCGTGTCCCTCGCGATAAACGGAGACGAGCCGGTCGCGCGAATGTCCGCGGAACGGGTTGGAGCTTTTGACAAGGGTTTAAATCAAATGAAATGCACGTAGTCGTGCAGTATGGAAGTAGGAAGGAAAAATGCTGAAGGCGGAGTAATCGTTTTACGGAGGATGCAATTGTTTTTATTGTTTTTATTAAGCCTGAGACTGTTCACGGTATACCATTCAACTGCTCTATATAGGTACCGGCAATATGAGGCTCTCCGAAGCTCAACGGTGCATTCGGGTTGAACTGCATGATTTATGGCGCTGTTCCACTGCATCGACAGTCCAGTAGTACCAGAAGTTACGGGATTACGTAATTGTCTTCCAGTTAATGATAGGGTCTTAGTGCGTACAGCAATGGGAGCAATTAATATCCTCCATCCGTTGCATTCAATAATTCTGATAATTCTTCGTCGTTCTCACAAACAGATCACAAAACTTTCAGCTTTGAATTATTAACAGAACGCATATAAATCTTTCCGTCGTGAAAAGGAGATATTCGAAAAAAGACTGATATCCCTTCGCGTGCGGCGCAATCTCCGATTTGCCGAATCGAAAGCCGTGCACCAGAAGGAATCGCTCGAAGCTCGCGAGATATGCGTTTATGACGTTACAGAATTTCCAGCCGAGTATCAGAATAAGAATTTGCAGTGTCGTCGCGTTCCGTTACCACGACGGTACGGAGCGTTACCGTGACGGCGGATCAGCATCATCCGATACGAGTTCTTTCCGATACAATAAACACCGGGAAACGGGTGAACGTCCAAAGGAAGCTCGATGTTGCGCGATAATGCTGCCGAACGGTGCTTCGCGAATGGGCGGTTTCCGGTTTCTTGCAAAGATAAACGATGTCAACTAGCAAACTTTCGATCCTTCTGAAATTCTTTAACACTCCATCCTTTTTATCTGGAACTAACATGCGTTCTTTGCATAGCGAATCGATTCGACTTGCGCGATATTGAAACGGTCCGTGGGAAAGCGAACGTAGCTGAAACTAGATGGATCGCGATCGACGGAAAGGCGGAGGAATTCCATTGGCGCGATGCAATAGCCGCGAGTAGCAAATCGGCGAAACTAATTGTACCACCGCTTCGTCGAACAGAGGGCTCATTTCGGATTGAATGAGATCGCTGAAAACTGGCCGATCAGCGAAATTTCTGATGGATCTGTTCGTCGAAAGCTCCGTGTTAAATACACAGCCGGCAGTGATTGTAACTTGATGAAAACGGGGTTCGATAAGACCTGTGGCAACCTGTCGAAAGTCAGCCCCAATTTATTGAAGTCTTCTTACAGAAGGTAGAAAGGAGAAATATCTGGAATTTCATTTTGCTCCGTCGTAAGCTTTCTGGCGACTGCTTAATTACTTTTCAAGTGACAAAGGGATGTTTCGAATCGCAGCATCTTTAATCAGTGTCGATGGTTATAAAGTGAAGTTTAATTAATATAATTTGAAATATAGAATATTTAAATTCCGATTTAAATTTTCTCCTATAAAGCTTCTATTCCCTTTTCTTTTTGTCTTCTTAGCTCGTACACCAGTTTTACATTACGAGGTGCGTTCGTTTATATTCTTCAATGGATAAGGAAATAATAATCGTAAAATTAATAGAGACAATTCTATAAACTTACTCTAATCCAATTTAAATTTATCGTCATATTTCGCAGAATCCTTACGCGAGGCAAGAGAATTTTCGTGTCCATCTACCACTACCGAAAAGGATCCACGATTCGAAAGGAGAGCCTGCGGATCCTGCCAATTAAACGAATCTCCGCAGAAGGGTCCTCTCTGAATTCACGATACATCCCAAGCTTCTGAATGAAATCCTTCCCCAGGAACTTGCGTCCCAATTGCTCGAGTAAGAGTCTACTAATAAGGATCCACGCGGACGTATCGGGCGAGCAATACATTTACATGCGCAGGTACGACGTACTCGAGCTGCCCGTAAAAAGGAGGGCGGCATCAAAGTGGAAGCATCGAATGTCCGCTTATTAAGCGGTATCAAGCTCTGCGACAGGGAATAAAAATTGAACTGAGAAATTGCCAGACATTTCTTCCAGCTGTTCAAAGCGCGATTCATACGTTATGCATTCCTTTACGTCGGGAAAATCCTCTGCAGTGGAACAGTCTGCCGTAAGTCAGCCGGTGACGGTAGTAAAGTACGCGACAGAGGTGAAAGGACGTAAGAACTTTTGATATACAGGGAAGCACGGATCAATTTTTATACGGGGGAATCTGTCGAGCGACTGGCGAATGTGCAACGCAAACAATTCGTAACGCACTAGTAAATCGCAAAGCATAAAAAGATTAATTTAATTCTGTACGCTACTGGAAAAAAAAGATCTCTGTTAACATCTTCTTCAATATTTAACTTTGCTTCTAGTCCTAATATTTTGCAAGCAAACGAAGCCAATTCTGGAGAGCAAAGGATCGCAAAAATCTACTGCAGGGAAATTGAAATCGCCTCAAAATTGCACAGCGATGTCCGACGTAAATCGCTGTTCGTGGTTCGCGCGGTGAAACGCAAGGTCAGTTTGACAGGACTCGGAGCGGAATCTACGGGCATACGGTCATAGTGGGACCTCGGGTTTGAAGGACTCGTGACTTACCGATCGATTGCTTCCAAGTCACCGTCGGAATGGGGAATCCTTCAGCCTGACAGGCAATGGAGACGCCGTGACCTACAACGGCGTTCTGGTCGATAGGTTCCACCGTCCATCGCGGCGGCACTAAAAATACGAGCCGATTAACTGAAAATCTCTCGGAACGCCGGTTCTTTCCAGGACCAGCGTGTCTGGTCGTGGCCCGATCTCTCGACCGATCCTCGTCGATCGACACGACGTCCCTTCCTCCCGCGGCGGCGCGATTCGTCGTGTCAATTACTGTGCCCCCCTGGACTTCTGCTCGAGGGCTTATCGTCTTACCTGGATCTCAGTCCAGGCCAACATGCTCTCTTTCGATCGACCAGATGGTGGGGCCGTTTCTCTTATTTGGCACGCGACGGACGTAAGTCTCTTCGGACGATTTAGGAAGCGAAAGGCAGAGCGCTGTTACCGTGGCGCTTCCACTTGCAGAATTGAAAACAAGGGATGGATTTGGTACGCATGCGGAAGATCTAATTGCAAGGGAGCTAATTGAATTGTAAAAGGTAGGAAATAGATATATTAATGTAATTACCAAATATTAATGGCGGTTACTGTTCTTCCATCTAAATCGGTTTTAAACAGCTCTGCCGTTCTAGGAACCTCGAATCGAAATTACCTTGAATCGCCTCAATTTTCAAACTGAACATTGAATCGTTCAGTGTAGAACGCGCGGCACGAGAATCGATCGCTCTTCGGCATACGAACGCGGAAAAATGATTCTTTACTCCGCTAATTAGCCGTTGTCCTCGTTGAACGCTGGCAGATGAAGCGTATAGCGCGGCGTTCAAACGACGAGACGTTCGTTGACGAGGATCGTCGATCAGGGCGGTGCAATGTTCTATCGACTACTTCGTTCTTGTGTGTGTCGCGTGTTGCTGTTCGTACTCGCGTGTACCTCGTGTCGTCGAATGCATGCATTTCCAACGGGTTTCGATGTTTGTTGCATACTTACGCATTCGTAAGAGTGTGCGAACAACAACGTGTGTGTCAACAAAACTGCTGGCGAACAATGTGTTCGAACTACTTGAATTGACGATGTCGTATTTAAAGGGGCGAGATGTTTACGCATTCGTTGTCTCGATCGGAGGAACTAATAATTATCGGGAGAGATTTCGAGCAATAAACGAACGACGTAACAGAAACGTTACCAAACCAAATAGAGGGCTGAAAAGAAAAATCGTGCGGTTGTAATTTTTAAATGAAAACGTGCTGCTTCGATGGAACGCAATATTTGTAACGGGGAGAATGAAAAGTTTGCCGTGTGCGCGAGCAATAAAATGGAAAACATATGTCCCTCCGGCAAAAGAAATAGAACTCGTTGATCAATGTCTTTGGGGTAAGAAAGAAGGAAACATGCGTTCGAAAAATTTTATCGGTTGGGGAAAGTATCAACGGCGAAGGTAAATCGTTTCATGCAAGATTGTAGCTTTTATTTTTGAAAAATATAAAAACACGGCAGGCACCATGCTAAGTAAAAAGGAGAGAAATATATGTAATAATGATAATTGTAGAACAACGTACGAACAACGCAAACGGTACTTATCACAGAAATGTATGTTACTCGTTAATCAGTAAACACGCATGAAAACTTCGAGGCACACAGTAAATGATATATATATATAAACGTCGCTCTCAACATTCTTCCCATCGTCATTCCAAGTTGCTTGGTATGTATATAATAGAGATACAATATATAAAGGTAGGCGAAAAATCGTACGAGAAAACCAGTATCGAATCAGTAAACGTTAACTACGCGAACGGCATGCTCTTACATCTGTCACAGACATTTTGTTGCATTACACGAGCACATTGTAATTAATACCTCTTGTTATACGAAATCGCTACCAAAATGGTAAAACGAGAACAAATCGAATGATACTCTAACTAACGAATACGCGTGAGATACGGGAAAGAAAAACATACGAGATTGGCAACAGAAAAAGAAAAATGATTGGTTCGCAATGAAAAAACGATCGAACAACGAAACGTGTTCTAATTCTAATCTGTAACCAGCACGCTCAACTTTCGAAATCTACGATCGAACTTTTAACAAATGCTGATGATCTGATGGAGGATGTAATACGAATATAATAGTAACAATGAAACAACGAGAAAAGAAAGTAATTGTAATGAAGAACATTAGTTCTCGTTTCTTTTCTTTTTTTGTTTAGAAATTTTCTTCCTTTACTTTTTTTGTTTACTTCATTCCTCATCTTTATGACGCCTTACCGGCTCGTCGACGAGTTAACTCGGCTTTGCTCCAGCCGTCGGCTGAAACGCGCTCTTCCGGTATAATTACACGAACGAAAGAAATTGTACGTGTTTCCGAATTGGCGATTAACCGATGCACGTCGATTAGCATGCATTGAAAAAAAAACAAAGGAAAGGGACAGAGAATGATAAAGGTGAAACGTACGACGTAAGCCTGCCTCCCTAGAAAAATATTCGTTCGTTTCATGTGCTGCGTTTGGAAAATCCTCTGAACTTATTATGTGCTTTCACCTATCGGGTCGTGTCTTATAATATACATTAGTTTGTTCTTTTAGAGAGACCTTTTCACGCACGAGTGTTGTCGCCACGAAAAGGATTGGAGTACCTGTGTCGCGTCAGTGTTAAATGGCACAGAACTGCAAAATCGGATTTCTCTGTTCATGAAGGGAAAAATCCTCGATGGGGAATTCGATCGAACACCTCAGCTCGACGTCGACTAAATTCCACCCGAAAGCGAATCTACACGAACCACCATAAGGATCTCCCGGCATTCGCGAGAATTGTCGTCCATGGACCCTCTACCCGAATTTAGATACCCGGTGTCGAATCTTCTGGAGACACGGATAACTGGAATTGTTGCCATCGCTTGGTTCGCCTAATGAATGTCCTCGTTGATGCGGTTGTTTCAATCGATTGATCGCTTTATTTTTATTTGCCCCGTGTCTTCTGTAACAACTGTATCGACAAACATCGTAGCAGAGATGTTGGTTGCCAGTTTTTTGGTTTTCTTTCTTGCTTGTTGAAAATAGTCGATGACGAAACATATGCTTTGCTTCGCTAAGAAACGCTCAAACTGCAATGCTGAACCTGTTGCGGAAGGACAAACGAGGATGGAGTAAGATAGCGGTCGTTGATGAACGCCTAGCCCGGCGGACTCAAAAGCGCATTTACTATCGTTCGCCGGTGCAGGCAAACATTAGCGAAATCTCGTCGTACACCGCGCTATTTTCCTGGGGACACGTTTCCGCAAACAGCCCCAGGGAAATTCGTTTCGTATTGCGACCGCGTATTGTCAGTCGAAACGCGAAACTTTGAATCGAAATTACTCTACGCGACTAAGGAAGGAGAACGACACTTAATTACTTGTGGGTACGAGAAAAATGACTCACTTCTGAAGACCTTTCTGTTCAACCTAGACATTCGAAAGAATCAACCAGTTAATTAAGGAAGATGCTTCACATTTGCCCTTGCGAAAGCGAGAAAGGGAGAAACACAATTTATTTGGAAATTTTGCCATTTAGTATTATTCAGTATTAATATTGCTTTTAGTATCTCTCCCTTTTTTATTTTCCTTTCTGGTGCTTTATCTTCTTTTACATTTTGGTCAATTGTACTAGCACAAAGTAACTTATCGCTGAACTTAGGCAACAAGCATTGCAGCTTTGAATTACTCGCGGATCCTCAATGTTCGCGATGCACAGAAGTCGTTTGCATGCAGCTGAATGCGCTTTCCTCTGCACTGACTTCCGAACGACAGGCATGAGCGTCATTTTATACACATTACGACACGTGTATCCGATAACGAAGCTAACGCCCACGTTTATCTGAACATGCCGCCGTTTCCGTTTTAGCTTAGTGGTATGTGTTATACAGTAAATCTATGTTATTATATAACAATAACATATTATTTATATGACTTGTAATTGGAATTATTATTTAATTATCGTAAGATATATAGGTAATGATTTTATAGGAATAGTTTATACATAATAGCGTTTAAGTTGAAATATCATCACTGTTGTAATTTGTACATTATGAGAATACTTCAATAAATTTACAGTAAAGGAAATTCAACTGCTTCAATTTTCTTTAATGCCTGGCCACTCCTTAAAGAACCTACTCCGCTTCCTTAGAGAAACTTGTAAAAGTTTGCCTACTTAAGAAAGCCATGCTAAGCCTTATCTTGACCCATGCTACTTTAGTTATGCCTGATTCCGATCATTTTACTTGTACTTATGACTGACATATACTACTTGAATTATACATGACAATATTATGGCCATACATTTTGGCGATTTCGATCACAAGGGATTCCGTACAATGAAGTTCTGAGAAATTCTTGGGAATGACGTCACATTCCAGGAATCGGTGAAATGAAAGATCTCCTCGCATATCATATTCTCCTGATACAAATTGGCGATTTCGGGCATCTGAGATTCCGTAAAAGCAAGTTCTGGGAAATTCTTGGAAATGACGTCACATTCCAAGAATTGGTGAAATGAAAGACCTCCTCGGATATCATGTTCTCCTGATACAAATTGGCGATTTCGAACACTTGGGGTTCCCTAAAAGCATGTTCTGTGAAATTCTTGGAAATTACGTCACAGTCCAGAATTGGTGGAATGAAAGACCTCCTCGCATATCATGTTCTCCTAATACAATTTAGCAGTTTCGGACACAAGGATTTCTTAAAAATCATGATTTTGTATCAGGAGAACATAATATGCGAGGAGGTCTTTCATCTCACCGATTCCTGGAATGTGACGTCATTTCCAAGAATTTCCCAGAACATGAATTTATTGAATGCCTCGTGCCAAAAATCGCCGATTTGTATTAGGAGAACATGATCTGCGAGGAGGTCTTTCATTTCACAGATTCCTGGAATGTGACGTCACTTCCAAGAATTTCCCAGATCTTGATTGTACGGAATCCCTCGTGCTCGAAATCGTCAATTTGTATCAGGAGAACATAATATGCAAAGAGGTCTTTGAATTCATCATTTCCACGAATTTTCGAAAACTTGATTGTACAGAGTCCCTTGTGCTCGAAATCGCCAAAATGTATATGCCCATAATATTGTCATCTATAATAGGTGGTATTTCGTTTCACCAGTTCCTGGAACTGTGACGTCATTTCCAGGAATTTCTCAGACTTAAAGTCAGACGGGATTAGGACATCTTTTTGCAAGGTTCGCGCTTCGGAATTTTGCAGTTACAGTTCCTCGTTACCTCTTGATTAAGTAATTGGAGTAGGATTCCTAAGGAGCGGACAGGTGTTAAAAAACTAATGCTTTAAATTTATTTTGTTGGAGATTTATTCAATAACTGTGATATGTACAAATTACAGAAGTAGTGATATAACTTAAATGACATTATTTATAAGCTATGCTCACAAATTAATTTACAATTAAAAAGCTATAGTTTACACGGAGTCCAATATAAGATCTACATAATAAGGTAAGACATTTACACAATAAAATAGTCGCGAATAACTTCGAACAATTTTCACGTTTGTGCTTCGAAATTGAAATATTTATAACCATCGATAGTTGTCCAACACTATTTCAGCTGCTGTTCCAGTGAATGTCCATGCGATGTTCACATCCGTATCGCGACGCCAGATAAACTGCGGCAACACGCTGCACAAGCAGCTACCATTTCTTATGATACAGCTGGAAACAAATGTGGAAAGTCAGGTGTTTCTTATCGTCCTCGCAGGAAGTCGGCTCTGCAGATTTCGCGCTGCAATGGCTATTGTTGCTCTTATCGTCTCGCAGGTTCCGCTGATCGGTGAACTATCGAACATCCTATTTTCCACTCGATTGCCCTTTGTTTCGACCAGCCACATCCCAGGGGCCCGTTAAATTCTCCTGACGCGAGAACTTTTGGTCGCGAACGAGTTCCGCGATCACTACCGGCACGCCGCTGCGTCTTGAACGATTTCGATTAAGCCGCGAACCATTCCACGTTAAACTTTCCGTTCTTACGAGTCTCCAAACGGCAATGGATTGCCTCCGTAGATACACTCCGTAAGTGTACCGTACGTATCATATTCGTGCATCTGTCATATGATGTTCCAAGTTAAAGCTGTAGTCTGTGTTTTATCTGTAATCAATTATTCTACCAAAATAGCCGAACGTAAAAATCTTTGCCCAGCATCGATTCTTCTGTGCCGCTAAGTTTATCGTACGGTAACCGTTTAATTTACGATTCTTCGTTTTACGAGACAACCAGTCGCGGCGAGGTACTGCTCCGAGCTGCCTCAATGGTCCCTAACCGAACCCGTCAATAGCAGCATTCGGGGCAGTCTTAGAGGTCTGAGATTTAGTAGCTCATTTAACACTCCGCCCCGTCTATCGATCAATGAAACTCAGGCACGCGAAGTGGACGCGTGGAAATATTTTGGACAATCGTCGAACGAGGTCCGGCGATTCGCGTTTTCAGCCGTCGAGTTTATTTCGCGACTACCGATCCGCGATTCGTGGCATTGTTCCAGCGGCGCATCGTATTTTCGACGTCGGAGAGAAACTGTGGAAATAGTTCGTTAGCGGGGTGCAACGCGGGGTGCCGGTGTTATTCCAGGCCTTGTAGAAGGAGCAGTGGGACCGGTGTCCGAAAAAACCGATAGCAAATCACGACGAACGCGCGTACGTTTCACGGCCGCATTAATTCACTGGCTATAACGCAGCTAACGCGAATTTACGCTAGTTTTTACGCGCGGCCAGCTAACCTACACCGGTTGGCTTTTATTGTTAGTGAATATGAATGGCGGCAAGCATTTCCGCCGCGTGACACACTTTTAATACCCTTGACATTACGCGTACTCCGAAACAGTGCAACTCGTCTCCCAGAAGGGTTCTTTCTCCTATTCACATTTCTAAATCTTTCGGGCGGAACTCATTTCTGCACCATTAATGCGCCGTGTATAAATATTCAATAGTGTATTAGCCTCTTTGCCAACGAGGTCGCCGACGAAACGGCAGCCTTCTTGTCGGAGCTTCAGCAATCGGGCCCCCATTCAAACGGAGGCAGAAAGTGATTTAGATTCGATCGCGACCAAGGGACGAGTGTTGGCGACTTTCAAAATCGTCGAACGGCCCGGGAACTTCTTGAGAAGTCGCATTACCCCGCCACCCAGGAAACTCGAAACTAATTTGCTTGCGCCGTATCCCCGTTCCGGCTGCCGGCAAACTTCCGGTCCCCGGGAAACCAGGCTTGGAATGCTGTTCCGAGGCATGGATGCGATGGAAACGCGAGACGTCGTTGGGGGAAAACGAACAGGGGCCACGGAGAAGGTGTTCCCGTTAAAGAAAAGAAGCTCGAAATGCCAAGGTTCGGTGGATGCACCTCGGGAAAGCCCTATGAAAAAGATATTTCGGAGAAATGTAATTGCGAACCGGCTGTACTTGGAAAAACGAGAGCCATCTGCCTGGCAAAATCCAGTTATTTACTTCTCCCGGCAAATATTCCTGACGCAGTTTAGAGCGTAGAAGCGTTATCCTTCTTAAACAGAGCTGTTTCCGTTGTCATACGCTACAACACGGCGGCTTGGAAGAGCTTCCGGTAACGTAATGCCGCATATTCTTTAATATTCCGCCTGTGCGCGAATTTGTTGGGAAAATACGAGACTTGGTCGGTGTGCAAACGCGCAGCACACCAAATAACTAGCCCGAAGGCTTGCAGGGAAAATTGAAACGCCGCTTGGAAATGTAGACTCTATTTGACGAAGAAATTTTTCGTAAGATTTACGTTACCGTTATGCTGTATATTCTTCTCCGTTTTATGTACACTATGCCGAATAGTACCTTACGAACTTTCTGAGGACGTTTAAGCAAATAGAAGAATCTTGTCCGACTTAATGCACTTCCGTGGAACGACAGCACGTTCGCGTAACAAAGAAGTGGATAGCACAAAAAATTCTCGAAGAAGAGACCGCGCTGAGACGAGGAGAAGGAAGCGCCATCGAGGATATCGGAAACGCGAAAATCGAACTCGTTTTAAAGATATCGTGGTACTCCAATCCTTCGCCACGGTTTCTGTGCCATAAAATGTATATACACGCGTGTACATATGTATATATATATACCATCTATAATATGATAATGGATGCACGTGTATATACACAGATAGAAATAGAGACAGGTGTGTCTGGCTGGCACACGGTTTATGTACACAGGTTTTTAATTGCTACCGTATGTCGATTTTTGTTGTTGCTCGTTTGGGACACCAACCAGCAACGGAGAGGCTGGTCGAGTACTCGGCCAGGCCAGCGACGTTGCTGATCTGACACGTGTAGTTCCCGCTGTGCTTAGCGCTGACGTTATTTATCGTCAGGATGCTGGAAAACGGCGGATAGTCGCTTATCTGTATGTTGTTGCCTGTCTGGACGACGGTCGCGGTGGATCCGCCCGAGGACGACGCCGACGCACCGTCACCCGGCCTGACCTGAATCGGTCTGTCGTCCATCAACCACGTGATGTTGAACGGCTGGTCACCCTGGCTCGTGGTACACATTAGCTGTGTCCGCATCCCCTCCGTCACACCGTTCTCGAAATAAAACGGCGAGATCCGCGGTGGAACTATAAACGTGACGTGCGATAATAGTATGTACCTGCGTGCCGGTTATAACCGTTTCTCTCCTATACGCGTACGTCGACCAGAGATCGCGCGCTCTCGTCTTCCTTTGCCTTTCTTTCTTTAATACGGTTTATCATGTTTTCGGTTCGTTTTCTCAGGGATTGTGTGCGTGGATGGAAGGTAAAGGGGAGATACTGCCGCGAACGCTTTCCAAGGAAACGAACAGTATCGTTGACCGAAGAGACTTCATTTCGTTGTTTGTTAAACGACTAGGAGGACACGCGATAGACGGTATTTCCGTCGATCCGCGGTAAGATAAAACGGTGCGCGGAATAATTACACGGGAATGGAGAAACTTCCGCGGAGCTAGATATAAGCGGGCCAGATGAAGCGGAATTAATAGCGCGGCGGGGCAGCGCGTCGAAAACAACGGAGGGTTAATAAATCTCCTTCCCGAATGTGTGAAATTAACATTGAAACACAACCGGCGGATACGCGAACCGTTTAATCCGTTCCCGGCGAGCAAACGCGGGTGCAATGAACGTTCGTCTCCGGTGGCAACGACAATCCAAAATGAAAAAAAGAACCTCCGCAAAATCACCTCGTAGCTTTCCCATAAAGATCTACCATCTGGTCGCAATTTAAAAAGTAAAGCCTCCACCTAATATTTTTTTTACTGCTCGAAGTCTCTTCGCGGAACGTTTTCAGGAAGTCGCGAGATATGAATTTTTCTATTTCGTTGTTGGATCGAATTCGTACGATTCCCAGTGCCGATACTGCGGCGTTCGGTCGGCGTACGACAGAATAGGGGTCTACACTACTGCGCCGAGGCGAATTCCGACTTGGTCAGTTTCCAGAGGCACGGGACTTGAAATAATTTCGGGTACTCCCGTACGTGTTCTCCACTACGTGACCACCCGTGAAAAGCCGGAGCCCGTGAAAAATTGCAGCCCGGTCATAAATATTCGCCCGTGGCCGCGCGCACGTAGCTCGTGGCCTGGAAAATGAACATTTATGAGCCGGAGTAACCGCTAATGTCGGCCGATGCGTCTTTACGAGGCCGTTTGCCGGCCAACTCGAGGAGCAATGTGTATCCTGGCCGATGATGGAACACGGCACCTCCTAGTAGCCTTTACTGAACGACGGTTTTTTTTTTATGGAGGATTCGTTGAACCTTGGATTCTCCATGTTCGTTTCCTTGATGCGTTCGTTTCTTTACGCGGCGGACGCAGCGAGTCGGCTCGAGGAGTATCTTAGGGGCGAGAGAATGTTCGTCGACACCTCTTTTCTTTCTTTTCTCATTCGATATGATCAATGATGAGCTACTTACCAGAAGCTACTGTGCGTCGAGCTGATTAATTATCGAGACGAGCTTGAAAAATGAGGTCAGATGACAGAACACGAGGGACCTCTGTAATCTAGTCGCGACACGAATTATTAAGATTCCTCTATTTAAGATAATCGGATTATGAATCGAACGCAGCATGACGTGGGATCCGTTTCACAGAACGTAACGTCATTAGGCGGAGGTCACTCGTATCGATTTCGTCCGGATACGATTCACTACTACGGTCCCAATGTGGTACAAGTCGAATGAGAATGACGGACATGGCAATGATAATGGCAATAGTACACAAATCATAGAGAATATCTCGAGCGAAACATAGCATAGTCTTTATAAAAATATGTACTGCTCTACTATAGATAGACTCGGTCAGACTCGGTCAAAAAACATGATCGATATATATATAATACGATATACAACACAAATAACCAGAGAACAATAAAGGTGTGGATGATTCATTCGAAATATGGGACAAAACAGCACGGTTCCTACTACGTTTGGGTAACGTGTGTGTCGTCGTTAACGAGATCCGACGTGAAAAGAGTATCACAGAGATTGGATGTAGAATATGTATATAGATAACGCATATACTCAATCAAAACATTACACGTGTCACTCGAATATGTTCATAATAAATGTTGAACGATGCAGCGTACACGTGTATGTGTGTATGGTGTGTGCTATATGTGCGGAGATGAAAAAACCAACACGATACAGTAAGTTGTAAGTAGAGAAGCGGTTCTCGCGCTGTGACATCGAGCCCGATCCCGCGGCACGCCGAGCGCAAAATTAAACGAAAAATCCTAATCTGACGCCGGATTCCCGTTTAATTTCGCGGCGGCCAATCCGAAACCGGTCGGGAGACACGAGTTTCTCCGCGAGCATTTCCCGGGGAGAAGACAGGAGGCGGCGGACAGATAGGCTGATGGAACGAGGGAGAGACGATAAAAGAGAGACAAAGTGTACGGTGCGTGTGTGTGTGTGTGTCCGTTTTTGAATGCGTATGCGAGGGAGGGAATAACGAGTGGAAACTCGCCCCCGAAGCAAATTTTCAGCGAGCGCTTCGATGTCACAGATCACAATTGTACGATCTACCAGAACATACTTTCGAGTCGACTGCGATCTCGATTAGTACACACTATAGAGATAAAAAAAAGAACGTTCATAAACGACAGTTGCACGATAGAGATGCTGGCAAGATGACACTGTACATGTACAATATAGATTCACATATTTATACATATAGAGGTATCAAGAGCGTTTCAATTCGTTCGGGATCAAATATTGTTCGAAGCGTGCAATTAGGCGTGCAAAAAAGAGAGTTAGGCGTGCAGGAGAGTCACAGTGGTAAAAAAGACAGAGAGTATCGGAGGTTTCAAAACCGTTAGGGAAGTAAGAGATCGAAAATTCGCGGCACGTCCTCCGCCGGGGACACAATCCCCATCCACTTTAACGTCGAAAAGACGTTCAACGGAATCATCTCGACGTCTCGATTCTCCGCTCTACTACCTTCTAATCTAGATTGAAATCTAATAATCCACGGCGAGACGGAGCGTGACGCGTTTCCCTACGCTCGACGTCCTACCTTTCGAACGTACTCTTATAAAGTAAAATAAAAAAAGAAACATAAGACCAACGTGAAAGCATGGAAGCGAAAGTAGAGACGTGAGCCCTGTCGATCGGACGTGCCGCTTGGCGTGCAGTTTGGACTAGCATCGTACTAGCAGAAACAAGTCGCGTCGAATGACTTCGGACAGCCTCTCAACCATCTTCCGGCGCCGAGATCATCCTCGACGATCGTCAGTGTTGTTACATGGTGCACAAGAAATTCGACTCGCGAACGACGACAGAGGTGGATCGGAAGCTGTCAAGCGAAATCGCCAAGAATCAAAATCGTGTTTAATTGATCTTTCGATTTAATCGGCCGACGCGTACAGTTTGCGTTGATTAAGTCTCTCGCGAGGCTCAAGTGACGTGAACCGAATTAAAGAAGCTCTCTTTGCCGGGGCGCAGCAGAAAATTGATCGAGCCGCGATGCCGCGGTCGCGAGCACCGCTGATTGATCGATCGTGGCCGCGGTGCACCGGTTAGAAGGACCGCGTCCCGTTGTTTCCTTACCGATCAATCAGTCACTTTTCCGGCGCGAGCACACAATCCAGCGGGCTGGAAAATTGCCAGTCTGTCTTTATCATGTTCGATGAGTCGCGAACCGCAGCGGCTCTGTTGCTTCGGATCGATCCGCGAGATTCACGCGTCGCGTCTCGCTCTCTGAACGTTCCTCCTGGATGAGCACGATCAAACGTACGTATCGACTACGAGTAAAACAACGGATGGAAAAAGTTGAACCTTCGTCTGAAAGCTTCTCCGAAACGATTGCTTCTAATCGAATCTAGACCGCGGCACGAACGCATTTGTCGGCGACGTTCCAACGACTCGGCTACACGTTATTGGAAATATTTATCGTACTAATCATAACACCTCGATGACTCGATACGTATGGTTTTTCAGAGGATATTATAAAATAAGTATGTTGCGTGCCATGAATTGAAATAAGTTGATTGGCAATCACATTATTATGAATTCAGTACAGGATTAGATATTTCCAATAACGCGCGAGCTTACGTGCGACAAATCTGAAGGTCTCACGGCGGTAATCGTAGCATGTGCAGAGATATCGAGATCGATGCGAACGGTTAAAGAATGGAGTGAAACGAAATGCGTAGGCGAGCCGCGTCACACCTCTGTCGCCTTCTCGAGCGCGAACGAAAGAAGTATAGCAACGGTGTGCGTTTACCGTTGACGTGAAGGAGTGCAGAATGAGCGACGGTGGCAGCGCCATTGGCCACGCGACAGGTGTACGTGCCATTGTGCGCGGGTGCGATCGTGCTAATGCTCAGGGCGCTGGTAAAAGCGTCATATTGGCGGACGGTAATGGCCTTTCTCGGGGACTGTTCGGCCTGGCCCCTGTCGGCCTTGGGGCCCCGCTTGGGCCCCTTAATCGCGTCTCCAGGACTGGCCGGGGCCTGAACGCGGCTATGGCTGGACGACGTAGCATCCTGCGACGTCCTGATCGTCTCTATCGGGACGTTATCTTTGAGCCACGTGAACGTCAGTGGCAGATCGCCAGTCACGACCACGCACTGTACGCTAGTACGGTCCCCTACGTTTAAATCGCGAGCAAAACTGAAAGGCGTGATTTTAGGTGGCACTGAAAGAACAATACAAAGACAAAGGTGGCATTCCAGTCAAAGCGGTTTCAGAACGCTATGTATAGAGAAATTGCGTTTTCATGAGGGGCGACGGTGGAGGAGCGATCGTGTGCGGTGATCACGGGACAGCGAACATTTCGGCGAGGTGGACAGAAGAGACGGTGATTAGCACGCGCGTTCGATGAACGGATCGTGATCGTTCACCAGCGTTGCGGAATTACATTTACGATAATTATATTTATTAGTACCGAGAGAAAACATCGAGTATTCTACAACGCTGGTAGGGGGAAAAGCCAGCACTTAGGACACTCCCAGCAACCATCGACAACAGGAAACTTGCGGCTACTCCGATACGTCGAACGTACGCGTCTAGCGCTTGATGAAAGCGCGCCAGGGTCAAAGGGCCGCTGATATTGCGTCTGTAATTACAGCGGCGTTAATTAAATCTCCACGTCGGGGCCGCTACTGTTACTGAATTAAGGCCCTAAAAAGATCACTTCGTGGCCGCTTTAAAGTATATTTCCCTTTGGCACGAAACGAGATTTGCCATCATAATTCGATCGTTGCGGACTGTCCTGGTGCTCGTTTGAGGGACACCGTTTGCTGTTGGTGTTGTCTATATGGAAACGGACAGCTTGGAAAATATAGAGGTTCCGTGTTGCGAGCTTCATGTTCGAGCACTTTGTATAAACTTACGCGATCACTGGTATTCATTCATTAAAACCAATTTTTCGTCTAGTAATTCGTTGAATTGAATGAAGTGAACGAGCGCTTATTCCTTATCGAAATTCGATAAACATCGTTCCACCGATTACACGACACGCGTTTAGTCCTCTCGATGAAGGGCTAACTGCCAATCACCTTGCGTCTCTCCAAAAGTCAGCGATCTCTCTCCGAAAGGAAAAATATTTACCGCGAATAAGCTGTCCAATAGAAAAATTATTTATGCTAAATCAGGCAGGTTAATTCACGCGATCAAAGAACAACACGAACGCACTATTACATACTCCACGTCCGCGAACAATTATAATATCCGTATCCCCTCTTTTCTCCTTTTAATATCAAGGAACGGTGGCCGCGATAAGTATATCTCGCGCCGCGAGCTTCATTCCCCCGAGTAGTCGAACGAACAAGCCTTCCCAAGGAATTGCAGTTGAAGTCAGAGAAAAAAAGACTCGCTCGCCGACAATTCATTTACGTCGTCGATTTTCTCGAGACGCCGCTTGGAAGAATAATTTTCTTTCTTACGATTAACTTTGAACAAAAATACAGGGAGTGCGAAGTTTATGCGAGAAATATGCCAGGAGATAGCGAGGAGCATACCTTTTAATTTGCCGTTTGTCCCGTTCCGGTATCTCAATTAGTTTCCGAGATATAAGCGTTTAAAGTTAAGGCATTCAAATATCGCCACGTGACCTACGGTTTTTTCCTAGAATCGGAAGGAATCCGCTGACTCGGCATCTCCTACTGTGTTTACGTCTTTTTCCTAGAATCGGAAAGAATCCGCTGACTCGGCATCTGTTACTGTGTTTACGTTTTTTTCCCTGCATCGGATAGAATCCGCTGACTCGGCGCCTGTTTTTATTTCGACACCTGCGTGGGAAGCTCGGTGAGGTAGGTCAGTGACGCGCGCGAGCGTGGACAGCGATACAAAAAACATTAGAGATTACCCGTTTCTTTGCACGGCGATATCTCAGGAACCGAAAGCCGTATCGAGTTCAACGAAAAACCACTTTAAAGAGGAAGAAAGCGTGCTTCTAATGAGACACGGTCGATTAAAAAATAGTTAATACCTTCGAAGTTACAGCGGTTCAAAGTTCGGGGTAACTGTAACACTGGACAACCAAGTTCTTCTCTGTTTAAATTATAATTGCCATTCCTGATTCCTGTCATCTGACGCACGGAGGTACGAAACTGATTTCAGTACACCAAGCTCGCGTCTACACGTTGCCCGCGGATCGCATAACCGTTGGCGGGAAGAAGCATGGTAATTGATATTTAACTGCCGAACGGCGTGCTGTCAAATTTGTCGTCGATCGATTTTCACTTTTCCTACGTCACGGCGAGTTCGCGTCTGCCCCGTTCCACTCACGCGCGGTATGAAAAATTCGAGAAAAATTCGCCCTCGCCCGAGCGCGAATCGTATCAATGAACCCGTGTCGATCGGACAGTCTTTTTCCCTTCAGCGATTCCTGCACTGGTGTCTGCCCTCCGCGAATATCTCCGCGCACGAGCTCTCGCGATTAGCTCGTAGCCCGCGAGCATACTCGCGCGGCTAAAACGCCGCGACGAGACGCGCGAAATTCTCGTTCCTTCAAGAGCCGATCGATCGTTGCAAGCACTTCGCTTGATTGCTTTCCAGTTCGAGTGTAATTCGCGCGTGCGTTTATAAGCTGCCGCGCTTGTTGCTCCGCACGCGCGGTCCCGTTGTTGCGTTTCCTTTTCAACAGAATTATGAGAATCGTCGGTGGAAATCGTTAAAGGGCCGGCGTTCTCGAACAAATTTTCGACGAGTGCTCGCTCGATGAAGGGCGCAGCGCGTCACGAACACAACGACTGCGAATCGTGTTTAATAGGATATCGATGTTTCGACAACAGCATATTTATGTACAAGCGCGGGCACACGGTCTCGACAGTACATGGGGCGCTTGATTTTTAAGCGGCCACGGGATTGTTGGCCCGCGATGACTGACGGTGTTTCGCACGTGGTATCGCAAAGGTCCGATCGCTTCGATTCATATTGATTAACGCTTTGTTTCTTCGCGAAATATTACATTGACGAAAAATCCTGCTCGACCTTGCCATTGCTCGTTCAGTGGATTCGGTAAAATCTCTTTCTCCCAGCTCGCGTTGTAAGTAAATCGGAGTTCCCGCGATTTGAGCTTCGGTTCGATACACCTCGCGATGCGGACCAAAATGGAAATTTCTCTTCTAATAGCGCTCCGTGTACGACGAGAGCGTGCACTCGCACGCATGGCGCGGCCCCGTACTTTCCTGAAAGTACGCAGGTTCGGCGCGCCACGAATTGTTGTTATGTACAGAAGTACACGTATGGAATATGATATACAGAGCAGTTAGGCGAGCGCGTGCAAGGATAGATGCTTGAGCGATGCAGTGAAGTGCTGTGCTCTTGGTGCGCAAGTTCGTTCGCGGAATGTTGTTCAAACGCACGGATATCCGTAGACGCACATAGATAAGAGACATAGACAGATAGAAATAGAGATAGAGAGAGAGAGAGAGAGAGAGAGAGAGAGAGAGAGAGAGAGAGAGAGATGGACGCATACACGCACACGTACACACCCTAGCGCACATGTATGTATTTACACACGGTGCACCGTAATATCCCTGTACCGTAAGTGGAGTGAGACCATGGAAAATCTTTCGGTCGAGAAACTTTTTCGATCGTGTCCAGGGAGAGCTTGCTTAGGTGTTGCAAACCAGAAGGACGACTGCGTGTCACAGAAACGTCCCGTGGACACACGCACGGTCGGCACGTGTGCGAAATTCCCTTTGATTGTCTCCTGTGCTGCGGCTGAACTAGAGAGCGTCGGTGGCGGGGGAATATAGTGAAAGACGAAACCAACGACTGTTTCGCGAGTGTTAATCGATTTTCGAACGTGGCCGTGGTTGCGCTGGGGCAAACACGAAATTGTCTGAAGAAGGTTAATTGACTTCGGCTCAAAGTGATTTCCTATTTCGGAACCGCTCGGCGCTCAACCGAATTCGGCTTCTCGCTGTTCTTTGACCGTGGAAATAGTTTCAGGGCAGATTCATGAACCGGAGAACCGATTTCTTATTTGCCACCCCGCCCGAGGGGCGGGCTTTTAAGCACTTCCTCAAAGTATACAAAATACGGAGTCATGGTGTAGGTATTCCCGCGCCACCGGCGCATCCGCAAACGGAGGATCCTTTGAAGCAACTTACGCCAAGTCTCTCGAATTTTTTCGAGGCTCCGTCGCACTTTGCCAGCTCCGGAATCAAAGATACACGGGGCGGTCTGCTCGCGAGGCAACGTCGATCAAACTGCGCGAAACTAGTCGAGCGTTTGTTTGGCCGGGATCGAATTCGTCTCTCGCGATCCGCTTTCGTTGAACGATCTCCGGCGCGTCCATCGAGAAAACTTGCAGCGGTGCGGAAAACGTGAACTCGCGCGAAGAATCGTAATCAAATCCAAGAATGAAGAATTCATTTATTTGAAACGCGAACCATTTCTCCGCTTAGCCCGGTAACGCGATAGCGATTAAAATGCGATAATAGCCCGCGATTCGAGCCCGTCGCTCGCGGCGCGCGGCTGTCACGGTGTTTCGAAATTTCGCGTGCACGCGAAACGATAACCGCGGGGAGACCAGGAGCGATGCTGCCTCGCGTTAACTAATCCCCAGCGATGAACAATGGAGTACACAGAATCTGCCTCGCAAACCTAATATAGAAACATTTTGCGTAAAGGTAAATTTGACGGCGCGCATCAAACACGCCGGGATGTTATGCATACACGAATTGTAATTAATATGCGATTGCCGTTGGAATTGGAAAATTATGGAGGAGGTCGACGAGGGGGCGGCGGGACGTATCGAACAAAGGGATGATATAACTTTGCGCGTATGTCAAGTACTGTGATTACGCTCCGATAATCGTTCTTTGATGCCTCGAATGGTCACATACGACGCACACGTTGCGTTAGAGCAATCTCGTGTCCACCAGCATACGAGAAAAATAACGATATTTTCATTTTAGTTTACATACATTAGAGAAATTAATACCAGAACAGCATACGTAGGTCGCGTGTAAAGGGAAACGAGTGGCTTGCGCGTGCCGTGCGTGACCAATAGAGTTCGAACACCATGGTAAATGAGATATTCCCGTCCTGGGAAGCCTGCAAAAGAGACGCGGTATCGAAAAATATTTGCCGTGGGTTAACTCACCTAGGACGCGCACTTCGACCGACCGTTGAGAGGTGAAGTTATGCTTGTTTCTGGCCGTGCACATGTACGTGCCCTGATCGGCGGCTCTTTGCACCGTATCGATGAACAGGCTGCCGTTCGCAACCCTCTGCCTCATGTTCGTGGGCAGCCTCACCCCGTCTGTTGGGTGAAAACGTGACCGGTCAATTGGCTTCGTAATCGGGATCGATCGGAATCGCGGAGGATTATGCGGGATTTAATTTAAATTGCACCGCGTTATTGGGAAAACGGCAGCAGCTGTAGGATAACATTTATTTCTAATCCGGGCATATTTCTAGAAGGATCTATTAATGCTCACCTTTGTCCCAAACGATCGATTCGATGGGATAACCGGCGACCGGGCATTTGATGTGAAACTGTTTCCCAGCGACTGCCGAAACCGTGGACATGGGCCTGACGTATGGCAGACCTGCGATTGACAATCAACCAAACATGTATTTCGCCGGCGGTTAATTCCCCTCTGGCGCGGCACCAAACTTCTGCACGTTTTTATCGAGCGACGCGGAACACGTGATTCACGGTTAAACTTGACAACGTAACGCAGTACGTCGTGTGCGAATGTCCCTTCAAAGCGTTTCTCAAATGTACCCCGGCTGGATATCGATATCTTGCAAGATTCACGGAAGAATGTTGCAGTCCGCATTCTTATATACCTTCGGTATACCATAAATTCGCTGATGAAAAAGAAGCTGCTGGGCGGTTTTTAATTAACAGAAACCATCCCACCGGGATGGTGGTTACTAACAAAGGGTCCCATATTCCCAACGATCGATTTCATCCCGGCGCGAGAGAGAGAGAGAGAGGGGAACGTAATATTCCCCCGTGTTTCCAGTCAATTTCAATCGACGCCGACCGGCGATTCTTCTCCTTAACAGTCTCACCTTCTCGCGCGCTCTTCCTCTCTCTCCTCTTCTAACCCGTGCGGAGTACTCACCGTAGATGTTGAGCCTCGCCGAGTGCCTGGCCTCGCCGGCACGGCTGCTCGCGATACACTCGTACTCGCCGCCGTCCTCGGACTTCACCGACGAGATGTTCACGTGCGATATCACGTCCCCGTAGACGGTCACGTACTGGCCAATCAGCAGCCTGTCGTTCTGCGGAAGCGGAAATCCATCCAGGAGCCAGGAAATTTGCGGCGTCGGATCGCCCGCCGCGCTGCATTTCAGGGAGACCGACGGACCGGTCTGCATTGTCTGCTCGATAAACCTGTAGACCAGCTGCGGCGCGATCTCTGTTAACAGACGATGTCCTCGGATTACAGATATCTCGAGAAGCATCGAAATACCGGGGCACGTCATCAGCTTTCCCTTCGACCGTCCCATCTTTTCCCTCCCCGCTTCTCTGTCGCCCCTTCGAGCGCAATCCGTCTGAACGACCGATTCATCCCTCCCGATCGACCCGGTACTCTTCTTGGCTAATTACCACCTACGTCTGCCCCGCCGCTATTACGACACCCGCTAATATCCGGCTATTTACGCAACGAGGTGCGCCCCGTGCCCGATCTGCAATCTCCCACCGCGTTTGGCGCTTAACGTTCGACCGTTCTCCCTGGATTTGATGCAGCAGAGAAATGGGAGGGAAAAACGCAGCCCCTTGCGTGTACGGAGACCAGGCAAAATGGAAAATTTCAGATCCAGCTTCGAGCGGTCCACGACCACCAACAGATTTTCGACTCGGACGCTCTGAAAATCTGGGTCAGCCCCTACTTTCCGTTAACGTTTTATCGTACCGTGGAAAAACAGAACTGTATTTAGAATAATTCTGATCGCGATCCGATTTGCGAAATGTTTATTCCTTCATCGCGAAGGGATTCTTCTAAAGGGTAGAACTGGTTGCAAGGATTTTTAACAAATTCGCCACCTTCGTTCCTCCGCGGATCCGCGCGTCCCTTTTCATTAAGTGGCCCCTTTAATATGCAAGAGGATTCTGCAGTAAATAATTGGCCGACAGATTAATAGAGTCCAGGGATTAAGAGCGGCGTGTGACTTAACGAAGAAACATTGAAAATAACCACGGCGCGGCGTGTTCACAGGCATGCGTTCCAGTTCCTGGAGGAGGGCTTTAAATGAACGTGCCGCCCCGCGTAACGAGCCTCGCCGGTAATGAATTCATGAACTTCATAAGCACGAGCACGTCGGCTATGAAATAACAGCCGAGTTCCCAACAACTTTTCCTATGCATGCCGTGATTCTTGGGGCTCGCGACACGTTCGCAACCACGATGCTTTTCCGACGTTCTGCGGGCGCCGCGTTATACCAGGTGCCACGACCCCCCTCGAGAACCACCGGTCGGCAATTTTTCTTCTTTTCCTTGTTAGCACTTTTTCTTTTACATTTTCAGACGTTCTTCGTCTGCCCGGCGTCGAGACTCCTTACATTCGGTGCTCTTACGAATTTTTCTTTTTACATTCATGCATACATATGTTTTAATTTGTAACGGGTAGATCCTAACGCGTGCTACGGCGCGAAATCAAATCGCGGCCGATAGAGGGTTGCGACCGCGATCGCGATTGTCGCTACTGAGAAGGGTCGCGAATGTATACAAATAAGCGAAATCGGCATGGGAAATCGCTTCCGACCGAACTGCCGGTGACGCAAAGCTTCTATACTGAAGCACGCAGAGGCAAAGTAGCGACGTAGCCCGATCGTCTGGATCGACCATTTTTGGTACACCTTTTCCTCCTCCCTCTCCTTTTGGCTGCTTAGACCGCGGGTTGCCGGTACGGTCTGAGAGGAACAGCCCTCGGTGCCCCGCTCAGGACGGGTTACCGGTCTCCTGAGTGCTGGGATACACCACCTTCCCAGGCCTCCGTCAGTGCGGGTTGCCGGGACACTGACGGGATACCAAGGCCTTCCCTTCTCCGCCGCGGTGGGTTGCCGGAACCACAGTCGCGGGCTAACTCCACCGTTCCGCCGCTATCAGTCGCACCGGTGACATGCCCCATACCGTTGAACGACCGCGCCGTGCCGCTGCCGAGTCGCACTGGCGATACCGCGCCGCGCACCGCCGATGTAAATAAACCGCGGACCGCCTAGATGTAAGACCGATTAGCCTGTAAGCCTAGTTTATAAGCCGACCGTCGATCCCGTCGAGGAATATCGCCGATTCGGCCGAGGAATAACCGCCCGCGTTTCCTATTAAGCAAGCCGTAGGATTAAGACGCGTAGAAGATAAGCATATCATTAAGTCGTGTAATCGTCTAGTAAATAAAGATAATTATAAACAGATACCCAGCCGACTCGTGATTACACACCCAACCTCATTCAGTCCGAATCGAACCACCAAATTAATCGGATAATCGCTGCATCATAATATTCAATCGACGAAATCTCTGCCATATCCATTTGCGTGGAGATCGAATGGAGAATTATTTGCAGAGGACGATTATTATATTTCAGCCAAGCGCACCGGGGAACTTGCTAACGAAAGTTTAGAATCATGTTGGCGCCGAGCATATAATAATTATATAATTAAAAGAACGCCGGACCAAGGCAGCTATTAGTAAATTAACAATTACGTCTGTCCAATTAGTCCGCCTCGTTATATCGCCTTCGCAGCCTGTTAGGAACTTTGCGTCCCGACATCCTTCAGTGCGCCGGAGTAATCTTTAAAAAAACCTCCTTCTAGACTCCTTGTTTACAGAGACGATTGGAGAAAGTGTATCGCCAACACAAATATGTGCCTTAGACTCGTTTATTTATTATAAAATTAAATTCAGGCGCAATTTATTCCTCAGCTTCCATCTGAAGAGCGGCCCTTCAAAATGTGTCGCTGTTCAAAGCGCGATTCTCGCTGAAGAACTTAACCGAACCGCCTCGGCGTCGAACGAGGTTGATGTTAATGAAACGTTAACAGGTTAAGCCTCTTGTTTATCGTTCGCCGGGAAAGGAAACGAGGATCGTCGTGTAAATAACAGCGGAGGCTGTCGCCAAATATAATCAGTACTCGTGGGAGCGTCTCCTCGCCGCCGCTTGCAATTTAAATTAAAAGTCCGCGGAGGTCGTCGAGCCCAGCCCCCGGAAGCTTCGTTTCTCATCAGCTAAGGAGAATTTTTCGTCTGCGACTCTACACCGCACCTTTCACCGCAACGTAGCCCGTCTTCTCCTCCCCCCCCCCCCCCTGTTACACAGTGGATGCGAATCTTTGATTGCTTCGTTCGTTTAATTGCGTGTCAGCTCGTAACGGACTCGCGACCCGATTGCACCCGGTTTACGGTGCACGTCGATTTTTTCCACGCTTCACCGATACACCTGACGTAAATAGAACGCCGAAAAAATACTCGTGCACGTATGTGGAATTTTAATTTAACCGGCGTACGATGAAATTCATATGGTTTCCACTTGAGCCGGGAAATATTCTCCTCCAGAATTTTCTGTTGCGTACATCGAAAGCGAGACGGTCGGGGGAAACTACTTTTGAAAGGGGTAGTAGCTTCCGGTGGAGAAGAATTGCAGGTTTAGGAGTGTATCGAGATAAATGACGCAGAAATGATTGGGGAAACTGAATGCTACTTGGAATTCATAGAGTATCAATATGGTTGACCTGGTATGTAAGCGGGACTAAAATATGTATATGTAAAACAGAAGTCGTATGAAATAAAGAATTCGCTGAATAAATTTTACAAGGAACGTGAAACTTCGCATGCACCTTTTCGAGCCACAGTTTGGCCAATACTCTGTTTCATTTATCATATATTACAAAAGTAGACAGTCGATTTGCATCGTGAAATGAGCTGTGCACATTCTGATGGTCGAATTTTCCTATAAATCCGTGCATCGTGCTTGACGCAGCGACGACGTCCGCTTCTGGAAAACGCGACTACTTGCGGTAACTACCAGCACACGCTGCACCCGTTCCTCCTACGGGTCCCCCCCGTTTCCCTTGCTCTCGTTCTCTCGCGTGGCTGACGCGCCTCTCTCCCTGACGCATCTATGACGCATAATAAATAGTCGTGCGGCTAGGGCTGCAGGCTGCAGCGAGATCGTGCTCGACCGGCATGCAAAGCATCGGCAAAACCGCAGGAATCTCGTTAGCGTATGCAAATCCTTGCTGCTGGCACTGACTATCCCATCATGATGCGGCCAATCCCCACCTAATGTACACTGTATGCTCTGCGACTTAGAAATCTCACGCCAGAAGAGAATTTTTAACGACAATGGCTAATGGGAAGTTGACAATTAACCCTTTCCACTGCGAAAATCGATACGCTCTCCTGTCGAACGATCGTCTATCGGAAAAGCGGTTTTAATTAGTTCTGGAATTTCGTTTTGGTAACTCGTGAGGATCCATAAGCTTTAGAATTCAATAAATTTAGAATTTAATAAATTACTATCATTATTATGCTGCAGTTTTGATTTCGGAAGGTTGCGTCTCACACGAAATCCGTAGACAAATTCATTAGGTTCGATAATGCCCAATAATTGTTCTCGTTTCTCAAAATAATGGAAGTTTACAGTAACTTAACTTACTATTCCTTTTCCGTGGCGAATTTCGTGATAAGGTATCGCGGTCGCGATGCAATTGCGGGTAAAGCGTTCGAGAGTTGAATTCATTACCATTGTTTGCCGCCGTTCTTGCTTCCACCCCATCTCGCTTAACGCAATCGACTCTCCTTCGGTTCTTCTATTACCGCTGCCGGATATTTTCGGCGGGTATCGTGAAAGAGGAAATTGTTTCATCAGTGATATTCGACCGAGTCGAATCCTTGAATGGGGGAGGATAAATAGAGTAAATGGTGCTCGAGGGCTGGCGTCATTGTACCCGTTCGCTCGCGATCAACCGAATGGAAACCGCCGTTCGTTCATTCGGGGTTAGAAAACTTCATGTTTGCACGACCGACAATCCATCGGGGCCATCCAAATGCCGGAGAAAATTTTGGAAACGTGCATACCGATCTTCTGAAAGCGAACGTAAAAGGAATAAGGTATCGCACGGAAGGGGTGCGACTGATTTATTAATATTTCATTAATACGAAAATGTGAAAATCTCCAGGTCTTTACCAGAAAACACAAAAGGGAACGCTGCTCGCTGGCGCGTTTATTTCCACGTCGGCCGATTGGCAAATAAAAAAGCCATGGAGCGTTGAATCGACTTGATTGTGTTCCCGGGGAAAATTTGCGTATCGCGCGGTTCGCGATGGGGCATTAATACGACGCACCACCATAGCGGCTCGCGAATACCGGATAGCAAACGAGGCAATTTTCCTGCGAAAATACCGTGTACATAGCACGATGCGTCGCGACATTTGTGATCGAAACGCGTTACGAGAGGCGGCGAACTTTCGAACGGTGAACAATAACGTTGACCCGCGAACGAAACGACGTTTTCTCTCAATCAGAAGGGACGTCTACCGAAGGCCAATCTACCTTGGTAAACGTGTTTTAATGAAAATCTTCTGGAGCGTCGGGAGAGCGACACCGATGCTCGAGTTAATGGAAAAAGCACCGCGGCCGGTCAAAATGTGACGGCAACTGATACGCGGAAGCGAACGGGACGCGGGAAAAAAAAACGAACAAAACACCCCCGTTCGTTTCCCGTTTTCCTGTTTTACATCGAAATAACGTTCCATCGCGCCAGAGAGCGAGCGGATGGAGGATCTGGGAAACGGCGGCGATGCAGCGTGGAGGCGAGCGGTCGATTGTAATCGTTTGACACACTTTATTGTCGGCCGTTGCTGATAGTAGGAGAAGAAAGCGTTTTGTAGGACAGTTGTCAAACGTCCATTTCACCAGAGACTTGTGAGTCTTTGTATAGTCGGGCGTCGGTGAAATGTGGAACGTGTGTCGCATTTTGTAATTGAAAAAAAAGATGTTAGTTCTAAATACGAATAGAAATCATTTTAGGAATAGTCGCGTTACCGTGAATCGGACTGCAGATACGTGACATTAGGTTACCGTGATTAAAAGCGTTCGGATCGAAGCGGACGCGATTAACGGGCGGCAAACAGCGATTTCCGTGGCCCGGCACGATCGTGGCCATTTGCGCTCAAAAATGGCACGTACGCTTTTTCCCAGAGGGAGGCTGCGCGGCTCCGTGATGGAAAACGCGTTACGATGGAGTGGCGCGCAAACTTAGAATGCATCGCACGGGGAATAGTTCCGCGGCATTAACCACCGGCAACCTATCACCCAGCGAAAACCATTCGTTCAACAAACAAGCTCGCCCCTGCGTCGCCACCCTAACACGGCGGTGCCAACCCTTCCCGTTTCGTCCTCCTTCCTTCCCGGGTCCGCCTTCTAAACACCTCGCACCGAGGAGGGGACGGATTAAAAGAGGGTGGAAAGGAGAACGTTCCCAGGCCCGAGAGCTTTTCAATCTCTACCGGTGGATCCAATCGCGATCCGATGGTCAGGACGTGGTACAAATTCGCCCGCGAGAATTTAACAAGCGACCAAGTTCCCTCGGCTCCAGACGGTGTTGCGTAGCCCCCTGGAGTAATTGGAAGCCGCGGCTGCTAGACGGTGCGATGTCATTAGACGAGACGCGGCGGTGTCTTAAACGTTTCGTTTCGTGGAACGTTCGTTAAGCTGTTTCTATCCAACGAGGAAGGGAAAGGGGCGAAATAGGTACGGCGCGGCGGGGCAGTGTGAAACCGTTTAAACGGTATAACGGGTGTTACGCTGCTGCGGGAACGATGGTAGTCCGAAGCCTTTTCACGCAGCGAGGAGAAAAGGATGATTATGAAGTAATTGTCCGTTCAAACGACGCCCGGCGACGATTTAATAAAACGGTTCCAACCGCTTAGCGGGTTATCGTTTAGGGAAAATGTGTTGCGCATCGGTCAGGCTATTTTTCCATCTTCCGTTTACTTCCCCATCGCGGCGCTACAGCAGAGGTAAAACAAAGACTCACCGCCCAGCCGTAATTCCGCAACTCCTTGAGCCATTTCGTACTCGTTTCTCACGAAGCACTGGTACATGCCGCGATCCTCCCGCGCAACCGATATCACGGAGATACGCTCCCTGGAAACCGCCCTTATGCGAGCGCCCGTTCTCAATGGCTGGCCGTCCTTCAGCCAGTAGAGCGCGGCCTGCGGGAATCCACTCGCGCTGCACGTCTGAAAAAGCAGTCCGAGGAAAGAGAACCGATGAGAGCGCGTTGGCCGTCGTCGTACGGATGCCCGCGAATCCCGCGCCTCGCTTTCTTCTCTCCTTCGAAAACAAGATTGCCCCGTTCGGGAGAAGACGCGATACGAAGCACGGGATGCGCCATCGCGGCTGCAAAGTGGCTTCCGCCTTTTCACGGTACACCCTCCGCCCTCGTAAAAATCGGATTACTCGGGAACCCGTGGATCGTCGACAAATGGCTCGGACGCCAGCGAAGAATTTACCGGTGGATGAGCCTTCCTCGCGGAGATTGCTATCCGCTTGCTTTACGCTTCGAATCTTTGTTTTCTGAGCCGTGATAGCGCAAGCAGGGTTTACGTCGATTGTATTACGCTATGGACACGTTAATCGATACGCGTATTTTTCGCAGGATTTAATTGAATTTAAAAAGGCGAACGTGGAAGCGAAGAGACAGATTTGTAGTAACGGAAGTCGCATATGCACGTCGCTCATTTAGAATAGATCTAGTCCCGGTTGTGTGCGATTACTAGGACCAAAAGGGATGCATAAATCGCGGTCGGGGCATTAAAATCGTTAATTACCAAATGGGCGGCTTTTCCAAGATCGACGGTCTGAATCGACGGCTGCACATGCACGCTCAATGGCGCGGACACCGTTAGTCTCACTTCCATGGATTCACTGCCTTCGGAATTACTGGCGGTGCACATGTACGAGCCAGCGTCGTTCTCCTGCACGCTGTGGATGATCAACGAACCGTCTCGAATCACGTAGTGTCCCGACGAGTCCTCGATCGGCTCCTCCCTTTGATTTCTATTGTAATACCACCTATAACAGAACGAGGGAAGAAAACATGTATTTTCGACGGATCATCAAGACGTTAGTGTCGAGAGATGCGAAAGTGGGGCAGCAAGTGTGTATCTCGCCGCATATCATAAAGTAATGGTGTTCCGATGCCAGGGAACAATCGGAAATTCAATTTTAGATCCCGCCGACGACTCGGCCGCTGGACCAACGTAAATTCCCGAAACGCTTCCTTGGTTGCTACTTTGCTGTCACACCGGGTAATAGCATGGATTTGAAACATGATCTTCTATGTGTAGACTTGATCGAAAAACCATCAAGCCATTTAACAAGTATATTTTTAGACAGGCTTCCGTAACTGTGTTGAGATATCCTTCTCATTAATGTCGGAAACGAATTGCCATTTATTTTCCTTCTTATCGATAATAAAAATCTGACGCAGTATAGAAATGGTGTACATGGTGTATCTGTAATGTCCTTTCCTATATTTAATCATTATTTCCAAGAGCGTGCCCCACATTTAACCACAAGCCCGATTCGGTCGAATTCCGCAATCGCGCAAGGAAGGCATTGCGCTTTCTCCATCCTGCTCAACGAGAATTCTATAGACTTCGAAAGAGTGGGAAACAACAAGCGTCGAATGGCAGAAGACTCGCCCCTAGTCGCGTGTTTGCCGGTGAATGGAACATACTACTGTCAACCCAAGCGTACGGTCCCTCCACTGGCTGTGCTCGATGAATCGTACACCCGTAGTAGAGCCGCATGCCCGCAGTGAAGCAACCAGCCAACGAGCCAGCCACCTCACCGCGATACACCGTTACATTGCGTTCGATCGTTGCTCAAGATCCGACGGGATTGCGGGGCAAAAATGGTAGCGCGGACCAAAAGCGCCCTGCCATCGGACAGAGGGGGCGATATTAATGTTTCGCTATCCGACCGAGCCTTTCCATTTCAACGGCGTATCTCTCTAGTGCACTCGCCGACCGCAAAATAACAACTGTTTCATCGGGAAAGACTGAATGCACACGGCACAGCACGGTCATGAATCGTGCTGTACGCTGCCCGTACGCTCTCTTTCCCCGTTTCTCGTCCTTCTCTCTTTTTTTTTCGCGTTCGATGCTTGCCGCGCGTATGCATCGCGCCGGGATGCGCTGGCACGTTTTCAAAACACTCTCGCTCGAACAAGCAGCCGCATAAACTGCGCGCCCCTGCCGCGTGTACATCGGCTACGGACAAAAAATCGTTAATAGCGACGGATCTTTAAATAAAGAACACGAACGGATGGGAATCACCGTTCGCATTGCCAGGGAAACGCGTGGAAGCTTTTGTGAAACGTCACGGGATCGCGGAAGCATGTATTTCGAGCGCCGCGTTTAATGAGATAACTTTGACCTCGTCGAGCAATCGAAGCACCGCAGAGAATCTGGTCCTTTAAAAAAAAAGGAAACGCCAGGTAATTATATCTCGTCGTTGCGATTAATTCGAATGGGCCGGAAAGGATTTTCATTTTTTCAATTGAAAAATAATTTTCGTATCGTTCCTCGAACAAAGCTTCAGGTGGTCGCGCAAGATAGGCTCCGCGCGATTATCCACGCGCGAACCGAGGAAAACATTTGCGTTACATTAAAACGCGCGCTGGCAGAGCATCAATATTTACCGGGCTGTGCTTGAAAAATAAAGTTTTCGTCCCGGCTCCCTATTGATTTTGCCCCCATAAGCGGCGACGATTCTTCCATTTGCCCCGGTGCCCGCGGATAAATATTTTCCTTGGAAAATTCCTTTTGGCCGGTGAACCAGTTACCAACCACCTCTTCCACCCTTCAAGCCGTTCTAAAGGCGTTAGCACGGTTGACTTTTTCCGTTGAACGCAACTTTGTAAAATCGAAGATCCCAGCCTGCGTCCAGGAAGAAGCGTATCGAAAGCTCCCGAAAGATCCCTTAAAGTATAGACCGCGTTCTCTGTACGGAGGCGACGTCTCGAGCGCCAAATATTTTCTGGCCAGCAATCTCGGAGCTAAGGCAGCGTCCCCGAGGAGCGTAATCCCCTAACTTCGTCCAAACATGATGTTTACCCTCTCTCCGTGCTTGCTTCGCGATCTCTGTTTCACCCTCGGCGATTGATCTCGCCCCGTCTCTGTCCATCTGTGTGCAGTTCCGAAAAGCGGCGTCGCAGGCTCTTGGTGGGTTCGCGGAAGCGGGCAGAACGAGGCGGAAGGTGTAGAAGGACGCCGATGAGGTTGAAGAGTCGTAGAGGGCTGATAGTTGAGGGCAGAGAAAGGGGGAAAGAGGGGACACGCTCGTCGACGAGGAGTATACCTATAGATAATCGAATTTACGGAGGGAAATTGGTAAGGGAGGAAAATAGGATAGAGGGAGAGAAGCCAGAGATGGAAGCCGAGCCATGCTCGCAAACCCTCAGACTCTCCTCTCGTCCTCCTATCTCTGTGCCATCCCCTTGCTTATCCTTTGCTCGTGTCGCTCTCCGTTGCTCCGCTACGCCTGTATACCCTTCTCCGTCGGCTCTCAGTCAAGCCGCGGAAGAGGCAGAGAAAGCGGACTGCACGCGAGAGGAGGACGAAAACGACGGCGAGAGGCAGACGGTGAACACACGGGCGCACTCAGTCACGTCGACGCACACGTAAATGCGGCATATTTGATGGGCTGTCAGAAGCAGTCTCTGTAATCAGCGGTCGGTTTGTTTGCGCTCGACATACATACCTGACGTTTGTATATGTACCTTCGAAGCTGCCTTGCTCTGCCATCCTCGATCTACACAGCCGTGCGTGTGCGTTTACCCCCGCGTTAGCTCGCGCATCTACGAGCCGCAATTTTTTACGCGATCGATTAACCACGAATCTGAGGAATCGTCGCTCGGGTTAAATCAAAAGGACGTTTCCGACATCGTTTATCATCGATCGATCGGGCAACCAGCCGGCGCGTTGGCCAACGAAATTAATTACGCTTGTCAAACATTCGCGACAGGAAATTGTTAATAAAGCACATCGAACAATCATCCGCGCTACTCGTCGGTCAAATTTTCATCCCCGCACGACACGTTGCCGCCTGTCGTGCGTTGTGTGCTATATCGTAAACGCAAGTTTACATTAACGATTTTATGGGGCACGCTGTGCGACAGAGGGACACTTTCAACGTGAAGAGAAACTTAATTAATTCTCGGGTTAATGCATTTTCATTCGATACAATTCGATCTAACATTTATTATGAGAGCATTTCTTGCGACGAGTCACTCTTTGATATCACCGTACCGTAAAAGGCGACTCTTTTGTCGTTTAATAACCTTGCGATTGTTGAAGCACAGACATGCTACCACTAGAGCGGTTATTCTCTTCCGGTCACGCTGCACTCCTCTCACTCGTTACCGTTCCAAACGGTTTTACGTAATCGAAGAATAAATGCATTAACATTCTAATACGCAATCTCCTTGCGCTTTGTCCCCGCGCTGGATATCCCCCGCAGCTCTTTCGCCCATCTTCCCTTTGACCCTTCATTTTCATAAGCAGTCGACGAGTTTGACGGGACAACAGAACGAGGGACAGGGATGCTTCTCAGGACTATCGTTTCATGCACTCTTTCTTCCCTATTCCTTGCTCTCCTGATTCTAGCACGCGAGGCCTGCGGCTCGATTCTCATTTCTTGCTCCGCACTATTGGTTTCAGTCGCAACTAAAGTGACCAGTACGAGATTGCGCAAAACGAGCTTGAAATTCACTTTTAATTAATTTTCTTGTAATTCAATGTTTGATGGTACTCAAGTGGGTTGATTTATATAGAAAAATTCCTCTTGTCGAGAACACGTATTCGCCTCATTTCTATTCACACAGCACGGTATTCCGCGCCAATAAACTCTACACTCTACACACATGTATGCTAGTACGCCTTTCTGCCCCGACAATAGCCCCGCGCGTAGAGCAACGCTGTCGGGTTGAAAATTAGCATTAATATAAGAAAAACACGGGAGCACTCGACTAGCGAGCGTGCGTATCTCATCAGCAGCCTCGTACGTGAATCTCGTTTCTCTCATTATTATCGTTCACCTGAACCCTGCGCCCGTCCAAACGGGATCACAAAGTCCCTCCGAAATGCAACGTTTCCAAGTCGCTGAACGAATGGAACCGCTGTACCGTAACGAAACAACGCTTCCGGCTTTCCACCCGTTGCATTACCAAAAAGACCAACCCCGGCCGCGTGTTCCTTGCGAGATGACGTTATTCCTCGTAGCCGGGTCTGTATTTTAAAATAGACAGAAAAAGCGACGGGGTCGTCTCGAGAGAAATTGAAGTTTTTACATTTAAACAACATTGTAAGTAGCATTGTAATTCTTCGTACCTTTGATCGATGCTTCTAAGGATGGTCGTTGATGATCTTAACCGAAAGGGGTAGAAGAATGGGATATTCAATGACGATTCAGCGACATTGTTAAATGTCTTATCATTTTAGAAACATTTTTCTTTATGTTTAAAGTACTACGATCTTACTCGTAGGAGAATTACTCTGCAAGGGAACTCTGTTGCGATGCAAAGGAAATAGCTGCTTATCAATTAATTGCATAACGAAACGTTTAGATAGAAGCTCCAGAAACGGTGAATCGAAATCCGTGTGAAGAGTAGGACGCAGAATAAGCGTACAATAAATACACGATAAATGAAAATTGAAATAACCATTGTAATAATGATCGTCATTATTGTAATTGTTCAATTATCATTAAACGATAAAATATTTAAAGTGTTCAGGCGAGATTGTCGAAGTAGGAACTCGAGCGAGGAAGTTTCGCCAAACAATCAAAATATATTCCACACGCAAGATAGGTCCTCCTCCACCATCGAGCCAATTACCAAACTCGAAGGACGTCAGCTCCACCTCATCCCTTCGACGTTGTATCGAGAGACTGTTTGCCAAGCGAGTGAACCGTACTCGAGGACCGTTCCGCGAAGGTCGACAATTATGAAACAGTACCGATTCGCGGCGAACACTTTTCCTCACACCCCCGTTCCCATATACAATGGGAAGGAGTATGCTTAAATAGGTTGAAACCCGTTCTCCCTGTGCGCTTCTGGGAATAAAATTTCGCACAAAGCTCGAGGAGTCATTCGTTGGAACATTTCGCCTCGGTACCGAAATGACGCACTTCCTTTTTGTCGTTCGCTTTCCCCGGAACTTTGAGATGATACTTTTCTTATCCCGAATGCGGCGACATACTTTCCGCGCCGACTTCGGGAGAGAGAAGGTAAGTTCCTCGTTGGGAGAACGGAGAATTGAACAGGTATCGCGGCAAGGGAACTGCGTTCTTGATAACAAAAAGATCGATAACTCGTTTCTTCAGCGCTTCGTTTAATTAGAAGCAACCGGAGATGCTCGACGTAATACAGGCAATGGAAACGCGGCGCCGGGAAAAGTGCGGAAAACTAAGGGCTCCACGAAGCCGCAATAAAGAAATCCTCTATCTCAGAAACGGGTCGCGGACTTTCGATTCGGGTCGCTGCACACCTTGGAGACGTGACACTACACGGAAATGTCCCTGAATTATGGACGTCTGCTGCGAGACCAGGGTGGGAGAATCGGGGAACTTGTAGAATAGCTGCGCTTGTTCGATTTCGATCACTTTTAAATGTATCCTAGAAATTTTTAGCACCTTCTCTCTCTCGCGAAAATGTCGAGCTCTCTTAGTTCCCGAGATATTCCCACGATAGGAGTATGAGATTCGCGAATATCCGATGACGTTCTTACCTGTTGGACGGGGTGGGATTGCCATACGCGACGCACGGTATCACGACGGTGTCTTTCAGCCGCGCCGACATATAGACCACCTTCTCGCTTATCATCGGCGGCATGGTGCTCTGTATCTCTGCAAGCAAAGAAATTGCGAAAGGATAAGGCACATAAATCATCCGACGACAAAGCGCGACAAGCGATAACACAAAAGAGAGCCGCGCGCGCGAAAGGATCAAGAAGCATTCTCCGCCCCCTCTCGATGAACTCTCTCGGTCGACGGAACGAACGCAGGAAATTTCGGACAATGGCGGAGCAGCCGGAGGTATTTCCGACGAATATTATCGTCTACCACCAAGTACTCCGCTTCTCCACCTTCGCCTCGCTCCGGTCTCTCTAGACGAGTTCGTGCAAGTTTTTCCTCGCGCCGTGCGCGAAATATACTCTGACGGCCAACGAAATTGAAGCGGCGCGGGATCCCTGTGAATGGGGCGAGTTTAATCAAACAGGCGTTGAATTAAAAGGCCGCTTTTCGGTAAATTACGGGATGAAATTCCCTCTAATGGAGGAAGTCTTAAAAACTTGGCGGGTCGTCACGTGTCCAGCGGAGATGAGTCCGAAAGATAGCGCGGGGAAATAACGAATAGCGGGGGCTAGCTATTGGATTACATCGTTCGGAAAATTGATAGTGACAATATCGCTGGAGATTCAACAAAGGAGGGTACCCCGAAGGGAAGGCGGCAGGGGGATGGAGATCCTTCGGGATTCCTCCTTGGCAAAATAAATACACGCACGCGTTGCACACGTACACGCACGGTAGGGTTTAGTTTGCGGGGCAGCAGACATCCTCCATCCCCGTGTTGCTGCTTCGCCTCTTCCCTTAGGACGAGTTCATGTAAGTTTGTTCCATGATATAGGGGAAATGTTTTCCGCGGCGTGTCATAAATAGCCGCCGGCTGAAGAAGGGGCGCGCGGGAACAAAGATTCTCCCGGGTGTAGCGGACAAGGCGAAGCGGAAGAAGAATGAGCAGAAAAGAAGAAGCGCAAGGCTGAGAAAGGAACGGGTATCCAACGGCGCAACGCATCAAACCGACGTTTAATGGGAAATTATGGTCGCAGATAGTACTTAGTTCGTTTCACGAAGGTGGCGTACCGTAAAGGAACAGATAAGCAAGACGTATATGGATACTATCTCGTCGCTGTTCCCTGAGAATTTTAAATCGTTCGCTAAAGCGAACGCCCTTAAGAAAGGTCCGCCGTTTTCCTTCCCGCGGCACGGAACGAAGTATTGGACAGACGCCCCGGGGAAAGTTATTCGAAGGCAATGGAATCGCCACGTTCGTTTCATTCAGATTTCATTAGCAGATATCCTCGCAATTAGCGGTACTCGGTGTAAACCTGCGGGCGGCGCGGCCGCGCCCGCGGTATCGTAACAATGCGGTAATGAATATCGCAACAAAGGGCCGCGGGTGTATTTGGAATGAAAACAACGGTTGGGGTAATTAAAGCGGAACGCTTTTTCATCCCGGAGATCGCGTCGTTTAGTTTCTGCTAACTTTTCTCTCTGCTTTCTGTCTCGCCTCGACCGCTCCTCTAAAAATAAAAAAAATAACTAAACTCGATGTAGCTGTATCTTTCGAATCTCCAATTTTGCACGCATCGATATTCGCACAATGCGTCGAGCGATCGCTTTGCACGATTCATGACCGGGTGATCACGCGAACCACAGCGCGGCACCCGCGCTCAACAGGGCCGTTTAATGCTCCGCGTTGCATTCCGAAGCGAAAGCGTCACACGATCCACCGACTGGAAAGAAGATATACAAGCCTGCCGCGGCTTTTAATCCCCAATGAACCTCAGTGAAACGATGTCCCGGGAGATAGTAACGACGGATGATGCTTTGTCCCGGGCGAATATTATCCGGCGATAATGCATTGTCGCCATCGCTACTACCGGGAACTTTTACGGAAATAGTAATAATAGCGAATGAAGAAAGCAAGGATAGAATTGCATTATATTACGAGTCTGCGATACACGTGAATAATGAAAAACAAAGCATTTCATAAATCCATAGATGTCCGGCTGTTACGGGCGGAACGATACCGAAAAGTTTCCTCGTTACTCGCGGAAACGTCTGTACGTCGAACTTTTCGTTAATCCAGTATGTATTTGAGAAACGACGGAGGGGCTACGATGAACCCTAGAGTATGCAAATGATCGGGCACGCCCTCGAACTTCATCATTAAGTTCATAAGTACGCGCAAGTGTACTTAGCATAAATTTCTATTTCGCCCCGGGCTGGCCTGACTTTATTATACGGTGCGACGTGTAAGTATAGAAGAATCGGTGCGGAAAACGCCGCTGTCCTTTTCCTCCGCGGAATTTCAAACACATTCCTACCGCGTACATACTTACCCCGGGGTTCTTGTTACGCGATTTAATGAAGTGCCTTGTTAATAGACTATCTATATTCCGCTGGCTTCAAGGGGGGGCACGATGATCGTTTAATGTTATGATACACGGAAAATTGAAAGAGAAAAAAGAGGGACTAACGCCGGAACTAAAGCGGCACTCGTGTCATTGGACTTGCTCTTAGAAAAATTACAACTGACCATGGAGTTTCGTTTCCTTTAAGACCTTGAGCAGAATAAACTAAGGCAAGCTGAGGAGGAACAATCAGAACGGACAAGCCCGAGTTGCTGGATGTAAGTTGAACTGGGGAGACGGTTATTGTAAACAAATCTTCTTAACCGGTGCTTGTACTCGTAGCATCGTTTCCGTGTATCGAACAATAATTTGCGAAGCTTCTATTCAAATAACAGAAGTGTACGCGAGACTGCCTGATGCACTCGCGGTGTTTGCCCAGAAATCCTAAGCGATTCCTGTAACGCGAATTTTCGCATACGCAGACCCGCTTCTCGTCGGCAAAATACCAGCGGGTAAACATCAACGAGTTTCGGTTACTGATTACCGTGTAGAACATTCGTTGAGCGCGATGAACACAACCGCCTGCGAGCACCTGTGTACGTTTCACTAAAACAAAATCTCCGCCCGAGTTAACGGCAGAAAATCGCGAACAGCCCTCTGGCTGTCGATTCACTGTTCCCTTTTGAATATCTCTTCATTACCGCGGCAGCTATTAAATACTAATTAAAGTTAAATAATATCGTGAAATTTATTTCCGCTTTACCGCTATTTCGTCTCGCGAATGAAACGCGGAAAAAGGGGGATGCCGAGTTGCGTTCGTCAAGCCGTTTCGCTTCTAATTAGCCTCCGGCACGACCGTTTGCCGTTACATTCAACCACGCCCGGGCATTTTGCTATCCCCTCGCAAGCAATAATCGGCCCGCGGCTGTAATTAACCGGATTAAACTTAAACAATAATTTCGCCACGCTGTCCGACCTCCATTAAAAATGAAACCACCGGTCCCAGGACGGGAATCTCTCCGCTCCGCTTTCCGCGATGACCTTTATCGTGAAACGCAACGCTTCACGCACTCTCGTTCTCTCCGTCGGGGTTACGCTCTGCCAGGCGCACCCGTGGCCCGCGATTAAGTTGGTGGTGTGCTAATGATTCCCGTATCGCCGGCGCGGGATTATTGACAGCCGGGTATAGAAAATGGATGAGCGTTCGAGTATTGAAAAAAAAAAGATAAACGAAGAAAAATCAGCCTTCCGCTGAAAAAAATAAGTAGGGGAAAAACGAAAGGAAAATACGAATATATGTAGGAGAGGAAAGGAGCGATGAATTATGACGTTTCCCACGTAAAAGATCGGCGATGTTGTCGGGGATGAGTGGTAGGGAGGAACGTGCAGAATGTCTTGGGCGTTTTTTTTTTTCTTTATGCACGCATCGTGTATAGGCACGTCTGAGGCTTCCACGTGAATCTGGAGGGTAGGTGTGGCATGTGAAGAGAAGCATCATTAGTTAGCCCGGCTCGAGTGGAGATTTTTCCCCTTTCCTCTCCATCTTCACCACCTTCTGCTTTTACCTCCTTCGTCTTCCCTCCCCTTTCCACGAGCCCCGCTTTTCCGCGGCGGTGGCAGAGCCAGCTAACTCCCCCTAAAGCAGACGTACCGCGGTACGGTTTGTCTCGGTAACGAGTGATGCCAGATCGGCTAAAAGGAAATCGTTGCCCCGGGATCCCTGGCAATTACGCGACTAAGAGGATTTTTCCTTTGATCCGGCGTCGATCATGCGATGGCTCGTTAAACCCTCCGCGGTGATCTCGCAGCGACGCGACAGAGATCGAGCGGGAAAATGCAATGGGAAAATCGAGGAGAGCGAAATGCGTATTTTAAATGTATACACGTAATTTTGATGTGTAGTTCATGGTCAGTGATTTTTTTTTCCTGCGCTGTCCTATTTTACGCGACGGAATAATTACTGTCAAAGGAATCTTTGATTCCATTCGATCACCCTGTTGACTCTAATTGCATCGCGTTCGTTGATGAACCGATACGAACTTTGCTCACCGGCGGAAGTCCTTTTACCGATCTACCCGCGCCGACCACCAACCATTGAGCCATCGATCCACGGGTATCACTGAACGCGTAATGAATCGCATTCGATCGTGCGTGCATAATTGGGGTATAGTCGGATTATTATGGTTCCGTAGCCGTGCTATATTCCGGATGTTTAATCTAGCGAGACACGGTGGCTGCATCGTCGCGTACATCTTAAGAGTATAAACCCAAACCCTTTCAAGATAAAACGATTCAACCGGCAAACCAATATTGCGCCGAATTACTTTATCCGATGAAAACTAAAACGAACTCGGCTTCAAATAATTTCGAGGATATTCGAGAATGCAAATACAACGTACGCATGCACGTACGCGAAAATAATATCCCCCGGGCGGAAATTAATACCGGCGCAGATTTTCACGAGAAATTCAGCAACAATTTCTCTCGCGAGCAAAGAATAAACACAATCGTCGGTACACAATCGGACAGTAACAATACACTTGCTTGCCAGCGTGCTGCCCGTCGACCAGTTCCGCGACACATTTCCATCAATAATAACCGATAGAGAGTAGTACGCTGATTCGCCGTGCGCCGTTAGAACGAAACGTTTAATTGAAACCGTACCGTTCCAGTTCCGGCGAGTCACGGCGAAACGGAATTTGTTTTCCTTCGCGGGCGGGTTGGATCGAGGGAATATCCTGCGGTGGTTATAGTGTCCCGTTCTCCTCCGCTCTGCCATCGTTTTTTATCGAAAAAAATTTAATAACTGCGAAAACCTGCGCAGCGTTTCACCCGGGAGAAAAATGGGGCGGGGGGGAGCAGGAAAATGAGTAAATGGAAATGAACGAACGCAATATTTTGCTTCTCCGGATACTGGAGAACGTAAGCAATGTCTAATAATAATAAAGGAACAACGAGGTCGAAAAATGAGAGACGCAAAGTAAAATAAATTTAATAATAAAACAATAAGTTTTCGTTCGAGCACAAATATACGTATGCCACCTCTCGAATTGCGAATTAAGAAACACTTCTCTGCACCCACGAATCCTTCGAAACACATGAAACGACTCTCCCCTTCCCTGGATACATTTATTAAAACCACCCTCGCTGCGCCCTGAAATCTACCTCGTTCCATACTGAAACTTTATTAGCCGGGTTAACGGACGAGTTGCGGGGGAGAAGCGTGCCCGTGCTTCCACGGGAATATACGGGGAAAAGCGTTGAAAGAAAATGTGTTAACGGGCTGGAAATATTGTTTCCATCTTTTCCCCGTTACTACGGTATTTACGACGCTCTGGCTTCAGCCCCGGTAGACTGGAAAAATATTTTAGACGCGTTACACTCTCAGCAACCTTCGCTGCTTTGATACTCTGTTTGTTACTAAGCTTCGTCAGCAGGATAATCACCGCGCAATTGTTAAATAAAGTGACAGAGCTGCATCTGCTTGAATCGCTTCTCTCCTCGCGTAGAAAACGTTTCTAAATAATCCTTCAAGCGTTTCAAAACTTTAATTACCTCAAGGGAGAGGTCGGTGCAGCATCTTGAAATATTATCAAAGAAAAATTGCTGGTAAATTCCGTCGACCGTCCCCCTTTGGAATGTAATAAATGTAAATGAAAAAAAAACCTAAGACTCTATAGAATTTCTCGTAAGTATAGGAATTAATTACTTTTCTTGGATCGATTAAGTTTGCTCTAACGGCAGCAGGAATTTTCAATCGGACCGCAGATGATCGGGAATCGTGCTGAAAGCCCGTTATCTTATCCACGGACCGGTGCCAAAGCAGATTTTAATTCACTCACCAGTCAATTGAAGCCTGCCGACGTTGCTGCTGACGACTGTTTCCTGCGTGAGCCGATGATGCGTCCTGCATCGATAAGTTCGTTTCGCGTCGTCCCGTGTGATGTTCAGTATCATCAGCTCACCGCTCGACAGCATGTGGTACTTGCCATCTGTGCGCGAACAGAAATCGAATTTCGATCACAATCGACGGACGAAAGTTCTCCACGAGAGTTCGTGTCCTCCGCGCAACATCTAACTCTGGAGTACAAATCTATCGCGAATTACGACAATAAATATTCGATCTTCGAGTTCCATCCAGTCCCCCGTTGGTCGGCTACGCAGAAAACCACGTTCGCCTCGGGTTCGTTCAACTTTGAACTCACGAGCATAGAGCGAAGAAAGTATGGCCCGCTATCGACCGACCTTACTACTAATCGATGAATGTATTAACAAATCCGTCTGGATTATTAGCGGGAGAACATTCGGCGCCGCCGTGCGTAACTTCATCGAACTTCTCTGTAATTAATGAACTTTCACTCGTTAACGGAGTCGCGACGAAAACTTTGCGCGTGCACAATACCCATACTGTGCTCCATGTCCAATAGTAAAACCGTGAGGATACTCTGTCTTCACTTTCGCATTTCAAATTACGGATCGCTTTAATATATCGCGCATAATTAAAACGAGTGAAGGAAATATTCAACGCCGGAATATCATTATTTTACATAGACACGTGCGTCGCGGAACAGAGGAGGATCTGCATAGGACGTAACTTGACCCGTTTCCGATCCACTCAATTATCTCCCGTAGGATCCTCGATTCGAGTCTCGATATTTACCCACGGACAATTCCTCGGGGGGAACGTCAAGCGCGCACACAAGAAATCGCGACCCTCGTTTCTTAATCGAATCGTATTTCGCGAAACCAGAATAAATTTACCGGAGATATCGACGTCATTATTATTACGGCGGGGTGTGCTTCATGGCGTTCGCTCACCTCCCCTCGTGGACGGGTAGATGTTGAAAGACGGCTCCTGCAGCCAAGACGTAATGGTGACGTGGTCGCGGACGAAACTGGGTACGTTGCATCGCATGAGCACGTTGTTACCGAGGAAACCGCCGGGACATTGCACTTCTGGATCGTAACGCTGGTTCACCACTGCAACACAGAAGCAACCAGACGCTCAGAAGCGTGCTTCTAAGGCTCCGACTAGCCAGGGTCGGGTTCGCTGGCCCATTTAAACGTTTCGCCTTGCAAGAGGACGAGAACAATGGTAACTTTTTGTTTCCTTAACGAATTTAAGGCGCTGCGTCTCGAGAAATAAAAAACTCCTGCCGAGAAATGCAATATTTCTGGCTGGTTGTTGGACAATTATGCAAAATATGCTCCGGGATAAATAAGGGGTGATGCTTTTTTTTTGTAGAAAAAGAAATAAGTCGAAATTGTTACATAAGTATAAAGTTTCGTGTCTCTTTTACACTGCACTCTGCAATTGCGATTTACCTGTTTATAAGCAATCAATTTGCGTGCAGCTTTATACGAGGAAATCCTATACTAAAAGTTAATAACCAAATTTGGTTAATAGCAATAGCATTAAATGAAGCACGTTCACCGAGCAAGCGATACATCTCGTTAATGTGTGGGCTTTCAATTAAATGCCGAAAGCATCGCGCGATTTCGCCATTTCATTATGGGACTCGCGGAAAATTCAACCCGAGTCCATATTTCTCTAGGCTCGTAATTTTCCATGTTTTTCCACCCGGAATAGGAGAACGCTTTTTAACGCGTCGCTGAACCGGTGACCTTTGGCGGCGTTTCGGTGACGAAGATTAAATTATTTCGTCGGATCGATACAGTTGTCGCTCTCTGTGCGGTATATATTGTGGAGTACGTACTACCACCACGCTGCTAGGAAGAATGTTGAACTCGGATATGCGCGTTCCTTAAGAAAAACAACGCGAGATTTTATACGGAATTAACGGCTGCGCCATATTAATCGAAATATTGCGTTCGCCACGATATTTGGTTAATATAATTATCAGAACGCAGTGATAAACGATTGAACGGTTCAATTTTATGAGATACGTGTTCGTCGATTATTAAATCGTATTGAAATATTTAGTTCCACTATAAATACAGTTTCATTTCATTTTATTTCTCAAACTACATTCCGTTCTTTGAATTCGCATGCGAACGTAGCCTGCGCGAGATTTAATTGTCCCCGCGTTGCGCGCTAAGAACAGGGGTGGCAAAGGAGAAAAGAAAGGAAGTCGTTGAGTGGCGCAAGGGTGAAAGAGAGCGCGATACCTTGGGATTAAATCCCACGCGCTTTGTGCGACTATGGGTGGAAGATGTTGATACCCGTCGCCGCAAAATCAACCTTCTCGATTCCCAGCCTGGAAGCCGGGTAAGGGAGGACGGTAGTCCAAATGAAGCGAAGCTGAATCCTTAATTAAAGAAATCTCGATGGCGGCGAGACAGCCGTGACCGTCACCTCTAAAGGTTCGCCAAGCGCTCTAAAAAAGCCATAATGAAAATTAAAGGCGGAGGGGAACAAAGTAGATACAACGTATCCGCGGAGTGTTTGCAAAGAAAGAGGCTCGGCGAGACCCGCGATAATTACCTAACACAAACGAGGCCTTTGCCTGTGCACGCCGCACGGTAATGGCAACAAAAAGAAGAGGGATTCCCAAGGAACGTCTGTGTACTATCTCTTCCTGTGATGAAGTTTTTCTAAAAAGCAAAAAGAATAATAATAAAAGTGAAGGTAAGAAACCGTACTTTAATGCTTTCTTTCTGGAAACAGTAAAAACGATTCCTTTTTCAAACCACAATCAACCCCTAAGTCTCTGTCGATAGACCTGCGTGAAACTCGCATGGCACAAACGGTGCTCCTTCCACCGCGTTAATCGACGTAAGAAAAATCTCCGATCCGATATAAATAGACCAGGAGCCCGGGAAGGGAGACGAAGTTTGGAACCCTTAAAAGGGTCGCGATATCTTATCCAAAATCTCGAGGCTGTCCCGATCCGGCCGTGAACTACATAGCATTCCACGTAAGTTGATGGTCTCGACTGAAAGGTTGGGCTGCGAGGGGGCCGAAAGAGGGCGAGACACGGATGCAGAACGAGAAACCGTAGCGAAGAAAGGGACAGAGGAGTTAGACGGGGGGGGGGGGGGGTGGATGGTCGGTGGAGAAGTGGCGGCACAGAAGGAGAGAAGCCGTCGGGGTTGGGTAAAGGAAAATGCGATGGTGTGTAGGAGCCGGCTGCTGCGCAACCCGTTTCGAGAGTCAGCGGAGCGAGGCACTCAGACTCCAGAATGGGGTAAAAACTCGGTGAGTTCGCCTCCGCTTCTCCTCCCTTTCCTCTACGCTTCCAGCACAGGGTTTCCAGGCTCGCTACCACCCCCGCGTGTATCACACGGCTCTCGGTTACGCGGCAACCAAGCCGAGCATAAACTCGGCAGACGTATCGCGGCAGGTAATATTTACAAACCATGAAACCTACGGGAAGACAGGAGCAACCGGCTCCGCCGCCTGCCCCATCCGTTCTAGCTTAACCCAGCATCCGGAGCCATCTGCCAGAGAGAGAGAGACTCCTTGTCTGCCACTAAATAACACCTCCTTGACTCTCGTATTTCCCATGGAGACTGGTCGAGAATCCTGCTTTTTGGATTCTCGGCTCGTATTTGCGTCTTCATTATAAGCCGTGTCATCACGAAGTCGACTAATTAACTGTATCAGTGGACTTTGTTCAACCCCTTGCCAAATGGCATCCAGGAAGTAATTATTACGCTTCTTGGGGCGGTACTCGCACTGAACGGCAATAATCCGATTCAAAATTGGACGTGTAATATGTACGCAAGTTGAAGAAAGTTCACAGTGCTCCCACGTAAAGGGCGGACTAATACAGTAGCCGCGGAGGTTCCCTGGAAACTAATGAACGAGCGGTATTTGCCGAGGTGCAAAAATGTGAGGTGAAGCAAGAACGCAGTAGAGCTTTCCTGTGTCAAGGTTCAGCGCTTGTTCAAGCAGCCCCCCAAAGAGCAACGTTGACGAATTATTAGATTTGCCATGTAACTTAACCCCGGAGCGAGTAATTACTTCCGCGTCACGAATTTCGTTCGCGTAGCAAATAAAGGAACACGGGCAGCTCGGAAGAAATTGCTCTCCTCGCGATTTGTTGCCAGTCAACATACCTAATATACAATAGCGAGAACGGAACCGTTGATAATACAGCATTTCCTATGTTACATGAGCGAAAGCGTATATTGTAATTATGGTAATCGAATTACCAATCAAAGGTAATTTGTTTGTTCAGTCGAGAAACGGAAAACTCGCGTAATGAAGTTTGCCAACAATTTAGCAGAAATATTTACAACGCGACAACTTTGTACAGAAAGGAAATCTTAATGAAGTCAGTCCTCAAAGGGTTAAACGTGAGAAGGGTTTGAACGAATGTTAGACAGAACGAAAGGGCGGCCCGTTGTTTACGCAAAGGCTCGCGACGGTCGTTGCGGTTTCTCATTACGTCACGTCGCAAGCGCTGCAGCTATTGCTCGGCGAAATTAAACTGGAACAACGAAATTTACAGGAAGAATAAGTCCGGTACACAGTGCGCCTTGTAAATGGAAGAAAACAGACGTCTCACTGAGATCTGGGTGGGGCCGAACGTGGCGGCCGGGTTGAAAAGCGCCACGTCGCTACGATGAAAGTAAACAATACGGCGTGCCCATTGTTTTTGCACAAACGTCGTTAAGCTCCCCGGACGCGACGAGCTTCTTCCGCGACGGCATTCTCACTGCGGGGGTGCACCGTTGGAAAGCCGGTATTAAGCGGCGTCCCGACGACGACCGCTACTTCCGGCTTGCTCGAGGTCCAGTTTTTACAGTCGCCGATATTCATTCGCGTTCTTCGTTTCCTGCTTATCCGGAGAATCATCTCGAGTAACCCCCCCGCCGTGAAAAGAAGCTACCGTTGCTTCTCGTGGAACGAGTGTGTACTTTGCGTAGACACTGCAAAAAAAGGCTCGCGATGCTAGCTAGCAGTGGCTCCAAGACAGTTTGGAGAACGCAAGGAAGCACATTTCACTTTATTACCGAAGACGGGCCAGCTCCTCTTACCGGAATGTAATTCCTTCTTTCTGGGATCTTAATTAAGTTCTTTAACCCGTGTTCCGGCAACGGTACTTTAAATAGTTCGTTAAAGGAGAATGGGAATAATAATACGGCAAATTAAAGTTCGCACAAAGGAAAAGTTGGAATGCAGGGATGCACGTTAAGACCGTGAAATGCATGCGACTCTACGGAGAGGCAATTTAAGCAATTTCGTTTCTAGCTCTGTGAAATTCTTAGGTGAATCGAGTTCATTCGAGCATACCATTGACCATCGAGAGAAATATTCGCGTTAGGGACATATGGACTGATTATTGGGAAAGCCATTGCTGTAAAGAATCGAGAATCAAGAGAATTAAAAATTTGTTTCCATGCGAACTAAGAATGCACGATATCAAATAACCCTATCATACCCTCGTTACGATCTGCTCACAAATTATACTGAAGAGTAACCTTAGAGCACCAGCTTCCGTTCTCGACGCTCCCTTATCAGCTTAGCAACCTTCCTGGGAGATTCGCGTATCCCTCGAAGGATACGGAGGCGTCAGTCGAGCGAGGCAAGCGGTTCGATCGTCCCGCATAAAATCCCGAGCGATACGTCCGGCGCTAGAACGAGGGGGCGCGTGTTTTCGAGCAGAAATCGAGATTGCGCACGGCCAGTTAGACGAAGAAGCTTCGCGAGCGGAATTTCGTGTTCCATTGTTGTCGTTCGATTCGCGTTTGCGGCACGGTCAGCAGCCACGTGGGGACGCCTTGCTCTTCGAACGCATACGTAAGCTAACGCCGCTGCGAACGGTTCCCCTAATCGCGTCCGTTTCGCGCCAAGGAGTACAGGGTAACTCCAGGTTGGCAAAGAGACTTTTCTGGCCCGGGGAGAACGGAGTCAGCAAAGTTGATCGACTCGAAAGGCGTCAGGGGAGTGGAAGCGAAAAGGCCGTCGCGATGGGCAGAAGCTGACGCGGCAGAGGTAGTAGGCACGAATCTGTAAAAAGGTACGGGCCACGTTCACGCGGCGATGATTTACGAGCGTATTAGGTCGATAAGATATCTTCCGGTTCGTCGACCCGGAGGAAGTTCTATTTTTGAGGCGCCTCGCGGAGACACCCAGAGCTTCGCTTCATACATACCCACCCCCTTATTCTTCCCCTTCTTTTCATTCCCCGGTCCTGTTCCACGCCATCGTAGATCTTGTCGCGCGGCCCGATTTTCGGGAAGCTGATAAAACAGCCCGAGGAAACAACGCGACCGTGAATATACGCTTGATATATTCTTCCGTGTACTCCTTCGCGTTCTCGTCAACGAGTCCGACTTACATCCCCGATGCACGGATACGACGTTATCCTTGAGAACGAAACACGATAAGACGAAATTTCTATTTCTCAGGCCGCGGTTCTTCGAGGAAAGCTTGAATAATGTCATCGTTCGAGCGAACTCCGTTGCGATGCCATTACGGCGAGGAAAGGGAGAAGAATTCGTCGCGATGAGAAGAAGAAACTTCTTCCCTCTCTGCTCAGTGCCGCCGAATAAGACACGACCGACAAACTATCACCGACGAACCGCATTTCCCTCATCTCCGGCTGCTCGAGACGCGTCAAGCCCGGGTATAGACGACGCCGAGGCGCATCGAAGATAGGGTGAAGCCAAGCAAATCGCGGACCCAACGGGAATAAATATTTCATGGCGGCGAAGACTATCTATCCTAGAATCCGGCCTCATCGAGGGGATGAATTATTCCGTCTAAGGACGAAACTGATGTTGGCCGCGTGTATCCCGAGATGTTTAATGTAAAACAGACCTAGTCGAGATCTCGTTCGAAACGCCGTGAATTTTTTTCCCTCGTTCAACGACCGTCACAAGCTTTTCCTGAACGAGGTCTCGCGGAGATGCAGTTCTCTTAAAGAAAGTCAGGATATATACTAGAAACTGAAGAAAATGATAAATATCTAGCGCATCGACAGTGGCCCCGTGCACGATCAATCAAAGCAACGCATCATTCCATGAAACCGGAACATTCTTTTTCTTCCCGTTTCAAAACGGAATCCGGGGATCGTTAGACAAGGAGGGAAACATGCTTCTAGCTCGCGGGGGGTTGCACAGCGAGGAAGCGAGATAGCGGAGAAAGCGTAGCGGTGTGTATCGGGTAGCAGGGAACATAATGCAGATAACGAGCAAGAAGTTTCGCGTGCCTGCTCTGACAGTGACGTCTCTGCTAACGATGGCACCGACGCTGTTGACGGCGGTACACTTATAAATAGCCCAGTGGACGTCCTGCCGGAAGACCTCCGCCTCGAAGCCAGGGAAGTGGATGGTCCCGTTGCCAAGGACGTGTCTGATTCCGGGGATACTCGTTATACTGCCGCCGTCCGCTGCCAACCAGTCGACGGTGGGCGCCGGATTTCCCCTCACGATGCAGTCGACGCGGCCGCCGTTCACGTTCGTGAATTCCACCCGCGACGGCGGCTCCGACACGAAGCTCGGCCCCTGCATCTCGTACGAGGCGTCGCAGCCTGAAACAGACGGGACAGGTATCGTCATAATGAGAGTCGCGAATTCCCTTTGACAACCCCTCCCCCCCATCCTTCGTTGCAGCCTTTTGTCGTTGGAACGAGAGCTTTCGTTCATTTGCCCGGCTTTTCCAGCGCGTGTTCTTCATTTTTTTTTTGTGAACGAATTAGTGGTATGGTTGACGAGGAAGGCAATTAAGTATGCAGAAAAAGAATGGTTGGCTGCTATTGTGTTTGATACTGGTCCAGAAGTGGGACCTACGGGGGGTCGCCATAGGGGTTGCTATACATGTGGTAATTCATACGTTTTGTTTCAATTATATTTGTTACTTAAATGAAAAAAAAAAGGAAATCTATAAATCTATAACGAGCTGTGCATCAAATTCATTTCTGCGGGCCCAAAAATAATTTGTTCTTACCACTTTCATTGGCAGTTAGAAGGACATTAATCACGACGGCAACGCGTGGATGCCCGTTTGATGAATTTTTTCGCTCGGCCTGGTCGGTTCACAGTAATTTTCGGAAACGGATGAAGGGGCAGCGCGTCGACACGGGGGCGAACGGGGAGGAGGTTGTACTGTATCGTCGACGGGACATGAACGAAGATAATACGGCTGGCCATAAATCACACATTTAACACTGAAATTTCGGCCGTAATAGCTTCCATAAACGGAGAGCATTGCGCCCCCTCTGCGAACCCTGCTAACCATACATCACCCGAGTTATGTTGATTTAAGTAGGAATGCCGGCCCGTCCGCCCCGATGTATTCCGCATTCCGTCCAGCATTGCTCATCCGAGAGCCGGCCCCGACGAAGTATACCGAATACCCGGATGGAACGTGCAACGAATATCGCCCGCCCGCTTCTCCGCGTGTGACACGTCGCGCTTTAGTTAATAATGTCTCACGAACGCTTCCGTTCGCCGAAGCAACACCGAGGAGAGACCTGTGATGTTCTCAAAGGTTACGGGTGAAAAATTGTAATGGTTCTACGAGCGAAAGCTTTCGACACTGAATAAGCGTGAAATTTGAAATAGAACAATTTATTTTTTAAACTTCTAGTATTAGAATGAGAAGCGCGAGCATTAGGAGTAAAATACGAGTGAGACTTGTGAGATTCGTGAAAGGTTATTTTAATGTACGATCGTAAGTAAAGAACATTCCATGCTCCTCGTGGCTTCTACTGCCGTTAAGTCTCCGCGAAAGGTCAGCTCCAATTAGTTCCCCCCGGAGCGTCAGAGAAGACAGAAGTCCAACAGGCGGCAATCATTGTCCCGGGGAAACTTTTGGAATTGCGAAAAACTTTCATGGTACAACGGATTCCCCCAGTTCCGTTCGAATTGCTCCCAAGATTCGTTCAGAAGCGTGCAGTATGCGCTACGTTTTCTAAAGCGATCGTGCTGCATCTGGGTAGGACCTCGGCTTTTATAACGAGGCGGAAATTGCAACATCTTCGAGGAGTATATTGTTCCAAGGTTCGTCCGGGCGTATTCCCCTCCGCGATTCCTCTAACCTTCGTCACTTCCGCTTCCTGGAGTATCCTAGTTCCGGGAATAGCTTACGACCTACATACATCCGCGTAGAATTGGCACAGCAATTTCTCTACGAGGGAAACGAGCAATGCTGGCGTAGCGTATGAACGTAATTCTATATCTTTCATTTCAACAAGCGTAGAGCGCATTATAAAAGTAATTGTCCGTAATGTCAGACGCGCGTCGGTGGCATCAGCACCTTCGAACGCGTTTATAAAGGGAACAATGAAAGCGACCAAAGACTCCGTGCGGCAGATGGTTCTATACAAATGAAAGTTTACGAGAAATTTCCATATTCGCCTATCCTTTATTTTTTATTTTCTAGCAATGCTATCCGAGGCAGGACGCATAATACGGATTAACATGGAGAGAACCGAGTATCATGGTAATTCCATTTTGCCGCCGGTTGGAAAAAAATCGGAAGACCTCGCTGTCCGAAGTGGTATTTTTAATTTCGAATAATGGCGGATAATCGCGTGCTAACGAGCGAAAACACGCTTTCGATCGAATAAAAAAGCGTTTCCTCCACGCCTATTCACCGCTTCAGCTTTTACCAGGATAAAATAGAACAAAAGGAAATATGGTGAAGGGCGAGGCAGAAGAGAAGGGTGGAATAGCAGCGGCGGTGGTTGCGGAAAGAGAGAAAATAACAGGGAAAAAAGTCCGCAGACCTTCGTAACACGCGTCGACGGCATTATTGGCTGGCCAGTGAATAAAACTATATGTCGAACAACAGAGAACGCGAGAAGCCCTTCTGCCGTTTTTCCACCGCGCGCGCTGTCCCATTGAATACGTACGAACCTACCTTCTCCTACGTTCCGAAACGTTTAAAGTAAAGGATCAGCGAGGTCCTTGAGGATCAAACCGTCGTATTCCCATTTATCTCCGTGGCTGGGTCCAATTAACGCCGCGTCCAATCAAAGGGTTCGAATTCGGTGGAGTAGCTGTCGTTTCGAGCCGGGACAGGGTACGTCCCGAAGGGTGGTCGCGTGCACGTGGCCGGTCTGCGAGAAGGAAGCGATATGTGTTCCCCGATATAATGGCTCTCGTTGAGTGTATTTGAAATGCACTGGCTCATCAGAATAACTAAACAATAGACGGCGGCCGGGAGAGGAGGACAAAATGAACGAGGAAGAGGGCGAGCGCGCCGCTTCCTCGTCCCGGTACAACCGGGCCCGCCAGCTACTCGAGAACCTACCCTCTTCGGGTGTACTCGGCGATACGGCTGTAACCAGTGGAGAAAAGGGTCGCGACTGTGTGCGGGCGTGCCCGCGTCCGTGTTACACTCTCGGCCACGCATGTGAATGTTTGCGTGTCCGCCACCCCGAGTTGTACGCGATACGCTGAGTGGCCTAACCTTAGTCAACCCTCGACGTCATCGGGAGAGCTTCTCTGGAATTGTACACTTCTGTTTCTCCGCTGCTTGTTCAAGAGACGAGACAGAACCGTCCGTCGACCATCTGCGTAATGCTTTGCGTCAACATCCCTCGGAAACCTGGAAGCACAACCCCCCTCGAAGCGCCCCAACCTCGACATCCTCCAGCCTGCACACACGCGAGCAACCACTTCTTCGCGATTCTTCTTTAAGCGTGCTCGAATGACCACTCCATTTCCGACCTTTTAGGTCCGACTGCGATTCGCGTTCGCGGCGCGTTATTAATGGCTCGCGATCAAAGTTCCCTGCCACTTTTTCCGGATGCGTTCCCTCTCTCGAGGTAATCTTTTTCTCTTCCCGTTTCTGTCGGGTAAACGCTGAGGATGATACCGGGCAGAGGACGTAATTGATGCTACAAGCGAAGAATTAAAATGCGATCGCACTGGGGAATAAAACGCAAGACCGACGGACGTCGATTAAATATGAATGATCGTCGCACAACGCATTCGTCGGTGATTCTTAGTTTTTTCTTGTATAAAACTGCGATACATGACCCACCGCGTAGGTGAAACGATTTCCCGAAAATTCTCGGTTGTGAATTTTCCACGAGTTCAATCGTATTCGAGCCATGTATCGAGAATATTATACCCTGTTGAATAAGGACTCGTCGAACGAAATTCCTGAATACGACATTACACTCCGGTATATGTAACTGATTCTCGAGTTCCCCCGAATAAACGCGACAGTCCGCATGCGAATCGTGATTCGCGCGCAATTTACAACCGTGCAAGTTTTTATCTGTTGCGCGCAGAGTCGGCGAAAAGCCGTTATAATTTCATGGCTGTCGCTAGACTGGAAAATAGTATCTCGAACCATCGAGTGTGCATACGATGGCGAAAACAGCCGGTCGTCTAGCACCGTGAATGGGGCACTCGAAAAACCGCACACGGCGATGGTATTCATTCGCCGTGCACACTCGGTTATTGTATCGCACGGTATTGTCCCCAGAATGGGTATTGTCTAAAAGTGTCTCCACTCGGCGATAGAAAAACATCTTAAAAAATTCCATCCATTCGTCGAGCGCGGGCTGCTCGTCGAACGGGAACGGTGACTGGCATGCGGGCAACGTCCGCGAAGAAAAGGGGGAATGGAACCGACCCGATTAACTTATTAAAATGCACCGGGGTAAAAAGGGATATCTCTCCTCCGACTAATTGCTGATGCTTGCGTTCCGGCCGCCCGTCCGCTCTGGCGCATGCCGGGCGCTGCGCCGCGCGCGCGGGACACTGGGGGGAAAACGGCGAATGGAGCAGTCCCCATTCCGGAATCCGCGGCTCATCCGGCGGTTTACAATCCTTTTCTTTTCAACCGACCGATGGGAAGCGAGGCGGGGGCTATGTCTCTTCGCGGAGGAAAAACGGGAAGCGACCGACAACGCGGAGAAGAAAGGGTGGCGAAACGAACGAGGGAAAACGGGAGAAAAAGAGCGGGCGAGAGGGCGGCAGGCAGAGTGGAATCGGGCACACGTACGTAGCCCGCAGGCACAAAGGGTAAAAGGCAGAGACGCGAAGGGAAAAACGAGCGCGGAAAACCGGGGGAGAGGGACGGTTAGAAGACAGACAGACGCGAGGCCGCGGCCACCCCTCTGCTCGTCGCGGGGCTGCGCTTGTCCGACAATGCAAACCAACTTTCTCATTTCAATGTATTGTTTCCATTGTTTAGGCGTGCAGGCCGCGAGGGCTGTGTTGCCGGCGCTACCGGCGCAAGGGGGGTGAGAGGATGCAGGGTCTCCCTTCCAGCGCCGATCGTCATCATAAAACTTTTCCTCCTCTCCCTCCGCCGCCGTGTCTTCTCAATATTCGACCACCCCTTCTTGCACCCACCTCCGCGAAGATTACAGACAATCTTGCGGCTCTCTGTTCTCCGTGTTACGCTGCGGCCATCATGGCACAGCCACCAAAGAAACCCTATTGGAGCCACGGGATGCGAAACATTTCCTATATGTATTTTTAACGCGAAAACTTTTCAAGTATCTCGAACACGTTTTTCTTTTCGGCTGGCGCCGCACACTTGACTTGATTCGAGCAACGCTGCTCTATACGCTTGTAGATACCCCGGTCGGGCGGTACGAAATTCTCGTAAACTTCCCTTGCGCACTTTCGTCCGAGCCCCTTTGTCCCATGTTATCAACAATCTCGTTATCCGTCATTCTTTCATCTTCCCTATCTGCACCGTCCTAAGTACAGCTATACACGACTCCATCGAGCAGCTGCAAAGTTCCGAGCAACCTTTTCCCAGGCACCTTGAAAGAACCCTGAAGCTTTGGACACGCATAAAGCGCAAAGACTAACGAAAACAAGCGGGCGAAATTTCTGAGATTAACGCTAAATTTTCCTTTTGCAGCCTGATTGTCTTATTTTTCTTTCTCTCCTCCTTTCTTGAATTGTTGCGTCTCCTCGCGAAGCTTCGCCACCATAATTTAACCACGAACCCTTTTCCCTGCTTAATCATCGTAGCGTTCGCACGGCGTGCATAATAAGGACGCGAATGCGCGTTTCCGGCGCGTAATACCCGAGCCCATCAAGCCGGACAACGACTACATTACTCTAATGATTCTGGCAGGACTTCTTGGTTGCCTAAGCTGCGAGGGAAATCCCTGGGATTTGTCACGTGACGGCGAGTCACGCGCCAGCCTGGTCCCCCCCGTTAATTAGTAGTAATTCGTTGTACTCCATTAACAACGGGCTCCATGGGCTCACGGGCGGGGATGAACGACTCTCGCAGTGCGTGCCTTGCACGCGGTGCAACGTTTCGCCATCGCTTCCGCTCTTTCGCGTCACCGGCTCGGTCGACGCGCGGGCGTTTAATGGCTCGTACCTCGACCGACCTGCCCGACGCTATACGAATTAATTTCATTGCAATTACCCGTCCGACGGAATGATAGAACTTGCGCTCGAATTAGAGTACTCGGCGTCGTCGCGTGCATTTTTCTTTTTAGATTCGGCTCCGTTTTGTGTTCGTGCGGTCGAGACTATTGTATTTAGAACCATTTAATCATTTTACACATCGTTCTTTAACGAAAGTGGAAAGTTCAATCTTCCCTGAGTTTCATTGGAAATGTATTTTCGAGGTAATCGTAAAGCCAAACTAATTCCGGCCAATCTAATTCGGAAACACCGCATGTTGCAGCTACCCTCGGACAGGAGCGATTATATTGAAAACTAATAGGGCCTGAGAAGGATGGAGGGAACCTCCGTTTCCCCGCCGTTGATACAGCGATAACGTAAACTGCGTCGAGTTTCGTGGCATTAATATTCAGGAAAGCGCCGGTTACGAGGTTACCGCGTTTTATAGCCACCGCACCCGACCACCCTCAATTTTGCTCGAACCATCCGCAAAAAGGGTATGGCGAATTTATGTACACCAGTCCGATAGTCTCTGCTATCATCTTAAGCAAGGCCCTAAAACTAGAAATAGGAAATATTCAAATATTCTCGTATAGCAACGGGGAGCTTGAAGCCGCGTGGCAAATCGGTCGCAGACGCGGAACTTCGGCTGGCCTGGTAGCCGCGAAGGAATTTCAATTGCTAATGAAATTACAGGAACGCATAGGTCGGGAATTCGTCCCCGCGGGCCGCGTTTCGGTTCGGTGACATCGCACCCTGTGCCCATTGGACGACGAGGAAACACGGAAATGCGTATTGCGAGCCAACATGCTTGCGGTCCGCATTGCTTCGTCGATGTGGGAGCGGATTTCGATCGACTTTCGAACAAGAAGCGGTCGACACGCCAATCGCTTGTGTTTGTTTAAAAACAAATTTAACGAACGAAGAATTCGCGTCGTTTTAGCGGTTTTGTGGGAATAAGTTGATTTAGTGCTGGATAAATATGAGGAATTTGTGCGGACGATACTTCATTGGAATATCATTACCAATGAAAAATATGAAAACATGCGTTTCATCGTTTAAGTTACGAGTTTAGTCTCGATTATATACATCGGTTACCTGTGAATTTATTTTTCCCCCTTTCATCCTACTTGGGATTAACATTTCCGAGAATTTATGTAAATTTAACTGCGCTGTTTTTCCCCTGGGATGAAAGGTGGTCGTTTCCGTTTTAATACAAGCCTGTCAGTTTCACTTGGCTGTATCTCCTTGTCCAGCGCAGCTACGTATTACAGCCATTTAGCCGCAAACAGTTTACCACTGGAAGCTTCCAGCGCAAACGGGGAACGCGTCTAAAGAAGTTGCTAAAAGAACACGAACGATATTGTGATTTATCTGAACGCTGTTCACAGAGCACCCTTCCGAGCCAGTGACCGCTGGCTCTGACGATGCTTAAAGATCGATCACTCCTTGTTCTCTGGGACGGGAGATTCTAGTAAAGCCTGCGTTGAAGCAAGTTGCTGTAAGAAGATAAAGAGTGGCACACCATCGGCGGTGTCTTTTATCGATATATGAAGGATACGCGGCTTCCGGGAACATTTGACGCACCAGCGCGTTACGGTGCGATTATTTTGAGAGCGCGGACGCCGACGAGCAGTTCGCTAATAAGGAAACCAGCCTTCAGAATTCACACTGCGCAATCGTTCAAGACGATTTAATCCTCTAAGATATGATCGTTCTCTTTCGATTGTGAATTATTAACTGAGTCGATTTAAATTAATTACAATTCACGGTTAGCCTCAAGTAGAGACAGAGATAGAGAGAGAGAGAGAGAGTGTGTAGCTTTTGTTCATAAAGATGCTTAGCTCGTGATGTTTCTACTTTCCTGCAATCTCCTTCGATTCCCAAAACCAACTGCAACCAGCTGCTACTCCAGTCGTAGCGGAGCAGAGCCACTTAAGAACGGTCCACTCGAATTTCTTTCGTCATTGTTTGTGAATTGAATTGATACCGCGCACTGATCCCAGTGGAACGCATTATTTATTCTCCAATGAAACAATACAAGGCGCAGCGGCGCGCAGAGGAGGAAGACGGGAGAATCGTTCATTGTTTCCATTCGATGGCGACGAGAAATACTCTGTGTAGAATATCGGACGGCTCGTGCGATAAGCACCGCTCGATGGAGGACGATTCTGTGGAATGTAAAAAAAAAACAGAAGATATCTACCCGGCTCGCCTCCGTTTCACCCTCTGCTTCAGACTCAAATCCGTTTAGTTGAACGGTAATTCAGCGAGCATTTGAATCGCCACGGACAACTTCATACTTCTGCGGGAGGGAATCTAAATAGGATTTAAAACGAAGCGGATCGTCCTACGAGCTCGGTGCACAATCCTCCAGATTCTTTCTTTTTATTATTCTTCGTCGACGATGATACAATGGTTGAACGCAACCCTTCGCGGCTGCTTTGATCCAGGGATAGAATCGATCGGTTATGTTATAAATCGTTAACTGCACGACGCGTGGCTTTCGTGAAATTGACGATCCGAAGATGGAAATTGAAATACAAAGGTGGTTGGTAATTGAAGGGCGCAGCCATCGATCACAATCGATGCAGTTTCATACGGAATTCACGCAACACGCGATATTCGTGAACGAAATTCACAGAAAGCACAATTGACATTAGAATGAACTTATTATAATTTAACATAACATAATTCAATATGATTTAACGGTAAAATAAGTTCAACTTGCTGTTAACAATTACGAGTGCGTAGTAGGCATTGATTGACCAGTCAGGTTTCCCGATTCGAACATTTACGTTCGGAGTAACGTAGAAATTCGCGCTGCACAATGGAACTTGCGTCAGCAATATGCATCGATTCAACTAGGCCAGAGCGGCCGCGATTCACCGCTAATTATTTCGTATCAGAGAGTGGCTGTACGTATTAGCCGTCCATTATCTTGTCTCCGCGACAAGCATGATTTCTAACTGAGCAGCTTATCGTGCTGCTTTCACGTGATCGTAGCCAAATCTGTTTACGATACTAGCACGATTAGAAAGGATGATACCGTAGCCATTCAAGATTCAAGGAGATGCAGAGCTAAAGGCGCTATTCGCGACATTCTCCGCGTCCCTCTAATAATATCGCGACGATCCATCAGTTATTACCAATAAAATGAAATACAAAGCATGAGATAAATAAGTAAAAAGTGATCATACGTTGGCATATAAAATTCATACAGTAAAATGAATATTGAAGGTTGCATGCGAAAGTGTTAAAATAATGAATACCTACCCCTCGAATTTCAACGCCTGTCCAAACAGTATTACCCCCGTAACCCTGTTCCAACCCCTCCAGAAATGAAATCAGGACGACCAAAAGAATCGAGCTCGTCAGATCAAACGCGCGACGAACCATCCTCGCAAGCCCCATTAAATAACCGACCCTAATGCGCCACCTTTAAACGGGCGATTGTCGCGAAACGCTCCATCGAGGGCGAAACGAGCGCACGGGAAATGCTTTGGGCCGTTATCGTTGTTCCCGCACGCAGCAGGCACGTGCCGGCTCGTCGCGCCGCGGGTATACCGCGGTCGGGTATTCCACCGCAGTCGCGAATCGCAAACAAAATAATCATCGGTCTGAATCGCGGGGCACGCGGCCGATTTTAATTGGAAGCCCGCGGCCAGGGTAAACGGGATAAAACTGGGAACGAATGGTCGGCCGGCAGCTCTCTGTATTCGTAAACATTTTTCCCCGCCGGCCAGTGTCGCTTTTATATAACCATAAAATGTTCCTGCGGTCCTCGGGTATTCGCTTTCGGGTTCGCTGCTCTTCGTATGGTGGCGCGCACCCCTCGCTCAGCTAATTTCCTACCCCCTGCCGTACACTTGTATCGAAGTTAAACGGCGTTTTGACCGGCCGGTGGACCCGTGAGGGAGAAAGGAAAAAGCTGGCCGGACGAATATTAAAACGAGGCGCGCGGGCGCTGACGCAGAACCACCCTTACACGGCCAAGGGTCAGATTGCTGGACGAAGAGGACGTTTCGCAACTCATCGTCGAGCAGGGGCGCCGCGAACTTTCTCCCCGGCCCCTCGCTTAAATCTACTCGTTATCCGGCATGCACTGAAACGGCCGGGAATCGGCTGAAACTGATTCGTCTACCCGTCCGTGAACCGCCTGCACTTTCTCTTTCTCTACTTCTCCGCTGTTTCGTCGCTCGTTTTTTCACCCCGGTCACTTATCCGCCTACGAGATTAGGACCTTCCTTGACTTCGCTCGCTGCATCGATGACCGTCGAAACGACGAGTTCCTTGTGAACCTTTCGATGGGCCTTCGGTTCCTTTGAGCGAAGCGAATTATGAAACGCGGTGGATGACGAGGGTGTATTCGATAAGAAGGAACGCCAGTGGTAGTTGTTGGTAATATCGTTGATGGATTTACTCTATTCGAACGGTTTATATTTTATTGCATTCCCTGAGCTCTACTTCCTTAAATATAGGCCACCTCCTATTCAAACGGAGGGAGCATTGCATTTCTCCCCCTTAGAGTGGTACCACCAACGATATTTCCTGCCAATCGAGACAGAAAAATATTTACAGGAAGCTATTGTGTAATGAAAGTAGCGCGATGCAGAATAGAAGCTGGTCCCAGGATTTCCACGAAATGTTAAAGAATATTTTGTTCTGCTCCGTCAGCAGATCGCGGTGCACATTTCTCAGCACCTTGAATTCGTGCAAGGAGCTGGAATAGACTCTCCCGAAGTGGGAGAACTAAATGTAGAAATTGGGTCGAACGGTTTGACAGGTAGAAAATTTTGCCCGTTCACCGGGGAAGAGATGCTCGGCGAAGGGTGGAAGCGCTGCACAGAGCGTTTCTTGGAAATGACAAGTAGTTAAGAGAAGTTTGGCAGTTAAGACTGCGAGCTTCGAGACGCTGGCACGCAACGAAAGGTATTCAGGGTTTACGGTGCGCAGCGATCCCTCTTCATTCCACCCTTACAGTCGTTTTAGAAACTTTAAGCGTTAAAATGATTGCTTAAGCAGGATCGTTTGAAACAGAAGCTGAACGAATAAAAATTCTTCCACTCTGATTCAATTGAAACCCGGGCGAATTTTCCAACAGTTCCGGTTACTGTACACGAAACGACCATGATCGAGTTACGGTGGTGCAAACAGGGTGAAACGCGCAACCCTTTAATATGACCGGATGCGTTGGATAAAAATATAACGACGAATGAAACAGCAGATTCGTTTAACTGATGCGCTACGGCGCCGATTTAACGCGATATCTCGCCGCGACGTGATAGAAAGTAATGCGATTACGGTCATAGCCGGACCGCATAATTTCGTGCCACGCGTCATTGAGCGGACGCGCGTTTTCCTAAATGAAATTCAACCGGCGGACGCATCGACATTGTAAACTGTCCGCGTGTAAACACGTCGCAAATAAACTTCGACGTTAAGCGGGGATTAATTGGTTCCGGCTTTCAGCTTGTTTCCTTTTCTCATTCCGATTAATGTTTGCTAATTACGGCTCCCCGAGTTGTCTAACATTAAAGTTAAATTCGAATATAAATGTAACATTTTCAATATCTAAATTTCAATCCGACTTTCATTTTAATTCCAAATGTACACCTCTTATGAATTCAGAAATAATTGTCAAGGAAAAGTTGGGCCCTTGAGCCGTGGCTATTTTAAACGTTCCCCCTCGAACTTTTCCAATTCTTTCTGGAGGCTAATTACGATTCTGCTGCCCCCACCACGCTACACTTTGAATGGCAATCAAACTATTATTACAGTTCCATTAATCGAACGTACATCAGATGGCTTCCAGCATTTTCGATATTTCCCGAAAAATCATTGTCGGTTTATGATAAGCGCTTAACTTCTACGGCGACTCTGCCAGTGCTTTAAGGATGATTTAATCCCAAGTTTCAGTGCCGAGGATCGTTCGAAACCGCCTCGGATCACACAGAAGACGGAAAACTCGAGGGAAAGTGAAAGATGAAAGGAGAAGTCGAGCCTGCGATAATGAAAAACCTCAGGGAACCTGCTGGATCATTTTGTAGAATCCGGAAGGAGAATAGATAAAAGCTGTTCAATCTAAAAGTTTCCGCCGAATTCCCGGGTAAGCCTCGCAGATATTTCGGCGGCACTTTGGTGATTAATTTAACAGGCGACCACGGAAAACTGCTAGGAACGCCGCAAGTTCGGAACTCGAGTGCTTCTAACGATGATTTACAAACCGGTCGCGAAATACCGAGCGTGCCACGTTGAGTTTCACCCTTCGCTAAGAAAAAGGGGGAGGAGACACGGTAATGGGATAGAAAATCCATTACGGTGCGCCCTCAAAAGAATCAGTCCTCTGACGTCGTCCTGATTATCGCGATCGACTGGCGGAAAAAATATCCGCGATATCCTGGACCAACTGATAACGGAGAGAACTCGAAATAAATGAAGCTATATGCTGCAGCTGCACCGGGCAAGTATCTGAGCGCCCTGGGCGGGCTCTTTGTAGGTGTAAATTTCTCTTTGAACGAGCACCGCGGACTTCGAAGACCAGGCAACTTTCCGTCCATCATCGAGCGTGGCCCAAACTCCAAAGAGTTAGAGGTGAACGTGATCTCACTCGTTTAAAATATCGGTCAATTCCTGAGAGTAGCCGTTTCGAGAAAATGTCCCGACTCGCAACTCCTGGAAACTATCAGCCACCGGCTTGACCAACAACCCCGTATATACACGGACGACCCAGCGAAACTCTAAGAGACCCCGCCGCGGCGAACTCCGGATGCGTTAACGATGATTTAATCCAAAGTTTATAAAGACTGACTTGCAAGATAGTTCTGGGACTTAGGGGGAGACCGCGGGTGTGGTTAACAGGGGTGCAAGTAGATCCGCCCGGCCGCGGTATAGACCCGGGTCGTCGTTGAATCTCCGGCGGGAGAAGCCGGTATATAGAAAGCCCGGACAGAACCGCCAAGAGATTGAGAGCAAGAAGCAAAGAGAAGGACGTGACGAGGGTTTCCACGGAGAATGGGAACGCGCACGGTAGAGCGCGTGACAGAAACGGATAACACTGACGGGGATAGCAGAAAGCGAATAGAGAAACCGGCGGGACAGGGACGGATGCAGGTGGAACACTAACAAGGACACACCGGTACAAAGACCAAAATGCAAATACGTATTCTGTGTACTTAGGAAGCTGTAGCCCCGGCGAGCCTCATGCATAGAGATTGTACGTTGCCCGTGTAAAATCGACCCTCGCCGTGCAGCTACCGGTTTCCTCTTCGCTCGCTCTGTCCGTTTTCAACCGTCGCCGGAACGTTCCCCGTCTCGCTTATATTTACCGCGCGTATATTTTCGAAGCGTGTGCGCTTTGCACGCCGGACAACACACGCACACACACCGGCACCGAATTCGACCAAACTACCATCCCGTGTCCGATCCTTGATCCAATCGAAGTTTGAACAACAGACACGTCCCAACCATTTTTGTCCCGTTACGTTTAAGGCCACGCCGAGCCTTTTGTGGCGGCGAAATCGTTCTCCAAGCGATTCCGTTCACAGTAGGATCGATTGTACGAACTAATAGACAGGCGAAACCCTTCGGATAAGCATCTCTCCGGATAATCGGTCCGCGGAAAGAAAATTCGTTATTTATCGCGTGAAAGAATATACAAGAGATGTGTAGAAAATTATAATTCTTCATTTTCTTATGTTGGGAGAAACATTTTGCAGAATATATATATATATTGTTACAGGATTCAGATACAATTGCACATACGTTTCCCCCGAGCTATCGCAAATTCGTTGGCCGCAGAGAGTTAAGGAGGATCTCTATTGAATTACGGATTACCGCCACTTTCCCGAGGATGTGTATCAAGATCGATTAAGTCTACCCTCACATTTCTCATGAATTATTCAACGCCCAGAGCGTACGGTATGTCGTATCAAGCCAACGGCAAACAGTTACGGATGCTTTGCTGTCGTAACATATTTTACAATTCGATAGGAATGTTCTTCCCAGCAAAATGTAATGCATCATCTTCTTAAAGTAAATGTCTCTTCACAAATTCCATCAGCTAGCGTCTGTCGAAGAATTATTCAGAATTTACATACACGCGTATCACCGGGGCGCGTGGCCATGTCCGATCTTATAAAACAACCACGATACAAACAACTCGAATGTCCGGAAGAAGGAAAGTAAAGAGCGTGACGTATATTTTTAAACAGTCCGAGTGTTCCGTGGACGTTCAATTACTCTTTCAAGTTCACCCGTGGAAACAGGGGTTGCGAGACGAAGAACGAAAACGAGCGGTGCACAGCCGCGAGGAGCTTGCATCGTGCTCGCAGCACGCCTTTTGTAAGCTTCTATCTCGTTTACGCATCTGCTACCGCGGCTGGCTACACCGAAGCGTCGCCATAACGACGGTATTCTTGTCTATCACGAGCAGACACGCCGCACTCGCAAACAGAAATGTCTATTTACCGTCGTCCGACCACCGGAACTCTGTCCTCCCCATGTATCGCCGTGGACGCGCCCGCCCCGTTCATTTAAACCCAGGAAATTGGGCGCCAATTAGACATTTCTGATCGTAATCGAGTCAAGAGGCGTGATAAAAGAAATCGCGAAAATATGTTAGCGACGAATCATTGCTTCTCGCTGATCTCAACACCACTCGGGCAGAAATGTTTGAGGAAACAGAGCTTTTATCGTTTCGCGAATAATGCGTTCAAGCGAGCAACGTAATGCGTGCTTTACGTGTATGCTAATTTCGGTACTTTGATCATTTTTTTAGCTTTAAATACAGTCTACTGGCGCTGTTTAACGACGGTAGTCACCTTCCCGTAACAAGCATATTCCAAACAGCGTTTAAAAGTACTTTAACTGGCAAGGCCAAGTGTACCGCGATTTGTTAGACAAAACGCGTACTCCAAGCCATTTTTTTTACACGTAAATGAATTTATCTTGACGGTCGTTAAATAGCATCGAAACGATGAAGGCGGAATAATTGGCGGTGTACAGGAGACAGAGTAGCGTGTACTCAAAGAGAAATGTTCACCGGTGAATAGGAAATTAACGCGCGTACGGACGAGGTGCGTCGGTTTCCGCCGAAAGTGGCAAGTCTTTGGAACGTAGTTTCAGCCGCGTTTTGCTGGCTTCTTTCGGAGCACGGTAAATATGTAGGTACCAAAAATTCTCTCGGCAAATGGAAGCCCCGGGTTCGAGTGGCATCGAAGCAATGCTGGGAAAGCACGGCTTGTACGCGTTGTAGCCGCGTAATCGCACGATTCGTTTAATTTTTCAAAGCAGTTTATCCGCGCGGCGCTTGACACAAAAATCAGTTTACCGCGCTCGCGCAAATCTGACGAGCATACGTACACGGCCACTAGGAACGTGGATGGAAACACCGGTGCCTGTACGTGTGCCGTCCTCTCGCGACACGATGGAAGCCCGAATGGAAACGGCAAGGAACACGAGTGTTTGTGCACACGTTGGAAAATTATTCCCCCCCAGTCTTTTGCCGTGATTCAGGCAAATATAGATGCCACTGCTCCGTCCTTTTCAATCTCGTTCGGCTACCGCAAACACCGCCGGAGGCAAACCTTCGTTCCGTGGAAATCGACGAAAATTCAGAGGGGCAAGTTACACACGTGTGTCTAATATTTTTAACGTTTCGTAAAAGGAGGGCGACAGAATGTTGATTGCGATCGTACTTCTTGGTTTGCCATACGTATTCGCGAAATCAGCCGATATGAATGTTAACTTAATAGTGAGAGAATACGATGATATTGAAAAGAGGAATTTCTACATAATTAGATAAATTAAAAATAATTCTTAAAGTAATCGAAACATCTCACCGCTTAACAGCAGTGCATTCACATGGGAATTTAATTTTTTTATCTAATTAATGTAGATTATCGTCCTTCTCATCCAGATATATCCTATCTCTGAAAATCATGGGCATGCACGAAGTGCCTCGACGGGATTGAAGGGTGGTGTATAAAAAGGGGACGTTGCTCTTTCGCATGAAAGAGACTGGGCATAGGACCATCCAGCGGAGGGATAAAAGGGAACGTCCGAGCGGCTCGACGCGACGTTTTGTGGCTATTTCAATCGGTCGAGAGTGCATCAAAATAAATTGCGCGTATCGCATTCGTGCCCAAAGCGACCACGGCTTGACCGATTTTTTTGCAACGATGAAATTACTGGCGAATCCTGTCCGATGGACTTGGCGGTCCCCTGGGAATCGACGAGAATTTACCGGCACTATCTACCACGTTGCAGATCTGTACGCGGGTTCTATATTTTGGAACACTATGTAGGGGAATGTGAGGTAAAATCGGGTACTCCATTGGTTTTCTATACATACATATGTATAGTACACAGTTTGACCCGCACACCCAGTTTTGTCTCTAGATATTTAACAATTATCTAACTTATAAATAATGAGAACGTGCAATTCAATATCGACTGGCTTACTTTAAAACTGATATTCTTATTACAAGGACCAAGCCCCTTCATGCTTCAAACGGTTTATCCCTTTCACTCTGTCTACCTACACGATTCGCCCCATTGAATATTCATTCATGCCATACCTAGATTCCTTCCGTAATGAATATATTATATACGCAAAGCATTCGGCCACACTATACATCTAGTCGATTTCATAGAAAATATTGTACCAACAAATATAAATCGTAATTCGTCTTTAACATCTATGAAAAGTATGTCCTAATACAAGTTATGCAACGTTATTTAGAAAGACATGTATCATTACACAAATGAATAATTAGTGAATAAAGTTCCTCGATTTATGTTAAGCGCCCGGATACTTCTGTGATCAACTATACATGCAAATTACAATATTACAATTTCATTATGGTTTTTCGAAACGAGAAAAAGAAACGAACACAAACAACACCACGCGTTTCCCCCGCACAACAGGATCGCCGTTAAAATTTCGTCGCCTATGAACGCGATCGCGTGCAACGGCCAAAAGTGGCGAACGCTGTCACCTGAACGGCGTAGTTTTCAATGACCTTTGACAAGCCGGTGACACGGCCGGGGTAGAATGTACGACATTGATTCGCTTTGTGGTTCGAGATCGAATGAATTTGTGGCAGCCGTTCCCGGGTCGGCGCGTGCGGTCTTGTATAATTACGCACTTAATTGCTTCTATTGCGAAGACCCAATGACGGCGGGGAACCGTCATCTCTGATTAGCTCTTTCGTCGATCGCGCTCACATTTTCCATCCCCCCCATCCGATTCGCCTCGCATTTCTTGCGGCTATCGCGCCGCGCATTCCATTACGAGCTAATTTAGTGAAATCGTGGGCGCTAAAGCTCCGATGAATTCCACACGGTAGAATTTGATTGGGAATTCGGTCGTTTCTTCGTGAAAAATTCTCCGCTCGTAAGGCGAGACACGCAGACATGCCAGGAAAAAAGGAATGCGTATCTTTCGCGATGATTAATTAAAGTCTCATTAACTCGGCGCGAAATAGAGTGTATAGGCTGGCTCGAATATTTGCGCGAAGGATGCGAACCGGGACGGCGTGTTTCAGTGGATAGCTAATGAAGCTTCGAATTACATCGAACCGGTATGCGTGTCCTATAATTAACGAACAATTTTTATGCATCCACGAATTCGCGGAAAATCGAACCTGCTGAAGGAATCCAATAGAACCCGTGCAAATCGATCGATTTATCGAAAATACCATCGGAGGGAGAACGTTAAAAAAAAGCGATAAAATAAAATTAAACGATACTTCAACCCCTTTGCCCGAATATTACCGTTTCCGCGATACGGACAATTGCAAGAGATATCCAGCGAATTTCCATCAATTAATTCTCCTCCCTTTCAACTATCGGCGATCAATTGCCGATTTTGTTTTATCGTACGCTTTGAGCTCGGGCACAATTTCCGCGAACGCTTAAGGTACCCCGGTCCCTTTTGACGATCGCTCTCGCGTACCGTGTACCAAGCGTCGTAGTGACAACGATCAGAGGATCGTCCTTCCGAAGATACGATCCAGTATCCGGTCTGTTGTGGACACAGTGAGGCGGTAGCACCGTCTTACAGTCACGCCGGTGATTTAATCCGAACAACGTCTGCTCCGTATCGGTGGCGGAAATAAGTTTTTCGCAAGTTGCGCGGAACGAAGGGAATCGCCGGGACGATCGCTGCTAGACGGTTCACCCTCATCGCCAATTGCTATTTCGTAATACGATCGACCGTCGTTTCTTTGAAATCAGGCGATGGAGACTGTCGGGAGACGTCTCTCAAGTTGGAACACAGTTTGTTCTACCTTTGATAAAGGTAGTCTTATTAACGGGTACGCACTTTCCTTTCGCAGGATAGCTGAGGCTGGCTGCGCTAAGACGTCAAGGCGTCCAGGACCAAGGCGCGAAACGTATAATTGTTCGTCACGCCGTTATCATGTATCGCCTTAAGCAGATGAGCGGAAGTCAGTCGAGCTCGAATTCCTGCAGCGGGTACAGGACGGGCAAGGAATCTTGCCCCTCGGATTCTCCTAGCGCGAACAGCGAACCGCTCTCAAGCACGAACAAACGGAGTATAAGGTAACGTCTCCAGTGGCCTAAGAAAATCAGTGAAAGAGTAATACAGGTTCCGTATGAAATGAAAATAAATAAGAGTCTCCCAGAAACTTTTCCCACGAGGCGCGCAGTCGAGCAAAATCAATACCGCTGGACATCTTGAAGCGCGTCTTCGCGGAGAAGAAGTTGGTCGTCGTTTTTGACGCGCGACAGCGGCATCAAAAGTATACTTTCCGGTGATGGCACCGCGGGATAGGGGGGGGGGCGAGGGAAGTTATTTAAGTTCAGGCCGAACTTCGTCGACCGGATACTTAAGTCACACGCAAAAATAACTCGGCTAAAAGTTTCGTCTGAGTTTCATTTCGGCAAGATTGAATCCACCGAGAGTTCTGCCGCTTCCTGGTTATTTTCCAGGGACGGGAATCGATGAAATTCCACAGAGAAGACACCCGGCGGATTCCTCCGCCTGCTGGAGACACGCAAACTTGAATGCTGATTTTACGATGAGACGGGGTCGAATGGGAGGTGCGATAAATTTCGCGGAGTGGTCCGTGGCGACGAAAGGCTTAGGAGACAGTTACAGGACATCCATCAACGTCTTCCTAGTCGATTAACTTCGCACCCTACCCTCCCCCCCCCCTGGGTTCATGTAAACATACTCATCGCCGCTTGTACAGAAATTGCAATTACGCGACAATAACTGTCATGAGACCCCGTGATTATCTGCAAACGGAAAGTGCAATCGCGTTCGCATAGAAGCTGCGCACAATGTACCTTCATCGTTGGAATCTTCGAACCTCCGAGCCGGAAGCAACGCAAACGAATTTTCTTCCGCCTCGATTAAATTCCAGTTAGATCCTGGCGCTGCTCTCCCGTGCAATCTCTGACGATACTCGAGTCGAGTATAGACGCAAATAAGTCCCACGCGACGCGAGGCGACGCGACGGGAAATTTCTGCCTCGGCATCGATGAGATTTCGCGGCCGATGCACCGGGCACAATGCTAATGGAATACCGCGATTTCATCGCGATCAAACTGTACGTGGATTTTCTATTTCCCTCTCCATAGGACCTCGGTGTTCCCCGTTTTGCTCTCAAGCTCTAGCTTCCTCGCGTTATCATCGCGTGTAGAGACTCGAGGAAAAATGGAGAGAGATTCGAGGTGGTGAACGTAATTCCGATTCCATCACAGACGACTCTATTCCGCCTCTCGACTCTGAAGTTACCCCAGAGGCGGGAGAAGTCTTAGAAACTGACCGACAGCTCGACGGAAGCCACGGTTCCCGGAATACCAATCGCAGGGGTGGAACCGATAATTGTTTGTTCGTACCTAACGCTGCAGCTAGCCGAGACGGTGAGCGAATTTCTCGGTTGCACACGATACCGCCGTTGGTGGTCGTGAGCTCGTTTCGTGCTATAGCAAGAACGGTGGTGTGAGGGGGCAAGAGTGTCGACGAAGCGGCGGTTGGTTAGGTCGAGGGTAGCGGAGCGGTAGTAAGGTTGATTGTAAAGAGAGACAGAGGCGAGCTAGAGAGCCGGTAGTGGCACGGAACGGAGAAGAGTTGTCGTTCCTTCGCCCCTCGACTAATGAGACCGCGCGGTTACATCAGAGGCCGGCGACAAATTGAAACGTACGAGCCTAGAGGGGCCACGGAACACGCTGCAACTTTCTAATGCGTAAGCATGGACCCCCTCGCACCGGCTACGTTCCCGGTTAACACATTTTCCATCCAGTCTGCGCTACCACGGGGAATTGTCCATTTTCAAATTTCGTTTCGCCAAGAGGAGGGGCGTAATTGGTATGTACGATGGGACTATCGCGACGAACGACTCTGCACTTGCGCACGGTTGGAACGAATACATGTTAGGGTCATTCAATAAGTAGAGACAAACGACTGTTGTTTTCATATTGTTCATTCAATAAGTGTTATGCTTTTCCTATTTTTCAACATAATTCCCTGCTGCAACTATACCCTCGCCCCACTGGTATGAAAGAGCTGCTAGAGCGATAGGACAAGTTTACAATTGTAGCAAGGGATCATGTTGAAAAATAGGAAATTTGTAACACTTATTGAATAAGCAATATGGAAACAGTGGATCTAGTGGGACAAAGAAGTATGTTCACCATCCGTGCGATCGAATACAGTGACGCATGGATAAATAACTAAGCGAGTGTAGACTTTGGAAAGAGAAGGAGAGCGGATGGGGGTAGTAAACTGCTTTCGAGTAATAAGTTTCCAAACTGATTTATGTGTAATCTCTCCGCGGAAAGCGTCATTACTTTCGCAAGATCCCCTTCCCGCCTGACATCCTTCGCCGTGCCTGGCAAGAGCTCTTTTTATGTCCTCGTAGCCGTGGAAGAAACGTGAGGAAAGAGCCCGCTATGAAATACGCGGTCGAGAGGATTATAAGAGTCAGCAACACCGTCACTGCTGGCAGAGACGTATAAGCGCGAGCTACCAATTAATCTTCCGCGACCATTTTAATCCCTTCCATCCTTATCGTTACTGTCAAGAACGAATTAAAGGCATGGGTAATACTATTAACTCCCCGACTCGATCGTTGCTGGAGACAGCTGTCACCCATTTCCCGACCATTGCCAAAGAAATTATTTTTCTAAGCCCGCCTGCTCTGCAAACGTTCTGTCTCAAACGGATCTCGTTCCCCAACAGCCTCCGCTCCTGATCGTTGTCCCAGTGACCCACTAAACGCGTTAAAGAGCCGCGCGCTGTTCGAAGACCGATCAAAACCGAATAATCGACTCGAATGGTGGTCATACACTTCCCTACCATTCCCGCTGGTATCGACGGCAACCCCTCCCCTGGATGTACGAGCGATTATGCGCTGGCTGGACGTCGAAATTCAGACTGCATCTATTTCGATGATAAGGGCATCCTTGTGAGTTCGGAGTTCAGTAATTGATGAGACCTCCATAGCCCGCAGGAGGTGGTGGAACTCGGTGGTAGGTGGTAATCGATGGGCGAGGTAAGACGGTAGTCGAGGCGCGGGCGAACAGGTAGATTGCGTGGCTAGCACAGGACGTTGTCACGGCGTGGTGGCGGCGCACCGTGGCGAGGGATTGCAAGGCGGACGCGGCGAGGACGAGCAAACGGGGAGGGGATGAAATAGGTGGATGGATGCCTGCGGGGTGAATGGGCACACCGATGGGGTTGCTGCAGGAAGGGTAGGGAGCAGGAATAGATGTAGCAGGCTGGCAGTCTAGCATGCAAAATGCTGCGTCGACGTTATCACGCCGTCAGAGATTAAGGGGCTGACGCGATGGATACGGGGGAGGGTGGCCGCCCTCGGTCCTCCTATTTTTCGCCCTGCTTCGCTGAGTTTTACTTGGCAAACGCCCCGCCGCTACCTTCGGGGTCCTTATTGTTCCACTACGCCGTTCTCCATCACCTTCTGTCTCCGTTACGGCTAAACATCATTTCTTCCCAGCCAGAATACAAACCCCTAACCCGTTCTCCACCCTTATCGAATCGCTGCACAGTCTCTCCATCACACATGCACGTCTATCCAACTCCCTCTCTCACTCTCTCTCTCTCCGTAAACGATATACTCGTTACCGCTATGACCAGAACTCATTTACCGGCAGCTTTCCGGTTGCACAAAGAACCGTTGCTCTTTACCAGGCTCAGCGTGGGCTTAAAAAGCGCGCGAGGAACTGGAAATTAGCGGCGGATCCGCGTCTTCGATCCTCTCCCTTTGTTGCTTTGCGCTTTCGCGAACATCGATCGGCAAGCATTGTGTTTACGCTTCGAAAATCCGGCGGCGGTTTTTATGAAGCGGCCGCGTGCGTTTACGTCGCGAACAGGGGATTACAGAGCACCAGCCGCGATTTGAAAAGCATCGAGTTAATAAACACTGTGAAACGTTTCTATATTTATTCCCGTGGTCAAAGAATTTCTGTGAAATTCAGCAACTAGATTATCCACCGCTCCGTATCGCGAAGCTTAGCCTCGTTCTCTCACGGTTCCATGCAATTCGCCAGCTATACCGGGATCGTTTCGATCCTACATGTCTCAAGAGGCTGCGAATGCGGAACAAGAAAGCAGGCAGGCACGTACCGCCGTGTGATTAGCGAGATATTTCAGCCCCGCTCGCTGTCTCGCGATCTGTGCTGAGCTTTCATTTGGCAAGCGTTCCGCGCTGCTCGCGGGAAGTATTGTTCGGGTGCAGTTTGAGCGTGTACCACGTCACCGAGCTAAACCGTTCCTCTCCGGTCGGAATCGCGAGCGTCCCTCGTCCTCCGTTTCCTTCGCCAGCCCCTGTTCCTCGTCGTCTGCCAAGGCTTTTCACCACGATTCAGACATCCACGCGTCTCCGCGTGAATTACGCTGTTCATGACCAGAATTTATTTATCCTCTGCGGCGCATACACCTCGACCCAGCTGCAGTTACTCGAAGACGATAAAGAGCAAAGTAGCTGACGTGATTAGCGAGATGCCAGGGGGAATCTCTGAGAGATCGATAAACCTTTGAATCTCGACCTTTCGCTGTTTGAGGAAGAGAACGAATGGACGTGGCTTCATTTAACAAAGATTAACGCGACAGTGTGCCAATCGGACGACTATCTGAAAAGTTTTAATCAAGAAACTTTTATTTATCGATTTATGTGCTTTGCCAGTAAGAAGTGACGATAACAGGTATATTCGAGGCTGTAATTCGTAAGAATTTCCACGAGCGACAGAAATGGCTGTAACGCGGATGAGACTGTTCGCGTAGTCCGGGCACGCGTGCCACGGTAAATTGAGCTCGCATTAAAATTTCATGTGTATTTCTCGCGTTTTCACAGTCAGCAGTCGGACGTGCGGGTTAATATCGTCTCCTGGCTGCTGAAGCGAACGGGAACTTTAATGTCGCGGTGAGCCCTGCGAATTCGAAGCTGAATCAGCTCCGCGTCTGGCCATATTATCGGCTCCGACTACTGAAAGAACACACATGCATCCCAGCCAGGCACGTACACGCCCACCGAGGGATCGAATAATTTTACGGCTAACTACCCTCGAGCACGCCGAACGGTTATAACCTTCTGAATCGCGGAATTTTCGGAAAATTCCTCCATTCCTTAGAATGGTTCCGTTTAATGTTTTTGTAATGGAACCATTTCGAATATCGTTAATCTCTTATTTCTTGTACCTCCATGGCTAACGATCTTAATTAATATTGTTACGGATAGGATGTAAGTTATAATATTTCTGACGTGAAATTCAAAGAGAATTGGGGTTGCATTAATTCTTCCCATGGGGGGATAAAACTTCTTCGAGAGTGTACATTACGAGCTCGTTATGAATATACGTATATTACCAGCTTAAGCACTGCGTTCGTATTGTATTATTAAAATAGGTATTCGGTTAATGGGGTAGCTTTTAATAATGTCTGACGAGTGTTGAATGTTGCGAAAACTTTGCGAAAAATGGTACACCACCAGCAACGCGCAGGCAATAAAAATTCGTCCGAAGAAAAAGTATTAGAGGGTTCGCACCTCGGGGTAGGTCGTGGTCGTGGCAGGTTGTTAGAATAATTCAAGCAGCGGAAAGTTTTCGGTAAATATTACACGCTCACCAATGGTGCAACGGTAAAACGAGGAAAGATTGTACACCCGAGAAACCGCTGAACCGGCGACGATAATTTCTAAACGTCGTCGAGCATTTCCACTAGTCCTCGCAGAAAATTTCTCTGACCCGCGGAAAATCGGGGCGTGGTAGCGCGCGTTTTGACTCCTAGCAACTTCTCGACGTACAGCAAAGGAGAGAACGAAGCTTGGTAATCATTAGCGACCCCGGCGAAAGGCGCGGAAGGGACCCGGGTAAGGAGCGAGAAAAGAAAGGAAATAATCGTAGACGTCTGAACGGCGGGAATTGTTCGCTTAAGACGCGCCGCTGCAGCCGAGCAACATAGGCGAGCGGTGGTAATGATTCGCGTCGAAGAGCTCTAGACGATCGCATAGTACGGCGCACCTCTGCTCCGGGCGAATTTCCAGGTTCCGCGCTCGCAAATTTAATCCGGGGTCGCGAGATGCCGGTCTATGAACCTGTGCGCCGCATACCCCTCTGTGTCCGCCCCGGCTGTATTATCGGTTCGCGCGAAACAGAAAAAGCGCACGCGGCCGTGTGGTTGCGCCGTCTTATTGCAAGGAGAACGCGCGTCCTCTCTCCCCCACGGGTTGTGCACGAACACACACCGACAGCCTCGCGACTCGCGAGTGGAGAAAAAAGGGGGAGAGGGTTTCCTTTTTCGCTTTGACGTGTGCTTCTCATTTATTTCCGCGGCGCAGTCCGAGGGTCGCGGATACACCGAGATACAACGACCATGATCGTGACTACGGAAAAGGAACAGCGACGGGGGATGGAGGGGAGGAGGGTAAGAAAACTGCGGAGAGGGCAAGTGCATTGCACGACGACGCAAAGCGAGAAATAAGAAGGTAGAGGAGGGGCGGGGGGGAAGAAAGAGAACGCGAGCAGCGCTAAGGAGCAACTCGGAAAAATCCACGAGGAGGCAGTCTGCGGAGGAAAGGGGTGAATTTCACGTTGGATAGGGCTCCTGGTGAGTTGTAGGCCATACAGGCGAAAGAAAAGATGCTAGGACGGGGGGCGGTTTGGTGGAAACGAGCGTGGAAACGAGCAGCGGTGAAGGCGTGGATCGCAGGAAGAACGTCGGCGCGGTGGGGAGGATAGAGGGTTAGCTCGCAGCTAAGGGCGATGGGGTTGTATTGTTGTGTGACGGCGGTGACCCGTAGAGCGTTTGCAAGCTCCTGTAAGCTCGCCTTCCCTTTCCTTTCTTCTCGGGCCGACTTTTTCTTCGCCACCCCTCCCGCGTCTTACCCCGACCCTCGCACCGCCGCTTCTTTCCCCCTTTTCTTCAATCCCCGCTCCATCCCGCTTCGTTTCAAAGCCGACGAAGAATCTGTCTCCTCGTCCTTTTAACTAAATACTGCCACTGACAGCTCGCGGCTGCTTCTATCGTCCGCCGCGGAATAAACGCGAGAGCTTTCCCGACGTTGCACGAAACGCGCGGCATCGATAGATCGTGATTGCATAAAGATCGCCCGGCTAAGGAGTTGACAATACCCGAGATCCCTCCCGGCAATTGTCGTGAGAGTTCCGATTGTCCGTTCAACGGACCCAACAAATTGACCTCCGCCCGCCAGTCTCGAGAAACTACTCGAGTACCAGCCCGGCAGATTCAATTCCAGCTCGTTAGACGAGCTGCCAATAAACGGTAGCTTCCTTACGGATTCCTTGGATGCCTCCAAATTGGAGGCAGCCACGAGACCGGAAGCTTATCAGTGGCCACGCCACGTTCCCCGACTCCCTGATACATCGCACCGCGCGCCACCCTTCTCTTTGCTTCTTTCTACCCTCAGCAGACCGTTCTCTCGTTGCCCTCGTCGTCCTGTCTCGACATGCCAGTCTACTTCCGCGGCTCCAGCGGCGTTCTTAACGCTTTTGTTTCTCCTTTATTTCTTAAGCATTTTAATCACCGGGGAACAACGATCCGTGTCCTTGCAGGTTTTATTGTTCGCGGAAGAGCAAGCCGCGTTCTTCGATGATATTACACGCCACTCTATGAAACAGTGTACCGTGAAGCACGGTTGCGTGTGGCGCGCCACCCTCCAAGAGAGGAAATGATATTGCTTCGGGAAGGGTAGGTATTGGTTCCCGATAATACTGAACGTAATTACGCCGGGATCTTTGATCGCTCGACCGAGCGAATCTGCAAATTGATTCTTTCCACGGATCTGTGATTACCGCTACCGCCCCAGCGAATACGGAGACGAATAATTGGTTAACGACGGATCGATCGGCGTCTTGTTAAGAAACACTCTGCTTCCGGACCGATTACCCAAATTTTTAAACGCTCTCCTCCTTAATAAAGCTGCGCATAGGTGTATTTACGAAGAGACAACAAAATTAACACTTCCTTACAAAATATTTTAATCGATGATTCTCAGTAATCAATTCCACGTTTCACCGCTTTGTCGAAACTCATAAATCGCTATAGCTGAGAACAATGCGTTTCACAATTTTCGCGACGTATAATTTATGAAGGCAGTGCATTAAATAGATTGCTGAATAATCGAAATAGGAATTTTCGTTTATCTAACAGCGTGACGCTTCCACTAAATTCAGCGATAGAACCACGAATCATTACCGTCGAAGTGTTTCCAGCAGAAGAAAGAGAGGATCGAAGAACTTCAGTTACGTTTACTCCTCGCGTTTCAACGAGCGCGCAGCAGTACGGGTCTAGCTTTAATCGGGCATCGGCGCTCCTTGATCTCCAACCGTGCATTTCCGCGGGAAAAAACAGTGGCAAGTTCAGCGGAACACGCAATTATTATTTTACTGCGACGAGTTCAACGACGATAATTCGGTCGATACCTGAAGGAGGAGCGGAAATACGTAATTAGCGTTTAACAGTACGGCAAATGAAAACGGACGAATTTATTAAATTTCAACAACGTTTCAACATCGACGCGTAGCATTTATACATTAATTAATTGTTCATCAAACGGGACGCGTGCACGGCTACTTGCTCGCATCCGCGTCGCGTTAACAAGAGCCTCGTGAATTCGGAAACGCGTTGATGGTGAATCGAAAAATCGACGCTCGTTCGGAAATAACGGGGAGAGGAGAGAAGCTCGCTGAGAAAATCTCGACGCGCGGATGAAAATTAAATTATCGCCCAGCGTTATTTACGACCCGTTAAATTCGCAATCCCCTCTTCGCGAGCGGAGATAAGCCACGGTAGCGTCTGGCGTACGATGTCGGGTCGCAGGTGAAAGAACCTGTCTTTTGATGGCCGCCGCGGACCGAAGAGGGGTAGAAGTCTGCAGGAATGGAGCGAGAGAAGGAAATGCCTTGATACGGTGACCGGGTTAAAGTTCTTCGTATTCTTCGTGCCGACTCCGCTGGCACGGGATAGCTCGTGGGCGGGTCCCGAGGAAAAATAAGAGTTAATGGAGCAACGAAAAAACAGCACCGCTTGGAATGGGCCAAGATGAATGGACCTTCATAGCATGAAACGTTATATCCATTGTGCTCCGTGGATTTTACCGGCTTGCCGAACGGAATTGATTGGGAGGGTCGCGTTTTCGAATTGGTGTTGATCGGCTGATCCAAAGGGGGTGCATACAGTTGGTCACACAAATTCAGGAATTTCATTCATCTACGCTTATTGATGAATTACTATATTACTTAATTTATTCACTAATTGATGAATATCATTCATTTGTTGTTCCTTTATGTTAGAACATATGTATGTTTACAAATAATGTTTCATAATTGTATTAACACATCCATCTCATCGATGTTAAAAAATTACGATTTACTTTCGTCTTTATTGACATATCATCCTGCACAAAGTTTACTAAACACATAACGTGGTCCAATATTTCTGTGCCCATCCGTGCGTGTACGTTAGAGGCGGGGGAAGTAGAAAATTGCAATGGTTCCAGAAAATTCGCGTAGCCCTTTGAATGTACAAGGAAACGTGCGCCAGCTGTTCGGGTGATCCAAGACTTAAATGAGCCGAATGGTTCGAGCATGATCCTGTTTAAAATTCCGCGTCAGCTCTCCTAGGTTTTCTACTTCGAATTCGATAGAGGATTTCGTTCCCGAGGCTGCACTAATCGGATTCAAAACGTCTCTACAAAGATCCGATGCACTCTCCCCGACTTCGGAGTGTACACTTCAAATTGTGTTTGAGACTTGTTTCTCCACGTATCGTTGCAACACGCGGGAGGTCTCTGGACGGAAACCTAACTTCGAGTCGCCCTACGGTCCGGCTACTAGTATACTTTCCAATTCCCTAACGGCGTTCTCGAAAGTTACACGGGCAGAGATCGATGCCGATCGAATTGCACGAAGATTTCGGATCAGGCCGGCCATCCGCTGGAAGGCGAGCTTCCTTCTCGCGGTAATGGAGGTACATTTATCCGCGTGCAGCGTGCACGGTCCAAGGGGCGCCGCCTCTGTTTCGGATCGGAAATATGTGCGGAATAATATTGGGTGGAACTTAACCGAATGCCATTTCCCGCGCACTGCGTCCGCCTCTCAATTCTTTCCCCGGGGCAAATTCAATCTTCCGCCCCATTAAACGGATCTTAGTTGGATACTTAAGTTTCTCCGCGGAGCCAATAAACCCGAAAATTGACGCTGGCTGAAATTGCGCTCCGCCCGTGTTTCGTTCCGCCTCGTTCGCATTTGTATTCGCGAGATGGGATTCCCGTCTCTTTTCTTTTTTTTTTTTTGACGACGAGCAACGACGGGGCCGAAGCAACGTAATCCCGCGGACAAGTTTACGCCAGAGGAGACCGAGCTTTTTACTTTGAAATTATGTCAGCCGTTTGTCAGCCCATGCGCGAGCGGAATATTTAGTCGGGTTAACGTTGCCGCCACCGCCGGGGGCTCCCGTCGACGCGAAATTGCGGGACGCGCGAAGGGGACGCAACCCCCTACTACGGAAGGAAAAACAAAGGGAAGGAACAGGAACAATGACTGGCGGACCAGTCACGAAACTATCCTCAGAAGTAGCACGAATAGCATTGTTACGGCTTGAAGCGTGGATAACTCGCCACCATCTACCCCGTGGAAAATTCTCGCTCCCTGGCTAACTTTCTAAACAAGCCCCTTTAAAACAAGACAACGTCTGGGTGATGATTCTTGTTACGCTACACAAGGAACCGCATGCTACCTAGTACACGTTTATTCTGAACGAAATTTATGTAACCAGTAAATCCTCGCGTTCTTATCCGGCGATCTTAAAAATTGGCACGACCGTCGGCGTAAAACCGCGCCGCTGGGATAGACGTAAAATCGAGAAACGTCTGTCAGTTGCCAGAGAAAATGGGGATCGTACGAGAGACTAGTCGCGGAAAGCCGTTCGTTCACTTCGTTCTTCCGTTCCATGGGCAGGAAGCTATCCTTGCGGGTTCGATGAACCTCGTATTCGGTAATTTAATCAAAATGGAATGGATCGGCATAAATTTTCCTATAAAAGAATGAAACGAGAATGCCAGCGGAGTTCGTAGCAACGAACACAAACACACGTACGTATTTCTTTTCGTTATTACTTGTTAAATAGCATCGTGTTCGCGATTGGATCAACGCGAAATAGATTATCGAACGGATTCGCGTCAGAACGATCTGTCGGGGCGTATCACGCTAGTACGTAGGAGCCGTTCACGCGCACCGGATATAATTCGGTCGGTCGCGACAATAGTCGTGGAGCAGGTCGACGCGTCGCGCCGCGACGCCGGCCACCCTCGTAATTGTTTCCCGATTAGATTCGTTGCCATACGACCGATCGAGCTCGGCGTACGCGCGCCAGACACCGCGTGTATCGACAGGTATATCGCGTGAAAATCAACAGGCGTCCGTACGCGTCGCGCTCGCTACGTTTTTCCGATTAACCGGCGTGCTAATGAAACGGCGCGACACGTCATCGGCCGCAGCAGTCGCTTTCGATCCCGTCTCTCCCACGTGTCACGTTCGCGTGTACGAATATTAATGCACGTTCCCCCGTCTATGCTTCGATATAGGTGTTTCAGGCAAAAAGTTTCCCCTCGATTGATCAATAAATAACGAAATACTTTCAAGTAGAACCTTTCTGCCTTCGTAGAGGTAAAAGTAAATTGCTCAGAATACTGCGTTTTACTTTCAAAGGATTTCCAAATAATCCTCGAATGATTTAGATGCATTTTTCGAAAGGGTACTTAACAAAACGTTTCACCCCCGAACAACAATTCCAACCCCGCGAAGCGATTTAAAGCGACCACACGAAACGGGAACACTCGGCGAAATATTGCAGAGCAAGCCTTCCGTTATTGATTGGTCGGCTGAAATTTATGTCCCATTATATTTCCATCGGGGTAACGTATTGTCGTGTAAATTGGACGTTAATGAAAATTGACGGTATAATAATTCAGTAAATTAGCCGGGAAACAGTCGAGTCGCGAGCGCAGCAACGTCGACGAGCATTACAGGTTGTTTGCCCGCTCTGGGGTGCTCCGACGTCGACTACGACGACCGATGCGAAACCCGTGGAAGTAGTAAGAGAGAGAGAGAGACGAGCGAGATTGGGTTCGATTAAAATTCCGTACGGCGCGAACGCGTACCGCCGTCGTTGTTTTCGCCCCCATAAATTTCAGTCGGAACAAGGTCGATTTCACAGGACGAACACCGGGGGTACATTGGGGAGGGTGGAAGCGTCTATTCCGTCAGACATCGGCTCATGATTCAGGCTAAATCACGATTGATCGCTATTACGGTTGCGTGCGCGACGACCTCGTTAATGGGAAGAAATTAGAGCGTGCGGTTAACCGAACTTGACAGTGTCGAACTTTAGCTGGGTAAGCCTGTGTTGGCAGAGTTTCCCAAAGCGTCGCTCTACTTTCCTCTATTTCGTTCAACGAAACCGGTGCGAGAATAGAAACTTCTACGCAGGATTGAAAATTTATATAAAAACAAACGCGATGCTCCTATTTTGCTATAAATGCATTGGCCGATAGTTAACCACAGAAAAGAAAGGAAAAACTTTGCATGCATCGCGGATCGGCCTATCGAACGCATTCAATCGACGGGAGCGGGTAAATGAATTCGAAACGGGGAAAGCCACCCTTTTTGCAGGAACGATCGGGTTATTGTAAGAGGAGCTGGTTATTAGACCTCGAGGCTGGCCATTATGGAATTAACGCTGAAAATCCTGCACTCGTGGCCCGATTCGCGGGGCTGCTGATACTTGCCGAGGCACGTTTAAAGGAAAGAAAAACCGATAGATGGACCGGGCTGGAATGAGGGTGCGCGGCCACATTTTATGCAGTTCCACTGCAGTCGAGTGGCCAGCGCGGCAAGTGTAAAGGTGGAACGGGAGAGAGAGCTCGGGCCGGGCTGCCATTCTCCTTATTAAACGATCGCTTAAAAATATACCCACGGACTTTGGAAACCGAGGTCGAGTCACAGAATGTAGGGCAGCGTATGCGTTCAGATTGCTACACATAGAAATAATCTTGGAATTATAAATATAAGAATAAATAATTCGTCTCCATTTATTCCCATTATCTGTACACACTTTATCGGTTATTAACATCTTTAATATTTTTCAAGCTCGACTATAGCTAGTTGAAATTCCGCTGTGAAAAGAACGTTGTCGTAATGCGGCATTTTCAAACCTCGCCCTCTTCATTCGATTAAATCCAAACGCTTTAAGAGAGGCGGACTCGCGTAGGAAGGGAGCGAAACGTATGGACATTTCTAAGAGACAGACGTCGATGAAATTCAACCCCGTCCAACCCACTCGAAGCGCCGAGCCCTCGCATAATAATGTCCCAAGTAACGGGGAGCGTCTTAAAATCTTTAAGCAGGATTATACTCCATTCGCCGGGGAGGGCACTCACACCTTTTTCTCCCCTTTAAGCTTCCACGGAGTGTCACGCCGCGGAGCCATTAACCGCGAATTTAAGAAAACGTCGCGGTACTCGGAGCCGGTGGTATTTGAAAAGACGCTTCCAGCCGACGATTATGCAACAGACGGAAGCCGCTGCTCCCGGGAAAAAGATAGCTCAACCTCGTTTTACACGGTGTTTCCGTGGTGTAATGGCTGGACCGTGGAATAGCCGACCCGAGGTGAATGGGAAAAGCTGGATGAGCCGGAAGAAACGCGAAGAAAAGGCTGGGCTGGGTGGTTCCCTGATCAGGGGGGGTAAATGAGAGCTGGCTCGGATTGCCGACTCTCATTATCCGGCTCCCGGATATCATACGCGTTATTTTTTCCCTTAACAAGACCTTGCTCGGCTTCGATTCGAGCAGGAAGGAAATTTCGTTCCCCCGAACCGCCGAGTAATCGTACAACAACGACTCGCGAAACCGTGAACACGGTATTTGTGGTGGTTCGTCGGTGATTAATTGACTCGGGTCCGGGTGATTGGAAATTCTGCAGCTTCGACGTTCATGCTGCACATGATGGAATGCTTGTGTGTTATTTCTTTCTGCCCTGTTCGCCTCGTAGAACTTTGCTTATAGAGCTCGTTAACCCTGGTTGAACCGCGGTACACGGCAATACCACCGACAGGATTAAACTTCAATGGAATCTACAATTATATTTCTCCCCGGTGTCCACCCCTCGAATGCTCAAGGTTTCAACCTTATCGTATAGAAACGAAACATCTAATCACAATGGGACATCCAGCTCCATTCTCGTTTTTCCTTTTCGCTGTACGTACATACCACCCGATCGTTCGAACAGAAAATATGAGGCACCGCTGGAACGGCATCTCGAAAGGCATGTTCTGTCCATCCGTCCGAGAAGGGACGATAGATCGAGCCGCGCTGTGGGCGACGGTTTAGTGCATTCCATGTCGTAAATCCATTGTGGCCCCAAGGATTACCGAGTGCGGTTCAATGGACACACGGTCGATCTAGTCCGCGACCAGTTCCGCCCGGTATTAACCGACGACGGCAATTAAACGCTCTCTGTACCCGGTAATCTTTCGTTCCGCTAACACAGGAGTACGTATGCCTCTTCCAAACTTTCTCACTCGCCCCCGCTTTCAGTTCCGTCCCGCTGGGAAAATTGCCGCGTTCTCCACCCCCCCTCGACGGCAAGAAACTCGTTTAATGCTCGTCAATGCCGGAAGTCTATTCGACAAACAAAGACGCGCACGCTCGTCCCCTTCTCCGACACTCGCGGCGCGGCTTAAACTTTGTTCGCCAAGCACCGTGGGAGACCGGGCACCTCTTTGCGGCGCATCAATTTAACACAGTACCGAGGGAACGATAGACGGGGGACGCTCGCTCGTTAAGAGACACCGACCTTAGCGTGAGTTTCCCGATTCGAGCTCATTATGGATTTACGCGTGGTCCAAATTATTCGTCGAAGCCGGGATAAAGGCGAGCGCGCTATCTCAAAGCTTTATGGAGCTCGAATTGCATTTGAAAATGTTTGGACCGCCTCTGTTCTTCGAGCCCTCAAAATATCCCGACCGATCGATATTCGCCCCGTCCTAGACACCTCTCGGTCGCAGGTCGTGGTTCTTCGTTGAGACACATTTCATTTAGAGGTTCATACACCCGTCCAGGCAACGACTTTTTAATTACATCTGCCTGGAGATAGAGGGATAGCACAGTGCGGTTGCACCAACGGGTCATTACCATGGCGACGAGCGATCAGAACTCGAGGAGCGTCCAAAACGAGTGAAACGACGGAAGCGAACGAGCAGCGAAACATTTGCCACGAATCGTACATACGGACAAGGCCACACAGTGGATTGTGGTTGGCTTTTGAAGTGAGAACACCCTAGTAATTCGGTCCGAGGGTGAGGCATCAAAGGAAAAACGACGTATCCGAGGATGCGGTCAGCCGGCCGTTTTCCATCGACTTTGTCGAATGGATCCGGAAGGGATGAAGGGACGGTGGCTGGTTTGCTTGAATGAATGGCCGGTGGAACAGGTCAGGGAGAAGCGTCGGTGGTACTCATTATTAGCCGTGAGCTTCCGCCCCCCCCCCTCTCCTCTGGCTCGCTTGCTCGGTAAACACTTTGATTTATGTGCCACGGTACCCCCGATAAGGATGAACCGAAGAGAAACAGCAACGGGGGTAGAGGTTGCATAACTCTACTCAACGTATACAATCCGGAAACTCTTGCACCATCCCCGTCAGTTCTGCGAATTTTCCTATCCCTCGTCTCACTCGCTTCCACCCCATCGCGACCGCCTCATCCGCTTCTATCCTCTATGCGCCCGGCTCCGTCTCTTTGTCCTTCATCTATCCGTGTTTATCCCATTCTTCAGACCCGCTCGTCCCCTTGGCCAGGCTCGATGCACCACGCTGCACTTGCAGCCGCATGTACATACACACGCAGGCTGAATCCACCCGCTTCTCTACCCTGTCCCTATCCAGATCTATCCATCCTTCATAGTTCCTCAATGGCGTATCGTGGTTCGCGTACGTGGCTATTACACGGTTCCCTTGCAACGGCACCGGCGTGCATCCAGACGGCAGATATCCAACGCGCGCCTGACGGAAAACAGTAGGAGGCTAGAGCTGGCTTTCGGTTTCGGTAGAGCCACGTGGAAGCGGAGCTGTTTGAATAATTGTTCGTCGAACGGAACAAGTACAAAAGATACGTGTTTCAATACTTTTTTTCCGGACGACCGAGGAGCCTGGCGTTTTCGTTGAATTTTAATGATTAAACCGCGGAATGAGCGAAACCAGCAGCCACCTTTCTTCCCTGTGGCGACGTGGATTTTGACAATTTTGACAGAGCGACGAGATTGCCGTCGAAGCTCGTACAAATTTTACCGGATTGTCACGCTTTTAACCGCTCGCGTGACGTTTGTTTAATGGAAGGTTTGCAACAGTGTGCCCGGGACAGAAATTACCTACAATGGAAAAGGGAGATTTATCGTTCTATACGCAGCGGCGGTGTGATGGAATTACCATGTACTTGCGATTACGCGTCCTCCGGCGAGACGTTATTATTTCGCGAGATAAACTGTGTCGAATGACGGACGTGAACTGCAAATTGCCTTTTAATCGTATCGCGGATCGCGATAGATTACTACCGTCTCCTAATGTTTCCGGTGAATCAGTCGAACAGTTCGGTTCCTTGGCGAACGTCGCGCGCTTTACTCGCACCGACCATGGAAACATGTACGTACCTCTAAACGCTCTCCGCACTTTAATGGTCGGTGCTAGATAAGCGAACCGGGAACCGCAGCCGCGCGAACGAAATCTCGAAAAATCGTCCATGAGAAAAAGGGAAAAAGAAGGACGAAAAAAGTACAGCGCATGGAGATTGGCAAAAAAAAAAGAAAGAATTTAACATGAAGCTCGCGGATAGTTTCTAGCCAGCGCATCGCGCAACACGGTTTTCATTCAATTCCTTGATTTATCGTGGCTCATAAACACGATTACGCGCGGTTTCGTCGGCGCGGAACAGCACGCATATTGCGGACAACAAACACCACAGTCCCGCTGTCCGGCTGTTTCCGTCCGCCGGAAAACAAAAGTCCGTAAATGGCACTCGCTGACGCTGGTTAACGACTTTCGCACAGGCAACAACCGAAAAGTAACTTCGCCGTTGCTCATCAACCTGTTCCCCGCCGTCCCGCGATCGCTGTGTCACGAGATCGGAATGCTGGACGCATAAAATTCCACTTGCAAATGTATTCCGTTCGGAGTGCATGAATTTTACTTGCTTTCAATCTTCTACGAACCGCGCACGCGAACAGTTCGATTTCATAGATTATCGAATTCTTGCATTGGCAAACTAACTGTATGCGGTACATATCTTCGCCAGTTTGTGCTCCAATTTAGTTCACGTGGCCAAGCCCGTTCTAACCGCGTCCGCCGATATTGAATTTTCATCATGACCGCATTATATTTCTTTTTCGTTATCGGCTATCCCATATTGATTAATGTATCCATCTGTTCCTTCGTGCCAGCGTTTCCTATTTATTATTTCCCGGCCGCATCTCCTATCGTCTGACCAGCTCTCGCTCATTTTTATTTTTCCTCCTTTTCCCCTGCCTGGCTCCACGTTGCTATTCTTCTATCAGACTTTTCCATTCTACCGACACGGTAACGTTACCCATTCGATAATGAATATTCAAATTTCAGACGAAACTCGCGGGGGTGAGCGTCGGACAATGCAAAGATTTAAGGGGAACGGGCTTTCCGATATACGCGGCGCCGAGACGCTTCATATATGATTGATATCTTGCGTTATCGCAAAATACATTGGCACGCTTTCATTTTTAATTAAACTTCGGATACACGAATCATTAGAAAAATTTCGTAGCCTTAAATAATATATAGTAGAGGCTTAAGGAAATATTTGTAATTCAATTTGTTTCATGCAGAAAGAAATATTAATCGAAAGCTTGAGTAGGTAAGCACAGGCACAGGTGCGAACGGCTAAAATTCTCCTCGTTCGCGGGACACACTCGACCACACGTTGCTTCGCTTTAACATTCCTTTAACGACCCAAATTCGACGTCCTTTCCTTAATGCAGGCTTGAACGTTAACAGGCATAATACTGAACGCTTGACCCCTCGGAGCGAAGGGGTTCTGGTTGTTATTAGCCCCGACGGTCGCCCACCTCAATCGACCTTATCTAATGCGCGTCCGACACAACTGGAGCTTATCTACTTCCCGTTCCGCGCAACTTTGGGATCATTTTTGCCCCTAATTAATTACTTTTTCATCACATCCGCCAAGTTTGTCCGACTTGTCGAGCAATTTCGTAACAACTTCACAAGTGAGTTATGAACTATTTATTACAAATGCCCAACGAATTGAACGAATCGTCCCTCTGCTGTTTCAGAGCAATTGCTCTTTTCCACCTCTCAAAACGGTTGAAATTAAAGCGATGCAGGCAAAGAATTATCCGCAAGTCGTAAAGACACCGTGACACGGACGCATTCGCGAGCTGTTCTCGCGAAACGCGTACGTTTCGCTTGTAATTCGTGTCAGCGGGATGAAGTAAAGGGTTTCTTCGAGGAAAAAAAGCGAGCGACCGCGTGCTCGGGACGAGATTCGATTAGATGGCTGTTTAATTTGCCCGTTGACGGCCGCGCCCGACGAGCCCCGCGACGTTTTTGACGCGATGAAAATCGTAAAAAATGAATTGCCCCGCTATATCCTCTATCGATTTTCCTTGACGCTCGACGGAGATCGTTTTTAATAAACCGCTTGTCAGCTACGCGCGACCCTGATCGAACGAATTGCGATGGTTAACCTTGCTCCGCCGTTGATAAAACGATCACGCTTGTGGATCGCGGATTCGAATCGTGATACGCGAATAAAAAAGTAAGCCCCGAAACGTCGCGTTAAACGCGCACGAACAGGGACCCCCGAGCGATTCTGATCGGGCCATTTGACACGCGCACGATTTGCGAGCTGTTCATCGTTCGATACACGCTGCGTCCCCGTTGTATAGTTTTAATTAAAATTAAACTAATTGCTTCCCCATCGGGGCGGAACGTTAAAAACCGGGGCGAAAGATGGGCGAATCGATACTCTTGCATCGAGCCGTGTAAATGGCAACGAAGTATTGCGCGTCCGCTATAATTGCATCATTTCGATATTGTTTGCTCGACAACTTGAATATGCAACGCTCCACCTCCAGTATAGCGTCGAAATGTTTGTCGTGTGCCGTGAAATCGAATCGATGCGTGGAAACTTGTAAAAGCGCCGTATGCCATGCGCGATATATTCAGTGGCGAACAACTTTTTATTTGCCCTTCGTTAGCGGGAACAGTTTTCGATACCCATCGTACACGTTTATCGTTCGTTAAGATACCGAGTGATTCTGCGTTCTAGATTTCGATTGGCGAATGGAGACACGCGTGCCATGCTTGATTGGGTATCTAATGCATTCGGATGGTGTTAGGCAGGAAATTAAAGCTCGCAAGCGTTGGGTCGCGCGATCGACTTCCGTAATATCAAGGATTCCGTTGTTGCATCAATTACGCTTGGTGTTGGTTATAACTCGTGTTATCGAATTATCATTTTCCTTGGCAATGCACTTGCTATTACTCTATGCTTACCTGCACGTTTCCTTCTCGTTCTTTGAAAAGGAAAAGCTATAAATGCAAGGTTCAGAAGCCATTAAGCGTAAGTCCATTATCATCAAAACCTGGATAAATAGGGGTTTTACATTTAGTAAGAAAAAGGGTATGCAAAGGTGCAAAATACGATTTCTATTACAAGGTAACATTTTCAGGCACAGTCGGACTCACGCTTATTGGCTTCTGATCGCTTCCGTATATTTGTATTAAATTTCGATCGAACTGATTATGTAGATTTCATTGCATCGTGGTTCGTAAATGAATTAAAGGTCCAACGTTTCTGTACGACGCCGCGGTACACACCGGTGTATCTGTTACTCCATCCAAGGAGCGCGGGCGACTTTATAATTCCCCGTGCATCCGACGGTTAATCCTTTAATTCAATAACGATGAAAGCGACGTTCGATGTTCGAACGCACTTGAATTGAAATCGGGAAATGCGCCTCGAGATCCTTCGGCGCTGAGGGCGATAAGGAACTCCTCAAAGGGGTACGCGGGAAAAGCGGTTGCTCCATTTCAGCAGTCGCTCAAAGAAGAATATAAATGCTAAGTAAGTGTCCACTCCCTTTCCCTCTTTCCCCAACGCTGTATCTCGCATTCCTTTCTTTTTCTCAAAGTATACACGGCACGAGCTCGTTCGAATCCACGATGAAGTCCTAAGGGAGATCTTTTTAGAACGAGACATCGAAAGTTACCCGTTGAAATTAATCTGCCTGCCAGTAGCGGACTTCCAGTCTATTTACAGGGCATTTGATAATCGCTACAGTCAGATTCGACGAAAAGAATGAGGGGCTGAGTAAAAATAGCGACGACACAGTAGCGTTTTTTTTTTATTCAGGATGGGAACTAAGAAATGTTAAATGTCAAAATTATAACATTCGTTGGATATGAATGTTAAATATTTGTAATACCAGAAATATCAAGTACTTTTCAATCAAACTTTTAATTTAATCTTAACCAACGACCGCCTTATCAGTATTGATTTTTTCACTAATGCGTACGTTTGAGCGTGTAACCGAGATACTGCAACATTGACACATGTAAATAGAGCGGACCCTCCGAGAGATAATTATTCGCCTTCGCCACGCGCGGTGGCTTGTTCTCCATTAGCGACATTAGGCGGCCCATAGTCGATGCGTTCCAGAATTGCCCTTTCCGCCGCGAAACTACCAACTTTCCGCTCCCTAATCGACTTCGACGCTAAATTGTGAACGCCGCGGCGAGGAGAGTGGGAAAATTCCTGGAAAATCGACGGGTTACCTTTGCCTAATCTCCGGATACTCGGGGTTGGTTAATACTTAGGTCTCCGGGTTATCGGATAGTTAGCCTCGCCGGGATTTCATAGTGACGATAATGAAGTCGGCCGACTTGCAACGCGACGCGATTAATTCGTACACGGGCTTCCGGTTCAGTTTGGACGTGAATGAAACCGTCCCGGGGCGAAGTTGCCTCGGAAAATTCTCCACGCGTGAACATTCGATCAGGGTGAAATGAATCGCGCGGCAATCGATACACTGTAAATCCTGCTCGTAACACAATCCACTGCTGGTATGTTAATAGTCGCCGGCGCGAGGGGGAAATCTGCAGCAATTTCGCCTTCCACCGGAAAAGTGGATGAACGATTTTAACGGAAACGCTAAGAGCGTGCCAAATTATTCGAACGAAACGTAAGCCGCTTAACAGATCGTCCGATTATTTCGAACAACGAGCAAACAAAATCTGAACACCATTTTTGGCTAAAAAGAAGAATCGCCAACGCTTGCTTCGTGTCCGCGAACGTACGCTGGCCCGTTTCACTAATGCAAATAGCAGGATAAACAAATTAGATTGGTGCACGTGAAATGTCGTTTTCACAAGCGAAACTTTATCCGCACATCTTGATCAAAGTAATCTTCAATTACACATTTTTCCTAAGGATTAACTACTTTGAACATCCTACATTTACAAAATAATAATCACTTCCAGAGTTTAATAATTCTTCAAATGTTGCGTTTGTACTTTCTTCATTGCAAAATATTATAATTTGCTCGTGAAATATATAGTCATATGTTCAAGAAAACGGAGATCTGTAGGGAGAAGGTACAGGGAGTAAAGAGCACGCAGCAAAGCCTCGCATTCTAATTCCTGCAACTATTGAATCGTTCTTTTCCATACACGAGGTCTTGCGTCGTCGCGCGGCAAGATCGGTCTGCATCTGTTTACCAACATGGACTATTGTTTCATTAATTTCGCACACACGTGTTTTATTTATTGAAAAATATATATATATCTCTGGAGTAATTGTACAGCTGGGTGGCAGAAAATGATGGTAAACGCTCTTTTCGTATGAGTACGAAACTCCGGAAAAACGATATTTCGTATGCGCCAACCTAATACATGGTAGACAAACTCCTGGTACTCGTGTTAAACACGAAACTCGATCGCACGAAGACCCCAGTATCATCGGTGCCGGTCGACCGTTCGATTCACCCTCGGACAGCATCTTCTTCCTTTTCAGTTTGTTCAGCTCGAATCGCTCCAGGCGCAGCCACGACCCGATTCGCGGTATTTAAAAGTTCAAACCGGAAGTTAACTCCACCCTCGGGGGGATGGAACGTTTGCCGGCTGACCTAATCTCAACGATGCAGTCACGTTACACGCGTGCATTTACCTATCTCGTGATTTTTCGATTTATCTCACTCACGACATTCGGTGAATGATCGAAATTTGGTTAAAACTCTAGAATTTCCTCGCCACGATTATTCTATTTCACTTTATCATCGTCCAGCGAGCGTTCAAGGCGTCTTTTCGGTGGCCAGCTGAAATTTATAATCGTTTCGAGGATACCTGACCGGGCGGACGGCCCGCGAGCGTCATCGATCACGCGTCCTCCCGCGATCGTATCTCGTCTCGGCAGAAGGGAAATGGAATTCATTGACAGGAGATCTGCGATACTCCTGTATCTATTCATCGGGCTATCTACTGCCGGGGATTATTGTAACAATTAACTCGCAGCTTCGAACAGCTGAGCAATCGCCAATGGTCTGTTCTCTGTCTGTTCTTGCGAACACATTCTTCTCCGTTCGTTCGTACAGCAGAAAGCTTACAATCGCTCCGCGTCCCGCAAATAACTATAGAATTGGGAAATAGGACCCAGACGCGAGGGGCACAGCCGATGGACGATGAACGGAAGTAGCCTTCAGCGTCGGGAATTTTCATTGGCCATCAGCTATTAAACTTCCGCAACGAAGGGCGGCATTATCCTTTCCCGTGCAAGCGTTCCACGGGGTGAACGTCCGCGTATGTAAGTCGCGGATAGTCCCATAAACCCGTGCAACGATTTAAATTTTAGAGGAGCGCGCGATAAAGCACCGTGGCAGGACGCGAGTCGCGCAGCAACGTTTCAGCGCCCGTAACAGGACCAAGGAAATGGCAACCGCTTTATTGACAATATTTTTTCACGATTCTTCTTCTTTCACGATTCTTTCCCCGTTACTAGAACTGAACATTTTTTTTTAATGGCTAACGTGTTTCGCTATCCCGGTGTCCAAAAGCCCGGTTTATGCTGTCTTACTGCGTACGCACTGCTGACTGATTAATCAATTTATCGATAGACTGATACGCGCGCAATGAAAGCCACGGACGTTGCATTTTTCCTGCGAACGCCTCGAGGTAAGCCCGAGCATGTTCTACACGGCCCACCATCCAATCGTTTCCATTCATATCCATGTTTCTCGAGGCGTTCGTAAATCGTGAGACGATCGCAACGAATCGCAAAAATAGCGGAGGTCAATTCATCCCCGACTTTTCTCAGGTTCCTATAAAGTTGGCCGGATCTGTTCGAAACCCAGTCACGGACTATCCCGGTCGAGTTCGTTAGTCTTTCCCACGGTTTCTTCCACTCGGAAGGGAGGGTCGATTCGCTCTTGCCTGCCACGGAAAGGTATTGCAAAAACTGTTCCCGTTCTTCCGCTTGGTAGTTAGCCAGGCGGCTCCGTAAGAGCTGCACGAGATTCCGCCTGCGAACGGAGGGATCAAACTTGGACCACTCGCGGTGTACGTGTTCGCGAGAGCTTCCAAGCTTTCGAGTGGAATCCCGGCCGAGGATTTAGCCAGTTGGCGTAAATGCGGGTGGGGAGCGTTTGCGAGCGACCTCGAGTAAGTCCCGCGGATGAAACCGATGGAAGTTCCCGTGGAAAAGGACATGAAACGGCGTTTGGTCCTTTCCCAGGGAACCACCCCGCTGCGATTGTGCTAATTTAGGAGGAAGTGCAGCGGTCAGCGAATCGGTGCGGAGGTGAGCGCCAAGACCATTTACCTGATCATTCTTTCCCTCACGTGTCTGCTTTCGCAGCAGATTCTCCGCGCCAATCATCCTTGATGTACCATCGATCGTGGAAATAACAAATTACTCTTTTTTACTCCTTGCAGCGGTTCACAGTAAAAGCCCCTTAAGTCCGTGAAAGCGCGACCGTCGCGCGCATGGATTAAAAAAGATCACTCACCGTTTAGTAAGAAGACGACGATCCAGAGAGACAGGAGGCTGGGAAGCACGTGGCGTGGAGGATCGACGAACCCACGATACCGGCTCATCCTGCGCCAGCGGTGATTGTTCTCCGCGCGTGCCGCGGTCATCCGGCCTCGAAGAAGGGGCAGATATGCTCGAGGATGGAAAAAGGATCTACCACCGTCCACTCGGGCCCCCGCGCACAGGGGTGGGCTTTTCCTTCGCCTAATAGATCGCTGCGTCCGCTCGTTTTCTATTCAACTTATCGAACAATAAACTCTCAGTCTAGCTCGGTGTCGGAGGGCACTCGCCGCACCGGGCGCCAGTGAGAGACTGTTCGACTTTCGTACAGCGCGACAGGTTCCCGCGGTGATTCGCGGCTCGTGCGCAGCCGGTAGTCCTCGACCGCCACCTCCCCCCGGGTTTCCCACGAGCCACGCTCCAGCATCCTGCGCCCTCGGCTTTCCTGTGTGTCGGCGGGGGGGTTGCTCACCACCCTCGCGGGGCTCTATGCACGTACACGCCGACAAGGCCTAAGGTGCGGGTGTCCGCGCTGAGCTTACGAGAAGCTCCGACCGCAGCTCAGGCCACGGTACCAGGGAACCACCGCCTCACGCTCCGTCCTTCGACTACCCCTGGATCGCATCCTTGTCCAACGTGCACCGTTTACCCCCCTCGACCGCGCTCCGTGAAGTTTCCTCTGCGTACACGTCGGTATCGCTAGCCGACCTCCTCCGACAACGAACGGCTACCCCCAAAACGCAAGGGACCAGCCAGTCGTGATCTTACACCGACGTGGCGGACGCGAATTAAATAGGGCACGGGCTACTACTACCGATTACCCGCTTTCCGAAAAGAGAAATTGCTACGCTCCCTCTTCGGACTAGTTTCGCCACAACACAGCGGAGACTTACAGGTTCGAACTTTCTCGTCGAATAAAGTATTCAAGGGAAGAATTTCATATCCTCGATGGAGGAGCCACCGCGAATACCTTGACGTCTCGTTTTTATTCGAACCGAGTCAGAACGTTGGCCAGGGTGAATACTTGGAGCGGAGTACACGAGCCACTTAATACAAGCAAGGAGTTGGGAAATAACGATAGTCTCTAGCCGGAAGGGGATAAGCGAAATTGTTTTCGCATTCATCGGAGCGTTGGTAGTTAATTTTCTAACGAGATGATGTACGATTTTAGGCGAAGCGATAGAATTCGTATCGAAGGGAATAGCGATTTCCCGATTCGTTGAGTTCGTGTTCCGAATAGAATTTTCTACAAACGTCTGTTCATCGGTCCTGACACGATTTATCAGATTTTCCGCCAGCTTTCCAAGCGCCGAAGTCGAAGGACAGCTCGATAGCCGACAATAAGTGGCCTCACGCCCATCATCGAAGATTCGTTAACGCTAAAAACTGTTAACGTAGCCATAGGCGCGAACTAAATGATTCCGTGACGGCGATCGATTCACCACGAGCACCTGCGTGCGTTCTTCCACCTTGTCGTTTGCACACGGCCAACCCGCGACGCATCGTTCGACGCGCGTTTTTGAAAAAAAAAAGTCCCAACGCTCTTTGACACGTTCCTGGGTGGCAAGAATACGCGGGGAACAGCGAGCGTTTCAGCCTGTTGGTTAAACGTTTGTGGCAGCGTAATGGAATGTAACGCGAATCGTTTCGCAGTTACAAGCCCGATGCACGGTGCAGCTGCGATCTCTGACATCGATACGCAGGAGGCAAAACATTTTTTTTTTTTCAAACGCAACGGGAGGAAAACCATTTCGGAAATGAACGTTTCCCGCGAACCGACTAACTAAAACGATCACTGGCACGTTTCTCTTCTCTTCCTTTTTGGTTTCATTAAAAAATATATGAAATCAATTGGAGTGTTGCGATATTGGAATATCGAAATACCGAAATATTGAAATTCGTGCTGGACCGCGGAGAAATCCATCGTGAACCGGAAACGTATTATCGTATCAATAACCCGGCGAGAGCAAAAATTAAGGGAACGAGTAATAATCGAACAGGGAGCCGCGGCATACCAAATTTCCAGACATTTACCAGAGATTTACCCTGCCGAATTTCTAGGGGAAGGGGGTAGGGCAAAACTCTCTGCACAGAAAGTAGGCCAGGCCAGCTACGATTACGTAGCTATTTCATACGGCGACAGATTAACTCCCTCCCCCTATCCGGCGTACCGTTTCCGTAAATCCTTCGGCGTTCTCGCGGCTTTCGACTTTCGTGATTAACTAAACAGCACTTTAACTTGACACGTTGCCCCGCAGAACTCTCTCGTTTATCGGGCCATCGTCGGGCGGAGGAAGCTCTTGCCAAAGAGAAAGGAACAAGTTGAAAAAAAAAAGATCGGCCGGCTTATCCTTCACCGCGGAGTACGCATCCCTTCGGCGGGCAACAATAGCTCGCGAAGTAACGGTAAATAGGGATCAGGCTCGCCTTAATGGATCGTGAAAAGTTTTAATCGAGTTCTTTGAGCAAACCGAAATGAGTAGGCAGGAAGTAGCAACGACCCACCTTTCATCTTCATTTCCTTTCCTTCGCTTCTCTTTTTTTTTTCTTCTTTCGAAACACCCTTTTGCGAAGAAAGTACGGACGCCACGAGCGTCTCGAAAATGATTTCGAAAGCTATCGTCCGATTAGCGAAACGTCGACGACGTTTGGCGTGTAGGGAGAGATTGACGGACGGCTTTCATTGGAAACAGATACGTCGAGCGGCTTTTTGTCGAACGAAATCCATTGGCACGGCTCGAGGCGTAACCGCCCACGCGAATTGTTTCGGAACTGTACGTGCAACAAGAGCACATGCATACGTACATGCGGGCATCATTTGCGGCTAGCCTCGGTGCCACGATCGCCCTGCTTCTGCTATTATTTGTTGCGAAGCGATCAGGATTATTATTGTGCGTTATACGTGAAATACATTCGTAATTGCGGTGCAGACAATCTTCGCACTATGATATAAACTATGTAATATGACTAGTGAATTATATAACGTAAGTGATACATATAAGGAACGATGAGAATATAATATTAATATTTAGTAAATGGCTATTTCATATACGTTTTGTATGTACAGGCTTCCTGGTCAAGGAATGGAGACTGGATTCTGCATCTCATCGTCATTAAGAGGAAGCCGGACTGGGGAAAGTGTATTTAATCATTATCTACGTACAAAGTACATTAGCAGATACTAAATTGAATCACACGTAATTAGAACTGTAAAATATATTGTAATTCGATTTATCGTAATAGCCAAGTAGGTTTATTAGTTCATAAAACATTTTTGTAACTTGCGTGCTTATATTAAATCTGAGTTCATTTTAATTAGTACCTTGTTATCGTAAGATGTATCGAAAATCAATTTATTTAGGTACTGTAATTTATCCATTATTGAACTTTATCAATAAATCGTCAACTAAAGGAATTCAACTGATTTACTTTTTTTAACGCCTGTCCACTCCTTAAAAACCTACTCCGCTTCCTTGCGCAGAAAGTGTCGTGAAGGAACTTTGTTCCGAAGCGAGAAACCTGTAAAAACAGTTCCGCTCACGAATAATTGAAGTTAAGAAATTTGCTGGAAAATGCGGTCAAATTTCAGGATCCCGCAATGAAATCTAAGTTGCCGGAATTTCCTGGAAAATGACGTCAAATTCCAGGAATCGGTCAAGTGAAAGACCGCCTCGCGTATTATATTCTCCTGATACAAGTTGGCGATTTCGAGCACTTGGGATTGCGTAAAAGCATGTTCTGGGAAATTCTTGGAAATGACGTCAAATTCCAGGAATCGGTCAAATGAAAGACCACCTCGCGTATTATATTCTCCTGATACAAATTGGCGATTTCGAGCACTTGGGATTCCCTAAAAGCATGTGCTGGGAAATTCTTGGAAATGACGTCACACTCCAGGAGTTGGTGAAATGAAAGACCTCCTTGCACATCATGTTCTCCTGATACAAAATCGTGAATTTCGGGCAGTCACTTTGCTGAAAATCGCCAATTTGTATCAGGAGAACATAATATGCGAGGAGGTCTCTCATTTCACCAATTCCTCGAATGTGACGTCATTTCCAAGAATTTCCCAGAACTTGCTTTTACGCAATCCCTCTTACTCGAAATTGCCAATTTGTATTAGGAGAACATGATCTGCGAGGAGGTCTTTCATTTCATCAATTCCTGGAATGTGACGTAATTTCCAAGAATTTCCCAGAGCTTGATTGTACGGAATCCCTCGTGCTCGAAATCGCCAATTTGTATCAGGAGAACATAAAATGCGAGGAGGTCTTTCATTTCACCAATTCCTGGAATGTCACGTCATTTCCAGGAATTTCCCAAAACGAGATTTTACGGAATCCCTTGTGCTCCAAATCGTTAATTTGCGTCAGGAGAACATGATACGCGAGGATGTATTCCGTTTCACTAATTCCTGGGATTGCGGCGACATTTCTAGGAATTCCTTAGATATTAAGTTATAATGGGATTAGGACATTGCTTTGCAAGATTCTCGCTTCGGAATTTTGCAATTAATGCTCCCCCGCGTTATCTCTTGCTTAAGGAAGTGGAGTAGTGTCCTAGGAGGGGACAGGTGTTAAAAAAATAACGCGTTAGATTTCTTTTATTGAAGATTTATTTAATTACTTTGGTATGTACAAATTACAGAAATAGTGCATAATACTATTTATGCTAACATAAAACAATAACTTGTGTGTTATTATTTATAAACTGTACTCATAATTAAATAGTTTCTCTCTGCGGATAGTAACCCATGACGTTCCATTTCAATATCTACAAATATCGTTAGTGAAATTAAACATATTAATCTAAATAGATTAAACATAATATTATGTTTAACAGCTATTATGTACGCGTGGTGCATACGCTCGCGTTATTAGAACATTTGCCGAACTCGTGTACGTGATGCCATCTCGTGTTTGGAGTCGACCGAAACGTCGAAAATCAACACTTTGGGAACGTTGTTCGCGAAGTGCTGAAATTATGTACGTGGCGCCATCTCCTGTTTGTAGTTTTTGGAAAAGGCGAAAATCAATATGCTGGGGAGGTCGTTGGTTAGTATCGATGCCAAGCGCGAGATGACGCCGCGTACAAGATTAACATAACCTCTTTCCCGATATGAAAATATACCGCCAAAAATGTTGAAAGGAACGCTTTGATCCATTTCTGTGATATCTTTCTTTCATACTTGGTGTAAAATTGATATTTTTCCGTGAAATTCTTCTGTAAAATCGATGGAGAAGTGTATGGTAAAAAAGGATTAACGTCGACCGTAGAGGAACTTTGTAATAATATAAAAATCATTGAAACGATGTATTATAGTTGAGCATATACTTTTATCTTAACTATAATTAATACAAAGTATAAATAAAATGTCCGAAGTCGAGAATTTGAGGACCGCTCTAATGATTTTGCGCGACAGCGTATCCAATTTTCCAATTGGAGCGGTATCGTTAGATGATCTTAAGCCTGTTGACGAGAGAATTCAAAATGCACGAGAGCTATTGAAACATCTAAATGCCAGGTTATTAATACTTAAAGCACAAAATGAATTCCGTATGTCACAAAACGAATCGTATACGAGACATCAATTTTATCGTATAATAATTATTCGATGATACAGTTTCAGATGCAACGGATGAAGCGGGAGAACCGGAGGAAGATATAAAGAGTACGCTAACAAATTTGAACCAAGCAACGGCAAATGCCATCATAAATGATACAGCGATTAAACTATGCCTTCACTCTTATACTATCGAAGCTATTCTATCAGGCAGGGAAGCTGACAGTGATATGCAAAAGTATGATTAAAATTGAGCTATAAAATCTGATGTAGAAAAAACAAGAATATTTACACTTCTCGGTATTTTTCCGTTTAGGAAAATCTATGCGTGTATGCGGAAGCTATTCAGTCTCACTGACAATATTTTATCCATACAAGAGGAAACGGAGGAAGCATTAAGGCAGCAATTAGACTTGAAAATCGAATGCCAGAATGCATTACTAGATTACAAAAATTTTCTAAAGGAACAAGAGATAATACGCAGCAAAAAATTACAAGAAACAAACCCACAGATGGCAAAGTAAGTACGCGTGCCATACCTATGACAATGGACTAGCAAAGCTTGGAACATTACATTTTAATAAAATCTGTTTTTAGAAATAAGGACAAAGTGAATAGGACTATAAAGAATATAAACATAATGAAAAAGCTAATAGTGAATTTCATTTCTGCTTCTCATCATATGTTGGCGAACGATACGGAACTGGTGCAAATGCTGGAGGATCATAGGGAGCCTGTTAATATCGAAACGATATTAAAAATATCCCAAAACAACATGGACAATGAAAATATCAATACGAAGGAATAAAATTTACATTAGTTCCCCATCAGTTACTACTTTTGCATTGCTGTTTTCTCTTTATACACAACTGGCCTTTCAACGATTCATTTTATCTTTAATTCCTTCCTTATTTGAGCAGAAGGTTAATTATAAGTATAAAAATCTTGTTATATTTGTATTTGTGAGAAATAAAATTATTCCGTAGAATTAAAAACAAAAAACTTGTATACGAAGAGAGACTTCTCAGAACGGAATAAAAGTCTTGAAAATGAGACATTTGGTATTCATTCTATTTGCCGCATATTACTATAACTCGAAGCTTTGGAAACCATTTTTTTCTACGCTTGGAAGCAACGTAGAAAAGAGGAGCAAAACAAGTTTAAAATGTGTAGTAGTTAGATTCAGAAGAAAACGTACAAGCAATTCAGTAAGAATGGTTTTTCTTTCGTTTATCTAAGTGCGCAGGCACAACATATATTTACAGGAAAAAATGTTCGCGCATTTTAAATGTCTTTTTTTTTTGTTTCTTTTGAATTCTATTAAAGCGATTTTGTCAGACGGTTTTATGTATATATGTATAACAGGTCGTAAGCTAGTGATTACAAGTTAAAAGATAGGATTTCAATCACAGCTTACAAGTACGATAAAAATGTATTATGCAGGGGAGAGAGTGTGCACATTTTTGTTCGACGAAACTAATGAGAATATGATTCCGTATCGATAAATTATATTATGTGAATACAGCGCGTTAAATTCTTTATGGTCCGGTGTATATCGTTCAGTCTCGAGGCATTTCACCAATGAAACATGCAAACCGCTCTCTCCACCCTTCGTATGCGTACGCTTGTCAGCGTAAACACAGAATCCATCGGAATAGTACTCAAACAATTTAATTCCTATGTACATTAATCTTTATCGTTCGCGTTTAATAGATTATTCGATAAGTGGAAAGAAAACGAATCCACTGCTATAACAAGAATGAAACGCGTTAAAAATGGAAATAATGATGGATAACGCTCGCAGAAACCTTTTAGATCTCGTTCTCCTGGACAATGTATTCCTAAGCATTTCGATAAGGATATTAAACCGTTTCCCACTATTTGCGGAACGGAACAATTAATCAGCACTTTCATGTTCCATCCTTCGAGTTTGCCGCGCCGCGCGAAGAATAGATCCGCTCTCTTCTTACGGGCATCATAAGGATCGCATCGTAATAAAATGAATCGATTGCTGCGTGGCAGTGGTATTTACCGTAGTAGTAATAATACAGCTCATTAATCGTCATTATTTATATAGTTTATATATATATAATATCTATATGTATATATAATTTGAAGCTGATACATTTCCCCGACTTCTCACATTTCACCTTAACTTCTTGTCTCTCCACGTGTGCGTAAAACTATCCGTACCAGTGATTTCTATTTACAAAAATTAGTCGATCCCCGAAATTCATCTTACTTTCCCGCAGCACAACGGTTCTCTCTTTTAATATGTATAGATAAACTTCTCAAAATGTCTATAACGTCGGTAATCACACTCGTTAAACGGGCACACACTATCGTAACGCACATGAGCTGCCAATTCCATATACGTATGTGGCAAATAATCACTAAACACAAGCTTAATAAACCTTCAGCAACGAATATGTATATACTAGAAAGATGGATAATAATTGAGACACGCGTTAATTGCATTACTATCTAAATCACATCCATATCGCGTGAAGATGGGCCACTGTAACCAGCACGACACAGTGTTCAATATGTATAGTAGATGTTTCAGTGGGTCTTTTAATAAATGCCGTCCTAACATTCCAAAGCAGACATTTAATAAAAAAAAAAAGGGAAGAATATCGAAATTCGATGATGGTTATCTTGCTTCATAACGAAGGCGGTTGAAAGTACAAACAATTGGAAAAGATCTCAATTCCATGCATAGGACGCGCGCAAATGCGATTTCAAAGAAATCATTTCTAATTCGAACAAAATGTTTAAATTGCGAATTATTAGAATTGATAAAGTGTAATAAGTTTTGCGGCGGATGCAAAACGCGCGCCCGAAAGCAGAGCGCAAAGGAAGGCGCGTATCTTCTATGCATCGGTTTGCGATCAATTCGCCTCTCGCTACAACATAAACGCGCACGTCATATTTGCGAATCAAAATCGAATAGCACGTTGCGTTTTATTTTCAGCAGTTTTACAAAAGCGAGGAGATGAAAGACACACACGTACATTGACCTATTTGAATCCGATCTATTCGCACCAATTTACAAATATACAAATAATCGCCTTTCAAACTCAATCGTTAGTTCTACCATTAGTAATGGACAATTTCATTCGTCACTGAGGGCGAGCGTAACAGCGTTCCCATACGAGGTAAAAGAACGAACATGAAAAGTAATGGTACAATTAAGAATAAAAAGAAAAATGTACGTCCCGAGTAAGATAAGGGCTACGTTTTCTTATTCGCTCACAACCATACTTAACCAGCAGTCAGTCGTGTTGCAGTTAAAAATTGGTGACGCGTGAAAAATGAACTAAAAAAGAAAACAACCGCAAGCTAAATTGCAACATAGTTGCAGCGCAATCACGCTAACAATGTGTAGCGAAGTGTAGCGATATAAATATACAGAGGTTCTCGCTTTTCTTAAGATTCTCGCAATTTTTCTTTCTCTCCCGCACGATCCTCTCTCTTTTGCACACACAAATACAATCTTGCGCGCATACATCTTCCGCTGCTGCTCCCACAGGGGTACCGTTTTCTCTTCACTTGGAATTCACCGCTAATATATACCCTAGTCGCGAAATTTCACGTGTGTATACGTATTTGCGTGTATGCTCCACAACAAGAGATCATGCTTACAGGACAATACCGTTGACGAAAAGATAAGAAAAACGTAAAGGACGTTAGCTTCTCAAGCACTCGAGTAATACGAGGATTCGTTCTCTTTCCACGCGAAGAAGCACATACACCGGAGGACAGCGGGGCACCTCGTTTCACCTTTGCGCTTTGCGCCCGGACACTTTCCTCACACTCGGTTTAGCCTTTCCTCCGTTTCACCGTTCACCGTACAAATTCCCATACCTTCCATCGTTTCGTTTTCATTCACTCTCTTTTTCTTCGCCACTTTATGCATAAACGTGACGCCCGATCGTTCGACAATTACTTGCACCGGCAAGCTTACAAAAGGAACAAATACTCTCGGTGCGTATCCAGTGGGAAGATACAGATAATAAACGAGAGAAAGAGAGAGAATCCAGAGTATAGTTAATGGTTTAGTTCTTATCTCCGTTTAAGCGTATTAACTTCAAGACATCCGACGAGATCGGTAACAGCGTGATCGATAACACATACAGGGGTGAGAAGTAGTGAGACGCGACGCTTTTACTCTTCTTTCGTCTTTTTTTTCTTTCCTGTATAAATCGTGACACGACTCCTCTATTAAACTACATCAAACGTTTCGTCGTCGGATGCGCTTGGCCGTATAAAGTGTCGGATACAACGTGCACGGGCACTCGCGGTACGCTAACACGGTACAGCATCGGTTACATGGCTCGGGAGCGGCACGCGATCCTTGGTCGGACTAGCAGACAATTTTCGGACCTTCGGCCCGGGATACGAGTGACAATCTGTCGATTACACCGTCCTTTAATATTATCGCTGCTGCGAGAAGAAAACCATCTATGCTGACTAGCCGATTAAACAGTCCCCAGTTATACATGTTGATCGAACGATTGCGTTTTGTTACAAATTCGTGTGGTCGCGACCCGAAGCACATCTCGAGGACGTTTTAGAGACTGTACTTTGGGAAAAAGGGAATATTGTAATACGCATTGCCAAGAAGTTTCGTCCAATTTCGCAGTATAAAGATCTTGGGAAGAATCTGTATTTCAATCTCTTTATTGTTGATCAGTCTGTAAGTAAACGAACAATACAAGTGTTTCGGCGGCCGACAAAAGTTTGCACGATTAATGCAGAGAGATCTGTCTAAAACATTCTCCCAACGACGAGTATGAACGATGTTACAAACTTGTAACAAAACATCGCACCGTCAGCACTTTATTTTCTTACTTTTGCTCGTTTAATCGGCAGGGCTGACAAGATTCTTTTCTCCCCTTGTTTTCTGTTCTGCCTCCAAACTATGCGCGTTAAGTATCTCTTTCATTACTTGAATGTATTTTCGATAAATCCGCAAGGATTCGTATGTATTTATTACATGTATATCACATCGTACGCCCTTCTTCTCGTAACTTCGTGAAACAAACCATTAAATAAACTGCCGATGATTAATGTTCACCATAAAGTATATATTCACAGTTACTGTAAAACTACATCACGTGTATACAGTTGTACATTCTTCTCCTCGTTCCCTTCTTCATTTCTTTCCTTCGATTTTCTAGCGCAAGTCCAATATCGTTCGCTTCGATCTAACGAAACACCCTCGATTCGCTCGAAGGAAATTCTGTTTACCGGTGTGCAACAGAAACGTAAAAACGTTCTCAATTATTGCTTTAAAATCAAACCTACATTGATAAATATCCAATTACAGGCGTATGTGCTTTGGTTCTCTTTCCTTTCCGTTTTGTAATACATCTAATAATAGTTATCTTCGTCTAACGCGCGCGTTTCTTTTCTCATGAATAAAATGTTACACCGAAATGAACGGGTCCTCTCTGTAAACGATAAATTTTCGATTCAAGAAAGTTTCCCGAATTTTCGCCTTTTTCTTTTTTTTTTTTTGTAGAACACCGATCAACCGTATCGATACGTATGTATAATTTTGTTGATCTACGTCCTATGCAATTTTCACGGTAGACAGATCTACGGACAGAAAATTTGTTAACTCATTTTTCACTCTGTTTGTTTGTTTGCTTTCGATATGTTATGTAAAATGTGGGTCGAACGATTCTCTGCTTTACGACGTGCTTGATTTTATTTTCCGGAAGGCATGAAACCGAAATCGCTATTCTTTTTTTCCTTTTACTTCGAAGAAATCAGATTTCGAGAGGATGTTACGAAGCTTGTTAAATGATATGCGATTAACCGGAAACACTTGACACAAAATTTATAAAGCTTCGTAGCAAGATAGTTCTTCGTTCATTTATTTACAGTCGGTGCATGTAATTACACACCGCAAACGCGTACTTGTATAAATCAACAACGCAGGCAGTGTAGGCGTAAAAAAGGAGACTCCTTGCGAACAAGAAAATTAGTTAAAGCTTGTTAACTAAAAACACACGCGGTTGTTGCGCGGATACTTATACATAGCGTTAATACTGTTATAAGTTCGTTTACCCTGCGACGGTAAACGTAAAAACCGACTTCTACCAAATGGACACGCGCGATCAGCGAAAGAAAAGCCAAAAACAGAAACGGTTCGGATGATTCCAAAAATAGAGAATGTTGGTGATGCGCTTGGAACTACTGATCGGAAATAACAAACGTGTCTATTCTTTCAGTTTCATGCCTTTCCAGTCGAACAGACCTCGCGCGCATGCTTTTCCTTTATAAATCTCGATACAAGCAGAAGTACGCTGCGCTCGTTGTCTGGGACTTTCCAGAGTAAAATGAGATCTCGGCTTCGACTCTTTTACGATTTAATACACGTATCGTAACACATTTGACACAATGAGGGCGTGTACAAACGTGCGTCACCACCGCGGGTGCAAGATGAGAGACTCGTAGGAACAAACACGTTCTCTTTCACCATCGGCACGTCAATTCCTTACTTTTACACAGGTGGACCGATTGCGTTAGCAGTAATGAACGGTCTAAGCCGATGTCATCCACGATCGTCGCGAAGAAAACTTTAACAATTCGGTAACATCGGCATTGGGAACGATGTTGATCCGTTTAAGCAATGATCGTTCACGAAATGACAATGATGACGACAATAATAATAATAATAATAATAATAGTACTAGGAATAATGATAGTAATAGTGATAATAATAAATGATAATAAAATAATAAAATTATGTAATAATACAATAATGAGAAGAGTCGTAATAATAATCGCAAGAAGAAAAGGAAGAAGAAGAGCAAAGTTAATCGTGAGAATAATAATGATTAATAGTTAATAGCTGTAAATAATGATGGCTGTGTTGTAATTTAACTTGATCAACGGCGACGACATGTCAGCGTGACGATGGTGTGTGTGTGTGTCCAGCATCGAATCCTGAGAAGCGGTGCGACTTCCGGCTATGGGGGTGCGAAAGGTGAATGAAATCCACCCTTCCGGATCGCCTGCAGCTTCTCTTCCCCCTCTGGTCCGACTCGTTCCTCTCTCAAAGGTTCACCAACTCGCACATTGCCGCGACACGTTGCCCAGAACTGAACTTCATCCAGCATCTTTCGTTTTCTGTTACACGCGCACTGTAGCATTGCCCCCCCCTCCCAAGACCGACGATAACAGAGAGTCACTTTTGCCTTCCGCTTTTCTTCTTCTTCCGTTTGAAGAAGCAACAGCATCTGTAAATAAAGCAAACACTAATAGGACTTAGAGTCGTGTCTCCTTTTTGATCGGTTTACGCTATGACACCAACATGCAGCACGACAACGCATTCCAAAGCGGCGACAAATCACAGCCCGTTTCTTTCGTAAACCAATTTCACTAGTGGCCAGGAGAGAATATTGTCTTTGGTACGGGGCGGTCGATACGCGTCGATCACTTGTCAAATAAAACAAAAACAAAAGGAAAGGAACACAAGAGATGGAACGGAATTCCTAGTAATACGCGCGATGATGGTACAGTTTAATTAGAACGATAATCATCTTCTCGCAGACCTTCTCTTTTGACAACGAATTAAAAATATGTATATCGTCTGTTAAGTTGTGCACGCGATAACATAAAAGAATCCTTGGAGCTGACAAAAGAAAAATCATTTTGCAGAGCAATGCATAGAAGGAAGGAATGAACCATAATTATCAGATATCGTATTTTGCCTTTATGTTGTGCAACAGAAAATCCCGTAACGGCCACTTGTGCTTGGACATTAAGCAAAATTCGGGGACCGGTCTAGGATCGGCAGTGGACGTGGGAGGGTATAAACCTCGACGTATGATCTTTCCGCAGCCGCGACAACGCTTTTTCGCCGGCAAACAACTCTCTCTGAAATGGGACGGATAGGAAAGTTCAACATTTGCGTATCATACGTTACAGATAATACGAAAAGCCAGTCTTGGAATTGTAACACGAAGCAAGAACGTTACTATAAATTATAACTGCCACTATTGTTTCTACTGTATTAATAAATATAACTACGAGACGATACTTTTCTTTTTCGGCAATATAAGTTTCCGACAAGTAACGTTTACATGCATTAAATGGTTACGGAAATGATTTTGCACCAATCGCAATTTATCTCTCGCTTGTCGCAGCGAGGAATAAATGATCGAGTGCGTGCAAAATCTGTACTCCATTAATTATAAATAAAGAAATTCGTAATACTAACTTGGTTTCGTCGACCATGTCCACTTCCTGAGGTGCTGTAATTGGCGTGTTCGAGTGTCCTGCTGTCGGATCATCGTTCGCTAGTTCTCCATTCGTCGAGGACACCACCTAAGTACATATAACGTTATCAGTCGAATAATCGTGAATAAATAGTAGAAGGGACATGTACATAGTTACGTAGTAAAAGCTATATCCACGATTGAAATGTTTATGTACCATGAGTCCAAAATACACGTACAAAGATATTCTACTAAACTAATTCCTCGGGATACGTGGTAGATATATAAAACTCCACTTCGAACAACTAAGAGCATAATTTACGTGAAACGAGCGCAATTGTTAATACAAACGAAATGGAACTCTAAAGCAAAGTGTACAACTAATCAACTCGGCTAACAAATTACTTTTCAAAAAGAAAAAAAAAAGAACAAAGCTCACGAATTGCGTTCCCGAGCTTCGTGAAGCACGGAAATGAAACAGAAACAAAGCACAATCACAATGATACTGGATTAGTGGGATGGTAATTAGATTATAGGTGAATCGATCAACGAAACAAACGTCCGCATGCGACAACAAACCAATTTTGCATAGACTTCTATCTGACCATAATCCGTCGGCGTTTTGTCTACAAATAGAGCGAACGGTTTATGTATACTTCGTGAACGTGGCCTGTGTACACGTCGCTTTCTTAGGCTCTAAGAAAGTGGACAGCAAAGGGAACAAGTAGGACAGAGAGGGGTGCTTTTGGTCTTTCCCTCTTCGAATGTAAATTTACATATAAATATCGCTCTAAAAATAAAATGAATAAAGTTCTAGGCACAAAACGCTGTTACTTCTTTCTACTACCGCAATCGTGGAAGAAATTTGTTCAATAACACGTTGTACGAATAGATGCAGGTTGGACAATAATAAGTTATCACATCGTCATTATTTATTCGTATTTAACAAACCAAACGGTGTCCGTATATCGAACGTACGACACATATAACAGAAAAAACGGAAGGTGCGTCCTCGGACTGATAAATGAAGAAGGCGGAAGGAAAGGATTCGCAGGGTTCACTCACCTGTACTGAACCGTGCCTATCAGCGGGTGTCAACGTACCACCAGCTCCTGACTGCTTCACAGTATCTTGCCACGTGGTACCCACCCCTTTACCACCCCCGCCGCCCACCCCTGGACCTGTCACATCCTAAAGGAACAAGCGCTAAAGTCCAACGCGTTAACCAATACAACAAACAGAAGAATAAAATAATACTTTGGCACTCTCGTATCATCGTACTGACATCACGATTGCTTCGTCCATTCGATCTTTCGCTTAACGGTGGTGTGTAGCCTACCCGACGGTTTCATTTTTGTGCGTACGATACGTGTAATATGCTAAATAGATACTCCGAATGATACACAGCGAACTTTACTCGCCAACTACAATATGTAACTACCTACGATACAATTTCTTGTAAAAGAATAAAAACAAGACTAGATGGACCTTCAACGGGGATTTCATAATACGGACTTGTTGATTCTAAGTCGCTTCTTCACGCATGTGTGTTAGAATTGTTGTGATTCTCTGACTTGGAATTATTTTGCTTTCATTTGCAGAAAATGCTGCGCGCGTTTAATGGAAAAACAATCGAAACGTCTGTTCGATTCCGTCGAAACCTATTTGAAATCAAATACCGTTCTTAGTATTCGTGATAGTTGCGTCCAAGAATATCGCATTATCTACCCGATGGCCGATCACTGTATGCGTTTACCTAACTATAAACTTCTGGAGCGTATCCATGATAAGATAGAACATGCATGAAGAAATAATACCAGCGTATTACGGAACTTTGAGTGGCTTACATAGTTGCCTTGCATTTCGATGTGAACCTCATCCACCATGAGGACTACATCTTCCTCGAAATCATCGCATTCCTATACATCGATGATTTCCATGTTTCGCAAAGAAACAGAATCATTCATGTAAAGTTTCCGAAATGTGTGTAAAATCATCTGGCTGTTTCGAACACGTTTCTGACAATTTCACCCTATCTAGTTTCGGCTAGACATCTTTCATTAACGCGAAACAATGTTCCCTCTTCACGTTCACACATCTTTAATCTTTTGCAAAGTTATTGCAAAGAAAGTGTCTATTTCGTTACTGATCAGATGTTTCTCCTTACTCATGCTGTTATTTGATATGGCGAAGCTTCACACATTCATGCTACTTTCGTTTTCAAAAGAAAATAAAGGGGGTGTATAAATTGTGAAAGCTCAGGCGTACCTTGTACGTATTCCGGTCACGATTCGGCGATACAATAATTTCCTGTCCAGTCTGCAACGATCCAAGGGGCGTGGACTGTAAACGAAACACAAATGTTACATTCAGAAAAAAAGAGCTTCCCTTTACTGAACATATTTTACTTATATGTAGATAAATTTCGTATAACATACTTGGAGTCAGGAATGAAACGATAATTGACGTTAACACTCGATATTATTATTTCGCATATTGCTCTTCGAAACTGGATGGTATAGACCGAACAATTTTTTCTTTTCATTGAAAATATTTAAATCACACGATATATCAAGAGTAATATCGTCTGCAAACAGAAAGCATCCTATAATTAACTGATACAAACTTGCTGCACAATTTTATTCCTTCGGGAAGCATGCACGCTGTTGGCCAAAAGTATCCCCATCCCACTTTAAAACAGAACAGCTTTTCTATAATTGCACCGAACGACGTGAGGTTTTGCAAGAAGATAGAAGGATTAGTTCACTAGATATCGTGTCTTTGTCGTTTGGAAAAAATCGGATTTCTCGAAGTTGCAAGAAAAAGTAGGGGAAACAATTCTTTTTGTACTCTTTTGTCTGAGCTTAAAATGAACATTTTAAAAATGCATTTGATAGATTCAGTTAGATATATGAGATATAAATGTTTAAAGATCAAAGCGTTAGGTGATTTCTGCTGATTTCTGCGATTTTCGACTGTATGCAAAATTTTCAGGACACATACATCTAACTTAAATCTATAAAATGCATATTCTAAATTTTCATTATAAGCCCAGTCAAAAAAGTCGTAAAAGATGTCTGTCCTTATTTTTTTCTTGTAATTTCGAAATTTTCGATTTTCTCAGAACGATAAAAGCAAGACATGTAGAAAACTAATCCTTCTACCTTCTTGCAAAACCTCAAGTCGTTCGGGTCGATTATAAAAAACTTATTCTGTTTTAAGGGGAGGGTGGGGATACTTTTGGCCAGCCGTGTATTATCGAGGAAGAGATACTTCATGTACAAGTTAGGAAACTTAACTACATTCACAATGCTAGCTTCCAACGTTTTACAAAACGTGAACAGCTTCTTGAGAAGTGATCAAAGAAGCTGTACGAATAAGCGCACATTGGCAATACCGTGCATGTACCGTAAAAGAATCTTGCTGCTAGTATACAAAGTAAATGAACCTAAGTCGTGGAGGAGGAAAAAAAAATGGATGCATGCTAAATGGCAACTTCACTGCACTTTTAGCGGACGTGAAAGCGAATCTCAAGTTGAAACGAGATATTGCGTCCTAAAGGAGAAGGAATAAGATTTTCACGCTCGACGAAATAAAAGTCGATAAGCTGCCAGTGTCATTCCGCCTGCTTCACGAGACGGTTCACTCCCATCAGGAATACGCTTCTTTTGACAAACTATAGATCGGTACAGCATCGTCCTTTAGTAACGAAAACTCTGTGTTCTTTTTTTTTTCCTGTCAAGTAGCCACACGGTGCAAGGTGTCGGACACGCGTGCGAATTTTAATGAAAACGCGAGGCTCGCGTACCGTTTTCACCACCCACCTTATCGGACTTGGTCTTGCCAACGTGAGAGGGAGGTGCCATCCTTAGAGCTCTAAGCTGCTCCAAGTTGGGTGGCTAGAGATACATTGGGGGCAGCATGCAAATGTTAAAAATCAGTGAAGTATGGCTTTATTCGCTGTTCATTAGAAAACGGCGGAGAGACGACGTCGAGAGGGAGTATTACTCAGGACGACTTACTTACCCAGAAGAGACGATATCTCAGAGTTTCTTGCACGATAAACTAATCTGCTGTATGCCGCAGTATTAATAGTCGCTCGATCATTAGATAATCATAATGCGTACACTGATAAAAAAAAACTTTTTAATTTACGTAATCGAATAATAATATCAACATCGTTTGTACATTTCCTATTAATCATGAATAAGGATAGTTGTATCAAAAGTGAAGAGGAAAGAGAAGAGAACTCCGCTATTGATATCGACTCTTGCGACACGCGGTTCGTCCATCCTGGGCATAATCGACCGTTATCACATGCAACTCTCCCTATTATTCTGTTTTTCCTTTCTTTTCTTTTTTTTTTTCATTGCATGCATTTACGACAAGAGGCGTGTGTGTATGTGCGTGTATGTATACTCGGATCACTTGATCGTCAATGAATCACGCACCACCGTCTTGCCAGTCCAGTCGAACTCGCCGTCGTTGACGAAACCCCGCTTCTCGTACAGGTCGTGGAAGAGCTTCCTCAGGTACTCGTAGTCGGGCGTCTCGAAGAAGTCCAGTCTGCGCACGTATCGCAAGTACGTGGCCATTTCCTCGGGATGTCCGTCGCAGAGGACCTCGATCGGCGTGTTCCGTTTTGTGTCGCCGATCTTCTGATACCGTTCCTTCAGCGTGTCCGCCTTCAACCCTTGCCACGGAAGGCTACCGCGCAGGAAGTACATTAACATGTGCCCCAACGCCTCGAGGTCGTCTCTTCTGCTCTGCTCTAGATGGTGCAGAAGAATTCACATTGCAATCTCTCGCGTATTCTCAAAACATTGACGATATTTTATTGTATTCACAAAATGTTGAAAAAACCAGATTTTTATTTATCCCGTTTTCGTTTGGTGTTTAATTATTAATCCCTTAATTTTTAACTACATGGAAACATCCTTGTCTAGATTCCTACTGTTGTAATTACGCAATTTCTATTGACACTCTTCACAAAATTCTTAATATTTCTCAACACTACTATTGTGGCATAGCTCCTTCTTGCGGTGGGAACCTTCTCAATTGATAAAGTATCGTACGAGAACCGCCGCGATTATTTTCGCCCCAAGCAGAACCGGAGATATTGGCCATGTAACGGAGCGGTTCGCGAGCAAAATTGAAACGATCACGTACAATACAAGCATCACGAACAAACGTGTGGCGGATTTAACACACAGAGTATCGGCGGCGAGTGTTCGCTTACAACTTTCTCCGTGACGTAGGACCAGAGTACACGGTAAAGTTTCAAGAGTTTCCGCGGATGGTTTGGCGAGCGAGAGCGACGGCTCTTTCATACACGGTGTCCAGGGGAACATGAAGGAAAACAATTACCTTTCCCAAGGTGTGTATTGACGCTCATATAACGTGCCGTCCCCGTCAGGCTTTTGTGTTCCCGATACGGTATGTGTTTGTTCGTCTCCAAGTCTATGTACTCTTTGGCCAGTCCGAAATCTATGATGTGGATGATCTTTTCCCGTTTGGTCGTGCACCGACCTATGAGGAAGTTCTCCGGTTTGATGTCGCGGTAGATCAAATGCCGACTGTGAACGAATTCTATCCTATGGAGCTGCGCGAAATTACGAAACGTTTCAGTCGATACACATTTATTTCATAATCGTGATGGCAAATTAAATGAGAGATTTTAGCGGTTCTACACTTACGATTTGCGTGGCGATGTTGAGAACGGTCTTTAAAGTGAACCTCCTACCGCAAAGATCGAACAGATCCTCCAAACTTGGTCCGAGAAGTTCCATTACCAGCGCGTTGTACTTCCCGCACGGACCGAAGTAATAGATCTCTGGTATACCCTCTGCTCAAGTTTCGTTGTATAAATTCATCAGATATTAGCATATTTGTGAGTAGAATGTTTAAGTTCGAAAAGCGCGTACTCACCACGTGTACCTAATAATTTGTAAAACCTATATTCTAAATGTAACTGCGGCGCTTTTGTCCTCATTGCTTCCTGGAACATCGAGAAGAGAATGATTCAGAATAACGAATCGATGAAAAGCTCGTTCGAAGATAATGACTCGTAATGTAAATGGAGAAAGACTCCTCGTGATGCTTGTAAAGAAAAGAGAATCGCGCAAACGAATTTAAGAAAAAAGGGTGTCTGTTGCAAATTTTGATAAACTCACCAGTTTAATTGCTACATGCTCGTTATTGTAGAGGTTCTTTCCTGCAACAGAACGAAAGGTAAAAGGTCTACGATTAAACTGTATAATTACATAAGTCGTATTATTTAACGTGATGCATTTCATCAAACGCAGCAAGTATGTGTCGCTACTTATTTAATATATTCCATGTGCCATGCTCTCGTAAGCATTTAATTGTACGGGCGTGTTTCTATAGAGACACGAATAATTATGAACAATTACGACAAGCGCAAAAAGAGAGAGGCATAATATCGCGACAATCGTGTCACGTTTTGCCTTTGCCTCCGTTTCAACGGCATCGTAATCGAGCAATAATTCTGTATCAGGGGACGACTTCCTCCGTTGTTGATTGCTCTTCGCGTGAGAAATCGAATTGGCCAGATTTGTGGGCTCGGCGTGTGCGGTCGTTGTGGTATAATGGTTACCGGTTATTAGCGCTCGCAAAGCCCTGGCAACTGCTTCTTAATTTATAATAATTCGATCCCCACGCAAAGTGATCGATCTTGTGTACCAGTAAACCTAAACTGAATTGCCCGCGTTTTTGAAAATTCCGACAAGGTATGGCGCAATAGTACTTCTTCGAGGGCCTTAAGAACGTGAACTTCGCGACGAGAAAGTTTACTCGACGGACTGTTGCTAGGGTTATGCATAATAGTTGGCAAGCTGGGAGAACGAAAACGTCCGAAAACGAAAGTGCTTCCGTTACTTCTGAAATAACGAGTTGAAACTTTGGCACTAATTAAATAATAATACGGGACACGACAGGGTAACGCAACGTTCGTTTCGTACACGCAACCGCCTGATAAAGTTTAAGCTTCGAACGAAACGCTAATCACACTATGCAGATGCAACTTCGACGATCCAACGAAGATCGCTTCTAATCTTCGCTATCACTGTTAATTAGGACCTTCTCATTTGAACCGTTTCTCATAATAATCAACGTTAAAGAGAATAATTAAAGCATATCTATAGTGTCCAGAATCGCCGGAGCTTCAGAGTCATAGAACAGTGAAGTTCAAGCGATGAAGAACAACAACTGCAATCGCGGTCTACGATCGCTGTCGCGTGGATCTCGAACGAATCTACCGTAAATGTAAGCAATTAATTAATCAGTGCCGGATCTCACGTGTCAACGGAGAACGAAGTTAACGCGTACGCGTGAACGCGATTAGACCACTAGACATGGTTCAAAGTACTATGTGTTGCATGCGACATTACTGTATGATCGGAGATACTTATGAGGAGCGAAACGGATGAACTGGATGGTTTGAGAAATCCGGAAGGAAAAGGGACACGTTCGTTAACAAAAAACGGATTCATCCGCTGGAACTTCCGTTCCGATTCTCGGGGAACCATCGAACGGAGACGACGAGCGACGCGCGTTGTCGTATGAATGCAAAGTTCCAAGGGTGCGAGATTTCTCTCGTTGCGAAAACCTAAAAGAAACAGGATGGGGACGGGCGGTCACGTATGCTTAATTAAACAATTAATCGAACCGCGACGCCGAAGATAACGTCGAAAACAATCTCTCACTGCGTTGAACTACTGAGGATGATTGAATTTAATTTTATGGAGATCTCTACCTTTTTAAACAGATGCCTTTGTTGTCATAGGAGCAACTAAAAATGAACGGCTGGCAACAGGTCACTGGCCCGTTTTCGCCGCTCCAAAATTTTCTCGTCGGCCGATCAATCGCGGAGCAAATTGTAATCCCTGCAGGCTACTTGCACATAGAAAATCGATTTCCCGCCACGATGTCGCGATTATCGGGTGTTCAAGCAACCGCAATTTGTTTGACGAGCGGCTCGCTCGACGTTTAATTTTGAGAAACTGCAGGGAGACGAGAGATTGTTGAAATATTTCTATATCCAAGCGATCTGTACCAGCAAATAAGAGCACAACCAAGCTAGCCTCCTATTCGGCAAGCCAGTACATTTGTAATTAATATGCTTTTACGTAAGGGATGGGTGTTAAGTAATCGCGCCGCAAAAGCTATTGTCCGCAGCGTATCAGCGACGGAACACGGTTTTCAAACGCACACGCTTGTGCGTCGTTTGCTTTGGTGCGCGACAAAAGCGATTCCCAGTACCGTTCGTTCGCCAAGCTGTATGTATCGGAATCGCCACTCGCTGCGGATTCGTTCGGCATGCATTTGACGTCTTTGACCTAGTCAGCAGTAGGCACTGTATGTACACACAATGTACCCTTTGTGGTGTCTAGCAGACTAATAATTGGAGTCAGAGTTAAGTGTACGCGCTTGATAATTAGAGCCGAAGTAAGCCTATTACCCGTGCCCGCGTCTTTGCTCGATACCACTAAACTATCGCGAAATTGCTCTCGCGCTACGAGCTGCGTGTTTCGTCTCGTCTCCAAAAGATTCCCACGGAATTGCGATACCTATGAGGAACTTGACAATGAAATATCGACGTCGCGTTAAAGGCAATTATACACGTCCAGCTAATTCATGTTAATTTTCAAAACGTTTTTCCATTTACAGTTTTACAAAATTGAATTTATCCTGTATTAAAATCTATCTTAAATTGCCCTGAATACTTGCCGGAAGTAACCTCGGCTAAATTAAATTTGTACAGCCGCGGTAAAAGCTTTGCTGTTAATCTTGTTTCTCGCGATTCCTGCTCGGCATCGCAATTCTTCTACAAATATTCTAGGTTCTAGAGCCGCGGTAAAAATATTTAAAGCAGCGATCAAATCTGAAGATCTTGATGTAAAGACCGAGTTTTTGAAAGTTATGCGAAATCGAATAAGACGTTATTGAATTTAATTTATCGTTTCTTTCACCAAACAATCGACAATGCATAAAAAAAATGTAAAACATCAGAAATACAATTTTACTAAAAACAAAACAGAGTAAACTTGCTCGGTTTTCGCACCAAGTTTTCATTAAGTCTTCAATTAAGGGAGAAAAATAACCATGAAAAGCATCGCGAGGAAAGTGAAATTCAATTTCGCGTTATTTTGCAACGAACGGCTGGCTCTTTTCACGAAGGACGAGAGTGATCAATTTGCTCCGGCGGTGTTCGCGTTATCGTGCCACGACTAATTCCCGTTGCGCCTTTGACACCTCTTTCCTCCACTTCGACCGGGCTGATAACAGCAGATATAAAAGGGCCAGTGAAGCGGCGGATTAACGCGCGAGGCGAGAAAAATTCCTTACGGCCCTCGCCTGCTCATGCGAGAAAAAGCTGATCGATCCGGGGGCTGCTCCTCTCGTAAATAACCGAGTGCATATCCCGAGACATCGTTAAAACCGTGTTCGCAATAAAACGTCCTCTGCGAGGGCTTCCTTCGCGTGTAATCACTCTTTTCGCGAAGAGGAAAACTCGATACGGAAGTTATCGTGCCTCTCACAAGGGAAGTATTCCTTCGGGACGTTTGGGCAACTAAATCGTTCTTTTATACGGAGTACACACGACGATGTTTCAATGATCGCTGCCATTTAGAAGTTTCTTGAGAGGCTATCCTGGAGACTCGAGAAATATTTCCGTATTGTTGTCCCTGCCCTGTGCCCCCCTCTCCACGACGAATTTATTTTGCCCCGCTTTATTCCCGGCTATATTTTCGGAAGGGTTCGTCGCGTGTTTCGCCAGCGGCATTCCCGACATACCGGATACGCGAGTTGTGACGAAACGTGCGACAAACTGGACCAACAAACAACACAGAAGCCGGCTAAGATACGAAAGCCTCGTGTTCGGTTCGGTTGCAAAAGGTTTCACGGGAAATCTAATAAATCGACCACCCGGGAACAACGACCGAAAACAAACTGTCGCTGTCCAGCCTGTTGATTTTTCCTCGATGCGATAGATAAACTTCGTAGAACACGTTTGTAATTAAATTACAATTATTGCGTTTATCCAGAATAGAAATTGCTCAGAATTCTGTGAATATCCCAAAGTGAAAATGAAAAACTCCCGGTTAGTGCAAAGTGCTAGACGATTTTATTATACATATTACCAGTTTGTCTTCGAGCACGTACACGATAATAGTCATAGAGTACATACTAGTAAAACGGACGAAAGTGAACGCGTCAACGGAAGTTTGAAAGAACTCCTGGCACCGGGCCAGAAAATTCTGAACAAGATATTTCCTACAATCGAAGCCGTTATTCAGCCACCGCTTCGTTGAATCGAAGACGGGCGAAATCGTTGCACGAGCCGTGATGAAAAAAATTCCACACCGCATAATAAAGGGGGCGGGGTATACAGGTTGATATTAAAAGTGGAACAAGTTTTACTTCGCCTATGAAATATATTCTCTATGTACATATGTACTATCTAACGGGAATCTAAGCCGAAATAAATCGCTGTTAACGAAGACGGATGTGCTGGAACATAAATCAAACAAAGGCACGCGCACCGCGGGAGCTTCTTTACAGAACATTTGGAACATTCGCAATCAGCGTTAGATACTATAAAAAAAGCAGACACGTTATAGTAAAATTTCACGCAATTCCACGTTCACAACGCTAGGTCATCGAGGGATCAACGGTATGCACGGCGCAAGATTATTCAGAATATAGGAAAGAAGACTGTTGCAAATCGGCTAGCAAAGGTATTCAAAAGAGCACGAAGATACGTGACACGATCGATCGCACGTAAAATGCAGTCGCGAGTTCGCGTTACGGATTTCATCCCGAATGATCCTATCTATCGCGGCTCCTTCGCTCATGGAGATCTCAGTCACGCGAAATATCGCACGATTCTCTCATGTGAAAGCTGCATAGAAATCCTGCGTGTGTTAATCCCATGTAATATCCGCGTGATGATTACCAATATTGCATTTCCTTTGGAACGTTATTGGAAAAACGCGAACAGTTCTTTTTTACCAGATATCTTTCGGAACGCGTTACTTTGATGATCCTTTGATCGTTCTTCGCATTTCTAAAACTTTGTCAAATCTAGTTCTCTCAAAATACTACAGTCACGAACAGAGTAGATTCTGCTGACGACAACGAAGTACTTTGGCAGAGTAACTCCACTCGCGTCGACAGATTGTTCAGCGACGGAATTACAAAAGTGAAGTGTCCGTTTAAGATTCTCGGAACGACAAACGCGACGGGGGCATGATTACGCAAAACTGAAGCTCCAATTCGTCGAAAGTATCATCGCCGCGACAACTCGACGTCGCAAATGCGCATTCCTGCATTCACTTGTTCAGTGGCACAAAAGACCACAGCTGAACAAGCGACAGAACCAGATCCGCGAATGACTTAGGAGACATCTTACAGAGGCGAAGGCCGTTGACTCGCGCGCTCAATTACTCCGAGCTTTCGCGTAATTAACATCGAGCTCCATGCCGCGTCTAATTCGCGAGCAATAATTTCTGGCAAACCCGCTACACCCATTTCCCGGATGATCGATGCTCCTTGACCTTAGAATACTCCTTAACATCGTTAACGTGGTTGATTGAAATCTGGGATAGATAAAGGTCGTCGAGAAACGAGCTTTCGAATCACCTGTGATCTACAGAGGAAAGAAGAGAAAGAGGTAGAAACGATGATTTTGTTGGATCGAATGAAATGCAGATGCAAGGAGATTGCGACTGGACAAGTTGTTATAGAACGGCACGTTGAATGCGATGCATCCGGAAAAGTTGTATGCGTTCCATAGAAGGAAAACCTGGACGAACTGAATCGCGCGTTTCTCGAACAAGCAGGGTTAATTACGTGAACAAACGAAAGGATTTGCCGGAGTGGAAAGTGCTCTGGATTAAACGCGACCATACTTTGCAGGACGGAATAACGGACGTGTGGGTGGTACGATGGGGTAAAAACAAATTCTGGGTTCACAACGATTCGATCGAGACTGTTCGGACCTAACAGCAAATCTCGTGCAAACGTTACACGATTCCCATAGGAGAAATGACCGATCGAACCTGCCCACGGAAAGCTGCTAACAAGAATTTTATCGGGCCGTGACTCTAAATGGATACAACCTGTCTTACCGGTGCAAACGAGACTTGGCGTAGACAAAAATTGCGGCGACAAGGAGGAAGAGAACCGAGTTGACGTTGCGGTCAGCTTGTTCTAAAGGGGGAAGAGCAATGGTGGTGTCTCTGAGTTTGAATATTCAGATCGGACTACCTATTTATTAGTTTCGCTGAAAAACAACGACGCTGATGGTATTGAGATTATATAAAAGAAAAGGTGTAGCGGGGGTAAAAGTAGGTCACTCGAGAATCTAATAATCGCGTATACGATTCGCATTTTAAAGGTGTACTCGATGTCCTCGTTAAAAGGATGGTTGGCTTTTGTTGAACGCAAGAATAAATTCGAATATACAAGGTATAGAAAAAAAAACATGAAGGAAACAATGGAAGGAACAGTCGAGCCTGCAAAGGTTTTCGATTGGGACCATCCGAGTGACGGCCTGGGAATGGAAGAGCGCCGGCTTGAATTCGAATTTCAGGTCGAGCGTGTTCCAGAAAATCGATATCTCGAGCCCTCGACGACGGGAGCAATGCTATTTTAAAGCGCAACACGAAAACGTAATAATAACGCGCGGTGGCTGACCGAGGGTGATTAAGGGAAGCCAAACGATGAGATCGAGAAACCGGATGATGACCGGGAGCGGAGCGCAATGCCGCGTGACGGCGACGACTAATTGCAAGCGCAACGAGACTATACCCCGCGAGTAGGCGGTGAAAGGGAAATTATGCGCCAATCGTGACTTCGAGCGACTGCAGCAAAGATGCACGCGTGTTGCGGACACGATCGACTTTCCAGGCAGCGGGTAGCCTGGGGGAAACCGTCGACCAGGCTCCTGGCAACGCGCACGATAACGGAGCAAAGGTAGAGTAGGTCCGCGTCGGCGGCCTAAGGTGGGTTGTAGGTAGGCAGCAGAAAAGGGAGGTGTTATGGATAAAAAGTGGGCCGCCGCCACCGCCGCCGCAGCGCGTGTTCACCATGGAGAAAAAGAAAAACGTCTCGACGTCCACGTGTTGAGAACTCGTGCGCGGACACTTTTAACCCTCTAACCCAATCGAGGAGAGGTACCTTATAAAAGCCATCAGCAGCCAAGCAGCGATCCGGCCTTCCCACCACTGGAAAATCGAAGCGGAACGTGTAACACCAGCGAAGGCAACATCGCTTCCATCGATCGCTGCCTATTCCACCCTCGTGTTTCTCTCTTTCACCATCCTTCTCGATCCTTACCCTCCCACTTGTCCACCTCTTCTCTTAATCTCATCTCTTTCCTTGCACAGTCTTACCCAGCTGTTCGTATACGCGTGGCGTCTCTCGCTTGTACTTTGCACCCTTATACCATTGTCCCTTTGTTTCTGCCACTCTTCGCTGCATGTTTTCGCGCGTTCCAACGATGCTCCCTCCATTTCGAGGGATGCCTCTTTATCGGGCTACCCTCCGCAACAACGACGCACGCATGACGCTACGCATTGGACGTTGATCACACTTCGGTTGTGTTCTTTTTGTTTCTCCGATTCTCCCCGGCCTTTTTCCCCCATCTCGTCCTGGACTATACGTCTCCCTATTTATCGCATTTTTCTTTATCAAGGATAATCAGCGCGTGCCATTGATCTCCGTACGGAAATCGAATTCCCGTGCAGAGAATTCCGGATAATATTAAATCTTCGGCGAATTTTACTAGCCGAACTTCTCCAAATGTATACGCCTGTTCCTGAGGACCTAATCCCATTCTCCTCAGCGGGGTTTCGAGAAATGCGCTCGATTCGTCGGTGCACAACACGTGTGTACCATATTGGTGCATCCGAATACGATCAACCGTGGAATGCAGCGCAATGCTCAGGTTTCGGGGACTGCGAGTAAAAGCATGCTGTGCTTTTTCATGCATTCGAAAATTTCAAATACATACGTTTCAAGACAATCTAATAAAATATATAATTTGTGATTTTCCTCAGAAAAATTGCACGAGACCTGTGCGTGAATACTCGTGAGTCGAATATCGTTCAAGTCGAAAGTACATGATGTAACAATCACGTATCTACAGTTCACGAATGCCCAAGAATTTCGTAACGCAGCGAATCGAAATTAGAAATGCCCGCCGCTATTTATCAGCTATCGACAAGGTGCACTCTCTTCGAGTGTAATCGGAGCTGAGAGGACCTGGCTCTGCAGGCAACGGAGTATACAAGCTCGTTTCATACTACACGCGAACTAGTTCTCTTTGACGGAGTGGCATTACGTTCCGTAAGAAAGTAACACGACTCTGTTCGTCGACTTTTTCTGAAAGTAAAGAAAAATTAATGAGATCTCGCGACGACCCAGTAACATTCGGACCGCACGAACGCTGTGTTATTCAGTGCAGGAAAGGGAGCCATGGAAATCCTGGGGAAAATATGATGGATCTTGGTTCCCCTGGAAACTCCACGAGAAAACAAATATTGCGTGACCAAGAAGAGGTACTTTTGGGACAAATACTTTCCTTACCATGAGAATGATTGTTTTTGAATAAGAGATAAAAGTTGTCTCATTAGTTAAGCATCGAAAAGGAAGTTAAGCAGTAACAAGCAGTGCCATTCGAATTCAAGTATTTTACCAACGATGACAAAAGGGAACGATCGAGATGCACGATCGAACGTTGCATCGTCATATCTTTTTTCACCCCCCGGAATTATCCTTGGCGAAGCGAATGCGATCAAGTGGCGTCTATTGACAAGCAACAGAGGGTGCTTAGGATAATTCTGTAGCAATCGGTTACAAGCTGATCCAACCCGAATTACCATAGCCTTTTACAGAAGCAGTGGCAGATCGTACAGTAATCGAGGGGTGAAGGATTATGTTAACACGATATCTCAAACCAAAATGCTATAAAATACCTCGGGAAAGTAATTATCCAAACGGGGACGCATTGTGTCTATATTATTTACCGATCAAATAGATGAAGAATTAATTATTTTGGTATATAACAACGATGACAATAATTTCCAATTTTCTTAAGTAACTCTTTTGTAAATTAAGTTTGTTTCCCAAAACTTTTTCTGTCTCTTCGACGAACCGAAGCCGGCGAGGAATTCCTAGAAGTTACATATTCAGAAGCGACAGCCTGAGCGAAGGAAAAAATTTCGAAAGTGTGGTAACCGACGTAGGACCTTGGGAATCCCTCGTCGAGGATCCCTCCGACCGTTACCAGGGACAGCTGTCTGCGCGCAATACCGCAAACCTGCACAAAGTGTGGCTGGTGGCCGACGATGTTCACCGGAGGAAGGTAACGAATGAACGAAAGCAGCGGCAACAAAGAGAAAGGAGGAAGAAGAGAGAGATAGAGCAGAAAGACGTGCAGGTGTCACGATCGAGTCTCTGGTGCACGGTGCAACCTGGCTTGCACTTTTCACTCTAGTGTACCTTCTCTCCCTGCTTATCCGTTTCTTTACTCCTCGGTGCTTTTCGTTCATTCTCCCCTTCTCTCTCTCTCTCTCTCTCTCTCTCTCTCTCTCTCTCTCTCTCTCTCTCTCTGGACATTCCCTTCCTCTCGTTCTAACGCTTCTTCTTACACCATGTGAAGCCCCGTTCACACGGTATACCCCAACTCTGCAGACATCCCAGGCTGCATCCTCCCAGGGCAACTGACACCAGGTTGAAAGGAATGTCTTTGGGGACCTAATCCCTATGTCCCGCTATCGCTCCCGATTTTGATCGCTTTATCGATCATGACGCGTCAATCAAGCATGCAAGGTCAGGACAAGAAGGAATTACCGGGGTAAAGGCAGAAGGGACTAAAAATAGTTTGATTCAATTCAATTTTCTGGGGATGTACCTGGAAGGGAAACATCAAGCCGAGGTAGGCCACAGTGATCAACTCCACTTTTTAAATTGTAATGCCTAAGCGTTTGATTGATGCTCTACTTTTTATACTAATACTTGTTTTGTAGAGCTAATCGATTCGCAACTCTTTTTATTGATAATGCGATGTTATAAAAGAAGGTAGAGTCGATTGATAATACATACTTAGAAAGCGAGATGCCAGAGCACGTGTTGGCGAACTACCAGACCATCACCAAACCGAACTCTTAGGATCTTGTGGTTCAATGCGCTCAAAAATCGTTATCATATGGGACGCGTGAAAAATTAACCATGCGTGTTCGCATTCGTAGAAGAGACAAAATTTCGTGATCTCTATGTCCGAATAAAAAATAATTGGCGTTTGTCCTGAATAGCAGCTTTTACTCGGGAAATCTAGGACGCGCAATAACGATGGAATATCGTATTCGTTAGCGTGACGGTCCCGAAGAATTTTGCATTAAAACGAATTCGTACTGTGTTGACAGGAGTCGAAGATGGAAAATCCCGGCCGATAAAATTTCATTAGGAATATCACATTAATCAGATACAGACTAGTAGATATACGAACGTATCGCGTCGTAATGAACTTAAATATTTATCTCGCGTTATCCTACCTAAATCGTGTTTCGCATCGGCCTGGTAACAAGATTCGAGAAGCTGAGCACAGAATTTTCGTTGAGATCGATGTAATCCCATTGATGACGAAGCACCTGCTAGAATGCGGTTCCGAGTGCATTCATTCCATAATAATTGTCGAGTGCCTTCGGACGGGCCGCGACCGTTGATAACCCGAAGCCTAATCTGCCAGAAACCGAATAAAACGGAACAAAAGCAAAGTTGGAGAATGAAGTTCACCTTGCTTCCATCGGGAAATTAGGAGAGCACAATGGGCGACACACGGTCTCTCAATCCTATGAAAGTAGTTAGGACAACTGAATTATCAATTAGCCCATGAGCCAGCTGTTTGGTCTAAGTACAAACAAATTAACTCGCGGATTAGAACCACGCAGAGGCATTCAGCTAACTGATTTACGAGAAAGTTCTGGGATTTTATCCTGTTAAACAAGTATCGCCATGCGAGAACAGAGTAATCGAGGAAGCCTCCTGATAGGAATTACGCGTACATCCTAAGCTGAAACAGCGGAATAAACAACCGTCACGAAGCCATTACAAAGATCAAAATACAAAGCGTTCATTGTAACGTCACTCCTAGATAGCGTAGAACAGCTCGGACATATAGCTGGTTAATTAAACCGATCCAATTAGTTATAGCAGAAACTGGTTTATAGTAAAGCAATTAGTCGTTGATAACGCGTATCCGATTTTACTTTACAGAGACACGAGACGGACAGGGAGTAACGCGACGATATTACGGCCGTGTAATTTAGCTTGAGCCCGACACGAAAGAAGCGCAATCTTCGTCCCGTGTTAATTGATATCGAGACTAACGAAGCTACCGGTTGATGGAGTTTGCCGTTCAATCCGGATCACGTAGAGGGAAACGGTCGTGTTACATATTTCAAACGATATACAATGGTGGAAAAAAAGTATTGGCACAGACTAGAATTTTATTCAATAGCCTGACAAACCTGTGAGGCATGTGATTTTTATATAATTTTTTTTTATATGTAACACTTGTGGAGTCTAGATTTTTTAAATATCAAAATATATCAATTAAATACATTTAAATACATATTTATTCGACGCACATGCAGCGGATAATTAACGAAATTGCAAGAGGACCGCGACGACGTTACTTTCCTTCCTTTAACATACGTACTAAGCGTTCAACTGAATTATGTTTAACCGTGGATAATGCACCCTATGAGATCGCGTTTCCCACTAAGTTACACGTGGGGTGAGCCTGAGTGCTAATTATGCCTAATATGTACTCAATCTACTGATGGCGAATCGTTTTTTACGGTAACCCTTGGCGCCATTGAAACATTATGATGATTATTTTCAATCTATGCACTTATCCTTTCCTTAGGTCCCCATCTTTTTCTTCTTCCGAAAACTTAACAAGAATTCATATTAATACTGCCTTACATTTCAAACAGAAACAGCAGGATGAAATTAGATTTATGTAACATCAGGTAAGAAATATAATTTCTGAAAAACAACATTATAATTGCCGGAAGAATACGGAGAAAGTGCCAGGAGGATAATCAGTATCTTGAATGGAATAATTAGAAACGATCCATGCAGAAAGTTAATTCTAGGAAGGGCGTCTCTTCCGTTAACAAGCACGGTATCACTTTAATTATTCGTTCTATCAACAAAGCTTGCAACCTGGTGGCTAGACGGTGTACGAGGACACCTGAAGCTTCGATTTATCGATCTTCTGTGGCCTCTTTTCAATACTTTTCGAAAGTCAATTTCAATGTCGGTGCATGACGTTATCAGACTGCTGAAGAAAAGCTCACCTAAAGACCAGTGGTAAAATATCCAAGAGATTTACAATTTGTTTCGATAACTTAATTAATTGAAATTTTAATAAATACTGCTATTATCGTTCCTCACCGCACGAACGCGGAACACGAGCTACATTATTGATTGAATTTCTCCCCCTTCGTTTATCGTCACTTTTTACATCAAAAGCCTTTGATGCAGTGCAGGTCCACGTTAGCTTAACTTAATTAATGGAAATAGCGACGGTAAGGAAGGACCTATGATAAGCCTGCCTCTAGAATTGTTTTTGAAGAACAATTACCTGAACGTGGTAAATGACAATTCGATAATTCCAAAAATCATCGCACTACTTGCTCACGTCTTCATGAATCGAGAAACCTCCTACGCTTTAGATTGCAAAGTTACCGCGGCGAGAAATAAAATCGCGAGACAACGACCCAGATGCAAGCTCGAGTGTGAAAGATATTCATCCTCTATAAATGGCTAATGAAACAATTAATTAGAAAAGATAGAGCACAACGGCGGCCACACAACGACTGGCTTCTTTCTATGAAAGGACGTTGCTTAATATCGTCGAGCACGAGATTCTTCTGTCAACCGAAAAATCGCTCGACGAACGACTCTGCGATTCGGGTAGTGTACTTTTATACACCCAGGTAATGAAAAATCGCTGCTATCTCGCCGACTTATCAGCGGGCAACGAATCGACCGGCAAACAAATGGCATTTTTTCCTCATTTCTACCGTTGATATGACGGAAGCAACAGGTTCGATACGAACCGGTGGCGCAAACCTGCGCTGACGACGACAGAAATACACTTTTTCCAAGGGGGCGGCGTGGCGCGCTCGGGACCGCCGCGCGCGCAATCGTTTCGAATGTAGGCCAGAGTGCGGAGGTAATTTCGAAAATATTAAATCAGACCGGCGGCCAGTTGCCAGGCAATCGGCGCGGGACCGGACGGTCAGACGATCGACCGCCGTCGTAGGCATAGTAGGCTTAGACGTAGGTGTGAATGTAGGTCAGGGTACCAGCACGTGCAGCCAGCCCAGACCGCGGGCAAAAGAATACAGTCGCGAATAGGAAGCTCGTTCCACGAGAGCCCACTTTCGTCTAGCTCCCAAAGGCTTCGTCACGACGGCGATACTCGAGTATGTTTTTTCTTCGGCCTCGGTTTTTCACTAACGCCCACTTCCGAAGCCTTGACAAAATCCGCAACCGATTTTACTCAGCCACCGATGGCCCCACGATTACAAGAGTAATCCCACCCTTGTACCGGGGGGGTCGATAATATCTGCACGATACAGAACACAAAGCACCACGACGACTCGATAGACTCAGACGTATTTGACGAAAGGGAAACGTGTCGATTCGAATGTTAGAACGTTGAAGAATTCGTTGAAATGTGCAACATGTACTCATTTAAATTGAAATACAATTTTTTTAAATATTTAAACATAAAATTATATTAGAATCCGAAATTCTAATATATGCGTTTGAATTTGAGTTTCATAATCTTTTCTGTTCGCTACTATCTTCGACTAATATCGACGCCGATCCGATAACGTTCACAGAGGCTTGCAAGCCGTTTAATAATTTATATCTATTGCACGGGAGGGAACTGACAGCGAAATACGAAATAGCTGGCTGGGTCGTGGTTTGGTTGGAGAACAACTTACCCCGGAAAAGGCCATTAAGAGAAATTGAATGTTGTAGCCTCGTCCAAATCTAATCGTTAACGAGTAATTGAAAAGGACCTACGGACGATTAAAAGATACACCTGTATCTTTGCCATAGATATCGATCAAAGGTAACACCTTTCGAATTCAATTATCATCTACATATTCCATAAAAGTTTCTGTGTTCACTAAACACGGAGATCGCAATCCCAAAAGTTGCTAATGTAATCAGAAAACGAAATTGAGGACACGAAGCTCAAATATGAAATAAAATTACCAAGCCTAGGTAAATCTTTTTAACGAGCAATCTGCCCTCGACAACTCCTCTCTCGTTTAATCTACAACCAAGGCTAAAACTAAGTATGACAAGCTTTGTAATTCGCAATTTTCCACGAGAAAACGCTTGGCGACTTTTTTTCTCTACGGCACTTGGTATATACCTCGAATTTGTAGCCAAGGATCTTCGCGTAAGTCGGAAGGGTAACTGTAAATTACCGAGCGTAATAACGTGATTGAGACTCGAAATTAATGATTCACGATACGAACGAGGAAACGACAGCCAAGGGAAGCCGCTGCATTCGATAATTCATTCCGTTGGGGTCATCGGCCTCAATTATTGTTTATTCCCACGCGTAAGACATAATCTTGAATTAACATTGAACCGAGATACGCTTTCTGGATTTAACGAACTAAAGACGATCTCTAACAATGCATTTGTGGTCATAGTTCGTATGTGACTCTAAACGAGCACACTAAAAAAATAGTAACGACGAATATCTGCAACTAACAATAGAAGTAAAATCGATAGCACGGTCAGTTTACGTATTAGCTGCCTTAAAAGATCTTATATACAGACTGCTATACTACTTTAAATAGAAGTACACGTAAATTATAGACATTACGGTGGAAGGTGTGATCGTTTCTACTATTGGATTTGCACAACTTTCCACGGAACTATAACAAGTTAACTTTCCACAAAGTTCATTGCAGAACGAGAATCGCGATTACGTTCTCAGCTCCTCGTGCTTGCTATAGAATAGGTACTTTTTAGAACAGATAGTTCAATTCCATGGCTGCAAGAGTCTTGCTAAACGATCGTGTTCGATGTTCGGACATCGTTTGATAAGCATGCGAACGGTACACCTTTGTGACAACCTTCAAACGTACGTGAGCCAAATTTTTACGGACCTATGTGTTCCTTGATCCTCAATGCCATAATCACGAGATAATCAAAGGAAGAAAAGAAAAGAGTCCATGAAAATTCTTTCTTCGATGTTCTTCACACATCGGGTTAATTAGTTAAAAATCTGAGTGTTCAGCTAGTTGTTGATCGTGTTAAGAAAAAAAAAACAAAGTTGTCCCATCGTCTAATAGACGCCTCCGTTCGATAAATCGTTCACCGGCGAATTTAAGCGGTGGTTTCCTCGGATCCCCTTAATTATGTTCGCAATGTCAGTGACAGTGACGCTAATTAAATGCAGATTGATAAGCCGGTGGGTGTTCGAATAGCAGGGCGAAATCTAATTAGGGGAGGGTCCACCGGTTTAATTACATGCGAACCTTCAAGAAACTACATTCACTACTTCAAGGAAACTAACGTTCGGAGTTACAACGCTCTAACATATGTATAGATTTTCAAAGTGTGGGTCGCCAGCTGAGTTTGGGTAAATATTAAAATATCAGACTAATTTGCGTGTTGATCGAGGGACTTTTACTCGTCCAAAAACGTCAGATGAACAATTCAGTTAAAAACCGCATGAGAATACACTATTTTTATGGTATTTCTCTCAACCCTCGTGGAATTGCTTATCAGGTCTCGAAATTGGGGTGTGGCTCATAAAAATTTGTGTAGTCCTGTTCTAACCCATCTAACAATTACTATGCCACGGAACAATTGATTCTCTACACATTTCCACGATCAGTGAGCACTGTTTCGTAAATAACTGAACGCCTAAAAATATTCGTCCATTATTACAAAACAATGAGGCTCAACGTTTATCCTTTGACAATGATAGATCGTTTTTGTTCCAAGTGAAAATTCGAAGAGAAATTATAAATAGAAGGATTTTCGTGTAGGAAAATTCATAGAAAATCTTTGGACGAGTGAATCATACTGACGCTTACGAAAGTCCACATTTTCCCTGCGTCGTCGTCGACAAAGCGTAACGCGGGGCTGCTATGCAGGAGAAATATCTTTCGTCGTGTTGACATTTTGATCTCGAATGCACGGTGCACAGAGCCGAGACCCTCTTTCCCGAGATAAAATTTCAGTGGAAGAACCAGCTCTTACGCCGAGGTTAGGCTCGTCAAGTGGCTCTCGAAGTTGCGTTTCAAAAAGAAAATGCTGTGTATCCTTCATTGTCCTACCTTCCTCGTACACGACAAAGTAAAAAGATGAGGAGGAAAAGGTAATAAAAAAATGTACCAAGGTTGCTTTCGTTCTTTGAAGTTGCTAACCATATTAACTAATAAATGAGAAAGGGTGGAAGGTAAGTTGATACTGTTTCATCGACTCTGTCCCAAGCAAATTGTCGCCTCGTTTAAAAGGAAAACGCGATGAAATTAAGAAAACGGAATTAATTGCAAAGTTTTAACTAGTCATAAATGTTTGAACGCGTTCCAATGAAAAAAGGTATCTCGAGTTTATCCTTAACATCTGAACAATAAAGAAAAAGCGAGCGAGGAGGACAGCGAAGCGAGATGCAAGCGAAATGGACCACATAGACGTTCGTAAATATCGAGATGGACCGAGAGACAGGAGAAAATTCATCGAAGCTGCGAAAATTAGAACTCCGAGGAAGAAGAATGGCAGACACAATAGAGTGCTTGACCTTAAGTTAAAACGTCACTACGTGTCTTTCTAATGAAGTTCTTGACCTCGGCGTATCTTTAAGGATCGATACGAGAAGATTCAATGCTAAATTTGAAAAGGAGAAAGATAAGACGACCTCCTGTAGCACTGGAAGGTGGTGATTAATGCAATCTTGGAATACGCCGTGGAACCCAAGCACGAGAGGCAAAAGCCATCGAAATATAACGCGCGGCCGTGGTTTGCCTTTTATTTGTTTATTTCTATCAATATACAATAGTTGAGGGCAGGAAAAAATTTAATAACACCAAGGGAATCGCAGAGGCATCGGTGGCTCTCATGGAATTCACCGGGGATTCCTTTTCCATGACATTAATCGAAGGTCGCTACTGGATGGAATAGAGCTGAATCAACGAAAGGTAAAGTTTACACCGCGTATACACCGATATCCTCGTCTCGCATTAAACATCAGCTGGTTATTGTAAACCAATCGCGTACTTCATGTACGGTGCGTTTCAAGAACTTTGGCACCGATCTGCTGTTTACGCTTATTCATAATGTCGCCGTGCCTTTTCTTTTCTAATTCCATTGTTCTACATTTGTATACCCTGAAAATGTACTATGTTTACTAAAATTTACAGTATTTTCTTGTGACCCCTCTGTATCCGCATGTTTTCTCTACAAGCACAATCGACTTCAATTCCTTTGTTAAAGTATACCGGTATAAACGCAGCCCTCACGCAGTGCTAAAGTTGCAAACAACATTGCGCCCATATCTGCATCATCATCGCACCAAAACGACGACCATACCGTATGAAACAACCTGTAGATATGTATAAATGATTCGCAACTTCGAACGCCAGAATTCTATGCGTGCGCGTTCACGTTTAGAAGCCGAGGCCGACTTCGGCAAAAGAGGCCATCGCCGAAGACCTCGCTATTACGCGTTCCTCGAGACGTGTACGTGCGCGTGCAAAAAGCGATTCCCCTGTTGACAACGCGAGTACAACGGTGCCCGGCGAAAGAATAGACGTGTCGACCGACGAAAACGACCGCTCTGTCGGCTGTTCCTTTTTCGCTCGAATTTCTGAATTTCTTCCAGTCAAAGCACAACGCGAGCGAATGTTTAGTCATCTTATAGAAAGCTTACGGTATTTTAGAGAAAGGGGTGGAAACGCTAGGACAGAGATATCTGCCAACCATGAGAGAAGAACGATGGCGGTTCGATCGGAATCGATCGATGGCGGAAGCTGAAGCAGATTGAAAATCAAAGCGAGGAGTTAATTGGTGGATGCAAATTGCACTCTCGCGATTGTGCTTCTAACTTGTGATCTGTCGTATTTGGTTTCGCCAAATGGTCATAATAATACCGACAAATCAATCCAATATGCATCTTCGAATGAAGCAAGGAAATAAAGAGAGAGCAAAGAAGATGCCTTTATTATAACAAACTAATAATAGCTGCGGTCGGTTTGTAGTTTGGCGACTCGGTACACGAAAATATTTCAAATCGTGTTGTATTTTTGGATCCCGGCTAGCTTCTTCTGCATGCACGCGCAGGTGCATCAGGCGAGTGCAGCAAAAATCTGAAGCAAGTCGTTGGTGGCGTGACTCATTCAGAAAAATGTTAAAAATACCGCCGCTCCTTTTTCTCTCCTTTCCTCTTTCCTTTTTTGAAAGTCGTTCGGCAACGTAAAAATGAGCGAAGCGTTGCGTAGGGCGTTTAATTTGAAGTACTCGCTGCTCGACGCCCTAAGTACCTACCGGACAGCGAGTCAACGAGTTGACGAGGGAGAAAGAGGGGTGAAAGCGCCGTTGCGGAAAAATGTATTTTCGCGTTTCTTTGAAGACTATGAAACGAAGGACGCCCACGACTCATTAATAAGTAATACTGCATGCATGTATGTGCAATGTTATCTTCGCAGCAGTGACATTACTGTTTCCGCGAATGAGTGAAGAAATAATAATGCTCCAAGTCCTTTTCTTATCTTTCGAGTGGATTCTTCAAGAATTATCGGCTAGGAAAAAGAATCGCATAATTGAAGATAGCGATCAAAAATAGGGAAACGGTGTAACGAGCGCGCACAATGGGCACACATTTTTTTCTCGATTCCATTTTTTCTTCCGTTTCGTTCGAAGTACAATAGTCCCGTTAATCAGAGCTCAACGCACCAGCGACCCAGTTTTTTTTCACCTGCGATTCAAACGTTTTACAGCGATGTTTGGCTAGAACTTTAAACAGTAGAGGGAGGGCATAAAATCCGTCTGGCGGGCACAGATAACGCCCACGCGGCTCTATCCGGTGCCCAGGTAAACGGATAACTGGATCCTTAATTTCGCGGAACGATAAATCCCAAGGTTTAATTGTTTCGCCATTTCTGCCGGCCAGAAGATTCCCTTTTTAATTGAAAAACTTTGCAACAGAGGCGAGTGGACGCAGATGTGTCGCTATCGTCAACGAAACACTTTTCCCATAGTTCTCCCGGTTCTATTTCGCTGAAACGCACACCATTTCGCCGCCGAAGCCTATCACGTTCTGCCGCTTGCTGTTCAAGACGATTACGGACGTAATCGTTTCTGTAACGCAACGTTATGCATTTGCACTGACCTTTGTGCAATAAATTCACCCGCGTTCTCCACCCCGATTATGTCGTAAAGTGGGACTGGTGTGCCAAGTGGTATGCACTAACAGCAAAGATTCTTCGAGTGCACAATTTAGAGGTAACGAACTAGACAAGCGGTTTGCCTCGGAAAAATTTACGCCTTCCTGTTGACGCCGTTTATGTATCTCGATGCGGTCGAAGAAACGCTGTTAGGAATAATTTCTTTATTATACTTGTTCGGTGATGTGGAAGCAAAAATGAAAGAAACAGGAAGAATTACTAGCCGGGACTTTCGAGATACTGAGGATCTAATCCTTTAACGATCCCGAAGCTATTCCTGTGAATGGATCTCAGCAATAAGGGCGAGCTACGCACAGGCCCTTCGAAATAAATCTCCACATGAAATTAACATTAAATTCAAACATCAGGAATCAAGAAACCTGACTGCGCGGCACGGTGATGTGAAACTACTATTGCACTTTGCTTCAAAGTGTAGTACACGCGTTGAACGTCAAAATCGGAACGCCGGAGAGCACCATTTTACCGCGGAAGGAAAGCCTAGTCAGAGGAAACCGTGGAATCTCTGCCAATACTCGCGGGCAAACATAAATCATTGTCGGCGGCATAACTCGGCAGAGAAGTTAACTGGCGGAAGCATGCGCGAAGAGCAAAAGGGAATCAACCGTTCGCCGCGGTTGCTGCACAGCTTGTGACGGTAAAGAATGTTTGCAGAATTTTGCCTTTCGTTTCACACGTGTATGATAATCCGCGACGAGGGAATTCGAAGAAAATATCGAAGGTCGCGATAGTCTCGTGAGGAAAACGAGAATATCGCGAAGTAGCTTGCCTGGCGCTCGCTAAATGTCGACCAACATCTTCCATCCCGCCTCTTTCCTCGAAAAACTGTATCTACGCGGAGTTTCTGTTTTCTGCCCACCATCAGATTGATTTATGCAAAGACCAGTATAAATTTGGGGATCAAAGCTGTGCCACAGTTATAAGATTTTGTGAAAAGTAGTGCTTCGATAGAAATTATGTAATCAAGACTGCTGTTTTTTATTTTAAATTATTTACAAATACCTAATGTTCTTCTTATAAAATGTAACAGGAGGATTGAAAAGAGTTCGAACGGCAATGTGACTGAAAAAAACGCGCGTTTCGTAAAAAGTAGTATGATTACATTTTCCGCGAATGGTACGAAGGTATAGTGAAGCAGGGGAAGTCTCTTTAACTAGGACTCCAATTTAATTTCGACGCTCCATCGCGTGGCGCCAACGAATCAAGCAAGCAAAAGGGAATATTTCCGTGTATTGGAGCAGCCAGGAGGAGCAAGGACGATTAATTATCTCGTGTAAATCCGGTACCGTGTATCGATTTTCCGTGCCTCAATTTCACACCACCGCGACGTCTGTTTCCCTCTAAACTCGTGAACTTTGCAGGCTTTCTATTTTGCAATAGGGGAGACCGGTGTCACTTGACTAATTTTTATAAATGGGCCACTGGTATTTTGTTAACTTCCTGCGTGTCAAAGGTTTGCACATTTATTTAGGCGTACAATCTTAGTCTGAAGAGTATCCATAAAATCGAGCCTGGGTTGTAGTTCGAGAGGAACACAGTCGTCACGAATCTACGCGGAAATTGAAATGTACATTCGTGCGAGTAGGTCGTCGGCGGAAGATCAATAATTACTCGCGAGAGCCCCGTTTCGCTGCACCGGGGCATTCGTTGACCCGGTAAGAAGTTCCTTCGAAAGGAAGAACGTATGTACCTTTGCAGCAACGATTAACGAGGCGCCACGTTACGAAACAGATACGAATAATGAGCGACCTGAACGCTGAAACTGGTTTACGATCGAGCTAAAAAACAAAGACGAAAAAAAAATTGTGCACTTTCGTCGAGATGAGTGGTATTGATGAAATATTTAAAACGCGCCACATTTTCGTTATCGATTCGTTTGCTAAACGTTGGAGTGCGTTTGATGGGTGGGTGATTGAAGGGGATTTAACTAAAATGCAAATACAATCAACGCATCCGTAATACATATTGGTAATATCGTCGCGGTACTCCAATAGCGCTTCGAGGTCCCAAAGAAGGTAATTAATTAATGCCGATGGATCCGTGATGACGAAAGCAATCCAATGATATAATAGGTATCCTCCCAAGCAAATAAATAAGTGACTAAGTAAATAAAGAATCCACTCTGTACCTAATTGTACTTGCAGCAAAATATGAGGACACATAAAACCAAACGGAGCAATTATAAAAGTTTCGAAAATACTGAAACATTAATTGCTTAATTGGCGATTACTCGATTACTCAAAATCTCCGAAGAAGAAAGAATTAAATATTCCATAAATGCAATAATATCGTGTCAGTGAACTTTGATCGAGAGGTGTACAGATAACGAACGTGTTCCAAACCTGATTTATTATTCCTCAATATAATAACGATTCCTGTGTTAATAACGAATCTATTCCATCCTACCAGTTGCATAAGGAGCGTTCCGCTTGGATCGGCGGCAGTTAACCACCGTCCGATGGTTACACTGCTCCTTTTTTTTCCTGCATCGCGATCATGACTAAAAATGTATACCGCAAAGAATAAAGTACAGAGCAAGCGGCCAGGTGGGAGATTCGCGGAGGAACACGCGTATGACACCGTTAATACCGCGTGGGTCAAGTCCGCGCAGTATACGAAGAAGTGGTTGTCTAAAAATATAATCGCGTTTCCGTCGCCGAACGATGCAGGCACGGCCGCGAGGGGAAGCAGAAGCACGGAGAGAGGCCAGGTAAGCCCAGGCAGCGACGAGGCGGCGTTAAAAGGATGTTACACGGTGTGGCGACTAGTCTAGCCGGATCCGGGGCCGAGTTCATTTCACTTTGCAGTCATCAGGTTCTCCTGAGTCACTCGAGCCCTGCGAGTCAGCCGGCCAGACAGGTTGCTACCTGCTCTCGGAACGCTTCCAGCGACAGTATACATATGCACATACATGCATGTACGACACGCGGAGCTTACGGGTGTGCGTTTCCCGTGCACACAAAGAATTCAGCGATTCCATCGGCGACCGGTCATTCGACCGTCTGGATGCTCTGGAACATGGCGAAGATCAACGGCAACGCCTGGCTCGTCGCGCGACACCATAAAGGAAATTAAGAGTAGTCAGCTGGGTAGCCGATGTGAATCAGCTGACCGAGAACTTGGGACGGTGGTGCCGTGTTCGGAAAGTGGATCACAGAGTATCGGCTTTTGCTTGCCGGTTCGGTGTTTCTTCGCCCACGTAACAAATACGTGACCAACTGTAGCGTGGTAGCTTCGGGGCTTTTCTTTGGCTTCTATTTACCCGGTTCGGGATAAACGCATTCACGGACAGCTTCGGGAGCCGATTTCCCGAAAGCTTCGGGAAATTATGGAAAAGAAACTGAAAGTGGATGAAACTCGAAGGAGAAACGATTTGATTTCGATACAGAATTAATGAATTGATCGAGTATGAGACGTAATATCGAGGCGTGATGAATTTTTAGCACATTCAATCAACTTTTGCAGAACGTGATCGTGGGAACGTCGGAACTGTCACGATCGACCCCCTTATGTACGACCGGAAGGTCGGTTTCACGTGCGTCTCTCTGCGACCTACGGTTTGGAATTTCGTACTTCCTGTCTTCCAGCACGCACCGCGGTTCCGCCCAAATAAGGGTTAAACAACTTATCCATCCACTAGAAGAAACCTATCACGAACCTTTAACGTTACCCCAAGCAAAAAGGAGGCTGCAATTAACGACGCTCGAGTTGAAATCGAAAAATAAAATATAGAGAAGCTCTCACTTTGCTCGCTCCGATGTAGATGTGTATAACCTGATACGACACGATCATATCCGCCGCAATAAAATCGATAAGAACAGTTCGTGAAAAACTACGTCTCGAGAGGGGGCTCACCCAGTGGCAGGGAATCCAAAAGTGCCGGAGTGTACAGCGGCCTACAGCTTTGCGCTGCAATGACGTCAGCGCGTCAGCTGATCGAGTTTTCTAGTGGATCCACTATGTATGACGACGAGGAACGAAATTCGTAGGGTCGCACGCATCTGCAAGCTCAAAACCGGAGCGTGCTTATTACGAATGCGTTACGACATGTGCACCCGTAGCAAGCAACAGCCGTTTCCCCGATCTCGAAAGCGGAAATCAATGCGAGGGCCAGGTTAAAGTATACCATATGATGCTTGAAAAAGTAATACAAACATTTCCATTGTAAACGGAGCACATATCTTCGAGAAGCGAGTCCTGGAGCGGGAAAGCGTGTCTCGCAATAGAGGAAACGAACAGGAAAGTTTCTACTGTATTATAATAGCATTTTATCAACTCTTTCTCCCTTTTGCATCAGCCATCCTTGACGATGGGACTATCCTACACGAGCCATCGCTCGCGAATCAATAAAACGCCGTCCTCCACGATTTATTCCACGCGAACAGTCCATCGAGCGTTCCTGCGATATAGAAACCGGCATGCGACGGAATGCATCGCGAAAGATAACTCCAGTGCACGTTTCGCGAAAACCGCAGGCCAATTTACGGGGCCGGTATGGACACGCTTCTGGATTCCTTTCGAGAGCAATTTACCTGGCTGTGTACGATTTGCTCGTGAACGCGACCGACACCACCGAGCTCGATGTGTTCGATCCTCAAAATTCAAGAAACAAGTTGTACAACGACCCCATCTCCGTACGATTTTCGCTCCGACCGCGTTTTTACAGCTCGCTCGAAGAGGTGAGGCAAAGTGGCTAGCCAAGTGATAAACTGATAACGTAATCACGTACGAGAGGGAGTTGACGAGCCACCACGTGGCTTCACTGCGAAGACCCTTGCATTTTATGTTGAAGGAATCTAGGTGATTATTTGGCGATGATAGAATATCTGCCGCATATCTTTTGTGGCCGTCAGGCAGCGAATTACACGGGCAGCTTGTAGAACGATTGAATTGTAAAGATAAAAGAGTTGCGTAAATGATAAGCTAGCCTGTCTTTGCTTCTTTTTCAGTTGTCTGACTTTATTTTTAGAGAAGAGGTAAATATCTGACGGAATACGAATTGATTAATCGAATTGTATTTCTTTCTCCAGAGTATTCAAATGGAAGGAAAGCTGTTGCAATAAGGAGGAAACGATATTGAAGAATAACTGATCGATAATGAAAAGCGAAAGATCGAATTAATTGTTCTGTGAATCATAAACATCGGACTAAAGGAATATGCAAAGAAACGGAGTATTAGCGATTGCATCGATACTCGAGAAATGAAGCTCAATGTTGACCAATCCATTTCTCCATAGAATTGCCTACATTTCTATCGATGTATTTGTCAAAAAGACCTCTGCAATAAGTTAATAATGGAATGGATGCTGCGTGAAGTATCTGACTGGTCCCTTTATGTGTAAGCTGGCCTGTTTTATTCTCGCTGCAATGAAACGGGCGACGAATTGATCTGTGAAGAATACCAAACGGCTCGTCGCATGAATGGAAACGCAACGGTGAATTTAAAGTACGAATTTGCAATTAGTATTAATGAAATGGCGGGCGAAACTTGTGGCACATCTCATATCCACCTATAGCCATTGCCATCGAAACAATGAGTGGTATATCATTCGTTAATCCTTTGTGACTTGCAATAATTAGATACAACGGAATGCTAATAAATCTGGCAAGGAAATTTACTACAAGATTCATTGCCATTTTTCCTGATCTGTACCTTAGACAAATACAAACGAAAGTTAGAAAAAATCTATGGAAAGATAAACTGTTAAAAAGAGTGGAAAGATGAATTATTAAAAAGAATGGAAGGATCGATTGTTTGGATCGTTAAGAGAGGGAACTAAAGAGACATCGAACAGCATCGACAGAACTCTTCGAGAGCGGAAAGCGGATGCTTCACACTTCGCTGCCTTATTCCAACGACCAAGGAGGACGGTATTAACGTAGCTTTCATCGCTACCCACGGAATTACTCGAATGTAAAGTAACGCGGAGTCCAGACGTTCAGCTGATCAATGCAATCGACGATTTCACGATACTGTACGGTATATCTCTGGTACGGCTCGGCCAAGCAGAATCGAAGGAATCGATGCCACTCCCCCGAACACTCTGATGCACTCCGTGATACTTTCTTCGTGCCATTATTAAGGTCGCGGTTTGAATTCGCGCAGGGTCATAAATTATGGAAGTCCTAAATCACGGATTATTTATAACGACCGCTTGGCCCGTGCACAAATCGATACGTTTCACTGGCGGCAGGCAAACGAATCGGTATCTCTGGCGTAAGAAAAAACATCGGCGAACAGGAGGATGCATGCATTCAGTAAATTGCAAACGATAAAGCGATCGCGCAACAAACACTTTAATATTAAGAGTGAGTCATGCGCCTTCGACGAGTTCCGTTCTAAATGCAACCGGACCAGCGTAGCGCGATACGTCGATGCTGACTTATCTAGAGATAATGTCGCTAAATCGTTACTATTAGTTCCCTTTACAATCGATCGATAATCAACATCTCTCGATTGAAATTCTATGCAAGCTTGAGCATTCGCGGCAGCGTGGTTCTTACACCCATGGTTTTAATCTCATAGATAGTGTGACGGCCGGCAGTGTGTTTGCATACAATCGTGCTCCTCGTTGCCTATCATTGATGAATCAACTCCAATTTAGCAGATTGTATAAGTAAAAGTGTTTACAATACCGCAGTGTTATCCTCGCTATCCAACTGACCAATTACACTAGCAGAAGAATGACTAATCGTTTACAAAGGATTAAAGAGGAAAGCATAAACGATTACTAAAAGGATAGCCGATTCGAAACCGAAATCCGGGAACAGACTGGACCGCAACAAAGGACGAACGCAAGCAATTCAAGTATGAAGCGAAGTACGGTCTCAATTTGTCGGAGGGATTTTTAAGGGGTCGTCGAGGCGGAAGAACTAAATAGGGATTCACACGCCGCTGATCTTTCAGGGATGAATCACAGGAAGAGGCTAAAACTTTTCAGCCCTTGACGACACACGCCAGACTCGAAGCCGAGGGAAACGCAGCAGGGCGACAATATATCTATCTCGAAATTGGTATTTTCGGCCAAAAACGAACTCTAACGAGACACGCTTCCGCCACGGGAACGGTCCTTCATAGAAAAATAATATCTTCAGATGATAGAGGGACACTTGCAAAGGAACAACTTGCTCCATTTGCGCCTGTTGGCTATATTCAACGATTCCTCTTTCAGCTTCCTGAATTTTTCAACAGTTTCGTAGTTACAGAAAATTTCATCACGAGCGACTGACATGGTAAAAATCGTAAAGTGGAATGACTTCAGACATTCGGTTCAGAATACATGTTACATGTACGGGAGCGTGTCGATACGCCACGCAACCGTAATACCATGGAATTTTAATTCTGAAATATCAGACATCTGTGCGCAATATAGTGATAAGGCTAGACGGAGGTATTCGCTTGCAGCCGTGAAATAATTCAGCTGATAACGCGTAAACACGTCTGAGAGGCAACAACACGTGGAAGACAATATTCACATTATACAGAAACGACAGAGGATAGTCAAAAGACGTTAGAGGAAAAGTTATAATACGTAAAACACCTTATTTACACTTTCTAAATGCGAAATACATAGGTACCCTCTTTGGTGCTCGGAAAAGCGTAAACTCCAAACGACATAGTCTCGATCTTTTTACAACATTTACGCAGTTGATACTGCCCAAGACTTCCAGCTGTAAATCGTGCAAACGTTCTCAAAGGAACATTATGCGAAACATGATTGTCTCTCGTGTTTCACGGAACTCGACGCATCTGTTTAGACTACCGCGGTATGATTCAAATGCAACTGCAACAGGGAAGAGGGTTCATCGTTATCGATCTGAAACCACCCTCGGAGTTTACAGATACGAGAGGAAAAAAACAAACTCCGAAATGATGAATCGTCGTCCCCATGACGCGTTCGCGTGATCGCGGTAAGACTTTAACCCCGGTCCCTCGAAGTTCGATAGTTGGAATTTCTAGTCTAGCTAACTTAGAAGACGGCTTAAGGACAGGAATTTTTGTGCCATCCATGCCACGGTGTTTCCATTCCGATACAGGATCTAATCGTTCCATTCGCACGAAGAATTATTGCAACGGATTAATTATTCCTTCTCCATTTTTTCCAAAAGCAAAGTCGTGATTTGTTAGTACTCTGATCAACTGTACGTACGGAATTCTACATACATTCGTCAGTTACAACCAGAATCAGAGGAATAACATTCCGATTGATTAACGATTACAACTAACGTGAGATCACGTGCACGATCAACGAATAACTGAAGTGATCATGGCAAATTTGATCAGTGGGCATGATTAAGTCAAAAACGTTCCAACTCAGAAACTATTTACATACAACTACGTGTAAAGCTAATTCTAGTAGAAAGTAAATTTATCATTCATTCAGCGATCACAAATTACGGATTACGTAATGATTACAGAATACCATATCTAAACACGATTATTGACTTATCTCAGGAACGGCTAAATGAACAACGATTATAGTTACCATAATAATGATTACAACCTAATGCATATTAAAGGTCAAACCGTGGCCACAACTTATTCTAACGCGAACGAAACAACAGATAACGAGCGAAAAAAAGTTACTGCAAGTTGTTGCTCCGAGTTGTGCTAATCTTATAGCTCGCAGTTGGTCGGCCTGTTATACTTATACATAAAACATTTGTTGATTGGTTAAAGCACTAATGTTTATCGAGTACGAGCTCGTGTAACACGCGTCACGCGGTGGAAGGACAACAGACGAGTGAACGCGTTGGGCCGATCGTTTAACTTTGCACTCAAAATATTTCGTATATTTTTCTAATGCTTTTCAAGGAACTATCTGGATGGGTGGTCGTTAATTGCCAGCAGTCTTGCGGAACGGTAGTATGTGCGTGCGTAATTTAAATCATCCACGAAGAGCTATGACGAGTGGATTACACGAACGTCTCTACATGTATTCGGTGCACTCCTTCTTAGCATAGATAAAGATATAAATTTACCGCGGTAGTATACGATATCACGCGTAAGACGTGGACTTTGACGATAACCGATGCATTCGAAAATACCGAGATTTTACGTCACCCGGCCGAATTTACATGCCAGTTATTCTTACGTATAGGCCGCCAGGATTTCTCATGAGAGTTTCGTGACGCCTCCGTAAAGGAGGCGAAACAGAGGAGAATGATATCATACAAAACGCTTAAGAAGACACAACGAACACTGTAAATCTCGTTCGCTCGGAAATCAAGTAGGATCAGCTGAAGCGTACAGATGATCACAAAAGTGTTCGATCACGTTAAGTATTTTCGTGAATTTTGTATAAAACAACGCATCAATTAAAACGAAAATATTAGACTGTGGTCCATTTTTCTTTACTTTCGCTTTGTTCATCTCTAAAGATCAGAGCAGCTTTTGGTTGTAGGTACTTTTAATTTGCATATTCATAACATTTGAGACACATATACTTTCAATCTATACAACAAATCTGCGCGATTTTATCATCAATTGAATAGTGTTTCTTATATGAGAATGAAGTTCCCCAATTTGTGTTAAGCGATACTTTTGTGACCAAATATTATTCGTATTCCATTAAGATCGATCGGAATGAAATTTCGCTTGAAGGTTCCCGTATGATGCTCTCGTTGCGCGGCGCGGCTGTTCTGAGAAAGGTTAGAAAGGATTTACTGCTAATGAACGATAGCACACGGTGTGTCCTTTTAGATGGCTCCATTTTGTCGGATGTACCATCGAGCGAGGCATTTTCGCAAGCGAGTATTTACCATCCGTGGAGGAGTTTTAACGCAACGTGCGCGGTTTACGAAAAAATGTACAAATGAAGATCACGGTTGGGTCGTATGAGAAAAACTTGTACAGTGTGTATGTAGTATTAAGAAGAAAATAAAAGGGAAGAAGATTGTGGAGCACAAAGTAAAACAACAGGGGGGGAATTTCGACTTACCGAGTCGGAGTTCCCCAAAATTGCCCGAGCCGATTTTTTTGCCGATACGGAAGTTAGGACCGACCATAAGTCCATTGGAGGAGGAGGTGGCACTATGCTTGGAGGAATGCACATTTAATCTGTTAGCATTGCCGCTACCACGGGACATCCTCTTGGTCGCTTCCTGGTCGCGTTCGGAGCTACGTGCGAGCTCCCTCTCGCGAGTATCTCTACCGTCCCTTTTCTGCATGGTGCAAGTGGTCCTCTGGGTGCCTTGGTACAATTATCTCTGCGACAGTCTGTTTAACGTGGCAGAAAGGCTAGGACTAAACGGTGAGAAAAATCCCGATGTCAGTCCGGGCACGATTTAATGGTGTAGCGGTAGTAGTAGAGGATGCACGGCGTTCTGTCGGGGATCGATCCCCATTCTTGACATATTTTCCTCTTTGGTCTTCCCTTCGGACGGCCGCCGATGGAAAAATAATAAGTCCAGCGGCTTCCTGGGAGGATAGGCACACACAGACACACACACGCGCGCGCGGCGCGCAAAGCACACACCGTAAACGGGTGGCCAGTCACAAGAGGTACCACGGTTCGTCGATCGATGCCTTCAGGGGATCAATCCCCATGCTACCCTAACCTCGCAGCGGATTTCAGCAAATGTTTACACTCGAAAAGAGCGCGACACGATGACAGACGAGAACACGCGCGAAACACAAACGACTATCCCTCTTTTCCCCTCTTCTATCTCTTTCCGAGCGGTTAGTGGTTATCACAGACGGGTGCGAGTGTTCGTCGTCGTGCCGAGAACAACCCTGGGCGATTCCATGCCAATTTCGACCTGCCTCTCTCGCCCGGCCGGCCGGGAACAACAGTCAGTGATAGGTATCGTGTCTCAGTCGATACGGCGCGCATTGCCGTGACTATTCGGTCGCACGGGGATGATACACTCGGAAACCTCCTCCATTACAAACAGCCCTGGCCGCGTGCGATCGCGATCGTATCGAATAGTATAAGCCCGACAGAGTGCCGCGGTTACCACCACCGCAGACTCGATTCCGCGGTTAGACTCGGGAGCGCCGCCGAAGCGGCACTGAATTTTCCAACAGCGACACGCACACAAGCACAAGCACTTCGCGAGCTTCGTATGTTCCCTCCTGTCCTGTGGAAAATCCGCAGTCGTGTCACCAGTATGCCCGATCGGCTCTATTGTATGCCCACACACAAGCCCCGAATCAACTGTGCAGCCTCTCACGGTCTTGTGCGCTTCCCAGACCCCCGCCCAAAATTTGATTCGAGAACCAGGCGTACAGAAATATTGTTAACTTTATCTAGTTTCCTACCGTTCACCGATCACACGCACGCTATTCGAAAGATCCGTCGAACGCGGACAAACGATCGCGGACAAGCTTACGCTCCTGTCTCTCGCGCTCGACTCGATATAGACGAGATTTGTTACGAGGACGACAGTACTGCCAACTTGAATTCATGCCGCGTTCCCATCGTTGAAAATACGCTAGCACCATTCGTTCAAATACTTATTCGTACGCAGCTGAACGATTTAATATTTGTTTTATATTAGTTCAGAACTTCGTTTCGATAGCAAACTATCTTTTAAAATTATGCTTGTATTCCTACATACTGAGAAAATAATGCAAGCATTGCACGTTGACGAGCGATAACTTTTGTTACCATGCCGTTACGTGGGTTTAAATATCCATCTGCCATCTGCCCATCTATCCAATGGTATTAATATGGCGTTGGTTTGAATTTTCAAACACAATTGATAGAAATCCAATAATGTTTTACCCGTCGGAGTTGTGTTATTTATTAAGCTTACAAATATGCGCGTAACGCTTATGTATGCTTTGTTTATTATTCAAAATATTCACGCATGACATTTCGAATAAAAGTGCTATGACATCAAATACCTGTGTATCCATAGTGACCGATTCGAATTTTACGAATTCTTTAATATTTAATAATTATTTGTGGGAGTTTGTATCAATTATTTTCGTGTATCATATTACGATTCAATGGAACATTTAACAAATACCGATGTTCGTATTGTATTGAACGTAAAAGAAGGTAATGTTCACACTCAATTACTTATTAACCTTTTATTCATTATATCATTTACCCTGAGTTGTGCATACATGAAATATTCAAATTGTTTATTATTGTTGCCACGTATGAACTGTTTACAAAAAATTAATCTGCACAATTTGTGACCCATTACATATATTTAGCTATTAATAAATGTAAGAACTTCGCGTCAAAGTACGTTGCCCCAAAATATAAACAAAAACTTTAATGTCTTCTAACATTTTCAGGCAAAGGTTTTGACCAAATTTTATTACCTACATGCGTTGTTGCTACTTTAAATGGACATTCCTTGGAAACTGAAACGATCGAACCTAGTCCAAATCCTCAATACGATCATGACTTAGTTTGGGAAGTAGATAAAAGTAGAGTACGAAAGTACGTATAATATGTTACAATATATTCAACAATAAGACCTATTTCTAAAACAGAATTTTTCAATTGAATTTCCATAGGATGAGATCTGGGCAAGTGCCATTAAAATTGGAATGCTTTGCTGTTAAAAGTAACGATAGTAAAGAAAAGCTGGGATATCTTCTACTTAGTTTAAGGATGGCGCACGTTTTTAGTAAGACCGGAGTTAATAATGTAAAAGCAAACTGGCATAAACTACTAGGATTGAAAAGCGAACTGAAGATACATAAACCCGAGTTACTTGTTGCTTTAAGCATTCATGATCAAGAAGCTTCAATACCAAATGATCAATCAGAGGTAAAGAATTCACTAACTATGGATATGGATAAATATTTTTATTGTACTAGACTAATGAAAATCTTTTAAGAAATTGTATTCGATATGAAATTGCAGTTAAAGAATTTGGAAGAATGTCAGCAAGCAGGTTTTCAATTTAATAACGTAACACCGGTTTTACTTCGTGACGAACGTCTAATACAATTGGGTCCATTAAACGTTTGTCATGAATTATTCTTGATGAGTATCATAGCCATATCTGCAACGAATGTAGATTCGTTGCTGCCTACGAGATATTACACAGACATGAAAAATAACTTACACTTTTGGTGTAAAATATTGGACAACGATGTGTATTTTAATCAGTCTAAGAAGGAGTACGGAGATCATTGGCCAATCAATGAGAAAATTGTGATTAGAATCAGAAGTTCCCTGCCGATTTTCAAGAAGTACTTACAATTGAAACCATTTCTATTTATATACTTGAAATACAAAGATAATATAATAGGCCAATCGGAAGTAAATTTACAACCATTAATACCCACCGATAATATGGAAGAATTTCTTAAACACGCGGAAAACAATAGTAGCATTTTAAATCATAGATGTTATTTGTACAAAAAGGAGACCTTCGAAAACGATGAAGCAGAATGTAGCAGTTCGTACCTTGATTTACAGTTAAAATTGCAGTACGTGGGTGATAACACAAATATAGCAATGGATACTCCTGGTACAATGATTAGTGATTTAACTACGACTAGTTCTACTATAGAATTGAAGCATAACTTAAAACAGGCAGTATGGTGTTGTTTAGTAAATCGCAAATTCGCAGCGTTGCACCATAATCTACATTTTTGTTTTCATTCAAATTTCCAGAATTATAGCGAAATAGACTGGCACAGAAACCCTGCCGGTGATTTTGGAAAAAGCTTTATCGGACCTCAAATATTCGCTTGCCCAAATGGGTGCAATAATATAAATAAGCATACCTTAAGCTGTGGTGCTATAAAGAGTCAATCGATTAAAACTACATATTCGCACTCAGTTGATGCAATACTATGCCAGTCTACTGTCAATGATCATTCTGAAAGTGTAGAAGCTTACCATTGTTATTACTTGAATATTCTATTGACTGCAATTAAACCGATGTCTTCGAAATTAACAGTACCAAACATTGAGATTCGGTATTTACCAATTTAGCAATGAAAATAGTTTATGCTACTAAGTTAAGGCATATGCTAAATACATTATTCTATCGGGCTATAGGTTTCATCACCCGAAAACTGAAGTCACTTCTACATATAACTTAAAAGAACCACTTTCATTGGGAGAAACAACGAAGATACAAGACATAGAATGTAAATTACAGTTTATATCAGCGATAGAAGATATCAAGCAACTCTTATTAACATTCCCACCAAGGATTAGTTTCTATAAAGCGGACGATAGTACTAAAACTTGTATATCGCAGAACGTGATTAATATGAAGAACCTATTTGCTCAACAAAAGGTAATGCTGTCTAAACTTTAAAAAGGATTTAATACTTGACGGCGATATATAATTGTTAAAGTACAATAAACATGCTTTAGACTGAATATCAATATGAAGTACCATTGTTGGATATGGAACAAAATAATATTGGTAGCATAGCTGTTGTGTTAAATTTAGAAGACCATGGTCCGTATTATAGGATTAAAAAAACGATGCCAAGTAAGTTTTTTACAGAGATACATTTTTTAACATCGGGAGAAAGTGGTAAGAATTTTTTATGCAAAATAGGTGAAAATTTGGGCCCACCAATCTTAGACGATAGCTTAGTATATAAAATAGTCGACGAACTAGAAACGTGGAAGGAACGACAAATGGAGATATTCAAAGTCGAGGTAGAAATTTTATATAATGATAAGGAAAAGGTATTCGTAATTCCCCTGAATATAAAATAATTTTTTTTTAATCATTCAGTTAAAAAGAAAGGAAGAACGACATTTAAATTTGCTAAGTCAGGAATGGCAAAAGCATAGAGAGAACTTGGAGACAAAACTCGCATGTAGCGTTGAGCAGTGTAAAATGTTAGCAAATAGCTTGAACCATGCAACGGAAGACTTAAGATCGCGAAGATTAAAAAGCCTGGAAAAGGAAAGTAGATTAATCAAAGCCAATGAGGACTTGCAATGGCGATATGAATCAAAATTGCGAGAACTTAGGGAATCATTGCAAACGATGCAAGATGACCTTACGACAAAGGTCGGTATAAATAAAGTTTTTCATAATGTGGATTGAACCACGCATTTTTTACGTCTTACAGATCAACGTTCTTGAAAAGAAGAAAATATCGTTAGAGACACAAGTTGAACAGCTGAGTACTGAAAATGAAAGGTTGCAAGCACTTGTGGTAAAACATTCCGAAGAGATAGAAAGCTATCAGAAAGGCTCTTTAACCCAAGATCAAACGGCGAACTTATTGCAAGAGTTAAAAACGCTTGAAGAGAAATTACAAAATGCGCAGGAAAGTAAATCCTTCTTCAAACAACAGTGGGCGAATGCGGTGCGCGAAATACATCGCATGAAGAGGGAATATCAACAATCTATACAGGTCCAAATAAAAAATAGCAAGGAAGAATTACAAAATTTAGAGTACGTGTTAATTTATAAGAATTATAGATTAATAGTTAACACAAATAGCAAAATATTTTACGTCCGTTGTTATTTTACACAGCCTGGAGGATATACTATGTGCCGATTCTACTGCTTTGGCAAACGATCAGATATTGTTAAATGAAATTCAGAAAGAGATAGACGTGATCAAACCAAAAGCATCTTTTATCGAGAGGGATGCTTACTGTTCAGTACTTACACCAAGTTCTATGGTTCCAAAAATTGCATGTGGCATTAATAAAGATCAATTGAAAAGATCGGAAGCACAAAATGACCGGTTGCAAGCACTGCTTGAAGAACGCGATTCTCTTTTAAAGACAGGAAGCTATACAATTGACGATGCAATAATTATGAAGCTGAATAATGAAATCAGATCTTTGATGATGAAATGATTTTTTTGTACACAATATCTATATACACTTATTTAAATAAATATATTTATTTATTTATTTGTTTAACTGCGTTTCATTTAATCGAAATCGTTATGCATACGAAGAAATGTTTTCGTTTAAAACAGGGAAGTACTATGCAGAAAACCTAATAATGATATCATAATTTATAGAAAGGAAGTTTTATTATACAGTTATAGTACAATTTATTTCCGTCCCTTGATGCGATTAATATTGTAAGACAACATCAGGTTAAAGAAAACTTTTTGGATTGAACGTCTATCGCTTCTACTAGACCTTTACCAAGAATGTAAAAGTCTTGGATCATTGTTGAAATGTTTACAACCAATCGAGTATCTTTATCACACTTACGGCCATTAACGTTTGATACTTTAAAATCCTTGCTCCCTAAAGTTGATGGTTTAAATAAAACTCCAATCATTGTACCACCATATGTATCATGGAAGAATAACGCGAATTCGTCGTAACCATTCTGAAAAAATATATATATAATACATTAACAAAATAGGAAAAAAATATTTAGAACGTATGGTATCTGAATACTTACTCTAAGATCTTTTAGGAAACATTGCACAGGATCAAAATCTACAACGGGTATCTTTTGCGCCGAGTGTTTTTTATACGGATGCCATTCGGCAACTGGATAGGAATCGCTAACATCGATTGCCTGAAGTCTTCTAGGAACCATAAATGGTTTCAAATATATCAAACAATCGTACTCTGTTAGCGGCGGTCTGAACAACGGTTTGAAATCCAATAGAGTATTTGTAAAAAGTTGATCTTCGAACAACTTTAAAGACTGTCTCGCCAATGCGGTGATACGATTTAAAATTAGCGTAGTCGGTGCTTTTCTGGTCCATAATGACCTTTGCTGATCATAAGGAGTGGAGATAAATAATGGTGGCAAAGATTTGCGGGACGAACCAAAAAGGGTCTCCACTGCTACTATTTCCTCTCCTAAAATTCAACATTACATTAAAAATATAAAAATATAATAATATTAAATGTTCGTTTAAAAACTTACTAGACAATTCATTGTTGAAATTTACAATAACCGGATCTGTGTTCCAATGACCTCGGGCGAAGATTTCTAAGAGTCTTAAAAATGCTATTTGTGGCATTTGGGGTGGTCTGTAGGGTGCAGGTGTTAGATACATGGAAGCTACAAGTAGTTCTACTACTATGTCTGGTATATGAGTGTCGTCTAATAGCTGAGCCGACAGCCAACGTTTTGTTAAGCAACAGGTAGCTCCGAAGGATGGTTGTTGAGTATGCAATCTACCATGAGCATAATACTATGTTTTCTTCGTTGTAACAGGTATACCTTTTTAGTCATAAAGTTTGCAAATAAATTAGTCTTACCCGTGTAAAGCGCTAGTTAGTTTCGGCAGCTCGAACAACTTATTTTCCAACTCAATCGACTCTTCGTTATCCTTGTATTGAATAACTCCGTCCTCGGACATTTGCTGTTTTAAGCAACCGATTTCTTTTTGATGTGCTACATGCAATCGAAATACAAATCCTTCCTGACAAAAAATTATCATTATTAAGCTGACTAATATTTAATATTTACTCTTCTTAAAAAAAAAATAAATATTTGAGAATAGCAACCTTGTATACATCGATGTGCGAATAATTTGCATGTGCAACCAACGTATATTGCTTTCTAAGACATTCCGCAATTTGTATGTGAAAAGCAGCTTTCGTTTTTCTAAGTGCCTCCAACTCGTCTGGCCACTTTCCACTGGTTGATAATTGCAAACTCACTTCAAGAGGACAAACGTATTTGGGAGCAGTAGTCATGCTTGTTGATAAGAGTAGACAATTTTTTGTTTTTTTAATGAGTTGATTATCGGGACGATAAACTGTGGCTAATGGTGGAAACACATCCGCGTATCGAAAAACAGGACTAGATCCTTGAACTCCATGTATGGATAAAGGAATGTCCGTAAGAGACATTAATTCTCTTTCGAGACTATCGAATGCGTTTATGGCTTTCAGTGCGGCTTCCTCTCCAGTCCCATAAGCGAAATGCGTTATTTTTATCTAAACATACAACTTTTCGATTTATTTGGATAACTAGGAAAATAATAATGAAGAAAATTACCTTTCGCAATTTTAAAAGTTCCTCCATTTCATCAGCGATATATGCAAAATTCGACTTAGGGATACTTAATTTTGTTGTCAGTAAAAATGTTACGATCTTTTTGCATATTATTCTTTTCCCCGATAGTGTTTTGCCCTTTGACCATACCACTGCTTCCCGAATAGATCCATCTTGAAATCGACGTAACTCTGACCTCTTTCCCCAGAATTGTCTGAATCCAATCGCCTGCAATACAATATTTCTTTTTTTATGATTTCTTTGCGGGGGCAACTAATGTCTTTTAGTTATACATATTTGAACACTTAACGTACTTGTGGTAAATTTGCTTCGGGTCCTTTATCAACTATATTATAACAAAACTCGGGATTCAATTCCAGTCCAACAGTAATGTTCCCGATATTAGAACAACTTTCTGTACATTTCCACTCCGTAATATCGTTTGGTAATACACAAATTTGATGCACCCTATTTGTTAATCCTTCCTTCAAGGTATTACAAATAATTTTTATTGCCCGAGTTCGATAATCGGGGCCATAATCTAATTTATCATTCTCAATCGAATTTGTGTCTACCAGACCTCTCAATGCCTTAACATCCTTAAACCTGTACATATTGTGTATTTTATTGTTTAATATTGTAATTTATACCTTAAAGAATAACGAAAATAATTACCAAACGAGATGATCGAATGCCAAATGAAATGGTACTTTTCTCATGAAGAGTGACTGGAAACTATCTGCGTGTGCACTGTCCAGATGATTCAATGAAAGCTCGGCTTCTTTTTGTATCCATTTGTACGTTGCTCTAAATAAATTCGCTGTTATATTATAATAACCAGTACTATCCAAAAATACGCAATCGTAGTAATTACGATAGCTTGAAACCCTATTTGTGCTATCATCATCTTTACTCATTGTTGCTCCAGTTTCGCACCAATCAACTTGTACTAAAAAAAAAACATTTCGTATCATTACTGATACTAAAAAGTCCAATGAACATTCAAAGCAACATATTTAAAAGATACCATACCTAAATGACTCCAGACATTCCTGACTATCTGATAACTACTCATAAATGTGTTTATTTTTTTGTTGGACAATAAGTGTAGAACAAGCATTGTGACAATATGCCCATTAAAAGCTGAATAGCCTTTACTTAACTCACGTTGTGCCAACCATATCTTTAATAGAATAATACCGTCTCTCAAATTTGGGTATTCTTTTAACATCTTCATTTTTTCCGAATGACTTTTCATAATTAAATCTCGAAGAATGATAGAATTGTAACGCGCCGTCGGAGGTAAGTCTTCTATAAATACAATAATTATGAAAATAGTTTATTAAAAAGCGAAAAATGTCATTAAGGACATACCATCATCTTTCTTTTCACTGAAAAACCACCCAGGTCTAATGTTATTCCTTTCTGGAAGAAATCTGCTTAGTTTGAAACTCCCTTCTTGAGCAGATATATGTACCAATACATTCATCTTGGTACCTAACTTTCCATTTGGTACAATTCTCAAGCATGGCCTTAAATTATCACCTACAAAATCTTTTTGTTCGGCTATTTCATTGGTAATGTTGGATGCTATATAGGATAAATATATTGCTTTCTTCTTTATATATCTGTAATTTAGGCAATCTTGGTGTTGAAACATTTTAGCAGGCATTTCAATCATTATATCTACAGTGGCATTTGGACCAATAGCAGCATCAACCATGTAAGATCCAACAATGGATATGCATGATGGTTTAAGAAATTTAAAGATTCCTTTTGCTTCTCTTGGAACATCGGGCATTGGAATACATACATCCACCTTCTTAGCCAATGCATTATCCGAAAGCTGAAATCATGAATTGAAGTTTGGAACGTTCCTCTATCTTTTCTACTATGGTTAAATAAAATTACGTACTTGATACTCCTCTGTCTCCTCTATAGATTCCATAATATTAACAAAATTTTTGAACCAAACATCGAATAAACGTTTATATTTATCTTTAACTTTAACTTCATTCAACATTTCCTCTATCTGTAATCTAAATAGATTGGAGTGGAATAAGTTCTGTGTCTCTCTAAGTTGATTTAACTCCTCGACCGTTGGTGGCTTATACAATTCTTTATCTAATTTCTTTTTCTTTTTTGGCAACGTTGCCATTGAATCGTCAGTAACTTTTCTCCGTTTTTTATCAGATTCTGAACCAAAATCTTCCTTTGTAATATTTCCGTTAATTTTCTCTTCTTTGTCTTCATAATTTTCACCGAACTGACTTTCATTCATATCATCAATAGAATAGTCATCGCTTTCGAATTGTGAATCGTCAGACTCGTTCTCAAAGTCTTTGATATTTGCCTAAAATACAAACGCCAAAAATTTCTTATAACATTGCCAGTATGTATATACGAATATTTAAGGTTATATAAATGTCGTAACACTTTTCTTCAATATTATAGACACGTACCCTGTGAGGTGTCTTCATTTTTAATTTCTACTACTTCAGTTACTATTACCTCAATACGTTAATGTATACAAAAATGTAAACAAGGTATTGAAAATGCTTTACAAAGCGTGACACTCCATACTGTCGCTTTAAACTTGCATTGACCACGTGAATTCGTGTTGCTGTTGTTTAGCGCCATCGTAAATCCAATGCGCACGCTTCAATAAATAACGCTAATGCGCAATCGCTCCAGATTTCGAATCTTTAATTTTGAGCGCGCGAAATGCTATTTAATAAAACCAAAAAAAGGGGGATACTCGTATTTATAACATGAATAAAGAATTAAAAAATCCTTAATTTACTATTTCTTCACGTACAAGATAATACTATACGCATCTTGCATTTATTAACATGTACTTTACAAAACAAAAACAATATAGTTATCTTGAAATTACAATGATCTTCACTGTGGAAGCCCATTTTTATTCAAGAGAAGAACACGAAAGAAGATATATCAAAATGAGATATACATTATTATAATAGGATTTAAACATTTGTATACTGCGTAAACACATACTATTTCGCAACATAAAAGTTATACTTTGCACCATGATTGGAAGAGTTAATCGCTCGTTGTGGAGGCCGTAATGCCATCCATATACGGATGTGAAATATTTAGCGCAGAATTAAATTATATTTAATTAACGATTAATATTTATATTTTCTCCTATCTCGAGTGTTAGGTGGGATCATGAAAATGGAAGCAGACAAACTTTACAAGTAGCACCTTCCTAGATTATTAAAATCAAATTTACAACAAAGTGCATTTTAACAACAATAATGTGCAAGTATATAATGAATATTAATAAAATCGTGGAAAACCCCGTAAAAATTAGTGTTACATTTCATTTTGCGATAATTTTGACCTCTTATGTATGGTACGACACAATCTTTTTTACTGTAGAAGTTTTACGAAAATGACATGCAATTATTGCATAGTACAAAGCATTTCGTATTTGCTAGAATTCAGGTGGACAGATTTTTTAATAATGCATTAAATTGTAAGTTTATAGGGGGTACTTAAGAGTCACTCCAACAAATTCTACAGTAAAAAAATATAATAGAACTAATTTTAACTAGAACAAGCGTATAGAAGTTAATTTGAATACCGTAGATTTTGAAATAGTTCCTAAATATATAACAGAGTAACAAGCTGTACGATCAAACAATATAAACTTTCGAACAAGTACATATTACAAATTTTTTCGATAGTATTATCGTTATACATTAATGCGCCGAAATACCACTTCTAGATTAGGTAGATTAGTATGAATGCATTAATCGCAATAATCACATTAAGCGAATATGCATGGTAGATTTGTATTACTAATCAATTCAAATGCTTTCCTAATATTTACAATAATTAATGGAAGGATATTCAATTGAATTGGTCAATAATAAAATATAATACTTCGATGTATATACTACTATCTTAAAGCATATTACGATCACATTAATTGTTAAATTATTTCATGTAAAAAATAATTGTAGTAACTTATTGCATACTTCGAGAGCAAGCAGCATTAATGTTTTACGTACATTAATATTTATACCGCAACAGAGAGTGTTCGTATTCTATCGATTGTGAATGTCTCCATAATCCAACAACATGTTTAATTTTGTATTTATTAAAAACTAATGATTTACCGCTTCCGATATCGATACATATTCACTCCAATCATGTATAATATAGTACGTATATTAAATAATGATTGGATATTAATATGTAATAAGATTTTTGGTTAAAATAAACTAGAGAGCGCATAATATACAGAAATCAGTAGAATAGTATAATAAAGAATAGCTAATTTTATGAACATGTAAACTGAACGATACTAATGCATTAATATCGTTATATGCTTGGTCCAAGTACAATTAAGCCAATTTCCTAAATGATTTTCTTTTTTTACATCCATTATTCATTAATTTTACACTCTAACATTGGAGCTATGATATTTTTTCGTAAGACGTGTCTCATAAGGTCTTAATATGTTACCTTTTTTTTGCGCGTGTTATTTTTTTATGTAAACGAAAAATATCTTCAGACACACAACCAGAACTTATGCTTCTATGAAAAGAAACAAAAACTACCAGAATTAATTCATTCATAAATACTATATAGTATTAATCGATTCTGTTGAACATTAATACTTCAACTTAGAACAGTACTGCCAGCCATATAGATCTATCTTATGATCTTAATGTTAAAAGTTGCAAAAAATAGAATTTTTTAATATACAAAAGATTTCTTTAACATTTCCCGACGTTTAATGTAATTTTAAATGTATATTTAACTATTACTCGCGGCGAAAATCTAAAAGAATTGATCTTCTAATTCTTTTATGTACATTTATATAGCTGACGTTGTTGCAATCGAGTTCTTTTATACAATATCATTAATAACTAGACCTTTAATAATTTGCAGTTTCATCCGCAGATATAGTCAACTCTTCGTCGCTCCAATCGCTAACTCCAAATCCTGACGAGCCGTGGAAGCTGCGCGATCTTGCTACATGGCTGAAAATAAAAAAACATTTTCATTATTTAAAATGTGCGAAGAAAAAAAAGTAGCAATGACTTAACATGCTAGTGCTTTGCACCGGTATAAAAAAAATTCTTTGAAAACCACAGTTTAATTTAAGTTTGCGACAGTAATTTCTCTAGAAACAACATCAAGGAGACTTCCTCAACTTTTTCGGGTCGCTTTTGTCATAAATTCGAGGAAAAATTTTCGAAACTTGTGCAAACATAGAGATGTTTTAATACGCTTGGCTCTCTTGAGTCATGCAAAGAAATTAAGAAATAAAACATTTCTAGCTGTGTATGATATTAATAAGCCACAACAAACTAAATGGACCTAAGATTCTGCTCTGCACACCAATAAAAAAAAATGATATATTTATTGGCTGACTTTATAACTATCTTGCTTATAAGTGATATGTTTTTAGTGAATATAAAGAACCATTTCTTACAGCAGAATCAACTAATATACAACCATGAAAGTATGTTATGAAGTAAAAACAGATGAATAATATGGATTTGGTATCCTTTTAGTTATTAAAAAGTAAATTATATCAGCCTTGAATATGCGAGAATCATGTATTTTGCGTAGGCTTTTAAATATAATTATAATGTATCCATAGTATTCACTACTCGATAGTGCACTGGCGATGGATTAATATAAAAAATAAATAATATCAAAAAGCAGCACTGTTGCAATATGATTTTCCCAAGAGGTGATAAAGTATATAAGTATTTAATATTTACACTTTTTATAATACCTCTTAAAAAAATCTACATCGCAAAATCAAACAAGTCATTTTCGTACCACTTGCTTGTATCGATGGTCTCTATCATTAGATTATCGATCGCTATCGGTCCTACCAAAAGACAGTGAAACAATTACTTTATATGTTAACCGGATAAAACAGTATATTTCTTTTTAGTCATCCTATGGTTTAATATATACAGAGACAGCTGCTCACCTTGGAGAGAAACTGGCATTTGTATTTTTCTTTGCCAAACCTGCTTTTTTCCTCCCTTCCATTGCGGCTTTCATTGGATCGTAACTCTTACGACGTTTCCAATTTTGCATCTCAACCTCTCTCGCATTTGGCGTTGCAGGCTTTTTTATTTCTTTCGGCTTTACCTTAGACCCCTAAAGAATAAAAAAATTAATATTTCACGCTTATGTTAGATGTGCATGAATGGATTTTATTGGAATAAGTACGCACAGTATTTGAAGTTTTGTTCGATCGCATGCTAAAACGTCCAGAATCCGTTCTACTAATACTCGTAACAGATTCAGATTTTGGTCGAGTGGCCTGTGCAACTGGTTTACTTTTATTTATATTCGTAGGCAATTTCGTTGGTTGCAAGTCCAATCTTGCTCTGCGCAAACTGTACATTAATTATTAGAAACCAGAGTACAATAATGCCCATTAATTAGGTTCATTAATTTTTACCTGAATGCACGATTGTATTTGGTGTTTGAAATAGCAGCCTGCGCATTAGGATGCCGATCCTCGCTGCTTTCTGTATCGCTAAGCTGATGCATTGTTTTTGATATACTTTTATGTAAACTATGACTAGTGTCTTCATCACTATCATTATCTGAATCTAAAGTTGAGCGGCCGATCGTGATACGCGCTGACATAGCTGTTACTACGTTTTGTGTTGTTTGCAAGTAACAAGATGTTTCTATATCACTATCGCTTTCCTAGTACCAGAAACATAAATGATTATTTTTAGAAACCACGCACTTAGAGAACATATATACTTACCAATTGTGGACTGCACGGTGGAGGTACTTGATTGTCATCCTGAGCAATACCCATTTCGTTGTCGGACCATTCATTGGCTAGTGAAAGAGCACCACCCGTTCCGTGAAAGCTTGCCGAACGCAACACAGAATTATCGTGACTGGAAATGTGTCAATCAACTTAATCATTTCAACTGTGCACCATAAGCATTCGTAATCAATCTTAAATCTTAAATACACTTACTTTCCCGAGCTATCCTCTGTGCTGTGATGTTTCTTCGTATTATCTATTAATTTTTTCCTACCTTCGGCAGCTGCTTTCATTGGATCGTAACTTTTTCTCCGCTTCCAATTCTGAAATTCTACTTCCTTCGATGTTAATGTCGAATTGCTTCTGGCAGAATTCTTTTGATCCTTATTTACTTTCTGAGCAGGTCGTTGAGCAGTCGAAGGATGCTGTAAAATATTATAATTGTAGGAATTGCAATTTAAACGAACATGTGAAGTAGAAAATCGGTGAAATATTTACAGGCGCTGATTTCGGTACTCTCATACTAAGTCTAGTACTATCGGTTCTTGATATGGATGCAGCCCTCGGTTTTGCAGATTCCAATTTCTTTGAAAATTCTTTGCTCTGTACCATCGCATTACTTGCACGACTTCGATGATAATTCTGTTGTTTATTTAAAGCCGTTGGTTTTGCTTCGCTTTGAGAACTTTTGCGTCTCTCTTCGGGGGTTGTATTCGGCGTTGTATCAGACTCGCAATTCAATCTACGCATTACGAAACGTAATTATAGAAACATTTTTCTAACATTACACCTGTTACTTCGTTATATCACAATTTTAAAGTACCTAGCTCGTCGTATACTAAAAGCCCGATTCAATTTAATTCCAGAAGAACCTGAACCTAACGAGGATTTTACTTGCTGCTCCCCAGTTTCGCTGCTGCTGTCAGAGGCGACAAGGTATTTGCCTCCAGAGGATATTCTTTCGATATCACTACTGTTAAAGCTATTGCGACGCGACACGTGGCTATGTGGTTTTACATTTCTAATATTTGCATTGCTACACGATCTTTGGATATTTAAATTACGCTTAACATTCGGACTATTTTGAAGAACACTGTCTGTTATTGTACTGAAGCCGAGACTCCCTTCGCGGTAACTTGCTGCGCTGTTAGATTTTCTTAACATATATGGACTGAAAAACGAAAACAAAAAGGTTTATATGCTGTCATTGAAACATCTTCTTTTACAAAATATCCATACCTATTTTCAACGCAAGTAAAATATCCGATATTTTTGGCTTGCGGAGAAGATTTTGCTAAATGTTTCGTTCGTTCTAATACTGGCGAAGTAACAATTTTGGTCATTGTTTTACGAGTCACGATAGGACTGTTCGTCAATTTTGGCGTGGATGGTCTTAGACGATTTGATACTGGACTGTTTGGATACTTCATCTCGTCTTCTTGATAATACTTCGGACTACTTCTTCTGGACGTGTTACAGTCGGGCGTGCTGGATATACAATCCCTCCTGAAGCATACAGGTTGAGACAATTTTTAATCATTTATAAGAATATTTTAAGTATATTTTTTTCACGAATAGAAAATTTACCTGTCCAAGGAACTACTTCGCCTTCCTAAATGGGGGGAAGTTAAATCTTTGGACGGACTGCTTAGTTCTGCATTTCTATCTTCAGTCTTTGATGTATTCGAGCTTAAATATTTGCGGATACTTCTTCTATTTTCATTAGTGTTAACCCTCCTAAAAAGCGGTTCGGATAAACTTCCTCTCCTTGCTGAAACGCCATGCACCGGTGTCCTTTGTGAGCTCTGTGGAGGAGTATTGTAACTATTGCTGGTATCATCGTCTGATTCACCACCAGAATCAATGAGAATATGTTGGTTTGAGATTAGCCCGATTCTTTCTTTTATTCGCAAATACGATTCTGCGTCTAAATTGCTGTCGCTTTGTTCCTAAAAATATTTAAAGCATGAGTTCTCGTTATAAGTACATACATATCACTTATACATCCGAAATATTAGTATAACTAATACGTATTTCATACGTTTCGACTACGAGCCAGCCTTTGAAATCTGCTATGAATAGGAGACGGTATCTTGGAAGGACTGAGTGGAGGAGTACGACCAGTCGGCCCACCGATCGCAGGTGGAAGAGAATTATGTTCTGCTACTTGAGTAGCCCATTCCGATATCCATGTACTGTTATCTCGCGAAACACTCATCTTTGAAATAAAAAGCACTATAAGTACCAGAAGGAAAAAATAATCATAATAGCAAGAAGCAACTGCTATACCTTAAAACTATGAATACATGCTTCGCTACTTTCATCTTCAGTTAAAGCACCAACATGAAACACTTTATCAATGTCCATTCTCGCTTTCTCTTCATCGGTGTAATCTTTGTGAATCGTATATGTTCCTGCTTCGCTAACCGCGCCATCCGACCCTCCGTCGGTATTACTGACGTTAAAAGCGTCTATATTCGTTTCAGTTGAATCATCTGGGTTTACCACCATTGTATAACTGACGCTTGATAAATTGTGTTCCTTGATATTTATGTCTTTATTTCTAATATAATCGATGTTGGAAACTTTTTCAGCATCGTCATTGAAATTATTTAGTTGAATTCGATTTATATCGTATACGGTAGCAGATTTTTGCGGCACCCAACATGCTGATACATTTGTTTTCTCCACATAATCAAGCTCTAGCGAAAGATTTTTATAGGAAAGTTTACTTTCTCTTGGCTGCTCGAATGATTGGCTCATTGTATCTTGCTTATTTTGAAAGTTTGATATTTTCACATTAGGATCGGATTCTTTTGAAACATGTGCTGCTTTAAATAGTGATCTTGAGCCTATAAATATATTAAATTGCACTTAGAAAAGGATATGAATTGTAATGATAATGGAAAACTGTAAAAATTATAATAAAATAATAATGTTAAAATTTAAAAGAATCAAAACTTTGTTTAAATCTAATACAGCTTGAAGTTTTAATATCAACTCATGATGTGATTTTAATCATTGATATGTGTAGCCCATATACTGTCAATGTACCAAAGATACTTGACAAGAATATTAAAAAGCATGGTGAGGATGACTTCATCATGACTCATGCTTCCATTATATACAATTTAATCTTCAAAAGGAATCGATTTTTCATCACTGTTAAATAATTATTCGAAAAATAATTGAAATATTATTTTAAATATTAAATAACAATATTATAATGAAATATAACATATTAATTACACTTCTGGAGTTTTATAAAACAAAACAAATTCCTCGAATTACCTAGTTGTTTCATTTTCTCTGATAATTGATCCGTCTTTCGTTTTGTATCATCCTCGCTGCTAAAATAGCCTTCAGAATGTGTGCTGGAAACATTTTGCTTTTGTTTCAAGCTTGAAGATACCAAAGTGCCAGACTTCTTCGAATTAACTTCTACCTGAAATTCCAATTGTCAACTCAAATTTCATCTCTCCCACAATATTTATTATCATTGTTGATTCAGGTATAATAATTTATTGTCAATATCTTATTAAACCAATCCGATCTTTGCGCAAGGAAATATATAAGGATGCTTACCTTTGACATAGACAAATTTCGCCTATGCCTAGCGTTATACCTTTCGAATAGGTTTTGATATTTTGTCGTATCAACTCCCTTTTTGCCAAAATCGATTGTGAAAGCCAGCGGAGCTTGAGATACGTAACCATTGGCATCGTTCTCCGATGTTACTTCGAGTCGTTCAATCTTACTGTCGCATTTTAAAATTTTGCTTTCATGCGATAATGCTTTTTCTACATTCAATTTACTCTCTTCTTCATTATCGAATAATCGGTTATCCTCTAAATTTTCCGCATAAACCTGAGAGTTTTCAAAATGTGCGCATATAATAGAGCCGTCAGATTTCTCACTGTCAATCGTTCTATTTTTAAGAGACGTTAGCGAATCTTCGGTGTCATTAATATTTTCGTTGTCTGTTTGAATATCATCGTCGTCGAATTCGATCGGATCGTGTTCAGAAAGTTTAATGTCAACCTCTTTTGATGTGTTCTTTTCTACCTCCATATTCACAGCCATTAAACATTCCAATTTGAGACATTCGTAATTAGAAGGATCACATTCCCCTACGACACTAATTATCTATTACAATTTATCCGTTAAATTGCCACCTCCTATAATTACATTTCACTGTTCGATTGTAACGTCACATAAATTCCGATATAGTATAAAATTTCTCTGACACATCGACACAGGTGCGTCTGGCATACGCCATTGACGGCAAAAAGTGTCAACATTCACGATTACCAATGTGTGGATGGAAATGTTACTAAGAAAGGTGTGTATTTGCACCTGCGAAATGATCACTCGAACGAAAATTTGATGATTATTAATTGTGTAGGAAATATATCTTGTCTTAGCAATGGATTACCTTTTCTGCGCTTATAAATAGTACAGAATAGCAGTATATAATACGCGGTATAATCTAATTGGCTCGATTCTAAAATTAGGTTGCTGTGACGGGCGACGTAGTATACGCTACTGTGTCGGCGTTGATGCTTAAGGCTTTCGGTTCTTTACCGCGGTCTTCTTAGTTTGTTGTATCTTGTATGACGGTAGATTTATCCTTGTTAGGAGGGCGTGCAATTTTCACGATCTCCGTCTGCAAATTTTCGTGACGATGCCAAAGAGGAAGAATCAGGCACTTATAGATTCTGATAGTAGTGGCAGTGCATCGGAAAGTGGCTCAGATTTGGATAATGTAAGTCATATAACCTTACATAAATATTTCGTGTTGTATATCTTCTGCTCCGTACTTCTGTTTTCTTATTTTCTAGTTTAAACATCATGCAGATGAATTTCATAACTAACGTTACTTGCCCCGAGTAATCTCTTGCTTTTTTTTAACATATTACGAAAAAATTCTGCGAATGCAAATAACTTCACATAACCTTTCAACGCTATTCTAAACTGTATGGATATAGATTTTGATACGCAATTTAAGTCCGTGTTAAACCAAACAAATTTATTCGTACAGCAGTATTGCTTTATTCTACAATATGTTCTGTGCACAATTGTCCTTTTTCCAGAAATATCTGATTTCTATACTTCGTTTATATATTTCGATTAGGACTTATTATCCCTTGCCAAAAAGAAAAAAGGAAAAGGTCAGGATGATTCTCAGTCGAACGAAGAAAGTGGTGCTGCCAAAAAAGATAATAAGCACGATTCAGACACGTCAGACTCAGACGATGATTGGGGTGCAAAGGCTGGTAAAAATAAAAAGAAGAAAGTGCCAACTAAAAGGACTAAACGAAAGATGACAAAGTCTAGCAGCGAAGGGAGTGATAGCGAAAAAGAACCTGAAAAGGTATCCGAACCAGAAGAAGGTAATCATTTATGTCAAATACTAATATAAAAACATTCCTTTTTTGTTATATAAATGCTTTAATTCCATAATATTAAAGAAGCAACTTCTTACTTATAGGCGAGGTTTCCGATTCAGATGCCAGCGTTTCAGATTCCAGCCAGGAAGAATTTAATGATGGCTATGATGATAAATTAATGGGAGACGCAGAGGATCAAGCGAGACTCGCACAAATGACAGAGAAAGAACGTGAACAGGAAATTTTTAAACGTATCGAGCAACGAGAAATTATGAAAACAAGGTTTGAGATTGAGAAAAAATTGAGGATGGCTAAAAAGCAAGAACTGAAAAAGCAAAAGGAATCGAGGAAGAAAGAGAAAAGTACAGAGGAGAGGAAAGTGGACAGAGCGCCAGATCCTAAAGAAAGAAGTAAAGACAGGAAAAAGACGATAGAAGAGAAGCAAGATAAAAAATTCCATGCAATGTCCCTCTTAAAAGCAAGACGGGAGGAGAAAAGGGAAAGAGGTAAAATATGAAACACCGATTACATTGGAAGGGAAATAAATTAATTATTACTAAGCTTAGGTAGATTGAGTATTTTCTTCATTTGTTAGAAGAGAAAGAGAAGCAAAGGATAGAACAACAGCAGCAGCAATCAAAAGACATCGAAGAAGAGGAATTGGAAGATGATCACAAAGGAGGGTCAAACAAAACTAAGCTCAAAGCATCAGATATATATTCTGATGATAGCGGTTCATCGGACAGCGGTGAAGAAGACGAAACTGCTAAGACATCACATCGTAGATCGTCTTCGAGCGACAGTAGAGATAGCGATTCTGAGAATGATAAAAAGTCAGTACACGGATCTCCCTTTTCATTAAGAGCATTAGTTCACCATTAACGATTTTTCTTTTTTATCAAATAATCACATGAATAATTTTACAGATCTATCACCAGTAATAAGGCTAAACCGAAGAAACCAGTTTACGTCAGTACCAAGGAGGATCTCAATAAAATTCGATTGTCTCGACATAAGATGGAGAGATTCGTGCATCTACCTTTCTTCGATAGAGTAGTACAAGGCTGTTTTGTTAGAATTGGGATTGGGAACAATAATGGAAAGCCCGTGTACAGAGTAGCTGAAATTAGTGGCGTTTGTGAAACAGGAAAAATTTATCAACTCGGTGGCACTAGAACGAATAAGGGATTAAAGCTAAGGCACGGAGCACAAGAACGAGTATTTAGATTAGAATTCGTATCGAATCAAGAGTTTACAGAGTCTGAATTCTTTAAGTGGAAGGAAACTTGCGCTTTGCAAGGAATATCAATGCCCACTTTCGAAGAAGTTGAACAAAAGTTAAAAGACATCAAAGAAGCTTTGGTGTACGAATTCAAAGAGGAAGATATAGAAAAGATAGTACGGGAGAAAGAAAGATTTAAACAGAACCCGTACAACTATGCTATGAAAAAGGCACAATTGATGCGTGAAAGGGATGCAGCTAATTGCAGGGGAGACGACGAAACTGCCAGTCGATTGAATCAAGAATTGAGCGAACTCGAGGAACGCGCTTCTGAATTAGATAAAATGCGCACAGCTACGATATCCAGTATATCTTACATTAATGATCGTAATCGAAAGAAGAATGTTGAAGAGGCAGAAAAAGCAATCATGGTATATTAATACTTTATACAGAGTACAAAATTAATGAGACGTGTAAATTCTATTAATCCATTATGTACATTTTATAACAGGAAGAGATCAAAGCTAATAAGGGTAAAAAAGTAGACGATCCATTTACTAGGCGAAGTACAAAACCAAGAATGGTTTACAAACCAGAGGAGGAGGACGTATCGTCTGTTGCTGCAGCAAACGATAAAGCAAGCCCTCAGCAAACTGAATCAGTGGTAATAAACAATGAAAAAGAAAATAATCAAGAGACGAGGAAGAAACAAAGTACTGAAGATTTATTTAATGCTCATGACTTTGATATCACGATAGACTTAGAAGTACCAATTCCAAGTAAGTCACCCTACAAATATATTTTATGTTTATTTCGAACACGATTTTTATTAATATTTAACATAGAATCTACATATTGTGTATTTTTTTCAGACAATCCTGTTAGCGTATTGCCGAAACCTATTAGTAACATTAAAGATACCGGACCTCGGCGATCTTTAAATTTAGAAGATTATAAGAAAAAGCGAGGTCTCATATAACGTTCTGTTAGTTTTAGAGTTGAAAAAATCAGTCCTTGGTGATCAGGTTAACTGTAAAACAAGGACTAAATCTTACAACAGTTGACTGAGAAACTAGTTTATGTGTAGTTCTCATATAAATCTATTCTGTTATAAACAGTGACTCCTTACTTTAGAAAGGTGGTTTCTATCGTATAATAAATTTATATCATAATTACTGTATTCATTACGAAAGAGTACAATTTCAATGTTCGTTGAAACATTTCTGTTTTTCGTAGAACACTATTAAGCAGTACTTAAAAAAAGTATTATACTTTGATCTATTTAAGAACGTCGCTATTGCATTTGCTTTTCTGTTTCAGTAACAATAATTGAGTACACTTTTATTAAAAGTATATTTACTTTTCTATTTTCGAGGGTACAATAAATTCAATATTCAAAGCTGCTTATTCGTTGATACTTGTACTTGATTGTACAGGCGACTTTAATAATGAAAGTCTAAATGTGGATTATAAATATATCAATCATGATTTGCCTATATTATTGTATGACATTTTTCTATGTTCAGTGTGTTACGATATACGTTAATAAGCGGCCACCTCACGATAAAACAAGAAGATATAAAAAGCTACAGAATGTCAAACTGGAAGAAAATGTCACACTTTTGCTGATTACGTTTACCATGATTAACTGCTTTACATGAGAACATAATGAAGACTATCATACTTTCAGATATTTTTTTTTTTCTGCAGTGTTCTAATAATTCTTCATGTGTACACTGCTAACTGCTGCCAATATAATTTGGCCACAGATGCTTCAATATGTGTTTTACTATACGAAGCTGTACATACTCCCCGAGCAACACAAGTAATTTAAATTACTAAACACTCCTTTATAAACTTCTTCGTGAAATAATGACAAGAATAACATTTTTTTAGGTGTATAATTTTCTTACGTTAAGTTAACCCGATTATTATTGTTAACTTTAGTCAGCCAAGTTTAATAGATATTTAAGAACTATATTAATAGATCTATATTCATATCTCAAAAACAGTTAGGTATGTTTTTTGTATCTTCTGTAAACAATATTGCTATTTCGTATATGATCAATAAACCGGCATCTTGAATAAATAAAACCTTGTATTTTATATTCAATTATTTATTTGAGAATGTATAATGCTAGCATAAAATTCTATTTATTCAAGATATCTAAAACACGTCTAAGTATAACATACCAATTAATATCTATAATTTTATCATGTGTTTAATATTAGACAAAATTTCGTTAAAATTGTACATACATGTACCTGGACAGTAATATTAAAGAATTCTAGCGAAATTCATTTTCCAATGTATGTATTGAAAATATTATAATTTGCATTCTTAATATAATGTAAGAACTACAATTTCTGTAAAAGCAAACGCTTAAGAAACAATTATTTTTCCTTCTTATTTGCAAAAGTTGTCTTACGGACTTGAACAAGATGTTTATAATACTCAATCTTTATATTAAACAAAATATGTCGACAGATAAGTTGATTTAATATTTTTTCAATTTATTATTTGCTGTGCTTGTATAATGTAATCTTATTCAGTATTTTGGTCGCAATGTGTATTATATGTATTACTAGGATAAGAATCTAATTGTAGTAAATAACCTTTAAATGTAGTGAATATGCTCCCCAGCTAGTGTAATTGGCAACAGTATTACGATAATATACATGTATACATATAAAAGTAGTTACATTTTATATTTCTTGAACCAAGCACTTTGTACAGCCTTTAAAAGAGCTTCATAAAAATAGTGTACGGAATCTTATTTTGGCATATCAAGTTATTAGTATTTAAGCGAAATATATTTATGCGAACGTACTAATTTATGACTTTTTGTGCGTCAAATCTCTTGAGTTTAAAATATAACATATCCATTTCAAATATTACTTAAAGCGCTTGGAATTACTCTATTGTTCTATTACCTGAAATGTTTCTGAGACATTGTTAATTTCAAACAAGTTAAGGTTTTTACCGTAGATTTGACGTACTGTCACGTTTCGGAATGTTTTGAAACTGTCAATCGTATTCCGCGTCATGCGCGCGCAAGACGTGCAGCATGCGCACTGCACAACGCGCGACGTCTATATGCGATCGCTTGCATGCCGCTGCCCATATAAGGTAATTTCCCCACGTCCCTGATCATGATTGGTCAATATGACCGGCAGGTCACACCGATGATTAATTTCCACGAATTACCGATAATTGCTGCTGGAATAGACCTTATGACAGTTGCACGATGTCAAGAAACTTGTTTATCGATCGTATTCTCAACATAATCCCGAAAAAGATCGTATTCTAGTTGAAATTAAATGCTATAAAAACGGCCGGTATGACCGTACTACACAACGCTTGCGCACTTCAATTGCTCTACCGGCTCCAAAATGAAATTCGTATTTAAACGAATATAGGTCGTTGATTTGCCGTAAAAAGGATAGAATGATGAAAATGTGCAATTTTTTAACGAATTTCTTCGAAAAATCTGATCGCGCAATCGACCATATATTTTTGTTAGCCACAAATCGGCCAATCAAGACGAAGTTAATCAGAGTGCGCGCGCGCAGGCGTAGGGATACAGGATTCGCAGAAAGCTGGCTTTGAGAGGAGCCTCCCTTCCCGTTCGTTCGTGAGCCGCGACTGGACACTGCGCCTATCCAGTTCTACTAGGACCGAGGCTCTCGTGAAAGTGTAGGTTAAAGTGCTTGTTTACGTGATTCTTCTCACCGGCTACTACATCACGAAATGGTAAATATCATACTGTGCATGTATCTTTCCTCCAAAAAATGTCAGCGATCCTTCGGAAACTGATACACACGGGTTACTTTGTGGTTATGGCCGAAGCAGACGCGCCGGTCGCCATTTCTGTCCCGGCAATACGCCTGCAAAAACGACCGCTTTCTTCTTTTGGTCACGCCAATCGACCAATATCATTTATTCTCCGTCCACTCATATAGAATTGTCTGTGACATTGATTCTCATCCTTTTAACAATGCATCAACGGCAATTAAGATACATCGTTTAGGAGCTTTTCGTGTTCCAATCGCCGCGATTCCTTGCTTCCAGGAAACGGATGATTCATTTCTAGTTTCGCGATACGGACAGTCAAAGACTCTATGAACAACTGTGATCGGTGACGGGAGAAAATTGTATATTGTGGACGAATAGAAACCCATGGTTGTGTTGCAACGCACGATCGCATGGCAATCATCTCGGTGAATTCTTTTCAGTTGTATTTAATTACGAGGACGAGGGAATATTTTGCTCCTTCGTTAGGACATTCCAGCACGTTAACGTTTTGGACGGTTAATATTTCCACTTCTTGTCACATGGTCCAACTCAATATAAGAGGTTGAATTCGATTTTTATAATTTTATCGATTGGCAGAAGCAGCAATATGTAAATTTCACTTCCATGATTATAGCAGTATAGAATGAGATAAAATCTGTTTCCTTTTATTTTGTATATTTGATAGAAATCTTGCACATTAGTCGTTACACGATACGTCCAAGTAGCATCATCGTATCATTTCTTTCCGAGTTTGAATATTTCCCGAATTTGCGTCGTAATTGCCAAAAATTTATATAACGAGCATAGGTTATGCCAAACTGAAATTTCATTCCAATCTGCGTGTTGAAATATTGAACTCTATTATCGATCAACAGTTTCCTTAAGGCATATTTCATTTTGTCAAACTTTCTAAAAAACGTCTACCTAAAACTTGCAGTATGCAATAAAAATTCCGTGTTCGCACAAGTTTAAAAAAAAAGCAGCAACGAAAAGTGCTATCCCTGAGTTATTTAAAGATAAATCTCTTTTTCCAGGAATCAATTCCGTGTGACTTATTTACTGATTTTTTTAAGGATATAAAGTTTATTGTCATTGGTATTGATTTAGTTAAATTTCGCAACCGTCCCGAAAGTGGAATTTCCAATAAAGATTCATACTTCGTGGAACGATTCATCGTACGCGCGATGCATCTGTCGAAGTTCCGGAAGCGTTCATTAAATAGTCGCGTTCCGTTTCCGGCAAATTGGCGACAGAAAAGTAACCATATGTAACTGTCACAAGTAGTAACTACCATTCGCCAAATGCATTTTAAATATTTAGGCCCGTTGGCGATAGGCGCGGTATCCTTGATAATGAAGAGCCGGGTTTCACCCCTTCTCTCTGTCTCTCTTCGCGGATGACAGTGAACTACAAGAGTCTGGTAGAGAGGGAAAAATTCAATGAGCCTGTAAGGAGGTCGGTTCTTGCAGGCCAGTGACTCTCAAAGTTCACTGACGTCTTCGTAAACGTGGTGAATAAGCTGATTATCCTCGGAAATACGATGATTAATCTTGCTCGCCATTTCTTTATGCATAATCGTCTAACCTTCCCTCTTTCGCCGTATCATCGGTTGAAACGTGGCCTTTAAATCAATCGCACGTTTCTTTGTGCGTGCATGAACTTTATTAATGAGGGAAACGCCTGCTTATCATTAGAAATCAAGGGAATTGAAGTAATTAGAAACTAGAACCAGCGAAAGATGGCAGGATTTCAAATTACTGAAGCGCTCGCGGTCGTTACCGGCTAACTCGCACGCCTGCGAAAGGCATTCTGTCTTCCGCGTGGGGAAGGCTGCAAGTACCCGTGGCGCTCTTCTAATTATCGAGAAATGATTACAAAATGGTATATGCAAACAAGCCACGTATTCGGCAATCAAACAAACAAGCATGTCGCTCCTCGCCGGTGAATCATCTTCCGTTTGACCTTGTGCCACACACGAGAGACGTTTATGTGCAACAACGCCCTAGAGGGAGCCAACTCTGGCCCTACCGGCATCCCCCGTCGTGTCAGAATATCGACCGAGGAATTGCATCCTCCGTCCAATGCCTATCCTCCAACCACGTTACTTTTCATCGGACCCTTTTACACCCTTATGTTCATTATACTGGGATAGACAAAGCCGTTGACCGTTCGTTTCGATGTATTTACAGCGAAACGACATAACGATTAATCGGTGGAAACTTATGAATTTAACGCTTAAAAGTTTCTCATTTATACTATTGTTTCTATATTAGTAGCATCGATTTACGCACGTAATAATTGTCAACAGGACAAAATGATATTAATTCAGTCAGCAGTACCGATAGCGGGGACCGTTTTTTTTTTATTACTGAATGATAGAGTTTAAACGAGTTGGTAGGACAAGTATGCATGGTCTGGCAAAGTACCCGCTTAACGTCAAATATCGAATTACCCTTTGCACGACTAATTTTGGCGATTTTGCAATTTCTTGCATATAGCGGCGAGCTTGTTTGTTTTTGCCGCGATTCCTCGTGCTTGTTACAAAACATGCAAGGATTTTTCACGATTCGAATAGACTTCCGTATCCAAACCGGTGATCCTAGTCAAGAGTATATTTAAAAATAACCATCCCACTTCGAACTTTTCACTCTGTACGTGTGTGTCACCTATCTACGGCGTTAGCCTCCTCTCCCCATTCGCCCTTTTTCCTTCCTCCCAATTTTCCTGAGTTCTCCCCTGTCATCCCTTTAGCCGGAATCTTCATGCGTCGTGTCATAGTCGTATTTCACAAATTTCCACAGAGTGGAAGGAACAAATGGTCGGACCTCTGGTACCGTTCGTGGCACGTACCCGAGCATAAGGGATAACTTTAGAAATGGACGTCCGTTCTGTTTTAGCATCGAATTCGTGCGTGGGAAGACTTTATTTCGGTACGTCCCCTACGTTTGCCCGCGAAACCAGCTTAAACGGCCAGACTAATACAACGCGCGCGATACTGATAATACCGATAATACTAGCACGGCCTACTCATCCGTCAACCACTTCATCGGTATTATCGCAGTGCAAAAAGATTCCCGACCCCCGTATGTAATCCCTATTCACACCGAACGAAAAAAAAAATTATTTATCTTGAGGAATGGCGTGAAAGTAGATTGATCGGGGGGTGGGATGCGATATGTTGTCAGCGAGACCCTGTAATCGATGAAAGTAGCACCAAACACGTTAATTACCCTGCAATTATTATTGTATTTCAGTTAACTTTGTTCACGGGCAGAGAACTCTCACGTATTTTTAAATTTCAATGAAATTCTATATCACGTTATGGATCGCAGTAAGGATACGTTCTGTAAATCGTGTCTGTATAAAGAGGGACACGTTTCTTGTCATCGATATCAGTTTCAACGAGTGCGATAAAATTTTATAAACAATCTTTTTATCGAGCTCTTATGCAACCTTGTGACACCTGACTCGTCTTTACAACACAGGCGATTGCACGTTACTTGAATCATCGATTAATTTTCCTACGCGGGATGTTAGATTTTCCATCTGTATTACTTTTAAATAAGACAAACTTATTATTATCAAACGTTTCTATAGTTTTATAGTAACAGATGTTACTTCTTTGTTTAGGCATCCGGAGTAACAGTGGCTGACGTTTGTAAGACAACGTACGAGGAGATTAAAAAAGACAAAAAACATCGATATGTAATCTTCTACATTAAGGACGAGAAGCAGATTGACGTCGAAGTCATAGGACCTCGCGACGCAGCGTACGACGCCTTCCTCGAGGATTTGCAAAAGGGTGGCAGCGGGGAATGCCGCTACGGTCTCTTCGATTTTGAATACACTCATCAGTGTCAGGGTACATCCGAGGTAATGTTTCTGCCTTCATTTGAAACTTTGAAAATCATCGACCAAAGTAACAAAATATATAATTTGACCATATTATTTTGCAGGCTTCCAAGAAACAAAAATTGTTCTTGATGTCGTGGTGCCCCGACACAGCTAAAGTGAAGAAGAAGATGTTGTACTCTAGTTCTTTCGACGCTTTGAAAAAGTCCTTAGTCGGTGTGCAAAAGTACATACAGGCAACAGATCTTTCGGAAGCGTCTGAAGAAGCTGTTGAAGAGAAGCTCCGAGCTACCGACAGGAATTAGGAGTGTCTCAGCGAATCCAAAATTATTAACATTAAACGAGAGAAATCAAGTGGAAAAAAACAGTACGCAAATTCCCTTCCCCAAAAAATAATGCTCTATACCGTCGTCGCATCGAACGTTCACGTTTTTACACATTTTTCACGTTTAAACGAAAATGATTAACCAAGTATTTGCGCTACATTTATTAGTCATTTGGGGAGCGTAAACATTAGCAACAAGGAACGCGCTAAAAGAACAAAAAGTATATAATGAAGGAAACAGATAAAACACTTTTCATACTGCGAACGTTGTGTGAACCTGTCTGATATAATATTAATATTATACTATTATTATAATAATTATAAGATACTTGTAAAAGAATAACAGTTTACAACCAGGCAGTAAGAATGAAAGCATTACACTTTTCGTCATCGGCTGTATAATGTTTAAATTAAATTCATTTCATAATGAACTACTGTGAAACCGCCTCAGTAAGTCCCATATTTTCCCAAACGTGTGTAATTCAATTGATTCGTTATAAAAAAGATAAGATGATTAGTAATGTCATTTGTATAATTCAATTAATCGTTTTATATGCCTAATGCGTTTTGCTTGGATTTCCTACAGTCCTTTATATTGAATTTTTATGAAAAAATATTAATATAAAATCGATTATCATTGCTTCTTCACTGCTGCAGTAAAAGATTAGCTCTTTTTACGTTAAGAATTCGGAATAAGTCATCGATTTGTACTCTTGCAACGCAAAAATTTCTTCTTTAACTGCAAAGCATATTAAGCAATTGAATGACCCGCTCAAAAGTATCGATACTTAAAAAGCGATTATTTTCAAAAAGTATCGAAGAGCCGCTCTACGCTCTACGGGTGTGAAACTATATTAAATTCCTTGTAAAGTTTTTTGTAACAAGAGAAACGAGGCAAGAATAATCAAGGGCCAGTTACTTAATTATTTGATGAAAATTTGTTTCAATACTAAACAAGCAATAATACTTCCGAGCTGAACTGTTTAAAGACAAAAATGATTTATTTTTTACAGTTTGTTAGTCTGATTGGCTCTTCAATACTATCGATAGTAATGATGGACAAATATCGATAGTGCCGGCCATCGATAGTTCTCCACCGTTAGTGGGTGTAGTGACAGCGGATACGCGTAACCTCAGAAAAATAAATGCTATTTGTTTACAACGGTTTGAATCATATGTACCGGGAGTTATGTCTTTATTTCCAGCTTACTCCACTGAAACAGATAAATTATTAAATTCAAATGCATCGGAAAATCTTTTAAAAGGTTGCACAAAAGTTTTCATATAATGATATGGATTTACATACAATTTCGTAAATTTCTTATAACCAATATTTTTTTACTACAGAGAATGAATCAGATGGCTGGTTAAATAACTCGAGTTACTTAGGCCAGACCACCTCTGTTACTGTCGTTTTATCATCAGAATCTTCGGACGAGACCGTCAGCAACTCCCTTTACGTAAGCAAGGAAGACCTCTTTAACACTGCTACCTCTACAAGCAAAGAAAAGCCTGTACTAGAAGAAATAAAAAGATCTAAACACGTTAAAAGGAAGAAAAAAGATAAGAAAAAGTACCCTTATGAGAAAGAGGTGCAAAATGTATATTTTGAAGATAAATACAGAGACAGAGGAAATAATGCGGTAAAAACACTTTGCTCTAGAGTTAGACCATATTACAATATTAAGGGCAACTCCCTTGGTTTTTTCCCTCGTAAGAAATTACAAAAAAATACTTATGAAAGGTATTATGTAAGGAACATCGATTATACAAAGAGAAACAAGAAAAAAGATAACATTATTAAAAGGGACTCTACCACTAGCGTAGACCAAGAAGAAGATTGCACACCTTTATGGCAGGCTAAATTAGAAGAATTACAAAAAACTAAAACTAAAGAATACAATGAAAAATTAGTTGAAAATCCAAATGATGTTCAGCTGTGGCTTGAATACATAGAACTTCAGGTACTTTATACATTTATGTCATTAATATATGACAGCAGGTGCACTAATTTTTGTATTTCATTCATAGGATACGTTAGGATACTTTCAACAACATCAAACAGCAAAAGATGTTTATCGTGCGATCATATTAAAGAAGTTATCCATAGTTGAAAAAGCTTTAGAGAAAAACACAGAATCCAATGAGTTATTAAAGTTAAAGTTATCTTTCATGGGAGAACTTTTACCTGCTGATGAATTTTCGAAACAGCTCGAAGCAATGATTAATAAAGATTCAGGAAATATGGTTTTATGGGAAGAATTTATTATGACTACACAGGCTTCTGTGGCAATGTGTACAGTACCGAGAGTTTTAGAACTATATTCGAAATGTTTTTGTATTATAAAGCAAAAGGCCAGAACAAATCCTCGAGTGTACGACGAGCGATTACTACGTGCGTATGAAGTTTCACCTTTTCATGTTCGTAATAAATCAATAGAAATAATAATATTAAATTTATTTTCTGCAGAAATGTTGTATTGGTGTCTAACGTTTTTAAGGCATACTGGCCTTTGGGAGCAAATGTGGGAAACGATACGTTTAAATCTCATTTTAAATCTTAGCTTAAACAAGGACAGTCTATCCTTTCAGAAAACAATAGATGAAAAAAGATTAAGTAAGGAAGATTCTGATGGTAAAAATTACCATTCACTTCGCTATTCATTAATTAGTACTATTCATTTCCAGTTGGTATGGAGGAAGTAATAATAATGTCACGATTACCGCTCAATCAACTATGGCAGAGAACAGAATCTTTGAGGGAAAATTGCCACTGGATTAGCGTGAGCAGAGATGAATTAGAATTAGTTGGCGATTCTCGGAGATTTGTTTTGCCAGAAGATGTTGCCGACTTCGTCCATCCTATTCTCTCACGGCATTTAAACTTTCGAATGGCAATTCATACGCTACTATTGCTTAAAGTACCACTACTGCCCACTCGAGACTGCATGCTAAAAGTGTGTAGTAGTATATCAAATTTATACTATTTGTGAGACTCATCTCTCGCATCACGCATTGATATTATTCCTTAAATTTTACATCTTTTTAGACGTTAGGCTTAGAGGAATTTGTATGGGGTATAGAGACTTCGGAAATGCTGCTTCCGTTTGCCTATCCTGTGGTAGGTGAAATGTGCGGCCAGCAGCAAAGACGAGAATTATTAGGTGGTATATTGGAAGGTCGTTTAACATCCGGCCCTCAATATCTTATGTTTCACCCCGCCCAAGAATCGTACTTGGATTTTACACGCGAAATATTCTTTACCATCGCCGAAAATTTATCTTCTTCGCAACGTACAAGCATATATGTTTGGTGGCTACGATTTGAGAGATTACTTATTTTTCTTCAAAAGGATGACGCACTAAAATGCGATAATAAGTAAGATTACACGACAATGCGGTCACATGCTGCATTACTTCGCATATTTAAAATAATGCCCATGATTTATACATCATTTTTGCAGGAGAAAAAAAATGAAGACAACATTGAAGGAGTTCTTGAAAAAAGAGAAGAATCGAAATAATTTACACTTCTATCGAGAATATGCGCTAATAGAAAAGGAAATGGGAAAGTTTGATAACTGTGTGAATATCTTGGAAACCGCGATTCAGGCTCAAAGTGTATTTCCTTCTGAAATTCACAACTCTGATGAAAAATCAGCACTTTTAAGTTTGTACAGAACGCTTATTGAAACTTTACTCGAGCCTGAAACGTATAAGGAAACACACAGAACACAGATATTGAATATCTTTGAGCAAATGGTGCCTAAAGTACGTGAAAACCAATTGTTAGAAGTGGAAAAATGTTTAGAAAATTATGTACAATCCATTCTACAAGAAGCTTCTTCGGAAAATGAGGAAGACACATATTTTTTGCCGAACCTTGCATGTGATACAATTGTTTGTTATGCATATTTAATGTATGTACGAGATTGGGATATTAATCGAGCAATCGGCATATTCAAGAACTGCATCGATCATTATAAGGAGTGTCGTTATATACAGGTATAAAAAATTATTCATGTCACATGTATAATATACATTTATGTATATGCTAAATGTATTGCACATTCCAGGAAATACTGTATGAAAGCCAAATTGCACTTCTACAATTGCATTGCAAACGTGTTCCAGAGGGAAATGTTTTGAAGACAGAATTATATGAGATGTTAAACTTGTATCCTAATAATTTTTTTGCTCTGTCAATACTGGCATGTATCGAGGCGAGTATAACGATAATTATTACTTGTTTAAATTACATTATCAGAAAAGTTAATGGTGACACTTATTCAACAGAGCCAACTACCAATTTGGAAATGTAACAGTCAAATGACGAAACTTAGTTTATGGAAAGCATTCGCCATGTGTTTAGCAAATCGGAGACGAATTCGTGTTTTACAAGGGCTTGAAGATTACGTTAGTATGAACGCAGCAATTAACAAACTGCTACATTTTCATCAAACACTTTCAAGGTATCCTTTGACTTCTTTCTTTGATTTCTTTGTAATGCCTTTATGAAATTACACATTGCTATACTTTCAGGATATCTACGATTAAATATTGCCCCTTGTTATGGAGATTATACATGCTGTTCCTCAGGGAATATAATTTATGTGAAAAGGAGGGAGAAGAAATATATCACGGAAGTGTTGCATTGTGTCCATGGGCTAGGAGCATCTACATTGATGCGGCAGAGGTTGCACCACAACTTCTTACTCAAGTTCAGGATGTGATACGAGAAAAAGAATTGAGAATGCATGTTACTCCAGAAGAATTAGATATTTTGCGTGGGTAATTTTTGTGTGGAATTACGTATCATTTTCTATGTAATATAATTCTTTTGTAAATACTGTTTTATACTATTGTACATATATAAAGAAATGTATATTATAGTCTATTATTATCTACGCACGTACAAATAAAAATTGATTAACAATAAACCAAAGAACGTATCTTTTTTTATTTATTATACAATATCCCATCAACCGCTTGCATATTCAGCATATTGTTGGAGATTTTGTTAGAGGTATATAAATTTTAAGTAGTTACAATGCTATTCCTGAATAAGACCATACCAATAAAACAAGCAGTGTAATATGCACGATATTAAATTGCGGTTATAAATTGTTTTCTATTTAGTGCCCGTAAATAATAGTTATTGTATATTACTCATGTCATATTACGACATTCTAATACAACACAGAACTGATAATCAATAAATACAACTAATCATCGAGATTGTTACAATACGAGAATTGTCATTAACAAATTTAGGTTAATCTACAGTTCTCGTGTGATAATTACACAATATTTTACTGTTGTTGTTAGCAAGTAAAAAGCTTGTGCAATTTATCAGTAAATTATTTACAAAAATTGAATTTCAAAAGAGCAAACCAATAATTTGATAAGGATGTCGTTTCGGTATTTTTGAAAGAGTTATTTCTGAAGCTGTTTCTCAATAATTAATTTTGTAGCATACACGGAACTGACCTGTTACTCGGATACTCCAAACATTTTTCAATATGGATTTGAAAGCGGTTGTAGTTTCTGGGGAAGCACCAGAATCTGATGATGACAGCGCAAGCATAGCCACTGTGCGTTATTTTCATAATGTATCAATTTTATTCCAGATATACTTGAACGATTGTAAATAAATGATTATATTTTGTAACAGGGTATGGGATTTCCCTCCGTACGCAGCCCCAATTATTGTGGCGTTATAATCTCTGGCGAGGCACCAGAGTCTGATGATGGTAAGGTCTTGCGCATGATGATACAAAGGACATCATTCCACAAATGAAGAACATACTATGAGCAATCATTTCATCCCTAACTTAATTTAATTGTCATTAGATCGAACAAGCATAAGTAGCATCAGCGGAGCAGTGGATGCTATGACCTGTATGCCAGAGGCAAAAACACCAAAATCAAAAAAATTTTCCGTCAAATTTAATAGTTTGCTCCATAAGAAGCTATGTAAGTTTAACTTTAAACAGATTACATCAAACATTTCGTTGGTATCATTTTATTAATACTGTTGAAATACAATACGCATTTGCTATTACTAAAATAGTGTGTAATAATTGTACATTTAAATGCAGATAAATATTTAATAACGTAATAATTACAATTAAAACTCTATTCTTTAATCATTTAGAGCATTCAATATTCTGTGTGTATTATACATATTAAATAATTTACAATATTTAACTAATTTGTGAAGTAATGTTAAATGACAATTCGAATTGACGATATCTCATAATAAAATAGATGAAAGCAATGAAACTTTGGACAAGGACCTCATGCAAGTTGTCGAAGGAACAATTGGCACAGCCACTCAAGAATTATCAACTGTTAACAGACAACTGCTACGAAGTGAACTTATTCTCCAAGAGGCTGCATGTCAATTGCATAGTGCTTATAATCGAACTAGAGATGCTTCCAACGCCTTGCATCAACTTATAGACGGACATTTCCTGTCCTCTATTAAAACTTAATTTATTTAAATGTCCTATTATGTAAAATTGTTATGCAAACATATAATGGTTGTAAGAATATAATATTAATAACAGTAATAGTAGCAATACTGCCTCACATTAATATATTAGATACCAGTATTAAAAGAACAATGTTTTGGAAAGGCATGATAGATCTAATATTATTGAGCATTGGTTTTCTTTTAATTGGCAGTTCTATCAAATATCAGCTGTTCTAGTACATCTTAAAATTTAAATAAAAGATTACTTTCCTCAATGGCTCGCAAAGGAGGATCATTAAATGTATTCCACACAGAAAAGGATTGATAATTTCTGACACATTTGGATTCTATCAATTGTTAATATACCTGTGCTGATCATTGCACTTTAAGTATCCAAATGACAGTAAATTTAAATATTGTTTCGTAATATACAGATGTTAAGGTATATATCAAAGAATGTCACGATATTCTGCTTGAAGTGTTTCTGCAAAAAATATACATAAGCATTAAACTTGTCGCTGCTTTTGGGCGTCATTGCGACGATCATTACACTGATGTTAATATCAGAAAATATTAAAATGTGTTTTTTTTTAACGGTGGATTTTATTTTGGTACAACATTGCGTATGCATAATCTTATCAGAAACACCTGCATCTTCTCTTTCTTTTTCCGTAAATTTTCTTATCAAATGGATAACTTTGGTATCAAAGAGCTGATATTGTTTTTTTTCCCTATTACCATGCTAAATTTAGTGTAGAATGAATTGGTGATCGTGATGGGGATGCTTTCTTTCTCTATAAATTCAGTCTTAAACATTTCATCGATCTTCGTTGAACTAAAGTTTGGTGTAATATATCTACATATAAAAATTCATAAACCAAACGGTGTCGCCCTGTTAATATTGATATGACAACATCGTGACGGAATGTTCTTTGACATGATATTCTTATATAATTTTTGATTACGTAATACATTCAGATTATTTAATAGCTAAGATGCATGTTTTCCACTATTTCTGTGTATATTTAAGACTTCATCTCACGTTAAAACAATTCCTTGCGTTGTATTCTACAAAATACATAACATTAATAAGATCTGCCTATATTGTACACTTGTAAAAAGTAAAAAGACTAGAAAAGAAATCTGCGTTAATAAAAAATTGTACCTACGCATTATTTTAGTATTAACTTATAGTGCTATAAAGCATCAACTTTCCAAGTATTTCCTCCTTGCGATTTAAGATTAGCATTTTCATCTTTATCAAGCACTTCGCAAGTACTTTGAAAACACATTTCTATCACCCGCCAAATATAACAATTCATTAGTGTCTATACACGTTCCTCTTTACCATTTCATCCTTTAAAAGTCTGCTTCCAAGAGCTTCAAGATTTTGTTCCAGATGATCATTTCATTGTCATGAGTAGTGTGATGGTAGAAGGTAGCACAATGAATAGTCGCGATGCAAATGTGGTGGGCTCAATTCCAAAAAAGAATTAATGTTTGTTGGAGTTGGCGTCCTTTATAAAATATGCGGCGTCGCACACGATACATATTGGCCAATGTGAGGGCGCCCACCCCCCACATGGCCTACGCTCGCTCCATCTCTCCACCGCTTGCATACATCTGAAGGAGAGCCATCGACTCTTGCGCTTGCCGCTTTTCGGCTAAGAATCTGCCTGAAGCTTCTTTCAGTTGTTCTAGGAAAATTCTAAAGCAACAGGCGACATGTTAAGTAATGCATTGAACTCATTTATCAATTAGTCGACTCACCTATCAGGCACTATATCAGCTAAACTATCCGGATCCATATCGCTGAGCAACTCTAAGTCATTTCCACCAAGTAAAGATATATGTGACGGATCCCCATGCAAAGACGAAACCAAGGACTGTATTGGTGGTCTGCGCCTCCTTGCTTCATCTCCCCTTTGGCTACCTTCTGTATTATCTACATCGTCAACAACAATATAACGAGACGCAGCTTTACTGCTTCCAGCTGCCACCCACTTTTGATCTCCATAAAGGACCATTAAACTTGTGTTCCTTTCTAACGTTGCAAAATACTCCTCATCGTCTACCTCAGTTCCTAATTTGACAGTAAGAGCAAAATTTAATTTGCCAATTTATTTTTATATTCCGTTGCTCATATAACTTATATTATTGACAACAGGCTTACCATCTTGTTCCAGAACAATTGTAAGCTCTGCATCCAGAGGCAAGGACAAGCGACTCCTTGCGATGTTTATTAAATCTTTCAAAGACGATGCAGTGATTCCTTTTCGCTTTTCCCTGGCGTGATCGACAATTTTATAGGGATTTCCCAAACCTTGCGATATTCCTGCTGTCTCTGACATATCGCTTTAAAGTGCAAATGAAAAGAGTGATTGGAAAATTGGTCGCAAAAGAAGCTTGGTAATCTTATACTTTTTGCGTTTGATCAAACGTCGATCGAACGTGCGTAATTCTTCTCATAAAATGTTTGCCTTCTTGAGGAAAATTGACTGCTATTAAGGCCCGATTATCGTTGCACATTGGTTTATCAATGTTGTTATGGGTATCTTCAAATTGAATAGTAGCACAAAATCTGCATTTTTTGCATTTACTCGGTCTTACGAACTGCTTATTCAATTTTCGTTAGGACACCGTTGTTACAGGATATTTAGAACACTAAATGCCGATGTTTCGGATAGAAAGGTGTACAGTTCAAAGGCAAAGTATGAACGGGCAGTGTTTTGGATTGCATTGGATAACTTAATTGAACAAGGGTTTTAAAATTCGTAAACAATTCGTATACACGATTAAAAAACGTCTGACGTACGAGTGACTGAACTGACCGTATGTCAACTCAACACTGGGTCAATGGTGCAACTACCCCTCCTATTTATATTCCTTGTAGACTACCGCGTATGGTATGTCCAAGAAACACCCACCATAGTATTACCGCCCAACATGGCACCCACACAGAAATCAATAATCCACCCCACTCTAGTATTAGCCTTTTTTCTTATTAGAATCAAATGAAATGTTTACATTAAATGGTAATCATTTTTTAAATTAATAATTTGAAACGAAGTAACAATAACTGACTTAATAAATAGTCTTGCAATACCTTGGGTCATCCCTCACTTTTACTATGTTGTTATCAAAGCATATTATGTCATCTAACAGAGAACAATTTTTAATTTAAGTATAATAATAGTAAGAATAATAGATTAATAAGTAATATCAGAATAATAACTGTAACATACATACATATATAAATTGTAACAAGTATAATTTTATTCAATAAATATATAAAATAGTCCTATGTATCATCGGTATATTTTAATTATCCCTGAAATGAAATACTTCTACCAGGATCTCTAAACTTAAGACACAGCACTGCTGTTAAATTTAGATCAATGAGACTAGATACTACTTTAAGTTTAAAGTTAGCTCAAAGTTAGCCCAGTTAGGGCTCTTAGCTGAGCCACTAGTCTCATTTGAATGGAACCCATTATATTTCTTTGAAATAACATTAAAGTTCGACCAGCAATGACTTTATCAAGCGTGTGCAAAGAAGTCGATGATAGTCAATCATGGGAGCTAGCGGAAAGGTGCCTCTTCCCAATTGCATTCTCGCATGCAATTGCAGTTATCCTGGCAACTATATTAAATACATTGAGTATATCACAGACATCTAGTTTCGCTCTGTTCCTCTTATTATTGGCCATATCTATAGGATCTACATTATTTTACCACAACTTAAAGGTGAGTTATTACAATTTTAGTGTTGGACAATAAAATTATATGTTAAAATTATATTGCTATTAAACTTTCGCCAGTCTACTTTTTAACTCAAACACATTGAATATTCATGTACTTTACAACGATGATACATAGAAATATGAATTGTATAGGTAACTGCTGCAGGAAAAGCAGTTCTTATTACAGGTTGCGATTCAAGAGTTGGATATACATTGAGCAAACAGTTAGACGAACTGGTAAGATTATATGATATTACGATTCGTATCTATTACAACTACAGCCTGTATATATGTATACATGACGTTTTTTTCAAAGGGATTTACAGTCTTTGCTGGATTCAATACGAAATCCGAAAATGAGGAAGCAATGCAAAAATTGAAACAAGAAGCATCTGGTCGATTACATGTATTACAGCTGGATGTTACTAGCGAACATGATATTCATTCAGCATTTCTTTATGTAAACGAGAATTTGCCAGATGGTGCACCAGGTTTGAGATTATATTTTGTGCAAACACTTTACTTGCTGCAATATATAATTATCGATTAAACTTTATTTCTTAAACATTCTACTTTAGGTTTGTGGGCATTAGTACATGCTGCCGCCTGGGTTACTTTAGGTGAATGCGAGTGGGTGCCGCCTTCTGTTCTAAGACGCAGCATGGATATTAATTTCATGGGACTAGCTAGACTAACTCAGGTACTCCTATTGATATGTTATTTTACGAATTTGATACTATATTCCAATATATTAATAATTGCGTAAATCATTAACATAGTAAAAACCTATTTTTTCGAAGGTCTTCTTACCTTTAATAAGAAGATCCAAGGGTCGTGTTGTATTGGTCAGTAGTCTTTTAGCTCGTATACCGAGTCCTGTGCGAGGCATTTATTGTGCAGTTAAGGTAGGCCATGTGTGGAGAGCAATACTTCCTCAAATGTAGGTATATCTGTAACAGAAATTTATGTAGCTGTACATTTATACGATAGGCTGCGGTCGAAGCTTGGGGAGCTTGTCTCAGATTAGAAATGAGAAGATGGGGAGTAGATGTAGTTATCGTTGAAACTGGCGAATATATATCCGGAAATGCTTGGTTAAAAGATAATGGCTCGTTGCTAGAGCAAGCTAGAGAAATGTGGACTCAATTGGATCCTCAAACTCGTAAAGAATACGGACAAGAGTTATTTCAAAAAGAAATGTTAGCTCTTGAGAAATACACGCAAGGAGAACAAGCCGATTTGACGCCTGTAACCAGAGCTTTGACAGATGGAGTAATAAAAACTTTTCCAATGAGGAGGTACACTCCAGTTTCACGTAAGGAAAGAATACAAGCGCTATGCAGTGATTATCTTCCAAAACCTATTTACGATATACTATATATAAATTGAACAAGAATTGTTTAATAGAAGAAGTTACGAGATAAATTAATTTATTGAAAGATGAGGCATTAAACATTTAGCGAATACTGTTTATCAACTATTTGTTTATGATATAAACAAAGAATAAAACTAGTTGTCCTTGAAGTTATTAAGATTATTAAATATTCCTTCCACGTGCATATACAAAACTTTTGAGTATATCGACAGATAGGAATATCAACATTTTGTATGAAAAGCGGTATGACTTAACGCGTAAACATAACCATCGTTGTATAACATAAACATGATTGTAACAGAATAATCATCTCCCCATACCATCGCATTGCTAATTTATTTACAAATATCAATGAAGCTCTCACCTTGTTGACATTTTTCCTGAAGCTTTTTCATATAAATTACCTCGCTTACGCACTACAAAATCTAACATCAAAATAATGTCACTGCAAAAAAGAGCGGTTTCCTTGCGCCCTCTATGTCCATTTTAAATTAAATGGAATTCAAATTTACACACAAGCCTAATGCACAAGGTAATGAAATCGTTTAATCGAGAGTGATTTTTATTCACTAATATGCGACTGAAAATCGTTTAACATTAAGTTTTATCCTTCGTTTACCATCGCGAATAAATTTTCAAATGACCGTTATTCAAACACGAAGGAGATACTCGAAAAGCGACTTTCGACCGATCGATACCTAGGTGGTGAACTGCACGCAAGCGGAAAAAAATATGAATGAAAGCTTCTTTTCAATTTCTAATGATTGCGAAAGCTAAGAATTTAATCCTATCAAGTGGATTCATATTTATTTACAATCTTACACCTTGTACATCTTAATGTTATAAAATTTTATCCTAATATAGGACACGAATTGCCTTTACTTCATATTCCACCTACATACGTAACGCATATATTCCGAAAGACTAATTTAGCTCAGTTCCACATTAATATTTCATACAAAATTTCTTACATATTACGGAAATTCCCGTTATAATAGTATAGCATAAATATCATTGTAATACTTGTCATCACATTGGATCGACTGACAGAGATTCCGCTCCTTTCTGCATCCATAGTTGAATGTTGTGATATCGACGCTAATTGTACCGCTACGGATAAAATCATTTTCAATTTTTTAATACAAATAATACGACTTAAATGCATTTCTGACATGAGAAGCGAAGTGTGTTGTTTAGTCAAACGTTAAATAACAAGTTACCTGGTGCCAGCTTATCCTCTTGTATAGCGTTCGTAATATAATTATCTTTATCCGCTGAAATTAAACACATAAATTTTACAAAGTGGATTCTCTTCAAGGCAAGGAAGTGGTCATTTATATTCATTACTTACGAGCACCTTCCGTGGCGAATCGTATTATTTCCGACGGTTTGCTCCAGCCGTAACGATTCTTTGACAAAACCACCGCTTCGTAATTCGATGCTTCTTCCAATCCCGTTAATTTGAACGAATATGTGTGTATGAAGCTATTTCCATCGCTGCCGCTAGGTATGTACAAATTATGCCACTGGCCAGAAACGCCGTTCTAAACATAATCAAATAATTGCAATAAAAAATATATATCAAGTCGATTGTTCTCAACTGAAATATGCCACCGATATCTCACCGTGCATTTACGAAATCTGAATTCGTATTGGACAATGGGATTATAACTGTAAACCTCCCAGACGAAATTGTACGAAGTCTTGGAAAGACTGTGGGAAGTCTTCTTAAAGACGGCCGGGTTCGCGATACCCGATAATTCGACAGCCGCCTCGGTGATTCCTAAGGAGTTAGAAGCCCTGCATAAGTAGAATCCGTAATCCGTCGTCCTGACGTTCCTTATCACTAAACTGTGATCGCTGCCCGCGTTGTGCTTCACTATTCGCGAGGAATATCTCACGCTGCTGTTGTTAAAGTACCATTCCACCTGTGGACATAATTTCGTACATTTAATACCACGTGCAAAAGGTCGTAGTATTGGTTCATGTAAAATAATTGAGAGTATGATGTAATACGGGAAGGCATTCATCAGAATGCACTATGGCACTTCTCGCTTTTCTCGATCGAGAGAAGCCTGGTGAAACGCCGCGTCAGCGACGAGTACAATTCTAAAAAGCTACTTTTTGCAAGATGCACCGCGGGTCACGTTTTCTGTAAATCGATTCGTCACGCGTTACTGCTTCTAAGGGATAGATTGAGAGAAATTGCTCTGCAGCTTGAATCAGAGAGACCTTATACACTCCCAACAATTTTAAAGCCTCTCGTGTAAATAATTTTAAATCGTCGCTTTTATTTTTGCGTTTTAAAAATTTGTTAAAAATTGCCCTCAAGATAGGAAGCAGTATTCCGGAAAGTGATTAAAAGTTTGATAATAAAGATATTCTTTGCAAAGATGAAAATGGACTTGACTTCGAGCTGTGCTCATTGTTGCTTCAACTATTAATTGCTAAACTGCTTACCGTTGCCTCCGGCCACGCAGTCACTGCACAGTGCAATTGCACTCGTATTCCAGGGGGTGCGTGCATCCACGTTTTCGCCATCTCGACCCTGGGTTTGTCTGGGAAAAGAATAAGAAATTCAGTGCTCGACATAACAAAAATATTGCACATAACGGGCTGAATTATCTAATTATAGGTTTCGCACTTATGAAACCAAATCATATACTCTCGAGTCGATGTTACGTTGTACAATGTAGCAAATGATTCTAAACGATGCAACGTGATTTCTAATTGAAATTCCAATCATCCTGGCGAACGATTATCGTCTACAAACGGTTTGACGCATTCGAGCACTGCACGGTTGCAATTAGATCGTGTGGACGTTCGATCGGAATATTAAAGAGACGAATTCAATTTCCTAACTTGATTACGACCGTTTAAGAGAGCGCACAGGATGGTGCACGCTATTACTTCCGCGCACCGGCAAAATTGATTAAGTCGAACGTAGGTGGACCACGATGAATCCGTGATACACTCAGCCAGTTATAATAGAATCAATACCGCGCCACAGTCTAGGGTACACTGTACCGCCTCTATTATTTTCAATAAAGAAATGCAATAAATTATACCTACATCTCACGTACAAATCTATAACGGCCGTAGCTGGTTCTCCAACATCGTTGTTCGCGACGCAAGTATATCGGCCTGCATCGTTGGGGCTTTCAGCGTGAAATCGCAGACGTGACCTATCATACAAAAATGGTATCTCGCCGTCCTGTCAATGCATAAATACTTTTATTATTTTCAATATTGTATATTCGCAGGATATCGTGTGAATCGAAAACGTGCTTTTTCCATTACTTTTAATTTTCCGCGTTTTGTATAGCTTACCTTGTTCCTCCAGGATACAATAGGAAGCGGAACACCCTTTGCTACGCATGACATGTCCACTTCGTCTCCCAAGTTCACTTCGAGCCTTCCGGATTCTGGCACTGCGTGAACGCTTGGCGGATCTAAAAGCGCCGTTTCGTTTCGATCGACTTTGTAGAAATTGTATTTTATCATCTCATTCTATCAATTAGCTTGGGACGTTAATTAATGTACAATCGGGACTGATGTATCTTAAAAAGAGTCTTAGGAATTACACTCCGTGGCAGTTCAGTGTCACCGACATTCCTCACAGGACCACCAATATTAATTAGTCCCGAATGAATTGCGGTAATTCAAGCATGTGCACGGTTACAACGTGTATGCGTATCGTTGGCTATTAAGGAGAGATCGTTTCCAATCTCGTAGGAAAGGAAAATACCACAAAATTCGATTCCACAGAGAGGACCACCGAACCGGAAAGATTCTTCTTATTTTTACTAGCGCTTGGCGTACGAGCTTCGCGAAATGGAACCGAAATCCTCGCTACTGAAAACAAAAGTCTGTGGAGGAGTACCCGACGGAGGAAAGTTTCCTGAGTTTGTTTGCGAAACGACGAAGTACTCGAAGGTACATTCGGGTCATCCATAATTTCACGTCAACGACGAAACGTTACGGAATCGATACCTGTATTTAACTTTCCTTAGAAACGCGCGACATTTACTCTTTGCAGAAGTCTCAAATTATCGATGCTAATTAATTGGTGCCACTTCTGCGATCCATTTTGTCGAGCTAATTAACAGTGCGTACAATTATTAAATGATTATGGTTTCAGTGCCTCTTAGGAAATTGTAACTTATGGAATAAGGATGGTTTGTGATTTATGTTCTTATACGCGTAAAGGCGAAAGCTTTGTCGGATTGCGAAGTGCAGAATACGATTTCAGTACCGATCTACTTACACATCACTTCAATCTCGTGCACTTGTGTGGCATGTCCCCAGGGTGCTGGTCGGGACGCCTGGCACACATATTCTCCAGTATCGTTCCGCTTCACATGGGAAACCTCCAAGCTTCTGTTCGAGTACATCCTAACTCTTTCAGGCGGCTCGTGTCGCGGTTCGCCGCTGTCAGCCAAAAGGATGCCATCTCGCCACCACCTCACCCTCGTCTGCACGTTATCTGCATGCACGAACATAACGAAACATTTCAATCTATTTCGAGATCCAACAAAGAGAACTACCCTCTAACATCATCAACCGTCTCATCCACACCAACCCTTCTAACGATAAACTTTTTTTGCCTCGAGCTGCAAGGAATTCAGTCGTCTAGAAATACCAAACAGCACTCAGATACTTGCGCTTCGATGAACTCTCAATTCATAAGGTTACCAACTTTTGACCCAATTCTGTCGCTGATCCTAACTCGATACAATATTTAAGTTCCGACCGAGCAACGGCGGTTTATAATTTCCGCAGCGGTTCTGAAAGGGAAAATTGCACGTAAACCGAAGCGAGTCCTTAATTCGCGGCGATCTTAAGATCGGCTTGTACGTCGCCTCCTGTCGAAGTTTGCGACGGGCAATCCCGTTAGATGAAACCGCCGATGACAGCTCGATCGATTGTTCAGTAAATTGTTTGCGTTCTATACCTGTGCACGTGTGTCGCGGCTGGTCGCGTTTCTGTTTAGGGAAATCAACTTCGATCGTTGTTCGAAATTGCTACCCTGTCCTCCCTTCGCTCGGTTGATTTGATGGTATTAAATGTGTCGCTATTGCATTTGTTATAAAACGATTCTAGATACTCGTTTCGGTTTTGATAGGATAAATAGAATTATTCGACGAGGGTTGAAGTAATGAGAATCACGGTTTCTTCGAGGGCACGGACAAAGCGAACAATCGGACGACCTAACTAATTGAAAGTTGCACCATTGTTATGCTTTGCGAGCTGCAGCAGCTTAATATTTATATGTTACAATTTCATCTTGGAGTTTTAAGTTTCCCGTGGCTCTTTTGTTGATTGAAAGACAGCGAAATATAGAGGGTTCGCGAGAGCGACTTACCAAGATCCTCGACGTAGCACGGCAGCAAAACTGTATCGTTCTCGAATGTCTTTACTGTTGTCGGGTAACTTTTGAAGCCACTGTTCGCCGCCGCTGTAAAAGACAACGCACGTGTATCGATCCATAAACTTACGATTCTACTAAATACTTTTTTTAATTCAAATTTTAAATCATTTTTTTGTAGTTCCCTTTCCTTTGATTCCAACTCCCAGGTTTCGTTAACGAAACTTGCTTTCTAGTTTCCGCCAGAAAGCAGCGGCGCAACTGCCGCCCGTTCGCGAAAAGTTAAATGCAGATTTCCCATGCATTATGTATGCGCAATTTTCGCACAACGCGCGAACTTGCGCCTTCGTGTACTAACCGAATGCATTCGGAATTTACTTTGTCCTTTGTACTGGTTATACACCGAGTTTCGCGATCAGCTATTTGCGTTTATAATTAAAAGCAATGGAGATAAAAGAGGAAAGCGCGGAAGATAAAATACGCGAACCGAAGAATTGCAACTGCTTTGAACTGCGTTTACGATCGAGTGAACTAAAGAAACAGAGCGGAAGCGATTTGGCGAAATTGACAGAGGCCCTTGTAAACTCATTTCCGAGGCCGGCGCATGGCTGATTTCGCGGCTAACAAATATTCGGTTGTTTCGTTGAGGGGAAATTAAATTAAATGCGCGATCCATGCATTGAAATCACGCGGATGTGAAGAACGTCGCACGTGACAGATTTCTGAAGAAGCAAATGTTATAATAAAAGAAACTGATGAAGTACACAGTAATTAATTAAGCAATTCAAATATAGAAAGAAATAATATTCCATTCAATGATCAATTTATATAATTGTGCGTACACACGGTAGACACGGTTTGCAAACAGACGTAATCGGTCGGGGGCGGGAAACGCCAATTTCCAATAAAGTATCCAGTTTACTGCTCACCTATGATAAAAGTGCAGAACATTAAAGCGAGGATCAGCATGTTATAAAAACATATATCTACGTTTCACCACACTTGAGCACACGAAATAAACGGAAAAAGAGTAAGAGAACGATGTTTGAATGATGCCTGTAATACACGCGCGGACTCTCCGGCTTTTCACGAGACACTGATCTTGATGTAAGATGGTGATCGTGTTCCTGCGATCTTAACGCACACACCCTCACACTCACGCATACGTGTCGTCCAGCGTAATTATGACCAGTTGTCCATTGTACGATTCAGAGATGCTCATGTCGTAACCCTTGGACACATCTGTCATTGCTGCATTAACAACTACAACTGTATAGCTCGGACAGAAATATAAAAAGGAAAATGTTGAATTGTTTCTTTGGATCGAAGTATAATGTTTGCATTAGTTACACGTTTATTATAAAAATGTCAATGCCATTTTTACGTAAACCACAGAAGTTTGTATTTTATAAAAATTTTTTTTTATAAAATCTAATGCTTTTGTAAAGGGATGAAATGTGGTTAGTAATATTTGTAAGAAGATTAGAGCAAGGAATCTCGTATCCGATCTGAGAACCCCCTCACCCTATTGCACGCAGCCACTGTGCGTACATGCATAGGGTGCCCGTCTACCAGCACCGAAGGCATTCTTCTATAATTTGTTCAATTTACGCACCGACACGTAGTAGAGTCATTCATCGAGTTATCCATTAAATCGTTAATCTAATATGTGAATCGAGGGGCCGTTTTAAAAGGAGGCGACGAACCGTGTGCTCCCCTTTCACGATTGTAAACAAATGGTACTGTCACGGATCCCGAGACAATAAAGTAATGTTAATAGAAGTAAAATTAACAACGCAGTCGATTGGAAAGTAGACAATTTGTCTTCTCTGACAAGCGCTCGCGAAACCAGCTTCCCGCTTCTATCGCATCGCGATTTTTCTGTTTTTTTCAGGTTGAAAAACTTGTTTCCGAGTGCGCATCGAATTTCGTAACTTCGCAACGTAGTCAAGGTAATCCAATAAATCGACGACAGTGATTTTAATTGCCCCTGATGGAAGAAATAACAAAAAAAAGAGGGAGGTAGAGATGAACGATAAAAAAGTCGATCGTTTCGAGGCAGTTTGAAGCGGTATTACAGAAAATGAACAGTGAAACTTCCGTACATGATGATTATGCGTAATCTATCTTTTGCCTTTTATTAGAAAGCAATTTTAGTAAAGATTATTCGTAAAGGACAATGGGAAATCATTTGAATTGTTATACCAGATTGTAGCCGACAATCTAGGCTAACATTTGAGCCCTAATTTGTTAAACAATTTTGTCCTGAAGCCGAGAAAATTGTATTCGTTTAAAATGTTGCTGTCGATGGTTATTACAATTATTTCACATTTTACGAACAATCATTCTTTCCCGGATAAAGCGGGCACATTGTACATGGATAAAGAAGACATGAAAATGGTCCCCGTTTAATGGGCATTGTCTACGCAAATCAAGCCATTGGATCGCATTGTTCACGCATTATGGTCCGGACGGCGGTCTGACCGACGTTCAGCCCGATACACTGATAAATATGATGCCAGCAATTTAGAGTGAATTGCATCCAAGCATCGACGTCGCCACGAGATACCTGTTTACGATGGCCTGTCCATTTCAATAAATAAAGCAAAATTGTCGAAAGACATTGATAAACGCCATTCAATGCAATGGCTACGTTTCGAACGGATTCACGCAAACAAGCGTCGCGCTTCACCGGCAGGTTTAAATTGACCGTGTATTTCAACTGTGCGTCGCGAGATTAATTTTGAATAGAGGAACAACCGCCATAGAGTTGAACGTTCGCGGAAATTTTTGATTCTCTTTTAGATTATTACGGAAATACATATATATGCGATGTAACTCATATAACTTGGGTGATAAAATGCAGAAACGATGAAAGCTTTCCTCAACGGTACGTCGCATTTTATTAAAGGCCGTTTCACGTCAGACGTCGATCTTAATTTACAATTTAAAGCTCGCTGGCAATATTTTATGCACAGACATGAAAGTATCCTGCGTGAGTGTGCACGTGAAACCCTTTTACGCTCGCCTTCTCCGGTGTCCTCTGTGGGCTTCGACTTCCTTCCCCATCCGAACGCGATAAAGGAACAGCAACCCTTTCCTTCCTTCGAAATACATATCGCCATTTGAAATTGTTCGTGCTATCCGAAACCGCATAAAATATTCCGACTAACGCTCGTTTCATGATCGCCGTTGCATTACCACAGCTTAATGAGTTTCCATCATTTTCCCCCTTGGCGAGCTTCGCCGCTAATTCCGTCCAATAAGAACGGCTTCTTCTGTGAAAACGCCTCGCCTGCACCTCAATCTTTCTTGGAATCGTTTTCCGACTGCTCGTCTCGAGTCCCAACGACCGTAAATATTCATAGCCGCAATGAAATTCGTCCTTACAAAGCGCAATCAAGCAAATATCGTCGCCGGGCACCGTCGAGACTTTTTCCCCTTTTTCGCGGTATCATCCAGCTGCCACTGACAAATTGTGCAAACCGCCCACGGCGACACGCGTTCCTGCATTTTTCTCACCCCGAAAACGAGTGCGTTTGTCTCACGCTGGTGATTCAACGACGCGATGTCATTGAACGATGTTTGCCCGCAATTTTTCCCATCTCGTGGTCTTCTTTCTGGTTTCAAAGAGATGCGGCGAACCGTTGCAGTGACCTCGAATTGTTTGAAGGCGTAACATTTCGCAGGAATGTTTAATAGAAATATTAAAAAGTCTTCTTCGGTACTATCTTCTGACGTTTTCAATTCAGTCGTATTCGTATAGGTACTTTCTTCAAATAAACTTTTCGCCCTTTGGCTCGCAACTCCGTTTATGTATTCTAAAACAGTCAAAGGTGTTACGACCGTCGATTATTAATGCTTCCCCTGAGTAATCCTCCGTGCCCATTCGATATTTCCGGTGGAAAGGGTGTAAGGAGATACATTCTGCGTCCCAGTCACTTTCGGCTTAACTTTTTGAGTGGTCCACGAAGGAAGAAGAAGCCGGTGGCCTGAAACGTAGGGTGAGAATAATCCCTCCCTCCTCGTCGAAATAGTTGTACACACGTGTGGTCGTGCAAATCCATGTGAATATGCTTAATCCAACGTGAAGAAGACACTTTAGAGCGGTTCTCAATTACCTGATACATCCACTGAAGTAGCACAGAGGGCTTGTTAAGCTGATTGTGAAATTTGTTTACCGAGGGGTCAACGAATTCTAAACGTTTACGTATTTCCGTAATGATTCGTTCGTTCCGATGATTAATTTCTCATGGTATTAATAACTTCCTCGATGCTTCGATTACTATTCAATATTCATTGCGCTATTACTTTGAGCAACGGGATACTTCATTTGCCCTGTTCTTCGTATCGTTCGGCATTTTGTTCCGTGGTTGACACTGGCGCAGAAAATTGTGCGTTGTCATCGGTGATATTCGTTCTAGCTCAGGCAGTGGCTAAAAACTCATGGTTTAATTAACGCTAATTTACTGTAGCGCTAACCCCAAGCGAGCCACCGTCGGCAGAAGCGTGTTTACGGAGGGCTCAAAGGAATATCTGCTGGTTATCCTCGGAAATGGGATTAATTGCACAGGTCATGCCGGCGCACCGGAAATTTTTTGTACACCGAATCGTGAGTGAATTAATCGTTGCAAAAATTAAAATTATGCAGACGCGCATGAAAAAGCGGAATATGAGACGAAATGGGGAGTAACTGTTACCAGAATGAATTCTATTTAATTGGACGTAATCAATTTCTCGATTGCTCAACTTGATATCGAATACGCAGCTTCAAAATAACTGAAATAAGTGGTATTACGGTAATTAGTATCCTTTTTTATTCGTATCCCTACCATTTCCACTGGGAAAAGCATCGATATTAATGTACACTGAACATTAATATTAATTTCAAATTAATGGGAAGAGAGGGAATGGGATACTATTACGGGAGTGACACATGTTCTCTCGTAAAATGCTAAAAATATTTTGGGGAAACGAAATGATTAATTCCACTGCAGCGAATTAACGCAATCCAACATGGCTAGATTTTATCAGGATTCCGGTGTAAACGTTCCTCCACTCAGTTGTGGCTGGTATCACGAACAATGTTTTGGCCCACATTATGGTGCACTTGTTCGTTACGCTGACCGCGATTCTACAAGTACTTACACGCGAACGTGTAAATAAAACTGCGTACCGAATAAATAATCTTGACGTATTTAAAGAAGCGTCCCATGAATAATGCAACCCTCGTAAGTCTCAGCCGACAGTAATTTAAAACGAGACCCTACTGATTTTCCCTCGCAAATGATTAATTTCGCGAAGCATTTTCTTTTAAATGCAACGAAATTTTTTATCTTCAGCTGTAAGAGCCGCAATGGGCTCTTAGGAAGTTCTTAATTACCTGTCCCGCGGATATCTCGATTAATTCGTCTTCGTAGTAATCTACGTGACACCCCTGCCATTTATATCCGGGTAATCTGCGTGATTGTGTGTAGGGTAGTTCATTAAATCTCCTTTAGACGAGATAAGAGAAACGGCTCATGGCTTATTTCTCTGATACTTGGAAAACATTAGGAATAGCTTTGTTTTATACAAGCTTAACACGCGCATACGTAACTGCGAAATTCGTAAACGTTGACTTCAATTAGTGCGCGGTTTCTCAACTATAAAAATTGCATGCACGAACGACACGCGCTCCGACGTGCCTCTGTTATTGGACTTCTAATAATTCACCGATCGCAGGACGCAGTACGGAGTCGACATATTAATCAACGGTAGCATTGATCGCGAGGAGATTTACGTGGTATTCGACATTCCATGGAAATTCATTTATATTACTTATAACGAAGATTCTACTGCTTTCGAGGATTAGCAAATATTTTCCCTAGCACTCTTGTCTCTGCGCTATTTATATAGCATCATAAATTAAGATAAAATTGTCCGAACGTTGTTCTGATTCCAGTTCGATATTAATTGTTCCGACGAGAATGCCCAAAACGTTTAACACGCAGCGTGCATGACCTGCTGGCGAATTTATCGGACTGTATCGTAGCTCCGTGTAGAATTCGATTAATTATCCAAGCGACTAATGAGAAACGATATGAAATTCGGTTAAAAGGTAGGTTGGAAGAAATAAAGTTTAGTATCAGCGTGGAATATAGCAAGTTGCGACCGCATGGCAAATTGGCACAGGTTGTTTGCTTCATACGACTTTTTTGGGGGGGTGAATACCTTGAGTAACCTAAGTTCGGCGTAATGAATGCATTTCGTCACCAGGGAATTATCATTTCAGAAGCTCTCGAAGAAAGTACAGCTCGTTATTGAATGGCTCGACAGTCCATACAAGCTTGGTGGACTGATGATTAATCTAAAGCTTTGTGGTGGGCATGTTTGTCGGACAAAGAGGATTATAACATAATAAAGGCAAGATTACTTGGGCAAATACGGGACACTGTACCATTGCTATCAGAGAACAATGAAAACGTGGTGTTCTCCTTTCGTAATACCAGTGGGTTTAAAGATGAAATACGAGAGAAATGCTAGCGATGCACGTTTGGATTAATCATATTATATAAATCGCTAAAATTATCGTTTGTTTATTTAATTCATTCAACAGAAAATATGTATAACAGAAAATAATTTAGCTATTTTCGTTTTTAATTTAGCAATCTTTCTGACGTATTCCTTTCACGGCTACTAGTATAAATTGAATCTTCGATGATCGTCCGAGACTAACTAAGTACCAGTGTCAGGAAGTAACTTGGAAAGCTACTATCGATCGGGCTGAAGAGGACAAGGCTGTCTTGGAAATCCTCCGGAGGGTCCTGTCCTTTTTGCCCGGCACTCGAGAACTTTCAAATTACTCTTGATTTTCTTTAAATTAACGTGGAAGTAGTGCGTTTGTCAGTAATGCATCAATATGTATGTACGCAGGAGGATTCCTGTGAAAATCTGTGCATTCTAACGTCGTAATCACTTGCCAGTACCGGAGCCAACTAAAAATTGTAATGTGCTCATAATGAAAATTTGCAAGTTAATGAAACGATGAAAATTCAATTAACTCGCCGCCATGGCTTACGGAAGCTCTGATAATCCGTTGCGAAACGGCGACAGCAATAATGAAGCAGCTTATTTCCGACGGCGCGACGCGACGAGCAAATCGGTAATTTCAGCGGGAGAACGAATCGCTAAATAAAGTTTACGCGACGTCACGGGGCCAACGATGCCGTGAATTCTCTTTGTGCAGCTAATCTCTTAACGAGATATCCCTCTAACGAATTCGTCTCGCCTCGTCGAAAGATACTCATGGAAACTAATTGTAAGTACGCTGACGGTGCGTAAACTTGGCGACAGAATCTTCTTGCGTTTTGGTTCGGCTCTCGAACCGGAATCAGCGATCTCATTTCATTAAGACACATTTTCGCTCTGATAATCGCGTACCTGTGTCTCTGCATTGCTAATTAGTCCCTAGACCTATTGCCATTCGTGAACGTACAATAATGAACGTGAATGTAATCAACAGGGGAAAATCAATTATATAGTCGTATTTCTGGATTATGATAAATCAAACTGGAGATCTTGAAAGCGCTGGATATCTTTAAAGATGAAAGAAGGTTCTTCGAAATAATTTAACACAGTTCTCAAACAAATTTGCCTGCAGTTATCAAAAGCTTATTCCCCAAGATGCAGACTTAGCTTTTAACTCTGAAATCGTGAAAAGCTTGCGAAAATTCTTCATACTTTCGTTTCTGTTCTTCAATTGTTAGCTTTAACAAGTGTTGAAGTAAGATAAGACAATCTGTAGTAGTGAAGTTAGTCACGAGAGCCTTTGTACATCCTATAAAATTTATTTCCATTGTAATATGTATTTTAATAAAAACCACCTATTTGTATTATATTATCTGTCAGCTAAATCGATAAGAATCTGCCTTCCTCGATGTGCTACACTCTTAGTGGTTAATCACGTTGGGATGAAAGCCGAAGAGACAGAAAGGCGTTCGTCGTATGCCCGAGGACCAAGTTAAAAGCAGAGAGGAGGTCTAAGGTGAACAGTGCAAAGTTTGCAAGCACGGCTTACCGGATTACAAACTTATCCACGTTCATTCAATTTTAAGCAGCCCTTTTTTCATCGCTTTGTCGCCCCTGCGATTCAACTACCGCGATGCGAGGGTTTTTCGCTCGTCCTGCGTCGACCGCCTTTCCCAATTCGCCACGCCGACGACCACTCTCACGTTTTCCACCCTTCCTCACCCATTCCATTTATTCGTTCCTTTATTACCCTCGTTCTCTCTGTTATTTTTATCAAGTCAGGCTCTTTGTCTCGAATACTATCCACGGGCTTCCTTCCATTTCGAAAGGTAAAGCGGCATGTGACTGGGACGACCTTTTCTTCTCCTACTCTCGATTGACCCACTGACACACAAATTTAAGCTCCTTCCCATTCTTCTAAGCTGTTCGTTCGAGTAATTCCACCGTGCTCGTTTCACGGCCGTTAGATCTTAGAGCCAATTTGAGTTTCCCTTTTCTTTTGGAAATTTTCGTTCATCGATTCTGTCGGTCACGATGATCGCCAATAGTCTTTTTTTAAATTATTAATTTCTTTTATTTCTGCATCCTATTAGAAGATTGTACAACTATCGAACTAATTACGTTTAAGTGGCTTTGTCCGCCATAGATTTCGTATCCGTACTCCAGTTTCTTTCGATCTTTCTTTCATTCCTTTCCCTGCTCTGTATTGACCGTTCCCCTCGAAACGTTATCGTTTTTAGACACGAACCTCACACCCCAAAGCTTTTTGCTCCCTCCCACGTCTTTAGCGTTTTTCTTTCCTTCCTCCCTTTAATTATCCTTACGTTATATCTCTACGCAATCAAGAAGTTCTTGGCTACGGAACAATGCCTTCTTCCATGATGACTCTAGATAGGTCTGCTATATTCAGAAGCAGACAGCGATTTTCGCGCAACTTCGAACAAAGTATCCGTGTACCCTGCCACGTGTTTCATGCATATTGTCGTTTAATCTCTCCCCCGTGTGCCTGTAACTGGTTGAATATCGACTCTGTGTAAATTCGTCCGCGTTCGCCCATACCTAGGATCGATGGCAAAATATGCAAATAGGACGTGGGGACAGCGGCAGGAAGGTGTAAAAAGATTCTAGAAATCACTGGTGGTAAAGAACTTCTGTCGAGATTGTGCCAGGAAATTAACCCCTTGCCTGCAAACTTCAAAGTTCCATTTTGAAAGGAAATACTTAAAGTTACGCTTCCTTGATTAGAACTATTAAAAGATAAGAACAAATAAACTGAATCAACTACAATTCTCGTGATGTATCTTGTGTTTAAAAAGAAAAATAGCATGCTTTTTATTATTACTACTGAATCTAAATCCAACTAATTAAAATTAACTATTGGAATCGCATACCCAAAATAGTTGTACAAAATGCATCTAGATTTACATTAAATTTTCTATCCTATCCTAATATTTAATGGATGCAAAACGAATATACATGCAAAACAGCATGCAAATTACAGAATACGGACTTGTCGCGTTTACCACGACACGCGCGTTGTAAAAGATTCAATAAGCCACCAGCATGGAAGGAGGAAAGCCTGAATATACCAGTGAAATGCCGGAATAAAAGTAAGGAAATTCAATTTAACGTAAGCTTGACGATATTAATTTAACCGCCGTGGGAAAAAGTTCATCGTGTAAAAATTTCAATTGCACTGCAGGACAGCTATATGAATATCTGTCTTATCCTTGGTTTGTTAATCGATGCATCGCCGATTTTTATTTAACACGCATCCCGCTAAACAGTTTGCCCCAAGACGACTCTCTTCGGTTGACGTAAAATGTAAATTGTACATCTGGCGCCGATGTATCGCGCGTCAACGAAACACCAGCACCGAGAATTAGGGCTTGTATTAATAGACTCCAGGTAAATTATCGCACTCCTGTGTATTCCCTTTATCTGTATTACGCAGAATTGGCGTGTGCTCGTTCGATTCAATATTAAGCACGAATTTTCTTGGAAATTCCTGTTTGAACATTATTCATTTGCTCGTCAATGGATATCACGCAATACATATATTCGAGTATCGCCCATTATATTTATCGGACGTTTATCGTATTTTAGATTTCAACAGAAGCGACTCTTATATTGTGGAATAAAAAATAGTAACTATATTAAAAAGTATGAAGCAATGAAAAATTATTGTTAACTCACGATTCCTGCGACTCTGCAAATACATTGATACAGAGCAGTGATAGCTATTGAACAATTTGCGCATTGTTCGAATTTTTACATTATTATGTCTGCAAGGTACGCGATGTTCAATCGATGCTTAAAAACCTTTTCTCTTTACTGGGAACTAAATAAAGAATTACACGGCAAAGAATATGCAGCCGACTCACTGTCGAATTAATATTTAAAAATATCATATATCGCATTGCAACCAGTGCGCCAAAGGTCGAGGAGTCTCCATTGTGTGCTGAACGTTTATGACACGATATTTGCCACGGATATCCGTTATCCTGAGAGAGTCATAGGGCGACAGTGCCCGTCTCTAAATTTCTATCTTCGCTGTGCTCGTTAAATGGAAACATCTCCTGCATCGATGGAGTAATAAAACTTCGCAGCGTTTCCGAAACGTCAAGATAGAAGGATTTTATCAACGATGATTTTCAAATGTTCGTCAATCATGAATACGTGCAACTAATGTTTAAGGAAGAGTATATTCGGATTATATGGTCTTATGGGTTTCGCGTCTTTCCTTCGATACTTTTCTGCGAATTAAATTTACTTCCGAGACCAGGCAGTATAACCGAGGAAAGGCCAGACAGGCCAGGAGTTTTCCGCAATGAGTTCCACTTTAGAAATTGATTTCACCCGCGGCCAGAAGGAGAATTTATGTTTTTATGATTTCGGAGATTAAATACGTTTCAGATGGAACAGGTAGCTGAGGATAATTTAATAACGTCCAAGATATGTATACCTACGGTTTATGTAGATTGTGATATAATTCAGAAAACCGCGCGATTTGCTGTTCTCGCGTAGGCAACCGAGATAAGTATGCAAATATAATTTTTGAAAAGGGAATAATCGGGGTGATAATTAATGCGCGTTCAACACTTTCTAGCGACAATTTAGAATCGATGAAAGAGCAGTGATTGTACGTACTGAAATCGTTTCATGGAAAATTCTTCCGTTCAAGCGATATACCGTGAATCGCGTGTCATGCATTTTTAATCGTCCACGCATTCAGCAATTCCGGTCTAACGTAAAATTGGTCTATCAGTTGATCGCGCCTGTTGCTACGACACGGTTTGTCCCCCCTCCGTTTCGTGTGTACGCAGGTATCATGTACCTGTTACTTCGCAGAGCACCGTATACTTGCTTCCAATCGATGTCTTCCATCAGACTGGAAGGGTTGTTTGCTTTTTTTGAAGGCGCGATCGCAAGTGGAATTATTCTCAGTTACCATGTTCCTCCTTTCTCGCAGAATATGTGTCTCTCTGGTGAATATAAAGGTCTCAGTAGTATAGCTCCGAAGAAGTCAGCCAAGTAGAAATGATCCTGGGTAAAATGTCTGAGATACCCTTGTCCCTGTCCTCCACGGATTATTATGGAGAATACACTGTCCTCGAATTATATTATCAATGAGTTTACCGTTCACCAACTACGTATTATTCTGCTCTTTCATTTTCTGTACTGGATATCTTTTTACCACAAATGAAACGTTGAATCTTGCAATAAAAACTCTGTAGATCGTACATTTCACGCTTGGAAGTTCATAATTATTTTGGTATACAAGCAGGAAAATGTGTCGCGAGTGTACTAATTGAAGGGTTCCACGTTGCAGTAGTACAATGTCAAACGAGTCAGACAAGTAACCTGCGGTAAAGTTTCTGCGCCAATTTCTGAAGCGTAACGTTTTACGAACTAAACCGTGAACTTCTCTAACTAAAATATAATTAACGACGCAGTTACAAATTTGTTCCAAATACACAGTAATTCCTTTATCTCATCATATCGGCAGGACGAGTGAAACTTCTGCACACACGTTTTACCATTAAACATTAGAATTTGAAGATAAAATGATATACTACATTGTTCTCGAATCAGTAAAGATACAATCTGAATTTGCATCTAACATTTATCAATATATATCTGACCTAGTTTCTATTAATTTTTCTAATAGACATAGAAACACTTGAACGTTGTACCAAATGGACGAAAACGAATTTGTTGCTTGCAAGGTGGAAATAACGATAATTATCGTATACGTATTCCGTTTCAGTACACACAGTAGCTGTAGCGTCAAGAGATTCTCTTCGTTAATGATACGAATTCCTCCGGCAATTGCCTCCAACGTAGAATGAGACTTTAAGCGAGCAATTTGGAGCTCATTTTAATTTAAGATTCATTTACAATACTGAAACCTCTGGCAACACTGAATAACCCTGTTGCTACGGAATGTAGATACCGTTTAATTCATGAAACCGTGAATATCTATTGTATTCTTAAGAATATCTATTAAAGCGGCATTGAAAGGACTAAAGGGTTGCTATCATCTTATGTTTTTCAAATATCTTTCATGTACGATGGATGTGATATTAGTCCTACCTTTGACAGAGGATTTGATCTTTTTCTGCGGAAGCCAGCGAGGCCAGGAACCAGCGGTTCCTGGTTCCTTTCTTCTCGCACAAAAAGGTACACAATAATCCTTTGCATCGTGTTATCATTTTCTGCCGCATCCTGTCTCTATTCCTGACCGCGATATGCATGCACGGTCTGAAGAAGGAGAAAGAAGGCAAAAAAGAAAAATGCGAGAACAAATCTGGCCGTCGCAAAAAATATATGAAATATGGCAAGCTGTGTGTAAACAACGTTAATTAGCTTTTATGCGCAGTATAAATACTTCATATTTAATGTGTCTGAAATTTCATACGGTACAAGGGTAGATGCAGGTATAACACGTGTGTGTATGTGCGTACGTGAAACGAGAGAGGCACGTGTATAATAGATACACAGCAGTAGTAGACCAGCGGGCCAAGTCAGACATGCGCTCTCAGAGAGGGATTCGCGGCAGTGAAACAGCTCGAGAGCAAAACCCACGTTTCAGTTTGTCGCGTGTGCCTGCACAACGCGCGTATCGTTCCTAAGAAAATACGCGAGACCATGTCGTGGGAAGTGTTGATTTTTCTGGCGAAAAGAAACGCGTGCGATGCATCCATTTTCTCGCAAAGAGAACGCGTCCCGTGCGTTCCGTTTCACGCAGAGTTTCACCGAGAAAAATGAAGCCAGCGTCCAGTACGAAGAGGTCCACGTCGAAAACGAGTAACGATACCGGCACGGATTCGCGAAAGTATGCCACCACGTTGACTTTCACCGGGTTCGTATTGAGAATACTTCGGGCGATTAAGCGGAACATTTTGCCTCGATCCCGACGCTAAAGCAGTTTTTCAATTGCTGCACTTCAGTTTGCATGATTGTTAATAGTTAGTTAACGGCTATCGCTTTATTATGCCTGTGTTGTGGTGGAGTGCGGCCTATCCGAAGCAGTGTTTTCGATGCGTTTTGAAAGAACAAACGGACACCACTCGCACCCAGAACATTCGAGGAGGCATTGTGCATGCAGTTGTACTATTTATAACTATAAACTAAAAAGATTCTCAACTTTTTTCTCATCAAAGATAAAAGGTTTCATTTACTGTAGCACTCAAGCTGCCGAGTTGTTCAACATTTCCCAACATTGTTTGCTTAAAAATAACACCACACTAATGCATTCATTCAAAATTAGAAATAAAGCGGATAAAAACTACCAAAGCACATTTTGCTTATTCAAATGAATATACGTGTCACAAAGTTTTCGCAAAATTCGAATATTATTAAATCATCGATATTCATATAATAGGCAGTGTAAGGTTCATGTATCACCAACACTTTTATCTTATCAGTGAATAACAGAGACGAGCATCTGTGTGAACTAACATGGGTTCCTAAAGGTGCAATTTCGCACGGTACTTCCCCGTTGGTATTCGTATAGCAAACGGCGTCCAATATTCGCAAACACCGTTCGGCTGTATTGTTAATTGCCCTGTGGCAATTAGCAATCAAGCGGTACTCCTTAAAACGGAATAATGACGGAATCGGCGATACCGTCGGTCAGCAACCCTCGGCCCCAACCTCATGCCTCGGGCCATTCTCAAATTCAGGAAGACAAGAACGAGAAGACGGAGAAGGCCATCCTTGCGGTAATTCAATAATACTCTCATTACTATTAACGCCCTGCAATATTGACCCTCCTCCTTATGAAAAAGTTGCACGTATTTAATATACGATCGAACGTGACGTGAGAACAAACAATTCAACAAATAGCGTTACAGAAGCTTCGTTTTATTTCCTTTATCGTGAAATAATCGTTAGTCACGTAACATATTGCTCTGTTTATGATCCCGGGGAGGATAATCTCTGAGTGCATAAATGTTAGAGCAACGTTGCGTTATTGATAAGCTCGTACCCTTTTCGAACACCGAGCAAACGGGATTGTAATCCCGTGTTTCGCTTTTATTTCGCAGCAAATACAGGAGATCAACAACCAAGTGGCGCAGTATCGAGATTTGCTGATAAACATCGGCCAATCGCAAGACTGTCCAGAACATCGGGAGAAAATTCGAAGAGTTCGACGAAATTGCGTGGACGCGTGTAAAAACGCGTCCCAGCTTATACTGCCACAAGTACAAAGGTATAGTAAGCATTCTAACAATTTTGTTCTTTTTGCGTTCCACCAGAGACGAATTTACACTCTCGACAGAGTACTTTGTATCCAGTGAAGCTTTTGGGAAAGAGAATTAACATTCTAGCGAGTCATTAAAGTTGCTAATTAGCGTGCAGAAGGATAGATCGGAAATAGTTAAATAAAGCGACAGTGAATGAAAGAAACGGGAAACCAAACGAACGATTAATCAGTTTACGTCAATAGTGTCGATCAAACGTTAAACGAAGACGTCGCACAGAGCGAATTCGAATTGCTTCCGGTTAATGAGATTTCAATTAACGCGATAAATAGGTTGCTATGGTAGAAGCCAGCCAGCCGCGATCGTGAACATGCTCCATGCGCGTTTCCGCTTCTGATGAGAGATGACCAACAATTTTCCCTGATACCCGAAAATGCATCGCCATAAGTAGGAAATCTCCCGATAAAGGCTATTATCGATTACCACTGTGGCGACAAATTGATGACAATTATAATTGCGCCTTTATCATCGCATATTTCGCATCATTTGAGTACAATTTCAATCGACTTCTTGAGAGCAATTTCTCTCCCCCCTCATCCACGTAACTATTTTAAAAATTCCGTGCTTGAAGTTGCTCATATCTTTTCCGAGAACGGAACGAGATCTAAAATCAGATACGGAAAGGGGTAAGATAGCGTCACGGGATTTTCTATTACTTTGTCGGCTGCGACAAGGGATGTTATCGATTCCACGGGATTGCTTTTCCAGAGGGAGAGAAAAGTGACCAATGTCCACTCTTTAAAGATTCTCGGACGTCGGGTTTGGTTCGAATAAAAAGAGAAGTGTTTCATGAACCTTCTCCTTACCCTCATCGTCTCTCGTTAATTCTCTTATCCGAAGATATACAAGAAAGAAATTTAATAAAGCGGAATCTACAGCTTGACAAATGAATTGTACAAAGTTTCAAAGCGTGCCGAATCCAATCCTTCTCTTTGGTACAAAAACAAAGAAATTCAATTTATCCTGCGGCAAATTATTCCAGCCGAAGAGTATTCGCGATGAATTATTTTCATTCAATAGAGTCAGCTTCTTCAGTCAGATTATCGGATATTGCATATGAATGTATCGCATGCTGCTCGTTATATAATTGCTTAATTATGACGCGATACAACAAGCACATTCGCTCACCCCCTTCGCCGCTAACCATTCGCGTAACACATTGCTGCGTAATTTCTGCTACGTTTCAACGTCAAACACACACTAATTACGAATTAAGCGCAGCTTAAACAACTATTACGCGGACGGCAAAACGGGGCGCAGGTACGTGTAAACAAAATCGAGAAAGAAAGGGATGGACAAGAAGTACCGACGTTTGAAGTAGACATCGTTTCGAGGAGATCAACGTTCTCCTGAAAGCTTCGTCGCTACGCAAGGAACGATGAAGAACGTTTCTCGCTTGATTTATCATGCAAACAGTTTTCTTCGATACGTCTGCGCGCGAACGCTATGCTCTAGCCACGGTTGAATAAAAAATTGAACGATGAGTTCCAATGGGACAAGACAGCTGTTGTAAAGTCGAAGAGGAGTGGCAGTGAAAAGAACGAAATTGATTCCCATCGCCGCCGGCCGATTGATAACCCTTTTATGATGCATAAATTGTGATGATTATGATAATATTTCTGAAACTTCGGAAACAAAACCAAGAAACGAATAGAAATTTATATCGTCCGCGCCCCTTCCTGCGTTATGAAAATTTTATGAAAATCCGAGCTTAACAGCTCGTATATTTCCTTCCGCAAATGTAGTACGAGTAATGAGAAGGGAAAAATAAAACTAGGCGTCACGCGACGTTCTTTTCACGTTAACCGAAGCGTTGCCGTTTAACCCTCTAGATTCCGTTGTAGCGATTACACGAAAAAAAGTTGAAAAAGCATTTCCACATCGTGCGGCCGCTTATACGTATTTCTACTAACAGACACTTGGTTCGCGACTCTGACGCACTTCGTTAGAATTTCTGATCTCTCACTTGGTTTCTCCGCCCTCGCAGTAGAAAAAGAAACAGGTGCCGCAAAAAGCCCCGCAAAGCAACAGGAAGTAGCCTCGTGACGAAACGACGCGCTCGATTTCACGACGCGTGCACGAGAACGGCATTAAATTATTTTACATTCGGGATAACGGAAGAAGGATTGTAGGTCGCGGTTCAACACGCAAATTTTCCCCCGTCCCGTTTGAAGCTTTCTGTTTCGCGGTTTCTCTTTTTAACGCCGACCCTCTTTTTAAGTTTCCCCGGCATTTGGTAAACCGTGTTTCTCAAGTGATCGGCACGACAAACCGTAAGGCGGGCGGCTCGCGATATTGTCTGCCACGAAATGAGTTATAGGCAACCGAATAAAGGGGACGGGGAAGAAAGTAATAAATGGTGGTGGGATAAGTGGTGACCGGGTAACGAAAATCCTTAACGAGAAAACTTTGCCGGTGTGAAAATAATATGTCCGTGATGGGTGTTTGCTTTCAGAACTACGGACATCGGGATTCCCGTAGAATGTCCGCATTTGATGCTCCTCTTTTACGTCGCTCGACTATTCCTGCGTGAACTGTACAAGAGCAAACACCTGGTACTCACCGTACCGATGGACATGACGAAATATGATGGTAAAACGTTTCGTAAACTGTCCCGCATTTTCAAGCACTTTAACCAACGGCCGATCCCTACCAACGAACCTTAAATCCATACACAACGAACATACACAATTACACCCGACACTCGACCACGACGTAGCTAGCAAATATCGCCAGGGGAGTTTTAGCGTTTATCTACCTAGCGTCGTTTTTTTTTCCACCCGCCCACCCCCAAGAAACGATATTTCACGATAACGACCAGCAGAAGAGTTTCCTTCTCACGTTTCAGAAACACGAACTGGTCCATCCAACATCGGCCACATGCTGTCGCAGATAGTCCTCTGCCAGCAGATCACGCCGAACTTCAACAGGGAAGAGTTGTGCAGCATCCAAAAGGACTCCGAGGACATTCGAAGTTTGATCGACGAACTGCAAGAGTTCATGCCCCAGTCGGATGGCGATATAGGTACCGTCATATTTCCTGTCCGCCGGCGAAATTTTATATCGAGATACCCCTCGCTCGCCCCAGCCGCTACGTGATTCACCCGGTCCCATTTTCCACGAAGTGGTCGAATTCACCGCGGCCTCTGGGTATTTTACAATCGCTATTGCCTATCAGGCTGTGATTGCGCGACGCGAGAGAGATTTTCGAAGCGGTAAAAGCTTGAGCTGCCCGATGTGCTTTCCGAGGGAGAAACTAATTGGTCTGGAAGTAAAGACTAGTCGTATGTTCGCGTTATGTAATTTGATTCTGCATTTTTCCGTACACATCAGTGTACAATTTGTCCTTCCCTTCCTGTTCGGTTGACCCTTCTTCCTCTGCGTTCCTTTCTTCCTATTCTATTACACTATTCTCCCTCGGGGCCCTCTATTCATCTGCTTCTAATCGGGTTACACCAGAGGCCAAGGTCTGTATTTCAAAGGAGAACACAATTCTCGCTCTCTCTCTCTCTCTCTCTGTCTCTCTGCCCCTTTTGGCACATCTTACCTCGTCGCTCTCTGTAGTTCTCATTGATTCTACGGAACAAACGTATACTACCCCCCGCAGGATAAAGCACGCTATAGGGTTATATTCGGGGGTGGTGTCGGTTCATTTCCCAAGCACGGGATAGTACACGGTGACCTTAATTATCCATCGATGTAATAAGCGAAATTCGAACGTACTCCTGTAGCTCCTGGGGGAGCGTATGAAAATCATAGCACACACACACACACCGCGATCATCGGTTCCGTTAAGCTTCGATTTGGAACTTCGCTGGCTTGTCAAGGAAACAAAAGAGGCAAAGAGAGAGAAATTTGACATTGGGCAAGTAAATGGGTCACGGGCGAACCGAAATACAGACTTCTTTCTACGTGTGTTACGAAAATTCACGCTCGAGGGAAAATCCTGCACCTGTACATATATTGGCGGGAGAAAAGTAAAGAAACAAGCTGAATCGTCGCGACTAGACTACGAGAGCGTGGAGGAAATTTCGAAAAAGGACAGGCCGGGCGTGGGCGGTGCTGATACGGCGCGTCGAGAGAATTCGTCGGGGAAACGATGCGAATCGGGTGAGAAGAAACGGAGCGCGAACAGAAAGAAACGCACGGCATATTCCCGTCTCGGAGACGAGGACGATTTTGTCAAAGAAATCTAAAACACGGACGTGGAATTTTCTAAAATTCACGAAAGATGTTCCGAGCTTTATCATCGTGTGTGCACAGTGTAACACGGCGACGTGAAACACACGAACGCATACGGATGACGGAGAAATAAACACGCGTGTGTGTGTACATCGTACGTACATACGCTCCGAAACGTTGGAGCATTATTTAACATTAAACAGAGTTCGGGTCAAGGATAGATGAAAACATGGAAACCGCTCCTGCATTCCCCCAGTTCGCCACGGAAACGAGAAATTCGCTGGGCGCGGAAAAAGGGTGGGAAAATCAAGGGTGGAGATGGAAATATGCCCGACCGCGAACCGATAAAGCAATTCGAGCCGCGATTTGCGAAACAATCTAGCCGGGCAAGGTCGTGTAAACCTTTCCCATCCGGCGACACGGTAGATCCGTCCACCTTCAAAGAGCCACCGCCAATTATTACCCTTTATTTCTTTTACTCTCCGCAAATCCTTTGTTTGTCACGATGAAATTAATATGAACGCCGGGTTGCACCGCGGGTTCAAGGACGCTCTGAACCCCGGCTTCAGGAATTTTTCATTTTTCCGCTTGAAACGAGACCACAGTCTCCCAGAAACGTGACCTATGAACAACTTTTGTTACTTGACGAAGCAAACGGAAAACAAACAAATGCGAGGCAGAGGTAACGAAGCATTACAACGATCGGAGGTCGATCAAGGAAAATCGTGTTTACCGCTCCCAATGGAACAAACCGAACTCGTTCACGCGATATTTTGCCCTTTTCAAAATTCACGGAAATATTCTTTACAATAGTGGACTGAGTGAAATCACTGGCGATTTCGTAACGATAGAAAGTCGAATACGAACGAGCATGGCAATTTATGGAAGATGGTACTTCACCCTTTTATCGTGGCTTGGTCTCTCAACGATATTTCTGTATATTTCTCGAAACCACGTGAAATACCATTGCTCTCTGGACGCTCTCCAGGTAATGGTGACGATATTTCACGGGTAAAAAGGTTTGCATCACGTTTTGCTACAAATTGCCCGACGATTTTTTGCGTTCTCATTCGTCACAGTTATACAGTAGCTAGAAGAGGCTTAAGGGCTCGTTTCTCAGGCGCACCCTTACGCTACCGCTGCTGAAAGCAATACGTCTTCAGGGAAAGTGTCCCCTTCACGAACTTGGAAAAATATCACCGTGGCGAATCCTCGAGAGCGTTACGAGAGCCCCATCCTTCCAGTTTCCTCATATTGAACTATTTCTTACGTCTCTCGGGATAAAACAAATGGCAATTACGAAAGCCATTTAGCTCTTAATTCCGAGCAGAACGTTAAGGAAAATTTCGATCGTTAAAAGCATATTGACTTTAGTTGAAATTCAACCGCTCGTTGGAAGGCAATCGACGCGGTTGTGCATTTTAAAAAGCGAAGGAAAACGCGGAGAACAAAGGCTAATAATTCCTTGTGCACTTCATTTTCAGAAAAGTGCACGGCTCTGCAGAACGGCGGAAGCAAGGGCAATCGTACCAAGGATAGACCCAGTAGAATTTCTAGACAATCGTCGTATTTCCGCGGCACGCTGAGTCTCTTCTGTTGCACCGCGAGGGCTAACTACCTTTAATGGAACACAAATTCGTGTCATTCGTCGTTTGGCGTAATGTTTACGAATTTCGTACCACTAGCAGGAAACTTTCCATCGTGGAAGTATTATTCATTTCCTTCTGCAAACACGGGAACACGTAAAAAAATCGTAAATTATCGTTTGTCGACTCAATGCGCAACGCATTCGGCTAGTCGATTAAACTGTATAATACGAACCTGACACTAAAGCTTTATCTAGATCGTAAGTATAAAATCTTTAGGTATAGATGTACCATATGTACATTCCGTGAACGTATTTTTTTAAAAGACTTTCCTTTACAACGGAATTGTTTAGGTATTAAAGAAAAACCTTACCGGACTTCGGGATGCAACCCCATGAAAGTTTCATGTCGATGATCGGCCAGTAGTCGGTTTTGCGCAAAACCGATGAAGATAAATCGATCGCGTGATGAATTCATTATGACTCCTATCATGTACCGATCTGCATCGATGACCATGCTGTTGCATCCAGTATTCCTGAAAAACAACCGAAAATTGTCAATGTGAAGATAATTATCATAGTTGTTACATTAGTCGATTACTCGTAAAAACGCGTTCGAAATTCGACCCGCGTTGAATAAGCTCAAATTATTCGCTGACTCGCACAGTAAAGAAATGTGCAAATTATTGGACTCACTGAAAGGCAAATATTTTATAGAAATGCTCTCTCATTACCTCGAGAGTATTGCCGTTATGTATTAGGATTTTAGGACAAAATAAATTAATATTTCTCAGATAATTTAGGCCTGAGGTACTTTGAAAATATTAATTTTACTTTACTCCTAAGAGATGCTGAGACATATCCTCGCCTAATTGATCTAACAATTTACACACCTGTGTGTACGAAACAATCAAAGATTTGGAAAGTAGAGAAATGGATGCCAATCAAAATAGATGTTAACTATTCCAATAGTGGACCAAAGTGAATCGTAACGTTCGTTTACGATAGAAGTGACGCAATGTTGTGTCACTCTTATAGCGAATCTTCGATACGGTTGTATGCACGATTTATTTGAATGTTAAAGGATATATTATTATATGAATGTCAGGAAAACAGAGATAGATGTGAAATGTATATGTATAGATATACTTAAATCAATATGTATCACACATCGGTAAAAGACACTTACTATTATCTTTCTTTATTCGATATAGGTTTTGATCTATTTTATTTATACATACACAATTTATTTATTTTTCCTACATCGATTTGCAGGCAATCGCGAACAAAGGGAATTGAATTTTACGAAAACTTAAAACATATATCAATATATGAAAAATATTTATATGTTATCGATGTGTGCGTATTTACAGAGACATGAGGATCCTTTTTTTTATACCGCACAGCAGTTAAACGAAAAATCTTTTGTTCATATTTTTTTATCGATAAAGAAATTTGATTGTACACCGCACCATGTTTGGCAAATAATAAATAAACCACTGCATTCTACTGACTACAATCGCAATTTAATCCCAATTCTTAATGCAGCTTACTTTGGCCTATAATTAGTAGTTTAAGAATTCCATGTATGAAGAAAATAAAAATAATTATCTTACGCATTGTAACTGGAAGTCTTGAATTACTTCGTCTCGACTTGAACCTCACTTTATTTTCGAATTAAAAGCACCCTTCCGCAAGTATGACAAACAGATTTATTAACGGTGCATAGTACAAATGTAACTCCAACTTTAAAAAAAGTATAATCACATGTAAGTGAACCGAAAATAATAGAAGAAAAACAAAATAATCTAATGCACTATTTCAGGATTCTACTTGGGACTTACAATTGAAATGAAAACTCGTGTTCGTCCAGGTCGCTCCATCTACAGATGTCGCCTTTTAATTGAACAGTGTTTCACTCACACACACACCCCGGCACCGTTCACGTTATATAATGGTGGTCGTGTAGAACCACATTTATCGCTCTCGGATTTGGATACAGTGCTGTTCGAAATTTATAACAATGTCTTTCAGCAGAGTAATAGTAAGTAATAATGTAACCATGCTTTTCTTTCTCTTTAATATCCAGGTACCATATAAGTTATTTAAATTTGCTCATAAGATAAAATTAAACATTCTGACAAGCCGATTTTTTAATTGAGAGAATGAAAACATTGCGAGTTCGCAAAATAATTTCGCAAGCTTAACGAGAAATATTTTCATTTAACAGGTGCGATCGTTTAGTAGCGGCTCTGCTGTCCAACAAATGGTTAAGGTACTTCATACACGATATTAAAAATAAAATTATATAACTTTAAACTCTAAACTCCATGTCTTTCTTTAATTTTGTTTTTGATAATGATGCGCCATTTAGCAATTACTCCTTAACATTGCAGCCTCCGGTTCAAGTATTTGGAGTAGATGGACGGTATGCCACTGCACTTTTCTCGGCTGCTTCAAAACAAAAATCATTGAACAACGTTGAAAAGGATCTTGTGAAATTCCAAGTATGTATTAATTTGTGCTGCGTTTTACATGTAATTTGTCCATGAAAATAACTTTTTTACCAAAGAAAATATGTGACCTATATTAGGATCTGATGAAAAAAGACCGGAAACTGGAAGAATACGTGAAGAATCCATCGATAAAACGCAAAGAGAAAGTAGAAGCCTTAAAGGCGATTGGTACAAAAACGAGCCTATGCAAAGAAACTATAAATCTTTTGAGCTTGCTTGCTGAAAATGGTCGGCTCCCTCAAATAAACAATATAATTAATACATTCAAATTTTTAATGACTGCCAGTAGGGGTGAAGTTAATTGCGAAGTAACCACAGCGAAACCACTCGATGCTGATATGAAATCTAAGCTTGAAGCAGCCTTGAAGAGATTCGTTACTAAAGACCAATCGATTCTGCTTCAAACAAAAGTTGATCCTTCCATCATTGGAGGTATGATCGTTTCAATAGGTGATAAATATGTAGATATGAGCGTTGCCACAAAAGTGAAGAAGTACAGTGAAATTATCGCTAATACAGCATAAACTCATTTCCCGAGAGTCAGTGATATGAGCAGAGATACAGCACTTGTATGAAGCAATTCATGAGTAACGTGTATGTCATTAATCAATAAATTATTCCAAATACATTTATTCGTATTAAAGAGGTCTATCATTCATTTCATTGAACTGATTTATATTTTCTTGTAGCAAACCAAAGGCATGAAGAGTAAAACAAAAATTTAGTTTCTCAGTTTTTCCAGAATTGTATAGAATAAATAAATGGCGATATGTAATATTAAAAGTTTACTTGCCATTTAAAAAGTATTTTTATTTCGCGTATTAATTTACTCGCAACATTATTCCAAATTTAAATGCACATTTACAGAGAAGTTTGCAAACATAGAACATTGAGAATACTTTACATTGAATTAATACGCTTTTACAAAGATTTTTATTAACACTTGATATTCTAGTATAATCGATGTACATCTTACATTTCAAATTGTCAACAAAATTGACTACATTTCACAAAAATCGTAATTGGAATGATATTATGCAAAATTATGTAAATAAGGGGTATGTAAATATTACAGTAAATTATATCTTAAAATGTGTAATAATACACAGGTAATACTTGATCATAATAAATCTTATGAAGATTCAAATCGATTAGCACAACTTTGCTTTCTGCAAAACTTTCACGTTGCACTTAAGTAAATTACAGTAATGTATATTGAAATGAATAATGTAAAAATAAACTTGGGTCACAATAGTTGAAAAAATATACACTGCAAATCGACCCAAATAATTAATGTTTGCTGGATATTGCACGAATTCCTGTTCCACCTTTTATAAAACAATACAGATTGCACTGGTACGAGACTAGAAAATGCTTTGCATAAACGAAGACGAATTTTGTACGTAAAAGTGTACACATAAAACGATTATTACATTAGCTATAAGAAAAAGGGCATTAATCGAACGTGCAAAAATAAATGAAGGCACTGTTCATAGAACTTCCGGAGTGAATCATAAATTGAAACTGATAATTTTAGTAAGAAGCAGTTTCTCACTTCAATTCTATCTTACATTGCAATTGGAGTGTGTCATTTTTAACTAGAACCCAATCTTCGTCCTCGAGCGTAGTTGATATCATGAATTCGTTTGGTATAGCTGGAAATAAATGGCATTTTGCATTAAAAAAACTTCGCTATAAAATTCATTTTCTGGTACCTACCAGGCGCATGTAACATTTTCCTTCCATCAACGTAATTATTTTGTTCTAAAGGCTCATTTAATGTACTTTGTAGAAGCATCTTCCTACATTCGCCTAAATCTTCTAACTTTTTTAATTCAGTGCGGTAGCTAACGTCTTCGTCTCCGGATTCTGTCTCTGCATGTTCACCGTGTTCATTATATTCATCCTGTTCGTCCTTTTGTTCCGTGAAATTATCACTAGAAGCTACTTTGCAATCGATGTAAGTAATTGTATCAATAGACTGGGACATATTTGAATTAGTAGTACTGATCTGGCTGCTCGTCATATACTTTGACAGATCAAAATCCAAAACATCAGCTAGAAGCTTTTCCTTGTTCTCTACATCACGTTGAATCGATTCGAGATTCCTTTCTGGTTTTAATATAAAGTCATCGTCAATACTGAGCGTTAATAAAGAAGAATGCGTGGTCTTCGCATCATTAGCATTTATTTTATCTTTACTCGGGGCAGACAAGTCACAATCGATATCGGATATAGAAGAACAATTCCCGTTTCCATTTGTCGCTCTGTTACGTGATCTTTTCGTTTTTCTTTCTGGTGTGAACACGACGTCTTCGAATTCTTGTTGACTGATTTTTTGGAAAATCTGTCTTCTATCGTTATGTTTATCATAGTGACCGTTGCTTTTTTCATTAGTAGAATCATTGTGTTCTGTTATTCTATTACTGTCTACTACTAGAGCAGCATTTAAGTTCACTGGAATCACCGGTGGTACCTCCACAGCCTCTTCCGCGTGTGCAATTGAATTTTCATCGGTACCAACTGTAATAGCAGGTACAATTCTAAAGAAGGAAAGAAATATATAATTTAAATACTTAATATACATGCTATACATCGGCAGAAAAAAATTAGATTCAGCATGTAGATACTTTACCCTACGGATTGAATAATATTAGTTGGATTAATTTTGTGAAAAGGTATTATAGCTGGTACTATCGCGCTTTCCTTTAATTTCGAAGTCAATTCTAATATACCGGTGGTAACTGGTTTACTAATTTCGGCAAACGATGATAATGGATCCAATGCGTTTCTTGTTTCTGGAAGTTAAAGAGTTTAGTCAGAGTTTTCGTAATATATTGTTGAAAGTGTCTAACACCTATGGCTACCTGATGAAAACATATTAGTTTCAGGATAATACGCGATTCGTATAATGTTCCTCTCTCCCTCTAACACAAATATTTCATCTTTAGTACAAGCAACGTCAGTAACGCGGCGTAAATCCGTAATGATAGATGTTATGGCGATAGTTTGGGGATTCACTACGTATATGATATCGTCGCTATACGTGACTAATAAATCGTCACAGAAAGGTAAAATGACGCCAAATGTTGGTTCTCCACGGTTTTTCTTAGAGCTCTCCGGTGCTGGATTTAAGAGTTCAACTTCTGTATGCCCAGATCGAACGGCATCCTGGAAAACATGATTAAAAAAAAAATGGATGCATATAGCTTTAAACGAGCAGTATATACCCACCTTAAAAATAAGAGTTTTTAATACAGTTCCAGTTTTATCAGCTTGCCATAAACGCAGTCCTGGCCTACTGGCATACACTACTAAATCTTGGACGTAATTCTGTCGGCATCCAAATACAGCGCCTAATTTTCCCAATCTGAAAAATATAGGAATTGCTGGAAGATTTTCATTGATAACATTATCACACACTATTAACTAAACATTCAATATCGATTCAAATTGAATACTAACGTTTTACGCTCTTTCTGTCCAACTTGCGTTACCTTTCCATTCTCATTTCTATTTACCAATATTGTGCGCAACGTTGTAGAAACTAATAATAAACCTTGCTGATAACTTAATTGCACTACTGAATACTTTTCGTTTAACAATTCCGATGATTTCGATAGATGCTGTTGAATAATTCATAAAGTCCAATTAGAATTGGAGAATAACATTTTCCTGCAAACTTGTTTCGCATTACATACCATGTAGAAATCAATTTCGGTAAGTACCACCAAACCATCCTGATCCCCGCTAAATAATTTCATGCCGTTTTTGGACCATTCAACTGCCGTTACTGCGCTATTGTGTAGGCTGCTTATACTGTATCTTTCCACCTGCTTTTTCTGCTTTGGTTTTAAACTATCTGGCAATGAATCCGGAGGGCTTTTAGGTATTTGAAACACAGTTACTACCCCATGTTCATTACCAGCTGCGACCATATAGTCTACTGTTGATATTACTTGAATGCATGTGATTTTTGAGTTGACGTTCTAAAAAAAAAAAAGGTAAATGATGGTTTGTATCAATTCCAAGGATTTGTACATTGAAGAATAGATAATCGCATACCTCGCAGCGAAGCCTTTGTACATCGTGTTTCTCTCTATCATACCAATATACCAGTCCATGATTCGTTCCGATAGCTAAAAATTCTGGCAAAGCATCGATACAGGTGAAATTAATGTTTTGCGTAAAGAGACCAATTTGAATTCTTGCAGGTATTTGTTGCAGGAGAGTAACAAGAGGAGCCCATTCTCGTAAAGGTCCACCATCTTCGCACATAGGTGTTGTCATTGTAGTGCTGTATTCATTAAATTACAGTTTATTAATTTATATTATTAATTGCTTAAATACAAAGTGTAATTTGTGCTTGATACAATTTGTAAATAAGAAATAAATTTCATCCATCGACATTATATGTACGGTACTCCGTCGTTAGTAAAAGTAAAATATTATACAGCGTTATTATTTAAAAAAAAAACAAGATATGAGGAAAAACAAAAAATGGGATTCCCCACGTAACAAGTAAATAATATGTATTACACGATACATGAATATGAATTACCTTCTTAGAAAATGAATGCGGCTCGTGGAAAATGTCACAGTAGCCAAATCATATTTCTTTTCATCGTATTGTATTAAATAATAACATTTCACGAAGAATCATCGTACTTCACCGCAAATTTGATACTTCGGCTATTTGTGTAGTCGCAGTAGTGTAGTGTAGGGTTGGGCTATACTACTCGATTATTTTAGAATCGATCGATTCTTTTTTTTGCAGAATCGACTATGGGAGACCATGGGACATATAATTATGTAACTATGGGAAATTATCGATAGGGCTGACTATCGATATTTTTCCACTCTCTCTTTCTCTCTCTCAAACTCTCAAAGTTACGCCAAGGTTTTTGCTATTGCATGTTGATGCACATATACAGTGAATGATGATTGGCGGAAGAAACACGCGGCAAGAAAATTTGAATTTTACATGAGAGCCAAACGATACGAGTTATCAAAATGATAGCTTGGTCTCCGATGAGGGTCTTTAATAATTCTCGGAGTAGCAGGTTGTTAGTACACGTCATGCAGTTTCAATGAAACCATCAAAACGATAAGATCATGCGAGGTCGCCCATCTTGGAAAATATCGAATTATATAACTTTTTTGCTGTTTTCATATGGAAAATGAGGAAAATTGATTAACGAACCGAAAGTTCGTAACTCATTCTACCTTGTATTAATCTTGTACCATTTAAATGTTTCGCAAAATTTATACCGTGAAATTGACATTGGGTGCTGTGCATTCCTCCACTCAGGCATCTGCTACCCAAAATATTTCTTCTAGGGTAGGTATTCCACTTCTTTAACATGAGAGAATGATCGTGTTACAATTATATTACGTGTGATCAAAATTTATAAATCATATGTGCAAAGTAAATTATAATTCTGTATGTTTTATTTTACTTCGTTATAGGCGCAGCAATTTAGAGAATTGTTAAACAGTACCACCAAGAATGATATACTTACAGATTCGTTCGGAAGGCACCATACGTACTTACGTATTTCAATTACTGAACGTTGTAATTTGCGGTGTAAGTACTTGCTGAACAATGCTTGTAAGATTTATTGAAACAACGTCAAAAGATATGCCATCCTTTACCGTAGGTTTGTACTGCATGCCAGCTGAAGGAGTTAAATTGACAAAAAATGAGGGCATTTTAAGAACGGATGAAATAATTAAGATAGCTCGCTTATTCATAAACGAAGGTGTAAATAAAATACGTTTGACCGGTGGTGAACCAACCGTGCGAAAAGATATTGTGGATATTATTGGTAAACATCTTTGTTTGTCTTATATGTATATGTAGGCCATATATTCTCCTGGTACTAAATATAATTCATTATTGCAGCTGGTTTGAAACAATTGTCTGGTTTAAAGCAAGTCGCAATTACCACTAATGGACTAACATTGACGCGTCAGTTACCAGCTTTGCAACGAGCAGGATTGGACGCAATAAATATTTCGTTAGATACTTTAAGGGAAAATCGTTTCGAGCAATTTACTCGTAGGAAAGGGTGGTCCAGAGTTATGGCTGCGATTGATCTAGCTATCCAATTGGGATACAATCCAGTTAAGGTGGGAGAGATACTAATAAATTGCTCAATGCAAATAATTATACAGATTGAATTGTAGGTAAACTGTGTGGTGATGAATGGTTTTAACGATGACGAGATAACGGATTTTGTTAATTTAACGAAGGATCGTCCGATTGACGTACGTTTTATTGAGTACATGCCCTTCCAAGGGAACAAGTGGAATCAGAATAAAATGGTTGATTTTAAAGCTATGAAAGAAATTATTAGGCATACGTATCCTGATCTAAGACGTCTTCCAAACGAGTATAATGATACATCGAAAGTGTGTGATAATTTGCATCAAACTTAATGTACTTCTAGAAAATTTATTAAATAGATATTGTTCTTCTTAAATAGGCATACCATGTTCCTGGGTTTACAGGAAGAATTGGATTTATTACGTCGATGAGCGAACACTTTTGTAGTTCGTGTAATCGATTAAGAATAACTGCAGATGGAAATTTGAAAGTTTGTTTATTCGAGGGAAAGGGGGAAGTATCTCTGCGAGATGCTTTACGAAACGGTGCATCCGATGATGTTTTAAAAGAAATGATCGGTGCTGCGGTGCGACGAAAAAAGAAACAACACGCAGGTATTTATATTATATTTTTAATCTACATGATTAATTCGGGATCATCAAAGATTATCCTCACAGTGTAAGCTGCACGTGAAGCGATAACGTTTATATGTATTCGATAATATGTATGTTTCAGGAATGTTCAATCTATCCCAGATGGAAAACAGGCCAATGATTTTGATCGGGGGTTAATCATTTATTTTTAAGCGACTTTAAAGAAACAATTATGCGTACAAACGTTATCGCTCGATCTCTTTCTATTTAATAATCTACGAAGTTATTACGTTGGCGAAAACGTACATTTAATTAAAATCGTTTATGCTTTACAGCTGAAAGAAGTCGCGCGCGCGTGAAATTGGTCGCAGACTTGCAAAAGTACGCGTCGCGTCAATTGTTAACATTATGCAAGGCGCATGAAAATAATTACCGGAGCGTAAGAATGTATTCATCGTTGTCGCACGTGGATGAAAGCGGCAAGGCGAGTATGGTAGACGTTGGTTCGAAAAACGATAGCAAGCGTGTCGCGGTAGCGAGGGGCATCGTCCAAGTCGATTCGAATATAAGCAAACTGATAGCCGAGAACAATATAAAAAAGGGCGACGTCCTGTCCGTAGCACAATTGGCCGGTATTATGGCAGCGAAACGCTCCTCCGATTTGATACCGTTGTGCCATCCGCTTCCGCTGTCCTATGCGAATGTGTCGTTGCGTTTGAACGAAGAATTTCATCGAGTAGAGATCACAGCGGAAGTTAGATGCACCGGTAAAACGGGCGTAGAGATGGAGGCTCTAACAGCCGTGAGTATCGCGGCTCTAACGATTTATGATATGTGCAAATACGCGGCTTCCCCTAAATCAATGAAGATAACCGAGATCGAGCTAGTTTCGAAAACTGGTGGTACAAAGGGTGACTTTTTTAGACATTAAGTCTTCCATTCCAGTAGCGCATAATAGTACATAAAATATGTATTGTATAAGATTTGAGGGATCGATGTATTATTGGGTATTTTTATATGTTTATACTATGTATTTCACTACCGTAAACGTGCAACTGTTACAACATACAGATTTTATCACGATTTCTATTGTAAGGAATTTATATTAACATACACGCGAATGTACCTGTTCGACTAGACACAGACCGAGTCATATTTTGTTATTCAACGTGTAATACTTATGTTGTTAATAATATACTATATTTTTTCCAAAGAATTGGCTACTATATTGTGCTGGTTCCGTACTAATTCATGGCTGCGAGACTCGTTAAACAATTCTCTGAAACATCAACTTTCTTTTTATTTATTTTCATTTTACCTTTGAAGTTTTTTTAAAAGTGCTCAATGATTAAACTTCCTAATATGTTTTATTTGAATCAAGGGCCAGATCCTTGCGCGTTTAAAAGCGAAACACGCGGGAGATAATAACGGCAAGAATTGCTCCAGTTCTCGGCGCAATCGCAAATATCGCAAGCATCGCGAAGCGCCCCTACGCTGGCTTTTCCGTTGCCCCGAGTAAGGGTAGCTTTCAGTACTTGGACCGCTATCGGAGCGTGCTGTTCTCGAAGCTGTTCCATCCTCGTATTTCTAATAATCGCTCTAACAAGTACCCTCCCCGTCGTTTCTTAATCAAAACGAAAAAAAAGAGAATAGACTCTTTGTACGAATAAATTCGACTGACGCAATTAAAATAAGAAACTCCCTTTAAAATACAACTTTATCTCATTGAATTGTGGATATTTGTTTATTATCAAATAAAGCACGTTAATCGGGATCCTTGTTAAAAATCAGAATCTCTGTTGCTTCAACGCTCAACATTGTAAAAATATAGAATTCTATTTCGAGAAGCGCTGGATATTGTCATAAAATTAGTGCGCGAAAACATTGCTCGCAGTTTTATTTGCAAATAAAACGGGCACGTCAGTTACATGACCACGTCGAAGAAATTCTTCGGGGGATGGAAGATGAGGAATGGTGACCATCATCATCGGGGGATGATCGCCAGATCGTCGATGATTTCTTGAGGCACGTCAGAATTTCAGCGAATGAAAATGAAAAAGTCTCGTACGTGAAAAAATGGCACCGTTCCATGGCATGGCACTTATATTGCTTGGAATCGGATACCTGTTACACGCAGAACCGCCGTCCGCTCACCGGAACTTAGGTACAATCAATTCAAAAGTGCTCAATTAAAAAGAAAAGACAAACTAATGATTGCTCATCGGAAACAGTCTTAAATCGCATGATCGATATTTTCTAAAAAATCTGAGTAAAATAAAAACGTTGCCATTTGAATTCTACACGCTGGCCCTTGACGAGAAGGGGTACGAACGTTTCATTGGAAAACTATTGTAAAAATAGGGAAGGGTTCCCTTCGGTTGTTCGGTGTTTCAAAATTTCTTCGGTATTAAGAAAATCCCGTACATTCGTGTTCGAATAAAATAAGACTACGGTTTCTGGAAGTATAATGATATTCTCTTCAATGTTTCACTCTATATTAAATATTAAATTGAACAAAGACGTTCGTCAACGAGGAACGTAAAACCCTTCACTTGTACCTTTTAACCGTGGTAACTGAATTTTAGCGGCGCAACGACTCGGCGATGAAAAGCCCGATAAAGGGGAACGTTCGCAGCGAGGGACGAAGAGGACGTATTTTTATAAAGATCCATCCCAAAAAGTGACCGCCGTTGTGGGGCAAACTGTTGTGCTGTTGTGCCGTGTTAAGAACTTGGGGAACAGAACTGTGAGTTTCATACACCTTTGAATAATCGTGTCGCGCCTTGCACGCCTTCGTAATTACATTAGAAACTTCTCGGACGATAGCGAGGGTAGAAACGCTGGAAAACAATGTCGCTCCGCGAGTGTACGTTCAATTGGACTTTCTTTGAAACCCGGCCCCCTTTTTACGCTCACCGAAATATACTCCCTTCTCTTCGCTCGCTAAATGAAAATACAAAAGAAAGACTCTTATCGTTCGTTCTCTCCTCGTGCTGTTAAGAATCGTCGAAGCTAAGAAAAAGATACATTCCTTTTTGCTCTAGCCAAAAACATAGTTTGCATCGTTGGAAATAGATTTTCGCGTGAGTCTCTGAACTTGTATCCCATTTCTTGGTAATGAATGCATATGAAAAGGAATCATTGAAACGTTGCATTCCTTGAACTAGTTTTTAAAGCATTAATTTTGATTTCGCGTGGACACCTTTCAGCGGGAATTTATTGCTGTTCGGGGAGGAAAAATGACTCGTCCTCTCGTGCAATATCAGCTTGCCGCTTTTTCACTTCAATTTCCTGTAACGTTACCCTCCCATTAGCTCTTTAGTTAGGAACTGTTCGATCGGATTGACGCCGAAGCTGCTACATGTAACACCTATATATACGACAAGCGTAGTTTGATAGGGTGAAAGGTCAAACGAGCGGATGCTGTTTCGCGGATTAGAGATTCGCAGATGGTCGAACACCGCCGCGAACAGGGAAATCGGTATGGAGTTCCGTATTCTTCATTGATATTTGTCCCAGGTGTCTTGGATCCGAAAAAGAGACCTGCACATCTTAACGTCCATGTCGGTGACTTACACGAGCGACGCAAGATTCACGATAGTCGGCAATCCGGAGCACGACGACTGGAATCTGCGGATAGATTACGTGCAACCACGGGACGCCGGCATTTACGAGTGTCAAGTTAATACAGAGCCCAAGATATATAGGGCGGTCACTTTGAAAGTTTTGGGTGAGTTTCCGTCCCCTTTGTACACCGACAGAGCCTCGACGTTGCACGTTCAAGTTTCCCCCTTTCGCGGATAAATGATTTCCACGGAAACTCCGTTGGGCAGAAGCTCCGCCGCGATTTCGTCGAGCCTTTTAAGAAGCGCAGGAAAGCGGGCTTAATTTTTATTGGGCTTGAATCGCTTTTTTTTTTCGTTCTAACCAATTAAGGGGGGAGGCGAGTTAAGAAGCCATCCTCAAGCCGACGAGTCTTTTATATTTCTATGGCAGTTTTACATTATTTGTAAACTCGTTTCGAGAGCGCGTTATCGAATTTTTAATTATGCAAAGGCTGAAACATAATACTCCGGGGTTTTATTAATATTTCATTCCTCCCTCGAAAGAAGCGGCTGATTGAGAGCCGACCCGGTTAGCGGGTTAAGCATGAAAATTCCTCCTCGCTGCAAGTATCGTATTCCTCGGCGCATTCGTTGTCCTCGTGCGCCGCGCCACTCTTGCATCCTCTCCAACTTATTCTACTTATCGGTTAAAATACCTATGAATATATTTCACCTGCACTCGAAGCGTGCTCCGTTCATTTCAACTATATTCGTGCACGTTTCCCAACTCCAAGCATGAGTCGCGCTTTACCGCGGTGAACATTGAAATGAGAACGAGGCAGCTGCCCCGTCCGTGTATCGTGTTATTAATTAACGCGCACTAAAGACTCTAATTTGTTGCACGTCTCGCATCTACGCGATTCTCACTTCGCATTCTTTTCTCTTCCCTTCATTGCGATGTACCAGATGTACAGGCAAAGATCACGGGCCCCGAGGAAGTGTACGTGAAGAAAGGTAGCACGATCAGCTTAACGTGCATCGTGGATGTGCAGGACGTACCCCCGAGCAACGTGACATGGTATCACGCTGGTGCTGTGATCGACTTCGACGGTCCTAGGTGCGTTACAATCCTCCCGATCCCCGCACGCTCATCGTGGCTACGATCGCGTGATTGCCATTTCCCGTATCGATATTACGTGCAGAGCGTTGCATTGAATTTCGTGATCATCTCCTTACGTTTAGCAGGGGTGGAGTTTCTCTGGAAACGGAGAAAGGTAAGAACGGCACGACCAGCAAGCTGCTAATAACTCGTGCCCTGATCAACGACAGCGGCAACTACACGTGCGTTTCAAGCAAGGTTGCCCCGGCGAGCGTGATGGTTCACGTGTTGAACGGTGAGGATTGAAATACGCTCGATCGCGTCTCGGGGGAAGAAATGGTTCTGCCACCCGACAAAATTTCTTCATTCTACCGAACCCCTCGAGTCGTCATCGAAGCATCGAAGCGGTATCGAGACGCCTTAAGGACGCCTCGCGAAAGCGTTCTAGCCGAAAGATTTTTCCCGGCGGAAATTTCATCGGACTGCCACCGATCCGTTTCCCTCGGTATGTCGGAGTTCGACGGGCAACGGGCGCGTGTAATTATTCGCCGGAAGAAATAAAGCGGGGCGCGGGTGGGAACGCGAGTGAGCGCGTCGCTCGTACAAAGATAACGGATCCCAAAATCACACGTAATTCCTTGGAAATTGTTCGCTAACGATCGTTGTAACCCGCGAAACTCATTACGGGTGTGCTCGTTAACCGGTAACGAACAAATTGGAACGCGGTCGGGGTTCGCCGGGGAGCGAAAAACAATTGCGAATTGAAATGAAACAGGCGAGAGCCTCGTGTCGGCAATGCAATTTTCATTTGCCGGCTGAAATTTTCGGGGGCAACCGCGAAATTTCCTCCCCCCATCGATGTCCTTTGCGCGGACCATCACGACAGGTCGGAGAGAGAGAGAGAGAGAGAGAGAGAGAGAGAGAGAGAGAGAGAGAGAGAGAGAGAGAGAGAGAGAGAAAGAGAGTGGACAGACATTCCTTCCAGGTGAACATCCCGCGGCGATGCAGCACGGTGGCACGGGCAACATCAACAGGAGAGCGATTTTATTCAGCTTGGTGCTACTGGTGGACACGATACTTCGGTGAACAATCCTCTCGCCTGTAGCCGTTCAAGCTGCTATTGTTCATCGACACGCATCGGGGGGACAGCGGCTCGATGCAGGATTTACGAGCTTCTACGTTTCTATCAAGAACTGAATTTTCTATGAATCCGGCGTCGAGATGTGCCACTATCGGAGGCGACCAGTGCAGCGTGTTTCGAAACTCATCGGTGCTCTCTTGTCGTCAGACCTGACTGTGTAACATTCCTGTAGAATAACAATAAATATCTCGCGGTTCGTCTGTGTAAAACAAGAAAGTTTTGTTAATAGGCATAATATATCTGTTGATTAACACTCGTTTATTCCCGTTACACGACAAATCGGTCTTTCCCCTACCCGTTACTGTTCAAACGTGGATTAAAACGCGATTGCCTGGCGATCGATCGTTCTCTGTTTTTCTATCGCCGGTCGAGAGCGGAACGCAAGCATTCGAATGGATTTTAAGTTAATTTTCATGTAACGTTAACGTATCTGGCTGCGACCGAGCCGCGCGATTAAATCCAGGCCACGTTTTCCAATAATGGAAGGGTCAGTTCTGAAGTCCAGCTATGCGTACGGAGACCGGGACCGTGTGCCCACGGGAACCAACTGCGAACGGTGACGGTCTCATTTTATGCAAATAGGGCAGAAGCATCTGTTAGACGGTCGCCGCTGAAACGGTGACGGGGGACACACGGCCAATGTAAATTCATGGGAAACCTGACGATCTTCCCTTGTCTCCTTGCAAGCGGTGCGTGCTTCTTCCTCACCGCTATCGACGGAATTTCCGGTTCACGGATATTACGAACGCTGACGCTGTCGTTCGTCTGAGGGTTCGTTTGGTATCGCTACCCGATTAAATTCTCGATGATATCTTCGGTTGAAGCGTCGATCAAATATCGCCGATTAAATTAAATCGCGATCAAGCTTGACGGGAAGTTTAGTAAAAGATTTAGTAGAAACAGGTTTCTTACAAGATATTTCTGTTGGTAAATTTAAACTTTACATGGTCCAAGTGGTATGCAGTTGCAGCTCGGAATAAATGTAATTGCTAAAGTATTTCTCGTTTCGTTTGGAACAAACTCTACTTCTGATTATTAAGACACAGCGATTATTAACAGGCTTTCGCGTTGATCCTACCTGGTCTTCGTACTAATTACAGAGGCGTTTAAGTTCCCGTGCACGCGTCTCTGTTTAATCTCTGCCGCGCAAAGCCTCCTCCTTCGCGTTAATTTTCTTTTGCCCGTTGTAGAAACCGAAACAAACCGCAAAGCGGCTCCACGTATACACGTAACCGTCTCTACTTGACGCACGATCCTAATTCCAATTACACGAAATTCTTGACGCAGTGATCCTCGCAGTAGTCATTAGACAGTTGCTGCACAACTTCTTTCTGGCCAATTGCTGTTCCACGTGAGAAACGGGACACGTTAACGCCCCACGACCGTAGGATCGTTCGTTTGACAAACGATTTTTTTCTCCTCGCGCGTCTCGCGAAAGCCGAGCTTAACGAGATTCTGAGAGCCGTTTGTTAGCTGCAAAAGTTTAAGTCCTCTCGGTGGATTCGGACCGCTAACTGTAAGGTCGCCAGGCTGTAACGGAGTGTGTCGGTGAATATGTTACAAGGGGTGACAGTGGGTAGGTGGCGGAGGCAAGCTTCTTGCTGGCTCGAATTTAATGAGCTCGAACAAGGCGGCCGTAATTCTCGCAGCACTCCGTGCACTTTGTTCCGAATCGTCGAGGTCTATTACGAATTACCTATCGTCGGAGCTACGTACTCGTGCAATTACCCCTCGCTGGTGGTGCGACGTACAGCGTACGTACGTCTTGAAAACTCGCGCGTTTGCACCGCGCTTTTTCAGGAAACTGCTTCACTCCCCGTGTCTCCCGGTACTCGTTCTTACGTTCTTTTCGCATTATCGGGAATTCTATGGCTTTCATTAAAGGAATGGGAAATGGGTGTCACGTAAGCGCGGGGGAACGCAAGTTGAATTATACAAGGAATGCACTGTGCACGCAAATATCGACTTTATCGAAAGGACCGGCGCGATTCGAACTCTTATATCCGCCGGGCCACCTCTTTTCTTCGCAAATAAAAGCGACCGGCGTGGAGCTATGAATTTTACTGTTGCGAAAAAATAGAAATTTATAGCACATACCTCCGTTCGTTCGCGTATCGCACTGTATTCGAATCGACTTTGGGTTTGATTTAAAAACAAAGACAAGGCACATCGAGATTCGTATTCACGGATTCTTTTCTCTAAAACTGTACTGTGGATGCTGTTAGGATTAATGAACACCCATCCGGTAGGGATATCGTTGTTCTTTCGATAAGTTAGAAGGTGCTCTATCATTGGAAAGCGCGCCGCGCAATGATATTTATTTTGTCGATAATCGTGTTTATTACACTTCCCCATAAGTCTCGTTTAACTTCCTTTCAGCGATAATTTCTCGACGATGTTATTGTCCAATAATTAGCGCGAGGAAGTTTCCACGTCGAACTTCGGAAAAACGATGTGCCGCTCGAGGAAAGTTTCCTCAGGACGATCGCGACGATAATCTACGTTACGCGAACAGGGAACTGAATTAAAAGGACGAGGAGGAAAATCGATGCTATTCTATTCTATTCTATGCTTTGATTTGTTCTCCGGGTAATTGCGATTCGAATCGTATTATCGTGTAATTGCAAGCGCATGTAACTTCATCAAGAATCTCAATCAAAATCTTACCTTTTAACATTTCAGATTGTACACCGCGTAACGGCAACTTTTTCAATTTTACCGCCTGCTTTGTATGATGCGTGCCGCAACAGAGGAATCGTTTATCTTCACCTTATTATTTAAGCCTCTAGGCGGAACGAAATAGATAGAGTCTCATTAAAATGTGAATTACGTCGAACAGCGGAAAATTGAATTTAGGATTTATATCGGCCGCCTGGCACGGGAAATTGTATTTACGATACCGTTGCCGTGCACGATGAAACTTCTGCCTTGCTTAATCTTCGCGCGTGCACAAGTTCTCGTTAATCGCGGTTCGTACAGAATTTTATCGTCGATTTATATTTCATTGTTACTCCCCGCCCGATGATCGGCCAACTTTCCTTTGTTCGATAACGTGGACGAGATTCTCGGGGGGGCACAGGCCGTTTTACAAGAGTTCTTGCGAAATCATGAACCAGCAGCACAGCAAGAATGCCCTGGAGCACCAGCCATCCAAGTATCGCTCCATGGTGCTACGGAGGGGCAGCATAAGACAAGTGCAATTTTCCGAGGTAAACGTTCGTCGGAAGAGCTTCGAACTCGGAACGCATTAGGTTAACTCGTTCAACATTGCGGCGTGGAAATGATTTGTCCCCTTTCAGGGCAAGAAAACGGGAATGCAGCGTATATCTCGTCTTAGCTCCGCGAGCCGGGTGTTCTTTCACAAACGCGGCGATCGTAGCAAGGTACGTACCGTACGCGCGCGGGGGTAAAACCCGGGACGATCCCGTCGCGGGAGGAAGGGCATTCTGAAAAATGCTTTCCTCGCCGTGAAAGGATCCCCCGCGATAAACGAGGCGGCACAGATTAATGGACACGATGCTTCGACGGAATACGCGCAGATTCCGAGGTACCAGAACACCTATCGGCTCGAGTCGTTTAACAGCTTCAACGTCGGAGTGGTCGATAAAATAGTGAAGGACATAATGGAGAGCAAACTGTCGAATGTGACGGCATACCATCCGAATCAAATGGCGAAACTGTGTCTCGAGATCGGATCGGACTTGCAAAAGGGAATCTGCAAGAAGGATTACGATAGGTAGTGATGTTCGATACGGGCCGCGTTTTCCGCTATAAACGAGAGAGACGTGTTCGTCACTTAGTCTCTCGAACCGCCTTCTGCCCAGATTCCCTCGTAAATCCTCCCCGTGATAGCGTTGCCCCTGTTAAAAAATCGCTAGTCCCATTTTTTTTTAATTTGAAATTCAATAGCCGGCGATCGGGCTTGGGGGTGTGCAGCTGCATCGCGATGCCGATGCGGACGGATTTCGCCTCGCAAAAGCTCTCTTAACTCTTTCGCTATGGAAGTTTCGAAATCGAACTAGTCCGCGCCGCATAAAGATGTACTATTTTTATTAACATGGAAGTTATACCGTACGTGTAAACATTTAATCATCCGTTTCCTTAATTCAAATATCCTTTACGCATAATAATTTACGGTTTGTATAGATTATCGCGATAATTAGCGGAGAAAGGGTTAACAAGCGCTTTTACCCGAGAAATCACTTCATTAAGAGGTCAATAATCGCAACGCTCTTGTTCTCTCTGTTTCCAAGGTACAAAATAGTGATACAGGTGACGATAGTTCAACGTCTTGATCAAGCGGTGAATGCTGGCAGCCAATGCCTCTGGGACGTGGACCGGGACAATTATTCCTACTACGTGTTCGAAAATAATCACATCTACGCGTGGTGTTGCGTGTACGGCATGTACTACGAGTGAAATTCACTGTGCTAATGGAATCGATCTTTGTTCGCGGGTCCGCGCGTTCGCGATAGCGCTCGGCATTCTTTACAATTCCAAAACCCCCGTGTCCCTGCATTATACTCTTTCTGCGTCAGATATCGCACAATACCGGAGCAAAATAATGGATTTTGTGCATCACCGGGTTTTAACAAATTCCTACAAACGTGGCTGGAATTCTGTATCAAACACATCCGACTTAACGAAATTCGCGTGTTCTACAGGAATAAAGAAATATTTGCCACGCAACTGCGTGAACCAGGAAACGTGAAACTATTTCCCGACGTTGCGTAGAACGAGGAAAAGTGCAGAATTAATGCGCTGAATCGTTTTGATATAGTTCGAAAGTACGGCCGGGGAAAGTTTATCAATCGATTAGAAAGTAACCGGCACGGTATTAATATTTATTAGACTCGCAACAACCCCGCCCTTTTCTCGCTCTCCTTCCCCTTCGTCGCAGCGTCCGGTTTTTCGCGATGATTTATCGGGGAACTTTTCGGCCGGCTCGTTTTACTCGTCGTCGGAATAATAGCCGGCGGTTCGTAGTTTCGGAAACACGTCCGGACATTTTTATAGATATTCACGGACTTATCGGAACGCCCGTTGCGGCCGGCCAATTATTTCGGTCAGCTCAACGAGGAAGCAACGAGGATTCGTAGCTCCCCGGAAAACGTAATGCGTACCGATTCAACGGCCACGCATCCCCGTGTCACCGTTCTGGAAATGAAAATCACCCGAAATCGACGATTAATCGATGAAAAGCGTCAGAGGTTTCGGAGCCGATTGAACGCGAGGAAAGTTCGCATCCCGTATCGGCGTTGTCCCGTGGCGAATGAAAAGCCATGGTAATACGTTGCTAACTCTTGCGCCGTAGCGCGACGACAACGGTTCAGGGAACGTGTCGAACGTGTCGGAGCAGATTGCTAAAACTGGTCGGGGCCCCGCGACCTATAGCCGGGGCCCCGATGGCGGCAATTTCCGGGAGCTCGTAGATTTTTCGATAATACGATTACAAGAAGTACAAGCGACGCCTTAATGACCTGGCTGGAAATTACGGGAAATATGTGGCGCGTCGCCGGTTAAATTAATGGCGCAATTTCAGCCTTCGAGCAGCAACGTGACACGCTGGCTTGTCGCGTTGCGCGAAAAGCCGTAGAACATCGTGGCAAATATTTGCTGTTCGGTCGGCAGCCGATTCGCGTGTACACTCGAGGCTTCGTTTCCGTCTTGTCCGATCGGCTCGATTAATTAATCGGGCCGCAGGGTTGCTATTTCGGGCCGATTCTTTCCTTGCTGGAAGGGGAAGGGACGCCTTCCCTTTTTTGCCTGCAAGATTTATACAGTCGCGTCTAGTCGGGGTTCGATTATTTCTCCTTGCGACGGTCGTTTTAAGATGGAAGAGGGCAAAGAGATATATTCGCGGCCCGTTTCGTTTCATTTACGGCGAACCTCGTTCGTTCCCTTTTTGCTCCGCCGCTGAAAACCTCGCGGATCGTAGCGGCAGCCGTTCGGCGTATTGCGGCAGGATCGCGAGCGGAAAGCCGAGGGAAGAAAATAAAAGTCAAAAAGCATGCTGTAAGCCTGATGTGTATACGTGTCGACGCATGGATCATTGGCGTTCGCATGCACCGGGGTGGCATGGACACGACCGAAAAGGAGGAGAGCGTCGAACGGAAGGAGGAATCCCGCTCCGGCTTTTCGACAAGAAAAAGTTGATCGACGTCAGGTAGCCGGGACGATCTATCACTGGGCCAGTTCTGTTACTGGCTTCGACGTAAAATCAATGCCGATCCTCATTTCCATGTAAATTATCTCCGACATCGGTCGCCGTCGAAAGCGGGCAAACCGCGAACGCCTGCGTATACGCGCGTTTATTTTTTTTTCCCCCGCGCCGCGGGAAAACTTTTGTTCCTAGTAATCGGATTTGCCGTGTCACGGCTTAACGAAAACGTAATTAAACTTTTCTGATTTGAGCAAAACTTCCGTCGAGTCGTGGCCTCTTGTTTATGCTTTCTTCGGTCCAACGTGCTCGCGCGGCCACCGCGAATCTTTTTAATTGCCGTGTCATCGGATTGAATTGCAACGTAATTTAAATCGAGATCGCTACCGTCTCGGGAAGCTGAAGATCTTCAACCTTGTAGTACTCAGACATCGCTTCGTGATTGAATTGCCCTAGAACCGCCAAATAGACGTTGGATTAGAACTGTAACAATTAGAATACTGTCATTGGCTATTTGGGATCAGATTGAAATCGAATCATAACCGAATCCCTTTGGAAATTTAATTATAACCTGGACTCGTTTGGCAGTAGCCAAATGCAAAGGAATCGACGATACGATGCGAATACGTTGATTAAACTTTCCTCTTATCGGTTGTTTATTTCATTTTTCCTTGAATTAAAAATTTTTTAACCGACGGGGAGAGCCCTTGCGTAGCTACGATAAATCGCGTTTGGTAAAAAAAAAAAAAAATTTTATGTAGGGCGGGTCGTTATCTGGGCGAAAATTAATTAACGAAATGGTCGGATTCGAAACGCGTATGCTCGATCGTTATATCCCGCAAAACTGGATCTTCATTCCCGTTGTAATTATTTTGATCATTTACCGGGGAATCCAATACAGGAGGAACGAGTTAATCCAGCAAACCGACGAACCTTTTATTTCGAATTATTGACCCGCGTTCGCGATATTCCGATTTTTAACAATATCCTTTAAATTAAAAATAGTACGCCCTCAGTTTTCCGAAACGATGAACGCGTCGCGTTCGATTTGTTTGTCGTGAAAAAGGGGGGAAATGTCCCACTGGGACGAATAGTTTTCTTCGCCGTAGATGGGCACTATCAAGCGAGGATATCTACGAGGAAACGAGACTCGGGAATGGGTTTGGTTTTCGACAAGTAAGACGCATCCCTCGATGATCGCTCACCATTATGACGGGATAGTCGGCTCCGATTTTCGCGACGGCCAGCGGAACGATATTTGTCCGTGTCAAATAGAAAAATGCGCGACAAAATGCATCTTGGATGGCTTTTATTTTATCGTCGCGCTCACTCCGGTTTATCGTCGATCGGCCGTTATCTTTCGACGAGCAATGTGCTAAAAAAGTCTTGCAATCTTTTCACCGCTTCGACCCCGTGCAAGATTCCGTGTTTCGTAAAGGGAAGCTTCTCTCGTTCTATCCATTCGTTTTCGTTGCGAATGAAAATCCAACGGACGGAACAGTTGATGTTTCCGGAACTACGGTCAATATTGAAACAGGCTCGCGTTTCTCAATGTAAACTTTGCTCGACTGTGTCGCGGCACGTCGCTTTTTTTCCGCTGCAATTTCGTCGCCGCGAGCGAGAAAAGAATTCTGAAACTACCGTGCGCTATTGACAGGCTTAGAGAAGGGACGCACCCATGCGACTCGTAGCAAAGATGGTTCTAATGAAATTTGAACACGGCCCTCGAGCTTTCTGTCCGTCTCGACCGGGAAAAATCGGTGGCCGAAATGTCGCGGGGCGATTGACGACGCGTGAGAACAAATAATACTCATATAATCGTGGCACCCTTCCATTTTCAATTTGTCCCGCACGAAACACCGTCATTTGTCTTTATTCCCTTTAAGATAAGCCTCCAACTTATCGTCTTATCGGTCACGGCACGCAAGCTCGCCTTCCTCGTGAAGCTGCGCTTCCTTACCTCGCGGGGATTCAATTTCAACAACAATCAACCCCAACGGTATCTTGCGCAGATTAAAAACGCATTGTCCGGGGTTAATGGAAATACCTTTGATAAAGCGTCGCTATTTTTGGTTTTCCAATCATTTTCTTCTGAACCCTTCGATGTATACTTTCCGGGGATTTGCGGGAAAGCGATATTTCTCTGGCCGTAGCTTTTGCGATCGTCAACGCTAGCCTGTGGAGTGTTTCATGGAAAATTGTTGATACCATCTCACCTGTTCCGTCTCTGATGCCACTACTCCGCTGTCTTCCCGGGGTACGATCAATTAAATGCATTTTGCGAAGGTTCTTGATAAGCTCTAACTGCGATCTAGATAGAGGGTAATCTGTGCAGCGAATGAACACTTGAGCCGCATGTCTGTAATCCCATTCTTCAAATTAATCCCATTCCCCATTTCCCCCCCCCCCCTGTTTCCTGCGGGAAAATTGCAACGCTTGATGCGCCTCTGATACAGATTGCAAAATACCGGCATGTAAACGTCGAGCGAAATTGCTGCCTGAAAAGGAATCGGCGTGGCGGTGAACCGAGATAATGAATAATAATTTAATATAGGGTGCTCGGTACTTTGCCGCATCCAATCGTCGGGCTCGAACTTCGAAGTGGCAGCTGATAGCAAACTCGAGTGTCTGTCAGAGAGTACAGTATCTACACGGCTGATCTCTCGCGCATCCGTTGCCATACGATGCACAGCTTCTACATTTCTTTCCCGAACATCATACGGCATCGATTTCACAGAATGTTATTCATCATCGACGATTTAACAGTTCCCCCCCTCTCGCCTATCTCCTCTTCCTTTCTAGCGTTAATTTCCGCCGCTCTCGAACTCGTACACACAATGATCGCGGCATCAACGATCCGTTCAGCGTTGAGTTCGACCGAACGTTACAGCGATGTAATTGAAATTCTACGCGGCACGGTAATTACTTTGATTCCGCGGCAAGCACCGCGAGATATTAAGCGCGTACAATGACGGTTCGCGTTAAACAGCGATTTCGAGATACGTCGTTGCGTAGCGTAGGTATATCCGCTTGTCGGACGGAACTAGCGTAGCCGCTTGTAACCAAAATTTTGCGGTCGTGCTGTTACGGTGACTGTTTGTCGGCAAATCGAATTCGGCAAAGACTGTGTCTTGACGTCCGTTGCAGCGGGATTCCTGGAAACGCGACGGAGACGAGTCGACGGGCTTATTAGACACACGTATGTACGATGCAACTCTACGTGGCGTTTGTGTAAAACACGACGGCAAACAGCTGTTGTTTACAGAGAATAGAACGAAGATCGGCCTATTATTCTCGGCGAATCGCTGGTTTCCCAATTTAATAAATTGCACGAGATAATGAAACTACACATTATCCTCGCGCAGATAGGTTTAACAGCTTGCTACCTCATTTCGCCCATTCGAGTACACGAGTCATCGAGCTTTAAAGCGCGATGATTGCGCGCAGGATGCTTCGATCTCCACCGACGATCGTTACACGAGCGAACGAATTTCGATTTCAAATGCGCCCACGTTAAAGTTAAACGACGCTAATTACGTGGCGCCGGTGAACGGTATTTTAATTAAAAAATATTTGCAGAGTATGCTACGTGCAGTGAAATATCTCGCTGCGCCGGAAAACTTGCCGACACATTATAAATACGGCGAATGTTACCGAAAATTTATAACGTGTACGTAAAAATGTACCAGGGTGGGTCTTTACATGCGAGAAAATGAGGATCGTGTAAATATTTTGCCCCGTAATTCCATTGTTTGTTTCTCAAAACAAATGCCGCACAAATAAGTAAAAAGTAAAGCATAAATATCGGCTTTTGTATGAAACTCTACCACCGATAGAGAAACGGGTAGCTGTCTACGGATAGTCAAAACTTCCCCGTGACGTACACGCTACAAGTTCACGAGGAAGTGATAAAGTGGAAGGAAAGGGAGAGACAGAGAGCATCGCGTAATCGTGTAGAAGAATATTAGCGGGATGAAAAGCGGGGACCCACTTTGTATAGCTAATTTTCTAGATACTGGCGCGTCGTATGCAGCCAGCAAACGACTAGATAATAAAGACGATATTACACGTAAGATGTGCACATGACGGCAAAGATACAACAGAGACGTTGCAGCCTCTGAAGTGTTGTGCAGTGGAGCGGAGAAAAAGCTCGGCACGAGGAAGAGGTTCATCAAGCGCAAGAAATTGCAACTTCTTTATACACGGAGCATCTTGTCGTCGCGTTAAGGTTTTCTTCAATTAAGCCGTCTACCTCTGACCTACATACGCTGAAATCAGTTTTATGCAACGTTACAAACATGACGTACGTCCGCCGTGTATTATACGCATCTCCGTTCAACGTTTATCGAATCTTGAACCGATTCCATCTGCTCCTCGATGCGCGACCATTAATTACAATCGCAACAGATAAGAGTTAATCGCCGTGCTAATTCTCTGCCCGTCAACGATTTTGCGGAAATATTCCGTCGCAGTTTCTCCCAAAGTCGTCGAGTACCAAGCTCTCCCCTTGCGCGTCCCGATTACGGAATTATCGATTTCCCACAAGTGTTCTTCGGTAACGCGCAATTAATCGAGCGCAACCGATACTTTATATTAAACAGAGGAAAGTATAAAAGTCATTAGCTGGTCGTTCAGCATGGTCTTATCGAGCGCAGCCCGAGGCCGTTAGTAACGATACCTGGCAACCGATTACACGGCTATTGATTACATTAGTACTTGAGTCTGGCTTACGTCGAACTGAGAAAGAGTTAAGTCGCTTGCGAAACCGTTAACCGAGGTACATTAACGTTCAAGCCGAACAAAAGTATCGCGTGCCACTTAACTTACGCTGCTTGTATTTTTCGCAAAGAAACTTCGATGATTAATTCGTCGACAGGCGAAAGTAATTGTTATGCCAGTACGGTTCTGGATTACGTTCAACGATATGTTTCTCCGAACAACCAAGGGAAGCATGTACATAAAGAAACGCCGAGAGCCACTCACTTACCACTAGAATAATTCGCCCTTTTCACTTTGAATAAAGGGCATGCACACTTTGTATTCAGACTTACCACTATCCTTACGGTAAAGCTGCTTCCGTCGTATCGTTCAAACATACTTGCTCCGTTCACGATAAAACGAGACCATACAGATCAGATTTATACGGTCCCGAATCGAGGAACTTTTGGTAATTTACTTTCGCACCACTTCCAAGGAAAGGTTCTCTCGTACCTTGCGAGTGCCTCGGCGGAAGTTTTCTCCTTTGTTAGAGCTACATTTGCAGTTACCATAACCGTATCTTACAAAAATGCATTTCCCGAATTCCCGAAACTGTCGATGTTTTTGTCCATTGACAAGTGGCTCGAACATGTTACTACAAACTTCAGTTTTCAATCTTGCCGTTTCTGACGCGTCGTATTACAAAAAAAAAAAAAAAAACGGTCACAGTTCGTCCGCATTTTTAGGTTGAAAACGTTACTCTTCGGCGGTGATACATAATGCAGAGAGCAAGTTTGAAAATTTATGGTGGCCAGAGTGTCGTCAGTCATTGAAGGGGGGGGGGGCGAGATCACGTAAAGCCGGCTTTTCCAGGGGGCCCGTGGATCGTGACCCGGAATGACCGCGGCTCTGAACAATGATCGTAGGTAGCCGCAGAATCCTGTTGATCTCCAAGGACCAGTCCTCGCAGCAAAAGCGGCGACAGTGAGAAAGAGGGAGAGACGCGGTGGGGCGGGTTTTCCGATATCCAATAAAGTCGAACCTCGACCTAACCCAGCGAATGTTTCGCTTGGCTACGGATTTAAAACGACGACGTAGCCGGCGGAAACATGCTGTTGTAAACAGGTAACTTGCAAAATAACGTGGCGCTTGTTGCAGCAATGTTAAACGGGAAAGTCTACAAGTCGCGCAATTTCAGCAATGCCTGAAATACTGTGTCCTTTGACAGACCTGTAAAGGGTCGGCTGCTTTTGTTGAAATTGCGTCGACGGCCGATGCATATTTCATTTGGAACTCTCTTTGCCAGCTGTACACTGTATCAAAGAATAATTACCGTCCTTAATGATTCAATCGTTTTATAGATTTAGTATTACTTATTCAACAGGATTTATACAATGTCAGTTATTTCGGATTTTAGCGGAACGTGGATCATTCAAATTGAAGGAAATGCGGTGTGTACGAGTAACTGTTTGCCTTTGAAAAAACTCGGCCACGATGGGACCTGTTCATGATAAGTTGTTCCAGGAAACATAAATTACTCTTTTCCATTTAATGCCGGATTAATAACTATTTTCATCGTCGCGCGAATACGTTCGCTTATCTACAATTATTCGGTCATTTCCGCAGCTCCTCCAATTTTCTAGACGTCCAGTTGAAATTATGCCGGGCTGGTACAACGAGAACGGACGCAAAGAGGGGGCGAGTTGAAGCCACCGAGGCGTGTAAACGAGAGAGAACGACGAGGCTGACATCCGGGCAGAAGAGTGTCCGAACGTGGACGGAATCGTAAGAGGATTCCTCCGCTCGTCCTCGACCCTTTGCATTTACATTCCATTCGTCACAGGCTGCTGGTGGGTGTATTTGCAAAGGGCTCTGCCTCCTGTCGCGAATACCTCTTCAATTATACCTACGCTAACAGACGCTCCTTCTTTTTCACTTTGCAAATTCACCCAGCGAGTATTGTACTCGCGTCACACGCACGCTACTCTATTGTACAATATTTACCGCGCTATCGTTGGCCGCTGTTTTGGAGTTCACCTTCGCAAAAATAGAACGCCAACGGGATTTACTTCGCCCCTCCGTGGCCAGCTCGAAGATTCGGCTTGCGCGTTTCAACGTCTCCGTTAACGATGCCAGCAAGACTCGACACTTTAAGTAACTTTGCTCGAAAGAATTTCCAGCACGGAGAAACGGGATCGCGCGCGATATCGCGCGGGGTGAATCTATAATGCCCCGGCGGCGAAGAAAAATGTATCGGGAATACGTTGCAGGAGGCTCTCTCGATCCGGTCGGAAGACGAACGCGGATTCGCGAGGATCCGTTCACTCGTGTTCTATTTTCTTTCCCCGCTAACACATTTGCGGAACGACTTTCCAGAAGTTGCTTTTATTTCCTCCCAACGCGTATGCAGGTGTTCTTGGAATCAAGTTGCTTTCAGGCATAGGGTAATGAAACACGGCTGATCACGATGACGAGTGGAGGCAGAAGAATTCCGCAGGAAAGGAAGCACGTGGACAAGGAGCCATAGAAAATATTCCACGACTGAATAGAGGTTTGTTACGATTCAATGGTTTCGCTTTGGCTTGAATTCCCGGTTTGCCCCCCAACGGTGTTTCCAATCGAATCGGGCGAGGAGAACGAGGCGGAAGTAGACACGATCTCGGACGATCAGCGGGGAACGATACGTTTTTCGATGAGGCTCATTGCTGTCCTCGGTATCGAATCAATCTGGGGGAAATTTTACGCGCGAGTTCGTCCACTTGGTATCAACACCTGCGATTAATCCGAGTTTAAATCGAAAAAGAAATATTTAGTGTTTGAACTTCGAACAAATTTGCCTGGTCCGTGAAATCAAACTTCCCCCCCGCAATAAAAGCGAAAAGTCAGCCCTTATCGGGACTTTTATTTACAAAATCGTTTTCCAGCTAGTGGAAACGATCGCTGGCTCGCTCAACGATGGAAGTTCCACACGTTCCAACCATTTTTTTTTTATCGAAATTCTATCGAGCGCTCGGCTTGTCCGTACGGAGTACGTGACACGTATCAAGCATCGTCGCCACCGATGTATCGCGGGCATTGATCCGATATAAACACATTGGCTGTCCGTCACGGAATCCCAATTACGTTCTTTCCCCTTTGGCATCCTTCACACTCTTACACGGTTACTGAATTCCGAATGCAAATACGTGTTGGCGAAGGGAAACATTCGAAAAAGACCCTTCTCATCCACGATTAATACGATCACTGGAATAGACATTTCACGTCGAATAAAGTCGAGCACGCTGTGCATCGCGCTTGCGACTGGATTCAGTAACAACAGTTGCACGAATTCGTGCAACGTCGACCCGATTCGCGAGCTCTTACTTCGATCTCGTTAGCCCGGGCACAGCGTATAATCACGGTATTTGGATTTCTCATGTAGCACGTCTCGATTGTACGTTGAGGAAACCTTATTAACTAGTTCGCGAGGCAGGGCTAGTTAGACGAAAATTAAATGCTCCGCTGCAGACAGGGCCACGTCGCCCATGGAATTTCCGTGACAGTGATATCATCCCGGTTCTCTCGACATCGTCGACATGGAAACTGTCGAGGGCACACGTTAATTCGTTAGCACAAGCCGTGACTACTTTGATTCCGCGATGGCAATCGGATTCTGAGCTACGCGTTAGTGTCCCTCTGTCCCTCTTTCGCTTTTCTGTGGTAGTACAAGGACGAACACCGCGAGGATTCGTGGTGAGCTCGTTTTCCACTGGCAGCTTATCATTCGTGGAAAGTATATCGAATTGACGACGCGTGAAACGTCGATCGAGCAAGTTTCTCGCAAGGCAATAATCACGCAATGAGAACTATGTGTATTATGCGTACCATGTCCAGTATAGAAGGCGGCATACATGACGATTCGCGGACGAGTTACAGTGTATAGAAGTAGAAAGATTCGCGTATTTATACCATAGGACAGATCGTCGCATTTAAAATACTTGACTTATTTGATCCTCTTCGGTTTGGCCAAAATTTTCAGCCGCTTCGAGCATTTGGCCTTCAGCGCCTGTGGCGAGACGGTGAAGGCGTCCTCCCGAAGGTCCGTCTCCATTCCTGCGGGCCTCTCGGCCGGCTTCGCCAGCTCCATCAACCTCGGGGTGGCTGTGAAATTTGAACACCATGCATCCTGTCGCGTTAATGCTCGCGCTTAAGGCGAACAAACGGCTTGAAGCTTGAATTAATTCACTACGGAAGGCGGGCGCCGGGACGCGGAAAAACGGCCGTTTAGCCGGACGCAGCGGGGTAATTGGCGAGAGTAAAGAATTAGGTCCGCGAACTAATCTAGCAGAAGCGCGCTCGGAAATTTCGAAGGAAATTTACATTTGTCAGAGGATCCAAGTTGGAGGAACCCTCTTTGTTCGGGCGCGGATGTGTTCGCCGGTGAAGCAACGCTTCCCCCGGTTCGGCCGTTTAATCGTGGGAAACATCGTTTTAATTACTCTTCGCCGTTTCACGGTTCGCGGAGCCGTTCCGACTCGAAATAGAAGAGAAATTAAAGCGTTTCCTCGGACCACGGTTGAATCTCTCGAAAATTTCCCGACTTCCGGCGAGCGATTCCGCCCGCTACGCCAATCTATCCCGAACAACTGTATTTTCAATTTCTCTCAGTTAGCTTGCTTAAGTAAGCCGCGGCGATCCCTACCATCGGAAGCGGCACGCGAGGCCGCTAAGTGGCAGGCTTTCACGGTCGGAAAGATCCGATGGATATATGTACATAGAGGAGGGCAAACTGTGTGGATCCGCGTACCTACAGCCCTCAACGCGGACGGCGCAACCGCTCCCAAAATCCGCGGCGGCAATGCCTCCTTTGCCCTCGGGAACGAGATCTCCTGTATACGCTTCGTGATCTGATAAGTGAGGGCGGCTGCTGGTACACGATAAGGGTCCCTGGTTTCCGGTATTTCTCTTATAAATGGCGCCGCCAAGTCTTCGATCCTTCGCATGTTGACCGGCCTCCATTTCTTCTTTCTGCCCTGCAATTCGCCGACTTCGCGTATCGATCTTCTCGTTGTCGAAACGAAACATTTTTTTTTGTCCCGACTTTTTCTACCCGGCTCCTCTATGACGAGCGAACAACGGATGCTCGGTTTTTCCCCCCCTCGTCTCTCTTTCGTGTCCCCGTTACCGTTTCACCGGTGTTCCCGATGAAACTTCGCCGTCTATCGAGTGTATCGATCGACAATCACCTCGTTTTACAAAGTGAATAACTTAGAAACTACCGCCCATCTCTTGGTGGATCCCTTTTTCTCTTCTAAATCGAGTTTTTCGAGTCTTACCGGAAATCTAGGTCGTGGCGGGACGTTCGGTGTAGACAGCCTTTCCAGTGTCTTCATATGGTCGTCCCATTCGTCCGGTTTGATAGCCCGTCGTAATTTCTTCAATATCTTTTGCCTGCAACACACGAATCGATCGGGGAAAATTAACCGGGATAGACGTTCAAATTGAAAAGGGGGAAATCAAGTTTGCGCTATTATCATGACCCGCAATGAGAACAATTCCTCTTTGTTTAATCATCTCGCTGAACGGATAGTTTCCATTCGATACATATTAACAATAACCGCTAGAACGACGGACTAGTATGTGGGGAAACCGCGATGCGGACAAGGACCAGAAACCGATGCGCGCTTCTACTTGTCTGACGAATTTTCGGACACCCTTGGGCGCTATTAGTAATTGTATTTAGGGTGGCCGTGTCTGATAACCGTTCACGGGTTCCACACCAAGTTTAACAGTAACGCGCTGGCTAGCCACGAAAACTGGCGTAGAAAGCGGAAAGCCGATAGCTAAACTATGCGAAATGCAGAATACAGGAAAGATGTGTATGCATCCGCAAAGTTCAATTTGCTTCTTTAATTCCGGAATGATTAAAGAATAGAGCAAGTGGATAATAGCATTTGTGAGCTTGCCTCGCGAGACTTGAAATACAAGCAAGTATACTGCGAGCAGGCGAAAGAGAGAGTCTCACTTTCGCCGATCACGGGAAGAGGAAACGCACCCGTTCGATATCCAAATCCGACTTTGCGAAATCGCATTTACGAGCCTGAGACATTCGGAGGACAATCCGATTATGCCCTTCCCGAGTCACCCGTTCTCCCGACTTCCCCGGGATCAACTTTCTTTTTCCTCGTCAACGTCGATCTCGAGAGATCGATCGCGTCGTGCCAATGAGCAGTGTGCGAGCATTAATCCCTATCTACCGACTCACTTCTTCTTCATTTCACGCTGCGCCCTTGCGTTGCAGAAGAACCGATATCTTCGGTAGCGCGAGTTCTGTACCTTCCACAGGGTATCCGCGACGTTACCGCTAGGATGAGATCTCATGGTTGCCAGCAGCAATCTGATCGAGGAACGGAGCAATTCGTTAAATTCCCAGATCCGGCTTTGTTTCGTGGATAGATCACCTCTTTTGCGGGAGCGCCAAGTCGGTAATGCGTTTGGTAGCTTTGGCAGCGAGCGTTTTCGGATGGATTCGAGCGTAATACGGCGGTGCTTTTCTACGAACAGATGACATTTTATCCGTAAACTGTTCACGATCGTTTCGCGTGCCTACGAGAAACGAGTATCGCTGCGACTGGCCAAGTATTATGAGGAACCGAAACTATCGCGATATTTTAATATATATTGAGCAAGACGTCCGGTCGACACTTTGTGCGATTATTCATTAATATCTTAAGGATATCTGGAAACTTGAACAGCTCGCGAAGGCGCGGCTACTCACGCTGGATCGTATTTCTTGCTAACGTGCCTCGGTCTCGCCATGACTTTGATCCTCTTCGACGCGTGGGCCTTCAAGGTTGCCCGTCGGATGTGATATGGATTCGCCTGAAGTATAAGTCAAATAAGGTAAAGTTTATTTAGTGAAGTCAATGGCTCGGTAATGAGTGAAGTTGAAATGAAGTTTATGTATAGAAAATGTTGGGCCAGACAACGATTACCAAAGTGTGAATGTTTCTTCTCTGAATCCTTCTCCAGGCAGGCCGTGCCAGTAAAGAGATGTACTGTTTACGGGACAAATGATCCATGGCGTATTTAATCCTGTCCCTCATCCTGTTTGCGATTTTCTTACTTTCTTTCACTGATTTGTTATCCATCACGTACGCTCAGTGGGCGCCGATTCCGATCGCTTTCCCAACCACCGCTGCCGAGTTCTCGCGTCGTGAGTGTTATTCGTCAGACGTCCGACTTGCGGCGGCGTGTTGCGGGTTGTTTAATTAAATTCTCATTTAATTAATCCAACGAGCCCGACGATTTATACACACATATACATATACGTATACACATTCGAAAGCGAAGCAGAAAGAGAGGGAGGTGAGGAAGGATGAGGCACGCGGAATTGGGCCAACGGCGTAATTTACCAGCGCGAAACTTTCTTCGTGTCTAACCCTTAATTTGGACTCGACGATTCTGACCGACTGAGAATCGCGTTCGAAATTCACGGGCGTCGCGAGGCCCGGAAACAAAGGAACGACGACAGTCGATCCGATTGCGTTTCTATGAACTCTTAGCGGAGATCCATTCGCCGCAGGGACAAATTGTAAACGGTATATCGATTTCCCGTTTCGAAGAATCGCCGTGAAAAATTGTCATGTTTGGTAATAATCGACGACGATGCCTATTACAGGCTGTTGAATGCTCAACGCGCTTCCCCTCCATGCACGAGAACGTATCGCGTGCAATACGGACGAATGTAAAAGGAGAAACTGTTGGAGGGGGGGAAAAAAAAATCAAGAGGACGCATGTTGTAGAGAGGAACTTTTTGATCGTTTGGACCGTGGTGCAGGGCAATTGTGAGAAATCGAGTTTTCCGAGGGACCGATTACACACGGCGATGCCAGGCGATCGGGAATCGGCACAGTCCGGCGTACGAGAAATATGAAGGGACATAGCGGGTGGATGTAATTTTGTGCTTGATGCGGTCCTCCGGCATTACGGACAAAAGCCCTCCAGATGAAGATCTCTTAAGGGACATCCGGCTGCTTTTATTCGTTTCCATCCGTCTACGAACACGGGCCACTCACGAATCCTCCTTTCTTCTCTTCCTTTTTCCGTTCTCGCCCGACGTTTTCTCCCTTCCCCCGATGCTCTCCCCCGTTTCCGCTTGCACCTGTACGCTTCTCCAGCACGCTCCCTTACTCTGTCAGCCCCGCATGGGAAATCTCAAATACGAGTCTGTTTACCCGGCACTTGAAATCCCGCTGGATATCGATGATAAGATTTTACTTCAACTTCCACCCTTCCTCGGGCCTCATCAACCGGTTATACTTCGTCCCTCCGACCGCTGTTGAATATCCTTGAGGATTTAGCTGGTGCACGCGATACTCCAGAGTATGCACTTCAGATTCGACAGTTTAATTCACCAGTTATACCATCGAATTCTGTCACTGAGAAAGCGTCGGGGTTTCAGCGGCAAGAAAAGTGTCTACTATTGTTACTCGACGAGAAGCCAGCAACTCAGGGTGTTAATAAAAATTTCTCTTTCTTCCTGTGTCAGCTTTGCGATATCCTTTCATCTTCCTTTCGTTTAATACTCTTCCTTCAGGTTCTGGGAACCTCTTCGTCCTTTATTCTTTATCTCTTAAGCCTTCGAAGCTTCGCCTTCCAATAGACAGCCAGCGCGAGAAGGATCTGTTATCTCCTGTTAGATTTTTAAACGGGTTCATGTTTCCCTTAGGTTCACCGAGAGCGTGAGACAAAGGGAAGGAAAAAGGGACTGCGTATGAAGTGGCCGAAGTGGAAGCCGTTTCAGTGGATCGTAGTTGACTCAATTTCGTTCGCGTGTTCACGTGTCGCGGTCAATTTTATTCTTCCTAACGCGGAAAGATCGAAGACCGCCACGGAAACGCTTTGGATCGGTGCACAAAAACGGTTTACATACACAGGAGCAGGCGCGGTCGGATAAGCCGGCGTTTCTAATTAAATTTTAATTACGGGTCACAAGATAGGACGGTATTGGCTACGGCCAAAGGAAGTCTCGTTATTAGTGGCCACTCCTCCGGAAATCATTGTTTGCACCTGGATATCGTTAGAACTCGCCGAATGTACATCGGCTATTTTACAAAGAAGTTCTCTGCGATCATTTTCGAAGAGATCCCGTATTAATTAATTTAACTTGCTGCGATTTTTAAGCAAATGCACACTGGACACGTAATGAACAAAGGAAAACGGTGTCTCAGTTTGTTTACGGATAGTCTCGAAACTGTCGCAAAGAATGAATCATTCTTGAATGTACGATTCTTTGAGCAACATTTACTAATGCAATTGGAGTTTGCAGGAATGACGAACCCGCAAGGTTTTCTCATTGGCTACGTGTTAGATATGGAAGTTTCGTTATTATAAACTGGCCGGCAATATTCTAAGATCGTCGAGCTAATCCGATGCCAATACGAGAATAGTTTCTGTCTGAAGAGAAGATTCCTGTATCTGTATCGTAGAGACGTAACCTGCAGATGCACAAGCGCTTCGCTGTGAAGTGTTATCACGCGAAACCACTGTGCGCTTATCTGCCTCCTTTAAGATTGGTAAATTGGTACCATTCCGATTGTCCGTGAATTTCAGCCTGTCTAGAGAGAGGGCTGAATTGAATAAGAGTGCCATTCAGTAGTGTAAGTTGCGCTTGGTGAGACCACTGTGCTCTTGTCGCTGCTACTCCCGTTTCGAAGCACGTCGACTAATCTTTCCCCTCTCAAGTTTTATGCTTCTTATTCGTGGAACGTTAAATAATAGATCTGAAATATTTAACAAAATTCTTCTTTTTTTAAATCGAAAATCGACAGTGTGAAGAGTTTAATTTTTCTCAGACGCACAAGTCTAGCAAATCTTTATTTCTATTTAACAGGTGTAAGTTCGATAATTTTCGATAATGATAAGGAGAATTATTTAATCGACTATAATAGCCGGTTGAGAGTAATTGATTTCGTCGGGGAAATATCGAAGTAGCTATCTCTGACGAGGCTTTTGCATTACAAATTCTATCCTCGCTCAAAGACAATCGAGCACGCAGAGCCCGTCGTTTCTCGAGCCCCCCTCCTCCCCCCCAGCCGATTCGTGTTTCGTACAATTTGCAAATGACGCCGATCGTTAGGCAATCGGTAATTACGCGTTTACGCAATCGAACGCAGCAATAACTCTTCAGGTGCACGTGCACGGTCTTTCGTTTAATTTTTGCAGCCGGCGTCGGCGGAACGAACTTCGCTCGACTTGTCTTCGTAATTGCTTATGATCCGTAGTAACAGCCGTGCTCCTCGCTCACCTGCCATCCTATCCATCTATCTTTTTTGCCCGTTCGTTCCGCTTCGATTTTTCCTTCCCGGTGCTCTGACACCGGCCCTGCCCGCCCTCGCTCATCGCCGCCGCTCCTAGCGACGGCTATTACGTCAGCTCTGTTGCGAGCTTTCGAGCAATTTGGCTCTCGAGAGCTGCCGATCCTGTCGAATATTTTCTACAGCGTGAGAAAAATCTGGCATCGCCGGCGTCCAGCGAGCCTGTCAGGACCTTCCGACCACTGTTGCTCGTCGCTCGAAGCTGACGACATTCGAACGCTATCCAAGTTCCAAGTAATGAACGAGCGTCGATGATTTTACAGCCACAAGAATTTTTAAAGCCTTGATCGTTGGAGACCGACGAAGTTTTTGAATGGCTCTGAATTTCATAGAAACGTACAGTGGTGCATGTTCTTTCGAGAAAGGAGAACATTGGAATAACTGCGCTGTTTTTACTAATAGTTTAATCATTCGTATAATGTCTCCGGGTGAGATGGAAGATTGTGATCCTTCAACGATGCGATTTATTAATGCATTTAGATATTTGATGAGAGCCTTTTCTTTTAATATTCGCTGCAACTCGGTGCGCCTTCGGTCCATCGCTATAAAGGACATCAACTCTGAGAAATACATCTTCCGTTAAAAGGATTCAGACAAATAGTATTTCTTTTTCCATCTGAATTTACCACGGATTCCTACTCGGATGCTTTTATCCGGGTTTACGCATACATACACGCCTTTCTTATCCCCGTGTTATTACTTCTCCGTTCGTTTGTCTCCTCCGCGATTAATGGACTAAACGTCTCGATTGTCGGCCGAGCATTCGCGAGCTCTGTCAATCGATGCGGAAAGAACTTTGGATCGGAATACGTGACACGCATTAATGAATACCTAACGTCTTCCGGCTAACAGTACGTTTATCCTCATTCACGCGAGCTTTGAATCTCGAGATTTTTCTCGCTTCTCTTAACTCCGTGCAAGAAATCCTAAGTTTACGGTTCAATTAAATGTTTAACTAATTTAAACCGCGATGTGGTTAAAACTTTTCTTTTTTAATAAACTGCCCCGAACGGAACGGCTGCCTTTATCTACAACGTATGAACGCAGCGCGAATCACGGTATTAGCAGCGAATTTGTTTCGGACTTTTTCATTCTCCCGTTAAATGCGAAAAAGTGTTGCGGTCCGTGGCGAGAGGAATTTATAAAGAGTTCGAATGGGAGCATCGATTGATCGAACGAACCATTCGTCGCGGCGTACACACAAGCGTCTCTCAGGAAGCGGCCACGCGACGACTCTATTCAGCAAAGAGGAAACGAGGGAGCAACGGTGAAAGTAATTTTCCTGGCAAGACGTTGGCTCGTCAAAAAAAAAAAAAAAGAAAGAGTCGAAGGTATTCACTGCGAAAACGTGGTCTTTGATTCGCGTCGATTTTAATAACGTTTATCGCAGGCAAATCGAAGCTTTCACCGTCAGACTGTCGAGTAACGTCGATAAGCATCAACAAGCCGCGACAAACATGACTAATTACTTTGCACAACTAATTACGTTGCAATGTTCTGCTTCTGTCATTGGCAGTGGTAACAGCCAGACCAATCAGCGACCACTCAGCTCTATCGTTGTCCTTTTGCGCGTTCAATAGGATTTTTTTTTTTAATTGAATTGGTAGGTTGATGGGCGATGTCAGCCGCGTAGGAATATGCAATAAACTTTGATGTTGTTCAAATTGTGAAAATGTGAAGGGCTCTCGCATTCGCGTAGTACATACAACGACGGATGACTGTAAACGTTTCAAATGTTGTTCCGTGAAAATCTATGGAAAGTTCGTTAAACGAGAGAGTGAGAGAGGGGGAGGGAGGGAGAAGATTAAACTTCCTGATTAAAGTGGGGCGAATTGTTCAGTAATCCTTCATGTAATTTCTACTATGCAGCTTAACTGCGATACAGCAATTGCATTACGTCTTCATTACTCCCCGCCCCCTTCGCCGTAAAAGCGACTCCTTGAAACATTTATAGGTGACAGTAAATTTAGCCTGCAAGTTTTAGTAGTCGCAGCGCGTGCACGATGACAGGAGTAACGCACGATAATTCTAGCGTGTATCTCCGGGAGGGAGGGAGAAAATAATCGGTTACTCTGAATTCGTACGAGCGTACAATACATACGTGAGGATGGTTCCTTCAGAAAGTAAGGTTCCTGCCTAGGATCTGGAAAAGTGGAAAAACTTTGTGGACGACCCCATTCATCGTCGGAACGAACGGAAAGAGATAGGGAGAACTGGCGAACGCTTGCTCGAAGAAATGTTACCTCGCGTCTGCTAGCTCGTTGCCATCCAGCTTCAAATTTGACCGTGTCTTTTCTTCTACTTCTGTACGCGATAATTTAAGGGGCCTGACTGCTGTGCCGGACCAAAAATAACGCGATTCAGAATCGTTTTTGTTTCCAGACAAACTCGCGAAGATATCGTGTCGAAACTTTGTTGGAATTATTCATTAATACGTCAAGAAGTTTGACAATTCTTTCACCAAGTTTCTCGGGGATACCTTATTTAGTTTTTGTCCTTTTTAATTTCCTGATGCCTCGTTTTCGGTGCACGACAGTAGTCAGGCCCCTTGATCGATTTCTTCGAGAGACGTAAAACAGAACGGATGGATGGAAAAAGAAAAATAATTAGCTCGTGATGCAATTGCTTGATCGCTACCAAGCATTCCGAGTTATTTCTAGAACATCCGTTCAAAGGGAGGCGAACGGGATTTGTTTCCCGTGCGAATAATGAAAATACGATTCCGCTGAGCGCGTAAATTTCCAGCGATCGGAACCTCCATGGATACGTACAACTCTGACGCAGATATCGAGCCACCTCTCCTGCGACTAATTGCTTGCAATTCGAAAGCAAGTTCCGTTAATTGGCGTCGAAGAGATGGCTTTATGAGATTCCATTGATGTTCCCCCCCCCAACCGAGCCGCTTCGTAGTAGCAATTCCCGAGAAGTGACACGTACAAGTTTAACGATTATTGCTTCCGGAATGCGTCTTGGTTCCGCTCCGTTCTGCTCGCCTTAGAGATCAAATTGTCCCGGTGTACGAGCGCATAGATACACCCGAATTGTCCCAGCGTGATTTCAAGCCTGTCTGCGTATATCGTTCGATTTTTCTCGCGGAGAATGTTGTCACGCTGATCCGTAAAAATGGGCAAAATGCAATTCTTTTTCGTGCTCCGATTAATTGCGATGCAAGAAAAGTATCAAGTTAGTAAAAAAATCGAGAAGGCGTCTCGCGTAGACGTCTACGAATTCGTAAGAATAAAAAAAAAAATGTGAAGCCCCGTTAGGGGTTGCCTTCTGGCTGTCGTAGCCGGTTATCTCGATAACTTTATCTGACAAAACTGTCGTCGGAAACGGAGGGGCGAGCTCTCTCTTACAGCCACGAAAATTACATCGCGGAAGTGAAGTGCCGGCCGAGAGGGGGTGCGAGCTTTCGTAAAGTTGCCGGGCGCCGGAAACGCCGGTAACGAGCTGAGATAGCTGCGCCCGCGAGCAAGTTTTCGCGAAATTTTCTAGCCGACCCCCGGTGTTGTTTCCGCGCTGTTGTGAAACCCACAAGGATAGCAGCAACATGACTTTCTACGTAAGAACAATTCTCTTCTGAATTCGTTAATTCGCTGTCAAACTTGCCGCCAGAACGTCGGATCGCGTTCGTTCAGAATGAGGATTGTACATTCATGCGCACCTGGTCTGTTTTCGCATACCCCGGTCCTTATAAATGCGCGTCTCTCTTCTTCCGTTTCGACAAAAATTGTTGAGAACTTAAACAACTTTGGCGAGGGTCGCCCAGCGAACGACTGAATTTCATTTCGAAACTTCGACCGTGTGGTTTTTGTGAATTATATAGCAGATGCTGCTGTGCTGTAGCGCGTTGGGATTTCCAGTCCATTACACTGGAATAAATAAATCAAACGCCGAGCCCAGTAGCTGTTCGATAATTAATTAACGGAAGACGCGGTCAAAGTGTTTAATGCCGTAGCATTAATCCGGCGAACATTTTGCAGCGTCAACAGCGTTCCTAGACGGCTCGACTTCGTTCTCTTCTCTTTCGCTGGACTCGGCGATGCTTGGAGATCGGCTTCGTGGATTAATAGACACCGTTTGACGAGGTACAACGGCTTTACGCCGTTGCACGCGATTATTTCGCCGATTAAAATCCATTGGCGAAACGCGACGACAGCCTTCGCAATTTGTATAATTAGCAGCTTTGTCCTACGGCGCGCTTTGTACACGCAGGTGTCACGCCGGTTCTTTTCATTGCGAAATACTTTAGATCGTCGATGGTAAATTAATCCCGGATGCCGGGATATTCGCGCGTCCGAACGGGAATTATTCTTCCTCTACGCGCCAAACATTTGTTTTCCCTTCGGCTTCCGGGATGGAAATCTCTGCTCGGGTTTTTCGCTTCCCATCGGCTTCCACGGTTGCTAGAGGAATCATCTTTAATTTCTAAAAAAGAAAGGCCATTTCGTGCTGGCTACTCGATATTTGTGGCATATTTCAGCTCCAAACTGGAAACTACAGAAACACCGGTATATCGTTCGAGAAATTATTTTGCATTCAGTGTCGTACGGAGAAATAGTACTAACAAGCCCTTGTTTTATTTATAAAATGTAATGCAATGTGCGCTGTACTGTTCCCTTCCTTGGTATATTAATTATTAAGCTGCTGTAGTTTTATAATTCAAAACGTACACCGTACTCGTTCCTAATAATAACAAGCAACATTAGGAATTTAATATGCTGAAGTGATGATTTACTCGCGTGCTTAACAGGATTATCGATCCTTTCTTCGAAGATACTTCGATTGATCTGGCATCCCTAAATAACGGTAAGAATGAATTAATCAAAATTACAGCTCAATTAAATTCATTCAAGATCAATTTCCTCCTATCCATTCCGCCTTATACATTCTTCCGCCATCATTGGACGTGTGCCAGCAGGGGGTGGCGAACCAGGGGTCGGTTTCACGGTGCTACCCTCCATCATATGCGGCAATGAAGTCGAACATGTTCGTACGACTCTATTAGCGGGTACATTCTTAACGATACATCGAGGGAAACGTGTCAGGGCGATTGTAATTTACGCGCTAGCCCCGCGAACAGAGAAGCAATTCCAAGCGATTCGACTTTCGATGGTATGCGCTTTATTGCACTTTGCGGGTACCATTATTTCAGGCTTGCCCGCTGTTACTACGATATCACGATGCGATGAACGCTGACTACCGCGGAAAAAGTCGACGAGGCGTGAAATATTTTATACGTACGTGCGATCGTTCGCACAAATACGCACATTTTGGAAGAGGTGTTATTAATCGTGGATTGCCGTCGGTCTGCTCTCAAAGCGTGCATGCGAAAGTTGCTTGAAAACTGTTCACGGATATAAAAAATATGTTTCTCGAAGCGCCGTGGTAATTGTCAAGCTTCCGTCGGAGGATCCCCATGAAATATTGAACATTTTATAATGAGAAAGATAATAGAAACGAGTATACATAGTGTACGCACGGTTCATGAATTCCGCGCACACACGCGCGTCGCGTGCTTCTCGTGAAATCCACTACCGCCCCCGACCCCGGTTTGATTTTGGCGGAAACGTAATTTTGTCACGCACGTGACGCGGCACTTCATTATAACGCATCGTGAAAAACATCCTGCATACCTTCCGTCCGGTCATGCAGAAAAAATACTGCTGTGAAACCAGACCAAAGACACCAATGTGCATTGGAAGCAATATTTGGTTCGCGTATTTATTACTTGTCCGCTTGAAATAAAACTTCATCGGGACATGAAACCCTTGACATAGAAGAACTCGTGGGATATGTAATCTGTTTATTGTGTCACTGCGAAAATTGATATGTCTGAGGCGACAAGCGTTCTTTCTTTTTATCTTTGGCCGCGTCGAGTTTCATTTGATTTGTATGCTAAAGTGTTAGTCATTTTTATTTTAATTTAGTCAGTTAAAGAGTGCTATCTTTTCAGAATAAAGTTAACGTTTCGAGGGAGGCAACCCGATACATTGGCACCAATTTTTGCTTTTCAATTAGCAAAGTCTTATAAATCGGTTGCTTCGGTGAACTGTTTTGAAGCGATTCGGATGAGACTAGTGCAACTTCAAGCTCGATCATTTACAAAGATCAGTTAGGATGTATCGGTTTCGGTTCTGGAATTGTGGTTTCAACAGGACTTATTGATTTCCGATAAAGTTACAGAATCGCACTGTTGTTGCTGACAGAGGAAAATTTAGTTTACCCTTCAGCAGATACTATGATACTTTCTCATCTGATTGAGTAGATACTGAAAGAACTTCGCGCAACTGTTGAACAGTTACCGACAGCGAGCAACCCTTATAACTACCCCCAAAGCAGGAACCGCCGGGTCCACCCTTCTAGTTATTTCCTAGGATGGAACAATGGGTAGTCTATTCACCCCCTAACAGATAGCGGCACCAGCTTCAAATCCCAGAGAACTACCCCTGTCCGAATATTGGAAACGTCGACAGAATTAGGATCGCAGTTGGCCGATACTAATCGAACAGTGCACTTCCATGCGTTCCACTGCAAATCCAAGCGTAACGATACTCACGGCTCGCTGAACGAATAATTACAGAGTCAGTCGTAACCAGTGGATGCAGCGCGCGATTGCCAAGCGAACGGGAGCAAAGAATCTGTAATTAGTACGCGCGCAATTTATTGGCGAACGTGACTACGAAGTTAGCGAAGTCGAAAATGATTTACATTAACTAGAGTTAACGAGGAACCGGCCGCTGTAATTAACCTGTTAACAAGGCTGCGCTCCTGTTTGCATGATAATTTTCAAAATCGATACGCAACATACCTGCAGGCTGCTGACACATTCACCGCTCTCGCACGGGCGCTCTCACGCCGGTGTAAACCATAATCCGGCAGTGTGGCCACGCCACCGACCACGTGGAACGAGTTCCAGCCATCGGATCTACCGAAATATCAATAATTGGACTGTACCTACTGCTCGCCGCATCAATTATCGATCGCACAGCTAGTGCAGGAATTAAAGTCTTCGGAGCTTACTCGCTGACGTTCATTTATCGTTTCAAGTGGTTCCGGTGCTCCGGGATAAGGAGTTGATCAGTCGAAAGGGGTGTGATTCGAATTTGGGCAGGGGTTAATATAAGATTTACGAACGAAATGCAAAATTAATTCTTGGACACTACTGCTCCGACAATCCTGAATAATTACTCAGTCCTTTGTCTAGTTTATTAACCGTTGCGTTCGAGTTAAGCGATGCAGCGAAGATAATTTATTTATGGGTTTATCTCGGCATTGGGCAACGTACAGGCGTTTATTCGGAGAACGCGCTTTCTGCTTTTTCAGAACGTTCCCATTAAATTAATTTTCGCTCCCATCGATTTATTCTCCGGCATGTTTACCGCCCGTCTGAAGAGTGTACTATGTATTAATTGAAATTTAATTTTAATAATTTTATTAATTCGATTTTAATAAAAGTCTGAAATTACGCAGCGGTTTATCAAACCTTCAGTGCTCGAAACGAAATGAAATTTATTTAATCCTTTCACTGGACTCTCGTTTCCCTTCTTGCTTGTACAAGCCAATATCGAAAAAGGTATATTTGCCGCACAATTTCCCTTAATTGTGAGTTTGCAAAGATAGGTACGCCTTTTATCCCGCTGTATATGCATAATGCAGGCTTAGTTCATCGACAGAAAGAAGGGAGTGAGAGAGAAAAATTTAATTAAACGATAGGAATTGGAATTGTAAAGAAGAACGACTGTAAATGGCGAATCCGATGATCTTCTTTACGGCTTCGAGGCTGCACACGAGAGTATAATAATGTACTTCCCTTTACCTTCTGCGCGATTAATTCGTAAGAGATCGCCCGTTTAAAAATACTTGGTATAAAAATGTAAACTGCAAGATGTTTTACATCCCAACTACACTGCCTCATTCGAACATTAAATTTTTTTTATCGCACGCATCGAAATTGTTATAAACAGTATTCTGGATAGATCAGCTGACAAAATTACGATGCAACAGCTTCATAAAAAAGTAACGTCTCGATTTTTCGTTACTGACAATAAAATTTACCACCGCAAGGACGTACAATCCGTTACGTACGTTTTTCTTATACTTATTCCATACAAGCCAATAGAATTTAATTAAGGCTTACACGGTTCGTTGAACGTAATAAAAAAGTAAAATCACGCACCATATACTGGAAGGGATAGTGAAGAAGCTCCGTTGCTGGTAAATGGTATAATGGTTAAAGGGGAGGCTTCGACGAAAGATCAGAGAAATGGACAAGCTCCCCGTACTCCGTGATCACGAGGGAGGAATCGTTTGGAGCCCGTTCAAATGGTCGCAGAGTCGTATTCACCCCCCGTGGCATGTTTAATTCCTCCCCTGTCACCGGTGAAACTTGCCACTGGCAGTTGTTGCCTATAAAAAAAAAAGAGGGAAGGCTAAGCGGCGAAGATTGACGGTCGTTTTCATTCATCGGCCCGATCCTCGGACCCGAATAAATTATCGTTGTCTGCTAGACACCGGCCGAGGGGGTGGATTCTCGCGCGCAGCGCCCAGGGTTTATACGGTAAGGTGCGCCAAGCTATTTGGGCCAGCTGTAATTCATATTTACGACCAATGGGAGTTACGCCAACTATAAGAGTCTGCATAATGAAACCAGGGATGGCAGTAACACCGTCCATGTCCCCTCGGCCCCTCCTTTAGCCAGCCCCATATCATTTATGTGGAACGCGGCTAACGTTTTTGTTCCTATCTCCGCTTTTTCGCGATTGCGATCTACCTTTAATATCTACGGCCATATTCGTCGGACGCCGCGCGATATATTTCACGGCTGAAAATGCCCACGGGGCCGATGCGTTACCCTATCACGCGTGCGATTTCCTTCCGCCTTATTTACGAGGGAGATTTCCGCTTGTGAACGGCAGCGATTTGCCTCCGATACACGTCTCCGCTTGTCATACCGCCCATCTCTTTATCGATACGCCGGACCCGGCCCCTGTGATTGTTTCGTTTCCGGAGTTCCGGCTCGATCCTTACCGGACGGTGCGTCTTCGTGCCGCGAATCTCAATGCCACGGACAGATACACGTCGATGCAGAATCACTGCTCCTCTCTTGAACACTCTTAAAGGAACGCCGACGAATATTATTATTTCGACGCTCGAGAATATTCGACGATTGCTCGGACAGACAGAATTTATAGTTTCTACATCTCGGTTAGCGAGAATTCGTAACGCTTCGTGCTGCTCTCTGCTTTTGATCGAGCCTGGGGGAGTAGTAAAGTTTCTGAAAAAAAAAAATCTTCCTTTTTTCGTTCGAACAAAGTGGAAGTAAACCAGCGTTCAGTTCCATTATATAAAACACTGTTACGCCGCGCTTCTCCCCGCAACCCCGGCTCTATCTCTGGTTCATTGAACCTTCCCGTTTCATCCGTAGATCTCGTTTAATCCTCTCTGCGAGCGGTATCAGAGGCGTTGGAATAATTTCGTTCAGAAACTCCGGGCATTTTGCTATCATAAATACAGTCGAGCGCCCTCCGCGCGTTGTATATTATCGCAAAAAAAAAAGAAGAGAAAATAGGGAAATGTTTGTTGTGTGCAATCGGCGTCGGAAAAGCGCGCGACATTAATAATTACCGCGCAGTGGTAGCAGTAGCTTCAGCGTGGAAAAACCGCTGGTGTTTGACCAAGGAAAATATCCATCGCCAACTTTTAATTGGTCTAATCGTTGTTGTTCTTGGATATCGAAGAAGCGCGGATCAGCTCTGTTTGTTTTATTCGTCGTTCCAGCTCTATAAGAAGCTCCGGTCACGATTCCTCCTCGCTTTACGCCATCCGGGAAGTTGAGAGAACTATTGTAGGGCTCTGACCGTTCGTCCGGAGCCGGGGATGAAAACATAAAACTTCAGAGAACATAACTCACCCATTTCCGGGCTATCCCATCGAGAAATTATTTCGTAGAATGCGCCGCTGGACGGAGAAGTATGTCTCTGCACTCGCAGGAACGTGCGAAAGAAAGATTGTTGCGTCGTGCGAGTTCGCCCGTGGGGATGCGCTGAGGAATCCTGCATGAAGCTAAGCCTCTGTCCGATACACCATTAACCCTCGGAGCACGGTAACGCGGAATACGGTGGACCTTTCGTGACCCACGGCGCTATTCCACTATCGGATAGTTTCAGCTGCCTCGGCATCCACCACTTCCCGCTGCTCATTATCAACCCAAGAGCATGCCAAACTCTTCAGCCGATTTAATGTCACCGTTTGTGTTTCGATCGAATAAAAAGGTTTACAAAAAATGATCGTACAATTAATTTGTAACGATCAAAGAATAGAATCAATTGTAATAATCAAACAAATCGAAATCAATCTCGTATCGTTCCCAGAACTCTTTCAGAATCTTGTTTATGGAGTGTCAGTAGAGATCGAGGGACCTGCGGCCACGAGACAAGCGAAGGGCAGTTATTACGTAATATTAATTAACGATCCAGTAGACGAGCTGGTTACGTTCTAACGCGGGAACGGCCACCAATTATTTAGCCGGCCCACGTCGTCCCAGGTGGTTAAGCGAGGATCGAGCAGGATCGTCCCTTAAAATCGTGCGAAGGAATTGTTCTCTGGTACGAGTTACCTCAATTTCGAGGCACACATACGTATACATCGAAGCGCCGCGGATCGTATACGAAAGCAAGCCAGCTCTGTAATTAGCAAGAATCTTTACTGTAACCATCCGTTTCTCTTTTATTGAAACGAAGGAGCGAAGCGACAGTAGTAACCGACGCTTAAACGAAGTTTATCGTTGAAATTAGGTCCGAGTTGGTGGAATTAATACAAAAACTTGGAGCAAGGTGCAGTTTGGTGTAACGGAAGGTAGTAATTATGTCGCGTATCCTCGTCGCCGGGAAACGCCACAGTTAATTTTCTCGTGGAAAAAATTAGAGTCCCGGTCTCAAAGGGTTGGGGGACGGTCGGGCGGTGAAAGTTCGCGTCGAGTTCAAGCGAAATAAGTGCGACTGAAGAACGGCGTCAAAAGTTAGTGCGACGAGCAAGTCGGCATATTACAGGGTAAAGAAAGACCGAGAGAGAGAGAGAGAGAGAGAGAGAGAGAGAGAGAGAGAGATGGGGTTGCAGCTACTGACTCGCTATATTCGTGCCAGTTGCTAGGGATGTCGCGGCGCCGAAAGGACTTGGTGGAATTAAAAAATTTTTAATTGCAACCGTGAGCCGCCGACGACGACGCCGGTCGGCCGAGGTGCAAGCGCTTGCTAATTATCGTCCAAGAAATTACGGGGCATTAAAGAGGCGAGTCGTGAATCGTGTCCCTGGTCCCGACAATGCCCCGGCTGCTTTTATTGTCCGTTTCGTTGAATCGCGGACTCCTCGCTGCTAGAAGTAACGCGAGAAACAAACTGTTCCCGTTTCCAGTGGCTGGGGATGCTAAGGCAGCGATTATCGCGATGGAAATTATTTAGAATGGTCGAAGGCATGTTACTGTTCGCCGTTCATTGCGGTAGTCTGGGCTGACCCTTCCGGTTTCGCATGGAATATCCAGCGAGCTTTCAAAGGTGGGTCCGCGGAATTTCTATCTGATGCGCGATAACGTTACCTTTTTGCATACCAGCTACGTTAAATTATTCCGTCGTTCCCGGAATGCCACTCCTCGGCCAACCCATCCGGCGTAATCGTATTAAAACGATTAGCGGCGAAGTATTAGTGTTTGCTCGTTCATTCGTTGATTCTAATATCAATTTAGGAAACGTTTGCGTTGGCGATGATTAATATATTAGTATACATTTCGCATGCGGATTAATATTTGCTCGTGCTACGCACGTCCGTGCGACATTTCGTTGTTGAGCGCCCGAATTATGTACTTTGCCCGGCAAATATTTGAATCGAAGGAATTGATACTTGCTGGGCCGACGTGTTTATCCATTACGATCCTCAATGTTAGTTCCCCCTAAATACGTATTATTTAAGCCCAAAAGTATCCCAGTTCCAGCGGTTGTTTCAACATTGCATGGTTTATTGTCCGCTTCGGAAATTGTTGATTAACACTTCCGCAGCGTTTGGCTAATAGGAATTTGCAACAGCTATTCTCTGCGAGACGCAAGTGGCTCTGTTTCTCGCGACTTCTTCGCCCGTACACGCGGGATCGCTACTTACCCACCTGTTTACTGTATTTGAAGGAATTTTTTAATAGAATATATTTCCGGCACGTTTCCACGGAACGGCAGGGGCTCTTTAATCCTGCCGGGTCCCGTGAAACGCCATTATTCATGCAAGAATTTCCCGCGTAAATAACAGGCCGCGTTAAAGTTCCGCGGTTGTTTATGAAACATCCTACATACATTACGCGCCGGATATTTTGTTCTGTTAAAAAGCGGAAGGAAGCACCATCATCCCTTGTCCAGCGGTGGTGTAATAAAATTGAAACTTGTGCTTTCTCCTTGTTCCGGGATCGTTTAATGTCCCGCCACGACGTACGATTATTGCATCTGACATCGGCCAAACGAATTTAATTATTCTCACCCTTTGCCGGACCGTTCAAGCGACTTCAAAACGGTTTCGCGGAAGCTTTACATCAACGTGTCTGCGCTTGCCTAGCTGGTCGCTCGAAATTAGATGGAGCGCTTTATCGTTTGATACGCACGTAAAATGTACGGATTCGCACGTTCTCTCTTTTTTTTTCTGTTGATCCACAAGGGGCGGACCGTCGAGACACGTATACATGCACGTTTCACCTTTCCTCGAGTTCAAGCTGCCGCGTGAGCGACCGATAGGCGCACACGCTTTCGCGGCACGCAGCAACGCTTGCAACGTGACGATGAAACTCTCTCCGGGAGTAGTTTCAAGCTTGTACAGATTCCGCTAAATTCCTGCGTGAACGTTTACTGAAATATCGTGCTCCTGGCCCGTTTTCCGTCGAGTAACAACCGAATTAACCGATGCCATCGATTTCCTGCAAACCGCGAGAAAAGGAGATCTTGCCTGCATATGACTATGTCGTGATTAACGTGCATAAATTATCCTGCACGCACGCTTTTTCGAAACTGTGCAATATTTGTTTTGATACGCTATTACCTGGCAGCCGGCCAATAGAGTTTGGATGCTCATTTAGCGTGCTGGCCGCGTGTATTTTCTTTACGGCGCGTCGAACGTCAGAGATCAAACAGAAGGCTGGTCCCGGAGCCGAATTACGCGTGTACCTATTTATTTGTCGAGTCGGCCTCGCCCACGCGATTCCTGCACGAGAAAATCCGCGCGTCGCTTGTAATCAGAACGTTTGCCCGAGACGAAAGCGCGGAGTTTACCTACAGGGCGGTGCGCTTTGACGATCAGCGAGCTCGTACGAGGTTCCGATGTACGTACATATGCGTACGTAGATGCTTGTATCGATTTCCGATCAAGTGTATCCTCTCAATGATAGATTGGATCGAAATCCGTACGATTAATCATACATCAGTCACGCGAAATTCGTTTCTGTTAGAATTCGGTGATTCGTTTATTTCCTGCGATTTCCTTAGTTGTTAGAAAATATGTTTTACTTGGTTGAAATTGTCGGATACGTTTTTACTTTGACACTTTGGGACTGTCGATGGTCAAGCGGATATCGGGTTGAATTATTGCATCTTTCGTAGTTAAGCGATCCGAAGGCGTTCGAAGAACCTCCTGATTCCCCTTGACGTGCAAGCCATTGGTGAAAAAAGGCGCGAGGAGTTCGACAGGCAATGGGAAAACGATGGTCGAATTCTTCTCGGCGGATATGTTGTTCAGCGTTTGGAGGTATCGCAACTATAAGGGAAAATCATAAGGTGCAAGGTAGTTATTCTCCAGCGTCGACGGCAAAGTGTGAAAGGTATATCTTTGTTGCTTTTCGAAGAAAATGAGTTCGAGCATACCTGAAGAGCAGCTGGACTCATGGAAATTACATCACTGGCCTCTTTCAAAGCACGGGAAGCCAGCATCTCACCTTCCGCTGCAATCACTTTGGCCCGCGCCTCCCTTGCGGCCTCCGCCTCCGTGGCCATTGCTCGCTGCAACTGCACCGGAAGTCGAACGTCCTTTCTAAATCAGGGTTATCCTTTACGTTTCGTTCTCTACGTGCACTACATGCGTATTATACACCGGGAATCATGTATAAGGTGGTTCACAAACGACGGAGCCTCGCTCGCTGCAAAACTATATTTTATAGAAAGTAAAATTAACGTGTTTCTAATATTCGTTCACTTCGCTTCCATCTGATATTGTTCAAGTTCAGTTTACATTTTTACTAGGTCTCAAATTCTTTAATATCGGCGCAACAGTAGCAAAGCGTTCTACGAATGCAAACTCAAGAATATACGGGCGTCGCGACATTTCTACTCAACGCGTACTCTTCTAAAATACGCTTTGCCGTTCCACGCAGTCGACAGTTGCATGCCGGCAACCGTGCAACGGTACTTTCATCCCCTCGATCATTTGAAACGCGTATCAGTTACCATATAACTGTGTCGCCAAGAATGTTCGCATCTAAGCGAGGTCCATCTGTTCCACGCCGCCGTAGCTGAAACTTTTACGAACGCGATCATTCTCTGCGGAGAAATAGCTTTTTCTCACATAGAAATAAGTAGGGTGCGTACAGGCACTTCTACCACGCCTCGGATTTCGCAAGACTGTAGTACTTTCGCGAAGAGCCACCCCAGCAAGGTACTCGAACTTTTTCATCTTTACAAGCACGCGACACCGTCGCCTTCCTATTGGAACACGCGGCGCTCCGAGCATCGAGACTAAAGGGCTCTTCCTTTTGGGGTATCTCAACGAGGGATATACCTACCCTCGAGTGGCCGCGTTTATGCGCGTCCACGCACCCTCTGTATACGGAGGGTTCATCGGGCGCCCTGTACAAGAGTTTCTCTTTAATACATTCAGATTTCGCTACGCTTTGCCAGATTCGCGTCTCGCGAAAGAATTATAGTTTTTGATGAGGATACTTATGTGACAGGTGTATATTTATATTAGGTGTGTGCAAAGTTTTAATCTTTTTTTCTCAAGTTTCTTTCACTTATACACAACAGACGCATTAAAAAATTAGTGTGTGAAATATCTTCCCTCATTTTCTACAACTTTTATCTATTTGGCAAGTTTCAGATTCCGTCACGAAAAAATGATACCAATTTGGAGGCAATTAAGTCATCAAGCCATTTTCGTATTTCTACAACATTTCGAAAGTGTTGCCCGTATCGAATGCAGTATCGAATATACATATGTATGTACAGCTTTCGTCACTCGTCGTTCTCGTTGTTGTTTTGTGACGTTATTGTTTCTTATCGATCACGAAGTGGCCGTTTTAGATAGGTCAAGACCAACCAAACGATTGCACAAAAGAACGAGAAATTCTGCCAATTAGAAGTAACTCCACAGAACGTGTAAAGAAAAGACTAAAACTTTTGCATACACCTAATATCTGCAATTGCGTTCATGTGAAAATGTCGAATTCTTCGGGAGGTCCCGAGAACCCTGTTTTTACTTTTTAGTAGATGGTTTTTCATTTTAATCCACACGGCTGAAGTCTACAGACTTATCTCGGAATTATATATTTTTTTTAGATCTTGACTTTGTAACAATTGCTGGCACAAGCACGCATCATTGGAATTATCTTAATCGAATACATTTTTGCTTCGCGTAAATATACTCGACCCTAAATAGACTGAACTGCCGCGATACTACTTCCAAGAAATACATCTTCTGCCATACTTAAGGCACTTCCAAGTACGACTTCAAGTATGCATCATCGTTGATTTACTAAACATCGGTGCATCAAACGATACCCCAATCATTTTTCCACGTGCACCTCCGTCGCGTCAAACACGTGTTCGCGATACGGCGCTATCGATCGATTTTATAGCAAAGCGCGAGGATTTTCGAAATTCCCACAATATCGCGTCCATTGTGCGCACACAAGCCGAATGATTCCATTGAGGCTGTCGATACGCGCCTCAGATCGCAGCTATATTTCATCGCGGATTCTTTCCAGCAAGCTCAATGGAACACGTTACACTTTCACCGCGGCGCAACCGCGTCAACGATAAGCTCCTTTCCGCGTGGAACGATATTTATCGCAAAACGTATATGCATCAAGCATTGCGCGGTGATCGATCGCGGTGGTTCATTTTTCTTTACCTTTACATTTAGCTCCGCGTACATTTTCGGTCGATCAAAATCCTTCGCGAACAATTGGGAGTTAATTCTCCGTGAAACGATTTCACCCTTCTGAATATTCTAAGCAAATTAATTCTCCGAATATTCTGAATAAATCAAATTTTACTCGATACTCTTAATAAATCAGTTTTTTTTTCAATATTCCGAATGAATCAGATCTTTGAGTATTCGGAATAAATCAATTTTCTAAATATTTTGATAAGGTCGCTACAAATTCTTCACAATCAAGCACAGTTTTCAAATGGGAAGAGAATCGTCATATGGAGGATCGATTAGCAATCTCATCCGGTGTACTTACATTTCCACACGCTCGACCTTGACACCCCAGGGATCCGTGGCCTCGTCGAGGGATGTTTGCATGTTGAGGGAGATGGTTTCGCGTTCGGAGAGGATTTCGGCCAAGTTCCTCGTCCCGAGCACCGTTCTCAATGTACTGGCAGCCAGCAATCGGGTGGAATGACTGAACAATAAGGCGTGTGTTCGCATTAAGCTGTGAAAGGGGTTCATTTGAAACCCGACAAACATCTGGATCGCGCGTTTCACCGAGAGAACTGTGTTTTCAACGAAAAAAAAACAAAAAATGAAGAAATAATTTTTCACCATTGACGGAGAAACTGTTGAATTTCGTTGAATTTCGCTGCGGGTCAGCGTGAATGCGCGTATAACAATAATTACCTCGTCGTCTATCTCATGATTGAACATCGGTCTGGCATGCTCTGGTTAATTAAACGTCGGCTACCTCCCGGAAGCCGTCACGTGTGTGCGGTTAAAAAAGAAAATACGTGCACAGAGTGACTCTGGTCAGCTTGTTTGTGCAGGAGAGGCGATGAACCAGTGATATATCCGCTGGGAATTTATATCAGTTCAATTTCATGTCCGATACGGTTCTAAGGGTAGAAAGTATTCTTCGTGGAAATTCGTTAGTCGCCGGGCTCGTTAGACGCGTGTATCATCGGTGCAAGGAGCACTCCTGCTTCGAGCCGTCGCGAGAACTCTGGATAGGAAAACTACGAAGGCAGACACAGCGGGCTCAATTACCGAGATTTCCAGGCTGATCGTGCTGGCGCAACTTTTACACAATTAATCAAGGTGCCCCGCGCGGCACAAATTATCCAAGTAATTTTGTCACGCTCTCGTAATTCCACGAGGGTTGTTCCTCGCATTTTTCTACGGCGTTGCTGATTCCCTCCCCCTCTCGAGACGGGGCCTCGTTTCCTCGGCACTATCACGGCGTCCCCGTCCCGATGCCAATTAAAATTTCAGAAAATCGTCGCTGCGTTATGTAGCACAGTAGTCTCCGAAGGAATCCCCGTTAATTGATCCTGGCCGGAGAATTTCGTCACCCTCCTTCGATTCCATTTACGAACGACTACGCAGGAATTAGAATTCTTGTTTTCCTTCTCCCTCCGGGAGACCGCCGCGTCGGGCTAATTAATCCTGACATTTCTGCTCGTTGATACGCGGCAAAGTTAATAATCACGGGGATGCAGCCGGGATCGTTACGGTTGATAACTAATTATCGTGAAATTTCCGGCGAACTTCGTCCGAGGATAAATGGCTAATGAACATTCAATTCCGAGTGACATCGCCACGAGGAAAAATGAAAATTGCTAGACGTCGCGCCGCGACTCGTTTTCCCTGTCTCATTTAAACCGTGGCGGGGGTAACATCGTGGCCAGTAATTTCAGTTTCCTCCTTTTTCCCTCCCGTCGCCTCTTTTCGTTATTTTTCATACTACTCGTACACGGGGATGCTAAAACAGGATGCATTGCGCTGTCCTTTATCCTCGTTACCGACGCGTGCTCGTATTTTTCCGCCCTAGCTGCCACTCGTCCGCGGATTCTACGGTGCGACAACGGAGATAGAAGCAAAGAGCGCGACAAGGGGGGTGGAACGCGTTAAACAACAAACTAAATGCTGGGTACTTTAAAATGAACCGTCACCGCTCCTTCGCGAGCAGTTTACGTTGCACGGATGGAAACTGTTTCGCGACAGCGAGTTTTTTTTCCCCCCGTAAACGCACACGATTTCTGTTCTGCTCATTCCCGCGGCACGTTATCACGCGTGTCGCATTTACTTTGGCTGTGTTAGAGAGATGACAAGCTGTTTGATATCCAACGGTATTACGGACATCGGGAATATTCCATACACTGAACGCTGCTGCTTCCCTTGAGAAGTATCTTATGCAATTACAAACATTTTATTTTGCGTCTCGTTCGTGCGCGGAAGACCAAATTGAGAGATCAGCTTTAAAGCTTTCGTGGGATCGGAAGCTTTGAACTACAGAAGCACGCGACACGGTCGAATTTCTCCGTATACGTACCTGTAATTAGCTATCTTGACAACGGCATTCAACGGCTCCTTTATACGGTAGTAGACAACCGCGTCGACGCTCACCGTGACAGAATCCTTTGTAAGAACTTCTTGGGGTGGCACGTCGAACGACACCGTCCTCAGATCGACGCGAACACAATCATCCACACACGGCATCACGAAGAATGTTCCTGATGAACAGTAATTCATCAGTACAATCGTTATCCACTACGATAATTATATTTCATTTTACAAAGTTCGCTACAATCGCTGCCGCGTTTATCTTCACTGCAGCAACATCGACAATTCGCTACGATCGTGCTGTCGAGTTGGTAATTATAGGTACACGATACCTGGAATCAATACGAGAAATATTGATTCATACGCTTCGCATCCACCGTGTACACGATATTTTTGTTTTATAAATGGGGAGATAAATGTTTTCCACCGATCGACAGCGCTCCAGTCCCGGCTGCATGAAACGCTATTTGAGAAATCGGAAACAGGAGAGAGCGTAATTTGAAAAATTCCAGCCCGAGCCGTCGTTGCTTGTTATCGAATTGAATAAACAGAAGCGAAATTGCGAGGACGTTTACCTGGCCCGTAAGCTTCGCCCTTCAGTCGGCCCATTCGGAACACGACGGCCCTCTCGTATTCCTGCACCACCTTGAACGTGAAGCACAACGAGAAGGGTAGCGTAACGAGGACCAGCAGAAATGAGCCTACAGTGGCGAGTATCTCGATGAATCTCGTCATCGCTCCAGCCTTTTTCTCGCCGGCCATCTGCGGCTCCGTCTTCGTGGATTCCTCTGTTCTCTCAACAAACGTACCACGGGTAAAAAGAGGGAAAGAGATAAGAGAGTCATACGGAGAGGGAAAAATATGTGAGGTATTAACGAAAGGGATCGCGAGACGATCCGTTTCGAGGGGTGTTGTAAAAATTCAAAATCATTCGGAGTAATTAATCGACATTCGACGGGGTGATTCGTCAAAGGTTATACGCTCGACGTCCCATCCCCCGGGTCGAGGGTGTGTGTGTGCCTTTTTGGGCGATAGCGCGGGCAAAAGCAATCATGCAAAAGGCCTCTTTTGCGAGCGCGGATCGTCCTTGGTAAATTGCGCGTGAAATGGAACTGCTGGCGGAAAAGTAATTCGTCCCCGCCCGTCGACACGGGCTTTCTCATTAATTTCATCGCGCCGTTCCCCCCCGCGAGCTTTTCTTGAAAGCTCTTCAAAATTCCCGCCCGTAATTTCGCCCCATCTCTCGATCCCTATTACCCCGCGAAATACTTGGCATCGAGTACTGCTGACTCTTTACCGTTTAATCCGTTCGAACAACACGATCGGAAACGCGGACGAAACTCTCGCAGCGGAGAACTCCGACAGCGGGCTACGCTCTTCCCCCAAACGGTTAGCCATTAGTCACGAGTTCATTAAAGGGGGCGAATGCTGATAGATAGGATAAAGAAACATTCGGGATTCAAAATAACGTTCTATTGATTGAACGTTTATTAGAATCATCCTGCTCGGTGGTCCAAATTGACAGCATCATGCCGCGCGTGAAGCAACGTCCGAAGTTATTTATATCTTCCACCCATCAGGGCGATGTTTCTTTTATCCGAGCACGGGTTTCGGTTAGTCAAAAGCATCGGCAACCGGGACGATTCTCTTCAATTCTGCTCTAGAATCGACGCGTCGCCGCACTATTTTGCACGCCGGCGCAGCAATAAAGAGCGGCACACGGAAGCAACGCGGGTCCCATTTTTCGTGCAGCCCCGGCTTTCGCCCCCTCCCCCTTTTCTTTTTATCCCGCGGTGGCTTTACAATGGCGACAAGGGAATGCTATCGAGCAACGTGTGCTGGTGTCTCACTGAACTCGACGAAGCACTCGACTCCACCGCTGTCGGTTTTCGCGCATCCGTAGTGCACCATACTGCACCACGGAAGAGATTCCACCGTGTTCCACTCCTTTTTTTTCCTCCCCGGAGATCCGTCTGTCCGATACTAGATCAAATGAAATCGGAGCGCACGCAGGTAGATGGACTTTGTGCGTTCGCGAAACACTTTGCGATCTTCACTCTCTGCTCGAACTACTAAACACGATAGTTATACACTTGAAGCGTTGAAAAATCTCTCGAAACATTGCCGCATTCGGCAGTTTGAAATTAATCGAAAGAAGTTGTAGAATCTGGAGGTGACTAGAGCGAAGACGAAGAACTGGCGAAGCCGACCACGGTGGAGGCGTTTCGAGTACTAAGGATCGAGAGACAGCCAGACCTTCGGGGCTCGGGGATTCGGTCGGCGTACCAACAAGCAAGGAAGATTTGTTGGCGAACGAGGGCTAGATTACAAGCAGCGGAGGCCAGAAGCGCGTCCGATGGCCTGTTCGCTGCCGCACGCACCGACCGCAACACTGCGAACCTCGACCAAAGTAACCCTCGTCGTGCGAGAGCACATTCTACTTCTGTTTACGTACGCAATGAGTAATTGTACGCTATAGACGGACGAAAAGCAGAATTCCGCGGCGATGAGATCGCCCAGAAAAGAAAGTCGTCCGGTGCTTTGAAACTGACAGTGCGTTTAGACTAAGCGAATGAATATCGTTTAAAAGGAGCACGGATGAATTATTTACGTTCAAAGTAACGACGTCGGTTTCGGAACAAGAACTATGTCCGACGAAGAAATTGTATTAGAATTATATTATCATGGTTATTATTATTATTATTAAATCAACGGATGATGCAAGTAAAGTGCAATTAACGAAATCAATCTGCGGAAGATGAACAGGTAATTACGTAGTACAACAGGTGTAAACAGTACAGGTAGCGCATCCACGACAATTAACGAATTGTATAATTGACATTTATAATTATACTTCTATGTATATATTAATATATTTGATAATTCCTATGAGAGGAATCTCAAAGGCACCCATGTTCTCTGTATAATTCTATCAATTGCGAACACGAGCATTCTAACCGAGCATGAACGAATGCTCCATTGGACTTGAATTTTGCTGAAGTGGCGAGCGAGCGAGCATTCATTCGTTTGGTCTGGAGTTGGCTTAAGAGCTCGTCGAGACCAGCCCCCGATTCCTTCGTTCCATGCGGTTTCGATCTCGCTGAATATTTTAATATCTCGGTAATTAAGATTCCTCAGACAAGGAGCGTCGCGGTGGCCACCGATCGCACAAGGGGAGAACTTGTAAATCTGATTTAACGTTTAATTTCGGTCGACGATGGGGTTACGTACTTTATTCTCGTAATTAAGCGTTTATCACGGAGAACGGAACGCGATCTGAGAATTTTCCTGGTAACCGGAGCTCGAGGAATCTGCGCCTTGATTCTTCGATGAAGGGAAAGCTCCGGTCGCGGATCTAGGCTAACGCGTTCAAGATAAGGCTTTTTCTCGAGTGCTTGAACACACCGTCGAAATCGACCGTAACGAAAAATCGAAGGGTGTCATGCTTACCTCGAAATTTATTACCCCCTTGATTTATTCCCCCTTCTTTCCTGCAATTAGCAGAATGGAGTGATTGAAAACGTTGAACTCGCAAATAAATATTTGAAAATTCTCCCACCAATAGAGAACGCCGCCTGGACGCGTTTCATAAAATTTTTCACGTCCCTACAAGCAAGCACACAGTTGCTAAAAAGTGTACCGCTCTTTCGCACATAAGGCCAGCTCTCGAGAGGGCAAACATAGCAATTAAACGATCGAGCAAAAAAGTGTCGAAACGTTTCGACAAGCCGCGCGACTTTTCTCTACGCGCCAACCCCTGGAGCTACTTTTAAACGATACGCGGCTTGCCTTTCGATCACTTTGATTGCTCGTTCGAGCAACGAACGTCGAGGTCCATTAGACTAATGAAACCGTGCTCGCGAATTTCTTCGGCGGAACGCATCTTCTTTTGATCTGAACCCTCAGTCGGCAACAGCCCCGTGTAACTTCCTATTCAATGGCTACAATTGCCGGCCAAGAACCTAAGAATCTTGGCGATCGATCGATACGAAATAGCAATGAAACGTCACGTAAAATATCCGAGTATCGCGCATTGTATACGGGGCTACAGCAGCTGGGTAGAATCGATTCCCCGTACCGGCAGCATTCACGATTCCGAAGAGCAAACGAATAAACTTACGGTTCAACGCTGCGAACGATGGCGCAAGGAACAGATTGTATTGCTTTCCCCGAATTGAGCCAGGAAAAATTGTACAGTAGGCATTGGCGCGATCGAATCCTCTTCGATAAAACGCTTCGCCGATGCTGTGAATTTTTTTCGTACCTTCAACGCGAGTTTTCTGGGCTACGCGCAGTTTTTCGGTGCGACGAAATCACGGATGCACCGGGCAAAGCGTTAATTATTTGACTGGAACGTCCGGAACCGTAACGACCCGGTTAATTTATCTGGACACTTCAGCGAATGTTGCTGGTTTCGATTTATTCTAACGTGGGTCAAGCATATCGGTTGAAGCGTTAATTGCAAAACGATCGTGCGGACGATTTCACGCGAAAATTAGTGGAGGGTTGAACGCTGAATTCGAAATTAATCGCGAGGAAGAAGAATGAAGTTTCCACGTGTGAATTTTGATCGTCGACGTTCTGTTAAGAGGAAAGATTTTTTTTTGGACATTGTTCAATGTTGCTAATAACGTCGGTGGTAGACTGAAACAGGCTAAGGTATAAAAAGCCGAAGTAATTGTAGACCATTCTAAGAATAACACGTTGCCACGCATATTCAACTCTTCGAAAAGTGACGAAAGTGTGATAGAAAGAGATCCAGGTTCGAGTCATTAACAGATTTTTTCGCAACGAACGCACAGCTCCGGAAGCCGTTCTATTTCAAATCCATCGACACTCGATAAATTCAGTTTTCTTTTCTTAATAAGCACAGTAACCCTTTGAATTTTTCATCGACGATTTGCCCACCTTCGCGTGACGCACTCATTTAAACGAATAGTAGTCGCGATTACTCTCAATTGGCCGTCAACCATTCACTTGCTCCCCGTTTTGCTCGCAATGCATTCGTTGATAGAATATCCTAGCCTTTTTATAGATACGATGTAATTTACGAGCCCCGGTCCGGCGTTTGAATTTATCGGGCTATTTTTTTCCCCCGGTGCGGGCCAACGATAACTTTTTATGATACGCGCTGGTAACCAGTCGAGCTTTTGCCCGCGTTTCGATTAAAAGCAAAAATTAAAAACTCGTTAGCCAGAACCGTTCGTCTGGGGATACGCGCATACGTATGGCACGCGAATCGATTGACGTTCGCTGGATGTGTTTTGATGTAACTCCGAGCCGAGATTTCAGCGTGCTTCCCCTTGCGATCGAAATGAAAAATATTTTATGTTTTCATCGGGAGCAGCTGAAATACAGGGCTAATTAGCGTAATTATTTACATATGCCGTTGCCCTTCTCAGTATCAGATAGCGGTGTCGACAAGCTTCGAATATTGCTGTACTTTAACAGGACAAGCCCTAGGAATGTTGGCGCTCCGTGTTATAATATGTACAATAAATAGGAATAAATTTTATGTATTTGCACGAGAAGCTCACTAAAGAGTCGCTTTATCAAGAGACAGATTTCTCCATTCCCCTGGTATTGTGGGGGTGAGAGGATCGTACAGGTTGCAACCGTGTGTACGCGTCGTCGCGAACATCAACATCCGTTGTCGCGCGACGCGTCGTCTTTTCCTTCGATCCATTAATAATAATCAGCCACCGGATACAGCCCGTAAGCCGACGCTGCTTCTAATGACTAAGAAGCGACGCGTCTAGATTACACGACATAATACCGTATTTGCTCGACGATAACCCGTCTCGAGGTATTGCACGATCATGGATATTAGTCGTATAACGGATCAACATTATCCTGCATTAGGCGACAGCAGGAGAGAGCTCGATTCATCGACTCCAGCTCGGCCTCTACGATCCATCGTCATCGCCTCTGACAAATATGTCTTCGACGCCGCGTCGCTCACTACAACCCTTGTTACGCCCACGAGTCGCTATCCGGCTTGTCGTTAAATTCTCCGTCAGTTAATTACCTCTCCGCGATCGATAGCTTTAATTGATCGTGCGTTCTGGTTATCGCTGGACAATCTGGTGTATCACACTACGAACTCGACACGTTGGCTGGCGTTAAAAGATTTTCTATAGCTTAGGACCATCCTGGACGAACGTGCTTATCGAAATTTCAATGCGCCGTGAAAGAATAAAGGATTTTGCGTTCCACCGGCACGAGCATATAAAGCTTTTGATGTATTATAAAAAGGCAGCGGTTTCATTGACACTATTCCATGTCGCTAACCGATCAAAAGTTTACACGTGTCTATTGATCTTAAACGAACCGTGCGACCCCGAGCAATTTTTGACGTCGACCTGCGCCGAGGCAAGGTTAGACCGACTGGAAAAATCGGATAACAGAAGCGTGCTATTTCGCTATCGCGAGATTTCTGGTAAGTTATTTTAACTTTGTCACGGTCGTTTGGTATTCACATTTAGCAGCGATGCGATTAGTTGCTTCGGGGATTCTTGTCGCGCTAGTCAATAATAGGCTAATGAATTAGAGACAAGCTTCCAAACTCCGAGGACAATCGTACCAGCAAACGCTGAGTGGCTGTTCCTCCAACAACCAAACCGTGCCCGATGTATATTAATTTTCCCTCTCGCAGAATTATGTTCTCCGAACTGCGCGCAAAACAGCGAGCAAACGGGAAAGCAAACAGCGAGAGGGCCAGCTGTTTCCATGCGCTTCTGCAATTTGCATTCGTTTTCGTCCGCTCTAAAGTGCCGTAGAAAGAGTATCGAAAAATCCTTCCTCATCCTGAGTTTGCCGTACACTTTTTCGTAGCGGTGTATATAGACGGCTCAAGAGCGGCGATGCTTACGCGCGCGAGGACGTCGCATCGATCGGGGAGAAACGAAAAGCCGAGAACAGTGTAAATCCGGGCGGAGCAAGAGTACCCGGCAGTGTAGACCGGCTATCCAGGGGATCGGTGATCGGTGACTGACGACCTCCGGCAACGTAAGCCACGGAATATCTAGCCCGCTACACGAGACTTTTGCAGGCGTACCCGCCTGTACGGGCGCGTTCATGTGAGAGTAAATTCCGGGGGATAACTAGGCGTTACGGGAGAAGGAGACGAGCGGGAGTTAGGGTGGCTCGTACGACGGTGATTCTTTAAACCCTCGCCGTCTGCTTGCCTGCGCAAACTTTGCGGCCTAGTAAATCCGGTGTTGCGTAACCATCGCCGAGGGGTGATATTTATACATACCGTTACGAGGGTTGCTCGTGTCATCAGCACCCACATTTGTACTAAATTAATTCGAATTCAAAACAACCACTCCACCCTGTGGTGGTTACGCGTGAATTATTCTTCTCTTTGGAACAATCGCGCACCGCGAGTGGGTAGACGGAATATGGATACCGAGTATGTTTGTATGCGCGTCGCGAGGAAGGGTCGACGAACGGAAGACGCAACAGGTAGGCTGGAAAGAAGTTTAACGGGGCGGTTCAGGAGTATTGAAAATTAATGAATCGTCGAAGCGTTAGCCGGCGCTTGTAGTCGCAACGAATCGAACACGGAACAACGTCGTCGCGATCCGGCGGATTTAGTAGCAACGGAGGGAGGTCCCATTCACCGTGCGAAAAGGTCATCCGCGCGTCGTCTTTGTCTCACGCAGTTAAGCCGCATCCAATGTATCGTGTTATGAACGTACGTATGCACGCCCACCTCCGGCTCGTATTTAAAGCGGCTCGCACTTATGCGCACGCCGCGCCTCGCTAATTCATACACGCGGCGCACGTTTATCCGTACTTGTACCCTCGCACACGCCGGAGGGTGTCTATCTTCGAAGTACATATTCAGGAATAGCATTGCCGTCACCAGGGAAGGGGTGAGAAGCATGGACCGGCTAATGCGGCGATCCTGTGGGTGTGCTTGAACCGTGATCACGTTGTTAACTCTTCTATATTCTACCTCTATCTCACCACTATGCTCGTTCTATACCGTTTTATACGTGTACGCAGTGCTACGGATGCGGTAGATACATTTCTAACTCTATTGTATCTCTGGCCTTAGCGCTCCTTTATTCGTTCTTTCGTTCCAATATACCGCGGTACATTATTGGGCTAACACCTTGGTTATTCTACCCAATATCATGAGCATGCTTGCAGATGGAAATGAGGATGTTAAGTCGCGGATGGCGTAGTCTAAAACTCTATTGCAGCTGAATCGAAATGGCCTTTCGGTTTTCACTCTTTCGTCTGCTGAAACTGTGTGGATAAACGTTCCCTGAAACGGTACCAAGCGTTTTCGTTGTTAAAATAAATGATCATACCTCTGTACGCGTTATCCGTTCGTTCTAATAAAAACTGAAGAGGACTTACATCGAACGCTGCTATAGCGAAAGGGGGACAAACTAACTGAAAGCAAATTCAAAGGAGAGATTAGGCTATCGCGCCCTAAACACGGCCTCTCGAGCGGAATCCTTGGTAACGTATGCACGGCTCGGGGCGAACTGTTCGTCGAGACCGGCGTATCGCGGGCGAGGCAGGTCGAAAGGGAGTTCTCGACCGGCCCCGACACCATTATCGGCCACGAGGACTCGTGGCAGCTCGTTAAGGATGATTCAAGATAATATTGGCTCGCTGACCATTCTACTAAACGTTTACAGCTCGATCGTCGAGCATTCACCGGAGCTCTCCGATCTCGTCTAATGGCCGCTACGTGCTGTCTGTCGAGGATCTTCCGGGCCAGGATGCGCCCGATAGCCCCGCGTGCCGCATACGTACACGCTTTACACGTACACGCGTGTATCGTATCGCGGACCGAGATTAGTCCGGGCAAAATTAGCCCGGCAGAATTGGAAATCGGTTTAAACACTCCGATGCCTGGTCGAGCGTTTCCCGGCTGAACTATGGGGCAGAAGGAACGGGGAAATTCAGATGCTCGGCGGAGTATTGATACGCGAACGGTGAAAACATTCGGGCAATTTGTTAATTGAAATATCGATAGGGCGGATTGGATCGCGAACTGGTCCGGGGGTTTGCTTTTTTCGACAGATATCGGCATTCCCTGAGTCGCAATATATGCTTGATTCGAAAATTAAAGGCATTTAGTAATCAATGTTGATTATCATCCATTTAAACATTTAACGGAATGCCGAGTGTTTGCGCGGTCGAACAGTTTTACTCAGACAATTAATTAGTCATTCATTTGAATCTATTTATAAATCGTTTCAATAAAATATTGTAGATAAACCTTCCCACGGTACGCAACAATAAATTGTTTTAATAAATATTCACGATAAATACTTTGCGTTACATTTTACCCAACGCAAATTTGCATATTTTTTTCTGCAGCATATCGAACGACAACGTTCCGTGTCAAGCAATCGACAGCAAGTTCGTTTCTTACAATCAATTTTATCCATTGCCACGCATCACGATGATTCGTTTATCAAGTCCGATAAATAGCTTCGGAACTGCGCCAGCTAAAAGTAGTTCCGTATAATTATCATCAAACCTATAAAAGCGATTATCGTCGAGTATCATGAATTGTTCGACGATCAACGATGGGAGTGCAGTCGAAGGATGGTTTGATGAAGTCAGCGCGCTTATGCAGAGAGGCAGAGTGAGCTGAATGGTGTTGTAACAGTGTCAAGTCGCGAGCGTCGTGGCAGCCCGGGTCGCTTGATAATAATGGTCGAGCCGCAGATCGGTGGACGCGTTGTCGAGCCGCGGCCGCAGAACGCGAAATCAACGGGACACGCCGCACTCAAACGCGGCTGGAATGCGATTTATGCAGCTGCACATCGTGCCCCGTATGTATCCGTGATCGAGTCTCGCGGTGGCTCGCGATAATAGCGCAATATTCGACGACTGCGTGCCGCTTCCGCGCCGTCTCGCATCGTTCGGCGTTATCATTCTACCGAGCGGTGATTGCATCGCTGCGGGTTAACACCACAGAACGCGAATTCGACCGCGAGTCTACAGCATAATCACTCCCTTGTGAAACCATCCCAGAGCCCGAAGAAATCGAGCCAAGAATGAAGTTTCCACGTTCTCCCTTGGTTAATGCGCTCGGCGAGTCAACGATGATTTAGTCGGACACCTGATTCTTTTGCTAATTAAGGAAGAGGTAATTCCACATGGATATCTCGCGGTGAGGTTTGCCGGTCGAGATAATTACCATGCGTGCGTCGCTGGTAGGCTAATCCCGTCCAAAGGGCGAACCTTCGTGGCCACGCTTTGATAGTAAGCCCTGCACGTATTGCCCGGGCAACGTCGTTTTCTGTGTGCCGCATGCGAGAGCGGTAAATCGGAGGAAACCGGATTAACCAACACGGTTGTATCTCTGTATGCCACTTTCCGGCCTCTGTACTGTCCTACAACTATCGCCGCTGGGCGACAGTGGCATAAAAGAGCGGCACCCGTCGCTTTCGCGAATTCCTAAAAGCGCGGAAGCTCGCGAGAGCAAGCGAAATTTTTGTTTAGTTTATGGAATACAGTCCAATAAAGTACAACACCAAAAGTGAAGGACGCATTGAACAAATAAAAAGTACAAGATTCTTCTATCCTCTGACGATTCGCTGACGATCTCTCACGGGCGTCTAAGTTCCGGTAAACAGTGAGAAATTGAAAAAACAATTATACGGAAAGCTTCATTACACGCCAGCTATAGTGCAATAACTGGAGCAGCTGGGTGGACTAGTCGTGGAAAAATAATTGTTTCCTTAATACGTGCATTTCGCTTGAATAACAATTTTGCGACCATTCTTTCATAGCGGCCACTCGGAGTCATTAACGAAATTTGCCACGGCGTTTTTCTCCGCGATCGTTAAGGTGACGGATCGTCGACGGCGAATAAAACCCGCGAGCCGTCTCCTTCTGTTTGTTGTACTTATTTGCAGCCGAGTAATTTGTAACCCGCTGGCACGCGTACCACGTGTGTCCGCTGCTCTTTTTGAACGGGACAAGGGCAAAGAAATAATTAATGGAACTCCCTTTCATTACTGTTACCGCCTCTCATTAAACGCGGCCGGACACCGGTTCGAAATTATAATGGAATTCAGCTGGAATAGAAGCGAACGGCCGGAATGAAAAGCGGCTGACGTTTCTCGGTCGTATTATACCTGTAACGACGCTGTTCGTTTGCTCGATAAATGTGTTACCTGCCCGATTTTATACCATTAGCACAATTTCGTCGTCAAAGGGTTGTCAATCAGTGTCATGCTAGCGGAAAATATCTATAGCGTCCGATCTGTTCAATTTACGAATTTCTTTTCAAAAATCTTTGGCAAGTTGTTTGTATTCATTTCCGTAATTCCCTCGTCCCTTCTGGCGCAACGAAATTAAGATTCCCTTGCCTCACATCAGACAGGGTGATCCCCTTGACCCCGCTTCTTCCCTTCGAGGGTATCCGACCGCTTTATTAGCCCGGCGATATTCTTACTTGGAAATTACGATTAAATTTTCAAGCGAACGGCCTCCTCGTTCTCGCCTTAACACCGGCTTAATTTCTCCGAGGTACCACCTACCCCGCACAGCTAACGCGTTAAACGTCCTCGAGTACGGTTGAGTACCATCAGAGAAGGGAGGACCGGGACAAGTGAACGTTAAACGTTGCCGCGTACCTTCCTTTTTGTAATTCCTCCTTCAACTATTAATTATTTAACAAACCAACAAGACTGTCCCTTAGCGGTAATCTTGATGGAATTTTCTTTTGCATTGGAAAACATTCATGGTATCGATCTCTGCCAAATTATTCGAAGAGTTAGTATCATTTTCAAAGATCATTTTCATTTTTTCCATTTTAACTTCAAGATTTAAATGGAATTTCTTAATTTCTCATTCAATATCTAACTATTAACGATCCAGTAGGATTATTCCTTCGCTGCGATTTCAATGGGATCCATAAATTTAAAGAGCGCTCGTTGCAGAATTTTCCCTCTCGTCTGAGGGCAGCCAAGAAATCGATCGCCTGCTCAATTTCATTTCACTGAATTGAACGTTGCGTGTTTCAAAGATTGCGACCAAGGGGTAGGTTGAAAATGTCGGCCGGCACAGATTCGGCCGAAGCGAAACAGTGGTCAGGAATAATCCTGGCCGGATGAGAGTGCATGAATTTTTCATGCGGCTCCGTTATAAACGTTTCCATCCAGGAGCGAGCGTTCTTTTGCCCGAACGGTCGGCCCTCGCCGGAATTTCAGCAAGTCGCATTTTGCGCGTGAAGCCGCGGGAAGGACTTACCTCGAGAATGTTATCTTCCGTTTCCACGTGATTCAGCCACAGCCGCCGGCGGTGCAACGAGATTCCAGATGTTCATGCATTTGCATTAAAACGCTTTTAACCGGTGAACCAGGTACCTTCTTTCAATGCAATGCTCTCACCGGATTCCCGGCCACCGCATTTGCCAACGACTCGGCGCTCTTGTAAAACTACCGGATTTCGTACGAATGAAATAGAACGGGAGAACTGTTTAACGAAAACGTCCCGCGTCGGCCGTTTTCCACCGTCCGGATATACCTCCCGACGATATTCCACCTTTGCAAAGATTAAGGAAATGGATGAACAACTTTCGACAATGGGAATGACAACGTTTTTTTTTTTTACACATTACGCCTCAATTTAATGAAATCACGTTTGCGAAAGTGGAGAGCGGGATGTTGCGTGAACGAATTTCTTCGACTATTCGAGAAACGTGAAATATAAATTATAGTTAACAGAGGCTTTTATCTAGTTAACTTTAGCGTGCGCGCGTATATCGAAACGGCATATTGACGAAGCGGAAGGATTAAAGCGAGGCAGTAAGCGCCTTTCCGGAGGAAGTTATGAACTCTGAGGGGCTGCGATTACCGTGATTCACGTAAAATTCACCGCACGAGTGTAAGCCGAGTAATCGTCGGAAAATTCGCCAACAGTCTTCGCCTGAAAAAAAAACGGGAAGGGAGAATTGAAGAGGAAAATACACCGGTGTTCTCGTTGCCGACGAATCTATCGGAATTGTTAAGCCGACAATTTCGCGACGATCCACCATACAGCTCCCGGTTTCGCTGTATTTCCTCCATTTCCGTATACATATAGTATGCGGCGCAACTGTTCCAGCATTTTGTCCTCCCCCTTGTCTGGTGCACGATTTTCATCGCGCCGTCGGGAAAGGGAAAACGGGAAAAGACTGCCATTGATACTGGTCAACGTCATTCGTTCATCGCAATGTATTGATAGCGTTTTTTTCATCAGCAGTCATGTTCGGGTTCTTCAGCGCTGTTCCACCCGTTAGCGGGTTGAAATTGACTCTTCGATGAGAATCAAGGGCAGGACGGAGGGTGAGCGTTGACTGATGAAACAGATAAAATGCTTTCACATTTATTCCGATCGCAGAATTTCGGAAATGATTTATTTCCTGTTACGATTCTGGCGATAGAATATCCTGAGCGATTTTTATTAGAGGATTTCATGAAGCGATCAATAATCTGTGTTATTGCGTGCGTGTTACTAATCCAGGGCGAATTAATTGTACTTGCTTGTTCTCCAACACTGAACAGGAACTACTTGTTTTTCGTGCTAAGGCGAACGGTTTTACAGCGGGCCGTCATCGAATCTTTTATCCCGTGAAATTCATTGGTCGGCGATGAGAACAGGAGACGGCGGGAAACGAAGGGCGTTTAATGCTCACCATCGATAATGTCGTCTAAGCCCGGTCACCGTGGGGCGTGCACTTAAGGAAGCAACGGGTATAAACGGTGTTGGCGTGACAGTGTATGTAAAAAGGACTGGGAAGACGTTCCCCTGGAGGAGAAGGGAGAACGAAGAAGGGAATCGAAGGGAGAATCGTAGGTGGCGCCGGTAGGAACTAATAGCAGTCAAACGATTAAAACTAACGATCCCTTTGCGCCCCTCTAGTTTATACTCCGTTCTCCCCCTTTGCCTAGATTAACTGCGGAATGACGACCGATCCGACCGGATGAAAACACGAGGGGATTTAGGAACACCCCCCTCGTTTTTCTTCCCTTAATCAGCCTTTTCTATTAATTCCCGTTTGTTTTTTCTTGGATAATTGTCTTCCTCCTCGGTGTATCCGGTTACCCGCTGCTCATTCTCTTCGTTTCTAACAAATCGTTGGGGAAGCGTTCAGTGAATCAAGTGGGTCTCGCGTGGCGTTAGCTTTTGCAAACTTACGAAGGATGGTTCAAGTTAGGCTATTTCCGGGATGGGACGAATATATGTATATGTATATATATCTTTGAAAACCTTTTCTAAAATTTGATTGTGTTTGATTAAATGCGTTTCGCAAGAGCGCGGCTGACCATACGCAGGTATGTACTACTGAAATCCTGGCTGATCACATACGAGTGAAACTAATTGAAAGTGAGTAGCGCGAATTTCGCGAATGCGCTAGTATTTTTAAGCAAGAGCGTACCGCAGCGAAACACGATTTGCAAGGTATGCCGTGATGATATTTCTACCGCATTCTTCTGAAATCCAGTTTGTACTTGGTAAAGAATGCGAGCAACAGAGGTAGATTGAAGGGTTGAACGGCGGAGAAAAGTTGTACGCGCGATTTGCAGAAGCATTCTTGCATTAAACGCAACCTCTGCTGGAAACGGAATAATTTTCAAAGAATAAATTACACCTTATTAATGAAGCGCCTCTGTGTAGCCGGCTCCAGTTTATTAAATTCCATGGGAAGCAATTCGAGGCGAAACGACTATCTTTTCTTTTATGCATAACTCGCTACCGGTCCCTGCCTACTACAACATGGAATAATAATAATCCACCGTCGCGGCGATTCTTTTTCCCTATACCATTGTCTACGCGTATCGCACTAGCTGGAGGAGAATATTAAACTGCACTGCGAACAGGTTCGCGTCTTATTGGCCACCCAGGTTTTCCTTTCTGTGTCTTATTAAAGCGAATCTTACCATGAGAGGATTCTTTCCACGGGCCAGCCTACGCCCGGTCCCCAGGGTGCACCTCAGCGACGAGAACAAACAAAGACTGGCGATCTATCAGGATGAGGAACACCGCGAGGGAGCCCGCAACAAATCATAGCTCGTCGTTGTTCGTCCTTCTACTTTCGCGTTTCCCGTTTCCGTTCGCGGAAGTACGCGCGACGTACGGGAACCGGGAGAATGCGGGAGAGGCTGAAGAATGTAAAGGGGCTGGGCGAAAGGGGGACAACAGGACAGGACAATACCCCTGAGTTCCATCGTGACCAGCATTTTCGATTCCCCGCATAATTTATTTTTTTCTCCCTGCCTAGAGGTTCGTTTCCCATGGCAAACCTTCTTTCCTTTTGCGCCCCCCTTGCCGCCCACCGCCACTGTGACATTTTTTCTCAGCCTCCAGGATATGATTGGGCTGCTTTTCGATGTATCGATTTAGTGTCCATTCCTTCGCCAGGAAATCTGTATGTAGAAACAGTGTATTAAATTGCTATTTATTATACATCGCTGATCATTTGCGGTTTAAATAATACTACATTACTGTTCTTTATATACGTAAAATTGTGTCAAATAATTGAACAGTTATGTTGCATAGTCTGTATAACAGTGTGAAATAAAGATTGTCTACTCCACAATTACAAATGTATCTTTCCTATGACACGCAACCATAGCGTGCAATAAGTCCCCAAAACTTATTCCATCCTTGTATAAATGCATACTTGTGTAAATGTATAATATGAAAATTATTAAGGTTTTCACCGTAGTCAGACTACAGAACGTCGACTATGCTTCGCGATTAATCGGCTAAAGTTCCCCACCGAACAAACTATCGTCGATGTTTCGTTTACTCGTGGAAAACACCGGATCGCGTTGAAGGAATTCGAAGGCGTTCAGGCAAAAAAAAAAAAAAGAAAGAAAAACAACGATCGTCTTTCGCGATAGTACTTAATCGGGGGAAGAGATACAACGGTACGGGCAACTTGTTCCGTAAACTTCATGGAAAGTTCGCCGAAGTTTCACCTAATTTCTCCGGGTTGTTTCATTCTTGCAGCGGCGGCTGGCTCTCCATCCCTTCGCGGGAATACGAATTCCCTTAGCAACGGCTCTTCGTATCGCGAGCTCGCCGTATTAATTATCGAGTTTGTCTCCGACGGCTGTTAACAGGACCGAGCTGCTCCCGAAGATACCGTCTCTAAAGCTGCGCCGTGGCAAATCCGCTCGCGCTTCGCACACGCTTCTAATAGTGTGCAGGCGCGCTAGCCGTACGGATTCCTGCGTCTTACGAACTCCTCGAATAATATCGGATACTTTGCGAATGCAAAAACAGATGGCGAAGAGCTAGGTAATTGACGAAAGTTCGGATGAGCGTACCGACCTTATCATCTTTGCCGGCGGTCCCCTAGTGCACGAACAAAGTGCGCATTCCTGGCGGAAGTCAGCGCGACGAAACTCTGCTTCCAGCAGCGATTCGGTTTTGAGCGGTGGCAATGAAACGGGAAAGACACGAATGAAATCTTCATGCTGATTAATCGAAACGCTAACGAATCGCTTCGTGCCCCCTTTAGTATTCACTCGCCGCGGATTACGAGAGTTCGCGAAAGATCACGAGATTCGGCCAGCGATAGGATGCGGACAGCAGGATTTCGCTTCTAATAGGATTTCGAGGGCGGGTTTGACCTCGCGATTACAAGGAGTTCGCGCTGCAACGGAGCTTCGCGGAACGGCTGCGCGAAATAAGTAAGCGGATGTACATGTGCCAGCGGTGTAGAGGGAACGGTATTACGCGAGCACGGATCGATGGCCGAACGTTTTATCGGAATCAGCGAAACAGGGAACACCGTGTAAAGTATCGATGAAACGACAGTGTACGTAAGGGGAACGGGGGGCAAAGATCGAGGGGACCACGTTATAAAATTTACATTCGCCCCTTTGACGTGTAGCGTCGTCGACGAGTTTCCATCGAGATTCTCTTGCCGGTCGAATATTTTCCTCGATAACTTGATCGTTTCGTTTTGTTTTGCATTCGAAAACGAGAAATCGTGCTTCCTCTTTCTAAGGGGGAAGCTTTTTTCCTGGTGTTCTCTTGATCCAAGAAAATCGAAACGTTTGATGCTTCGCGAAAGAGTGCCGCTCGCATACGATAATCGGAAATCGTGTTACTTTCAAATTGCCGATGCGACAGGCATTTGGCGAGGTAATATTTTCGCTCCAACTTGTCAAACTTTTCAATTAACCCTCGCGCGCATCGTTCTCCATCGAATTTATCGTGACTCACGATTTATGAGGCGCAAGATCTTAGGAACGGCAAAACGCCCCCGGCTACAGCGTGACAAACTTGAGAAAACCCGAACGAGCGAAATTGCAATTGCAGCGGCATAGACGCGTCGTTAATAATTTCTCAGCTTTTAGACGAAAGGCTGCAAACTGCGGTATACGGGGAGAGTGAAAGGCGTGTAGCGATCTCCAGCTTATTCATGCAATATTTCCAGGTAACTTTGTTCATAACATCTTCCCGGAGAATGTCTACGTGTACAACACTCTATCTACTTAGGAATGAAATCGCAACACCTTAACGCGTCGATGTTTGATTATTTTCGACTGTTCCAAGTGAATGGGTCATTTTCACCGCGACCTGACGACGATTCCCAGCGACTAAAGACACTTTGCAGGAATCACGCGTCTTACGGGAAGCTTTTACGTACGGTTGAAACGGCATTCACGGAGGGACGAGTCATTAACTCGCGTCGATCGATGGAACCGCTACACTCGCTTGACAGGCTTCCTTAAATTAAAAAGAACGATCGGGATGGAACTGCGTCTTGAAACATATAACTGTTTCGAATGAGACATTCGGTACGGTCTATCGATTTCTGGATTCTTCAGCTCTTGGGAGAAGGAAGATGGGCGAAGAGGATTCATGGGACTATTAATACACGGCTCGTATCGTCTTCAATCAATGCCCGTTCAAGCATAATACTCAGATTTATCTCGATTTGTGAAGTATCGCGCAGCTAGGATGCAAAAAACAAAAGAAGAAACGGAGAACGGCCTAGAATGTTAATGCCCTGGAAAAGGTATATGTGCCAGGCCGGTGGAATTTCAAATCGCGGAGCAGCTTGCGACCTTTACAATGGAATCCAAACGATTCCAGTTCTTTAAAGTGCAAGAATAACATCCGCGCAGAGCGGAGCCGGCCAGCATTGTGTTCCGCGGGAAATATTCATGGAAAAGTTAATCGCAACTTCGCGAGCATCGAACACGGAGCCGGATCCTTTATTTTCCTTCGCTCTTCTTCGTTCTCTACTCAAGTATTATATTTCTTTCGGCATTTAAGGAATGCAACCGGCGGATCCGGGTAAGTCGTAAACTTTCGTCGGATCTCTTTATCGACAATAATTCCGGCGACGAAATATTGCTTTCGCTGGCAACGATCTAGGTACGACGTGCTAAAAACGAGCTGGAGGATTTTCGGTCAAACGTCCGAGGATCGAGCAAAACGAACGAGCGTTCCTGGAAAGTTGTTGGCTGGTGTCGCGGCGCTGATGCCCGGGGACTCGGCGACAGACTAGCAAAGTTTTATTGCGAAATAAGTATTGTGGAAAGCCCGGGGCCGTGAATATTCCAATCTCATTAAACATTCATAAAGCTTCGCGTCTCCAAGTTTTTGTGGCGCCGCCGTTTCCGCCCCACCTTTACCCAGCTACAGCGTCAGCCTGAACGATCGAAGAAACACAGTTCGACGTCAGTGCAGCAGCATATAATAGTAAAACCCAATTGAGGTGGCTTATGACATAGATGTTAACGCGACCTTGATAAATAAACAATTGAAGAAAAACTTATTTAATATAAATATGCATTGGCTTGCAAAATTAATGAATCATTAAACTTTCTATCAAAAATTGCTTTTTCTTAGTGATTGCTTTTCACGAAGTTATAGCATTCCAAATTTCGATCATTTTTTATAGAAAATTCGGGCGGTCTTCGCGCGATCATGTTTTCAGCAGAATTTTGTGGACGATGACCGCGAGTGTCAGACGTAAGGAGGGTTAATTTACAGCATTACGAATTTTCATTAAAAGAGCTTACTACCTGAAACCCATAATCGCGATTTAATCTTAATCACGCTCTTACGGTTCAAGTAGAGGCACTCGTCCCGCGCAAATCTTTAGTCAAATAAGCATTTGCAGATTCAACTCATTAACACTTCCGGTATGACAAAATAATTCTAAAGAAATAATGGTTTAAAAGAATAATTGCTGCATTTTTCATGTCTTAGAGCAGTAAAAAGATAATTCACGCGTGTCCCATATCTTATAGTTAATATTTTAAAGCGCTTACGATAAATCACGTTCATTTTGACGAATTAATTGCCCGACACCCGCGACATATTGGGTGCGTTGGCGCCAAAACGACAGTTACTCCTTGGCCGATACCGCGGGTGAGCAGGAGAGCTTTCGTCCCGAACCGTTTTCTCCTCTTCCGAAAGAATTATTGCGAATCGAATGCATCGGTAAGTGTCTAAAGTTATATGGGTGGCCAGGGAATCTAGCGCGTATGTTACATTTCATAATTATATCCATATGTGCCTACATATTCGACAAAGAAAATTGGCTCGGCGGGCGGGAAGGGTCCATTTGCGGCCGGCTAGTCGAACGTTACCGTCTTGTAAGATATTTCACGTTGACCGCCATTAATTGTATAGTAATACATGCACCTATGCATAAAATTCAACTCTTGGTGCGTAGGGCGTATAATTCAACATATAATTAGCAGTTTAATTGCATAGTCCAACAATAGTTCATTGCATTAAGCCGAAGTGGAATCTAATATGGCGGAAAGTACGTGAAGTTGCCGTTACTTTCAACGGACAGGTCGTTCTCAACGCGCGAGACAAAAGATGGCCGATGCATTCACTAACGGTTATTCCGCGTTCGTGAATTTCCGGATACTCGCGAATCGCGTCGGGTCGTGTCGCGTTCCGTTGCGTTGTTTTCCGAACAGCATGCGTGAAGTGTGAAGTATAAACGCATATGTATACGCATATATGTATAAACGCCAAGTATAAAAGCATAAAGCGTAAAATGTGTAACGTGTCAAAAGCGGATGCAATGCTTGGATCTAGCTTCTAGATGCAGTGCTTGGATGCAGTGCTCGGATGCAGTGCTCGGATGCAGTGCTTGGATGCAGTGCTTGGATCTAGCTTCTGGATCCATTGCTTGGATGCAGTGTTTGGATTTAGGTTCAGGATGCAGCGTTCGGATGCACTGCCTGGATTTAGGTTCTGGATACAGCCTTCGGATGCAGTGCTTGGATGCAGTGCCTGGATGCAGCGCTTGGATGCAGTGTTTGGATGCAGTGGCTGGATGCAGTGCCTGGATACAGTGGCTGGATGCAGTGCTTGGATGCAGTGCTTGGATGCAGTGCTTGGATGCAGTGCCTGGATACAGTGCCTGGATGCAGTGCTTGGATGCAGTGCTGGGATCTAGCGTTTGGATGCAGTGTTTGGATGCAGTGCCTGGATACAGTGCCTGGATGCAGTGCTTGGATGCAGTGCTTGGATGCAGTGCTTGGATGCAGTGCCTGGATACAGTGCCTGGATGCAGTGCTTGGATGCAGTGCTGGGATCTAGCGTTTGGATGCAGTGTTTGGATGCAGTGCCTGGATACAGTGCCTGGATGCAGTGCTTGGATGCAGTGCTTGGATGCAGTGTTTGGATGCAGTGCCTGGCAGCAGTGCTTGGATGCAGTGCTTGGATGCAGTGCCTGGATACAGTGCCTGGATACAATGCCTGGATGCAGTGCTTGGATGCAGTGTTTGGATATAGTGCCTGGATGCAGTGCTTGGATGCAGTGCCTGGATACAGTGGCTGGATGCAGTGCTTGGATGCAGTATTTGGATTTAGGTTCTGGATGCAGCTTTCGGATGCAGTGCTTGGATGCAGTATTTGGATCTAGCTCCTGGATGCAGCTTTCGGGTGCAGTGCTTGGATACAGTACTCGGTTGCAGCTTTCGGATACAGTGCTTGGATGCAGCGTTTGGACTACCATGCAGATCGTGATCAACGACCGCGGGTCTTGCATCCCTAAGAACATCTCAGGTATAAGGTACGTGACACATTTGCTTTCAAGTAGAAATAGGAAAAAGTAACGTTGTGTGGACAAAGTGCTAGAATGTAGAAAATTACATAAGAAAAATATATATATCTTTCGGATGCAGTGCTTGGATGCAGTATTTCGATTTATGTTCTGGATGCAGTGCTTGGATCTAGCTTCTGAATGTAGCCTTCGGATGCAGTGCTTGGATTTGGGTTCTGGATACAGTCCTCGGATGCAGTGCTCGGATGCAGTGCTTGGATGCAGTGTTTGGATGCAGTGCTTGGATGCAGTGTTTGGATGCAGTGCCTGGATACAGTGTTTGGATGCAGTGCCTGGATGCAGTGCTTGGATGCAGTGCTTGGATGCAGTGTTTGGATGCAGTGCCTGGATGCAGTGCTTGGATGCAGTGCTTGGATGCAGTGCTTGGATGCAGTGCTTGGATGCAGTGCCTGGATGCAGTGCTTGGATGCAGTGCTTGGATGCAGTGCTTGGATGCAGAGCCTGGATACAATGCCTGGATGCAGTGTTGGGATGCAGTGCTTGGATGCAGTGTTTGGATGCAGTGTTTGGATTTAGGTTTTGGATACAGCCTTCGGATGCAGTGCTTGGATGCAGTGCCTTGGATGCAGTGCCTGGATGCAGTGTTTGGATTTAGGTTCTGGATGCAGCTTTCGGGTGCAGTGCTTGGATACAGTTCTCGAATGCAGCTTTCGGATACAGTGCTTGGATGCAGCGTTTGGACTACCATGCAGACCATGTTTACCATGCAGATCGCGATCAACGACCGCGGGTCTTGTATCCCTAAGAACATCTCAGGTATAAGGTAGGCGACACATTTGCTTTCAAGTAGAAATAGGAAAAAGTAACGTTGTGCGGACAAAGTGCTAGAATGTAGAAAATTACATAAGAAAAATATATAAATCTTTCGGATGCAGTGCTTGGATGCAGTATTTGGATTTATGTTCTGGATGCAGTGCTTGGATCTAGCTTCTGAATGCAGCCTTCGGATGCAGTGCTTGGATTTGGGTTCTGGATACAGCCCTCGGATGCAGTGCTCGGATGCAGTGCTTGGATGCAGTGTTTGGATGCAGTGCTTGGATGCAGTGTTTGGATGCAGTGCCTGGATACAGTGTTTGGATGCAGTGCCTGGATGCAGTGCTTAGATGCAGTGCTTGGATGCAGTGTTTGGATGCAGTGCCTGGATGCAGTGCTTGGATGCAGTGCTTGGATGCAGTGCCTGGATGCAGTGATTGGATGCAGTGATTGGATGCAGTGCTTGGATGCAGTGCCTGGATACAGTGCCTGGATGCAGAGCCTGGATACAGTGCCTGGATGCAGTGTTGGGATGCAGTGCTTGGATGCAGTGCTTGGATGCAGTGTTTGGATTTAGGTTTTGGATACAGCCTTCGGATGCAGTGCTTGGATGCAGTGCCTTGGATGCAGTGCCTGGATGCAGTGTTTGGATTTAGGTTCTGGATGCAGCTTTCGGGTGCAGTGCTTGGATACAGTTCTCGAATGCAGCTTTCGGATACAGTGCTTGGATGCAGCGTTTGGACTACCATGCAGACCATGTTTACCATGCAGATCGCGATCAACGACCGCGGGTCTTGTATCCCTAAGAACATCTCAGGTATAAGGTAGGCGACACATTTGCTTTCAAGTAGAAATAGGAAAAAGTAACGTTGTGCGGACAAAGTGCTAGAATGTAGAAAATTACATAAGAAAAATATATAAATCTTTCGGATGCAGTGCTTGGATGCAGTATTTGGATTTATGTTCTGGATGCAGTGCTTGGATCTAGCTTCTGAATGCAGCCTTCGGATGCAGTGCTTGGATTTGGGTTCTGGATACAGCCCTCGGATGCAGTGCTTGGATTTGGGTTCTGGATACAGCCCTCGGATGCAGTGCTCGGATGCAGTGCTTGGATGCAGTGTTTGGATGCAGTGCCTGGATGCAGTGCTTAGATGCAGTGCTTGGATGCAGTGTTTGGATGCAGTGCCTGGATGCAGTGCTTGGATGCAGTGCTTGGATGCAGTGCCTGGATGCAGTGATTGGATGCAGTGATTGGATGCAGTGCTTGGATGCAGTGCCTGGATACAGTGCCTGGATGCAGAGCCTGGATACAGTGCCTGGATGCAGTGTTGGGATGCAGTGCTTGGATGCAGTGCTTGGATGCAGTGTTTGGATTTAGGTTTTGGATACAGCCTTCGGATGCAGTGCTTGGATGCAGTGCCTTGGATGCAGTGCCTGGATGCAGTGTTTGGATTTAGGTTCTGGATGCAGCTTTCGGGTGCAGTGCTTGGATACAGTTCTCGAATGCAGCTTTCGGATACAGTGCTTGGATGCAGCGTTTGGACTACCATGCAGACCATGTTTACCATGCAGATCGCGATCAACGACCGCGGGTCTTGTATCCCTAAGAACATCTCAGGTATAAGGTAGGCGACACATTTGCTTTCAAGTAGAAATAGGAAAAAGTAACGTTGTGCGGACAAAGTGCTAGAATGTAGAAAATTACATAAGAAAAATATATAAATCTTTCGGATGCAGTGCTTGGATGCAGTATTTGGATTTATGTTCTGGATGCAGTGCTTGGATCTAGCTTCTGAATGCAGCCTTCGGATGCAGTGCTTGGATTTGGGTTCTGGATACAGCCCTCGGATGCAGTGCTCGGATGCAGTGCTTGGATGCAGTGTTTGGATGCAGTGCTTGGATGCAGTGTTTGGATGCAGTGCCTGGATACAGTGTTTGGATGCAGTGCCTGGATGCAGTGCTTAGATGCAGTGCTTGGATGCAGTGTTTGGATGCAGTGCCTGGATGCAGTGCTTGGATGCAGTGCTTGGATGCAGTGCCTGGATGCAGTGATTGGATGCAGTGATTGGATGCAGTGCTTGGATGCAGTGCCTGGATACAGTGCCTGGATGCAGAGCCTGGATACAGTGCCTGGATGCAGTGTTGGGATGCAGTGCTTGGATGCAGTGCTTGGATGCAGTGTTTGGATTTAGGTTTTGGATACAGCCTTCGGATGCAGTGCTTGGATGCAGTGCCTTGGATGCAGTGCCTGGATGCAGTGTTTGGATTTAGGTTCTGGATGCAGCTTTCGGGTGCAGTGCTTGGATACAGTTCTCGAATGCAGCTTTCGGATACAGTGCTTGGATGCAGCGTTTGGACTACCATGCAGACCATGTTTACCATGCAGATCGCGATCAACGACCGCGGGTCTTGTATCCCTAAGAACATCTCAGGTATAAGGTAGGCGACACATTTGCTTTCAAGTAGAAATAGGAAAAAGTAACGTTGTGCGGACAAAGTGCTAGAATGTAGAAAATTACATAAGAAAAATATATAAATCTTTCGGATGCAGTGCTTGGATGCAGTATTTGGATTTATGTTCTGGATGCAGTGCTTGGATCTAGCTTCTGAATGCAGCCTTCGGATGCAGTGCTTGGATTTGGGTTCTGGATACAGCCCTCGGATGCAGTGCTTGGATTTGGGTTCTGGATACAGCCCTCGGATGCAGTGCTCGGATGCAGTGCTTGGATGCAGTGTTTGGATGCAGTGCTTGGATGCAGTGTTTGGATGCAGTGCCTGGATACAGTGTTTGGATGCAGTGCCTGGATGCAGTGCTTAGATGCAGTGCTTGGATGCAGTGTTTGGATGCAGTGCCTGGATGCAGTGCTTGGATGCAGTGCTTGGATGCAGTGCCTGGATGCAGTGATTGGATGCAGTGCTTGGATGCAGTGCCTGGATACAGTGCCTGGATGCAGAGCCTGGATACAGTGCCTGGATGCAGTGTTGGGATGCAGTGCTTGGATGCAGTGCTTGGATGCAGTGTTTGGATTTAGGTTTTGGATACAGCCTTCGGATGCAGTGCTTGGATGCAGTGCCTTGGATGCAGTGCCTGGATGCAGTGTTTGGATTTAGGTTCTGGATGCAGCTTTCGGGTGCAGTGCTTGGATACAGTTCTCGAATGCAGCTTTCGGATACAGTGCTTGGATGCAGCGTTTGGACTACCATGCAGACCATGTTTACCATGCAGATCGCGATCAACGACCGCGGGTCTTGTATCCCTAAGAACATCTCAGGTATAAGGTAGGCGACACATTTGCTTTCAAGTAGAAATAGGAAAAAGTAACGTTGTGCGGACAAAGTGCTAGAATGTAGAAAATTACATAAGAAAAATATATAAATCTTTCGGATGCAGTGCTTGGACGCAGTATTTGGATTTATGTTCTGGATGCAGTGTTTGGATCTAGCTTCTGAATGCAGCCTTCGGATGCAGTGCTTGGATTTGGGTTCTGGATACAGCCATCGGATGCAGTGCCTGGATACAGTGTTTGGATGCGGTGCCTGCATGCAGTGCTTGGATGCAGTGCCTGGATGCAGTACTTGGATGCAGTGCTTGGATACAGTGTTTGGATGCAGTGCCTGGATGCAGTGCTTGGATGCAGTGCCTGGATACAGTGCCTGGATGCAGTGTTTGGATGCAGTGCTTGGATGCAGCGCTTGGATGCAGTATTTGGATTTAGGTTGTGGATGCAGTGCTTGGATCTAGCTTCTGGATGCAGCTTTCGGGTGCAGCCCTTGGATACAGTACTCGGATGCAGCTTTCGGATACAGTGCTTGGATGCAGCGTTTGGACTACCATGCAGACCATGTTTACCATGCAGATCGTGATCAACGACCGCGGGTCTTACATCCCTAAGAACATCTCAGATATAAGGTAGGTGACACATTTGCTTTCAAGTAGAAATAAGAAAAAGTAACGTTGTGCGGACAAAGTGCTAGAATGTAGGAAATTATATAAGAAAAATACATAAATCTTTCGGATGCAGTGCTTGAATGCAGTATTTGGATTTAGGATCTAGATGCAGTGCTTGGATGCAGTACTTGGATCTAGCTTCTGAATGCAGCCTTCGGATGCAGTGCTTGGATTTAGGTTCTGGATACGGCCTTCGGATGCAGTGCTTGGATGCAGTGTTTGGATGCAGAGCTTGGATGCAGAGCTTGGATGCAGTGTTTGGATACAGTGCCTCGATACAGTGCCTGGATGCAGTGCTTGGATGCAGTGTTTGGATGCAGTGCCTGGATGCAGTGCTTGGATGCAGTGGTTGGATGCAGTGTTTGGATGCAGTGCCTGGATGCAGTGCTTGGATGCAGTGCTTGGATACAGTGCCTGGATGCAGTGCCTGGATACAGTGCCTGGATGCAGTGCCTGGATACAGTGCCTGGATGCAGTGCTTGGATGCAGCTTTCGGGTGCAGTGCTTGGATACAGTTCTCGGATGCGGCTTTCGGATACAGTGCTTGGATGCAGCGTTTGGAATACCATGCAGACCATGTTTACTATTCAGATCGTGATCAACGACCGCGGGTCTTGCATCCCTAAGAACATCTCAGATATGAGGTAGGTGACACATTTGTTTTCAAGTAGAAATAAGAAAAAGTAACGTTGTGCGGACAAAGTGCTAGAATGTAGAAAATTATATAAGAAAAATATATAAATCTTTCGGATGCAGTATTTGGATTTAGGTTCTAGATGCAGTGCTTGGATTGCAGTGCTTGGATCTAGCTTCTGAATGCAGCCTTCGGATGCAGTGCTTGGATTTGGGTTCTGGATACGGCCTTCGGATGCAGTGCTTGGATGCAGTGTTTGGTTGCAGTGCTTGGATACAGTGCCTGGATGCAGTGCTTGGATGCAGTGCCTGGATACAGTGCCTGGATGCAGTTCTTGGATGCAGTGTTTGGATGCAGTGCTTGGATGCAGTATTTGGATTTAGGTGCTGGATGCAGCCTTCGGATGCAGTGCTTGGATGCAGTGCTTGGATCTAGCTTCTGGATGCAGCTTTCGGGTGCAGTGCTTGGATACAGTGCTCGGGTGCAGCTTTCGGTTACAGTGCTTGGATGCAGCGTTTGGACTACCATGCAGACCATGTTTACCATGCAGATCGTGATCAACGACCGCGGGTCTTGCATCCCTAAGAACATCTCAGATATAAGGTAGGTGACACATTTGCTTTCAAGTAGAAATAAGAAAAAGTAACGTTGTGCGGACAAAGTACTAGAATGTAGAAAATTATATAAATCTTTCGGATGCAGTATTTGGATTTAGGTTCTAGATGCAGTGCTTGGATGCAGTGCTTGGATCTTGCTTCTGAATGCAGCCTTCGGATGCAGTGCTTGGATTTGGGTTCTGGATACGGCCTTCGGATGCAGTGCTTGGATGCAGTGTTTGGATGCAGTGCTTGGATGCAGTGTTTGGATGCAGTGCTTGGATGCAGTGCCTGGATGCAGTGCTTGGATGCAGTGTTTGGATGCAGTGCCTGGATGCAGTGCTTGGATGCAGTGTTTGGATGCAGTGTTTGGATGCAGTGCCTGGATGCAGTGCTTGGATGCAGTGCTTGGATGCAGTGCCTGGATACAGTGCCTGGATGCAGTGTTTGGATGCAGTGCCTGGATACAGTGCCTGGATGCAGTGTTTGGATGCAGTGCTTGGATGCAGTGCTTGGATGCAGTGCCTGGATACAGTGGCTGGATGCAGTGCTTGGATGCAGTGCTTGGATGCAGCTTTCGGGTGCAGTGCTTGGATACAGTTCTCGGATGCAGCTTTCGGATACAGTGCTTGGATGCAGCGTTTGGACTACCATGCAGATCATGTTTACTATTCAGATCGTGATCAACGACCGCGGGTCTTGCATCCCTAAGAACATCCCAGATATAAGGTAGGTGACACATTTGTTTTCAAGTAGAAATAAGAAAAAGTAACGTTGTGCGGACAAAGTGCTAGAATGTAGAAAATTATATAAGAAAAATATATAAATCTTTCGGATGCAGTATTTGGATTTAGGTTCTAGATGCAGTGCTTGGATCTAGCTTCTGAATGCAGCCTTCGGATGCAGTGCTTCTATTTGGGTTCTGGATACGGCCTTCGGATGCAGTGCTTCAATTTGGGTTCTGGATACGGCCTTCGGATGCAGTGCTTGGATGCAGTGTTTGGATGCAGTGCCTGGATACAGTGCCTGGATGCAGTGCTTGGATGCAGTGCTTGGATGCAGTGTTTGGATGCAGTGTTTGGATGCAGTGCCTGGATGCAGTGCTTGGATGCAGCGCTTGGATGCAGTGTTTGGATGCAGTGCTTGGATGCAGTGCTTGGATGCAGTGCTTGGATGCAGTGTTTGGAATTAGGTTTTGGATACAGCCTTCGGATGCAGTGCTTGGATGCAGTGCCTTGGATGCAGTGCCTGGATGCAGTGTTTGGATTTAGGTTCTCGATGCAGTGCTTGGCTGCAGTGCTTGGATGCAGTGCCTGAATGCAGTGTTTGGATGTAGGTTCTAGATGCAGCCTTCAGATGCAGTGCTTGGATTTAACTTCTTAATGTAGTTTTCAGATGCAGTGCTTGGATGCAGTACTTGGATATATCTCCTGGATGCTGCCTTCAGATGCAGTGCTTGGGTGCTGTGCTTGGATCTAGCTTCTGGATGCAGCATTCGGAAGCAGTGCTCGGATGCAGTGCTTGGATGCAGTGCTTGGATGCAGTGCTTGAAGCTAGCTTCTGAATGTAGTGCTGGGATCTAGCTTCTGGATGCAGACTTTGGATGCAGTGCTTGGATTTAGCTGCTGGGTGCAGCGGTTGGATGCTGTGCAGCGGATGTTTTGACGTGGAATAAGCAATAGGTGAAAACCGGCGCTGGTCGTTTCCCTGAGAGTATCCCGCGTTTCGTTAAAACATTCATAGCCCTTTAGCGTTTTCGAGGCGTCGCGGGAACTCTGCATGCTTTTCTCACCCCCCTGGCGTCATACGTTCACCGAGTATCTAAAACATTGCCCGTGAATTATTCGCGAAGCTTGTTACTAAGAGTGTAAGTTTCTGTCGGAGATAAAGCCTACCTCCTGTTCGCGGAAATATATTCTCTCCGAAAAAGTAATTATTTGCTGCTGACGGTATAAGTCCATAAAAAGTAGTACGAGCAATGGACTCGGGTGAAAGGGCGGAGTGCAGTGCGGTATTGCCTCGCTTAACCAATTAATAGCGCAAAGCCGCAAACATTGAACGATGACCGACGCGTTAGCGAAGGTGCCGGTTATCCGTCAGCCGATGCGTTCAACGCAAAGCCGATGGCTCGACGAAGATTCACTAATAATAGAGAGCTAGTTAATTTTCGACGCGACTTGCATTGTTAAAGGGTCACTCACGCGTGTTTCATTCATAATTGAACACGACTTGAAAAATGGTTCCATCGTTGAAGAATAACAGGAAAGTAGAGTGTTTTGATTGAATCCTATAGTATACATTTTTTTTTATATTTGATTTAGAAAATTCTTTCCCATTTATGGTCTCTATATCGAATGTAGTTACACGGTTCCTTTCGCCTTAACGGAGCGTCTGCTTACGCGCGAACAAACGCGGCTGTTTGTGGTTTCGATTGGGAATCGAAACGCTCGAATTATCATATTTCACGACCACCGGAATAATCTTCTCTGTGGCTTGGTTGAATTACACGCTGGTGCTATTACGCGGGCAATCTCTGCGATTTCTAGTTATGCTTTGTGACCGAGGACATCGTTAATTAAAGTGTGCCGGATTTTGTTCATTCGCTAAACAATACAAATTTTTCCTTTTACCAATTCGTCTCTTTACAATAAGCAATGCAGCATCTTTCGTTTCAGTTAATTAAATTCTGGCTCTCAAATTTAATGACCTCTGCAACATGCAAGTTTCATAAAATAACCTCATTGTTGAAAGCATAAAAATTGTTATAAAATCTCTTTCTTCTTAACGTAAACGTGAAATTCTGGCCGGGCAAATCTTTATTTCGGCCGTTCCCTAGCCCCTTCATTGTCGCCAGGCTTTCGCATAGCCGTTTCATTTCATTTTTTACACTGGAGCTTTTATTTCGCGGCCGGACGATGACTGCGGCGCGCATTACATCCGGTCGTAAACAATATTTTTATTCCTTGCTCATCTGAAAGCATAACGCATCGTGTTCTATGTATACGCCGATGCTTTTACACGCACGTTGAAACTGCGTGTCGTTAACCAAAAGTAAATAAAACTTGTATACAAATCCTCTACAGGTCGTGTCCCTGACGTTGTTTCGAGACCCAATCATTACTCTCACACTGTCTGTTTATTTTTTGCGGAGACAAATACCCATGCGTAATATAAACTAATATCACTGATCCTTGCGATAAATATTAATAATTACGTCTGTCATCGATATCGTCTATGCGGAATAGGCTTAAACAAAACTTGTAATTAATTCAACGGATTGTACTCTAAATACTGTTAGTTAATCCTTGAACCTTGCGTGAAAATGTAATAATCACAACCGCCGTTAGATAATCCTGCGTCTTATATGTATATATTCTCGCGTAACTTACTGCGACAAAATTGTCTCATTCATTGTCCCCTTCTACGACAATTGAGACATCGATACCTGAAGATAACAATTCACGGGGACTGGCTCGTGGCTTAATTCGAAACTTGGTTCAAACCCGGAGGAATTAACCGCGTCCCGTGCCAGGGGCGAACTTTCATGCGGACTAGAACGATTCCCGAATATAAGGGCTGCAGTTTACAGGAATGCACGAGGGTGGATGGGAACGAAATCGACGCGTCGGCGGCCGGAGACGTTAAAGTGTCAATCTCCGTGAAAGTTTTCCTCCCCGTTGCATCGAGAAATTTCGCTCACGTTCAGCCGTGGAAGTTCGAGAGCTAGTTATCAAGAATCGAACAGAATCGCTTCGGGAACATGTATACGCGCGGTCCAACTCGTTTTGATAGTTGCTCGATCGCTTAAATTATTCAAATTGTCAGGGAACTTCTTAGCTTTCCCGTTGACCCACCGCCAACCAGATCGTCAATCCTTGAAACCTGTTCCTCTTTCATTCATCGTCCCCCTGCTCTTGCTCTTCTAAGATAGACTTAATAACACGGAGCTATAATAAGCATAAACGTTCGTTTTCCTCACAGTACTTTTTATAAGCAACCGTAGTTGGTCACACTTTGACATTTTGTCACGTGGAATATTCATTCTTGCGTGGCTCTCTTAACAAAGACTTGGACTCGCCATAAACAAGCCCATGAATAAAAGAAATATTTCTACACCGACGTAGCGGGATCGATCGTTGGTCCGCGGACGCGCGAAAGAATTCAACGGCGCAAGGGATTTTCCGAGGGGTAGCAAAGGGTCGAGTGTCACTTAAATCGCTCCGAAGAGAAATTCTCCGCCTCTGTCGGACTTCACCCGCGAGAATATAAGGCTTGCTTCCCAAATACGGTATAGCCTGCAGGCTGTATCAAAGGAGGGTAACATTTCCATAGCCGGCCGTTGCGTCGAAAGTATCTTCTTCTCGTAGCGCGGCCCGTTCTGGAGCGGACTCTTTAATAATGAAATCCAACTCGTTGCATCCCATTTTCCTGTTCCCTGTATTTTTATTTCTCAACGCCAAGAGGGAACTGGGGGGGACGAGCAAATACGCCGGTGAAACATTTGTACGAAACAGAAGTCGAGCTCTTGTTAGACGCCGCTCTCGAAAAACATCCGACGACGTAAACAATGTTACGTCGCGCCGAGATGAAGCGTTACGGGCGGAATTCTACGGAGCGACTAACGCTAAACGCTATCGTACTTTGAGACACGAACTATAAGTTTCGCATCGCTTTAGAAAGAGAAATATTCCTCGCGAGCGTTGGGTAAATAAGGAAAGATTTGTAACGTTGGACGATGGCAGCGAGCTTTCGGTCGGGATCCGCGAAGCCCCGGAAATAAAAATCAAAGCATTCCTTGTTCGTTTATTCGATCGTACGGATAATCGGAATTGCCAGTTGCCGTTTGATTAAGGCGTGCACGGTAAACTACGCGGGCGAGGCAGTTGATTAGCATTCCTGCTACGGCATCCGAAGACCGCTGCTGACGTCGTTGTTCCCACGCCACGTTCGCGTAACATTCCCTGCTACCTGTCGCCTGCGCGTCGTAACGCGAATCCACCCTTGCGGATCGATCCTCGGTAATTACTAATAGCCAAATCCCCTGGATACTTCGTAACGAGGCTCGATCTTCGATCGGATCGTTTCTCGCGACCTCGCAACACCATTCCCCGTTACGTCTTCCGCGTCGATGTCGCGATTGATTCATCTCGCTTCGTTCCTGCTCGTGCCCATCGTCCGACAGACTTGATTTCCTCTTCGACCAGGACTCCGTACCGTCTCGCAATTCCTCCCCTGCGATCCATACCGTGGGACTGTCCTGTTCCTTTTCCTTTTCCCGATTCGTTCGCTGGCTGAGCAATTTTAATTACCTCGCGTAAAAACCTCGCGCTTCTGCATGCTTTTTTTTGCGGTTGGATATGCTTGGTGCTATTAAAACATTCATATACGATGCCATATTTCCCTTAATGTTCTTCTTTTTTTTTAATGCATACGTTCGGTCAACGCGAAATCGAGGACCTTTTTAGCGTTGCCTGGTAACGGCGATAGCGGACCTGTATCGATTCACCGAACGATCGTTTGTTAGCCTTCCAAAACACATGCTCTCTCTTTCCGTTCCCGTGGGCAGCGAGTTGCACCGGACACGCGAGGAAAAAGTACGTAATTAAACGTCCAGCGGGAATGAATTCTTCCGTCTGGAAGAATTAGTCGCGAGGGGCAAGGAAAAAAAAAATAGAACCCATGTCGCGCACGGAGCAACGCATTTTTACGGGGAACATTCCTCGACCGATCGTTAGACTACTCGCGTCGACGCTAATAGTCACGGACTTCATCGCTTATTTTTTTTTTCTGTTATTCAACAAAGGAATTTGTTCGTCTCTTTTGAATTTCGCGGAGACGAACGGACGTGGAAAATGCAAAATGCTCGTCTCGCTGACTACCTTCACCTTCTCATTATCTCTACTTCCAACCTCGGCAGTGGTTTTCGGAAGAATCGCAAAGTTCAGCGGTGCGAGGGAACTCGGCGAAACCGTATTTACAATTCACCGGATTTTCCGCCTGCGATAACGATCTCTTGCTGGTTCGCCAAGCACACTCGCGAAAGCTCGCCTTATACTTACTCCAGCCACCCTTCCCTAATAAAGTCGCGCTTATCTCGAGCGGTTCGATCGGTTACCTTCGCCACGGGAACCGATGATAAAAGTAGACTCTTCTTACCGCTCCTCGCATCGGCAATTCCCTTCTACACGAAGCTCAGAACGAACGTGTTTCTCCCTTGCGATTTTATTGACACGCGATTGGTTTGTGATTCTTCCTTTTTTTTTTTTTTTTACTCTCAACCCATCATCGATCGTGATCGCATATCAATCACCGGACGTTCCCGTTCGCAGTACGCAAAAAGGACATCGCTGAACTCTCGTATTTCTCCGCTTCCTCCCGCAACAGTTTCGCCACGGTAAAAGCTTCGCAAACATCCGGTGGAACACGTGAAATATTTGCTAGCGCGTCATTTCCGAACTCGCCGCGTCCAACCAGACATGACGAGTGCCCGAAGGGAATGCTTTCTCGTGATTTCATTTTTCTGACGAATTGGTAAGAACCCGGCGCGTTTCGAAGTGAAAGCTTCTCGGGAAAGGCATCGGGGCGGAGGGGCAATCTTTCTGCATTAACCGAGCTTCAGCAATCGATGCCGCGTGACGATCAATATTTAAAGACAACTCGAGCGAGGAGCAATAAACTTCATCTTATCTAACTCGGCAGCGGCCGATCGTTTCAAGCGGAGGAGTAATCGAGGAACTGATACCCCTTGGTCCACGCTTCGGACCGATGATAACGAACACGGACGTTCACAGACGGCCGAGCCGATGCCGCCGATCTCTGGCCGATCTGGCTCATTTAAACGGAAGAGAACTGCCATGTCGTTGCTTGTTGACGTCGCTTCCCCGGAATCCTGGAATTATGAATTATGGATGGGCGGAGGGTCGATGCGTTTCCACTTGAGCAAAGGTCAGATACGATTTCCTTCCCCGCTCTATTTTCTAGATTCTGTCCAAGACAAAATAGGATAATAAGTCGTTAATTAAAATATTCCATTGCATTTCATTATTCGCCCCTCCTCTTCCTTCATATGAAACCGGACTGAACGAAACCGTGTGTGACTTAGGAAATAGTTGCCCCTGTCGAGCGAGCGGTAGGGGCGTTATCGGTTTGCCACCCCGCAGGGTAAGCGGCCACGAGCACTGGATGCTTGACCGATCGTAAAAGTAAGTCCGCCGGCAGTAATCTGTTTCGGAAGATGGCGATTTCTCGCGGCACCTTGGCACCCGATAAAGCAGCCGACTTTGCGAGACTCTATTTCACCCTGCTGGAACGGGGAGGAGAAACGGAAGAGGATAGAAACTCGCGCGTTTCACAGCGATACGCGCTGCGATCATGGGGAGGACGGTCTATGGTGGCAGATGTTTATACTGCGAGGAATTTCCGATTTTAATATATCGTTCCTAAAAGATTACAAGAGTTTGAAACACTAAACTTTCCGTTAATGTATCATGTGTCGGGGCAAAGTCGCTGCTTGATACTGTACGAGGAACAAAAAAAACGAAACAAGCAGCAGCACGTAGTAATACAAACAAATGCTCTTCCAGTCTGTACACTTTGTCGTTCAATTTACCAGCGCTCAAACTGAAGCAAAGTCCAAAAACAATGAATGCTCCTCAGATTATGTTGCTTCAGTGTGAACGAAATGTTTCCATTGTATAAATTGGTGCTTGTTGGATATACCTTGAAACATGTGGTAATAAAGGAACAACAAAAGTTCCCCGCTGTTGCTTCAGTGAAGACGCACCTTCCCACGTGGCTTTGGGGAACTTAAACTGCAAGTAAAAATATGTTTCTTCTAAATGCGACTTGAATCTGGCCACTCTGTCAGCGTCTTCGAGGGCAATGAAATTCGATGGAATTTTTAGTACATTCTCAGTTATGGCGACTGGAAAAAGGAAACGTAGGATCGAACAGGGACCGTCCTCGCTTCTCACATATACGTATAGCTCATTCGAATGGAAAGTTTCATTCCGCGCTACGGAACGGATCGTAACATCGTGTGCCCACTTCTCTTACCAGCTCGCCTTCGTTCTTATTTGTTGCTACCACCATGGACCTCGATCCATTTTCTTTTACCTACGCGCGTTCGCCGCTGCGCGTCAAACTTTCCTCCATCCTCGCTCTTTCTTCGTTCGAGCAGTTTTCCCAGTTACCCCCGTTACACTTTGAGCCCAGCTCTTTCCCCCTCCTCCCCGTATTTCTCTTACAAAGTTCTCGGCCCTGTTATCCCTTTTTCTGTGCGCTTTGATCTTTCGCTCCTCCTCGAGTTGGTCCCATTTCGCGTTCGCCCCGAAAACTTTGTGGCGAACTGGATCCGAACGACGTTATCTCTACGACGCGTAGGCGGAATCATGGACAGGTAATTCTACGCTACACAGCGCGATAATACACCCCGCCTCGATGCAGTATGCTTGAAACGTTAAAGGGAAAGCAAGAACTGTAATATTATCTCTATCAACGAATCTGCGCTTACTCGCGAGGCACGTTTCTCAGATATCATTATATTATTGCAGCGGAACGGAATATTCATCCGGTGAAAACGTTATTCCCGGGTACAGTAGATTAAAATTTCCGTCGGAGGAAGGATGACCCAACAACGGGTACGGTCTGGAACACGGGATCTAATTGGCAGTAATGGAGAAGTATGTATACGGTATAAAGGGGAAACCGCTTACGTAAAACAGGGGACAGGCGCTTACAGCTGTGCCCCTTTCAGCTAGGTACATGCAGCAGCCCCACGGCGACAAAAAGAAGGAAAACGATGAAAGGGTCGAACGGAAAGTGGGAGACAGAGAGGAGGGGAGCAGGGGTGAATCGCGTGCGGCGGATTTGGTCGGCGAAAAAAAAAAAGAATTCAGGGCTTGTCAGCTTTCCAATTGGTCACGTTATTCGTTGGCGCGTCACTGTGTCAAAATATTGTTTCGGGCAAGTCGCTTCGTCGAAATGCTGGCGGGGCGACGCGTCGCGACTTTCCAAAGCGATGCGCTCTGCTCGCTGCGTCAGTAACTCGCGGCTCCCTTTTGTTTCCGAAATATTTAGCTCGGCCCGCGGTCTGGCCAAACCGCCGCTTCGTGTACGAATAATCTCTCGAAAAGTACGTCTGCACGTATGTAGCGCCCGTTCTATGGAAAAGGCGTATTAATCGTGGAATTCCTGCGGCACGTTCCGCGCGATGGTAGTTCGTTAATCATCTTTCCCGCATTTTCCAGTGTATAACGTTAAACGTTCCAAATTCGTTTTCCCTCCCCGTTTCATCCCGCTCTTGCCATTTTCCTATTTTATCACAGTCTCACACATCTCTGTTTAACTTTTTTTTTTCATCAATGCCCGGCTGGGTTCGTATCAATTACGTCGACACCGTTTTCCCGTCGAATTTCGACACTCCGATCGGGCGCGGCGCGTGGAAACAGCCACGGGGCTGCCTGGTGTTCCGCGCGCAATGCGAGCCCGCGTATGCTCACTTTGAAAACCCTGCGAAAAAGGGGAGAAAAAATAGCTGTCCGAGCAGCTCGGACTTGCAGAGCAGGTTCGCCGGACCGATAGGGATCGACGCGAGAGAACCACGCGAGGGAAACTTCGGTCGAACTCGCTCTGCACGAGTTTTGCATTTCCCTGTTTCGTCTACACGTGCAGAACCATCGTTCGTAAATCTCGTGATCCGACCCCTATTTGGAAGCGTCGGAAATTCGCTGGGAGAAAGGCTCTTTCCGAGCTGGATATTACTTGGTCCTAATAGCTTGCAATTTTTTTTTTATCCTTTGGGAGGGATGGAGAAAGTCTTGCCGAAGGGACTGCTGTGTCGATTTATTGGAAGTTACGTGTTGTCGAAGAAGCGGGTGTACCGTGGGACGGTGCTCGTTACGTGGCTGCTCATTTCTTAGGGAAACGTTTGCTGGTTTATTTATTTATTTCGTGCATACTCCCTGGTGAAACGCGGCTTCGTTCACGTGCACGAGTCTGATCGGGCGCTCGACGCCGCAGTGTGGCGTAGATGAAGAAAATTCAATCTCGCCCTCCCGATATGCTAGACGTGCGTTCCGCGGTCGCTGTTCCATCTTACAAATCTCCGAGGGCACGATACGCAGGGTAGGTCGCGATCGAGTGTGCGGTACACTGGAACGTTAATGGAGAAACGAGTGTCGTTTCGTTTTGCACGGTCAATTCGCGAAGCAGGTAAATATCATCACGTTTCGAATTCTTTTCCACATCGATTCGAGAACTTTCGCGAGCTTGACGAGCGGCAGTTTTTCGGGCATGTGCTCCCCAGATGAGACCGCGTAACGTTGCGGGAGAGGATCGTAATGCTCGTTTCTCAATAAATATTACGACCGGCCCCGAGCGGTAGGAAACAAGAATATCCGTCGAGCGACGAAGCTACCGTAGCGTATTTTTACCATTTGCCCACGGTTCCCACGGCGGAATGCAATGAATCACATCAACGACAGAGATTATCGTTTCGTGACCGATTCACGTTGCCCGCTCGCGGCAAATTAACAAGCCCGCACGTTCAACATCGCGCGAGCCGGCAGCGCTGAACCATACACGGCAACTGTAACATTGACACTAAATATTCGCCGCAATTTCGGCTTACTCGCCCGACGCGGTGTAACGAATGTTTCGTAAAGTGCGTTACGAGTGGGTGTTTAGATTACACCGTTCTGTGTTCGCTGCCTAACGACCGATCGCAAATAATGCGGCAAACGAAGCAACGGCAGCAAATTAACGCTAACGAGCCGTTTCATCGAACTCGCTGGCTCCCTTTGAACCGTGGAAACTTGCTGGGATTTCGAATGAAACCGAATCGCCGAGCACTCTGCATGGCAATCTTTGGCAATTGAAGGAACGATCGGGTATACACGGAATGTCGGGGCATAACAGTTGGAGAAAAATGAAAGGAGAGTCGGCGGTAGCAACGCAAGCCGGTCGTCAACAGGTAGCAAGATCGTAGTAATCATAATTTTTCATTTTTTAAAGAAGGATATTGAACAAAAAAAAGAAAAATGATACAGTAGTCGATCAGTATCGATAGATCTCCGTGAGGTACAAGCGGAGTCCCAGCGGCCGCAGCCCTTACACACATGTTCGCCAGACGGGCAGGGGGTGAAAGGCGGAGCACGCGCCGGTCCGCGCCACACGGCGTAGATAGCGCGCACCGCGATAGACGCGGCGGAAAGCGGAGCGAACGGCTCGCTCCGGTTTAGTCGCAGTCACGAAGCGGCGCCGAGTACCACCAACTCGGTCGCCACGGTATCTCACTCCTGTCGACCAGAGGACAGGTCTCCCCTTCTCGCTTTCGTCGAGAAAAACTCTGTAATTCGTTCGCGCCAGTTATAATTAAACTCTCGGGACCAAGGTGTCCCGAAGGGGTGTGCTCGGTGTCTCCTTCTGATCTTCAACATTTCTTTCCCTTCCACTTGTCCCCGACGCAGCCCGGATCCCATAGCCGATCCTCTCGCGCGCGACAAGCAAGACGAGTTTTTTTCGCGGCACGATGAATTTTTCCCCGAGCACCGACGCCGAACGTGCCGCGTGATTTCGAGCAAAGTCCCGCGTAGCTTCTCGCCGGGCTATAATTAACGATGCCGCTCTCACGCGGCCCGAGAGTGCTCTAACCGTTCCAGCTCCGTGGCAACGCGTAACGACGACTCGACGGTGTGCAACTCAAAGGGCGGAAGATTAACGAGGAGACGGTTCGTCGTTAGGGTGCCCACGAGGGAAGCAAGGCTGGCCAGAGGACTCCGACGGTGCACGCAAATACCGCGAACCTTGACCGCGAGTCCGTTCGGCTCTTCCAACGAAACGACCTATTAAGAGGTCTATTTTCATCCTCCGCGGCGTCTGCGACTCGTGTTCGGTCGAAAGCTCGACGGTGTTCCCTCTTTCTCGGCGCGTGGTCCCGGAGTGAAAAGTGGGTTCTCGCGTGAATGGAGAACGGCCAGTGCGCGTCCCCGCGAGTGTCGCCGAAGATAATTCACCGGGAGGAGAGCAAATATTACGAACACCAGTGCCGAGTATTTGAATTGATCTGACTAAGTCATTCCAGCGGATGACGGATTTGGAGTGTTCCCTCAACATGCGCGGCTAGAGAATAGAAGAGGAACAGCGTGTGGTCCGAGGGACAGAGAGAGAGAGAGAGAGAAAGAGCGAGAGACCGGCAGAGAAACATCGCCGGAGACAGAGGAGAGACGCTTTTAACGGATGAGATGACAGTGCTGTGCGTGTTGTGGGCGACTTTGTCCACCGTGGCATCGATCCTCGCGTGTTCCGGATTTTACCTGCCTTACTGGATTCAGGTGAGCTGCACGCAGAATCTACTTCGTGCTTGGAGAACGAGAAGCTTCCAACGGAACTGAGAAAGATGCTCCACTGTGTTTTAAATGCAAAAAGCTGTTGAAAGTTCAGGCAGAAATGTTTATCGGAATCATACTTTATCCATTTGCCAATCGTAATTCGTTTTCGATCAACCCAGCATAACCCAGTGTGCTTTTGCATCATCTTTTTAATTGAATCAATTTGAAAATGTGTCCATCGGACACCACTTTCCAAGGGTTAATCCTTAGGGTTACTCTCCGCTTAATTACCCTCGCATTTCCCGGGATCGTTGCTCTCTACAACTTCCAAAGCCAATCGATCGAACGCGTTGATCGCTCTCCCGCAATCGTTCCGTTCGAAGGTTCGACAAGGGACGACCAAGCGCCTGCAGTGAAACGTTCGCAATCCGATGACGGATCACAGGCATTCCTCGAAATTTATCGCCGCCCAGAGCGAACCGCATCTGGGCAAACGTTTCGACGCCTCGTAATTCAGCAACTAGAAAGTTGACGATACTGGTATCATCCTGCTCTTAGCGTAATTCGCGTCTTCGTCCGTGGAGTTCGCAGTCGTTAATATGCCGTCGGCTAGATGAAACTGTACTAGCACGCGTTCGGTGCATCAAAATCGCGATATCGATTCTGCAACGTGTACGATTCACCGAACATCGGCTGACAGCGTGTTTCGTAAATTTAACACGCTCGTTCGGTTAGATTAATAAACGGCCATCGGTGAATTATTCCCTTACGTGCGCCGGAGGACTAAGCGAATTCTCGATCGCAGCGTTACACGTGGATTCATCGAGAGATGGAAATCGCGAGCGCGTCTATCTCGCCAATTCGAATTCGTGAATTTTCGATTCACGTATCCGAATCGCTCTTCGATAATTATTCGCTGCCGTATTAACGTCAAATACCTGAAGCTCGTTCTTTGCTATCAATCGAGTAAGTCGCTTCCCCGCGGTTGACCTCCGAGGGCATCCACCCTCCGTAACCATCCTTCCTTCTCTCCTCTGAATCTGGCGAACCGCTTATTACAAAAAAAAAAAAGAAGAACAGCTCCTATTTGAAGCACCTGCACGAAGGAAGCTCGGTGTCTGGCAAAAGGAGGCGTTAAAAAGACCCTCGATCTTTCCCGATGCTCTTTGACGGTATCGAGCTTTCATCGAGGCTTTAGCCCCGCTCCATAGACGTAAAACCGTACGACGTCGTTTTTGTGCTCGCGACGAACGCGGTCTAGACGCGCGAAGGGAAGACCGAGGCGGGTCCAAAAGGAAACCGTGTTGCTCTGCATTTCCGCGGAGCATTCGCGATCAGCTTCGAGACGCCAATGATCGCTACATCGAAGCTGCAGCAATTCCGTGGCAATCCGAGAAGCGACGAAGCGGAGCGATCGAGCGACTTGGGAACTCCATCGCGAACGACAAGCCATATTAATGTCGTCGGCGATGCGGAAATATTGGTCGGGAAAATGAGGACCCAAAGAAACTCTAATAAGTTTCGAAGTTTCCCCCCTTCGTCTCTGACGATTTCTCGATTGTTCCCGCGAGCTTTCATTGGCCGTTCAAGGATCCTCAAGAAAACAGGGCTTATGCTCGTTTTCCTATAGCTCGAAGAATGCTTCTGGACGATTTTACGCGAAGGATTCAACAAAGTTAAAGTCGAAGCTTTAAAAGTTGTTTATAACTTCGTATTTAGAATGTATATTTTACGTCGCACTCGTTGCGCTTATATTTGTGTTGTTTATAACGAAAACGTAAGGTTTCTACCCAGAATCAGTCTCGGTCGCCCTTCCTCCATCGTTTCCCCGCCGAATGCCAAACGCTTTCGATTGTAGGATCTTGGCAGCGGCTGGACCGAAGGCCAAAGGCCGGAGAAACACGATTAGGAGTTACGAGCGCCGGCGGCGCATTACCATACTGACGAGTTCCGAAATTGGCGAATTAGAAATTTTGCATAAAACTGTTTAGACGGTTACGTTCGGGGCGGAACGCGATTACGAGTAGCGTGATTACGAGAACCGTTTAGACCGGTGAACGGCGGCCGAATTCAACAAGTGAACACGCCGGACAGCCGCGTCCTTTGGTTCGCGATTCATAGACGAAACTTTAATGACCCCGCTCTACGTTGGCAGCGCGCGATTACATGCAGATGAATGAAATGCAAACGCGATCGGACCGAACGTTCGATGCAACCGCCCGTGTGCGGCGGCAGTAGTTATCGTTCGCATAGCGTAATCGTTCCTTTCGAATTCCCACAAGTCCGACAAAGTTTTCTCGTAGCGAGGTTCCGGGCGGCATCGATCGATGCCCAACTAATCGAGAGTCGAAACATCGCTGCAACATTGTTACGTTAAACCAAAAGCGGGGAATATAGCTTGCGGACCGAACGGAAACGTCGCGAGCACACGTTGTCGAAGTCTAATCGTTGAACAGGTTGCCGAGGACACTTCGAAACCCGCAGGAATCGTCTGGTCCTACCTGGCCAATGTCAGCCACTTCTCCTTGAGCAGTCGGATTAAATTGTAAACGATGTACCTTGAATGCAAAGTAGCGCGACGTCAATGGGCTCTCGCGGATCCTGCCTCAGCGGGATGGAAGGCGGTGCCTGCTTAACCCAGCTGCAAAGGAGAATGACGCTTGTTTCGCAAATTGGGCTCGAATGGTGGCTTATGAAAGGAGGTAGGAAAATACTTCCGAGCTACCTTTTCGGAGTTGAATTACGGAAGTCTGAAGAAAATCTCATACGCGTCGACGTTCGCCTACGAAATCCTTGTCCTCGAATTCGTCTTGTGCGCTGTCAATTATTCTACGAATAGTTTCGTCGATTTTTATCACTCGCGAGGATTCAATAGCATTGCACAAGAATACGGAGAGAATTACTTTATGCACCACGGAATAAAGGGAGTAATGAAGTATTACATTCAGCCGTGAAACGTTTCGTTTTCGTACACCCACGAAAATGTTTCATTAAAATAAAGAATAACGTTGCGTGTAATATCATGTTTATGTATTAACTGGTATGAGAATATTAATCATTTCTACAGAAAAGTACATTGTACAGGTGTTTTATAGGAAACTTTTTAAGAATAAGGGAAATGCCATTATTTTCAGGCAGACTCCTGCATTTTCTTGAACGAATAAGCGAATAAAGAAAGGGATGATGGTACTGAAGAACGTTTGCGAAGATACGTAACGGGAAGGGCCGAAGAGAATAGAACGCCCAGCGGGAGATGAGAAAATGAAAATGACTCGATCGTTTAATTACCAGGTGGTTCAAGTCCGATATATTTCTCCGGCGATGCTCCTGCTCATTAAGCGGACGCGGAAACGGACGTAAATGAATAATTTCAACGTCCGCGCGCCACGGGCTTTCCATCGAAACGTATATATCTTTCTCGAGCAGCGAAACGCGTAGAGGCCTTCTAAATGGTTTTGAAAATACTCGAGTAGCGGGGATGAATAAATGCATAAGTGAATTTACATTTGCCTTCCTGCGCTGCGCTGGCTTCCTTCTTCGCCGTGCACAACGCGTGCCGCGCGAGAGCTAGTCTCGGAGTTGGATTCGTTCGTTTAAGAAGAAGTTTCTCGAGGCTAAAAAAAAAAACTGTTTCACTACTGTTCCCATTTCTGTAGACCCTTGAGAGAAAACAGTTTTTGTCTAGTTCTTTGCTAGATTTCAGCCTTTTCTTTTAATTACCGTAAGTGTACGTTTCTAGCATTTTACCTGATTCGATTTTCCAATAGATTATTCTTCAACGAACAGTTAAATCCTGCGTTGCGTTACGGCGAAGAATAATATTCCAGGAAATTCTGCCCGACTTTCAACCGCTTATTCTACCACGAAGCTCGTCTTTACGAGCCTTCACGTGGAAGAAGAGCGTCTTTCGTGGAAAGACCGCGTGCCGGGCACCAGCGCAAAACTTAATCTCTCGACGAAGTAAACTACTTGGCACGGGGTCAACGGTTTTACTCGTGAATCGAGTTCTAATACAAAACCATCGCGGATACACTGTATAAAGAGTAACGATCTCCCGGCTCCTCCTTCCTCCCCCCTCGTTCCCTCTGACCCGAGCACCATTAAGGCATCTCAGATTCTACCAAGGATGCAAGCACAAAGGCAACGCGTTTGCTTTTAATTCTCGGAAAATTCGCCCGGGTCCCCCCCCCTGTATAATATTCCCCAGACTTCGGGCGCCGAGTTGTTCGTCGAGCGAACTTTTGACTCCGTTTTCAAAGGAAAACAGAGGCGGGACGAAAACACTCCCGGCGACGCACGACGCGACAGTTTCCTCCCTCGAAATTAGTAATATATTCCAGGAGGATGTTTAACCCTGCCTCCTCGCCGCTGTTTGGCCCTCCTGGAAATCTCTGAAAGCCCTCTACCTCGCGTTACTCGCCGCGAGCGGGACGAGGGACGATCCGTTTGCCCTGCTTTCGAACGCTTGCTTACTCATGCCCGCTCTGTCTGCACGCGTGTGTTCTGAATTGCAGGGACGGCTGCTGGGAAAGGCGGACGCGTACTTTAGTTCCTTTCGACGCTGCAACTATCCACGGATAAGGGCGCCGAACGCCGCCCCCGAAATAGTTTACGAGTGCGCCAGGTACTCCAGGTACGTTTCTCCTCTTAATTCTTGTCCGAATAAACGGTGCCGGAAGACATTCGTATTAAACAGGGACGAGCACACATAATCGATGAAGATTCGTTTCTGTCGATTTTCCACTCGAGCCAGCTGGGCTAAGTTAGTACGGTAGTCGAGGAGTGTTCGCTAAATAAACGACAAAAACTACGTCTTGTATGGACGATGGCGAAGAGACAAATATTGGTACACTAGTGAATCGCATTTTATGTATCTGTTAATACTTATCTTAATCGGACAGCTACTTCAGAACAATTAATTGTGATCTATAACATTCCAGACTCCAAAATGAGTGTTCATAAAAGATTGAGATGAAAAATTCATCCGCTTTGGTAATACTTTTGTTCGCCACGGTATGTACCTAAGAGAGCCTTTCGACGAGACGGGTTTCGCAAAATTTGAAGCGGTCGTATACCGTGAGCGAGAAGTTGCTCGAGTCGCGATTATCAAGCCCGTTTTTTTATTCCTCCCAAACTAGACGATATAAATTGCCCGCTGCTTAAGAAATAGCCGGAATCTCGCCGTATTCTCATTCGCGAGGAGCCACTTTTCCGCGGAACGAGACCGGTGAAACTTAAAGTGGCCGTATCTTTGGAAACAAGAAGTTTGCGGAGCTGTGTTTATTAAGGGCCACCGGAGTGCCCCGGCGATATGAATTTGCCGACACCGCGCCGCTTAAAGACGCGTTCCTCGCGTGTCGCCCGCGTTCTCATAAAGAGCCGCCGCCGTCTCTGGTCGTGGAGGTGCGCGCGTGCTGCGGATTATTCGGAACCAGCCTCCCGGAAAAGTTCAATTTCCTCAGGAAGTTCGATGCCGTCCCGATATCTGGGCCCTTCCTTTCGCCGTTCGCGGCCGACAATCGACGAGTTAATTTCGCTCGGCGGAGACGCAAGGGCCGGCATAATTCCGGCCACGGGACTGGAATAATTTTTCCCGACGATGGAGAAACGGGCCGGGAAACTTGGAGAAACTTTCTCGGCCACAGTGGAAGCTAGCCATTCACGCGGCAATCGCGCTCTCGTAAATTCATCGCGGTCAACACGGCGCGGCTAGTTATTGAAAAACGGGAAAATTATAGACGGCCACGACCCGCAAAGCCACCGCAGTGTTCTTTCCTTGCTTTACTCGTTGGCCGTGTTCCGTTTTGTTTTTCCTTTTATTGCTGGCTTCTTTTTCAGGCCACTTCGATCGGGGTCGATCGACAGCGAGCCGCGAGAATTAAAATGTAACTCTCGGTAAATATGTTTACCGCCCCACGCGTGTAACTACTTCTATCTAGTATTTTTAGTCCGTGCCAGACGAATCCGTTTAAATCGCGCACCGACGTCGCCTCGATACCATTGGAACAACGAATTTTTTCCGCGGCGAATTAACCTTTAGCTTTTTTCACGGTCTATTTCGCCCAAAGCTATATTGCTTGTGCAACAAATTGGCGTGGCACGTAGGTCGAAACCCTAGTGAATAGCTTTTCGCACTTTTCACCCCGTCGCTTTGCGCCAGACAAATAAATTCGCACGAGATTTTTCTATATACACCATCCATGGGGTAATCCCGGTAAATAAAGACGGGATTATATAATAGTCTGTAAAACGAGATGCGCGATAATTAATGGGCGAATATGGTCTCGATAAGCAGCAGCGCGACTATCGCTGCCGCTGCAGTCAACACTGTAATCCATCTGTGAAACAACCGCGGGAAAATCACCGTCTCCGCCGTGTAAAGCGGGATCGCGAAATAAGAAATACGAGTCATGGCAGGCAGTCGTCATTTCTCCTCTACTCTCTCGTTACCAAAGGATATAGAACTCTTCGCGAAGCACCGGTAGCAATGCGGCGGTCTGAAACGGATCAGAATTCTAAATTACGAACGATCGATCGGTAAAGCGAGTTCGAAACATCGAATCGATGCGCTAGATCTGCGTTAATTAAAAATAGCCTACCGAAAGAGCAGGCTTCCTGTTTGGGGGCATTACTTTCACGCGGTGTTTGCATTTTATCGGGAAAAAAAACCAGCCGGCGCCCCGCCTTCGTTTCAGGTCATTCAATTGAGCCGGAACGCTGCACGTTCAGCCGGTTTTAACACGACCTAATGCAACGTGCACCGTGTCGGCAATACGCAGAACGTGCTCCTTTCTCTCGCCTACGCTCGAGAAGCGCGAGCCGATCGCTGAAAGGGAACAGCCGTGTTTTCGCGCGTACTTTAAACCGGGCGTTTTCCTTCTTTTTTTTTTTTTTAACTTTAACGCGAAACCGATAGAAGGTGCTTGCGAGATTCTCGCAGCTACCCGTAAGGTGGTATGTAAGTGCGGAGGGGTCGAAAACGACGGAGACAGAAATTTTAGACAAGGGGTGTGAGAAATTAGAAATTGTATTTCGTTACGTTAATTTTGTAATAATTTTAGCACTTCCAGGCTGCACTAGGGTGTAAATTTGCCGAAATTTCACGGTACACGACGATGGAATTTAACCAGATGTAACCATTATTCAAGGAATAATAGACCGGTCTTCCCGGTTTCGACATTTTCGGCGACAATTTGTTCGACCAATCGGACGGACCGGACAATGCGAAATAATTAAAAGCCTTTCGGGCACCGGTTTTTGGTCCAACAACTGCAATCGCGACATTAAACAAACGGTCGCGACCGGCAAGCGAATGGATGGAAAATTCAGTTTAGCTTTAAATCAAAGTTACCGCTTTCCCTGCGCAGCCACGACAATTGAACAAGTCGGAATTCAATTCCCTCGTAATTTCGTCTACAATATACACAGTCCGACGGAGACACGGGCGCGCAACAATTCAGATCTCGTGTGTATGATTTTTAGTTTCTGGGACATACCCAGTGCCTGGTGGCAGGCCAGCACCGTCGCCATGGGGATCGGTGTCGCGATCGCGGTGATCGGCGCGCTCACTCTGCTCGCCGCCGCGTCCAGCTTCCTGCCGCACATCCTGAAAACGCCCAAGCACACCAGAGTCTTGGGCTCCCTGCAGTTGCTCGCTGGTGAGTATCCTTTAGCAATCGCAAGTTATGTACGGATAGTGTGGGGGGGGGGGGGGGTCGCCTCGCGAGATCAGGCGGCCTTAGTCGCGTTCCATTTTCCCGATTGTCGAAAAACGAACGCTACATTAGCACTCCGCCACGTTGAAGGGCGAATCTTTGATCCAGCGAAACGCGCCAGGCTTGCTCCACTTTTCACGTATCACGAACTCGACGGATCCCTTTCGGCGCCCGGGATCGTCGCGTTGCGCGATTACGTTCCTCGCGTTCGAGCTGTCGATAAAGCACGCCGCAGCTCAGCCACTTCCGCGGAAGAATAGAAGCCAGGATCGTATTCGCCGAGGGATCGCAACGGCTAAAACGGCCGGGAGTGCGCCTTCGTCTCGCGTTTTTCACGCGCGACATGTTCACGCCAAGGCGGCCGCGGCGGTGTTTCCATTCTCGTAAAATTCGCGGCCACGGCACTCGACCGGATTCCGACTTTTAATCTGAAGCACTGTCGGAACGAACAATGAACCGTCGTCTTTCTTTGCCTGGACTTTATGGCCAGACGTATCGTGGACTGTATTCGAGGGGGAACGGAGCGGATCACTTTCCGTTTCGCATCAAACGTCCGGGGCAGTTTCGAGAGCGCGAGTTCCGCGATACGCTGACCCCGGAGGAACTAATTTCCTCGATGAGGGCGAGTGAAGCGAGGTGAATTTCGACGGCCCAGGCGAAGAACGCGGTATAGCGAGGGCTGCCTTGCGTCGGCGGCGAACCGTTTGAGCGTGAGTTTTTGCTTCATCGATCGGCAATAAACCTGAAGCTTTAATAACATACGGCCGAGTCTGAGAGCCTCTTTGGATCATTTACCGTTGCACGAATCTACTTCTATCGTCCACTCTATTTCTTCCTCTTCATCTCTTTCTCTCTCTCTCTCTCTCTCTCTCTCTCTCTCTCTCTCTCTCTCAAGCCAGGAATGCCAGACGGAAAGCTGAGAGCAATACTCCTGAAGAATCCTGCCAAGTGAATTGGCAAGCGGAAAACACCGCTCGAGTTCGCCTCATAGCCGAACGTGGTCTGTAATTAATGTAGGTGTTAATAGGCTGCGGATTAAGCCACAGCCCTCTCGCGCTGCGTGCGCGATGAACTTCGCGGTTGCCCTTTGCACCGGCCCCGACAACAACGAGCTCTGCGACACGCGGTCCGCGGTAAGTTCTTTAATAACGTCGACAGCGATTTCTCGAATAGCTTCTATAATAGGTTGCACAATAGGTTCCGCGGCAGACTTCTCCGATAGACCCGCGCCGCAGGCTATCGCGGTAGATCGACTCGTAGACCCGGTCTGAAATCGCGGTAACTTCGTGAGCGTGTTTCTCGTCGTGCCTCGGCGATTGATACAATAGAGGCTTACGAGGAGAGGGAATTACCCTTAACTTTCGGAGCGAATTTCGCGGCAAGTCGCACGATAAATGCACTCATTGCCGTAATATAGTTCTCGAGCGTAGAGGGAAGCTGGATTCTCGAGGCGAATTTTAAACGGTTGCTGGTCCTTACTCCGAGACCGGCTTAATCCCGCCGCATTATCCGGTCGCAAGGCTTGCATCGTTCGAAGGCAGGACAGCATTTTACCGTTTGCAAAGTTTCGAGGACGATCCAGGCTGGATCGATGGGAGGAGGAAAAAGCAGCGACGGCGCAAAGGACTTTCCGCGGGCAGGACGCATGACAAACCGTTAATAGGAACGTCTACTGTTTGCCAAGTATTGGGAAAACGTGATGCGACGTTTCATAGTAACGGCTCGGTAACGGACCGTCCACTAAGAAAACGGATACTACTCGAATATCATCCTTCTAACGTTGACACGTTCCATTTTCTCGTTCGCCGCGATGCTCCCGACTCGTCTCGCCATTAAATTGCTTCGCCACTCAGGCTCATCCGTACAGGCGTTATTATTAACAAGGGATGATGTTTTTCGCCGTGTATCACAGATACGCGTAACTAACATGTTCTTGCTTAGTTCGTGTAGGTTTTAATATGTACACGGATACGCGAGTGTACACTGGTACGTGGACGGGCGATTGCTAAAGTAAAATGTTGTGATGTAGTGCATTTTTAATATCTGAGCGCTTTATTTATACATACGTAATCGCGCGATATAAAATATGGATATGTAAATACACTTGCACGCGTGCATTAAAAACTACACGGACTAAAACGCGTATCAATTTTTAATTGCCCGCTTACTTAGCCTGTACCCTGTTTCCCTTATTAGTATCATTCCTCTGCGACCACAGATGATGCATAGTGCATCCAAATACGAAGCAAGCCGAAGAGCACGATTGCGGGCTGCTGGTCCGGTTGCAAAAGCCAATATCTTTCATGCACGGCGTGCCAGGCATTCCGGTCGGCCGTCGGAAAATTCTACCGGCCCGATTTTCCGGCGCGCGAGCTCATCCCGCGTCGCGTCGTTGAGGCGAGCCGGTAGACGCGAGGCGGAAAGGCAAGGGATTAAGAGGGAAATCCCGCGGTTCGCCACGGTTTGATGCGGTTCGCCGCGTAACACCGTCGGGGAGGGTCCACGGGCTCGCATCGCGCAACACGAAACGAGACTCGAATTACCGAGCTGCACGATTCCCTACGCATCGGTGTAAAAGGAATTCCTGGCATTCCGGATATCCGGCCGGGGATTAACCCCGCGGGATAGGAGGAAGATGCGAGGTATAATCGGCTGTTAAATGTCCTGCCATTTTGTCGTTACAGCAGTGATGATATGCGGCGGGCTGGTGATGTATCCCATAGGATGGGACAATCGGGAGGTGCGGGAGTCCTGCGGAAAGGGCGCCAACGTCTACAATCTAGGTAAGTCCGCCAAAGAACGCGAGTTTAACGATTCGCACACAGTCGCGCTCGTAGCTTCGACGAGAGCGTTGCAACTAAAAGCAGCGAACGACGCTGAATAAACGTTGATTTCCAGCGCGACGCGCTCTTTCCCGCGGAGCAGATCTGTTTTAAAGAACCGCGAGTTACTCCGCAGCTTCTGGCCATGAACGGCGTCGTAGTTCCGCTCCTGACGAGCTATAGAAAAAGCTGCGCGGCGAGATTACTCTTACAAATGTAACGACGTTCTTGGAAGTTTCCACATTTCAGTGGCAACTTCTGATATCGTACTCGGGACATTTCATAATGCCCTCGCCGACCATTTCGAGACATTACGTAACCAGCTTGAGACTTATGACAGTTGTAACTTATCGAAACTCATGCCCGCGACGAGGATAATAACTCTTGAACGCTCTTGCGATCCGAGATTCCCGGAGAGGCGTGTGGAAAAATTCGCCAGCGTTCGAAACCCGCTCGAACCGTGGCAAACACGGGAAACGTTTAATCGGATCGATCCAGTCTAAGACTGCTTCTCCATTCAAGCAACAACGAGGAACTTTTCGTTACCCCTTGTTGCAGTATGTCCCTAATTCGTTTGTGAATCAGGCGACAGGGCGCACGAACTGGAGATTGTTTCTGTTACGCGTTGCGCTACATGTATCTCATTTTCCTGGACTCTTACCGTCCCGAGACAACCCGATTGGGACAACGGCAAGTGGCGGACTTTTCCAAGACGCATGGAGCATCGCGGCAGGCAGTTCCTCGTTGCTAGCTCAGCGGGTTACAGCTTGAGACTGTTCAAGTAAATAATAATGGACAGGCGGATGACTTGTCGCAAAGCGGGAACTCGATAACAGACTCCGGGCATCACGGTTAACGCCGTTGGTGGTGAACAGGGTGCGTCAACCCTCTGACAGACGTATCGCATCTGTTTCAGGAAAGTGTTCCGTGTCATGGTCGAGCCACCTGCTGGTAGGCTCCGTCGCGCTGTTAATGCTGTGCTTCGGCCTGAGCTTCTGCGCCGCACGACACAAGCCGTCCAACCAGCACACCGATCCGCTGCGCATTTGACAATCGAGATACTCTCACTCGATTCACGCCTATGCCTCGCCGAAAACCACCACCCTCTCCTTCGTGACGGTCTGTTGATCCCGGAGGCGCACGAGTTACGAAGGGAAGCCACCGGGGGGGTTGGCCTCGTCGACGGAGCCGAGTCTCCGTGTTCACACGTGGGTATTTATTCCGGACACTCGGGTATTCCAGGGCATTCCAGCCCCGTCCCGAACCGGTACTTCCGGACGAACTTTTACGTGTATAGCGTAGCCCATAGCTCGAGTGGACGGTTTCTGTGTTCCGCTGGGGCAATTCGCGTTGTTCCTCGAGAGTACGCGCTTCCGAGTACCGCTTTACGACGCGGACGATACCTACGCCCTTTACTGCCGTTCCGCGTTAGAAAACGCCAAGAACGTCGTGCCAGCGGAACTCGGAAACTTTCCCGTCATACATTTTAAGGAGACACAGGGTTCCAAGATGATCGCGAGTACCCTTGGAATCGTATTCGCAGCATCCTTCTTGGTCCCCGGGATGTTCTCGTGATGGTAACGCGCGGGAATAAAACTAAACGATACCGACGTCGTCGCGAGAGAATTTAGCAAGAAGGTTCAATTTCCTAATCGACGTGGAACGTTCGCTGGGAAGGTATTCGTCGCGTGTTCGGCTGAATCGTTCTACCGTTCTGAATACTACGCGCGGTGCGATTCGTTTCCATTTACGGAATGTCCAGCTCGCGATCGCGCGAAACGAATTCGCTGCCTTTTACGCGCCCTTGGACATTCGACTTTCGGTTATCTTAAGCTCGCGATAGTTCCACTTTTGTTGATCTTTACGAAAGTCGCGAATTTAAAAAAAAAAACTATACGGACACGTTGCGCTCTCCTCCCTTTAATCGTGAAAGCACGCTCGTGTCAACACGATGATTATCGTAGTAACACGATTATTTATTACAATAAATAGCACATGTTATTTCATTCAGCAATTCCTCTAGGCTCTCGCTACGGTAACCGAGAGATAGTTCATCGTTCCGTTTAGTTCATCCAGAGAATACACAGATGCCTTCGAAGTGTACAGCAAACTTTGCCCGGCTGTTTGTTGCCGAAAGCAAAGCTACTCTTCTCGCGCCGTTAGGCGATCGATTCAACCAGCTGTGTTCTTTAAAGGCCGGCCACTCAGAAGGCTCCAAGACGCTGCTCCTCCTTTTCGAGGCTTCCGCTGCAGCGTTCGACTACCTTTGCCGTTGAATTTAGCCCGTCGGGGTTGTAAAAGGCAGGGCCGACGGCAGTCTGCCTTTTCCACCCCTATCTTTTGTTTATAGTAGCCACTGAAAAGGCAGAACTTTCCCGCTCCGCCTCGTTTCCTCTGTGTTTCACGTTTCCTGAAGATTGTCGCGCACAGAGAAGCGATAAGGAATTTCTGTCGCTCGAACAATTCCCCGAGAAGCGATCGAGAGAATGTTCATAGTCGAACGGCACAGCCGCGGCGTGCGAGAGCCTAACTGGACCTAGGAATTTTTAACTCGTCGCTCGTTAAAGTTGCGTAGACAAAGGGTTGGATCGAGCAGCCACTCGTCGCCAACAATTCTCAGCTAATAGAACGAATCGCGATCGACGCTATCGATCCTCTTTCAGAACTCTCGCCGGCCCGCTTCCGGCGCAAGGTTGCTCGCAATTAAAATCACACGCGGGTCGAGCACAAAAAGATCGAGGACAAGGCTCGATTTCCGAAAGGAGAGCGCGGTCGCGGTATTCCGTGAATGCTGCTCGCATTGTCCGGATCAGATTCCATCCTGTTCGAACAGGGCGAAGGGTGGATCGGTTCGTTCGGGGTTGGCACGCATCGTCGATCCTTTGCAAAACGTGTGCGATTCATCCCCGTTTCGATGCGATCGTTCGTAGTTAGACGGACATTGGGGGCTGACGCCGTCGACGAAAAACAATGAGACCGCTTGCGTAAAATCGACCCGCACCTCTCCGCGGACTCCAGCGCGGCCTTTGGCGGAATGGAAATCATCGAGCGGGATGCCCGAGAAAAAGGGGGTAAAGCGAGCAAAGAGGCAAACGAGAGCTGAATGGGAAGTCCGTGTGTCACGCGAAAAAAACAATGTCGCCTTTGTAAATATCATAAAATCGCTAAAAGCCGCCCGGCCCCTATTTCTTTGTCCGCTTTTTACCTCCATTTCGCTCTGTTCCTCGCGCTTCGCCGGCGAGCTCGCGCGCCCCGCGTTTTCGACCGCGGCGCGTCGCGGCGCCTCGTCTCGAGCACATTGCCAGACCGGGAAATGCAACTGTAGAACCGACCCGCTGTGTCGGCCGTGCATACCTCTTCCCTTGTTCCCATTAACAATCCACGTGGACCGTTTGCAAACGCGCAAAGCCCCCGCGCGGTGTTCATAATCTCCCCAGAAAGTTTTTCGCGAGTTCAAAAGTAATGCGAGGAGCGTGTAAATTTCTCACGCTTCGCTCCTCTTTCGGGCGTTTCTCTGGTTAAATACGACCACCGCGGTGGAATATAAAAAGCGCGGTCACATCCTACAATAATATCGTGCAGATTGTTCCTTGGCAGGGAATCCGCGCGAAGTTGCTATTCACAGCTCCGAGGATCTGTACGTGTTTCGTTCACAACGATGGTAAATCTCGGCGGGACGCTTAAACGAACGACAATTTAAATGGTAATCGAGGCAGACGGTATCGCGATGATTCCAACTTAAATTTAAAACGTCGAAACTTCTGCTCGTACTTCCCCGCGCCAGCTCGTATCGTCGGGGGAATCAATTGCCGCGTTCTCTCCGCTCGAAACTTCTCCACGATCGGCTTCGGGACCGAGAGATTTACCGACTGGGATTTAAGGAACCGATGCGGAGGAAGAGTCGTAAGCTGAAACAATCGAACAAAGTACTCGTCGCTTCCTTTTTTTCCCCCCCTTGTCCGTCGAAGAAAAGTCCCGGTGCGTTCACTAGGGGCGAGTCGGTTCTTGGCGAAAATTATTACGGGTGGACCTACCCTTTTTAACGTTCCCTTTGCCGTGCCTGTTCCTCGGCTCTCTTCCAGAACGGACAGTCGCAAATCGAACCGATTTCTCTTTCCGCGAGGAACAAGGGAGAGATCGTTGAGTGATCGATGGAAAACGTTGGGCGGAGCTGTCCGCTACAGCCCCGAAGCAAAGTCCCCTTGTAAATCCTGACTTGTCCGCGCGCCACGTCTCCAACTCGGTTTCCACCTCTCGCTATTTTTCTTTTCTCGATTCCCTATCGTTTCTTATCGGCTGTACTCGCCGAGACGTTTCTCTCGTTCGTCGAGGGGGGCAGGAGACGAGAAGCATCAGTAGCCCACCGTAGTAAGACGAGCTTATTCTCTAGAGGCTAATTGAGTCATCGACGCGAGGGAGTTCGAGTGGCAGCAGCCTGACCAAGAGGAACTGTCAGTTCCAACGCACCTCTGCCCGTGACAAAAACTTTTCCGCTCGTCCGTGCCATCGGATTTCCGCGAGAATGGAAACGGCAAAGCAAGCGAAAAGCCGCGAGTTTGCATTTATATGAACTACTCGCCGTCGCGTCGGTTCCATTACAAGAGCGAAACGAGCACAAGTTTCGTTCCGGCCCGATGCGCCCACGCTCCCGTTGACTTTTCCATCGAACATCCGCGCGGTACGCACCGCGACGGGCGTATTCGCGGTTGACATGTCGCGGGGTATCCATTCGAGCGCAGGAAACGCGGAGAAGGACAAAAGTAACCGCGGCCCGGATATCCCGGGGCGAGTTATCGGCGAAAGTCGGATGAGACAAAAGTTGGAAAACTCGTTCGCCTTCGAGCTTCCGCTCCGGATGCCCTAGCTACCGGTCCCGCGATTGTTGTTCGCCCAGGGGTTCGCGATCAGCTTCTCTTCCCGATCCTCCGCGATGCCGCGAGACCTGTTGCGAGAGCCCATCGTGTTCGTGTCCCCCTTTCCATCGTCTCGTCGTCCCCGCATTGTTCGCCAGCCACGGAATTCGCAACGAGGAAAGCTGGATCGCTCGAAAGCGGCTTGCCGATATCCCGAATTCCTACAGGATATCTTTCGACCCGGTTTTTCCGCGTCGCGTCACGCATAGCTCGGTACGCCAGAGACGAACGAAACCAACCTCTGGCGGATGTACTCGCGCGCACAACGGTGTATGTATACCGACGAAACGCAATTTCGGAATAGTTTCTCCTCGCCGTGCAGATGAAATTTTCCTTTGTTCGCGTTAGGGTAGGAGTCGGGCCACGTTCGCCACGATTCTAGACTATGCCTCGCGGTTGGTTATCATTTACCTCTGCGGTCTGCGCGAAATCTTCATCGTTTGCTTTCGCGTCAACAATTTAATCGGACTACCCAGACGCCGCAGTTAAGGGAAGCCGTGTAACTTTTGTTCCTCGACGTATTCGAGTACTTTGAATTTTCCGAGAAACACCGCCGCTTCACCTTTGCTTGAAATGATTTTTAAGCAAAGGAGAGGGTTGTTGGCTCGGCGAGTACGAAATCACGATTGGGGCTTCATTCGGAGACAATCATTTTCGTAAACTCCTGCTGCTGCCTCATGATCTGGGTAAACGGTGAATCGATCGCAAAGGATTGGTAACCATTCTCCCGGACTTTTAGCTCCTTACTTCCATGGCAATTGCTATTCTTTCGACGAGGGAAGCGTCGACTTGATTACGTGCAAGCGTGTCCGTATAGACGTTCACAACGAAACTTTTAGCGCGGCGAAAAAGTCAGTGGCACTCCCGCAGAAAAAGAAGTAATTATTATAAATTTCAGCAGCTTTCCATTTCACTCGTTTAACCGCTGTAGGAAATTTATCGAAACTTCCAAGGGAAACATCTAAGATTATTCCATGAATTATTATCATTACAGTTTAACGAAATGACGGAAAATGGTAAAACCGCCACCGCGACGTCAAAGCGACAAAAATTTACCCCGAATAATAGCGCAATCAGTGTATTCCTGCGAACAAAGTTCTTCGTGTTAATGACAGCCGTCAAAACGGCGCGAATGTCGATGATAAATGGTAATCGTCGAGCAACCACGAACCGCCACTTGCGTAGCACTTTACTCACTGTACATACTATACATACGTATTAGTACATAAATATTCGACGCGGCGTAAATGTTACGTATTATTATATTTTATAATAAAAACGAAATAAACCAACGTGTGGTCTCTCCCTTCATCCCCATCCTCCCATTGGACAGACCAATCGGTTGGGCTTTTTAAACAACAACCGTGGGCCACAATCATTGCACCGTGATCTCGTTAATTCGAATCCGCATAACGGAGTGCGAACCTTTATGACGTTGCGTCCGACCGAGGATCGGATAGCCGCGATCGAGCAGCAACGCTGGCCAATTTGCAGCGTTAATTGCCGGCAAATTAATTAATTAGCGGGCACGGACGATTCGATTCCGAGCCTAAGTCAACGCCGTTGCCGGTTTACGGGCTGCAACGAACGGGGAATGCGGTCAAGCATTTGGGAACGAATCGAACGGAATTGCTTGTGTCGGAAACAAAAGGCGGGCGTTCGCTTCGAGCTAGGTGAAATTAATTAGCTGCATGTCGCGCCGGTCGCCGCGTGGCTTCCATGAAAACCGGGTAAAACTTTTCCAGTTTTGTTCGGCTCATTGTATTCGAAATCTGTCGAAGGGGGGCCGTCCATTGACGGGCTTCGATCGAGGACAACTATTATTTCATTGAATCACCGACCGCTGGAATACCCACTCCTCTTTCGTCCCTTTTTCTTTCTGTTTGTTTTCGATGTTCGTTTAATTGGAATCTGCTCTCCACTCGCCATTCAACGGACAGCGCGAAGATTTCGCTGACAAGCGAATGCGTCCGCGGGGAATCGTCTTAGCGACTGGCAGATCCACCGAAGGATACAATGTTCGATCGGTCGTGTTTGATGCCTTTAGAGAATCGTCGCAGAGGAACCGCGGAGGTGCCACTTCGCCAGATAAAGAGGAGACCTTTTCCGTGAAGATTCTTCCTTGAGTTACTCTGGAATGGACTCTCGGTGGTTTCACGGCGAATCTCGCTTTTTCCCGGTTCCCTTTGTGAATACTCGCGACCGCTCGGAGAGTTTCCTCGAGGGAAAAGCCTTTGTCTCTGTCGATCGTGAACGTATTTACCCTCCTTCTCGCCGGCGATTACATCTCGCGGACGCGTTTTGTTCCGTACTTTTCTACTAACCGCTTTCCCCCCATTAAATCATTCGCACTAAATATCGGGAATTTCACATTTGCTGAAAAGCTGTTCAATATTTTCTCGCCTTGATTTGACAAAGGACGTTCCCATTCTCGCCGGTTCGTCAATACGGGACACGTCGCCTCGAAACCAGTCATCTGATTATCCTACACGACGAACCTAATTACCAACTAGGGTGGATGCGGTGTTCGAGTTAGCGCAACACTTGGTTTTGGGCTACAACTTCCACCTTCAAGGATAGAATATAGTTTGTTCTATCCTGTGAAAGTCAGACCGCCTGTGCGTTTCTCCTTTCGGTGATAAATTTCTCGAGCATCAGAAAGGAAAAAAGTTCGCAGACCTGTCGTAGAAAATAAAGAACGGTCAGACGTGCGTCGATACATCGATAACATTACTTCCGCGATAAGGAGGGAAAAGGATGACGAGGAAGCATACGGAGGACGAACGCGAGCAGACATAGCTGACTACGGAATACATATCCGAATAATACTTTCCCGCCGACCAAGTGATAACGAGCTACACGAGTTCCGCTGCGACTCGCAATTAGTCTCGCCAGATATTAAACGGAGGTGGATATATTATAAATGGACACAACGCACCGGTGGGATAAACTATAATGCCGGTGCCGGGGGCAACTTTGACAAGGCTATACACGTTATTCGCATTAACAGAGAGCTATGTCGCGTTCGATGCCCAAACACAATCGAACACCGAGATGCTCCGACCGGCGTCAATATCGAATACAGCTAGTGCAAGCGGTTATCTCTACTTTGCTCTGCCTAAGTTTCCGTCAACATCGACCAGGGGGGTCGTTCGGTTGACGCGTGTCGAGAGTCTAGACGCTGGCCTTTCCGTTTCGCGTTCCTGCCGAACACTTCCGTTCAAATCGATTCTCCTGCAGGAACGCTAGTGCTACTATTATTGCCCCTTTCACACAGTTCATTCTTGAAACACTTCCTCGCTGTATGCGGATACTTGTAGCGGGCACGTGTTTCGGTAACAATTCCTCTCGGCCGAAGAATTCAACATCCTAAGCTATGTTCGGTGCTCGAAGCTATGACATGGCCTTGTTAAAATCTTTGGAAGTTAGAAGCTTTTCCATATGCATCAAGGATAAGCCGGTTAATAGAACTAAGAAAAAATGGAACAGGGAGCGCAAATCGATGCACCAAATCGCACATACATATATGTATAGCTCAGCGTCCCGTGTGTGTTGGATTGCGTGGTAAGCGGAGCCCTGCAGCTGTCCCTGTTGATCTTGGTCCCCTTCCAACGGGAAATGAACTTTTATCGCTTAACAAAATACTCGGCCGGTTCGACTTCGCCAAAACTGCCCGTGGAAAACTTGAGAAGAACGCTTCGCTCGTTCGTTCTTGCTCGCAGGCAGGACCGATAAATCCCAATTAGAATCGGGGTCGCTATAGGGACAACCCGCCAGGTCTTTGAGGGCGATGCAAAGTAGAATCCGGTTTGTTACCGAACTGACTGAGACGCTAAGGAGATTTCCAGCTGGAATCTACGTGCGAAGCAGCACTTGTCGCTCAGTATTTTCTCCTCGGCTCCTTTTCATCACGTCTTTCACGTTCCTTCCGTTCGCGTTTCCATCACCCTTCTCCGTTCTCCATCCACCGTTGTACTTTCTGTATCGCCTCTCTTCCATTTTCCCTCTCTATCTGAAAACTCCTCCCCAGCAGCTCGTTTGTCACGAGTAACCAAGAACAAGCCGGGAAATCGGTAAAGTTACCACCGCGCGAAAGGGTGGTAGGCAGACGTGGCGTCGGCTGAAATAAAACACTGGCATAACTGTTTTGCACTTGGAAATTTAAATTACGCGGATTTACGTCGGCCAGCGGTGAAATATGATAAGCAAGTAGCCAACAGAGGGGAAAGTCACTTTAACTGTACTTTTTTTCTCATTCCTCTGGATATTACTTCCCCGCTCATTCGTTCTCGCCGCGACGCTGCTTTGGCAGCGCGATTTGCAAAGATATCAGAGCACGTCTTCATCGAATTATTGTAGATCGATGGAAATTATATCCGCCCGCTAAAATGTTACCTCAAACCTTTCCCTCCTTACTGACGAACAATTTCAATTCGTGCGTAAATGAAAAAGTACAATTCAATATCGGGAATTTGTTTGCGTTTCGTTTCGCCGAGCGTTCGCAGCAGTCGTGACTTTCGTTGAACGGTTTACAGTGTCTTCCGCAGGAACACAACGAGAGACCGCGTTTCGTATTGTACAGAATAGCATTGCGACGGGCAACGAGATTACAGGGTCGTAAAAAAATTTGCGACAGCGCGTCGACCGGAATTACGCTCGCAGTGGCTAGGACATAAAAGTTTCGCTCGCGAGGATACAACGAGAAACAGAAGAAGATACGTTTGTCCCCTCGATCGCTCGTGGAGCCGAGGAATCGCTCGAAAGGGTCGTTCGCTTTTATTCCGTTCGTTGTACGTACCGGCTAGAGGGTAACTGTAGTCTTTATCCGATTCGTGTGATCGTTACATCGACGTGTTACGTCTCTTATAGCGTCGATGGCGTTTACGCGTCCCGTGATCTCTTTCGAAACGCGTCGCGAAATCGAATGGCAGCTCATTTTACAACGGTCACTGACACGTCGTTTCCCGATAATCGATATGTTCCATCATAACTCGCAATGGAATAAATGCAACGAAGTCCCGGTTAAATAACGGTCGAACTGTTTGCGGGGTTTCGCGAATCCGTGTACCACAGTATTACGATTCGCCGTATAATTCCAAGCGATTCGATATAGGGTGATCGAATTATGTATCATATAGTTTCCATAGGATTTACGTATACGCGTGTCCTATCACGCACAGCCTATAATGGAGCATCTGTCGAAGTGTTCCGAAGTCTCCGCAGTCCCCCGGGAGTCGATTCCCCGCGGGATGGTGGTACTTTTCGCGAATCGGTTCCGGAAAGCGTAGCGATTTCCTGACCGGGCGCGAGCCAAAGGAGTACAGGAAGGTGGCAGTCCGTGCTCCGCTGACCAAAAGACCGCGAGGATACTTTGCTAGAGGGGTGAAACGGGTTGGCGAGCGGAGCGATCGTGTTTTGACCCTGGGGGATGAATATTTGTTCAACTCGCCCCCAATGGCTGTGCGCCGCGCTATGTTGGCTATAAATACTGCTTTGTATGCATGCTGGCTGAGCGGGCCGCCAAGCACAGATAATAGGAAGGAAGCCCCGGAGAAGCTACTTTGTCTACAGCTCCTACCATCCTCTCCCTCTCTCGTCGTCGCATCCCTTTTCCTCTTACCAATGGCAGCAGCAGCAGCATCGGTGCAACGTAATAGCGGTGGACCGCAGTCCTGCTCGGAGCAGCTACTGCGTTTCCAAGAATAATTACTAACCTGCCGACCAGCAAGTCGAATAACTCGGCGCGCAGAAATTGTTTCGATGCTGCTGCCGGGAACGGAGCGACCACGCCAGCAGGATGGAAGACGAGCGATGCTAAATCATTCCTCGAAATTGCGAACACCGTGAACGGTCTGGAACGTGAGACGCAAGGATTCTGTCCCGCCTCTTTTCCCTTTGCACGATGCTCCGGAACTGGTACAGACTAGGCCAGCGAGGACGCAAGGTGGATTTCGAAGTGCAGACACCCGGGAGCGGGAAGGGTTAACGAAATTGCGACGAGCAGTCGGACAAGGCGGAGACACGGGAGTGCAGTTTGTCCGAACGGTCGGCCGTTTATCGGGGGGCTTTAGTCTAACTATCCCGGACCGCTTTCGGACCGGTTGCTCGTGTAGCTGGCTGACGCGATCGTTCCAAGAATAATTAGTAACTACGGCAACAGCTAGGCACCGAAGGAAACTACGTTCGCGAGCGGAAAGTGGCTGGGTGGCGGGGTCGGGTCATGAGACCGCAAGCAGCAGGAATGCGTTGATACTTGTACCGTGTTATCATACTGTTCCTTGAGCATCGAATCGAACGACAGCCTTGTAAACATTTTGCCGCATCTATTGAACGACGGAGGAAATTGCCATCTCGCGACGGAATTAAGCGCTTTCAGCGGAATCGCCGGCGCGGGATTCGGAGTATCGCCCTATGACTCGAGAGAACGCGGTTCACAGAAATGCAGCCGACTCGAAATTCCTTCCTAGACTGCGTTGTCGTCGCGACGAGACATCCAACGGTTCGTGCAGTTCGATTTAAACTTCGGATGGTTTTCAATCATTTTCAAAGTCAACGACGGATGGTTAATTCGTTCTTCGAGACGGATATATGCTAACAATGGGTCACACCGAACATTTGGAGCAGGGAGAATCGGCGAACAAAAACGTCGAGTCGAGGCGAGAGTATGATTAATGGGACTTTGATGCAAGCACCGAGAACGTTGAACGTCGCGAAGGAAGTCGCGAGAACCCGGGTCCTCCCTAAACGACATTCGCTGATGCTTCCTTGTATCCATCGATCCTCCCTCGGCAATTACGCGAATTCTTTTCACCTTTCACCGTCGAATTTTCCACTGCGAAGAGCGAGAAAAGGAACGGTAGGGAACGTTAATACAGCGAAACCACCTCTGAATAAAGTTTTCTAATAAAAGCACGCGGAGAATTATGAACCATGACCCCGTAAGGAATAACACACGTGACGCAGGGATCGAAAACACGCGACACGTGACGTTCCCGCCTACAGAGGAATCGTCGAAGTGATCGCGTACGAACCTTCTGAATTCCATTGAGGAAATTTGAATTTTATGCCGCGGAAGGAACCAACAGGTAGAGTTCTCCTTACCCTCGTCGACATTGCCAGGATTCTTGCGCCTCCCTCCCCCCGTTTGACGTGATTGTTGCTCGACGCCTTTTCGGAATCGTACACGATCATACGTATCCTCGGGCTCCACCTTTTCAATTTCCATTTATCCTTCTGCTTCCAGTCGCTCGCGTACGAATCGTTCGTACAAGCGGGCTTTCCTAGCCAATTCGCAGCTGCGCGAACCAGCCGCGAGATTTGCATTACGTTTATCCGGCGCGGGCCAGCCAATCAACGTGCAAATACAGATAAGCCGCTGGTGTTTTTCAAAAGGGCGGCCCTGGGCAAAATCCGGAGCTCTACTATTTTTATCCGCAAATTATTCTCGATACGTGCATCTCGGCTGTGTTTGCTCTCCGCCTTTCCCCCTCTCCGGAAAATTATTTTTGCCAGAAGCCCAGGCTAACGAGGAGCACCCTAGCAAACTAGAAACGTTCTGCTCGGGGAAAAAAACGTCGTTTTTTCTGGCACCTCCTGCTATTTTCCCTGTCTCGATTATATTATACCAAAAACACCCTGTTAATTTGGAGAATACTTCATTAATATCGCGTAGAATCGCAATTGGCCTTTAATGCAACCTGGATTCTCTTGGGAATTGAATCATACAATTCTTGAACAATCTTCAATAAGATACTATACATTTCTTTGTACAGCGGTTCTGCAAGTTGTTTTAGTGAAAACGGAATATACGACTTACAACAAATGTTTCCATTATTTTGTTCGATTCCTGTACGTCGGAGGCGGGGCAACATGCGACACTTGCCAGAAACTCTAGTTCTCTCTTCTAAATTCCTCCAGGGATTGAACATTTCACGTGAACTCGGCGCGGCGACGATCGCTTATTTACTTGTATATTTCGTTGACGAGACCGATCGTTTCTTCATTCGCAATTCCTCGTGTTCTCTTTTTCGCGTTATTCGATAGTTTATACGGAAAAACCCCCTTTGCACTGCGAGCAACTAGCGAGACGCTTTTTCTTCCTCCTCTCTGATATCGCACCCTCCTCCCGGCATTTCCGATGCGTCGATCGGCGGGCAAAGGAGAGTCGATTCATTTCAAATTAAAATCAATAGGCGTCGCGAGCCGCCTTTAACCGCGCCGCGGTCGGCGAGTTTATTGAAACTCCGTGGCTTTCGTGCAATTTCGCAGAGCTTTGCTTTAATCTCGCAGGACATGTCGTCTTTGGCCTGTAGCCGGGCCGCCTCTCTCGCGCACCCCCTCGTTCCTGCCGCCGCCCCATTCTCCATCCCCCTTGGTGGAGACGGTTGGCGTTCCGACAACGGTCGCGTTCCCTCGCGCCCACCTGCCCTGCTCATTTCCATTCCATCATCGTGCGATTATGGTCGCGTTTCGGAAAATTCGCCGGCAAATTAAACGCTGGCCGAGCAACGCTCTCTCAGGCGAACTCGTGCGCCGCGCTTGTCGTGCTCGGCGCCGCGCGATGCCGGAATACAAAGTGCCTTTAACGAGATCGGAAGTTCTCAATTTCTCGCGACCGATCGATCGGCCACGGCCGACTCTCTGTTCCAACTCCATCCTAACGCGCATCGATCACGACGACGTATCGAAACCATACGTGACAGGGTCTCGCCGGTAAATGAAAACCAACCGGCGATTCGTGGCACGTTTTGAATTTCCGACCGACCGTGGACATGCATTGCGAGAAATGCACCTTTCAACGGACACGTCAAGATACTGAAATTATCGAGGACGTGGACTGAAGTTACCACGAAGGATATGTACGGCTGTTAGAAGAAATCGAGAAACTCGATTCCCTTCTTGCTCAGTCATTTCTTTTTTATTTATCTTTATTAAGCTATCCTCGTCGATGCTCCTACCCGATAATATCCAATAGACGCATCACTGAGAATCCTCAACATAATATTAAAATAAAGCAAATAACGTGATATATGTTTATTATTTATTTAGGAAAGCAGAATCAACTTGGAAATCGCGGCAGTCGTACACTACTGTCTGATTAAGGATAAGAAATGGATTACGATTCTTCGTTTTAATTGACAACGTTCTTTTGTCGATAGAAAATCTACGAAACACTTATCCGACCAACTGTGCACGCAGAACAGCAAGACGATGAAATGAAAAAGTTAGTCGGCTCTGTAAAGGCGTTTACGAGTGGGCAACGTTTATTGCACGACGAGCACCGCGATACTCCACGGAACCGGAAAACTTCATCGAGAGCAACGCGGCCGGAAGTTTCGTCGAAACGATTGCGGGGAGGTCGTGGCGCGTTGCAGCTGGAATTCCACTCGGTGGTGCGTGCGCTTTACTTAGGAATACGCTGCAACAACACGCTTTCCCGACAACTCCCCCCCCCCCCCCCCCCCCCCCTCCGGCAACTTGGGCAAACTCGTTACGATTTTTTTTCTTCAAATATTCCCTTTTGACGCACGAACTTCCGCTTAACCACGTTTCCGCTCGTCACAACCGTTGGCACAGCTTTCCTTTCCCCCCCGGCTTTTTTCTCTTCTCCGTTTATACTTTCAACGCTCGACAAGTTCCTCGATGTCCTTTACAGTTTACGTCATTTCGCGGTCCGTTTAGCGTTTCGCAAATTGTTTAACAAGCCACCGGGGATACGTTTTATTTGGCCGGCTTCCAATCGGTCGGCAGGCGAACACAGGCACGGAACAGAGAAAGGGGGGACACAATGCTGGAAGAGACTATATGTATGGTATCTCGCGTCGAGTCGATTCAACTGTCGCGAGCATTTCCTTCCCTTATGCATACATATCTATCTACGATACGCGGTAGGCACCATCTGGAAGGTCCGCGGGCCGGAAATTTGCCGATCGATCGAGAAAGTTTTCCCTGTCGCGAAACAAAAGCCATTCGAAAGCAACGGTAAATTCCTGGCAATCGCGCTAGAATAAACAGCGATCGAGCGCGGCAGCCCCGGGAAGTCAAGCTCGCTTGTGAAATATTAAATTTAATACCCAGCCGCCTCGTTCGTTTCGCTACGGCCGCAACTTTTCCACTTCTCCACTTTCTTCTCGTATCCAGTCGAGACATTGCGAAGGCAAACTTCTGTCGCTACGCCGAAGAACTAATAGATCTCTCGCTTCTACCGATTTCTTCAGTGTACACCTCTCGTTCTATATCCGACGGAGTTTAATAGAATTTAAATGATCGAGGCCGATCGGAGCAAAATTGAAGTGGAACACTGTGCTCATCCTACACGTTTCCAATACGCGGTTGCTTATTTATCGAAACGGAAGGATATGTTTGCGGGAGCGCGTATCGGTTATTATATATCGTTTCACGCATCGCTGCCGCTGCTCGAGTCTTTATTTTACCGTTTCGACGTTTCGTTCGGCCCGCGGCGTTTCTTGTTTGTTCCGTTTCCGTATCGGAACCCGGCCGGCAGAATCCGCGAACTGTTTGTAATTTTCCGCTCGGCGTAGCCCGGGAACTCCGACATTTTCCGCCTCGCGTTCCCCGCGGCAGTCCACGCGGAAAACACCGGCGCGCCCAAGATAAATCGTGGACGGTCTGCCGTCTCCCGGAAAAGGACAACTCCCGTCCCTTCCGTTTCTCCATTTTTCGGGGACCGTTCGATCTATCCCCTCCACTGTATCGTTGGACGTTGAGACGTATCATCGATCTTCGTGGCCGAAATTTCCAAGTATTCCGCAGCTGCCGGGACCAGGTAGAACCGAAGAACTTCCAGGCACAATTATTACTTTTTTTTTTGTCAATTGAGAATAGAACTGGAGCCCGTCGATCGTTACGCTGAAAGGACCCCGAGATTTGCAGTTAAGACAGTGCCAGATAATTTTATCTTCCAATGAATCGAGTGGGTACATGGCTATTATCGGTGGTGCTCGAATTAATAGGATTTTCCAATTTTAACGATTCCCGTTGGGTTACTTTATATTCACGATGGAGGCAGTCGCGAAAGGTAAATGAGACATTGGGAATCAGGGGAGCGTGAGCTTCGACGGCTTCGTATCCGCTTCGATCCCGTTTCCGATTCAGGGAATCCACGGGTACGCGCTTGAGCAACGACGATGGAAAATTCGTGACGGAAGGAATTAATTCGGCGAAGGTGTTAGCGCGATCGTCGCTCGCCCCATCGTTACCGGAGTTTTTTTCCCCCAACGACAGCGAGCGGATATTAAAGTTTCGCTGGGTCGAATTTATGGTTGAGGAAATGTAATTGCTCGAAAATAGAAGCGAGTCAGCGATCGATGCGGTACCGATCGACCGGCCCGGGAGACGTTAACGCGGAGGCTGACGGCGTCGCGACGCTGTCTTCTCTGGTCACCGACTGCTCGTTAATTATTCGACGGCATCGCTGAATCTCGCGACAACCCGTATAACACAGACGGGCAAGATCAGACCGGAAACGGTCCGCCGGATTCAACTTTCAACTGCCTGGCTAGACGATCCGACTTTATTTTCATATTTGATCGGTCGAGAATGTCGTTCTGTTGTACAGTGATTTCTCGGGGAAAAGAAAGGTCGACGGGATTTTTCTCGTAAGCGATGCGATACCGGTCGTTTTACGAGCACCTCGTCGATTGTCACACGTCACATGCCGTCGACTCGACGCGATCCCTATTGCTGACTCCGCAAGGGTCGTGCAAATAGTTCCCCATCATCTTCCCCGTCGTAGCAGCGAAATATCCTGACGAAGGGGTGCTGCGGATGGCGCTAGGAAATATAGGATTTATGCCTTGCAGCAGATCTATGCACGACGATCGGGTTGTTCGAGAGGAATATTAAATCGTTCTCTAGTACGGAACGGAATTATTTTATTGAAATTAATCGAAGTGCTATTCAAATCATGCAACGTGAATCAATCTGCTGAATATTTTACTTAAAAGCGTTTGTAGTGTATTTCATTTAAAAGTCGGAAGGCTTTCTTCGCGTGTTTCCAGCAACCAATTAAGACCATTCTCCAGCTCTGAACTTCGCAAACGTGTACGGCGCATTCGGGTCGACATTGACTGACGTTGATGCCGTTCGAGGGACTTCCTACGGTTGACTTTTCCCCTCGGAACTTTCGCCAACTTCCGCCGACGGAACAATATTCAACGTGTACTGAAAAGTTTGCTCGGCGGGGTGCAACGCGTCGTTCCACGCGAACGAGCAATCGCGATCTCGTTAATAAGTCGTCGTTTGCGTCAATACCGATGGTCTTTGTGAAAACTCCCGCGAAATTTCCTACTTCGGATTCTAGGGAAGTCGCGCGGGGAGCAAAATGCTTATACACACGGTTTATAAGTGGCGGGGAACACACGTCGGAAGCGACAAGAGGAAGCAAATTGAACTATCTTCCGAGCGTTTCTAGTCCGTCTGTTTCGTCGACATCCGTTTGCATTCGCTCGAATGACATTTAAGAAGAAATAATATTCCACAAAGTCACTCCTATATACCTATTACGCGCATCACGTAAAGCAGACAGCAACGATGGCATTCATTTCTTTTGCACTGCTTTCTGAGCGCTGAGAAATCGTGAAATTAAAGCTTTCCAAGCTATCTAAGACAGTGGAAGATAAAACTAAACTCCGTTTATCATTCATTAACGATTTTGAATAGGATCAACGTTGGCTGCAAGTTTTCCTTATTCATTAATTTAATTAATAACCGTCGGAAGTTTATTTTCAACTCTCTCAAGCGACGCTGTCGCGTGCACCGGAGGCATAGAAATCAACGTCGCCTCGGCTCCGACGTGCCTTAATTTCTGCAATTATTCCGCTCCGCGAGGACATCGATTCCGAGGAGAACGGTCGGTTGATTGGGAAGCAGAGGCCGCATTAAAGCGACATTTAATCGGAAGGAGACTCTTCATCATGCTCATTCGCCTGAACCATTTTCATCTACCTCGCGATGGATCCTAAATCATTCGTGGAATGATTCATCGAATCTGGCGAGTTTCGTTAAACATGGAACACGCGGTCTTGCCAGTTGCGTTGCTAAGTTTCTCCCCGTGTTTCGCAGCGCGGACAGCACTCAGGAGATTGGGGGTGAAGTTTCAACGAGTATCGTGCGTCGTTGAGCGCTGCGTACGCTATGATTCTAATCAGCTTTCGAGGCGAGCTCGCGTTTCCTTGAGCCCCGTTGCACGGTCCGTCCGTGAAAATTGACTTGGGTGTTTCGATCTTTCACCCCGTTCCCACCTTGTAGAATTTCCTACCGTTTAGTTTTCCTCGGTTGGATCCGTTTCTGTCGGCCTGGTTACGAATACCCGTTTCGTTCACCGTGTCACTTCGACTGCATAAAAAATGCCAACTGACACGAACGAGGAATATCCCCTGCAGATCTGGCAGCAACGTCGCAGCCTTTGCCGTGTCACCGCGGTGGGTACAAAACCTTCCGCAATGTCGACGGGATCAAGCGGCTCTTCCCGTTCTCGGAGGTATCCTTTTCACGTTTTCCCTTCGTATCTGCAGTAATGGAGTGCCTCCTTTGATGCGTCTTCATTTGAAATTCTCTTATTGTATCCCCGATGCGCGTACCGTAAGTCTCGAGATCTTTCGTTCTTTCAATCCCGCTCCTTTCCCCCACCGGAGAGTTCTCATTTCCTCGTTTCCGATAGCGAGATGTATGCCTCGAAATACGATGAGGCGCGGAAAGGGAAGTTGACGCAGTGCCTCCACCGCGTCGTTTTCCAATCTTTCCTGCGACGGGGAGAAATTCTTCCACTTCCCAAGAAATGAGAATCAAACCGCAGGGCGCGGAGTCGCTTACCTCTACGACGTTCTCGAGGCACCGTGGAACCAGCGCTAGGAAATGAATTCCCTTCTCGACCGGTTCGACCCGCAGTTTCCCTTCCTGTCCGTAACGAGAGCGTCGTAACTGGCAACAATTTCAAGGTCGACAGTTCCGGGATTGTTCTCCGCGGTGGGTCTGGAAGACGTCGCGACGTCCCGCGTCGCCGCGCGGCGCTAGCCCTAAAGCTCACGCGTTTGATTATACGCGGCTGATTGTACACGCCTGAACGAGCTCTCGCCCCCGTGGGTGCCCCAGTCGCTCCGCGGCTGACCCTTTGTGGGAGCGTGAAATTGCCAATCAAATATTCAAGGCCGCGCTTGCTTAACTGCCGCAATAAAGAACAGACGGCGGGCTTGCCGCCCATTCGCGCGGACGCTTTACAGAGCTTTTCAGCGCTACGCGAGGCCCTATCAATGAAAGCTGAAAGCTACGGGAAGCGCGAGTGTTTACACGGAACGGTCGCGTCCATTGTTAATGCGGCGACAAGGGTATCTCCACCCTCGCGAACGTCTCGCTCGTGGTGGAATCGTTCCGCGATATCTCGCGATGCGGCGAACGAAACTGGAACACCGACGTGATTTTAATAAAACGAATCCCGCTCCTTCGAAAACTTCGGAGTCTCCTTTAATTACAGTCGCCCACTGCGAACTGCCTTTGAGGCGTCCCGGTTGTATTCTTCAGGGAGCAGCAGCTTGCAAGTTAATCCTCGACGATTTGTATCCCGCCCCTAGGACCCGTGCAAATCGGATCCCTTTTAATCCAAGCGCCAGTGTCCCGCGTAAAGTAAATTTACCCTAAACGCCGGACCGTGGCACATGAGTTTGTCTTCAATTAAATAATGACAGGCCGCGTAATTAGACCGTGCGACGCCGATACCCTGGCGACTCGGTTCGTCGTTGGCCCTTGAATCAGCGTCCCTTCGAAGCTTGAACATATCTAGCCTTCGTCGACGAATCGATTGAATTTTATTTAAGGATCTCAGTGGTCCACGTTGGCCCGGGATGAAAGGGGTAAAAGGTCAACGAGTCGTTCAGGAATTTTCTAAGGGATCGCAGGAATCAGCCGGAAGGTCTAACGTAGATGACGGGTTATCTTTAACTCGAGGGAATAAATAATCGAGAGATAATGCTGGCCACCGGGGTAATTTAATTTCCTGTAACCGTCTCTCCGGGTACAACTTTCTTCTCCAGTTTCTTATCCCTCCTCCCCTTCGCCGAGTTTCCTGATTTCGCAAATGAAGGAATTAGTGAGCCGCTTGTCTCGATGCTCGGCCTCGTTATAAACACCAGTCTCCCATGAAAGGCTGGAAATTCGAGTCGCTTAAGGTTGCGCGTGCCCGTGGATCAAGCGTACGGCGGCTCGGGCTACGCGATATCCATACTAAGGAGGCTGCTCGTTAATTCTCATCGGGATGTTCCTCCGCCTCGCGGACCGGAACGTATAGAATCGAATCGAGAGGGGAGACGGTTCAGCGACGAAGTAATGCCACGGAGATTTCTCTACGACCTCCGGGGCTTTAGCGTTTTTCTTTCCTCTAGTTCCCTTCGTATTTCTTTATGTCATTCAGATCAGAGGGTTCGTTAAAAATCTTACTCCTCTGTTAATTGCAAGTCCGTCAGCTCTTCAATGCAACGGAGCCAGGGAGATTTTTACTCCGCGACATCGATTGTGTCTCTTCGATGAAGCGCGAAAGCCAGCGCGCTTCTTACCGCTCTCGCGATTCGAACTTTCTAGCCGGAAATCGTGCTCGGTGTCTTCGTTATTCCGCGAATCCGGTTACTCGCGCTCCAGCGAGTTTCCGTCGCTGCCCCGAGGCGCGAGTCGACTCGAGAAGCCGGCAGAAAGTCGCAAAAGTCATTTTTACTCGAACGCTTTGCGCCACTTTTATCGCTTTAAATAACCGATCCTCTTTTATTCGAACGACAAGATGGGCATCTTACGGAAATATACGCGAATATTCTGTGACTTTTCCTTCCTGTTTTCATGGAATTTCATACTGACCCCGTGTCGCGTTTTGCAGGTAGATTCCTTCACTTACAACCGCATCGAGAACGGCAGGTAGCTCATGCGGTAACGTTGAACAGCCCGAATCGTATATGGAGAGCGAGAGATAGATTAAAAAGCCTCGACGATATTTATTACGAGTGTTCCAACGAGAGCGCGCGCGGTGAACGAGCGTGCATTCCTTTGATTCCGCGAGCAACGAAGAAAGCTCAAAGGGAATAGTCGTTTTCAGATGCAAGAGGGAAGTAAACATTTGTTATGTTAATTCCACGCGCCCGGGGTTCATTTAAAAAGCAATTATTCGAAGTTGAATATAAACAATAAGGATGCAAAGCAACGGCTGCTGCAGGCGAACGGACGTAACGGGGCACCCTATTATACGCTCCTTTCAATTGCCCTCGGGGAAGGGTAAGGGCACACGCGTATTTAGATCAAGTGTACCACCACCCTACCAGAGCCAGGCGATTCGTTCACCCCTTTCTATCGTCCGGTTCTCTCTCTCTCCGAGTCGTTCCTCTTTCCGTTTGCCCAGCAGCCACGACTTTATCGCAATTTGCATGTCTCCCGGCGCGCGGCGGAAAATCAGCGACGCGGCTTGATTTTGCGGTTCGTTTGCACGTTTACGCGTGTATACCCTTAGAAGAAAAAAAAACATTCCAATTGTATGCACACGGTTCTAACGAATTCAACCGCCTTATTGCCCTCGCAAATTCCTCGACATTCGCCGGGCTCGCGGGTGGATGACTGATTCACAGCGTTCTCTATATAGTTCCTCTCGCTTCCCTTAATGGAGAGATTAAAAACAGTCGAGAATACTCGAATGGGAATATATGCGCGGAAATTTATCGTACGGGAAACTGCACGAAGTCGCCGGGGAATACTCGGCCAGGCCGCGATATTTTCTGCATTCCATCCGACGTACCGATGTTAATTTTCCTCCGACCGTGTGGGCGTATTAATTTTACAGAATACTGGTTTTACCTCCGGATCGCGCCCTCTTAACTTTATCCCCCAAGAAGCCTAGCCTTCGCCAGAAGAGAGGCATTATCGTAAACACGAGTGATCGACGAGAGCTTTAATACCCTCGTAAATCGGAAATCGGTTAACATCTTTTACAGGCGGTCTCGTAATTCAACTGGATCGTAAATCGACACCGACCGGTGGGTCGTTCTCCGTTGTATCATCGCGACCGAGGGACCGCCACACTTTACTTGGTACAAGGCAGTTATATCCTCAAGGGGTTACAGCAGCTTGGCAGTGTGAAAAATGATGTTATTTTTACAAACTTAATTACCATAGCGTTCCTGTAGAAAGGAAAACGTGCAGCAGTCACAGCAACGCGAGTAAATACTTTACAAAGCACCTGGAACTTCGGGAAACAAATAAGTAAGTTGCAACTAAGACCCGACTCAACCTATCCTTGGTACATTGAAACGCGGAGTGTTCGCAATTTCTAGTTTCCTTGGCATAAGTAATGACAGTCGTTCTCGGTTTAATGCGGCACGAGAGAGGAAGAGGTGGTCGAGAATGAATAGAGGTGGACGACGGGTTGACGGAGAAATTTCAGAATTGGGAAGTCCCGGACTGTCGAGGATATTAAATTATTTCGAGCGGGGTCCGGAAAACGTCAACGCTACAAGCAAATATAATTGAAGTTTGTTCGTGCGGAAGGCACCGGTGGGAACGATAGAAACGGATCGTAGAGCTGGGAACTGCACGCTGGTCTGCGAGTTCGCTCCATCCGATACCTTTTTCTTCCGCGTCAAACCGAAATCTAATAAACTTGGACGCGCGTCAATTCGCAATCCAATTAAGATCGTTCTTCCAGCCGTGCCCGCCGCCACGCGTTTTCCCTAATCGAGCGAACGGAGTCAATTGATCGGCCTGGCTGCTCGGCAAACAGAAACCGCTTCATTTCCTGTGCCTCTCCTTTCTATTTCCATTTAGAGCGCTGCATAAACGTTTCCATTCAGACGGAAAGAGTCGATGCGATCTGGCTAATCAGTTGGCCCTTTGACCGTGTTCCGCGCGCGACACGTTTGCAATTAAAACTATAATCGACGATCGTAACTGCGTTCGACGGGACGAGGAAAAAATTGCGCGCGACGGGACGCTCGAAAAACAAAAAATTGGCCGCGACACGGGAAATAACGAGGGCGGGTGTGATCGTTGTTCATCGCTGTGTAGCTTTCCATCGAGATAACGAGTTCGATCGATACGCTGTCCCATTTTGTATTCTTCCTTTTCGTTTCGCCAAATATTTTTACTAAACCGTTTGCAGTCGCCGTATAGCTCGGGATAGAAATGTAGTCAACGAATCGAATGAAACAGATGGGCAGAAAGTCAGAATGCTTTTGTACGCGTTGCAGGAATTGATCGATAGCGCTTGCAGGAGGAATCGATCAATTTTACAAGCAAAAACAAAAAAAAAAAGAAAAGAAACGAGGGTAATGAAAGTGGTTCACGAGTAGGGAGAATGAGAAAAAGTTCGAGAACTGGGATAATGATTATCAGATTTAAGTGTCCAAGACTGGAACGGAATTCAAAGGTGGAAAGCTAACCAACGCGTTGCCAAAAGGGAGAAAGGGAGGGATAGAGCCGGGCTGCAAGAAAAAGGGGAAAATAGAGAAGGCTCGTACATTCTGTTAATTGCTCTCGTTCCACGTTCGAATCAACTTCTTTCCCGTCCGGACCGCTTCAAACGTTCCCACGTGTTCCCACACAAACGAAAAGATTCCGCAACTTTTATACTCTGCCGTGCTACTTTCAACAACAGCTTCCGTTTGCGTCTGTGCAACGAGCAGGAGCGATCTGATGCTTTCAACAACAATCTCTGCAGAGCTTTGAATTTTGCACCACAAACGAATTCTATGGACAATTACCGAGGATCGAGGAGTTTCTGGCGTCTGCGGTTGCCTCGTTTCATCGCGCAAGCAAATATTGAAATTCACGTATTCAAATATGAATGAAACATCACAAATATGTAAATTGAAATATCTAAAAATTTGAAGTGCTAGATACTGTTGCTACGTAAATGTCTCTCACCCCTAAAATAAAATGCAACTTCCTCAGGCAGTGCACCTAAGTCCACGAACAGCGACCTTTAGCAAACTTCTAGCGATACCCAGGACTAGGAACACCTCACACGAACCGTACACTTCTGGTCGTTTCTTGGTTCGCAGGCCGTGCACGTCTTGCAGCGTGTCCACGAGTTAACGAAGCGGTGCGCGCTTTCGTCAGGAGTGCAGAGAGGTAGAGAGAGAGAGAGAGAGAGAGACTGCTGGTATCGCTAATTCTATGTATACACCGGATCCGAAGGTCGGCTGGAAAGTGGCGAGTAAGGCGAGCAGCATGAAAGGGTGCGGGCATCGAGGAGACACCATGAGCTTGGGTTTGCATCTAACTTGATCAGTCTAGCTGCGCAATCAGCAAATACAGCAACCTCGTGCCGCCTGTATGTACGTTTCTCCCCTTGTACAGCTCCTAACCGTCGTGCCGCCCCTTTGATTCTAGTCGAGCAAGTTTCAGTTTGCCCTCGGACCACCAGCACGGGTGACCACACGTCGATTTCATAATTCCCGTCTCGCCAGCTTACGCTCGTCGCGGAATCGTGTCGATCCGGTTACACGTTCCAACGCGATTTCGTCTTTCCGCGAAAGTCATCATTAGAAACTGACTTTCCGCGATAAATCTGCTGTCCGTGCATTGGATCTCGTCGAGCGGGAGACGGTATAGAAATATTCGAAACGTTCAACGCGCGACTGTCAGTCAGAACGCATCGATCGCAGAAACGGGGGCATCTATTATAGAATATTATAGAAGATGCGAAGCTAGTGGTTGACGGGACAACCGCGACTATTGTATTACTCCGGCTGACAGGTTAACAATGCGTTTATCTTTCCATTATTTCACGCAGCGCTGCCCGCCCTCGCCCCGCAATTTCTATCAAAGATACTCTGCACGCTCGACATCGCGAAAAATACTGACACTGATGCGAGCTTTATGTTTCCAGGCGACATTGACGTTTCGCGATGAGATATTTCTCGATTCTAAAAAATGTAAAGCATCGGTTCTCGGAGGTGTCTAGTCTTTTCACGAGCGTGTGCGCACTGCGACTGGGCACGACGAAATGTGACAACGGTTCGCTATAAATCACACCCGTTATTTGTAATCGCGTCCCGATTTGCTTTGCGCTTAATTTCGCAATCGGCTTGGTCGGCCGATCGTCGAAATAATTTCGCGTCTATGACGTCAAGCTCCACGTGGCCTCGATTTTTGCCGCACACCGCACCGGTGCAGAACGCTAGCCTGATTTTCAGGCGTTAATTTCATTTCGCCGGGCTGCTGAAAATTATTTCCGTCGACCAGCAATTGTTTGCGTTTAACGCGCCCGGCAAACATTCGCTTAGCTTTCTGCTGTGCGCGCGATCGGTGGAAATTATCGCAAACGGAAACGCATACATCTGCATCGTCCCATAGGCATGCACGCGTGTAGTGTTTTAATCACTGTTGCTGGCTGGCGAAACTGAAAATGGAACACGTCAAGGGAGAAACAAATGGTGCAAGCACGAGACGGTCGTCGTCCGGTTGGAAAAAGCGAAAGGGCTGATTTCTTTGTCGGTGAAACGATTTCACCGAGCCAGGTACCGTGGCTGTATCGCGGCAAATCCAGAAATTACCCGCCGCGCACGGGACATCCCGACAATCCGTATGGCCATTTATCAAATTGAACGAGAATCCAGCGGCCGACTTGTCACGGTTTCTCCCGGGAAAGGCGAAGAAATGCGGCCCCCGGACTGCGGACGAAAGGTGGAACAGCCCGCTTGTAATTACATTTCTTTCTACTCCATTTGCCAACCAGCTGGATCCTCGACTATTTCCGCGCCGTTTTGGCAGACTTGCCAATTTATTTCAAATTATGTTTTTCTTTTTCAACAACGTTCAAGCGGATTTCATCTCGTTTCGGCGCATTCTACATCGTTGCATATTCGTTTCTCCGCTGCTCTCGCGTTTTTTCCCCCGTCTGAGCCACCCGAATTTTTCTACGGGCGTACTTAAAAAAAAAAAAGAGCAAGCGTAATGGGCAACTAGCAGCAACAAATCCTTCTTTAAGCCTTGCAAATGCTACTTCAAAGAGGCAAACGCTCGGCTCCTAAGTCCCCCTCGAGAGAGAGAACTCAGACGTTTCTACGCGAGCAACGATGGCGGAAGACTTCCGAACGGCGGGGTATGATATGATGGTTTCTGGCTTGTACCAACAAAGGCGCATCGCCGACTGTTTGCGAGCAACAGGGGTAGCAAGGAGACGGTATCGTCGATAAACGTGTAAGCACGCTTCGGTCAATCGTTCGAGCGCAATAGCGGCGGTATCCGTTAATAAGAGGCTCCTCTATTAATTTCCTAATGGAATTTCATGCTAACCAAGTTCCGCTCGGGACACGATATATCTAACTACGCGAGTCCGTTTGAGCGTGTTACCGGAAGTAGGCCGTTGGATGCTCGCGCGAATAGTAGCTCTGGCGCAAGTGAACTGTTGCGTTTAGTGGCTACCGTGGAATTTTTCTTCGAACATCGAGCTCGTCCAATTTGGAGAATGTCGTTGCTTAAATCGATTAAGCGGACAATGAAAATGAATTGAATCATCGTCAAACACGCATCTTTATACCGTCCATATATTACTTTTAGTTACATTTCGAATGCAGGCCGATAAACACGTGGACCAACGATAGCGGATCGAGCAAACCGGAGAAGATAATAATCACTACCCGCGCGGCATTGTGCTCCCCGGCGTTTTTATTACGGTGAAACGAGAGCGTGCGGATGGAAAATGTCACAAGGTGAAATACGGAGCCCGTTGTTTTTTTTTCGGACACATTCGGCCGCACTTCCGATTGCTATCAGTGTTTTTATATATAAATTCCAGCGGAATCTCGGGGATGGGAGACGAAACGAAAAAACAAAACGGCGACAGTTCGTGGCCAGTGTTGTCCATCATCTTGCTGGGACGTGGCGCGTTATGACGTCGACGAGCTTGCAAAATTTCACCCGGTTTCGACCGCCGCTATGCTTTTCACCTTGTCACGTGGTCCGTGAAACGTTTTCGATGGACGAATGACGATGGGGACTGAACAGTATCGATTTCGTGTCGTGGACAAAATTATCAAATTAGTTGTACGAATTTAAAGAACGGTCCAGACGGTTTTCCGGGGAGATGCCACTGCGAGGTTGCGGAGCGCGGACGAAACCATCTTTTCTCGGAACAACGATTTATGAGCTTATCAGGAGGGAAACGCGATTATGAGTTCTAAGTGGAAGGAGTGCCATCAGCGAGCAAGACGAACGATCTTTCGCGAATCTACGCGATCACCGCCGGGAAACAAATTTCTAAGCGTGTCAAGTTTCATTTTGTACTCGTTCTCCAATTTGTCTTTCTTTTTAATTTGGACGCTTCAGGAGGCTTTTATCAATTCACAGACAATTAGGAAAGTCTTCGTGCGGTATCCAAGTTCGATTCGTTCGACTTCTACTAGAAATAGAAAGTAGCTATGCGTAGAGACTTCGCATCAGAAGCTATCGTTCGGTGTACACTCTACGCGTTGTGTTTCCCATATGGCTTCGGCTCGATCATACCTAGAAGAAAGTTCGCTTACTTTGGCGAAGGCCAGGTACCAGCATGCCTAGTCTCCCATAATCCTGCAAAGTGAACAGAATTTCGTCTCGGCGACTCCTCTGTCGGCATCACCTCTACTATAAGCTACGAGACTTTCCATTGGAATAAGTTTCGAACGATGCAAAGGGAGGCGAAGGATCGAACAACGTCTCCGCTTATCACCGACAGAAATGTCTACGTTTCGGGGAATCGAAGTACGCCGGGATAATTTTAGTTATCCCGTTATTGCCGCCCCTACGTGACAGTCGATATTGGTTGGATGGACGCTTCGATCGAGAGCAACAGTTAACAAACGCTGTCGGGGCAAATGTCGTTCGAGTAGCGAGACGTGAGCGCGATTGCGGCAGCGCGTGCTAAGCAGAGTCTCTCGAATTCGCGAACGTAAACTCCTGTTAACTACTTTCCGACCACGTGTCACCGAGGCTTCCAGGTGAACGCTAACTTCCGGCCGATCGGCATTGACATCCCCCCTCCCTCCCGCCTGTGGCAACTTATTACAACTTATTATCCGCGAGAAACTTTCCTCGCCTCGCCGCAGTTATTTACCGCACCGTGTATACGCTGCACACGCGCGGTACCTCGCAAGCCACTTCATCATCACGAGCCGCGAGGGAAGGGGATGAGAATCTCGCGAAGCAAAGAGTCTCGCCGAGTAATTATCGAGCAAGAAGCGTCTGCGTTTGACCCGGCCGAAGGATCGCGCGCGTCCATAAATCGAAGCGCGGCGCAAAGAGAGCTCACGGGGGTGGCGAGTAAACTGCGAACACGACACCTACGGCGTGGCTCTATAAATCAAGGCCTCGGCCGGCGGCAAACCTGGCAAACCGAAAGAGATACCAAAGTTTCCGGCAACTTCGAAACTGCCGATAGACGCGAAACATTACCAGCGAGGTCCTGCTGCAAGCCCGACCGTCTTATGACTTCTTTCGCTACGGGAGTCTGCAAATTGAAAACATCCTCGGCGCACAAAACTGTGGAGCTTTTATGGAGGAACCATTGGTATTAATCATTTAACTGAGACATGGTTTATATAAATAATCGAGGCCTTGAATTCCAGAAACAAGTCCATCAAACAATATTTCGGGAAAGTCAATGTATTCTGTTTTTCTTTAATTCGTTATCAATATTTTTTTGTTTCTGCTGTGAGTATTAATTACATGCACGTTAGGGATGCAATTTATTGTATTTGTATTGTACTGTATAATTTTATTGTTTACTCTATTATATAAATCTGACTATAGGCAGTTATGCCAATAACTCATGTTCTATCAATAAGTTGACATTTGCTGTTTCGGAGTGCATGACTTCAATTACAGTATAACGACACCTTGTTCCAGTGTTTAGCTAATGACATATGAACGTCTAAGAACACGTATATTTGGCGTTCGTAACGAAAGGGCTAAGCGGGATGATCGTTCAAGCCGGAGAATTCGTGTTTCAGCAAGCACAAGTGGCATTCGAAAGACGCAGGGGACTGAACATTCACGGAGTCAGTTCGACCAAGTCGCACGAGCTTTTTCCCTATTTTACGGTGCGAACGCGAAGCGAAAAATTCCGCGAGAAACTTTCCGCCTGCGGCTTTCGCGGCCGCCGTTTCACCGCTGATTGCCGATCATCGTCGAAAGCGTTCCACGTCAACCCCTGCTCCGATTTAACGAACTGCCTTTCCCCGTGCACCGGCGACTTTACAAACGACTCTTCTTTCCATGGGAAAGTTTTGGTCGTTAACGAAACAGCCGGGGAGGAAAGCGTCGTATCTATTTCGTTTTCGAAACTTTCGCCTTCCAACGAGGGCGATCTTCTGCGCGCATCCATAACGTCTCGCGAGATAGAATGGATTTCCGATGGATGATCGACGAATCGACGGGAAGGAGTAGCAAATCATTCGCCCCGAAATAATCCCTCGGTTCGTGTTCATCCAGTGGGTCGCAAATCCCCGGGAGTTTCACTTGAAACGTTTCGCGTTTCCCCTAAAAGATGTACAGTTTTACTGAAACGCGGGGCGCCAACGAGAAAGAATAGCTCGCAGAGACCTGCAACGGTTTTTAAACGAAGCATGTACAAATGATTCTTGCCGGCCGGAAGTTACCCTCGCTTCCGCTTCCTTTATTTTCCGATACGATAAATCTCCGCGCAGAAGGAGCAACCCGCGCGAAATAAACACGGCCGGCGTGTTTGGATAAATGGTGGGAGGGCGAGCGGAACGGAACCGTCCATACTTTGATCATTCCACCGTAGAATCTGGAGTTGATTAACTTCGATCGAAAGACTGCAGCTGCAGAGAGAATGACCGGGCAGAAGTGCTCGCAGCTCGCCGTTCCTTCGAGCATCGAAAGGCTACCAAAATAGATGAACGGTTTGAAAGAAGTAAAGGGGGTGGAGGAATGCAATAGGTATCGAACGATTGCTGTTTCGACGACTCGAGAAATAGTCTGCAGCCTTCCGTGTTTTAAAGCGAACGTCAAACTTCTTTGTGGAGGCTGTACAGAATCGCGCCGATGGCTTCAAGGAATAGAAACAATGATGTTTGAATGCAATAGTGGCCCAGAGCCGATTTTTATCTCTGCCTTCTTTCGAATTTCTTTCTTTAATCGAGAATATGTCACGAGATTCCTAAAGTATTATAGATTAGATTATTATATATTATTATAATAGATTATCATAGATTAAAGATTCGATGAAGTAGTTTCAAAAGGGGTTGACGATAGTGTTCGTATGATTATTGTCATTATTACCACTAATGCAGATACTTGTTTAATTGAGATCTGAGGACATTTAAATCATTGTTAAATACGTCGATTCTGTTGTTCATGTTACTGGCTGAAGAGCATACTCGATCAAAAGGATCACTGAATTTAAACGAGTGGAGTATGTGCTAGATTTGAACTGCACAGGCATTCTGCTGGCGATGATGTATTGAAGATCGCATAGCAAATGATAATGCGATTATGAATGAAAAGTATATGACCGCTAATAGCATAATAATATTCAGTTCGATAATGAGATCATCGCTGAAGAGATTAATCGAGGACCTTGCAAACTTTATGCTGAATCAATTCCTAGCTGGTGCAGCTTGACAGGAAGCAATTAGAACTGTCGAAGCGTTTGTTGTACTACCCCCCCTCCCTATAAACACACAGAATACATCCAACGAGAACAAGATCGAACGAGAGAAATCCACGGAAATTGATTTTCGTTATTTACCGGGAAATTGGCAAAGGGTATAGATAAATAAATTCCGATTAAAAATAGGGAAACGCGGAACGGTGGGTAGCGGATAGCGATCGTGTGTTTCCAAACTATATAGGGCACTAACGTATGCACATGTTTGGCCGATACGCATTTAGCTTTGCAATATGCCAATTGAATCTCGACGATTGAACGACAGCTTGGTCGACTTCTTCCTCCCCGACCATCCCATATAGACAAAATGACTCGTGATTAACCGGATAATAAATCGGGCTTCGGAAAATTAATGCGCGCGACCAGAAAACTCGATAATCGTATTAACCGGCAAACTGGATTATTAACCGATGCGGCGTTTAATTTTCCCCGCGGCTAGTCGAAAACTGTGCCACGTCACGGCCAGTTGCGAGCGTTTATCCAGGGTTTATTTTTTACCTCGACTTCGTCGGCCAGGTTAAAGAGCGTTATTGCGCGTTAAGCATTCGTGGCGGACGGCGAGCACCGCGCCGCTGACGTTCCTAATGAACGCGTAATAAGTGAATTCGGTGCGGCAATTGCAGCCGATGGACACATTGAACGATCATGTGTGCCATTTAGATTCGAGCCGCGTGGCAGACGGGAGTTAAACGCGGTCATCCGGCGGCGACGAAGCTGCGCTGATGGCGTGCGCCGAAAGTTAATCAAATTCGCGACGAAGCCCGTCGACGGGACGAGATGCGACGAAAATGTGGCGCGGAGGTGAAAGACGGAAAAGGGGAAAGAGAGACGTGGCCGAGTGAAAAATCTGGAGCGATAAAAGTCAATGTGTCGGAAAGTATCTCGCAAACGACAGGGAGGCAGAGGGACGGAATGGCAGGCAAGAAGCGACCGACCAACGCCGCTTTATTTTACGCTAAAGCTGCGAATCTCTTACAAATGTCCCGCCATTAGGCGGATGTTAACATGCTCTGTTCTCCGCTTCTTCCTAACCATCCGCTTTACGTCGTCGAATCCCGCGCGAGCATTGCGAACCCTCCGAGCACAATTTTGTACGAAGGACCATCCCCGCGCGGGCGGTTCAATAAGAATAACTCGTTTCGCCGGAAAAAGCAAATTCTCTCGAGCAAATTAAATTTCGTCGCTTAGAACATTCGCCTCGTGACGAAACACTCGGGAAGGCTGCTCGAGGCGCTCCCGTGTGTGTGTGCTCGTGTGCAAGCGTCGCGACGTCGAGGCGTTCGGGTTCAGAGGGCAATGGTGATATTTGGAATAAAAATAAAAGTCACTTTGCACGGCTGTAAAACCATTCCCGCCGCGGCGTCAAGGTCCCGTATACATTTTCTTCCCCTCGGAAAAGTGGCAGGGTCCGATGGGGACGGTCGGTGACGTGGCGTCGCAAATGCGCGACATTTTTTCCGACGGTGTCCCCCCGTGGAGAAACAGCGTGATCGCATCGAAGAAGAATGAGCTGTTTCAGTGAAAAAGGACGGGCGGTGAGTGAGCATTAAGGTGCTTTATTTCGTCGCTTAAGGAGCGCCCGGGTCCTTAACGGGTCGCCGTTGAACCGATGGCTAACATGACCGGGCTCTGGTCCGTCGCGCTAGGGAGATTCCGTCGTTGACGATTCAGCTTAGGGCTGCCGCGCGGGGACGATACAGCGGTCGCGTCTGGGGATGCTTGAACGGTAGCTAGATCGATCTCGTTAAAGCCAGCCTGCCCCCTTCGCTTCGTCCGTTTCTTTTTCCTCGTGTCCGCCGGATCCCTCGACAACCTCCCACTCGCCGAACCCCGCTTCGTCCGAGTCTTCCACGACTCCTTCATTCATCCCGATGCCACTTGTCCGAGCTTGTTCCCCTCCGGTGGCCGGGATCTTGACGCCGACCACCTCTCGAACCTTTTTCAAACCCCCGGGCCGATCGACAGACGTACGTCCCGAGCTTTGTCTCGGCCGGCTGCGATTCCGCAGATTGTACCCACGGGAGAAGTCTCTCTCTCCGGCGACGCTGTTCCCTTTGACCAACCGCGCTGGCCTTTCTGCCGAGTTCCATAGGTAGGTACACGCAGCGGTGTTTGCTAACGTGTTCCCACGGGGACGAAGTATAAATCGGCCGCGATGGGTGGATAGTGCTTGCGGGTGGAGTGCATTTGAGAGAGGAGCGGAGATTGGAAGAAGACTGAATGTTCAACTCGCGATCCGTCACGCATCGTTATAGAAGCGCGTTTCCAAATTAAGAATAATCGTTGGTTTAGCATTTATTCTTAATCATAGTTTAATACTTATTAGTTTGTAATTAACGCTGATCATAGACGACCAAACGGTATTCGCTGGAAAATCGAAAGCTGCGGAAACATCGGATTCTCGGCAAAGATGAGTTTCCGGTTCATGCGCGCAATGAACATCGTTACACGTTACTGACGCATCAATCGACGAACTCCCATCATTATGAATCCCGCCAGAGGCAGTCGATGGTGTCGGAAGATTAATAGACCGTCGGATAGTTAAAACCCCTCATCGCGTATGCTGAATATTCATATCGCGCCCATTTCCCCCCCCCCCCCCCCCCCCCCCCGTGCCGCGATCCTTGGCGTATTAGCGTGTTCCTTTTTTGTTTCTCGCCAGTGGTACATTGGCTGCTTCGTGGCTCATCGGAAATTTATCTCCTCTTTCTCGAAAAGCGATTTCCTCATTTTCACGGACATCGATTCCGCTTTGCTCCGAGCTTCAAGAGTAATTCCCGCCGATCCCGTTATTTATTTCGCGGAAACTTTCAACATTCGCGGTGGTGCTTCCCGCGGCTAGCCGAAACAAAGTGTTCTATTTATCGTAAAAAATGAGGGAGATACTTCGGAACCAGGTGAGAAATGATAGACCTTGCGTCGACGGGATTTTCTTTGGATCGAACTACGTTTTTCAGGGTACGATTATGCGCGTAACGATAAAGTTCTTAAATGTCGATCGACCAACTTCGAATGCTCTGTAAATAATAACCGAATACCGTGTTAAAAATTGTTGAATTATTCGCGAGCACCCGGCCGGGTATCCCTTTTATACCCGTCAAACATTCATGGAAGGCTTCCAAGCACGATATTCGGACGACGATAGACAGAAACCTCGGGAAACTCTGGCACCCATCGTGTTCGCCGTCAGTCAAGCTAAATAGTACATTAGTCGGTCATTACTGTAAAACATAATATCGGTAAGCCGATGTTCATGGGCGAACGGCTTCGCTTTACGTGACAGGTAAATGGTCCATTTATACCTAACAATCAAGTTTCTAGCCTACGATATTTGTTTACGGCCCGAACGGGGCACGTGGGCATGGACCCTTGAGAAGGTCGCCTTCAAGAGGTTGCAAAGGGTATTTTCTATACACAAGGAATACAACTCTTTTAGTTTTTATTTCATCTTTATGAAATTACTTTTACTGACCTCCTGAGACTTTTGCAATTAAAGTGACACCAAACGCGACAGAAATCGCGTAGTTTTTTTTTGTTTTGTTATAATAGTACGTCGCTCTCAAAGAAACCCGGACACGGCACGGTGGTGTACAAATGGACCCAAATTCAGAACGTGATACCTGCCGGTCGGGTAGTTCGGGATTCGCTGAAACACGTCGAAACGTTCGTCGAGATTTTTAATGTCCCCCAGTCTATCGTAAAACGCTACGTTACGGAAGTCCGTATTTACGAGGGGATCCCCTTTTCCAGATTCCAACTTCGCTCGTGCAACTCTTAAACGAGACTAAACGACACTCAGACCCACACGTGCCTCTAAACGATCTTGAACCTGCGTTGCTTAGATCGCGTGTCGATAGAACGATTTCGCACACGGAGAGAGAGAGAGAGAGAGAGACACTTGTTTCTTAAAGCGGACACATATTTCTACTGGAACTCATTGTTGGCAAAGTATGTTAAACGTTATCTACGCACACTACATTAGCAGATGTTAAATGAAGTTGTCCATAATTGTATAACTTAAATGCTATTATTTATAGACTGCATATAAGTGATTCCTCTCTGCAGATACTAGCATATGACTTTCAAACCTATATATATCGATAGTGAAAATAAAATAGCGATAATTATTTGTAGTTCTCCACCACTAGAGGAGAGAACAAATCTTTGTAGGAGATTTCTTTGCGATCGATATTGCTCGTTTCTCTCTAAGTTAATGCCAGAGACGAGAACCTTGTCTCTAAAGATCTCACGAAAAAGGGGCATCCTTTTAAAGGCGGTTTCCCGTTGGAAGCTTCTGTTTCTAAAGCAACGGTCAACGCGCCTCATTATTTCGTGGGATAAAAACTTGATGCTTCTCCTTCTATTAGTATGTTTTGTACCCCGATGGACTGAACAGTATCATATTTGCACCTGTGAAGAGTATCGTTTCGATAATATTTATAATACAAATCAATCGCGTTCGGTAAAATCCACCAAACCGTGGTCGACGGTGACAAGGGAAGTGAACCTGTTTGCCGATTTTCGTGCTGTTTCGCGTGCCTCTTCCGTCGTCATCCTTTCCCTTCCGGATCGTTTCCTTCGCTCGTCTTTCATTTCCTGCGATCGCCCTTTCTTCGCCCATGGTGCAACTTCTGTTCCGTGGAAGTTTCGTTTCCGGAAACGCCAGCCCGGCATTCCTCGTATTAACTTTGTTCGAAGACATCGCAGGGCGACAGTGCATGCGCCAGAAACGACCTACGAAGAAAAAATTCAGAATGAAAGATAACAGCTAAAAAGAATAGTGAGTATTGGATCATCGCGTAGCATGCATTCGTTTCCCAACCGCGCCGCGGTCCATTTCCTTCTCAGATCGAAGACTTTCGTATTCAGAGGAATTCCAGATTCCCTCTTCGTTGGCTTATTCGGGCTACTTATTCGAGATACAGTCGGATCGCGCGGCAGCGTACAGTGCACCTGTTGCGAAGTCCGAATTAAAAATGAGAGTCCTGAACCAGCGGAGGCGCGACCCTTTTATCAACAAGGAAGCATCGCCGGAGATCGGTCGCGTCTTTCCCCAGCCCAGTGTAATCGAACAGAAGCGAACAGCGCGTAATCTATTTTTGCCGATTCAATTGATTTACGCGGGGGAACCTCTTCCGAACGGAGGTGTTCGAGTTACCTACAACCCCCGAAAACACGGGTCTCGAAGCAAATGGGGTTCCAAATCGTATTAGGATTCCGCTAGCAGTCGGACCAGCCAGAGATACCCCACGGATGCTCCGTGGGACCGTTTGAGTCAGAGATCGCGAGGAAGCAACGAGGATTGTAATTTTTTCCTTCGCGCGCCTCTGTTGCTCTCGCGTTCAAAGGAATTCCTCGCGCGATAGGAAAATCGGTAGCGGTGCGATATCCGCTGGAAATATCGGTTTCCGCCTGCCGGAACCTCTGCGCGCCCCTTATTCACCCCTTCCTGCAAGCTTTTCCGTCTCGTCTTTCCTGCGGAATCTCGTAAAGGGTGGATCCTGTTCGCTACGGGGAAATCCGAGATCGCACGAGAATGGAAGACGAACGATTAAGCTTACGTATTCATTCTGTTCTTTGCGTACCAGCACGCTTCGGAGAAAATTACCACCGATCTCACGTGTACGCCGAGGGCAACCCAATTAACCAGTACCTCGTTGCGTGAAACGTTCTTACAGTGTCTTTCATCACCGAGCCTGGTCGACGAACATTTTTACGCCTTTCGTAACGACCGCTCCTCCCGCAGCGATTAATTCGCGGAGCACGGTCGGGAATTTTCCCTGCTGCCCGTGAATAAAGGGCAGCGACAGAAGAAGCAAGGGGCCCCGCCGTAGAAATTGAACCCGTCGAGGATCGTTCGCTAATCCCGACTACGAGGCCGGGCTGATGAATTTTTTACCGCGGGAACAAACAAAATCCCTTCGACGGCTTGGTTTTTGGCGTAATAAAAGTAGAACTCTGTTCCCCGAGGATCTAGCAATTTTCTTCCTGCACTCCACAGAACGAACGCCTGGAATCCTTCTGATTTGTTCGTGTTCTGTCGAAAATTCCTTGACGACTTGCGATTTTTTCCTTTCTCTGCAAACAGGCTAAGGCTCTTATCAACTGCGACGGGCCTTAAAATTTTAATAACGAAGAGATTCCTTTTCTCGATGAATCGTGTTTCCAAGGTTGTTGAACATTGAACTTTACTATTGGCGGGACTTCCATTAGGAAGATTTTAATTCCTCCACCGATTATTCGAAACATCCATGACGTCGTTCACTATCAGCCCATTCACTTGAACTTCTGTTAAAACTGTGTTGGAAAACGCGGCTGACGGAAAATGCATTCTGCGTCAATAGTAAAGATCACGCAATAGTTAGTCGCTGCTGCCGGATGATTGTGGCGTTCTCGATACTCATAGAACGATCGGTCCTTCGCAGTTTTTAATTACCGTGTAATACATGTTTATCCCTTTGCTGCGTGAGATAAAAGCAGTATAGAAAGTGAAACTCGAGTGGTCAACAGCATAGCACCACAAACGTCCATCAATGCCGCACTGTGGTGTAATTGTGAAGCGTTATTCATACCAGTTTTTAGCGTTCACTTCTGAAACGAATAAAAGGCGCGGCATACAGCGTGTAGAATTTGACGAACAGTCAATTAAATCTCGGGCGCGCTATTAATTACGCGAAGCCCGCCCATTCTTTCCACGTGGCTTCTCAAAAATAAATACGAACGCGTTGCCGTGGGTTATTGCATTCCGCGCGTTTCGAGGATCGTCGCCGACAAAGCGAGCACCGATGTTTAATTGCTCATACTTTCGCGATACAGTGGCTTCGATTGCGCGACCCCTTGAAAAAGCGCGACTCGCGCGGGATCGATCGAGCGCCTCGCTATACACGCGCGTGCACGTGTAGCGTCTGATAATCAAGTTCCTTGGAGCGATGGCTCGATCGGAGAGACTGGACTTTGCGAGCGCGACGAACAATTTCCCCGGAGGCCGGATTCAATTTCGCCGAGTGAGACGCGGAATTCCGTAGTCGCGGTCCTAAGCTGCTCGTAAATTCGCATACGAACCTCGGCCAGACCAATAAGGCCGTCGACCGTCCGTCTCGGACCAGAGGGACGCGAAACGAAAAGGAATGCAGGTAAGTAAGTAGGTAGATCGATAAGTGGCCGGAGACTGACAGCCCCGCTCTGCCCTTTGATAACGCTGCAGTATCTCGTGAAGGAGAAATTTCCTTGCGGGCGGGGGATCGTCGTGATAAGAGAAGATCGAAGACCAATGCGGAAAATCGCGAGTCAAGGAATACCGTGGCCATGGTGAAAAGGTGCGGCGCAAGTAAAGTCGGTAAGAAGATTTATATGGTGCCGTGGAAATCGATAGGCGAATCGAGGGGATATGGGTAATTGCTGATCGCTAAATTGCTGGAAATCGCTGAATGCGCACCGCGTATTTCGTATTTACTTTTGAATTCTTCGTACGGGAAACGTTCGCAACATGCAGCAGCTGCCGCGAAGCTTCTCTCCCGACGAGTGTCTCGTATTATCGTCGAACGCCATTTCGGGATATGAATGGAGAGCGGAGCGGCGAAGGCGGACGAAACACAATTGGTAGCGGACAACGGACGCGGTGTTCTTTACTACCCTATCCCCTTTCCTCCGTTCCCGTTCCGTTCTTGGAGAATTTTTCTCCGTCGTCGAACAAAAGGCCGGCTACTTTACCGCGTCGCCGAAAGGACTCTCAAAGCGGAACTTAAAATGTGAGTTGACCTCGGAATAAGAACGGCGAAACGTACAGATCCAAATTGGCCGGGGTGGATCGCTATCTGAGACCGGCCGCGGCAGAGTATTTGTTCCTTTTCCGTTGCTTCCTGCGCGAAAACGCGAGATCGATTCCCCGCCTCAGCTCGGAGTAACGTGTAAAAAGGAATACTGATAAGAGGGGCTAGCTGCGTGACAATGGTTGGCGGTACAATAGCAGTTCGATGGATCTTCGCTGAGAAACGATATCGTGGATGAGAGAAAGTCGAGACAAAGATGTATACGCGATCCAGTGCACCGTTGAGTCTCACAGTCGGCCGCGTGAACTTTTTTTCCCCGCCGCGTGGACAAAGGATGACAAGCAACTGTCGGGAAAGTTTCTCTGACAGCGTCGAGATTTTTGTCGTAGCCGGAGCTCCGTCCAACGACAAGTCGCTCTCGTGATCCGCTGTTCGTGCACGTCAGCCGGGGCGGCTTGTCAAAAAGCTCGTTTCACGGTACGGTTATCGCGTTCACGCGAATCAAACAGCCGCGACGATATCCCACCCGGACGTCAGAGCGGGAACTACGACCGCAAGGGCAGGAAAAATAATAGAAAAGATATGATCAAAGCTGCCGCGAAATCAGCCGGAGATATGTTATCACGAGCGATGCATGCTCGCCGATGAAAACCCTGGACGGGACAACGAAGAAATTCGCGTGGATCGCAGTGAAGTAAGAGCACTATACCAGACACGATTCGTCTGGATTCCAGAGACGAACACCTCGCGTGAAAATGACAAATCGGCGCATTAGTGCCACGAGTTTCTTGCGCGAATGCATCTCGACCTCTGCTGCTACCAGCCACCGCGGAATCCGCGCTCGCTCGCCGAGCTGTTGGATGCATTGTTCACCGTATGATTAGCGACGGGTTCGAACAAAGTTCGATTGTCAAATTTTCTCTATTCTATGGTACGTACAGTTGGCCATGATAATTTTCGCGAATCCCACAATTGGGTGAAACTTTATTGGCATTTTGATTAAAATAAATACTCACTTTATATGATTATTATAATTACAGCTATCATGTTCATTCGTTAACTTGCGAGATAATATTAACTCTCATATAACCATATACATTATTCTACAGGAATATGTTAACAAACAACGGGGCAATGATTGTTTATTTCTATTTTTGAGATCTGCTAGATTTTCATGACTGACTATATGATATACATACGTGTATTAGATGTCACACCGAAGCTTACAGGGGTTTAAAATATAAAGTTCAAAATACAAGCCGGCGAACAGCAGTTGACTAAAGTCCGTAAGAGACAGACGAGCGTGCATGACACCCAATTAGAACAGCATCGTGAATGTTTGCTCGTTGAATGTCTCCAGCGCTTGCATAAGCTCCGGATGAAAGACGGGAAAGTGCTTTGCCGACGACATGAAAAATGATAAGTCGACAATCGGATCAGGCCTGTCGCTTGCCGGGGGGGGGGGGGGGGGGTTGCACGGTTCGCAAGTGATTCCTGTGCCAGTGTGGTGCGTTCAACCGAGCAGAGAGTTCGTGGAAACAAGTGTGCTGCGTGCTGCAACACGAGAGAGAGAGAGAGAGAGAGAGAGAGAGAGAGAGAGGGAGAGGACCGTTTTGCAATCCCGCGAAACACGAAACTTAGTCGCGACGAGTCCACAATGTCCCTGCTGATTGCAGCACTTCTGCAACACCCTGGCAATTGCGCCCCGGCTAAATACATTTCGCGCCCATAAAACGCGACTGCCTGCGATTTAATCGTTCGCGGGTCATTTTTTCTCTCTCGCCGCGGCGGGTAGTCCGCGTTGACAGAGGCGCGGCGAAAGCTGGCCGCCTGTAAATTCCGCAAACGCAACGTCCGCGGCAACGTCCAGCATGCTATTCCTGCGACTATTCTTCAGGCTAATGACCTTCGGTGGTTGCCGATTCCATTTAACCCGGCGAGACCGCTCGATCGTTGCTTTAACGCGCCGAGGGAAATGACATATCCTCACTGCGCCGTTTATGGAATGTATGTCGCCTTCGATTTGCAACATACATACGTATCGCCGAACGTATCGGGATGGTCGTAAAACTCTGGATTGATACGTTTGCTGTATGGAAACGCCTATGGGATCGTAAAATATTAAGTAGACATCATAACCCGTGGGATATTCGTTCGGGACTCCCGGCACGAAAATGTAGCCGGAATCGGTAAAAATCAACGGTGCGGAAGGAGAGTTCGATTCATTGCTCGAGTCCGCTGTATGAATACGTTTCGCTGGCGGCGGGTCCAAAGATAGGTCTGTCGAATAGCCTGGATACTCTTCTCCAACGAAATCGAACTGGAAACCGATCCTTTGCGATTAATTTGCCATTTAACTGAATAATATCCAACTGGATCATTTTATGAAAAAAAGAAAACGTTGTATCGACTTTTCTTTGGCTGCAGGGAACAGTCGACAGGATAAGACGCCGTGCGGTGCTTCGGAAGCTACGAGCTTTTTGGCCCGAAAGGCGACTTAGAGGTAGCCCTGACGGACGCTTATTGACTGTAGGAAGACGGTGATTCTCGACGCAGAGCGCGGTTCGAGGGAACATAGGCTGCCCTTATCGGGAAACCTCGGGTGCAGCGTGCGGAGAAAGCCGGGGACTAGAAGGAAGAAAGAAAATACCAATAACTTTCGATTCCTGGCGGGTGTGTGCCAGCATTGTACGGGCACGGGCTCCTAAGCCGTCGACCGGTTTGCTCCTGTAACTGCGCGGCTCCGGCAATAAAACGGCGACTACGTGAACGTTACACCGCGATATTACACTCTATTCGCACGCGTGCCTCCTCCCTGTTTATTTCAACGCCGTCACGGGTGCTCTGACGTCCGACCGAGATTTCTCGCCGGAAAATACTCCGCCTCGAACTACTGAGGCCTCTCTCTGGCTTTGGTATTCACGCGTGCAAGCGCGAGATTGACTATTTGCCTTGCCACTCCCTCGATACGTATCGTGCGTATCGTGGAATAGATCCAGAATGAACAGTTCTTAACGCTCATACGGTCCGCGAGCGAAAACTGTCTGTTTCAAAGCACCGCAAAATCTTTGCTTTGCCTTTAAAGGTTTATTTCGGTGAACTATAGTATAATAGATTGCTAATGGTATTAATTAAAGTTGCAACCGAAAATCAGTGAAATATTAAGCGAGGTTCTTTCCTGTAACTAATTCTAAGGGACATGAAAGGGTAAAAACGTCGAAAAGATAGCGCGATTCATGTATGCACGTACGAAGGAAAGTCGAGTGGCGTTCGAGCATTTGCTATCTATCACTGAAAAATGAAGCAAAGTCGGGAAAGCAGCGGTGACCGTGTTTTGTCCGATCCCGTACGCGGGGCACGAACCTTGTTTATGCCATGTGCGCTTTCCCTTCCGATACCGCCGATATTTGTCAGAGTACTGTCCAGAATGGCGAAGCGATGCACGTAGGAATACGTGCATCGTGTTTCACTCCAGGATCGCTTGACGTCTCCGTTCGCTTCTCCATTTTTTGTCCGAGCATCGCAGCTTCCAGATCGTGCACGGTCCTCTTTCAAATGCGCCGTTGCTTCCTCTCTAAACGATCTTCAAATCGATTCCGCCATGCCTGCACCTCGTTACTCCCGTAACGAGTGATGCACATGCGAATGTGCTCCGAGTTACGATTAATTTCTCTCGCCGAAGAATCTTTCTTTCGAAGAAGATTAGGAGAAATTAGCGCAGGGATTGTGTAAAAACGAGAGAAGCGGCGCGTGCTGCAGCGCGTTGGTGGAGTGAAAGACAGGAGGGCTCGCAGCGCACGTCAAAGCAGCATGCGGTGAATGCAGCCAGTCAGCTGACAGATGCAACTGTAGTGCTACTGACAGTTTTGCACGAGCGCTTCCGTTACCGGTCGAACGCCGAGAGCCTGCTTCGAGGCAAACGTAAATCGCGTGTACCAGGCGAACGGGATAAAGTGCTGCACCGTAAGAAGTTTTATCGATGGCAACGAAATTTTCGTATCAACGATTTGCGCCGGGAGACGCAGCAGAGCGCGATCTTCGATATTTTTCCGAGGGAAAAGCGCGCGCTTCTTTCTTCTTTTTCAAGCGTGTGCAAATTTCCTCGTGCTATCGCTCGTTTCCGCATTCGAGGGATGTTGAGTAAATTATCAGGACAACCGCGGCCAGAGGCTGACGAAGGAAAGGAAGGCAATCTCGTTTATTCAGCGCGACGAGGTGAAGTCGGAAAGAGAAAAACGGGAGGGGACGACGCGTCGGAGAAAACAAAGGAGGGAAAAATCGCAATATCTTTCCGAGGGAGGATCGAATCGTGTTATATCGCGTGTCCGTGTCGAAGAAGCCGAGCGGAAACAGGTGCTCGTTAGAGAATTTTTTGCGCCGCTGCTCGTGCGATCTCTAGGCGACTGCTACTCGACGGCGCAAGAGACGCTTCCTTAATGAACTAAAGCGCATTTGTTCCTATCCGTGCTAGAAGCCGGAGGTAATCTCGGCGTGCGCCGCGATGGGACGGCGCCAAATTTATTTCGCGCGTTCCCGGCAAAGAAAATTCTCATCAAATCGGTCCGCATATTCGAATCCAACGGGGAGCAATCTCGTCCACTTCCATTTATTCGTGCGACTGTTCAGAGTAAGACGCTAAAGAGCGTTTTAGTGTGGCGTGATTTTCTTAGGCGCTGGTAGATGGCTGAATGCGAAACTTTGCTCATCCTCCGATGGGGTGAAACGTTGAATGGGCTCGTGCATCCTTAGAACGCGACTGCCAAAGTAGCTGGCAATGGAAACCGAGCGAAGACACGGCAGAGAGTAGCAGACGTTTGCAAAGTACAGCACTATCGTCGCGGAAAGTTTCCTGTAGTTAATGCCTTATTGTTAAGGCCGCTCGCAACCGTAGAGGATCTGTGTCGTTAATCATTTATGATCGAGTTAATCCGTGCGCCCGGCTATTCCTTCCTCCGCCTTCAGCGAAACTAAAGGGAAATTTAATGACTGCGATTTAAAGCGGCGGGCAACTTCGAGCACGTTTAACGCGCCTTTAATCGTCCCCCTTTTTCTTAATCCCTCCTTATTCTTCCCGATCTTTTTAATTCTCCCTCCAAAAAAAAATCACTATCAGGCGGAACTTCATATAAACTTTGACTCGTTTTAATTTAGTCGCCCGCGATTTTTTTAGAATACGATGTTATAGTACAGTGATTGATCATATTGTTAGAGCCGCCTTCATAAATTCCATAATACATTAAACTAATTCATTTTTTAATGACAGACTAGCTACATTGACTACTTGCTATTTCTTAAATTAGTGTAGCCAGAATGCCATTAAAAAATTAATTGTTCTAATGTATTATAGAATCATGAATTTATAGAAAGGGCTCTAATAATTTGATGACCCGCTGTACACGATTAAATGGGGAAGAAGATTCAAACGTTGAGGAAAAAATAAAGAGGGCACAGAGAACCAAAGCTCCTCGAAATTCATGGACCAGGCGGTGAAAGTAGACAGCGAAGATATCTGTATTTGTGGTGCATACAGCAGGAGATCAGCCGGGTAACGCAACAGGGTTTAGACGCTTGGCTATTATGTAAATTTTAATGCAATACCAACTCGGCATTACTGCGTTTCCCCGCACAACCATCTTACATCCGCAATTCCGCGAGCAGCTCCTCCTGAACGCTTATAGAATTATCCCAGCCCCTCTTCCCCTTCGCTCACATATCTTTTCACCCTTATTACTTTCGCTCTTGTACATGCAACCCCTGGGCCGCGTACAGTTTCCGCATGTTTCCTTTAGCTTTGACAAATGGAAGCTCGTTTCCTTGGCGCTGTCCGACGATCGTTGTTGAGAGGTCGATTAAACGCGAAACTTCGTCGACTTTCGAACCCGTCCGCCAAGGTAAACTGACCGTTCAATCTATGCACCATGCTCTCGCGCGTTCGTGTTTTTCATTTAAACTACGCCGATTATGTAAAGGAGCCAGCGGCATATTTGCGGAGCGAAACGGCGGCTGTTAAGTGTTTAACGTGAATCCAATTACGAAGTGTGAAATCAGGGAATAATATTGCGTGGCCGTAAAACACGTTCGCCTAGACTCTGGAAGGGTAACAGTCAGTTGCCGCGAAAATCCGTGAAACGAGAGGGTCGTTTGAAAGACCGTTCACCGTCCTTCGGTCGCGTTGATAAAAGAAACGAGAAACGAGATTCGCAATTAGCCACTGCTACATTCCTGATTGAGGGAAACGCGGGAAACTTCGTTGCAAAATTCATCCCATCGCATTCTTCTTTCTGCACATTCTCTTGCATTTTTCAAGAATCTTTGCCTCGGTTACCATTTCACTGAACTTCTGAACACCATCACAGTTCATTTTCTTTCATCGTCGGGTAACGCTTGTCACTTTCCAAGATCACGTTCCGACACTCGGGCGCTCAAATCGTTTTTCAGCCGCAACCGCATTTTCCATATCCTTCGGAAACATTCATTCGCCACGCGTTCAAACGGCGCAGCGTCGAAGCGTTTAATTAACGACAGAATCCTCCTCGTTTCCAACTTCGCCAACGATCTCTCAAACTCGAGACGATCGCACGATCAGATCCATCCTTGCCATCTTTAGTATCGTCGCCTTGAGCGACAGCTGCCTCATATAAGACGAGAAACGCGATGGAAGCGTGAAACAAAAGCTTACGCTTGCGATTTACTTTACGATTTCTATATATTTGCGCCCCGGCTGTCGTAGGTGCTTTACTTTCTATAGGCGAATCGTTAAATATATTTGGAGAAGAACAATTCGGCCAATATTCCTTCGTTAAAAGTTCTGACCAGGGAAACTTACGTACTTTCATTTTTTTTTCGCCAATCTCCAACTGGGGAAACCACGATACTGCGAGACTTCCTATAAACGACCATCCTAAAACTCTAACAATTCTACATGCGCATGCTATGTATATCTGTGAAATTGAAAGCTCGTTATTTCTTTTGCGCTGGATAAACTTCAACATAGTTTCGAGATGCTATGCCCTGGTTGTATGCGTTTCTCATTATTAACTTCTGTCGTTACGACGATTTTGACGATTCCATCACCGTTTCGCCACTGCGAGTGTTCTCTTGCTCGAAAGACCGATCCGATAAATCCGAACTGCGATTCGTCTAGCTTCTGTAACAATCGTCCACTCCGTCGTGAGTATAAATACCGTTCCCTTTCATCCCGTGCAGCGTAACGACGTGGAAATAATTCGCAAGTGTGCCGGTTTTTTTCGAAGAACCACAGGCAATTCCCTGACTAAATAATTCCCGTCAAGAGCTGGAATATTTCGCTGGCCCGAAAATGTCAATACTTCCAGCCGCGACGTCGTTTCAGTCGGGGGCAATATTATCGCGATTCACCCGACGAAAAAAAAAAAGAACCGGAGAATGCATATTTAAAAATGCTTTACATCTTGGGAAATATTTATCGTACACTCGCTTCTCGTCGTTGCGGAATAACTGAGTAGCTCCGAATCAATAGCGCGGGATGCAGATTTAGACGAGCGCCGGAACAGAAAATATTTTATGCAAATACTCCGGCCTTTTTTCTTTGTTTTTTCTAGGATAATTGATAAAGGCGCATAGTGTGTACAGAACACATATTTACTTTTTATTGCGACATTAACTGTGCACTCCGTCCGGAAGCTGTATTATCGATCGATTCTTCTGCGAGTGGAAGCCTTGATGTGCCGAATAGTTGATGTATAAACGTAAATTCTGATTGATTAGCTTACGGTAACGGCTGCTTGTTTTACTTGCGCGCCAGCAGATCTCGAGCGAAAGCATTGCCATTCTACTTGATGACAACGTGACAAAGCGTATATGTACACATTTTCATTAAGCATGGACAAAGGTAGAATATATTGCGACGAACAATAGAATGTTTGAACGCAGCTTTGGACATCGATAATTTAATCATATCGATCAACAATAGGCATTCTGTGTCGATTAATTGCTCAGCCATATCCGCCAAGTGAAATAAAATCAGCTTCGCGTGAATTTAATATTCCTTAATCGTGCCGGTTATCAATTTATTCATTTGTTGGTGCTCATTAAATCACCAGCACCAGGAATCGGCGCATTAAATTCAATGACGAATCTCAGCCGCTATTTCACAGGTTTCCTGTATTCTATTGTTCGTGCATTTAATTATGGCTTCCGTATGCAGATAACAATGGCTCGGAAAACTTACAATTTGCTGTGTCCTTGCATGCACAAAATACTGAACCTCTGCTCTCTTGGACAAAGTAAAAACCGAATTATTACTGACTCGACCGTGCCACCGAGAATTTCAGAAACAATGAAATTAAATACTGTAACGATACAAAAATAAAAGAAATAATTGATGCAGTCTAAAGAGACCAAAGAATCCTTTCGTTGCTGTTTTCGAATTAAAACTGCATCCAGAGTGCATTTTATTTCCAGGAACGATCGATGCCTGCGGCCTCGAAACTGCGCTCCGAAAATTGAATGTCCTAATCCGAATGTCGCGATAGTCTAACAGGATGGACGAGAGCGACCCTGGAAACGGCGCATCTTTGTCTCTCGTCGAATCGAGTAAAGTTGGTTGAAAATAGAACACGTTTCCGATCGCTACCGGGCACGGTTAGAAGAATCACGATAATAGCAGCAGCTTTTGCTACAATCGAGCGGCTGTTTGCTTTCCCTAAAAAGCTTCCGCGTCCGCTAATAATCCTCTACCGACGAGTATTTCGATATCAACGGGCGTGCAAGACGAGGTTAAATCCGAGATAGAGAGGGAGTTATTGAAAGAGTAAATTGAAAAGCGGATGGAATTCGCGTTACAAAGCGGCGCATACGTCATCCTGGAACCGGGTCCGATTCCCCGTGTACGGACATGCACATGCGGGCGATCTAAACAGAGCCGCGGCTCGCGGCAGCGGAACTGGACACAGAACGGGGATGCGATACGGAACGGCGGGAGTACGGAGAACGAAACTCAATTTATCAGAAATTGGTAAATAGGTCGGCGGCGAGAGAGCGCAGGGCGAAGCTGGATGCTCGGCAGGGAAGGGGTTGAACGGTTGCGAGGGATGACCGCGGGGGACGTGACGTTGACGACCGCAAAACGAAAATCAGAAACTCCAATTTATCGTGGGAACAGCTAATTTCCCGGCTCTACCTCCCCTTTCCACGTGCGATGGTCTCCCGTTCGATCCAATCTTTCCGGAGGCCAAAGAGCTAGCGGAGTCGGTGGTGTCCTGTTGCCAGCCGCACCATCGCTGCACACAGAGACGTATCCACGTCGAATCCTTCTCCACGAGATTCCAACCGTAATTGGCAGTCAGACTGCGCGTTTAACCGCTGACGGAGGTCGCCGAAATTAGAACCGTGCAATCCTATTTTCCGCGTCCGCTTCCCGTTTCCGGGGACACGGATTTTAGATAAATTCACGAACAAGACGGGGGAGTAGACGTTCGACCTGGAGATGCGTACTGTTTCTATATGCGAATCTGGACTGAGAACGTGTGCACTTTGAAGAGGCAAACGGTGAGAGTAAACGGAAGCGAGAAAAGGTCGTGCAACCAAGAAAAGAAAGAAGCGAATGGATAGCACGCTGTTCTGAATCATTGAAACGCTAAGCAAATTTACTTGCATAAGTGCAAGCGAAAATGCATACGGCATTTGATAACAATAATTTTTCCATTGAAGAGCGATCGATCCGACTCGCGGTAAATCAATTTACCAAGACCAAGGGAAATGCGCCGAGCACCGCTGAAGATGGCAGAACGAAAGCGGCGTTTCGACAAAAAAGTTTCCACCGGAAAAAGTATGAAAAATATACCGCGTGGATCGCAGCGCAGTCCCCGCAGAGTTCCCGCCGGGAACTCCGAGCCATTTTATCAGCGAGGGATGGTTGGACTAATTAATCAATTCGTTCCCGCGGAAAAGATATCTCCCTGGACACCTTGAACGTGATTCGTGCAAGTTGTAAATCAATTCCGCGCGTGCCACGGGGCTCGTGGAAACTTTCCAACTAGGCTGAAAGCGATTTCACTTATCACGTCTTCTAGCTGCAGGTACGGGTGACCCTGGAGTCGCGAGAATTATCGAAAAGATCTCCCCGAGGGATCTAGAGGTACGTGAGAATGCACCGAACGGGGAAGAAATTTAACGGAGTTTTAGGGACGGCTACGCTAATTATATTCGACTCGCTTTCTCGTAATTAAACTAGTTGAAAAAAAACTAAAAAAACTAGTTGAAAGACAAAACGATTATATGGCTAAACCCACTAATCGTAAGCGATGCACATTCAATGGAATATCATGTGACAATGGCGAACAGGAATTTGCTTCAATCAAATGAGATCTTCGGTACAAAGATTACGAATAAAACGATGATGCTGACATGCACGGCCATGAAACGGTGATCGAATGTCGACCTGCTGGTACACGAGCAGACGGTTATTTTATGCACGATTGCAGAGTGAAACGCGGCGGTCCCAAAAGACGGGAAGCCGTCGAATCGGTGAGAAGACTTAGAGGCAGAAGCCAGAGGTTTAAACGGGCAGACGGACAGCGGGCAGCCGTTGATGCACTACGCTAACATGCGACTGACAGTACTCTCGAACGGGTGGAAAGCTCTTTCCGTGCTGACGTCGCGGTCCTTTGACCATTTCGGCAACAGCCTGTTCTTCTTTTTCCTGTTCCCTCAAATCGAAAGACTTTTATCCCAGTCCCGTGTATTCTTACTCTCTACGTCTACGTAACCGTGCAGTATGCTGTCGGCTTCTACTTTGAGCATGTCGAATGGAAATCTGAGGAAGTCTCTGCCTGATCATGGCGACGAGACGCTGGTGATTCGAGTAATCCCTGCAAACGGCAGAAAACGCCTCGGGCGATGAGTATGACGAGTTACACGTGGCAGTACTTCTTGACCGATTTGCGCACGTATCGTTATCGCTGTCCTTTGCCTCTGCTCTCTGTAATTGTAATTATGCACACACGTTTCAGAGTGTCTTGTAAAATGTTTGCCTACCAATTTTCTCGAATTAAAGATAGATACTGCAGGAACGAAGCGTAAGTTTCACTGGCTGCTAATGACATCGGGGCGATGGCAATTACGATGATAAGTAGAGAAATTGCCAATCGGATACTGCACCGTTTGTAGAATAAATGAAACAGAATACGCGAAAGTGTCCGCTTGTTCAAAAAGGATATTATTACTATCGATTTTACCTTTATCCAGGATGCAGGGAAAGGGTGGAGATAAAACGAGCCTGGAAATAGGTAAAAATGCGGGCTGGTGCTCTCTTTCATACCTCGATTTTATACGCGAGTATTTCCTTAGCGCACTGGTAACAGAAATCTATACGTATCGCCATTCAATGTAATCTACATCGATCGCGATTCAACGTTCCGTCGTTACCATCCAGAACGGGACGGCACTTACAGCACTCGACCGTCCCCTACTTTAGCCGATATCGTCGATCCATCCTATCTCTTCACTTCGATTTCCGATCGTTGCGCACGTCAAACAGAAAAGTTAGCCGATTTTATTTCGATCGTATACTGCACGACGCTTTCCGAGCACTCGCGCAAGTACCCTTCACAAACGGAAAGGGCCAAGTAGATACTGGATTTCAAGCAAGCTACTGTTTGCAATTTCATCCGAAAGAAAAGCAAGCAGAACTCGGTCTCTTTACGGGATTGATGTTAACTCAACAGGCGATACGAAAGACTATTTTATGACTTATTAGAATTGACAGGCGCGGTGAAACGATCAAAATTTCCCCGGTAAAGAAATAGTGAAAAAGTAAATCATAAGTATAAATATACATGAAAATGAAGAATGATATAATCGTAGTTTCCATTTTTCGAATATTTACCATTTCTATAATAATCGAGAGCTAAACATATTGCAGCACCTGTATAATGAACTCCATTAGAAGGACGGTCGATTGAACCCCGCTACCGGATAGAAGCAAAAAGGGGAAAAATTACTGGATGGCGCAACGAAATAAAAGACTGCGTTAGCCGTGTGTGTCTCATTGAAAGACATCGATGACCGATCACTATACAGCGTTACATTTCCCCGTTAGTTCCCGGATATTAGCTCGCGATGCTTTTCGCAACTTGGCTCTTTCGCTCTTTCCCCGTTTCACCAATAGTCCTTCGTATTTCGATTTCCAATCGTGCAATTTTTTGTTGCCGCGGGACAAAGGCCTCCGCGACGAACCGTGGACGATAGAACGTGAATACCACGCCGAGGGCTAACAATACAAGCTGCGATCCGTTTCTATGCGGAACGCGACGCCTGGAAATTGATCAGAAAACAGTTGCCGACCGTTCAAAGCAGGATGTCTCTCGGGCGTCTCTTCCTTTGTCTGTCAATCGGAACGCGCGTAAACGAAAATCTCGATTCGTTGTTGCACGAGAACAGAAGAAGGAGCGGGTAACAGGATATGATGATTTGTGGTATATTATGATGATAATGGAAAAGGGTAGTTTCGAGGAGAAGAAGCTCTGGTTGCAAAGTAAACGTAACCCAAAATTATTCTCGACAGAATTGCGCGCAAGCACTTTCCCTTCACTGACCTCTTTCTCCTTGCCCCTCTGTTCAAGCAAACTCGAAAGCTCAATTAACGTTTTCCTTCTCGTGGACTCGGCTTTCCATTGTGCACCACTGACTACACGACTTTTACCCGAACACTTCATACCGTGCAAAATTCTCAAACCTTCGCCGAATTAACGAGCTTAATCAGAGAACCGTATCGCTAATAGGACTCGTTTATTTTTATGAGACTCACTCTCGTAGCACCACGAAATTGCATCAATAATTCGGAGCTCGGTATCAAGAGCGTGGAACGGCCGTGGCTTAAAAATGCTACCGGTTGCGATTAATCGTTATCTCTCGGAAAGATACTGACCGGGTAGCGACGGCCGAATTCATTATGGGTGTGCAGGGCTTGGATAAAATAGTGGAAACGTTTGTTACAAGTCGTGTGTTCTAAAAAAAAAAAAAAAAAAGAACTTGAAGCATGGTATAATATCTTATTAAGCATTATTAAAGATTTGTATGAGTCTATTCATAGTAGGACTGAATCAATCCCTTAATAGTCTAATAAATTTACTTCTTTTTGCGTTTTAAAATGCTTCCATGCTAGATTTTTAAAAAATGTAAGAAAAATATGCTTTACAAGTACTTTTTCAATAATTATATCGCGTGTGACAAATCTTGTAGCACCGGATACACAACCATACAGTCGTACTAAATAAGAATATTTCAAATTAATTGAGAGTGTTCGTTATTTCGTTCAACCCCTGTACACCTGTGTTTATCCGGCAAAAATTCATAGAGCAAACTGCTGCTTGGTAAAAATGTTCAAAAGACCGACCCATCCGATCGTAAAGTGCACCGAATGAACTAACTGTATGAAGGGGTTAGTCGTCCGATGCATTGATAGATAGGGGAGGCTTCCAGATTAAATGGCTGCAGTGTACACATTTGTTGGAAGCTTTTCTAGCGATGTAATAGTTCGCTATCGCGAACACAGGCCAATTAACTTTTTCATTAGAACGAACGTGGCCGGGTCGCGTTTCGTTCTTTTCCCGTGAGCTCAAACACCGACATTCCTAATTAACGAGCTTACCCGCCGGACCGACCAGTGCTAGATTCCTCCACTCCGTCCGATTTACCGGCATTCGATTTAATATCGGTCTTCTGAATAACTTTTATCGTCCCGCTACCGATCGAGGATACCCTCGAAACCGTTTCCCAGCGTTTCGCAGGGACTATAACACGCTTGATCCGTGAATAAACAAGGGAATATTCATAATAGCGAACGAAGCGATTGACTATTCGTTTCGCACTTCGATTCCCCTTCAACCGATCCGGCCACCGCCGAGCTTTCATTTCTTTAACCAACCCTGCGGACCTGTCACCAGTGAACTAGCGTTGTACGAACGAGCAACCAAGATGGATAAAAACGTCATCACCGAGGGGAGCGCAAGGGCGCGAGGATAAGTGAACGAGCAAACGCGAAAAGGAAACGGAGTAACGAGATAGAGCGAACAGGAGAGAGCGAGCTGTGCTGGGAAACTTTATGAGTTTATGAGATATTGCACGGACACCAAGGCCCGGAGCAGAGAGCAAAATAAGAGGCCGCTCTAACTATCCAACTGGCGACTCCCATCTTTTTCATTAACGGCCTGTTTACAACGCGTTGGGTATTACTTTTATCACACCACCAACGCCGGCCTACGCTTTTTGGGAATTTCTTCAGCATCGCGGGCGACACGAGAAAAATGTGTGCGCGCTGCCGTTGCTATAAAACTAGGACGTAGAAGTAGTGCAAACGTGTTCATTTTTATTTCACGATTCAGCGTTCATGTTTTATGAATGAAATTATAATTCTACGTTCGTGTGTTATTGTTTAATGTACATATTGTCGTTGCTGCAACAAGTAAAAATGGAGAGACGTTTCAGGTTGAATCCACGTTGTCAGTTGCGGAAACGGTACAAGGGCATGGGTTTAAATAAACGATTGCATAGGTGTAGAGGTATATGCGCATTGATCGTGAAAAGTTTCAATTAATCACGATTTCATCCACAAAAGTAGACTAAGTTTCGAGCAATGAAATTTCGAAGATAGACGATTAAACGCGTACGGTATATTAAAAATAACAAGCAAGATTACCCGTGAACATTGATTTTACCAATATAGCAGAACACCGCGGCGAAAGGGATTAGCGAGAGGAATTAAGTTGGCCGACGAACAGTAACCGAAGAAGAAAAATAACTGCGAAAAATCCGATAATCTCCGCTGTCCCCGGAGATAGTAAGAGAATTAGTATTTTCACTGCATTCCTCCGCACACAGAGGCTCCTCGGTGCAAATCACAAACGATTCAAAAACGAACTACGACACGATCATTCTTTTGCTAATATTTCTTTCTCGTTAGAAAAGGACACGTTTTGTATAATTTAGGCGCCTGTAATTAATTGCAGAGCTCCAAGCTTTTATACCCGTACGACGAAAGGAAATGTCACTTACATCCATGAATTTCCTGTCCCCTTTGACCGGGGAAGTGAATAATTCCAGTGATACGTTTCAATCCACTCGCGGTTCTCAATTAATGCCGAAAACTGACGTTGATGCGAATTTAACCAAAGGCGCGCAGGTTACGACAGGTTTAATTAAATTCTGCAATATATATTATGAGGATCCCCCAGGAGTGCGCCAGGTAGATTGGATACAAGATTCATGCGCCACACGTTTCACGTGTTACTCAGTCAATTCGCGGCATCTATCAAAGTTAATTGCACACGTTCAACTTTTATTACCCGCGTGTCCAAGGTTTCAAGAACATCTTCGATTTCAAAGTTCGCCAATCTGCGTTACAAATGTTAACCAACGAATCGCCTCCAATCGAATGGTCTCGACATGGAAATTTCTCCCCGGTTACAGAAATATCGAGTTTCACTCGTTTAGTCGACGATGTAGACGTCAGAAAGGATGGGCCAACGAGGCAGCAAAGGTTAAAGGCTGAACGTGGAAGGCCCTTGCAACGTTTCTGGTTACTTGATCGATAATTATTCGAGTTGACATTTGAGACACCGAGACGGTTCGAGTAAATTCAATAAAAACTAAATGTGCCATGATGAGAGCACTGGATACGCGTATTAGACCAGATTCGACGCAAACCAGATTTCATTATGAAGGCAATTTTTATCGGAAGTACCGCAGGCAGGAAGCATGGAATCAATTGCATACGCGTTACGTTTCGATTACTAGGAAATGCGTATTCAACGATACACAATCAGTTGCCATAAGGTTGTTTCAATTTGATACATCACTCGATCCATCGGAATTTACCGACCGTGTTTCGTTTAAAACCTTTCATTCTCCGTGCATGCTCGTCCAAGCTGAAGAAACAATGGTTCATGAAACTTAACAAATGAATGGAAAATTTAAACGCGAAAACGATACGCTTTTTTAACAGCGTATGTACACCTTTTTTTCCCATACGTGAAAAGATTCCGGTTAAATTCACTCATCGGCATTCATCGTTCGCGCTGTTTGTCGATAAAATTCCGCCCGAAACGCTCTTCTCTGCCGATCGCTCTCCAAACATCAAAGTAGCAACGAGGTAAATTCGAAACGAGCTCTGTTCATTAATGTATGCGAATTCGATTCGGTTGATTTGCGTTCAAGCATTCCAGCAAAACGGTATCATTTCCTAATAGAAGTACGATTGGAATAGCCCGAACCGAATTATCGATGAACGATTCATACGCGCACACGTTCTCCTGTATCGGTTCCATTCGCTCAACCTTTGACGACGAAAGTTTCTCGATTTTCGTCTTTTTATCGCAGATCTGCATCCGCTTTGGAATCACCGGAAAAAGGAACGAGCAATGGTTCATCCAAAACGGTTTGCAGGAACAGACAGACCGCTACGCGAATGCACCTGGCGTCGCAAAAACGCTGTTTATCATTATACGTCACTATAAAGATGGCTTTGTCGTTGCCATTGCCGAGAAGAAGAATACGCAGTGATACTCGTACCCGTCTTCGCGTAATGGTTCATTCTAGACGTTATACGTCAACCGTAGAAGCTATTTCCTTTATAGTTCTAACTGTATCCGATTCTGCGAGATGGAAATCAATATGCATAGGAGAATCGTTTAATTTTTCCTCTGCGGTTAACAGGACTTTCTCTAACGCCGTTGAGAATGTACTCAGGCGACTAAATAAAAAAGAAGAACTAATCGCGAATCGATCGTTTCTGAAGAACGACGTGGCTCGAAGACGCCGATAGGATCGTCTCGAGTCTAAAAATGATTCTGCCAATCCCGTTGGCGCGCCGTGACTACGCTCCGGGGAAAAATCAATCTACTCAGACCCCGATTTCATCGTTCGCGGATTCATTTGTTGGTTTGCTAAGTGGAATTGCTCGTCGCTCAATAACCCCATCGACATCCATCGATTCCGCGGTGGCACGACGGTATTTTATTTAAAGCAAAGACTTGGTCGGATTCGTGATTAAAGCGAAATGAAAATCGCCGCCGGCGAAACGGCGAAACGTGTGTATCCCGTCTACGGCCAGCTCGGAGCGCTGTTTAATTAAACCGTACAAATTAAGTCGGTTTTTGAAGAACGACGGGATCAAGGAACGATTTCGTTTCCCTCGGTCTGATCGCCGTAGAGCTCCCTTTATTAATCTTCGGTCGTGTAAACTTTCGTCTGCGAAATGGGAAGAAACTGAGAGGTCTTGGATATTTCTGAAACCCTATAAATTATAGCTTGCATTTACAGGGAAACGCGTAACGGGGAATTCAATTTCACGACAAATTAACTGGTTAAATGAACGCGAACTGCAAAAGCCGAGCTGCACGCGTGGCCAAATTTTAAATGCGACGCACTTTCGCGGTTTCCATTTACTTTGATGAATAGTGGCTAGGACGAGCAGGCTTAGCAGATTTCACCGGTCGCAAGAAGCTCTACTGGCTCGGGAGTCTTATCAATGCCACTTCTTCACTCGTGATACAGCTCGCGAAAAAGAACGCCGAGGCGAACGAAGATTTACAACGTTCTTAGATGCCCCTGTGGCCGTTTGCACGGAGAATACACGAGCGGCTGCTCGCCGACAACCGATTGCAAGACATCGCTCGGAAAGATCGAGCTTCTTAGTTACAAATAAAATTTGAAACGCAAGAAACGGCCGATGGCGTTCGATCAGACGTTCTATCTGGACAAAAGCGAACGATTTCACCTATCGTTCAATCGGTATCTAATCGCGCGTAGCGGATAGCAATTTCCCGGAGATCCTACAGAACTGCCCCGTCGAGCAATCACAATCGTACCGAGCTCGTGTCACGAACGATGTCACGCAACACCGCCAAACACCCGGCTGACATATTAAAGAGGGCTGATGGTAGATCGAAGCCGTATATAAATCTATAATTACACCAGCTTTTCAGTGACCCTTGATAAACGGATACCGAGGTGTGCGCCTGTGCGCCGCTGGTCCACGTGTGATGAATCGATCCCCATATCCAGCGCAACTGTGAATGATATCTAACGGGTTATCTCTTGATACTAGAAGCCTTGATACCTGAATTTTTTACGTTTTTACACCGTTCCACGCTGGCGAATATTTCTCGCGGAAAATTTGTTATCGCGCCCCTTTTAGCATCCCTTTCGCGATAAGCTGCATCCAGCTTCTTAATTACTGCCTCGAACTTTTCACGTACGATTCGCTTTTCGACGATGCTTCGCCAGAAATATTCCACGCGTGACCCCGTGCGTCTACAGTTCGCGTTTCAGGCTAAATTTGATCAACAACTTCTTTCCGACGACACAGCAATAATACTTACGTATGTATGTGCGTGTCCTATCGTAGAGTGCACCGTGTGATGCAACCGCACTTGAAGCCTAGTGATGTTTTACGGTGGAGGATGAACACGGGTGCCATATAATACACAGCTGCGTTTATCCTCCATGTTATAGACGGCCTTTTTATACGACAGTTAGACTGGATCTCTGGACACCGCGATCCGCCAGCTTGGCGATGTATAACACCGCGGCAATGTTCAAAGGTTTAATTGGCACCACTCTCGCGATGGGAAAGTACGTTCACGTGCAGCCACTTGTCCGAATTGACCGTCACGCGCAAGGCGCATCGCTCGCGGCGATTCTTCTCCGGATAGGCACGTGACTCGAACGAAGGATAATTTATAGAGTATTTTGACTTTGTCAACGGCACATTGCGCCGCGTAACCAGCTGTGCCTTTTGATTTAGTAAACCGTGGGCGTGAAATACAGAGGTAGGAAGCGCTTGTTTTTCAAGCTTGATTTACCAGCGGGTCGTTTACCACTCGGTCGCGATCGAGATTTCGATCTCGCGATAAAGAACCGATTTTCATGAGCTTCCGATGGATCTGGTACGCGCGGATAGAATACGAGGCATCGTAACGAGACGCCGGTAAACAGAATTCGACCAAGTATTAGTGCGAACCGGACCACCGCGGATTCCTCCGGTCTCGCGGATATATTTCACAACGTACCTTCATCACAGAGGCGTACGGGATTTGGGAACCACCGTAGAATCCATCCATCAATTTATTTAATCCGATTACCGGTATCTCCTGCATTCGTCATCGACTGTATCCCGACGTTGCGCGTCGCGACGCCGCGGATAGGAAAGCGCAGTGATCCTAAGCAAAAATTATTATCCGATCCTGCGGAGCAACTCTGTGGCCTTGTTCATCCTTATTCCATGTTTCTTTGTTCATCCTTCCTTTACTTATTCTTTGGTATCAGCAGACATGCTATAGACGGTTCGATCCGCGAAACCGGAAGGGCAGAAACGTCTACGTTCGGTACCGAATCTGTTCAATCGCGAATAATCGCGATACGCCGAGCCGCGGATAAACGGAACAACAAACGGACAGAGTTGAAGAGAAACAAAAAAGCGATATTACGAAGGCCAGACCGCTTGTAAAATTCGTTATCTTCAGCGGGGTTGGACTCGGCGCTTGTTTCATATTTATGAGAAGAGTTTTAGCATATTCAAAACATAAATTACTTTCCAGTGGCGTAAGTCAACTAGCCAATAAAATACTGGCTAGAGTTTATCTGCGAGGCTGCAGTACCGCGGCGGGGACGGAAAGGGGGATGGAAAAAGGACCACCCGAGGGTTAGAGAGACACCTGAATTATGCGCCATCAGGATGCACGAGCTGCGACCGACAACCTTTCGCCACTCATACGGGACATTTTCACGGTGAATCGCGGCTATCTCTTTCGTTTTACAAAACAAATGCCAGGGCAAACAATTTCACGGATTTCACATTCTTTGCCGCGCAAGTGTTTCGCTCAGCCCGACACGTTGATGAACCTGGACGAATAGTTTGTCCTGAATTATTCGAGACTGGAGGCAATGGTAAAAGAGGATTTCGTCGATGGTGCTTCATGGAGCTCCTCGATAGCGCGTTCACCCTTTGCCGCAACATTTCTTTCGCTACCGGATGATATATCTCTTGGCGGACCTGGGCAAATAACTAAAAGTACTCTGAATCATGCCAGGAAGCTTGTGCTACATTGCGCGGAAAATTACAAATGGCCAGCCCGGACTCTGCAACTGACGTTGCCCCGGCTACCCTTTCTATGCGACCTAGCGCCGAAACAAACTGCTTTCCTTTACATACAGCCGATTCGATCAATTCTAATTACGATCTCTAGGCGCAGTCGTTTTAAGATTCACGGATCTCGTTGGGAATTGTAATACAGCCAGCCCGAATTTTCTTTACAAAAATCTCACCCCCGTTCTTTTCGATTAGAGGTGAGAAGAGCCGATATCTATATACCCGTGTGCCCGTTAAATTAGAATATCCCCGTCCAGGGTGTCGGTCCGGGGAAATATTCGGAGGGTGGAATTTGCATAGAGGCGGTAGGTCGGCGGTCGGGTCAGAATCGGAACCGGTTCCGCGTCTCCGAGCGGAATTAAGCGAGCTTAAGATTTAACGCGTTTCAACCCCGAAATTCTGCTCGGTAGCTCGATAATTCAGGGCTCGCAACGCGACGGTGGCGTCAGAGTTTCGCGCCGAATAAGCCGCGCCGCGCAAAAACAACCCTCAGACATCGCCCCCCCATCCTCGCGCAGCCCGTCCCGACCGCGTTTCTCCGGACCGTTCTTTACCTTCCGACCTCTGCCTAGCGACGTCGTCGTCGCCTTCTCCGCCTCCGTCGTTTCTATACGACCGGGCGGCCGCGTCAAATCCTGCCAGTGCTTTACATAATTTCTCGCTTTTGCATACAGCCGGATCGTTTCTCTTTTTCATTCCGCCAGCGACTAACGAATCCGCGCGCTTTCCCGTTCCGCCGACCAACCAAAAGCCAATCCCTCCAATCTCGCTGGCGAATCCATTTTCCATACACCGCGATCGTAATCGAAGCGACGCTGATTGCGACGATACGAAGATCGAACGTGCTCGCGCGATGGGGGAAATCACGGCGCGCAAGTTACGATAGGCTGATATCAATTTCGCCCGATGGCCGGCTATCGGGTTTAACGACGCTGGATAAATCACGCGGCGCGGTTGCGGTAACCAGTTTACCTCTACGCACGCTTCCAGTTGGGGTAATTTACCGGGGATAAAGGCCGGCGTCCGGTGAAACAAAGCACCGCGATGCTCGCGGGAAGGAAACTTCATTTTCTTACATCCGGCTCACGGACAAACGACCTCGTTTATCACCTACCGGCCTTTCGACCGTGATATCCAGCATCGCCGAACCGCAACACACTCGCAATTCGTCCAACTGTCCGCGCCAGCCTACCGCGCGTTCCCGCGGGCTCTACAGCTTCTTCTCCTCTCCTTCGACTATCCTTCTCCCTTTGGTGTACACCGAACCACCTGCAACACTATGTTACGTTACGTTCATAATGATTAATTAATAAATATAATTAATTATGTACATAATGTTCTACGGTGGTTCATTATCGTAATTATCTGTATGAACTATGCTTTAGTTAATTAAATGAATGATTAAATCTTTACACGAATAGTCACGCATTATGAATAAGAATTTTACTGTTCTGCGCGCCAAGAAAATTTGCAATTTCCAAGGGTTAATCGAACGTGCACAAGCGTGAATTCCAATATAAATTTCCATTAATTCCATCTAGAATTCACAAAGGGAGTGTTTAATGCGAAACGATTCATCGGAGGTTTGGGCGGTGATTAATTCAAACGCGTGCGTTTCCCTTTAGCTCCCTTATTTCCGCGACGTTTCGCAGCAACTTGGCACCGCCCGTCCGTTCAGCTTTTGTAGCAACTTCCGGCAAGAAGCGACCACAGAGGGGTAAAATCACGTAGCGCGGTACTCGCCAGAAGGAACAAGGGAAATGTCGCCACATTGTCGTCATCGTGAAATTAGGTCGTCCACGCCATCCTCGTCTTTACAGTTTACCCCCCCGCAGTCGATATTGCCTTTCGCGGATTTCGTCGCGATCCAAATCTCTTTGGCAGCACGATTCGCTGGAATTTTTACGGCTGTGCGCTGACTACTGTGCAACTGCTTACGCTTCCGTTCAAATTGTTACTATTTAATCCGAGCCCGCATGGGAAGCATCAACTCGGATGTAGGGGCTTTACTGAACTCTGCGAGAGGACCAACATAGTCCGCAAATGGGACAAAATACGTAATACGATCGTGAGGAGTGCGCGTGACATCGTACCGCTGGCTGAAGTGTCGATTTATCCATTCCTACCATGCCCCGCGGAAAACAACGGGGAAAACTAAACAGGCTAGGCCATCGGATAAAGTAACATCACTTTCAGTTCGAAGCCTGATCATCGATGCACCGTCTAGAACGGTGTTCAATTTTTAATGGGTCGCGATCTGACAGGGTGAAAAGTAAAATTGAATTGTTGTAAATTTGTTCAAATAGTAGAAATGTATTTTGAGCGTCATATTTCACACTTGAAGCTATTATAAAATAGGCATAATCTTTTTAATTATATTACATACATTGGCTCTAGTCTATCAAGTCTTTATAAATTGTATATTATAAACATTCATGTTGCGGGGACATTATAAATGTGTTAAGCCCCACGATAAAGAGATAGAGAAGTTCTGATCAAGAACGAGCCAAATTTTTGCCTCAAATCACGGTACTTCCCTGTCCCAGCGAGTGTACGCGACTCGCGTACGAAGGAACGCGATGCCGACTGCATTCGCGAAATTATGCATCGGCAACTGCATAATAGACCGACATGACGTACATACGTCAGTGGTGCAAATGCACTCGGGATGATCGTTTGATCGTGAGACTACGGTCCGACCGTTGCAAGGGCCAGTTTCTACGGCAATTGCGCCCAACAATGGACCAGCTAATGTAAAGCAGATTTGATTCGGAGCTCGATTCGCATTATTTACTTGTACGATTGTTCGCGGCCAGCGCCGCAGGATCTACCGATAAATCGACTCCGCGAGCGATTTCGCGTCGCTTGGCTAATGCGGAGCATCTTGCGCTACCGACTTTATCGGAATCCTATAATGCCCTGGCTGCTGCCCGAATCCATATCGGCAGCCATCGGTGACAGATCGATCCCAGCTGATATTTTATACATTAGCGAGAGCCTCCTAGCGCGTGTGTAAATCAATTTCTGACCTGTCCCTTGAATTGAATTTAAGCGTCTCTCCGGGATGGAAGTGGCGAACCGCAGACGGGACAGAGAAACGCTTTTGAATACGAAAAAGAATCGACCGTTCCGTTTCTGCTGCCGCGCCAGCACTCCTCATCCTCGCCGCAAATGAGCAAGCTCTGCCAGCTAGAAACGTTGCGCCGACCTCCACCCATTTCCGGGTTTCACATCTCCGAATGTACGTATCGCGCGTTGCTCGGAGGATGTCCTGCGGATAATGCTCCGCTCGCTCCTTGGCGCACTCGAAGTCCCCACTTTTATGTGACGCTCCCGCAGTCATGCGAACGGAGTGACGTGGGCCGACTCTTTCAGGCAACTAGGAAAACGCATGTGTCCCGCTTCTCCGATTGCATCAGAGGAGTGTCAGTACAATGAACCGCGTCGCATTCCGTCTCGCTACCTTTCACCCCTCGTGACATGCACGCTGGAACGAGTCCTGTGAGTTATCATTCGGATCGGATGCTGGCCCGTCTCCGGCGGACGATCGCGCGTTTAATCCACCCCCCATTGTCCCGGCATAATGGGCGACAGCGGAAGATCCGGCCGCGGAAAATGTTCATAAACGTATCTACGGTACTCGTGCGAAACTCTGCTCGCGTGCGCACACGAGCGCACACACGCGGCAACGAAATTAATCTGAAGTAGGAACGCGCGACATTCGCGGCGCACGGGAAACGTAATTGGCGCGGTTACGCGATACAATAGCCGAGAATGCAGAGAACGCGAGGCGCATTCGAGTACGCGATCGAACGTCAGTTCCGCAGGTACACGCGAGTGGTCTACGCTTGATCGCCCGTATCGCGTTATGCATATAACTTCCAAGCCAAAGTTGTCGGCGAACTTTATTCACTTTGCGTTGCTCAGCGTAGCCGGCACGAGTCGAGACTCTCGAAACTCAATGCCATATTGATGGAATCCGCTCGATGCTTGGAGTACGCCTGTTCGCGACAACGTCGAAGAAGCGCAACAAGGTTTTGCAATATCCGCGTTATTTGAGTAACATGCGCCTCGTCGAGCTGTAGCGTCCCGAAGAACGATAGATATTCGTTTCGTAAAATGGCATATGTTAGCGATGAAACGAATAATACGTCTGGCACGGGGGTGGCTCCTGACTTGTGACTCTGCTGGCCGCGGTAGACCCGATTTAAGCCTCCGCCAGTCAGGCGAATCTAGCTCTAACGTTGTCTCGAAATCAATCTTTCTTTGATAGGTCATACTTTTAGTCCGTCTCCTAAAGAAATTTGAATTACGTTCTCTTGGACCGGAACGTGAACACCAAAGTCACTGAACTGACACTTTCTAGCGCGAGACAATGGCGCGAAATGTAAGATAATCGCGCGAGACAATTGAGAAGAAGAAGCGACCACATTTTATCGCGAAGAGCTTCGAGGCAGGTGGAATTTAATCCAGCGTCGAGGGTAAAAGAACGAGAAGCTGGAGGAAAGGAGGAGGAGGAGGAGGGTGGTTTAAACGACGCAGCCGAGATCCCGTTCGCCATTGGAATCTTCGAAAATCCAGCCATTCGTTTTTTTTTGGCTCGACAACACAACGATGGCAAGTGGGTTATATATACCTGGCGAGGGCTTTGTCGAAGGAGAAGAAACGAGCGGGAAGAAAATGCCACCTTTCGACCCAATTCCAATTCTATTTTCGTTAGCCCGTCGGCCACCGTTCTCCTTACCGATCTCCTACTTCCTCTTCCATTAGCCGATTGTATTTCGACTCGTAGATAAAGCTTCACCTGAAAATCCTCGCTCGCATTCTAATTTTTTGTCCTCCTTCCCCGAACGGGACATCGGCCGAAGTAAATGTTGCGCGGTTCTGATTCAATCGTGACACCTCTCTCCCGCACGAGAACCTAACGCTTTTATGCTGATTAAAAACGCGACGCAGAAAAAAAAAAGGAGGAGGCGAAGGTGTATGCAGCTGGTTAAAAGTTTGCGGTCGCAGCGGCAACGAGAATTACTTACATGAAAAAAAAATTACAGATTCGTGAACACCTTTGTGGCGCGCACGTTTTAACGCGGCAGCGAAATTAGCCCAGGCGTAATAGCTTCCATTAGTGGATTGCTCTTCAAAGCGAATAAGCACGGCGAGAAATATTCCGTCATAGGCGACGGGCTCGTTCTGCCGAATGCGAGCGAATTTTCTAGCGCGACAGCGCGGAGAGTCTCGACACTTGCAGTAAAACAATAACGCTTTCATCTGAAAAACCATCGCTCGAGCGACGACGAGTTTTCCACCAAAAAAAAAATGTCGAGCGTCAATGATGAAACGCGAAGTGGACTAAATTCGAGAAGTCGAGGAAAGTAGAAACGTATCGAGGGCGGCAAGGATTCGCGTCAAGAGTTAATACCTTGTTATCTTTTAGCTGGCAAAGTTTCCCGTGCGGCCAAAGTTCGGCCGCCGAGGATTAATCCAAAGCGATCGATCGAGCCGGTCGGGCAAGTCAGTTCTTTCCTAAGTAGAAATAATCCTGCTAGCCACAATATGGAAGTTATAATTGTTCGTTCCGAGGGATCGCGCTGTAAGCCATATTACGTTGACTGAACTTTCAACAACCAATTCCGAACAATCAACGCCGCTATAATATAACAATTATAACTATTCAGTTTGATAGAGTAGCAGAGAGTAGACGCCGGAGGCGGTAGCAATCAGGTACGCAAGTCCGTTGTTCGCCCGAACGAACGAAGATGCAACGAGGAGACGAACAACAGCTTGCGGGGAAAAGCAATTCAGCTGAGAATAATGGGGACACGAGGAATGGATTATTTTTCCTCCTTTTTTAATTCCGTTGCCTGACATTTGCTGCGTCTCTTTTATATCTACGATACCCCTGCAATGAATCAAGAAATCGTCCTGCGTACGTTCTTAAATGGACCCCGAAATAAATCTACATGAATAAAGTATCGAATAGAAAGATAAAATGTGGAGGAGCAACCGTATCTAAGGGAGTGCCTCGAGATTTCAATGTCCGATTAAAGGTTCGATTTAAAGGGAACGCGAAGGAACTTTCGGTCCATGGCGATAGCGCTATCGACGAAAGGAAACCAGCAAAGACGGCAAATCGAAAATCCCCGAAAATATAGTGGTGCGCTGCTGGCGCAGATTTGTGCACGTTTGTCGTGCGACTGCGGGCCGGCCGATATTTAAATTGGCCCGAGCAACGCGAGATCGAATAACCGAAACCGATGTCACGTTCCAGCCACTTCTGCCACTTCTGCCACTTTCCGCGATTCTCGAATAACGCCCGCGATTTTTCCCGCGTATTTTCCTGTGTAATAGAAATCCATTTAACGTGAAAACACACAGCCGGCCAATTTGTCCGGAAATCGTGACAAAATTTGAACTGCGCAGGGAATCAAATAAATGCAGCTCACGCTCGCGTTTGCCGCATTAAAATAAACCGTTCGCGCTTTGACTCGCGCGCGACATTGCTAATGCTTAAAACCCGGTGAAAACTGAGTAATAATATCTTTAAACGGTGGATGAACGCTAAACGAAATACACATGGATACCGGATAATTGCATTTTCATTTGCTCTACGTGCAACAGCTCCGCGCGCAGCTTATTGGTACAGATCCGTGATACGGCCAAAGGATATTTGCATCGTGATATTTGGAAACCCTGCAGGATCCCGGATATAACGCCCCGCCGGTTTAAATCCGTTACAGTTATAAACATCAGCAAACGGCTCACGGTAATTCCGCGACGGATGTAACCGAAGTACTCGAGTTCCTCTGCGACGCGAAACCGCGAAGTTAAGAGGCGTCTTACCACGCTGCTCGCGACGTGCCACCGTTTAAACGGTGATCGGATTTTCATGGTCGGAAAAATGGAACGTCAATAAGTTGCATTCTAATCTAACGAGACGCAAATATGCGGTGGAAATTCTGTTTTTGCTTGATAAATTAATATTTTCTTTACCAAATACAGTGAGTTAATACTTTTATGTGTACACAGTTTATTTGAAACTGGAGCTCCCGGTAAAGGGATATCAAAACAAAAGGGAGAAAATGGAAATTGTACGAAAGGCCAGCGCATGATAACTCTGCGCTTCTCTCAAAAATTGGATGCAATTTATTTGCACGGCTCGGAATCGCTGAGCCAACTACGAGAAGTGTTCTCCTCGGGGCACCGCCCTATTTTTTTACCTACCCAGTGTGCTGGTCGATGCAAAATAAACTACACCATCGGCCGATTCTCTTGCTGATGCAATTATAATACGCTGCATGGCGGTGTTCCAAGATGGAAATGCTCGTATCAATGTAGACCGCGAGTGTAACGAGAGAAACGAACAACGATCCCACGGATCGTCGATATAAGTACTACCTCTCGATACCGCGTGGACTCCGCTACTCGAATAAACGAAATTGAAAAGCGAAATGTCGTTACGTGGATTCAATCTTGCCGACGGCATGCGCATACTACGAATCTAATACGCTGCGACTTACGAGCGAAAGGACGACGGTACCCTGCGAGAATATCCGCGACGTTCGCAGTTTACGTTCTCCCTATCGCGGCAGCCCACGACCTAGAAATGTTCGAGGAACTCGCGACGGAACACTCCAGCGGGTTGCCGCGGCTTTGATACGATTCAGCCGTTCGGATGCTGCATCCGGTCGCGAGCGATCAGACAGAATTATATTGCCTGCTAAACGTGTAACGAGCGATCGAATATTTGCATCGTCTGTTGTTCTCCAGAAAACTCGTGGAATAGATACGTATACAGTGATGAACAAAAGTATTGGCACAGGACAGAATTCTAGATAACGTCCTGCGTAAATCTATAGATCACACGATTTTTTCTTGAATCGTTTTGTAAAGAATAATTTTGGAGCCGAGAGTTTGGCCTACACTTTTGTTTTCCACCGAATATGTACAATATTTGAAAACGCAGGCGCGAAGGATTCAACCCCATAATGACTTTGACGTTTTCTCCGGCTGCGATTGCGAGGCTCGACGGAACAGACGCGAGAGATCCGTAACACGATGCCAAAATGGCAGCGGATTGGGGATCCAGCGTTAATTCCGAACGACCGGCGGCTTACAAAGCAGCATGCGCCGACCTTAGTTAGATTACGTTTGCATTAGGAACTCGAGCGGAATACCGCAGCCGAGCGGCTATGCCGCCGCAATTTACAGTTCACACGTTGTGAGCCGGCCGAGAGTGACCGATCCCTGCCCCCGAACTGCCTCCATCGAGCCGAGTTGCTGGCAAACGTGAGGACACCAAGACGCGGATTAAACGATTGCACGAGATCACTGATCCAAATATTAATCGGTATCGATCATCTCAGCTTCTTATTTAATCGGTCGCTCACGACTGCATTTATGGCTGACAAGTAATTCGATCATTAGATTAACGTGGTTCGTCGTTTAACAAGTGCAAATTGTCGCGGTGCCAAAGCGTATCGAGGAAGCAAATATAACAGCATTTATTGCGTGTTTATTGCGCGACAATCGATTCACGCAATTAGCATGTAATGTTAATAACCCGCCTCTACACCCGAAACAGCGATGCTCGTGTGATTTATCGTGGCACGGGAACCTTTACAATTCTAATTTTTCATCCCTTCGACCGACCCGGGGTAGCGGGGGTGCGCCGAAACGGGCAAACGATCCGCAGAGAACGTGACGACTCGAGATCGAAGTGCGCACCGGCGAACACGGCCCAAGTAAATTTCATTCAAATCGCGCCGCGGAACAGAATATTAATTGAATCGGAAAATTCGTTCTCCCTTTCGCGGTGGAATATTGATGTAGTGGTCGATTAAAATTATAGCTTTCTGCGTTTCAAGGGAAAAATTTCATCTTCGATCAACAACCGGCGGAGCGTGGGTAACGAGGACGGGAACATCGAGGAGCAAAGAAGCAACGCTCGATGGATCGTTATGTTCTATGTCGTGACCATTTTTTCTTTTTTCTATTACACATTCGAAATATCGTCGTCGTTTTCGGTTCTTCCTTTTTTTTTAACCCCTTTTTCACTGACTCGCAGTGCTCGCCTATTCGCCGAATAAAACGAGGAGAAGAGCATTTCAACGACGGACGTGACGAGCCCGCGGCGAAGGATCGTACTGGGAACATCGAACTAATATTAATTCAAATCGCGTTCCGCCACGGAATATTAATTGAATCGAAATACTTTTTTTTCGCGTTCCACGGACGCCCGTCCGGCCGCTGTTATCCCGCGGAATTCGATGTTTTATTTCATAATAGACGCGTATCCCCAGTGGAGGCGATTTATTTCATTAAAATGCTTTCGCGCTTCAACGGACGCAACAAATTCCACGGATGCAGAAATCAAAATAAAAGACCTTTTATATAAGCTACGGGCGCGTTATTTGCAAAGGGAAAATAAAGATTCGTGTTCTTCTATCAGGAACGAGAAATCAGCTACACTCGTGGCTCGTCGGTTCGCGTAATTGTCGGTGACTTGAAAGTTATTGGCGCTGGGACGACGAACTCAATTAGTCAGAAACGTTTGCCAGGTAACGCATTAAAGCGAAGCTAGTTAGCAGGCTAGACGCTAGAAGCCGGTCGGATACGTAACAAGAATTTATTAGGCTTCTAATACGGGGGCAAAAATGAACCTGTCGAATGTCGACCGATTCTCCCCCGCTTTACATCCCTTCAACCATGTGTAAATTAATATTCTCAATAGTTTCACCTCGCCAAACGCAGTGGTATTGTAGGAAAAGATTCTTTCATGTAGGCCAAGACCCTTAAACGAGATACTTAAAATTAAAATCCTTTTATCCGGAGAAAATTATTTATCAAAGAAACCGCACATGCGGTTCCGTCAATCCTTTTGGATCAGGAGCAACGTGTAAAACCTTTTCGGGAAGTGCATAAACCTTGTCGACAAACGTTTTTACTAGAAGCTGACCGTGGAGTAATAAAATCCTCTCAAATCCATTCCGTCTAACGTTTGCCCGGGGATTCCTACGCGCAGAGTATTTTCAGAGGAAATATCCCGAGCCATTTCCTTTGCTGACCACTCGGCATCGCTTCCCGGATTTTTCATAAACATCTACGATGGCCACATTTTATCGTTCCCCTTTTGCTTTTCCCAACAACTTTCGAGCGACGATTAACTCGTTAAAACGTGTACATTAAAACGTGTCGAATTACACTAATGGATTTAGGATAATACGATTACCTTGCGCCACGATCATTCCCTTTGTGCCAGTGAATTGCAAAGTTACTTAGAAAGCGTGACACTACTGCAAAGGGCGTCGAAGCGATCGAGTCGGTGATACTAACTTGTACACGATCGACGATAATTAGAGGGATCCTGAGAGGATGCCAGACCTTACAATGCCAGGATATTGAACCCCAACCAGTCCTTTCGAAAATTGACCACTTTAAGACGAGAAGAGTACTAGCCCCGAAATTAACCGATCCTTGTTACACATTCCAAGTTACTTCACGGCTGGTAGAACAGCGCGCACGAATGAAATCTGCTATTGGTAACCATGCCCCTATCGATTTGGCTACGTTGCCGGAGAATAATTACTCACATGGGGCCAACGATAGAAACGTCTAAAAAGTTGGGAACTACAAAACGGACGTTTCCCGGCGTCCGGAAACGCGGAGGAACGGTGGGTGAATTTAGGGTGAGCACAAAGGACGCCTCGTACGAAATCGGCTCTTGTATAAACTAATCGAATTACGACAGCGTCCTCGGCTTAATGACTTTGGTAACCCCGAACAACCACGCAACCACACTAATTACGAATTTAACCCTGGCGCAAACCGTTGTCGCTCGAACTGAGCTACGTTGTCGTTGCTCCCGTGTCTTCCTTGGTTTTACATAAATCAAAGCACGTTTTCATCTCTTCCGCGTCAAAGATCCTGCCTGCGGGAATCGGCTCGTAAATCTGTAGTCGTCGGAAAGCAAGGTAAATCGCGTGTCTGGCTGCTCTCGAGGATTCTAGGTTTACCCGCCGCGCGTGTCCCGTTCCCGCGGATCAGCGCTCTTGCTCGGGCGCATGGCGGGGACAGATGCCGACCTGTGTCAAAGAATGCTTTACAACAGACGACAGGGGAGAATCGCGAAGGTGAAACGCGAAACGACTCGGGCCGACGCGAAAGAGGGGTTTACAGCGGCGTCGCAGCTTCGTCCGAAGGTACGGAGAATTTCTTACACCCGGAGCATTCATGCGGAGAATGCCGAGCACGTAAAACTTGGCAAATCTTGCGAGTGGCCTTCTCTACCCGTATCCCATCCCTGTTTTCATCCTCTTCCGCTACTCGCCTCTTTGCCTGCCGCGCTTTTTCTCAATGTTTCCGAGCCACGCGAAAGGAACGTATTCGTGACTCGACGAAAGACGACTTCAGGGGACGCTTTCACGTTTCGTCGAGCCCACTCGTGTTCACCGTTGAGTATTAAATGAGCTTGGTCCTTTTGCCCCGTGCCCGTGAAACGTTTCGATGACGGAGTCGAGTGCTCTATCGCGGTTAACACCTCGTTATTACACAAAAAAGAAAAGAATGACACGGAATAGGGAGACACTTTTAAAGTCAGCCGTATACGATCGGTCAAAAAAGTGGAAATTGCTATCGCAAAAGACCCAATAATTTTTCAATCCCGCGGTACATTATTGTCGGTTTTAGGGAAACATTTGCGTAGCAGAGTGCTCCGTTTCGTGTTAATCAATCAGCCCGCAAGGAAAAATCTATCGCCCCCGTTCGATGCATTATATCAATTCCCGGGGGATTAAAATTCATCGTTACCGAAAAATAAGCGGTGTTCCAGATTTCCCCCAATTTGTTCGCTAAACGTTTGCCGCAGCGTATCGATCGCAAACCCGATCGCCGTTAATTACCACCCACGAGTCAATTTCATAAGGCCGCACCGTTATCCGGCTGGAGTATTTCCTACAAAAGGAGAAACGCTGCTGCACGATCTTGTGCTGCTACAGATAACGCGTAACTATACACTGGAGAGAACGTTATTGAGAGACTGAAGCGAAGCTGCTATCGATCTCCATGGGCCAGCCCTTGGGGACAACGAGCACATCTCCGCGACACGGTACAAGTTATTATTCGATAATACCCGTGGCTATTAATGAAAACGTCGGAGCACGTCCTCGACACATCGTGCTCGTCTTCACGGTCATGCCCAAACGCTATCGCAAGACAGGCTGTCGGCGAATCCTCCACCCCGGTTAAGTCATAAACTTGGCTAACTTCGACACGGTATCTTGGCCCGTAAATTGACCAAGAAGCTCAGACTAATTTTCATGCCGGTACCGAACCCCTTCGAATCTCCCGGCCGAGCGTACCGTGTAATCTTGGGCTTTTCCTGTAGCCCTGTGTTATCGCTCCGCTCCCAACAGGTTAACAGATCCGAGAACTATTCGTTATTAATATCCGTGCACGCGCGCGGAACTTAATTGCCCCGGGGCGAAACGATGCGCAACCGCTTGGCCGTGGGTATCAGAAATTTAAGGAAAATAACGAAATTGGTCAACTGTAAAGGAATGAACCTTATGCGTTTAATGTTTTACTAAGTCAAGCTTGACACGTCTGCCTCTTAACGTAGAAATAAGGAAATGCCTTTTCTACGTTTTGCACAATCAATTCTTCATTAGACGTCGTGAATGTTGTCAATTTTAGAGTCTTCCATTATGGTCACTTGACATCGCTTTTGTCCTGACATATCGACATCCTGATTTTATCCGGATTTCGACAGCATCGCGAACACGTGTAACATCTTTGTTTTCAGGCATCGAATACATTTAGGAATGCTCGAAGTAGCACTTGACTCGGGCTTCCCTCCGTGCTTGTCGCATTTTTGCCTAGCTATTGACGGATCGTGAAAGCTATAAGAGTTAGCACTTGCATTGTTCTATTCCGAGAAATTCTCTTTTGAACTAAACGAATGTATCGAGCAGCGTAATCCCCAAGCACCTCGGGCGATTCTTGGTAGAAGGATGATTTTAAAGAATTCGAAGCTCGCGACATACAAAGCGGCGCTCAAAGGACAGACATTCCGGTGTGCAATTGTCTCTCGCGTCGTCGCCATCCCCTTTTCAATTTCTATTTAACGTCCTCGAACTTCCGTTGTCATTATAGCGCGATCAAAGGCAACGAATAAACGAACTTCTTTTCCTGCGCTTTCCACCATTTCCCATTTCCGATGACCGGAAAAATTAAGCGGGACCGTTTCTCTACGGATACACCTGTATAAATGCAACGCGTCGCATCCGCGCAAAGTACATCCGCGTCGCGGCGGCACGGGCCATGAATGGAAAACGAGAAGAACGAATCCGTGTTCGTTGCGCGAAAAAAAAAACGACGGTGTGGTAATGTATTGCGATCCAAATGAGCAAGGATCGAGGCTGGAAATGGCGAATGGCGCGATCGACCACTGGTCGCGAAAGCGTAAAAGTAGGTGGATTTTATTTCCAAAAATGCGAAAAGCTGAAAGCGGAGACGTGCGAGCCCTTTTTTCCCCTCCTTTCCTGAAACGCTTTCGTCCCAGCTCACTGTCCCAGGATCGAAGATTAAAGTCTCACCACGACCCAAACGTAATTACTTCAGTTCTCTTTCATCTTCGCTCTATCTGTCACCTTGGGCAAACTGTAAGACCCTTTTGCCGGGCCAAGCCGTTCCCCCAAAGGCTTTTAAGTGCGACAGTTTATTTGCTCGGCTGTGGCTCGACGTCGAAAGCGAGGAAGAAGAAGACCCTCGGACAGCCTTTGAGATCGAACGCCACCGAAAACGTTCAACGGACGTACATACGTGAACGCGAAATGAGTTTACCCTTCTGTCTTCGCCTTTCTCGCATACGTAACGTGGACCTTTCTTATTTTACCTCGCAGTTCTACCGACGAGAATCCCTATACAATGTTCCAGCTACTATCGCGCTGGCGGACTTCACTCACCCCCTCCGATGGCGTAGCTACTTCAGCCACACCCTGTACGTATATTTTCCCTTTCTAAAATGGTCTAGAGTCTGGAGTATGAGCGGCGGCTACGATAAAAATGGCTGTTCGTTCCATTTCTCTGTCGATCTCTCTCCCGCGCTCTTCGGCACGGACGATCTCTCTTGTTTGCACAAGAATAATGACTCGCAATCACGTTGAAAGCGAACGGCATGGCGACGGAGCGATCCGGAGGCTAGTACTTTCCAGTCAATATGGCAGAAGCTTTGCCCGACAGATTTGGGCGCGTATCGGTGCTGGGAGTGACTGCAGAGCGCAATCGAACTTAACCGCTGTTGCGTCTGGAAATTGATTCAACGACGGAGCGTCTTTTCGCGGCGATCATCGGCGTCGTTGTCGATTTCACTTGGTCGGACGTGATTTAATCTCGCCGCCGCGGGAGACACGGCTTCTCTCTGTGTGTTCACTCGAGTAACAAACACGAATCGCTCCTCCGATTGAGCGTAACGCGTGTATGACCGTTTGTATCCCCATCGCTTTGGATATCACGATTCGGAACTGCGCGTAGCACCAGCGAAGTCTCTGTTCACCGAAATGATGATTCTGTCGTTTGGAACGAACTACAATGGCTAGATCCGATTTCAATTGTGTACGTGATATCTATACCGTATCCGTACTACACGACCACGCCAATTGCTTCTGCTCCGGGCTCTATACGATCCCCTTTAAAGGGATACCTCTACAATGCGTTCCAGTCATTGGAACATTAACCGTGAATAACGGAGGACTTGTAAGTTCGATCGATTCCCTGATACTTCAACAATCGAGAGCAGAAACACGCGACACCTGTCACGATCTTCTCCGATCTCTCACCGATTGCCATATGACACTCTTGTCCCAACCACTGCATCCTGACAATTACGATCTCGCCCGTGATAAACTTTCATCCTTATACCCGCAATCGAATGGCTGTCGAGCTTCTGGAAAATCAATATCGAAGTTCTTAAAGTGCACGCGCTCTTTGGCAGCATTGGAAAAATTGATCGGTCTTATCGTTAGATACTGGCTTTGCTTCTACTACTTGCTATACGCAAAGTTGATATCCGTTCGCGTAAACGTCTATACGTGATCTTCGGCTGACAGTGAAGCGTGACGAAATTGGTCGGACAGGCGTTGCAGCGCCAGTAGTACAAGTTCGCCTTCGGTGCGGCATAGAAACTGTTGTACAAGGTAGCCGCTAATAAAGCCGAATCAGCCAATTATTTTTCTGGGAATTTATTCGTATTACGACTCTATTTCAAGATCCTATTATTCTTAATATAATTTCAATTATAACAAATTTCGATTTGTATTAAATTGTCTAATTTCTGTAACTTCAAATGACAGAATTGTTGCCAAGCGTTATATAATTTTATAACAAATATCTATATATTTCTACCGTCCATTATCTAATTTATTACTATCGGATGCTTAACGTTAGCTATGGAATTTGCGCCTGGGAGAACAATTAACGAAGAGACCAGTTATCGCTGTCAAAGTTCAAGCTTGACATTCTTGTCCCGAAGCGGTTAATAATCCGTATGAAGTTGCAGGAAACTTAGTTTAATGCAAGTTACGAAGAGACGACAGGTAGTTCGATCGAGGGCCGCCCACACTGACATTGATGAATCTGCCTGGCTGGTATCGAGACGAACTTCGACTCTCCCAGACGTCGAATTTGCGCGAATTATGAAATCGCCCGACGCCCGTCCCGGAGCACAAAGATGAAACGGCAGATAAAAACGATAGATGTGCCCGGTGCAACGGGTACACACGGCGTACTTTTTAATGTAATGGGACGGGGAGCGGACGGCCGTCCTCAAAGCTCGCCGCCATATGGCGCATTCATATCGTTCGACGGCGATCGAGCAGTTTTTGCACGAAACTTAATTTCGAGCGGCAGCCAGTGGCGCGCGATTAAACGCGGACCGTCGAGTCGTTCGGCTACGAAGAACTATGGACACACGGTGGCTGGCATCTGACGAAAGCTTGGCTGGACGTCTGCGATGATAAAGGTGGAAGAAGAAGTATGCGAGAAAAAGAGGAGCAGTCCCATCCATCACGCGGGAGACGCGAGGAGTCGCATGGGGTTCGCGACGTCGTTGTCGCTCGCGCGATCACTTTTCGGCGTTTTCCTCCAGACGCAAGGCTGAAGCGGATTACCGCAATAAAGGAAAGTGGAGAGGCCTGGCAAATGAAAAAGACAGGGAACGCGACGAGCTGGCAAAAAGGTGGGTGCAGGATGGTAAAGATAGGTGTAGACGGTATAACCGAGAAACGAAGGGGAAAGGGTAGAATGGAAGCAAACCAGCCAAGCTATCCCCGGCTTTCGATGCATCCCATTATGGAAATGCGACCTCTCGCGGCTCTTGAAAATTATGTTGATGTTATGCAGGGTGGCCCTTCTTCGTGCGCGCCCCACTCGACCCCCTCGATCCCCTACAGAGCCACCCCCCCCCAACTTCGCAACCCCTGCGTGCCTCCTTCAAGTTCAAGTTGAAAACAGTTTCAGGCTTATCTCAAATTCATAAAATACAATTATCCTTATCCTCCCCTTCCGCTGCTGGACAAATTTCAACCCCCCCGAAGACTCCGCCGTTCAACATCTTCCTGCAATGGATGTCGGCGATGTAGTCTTTTCGTCGCGATGTTTGCTATACCCGAGAGACGCTCTTAAACGGAATTATGACCGCGCGGGGTTGCTAGGTCGCGTTCGCACGTAGAGCCGCGCGATGGTAAGGGATGAAATACGAGGCTGGAAAACGACGTGGTCCGGAGGAGGCAGCGAAGGGGGGGGGGGGTCAAGGGGAACGAGGGAATCATCGGGGCCGGAGGGTAGTTTCGCCTCGGGAATTCCGTGGCGGAATACTAGCGAGGAGTCGGCAGGAGCGATGGCGGCCGTGCATCACTCTTACGAAAGGAGCGGCGATGTTATTTGTCTCCGGGACGTTTTCAAAGTGGTTTTGTCAAGAGGCGTCGATGAAAATTAATAGCGACCCGGGACGACCCGCGCTGCGCTCGTTCGATCTTCGTCCGCTAGCAGATTTTCTGACTGTTCATCTTGGCAACGATGTCAGTGGCATCATCGTCCTCGAAGCGATCTACTCGATTCTATAGATTGTACAAAGTTCTCGGTTTACCAAGCGGATTCATTCTTTTATTCTTTCATTCTTCGCCTCTTAAGAATGCGCCACAGAACTTACTGCGAACTTATCGCTGAATTTCTTGTCCGATTTTGCTCGGTATCGATGAAGTACGATAGACAACGAATCACTGTTGATCGATGGCCATGCAGATATTCATAATCATATTATTATTACTGAACGAAGAAGTTCAAACTATCCACGTACACGTTAGCTAAATTTGCCATTGGATCTGTCTCACTTTATGTGTCAATGAGGGATACAAAAGTTAATTGCATCAAGAAGAGCTGGACAGTTGTTTTCGTTATTAATAATTTTGAAGTATCTTTTAAAGATATCATTTTTGGTCACGAGGAGTCACGCGTTGGACACGCATAGTTGCGGCGTTTCGTGATGGAGCCTCATGGCGTTAATGCAGCAACCACGGCATTGCAGTGCGGCCTGATCAAACGGCGCGCGGTTTGGATTATTCGACCATAACAATCGCCTCGACGAGTCATTGATAATATATGGTTCCATTTGCGAATGCGTTGGTTGCGCGATGGTTTATTAACGCTTCTCCGTATGCGCGCGCCCTGTAATCGATAAGATATATGGTCCGGGAATCGGGAGCACCAAGAATCCCATCCCAACAATTCGAGTGCATTGAACGCCTAGCAACGAGCGAAAGAGCTGCGGAGAAAAAAAAAGGGAGCATATCCGAGCGTCAGTAAAGTTCTCATTGGGTAATACGCGGGAAACTTTTCACATTGATCTTGGCCGTGCTTCGGCGGTCTCGAGAGCGAACGAAACGTCGCTACTCTCTAACGTTAACGGGCTACGATTTTATTGGGCCACTAAAAATTTCCCCGATTTTCTTAGTGCTCCTCTTTATGGGCGCAGTAAATTTCATGGGAAAACGAACGAAGAATACGTAGACTTCGAGAGCAGTCTCCCTATTCTTATTCCAATATTCCACCTTTTTCTGCATTTTCGATTGAAAGTAAATGGTTGCAGCGAAACGCATGAACAATTTCTATAGAAAATATTCCTTACAAACTAGTTTTCGCTTGACCAAAGGTTTCGCTTTACGCTTTATTAAAAATCCACCCAGATTTATTCGTACGCGAGATTCCGTCTGTGCTACTTCTCCTCTTTTTTTTTTTTGCGCAGCAAAGCCTCGAAGAAGTTTATACATGAACACGGCGAGCGATGCACGCGTTCAATAACGCAGTTCCACGGAAAATATTCATGGGCCGCGCTCATCTGAAAGTCAAAAATTGAACGCCGAATAGAAAGGCCGTTCGCGCTCTGCTAAAAGTGTTATACGTTAGGTCGAAGGTACGCGAGGGGAAATTTATTAAAAGTATAATAAGGTCGCGACCGAGCGCGGCCGACATACGACCTCTTCGTCTATTCGCGTGCTCTTAAGAAATTTTGAAAGAGAAGGCATACATATGCGCGTACATTATTCTGTTAAAGTGGAGCGAGGGAACATTTTTTGGTAAGCGAAACAAAGATGGAAGAAAATCGCCCGTCGAGGTGACGACGAAACAGGATCTCCTTCGAGATGTATTTTCACCGTTTCCGTGTGCCTGAAAGCAGGAAGCTTCGATTCCCCAGGCGCAGTAAACTGAAGAAAGTAGAGCAACAATTTCACCGTTGCCACGTTTTAACGCGAAATATCGACCATTATTATTCGTTATGTACACGCTTGTCCGCGAGACTTTCGCCAGTAATAAAACACCTTTAGGCGGGTATATACGGGGCTATGAAAGCGCAGCAGCTCCGTGTTCCCCAAGATTTCTCGGAGGAAAGTTTTTCTGTTTACCGGAAAGCAGAGGAAAATTGCGCGAATTTCGTCGCAAGCTAGACGGGCTCGTTTTCCGTCCGCGTATATCCGCGACACGCTGTGTTTTCTCGTTGGAAACTGCTGAAAATATACTTGAGACGATCCTGATGTTGTCGATGCAGGAAAACGGACAGGAAAACGGTATAATGTTTCTTCCGCGGCTTAACAATGAAACGGAGGAACGTCAGAGCATCGACTTAAAAAAAGAAGAAAGGGGGCGATAGGATGAACTCTAAAACAGCGCAGGGGCGAAATGCAAGCCGATAAAATTTTGCCAAAGGCAAGATTGCAAATAGGTATACCTTTTGCTGTGCACTGTTCGCAATTTTCGAAAGATGAAAGTTATTAGAGTCATGTTTATTGCGCTCCATTTTCCGTCCGAATAGAACGTCGAAGGGAATAAAAAACTTGGAGATAAAAGCTCGGTGGTATACCTTTTACTAGCCTGATGCTGTGCAATTAAACTGGTCAGGCTCTGTGCCGCAGTGCAGCAAGAAAGGAAAACGTTCCACTGGACATATTGCAGGACATGGACAATGAAGCGCTCCTGCGGGCTCCATCCTATTCGTTTTCTGTATTCAAATGCTCTACTGCTGCTAATGAAAGGCTTTTAATTTCCTCGAAGAAGCAGGACGGATTGGTGATGCCAGCAACAACTTTCTTATCGTTCTACCGATGTCGTTCCATTCGACAGGTTCCAATTGGCGAACAGATTGGTCGGTTCATTCGCGTAACGCTAATTAGTCGCCGACGAACACGTGCAAGATAAATCTTAAACCAATTAACAGTGGTAGAACAATATCCCACTCGCTTTGCTCTTCGAGTGACCCAGGACCACAGCACTGTGGTCTTTTCACAGATGCATGTTATTAAAATCTGCTTAACTCAGCTTACATTGTAGATATACGTGGCCAGCGCAGATATCGTGGAATCGCATTTACAGCACATTCTGCGTCACCGGTATGACTCGAGAGGGACTAGAAAAATAGTCAGGGGAATTGTATCGTGACGCCTTGCGACTTAAATAATCGTGCTGCGAATGGTCATTAATAATACTATTACAGATCTCGACATTTCGTTTGAATCTTCAACAAATTATTATTACAACCGAAGATGAACAGCATGTATTGACCGAATAATTAAGTCGTACCATTAATAACTCGTTAATGTACAGGACACAATGGGACAGAATATCGCAGCATTTTTTCCAGTTTCAAACGATCCACCCTTTTGGCTTCAATGAAAAAAAAAACACGACCGTATTTGTTGCGGTTGTACGATGTACAGAGTTCTGTTGATTTCCCCGATCGTTTACACAGAGACGGAAGCCACGAACAGCTATACTAACAAAATGTACGCTTAGACTATTTATAAAAGCTGTGTATCGTTCCGAGTTGACTCGGTTCAGTGCGGCTCTTCCGCTCGGGTCAGGCCGCATCGACGTTCAGTATGAAAAATGCGAGAGGAGGCGGTTCGCAAAAACTGAAACGCCGCTGCGAGAAGTAAACTACCACGATTGCGTCACAGGTGAACCTTTCACGATTTAAACGATCGTTGCTTTTCTTCGCTCCGTGAGTTACCGTTTCCTGCTCTCCGCTGTCTCTGAAAGCAGCCCGATCGTTTCGGAATCGTAGTTCGATACTCTTCTTTCGGGAGCTTCTTGCCGTGCGGAGACAAAGACGCGCCACGGGGAGAGAAGAAAAGCGGAAAAGCTGGTATAGCTTGTCATACCCTGAAACTTCGCTAAAGTCGAGCATTCGAAACAGGCATTCAAAGCGCGTCTAGAAATACACCTGTGCAGATGTGTTTTCGAACAAGAGAGAAAAAAAAACATCAAAGAGAAGAGGAGGCTGGGTCACTGAGAAAACTGCGACAGCGACTTTTCTGACAGACGCTCGAAGTTACAACTTCCGATATCCGATTAAACGATCCATTAAACAACAAGCACCAGCCCGCGCTTGTGGAACTTGCCGGCAAACTTACCAACGACTCGAGAATGACTTCTCCAACTAATCGCCGGTTTGAAATTACACCGTCGCGTGTAAGCGTTCGTGATTCTTTCAGGAGCTCGCCTCGAGCAACCGCTCGATTATCGGCACGTAGAAGGCGGAACCCGTACGGATCGAAAATAAATCGCAATTACGGTGGAATAAATTCACGTTACAATGTTAGCCGCCTTAATCGCGGTCCAGCCAGCTTAATCGTCCGGCGAAAATTTGCATTTTTACGAGCGTCGACGCTTTCCGCGAAGAGACGAATTAAAAATAAAACAACTAGATAACGCTGTGCAACCTACTTGCTCCAGTCTGTCAGAGTCTGCCAAATTTTTATTTAAATAATAACGCACGCCTTATCGTCGTAAAAAGTGTACCTACACGTGTACCGTTATATGAAAATACTCTTAGTTGAAAAATTCAGAAGTCAACCAAATTAGGATCAACTTTTTCCGATAACATTAAAAGAACCATAATTCTTTCTCTTGCAGTTAAATTCATTTGTATGTTATAATAAAAATCATTCCTCGCGCCTTTACCTTTTGCAACTAATTTGAAAAACCTTCTTCAGGTACTTGGTTTTGATGCTAATGGTCTTACAGTAGTTGACTGTTCCTGCTACCAAGTAATATGGTTCATCGACAATAAAACGGTTCCACGGAGCGCAACGCGTTACCCCGAAAGCATTTAGTTGCCAGAAGGAATTCTCCGAAACGAAATGCTAAAAATGTGATTACCACGGGGCCATTTGGAATAGCAAGTTCTCTTCAACGTTTCCGGCTGTCCGAAAAGCCCGCCGCCGTTCGTCTCGGTTTCCATTGAAAATTTCCCTGAAATTGTACTCGCAACGCGTAAGCTCGCTAAACGTACCGGGCCCCAGATCTCTGTCGTAAGGAGAATTCCTATTCAATGGGGCTGGAATAATTAATTACAGCCTCGCGGCAGTGGAACGCGTCGAGCCAGACCAGCAGAACGAGAAGATATCTATCTGCCGCCTGCTCGTCAAGCTCGACAGAGTATCCAACGAAAATGAATTGCTCGGCTCGCTACGGTAAGAAATGCTTGGCTCGTGGTGCCTGGCGCGGACCTTTAGGTACCGTCGTGGGAGCATTTCAGCGAAAGGTAGAAGAACAGAGGCTAGGCTCTATGCGCGAGAACAACCGTGGAGAGAGCTCGTAACTAAGCGTACTATTTCGACCAATCCCGTTAGTTAGTACGAGCAGCACGTCGAGGGATTTATCTTCGGGGGTGTGTGGACTGCGGACGGCTTAAGAGGGCGGAGGATTCGCCTCCTTTCGTCTCCTCGCGAACACGGAGTTCCTTCTCGACCAGTGGATGAACTTCAATCACACGTTGCGACGAGAGCCCCGGCTCAGCCGAGCCGAATCGTCCAGCAAAGCTGCGTCGGGAGTATAGCGGCGCGCACGCTGCAAACTTACCCTGCTCACCCTCCTTCGGTTTACTCTCCTGCTCTCTCGGTGGCTAAGTAATCGTGTATACATAGCCATCTCCGTCCGACTTGTCCTTTTACGGCTCACTGTCTCTGATGCTCAAGATATAACCCCGTACATATTTGCTTTGTGTGCCTGTACGAGGCTTTCCAACGTCGTTTCCCAAGATCATGCAGGATTGCATGCCGTAAATCTGTTATTTCAACGAGAATGAGGAGCAGTTTAAGAGCAATGATTATCGCGTGACTGTACGCTCGTCGAGGATTCGAGTGGCATCTATTGATGGCATGACATGAAAGTTTTTCGAATGCGCTGGAGATTCGAAGCACTCCGAATCCCTGTTAGTCCTGCAAGTGGCATCGCATTTCTTTACGTCTTCGCCCGGTTCAAAGAGAAAAGTAACGATGTACGAAATGCTTTTCGAATCCGTTGAAAACATGCGAGACAATGTTAGTTGAACGTCCAACGTTTTGGTTCTCGGCCGCGTAAAACGGATGAACACAAATCAATATTACAATATTGCCTTTTTACTATGCAACTCCGTCAAAATCATCAAACGATTCCCCGACTGGCAATGGCTCGTTTTACGTCGTCCGTTTTCGACGAGGGCCGACCGCAGGCACATTTCTAGAATCCATTTCAAACGGAAAATACACGTTTTGAATATCGGTGAAAATAATTCCGCAATTCGTGCGGCGCAGCATCGTAATCGCTCCCTTTTCCACGGATGCCACAGAAGAGAAGGTATCGCCGCTTAGCCGCGAGTAGTCCAATGTTCCTCCGGAAATAAATCTGTCTCATCCCGCGGGACTAAACCAAATTTATTTCCGTGACCGTAACTTTAGTTGCACGGCGGGTGGTTCATAGGGGGTCACGCCCGTAAGTCTCCATAGTTTGGACGTCGCTTAAATCGCCGTGTCGCGTCGAGACTTTGGGGCAGAAGTGTCGGTCTCGCGCGCGCAACGATTATCCGACCACTTTCAACGATTTTAGTCCGCCAACGGGAGCCGAATTCAAATCGATACTTTCCCCCTCGGAAAAGGAAAACAAATTTTCATCCTTTTTTTCGGAGCAGAGTTGCGGCAAAAAAGGGGCAGTGGCGAAAGTTGCTATTTCTGGCCGGCTGCCCAGCTACGGATTCACGATCGTAACGACGCATAAATGATTCCCGAACGCGACGAGAGGAAACGGTGAGAGCGGAAAAACGAGCGAAGCATAGAGCAAAGCGACGAAAGCGGAGAGAGGAATGGCGCGCCAGGGGAAACATACTTTCGGCGCGAAGCATTCGTCTTCGAAGGCAAAGATTATGTCCGCTAGTGATCTCATGCAAAGACCCCATAAATTCGATGGTACGTCGGCTTGCCGGCAAATAGCCCCACGAAGTATCCGCAATTTTGCCCGATGCGCCGTTGTAATGAGCCCACTGCTAGCCCCGATCCCCACCCACCGATAAATAAAATTTAAAGATGCTGTCCAACGGGTTCCTATCTTTTCCCTACCATCCGTAGGGAGAACCGTCGGGTGAAGGTCCATTTGGGGTCCATTTATACACAACCGGGCCGTGTCCGGGTTTCGGCGCGCTCTTCGGGCAAAAATCTCAGGAGCTCGTTAAGATTAATTTCATAAAGATTAAACAAAAACGAGAAGGATTGTATCCCTTGTGTACAGAGAATGCACTTCGTAACCTGTAGAAGGCGACCTTTCCAAGAAGCTCTCCGTGCCCCGGCCAGGCCGCAGCCAAATATCGGAGGCCGGAAACTGTGAAAGGTTGATGTTATACATAACCGGACCGTATCCTACGATATTCGTCCGTGGCACGGTCGGGGCACGGAGAGCTTCGTGAAATGGTCACCTTCAAGAGACTCATTTGTACCCCTTGGCGTTTCCCTATTCCTTCGAGTGGTTACGGTCGTCAGGCTGATTTGCATATACAAAACGCATTCTCTGTGCACAAGGAATAAAATTCCTTTAGTTTTTGTTTAATCGTTACGAAATTAATTGCGATGAATTCCTGAAATGTTTACAATTAAAATGACATCAAACACGATAGAAATCGCAAAGTTTTTCTTTATCTTATAATGGTACGACGATCTCCGAAAATCCGGACACGGCACGGTTATGTATAAATGGACCTTAAACCGTCTCGTGTGGTTCGATAAATCAATGCAATTGTTCAACCGCGTCTCGAATTATACTTGAGACGGTATTCCCGTTCTAAAGATACGTTGAGGACGTTGCACGTTCACGATAAGAATCTTTTTTCGCACAAAGTAGAAGGAGACGTTTAACGATCTTTCTCATTCAGCGTCGTAAATGTGAAAGATGTTTCATTAGATCACGCCATGCGATACGTGCAAGACGTTATTGGAAGCGTTGACACTTTTATGCGTCTGCTTCGGATTCATGATACGAGCGTTTTAACAGAGAAGGAGAAGTGTGCATACTCGTACGTAGGCCAACACTGTATGCAAATATGTAAAGGAATTAACTTCCGCCTGTAATTAATATGATTTAGCTGTTTACGCATTGAATTATGATAGCGCATTATTTATTTAAAATAAACGAATACTAGAAAATTATTCCGGCGAAATTTCTCGTTCAGAAAAATGCTTGCAGCGCATTGTAACTTTATTTACGCGAGATGTAATTTAAATAAAACGCATCGGAAGCCCACTTTCCCTTCTACGGGCGTGCACAGGTAAATGCTACTATTTCATATATCGAGAAAACGCCAAGTATATTAAGATAAACTGGCGCGCCGCGTGCGCATTATTTCAAGCGCATCAGCTTGACATTCTGCTTCTTCAAAGTAATGCCTCCGTCCCAGCGGGACCATACGTAACGGCATGTAAGCGTACTTCCACCGGCAGACGAGTCTCATATAAAAGTAATTTGCGCGTGAAACATTAAAAGCTCTACGGGTTCCCTCGCAAAGCTAAAAACGTGTTTCAGGCATACGTCGTGAAGCATTACGCTCGCTGAACCCGTGCCTACTAATACTACACGTTTAACAAAGCGAATTTTAATGAAAGCACAGGTAGTTCGACGATCAGGTGTGATTTTAATCGTTAGAAACTCTGATCTTGTGAAAGCAAACGCAGCGGGAAACACGATGCGTCCTGAGTCGTTCCTATGATTGTGCGCAACGTTGTGTCGGAGCGACGCCGTCGTATAACGTTAACGTCGCATCAGAAGCCTTATTGATCCTAATTAAGTGTCTCTACTTAATGGTTGAATATCGATTAGACCAAGCCTCATCCGCCCATTCCCGCGCGGGTAGGTCAACGATCCCTTCTTGCGAATTGCGAATGATCGATGGTGAACGTCATCGGGGACTGACCACCGAGTGATTTATTGGTTTCGATCAGCCACCATAATACGATGTCCAAGCATCGTCCTTCAGGGCGCAAACTGTCTTCGGGTTCATCCGTTTCGTGTGCACCGCGCCGCCCCATTATCGATGCTTATATTTATGAATTCTGTATAATAGCGCAGACACATCACTGCGGTCTTTGAATTATACGAGAGCGTCGTTCGATGATCAATGATTCGATTTCTTTGGAGGAACAGCGTACAGTCAGCCACGAAAATCTTTGTACACCACAGGGAAAAAAGGTGAAATTATTTGATTTAATCAAAATGATCTTTATGTAGCGCATACGAAGACTCTCGTGACTGTATAATTTCATTTCTGCAGAGACACGCGCGTGAAAATGCAAGCACCAGCTCGCCGTTTTCCTTTAAAACGGCGCTGCGTCAAAGGCGATATACGTATGCCCGCGCGAATTCGCAAGAAATCGAGCGGAATCTCCTAAAAAGGTCCACGAAGGATTCCATTCCCTCGGAATTTTTCTCGGCTCACGATGTTCCAAGCAACTACGTACCGACAGTAGCTCTTCTTCCGATATTCGCCATGCGCATATGTGGCTTGGGAGGGGCTGATACTGCGATCCAATTTGCATATCCCACCGTCTATACACGCGAAACGTGCAACGAAGAATCTAATCGAAGTCCTAGACGATGGTGAACGAACAAAAAAGTACATCTTCGTGAGAAAACCTATCTTCGTGCATGCCTCTCACCCAACGTCTTCGGTGGGATATCAAAATTTTACGAGGATTTACTAATCGAGTCGAGGGTAAATATCGATTCCCCTCTTTTTTTTGCGGTCCCTTAAATCGCAGTGGTTCGAACGCTCGTGAATATTAAATGGGGGGAAGAAATTTGATGTGCTGGATCGAACGAAGTATACAGGGAGTTGTGTTTCGGAGGTCGCTCAGCGAAAGATATACAGTACCGGTGGTGCTATCAATAATTATCGACGATCTATCAGTATTAATATCCCCAAAGAACTATTGTCATGCTTTGGGCATTGGAACGCTTTTTCTCGAATTGTATGATGTATTCTTTCCTTGCAGTTGGCGAGGATTAATTATTGCTAAACTGCGCGTTATGGAGAATCACGAAATATATCGCTTCCACGCCGCAAAGTGTACACACAGAACGCACATATTTGTCCTTTATTAGCGCTGCTAGATTTGGTGGTAAATTTACCGATATCAGCCTCGTTCCTGTCTGCGTTTCGATCAACATTCGCCGACAATACGCGTATTATCTATTTAACGTCAATGATGCTAGTTCGCGTCATAATCGATGGCCGATGTTCAGCTCCAATTTGAAGTCCTGATAAACGATCGTAACGGCGAAATTCAAGAAACGCTCGTAGCACGCTACACGCAACAAGCTCTAGATACCACTAATGGCAAAGCGGAACGATGCGTATGTCGTTTTAGCCTCGGACTTTGTTAAACCTTATCGAACAATACCCTCTGATGTAAATCAATCGTGACGAAACCCTGCCGCAAGAGGAAAAGGGACGAAAAGGGATTAAGCAACGCGGAAGACGTGTGATTCCCGCAAAGAGCTCCCCAAGCAAGGATGTTATAGTCGCCGAGAGAATCGCGGCGAGTGCCTCTGAATCGTAGTCGGAACAATAAATTATTCTAACGCCAAGAAGATCGCGAGCCACTTGAATTTATTCGCAGATTATCGCACCCTTCCATCCGACCCGCTTTTTCCTCGGCAGCTACGCGTTCCCTCGCGCTTCTTTGGGCCCGCTCAGGTATTAAAAAATTGGTCGATGGACCGAGTACGCGAGAATGGATGAAATTTACCATAGATCGGTGGTCGATTACTTAATCGGCATTAACCCTCTCCATCACGGATTTAAAGCCAACGTTCTCCATTTCTCTGGAGAATGTCGGATGAAAAGCACTGAAGAAAAATTGTCCAGAGTAGGCGGTAGTACAACAAATTGAAAAGTTCGTGACGCTTCAATTTTCATCCCGACGAGATATACACTGCCGCGAGGGCGTACGAGAAAATTATTTCTCGGCGACGAGAGGTCGCGGGCCGATCGATGCAGCCACTTATTTCCGACGTAAGCGTCCGGTAAATTTTATAAGCACTAAGGGCAGCCTTAAGAAAGGAGGATAAAAAATGGTCGTAAGGATAAAGGAAGAATTAATCGATAGCCGTGAAGAAAAGCGCCCCATCAAACTCGCAGACAGCTCATTTGCTGCGTCTGGCTGGTGAGGTTTCCCGCAACTTTTCACTACTTTAACGAGAACAACGAGACCAGCTTCGAGAATTCACCTCGAGTCCGTTTATCGCTAGTCTAATTAAGGGACAGCCGGCAACATTGACGCGCGGGTAAGACGCTGCGCCAACCGCGTGATAGGTAATTACTGGTGGATCTGTCGGCGAAATAGCTGCTAATTAACGGAGCCTCGCCGATGCCAGACACGTTTCACCCGACCGATGCTTCGACTGGCTTTCACGTACACCTTACGATTCCTCAATCACGCCACGGGGTAGCCCGGATAAGCCGGCATCGATCATTGCCAATTTTCTTTCCCTGCCGTCTTCCTTCGCCGGTCCCGGCTTCCCATTCGTGATTCCTAATTGCAAGACCATTCGCCCCGTCGCGACTGTGACGCTAATTACCGCGTCAATTAGATGCAACGACATACTCGAGAATTAGGGGTAACCAGGTGTGTTTAAAGTATGCAATTTTCTCTCGGTTAGCGGAGAGGGAGGGACGCGGCTCGTCGAGAGGAGGCGACGAGCAAAGAGGGAACACCACGGAACCCGTGAGGTGGCTCGTTATCCGTGTGTACAAGGCTCAGACAAACAGTCTCATTTGTCAGCCGCTGACCTCCCTACCTTTCCTTCCTCTCTCTCTCTCTCTTCCATTTCCTTCTTCTCGCCACTCCCGCAACCTCTCGCAGTCTATGCGCCGCTGACAGGTCATTGTCAGTCAGCCACCCTCCCCCGAAAACCCTAAAGCCAGTCGAATACTGTTCTCTCGTCGACCTCTCCGCTGTTCGCGCGTAGAGAAAGAAAACTGTTTCATCTCTTTTCTCTCGCGTTCAAGTACTATTTCGAAGTGGAGTTCGATCATCCCCACGAGACACGAGAGTACAGTTCCGTTGTCTGGGAAAAGTCGAAATCGTTTGGCTGGAATTGTTTCGAGCGTTAAAATACGTATCACGACGTTCGTCACGATAAGGGAGAACGAGGGAGGCGTATCTCTGGCGTAATTACACCTGGCCATCCTTCTACTTCGGTGATTCGCTGGGCATTCGGACGATGACTCGCCGAAGAGAAACGGAAACGCAGGGGTTGATGCTTCAATCTCCCTCCTCCGAGCGTGTAGACGAAATTAGCCGGCATCACGGCGATTCTCCGGTAATTCGTGCGATATCTGTATAAAATAGTCGTGTCCCACAGTGTGGAGAATGATCGCAGCAGCGGGTGAAAGCCGTGAAACGAAGATCGTTAGGGGAAACGAGGGTGGAAACGGTTTTCACCGCCACGCGTCTGGTAACCGGGTTTCTACCTTTTGCCGAGCCTTCGTTGAAAATAATTTCATTCGAGCGATGTCCGCGACCGCCTGCGAAATTTCAGACAGCCCGAGAAGAAGCGTAACGAAATACGGGCGCGTTGTACGATATCCTTGACCGGGCGCGATTTTTAATTTCACGATTTTACGCTCGAGCTCGATTTAATTTTCATCGGATCGAGGAGCGGAGAAAAGACCCCGCTGGATAGAAATGTGACCGAACGGAGTCGCGGTCCTTAATTCGGCACCATTTTAATAAACGACCGGTGCCGCCCAATTACGCGGAAGTAATTTTACTTAAACTGCGAGGAAAATTCCAATTAAGCAGAAACTCGCCTAAGTAGGCCGATAATGATATTGCGTTTAAATACCGTCCCGGAGATCCCGCCAGGTTTTCTATTCGTCGAACCCGCGACCCACGGACCGGCGATCGATTAAAACCCCGAACGAATTCATTTGTAAACTTGCAAATTCGTTGGAAAGTTTCGCCGGAGCAGAAACACGGTTTCGACGATAATGCTATCGCCGGCGACTCGCTTTTCCGAGACGCCGACCAACCGGAAATTAAAATAACCGCGCGGGCACAGTTTGTGTGCCACCTATTGTAAACGTGAACGCGCAGTATGGACGGGTTTTATCTCGCCCCGCGATACTTCCCTCGCAATTTACATCGCGCAACCAACTACACTGCCGTCTTTTCCACTGTGAAATATTATGAGGCGAAATAGTAAAGCAAACGGGGCGAACGGATTTTCCCGGGAAGCGTATGCATCTAAACGACGTGGCGCACGTGTTTTTGTCGGGAAAGAGTAATTCCGGCAGGCGCTCAATGTCCACGTACGTAAGTACGTAAATGAAAGGGCAAAAGTTCGACGCGCGTCGAGCCACGTAGGCGGGGTCGATGGAAAACGCGAGCTGGCGCATATGCGATCCCTTTACAATACCCCGGAGCGGTATTAAATGGATACGAGCGGAGGCGACTGTTCGAAGCACCGAGTTCGATATCAAACTACCCTAAACGCAGCGGCAACGGCACACGGAAGATGAATGTCTTGAAATTGCCGCGAACGATTCTGCACCACGGAATCGAAATCGGCGACGCGACGGTAATGTATTAGGTTCTTAATTAAATTGCTTCGACTGATCGGCAAACATATTTCAAAGGGCGCGCGTTTCACGCCGGCCAGCCGCAATGGGATCGGAATCCATAAACGGACTGGGATGACAAACGCGGGTAATAATTCTGGGACTGGTGTATTTTTTCACGCGTCCAACTTCCGTGTAAAATAGACGAACCCGTTACGTTCGCGGACGGAACGTTTCGTACGCGTCCGCTCGCGCAACCATTATCCATCGCGACGAATTTTAATTGAGCCATCGTCTGGAAAAGTACAACGGACAAATAGGAATTCGTTTGTAGTGTAAAAGAAATCGAACATACGTATGTTTGATTTATCGGGTCCAGTGCTGCGATTAGCAACAATAAATTATTGAAATGTCGATGTAAATAGCTGCGCAAAGATTACCACGATTAAAGCGATACAATTGATAATGCGATTATAAGAGGTGCCCGCGTTTATAGCATGGCCATACACATTATTATCGATTACAATCCTTGCCATTACGCTATATATCGAGATTTATAAACGCTTCCTTGCGCGTTCTTCGCAACGCCGTTATTATTCATTATTATTCGTTCCATGCTAATTTATTCATCTGTTACATATTACGCGATGGAATTAAACTTTGGCAGAAGCAGAGCTGCCAAAATACCAATAACACAGCGGAATTGCGATTTCATTGACGACAGACAGAGAGATAATCTGAATTGCATTTACATACGTACGTTAATCTACGTGAACCATGGTGTAACGATCATCGATAGTCTGCCCTTGCTCCATTTTCCCTGCAATAACACACGCATTGCTATGAAAATCAAATTCGTAACGCATTCAAAGAAATTGCGGGAGTATTAAATTATTTGTTCAAAGTATTATATTACTTTTTTCCATGATATTTTTCGATACGGATGCTCTTCGGCAAATCCGATGTAGAAAAATGATTAACATCAGCCGTGCGGAGTAGATATAAACGTTCGCACAGATAGGAACGAAACGATACATCTCTATTCGGCACATTATTTAATACGAAATAGAACACCGTTCAGCGTCTACATGTATGCCGATTACCAATTAATGCTGTACGATGCACCGTTCGATGATTTCGAAACAGAACCATTCTATGTACATTAGTTGTACCGTCATGTGTTTTACTTGGAACATTAGCCCCTGAGCTATTTTAGGTTTAAACGGAATAACCCGCACCAAGCGCAAAGTGTATTAGCGCGATTTCTCCGAAATCGTTGCCTTGTCGATACGGATCGAAATTTTAGGATTCTTCTTCCATTATACTTCTCAACTACAATTCGCTACGAGGCAACACATTAATTCTGACGCAAATGACATAATAACGTTAATTGGTCGGGTGGCAGGAAAGTTTGTCGGGAAATTAGCAACGTAAGACAAAATTAGAGTGGCAACTTTTCGCCCTCCCCCCCTCGCCCTTAGGATATCTCATTAAAAATGTGTTTTGTGGAACGGTAACTCGCGGAACGATATTACGACCAGCTCGTTAACCGTTAGAATGAATAACTACCCGCGACGTACAATGGCATTATACCCCGGAGAACCGCGGCCTGGTTAAATAAAGCACGCTTATGTTTTGACAAACTCAAGCGCTCGCAATGAATAAGCCGTGCGAAACAAACTACGGCGAGTTGACGGAAAAATTTCGTACTGTCCAGATCATGCGCTTGTCGAGCAAAATGGTGAAATTAATTTTAATCCGTCAGCTTTTAATTAAAAACATTCCTTTTGTCCCGCGAGAGAAATCCGTGGCGCGGCAGCGGCGACGTCGTCGTTTTCACATTCGCGAATTAACCGGGGGATCGATTCTGTCCGTTGGCGCTAATCAGATTGTCTCGAGCACGAATTTTTAAATGAACTGCAGACGGAGAACGGGGAGGGGACGGTCGTCGCAAACATTCTCCCGACTTCTCTCCGGTCCGAACTATTAACAGCGTCTAAAAAGTTTCCGAAAGTAAAACACGACTCGCCGTCAGTACGAAAGGGGCGCACGGTATTACCATATCTACATATACGATAAGGCGCGTCGAATATCGGCCGAGCCACGAGATTGATGGAATTTTCGGATCTCCTCTCCTACCATCCCTGGCGTCGGGAGTCCATTTTCGAGGGGCTAAGATTAAAACGTCAAGTATCATTGAATAATGCTACGTTCAAGAAAAAAAGAAAAGCTTCCGAATCCTGAATATTTAAAAGCCGCAACGTTCGAGCGAGAGAGATGTTAAGAAGTCCGAAAACGTTTATAGCGGGCTCGGCGGGAAAGATAGTAGAGCGAAGGCGAATCGCTATTTATCCAGAGAGGACTTGCAGGAAATGAAACGGCGCTATCGTGAAAATTACGAAACGCGTCAGATCGTGGGGGGGAAAGCAATCTTTTTGTAAAATTCGCCTGCAAAGTATCAAGCACTCAACGGGATGGCGCAAGCTCTGCGCGGCGAATGGGGGAGGAATAGCCGCGAATACGAAACAATGAAGTCGGCCAGCGTCCGAAGTGCTTTCCCGGCGTTGCGCTTTGTCTCTGAAAGAAATCTCCCAGAGAAAAGCGACCGTCTTGCCGCGTCGACCCTTAGCTTCAGCGGAGGACCCGCTCTGGAAACCGTAGCAGACCTTCTTCCTCTCGTTTTCCTCTTTTCCCCTCGTCGTCCTTACATTCGAGCCGCGGTTTTTGTTTTCGGATGGGGAGACACGTTGTCCCTCGTGACGGCAAAATTTTTAGCGCACTTTAAGGAACAAAGTGAGGCGCAAGCATCGCCGCGATCGCGGGCGCGCGTTTCACTAAAGAAAATTGCATGCAACCCTCCCTGGGAGACGTGCCCCGGCCTTCCGCGTTTTTCTCCAAATTGTCTTTTTATGGTAATAAGTATCGAACGCGATACCTCGGTGCCTCCGGCTGGGTAAACACGACACGCTAGCCGGGGAGAGAAATAGTAGCCAGGCTGAGGCGATTATGCGAGGGCACTCGAGACAACGGCTTAAACGGACGCCAAGCAGATCGATTAATTCATTAAATTAATCCCCTAATTACACGAGAAATTGCGTTAGCTTGGAAAGTTTCCGGGATAAGCGGCCAAGGGCTGGACGAAGAATTTCATTAAAAAACCGATAACTCGATTGTAGCTTTATAGTTCCCGAACTTCGATCACCCTGGAAAGAAATATGACAAACTGAATTTTATTAGAACAGATATCGCTCTGTTGTTTAAGCCCATGGCATTGCAATGGCTCATTGTCGGAATAATAGTGGCCTGAACGAATAATCGGCGAACAATCGGTGGAAAAGTATACACAGCCGCTCCTGCTCTGTAACCTAATTAATTTAATAAATATAATTTAATTAAGAATTCGATAAGCATACAAAATCGTTTTGATTAAATTCTGTTTGCCCGATAGATTAATTACCATCGAGAACGTTTTGATTATTATTCCAGTCAATCAAGATTTTACATAAAATAAACGATCGTGAAAGTATATCATGTCTTTTAATAGGATAAAAATAGTACTAATGGGGACACTTCATTGTTATACCGATACTTTAAAATTGACTACGCTTCCATTACTCTTAATGACGCCTGTCACGTTATCAAAAATTAGTTTCACCCCCGCGTACTCGCGTGCGCGCGCGCGCGACCATGAATCGTGGTCGTAAATTTTAATCGAATACAGCTTTTAATGCAGACAAGTTACAGAGATATTCCCGTCCGGCTGATTTAATTACTATTTTCTGCACGTTACGGGCTAGCCACGAAATTGCGTACGCGCAATTACCGCAACGGTGGGTTAAGTTTTCCGTAAAAGCAATTCTATCAAGCGATATACCGTACGTTGATGAAATTACATACGTGATAAACTAAGGTATTTAGAGCCGCGTAACTCCATTACACCCGGCTTGGACTGATTCCGTTTCCGCGACGGTCTGATCGATACGTCCTCGACTGGTGTGTTCACGCAACATTTTCGTTTCGATTTCATTTGAAACCCCGGCCGCAAATATTATTCGTGCCGGTAATTCCCGTCGCAAGACTGGAAGTCACTCGCAGGAGCTGGCAATATTCCCCTTCTGTTCGCCAAATTCGTTTCCAATTAAAATTCTAGACCGCAACCAAACACAAGTCCTTCCAGCGGCGGCGTTTGATCGTTCCCGTTTTCCGGCTGAAAATCTCGACGCTCTTGCCAGCACCGAAATTCTAATTGCCAAATTTCATATCGCCGTTTACGCGAACGCAAAGTGAAAGAGTGCTGCGGTCGGCGCTCTATTTAATTAAATGTCCGATCGCGTCGCGCTTCAGATGTTTCGCAGGGAAGATGGCAATCGTTCGATCAACCTCGAAATTGTAAAAGGAAGTCGGCACACGCCGGTGGTGCGACGCGCTCGGACCACCGAAAGGGCAGCCGACAAAAGTTCCAAATAACATGACGGACAACCGATGCGTGTGTCCGCGCTGTCTTCACCCGACTTGCCCGCTGCCGGACGCCGCACCACCGTTCGACGAAATCGCTCACGAGATCGACGACAACTTCGTATCCGTAAGGATTCCGAAGAACTCGAGAGAGTATCAGCCGGAGAACGTGCCGGCTCAAGACGACAGCCTGAGCTTTGATTTCAATTGCGCCGACGCGGAGGGTATGCTCGATCTGTTTGTTCATTCAAATATTTCTAGCCAAAGAAACATTTGTAGATACGATGTAGGGTAATCAGATCAAACTTGAAACGTACCGACTCGTTTCAAGAAAGTAGTTCATCGGTATCCGACTGACTGCGCCTCTGGCGTGTACTGTGTCGCGCAGGTGAAAAATGCAAAACCGGATGCACGAAAGTTCACGTAATACCGGACGCCTATCCGCCGGCGAAGGAACCGAACGAGGAGATGCTCTCATTGAAGGCCACAAGTCACGCGGTGTCTAACGACGACAAACGTACCACGCTCGAGATTGAATTCAGGGCGCCGCGAAATTACGATCCTCTGCCGGGGCCGGGACCGCGGCCGCCCATAATCGTGCCGAGGCAGATTACTAAGAAGGGCAAACGCAAGAAGAAGTAAGATTCATCCCCGTGAGGACGCGATTACACGCTGGGGAGGCTGAAAGTCGAGTACGCTTGCAGCCCGTGGCGAGGGAGAAACGAGAACGACTCGGGTAAAGCGAAGCAAGCTCCTCTTTAATCCGCCAGATCCGACGCGTTGACACGAGAACAAAAATGTTCCTCATTCTTTTCTTTTTTTTTTCTAGGGAAACGAGGTTCATCAGTACGGAATACGTTTGACGCGAAATTGGCCTCGCGTCGGGGATTTATCGGACGGCGCGAAACCTAAAGCGTCCCGCAACTTCGTCGTAAACGCAAGACGCGGAGCTGGACGAGGGAATAATGGAACGATAAATCACCCGCATTATACTCTTGCGCATCCGAGGAGGATGATAAATCATATCGCGCACCGAAGCATACTGCGTCCCGTATTAAATGTTTTCAGAGCCGCCGTCTTCTCGGCAGATATCTTTTTTAAGTACCAATCCGCTTTGACGAATCGCAGGTATCATCCACGATCGCGCGGCTCGAATCTGATCTCGGTACGTTATCGTAGGTGAAAGCGAAACAGCATAGACCGGAACTGAAAGCGCGAGAAACGAAAAAGCTTGTAAATCTTCAACTCGCGTCGAGCTGCGAGAAAAGTTCGGTTCAATTACGTTAATGGCTGCGACCGGGGATGTTGCAAGAAGAACGTGTCCTTCCCCAGCAGAATTTACTGCCGTTAATGGCGTTAATTAACTAAACTCCCGATGATGGATCGTCCAAAATTCATCGAAAGAGAAGACAGCGATAAATACAGCAACCGAAGATGATTGTTGCTTCTTTGTGCGGGATTGAATATACGTTTGCGCAACAATGCGTGGACCCCTAAACGAGGGTCGAATAAAACAGTTGCGGTTGACGAAGTTCGCGCGGAAATGCTAGTCATCGGGTCGTCGAAACGTCGCATTCGCAGTTTCGAAATGCCCTGACGCGCTGGCGAGCCTAGGAAAAACTATGCCACCGACAAGCGCGCGAACGATGCTTCTCTGTCGCTACGCAAATTTCCAGCGAATTTCGGGAAAGGGCGTGCGCGCAACACCGGCGGACGTACGATTCTATTACGACGGTGAATCGCAGCGCTGAATAAAACGCCACCCCTTCAAAATGTATCGCTCGCGCTAACAAGGCGCGGGATAAAAATATTTGCGCGCCGGCTCGCCGAGTTCCCCGCTGCGTTTCGCGAAAGCGTTTCCAATCCTACATGAGTGTATTCGAGGCCGGGGGAAAAAAAAACACGCGCTATCGTGATTAAATCGTCGACGCGGCCGCGCTTTAACGAACTCCCAGCTACTACGCGAACTTATTCGCCGTTCGAGTTTCTCCACGAGTTACGCTCGCCCCTGGTAATCGCTCGCGATCCACGAAATTCGTCGACGCGTTTAGCAAGACCTCCCCGGCTCTCGCGCAAAGCGGCTCGTCGCCGAGACCACGTTCGGCGAACAGCTCGTGAAAGTGCAGTTTGCGGAGGCAACGTGTCGACGCGGAGTGCAACAGGACCATGTTCTAGCTGCAGTGGGTGAAAAGCTATTCGCGATACTTGGTTCGTCATAACTTTGTACTGACAGACGATACATTAAAAAGATATTTCTGTCCCAGCTCCCGGATTCACCCTGTACGCTGTGCGTTCTTTGACGAGCAAAGCAAGTCTGCCAGCAGGTGGTCTGTTAAGATTGAACAGACGAACGATCAACGTAAGACTAATCGAATCAGCGACCAAAAATCGGAAGACGATATTGCCAGCGTTCTCGGTGAAATCGGGCTAAAATTGTGCCCCTGCATCTCGTCTGTATGTACCTATCTCCTTGTCTCCCTCGAAATCCTCGCCCTCTTCGCCGACCCATATAAATATTTATTATGCGCAAACAGATGCGACAAATCCCGGTAGGAAACCATGCGACGAATTCGATCGTGAAAGCATTCGCTTGTACTTTAAACGATCTTCCCCGGCGCACTGTATAATTCAATAAAATTTGAATTTATCGCCGGCACGGTGTGTCGTGCCACCCGAATCAGCTGGACCGCTCTCGTTATCATACCCGTTCGCAGTCGATACGGGCATCCCTTTAAGTGTCCTCGACACCGTTGCAATTAGCAAGAAATATTACATTCCCAAAACTGAAATAAACAAATAAGGTGAGCCCTATTGAGAAATATCGATATATACAGTGGTCGCAGTGCCGAGAGAGTTCCTGAAGAATAGTCTCTTACGGTTGCTTGCATTAAAATTTGTGCTAACAAGTGGTAATGTAATACGTATTTCGACCTCTCCACCCGTAACTTTTAACAAATCCGAACAAGAGCCTGATTCAGTATTATAAGGCCAGGCTCTTCGTATGTGAAAGGGGTAAAAAGAAACGCGAGAAGCAAAGGACAGCAAATGTACAAATCTGAAGATCGCGAATTCGATACCCGATACCCTCTGACCTACCCCTTTGTCCGTCGGTTCCCGGAGCAGAAAAGAGAGATGCCGAATGGAAAAGCGTCTCGAGACCGTATGTGCAGGAGCATGAATCGATAGAGTTTCTAGAGTCACAAGCATCAAGGGAAACGAAAGGAAACTCGACCGGCCGGGCTCGTTGTATTCGTCGGGTCGCGTGATAAGCAACTTTCCGGGCGCGAGATTTTTCGCGGAAAATACAGCTTCCGCAGATTCCGCTGCGTGCCGGGAATACACGGTGGCTGAATTGACGTTTGACCGGCCCGTGGGCGATACGAAAAGTACACCTTAAACACGGTCGACTCTTTCACCCTCCCAGCACCCGCCACCGTTTTTTTTTTTTGCTTCCCTTATTTTATTTCTTTCACTTTCCTCCAGCCTCGAGTAGCGAGTTCGCTACGTGCTCGGGAAAGCTGTTGCCGCATTGCGTGGCCGACCGTTCGACCATCCCTAAAGCGCCAGGCTTTCAATAGTATTAGCTGACCTCCTAATTCAACCTTCCCTTTAATTTCATTTAACTTCCCCTTACATCGGGATAAATTCTTAAGTCAGGAACATCAATTGCTGTACGCTAAAGCTGTCATTTAAGCGTGGAATCGATAGAGGCAGTGACTCCGCGATATCGCCGGGCAAATGTGAAAATACACGACAGTAGCAACGTGTTCCGGTAAAAACGTTAAACGCGTATTCGATGGGACGCGCAGGTGAAAGCCCATCGTGTCCGTTATTAATGTAATCAGGTGCATCTGAGCCGTGCATGAGTGCGTTGCAGCGTGACCAGTTTACTGTAGGAATTTTGGAATAGCTACAAACGGTTGTTGTATAAAGATGTTTAATGGAATGTATCTTAGTTGAACTTCACAGTGCTCGCAAAACTGCAATCGCTCTATGATCCCCACTCGTTCAAAGCTCAAGACAATCTGCCCTCGCGTCTCGGTCTCATCGAAAAAGACGCACGCGACGTCCAAATTCTTCGGGTGCATTCTAAGAGCTCTCTCACCCTCGTTCATTCGATCGATAGCCGATTTACCGTGATTGTCTTGCAAAGCAGTGGATGAACCGTAAAACTAAGATTGCGCCGGCTCGTGGAAACCATTGAATTTCCCCCGCGACTTTGAGCCTCGAAGAAGGGAAAAGATTTTCAACGCACAGGAAGGAGGGGAAAGAACGTGACTAAAGGCGTGAAAGGATTGAGGACCGGGAGAAGTTGAAAGCAGGTGCAAGTGATCTTTTATGCAACAAGGACGAAGCATCGCGATGAACCTTCGGCGGAAGAACGTCCGGACCTTGCGTTCGCATAATGCTACAGGATCTCCTATTTTCCGCCCTCATCCTCCCCTGTCCAGACATCCTTTACGATTCCGCCGACCCTCCTAAAGGCCGAGGTAACTAGAGCCGAGGAGAAGCCACAGTCGGACGGAGGGGCGAAGTTCTAAGCACGTGGTTACATTTGCATTTCCCGACACTTAGGTCCGAGCGGCGCGCCGATGTTATGCAAATCTTAATTCGCCTCACTAGAATGTTCATAAAATTACCGAGTTTTCCCGCGATAAACTGTCAAATTACTCGCACGCCTTTCGACCCTATCCCTGATGTTCACGATCTTGGCGGAGAAATATTTCGCAGGCTCGATTATTTGGTCTGCGTTTACCATAGCGATCCTTATTCGGTCGCACGGTTGGCGGCAATTTGTCATTTAATCATTTAAACATTAAACGACGTTTAAAGCGCAAATGTAATAACACGGAGGAATGAATTTTTACATTGTACTATTGTATAATGCAGAGTCTATACAAGACCAAACTAAAGCTAAACCACACGTAAATTAATAAGTTAATTTTACAATTAAATGGTCAGGTAAGTTGGAAACTAAGATATGATTTATAATTTCCACTAACAAGTTTCATATAATTTCAGAGTTTGATCTAAAACGCCGAAATTCATTAGTATCAATTAAGAAATTAAATAGGAGTTTCGTTAGTTTTGTTTACGATTGTTTGGAGTTTAAGTAATAGGATCTACGAGTGACTTCTGAATGTTGAATAAGTAATTCTATTACGCCCAATTGCTGTCTGAATTTGTTTAAATTGATGAAAAGGCCAAAGTGCGTCCCTGACCAATGCCCATTTCGAAAATAAGATATTGTTATGAATTAATAAATGCATGCTGATCGTATAAATTACGAAATATAGTTCGTAACGCGCGAAAATAAGGACACAGTTTGCGCGCCAAATGATCTTCCCCTTACTACTTTACTTGTGTCTGATGTCCGACCATTTACTTCTACTACTTACAACTGACATACTACTTAAATTATACATGACTATATTACGGACATACATTTTGCCGATTCCGAGCAAGAGATATTCTGCAAAATTATGTTACGAGAAATACCTTCTCGCATATTATGTTTTCCTGATACAAATCGACGATTTAGAGCGCAAGGGATTCTATAAAATCATGTTCTGAGAAATTCTTTCTAATGTTCCCGAAATAGTGCACGTGGCGCCATCTCGCGTTTTGTTTCAATCGAAACGTCGAAAATCAACATTCTGGGGACGTCATTCCCGAAGTGCTCGTGTACGTGGCGTCATCTGGAGTTCAGTGTCGTTACTAATCAACGAGGTCCCGAAAATGTTGATTTACGACATTTCGGCCGAAACCAAACAAGAGATGGCGCTACATACACGATCTCGGAATTTTGCGGAAATATATAGGGGAAATAATAGGGGAGAAAATCGTTAGTGCCCATTATCGATATTTCTTCACAACTACTATCGATAGCATCAAAGCGTCAATCAGACTGGCAAACTGTAAAACTTGCCGTATACAGTAATTGACAATAAATAATAAATACTCGGATAAATGTATTTTCATCCCTATTGATAACTATCGTTGGCCAATGGTCCAACTATGGGAAACAATCGATATTTCTTCACCACTACTATGAAAGACAAGCACGACCTATTGACCCTTATTAAAAAAGGACCAATTACTTTGTGAAAGTCTGGTGGGCATAATAAAAACTTCTCGTTTCAATATATACTTATCAGAGAAACTATAATTGAATGCAATCGATTTAACTCTTTACCTTTTTCAATTCCATGTAAAAATTATTCTTCCTTGATCCACACCCTCCGCAAATGTCATTGCCTATCTATACATTGGCATCACTGATGCTTTTTTCCAGATGGTTTCTCCAGTGACTAATTCATAGTGGTCAAAGTTGAGAAAGAGTGCTTTTAAGCCGGTGAATGTTCCTGAAATGAATTTTTAAATCTTGGTAAGGACATGAACGAGGACGGGAAAGATTCTTTACTCGAACAATTACTCTTGCATCGAAAGCGCTACCCGTTTATCCAGTGTTGCCTTGGAAGTACACCTCTTCTCGAGCATCGTTAATTGAGACAATTTGAAGCCAGTCTTTATATTAAATCGCTCCGTTTTCTAATTGATTTACATACCAAAAAGTGTATACTGCAGGTTGCATTACAATTACCTTTAATTGTCAGTTACGTCTGCCCACATGTTCCTACAGTACTGTGTTATTGGGTGTGCTTGCTTGTGGTTGATCTCGTTCTGTTTTTAAATCGTTAAGTCACCGTATATCACTGCGAGTGTTACGATGTTGGTCGGCGAATAAAAAATATAAGTGACTTAAAGACTGATCGTACTAAAGTGCATACGGACGTGGCGCAAATTCTTTGCTCACAGAGTACGTATTGCTCGTAACGATCTAGTCAGAAGTAATTTATCAAAACAATTCTGATGAATGACTCAACAAAGAATCATCGTCGCTCAAGATTGCCGAAAATATACGTGCCATATTTTCGTCCGTTCCGTTTCTCTCATAAAATTTAGTTAAAATACTGTGACGAATTTAAGACCCGTTAACCCTCTAAAGTACTACTTCTTTCGTTTAATTGTTAATACTTAGTGGTTTCATATCGTCTCGTGCACCCAGATTAAAAATCAACTTTTACTTTGTAGACCAAAAGCGATCGCAGCTTTAAACTAAAAAGCTTTAATTCACATTGAAACAGAAATTACATAATGACAGAGTATAAGCTTGTCGTTGTCGGAGCTGGAGGTGTTGGCAAGTCGGCGCTCACGATTCAACTTATACAAAACCATTTTGTAGACGAGTACGATCCCACTATAGAAGACTCTTATAGGAAACAAGTGAGTTGTTTTTATCGTTGTGACAATAAAGTAGTGCAGGATATATTTATATAGAAAACGCTGTACACGTAGGTAGTTATAGACGGAGAGACATGTCTTTTAGACATTTTGGACACAGCTGGTCAAGAAGAGTATAGTGCAATGAGAGACCAGTATATGAGAACTGGAGAAGGCTTTTTATTAGTCTTTGCCGTAAATTCGGCTAAAAGTTTTGAGGTAAATAAGGCAAATTTTTTGGAAGAAGTTATATTCGCTACAAAAGTGGCAATAAAGTGTTTCTATTATTTCTGTTGTACATGTGTTGACAATATTACAGGATATAGGAACGTATAGGGAACAAATAAAACGAGTGAAAGACGCAGAAGAGGTACCAATGGTATTGGTAGGGAATAAATGTGATCTTCAGCAATCGTGGGCAGTAAATATGACGCAAGCGAGAGAAGTTGCCCGTCAATATGGTGTGCCTTTTGTCGAGACTTCTGCCAAGACTAGAATGGGCGTAGACGATGCCTTTTATACACTGGTGAGTCAAAAAGATTAATAATATTTAAATGCTTGGCAATGTTGTGAATCAAAAGCAAAAACGAATCGTTACTGCCAATAATAGAACAGAAATAATACAAAGCCATAGGTACAATTCTTTCTCATTGGCATGCGATTAATGAATTATAGGTGAGAGAAATACGGAAAGACAAAGAGCATAGGGGTAAAGAGAAAAAGAAACGTATGAAAGCGGGTAACTCAAGCCGTAGGAGACATCGATGCTGTTTGCTTTAAACCATTGAATAACACTAATTCTCTCATTGGATGGATTGATATGAGAATAGATTGTAAAAAAGCGTTAGATTATGTTCACTTTACGCACATTTTTGCAACCTCCTCTACAGAATATCGAAACGAATTATAGGCACAAATTTTTCTATACATTCAGAGGAGAAGAAATGGAAATATGTAATAGCATTGTATTATATCAGATACATTTTTACTCTTGAAATGAAATTTCATAAAATACATTGTTTATTCAACAGTCTGCCATATATACATATAACTCTTAATATTCCATTAGCAACAGAATTTTAACCCTTGATTGCATAGAATAGTCAGTCTAAAAAAAAAATATTTTTTAAGTCATCCACTTGTTTTATCGTTAAGTATGGAAAAGTATTATTCAATGAAGGAATTGTGTAGTTTTAGGTATTGTGGATGGAAAGTACGCGTAATGCATCAAATCCATTAAATTCCATCGTACATATTTTTTATATATTTTATTCGGATAGTTTATAATTTTAAACGTGTATTTAATTAATGAATTAAATGTATCTTTACATTTTATTACGCGTTATTGAAAAATTCCATTTTACTAAAACGAAAGGGTACAAGCCATAAAACACAAGGAAATAAAAAAGTGGATAACTCATTTTGTGCTGTGATTAAATAATCTTAAGCATGCCATGCTAGTTAAATGTTACTGTGATTAAGTATGCAATTACGACGTAAACACCTATTTACCATTTTAGGAGTACATAGGTTCATTCGTTTCTCTTTTTTTTACTTTTCTTTTTTAGTGCAATTAAAAACGTGTACTCGATTGCGCATATAGAAAATAACACAATAAATGGTTAATTTCTATAGCAATGTTTTTCTTACGTTTACTGTAGGGAAAGATCGGTGGATGCGAAATTATTTCGATTATCGTACAAATGTATTTTTATCAGACATTAGTGTTTCGGTGTACAATTATAAGCACGTCGAAAATGTAATTTAATGGTTACAGCATGTAAGACAAGGCGAAAGTTTACATTGATATTCAAACGTCTAGTACTCTTTACAGTAAAAGAATATCACAGTTCATCACATGTTTGTATCTTTTTATCTCGACGCTTTTATGTAACTTCTGTAATTTACTTACAATTATACTAGGGGGACTATAACATTTTGGGACAGAAATATCAATTGTAAACTTTTTATTATGATTATATACTTTGATATTCGTTGAGACAATAATATCATCTTTTTTGAACGGGACACGAATGTACATTGCACAAAAAAAATGAATTTTTTCTGCATAAAATCCACGACAATGTTTAATGGGATACGATATGGTATATTAATTACACGGATCGTGTCTCGGGTCTGACAGAATTTAGAACAATCAAGGGTTAAACACTTTGCTGAATGATCGAAATAGTACAAGTTGCAAATATTCTTATATACATATATGTAAACGCGCAAATTTGTAATACTAGCTTTTTCAGATATTGACAAATCTGTGTATATATAAAATTGCACAGCATAGGTGTTATTATGTAGCTCGAATTCGTAATAAAACTTTGTACAAAAAGTGTTCTTCATATTCATTCTGTCTTGAATGATTGTTTTTATATATGTACTAATCATAGGTCATCTATGCTGTTTAGTTTTATAAAATTGGAAAATGCAATGGACGTATTGTTGTCTATCCAGTTGTATTTTTTACTTTACTTCATAGGAAAATAATGGCATTATTCGAATCGAACGGAACTAAAATATTCAAAATAATGAAAGTTTTAAATTAAAGATCATACATCTGTATGTCGCATATAAGTATTTTTTATTCTTCGGTTCGGAGCACAATTATCCAATAACGGGACAGCATACACACTAAGTACAAACTAAAAAGCAATGTGTTTTTATTTTATTCAACACATGTATGATTCATTAGCCGCATACATGCATCGATAGAAGTGTAAATGTAAAGAACGCGAACGAACTTCTGTGTTCACGCACAAGTGCGGTATTAAACAAATTTGTAATGATCCAATGTATTTTATCCATTATTAAAAGTAGCCTTATGCAAAACTTTTACTGTATAATCATAACATAGTACCACCATTTATGCACTGACCGAAAACTAAAAGCACACATTTCAATGTGTCGAATGTTATCATTGTGCATATGCATCTTAATTTTTTAACTCGATGTTTAATATATATATTTTTGTTAACAGATTTTCTAAGAATTTTTGTATTAACTTGCTAGGATCTTACATTTAACACGATAATTCGTCATTTAATGGCATGGTAAAACTATTGCAACGATACGAATGTAATAATTAGTTTATAAAATAATTAAAATAAAATCATTTATACTAATATGAGGGATGGAGTCTTTTTGAACCCGTTGAAAGTCAGGTAGTAAACTTTTCGGTCAATAAAATTAACATGTATTATAAGGAACAAGGAGGCTATAATAATACCCTACTCTTGGTTTAGTTTCCATTTATTTTCGAGCACCTAGGTAAATATAAAATCGGTATACGCCTATATAATTCTGTATGTAACTATATCACTGTCATGGTACTGTTTACTATACGTATAAGCTATCTTCTAATTACATACGAAATGGTAAATGTAGGCTCGTGTATACAGTAATACGTATGTATATATATATAATTTTCTTCCTATATATATACACACACACACATATATGGCACGTCAGTCTGTACGTTTAATTACTTAACCACTTAAGAATAGTTATTAAATACTACCGTGTATCTGTCGTCAAATGTTATGAATCGTTTTGTTACGTTTGGCATGGTTCATGGCGAACGGTTTTAGCACTACCGTATCATCTCCATGTACTTTTGTTTGTGTTTGCTTAACATTTCAGTCACGGTCACTAATTGCTTTATCGTTGGCTGTAAAAACATATTTTTGTTAATGGATATACACGTGATCGTGAATTGTACTATTTGCGAAGTTGCAAGAAACAATACCTGTGTTTTCGATAGAACTTGAAGTTCTTTTAAATGAGAAACACAAATATGATGTAACGTCGCCAAATCCCTTGCGGTATCTGAAACGCAACTCCTGTTTCTTGGATCCACCCCTTCGGAATCCGATTTCTCAGTTACGTTCTACAAATTTCAATTGCTTCAAAATCTGATTCGATTACGCAATTAAACAGCGTGGCGCGTACTTACAGATAACTGATCGAGGAATACAACCATTCTCTCTTTATTCTTAAGGATAAACGGATTAACCACTTCCATGTACGGTTCTTTACCGCCGAATTCTACCAAATTGGCCAAATTTTGCAAACATTTCGCGACCATTACTAATGATCTAAAAAAGTACGCGACCAAAGTTAAAAAACACTTTTTGTAGACGCCGAACATCTTACGTTTAATATAGACCTACCCTACCTTGCAGCAGCTGGGGGTGGTGGCTCAGCTATTAAATTAAATGATCTAGGATTCAGTATGGCAGGGCAGAGAAGGCGTAAAAATATAAATCCGCTGACTACGCGCGTTCTGACTAGTCTCTCATGGGGCCATTTGGCAACGACTGCTCTTTGCAAGCATCCGCAAATGTATCTCAAGGTCCTTGGACATGCGTCAGGACTCGTAAAAATACTCAACGTCACCTCGTCCAAAACCTGAAATAATATCCATTGTAAAGCTATCATTCTCGAGTAATTTATCTCTCAATTATATACCTGAAGCAAAAATTCTGCGTTACTGCACGCATCTTCCGGAGAGTCCATCTTCGTTGGATTCAATTCGCAGCTCTGTTTACTTTCGATCAATTTCACTATAGTGTCGCGTAGAGCAGCTTTTAAAAAGGAGGTACAAACTGATTTCATGTATAAATCCATTAAGGTAGTCGTAAGGCTGGCAGCTCTAAACAGTGTTGGTGTTTCGTCTTCCTTGTCCACCTATAGATAATAATATACATTTTTTAAAAACAGGAAAGTAGATTTCCTCTTCCCGTAAAAAAGAAACATACTTCGGCTTGGTTTAGGGATCTCAAGAGGTCGGCTTCTTTTCTTTCATGCCTAAACACATATGCGCAATTGAAATTACAATCCTTAAACACAAAAAAAATACTTGGTATATAATCGTGATTATACCTAAATATTCTAAGTAAGCTATTCGCAAGTGGTACTCTGTCCAGGTGACAGACATCCGCTAATGCTCTAACAACATGCAGTTCCGGGTCCAATAGCAACTGTTGTAAAGGACTATATTCTTCGGGTGGCATGGCCAAGTCGTGTCGATATCTATAATGTTACAGACATAAAAAAAAAATACAGTAACAATTGAGACGTTAAAAAGTGTTGTGCAAAACATTTCCACCTTATTCGTAAACGCAGTACACCCCACTCGCCTATTGGAGTAAGCCCTGACAACGGATACCATTCGTCCATCTCTTCGCCATTCGTTAAGCTTGCTAGTTCAATATTTAATTCTGCCACTTCCGTATCCTTGCTACGTTTCCCCTTGTTGTACAGTGTTAAGGAAAATGACATAACGTCCGGAGGTACGTCCCTGTGGAGTAACTCGGGATAAGTATTATTCGAACGTTCGATCCTAATCGATCAACTATATACATACTCTAAAATGAACTCCTCATCCCAGATCGGATGTAATCCAGTCTTAACTTTTGTGCGAGCAACTTTTACATTGTTTAGAGCCACTATGATGAACGGGTTCGGTACTAGTTTATATGGAAGTCTATGTGCATCTAAGATATGCAGATGTAGTGAGCGCAATTCACGAAGACGAGCAACCTTCGGGGCACGGGTAAGTTGTGATACACACAATGGTTTCAAGGCGTTAATCCAGTCTAAAGCATTCTCGGAGTTCGGGGCAGCCAAATATGTTATCGTGGCTAGACATGGTAAAGCACGTTCAACTAATTGAAAGCAATGAGGCCTATCGAACACGCTTTCGTGAACCTAAAAGAAAAAAAACGGTACGTGTCGAGAACAAACCTTACCAACAATTCGGTTGTTATCGATCTTAGTTAAGGAATATCTGTTCCGTACACACGATTCGGTCCATGTTAGTACCATTGAACAATTGGGATGTATTGTACAAGGATAACAGTCTGTTAATTGATATGAGAAAACATACACGAGAAACTCGTATCTTTAAGAGAAGTTCGTGTACCTGATATAAATAAGCGCAGCTTAAATCAATCAGCCCCTTAGGTTTGGTTCTTTTTGGATTGTCATACAAGTACAAATGTGTGTCAGTTGCGTCTACCAAAAGTACAAAGTACAGTGCTTTCCATTTCTTATTTTTCTCCGATTTCTTTTCCAAATATCCTTGCATTTTTATTCCCTTATTCTTTTTTGCTCCAGACTGTTCACGACATTCTCGAAGAGTCGCGTATATCTTCTCTGCGTGTTGCACTTCTCTGTTAACTCTTACACTGCCATCAGGCTCTGTGACCATCGCCTGGACTAAAGTATGTCCTTCCACAATTTGTTCTTTCCGGTATCTAGAAAAACGATTATACAATAAAAGCGATAGATTCTTTATCATTTTTGTGAACATCATACCTATTTATAACCGCATCGAGACATTCGAATGTTCTACCGCCCATAAGATAACGCACACCCTTCTTCTCGATCCTGAATCTTTGAATCTGATTATTTATGTGGAAGAAAAGGGAATAATCTCCGGGGCTGTTGTCCGATGGCCTGACCAGAAAGCTTCCAGGACCTGCTTTTACCAACATGTCTACGGCCTCGCTTTTAGTTACATTTGGATGGAACCAGGAGAACACAGTATTAGGATCAATGGAATCGTCCAAATCCTCGACTAATTCGCGAAAAATTAAGCCTTGTTCGCCCGTTCTGTGTGCGGTAACCCACAACCATCCATCCCCCATATCGTTGTGCACGAAAAATATGTCGCCCTTTTGGAAGCTCAACTCATCTGTGTCTGGCATTTTTGTGTATGGCAGTATCGCGACTATTCGCTTTTTATCGTTCACTGGCTCGGGTGGGGGAGTAGGATGTATAAGCCTTTCTCTCTTCAAAAGATCGGAGCAATGAGTGTAATATGCAACTAAATCTGACAAACTATTGAATTGTCTGCCACCTATAATGAAATGCGTATTATTTCGTAATCCAATTATGCCTAAAAGCGAATACAAATGTTTCTAATATTTGGAGAGTCCTGTACCGATATAGTAATCTCCGCATACAGCTGTGATTCTAAAATGATTAATGCCAGTTCTGCCCAAATAAGACAATACATAACTCCCAGGCTTCCTGTCGCTCTCGCGCACTAGATAACTACCCATTTTACTCGCGTCCCACAGTCTTTCTTCCGCAGTGAATCTATCTAATCTGCCATGATACCACCTGTAAAATATTTCTGTGTTAGTAGCTTTTAATTAGTTAAAGATCAAAGGGATTGAAAATCGACATTTTCATTCATGATTCAGGATTAATTAATATGAAACATCTCACTGATTTTCTGGCGGTGCTGTTAACAGTGTTGCATTAGCACTGTCTGGTTCCTCTGTATCTTGAATATCATCTGGTATATTTTCTAAAAAAGGATCGAACTCGTTTTCTGCGTTCATTGACTCATTCTGCCCACCATCTTCGCTACCAGTGCTAGGGGAGCCTCCTTTGCTATTATGATCCATCTATAGACGTGATATTATAAATATCATGATAATATTATCGTTAAATTAAATTTTCAGAAATTCTTTTAATTATAACAAGAAAAGTTTCTTATACGCGGCGAGAAAATTTCGATACCGTTTTCATTCTTCGGTAAATCCCGTAATATATATGTATTAACGCTACAGTAAGTATAATATATACTCCTGTCAACAGAGCGTAAATAACACGTGCGAATATCCGTTTATAATTCTTGTGTATTCATGTCTTTTTATGTTTTCTACTTCTTCACAATGCACCAATTTATTACGAACACAGTCTGCACACGCAGTGTTTAACACCTTTTCGGAAATGTATTTCGAAAATAATTTAAATTCAAAGGAAAGGTACCGAAGTGTTAGAAGCTATTTTTAATTCTCAAACATACAATTACAATTTAACTGGTTTTACTCAATTCTCAGTATTTTCTGTAATTCGACATGATAACGGATGATTAATGTAAGATGAATAATACTCGTACATACCTTGGCAGTGTTCGACACGCTCGGTCCACCGCGCACGAATTCTGCCATTTTCGCTTCACATGCACTCTTTCATACGCGCGATTATTAAAAAAAAATTACTGAGGATTAGTAATTGAACGGCATTCGTTTTATTACGATAATTCTTACCACGATTATTTACAAATCGAGGCTGTTATTGATATAAAATGTATTGACGTTTCTCGGTAGCCATTTTACTACTGCACGCGTTGACCGCAGGATATAGAGAGGAGATAGATCTTCTTTATCATACAGAGCTTCACAATTCTCTTATATTGCTTTAATTATCAAACAGTGCAGTCGATGCATTTGAAAAAGTATAAATTCTTGTAGGAATTTAATTATTTAATTCTATATGAAACGAAACGAATTTAAGCAGATTTTCAGTCTATTATACATTATTCACTAGACGCTAGTTTTCTTTTGCGCTTTTTCGCTTCTTGCATACTCGCCTTTACGTACGGCGAACTTTGTTTTGACACACGTCAAGTTCAGTGCCGTTTTCATGCGAATTAATTTTATACAATAATCTTCCGCATTTGTTAACTAGAAGTAAATCGTAATGGTAAGATAATGCTTTCAAATGTCATAAATAGGATTGAAGTTTGATATAACATTTTGTAGCATGCAAGTATGCTACAACCGATATCTTAACTAACCTAACTTAACCTCTTTGTTACTAGAAAAACTAACAAATTCCAACTTTTTTCTCTCATGCATACTTTGGGGGCGTGTAGTCTGCCCTATTCAATTTTCAGAGCCTGCTGACGGTATTTTTACTGCTAATATGTACCTGCACCTACATTAGATCTATTGTGCCCAGTTTAATTGACAACCGATTAGGAAAAGTTGGGTATGTATACTACGACACATATTTTCTGAATAAGTGTATAACAATATATATTAATATAAATATTAATGTATCTTAATTAGCTTCCGAGGTACCTTCTGGAAGTGCGCCAGGATCGGTGAAAGAAAAAGTCCGTACGTTGCAGTGAGTTGTCTTTTTATGGCATTCAGTATCTTGTTTTGGTCATAGAATATGTGACATTCAAATCGATTGCAACAACTATTTTAACGATTAATATTGTTAAGTCAATTTGCATCGTTAAGCCAATCATAATCGCGATTTACTTAAATATAAATAAGAATGTCAGCACGCTCATGGATGATTGTAAGCATCGTGAGCTTGCCATTTAAAAAATTAAATGGACTTTTGTTCATGCCAAAGTTAGAATAAAAGGAAGCAGTTGAATATTTTAATTAGTTTTATGATACATTTTATTTGTCAACACGTTGTCTTCTCTGAAGCTATATAATTATCCAATTTGAGCACATTTTCTCACCATATTTTCATAATATACTTCTCCTTCTATAAACAACAATATCCTTTTAATATAGTTATTGTAGAGTCGTTATATTGAGCAGTGTTTTATGATATACAGTATTTGTTAAATAGATATATTTAACATGTGTGTTTCTTTGTGTTCGTTTCGCTACGCTGTTTCATTAACAATGAACCACGCATTGTAACTAAAGCTTGTACTCTGTAATATAGAAGACATTCATGACAACAACAATGTCAGACGAAAGCTTCGACGTTGTTTAGCTTGAAATGTTTATTTATCAAGGGTACGCCAAGATTTTCTATCTGCACCATTTCGTACATATATCATAATTACAGAGTGAGATATGATTTGCAGATTTTGCAAGGAGCAACAAAAAATTATACAAATCACTGTCTACTAGGAACAGTTATTGTCCATTACGCGAAAGGAAACTGTATATAATCGCAAACAATTATTCTTCTATAGATTCGTAAAATCGAACGAACAAAGCACCAAGCAATACAGACGATAAATCGTTTGAAAAAAAAAAATATTTCTTCTTCTAATAAAAAGTGTAATCTAACAACGAGCTTAATCCACACGATTCCATTTGCTCGAATCACTAAGAAAATTCCTCGCATCTAATTACTTCGATTAATATTTATACTTGTGGTCTCGTTTTTAGTCGTTGCCATATGAGGTACGTTACTTGCCTACCGGTAATAAAAAAATACGTAAAGTAAGAAAAGTAAGATCTAGTGTTCTCCTAAAATATACATATGTATAATACGGTACTATACATACATATACCACCTACAGATATGAATCTGCTTCAGATATGACCTGTTCTTATGCTCATTATGCCACTTACAATCTCAGTTCGCGCTCATTATCATACCGATAAATAAAGATATTACCTTAGTCGTCCTTACGTATAAATTAGTATGCTAATTATTTGTCTGTGTTCGAGTACAATCGAGTAGTTGATTAAGGAATGTCGTCGATTCGTCGCAGGGCACAAGTTGTGCGGTACAATTAATCTTCGAATACAATTAATTGATCATTGATAATGATTATTACGACGTAACAATATTTATAAGGGTTGCTCATTTTAATTGGATCTCCATTCCCATTGATAGTAACAATTTCGAAGTACGAGTAATCGATGTTTAAATAATTATTTTTCGAATGATGATCTCGCGAATGACACTGGTGGCCCACTCGAGATAGACACCCTGCATGTGTAAGGCTTTCAACGCTAACATTACAATAACTTCCACCGTTACGCCTGATAACTTTGACAAACCAGAACTGATAGCTTCAATGAAAAAACCGTGCTTCCCTTTCGTCTCGATCCGTGTTAAAAATATACTCGACAACGTTACATTTAGTCTAACTGAACAGCACGTTTCGCTCGCGACACATTACTCTTTTCCCCGCATTTGGAAACGGATAAAAGGGTCATAAAAAATACGTTCGCAAGCGTTTATCTTTGAAAATTCGCAACATTATTCAACACGGCGCGTTCGTTCGTCGCCAGAGATCGATTCGTTTGCTGTATCGTGGAGGTGCTCGCACCGTCTTGAAACGGAATAAGAACTTTCCCTCGGTTCGATTAAAACTTCGTAGACGCGATCCCTACCCCTTATCATCCGTTCGGGAATACCGTAATTATTCTACGTTCGCATCGCTGTTCATTCGCGGCGGCTTCTCTCGCGAACATGCTCAAACCGAGAACGAACATCTTTATAATAGTTTTTCCCTTGTTTAACGCGTCTATATTCCATTCGCCGCACAGTCGTCTCTAAAATGACTTTATCGAAAAGCGAGGAAAAAGAGCAGGCAGAGCGCACAGATCCATGAATCGCTCCTCTTCAGGCTGCTCCGATTCCTCACGTTTGGGCTCTCGCGATTCTTAAACACATTCTTGTCTTTGATGAAGGGCGCCCGAGGGTCCACTGTCGTAGAGCTGGTCGTGTATTTGTTATAAATAATTTTCGCAGTGCTCTTCTGCATCGCTGGCGTGCTCATTTGATGGAAAACTCGGTTTATCGCGGTCACCTGACCGAGCTTCGATTTCCCTTTGCTCAGCTTCTTCCAACCGACCGAGGTAGCCTTTGTGGGTGGTGTTGCTCTTTCGATTTCTGAAAACAATTCCGCGAAATTGCTTACCTGGAAACGGAAAAAAAGAAGCTGGTCGTCGATTCAGAACGTTGTACAATGTTTAAGAAATCTCTGTAGGAGTTTCTGTTTTGTGCAAGTTCTATTGTATGTTTTCCCTCTTCTGTGTAAGAAGCTCGTACAAACCGACGTTCAATAACATAATATTAGCACAGGTTTTTTCGAACGAGAATCGCGGTTCGACCGTTTTACGTTGGTTTGGTAAGAGTTTGCTGGCCCAAATTGAAAGCGTGGCGAGGCACTGTAAGATACGGATATCGAAGGGTCGTGGGTAGGAATTTTCTTTAAACGTAATCGAACGTGAAATCCAGCGAATCGCTGGCGTCGAAAAATGACGCGTGTATGTATGTATGCACATACATCTTCTGTATAAACGTCGATCGTCGACTTACCGTACACCCTAAGGGTAGCTTCGGCTTTCCCCATGCTTGACGATGCAGAACACGTGTATTCGCCCAAATCCGTTTTCTCTAAACGTCTTATCTTCAGCTCGCTCGTTGTCTTCCATTCCTCGTCCGGATGTCCGCGTTCGTCGATCTCGTACCTACCACTGTGTTGACACACCGCTTAACTTTACTCCCCGGCATACATATGGAATCGTTTTCGCGCTTTGATCGTACGATAGCTGCACCGAGCATCGAGGGGTGTCTCGCGTTCCATAATAGTCGCGCGGAATAGCAAACAATCGGTAGCTATTTGATAAACTGTTTACCGACAACGTACCCGCTCATAATTACTTGCTCCTTCCTCGTCCACAAGTTAATTGTCTTCGGGTAAGCCTCGATCAAGCAAACTAGCGACACGTCCGTGTCCAAAGGCGAGCCTAATAGTTGATTCGACACCTTCGCGCTCGGAGGAACTGAAATTTCAGACGGTGGTAACGAAATGGGTTAATTGAGAAATTTCCGTAACAGAGCATAGATCTTGAAAATGGTAGAAATCGATGACAGTGATTCTATAAGAATTACAAGTTTTTTCGTGAAAGCACGATCAACATGGTGAAAAATGTATTTTCGCAATTTCTTACGAAACGAGTTACCGAAGTTCGTCCAATAATCAAAGGAAAAGGGTGTCCACTCTGTTTACATTTACGGAATTCGTTAATTAATCGACCAGGTAGCGAAAAGTACTCACAGTTTACCCGCAGGTAGACTCTCTTGCTGACTGCCGGGGGCACTTCGTTTCTGGCTATGCAAAGATAAGCTCCCATTTGCCTCCTGTCTACCCTAGTTAATTCCAGCTTCTCGCCGGACTGGTTGTCCACTATAAAATCACGCATCGTATGAATATCTCGTTGAAGGCACTCGTATATGTACATATCGTTGGCCGGACGCCAGCGTTCACACGTACACCAAATTACACGCGAAATATGGTCCTTTGCGTTAAAACAACGAGACCGCCGCACCCTACCGACCCCCTAAATCTCGCTTTCGGGAATCGTTTTAACACGGCTACACGTTTATAACGGCCGAGTGGTACGAACGATTAAAGGAACAACTATCGTAAAACGAACACCGCTGATGCGTTCGTATCGGACAACCGTGGCAGGGCGCAGCGTGAAACATAGCCGAGAACTTATCGGCCAACTATTATTATCGCCGATTCAATGATGGATTGACCGACCGCGAAGCGCTATTGGAAAATTGTTGCGAAAATTGCAGCAAAAGTATCGGAAATTATCGTATTATCGTTTAATTGCGCTCGCTACGTTTTCGCAATCAATGGAGCGGAACGAATTACATTATCATCGAGCGAAGGTCCGACATAAATCAGTACGCGCCCCCGCAGCGTGTCGCGAGCTCCATAAAACGTGACACACATGCCTAATGAGATCCATTGGAAATGGAGGATTCATTATTTGCGTTGACAGATGCCCGATCCCCCCCGCGAAATCTACGAATATTTTTGTCGCAACGCCAACCGTGCTCAAAATATTGCGTATCGATTTATCACCCGGCAGCACACGCCGTTGCTGAATCTGTCCCCATTAATATCTCCCTCGATCGACGAATTTGCCGCGTGTCTAAGCGAAAAATAGGTTCGATGCGAACCGTTCGATTCTAGCAGTGAAAATCCGATGATATTTCGAGAATCGAAATAGAAGGATATTATTAGCGGTCGCGGACGAGGTAATCTCTATGCGGTGAGACCAGTTCCAGTTTAATTGCTTTCGACCCACGGATCGCGTAGATCCACGTATTTACGACGCCTTCGTGTCTACTCTAAATGACTCGCGTAGACAGCTCGGATAATTAGTTCTCGAAAGTGCTCGAACCGCGAGCAATCTCGGTTCCGATTTTAATTAACATCGCGATTAAACGAGCAGCCTTTGCCCTGGAGACGATACTTTCGATTGTCCGCGTGGGAAAGAAGACACGGAGAAAAGTGGAGGATTTTCGAGGTAGAACCGGCGCTCTCGAGAGTGGCCAATATTTAAAGGTTGATACTCGTGGAGAGCTCGGCCGACGTTTCGAGCAGCGGGGAATTAATAAAAAAGAAGAGAGAATCGAACGTTATTTGTCACCGGCAACGACGCGCGCGAGAGTGCTCGAGGCGAGATAAAAATGTAATATCTTACCTGGTATCAGCGGATCGTGGAGACCCCTCATAAGTATGAAACCACTCTTCTCGCGCCGCCAGAGCACACGAGGTGACGGTCTTCCAGAAGCCCTGCACGAGAGGGTGGCGTTCTCGCCCTCCAAAACGGAGACCTCACCCTCCGACGTGCCGGAGCTCAGTATATCCGGAGGAACTGGAAGAAAATGGCCCAGTGGTATCGTGTAGGACGTTAATATGGTGATTGAAACGTCGACCGCAAGAATTTCGTGCAACATCACGTCGACTGAGAAATTCTTGTCGCGTCCCGAAATCTAGCTGGTGGTAGTAAAGTCGGCAAAGAAATTGGGATGGCTCGCCCGTCCGACCGGGGGTGAAATCAGGTTAAAATGGCCCGGTCTGAAGGAAAATCAAATACCACCTACTCTATCCCCGGGGCTGCATGGAAGGAACATTTTCGCGATGAACCCCCGTTTCTTTTGACGAAGGAAAGGGCCGCGCCATTTCAATTACACGCGTTCGGCTTGGACAAATATTCTGCACACCGAGCGAACCCGAGGTTCGGCCGCCGTTAGGGACGAGCAAAAAAAAAAAAAGGGATACGGATCCTTTCCTATATTTGCCCACAAAGGAATTTCATTCCATTCGGGCCGATCGGCTCTTCCCATTTGAATGCTGAAGCAAGCATACACGCCGCGCGATGAATTCTCTTTCTCCCCCGCTGCGGTGTCCGCGTACACGCACGATACAAGGGATCCCGCGTGTAAATACATGCGCATACACAGGTACTTACTTGTCGGCACGGCGGCCAAGCGGTAATATACGCGTGCACGTGTACGTTATACAAGGGGATGGAAGAGGAAGGGTTAGAGGGTGGAACGAATAGAAGGCGGCTGAGCGACGTTACAGTCCGTTCCGGCCGGGGTCCCATTGAAACGTGTTCTAGCGGCGAAGCGGGCATATTTTCCACCCCTTCTCGGTGTAGGCTAATCGAAATCGGTGCGTGCGCGTATACGTGACGTCTCCTCTACGAGCGACCGCAAACACCCGATCGTACCTGTGGCCATGGGAATGCGGTATACGTATAACGCGCAATTAGACATACCTAGGACATCTACGCATCCCAGCTGGCTCAACATGGGTTCGGTGTTCAGTTGGCACATGTAGCAACCACGGTCAGCCTCCCGAAGCTGGCGAATATGGAGCCGCGAAGTGGCCTCCTCCTCGTCCCTCGACTGACTCTGATTCTTCGCCTTCGTGTTCTCCAATGTGACCAGAAACCGGGGTGAATGGGTGACCGTTCGCTGGCCCATCGACAATATCGTTTTATCTTCCACACGAATCCATCCCACCTGAGACAGAGAAGTTTCAGCTTTTAATGAACATCTCACACCCCCGTCCATTTACATCCCCCTTCCGCTCGGACTTTCCGACCGGAACGCAACCCTTCGAATTCGCAACCAACCGACCGCCTGGCGAAGATAATCCGTTACTGCCTTCAATATCAACCTAATTGTATTAATATTAACGCCTGTGTATAATACGTGTACACCGTTTCGCATCTCTCGTATAATTCGATTCTATACATGCATGGTGTTAATTACACTGATGTGTCTATTCGGACACGTATGGTGTCATAGAAACGGGTGTACAGGGATGATTGAATAACGGGGAGGTAAAGCGGACAAGCGGATCGGTGAAAATTTAATAGATTAAACAATTTCGGAACCGATTGGAAAATCGTTTATCCATCACCGTGCATGCTATCCGGAAACAATGGACGGTTTCCCCTTTGCCAGCAGTGTATAATTTTTTGTCGACCATACGCTGCCGATGCGAGGAGCCTTTCAACGAGGAGGAAAACGCGAAGCTTGCAGCCTCCGATTCAACAGCGGCTGAAGGAAGTCTCGATCCCTGCGTCGAGACTAATCCAAGATAACATCTTCCAGCGAGGGTGTAGAGAGCGAAGTGGCGATCGGAGGGAGGGCAGTTCCAGTCAATATTACATAATATCGCGTGCAACAGCATCGCGTCTTGTTTATGCGCGCCGACGTATATCCAACAGCGACGGGTGTTCGCACGTACCACGGCCAGTATCAGTAATTGCTTTTAGTCGAGCCCGGAGAGCCGGTGTGCCATTGCCACCGCAGGAATCAAGGCCGGCGAAAGGTTCAATTTAACGTCGTATCGCGCGCCCCTTTGTCACGAGGCCTACTCCCGCATCTCCTCCGCGTTATCTATAACGCTGCACTTGGTAATTAATCCGAAGAGGCTGCCGTGTATACGTCCCGTATGTCGTCTACCCATGCGCCCGTATACTATGCGTCGAGTTACACGACGTCATCTAACACCTATCGTTCGTATGCGCGCGGATACCGGTCGTGTTCCCCGTTCGAGAAATCGACCACCCTAAGGCCGGGCGCCCCTTGAAACGTTCGCCCTTCAGCGCGTGCACGGAATTCCCCGTAACCTTTAGCCTCGTCTGTTGGTGTACAGTAGTGAAACAAGTCGTCTTCATGTACTTCGGATCGAAATTTGCGAGCCATCCGCGTGAGAACACCTTCGCAGCCCGGCGTCCTCGAGATAACTCCCCCTTTCCTTTTAGCTCGAAATTATCTAACTTCCAGGGAGAGGAAGGTGAACAGAAAATTGAGAGAAATCGCGCCGAGCGCGGAGGTTCATCGACGAAGCTTCCAGCGACAATTACAAGGCTAATTAGATAGCGCGGAGCCGCGTTTCCTGGAATACTTTGCCGGGTGTAGCCGGGTCCGAGCGGAGGATTTGTCGGGGATTATCCGTGGACATGGGTAAGATATCGCTGCGCTTCACGCCAGAACAGATAAGAAAGGGATCAGCGGAAGGGAAGAGGGGGAGGATGATCGGACGCGTTTGGATCCTTCCTTCCCGAGGAACAATCGATAATGTCTTAAGTACTTTGTCATGGGGGCACAACAGTTTGTCCCCCGCGAATCGAGAAAGGAAACCATGCATCACGTCCTCGACCTGCGGGATTTTCATCTCGACCACAAAGGTCAAGCAAAACGATTGCTTCCATGGTATTCCGGGATTACGTTTGGTCATTTCTATTGATAGGAACTTCCTATCAAACGAAAGGAACTCCATTCCCAGTCTCGCGTTCGGTTATGACCATGGCGTTTCGCATAATTTTCAGCGAACCATTATTCGAGCTCGCTCGAACTCCCCGTCATCGAGGCGCCTCTACGTCAACGGGAAAGTGCCGGAATTGGAAAGTTCAAAGGGAGGCGGATCCTCCTGCACCCGTTGCGCTGGAGATGCATTATTGCTGTTATCGCCGTTTCGCCGGGAAACTAAGTTCTATCTAACGCGCGAGGGTTTGCGTTCGAGCTCGCAAATTGCATCCGTGACAACGTGTTCGGATCTGCTGGTACTCCGTGCACGTCCCTCATCCTAAACGGTGGAAAACGAATCGGGACATTTCTTTGGTGAAGTCCGGAAGCGGATCGACGGCTAACACACATTACCCGCAGAGTTACGAAATTCCCCGGTGGGTACCGTCTAGGATCCGGTACCCCTCCGGTGTAATATTTCGAGAGTCCCAGGGCCACGAATCTACGTTACCGCTAAGAGATTGCTCCCCATACCCGTTTCCTAGGCCAACCTCCATCCATCCCTTTTCCTCTTCCGTTCCATTGTAATCATGGAAACAATCATTCTTCGCTCTCCTTCCCACCGATGCTTCTTCGTTCTAACCCCGACGATCTCGCCCCGTCTCGGTCTTTCTCTGCCCTTTCTCCCTGTCTCTCCTCTCGGAAAATTCGCCCTCCATCCGCGGCGCCCTGTCCAACTATATATCCGTCCATCCCTCTCGTTCTCTTTTCACCTCCGGTCGCAGATTTCGGGCTAAAATCGACGCTATCTTCGTTGCTCCAGGAAGGTGGCGCGCCGCGCCGTTCCAGCAAGAACGGTAGCATCGCTGATGATAGCGGAGCGATGCTGGTGGTGCGGCGAGCAGCTACCCTTTCGCTCGCCTCCACAGCAATCACCGATTTGTCTGAATAAGCCCCGGGCAAGTATATGCTCATGCTTACCCCGGGGAAACACCACTCCGGCCAACTCACACCCATCGTTCCTCTCTCTTTCCCGCACTCTGTGCTTCCCGATGCTCCACGCCCCCCCCCATCCCATCGGCGTTCCCTCAGCATCAAGCCCCAGGTACTCCCGCTCTCTATTCTACTTCCCACACCCTCGATCGGGCTGGCAGCAACTCCATAGCCGAAAATACTCCGGTTCATCGATGCTTGATGGGAAGCGGCTCGACGAAGAGTTAGCGGACCGGGAGGGAGAAACGGAGTTGGCAAAGTCGCTGGCATAGTCGACCAGATTTCTCCGCGTTAATCAGAAATGGAACGTCGTGGATGGGAAGGCGTATAAGTGAATCCACACGAAACGCTCGGATAAAGGAGAGGTTCGCCGTACCGTTTCGATCAGCCTCGTGTTCCTGTTTCGCGCTCCTGTCGCCTCGCGTTTCCCGTTACGGACAGATAACGTGATCTCAAGGAAACCGACCGCGACCGAAAGTGTCGAACGCGCAATTAATCGTCGAACGAAACCGATCGATTCGCAATTCTTCTCGGTAATTGAATTGAACGCAACCGTGAACGTGCCAGCGTTAAGATGCGATTAAACGAACAAAAAAAAAGTGAGCGGCGTGGAAAGATCCATCCAGTACCCGGAAACATTCAAAGGGACAGAGTGGTCGAGGTGAAAGTTCCGGATTCGTGAATGAAACGAAGCCGAGTCGATCGTTTTCGCGGTTCTTTCATAACACGAGAATTCGATTCCTTCAAAGCGACGGCGAGTCGTTAAACGGCAATTAAACTTCCAGCATCTTCGAGGGATCACGAGGACCCCAAGTCATGCGCCTTCTCCCGGTTTTTTTTTCTACGGGAATTTATTTCATTTAAACCGCAAACGTCGCGTCACTTAGGTAGAAAATTGATCGTCATAGAAATCGTACCGGGCGCGTGTTCCACAGCGGAAATAGAATCAACGTTGAAACGATCGAACGTCGAACGATCCCGACATCGGGGTTGATGCGCACGATAAAAGCGTCGATTCGTCCTTTTTCACCAGGCGTTGCTTTAAATGCTAATTTATTTTTCGCGCGTCGTTTTCAGTTGCGTTCCTTGAAACTCGATGATTATGCGCCGATCGGGCATGTCGAACACGCGCGATAACGATTTCTATGTAATCGCATAGCGAATTGAAAATTATGCGACGTTAGATGACTATATTTCCTTACGGATACTTTGATGATTTATGTTCTTTCTTGTTTTGTATATCTTCTCTGTTGTACTAGTAAGGAGTTTTTCCCATAAATTAGATAAATAAATAAAAAATTCTGTGGCGATCGATCACTTTCCAATTTTCGTTGCATCGATATCGATTTTATTATTCCAGCGTGGTTCCATCGTAGTCGAATCTTTCTTGCATTTTACGACACTTTTTCTCGCAAAGGTATTGGGACGGCGAGGGTTTCTTCGGCTATAAATAAGGGAATATGGACGATTCTGATTACAAGCACGCTATCGAAACGGTCTGATTCTCGATCTTCCGCTTCCCATTTTTCTTGTTCCTATTTTCTATTCCTTTTCCAGCGCAGCGTTGCTACCGCCGCTCGCTTGTCCCCTTTTCATGACAGTACCGATCTCGGATAGAAAAATCAGGTAAACAGGAAACATGTAGCTAGTCTCATTAAAAATGTTTATGCGTCACCCGAGTAGTCTCATTATACTCAAGTCGATACACGAAAAGACGTCATCCCGCGTTCCCTTTATAAATTGACGCCGTGAGAAGCTTTATCGAAATATGTCCGATGGAGTTTCAGAAGCCATAAATCTTCCACTTTTGCCAGTCGTCTTTTCCATTCTGGACTACAAGGGAATCGCTTTGAAGTCGCACGCTCGTTCCAAATTCCTCCGGTGCTAGTGCAAATGACTGCGTTCGACGATCAGTATAGCTTCGCTGGGTAGTCTTCGGTCTTCAGAGGAAACGTCTTCTCCCATTTTTTTTTCCTTCGCGATCCAGCTTTGAGAAAGCCGGAATAAAGAGAGAGTTAAAAAGTACGCTCCGGGTTGGTTTCATCGTATGCGATTCGCCTCGTTTTACTTGCACACGAAGCAGCGTAGCTGTGTACTAAAAAGCCCCCCGGACTTGTCTCGGAGCTCCTTCTTCTAGACAGAGCGACGGGGCTTTAGAAAAATCGGCTGAGACTGATACGACGAGGATAAGAAAACATCGGTGGAAAAATCTGACAGGGTAAATAGGAGCATTGCCGAGCGCCAGCAGCAGAGCTCTATCGATTTCATTTATTTTGTCTCACTGTCTTTTCGAGAGCGTCGCGGAATACGAATTAAAGGCAAACAATGTTCTTCCGTCGCGAATTACGACTATGCTTCTTTTCTTTTCTTTTTTTTTGCAATCGCGGATCGCCCGGCTTTAGGGTTCTTTGACGGATTGATCGCTGGCGTTACATGTGTACTCCTCCGGTTTCGAATTGCATCCCCGGTAAAATTCTTTTCTGAATTCTCTATAGCCCGGGCCTACGGCGAATCCGCGTTACGTATTCATGAATGGTTAACCGGGGTTTCGTGAAAGGAAGAGCCACGCCATGAAAGAAATAGCGGGGAGAACGTTCTTGGGGAAAATAGAGGCAGTTTAAATTCGCGCGTGTTAGCGCAACAATGGATCAAAGGAATCCTGCGGGGAACGCGTTACAAGCGGCCGCTGCTTCGTGTGAAGTTTTGATCAGCGACGCAACTCGCCTTGCTCGTGCAAACTCGCGTGCGCGTTCCTGCGAATTGGATTTCTTCGAGGCAACTGCACCTACGTAGGCGAGTTTTGTCACGGAGAGGAATATTCCCGATTCATGGAAATCTTTCTCCAAAGATTGTTACCTACTTGATCCGCGCAAGTTTGTTTCTCCGCAACCGGGACAAATGATTCTGTGCAAGGCAAGAGACGTGCGCGAGAAAGTTATCGCTTGGTTGCGTTTCGCGAGTTGACGCGTGTGCGAGGAATAAGGAGCAATGTGTAATTTAGTGGCGCAAACGCATTGTCAGAGGAACTCGATTCGGTGGTAATATTAAGCGGTGCACCTTGCTGGAACTTTGGTGATTTAAAACAGTCTCACTCCAATTCAACTCAGCTATTTATCTTGGTCACCAGACTAAGCTACTTGGCATTTTTTAAATAAAAGATATTTTAAGTTAGCAATGCCATTTGACGCTAATTTAAAAGTCTCGTAAACTGGGAAAAGCAATAACCATGTGCCGCACGAATGAAGGCAAATAAGTCGTGCATGGAAACGATATTACTTCGCAGGGGCACCTACTGGTCGTATTCTCGGATGGGCTAAAGATCAAATGGTCTGCGATCGTTTCGACGAAGTGCGGCGTAGCTATGGTCCCATTACGACAGCTTCGTAAAATGGATTCGCGTGAAAATAAATCTGTGGTTATCGAATATTATTCGATTGCTCGCGTAAAATTGAGGCCAGGAGGAAACAGAGCATAGGTGACGTGGACGCGTTGAAAGCACGACCGAGGATAATGTAAAATATGGTACGATGCGACACGCTGCACACCGTCTATAGACAAATGCATTTTAACGTGTTCAATTGTACATCGAACATTTGCTGACGGAAGAATGAAATGTTTGCTGAAAAAACAGCGGTATTGTTGGAACAAGAAATTAGAACTTGACATTCAACCAAAAAAAAAAAAAAAAAAACGTGGACAGAGTCGATGCGATTTCCAGCTTGAATTGCAGGAAAGTTTAACTGGAATAAAATTTATGTTCGGCATATGCAAAAATGTATTTCGTAAAAAAGCAATGGTATTAGCAATATCATCGCGCGGTTCAAAGGCAGATGTTTCTTCGATTTTTGACTTCGATGTTGTTTGCAAGTATTTATCATCTCGGTGTCAACTGAGAGAAACTTCGAAGCCGATTACAACCACCAAGGTTCCCTGCTAGTTAAGCTGAAACACCGTGTCTTACTTTGTGTTCGGCTGCGAAACAGCCTCGGGCGACCAACAGAATCGGCGCCGAGTCACGAATTTGCCGTTTAAATGTTTACGAGCGAAATGCTCCGTTTGCGCTGTGTCGCCGAAGATTTTCCTTCGTCGCCAATTCAACGCGAAGTCCTGTGTTTCCGGTCGTAAATCAGCTTCTGAAAATTTTCATCAAGTTTTGAATATTAATTAACTTCACCGAGATATCGTAGCTTTAATTACTTTCGCAATTGTTTATAGACCGATTCGCCACGGTCTCGGTGGTAAGCTTTAGAAAATTTCCTGGAGATTTTTCGTTGTTATCGTGCAGGAAGCGTAAACCTGGAACAGGCCAGACGGAGTTACAGGAATATATTTTTGTAGCACCCTCCTTTTCAACAGGTTTAACTTTTTCAAGCATCCGAATATTTCTTACCGCGCGTCCAATTACGGAAACTGCGAGGCAGACAAGGAGGAAGAGGCAGTTGCGAAGCCGCGGAACTACAATCACCAACAGAAACAAACTCCGATTCGTATTTAGCATGTCGCGTCGATTAAAGTTTAATCTGTCAGAGAAAGCGACGTTGGACCTGGGCGCAAAGTTGCCAAGCACGTTGACGTTAATTCGCGTGGAATGGAAACTCGGCGGCAAAAGAAAAGCTCATACATAAATACATGCGCGACGTGTGTCCGCCAGGTAGAGTTAATCACTCGTCGCAGATCGCCGTTTAATTTCGTCTCGTTACTCGACCCCCGGAGTTTAATGAATTGTGTGTACACGTTCTGAAGTTCCCACATCTCTCGCAATCGTTCGATGAAAGAATTAAGGTGTGCAAGAATTAAGAAAAAGGAATCAGTAGGTACTTCGGAAGAGGAGGAGCGGCAAGATAGGGAGGGTGAAACATAGGTGGGTGGAGAGCTGGCAAAAAGACGCGAGTCGGTGACATCTGCCACGAGCATCCACGCGACCCATTTGTTTCCACGAGATTACCAAAATCTCGAATTCCCTTATCGCGCCGTGACCCGTGAATCCGTGAAGCAGCGAACCCGCGTTTATTCGCACGCTCGTGGCCTGGCTAATTAACGTTCCAGCGCCACGCCAGCTCTTCCCAAACCCTTCCTTTTACCCCCGCTGCGGCGCCTTTAAATCCCTTACCTTGTGATTTCCCAGTTTCCGGATCGTGCACGGGAGAACGGCTTCTTTGCCAATGGCTGCGGTCACATTACCGATCGGCTCCACGAAGCTCGGCAGATCTGCAAAAAGCCACTGTTGGTAGTTTCGCTTGAATGGGAAAATTCGGAATCGCGCTGAACGCTCGCACGATGGGGGGACGATCGTTTTAAGGGGTGGGAAACGACGACAAGTGTAACGAACGGAACACGGAGCCATTTCCGTGTTGCTTTTAGTTCCGTTCATTATTCTCGCATTTCACGCGCTTCCGTTAATTTTGTCAAAGGCGATCTCGTTACACGTCACGTTTTCATTCCGCCGGGACACCCGTCGGAGGACTTTGTAACGCGACCCATGTTTAGAATTAGCTTTACCCAGGAAACTCTTCAATCGAAAGTTTCGCTATCGAAGTCCGTGGAACGAATAGAGAGTTATGGGTGAAGTAACGAAAAATCGCGACAGAGAAGCAGTGCACGCCCGGGTATGTATATTTTGTGCAGTATGAAAAATATTACACCGCCTGCAACGCGGTTCGATAGCCCGTGATTCGTTGCCCTCGTTAAAGCGTACGTGACGGCGCAATGACAGCGATTAACAGCTTGTTGGCGCATATAATATCGAACGGTCGGGAGTGAAGCATAGTTTCAATTTCCTGTCATCGGATGCACTGTCACTGGCTAATGGCCAAAGATGATACGCCACGCTGCGCTCAGATGAATCGGCAAAAGAGAAGCCGGATTTTCCCCGTAAACAGCCCTCTGGGATAAACGTCCCTCCGCATCCAGAATAAATGCAGCAACGTTCGGCTGTGAAAGAAGGCACTAAAAAGAGTGCGCGCTTTCTCGACGCAAGGAAAGTGCTTCCGTGGAAAAGCCATTGGAAGATTCGGCATAAAATTACGGAAATTTCATCGTCCGAATTCTATATAGCTCCAAAAAAGTCAGAACGTTCCAAAGGATTTTCCATACGTTTCCGGAGCGTCGGACCGACCGGTTCGATCGAGCGAACGGTTCGGCAAAAATGAAATCGGCGCTATCAGGAGGTGGCCACGTGACGCGGTATTGCGCATCTAGCGATTTGAAGTTTGGAAATGATGTGAACGAAAAGCGGCGCGGACCCGTCAGCGTGATGCGACCGGAAGACGCTGGCACCGGAACGTTGCATCCGAGCGCCGCTGCGAATCGTGTGCATCGAATGGAAAAATGCAGGGCTGCAGCTGCGTCGACTAGTGGGGCGATACTCGAAGATACTGTGCCATGACTGTTTATGAAACCGGCGAATTCTGAAGGTTTTTCCTGTTCGAAGTTTAAGGGCCGAACAGACGGGGGTGGAGAAGAAAGAGTTTCGAACCGGCGAAAACACCTCCGTCGCTATTATGATAAGATATTCACTGACAGAAACAGAAGAAGGAAGGAATTTTCAGCTCGGAGCGTAGTCCCCGCGGCCGTATCTAAAATGTAATATAAGGAAACGTCGAGGAAAATAGTGGAGGCAACGGGGTTGAGTGGCCATGCGACCGGCGAATGGCGATTCCTGAGCACCGGCACGAAGAGGAAGAGAAGCACCCAAGGAACCGGTGGAACCAAAGAAAAGCGCTGGAAATAGAATCGGGGGTGGCGTAGGAGAGTGGAGCACCGAATCGTTTCGGGAGTCAGAGTCTGCGAGAGTCGGAGTCGCCGGGTACCTACTACTCCTGCACCCTTGCCAGCTTCGCTGCCACCGCTTTTATTTTATGGCGAAATTATTCCGGCAGAAAAATAATTCAATCTCTGCCGCTGTATACAGGATACCCGTAGCCCATTCTAACAACAGGGGTGTAAACCACCCCAGGTAAACTAAACGCGATAACACCATCGATTCTTCTTCGCCAGAGCGAAAATCCAGTTTGAAACTGGATACGCGTGGGACAGTGATAATTAGGAACCGGAAAAGACAGAAGCATAAATCCGTAAAATTCGTATTCGTGTATGTATGTATAACTGGCATTGACAGTTCAGAAGCGACGCGTTGCAGGAACAATCTTCATCCATCCATCCACGTCAAAAAATGTTTTTCGATCACGCTAGCTAATAATACGCTCTACTGAGCGACGAAGCGCGCTTAAGTACTTTCGAGCGCTCCTAATCGGTGATCTGGTATCGTGAAAACGGATGAACGCAACGGAATAAAATGAATAGAGAGACGTGACACGGGCGAGGGTGGGACGGGGCGAAGCGACGCGAGGCAAAGCACTCGCCTCGGTTTTAACGTTAATGCACACCGATGCGATCCGCGTGTATTTTCATATCTCGTCGAGCACCGATGTAACCGGTTGAGTATAAAGAGGATGGGGGATCGATACACGGATATTCGTAAATAAAGGAAGAAAGAAGGCAAACGGGCACGGTAGAATCCCCGTCCGTCCTGGACCATCGCGTCGTAAATCCAGAAATATTTCTATGATACTTCGGAATGAAAGTGGCTACCGCCGAAATAGAAGAAAATGAGTCTTGAGTTCGAATCGGATCTATCTATTGGAAGACAGGGATGGGACGCGTCGCTGGCGACAGGGTAAAATATTGGCCGACGTATTTCAGAGATCGGCAATTGGTAGCGGTGGCCAGCGATACCGACACGACGAATCGACCCGGCCAAGAAGAAGAATGTTTTTACGTGTCGCCGATTTCTTTGCGTCGTTTACCGTGAATGAAGAATCGTGGGTACGTACAGATGCCTCCGCATGTTTCATACGAGCGCATATTACCGCGCGCTACTGTCGACAAATTACTCTCTTATTTCAGTCTCGGGCCATCACTTCCGTCGAAAGATACACCGTAATTGGTGGGAAGACAGTCTGAAAAATCAGTTTTCCTCGCAAAGCGAAAAGTCATTGTACGAATGGCGCTTTGCGATATCGTTACTTTGCTACAAATTGGAAGATGAGACTTCAAACATTTTTTTTTTTTTTTCGATTCATTGGACCCGTAAGCTCGCGTTTTTACACGATTCTGCACGTAACCATAGCAACGATACTCATATTTTACGATCAAAGAGAATGCTAACGATAATGGAAAAGTGTGCGCCGATGTGTTTCGCATTAATTCGTTGGGGCGGTAGCTTAAATCGGTCATTAATGTTGAATAGCAAGCGGTAACCGATGTTTTTCCGGAACGAGAGTTTAACAAAGTTCCATGTTATACCTAATATACAATAGAACAGCGAACTTTGAAGATAAGAGAGGGAACACAGAAGAAGGCTTGACTTTTGAGAGAAATAACCCTGTCCCCAAAAGAGCAAACATATCTCTGTTCCTTTTCCAGATAGAGCTCAGCAAATTTTTCTCCCGACGAAAGCATTAATTTGTGAAAAAAAGAAGGGGCATACTTTAGAATTTCGCGGCACGTTCGCGACCTCTCCCTCTCGGTCCCGACTCGCATTACAGGGATATTTAAGTTTCATCGTGAAACTTTAGCGAGACGCTGCATTTATTAAATCCTCTGGCATATTTGACGAGTAAACCTGAGAATTGTCGTGTCCTTGTCGTCGTCGTCCCCTTTCTCCTTATCCGGTAAAGGAAACAAAAATCGGAGAACGGCTATCCGGTATTAGATAGAGAGGGAGAGGGGTACCATTCCTTTGTTGAAAGAACGATATTAATATTTGAGCAAGTTACGTGAAACGAAAAACGTAAAGCGCAACGGAAAAATCGGTGGTGGCCGTTATGTTCCGGTGGAACAAAAGATAACACATAGATACTCAATATCCGTAAAAAATCAATGCAATACGCGATTGCCGCTTTAATGAATATACGTATATACAGGTATCAGTTCGGTGAATCGGTTGAATTCGTAATTCTACTTTTATTGCAATTCACCGAGCAATTGGATCAATTTCATTTGATTTCCTAAAATACAATGCGAATTCCACGCGCTACGTGATGGATAATATTTGATCCGTTAATATCAAGAGAAGTAGGGAACAGCGTATGAAATCGAGAAGCGCAAAGCAACGAATAACAAGAACCATTACCGCAGCGATTAATACGCAAGGTGTAATTATACAACTGTTACGATTAATAAATGCGAAAACGGTTTCCAAAAAGTGGAGCACTGCCGTACCGTTTGCGGACCGCGCGTTTAAGGTCTCGTTTGACCTGGTTGTCGATTGCTGCAACGCGTTTACGATGCTTATTAAATTCATTAAAATTATTGGTGCACGATGTGTTCGTTGAAACGCGATAAATAATTGTAGCTAACAATGCTTTTTCAATTTTCGGAATATTTACGGATTTGTTACAAAGTGTTTGCTACGCATGTCCGAATTTTAAATTGTCGACACGAACAGAAGTTCCGTTGTTTTTTGTTTTTTTTTACTGATTCCGCTTTTTCGATCTCGCGATGCTGGTGAATCCAAGCAAAGAAGAAGACACGATTCTTGCGCACAAACGGAACCGCCCGATAGGGCCGTTTTTGCGGGGAAGGGTTTGTCAGGCGTCCGGCGTAGTGCGCATGGGTAATGCTTGAAAAGTACGCGGTAGGATGGTCTTTTTTTTCGTGAACTGAACTCGTTATCAGAGTTAGGTAACCAGATATATATATGTGTAGTCCCAGGCAAAGTGAAATGGAGGTCGCGGAGGGAGAACGCCCCGCCGGGGATGGGAAGTTAGCATACGAATGCCCGATTGTGTTTGTGAGCTGCTTCGCCCTCCTGATTTACATAGTTATTATGGTATTATGCAGACGCAAAAAGATTTTTATCATCGTAGCTGTCTTTGTCGTGAAAAGAACAAGGAGCTATGTACAACTTGTATGACACGAGCTTTCTTTTCCTGCTCGGTCCCATCCTCCGATTAGCTTGCTAAAATGACGGATGCTGGACGAATACAGACGGTCCGAAGAATTCGACATTGCCAAACGATTTCTTCAATTATTCAAATCGTGTACGAATTATAAATCATCTAAGCGGCATGGTACGGGAATAAACCAAGGCCCCTTTTTGCCTCGTCCTTACGAGCATCCACACACATTTTCCATATTCCCTTAATCCATAAACTCGCACCCCGATGTCTTTATTTATCGCAATAAGGATCCAAACACATTTTGCCCACGATATACGCGAGACTAGACGGGTCCCGGATAAAAGCTTTAAGGCGAGGGAAATGAGTTTCACCTTTAATATCGATGTTAATTTCAGATTTCATGTGTTGCGGAGCTTCGGCCTCGCCCGCCGCATCGTAAATTTATTTTGTGTATTTTTATCACCGCAATTTTTCTCACATGTTGCGACCGCGGTAGTAATTTTCGTAGCCGCGCTCGTTTCATTTAATTTTAACAGACAGATATAAACGAATCAATGAATTTCCTCGATTAAAATAAAAATTCGTACTTCCGTTGTGTGCACATGAAAGAAACTTCGCCCCGAATCTTCTTTACGCTTCGCGTCACAACGGGAAGAGGCAAAGCGGATTACTAAAATAACACTTGCGTTCACGAGGGGAAATTCAGCCGAACGAGTTCGTTTGCGGTTTCGTATCGCTCGAGTATCTATCGTTTGTTACAAGTTTTTACAGCAACGGCGCGGCGGGCAAACTTTTCGCCCGTTGTCGAGACTGTTCAAAGTTTCCGCGAATCGAAGGGAATGTTAAGTAACGAACAACGATCTATCTTGCGATTCTTCTCCTATTTGCGTGCTGCTGTTAGCCAGCGTGAACGCAAGTGTTCTCCAGAAGTTGCATTAACGACCGCGTGCCCGTCGTTTTAGTATTGCGGCGAAGCTAATTACGCAATAGCGACACGCATCGCGGATAATGTTTTCATTTTCACTGTAACGATGCTGCTGGAACTTTCGTAATTCCGAAAAGTACGGATGGTAATGATCATTAGTAACGAAGTATCGCGCAAATATGCGGCTTGCGGGGTATGTACGGTAATCGTGCGCCGGACATTTATCAGGAAGATAAAAAGGTGTTAAAATCGCCTCGATGAAAATAGCACAATCACGTTAACTCGGGGATGACCTGAAAAATATAAGAGCAACCCACGCGTTTTTTCGCGATGCGGGATACGTTCGTCTGTCAGTTCTGTGTACTTTTCGCGGCCAAGGCGGGACGATACGAAAGCGGATTATCGAAACGCCACTCGGAGTCGAAGGAAAAGTTGCCCACCCTTACCCAGATCCGCGGGACTTTAAATTCTCACGGCTCGGATCCTTACCGAAACTTTTCTTCGCGGCGGAGGATCGTAAATATATAACCCCACCCCCGCGACCACCCCCCCTCTCTCGCTCTGGCGCGTTCAAAGTCGCAAGCTGTTACATCGCGCAGCACCCATCGGGTAGCACCCAGCTGTCCCTTTCTCTCTTTGTAACTGCCACCCTCTTGGTGGACACTCTCTCGCCTGCACCAAGGGGCGAGGGGGAAAGGATAGAGAAAGCCCGGTGGGTTGGTTAGACTCTGTCGGCCGCGTAGGAACGTCGATAGCGCGGAGTCGATGCCGCCAACACGATGACTACGTCGCGATAATTCCATTTCCACGAAGCGGTGCGAATTCGAACTTTAATTAATCGAATCCGCGTCCATGCCACCCCCTCCCCCCTCCCCGGCTTCGCTCCTCTACTCCTTCTGTTCCTCCTGGAGCAGGTTTCGATCCCGGAAATTAGTAAGATCACACATGCGGAACACGGAGGATTCCTAGCTGCACGATGCGGTGCGGCGGCCACCCACCCACTCAACCCGCTGCATTACGTGCACATACTTTAAGCCGGTTCACGAGCGTGAACGAGAGCAGCTGCGGACGCGTATTATACGCTCGCGATTCGCCTCGTGCCTCCTCGCGCGTTTAATACTACGTTGCACACACTCTCCTTGCGTCAGGAGGGAAAAAACGGTTTATTAAAGGCGAGCCGGGGAATTTGCAACTAAATGCCCCCGCGTTAGACGTGTCGCCTGCTATTGTGTCACGACACCAGGCGGCTTCAACAGATTGAAATCAGGATTAGTTTTGTCACGGGAATATTAGCGCCCGCTTTCGACCCGCTGAATCGTTTCGAATGACACGAAAATGCAAGGGGGATGAAGAGTCGCGCGGGTTTGGTCGCGGCGCGAAAAGCGGCCCAACGTTCTCGGAAGCGCTCAGCCGAAAATCTAATTTCGGTGTATTCCATTCGCGCTAAGTTGTCTCCAAGTTTTCGGACGGTCTACTCGCTCCGAAAAATAACGCCTAACGGGCATCCTGTCGGAGGCAGGTGAGCAATTTGCAATTAACCAACGACTCAGCGGGAAGATGCCGTTCTTGGGAAAACGAAAGGAGCCAACTGCTTGCCCTGGTCGGGACAACTTTTCACCCCCTTCGGCGTTGCTCTTCGCTCGCGTTCCTCACTTGGAAGAATGCACTACTAAGACACGTTTCACCGATGTTACCCTTTCTCTAATATGCCCCTGTACTGTTCGTCCGGGACTTGATGGCTAAGCAAAGCATTCGCGCTCCCGCTCTCCTAATTTCCCTATCATAACACGCATTGTGTTTATTGGCCGAAGACGGCGGTGAAGATCGATAGTCGGTCATAGCTAGCCATCAAGTCGCAGACGAACAGTACACGTATGACCGCAGTGCAGCTTGGTCTTAGTGCAGAAGAGGGTAACTGGACCCGGAACCAAGCATTGACAATCGGTTTTTAATTCTTTCACAACATTCAACCCTTTCAAACAATCTGAAGAAATACCTGCATTATAAAATACATTAATTTGCCTTAGGGATGCTTTTATCATGCTTATTCGGCTATTTCCTCGACCCGATTTGTCACGTAATGTTGCGTGTATTCGCTCGCGAGCATCGCGCACACATGGCCACGCGCATCCGAATTACCCTCTAGTAATTAATGTCACCCTCGTTGTCTTGTAACGCGATCCTCCTCCACCCCAGCGTGATTCTAACGCAGCCCGAGCGGATGTTTGCGATATTAACGGTACCAGGTAGGTATGCGGTCCCGAGCTGGATACTCGACGGTCTAATTGTAAGGTGCGAACTCGGTGAACGGCATTCACCCAACAATATCCAAGGGAGAAATGTCCGCGATAATAGCTGGTTAGCGTCCATCTCAGTATTTCTTGCTCGCAGATCGCGGGATCAACCGCTGACGTTGTAATTTTCAAAGACTAAGGGAATTAATGAACTTGTTACAAGTTGGAAGAAAGTTATAAATTGTAACCACGGCGCGATCGTGAAGTTCCGCGGGGAAAACGTTCCGATGAATCCACGGGAAGCTTTATTAATCAGTTATTCTTCAACGATTTATTCTCCCCAAAGAGTTGAGCTTTCCAAGTGAATCACTAGGATGAAAACCCCCTTGAAATTTCTTTTTTTGTCGTTCACTTGCATCGTTTACTGAAGCTAAACGCCGTTCCAGTGACTCGGCGAACTTTGTTTTTCGACGCAGCGATACTATTTAACGCGCGCCCTGCGGGTCTCATTAATCACAAACTTATCCAGAAGGCTGTCGGTTCATCCTCTGAAAAAGCATCACGATTTTTCCGAGGAGCACGGAACTCTACGACGGGGTTCCGTTGCGATTGGGATTCATTGGATAAATCGTTCGGTTTCGGCGGGCAATTTGACAAAACGCTGCGGAGATCGGCTGACCGAATATCCGTTTTCTTCGGAGGCGTCTGCAGCAATCAAGAAAACGCTATGTCGGAGAAATGAACGCGTTAGTCACGCGTTGCACTCCCTTGGGTTGCCTCGCATTCATAACCGGCTCCGCGGCATTCATACTTTCGGGAACGAGATCGGGCGATGTCGAGCAGGTACGCACGCTCGAGGATCGCTTAAGCGGTAAACTTGTAAGTGGCAAAATAAAGTTAGAACCTCCCTGCCACCGTGTCTGTGACAGTTTAATTAATATCTTTCATCGTCAAAGGAAAAACTTGGCGAACTAAGCTCGCGGTGCGCGAGTCCAGGGAGAGAGAGAGAGAGAGAGAGAGAGAGAGAGAGAGAGAGAGAGAGAGAGAGAGAGAGAGCAAAGAGCAAAGAGCAGAGCTCGGGGTAATCGAGGCGAGCGCCGAGTGGAGCTACTTCAACTTCTGGGACATTCAACGGCGTCGTTTGCGGCCATCCCTCCTTTCTTCTATACCGTCGCGTCGCGACTTTTCGCGCCAGCTCCCTGTTGCAAACTTCTTCGTTCTCCCCGCCATTTTTCGACGGCCTCGCCCGTCAATGAGATCCGTAGCGAAGCGTCTCGCGGATGAGGGAAAGGTCGCACAGTTTCGAACGAAAGGGAACTCGGCAACTAACACTTTGCCTCGCTCACAGTCCGCACAGACTTTCCCGCGAAATCGTCTCCGGGAGAGTTCAACGTGTTTCCCTTGTGTTCGTTGCTGGATTTACTTTCTCGTCCCGGCAATTTTTCGAACTCGCCCCTTGTATCGCGTTATCAATTTCAATTACGTAATGCCTCGGTTAATTAGAGACGAGCGAGTCTAATTACCTCCCTGGCGCTTTATTAAAACCTCCTATCTATTTCCCTTTTTAATCTCGCGCGGCTCGCTCTTTTTAATTATTGTCCGCACTTTTGGCGTTACATCCCGCTTCTTCGTTATCCTAGCGACGTACAACGACCGACTTAGCGCCTCTCCGAGGACATTATGTCCGTGTAACAGCCATGCAATCCTCCGGTAAGACGCTACCCGGACCCATTATGACTATGTATAATCGCTAACCCCTGCGGTAAACCCTTATCTGATCTCGTCCTGCACCGCTCCATCCAGTCTCTAATGAGTAATCGAGGAAACGTCACATTGCTTGGGGTTGCAAATACATTCGACACGACTGGTGGCCGTTCTGCTATGCAAACTAAGAAATCGAAAATGCGAAACAGAATTAAAGATTGTGAAGGATGCTTTTTGCATATTGTATTTCAGAGACTCTTGCGTCAGTAGAACTTTGTCCTCGACCCAACGTTGGAGAACGCGACGGCATTAAACACTGGAAAAGTTAAATTAAATTTAAGGTATCGTTCACAGTGTCGAACACGTGAAGTTCTTGATGAAAGCGAATCCTTTGTTAGTCGTAATTACGAGTGATCGAATCGACGCACGAATATACAGATTCATCGAAGTTCGAACACAGTTCGCTGTAGGGTGCTGTGGAGAGAGAGAGAGAGAGAGAGAGAGAGAGAGAGCGATTTTCCTGGGACAAGAGATCTCGAAGCGACCGATAGTTATCGCAGTCAAGTCGGTGATAAACTCTGAAACAACAATGCAGTGCAGCGTTCGATTGAATCCGAAAAAATCTGCAAAACAACGAGCCTCGTCCACTCAGACTCGCAAATGAACCACCATTTCCCGCGAACTCGTTCGTCTCGTTAAACGGCGACCCCGTGTATACAGCGTGTCCGTTTTATTTGGAAACGTGTAAATTTGTCTAAAACCGTGGGTCATCTTAGCTTTAATTCGAGCGCTTAATTATTAAAAAGTTCTACCTGAAAGTGAAGAAGGTTGCATTGTGTTTAAAACGCTAACATGGGCGAGCTATTTGCATAATTGATTCATGAATTATTGCTTTCACTCGGGTCGGCACCACGATGTACCCGTGGTTAAAAAGCAAGAAACATTATCCAAGAATGCGCACCCATTCCCGGCCGCGAATACATTTACGTACACTGGGCAGATTAACTTTGAAAAATACGGGACGAGGTTCAGTGCGGCTGATAACGCGTAGTCTCGCTTGCGCGAGGAAAATCGTGGCCTGTCTTGTGTACCGAAATAAAAGCACCATGGCACGGACAAATGCAATAGGATGAAACTGAAGCTGCCGATGAAAACCGCGATTAGGTGGAATCCCAGCGAGCACTGTCCACGTGAAGTCACCGTGGTAATTAAACCCTTTGACGTGCGTACTTCGATGAGTTCGAGTACCTCTGTCGCTCTTCTCGTTTCGAAAAAAAAATAGGAGAAACAAAAAACAGAAAAAAGAGACACAGAGAAGTAAAAAGAAGCGGGGAAAAAACGTTCGCGTGGAACAGAGAAGTGTCGTGGAACCGACAACTCTCTCCCGGGAATAATACGCAGTCGGGCAACAGTCTCGTCGGCTTTGGGAATTTGCTCGAAGTTAGTTATCACCGATGCACACGCGAGCCAGCCAAAGCCGCGAAATTGTTTGCAGTTTCGTTCAACGCTGCTATATATCGGTAATAGTTGTAACTCTCTTCGATCCTTTAACAGCGGATCAAAATTAGTCTCGCGCTTCGATTGTAAATCATCCCCGCGATGCGATGAAAAGTCGAGGTCGAATGGTTATTCGGAAACGTTTTTCCATTTGATCCCGATGTGTTTGCATAGAGACAGGGTGCGAAATTCGCGGGCGGATTCCACCGGTGTCATTAGCGTTAAAGTCACAGCGACGCGCGCGCGAGCCACCGATGTCAGCTTTCCTTCGGTTCGTTAGCATTCCGCGGTATACATTGGAGAAAAAAAAACAATGCGTTTCGATATATGGCAAGGAGCGGTATACATGCAGAAATATGTACCTGGCAGAGTGGGATTCGTCGCAGAGGCGTCCTGGCGCGCGGCGTCGCTGGTAATTGCAGCCCCGCCGAGATTGGTACTGTAGTCTTCGAGAAGTACGTAGCACAGTAATAGCCGTGCCACCCTCATTCTGCAAGTGGAAGAAAAAGAAACCTGAACAATAATAATGACTATCTCTCTTGTCCTCCCCCCCCCCCTGGCCACCCCCGGCGTTCCACCCGCTGTTTCGCCTAGCTCATAGTCCCGTTTCCAACCCCCAAACTCCCATCCCCCGTTGTTTCTTTCTCCGAATATCGGCCGCGGTATTTTTTTTTTATTATTTCTTTTATCTCTCCCTCTCCTCAATCGATACATTTGTCGAAAAGCGTATAAACGACGCCAAGTTCGCGCAATTTCACGTAATATACGTGAATGGCGGAGAAGTGGAAAGAAGTGGCGTGGTGGTATCGGGACTTTGCTCGTACATCCTTGACTCCTCGCCGGGTCCAAGGAAACGCCGGACAATTATCCTTTACGCCATCCCGTAAATAACTATCCCCGACCATTTAGCAGCACAGATTTCAGTCGGCGTGCGAGCAGAATTTAGCGCCGGCCAAACGCGGAACCTCGCGTACACCTATATACCCTTACGCCAGGCAACTGCTCCTTCTTATTTACGACAGGACTAAATGAAAAGTCTCGCTTTCTTTCTTCCTCGCGCGGCGCACCCCTGTGTGTCGCGAACGCGACTTGCTTTTTCCACGCCAGGGACCAGCATCCCGCGCGCAAACCCGCCCCCAGGCCCGCACGCTCGAATCTTTTTCCTTCGAACCGATGTCGAGATTATGAGCCTTTGTCTTATCTCGCTGACGCGTGATCGATGGTTCCAGCGAACCAACGAGAACCGGGTGAAGGATTCTTCCCCTTCCATGAAAATCAACCGTGACCCTTCCCCCGATTTTCGAGGCGGTTGCGGGAAAGAGAGATTTCATCCTCGACTGTTCTATCGCAACCGGAAATACGCGGTCGCGAAATTTTAACGAGAAGGGAAACGCGATGGTTAAGAATAATGAGCAGCGACGGTTTCAATCTGACGATATATTGCGTCTGCGTTTTGTTATATTAACTCGCGAGCTTTTCAATACTTTCGCTTACGAAAGTTTTATACATGTGCATGTACGTCCTCAGATGTTTAACAGCTATTTATTAAAAACAGGTGAGAACCTTCTCTGTAAGAATACACCATTGTCGTAAATATTTATATAAATTACGATTAAACTAATTAAATAGAATATTAAGTGTAAAAGCCGAACTGTCTTGTGCACTGAGAACATTTTCAATTGTGAGAGTGCCGTGATTAAAGGGTTAATTTAGGATCTACGATGCTAATTCATCCCACTTAAAGCCCTCGCTTCAATATTAAAGAACGAACAGGAAAAATTAGATTTTCTTTCAGTTTTATTAGAAAATTTTTGAAGCAGATTGATAATGGATACTAGCGCCAGCGTATAAGGACCCAGGCGAGGGAGATTTCATTTTTCGAAGAGGAGTTCCATTTTCGACATTGTTCCGTGTGTTTACTGGGATGAGCTATTTGTCCGTAAACATTGTCCGTTAGGAGAGGAATCGCGCAAACGTTATGACCGATTTAAAAGCTTCGCGGACGAAGTGGTCGGAAATGCCATTGCAGTGCTTTCACGAAGAGTACGGAGGGAAAAAGAAAACTTAATGGTTCGCCCAGCATTGTGCCGAAAATGAGTTGATCTCGGTTCGATGAGGGGCCGCGCGGATTTTCCCGGAAATGTCCTTGATTAATTTAGTGAGCTCGAAAAAAATTAGGATTGCTCGTTACGGTGAAACGCGGCGCGGTGATAAGCTCGGCTTAAATTCCACGAGACTGAGGCGTTCTTAACGACTGATACGTTTTCGGTGGAACCGGCGACGGATAATCAAGAGAAATGCAAACTCGTAATTTTTTCCGGCTCTTCCAGGATCGAGAGCCGCCCAGTGGCGGTCATTAATTACGCGCATCAAGGAGGAGGACGAGTATTAACGCGGTAGATCGCTGCGAGATCAATAGTTCCTTAATCACTGTTTCCCAGCGCAAAGGGCCTTTTTTTCGAACAAAAGTTCTCTGACCATCAGATACATTTTATTTCCCGCGCGCTAGGTACCTTTCGTCTAGGTGTTTCTTTTTGATTCGCCTTTATAAAGAAATCCTGCGGGCCGTGAACATATTTTGAACGCGGACGCGATTATACGCTTTTCGAAAGAGTTATTTTGGCCATCGCTCCATTGACTCTGTCTCTTAGTCTTCCCGTTTCATAATCCGAAGAATAATTTCGGACCACGCCGGCCTGGTACGAAGGCGTATATATCATTTACATACACGCGCAGCTATGCAAATACACGGCCATTCTCTGAAGAGACAGATTAATTATCCGGGGAGTCGTTGAGAGCCAGCATCCGTTTTTGCGTATCTTCATCGCCGCCCTGACCGTGACGATTAGGATCATTCGCCGCCGTGAATCCATTCGATCACACGCGAAATTACCCTGTCCTTAACTACGTCCCGAGACCATTATGTTCCGGGCAAGGGATCCTTCACTCCCAACAAGAGCTGAAGTCGTTTTAACGAGAGATCATTATACGCGCCGTTTTCATTCGTGCGTGTTCCTTCAATGGGTTAATGCTCTTAGTTAGGACTCACTAAATTGAGAAATTGAAGATTGAGAGATTAAAACTAAATATAGAAACAAGATTTCACTAATAAATCCTTTGCGAACTAGATAACATCCAGAGCGATATTAAAATTCATACGCGCCCGATGTTACTGCATAATGAATCTCCTTCGAGAGATGGATTTGTCAAAGCCAACTGGAAGGCCATTAGTTATGACAGTCCATGGTGATCATTTTTGGTAAAAACGCGCGACGCGTACGAATATTCATTCCTCGCGTTCCGATCTCCGACCGTTTTTGCACATCCCTCTAGGAGACGCGTCGTCGCGACGTCCCGCGAGCTCGTTTCCTCGATCTTGCCTCGTAAAGTCAAGGACATCGCCACGATGAAACTCGATTCACGAAATCCGTTTACGAGTCATCACCGAATAGAGGCCCAATATTTTCGTCAATATCGAATATTGAATTGGACGCAGTTTATCGTCCATCTGATTTCTAAATTGTTATTGGAAAATCAATCGGCGTCCGCCCGGTCCTGGCCAGACGGAGGGCCCATTCCGCGTGCAGCTATCCTTATAATTCACTTGTGAATTCAACAGGGAATTCCGATGGAAAATATCACGTTGATATATCGCCTCGGCGGAAAATCACCGCTCGGAAAGGTACGTGCGAGCGAGCGAGCGAGCAGCCACCATGAGGATCCTTCTAAATTCTTCGGAGAACTTCCGAATCGAATCCCGCGGAAGATGATCCACGGGTGGATCTTCGAGGATCGATCGACACTCGCGGTTCCGCGCTCGTTCTCCATCCACCTTGTCGACGATGCCCGCGGAAATGAAACCATCCCCACTGGGGTTTCCCGTGGGACCACTTCGTTAATTAATTAAATTGACAGCTCTTGCCGAATGTCGTAGCAATGCGAGAATTACCTTGTGAGAAAAGTGTTGCATTATACTCGCAAGTGAACGCGCCGCGTCATACGTGCACGTATTGATGTGTGTTCCTTTATTTCCCAGACGCACCCCCCGAATATGGAAAACGCGGGCGTCCCGTTCGGGTTCGAGTGGTTGCAACGAGCGTCGCGCTATGCCTCCGGCAGCGGACGCATTCCCGGGCGTCGAGACGCGCGTGTACTAACTCCGCGACGTCGAGCTAGCGTCGGAACGCTCCGTCACGGGACGCTCACCGCGCATAGCGCAGGTCCAGGACCTCCGGTCCCTTCTTTCCTCTTTCATCATCCCTCTTCGCCACTTTTCTCTTACCTTCGTTTTCTTTATACTCGCCCTCTGTTCTCCACCGCGTCGTTGAATATGATATTCAATTTATTATGCTGCTTTGATGCATGGAGAACACCGCCGTAGAGGGAAAATAGCGCAGACAGTGTGGTCCAGCGGAGAACTAAGAGGGGTGGATAAACACGAACCACGGAAGGAAACATTCGAGACCTAAACGATACGATCCCGACACGTTTCACATTCGCTGCTCGTTGAAAAGACCTTTGGCTGAAATCCCCTGATATTGTTCGACGCGCGCTTCTTTCTGCTTTTTCGAAACCGCCTTTTGGAAGAACTCAAACGATCTCCGATTGTCGGTCGCATCGTCGACCAGACGAGCAACGGGACTCGGAACGAGCTTTTTCAGTGGGGTCGAGGAGCAGGGTTGATCGTCGCGCCACGACATCGTGAAACAACATTTATTTTTCATACACGGAACTAATGGTCCGCAAATATTAGTAGAAAAATAACCGACCCCTCGATCGGTTTTATCGTTTCGTTCGTGGCGCTACATCTTCCGTGGCCGGGCAATTTTAGCGCAGCGCCTGTACCGTGTTTGCGAATCATCGAATGTTTTACACGGAGGCAAACACTCGAGGATTTCGAGCATATTGCGCGAAACGGTGATGGTGGAGTTTAAAAGCCATTGGCCGCCGAATTGGGACGGCATCGGTGAAATAGTTAGGCCTCAGTTCTTTCGCAGCTTGTATTCCAACATATCGTTTTTACATTCCAAACAAAGTAGCCTGGGAAATTAAGATTAACCAGGAAAAATGAATGATCGTTTCTCGTGCATCGGTTTAATCGTTGCAAAGATTGATTCGATTCAAACGCAGGATCCTTTCATTTTTTATTATACACTTTTCCAGTGTTTTACGCAAATCAAGGTAGAAACGAGGATACTGCAGAACGTCGAACAGTTATAAGAAGAAGCAGAATATTCCCAGGAAGTGGTCTAGCCTTCCGGCGGCTCTTCAATTATGACAGTGAGAAAAAGTACACATTAAGGGGATTGCTCGGAGCGGTTGAAACAAGCGCATGCAAAGCGAGCTGCGAAATTGCTGCTTAAGCTGTAGTGGGCGAAGATAAATGAAAAAGGTTTACGAAGGTGCCGCGGGAGCGAAAGAACCGCCACTTTGCCGCTCCTGTGAAAAATTCTAGTCTGTATCAAGACCAGGCTGCGACCTTATTACAGATTGCGCAAAGATACTTTTATCTCAGCTTCTCGAATCCTTCCAAATCGCGATACTAATTAGCGGGCAATTTTATATTTAAACGCAAAAAGCGCAGGGCGAACAGATATTGCGAAACTGCAAGTTTTATTTAAAAATTTAAAAAAAAAGCGACTTGATTAAGCACTATTGAAAGGGATTAAAAAAACAGCACAGCTGGTATCTATAACGGTGGTTATAAACGTGGTGAACTATGCACGCTGTAAATCGGGAAAAGTTTTATGCACGGATACATCTCGTGGTATCGTTAAAAAAATTCAATAATTGGCCTATTCTTCTGTTCATTATCGAAAAAGACAGGAACATCAGTAGGCACGTTAATAAATCGCGGTTTATAGGTCAATTCGATTTACCAACGTGTTCAACGAAGTTAACATAACCGGACTATTTACGATTACCGTATCCCGTTGTTTGCGGGCGAGGAAAAAATAAAGGGATATGAGTCAACAGGATTCAAGCACACGCACGGTAAAATGGGATTCAGCCAATTAAATAATTTACCATTACCACCAGGTACAATTAGCAAAATAACACGCGTTCTATCGGCGATCGCGCGGCTACACGGATTTCCCAAATGTAACAGCCCGTTTTGGATTTCGGCTAAATCGAATTATGTTTTGGCGCAATGCATCAGGGAGAATTTACATCTCATCGCGGCTCGTTTTAGGCATCGATCCCCGTCCCGTTGCTGATCGCGTTAACGAATCGTCGATGGTAATGTTTGCAAAAAGATTACTTAACACACGTTTCCCCCCGTTTGACGCGCGTCGTTAGCCGAGTTTATCGTCAATTTTACAAACAATTATACGATGAACAATCTTGCGTCGCGTTTTCTATTTCCATGAATAACAGGTCAATCGTCGAGAAGATTCGAAGCCTTTATCAACGATAATGAAATCGCCGATTCAATTATTGTTATTCTCCTGAATTGCTCCGCATTTTCTTCTCCTTTCCTTTTCTACGTCTGGAGAAATGATTCGGAAAACCGTCTACCGCGAAGAGCTCGGAGCTTAATGCCGCGATCGTCGATAATATATTGAAGGCTGCATTATATCCGAGTCGGAATTATATCGGAGTACCAGCGCCGATAGAACTTCGGAAATAATGGTCGATAGAAATGTTCGAGCAGCGAGCGCAGTAATAGTATATATTGCAAAGTATAGAGCTAGTTAAAACTTAGTCACAGAAACTGTTTGTGGTATAATAAATATCGCTTTAACGTTACGGCGTGCTATCTGCAAACTTTAGTGCCACTTCATTGTTACCCTCGCCACATTGGGCTGGGCTAATAACGTCCGATGAAGCCGAAGATTTTCCTTGCTCTACCCGCGTAGGAGGAGGCCCTTTATGTCGAAAGTAGAAATGAGTTATGTGTACCGATGCATCGTCGTGTTAGCGTAAAACTCACCGGCTAATCGGATTAGCGGGCGAAAAAGCGATGCGTCATAATCTGCCTCAATAATTCATACGCTCGCCGGAACTCTGGAAGGCGCGAGTTTAAAAAAAAAAACAAAATCGTTAACACTTGTTTATGGACTTCATGGTGGAATCTTGTTGCATAGACATTCCAAGACACCACATTCTTTATTTAAATAATAAACGAGAGATATCGTGCGACCCGCAGGTGACTGGAGTCTCCTTGTGGCAAATCCTTTGAGTCGAGGATCTCCCACCCCGCTTTCTTAAGCGCATCTCACCGGAAAATTCGTTTATCGCGCGCGTAACTAATGCTGCCAAAAGTTCGAAGGTACCGCGCTAGTGGCAAAGGTTTACGTATATTTCATAAAATACGTGACTTCGCGTATTTACGCCGGCTTATCTTTGCCACCACACACGTGTTACGCTGTCCACTATGTGCACACATGAGTTGGCCCGCACGCCTACGCCTTACACACGTGCGAAATTTATACAGGGAGTTTGTTAAATGGCGCGTTCCAGGGGTTGCTTTTGGATCGGTCGTGTAACCGGCTTTGTCATCCTACACGCGTGAGTCGAGCGGGCAATTTTTGAGCATCGAAACAAGGGAAAAAGCACCCTTCTTGGAGAGTAGGGTGGAATAAAGCCAACTGCGCGCGACCGCAACTGCCCTTGCATCAACGCAATGTTGTAAAACGAGTCCCAAGGAGTACCTATATTGCAGCCAAAGAAACGGTGCGGTCCGATAAAACTGCGAATCCAGAGAGAAGCTCTGCGATCCGTGGTATGTAAAATACCATGTAAAATAGCAATGGAAATGCTGAGAGCTCAGCCGACGTAAATGTGTGTACGTGGCACGCGCGTTTACTCCATCGACTTCCCTTCGATGCACATCACGCTTCCTGCTGCGTGTATGAGATTAAATGCGGAGCGAAATCCGATAGAAGGGCGATCCAACGTGTGTCTGCGGACGTTGCCGGATGAATCCTCGGAAGCTATAAAACGTACGAACCTTCTCGCGCACTCCGCCAGCCATTTTACGAGTAATTTCCCGCGAGTGTTGAGTTTCCTCAGACACGACAGACACGCGAAACATGCCGCCTCGCCGTGGGCTTCGCCGCCCCAACGACGCCCTGTCTCGTTTTAAGAGACCGACACTCGGTGAAACTCGACAGCGGAAAACGCCACTCCCGACTGAATACTAATTAGTATTTCAATTTGGTTCGCATTAATATTAAACTGGACCGCAAAGGTGTTTCTCCGGTCGGTTGAAGAACTTATTAAAAATGATCAAACGACAAAACGGCGGATGTTCCGGAGCTTAAATGAACGATCTTGAGCCTGGCGCTTTATTTGAAAGGCTCTCCCGTCAGAGTTGTTCTTGTTGCTTCGTGTGAAAGAATAAAGCTCTCTGTCTGCAGGGAAGCCGAGCAATGAAAATCTTTTGTGGGGACTAGAAAGCTGAATCGCTTAAGGAAACGTTTTTTAATACTCAAATACAAACTTAAATGTTTGCATTGTACATGTTCACCCTTGCAACAAAAGACGTCGTGCGAGAATCTTTGCACTGTCCAAGGATCGTGCAACTGATCGATGCGCTATTGTCTGGCGCATCCATTCCCTCGAATCAATGGACAAGACTAATTAATTTAAATGCGTGTTAACGGTAAAGGTAGGCGTTCAGACGGGGCGCGTGTATCACGTTTATCGGTCGGTACGCGCTCATTTCCGGAAGTACATGTCCGTAATCCCGGTGAGATCGATGGTTTTAATCAAGAAAATGTCTCTCCACATCATAGCTCGTGAGCAAATCTCTGGCGGTCATGTTTATCAAAAATAGAAGTAACGCACAACGTAGTATCCGAGGTAAAAAGAGAATAATGCATTCCAACGGTACCGGAATTAATATTCAAAGATCCGTAACGCCTGGCTGTTTCGAGTTGCTCCTCTTAGCACCATCCGTGCAACCAAGCCAGTCTGCCAGTCAGTCAACCAGCCAGCCTGCTTCCTGCCAGCCAACCAACCTGACAGTCAGCAAGCCAGTCGTTCCGCTTTTTCCCCGATACCTATCAAGGTTATTGGTACACGAAAATTTCTTCCCGATACGAAGAGCGCCAGAGAAATCCTTTAGGTGAGCATTTCGTGCCGGGTCCAGCGGGACTCGATGCTTGCGCGTTGCATCCCTCCGTGATGATGTATGAAGTCACGTTGCGCGACTCGCGCTTCCAATCGGGAGGAGAAATTCTTCCACGCTCTTTGTGCCATCAGGCATTTCACCGCGAAACAAGTTTCGTCCTTGTTAATTAAACAAATTCAATCACATATATTAACACGGTCGCGTTCGTCAGCTTTCTCACTTTCCTCCGTGCATACGCGAAAACGCATGTACTTTCACAATTTCCCAGTTATCGCCGCGACTTAACGGCTAGCCGCCAATAGGGCTAACTGTATTAGTCTTTCAATAAGCAGCTTCGCCTTCTCAGGAAAGTTCCGGCTTGTAATTGCAACAGAAAACTTTATTGCGCATACCTATCTCCGCGCTGTGGCAATCGTCCTAGGGTACAATCTATGAAATTCACTTGCGCATAGCTAAAGCCCCGTAGATTAACATTGCCTCCAGCCGAGAACAGCACAAACGACTACGTCGACACCGACGGCGACGAGCTCGACGTCGCGATGCCACGTGCAATGACTTTGCAAGTATAACTTCGGAACGTCGTGGCAACGGACTGCGGGGAATATACGAGGATATTCGTGCTGCCATCCGGGGATACCTGTGTCACAGTGGAAGATGGAAAGTCGGACCTTGGTCCGAACCTGATGAAATATCGTGACTTTTTCGCGGCAATTGCTACACACGTTTTGAAAAGTACCATTCGCTCTTTTGCTACGACGTTTCAGACAATTACCCTTCACAGCTCAGCGTTCGAGCAATATGAAAGGACTTGAAAGTTTCGATGCATAAAGGGAAATCGAATAGAGCATTATTCAATGAATGAGTACTCGACGTGACATCAGATTTTAATATAAAACAAAGGCGCAGCAGAATGTAGACGGTGCTGCAAATTGAAGAGGCGCGAGACTGATGAAGATGGCACGTACTTAATGATATTTGCGCCCTTGTTACAGTTTATTACCGGCGGACTATTGCTGCCGGTCCCGCTTAAATGCCTATGAATGGTCGCCGGAAGAAAGCATCGGCCAACACGAACACACCGTTACCGCGACAAAGAAAAAAATCACAAATGGAGCCACTTAAGAATGCACGTATGAATCGTTGTCATTTACGAAACTGATCGAGCCGCCGGAGCAATTGCAGCCTTTCATCTTTGAAAGTGTTCCGATCTCGACGTGAGTATACACGAAGCGCAGCAAGCCGGCGAAACATTCGTGGCAATGTATTCGGTTTCCAACGCGGGAACCAACGACGACTATTTTCGAACCGTGAATTTCCATTTTGCGTCCGCTTAGTCGTTACGAGCGAACGTTTCGCTCCGATCCGCTCGCCGCGCGACTAACGCGGAGCTAGACAATTACAAACCGATTGGAAGGCATAAAAATGCATGAAGTCACCGTGGAATTTCTAATAATGTTTCGCGACGGCACGACCTTATAAAGGTAGCACACCGAAGATTCTACCGGAGACGGTGTAAAGCGATGGTATAAAGATCTAAGCAACTGCAAATGCTCCGCGTACTTTGGGACTCGATGGAATGGTTCCATCTCAGAATTTCGATCGGTGGAATCGTTTCCCGAGTATATCGTTCACCTAACAGTCGTGTACGTACATGTATAGGAAACGCAAGCACCCCTTACCACGATATCCCGATCCCGTCAGTTTGATCCCTGCACACACCTCGGGAAATAATAGCTTTCCTCGTAACCTGGATTTTTTTTAATCGCGTTACAAGATCGATGTATACGATACGGCTAGAAAATAATCCTGTCAGAACGATGGCGTATCGAAATGCTATTCCGCGGAGCGGAGAAGAGGAAGAAAATAAAATTCTCGCCTCACAACCTCTTAACGAGGGAACGTCGCGTAAACGGTGTGTTTCTTATTCTGAGTATCGAGAATCGTTGAAGCTAACATATGTAGTATAATACACCTGAAATTGGTAATACTTCTTTCCAAACATGGACCAAGCATTCTTCGCTAAATTTTTCCCAACCATTAACTCATTAAATTCTGAAAAAGAATATTAAGGAGATCTCTAATATCTCCCCTCGTGACTGCAGCATGAAAAAAAACTGTATTCAATAATGTACAATCGTTTGAAAAAATTGAACGTCAAACGTAACGCTAGGCCATAAGGGTTAAAGACAGCAACAAGATATATTGTGCTGCTGGCTGTTTGCATAATTGCATGTCTCTGTACATTTTACAGTAGTGTCGTGTGTCAAAGGTCATCATGGAAGTATGCAGGGCATATCTCCAGCCGGAACAGAGTGGCCGGGAATTTGGTAACGGCGTCAGGGATCAGTCCGCGTACAAATGTATGAAGATCTAACAATAGGATTACCGCGACGATTATTAGCCGTGAATACCAGGGGTGGAGAAATTGTACAGTGGAACCCTCGCTAGGTCGCGCAGAATAATATGATCCTTTCGATAGAAGCAAGGAAGAGGACCTCCTCTACGTTCCCCTTATCGCTCGATCCTTGTCAGCTTGTTACTCGGAACTCTCGAGCACATGGGGGACGAATGTTCCCAAGCGCGATGCGTCGCGACTGATACGCGACGACGTGGGCCCCTTCTTCTCGATAATTACACTTCTATCGGTGCATACTTCGTCGACGACGAGCAGAATACCAGGGTTACCAAGTACGATGTAATGCAATCTACTTGGCATAATGCAGTCCGCGTGCACGACATCTCTCGTCTCAGGTGTATTCGGCCAGGTTCAGTGTTATCCGCGCCTCTTGTAATTACATTTTGACATTTCCAACACTACCGTGCCGGCATAATCTAATAGGGTGTAATGCAATCAGGGAGGCGCAACATCTTACACGAGAATCCTGTCCCGGGGAAGCACGGCCGACGATAATGGCGACTCCGATCGAAAATTGTCTTCTAGTCGGACAGCTCTGCCTTTCGCTAAATTGAAACTTACGATCTTCGAGTGGAGCAAAGTTGCGCGTACTCCACGGCCTCGCGGGGAAACTACCGGGTCGTGAAACCTTATAGCGGCGATATCTAAAAAAAGAGAAGTCAAGATTACATGGCTTGCCCCAATAGAATCTTTACCTCCGCGAATTTGTTCCTCTGTTGATCAATAGAATCGATTCATACCCAGAGTCGAGGAATGGAAAGATAAAGAACGTGTAATGTTTGCGTAATTATGCTCAACCCTTTGACGTTACATCTTCCCGGTCGTCATCTCTTCTACCGTTTGCTGGTCTTGCTTTAATGCAAATCGGAGACACGCTGAGATCGCCCGAAGTATCGTATCCAAGGATACTTCTTGCAAGAATAAGAGAACAGGATCGCTGGGGATGTCCCGGGATTCTGTCCTCTATCGATCTCCGAGTATATAGACACTAACTTGTGCCCTCCACAAACCGTGCTATGTATCTGCCATATACATATACCGATCTTTCCATCTCTATCCATCCTCCACCCTTAACCCTCTTTTCCTTCCACGCCAACCCTAGTCTCTCTCTATCTATCTATCCGTTTCTCCACCTTTTCTTCCCTCTCTTTACCCGCCTTTCTCCTCCTCCTCCTCTCTCTCTGTTCACGATTTCCGTCCCACTCCTCGGCATCCCTGCCAGCTTCCTCGCTTCTCTCTTCCCTATAACTCTCCAGCACGCGCCCTGTCCCTTTCTCTTCACAACGGACTTAAAGTATGCACACACACAGAATTCTAACGTGTACCATTACGTGTTTCTGTCTGTTTGCATATGAAAATTATATATATATGATTGAGAGGGTGGAAGAGGGATCTGGAAGGGGGTGAGAGAAAGGGATGCATTAGCTCGTATATACCACGTTTACTACCAAAGAATATGTTATATGTATATGCGCAAACCACACGCGGAATTGACGGGGATGTCTTTGTGTTTGCCGTGCTATTGAGGGATGTGACACGCTCCCGGAAGTCCAACGGATTATTGCCGTCGTTATCGAAAATCAGCGGTCGCGAAAGATTCGCTGCGCGTCACCACTCTGGCACGGATGATCCGGTTTCCCATGTTTAATTCCCCTCAACCGCGTCCATTAGCGTGACTTGAACGTATCAATTAAGTGGAAAAGTTGTTAAAGACGCGTTATCCCCGAGATGGAATCAAAGCGCCCCGCGTTAATTAGCTCCTGCATTAAATACCAAATTAATCTTTGCGTAATATTAAGATTTAATGTTTTTCAAGCGACGAGAGCACTTGATTTATTTGTTTCAAGCACCACTAGAAAAGATAAAAAAATTTACCGTTTATTTATACGCAATTGGAAGACATAATAAAATATTTGAGATTGAATAAGAACAAAGTAAAAATTATCCGACCGACTGAATCGTTTGATATGGATAGTCAGTAAAGATGCTTGCTCGAATTGGAGATGCGCAAAGGGGGAGATAAATATTAACACGGTGCAGCGTACAAGGGCACCGCACAATTATCGCGTTATCGAGAGATGTTTCCATTTTCCGAAAGTCCACAGAGTTCCCCGTTGTCTCCGATGCAAACTTGAACCAAAGCTGGAGCGTTCATCGGGGACCAGCTTATACGGCGGTCACGGTAACAGTAATACGGCACAAAGTCGCTTCGAAGCGGAGAGTTCGCCAATGAAGAATATCAACCAGCTCAGCGCAAGATCTAATCCATGGAGAGTTTGTCCATCCAAAAAACAATATTTATTTCATCCACACCATTGACAGTTCATCGCACATTCGTCGCACAGTCATTCCATGGAGAATTCTAGGACAAAAAGTTTCGCAGAACGATCGCGGTTAAAAAATCGTGATAATGAAGAGATATCCCTGTGCAAAATCCCCGATTTTAATCGGTCCAAGGATCATCTGGTAGTTTAATCACGCGTTTATCATTTGCACACTGCTTGCAATCGTCAAATTAGCGGTCGGTCCCCGTTAATGGAGGGGCTTTGAAAACCCGCCGCCGCGATGAAAATACCCTCGTAATTAGGAGCGAGTCGCGCAGACGAGTAGTATGGGACGGAATTGATCCGGCGTTACGAGTGGCTATCACGTGAAAAGCCACTCGCTGACTATAGGCACAAGCAAAGAGCGGGGTAATGAAGATTTTCTCCGTTGACACGACGATTTGTACGAGCAACAGGCAACTTTCATTAAGCCTTTTCGAGCTGCTGCCCTCCTCTCGTCTCTATCTTCCTTTCTCTCCCGACCCTTCTCTGTCTCTTTCCCTTTCGATCGCATTCTCTGCTTCTGTTGCGCGGTGCCCTCGCTACCTGTCGAAACGAGTCACATAATCGAGACTCGTAACACTGACGGGCTCGAAAAATGCCCCAATGTTCAGTGCAGCTTTAAACGAGGAATCTACACTCCGCAAACTCTGGTACTCTGCACAATGCTGCCACTTTTTATTCGCTTTTAATGTTTGCATCGCGGGCAAGGTATTACCAAAACACGGAAGGGTACCGCCGTTAATTGTTAATTATAAGAATCGCAACTGCGTCGCATTTGTTAAATCTTCCACATCGCTCCAATTTCTTGCAACAGCATCCGGAAGCGTACATTGGATGCACCGGATATCCCGTGTGCTCCAGCCTCGTTAGCATTCCATCCCTTAATTCCATTCTCTGTTTTCGCTTCTTTTCGCCTGTCGCAATTACCGGCCTCCGTCGAGGCTGGATGCTTTTAATCGACGAACACTCCCTTTCCGTCGCCCCTTCTCTCGGAAGTGCTATCCTGAACGGCTGAGCGTTTCCCTTGACTCGATTTCACTTTAAAATCCTTCAGTCTCGCGCCGCGTCGTTTCTGTCGCGTTACGGAACGCGGGCCGCATTACATTAGCAACGTGACCAAATTCGTGCTTCGCCAATGAAATATAGAATCTCGATAAGGGGTTTTGTACATGCGGAGCACGATTGACAACGATCCGCTCGATACGTACTTCTCGATATTCCCGGGCAGCGTTTATCGAGGCCAAATTTAAATACGTTCTATATTTTCCCATCGCTTACCGTATCGGCGCTTTATCGTACCGGGCATTGCATACACAGTGAATTAATGTTACGTTCGCCGCTGGATCCGCTGTTTGCTCGATTCACTTAGCCGCGTGAAAGCTGCACGATCGGCGCTATGGGTTCGGTCCACGGAGTGCCGTGAAAGTTTGTTCCTCAAAACGATGCATTCAGCGTAAACGTGCTTGAGGATACAATCGAACCGGATATTCGCATACGTATAGATAAACGGAAGTTTTATGACCAAGGGACTACTCTTTCTGCTGGTAACGTCAACGAGCCAGCCGGAAACTTGCTGCTCCTCGCGTGTATTCAAATATCGAGGAAAGCGCAGCCGTGTGTGAAAATGCCAACTCTCGGCCGACCGAAGAAATCACTCACGTCCGACTCGTCTCGTCGAAAACTTCCCCTCGAAAGTTCTTTTCTTGGTGACTGTCTGTGTTTCCTACATCGACGTGCAATAGCGTATAGATACGTGTGCCTCTTTATCGCACGTTTTCCATCGTGTTAGGCGAGTCAGTTTTGGGTAGTATAATGGTCGATACAATCGTAGAACGATGATCCGTCAGGGTGAGCGGGATGTATCCGAGGAACGGGGCAAGATTCGTGTGACATTTTAACGACACCACGGATCACCTCGAGAGAGGGGAGTTGGTCGTTTTACTGCTATCGTCTATCGAGTTATAGGGTACGAGGGTTGCGATCGAACGAACACAGCTGTGCAACCCCTACGTCTCTCTGCCAACGACCTTTGAACTAGCCCCATTGTTCTTCCAAAAATGGTGCTCCAAAATACTCTACAATTGTACAGAAAAGGCACCTATAGTTCCCCTACGAATAAACCTTTTTATCACTTTATTATACTTACCCCTGTTCCCAACCCCTCAGATTTGTATCGTCATTCAATTGATATTAATTCAATTTATCTGAAGAATTCCCTACATCCCGTCTCCATATCTTCCACGGTTTCGAAACACGACCCCTTTCATCCACGCAGAAAGGCGTAAAAGCTTGTTTATTCACCCCTTTGCAGTTGCTACGAGCTGTTTGACTACTCGTGAGCAATTTCGAGTGGCGAATCAGCAATAAATTCGAAGTGAAACGCGCAAATATAGTATGTACTCATGATCTATGTGCTCGGTGTCACCTACGAGATACCAGGAAGGCAAACATTGATACTCGGCTTTCCCTGGCGCGATTCAATATTTGTATTCCCCCGATGAAAGTGTATCATCGCTGATCGATCAAAAAGAGAACAATCGACCGCCGGAATAGAGTCCAAAAAGCACTGGATTATGCGTATAGATACTAATATGTACATACTCCCGAGGTTGCATAATTTTTCTTATCATTGCTTTTCAATCATTACGAAGCAAGTTGATCTGTTAACCGCAATGAAATGCTTCTCGAATAGAATCTATTAAACACACAGCGAAAGAATTAAGGAGGAGAATTTCCGGTCTGCCTGGGCTCCTTCGCGAATTATAACGCTCCGCGAAATCGATATCATTGCCCGTAATCTGCAGGAAAAGGGCGAAGAGGAGGACCGTTGATGCTGTAACACTGCAGTATCAGTGAGACTTGTAATCTTCCTCGAGTAGAGGAATCGCTGTTTGCTTAGAGAAATGTTCCACTTTAAACGCGACATTTCAGTTTCACTGAAAAAAAAAGAGAAGTGTCTCGCCGTTGTCCAATTAAGCCATACACTTACCTGGCGTGTACCGTTCTTTCCCCGGGGCTGCCCAGCGTGTTATATCATTCCGCGACCGCTTGTAAGGAAATAGCTTTCCGCCTAGGGGGATACAGGGGGCAAACGATGCCAGGTATCACATTAATTAACCTACATACCTCCAACCACGCGCTGCCTCGACCGCATAATTGATCGCGCTTCAAACTGTCGACGGAAGCCTTGACCTACGTCTTGAGAATAGCTCGGTAACGTCGTCGAAGATAATGTATACTACAATTGCGAATGCCGGATAAATTCCTGCCATTTCGTATTTGCACGCCAATACGATTTATTCTGGAATGCGTTGCTCCATCGATTCTTAAACAGACTCGAAGAAATGAAATATAAACGAGACGGGGCTGGGTGAAATCGCGAGTGAAAGAATTTATGGGTGTCGAGGGCGGTCCAGGTTGAAATTACAATGCAGCAATTACGGCTTCCTATAAATTGTCCCATTTCGGCGGTATAGTCTATTTTGCCTCGCGATAATTAGCAACTTGTTGATCGTCGTTAATTCTCCATGAAAGTGGGCAAACGGTAGGTATAATTTCCCTGCATTATGCATACATTTCACGGGCCTGTGAATCGTTAACAAGACGTATCAGGTGAATGCGAAAAGGTACGCACTATTGCTATACATATAAATTGATTGATCGCGAGTTATTATTGCATTCGCTAATCCTCACACATTAACTTAACGTCGATCATCCTTGTTCCCGAATGTCTATTTATCATTTGCAGAAGAAACATTAAAATTCCTGCACTCGCTTGGAGAACATAAAGCCAGGATTTCGCGATAACGTCACGTTGCATCGTTCGAATATTTCCAATATCGTATGCGAAACACGCCACCCACTACGAAGAATGCGTGTTACAATCGTTTCGCAAGAGGCTCTTGCGTACTTGCCTGGTAGAAAGCGAAACTTCATGTTACAGTGGCGCGTGACGCGATAGTTAAGCAGGAAAATCAGCGACGAGAAATATTCGTGGAAACGCTTCAGCGAAAGTGCAGTAGTTATAAAACGTGGCCAGGAACAATGTACAATTTTTTTTCTATAGTTTACCAGAATCAAGCTATCTATTTTATATGCGTAGCGAAATCGCAAGCAGCCGAAACACGGAAATAAAATATAAAATGCGAATCCGTTTTATTACTTTTCCGCTACTTGCATCCACCAATGTTACTGTCCACGATTCCGGCGTCGTAAACGATTATTCACCTTGCTCTTCCCCTCGATTCTTTTTGCTTTTGTGCATCATTCTTGGTAAGCTGCTCGTTTTGCAAATAGGATACGATCGCTGCCCGATGAGAATGCAATCGATATCGATTTCCCATTCGGCAGGCATTAAACGAAACAGTGGAGCGAGTTAAAGAGTGTGTCAACTTATTTAGAGAATAATCTAATTTACATTTCGCAGAACAAACTTTATTATATTATACATTATTATTTCGATACGTGTGGGATACTTACTTATTTGTAATAATTAAGAACGCTATCGAGCAAAAGTGCTCAATGAGAAGTGTGCTGTGGAAAACGTTTTCTGGGTGGCTATTACGAGCTTACGAAGATTTATAATTTACTCGTCGAGACTAAATGCAATTTCGTTTAAATACATCCTTGTTTCCTTCACTTCCCAATTCCCTGTTCCTTCTCTTCGTCAGCATATCCAGCATCGTCACTTTCCTCTCGACCAACTTCCATTGTACGTCGCCTTACGAAACTCCGGCATACTGCTGCACTATCTTCGACCATTCCTTCGGATAGGTTCGCTGAATGTGTGAAAGAACCTTCTTGATCTGTCGTGTCTCCTCGGGGCTGCACTGCGGGCATGAGCCCCTCAAAACCAGTGGCGCTAAACCTGGATAACAACGGTTGGGTTAAATCGAATTCCACCCGGTAACTTTATAGAAATTTATCGGTAAAGTCTTCCCCTCGCGGAAACACGCGGCGCCATCGAAATACGAGTATAAATCCGGTCTAAGCAATTCGATGACTCGCCCGTCCTGAACGTCGCGACGCGCCGCGTTGTTTGCCGCCGAATGGGCTTAACTCCGACGAAGATCAATTTATCCCTCGAATCGAGGCGAAATGGGAATCCCTTATTTCTCTCGAATCCGAATCAAATGGCTCCCTTCTTTTCGCCGTCCCGATGAGTTGCAAACTCGATCGCGTAGAAATTAATTTAGAATAGGATAAATATTGATACGATATCGTGAACGATAAAATTGCTGCTTCTTAACTTGCGGCACATTTGAACAATTATGAACATACTTTTTAAACGTCTTCCGACTGGATCGCAGGGAGCTTCGCCGAGCGCACATTTTAGCTGTCTCCTTAGGTAACGTTGATCGCTCAGGGCCATATTCAGTTGCTCATCAGAGACTCGCGATCTTCCGGTCTGTCCCTCTTCCGAGTCCGTCGCTACCGTACAAATGGCTACGGCGCACAGGACGAACAGCAGCTGGAACATTATTCGAGATAATTAAATCCGATATCACCGAGCAATAATATAGCGTGACATTTCTAAACTTATCAAAAGCTGTAGGGTATCCCGCGTATCTACCGTACGACATCCCAGAAATTAACTGCAACAGAACCGAAGTTTCTTACACCCTCTGGGAGAGGAATATTATTATACTACAACGTAATAAGGGGATAGATAAGGGATGAAGATCTTACGGGACTAGAACGAAGACATTGTTCATTGGCGGGGAAAAGGTCGAAGCACACGAATGCACAGTGAAATCGCGAAATTGGCTAAGGAAAGGTCAGCCGTAGATAGCAGCTAAGCTAACGTAAGAAGCACGCCGAAGCTGACATAAGTAAACAAGTAGCAACCACCGTAAGCAACGAGAGTATGCACGCGCCCTTGTCTGCTACCCCCATTTGTTTGCTCCCCTTTGGTGCCACGCGCTGGTTCGCTTCGACACGCTTCCGTGTTTCGTTGCAGTTCTACATTGTGCTCGTCGGCTAACTAACGAGCATCCTTTTAAATTACTTCTACCCTGCCTACCGCCCCCGACAATACCATTCTTTTACAGCATCAACTCGGACGCGGTGCTGGACTTATTGTAGAATTCCATGCACGTGGCAAGAGCAGCACGCAACGGTTCGCGCTATACTCGAGCGTGCTTCTGCATAGAACAGTAGGGACGCAAATTGTTTCATAGGACACGGATACAAAAAGAAAAGGGACCAGCTCGTAAGAAATGGAATTTGAAAAATTCCGTCACCGTCAGGGAGACGTAAATCAGTCGTGTTACCATCGAAGAGTTCCCGAAATCGTTGCCATTGGCGAATGTATAGATTGGATACCGTACCATTTGCTACGTCGCAGCAAAATTTTTTACAAACAATCGTAGCTTCACTAAATTGCAAGCCTTGTCCGTTGTGTCGGTCGAAGCGTATAGAACCGTCCCAGTACGAATGCGAGGAACGCGAAATAGTTGCCACTAGATCTCGAAAGCTTGACGAATGAACATACTTTTGCGGAATATTCGGTGTCCAGTGTACGTGTCACGTTTCCTCTTTTTTCCGTTCTTTTGACATCGCCCGTGACTGATATTTCGAGGCTCGATTTTATTTTCATCGCGCTGTACCTCTCTACAGCGTGTACCACCTCTAACGATTCTAACAAAAAAGAAGACCGTACCACTCACCGCGATCCGGGATACGCGACCCTTCGCTCCTTTTTCCTTCTCCGGAGTCATTTTGATTTTTCAAATTGCCCCTAGAGCTTTCTCTCTACCACGCCCGGATTACCGCTTGCGAATCTCGAGACCGCCACTGATCGCGTTCCAAAAATTCCACCGTCGAGACTCCTGTTCGTCTACGTAAATTTTCATTAGCATTAATTTCCAGGGCGTCTCTCCAGCGGCGAGGTGAAATGAAAAAATCCTACTTTCGTGAACTCTCTGTACAGCAAGTCGGCGAGAGTTTGGACCCGCTGCTTCGTTACGATTTCGTGAATCTTCTTTCAACGGTGCCCGTAATCAGTGAAATTCTTGGGCCGGATCGTTGGCCGGTTTCGGTTTTCCCAGAGGAATGCTAATAATCGCGACGGTTCGGTAAATCACCGGAGCATGTATACACACCGTCGGGGGGGATGATTTGTGGATTGGATGCGGGCTGGGCACGGCAACGTGCACGCAAACCGCTTACTTCCGCAAATCGACGTAGATTATAAGAATTATTGGCCGCTTTGACTGGCAAATGGGTGTGATATAGATTTTATTACCGTCACGTCGACGGTAAACGATAATAGTAACCATAACGTCCCGGGGTTATTACGTCCGTGGCGGACGCTGACGGGCTTCCTCTCGCAACGGTCACGCGTTCCACGTGGATTCTACGTATGGCCCGTTAATTATCGTAGCATACCGGTCTATGAATGATAATTCACCGGTTAAACGGTGTACGCGCGTCTGGAAAACTCGCGCCGTTCGCACTCGTGCGATATCCCTCGTACACAGCTTCCGCCACTCGATTTCGGGCCGGCTCCGCGCAGTTCCCCGCCGACGATAAACAGTAATTTATTGTTCGTATACGGCCGGTCGAAATGCCGGGCGTTACGTAGTTATTAAATTAATTTACAATCGCTTAGTTATCGACTGGCGATCGATCGGCAACAATTACACGGCTCCGTGATTCCACCCCCGTTCAGTACCGCCGACCCCATTCGCCGAATGGATCGCAATTCGCCGTAGACACGGAGGCGAGAACCGCCGGCCAATGTAAATACCGAATGTTACCGAATTAACGCGAAAACCACGCTCAGTTGTCGCGAACCTTTCGCGAATAAACCCGGCCATTCGGATACGCCCGAAATTTTCCAATTCACCCCGTGGTAGCGCTTCGAAATCGAAACGCGTCCCGCTGACGTCAATCGAATCGCGATCAAACGACCAAGAAGTTCTGCCGATCGCTTTGGTATTCCGTCCAGCCGCTGTTACCAGCCCGTGTACAGTAAACGTGCGATTGCGATTCGAATGAGTTATAATGTCGCGATGGTGTCGATAAAGCGGCCCCCCCGTTTTGGTTCACCTAAAGCCAGGCTTCACCTGCTGGAAGTGAATTGTACTCGAACAAAAAAAGAAATGCCGATCTCACCCCTTTCATTCTCTGTCGGTTGCGCTCGCGCGATCGTAGAAGATAAATACAGCCAATGCGATAAAAAGATCAATTTGATTAAGATATGTAAAATAACTTTTCATCATATCATATCCATTTACCGACTTGCGAAATAATATACAAGCAACGAATGATCAAATCATTAGAGCCACAGTACGCAAAGTATGTTTTGTAAATATGTAAAGATATTGTCATCTAAAACACTTGATTAAAGAAAAAAGTAATAAGAAATCAGTGTAGCTATGCTTTCATTAAAAAATGAATTGCTTTAATGTAGAATCGTCGATTTACACAGGCGGGTCTAATTTGATCACCAACTGTATTTTATAATAAAATCCATTAGTATATAAGAAACTCTTAACAAGCAAGGGAAACAGCGATTACTTATTTTAATGAGAATAACTTTTTCGCGGGCCGTACGAAGACTTTAGCGGCTGACTGTACATTGCAAATGCTTTCGGTATTTGGTACATAGAATTTCATCGAATGAACGAAGCGCCGGAGTCCCACCGATATCCTCTTTCCGATGATATAACTCGGAATTCGTTGCTTCCCGATGTTTATTGGCTTTTTAATATCGCAAGGATTTCCATGGTCGAATCCGTCGCGGATTTTTTTCCAAGGGCCCTTATCGGCCCGCGAAACGTTCGCGTTAATCCGAAGGGTACATAGTTCCGCTTTAGGAAACCTATTTCGCGGCGTTACGATATAGTGGCAGCTTCGGTCACGTTTCAGCGAACTGCCAAGCGTGACTATCGGATGCAATTGCTCCGCTTCGAGTGATCGTTAAACATGCAAACTGCGACGAAAGAAAGAGGGGTTTCATGCTGTTTAATGCAGAATCCTTGCTGTCGCTGGTACGCTGGTTAAAGTAGCGATATAAATGGCCAATCATGAATTTGAAACTATCAATAAAAATCAGTGAGATGAACCCTTTGTATTAACGCGCCAGCGACTCGCGTAAAAGGGAAAGCAATCGGTATTCGCAGTGCGTAAGATCGATCCGGCAGAGCTACAGGTACTACGTGATCCCGGAGACAGCTCGCCTCGGCGTCTCGGTATTCAAAGTAGACAAGAAATCGCGATCAGTGGCGGCATCGAATTCACCGATCGTGTACAGAGCAGCAGCTAGGGGCAGCGGTAACGACGAGATCCGGAGAGAAGTACAGTGCGGAAGAAGAGAAGAAGCAACCCCTTCGAAACTTTAAATCACCCAACGTGTGTACGTGTACACGGGATGGTGCACGTGTGTGTCTACTACCTGTTGCACGTTCGTCACTCACCTTGATTGCTGAAGCCATGCCGGGAAGTTGGATGCGCGGACGATTCACACCGCCACCGTGGTTCTTCTTGAATCGTGCGAAGAGAAGCGTCGGCCGGGAGTGACAGAGAAGACACGTGGAACCAAGTGTGCTGGCGGATGGTGTGAAGAGAGCAGAACGAAGAAAAGTCGTGGAAGGAAACGTCCCGTGTCCTTTCACCGCGAAATCTCGGAACGCACTGGTCCCCGAAGATACGTCCGCGGCCTTTCCTCCCCTTCTTCTTCCGATAAATACGAAAGTGTGCGTAGCGGGCGACGACGTTATGATATATACCGCTTGTTCACCGTCTCTCTGGACACCGTTGGGTGCACCCGGCAGCTTACGAAGTAGGGGAACCTCTGAGACATGCGTGAGTGTGCGCTGTACAGTGCTTGCACTTTTCCTCCCTTCGGTCCCGGGATTGCTCTCTCGTTGAACTTCTTCCGAGCCGTTGCGCTTTCTTTAGCCGGCCACTTGAGCCGTGCCGAGCTGCATCGAGAAGAGCCGCGAAGTCGCATGCCACTCTTCTCGTCCGCTTTCCGACACCTTCTTTTTTTCGTTTACCGAACGTGCCTCCATTACGGTGAAGCCTCTCGCAATCTTCCCTATGTACAACTGAATCGAGCGTCCCGAAATTATCGTCCCTCTTATCCCTGTCTGTCCTATGCACCCGGGGTCGATCCGAGCGTCAAAAACGGCGCCGATTATTTTTGCGAACGTTCAATAAAGTTTCACGAGCGACGATCTTTGCATGCCCCAGTTTCCGAGATCGTGTGTTTTTATCTCTTCCTCTGCTATTAATCAGACACGGGAGCAGCTCGACATCATCGCGGAGAGGAAGGCGCATCGATCATACTATTACCTTCAATTATATCTATCTATTCGCGACCAGTGGAAAATAGTACCATTCGCGGGACAAAAAGTAGGGGTTGCTTTAAACGTCGCAGCCACGAACACAATGACTCCTACTTCGCCTTCTTCTTTTTTTTCTTTTAATCGGAGGGGCGAAGTCCTGGACGACAGCGAGAAAGGAAATTCCAATAAAGCCGCGGATTTAACGGGAGATTGAGCCGGTGGCTGCTGCCGCTCGAACATATGTGTCTGTCCGCGACGATAACAGCCGGGGCGAATCTGTGTGACAAAAAAAAAAAGATGGAGCAAAAAGATCGCGTCGGGGTGATCTGCCGTGAAATACGATTAAGCTGTTCGCCGAAGGGTGGACAGTCGAATGAAAAAGGAAAGCGTGACCGAGGCGGAACGGAGAGAGTGCGAGAAACTGGACGAAAGTTCGACGCGTTATCGCGAACGAAACGGAACGCATCGACGGAGGGAGGCGGAGGGAGATTTCTCCCTTGTACCGATAAAGATTACAACGGGCGGAATTCGTCGATGCACTTTCCATCTAACTGGTCGAAGCTTTCGTAGCGCCAAGGGGATTCCCCTGGGTCCACGCGCCGGTCCCACTCATCCACGCGTTTCGCTCTTCTCTATTTTTATTTTTCGCATTTATGTTTCCCAAGAGCCATCGCTCTGGCCAGTATTTGAATTCCTAATTTTTCCACCGTTCGACGCTTCACTGACGAAGAACCGTTCGAATGAATCGGTCGTTTCCGGGGCGACGCAGTCGGCCGAACGAAACAGATGAGACCGGCGACGAATGAAACGAAGAAGCAGAAGAAGAAGAAGAAGAGATAAATGATTGACACGGTTCATTGTGCTGAGAGTCACGTTGCACCGTTTCTCGCTGGCTGATTTCATTTCCCGCTAAGTTTATCTCTAGCCGCATCGCGCCGGACCGTTTAAAACCATAACGGATCTCTTCGTTTCTCCATTCCCGATTCACTGAACGGTAAAACGAATCGACTTGTTTCGTGAAGGGAGGACGAGGCGAGTCGGGTGCATGATTTCTCGCGGGGAGGGGGCTGTTTGAAATGCGGAAACGATCGAAGGAGATGGAACCGTGGCGTTTCTAAAGGATATTCCACGAATTTAGTCAAATCGGGCCGAACTGTTTTATATTATAAGAGAATCGTAAATATCGTAAAGCGAACCAGCCGAAAGTGGTACGTCGATACATGGCTGTTGCAATATTGGAATGTACGAGACACTCCCAAACTTTTTTTTTTTTCATCAAAACGAATGCCTTCCGCTACCGAGTTGCGGATAAAAAATTTGAGTTTACAACGTTTCTCTATTCTCGGCTCTGCAATTACGTCAATTTCCCCGGAGCAGCAGCGACTTTTCGTTCACTTTCTCCTCGTTCCGCTGGAATCGAGCGATATGCGTGCTCTCGTGGGCTGGGCAACGATGTAACGTCGCTCCGTTCATAGTCATTGTTACAAGCGAAATTACGGTAGCACGGTGAGCGCGGAAATACCGCTCTCCGTTTCGACCGGATGCGTGGGAATCAAGGGGCGGTTCGACCCGTCCTACGTGACGCGACGCTAAACTCTAATCGCGCTTGAAATCCTTACTTTCCCAGCAATCTTGTAAGTAACTAGCGAAAAGAAAAAAAGAACGGTCGGGCAATCAAGTCCTTATCCAATCAAACATGCGTGGCTTAACTGTCGAAACCGCGATTATTCGGGTCAGCCGACGCGTGTAATTTTTCTGGCGCGGTACACTTCCGGTCGTTAACAGGACCATCGAGGGGCTGCACGAGTGTCGTTGATTGAGCGAAGGGGGCGAATCGTGTCTGATGTCGAATTCAGGACCGGTGGAGATTCTTTCGTCGAATAACCTGCCTCCTCTGGACAACGAGCAGTTTTAAGTCTTTTCCCCGATGGGTCTTAGTTAGCTGGAAATACCAAGGTGAAAGTTCACCGGAACGTGTTACCAGCTGCCGTATGCGCGCACGCACGTACACCGGCTCCCAGTTCCACGGGAGAAAGTAGGAAAAGTCTGAATCTCTGTCGCCGAATAAACGCGAACGAAGGCCGGTTTCTTGGGAGCGATCCGCGCGTATGGCCGTTCACCTCAAATATGAACGGCGTTAAACGACGTTAAAGGAGAAGCCGAGATCGCTGGACGCTAAACGATTTAGTTTAACGCACGAACGATCTCATGTTTTTCGCGGATTTCGACGATGACGTTGATCGAAAGAGTACGCGAAATGTGTGTTATGTATCTAGTACTAGATTTTTAATGACGCAGTCGAGCTTGATTTATGAACGCCGACCCAGGATGATAACGCGTGAAAAACGCGTCGATGTAACGCCCTGTTCCTGTCAGTTTGAACAATTGCGCCTGTAATTTCGCTGGATCGCACCATCGCGCTCTTTTTCGTCGGGCCTTTAACGCAGGGGAATGCTATATCGCTCCGGTATTCAATTTCGATCTCTGCATTCCATGCGTTTCGCTGCGAAGTCAATCAACGTTGATCGTTCCGAGGCACGTGCAGCAGGTTCAAACATTTTTTTATCACTTGTTCATATTTACCAAAGGGTCGTTGTAATGGAATGCGATGACGTCGAGGAGAACGTCTAAAGATCCACAGATGGATCCATAGATCCAAAGGTCCAGACATCCAAAGGTCGGAACATCCGAAAGTCCTAAGATCCGAGGGTGCAAAGATCGCGAAAGGATCCTTCGGCACGATGCGTCGATGAAATATCTGTCTCCAAATTACATTTTTGTCCCGAAAATTACTCCAGCGGTGGGTCGGAATTCCTGAAATAGCAGGAGAAATTTTTTAGCATCGATCGGCTGTTAGATTTCACTTTCAACTCGTTCGACGATAATCGCTAAACACTGCATTCTTTCGCTGGCATGGATACATCCCGAAATAAAAATTGGCCGAGACAGGGGAACATTTCTCGCGGCTTCAAGTGCTGTATTACGCGAAGCTACGATGCAACTGCCCGCGCTAGATATGCACGAAAGCCATTTTCCAGTTGTTAAACTTCGCTAACTTGTTAATGCAACTCAAATAATTAAAGTGACGTGTACAGGACTTAGTCCGGGGTTACATAGCCAACTCCTGGACCCTAATGCGAGTGGAAGATATAACGCGCGCAACTGCTCAGCAGAAAGAGGGATGAAGGGAATTTCAAGAGCACGTAACAGCGTCGACTAAGTAACACGTGTACCTACTACATACGTCTAAACGTCTAAACTTAACTGCTCTATTTTGGCCAAACTTTCGCGTCGGTTGCAGTACATACTTCTCGACAGTTAATCACGCTATCTCTTATCTCGCATACATTTGATTTTTTTAAATACCGTATGCGTGTTACATGCGATTAATAAAGCAAATCTTTGACGGACAAATGATATTTCAAATACATTTCCCTTACCACTTCTTTTTAAATTACATGGATCCACTGATTGCGATGGAAATCACAGAACACTCATGCGAAACGAAGTGAACACAGAAAAGATTTAAAAAATAAATTAATTGGGCTTACAGTTAAGCGGGAAACTGTAATTAAAATACAAATTCAAAACTATTTTGTGCGGATGACGCATGCGCATGCGTCATTAAACATTTGCCGAAATCGTGTACGTGGCACCACCTCGTGTTTCATGTCGGCCAACCAGTTGAAAATTGACATTTTGGGAACGTCGTTGGATAGGTACCGACATCACACTATTTACCTGCAGCTCGTTTGATTGTGGTTACAGTGGATTTATAAAAAGAAAGAAATGTCACTTAAAACATTTCTTAAATTTAACAGAAGTTTACCGTTTCTTAACCTTAATTTCCCAAAGTGTCATGTTCATAGTATGCTGCAAATTTGTAATGACAACCCCCAAAGTAATATGGGGAAACATATAAAAGTACAGGTTAGAAGTAACCTATGATCTTTCAATGATTCCACAATGATCCTTTAACAGGTTTATTTACATTTTTCGTGTTGCGAATGCGAAAGTAATATTATAATTATGTTTTCCCGGTTATTAGCGTATCTTATTATTCGTGACATCAGTTGTTCGTACAATTTATTAACGTAGGGTTGGGTATATGCAGTCAGGAAAATGAAGGACAATATCTTCATCGATATCATGGATGGATCAACCCCGAAACCATTGCAAGTTGTCATTGCAACATGTAATAAACCAGAAAAATTAAGCTATGGAAGTAGCGTCACAGCAGAAGGAAAAATGGCTTTAGCTCCGAATGGTAAAATTGAATTACACGCAGAGAACGTTGCTGTAATTGGCACATGCGATGTTATGGATGGATATCCTTTTGCTCCGAGGAAATATTATTCCGAGGACTATGTTAGACAATTTTTACATTTAAGGCCGAGAACTAGAAAATTTTCTTCCTTGTTAAGATTACGCGACGTAGCATCAGCGGCTATTGAAAATCATTTGAGGAATAGGGGCTTTATTAATGTGCACACACCGCTTTTAACTTCGAACGATTGCGAGGGTGCTGGTGAATTGTTTTTAGTTAAGCCGCACTCCAAAGATATGCTAAAAGAAATGCAGAGGAAAGGTATGACGGAGGAAGAATCGTACTTTAACTGTAAAGCTTTCCTAACGGTTTCTGGACAGCTGCATTTGGAAGCTGCTTCAAGGTAGTAAAGTCGTATAGTTTTACGAGTAATAATCAACTGAAATAAAATTAAGATACTAAAGAAAATACATGTACAAATATTTCAGAGCATTTACAAAGGTATACACATTTGGGCCAGTATTTAGAGCTGAAAACTCTAAGTCAAGATTACATTTATCTGAGTTTCGTATGTTAGAAACTGAATTAGCATTTGCGAACGATATCGACGATATAATGGATGAAGTTGAATCATTTGTAAAGAGTATAATCAAAGACATATTCGAAAGAGGTACCAATGACATACATGCAATAGGTGCTAATGAAATACAGTGGCTGGACAAAAGCTTTGCACGTTTAACATACGATGAAGCAATTAATATTTTACAAAACAATTCGAGCAATCTAGAACAACCTGTTACATATGGGGCAAACTTTTCCAAAGAGCATGAACTATTCTTAGTGAAGCATAACAATAATGTTCCGGTATTCGTGATAAATTGGCCGAATGAAAGTAAACCTTTTTATATGAAAGAATGTAAAGATGATAATTCTAAGGTGAGCAGGTCAATTATCGATTTAAATTATATCCTAGAGCGTAGATGTTAAGATACACAAGCACCATTTTTTTTAAAGGTCGCTGCTATGGATCTCTTAGTCCCTACTGTAGGAGAATTGGTGGGAGGGAGCTTGCGTGAAGATGATTACGAAAAATTAAAGTCCAAGTTACCTGCAACGTCTAATCTTTCTTGGTATTTAGATCTGAGGAAATATGGGAACGTGCCAACAGGCGGGTATGGAATGGGATTCGAAAGATTTCTGCAATGTATCTTTGATATACCGAATATTAAAGATACTCTCCCTTTTCCGAGATGGCCTCACAACTGTGAATTATAAATGAAAGTCTCAGGGTTGATATGTACATATTTATTTCGTGCAAATAGAATGTTACATACAATTAAGAATAAAATTTCTTTCGCTATATATAAATATTTAAGAAGCTTATTTGACGATTAAATCCATTAATTCAGAGTGCATTCTTGCAGTACGAACGAAAAATGCAAGTTTAACAAATGTATTTTATTGTATGCTCAACTTTAAATATTACAAATCTTCATGAAACGAGGGACATGGGGCAAACAGAGTAACAATAACACTTCGATACATTGTTTTTTCTAAAAATAAGTTTTATTCATTATTAAGACCAATCTCAACTAAAGAATAACTTTCCTTATCAACACCTTTTTATTTGCTCAAATATTTGTATAAATAAAAATGTAAACTTCTAAAGTTTCTTTTTCTCACCAGTGGCAATTTATCGTAAGGGATATTTCAGAAAGGTAAATTTAGGATCATAAATAAGCAACCAAAGCAGTCAGACCCCGAATAATTAACAAGATTTTTTTTATACAACAAAATAATCCTCTCTAGTAGTAACTGATTCTCTTCCTTACCCCAATATATCATCGGGATTATTTTTATGCTGATATTATGTACATACATTATAATCAACAATTTTATATCACACAATTTGTACAACTAACTGAATTAGGTGAACCTTCCGTAACTTTTTTTTTTGCGGGCCCTCATTTCCATGTTTTATAAAATCCAACGGGGATGATACTTGTGTAGAAACAACGTATCGAATACCATTTGAATTGTTCATACAAAGTACAAACGGTACGAAATTCTCAGCTAGTCCTGTGCATATCGTAAGACGTTTCTAGCATTCGTCTGTCACGAAATGAGATTGCACTCATAATTTTTTTTTTCATTTTAGGAATGCTACTATATCATATCTCCTTCCTAGTTCAACTGTCTCGATTACACTTAATATGTACAGTTCTTATTCTCTTTTCGCTTTAATTAAAAATTTAAAAACTAAATATACGCGCTCTCGTACACACACACTCACGCAATATAACATATTCTTTTTAACTTGTACGACCTGATGCGTTGAAAGTAATCAGATTGTGATTTACTCTCCTTGCTACATCAGTAGATCAACGACGCGAATAAAAACTAGCGGTATGAAATGCAAAAGATAGAAACGTAAAGTATAGAAAAATGAATCGTAGAATACAAAAAAAGGAAGCGAAGGATCGGTCCAGTTACATTACACGTAGCATCAAGTCGTATAAGCCGTACAATCGTAGATGTACAATGCGTCAATACTTAACATTAAGTATCGCTGATCCATCCCAAATGCATTCGAATCTCACATTCACACGCATACATATTTCAAATTACATATACACTATTTACATAATCGAACAGAGTCCTGATAGCTCTTGTCCCCTTTCCACGGGCGGTAAATTCGAGAGTTTTCTACCTTGCAAAGCGGGTTTGATAGAAGCAGGCACCAAAGGTTCTACTACCTCTTCAGTAGGTGTCTCGCTTACAGGCTTTTCTTTTTCCTTCGGCTCTTCCGGTTCTTTATTGATACACAACGGTTTCGTAATATTAATCTTAATTCGAGATGGTGCTGCTGGAATCGCAGCGGGCGTAGAATCCAATTCCACGTTTCCATCTATAGAACTCTTCACAGCAGCGTACGTTGTGTCCACTGTCGCAGGTTCGGTTATTATGCTTTCCTCGGGCTCTACTTGAAAAATTGTTTCGCAAAGATTTACAAAATTAATACATTTCACTGCAGGCTAATAAAATCAAGCATGTATTTCATCAATGATATTAATAACGCAATACATATGCAGTACGTACCTGGTTCTGGTTCAATAGGTTCCGCCTTGATTGCTACATTACTAAAGTCGAAATGTTCTTCTGGCTGCTCCTCTTCCGGCTCATCCATTGGTTCCTCCTTAATTTTGACATTCTCGAAAGATTTATCCATCTTTTCCGTTTCTAGCACTTCCGTTTCGGCTGGAGTTTCCGCAACATCCTTCTCCATATCAATATCAACATTTTCCTGCTGATTATCCTCCGTTTCTTGTTCCCCCACTTTTTCATTTTGCTCGACATCTGTTTTGTCTTCAATTGTTCCGTCACCCTCGTTCTCGACTGCAGTAGTTTCTTTCTGTACATCCTCCTCCATCATTTCCTCCGATGGTTCTGTTCCCTCGAGTTCAGGATTTAACTGTTCCATACTTATTTCCTCAGTCTTACTTTCCTCTGCGAACGTTTCATCGGAGCCCTCTTTCTTTTCGTCTTCCATCTCCTCGATTGTCTCTTCGAGCGCTAATGCGGATTTTTCCAACGCTCTCTGATAGTGCAAAACCAAAAATAATGTTAGTTCCAAAATATAATAATAAAGATATAATTGAAGTAAATATATTTATCGTCAGTAAATATAATCGTGCACGAGAACTTTATGCAAGATTAGTGTTCTCTATTCAATTATCAACAAACAGAAGTGAGAATACAAATAAAAGGTTTTACTAGGATATTTCTGCAGCTTATTTCATAAACAAATTTATCCATTCAGTTAACATTCACATCTGATTATGTACATTACGAAGAAACGAAAGAATAGACATTTCTCGATAACATTTATTTCTATTTGTCTACTAGATATTCAAAATTAAAATACGAAGAGCAAGTTTCTCATACATCTCCATAAAAATAATACTAAGAAAAATTAAATAGATTAAATGAAAGTACATTGCAGATTTTACGTAACACTTGTCAATGCCTAATTATTTCCACCATATCTACATGCGTAGAAGCTTTCAAGAAGTGCAATATACGAATATAAATTGTTAAGAAGCACATACCACAAGACTCTTTTCCTATATTTTGTAAGAATGCAACAAATGGGAAATTCGTTAATAAACTTATATCGATATTGAAATTGATCCAAAACATGGCGAAATGTTAACATAAAACATAAGTAGTAGTGGACAGAAAAAATGATTCGAACCTTGTAATCCTCCAGGCACAGCGGATGGTAATTCTTTTCCTCGAAGTTAACTGCGGGCCTCAAATGCCATTCCTCCTTTTCCTCGTTGTAAAATTGTTCAAACGCGTCATGGCACACTTGGCATCTGGAATCTTCGTCGGATCCAGTAGGAACACTAGGCTGTAACGCTTCTTGCGGAGAATCTTCCGATGCAATGCCGTCCGTGTCAGCCGTTTGTTTCTCCGTTTCGAACCAACTTTGCACTGAAAAGGAAATGGACAGAAGTCATGCATTCTCTTGTGAAGTATACGACCAAAGGTAAACGCGAGTGAAGAGGTTTTTTCCTTTTTACCTCTATCTTCCAAATCTTCAATCTCCTCGAACTGTATCCAGTCGCTAACATCGTAATACCAAGGTCGCGAATGAGCCTTCCTCGCGGAATCCCTTTCTCGTCTATTTTGCCTGAAATGCCAGTCCAAATGATGACTGTACCGGGTTGCTAATTCTGGCGCGAATCTGGCACCGCAGGAACTACACTGCATGCCGCTGTACAATGCTGTTGCGATAGCCGGTTGTTTACTGTATAACAACAGACATTTGGAATTCAAGTTTATTACAAGATCAACAATTAAAAGACCATATCGCTGTATTGAAACTTTACATACACTTTAAGCGTTTCCGGTTTGTCAAACGAAACTGGTAGAATTTCTGGCTCCTTCTTTTCTTCCTCCTCTGGCTTCTTTTGTTCTGTAATGTTTGGTACGATACCAGTCTCGACTAATCTCTGGAACAATTCGTTCATATTCAACGGTAACGATAACGCTGGCGCAGCTGCTGGTGGATCCTCCACGGGCTCGGCCTGGTATGATAATCCAGAGGACGGCGCCATTGCAGACGGTAAGACCGACGATAACATATCCAATTGCAAATCTGTAAGAAGACAAATTTTCGCTACAAGTCTAATGAAATATTACACAAAAAACGTATAACGTTTAGCTTCGAATCTCACGCTGCACATTACACGCGATATATTTTTATATATAGTATGAAGCTTACCCGGTTTAGGAGTAGATCTGAGATCCGAGCCATCCTGCGACGTCGATTCATGTTCAACCGCAGAAAACTGCGTCGGTGCAGATGCTGTATCCATTTTCGGCTTTTGCGTCATTAAAGGTGGAGTCGGTGGAGCTTCGATGGGCTCTTCGCCTTTCATACCTGCGATCTTCACGTAACCAGCACGGACGCCTCTGGGCAGTACCGAGAATCGTATAAAATGCTTTTTATCTCTGACGATGATAGGCTTAGGCAATCCGCCGAATTCGACTTTAAACGGTCGTCCATTCAACAGAACTGTTTGTAATGAGTCTGTGAATTCCAATGTTTGTGGCTTTCCTTCGATTTCGAAGCTGTAAACATGAATCGTATGTTAGAAAATGTATATTACAAATTCTTCTTTCAATGGGTATAACGATAGGAATATAGTAACTTACATTTGAGGCTTTGGATCTAAAAATACAGGAACCATGTTTCGAGCATTGATGATTAGATTAATTTTGGCTACTACTAAATCTGTCCTCTTTACGGTGCCAATCTTAACGTGAGGCGGAGGTCCTTCCAATTTGACGCTAACTTTCTTGCCACCAAGATCTACTGTAACAGGCATGCCGCCGAAATAACATTCGTACCATCTATCATCGACGTACAACTCTCTTGTTGGCGCACCCAATTTAATTCTGAAAAATATTGATTATTAAACACAATGAATTACGAATATTCATCAGCAATAGATTGGTACATTCCTGTTTTATTTTGATACATACCTATGAACTTCGCCCTCGTATATAAATTCCTTGTATTGATCATTAAACGCGCAAGTTATAGTGTCCTTGTCATCGATCAGAATTCGTCGTATACCATCCTGGAATCCGATCTCTCTCGGGTCGTCCCAGTTCATAAAAACAACTCCAGTCTGCCCGTAATATCTAATTTCACGTGGTACGCTGTCAATGTTTATAGATTTCATTGTGTCCCTCGCAATTTCGTCCAATAACTTTGGATCCGGCGGTGGCAATTCACGACTATGCGGATTCGCATTCTTCATTGTTGTGTTGTAATTCTGATCGTTATCTTCAAGATCGTACTTCGAGGACGAGCTCGGCGACGCGTTTCTCGATGCGGCCAACGGAGGAATATTCGGACTCGACATAAGATTGGACAGTGGTCCGTTGTTCATCATCATTCCCGGTCCGTTCATTCCCGTCAATGATATAGGTGGATTGGACATGCCTATCGGTCCAATTGGACCATTGGATAACAAGTTCGACATGAGGGGTCCATTGGGTCCCATGGGTCCTATCATCCCGGGCCCTAATCGAGGAGTTGGACCAATGGCGTGGTTGAAACCACCATGGTACTGATAATCAGGACGCATTGGCCCAAAGTGTCTTGGATTCTGCCAGGGGCCGACGGATCTGAAGTCCGAATTGAAGTGTCCTTGTGGTCCACCGTACGGAGGACCCGGTGGGTGGGCCCACGGCCCCGGTTGCTGCCATGGTTGACCCTGCCACCGGGGACCGCTCGCATTTCTTGGAATCGGGTGATCTTTGTTTCTCATCATTTCCTTCTCGCTCGAAGGACTAAACGTGGACGCGCGATCTCCGGAGCCTGTTATATCCAAATTTACGCCTTTTTCCCATACGATAGATCCTGCTTCTTTCTCCTTTCGTTGCGCGGCTCTTAATTTCCGATCTTCGCTCATGTGCAGTACTTCCTGAATAAGCGTATTATATTGAGTTTTAGTAATGGATCCTTGATTCAACTGCTCGGCGGCCTGTTTCATTATTATTTCAATATTTCTGTCCTCGTTCTTCTCGGGCTTATCGTTCTCCCGGCCTCTACGACCTGAGCGATTGTCTTGATCGTCGTTCGATAATGTTCTTCTTCTTTCTTTAGGATCATCCGGAAGTTTATTGTAAAGCCTAAGCCTACCCAATCTGTCTCTATTACGGTCCCTACCATCTCGCTTCTCGTCAGTATTGTTCGTTTGCTTCTCCCTGTCGTTCTTCGACGGTGTCTTCAGCTTTGCCCAGCCGTCTTTTCCATCGTCGCCGGATATTACGGGTGGAGGCGGTGTCGGTGGCCGTCCGGCTTTTGGATGAGTCAATGTTCGTAGATCGACGTCTTCGTTTCCAAATAATCTGTGAAGATATTAAAACAATGAAGTGATTGCCATGCATTGCTTGGACTTTAATGAAGGATATGATAATACTTACGCATCAAATTTCTCAGCTTTCGTTTTCTTAGCTACATTAGACTCCATGTGTTCCGTACTTTGCCTCTTGCTGCTATTAACCGACGGTGGCAATACGCGCAAGTCTAAGTCTTCCTCTGAAAGCAATTTCGAAGCGAAGTGAAATAACTCATACGTTATACAAGAATTACATGCGTACGTAATTTTACCAACAGATAGGATCATTGCATCCTTAGTTGCATGCTAGTTTTATATCTTGAAAAACGTAAAATATTTTGTACAGAAAACAGAAAAAGAATACATGTCCTGTACAAGCACGGATATGTTTTCTTTTAAACATTTTGCCCATAAATCTGTTTCAGGGATAGATTATCGCTGAAATTCTCCTGACATGGAACAATTTCGTGTAAAGTGGGTGCAGAGCATCCAGATACACATTATACAAATTAACTCACCATCGAACAATGAAAACTGTTTGATACGTGTATCTGTGAACGGTTTACACTTATATATCTAAGAACGTAAGATATTAACTCACTCTTTTCCGGTAGCGAAGCAGTTGCACCTGGAAGAGGTAGCGCCGCTCTCAAGTCTTCGTCTTTGCTCGCCGATTCCAGAGTCGGTTCCATAGCGGATTGAACGTTTCCAGCGTTCGCTGGAGACCGATCAGGACTAAGACTGTCATCCTTGTTACGCCTTACGTAATTTCTTTGTCTAGCGTTTGGTCTAATCTCTTTAAATGTCGGTGGATGAGGAGGAGAGACTATCAATGAACCAGATTGCTCCTCCTCTGTAACACCACCGGAGCTGCTTAGACTTGAACTCGATTTCGCATCGTTACGCCTGGGAATTCTATATGGAGGGCTTGGACTGCGTTTTCTCGATTTTGCGTTCTTCTTTCGGTTTTTAGAGGTTTGAAAGGATTGGGGAGAGGTACGCGAGGATGGTGAACTGTCTCCACTGTCTTTCTCGCGAGATTTGGACCTAACAGGACTGGCGTCTCTGTCGATTTTCGGTACCTTACTCGGAGACGTCTGGGGTTGCTTAGACCGCGACTTGTTACCTATTTTCCTATGTGAGGATTTCGAGGAAGTGGAAGATTTATCGATCGTCGAGGACGACGAACTCCGAGAATTCGAGCTCTTCGAATCTTTCGGCTTAAAATCGTTACCCCCACCTCCTCTGTTACTCGCAGATAATGAACTATTACTACCCGCAGCAGACAGACTCTGAGAACCTTTGGAACTATTACTGTTTAGGTTACCACTACTATTACTAGACGACAATCGAGGGTCTTTCTTTTGACTTGTTCGATGCGACACAGCATCTTTATTTGCGTTACCACTGAAATTTTTATTATTATTATTGTTGATGTTCGTATTAGCATTATTGTTATTACTAGCGTTTATCGTCGCAGTATCGGAGCCGGCAAGATTTGTCGGAGACTTGTTGATAGTGCTAGTCACAGCCTGTTTCGAAAGTAACTGCTGTTTTAATTGATCTGAAAGTACAGTATTTGTATTTGCCGCTAGCTGCGTTTGGCCTTCACCCCGCGAATCCTTTTGTGTTGGTGTACTTATTCGCTGCCGTGGATCCACACTTGACACCGGTAGGTCTTGAGGCGAGGTGGTTTTTAATCTTGGATCGCGGGACACAGGCTTAGCTGACGCTACCGCTATACTACTAGCCGGCGCTATTCGTGGACCATTGTTCGTTCCTGCATTTTTCAGAAGTGACGCGGTTGCTGCTGGAAACTTAACACGGAAAATGGAACGTTAATGAATGGTACAAGAGTAAATAACTTCGCTTGATACCGTTTCGTTGCATAAATAAGACAAATTTATACTTTGGACAACTACCTGTTTTGCTGCTTGTTTCGCTGATTGACTCGGTACAGCCGTTGCAACGGGTTTCCCTTGGGTAGCAGTCTCTGTGCTCGAAGAATCTTGAGTGTTGGCTGCAATCTGTTCAAACATCATAGTTCAATTTTGTCCAATGTTCAAGTATGCGATAAAAGAAGATCGGACTGTGACTTACCAATTCAGCTTTCAAATTTCCAGCTTGTTTGTCCAGTTGCCGTTGTTGCTGCTCTAGATTGGCCTTAGCCTGAAGCAATTCCAACTCAATCTTTTTCTTCTGTAATTCTATCAATTCTCGTTGCTTCTTTAACAATTGTTCTCGCATTGCTGCTTCTGTTGGCGTCACGGGATCACCCGGTGGAAGCTTAACTGGTGCCACGATTGGTTGCGGTACGATGGACGTTGCAGATTGCTGAGGCTGCAAGTAATATAAATATGATATAAATGTGTGCTCTTCAAGTAGTATAAGTACACAATGAAATTGCATAATTATACCAACCATTGAAAAGAATCGTGGATTAACGTGGATAGATCCCGAAGAAACACTAGTCGGAGAGGCAGTGATCGGCCAGGCAGGATCGATGCTTTGCACTCGCACGTCCAAAGAAAATAATTTCTTCGCTGGAAATACATCATTCCACGTTTGCCTCAACTTCCACATGCTGGCTCTGGTATTCTCATCCACCTGTTTGGTTACACAAGCTTTGTGATTTTTTGCATGTATTATAATGGTAGCTTTACACTATGGGGAAAGTATGGAAGTGGAAGTACAACGACCTAGTATGGATTAAACAATTATCTTATAGCCGAATGTAGGATATAGAAGACTCATAGATGCAGTGCATTTATCTGTGTAAAGTAGAAGCAATTTCATTTTTACTGAAGGACAAACTTAAGAATGAGGAAGAAACAAGAAAGGATTATGCACATGTTCCTATTTACACTTAGAAAAATATACATACGTACCTTTTCAAAAACTCCACAAAAAGTATTTACAATATTTTGTGTGAAGAGATTTAAATACGCTCCGTTAACGTTCTTCACGATCGAGTCAATTAAATAAAGCACTGGCAATTTAATGTCACTTCTCACCTACAAAAAAAAAAAGACAGTACAATGTACCTATACTATGATTCAACTTAAAAGAAAAGCAACTATACGATTTATAGTTCTTCTATGTTTTAAGCAAAAGAGTATACAATACACGACTTTTTTAAAAGGAAATAGAATACATATATCTTCAAGACTAATCAATCTTGCAAGAGTAATGAAAAGTAATTAATATCGAATAAGCTTGCAACGATGTAAGCATAATAATATATTTCTTAACATACAAAGCAACTTATGTCTATCTCAGGTAGCTACAATAGATAAATAACCTTTTGTAGATGATTCTCAACAGCTTGAACGATTGCCGATGCATGTTCTATGTTGTCCTCCGCCAGCATAGTGAGCATGTTAATCAAGGGCTTGCTGTTGATCGTTAGATCGGACAACGATGAGATATACTCATCCGCTATTTCCTTAGACTTTGTCGATGTCATGATGTGTTGCTAGTTGATAAACGCAACAAATCTCCGTCAAACTGACAATGGTAATTACACTGTGACACACAAAAAAACATATTGAATACAACTGTATTTTATTGTCGTAGGAAGGCAATTAATTAAACACACATGTCTTATTGATATTTTATTCAAACATTATCATTAAGTGACAAGAATTTAACGTTTTACGATCCAATTTCAGTGACTACTTTTGAAGCGTTCTTAGCGCAAAGGGATAGACATTGCCTAGATTTCTTACAAATTGAAATGTTTCTTTACATGAATAAATATAAAAACTGTTGAATTAAAGCAACTAATGCCGTTTGTAATAATGATAATACTATTTCAGAATTTGTGAGATAATAAATAATTATGAAAGACAACTAAAAATTCTTGCCCCACGACTTTAACGAATAATTAAATAGCTGCTACTTGTTACATACGACTAACATTTTCTATGAATTGGGCAGTTTTAGTACGCACAAAAAGAATAGTACACAGAAAAATACGTGGTGCTGGTGAAAATAATTTGATGCACGATAAAGAAAGCAGTGCGAAATCTTTATCCAGCATTACATCGTGTCTTTCTGTGCTCAGGCTATTCCACTTTTGCTCTATGAAAATATGTAGGACAGAAAGATTGGACGCGTAAAGAACTTCTAAAAATTTTTGCTCAGCTAAAGGAGACAACAATGCGATTACCGATCTTAAACGATTCAGTTAAACGGCGACCCGCACGTTTTTAGTTGTATTTATGTAATATTATATGGAATCATATTTTTTACGAAAGCTTGGTAGATTATGAACACATATCGATCTTCTCGTTCATTCAACATTTGCACTTCTTTCAAAAGCATTTACTACACTATTATCGTAATGTCCATGCACGTTCTAGAAGTTTAGCACAAATACCTAGCTGCACAGGAATAACTAACACGCATCTGGATTTCTACAACGCCTGAACGAGGAAACTCGGAACGACATTCAATATTGCGACTTCACATTCTATAGAGTTTTACCGAGGGCACTATAAGTGGCATTAGTTAACAATTACCTTTTTTAACGCATTTCGAAAAATACTGGAATATCCCGAATTACAATTATTTTGACTTTTCGCGATAATCACGCGGATACTACTGCTACGCCAAACGGGATATCCACGTAAAATGGCTACTATTCCTTTGTACCTTCTAACGGGATTACAAGGATATAATGGTGCTCGCGATTGGTCAGAAATCTTCCTCTGTCGGTTAATTTCCACGAACGGACCAATCATCGGTCCCGTTCTAGAACCGACCAGTCAGTTTGCTTTCGATGTGTTGGGTAGTTGAATTTTACAATTATCGCGCATGGCGCTAGTAGTAGTGGACAAGTATCGATAGTCGACACCATCGATATTAGGCGCCAGTGTACGAATGGTAGAATATAGATGCGTTTTCATTATACCGATTTTCTTAAGAATAATTTATATTGAGCGACGCAAAGATGGTTACCAAAATTGAATTGAGTTGTACATTACTCTTTATTACTGATTAGAACGAAGATTACGCATATTTAATTCCAGCTATGGTATAGTAGTATAAAGTATTAATAACTCTTTAACCTTTTTTATTTAATAACTCTTTATCTTAGAGTTATGTTCCGACTTGGACGATTATTCAAATATTGTCTATAACTTCTTTTTGCGTATGCAATCAAATTATGCATAGTTATTAAAAAAAGATTCAAAGTTTTCACATTCGTATGTTCCGCGTTTACAAACATCATAATTTTTTCATCATATAGACGTTATGATTCAATAGCGGGGGCAGGAGAAAACGTAATTTCGACAGAATGGCAGAAAGTGTAGAAAGTCAGTCGCGATTTCTGTCAAGTGTCTGGTTCTGTTTATTTTACAGAAATGGAACATTGCGTATTCATTAGATTATAATAAAACAAGAAAACGGATAATAATGCCCTGAATTGTTTCTTGTGAAACAAAAAGAAACAAATAGTGGATTTTGTTGAAGAAAAGTATATTCTTATAAACCTTCGTACATGCGTTCAAGGTGAACGATTGCGAAAATTGTACGTGCCGTGTCTGCAAATGCATCGTTAGTTTTGCACAGGATTCCTAACCGTAATACGGTACGGATGTGATATGGAGGATTATAAATTTCTCTTCAAAGTCGTGCTTGTTGGAAATGCGGGCGTCGGCAAGACTTGCCTCGTGCGCAGATTTACCCAGGTATACACGCATATGCACGTCTGTTATCAATTAATCTTTCCCCGTTTATTACCGAGAAACAGGCCAATATCTATCTTGTAATAAACACATTTTGTTACTTTGTCCACTTTGTATATAAATTGTTTCATCTGTTTTCGAACTTCAATGTTTTGACAATAGGAACCACCAAGGTGGTAAAAAACAATCCAGTTGCGATCTCTGACGTTTCCATCATTTATATCTTTTTTCCTTTCAGTAGAGAGGATTTTTCATATACCATTTACTTTTTAGTAATATAAATGTATTCTTGCTTTCATTGTTTACTTCTCCGTGCAGCAAACAGTACTTCCATTGGTCGTTGATAATAAAATTATACTTTGGACATGAAATTTTAATTTCTTACAGGGATTGTTTCCACCTGGACAAGGCGCGACAATAGGTGTTGATTTTATGATTAAGACCGTGGAAGTAGAGAATGAGAAAGTTAAGGTATGCAAGTGATGTAATATGTTATGATTCATCCAGTATACTCATATACATATACATTTCTTTAGAGTGATTTGGAGTCCATTCATGATCGATGATATCTTCTCTTTTTTTAGCTTCAAATCTGGGATACTGCTGGACAAGAGAGGTTTCGTTCAATAACGCAAAGTTATTATAGGTCAGCTCATGCTTTGATTTTAGTGTACGATATCTCTTGTCAACCTACCTTCGATTGTTTACCAGATTGGTTAAGAGAAATCGAGGAATATGCGAGCAATAAAGTTCTTAGGATATTAGTAGGTAGGTATTACACATTAATGCGATACTACGTTATACATTAACACCATTTCATTATATTATCAGGTAATAAGATAGATCGGGAAGACAGAGAGATACCTACACATGTGGGCGAAGATTTCGCGCAAAGACATGGAATGTACTTCTTGGAAACCTCTGCCAAAGAAGCAGAAAACGTGGAACGATTATTCATGGAAATAGCAGCTGAACTCATGGAGGTAATAAAACAATGCAACATCACATGAAAAATATCTTTTTCAGCGATTTCACTATAATTATACGAATTTGCTGTTTTAGCAAGCGCGTAGCAAGGAGCTACCTAGATATGAAACAAATACAACCTCGATAAATGGGAAAACAACGTCCATCGGTGATACGAGTAGCTGTGGTTGTAGTCGACTTTCTTAAAATAGTTTTTATATCTATACGTAAGTCAACTGTGAAGTGCATAATTTCAGTTGCTAAATATGTATTTAGAACACTGTCGTACAGTTTTTATAGGGCATGGAGGTTGAATACGATGTTAGTTAATCTTCCACAGTTAAGGAAAAAGGAATTCAAATATTAGAACAACTTTGATATTATACGTTAGCATCTAGTGTTACACCGTACAAATTATATTGATGGTTTTGTTGCAAAAGTATAAATACTTGAAACTAAAATGAATTTTAAGTATGTTGATAAGTATTTGTTTGCAGATGTGTTTTTATAAAGATGGATTGCAATTCTTTCGTTATAGGTTTATTATTGCATTACTCGAATAATAAATAAGTTGAACGCGCCTAGATTTGGGCATTTAATAAAGTTTTCATAAAGTGGAATTTCACTCTATGTCGTATAGCATTTTTTGTTATGTCGTAAAGTACAAATAGATATTTCATATTTGGTGACTGAATGCGAGGTCATAATGAACATAAGACTTTTTACTAAAAGTTGCAAGCCTAACATTGTCCAGAATGTTTTGAAACTTGCAGTTTATATAAAAATATTTATTATACTGCTTTTAAAGTCCACTGAAATTTGATGATGGAAAATACATACATATGTCTACGATTTAATATAATTACAGAAAGTTATCGTAATCAACTTTTTACTTTATGATTACTTGTTACTCAGATGATCTTAGCACGACTTACACAGCCAAAGTTTTGTTGTATCTGTTTCTTTTAAGATTACATCCGTAATTTTGAAACTGCGGATTATCAAAACTTGTTCCATCTCTGCATTATTTAACGTTATATTTTATAGATCTTTTATTATTTATATTTACAAAGAGATTTGTTGCTCGTACTATTGTACCAATAACACAATTCTTTTAGCACACCACTCTAGTCTTTATACCTTTTTATATGTTAAATAAAAAATATGAACTATACAGTATTAGTATAGAGTATACAGTTATAGTATTTCATATTTTCTGCAATGATATTATTATGTAATAGATTACGATTTTCACACAGAATATGATCTTTTCGAAAAATAGCTAACATTTATTTTCTGATCTTCGAATAATTTATATCAATTTTTAAATCACAGTTTCGCACGAAAAGTAAGTGAATATTTTACGTAATTTTTCGTTAACGCAGGCAGTGGTATTATATTTGATTTGACATACTTATACTGACATTGTGCATTGCATTAATTGCGACTCTTACAAAATTATGATGTTTCAACAAAAGAGGAGCTTCGAATTGCAATAATACCTTATTGTTAATACAAGTTTCAAGGTGAAATACGAACAATTTTACCAAATTGTACTGATAAATACATATCAGTTTGTTTACTTGGTTTTGTTAACCGAAATTTATGAAAATACACCTTGTAAGCCATGTTACATCTGTATCGGTTGAAATGTAATCTAAAATGTAGAGTTGATATGTCATGCGATATTTGGAAATAATCAGTCTCAATTATCGCGATTTTTACGATTTTTCTAAGATCGTAATGTACTGCGAACTTTTCTTTTTAATTACACGCACTGTTCTAAATCCTTTAGTATATTTGTACTTTTATTTATTATATATACAAAATGCACATGTTGCAATGCATCAGCAATTGAACACAGGAACAAATACAGTTATAGAATGTACGCTCTACGCTTTTTCTACCTTGGAAATACATTTAGCACATTGCCACAAGAATTTGTTGTACAAATTTTATGAGTTTGTTTAAAAAATGTTCAGCCGTAATAAATAAATTAAAAGTCTATATAAACCGTTTAAAAGATTATTTCTTCCAAAAGGAAACGTTCAGACATACCTACGAATCGACTGTATACTATTCGTACAATTTTGTATTCTCACTGCACATACTGGAAAAAATCCTTTAACTGTACTTGTTTAAGAGATAGTTCAAACAATTTCTTTTGGATATTTAAATCGAGTACATCCGGATTAGCCGGGCTGGGAATACAATCGCAAATGTATATACCACCACAATTTTCTATTGCTTTGCTTACAGCTGCATACACGATGGGAATTGCCCCTTCTTTCGGCGTCTGAGGAAAATACAGTTTATCATCAATATTCACATCTAATATTAATAATCTTTCCAATATGCATTTACCTTTAATAGATATTGGAATATCATCTTGGATCTGCTAACAATCGACTCCACAAAAAGATCTGTAAGTACTACACCAGGATGCACTGAATAAACCTGCACATGGTAGTCTTTCTCTTTCAAGAGATTTTGCAATCCTGTTGTGAATACCGCTTGTGCCAATTTGCTTTGCGCATATGCATGGTTCGTAATGAACTTGCTCCTGCATGAACAATGAGATTTAAATAAGTGTATTTATCATTCACGATTAAAATGTAATTAGTGGGACAAATTAAAATAGTTAAACAGTACTTATTATTAACGTCACTGAAATAGATTTTTCCCACTTCATGGGTACTAGAGGAAACGTTAACAATTCTGCTCGATCTATGAGGTTGTCCACCGGCCTTTAATAATGGCAAAAGGAGAGATGTCAATAGAAAATGTGACAAATAATTTATAGCCCACTGTTCTTCAAAACCATCCACTGTTTCTGTGTACGGACGAAGCATGACTCCAGCTACGAATCGTAATGTGATTAATAAAAAAAAAACGGTTTTTGGCATATCCACATCATTTACTTGATAAGAATTAGCAACTTTAGACTGTGTCTTACCGTTATTGATCAAAACATGAATCTTTTTGTAATCCTTCTTTATATCTGCAGCAAACTGTTTCACAGAGTCCAAGGAACTATTATCTATTTTATACACCTTTGCTTTACCAGTCTTAATACCAGATTCTCTGATCTGCTGAATAGTCTTTTCACCAGCAGAAGGTGTTCTGCAAGCTGAAATATATATTTTGTACACTTAATATTAAATAATAGGAAAGTAGCTTTTGGAAACAAATGTAATTTATCTGATTCTTAAACGTACCAATTATTACTTCCATATCAAGTTCTAGAAGCATTTTTACCACTTCGACGCCAATTCCTCTGGATCCTCCTGTTACGATTGCAATTCTTCCCGTTTGTGCCTCGACTTCTTTAAGAGCTAAAATAGAATGCGCGCATTTACATCCGAATCTATTCAAAACTATTAAAGTCTTATTATATATTTTTTAATAATCATCATTTCTCCTCATATAGAAAGTTTACCGATGCAAAAAAGGAAAAGTGAAATCGTCTTAAACGGTCGCGCGCGACGTCACATTCAATATTCCGGGTCAAAAAGAAATACGAACGAGCGACAGTACAAGTACTATGCAGAAATCGATCCACTTACCATTTTTACTATTTCTTCGATTACTGCCACCGAAGAAAATCTCTTTGAATGCTAGCAGAGCAAATTTCATATCCCATAAACATTGCTTCAATAGGAGGGACCAACTTCCAGGAAAGTTGCGATACAGGATGCTACCCGCAATTATAGCACAAGCCGATCCGATGAACAGCATTCTCCGGAATTGACTGCTTTCAATTCGACAAAATAGGTATAACTTTTTAGATTCACTAGGAAGATTCCGTGTCTTGTTTTAAAGCTTCGATGGTGAGTGAAAAACTGATTGTGATTCCGGTTCTTCCCGTTCACTTATGGGCTACTTTTACGCGTCTTCTTTCTTCGGACACTACTACCGTTATTCTGTGACTCGAACAGAGTAGACACACATTTTATCTCTGCATTACTCGTACTCAAAATACGCGTATACAATTCGTGTGTGTATGCACACAAAAATATTCACGTGGATCTGTTTTTGCACAGAAGTATTTTTTAACGCTGTTACTTTTTACACGATACTTATATCGCGTTCTATTTACTTATACACGGTTTTTAAACACGTTTCGTTTTATCCCACGCGGCTTTCTTTAATACGCTTTCTTTTTTAGTTTAACATATCCGCAAATACGCACACCATTTTCACGGAAGAGTCTGCAATATCCGCGTATTCTGCGCGAATATTGCAGATTTATCCCTCTTGAATAGGGTGTAGAACTATTTTGGAACGTTTTTTTTTAACCATAAGGTGCAGTTTTCCGCGGAACTAATAACATAAACATAATAAAAAAGAATGTTATCTTTCTATTATTTTTACTTGACCCAAAGCTCTTAATAAATGTTACAAATATTTATTATAGAGGCGAATAAAAGTATTAGCATAGGCCAGAATTTTATGTAACGTCCTTTATGTAATTTCTTTTTATGCACTATAATTTTGAAGTCTAGAAGTCTCAAGTAATTGTACAATTGAGATAAATAACAAAAAATGGGTACATAAGGTGCTGTCTTCTGATCTGTGCCAATACTTTTATTCGCCACTGTATGTATTGCATTTGTTTAATTTTATATTTATAAAATGGCAAGTGCTGATTAGCACTTAACTTCATTTTCTTACAGGTGAAGAGATTTGTGAATGGTAGTTCGTGCGATTCAAAACATAAAAGTATGTATATATGTGTATGTAAATATTTACGTAAGAAGTAATATTCGCATCGTTTGTGTCGATGTAAAATTATTCAGCCTATGTTAAATTGAGATTGTTTAGTGTTAATGCACCGCTAGCAAGGGAATTTCGGTAATCCGGAAATTCCGATTTTTTAAATTAAATTTTACAGATTCGTAGGGGACATCGAGAGAAGAATCGGACAATTTATGTAAAACAGCCCCCAAAATTAGATAGGTATTTCCCGGTATATTTGTATAGCAGATATAATAAAAATGAATGATTTCTTTTGCTCTATAAAACGATGCAATTAAATTAAACAACTTTTATTTAAATAAAAAAATCCCCATTACTGTTATTTTTTTTTTAAATTATCGATTTTCCGTCATGTCAAAAAATATGTAGATATGTAGAATTGCATTATGAATGCAGATATATATGTTAAACTCGTCAGACACACTGGCATTTAAATAGTTTTAATTATACGTGCACCTTGCATGCTCATCATTACCCTTCGAATGCTATGTTATCAATTATCAAGTATTATTCGTCCACCATTTGATGGCTGGACAAAGAGTTATATCCATAGCTTAGTAAGTACCAAAAAGATTTATTTCATTACACTTGTGTTTACTGAGAAAAGAATCTTTTAACACAGCTGAGCTTTTCGGCATGAAAATTAGTCCAAGCGTGAGGTTACTCTTAAATTGAACAGAGAATACCTTTAGGGGTTGTTATCACCCTGAAGAACCGAAATTGAGCCGAAATGAAATATTGTCCGATACCTCTCTCGATGTCCACCTATAAACCTGCAAAGTAACAAAAAATCGGAATTCCCGGGTTGTAAAAGTTCCCTTGTAAGTTAACGTGTTCCTTATTGTTCCTTGTCTCTTTCAATCTCTTTAAAGATTGATAAAGATTGTTGTTTTATAGTTTCGCAAAGTACCAGCAGAGTGCGACACGCGGAGCGATCACCCGCCCCATCTGTCAGAGAAACCAGTAATCGTAAAAACGAAACTCAGGGTAATTATTCAGCTACCTGACGGCATTTTACGTAGATGGTGAATTTGCGTAGACGTTCTAGCTTAGAAAATTCGGTCCGATTTACGACCACGCGAGTGTTTATACGAATTAAGAATTTTATTAAACAATCAGACGCTTGATTCATCATTGTACAAAGTAAGTATTTTTTGAGTAATCGGAATCTGCGACTCAATCCACTAACTCGATTGAGTTCCTAACTATAATTTATTAGCATTCTTCAATATAAAAAATAGGTTACAAATGCAAACTTTATATGTTATACAATAATTTGTTTTAACAAAGATCGATTGTAGTATTAGGATTTATCAAATATTGGCGATGAAAGTGATGGGTTCAAAGTGTATTTATTAAGGCGTCACATATTTAATATTTCACTTAAATCAGCTGCTTTCACTTTAGAAAACAGGACGCGATTTACATTTCTTTCGTATTTTCGAGGCACTGTCAAAAAACGTATTATCTATTGCGAAAGAATCTTAAAAAGTTCTGTGCAATGCATTGAAAAAAAAAACTATTAAAACGTAATTGCTACTTCTTTTATTTAATGTAGGATGGCAGATACTGCAAGCGGTGCATCAGTAAACAACTCGGCAAACCCAGAAAAAGGCTGGAATGCGTTGAGACAACATATAATTGACAATAAGGTTAAGGTGGGACTATGGGTCACAAGAGTTTTCACCATTATATTTACTATTGGTTATATCATTCCTATATTTGGGTAAGTTATTTACATTGTCCTATCACACAATGTGCAAAATTAAACGCTTAATTAATCTTTGTTTTTCATTTCTCAGCAACTCTTATAATATTTATTATAAAGTATTAATGAGCAATGCAGCGACCAGTGCGTTACGTCTTCATCAAAGGGTACCACGTGTTCAAATTAATAGACAATTTTTGGAGCAGTTGTTTCTCGAAGATTCCTGCCATTATTTATTCTATTCGTTAATATTTTTGTATGCAGCACCAGTTACACGTATCCTTTTTATTTTACAACAAGCAAAAGAGTAATATATCTTTAGCCAAAGGCTGAAACTTACTTATTTAATGTAATAGAGCTATTTTCCTTAATTTGTTGTTCAGTGGTGTTAACACCTATATTCTTATTCGCATTGATACATTGCGCCAGCTATTCTCTCACACTTCTCGATGTAAGTAAAAATGTTTCATCTTAAAATGCTGAATCACATTGTATCATGTAGCACTATATGCATAGTCATCATTATGCAACTAATATATATTTTCTGCCTCTTTTTTTAATGAAGTGCATAGGACAAAACAGTTGGTGGGGAGCACGACTTTTAATATCTCTGGTGGAGTTCCAGTCGAGAAACATTTTACGCATTTGCGCATTATCCGAGATAATTATCTTACCGTTTACAGTTCTCCTCGTATTCACGTATGTATTAACGTACTTTAATTTTATGAAACTAGACTATGAGATAATTGTCTAAAAATTTGTACTTCTTGTAGGGGACGAGCCAGTTTGTTGACGCCGTTTATCTATTTCCAATTCTTAAAATTACGCCTCGGATCGCAAAGGAATCCGTTCACTCGTAACGTTTTCTACGAAATTAGAAATGGTCTGAGTTCGGTCTCGACCAAACCGGCTGTACCAAGTGTACTACGACGAATAATCGAAGCTCTGTTGTCCCTCACACAACAAATGGCCCCAGTTCGACAGTAATTTCTTCATTTTTAAGCGGCATATTAAATTATTTAAAGTAATTTCCTAGGGTTCTAGGGTCCATGTAATTATAATTTCAAGTAAGTGAATTACGGAATGAGTGCAAATGTCAAACACAAATACAAGATCTGTTGGTTAAAACGTATATCAAAATGATCGAACAATTTTTACAGTTTTTAATTAATCTCTGTACTCGAGTTTGAATATTACGAATAGTAGTAATATTTTTTGGAACTATTTCATACAACTTATTAGCAAACTGGATTTAGAATGTACTATACACCAAGTCACGTGTAAGAAAAAATTATACATTTAGACTTAATATTTTATAATACATAATGTCGATTTGCAGTAAGGTTTTAAACGTGTAATGCTAAATTGCTCCAAACGAGTGCATAGTACACGATTGCAATTTATTCCAATGTTTTATGTTAACCAAATTTTTTCGACTTTAATGTAGCTATTGATGTAATGAACTATGTTTATTTATAGGGTATCTATTCATGTACACAAAACACATCATTCAACACGATTATATAGTTTTTCAGGTGCGTTTAAGTCGATATTGACCCTGTATACCGCACTTTTTCCGGAAAAGGTACAACGTTAACGTTTAAAGCACGTTAAGTAAGTCGTTTTTTCCATTATTTGGTGTAGATGTGGGTTATTCTATGGAATTCGCAATAGAGCAGTATTTAATTAATTACATTATGCTGTCATTGTGAGATCAATTGATTTAGTTTCCGTTATGTGTAAAAGATATCTTAAGGTAATTATGTTATGAACGGATATTACTTTCAAGAATATATATAACGAATTACGTTTATGTATAATTTGTCGAATTTTCATAAATACAACTATGAAGATAAAAACTTGTATTACGTTACGATCATTAAATAATGTTTCTACTGTATTCCGTGCTTTGTCTATTATAATGCTGTTATTTAATACCACAGATAACTGGAATCAAATAAGACGACTCTTTTCATTTTTACATTTTATTTTGTACGTGTATAAATTACGTTGCAAATGTTGCTTATGGTTGTGGCATATCCTTTGTTGCCTTCACTTCAGACGATGGTTGGGAAGGGAAAATCTCATCCTTTGGTTCAACGATTGAAACAGAATCTGGTAGTGGTTTCTTGGGTCCAGTCTTGCCATGTGGATCATACGGGAGCATAATCTTTACCTTGATACCAAGTACACCTAATACAGAGAATATAATTGGAATTAAACGCAATCTTTCTTTCTGTTAATAATTTATCCAGTACTTTATTCAATGTACCTTGACGAAGAAGTACATGGCGAGTTGCTGTGTTGACGTATTCATTGGTGGGTTCTCCGGAATGAATCATCAAACCGTCAACAAATTTCATCGACTTAGCTCTCTGTCCACGCAATTTACCACTAACCACAACTTCGCAACCCTTTGCTCCTGATTCCATAATGAACCGAAGAACACCATAGCAAGCCCTATAAATAAATAATGAATGTTATAATTTGCAAAGAATTTTAATTGATTTATAAAGTGTTTTTGAAAATGTTAAACCCACCTTCGGACAGCAAGACCTCCGATCAACTTGAAACGCAGTGACTCTGCCTGAGCAATAGCACAGAGACCACGGGTTGCAACTTTCTCCGCATACAATTCAATGTTCTGTGTTTCTTTGAAATTGAATCGTTTCTGTACAACTGAAGTTAATTCACGAATTCTACGTCCCTTTTCACCAAGAACGCTCTGTGTATGGGTCGCCAGCAGAATAATTTCAGTGCGATGGGGAGTAACGCGTACTTCCACTCCTGAGTATCCATCTTCTGAGAGTTCACGAGTTAAGAACTCGTTCAATTCGGCTTTGAAGACTCCGTCTCCAACGAACTAAAATGGACACGATTGTTAAAGAACAGTCTACTTTCAATAACGTGTTAGATAACCTAAAAGTAGTTGTTTATTGTCAAATCTAAGTGACTCAAAGATATACTTTTATTTAGCATATTAGATTTAGTTTGATAATAATTATAAAGTGTAGCCGCATACAAAAAAAATAACATATTTAAAATAGTTATGATGTAGCCGTTATGCTACATGTAAGCCAAACGAAAACACCTAAAAGCATCCATGTCATCCACAAGTTTCACGTGCGTTCCAAACCAATTTTTTGGTAAAATGTACTTTTTTGAACTTTAATTATTACGATGTATGTCATATTTTTACGAAGAACTGATCAAAGAATGGTGAAATTCACAAACCTTCCTCTTCTTTGAGATAGAACGATTGTCCATGTTTTATGCTGGCGTTACAAAAGGAGTCGAAAATCCAAAAGACTCGACTGGAAGCGGAAATGGCACATTTACCCACAGTGTCATACCAGAGACTAAAACGGAATAATATTTTAATGAAAAAGAATAATCAAGGAAGTGTTACTACATGTAATACTCTTTTAAAAAACAAATATCATTTTTAGTAATATCAAAACGAATATTTTCTGCCTTTTAAAATTAATGTATGATCATATTCGCGGCGATTAGGGAAGGAACTCGAAATTTGAAAAACCCTTTTGAATGCATAGAATGCAATATTGACATGCGCTCAAAAGAATAATAATTTCAATGCGGATATCCAAGTTGTTAAATGATAAGTTAATTCAACAACTCTTAATACATAAGATAATTATAAATAATTTTCGATATGTAGATAAATAAAGTAATAATTCACTTCTGCGCGTAGAAACGTAAAATTATGAATACTTTTCAATGAAGCTAAGGTTTAGATAGAAAATTATGCAGTCGCATAGATTATTGTGTCTGTTTATATGATTTGTCACGAGGTAACAAAAATGCATCGACCCGCATCATAACATTAATTAGATGTCCTTGTTACGGCCCTGGCGCTATCGAAGAATTATCCACAGTGTGATGTGCCTTTATAAATCCGTACAGACATAAACACATTACACTGAGCTATGTAGCGTAGATTATGTTTGTGTATGCGTTTATTGGTGTGCCGTGAAGTTACCGTGCAACAGAACTATGTCTCACCCTCGACATGGAGTGGAGAACAGTAGCGGTTACTGTGCTAATAGTGAGCTTATGTTTTTTGGCGATACCGATCAGAGTGGATCCTGATCCCAGCAACGAGGACATTAAACTTTTCCAAAATTATGTCGCGCGCTACAACAAGTCTTACAGAAACGATCCGACGGAATACGAGGACAGATTTAAGAGATTTCAGGTGAGTCGAGATAAAACATGTACCTCTGCGAACACATTAAACGACTAGCAAGTAATCCTCATGATACGCTACTGTGCGCATCGTATTTGGCCGGACAGGTGATATAGTTTTGAACATTTCCCGCGTTATCACAACGTTACATTTTCCTTTTCACTTTTCTTTCCCGCTAAACTATGATATAATGTCTGCTGAGATAAGACAGATCGTTCTGATTACTCGACTTAAGATATGTCCATTGAATCGATAATCAATTATAAAATAGAATAACTTTCATCGAACATATGTTTGACGAGATGAAAAACTACGTAGTTTCTACAATGAGGCGCATATTCAGCGCGCAAAACGATCCTTGGAATCAATATTAAAGAATAAATAAATAATGATCGTTCAGCCTTTTATATAATCCTAGAAGGCGCGTTAACGCAGCTGCGTCCTTGTTACAGAGATCTCTGCGGCACATAGAAAAAATGAACGGCCTTCGGTCGTCGCAAGAAAGTGCTTATTACGGACTCACGGAGTACTCCGATATGTCGGAAGATGAATTTTTGGCGCAAACCCTGACGCCCGATTTACCGGCCAGAGGTGAGATTAAAAACCACGCGAATGGAAAAATGATTCCTTACGATCGATATCGAATCGTGGCTATATTGAAACGAGTTTATGTATCTATCGTACTAGATAACACCTATGGTATTGATTTCATTACGTTTGCACGAGAAAACAGATCGGCAAACCGTGTATGAACGCACGTCAGTTGCATGCAAATAGGTATACATATGTAAACGTAACGTTTTAGGAGAGAAACACGTAAGCGCATCGTATCATCGACGGCACCATTCGAATCAATCCACTGATCGCGCGAGGAGATCCGCCGATATACCATTGAGATTCGATTGGAGAGATAAAGGAGTAGTTACTCCTGTACGGAGTCAGGGATCTTGCGGGGCCTGTTGGGCATTCAGCACGGTCGAAGTCGTGGAATCAATGTTTGCGATAAAGAACGGCAGCCTGTACTTGTTTAGCGTCCAAGAAGTACGGAAATATTGAAAACATTATTTCTACTTATTACAAAACGGTAACGAATCATATTTTTGTCGTTCCTGCATCAGATGATCGATTGCGCGAAAAACAGTAATTTCGGTTGCGAGGGAGGAGACATATGCAGCTTGCTTTCGTGGTTGCTCTTATCGAAAGCTGAAATACTCCACGAATCTGCTTACCCACTCGTAGGAAAGACGGGTATGTGTAAACTCGGGAAGTAAGTATATCGGAGCGATAAGATATACATATAAATTCATAAAACAGAAGCGCGATGATTTATGTTAATATGTTTTGCTTCGCAGAACTCTGGACAAAACAGCTGGCGTGAGGATAAAAGACTTTACGTGCGATAGGTAAGAAAATTGCGGAGCGCAGATTCTTTCTTTCTAAATTAAACGTTTCGAATGGATACTCGCCTACGATGCATCCACAGCTACCTCGAACGAAGGATTATCTTTACAATACCAGACATTCAGTCGGCAGAATGAACGACGCTCCATGTATTAGTGTGCAATTAAGTGTTAAAGCTTCTCTTACATAAGCAGACTGGTTAGTCTTACTCCCGTTAATAACTACGTGGCGATGCCATTGAATTCATGCATGCAAACGTGGATCATATTTTCCCTCGCACTAATTGTTTAGAAAAATTTGTAGACACTCGCCGAATTGAAATTCGACAACGAGTCTTTCGTTCACAGGTCGTGTTAATAATTGCTAATTATTGTCTATAAAGAGTCCGCAGCGCTTGCCAGTAAGACGATTAAAGATTTAACGGGTCGTAGTTTCGTAGACGCAGAGGATGAGTTATTGAAGGCACTGGCCACTCACGGACCGGTGGCCGTTGCGGTGAACGCTCTGTCCTGGCAAAACTATTTAGGGGGTGTAATACAGTATCACTGCGACGGTTCCTTCGACTCCTTGAATCACGCCGTGCAAGTTGTCGGATACGACAAATCAGCTACCATACCGCATTATATCATAAAAAATTCATGGGGATCGAGTTTCGGAGACAAAGGCTACATGTACATAGCGATAGGCGGCAACTTATGCGGTACGGATTTACTGTCTTATATCAATTTGCATATTGCGAGGTATTCATTGCGTTTATGTCGATCAACATTTTATTAACAGGCATAGCGAATCAAGTTTCATCGCTGGATATACTTTGAGGTCACTCGACGATGCGAATAACGTTACATTAAGAAAGGTATTTGTATTAATTCTGAAATGTACATAGAAATTGTACGTTAATACATTTCCGAACGAGGCAGCTTAAAAAACGACAATATTATGAATAACAATAACATTCGATAGACTGTATTTTCGATATCTGTTATACAATTGGACACAAACATTACGCTAAGTATTATGTCGTCTATCTACGCAGCGATTTGTATATTTTTAATAAATATTTTAATGTGCATTAAAGGGTAAAATAAAATACAAGTTATTTTTCAATGAATTCGGAGCTCCGTTGAATTTTCTAGCAACGCTTATCCTAGCAGAAATATATTATGTGTTAATTAGATCGTTGTCGAGACATACTTATCTACCTACATATCGTCCAATATACATTCAGAATTATTCTGTTCATCATCCGGATTCCATCCGTTGCAGGCGACCGACAGTCTCGTCTTCATCTGTTTAGTCAGCGGCGGGATCATATGGCGAGGTATCAAAAACGTGGACAAGTTGAACAGGTCCAGAAACACTTTGTATCTATCGCTGTTTTTTCATTATTATCGTATTATATTAATTATTCGCATTTTTAACAGCTGTTTCTCTTTACTAAAATGCGACTCACCTTAAAGTGGACTTTAAGTACTGATATCCCGAAGATCCTCCGGTTCCGAGCTGCTGGGATCCGATCATTCTTTGAACCATCAGGACATGATTATCTAATGAACGAAGAATGAACAAAACAGTCCTTGTACTTGAAATTCACTGAAACTCAATGATTAAGTGCTTTTCTTACACCTCCATTTCGTAATAAGGGAATCGATGTCCATTAGCGCGGTGAGTATTTGATGCGGCTGACTGAATCGCGGCTCGTCACGATACAACGTTATCATTACGGCACCTTGAAGGGCTGCGTACGCGAATTTTCTCTCTCCCCGCGATACGAGCGCGTTGTGGTGCGATTCGTTGAAGATCGTCTCGAACACTGCTCTCTTCGAGCGTAGGTTCGCCATTTGATGATTTCTTAGCTGCTCCTTCGCGTGTTTCTGCGGGAGCAACAGTCTGAATTAAGAGCCTCCCGATCTAAGATCTCATAATACGTTAGCGAACAAATGATCTTACTTGAGCGAGTTGCTCCTGTTCAGCGAGCAGCCTTTCTACGGCCCTCTTGTACTTGTCCCAAAAGTCGAAATCGTGACTTTCGAGCCCAGGCGTTCTCGCTAGCCATCTCTGGACGAGACAACTGAGGCTGGGCTCCTCCTCCGAACGTTTAATGGCATCGATGGCTTTCGGATCCTTGCCGAACACCCTCGTGTAACTCTGATTATACTTCACCCTGTGCTCCTGCTTCACGCCCAGCTTATTTTCCAGTAGACGAAATTGTAAAGATTGGAAGCCCGAGGCCGGGCACAGGTAGTCCCGAAACGCCATGAAATCCAGCGGCGTCATGGTCTCCAAAATCGTTACTTGGTCCACTAAGAGCTGGGGAATATGAATGAGAGACTGTTGAATTAATCAGTTCCGCGGTACAGAAATGCCATTTACCCAATATCGAATAGAAGTAATCCTTTAAGCCACCCCGTTCCCTTTCGTATAGAGGCGGTCAATCGATCTTACCGTGTCTACGTCTAAGACAGCCGCGGACACGCATTTCTATGGTTGCCAACGCGTATACGGTTCTACCGCACGGGGTAGAAGCGGATACGATGCCTCATTCTTTTACGTGCGGCGAATTCAAAGGGTACCGAACAAAATGTGCGGCAGAAATTGGGTCGCTAATTCCTCCCATATTTGAGTGGCCTCGGAAATGATTTCTGAATGGGTATCGGCGGAAAGACACGGCGGTATCTAATATTAAATCCTGATTCGCTTAAGCCCTGGGACAGGATTTCCATTAGACGAGAAGAGAAAACGCGACGACCGCACCTGTATTTTGTGGTATGGAAAGAGCGTCCGCCAGCTTGTTACCTAACTCATCTATGCATGTCAGTGCAAGGTGTCGCGTATCATCTAGCGGTGTTATCTTACTTAGATCCCACTGTTGTTCCTGCTGTTCCCACAATCTTTCATATTCCGGCACGAAAGGGAAGGAGGAAAGCGACGGCGGTCGAGAAAAAAGTGTCGTATTGCTGAAAACCTTGACCCGTTTGCAATCGTCCGCGGAAGGACAATACGCGGGCACTGGTGATTCTAAAACTCTATTATATACACGATAGCTTATGGAGAAACAGAATACGTTCCGAACGTGCAAAAATGATCGAAACCGATGAAAAGAATGTGCGAATTCCAAAAATGCATGAAAGTTATTTGGTAATTAGAAAATATACGGGGGTCGCGTGAAGGGAGATTAATGGACCAGTTAGCGAATTGTTCCAATGATCGATTCTCGTTTACTTTTACCGTCATTCGACGTGTGTAAGCAAAATTGGATGTGTGGCAGTCTTGAAGGGTGACGTTCGAAATTCGATTAGAGGCATCGCGCAGTAGAGCAAGCACCCTTGTTACAAATCGCAACACGCTAATTGGCTTGCGATTAAGGGTCACTCACATTATTCCCATCACTGTCATTGTCAACATATGGCCACTGGCCTTCTTTCACTACAGTATAGAGTTACCCTGAGATGCGCTCGCGGCAAGCTCGAAACCTCTTTACCATTATTTCTTTCCCCTTCCTTTAAAACGTTTGCTTAACATTAAACGCCGAGGGATATGATTATGCTACATAGAACTTTGTATTTCGCTTACTTTCAGTATAAGGACGATACGATTTAATCTCTTGAGGATTTCCAGGGTCCTCGACTCGTTCAGGATCTGGGGAACTCGATTCTTCTGAGAGGCAGAGTGATTGTTAGGGGCGCCGTTCTGGGACTCGTAGCTGCTCGTTTCCGAGTTAAAGAGTGCTCTGACCGAGTCCAATTCGTAGATAATTTGTTTGAACCAAAGTTCGTATGCTGCGGACCGGCGAGCAAAAGGAAAATATAATGACCTTAACGATTTTTCATTTATTTAAATTAATATCGTAATTCGTAATTCTTCAATCGTTGGATTAACTATTTTCTTAAGCGTCGATCGATAAGGAGGAACAAAGTTCAAACTTTTGTTGCCTATTGCAGCAGTTTCGCACTTGGTAGAAATTGTGCAACGAGTTGATCTTTTACCTTGATGAGTGACGATAAAAAGATGTTCGTCGTGCACTTCCTTGTTGTACTCGGCGCTCAACAATCTTTGTGCGGTTAAAATTTTATCCAGCCGAAGGTATTCACCGTAAAGCATACCTTCGTTCAACTGATCATTCTCTGCATCGTGGTCCTCGCTGAAAAAAGGATCGTTTATCGATCGATTTCCAATTTCTCTAATCATTTCGATCGTTTCTTAAAACATCGACACCACGTTTATTTACAAAAGCTGAATATTTAATTTGGGATTAACCACCGTTAACAACCGTTATTTACTCTCAAATTTTCAAAACGATATTTCACAGCACATTCAGCATATTGTAATTTAAATTAAACTCTTTCTTACGACAGAACGATTATACAGATTACGACATGTGTACGAGAAAGCATTTTTAAGCGAATACTTACGCAAGAGCGTTTGATAACGGGCAAGCCATGTTTCGTGGCTTTTGTAATTTCTTCAAGTCAATTACGATAATTGTAATATTCAAATATAGCCGCAGAAACTTAGTAATACGTGTAATAGTTTCTTTTGTTATTTTGCAACGGCGTTCACTAGCCTCAGCAATGAACTATTATCACAACGGTTTGGAAACTAACAAATTCACTTTCGAGAACAACCTTTTTGGAATGACTTTATCGTAAAAAATCAACGAACATCACTTCGTTCGCCCGATGTCAACAAGTAATGCATGTTGCTCGCGAGATGGTTGAGCAGCGACTAAAGTACTGAATGACCACCAAGTCGCGAAACCATCCCCCTCATATTTCCATAGATGAGAGAACGTGAATGAACGATTGAAGATCACGGGTTGCTTTAGAATGTCTTTGCATGTACTACGCAATCTATAAACAATTCGATATCTGCGTGGATTATTATTATCCGATGTTGTTTGTTTACCGATTAGTGTTTAACATTCGAAGCGCTATACGAACGCAGTGAAATAAACGGAAATAATAATTGACCTTTCCAATCGACAATTCGTTTAGTGCGTTATAGATAAATTTATCGTTTTAATTATAAAATATTAATTGCCAATATAGAATAGAAAAGATGTGTAATAAATAAGAAGTATTTAAGAATTCGTACATCAATGTTTTACTTTGTTCCAAGCAGTACCTATAAATAATTGAGGCCATTCTAAAAGAGCTTGTAAATTGCCGAATTTGTTTTTAAATAGAAGTATTTAGTCGATAATAGTAGTATCTCGTCGGTGTCGATAATTAAAAGTTTAATTGCATAATTTTGAAAGATGAGAGATGCCGCGGGAGAGGCGTTTGCGGCAAATATAGTTGCGTGACACGCTTAGAGATGTCGCGAGCTGTACGATAGATGAAGAGATATCGGCGCTGTCGCGCCACTCGGTGACTGCGCCGACCTCGGGCGAATCATTCAAAAGATCGCTGCCGACCTTTGAACGATCAGCATTTGCCGTTGCGCTACTTGCGACACGCAATTGTATGGATTTTCTTAATAAATATATTGAGTCGTATATACGAGTCAACAAGTTACTCCTCCATCTCCAGTATGGTTTAATGTAGAGTAGGCTGCAACAACGGTTCCTTTACAATCCACGGGTCCACAAAACCTGCATAGAGCAATGATGAGGCGGGTTTTATGTAATTAGCTCTTTCACATTTGTCTATTCGCTCCGTTAATCGGAGTAAATAGATGACTCGGCTCATCATTTACACTTGTCAATATTTTGAAATGAAAGAGTAGTTTTTCCATTTCGAAATGAATCACACTCTTATTAACTTTTAACTTATTTCTCGCAAGAACTCCGTGACATATTGCCGCCCCGGTGAAACTAGTCATTAAACTCTTCAATAGTATCGAAGACGATCAAAATAAATGATACAGAGCAAAAATGTTCGTAGATTATATAGCTGCTCATTGCCACAAAAACTTTTGCCGTACTTTATGTTGTATAATGCACGATGCGTGATACGATGAACGCTTGTAATCTTAAAATATGTAAACCATTTAAATCACAAATTTTAGCTGATTGTACCCTTCTTGCAATGCGCAATGTGGACGCATTGGCGTAGTCCATCTGGAATATTTTTCAACGAAAAATTCATTTAACGATCTGTTGCAACATTTCTATCAACAATACTTTACGTTTTGGGGGACCCTTCTGTTGATTTTCTTATAATATTAAAACTAGCCACCTGCCGGAAATTAAATAATACAAGGAATGACATTTCCTTTTGTATTTCATTCGCTATTGATAAAAATAAATATAGTATCGCTGCCAGCAGAGTGGTACAGAATATCTTGTCTACTGGAGAGATATCTCCAAAGTCGGATCGGATCAGATCCTAATTCGATAAGGAAGAGATAAAGGAGATTAAAGAAATTGCGAGTGTGATTTCACAATAAAATTATAATTGAACAAATTACGGTGAAATCGGCCACTTTGCTTGTTTTCACTTTGATTGTACAGATACTTTTCAAGTGTATCAAGTGCCATACTACTTTGAGCCGAACATGAATAACCAAGCACAGCGCTGACAGTTCTCCGATTATTGAATACGAAACTAGCGAGCCGGTGTTAGTACCGTCGAATAAACGAGCTTGGAACGTGCATTACCGTCTTCGCTCGGTCTGCATTTGTACAATTGGATCCGTCTGTACAATAATCACCATTGATTAGTTCCTGTTATCACTTACGTTAACATTGAAAGTGTAGTGGCACTTGGCCATAATTAATTTCACGATCATAATAAATGCATAGAGCTTGCGACTGTGACTACCTTTGATATCGCGATATACATATTGTTCAAGTAAGTATTTGCTGCACAGAGGGATTGGTGACGATTTTTTCAATCTTAGAACTTTCTGAAAAATCGTTCGTTACGTGTTACTTCATAGTTTTGAGCGCGAATAATGTTGAATAATGGTACCGATGATAGCAAGAATGCCGTACTTTGGTTGAACTGCAATCTTCGTACTTGCACTCTAATGAATGCGTGTACATTTTTTTTTGCGCGACAAATGGAAGTAGAATTGAATGAAATGGCAAGTAACAATACTTTCACAAAAATCATAAAAGTCTCTTCCCTTGCAATAAAACATATGGAACCAATAATTTTCCAAGAACTACTCTTTAAGTTTTTCTATGCACACTCGTTGTCGATGCTGCATTTTCCAAATTTTATTGATCCGACCTGAGTAATTCCATTTCACCGATTGATCTTCATTTGCCCGTTAATCGTGTACAAGATGTAAATCATCAGAGCGCACGAGATCACCGTTACTGTACTTACAATATTGTACAAGGGGCGGGTGGGATGGTAAAAGGGAAAGGAGGGCTCGCATCAAAGGTGGTTACACTCGTACCAGATACGTATGTATTATGTTACGTGATAGAAATCAGAATAAGATCTAAGAGATTGCAGATACCTGCACTTTGCCGAGTTGCGTTTCGTTATATCTTACGAATGTGCTTTGTAGTCTGTTCTGAAGCACGTTCCTAAGAATTTCATTCATTTCACAGCGAAAGGATGTCGAAGCTCATTCTGTACTATCAAGATATCAGCCCGGCGTGTCGCGCTGTTACGATGACGGCAAAAGCGATCGGGTTGAAGCTCGAGATACGCGAAATTAATTTAGCCACAGGACAGCACCTGACCACGGAATTCTTAAAGGTAGAAATTCGCAATAGATTTCGCGTTTCGTATTTCGATTTGACGAACCATTCATCCCAGTTCGAGTAAACGTTCCGTTCGTAACTTTTCCTATTTATCGTCAGCTCAATCCTCAACACACCATTCCGGTGCTGGATGACAACGGATTTATACTACCGGACAGGTAAGATTTACCGACAATGGATGGACAAATTGAGCGACGTGTCGATTCGTTTACTCGCGCGTCGATTAATTGTAATTTTACCGTTCCGTTGCAGCCACGCTATTATGTGTTACCTCGTGGATAAATACGCGAAGGACGATACGCTGTACCCGAAGGATTTGCAGAAACGCGCCCTCGTCAATCAGTTCCTTCACTTCGACTCGGCAGTAATCTTCCCTCCTGCGAAGAATGCCATTGTGAGTGATGATATCCGTTGCGCTTGCATCGGTGAAAGCAAGTCTAGCTTCATTTCATCCCTCACTGTTCATAGACTGTTTGTTTGTTTTTTTTTTGCAGCGAGCGATAGTCTTTGACATTCTTCCCAAATTTATAATATCGTCTTGCAATCAAGTCCAGTTAATTGCACTGGAAGTCGATAATTCGGTTATGAGCTGTAGGGGAGGTCTTAGAAATTGATTAAATTAGAATAATTAATCTATGGCTCCGTTCGCGTAATTGAATCATTCGTTACACTTGGCTCCATGTTGTAACTACGATAGCTTACAGCATTCAGCTACTTCAGTGCCACACATTTTCCATACTTGCATTTCTTTAATTTTTCTCTAATTTTTTTTTTTAATCTCGCAGAGCCCAATACTCTTCAAAGGAGCGAAATCGGTCCCCGAGGAGAAGATCGAGATATGCAAAGAAGCGTACGCGCACTTGAACAATTTCTTAAAGGGTAAGAAGTGGCTGGCCGGTGATTCTTACACTATTGCGGACATCAGTTGCATAGTCACCGTGTCGTCTGCCCGTGTAAGCTCCTTTCTTTTCTGTCAGGACGAGGATAATGAAATTTCAAGGGCTACAGTACATTTTCCTGATTGTTCTCGTAGAGTATGTTCAACCTTGATGAATTTTCGAACGTGACGGCTTGGATCGAGAGATGCGAGAAGGAGCTGCCGGGCTACAACGAGCTCAATGTGCCAGGTCTAAAGAAATGTATGGAACTGATACGCACGATACTTTCCCAAGCGTAGTTTCTCCAAAGGTTTATGCTCCACGGTTTTTGGTATCCTTGTATGCCAAATACAGTGTACAGGGTGATTCTGGGAACTGGGATAGTTCACTGCTCTTTTTTAATTAAAAATAGAGACAAACGATAGAGGAAGAAATCATCAGACGTAATACATCCTAACATCCTGTGACCTTATCTTTTATGTAGATGCACCAATGCACCCGCCAGGTGCAACTGCACTTTACTCTTTAACTTTAATCTTTGCCGCAACGGAGCTTCATCAAGGAGAGTGGGCAATGTGCACTGTAAGAATAATTCAAATGTATCGTTGAAACATGTAATGGAAGATGTAAAAAAAAAGACGTGGTACAAAATGTTTAGAGTGCAATTAGTGGAACATTCGAACACATATTGTAATAAAGTATGTTTCTGACACAAAATGTCAAATACCTTGTGAAGTATTGACATTTCGATGATCTCGGGTTGGTATTTTTATACGTGGAATAATAAAAGGGATCGATTGGTTTAACAAAGGAAGAAAATGTGTTGTATTAATGAATAAAGTGCAACTGATTACGCCTAATGAGTTTTTCCTCTATCGTTCTTTTCTAGTTTTACTTAAAAAAAAGTATGTCTTCCAATGTAATAATTGTATTTGTACGAATAAAAAGTTAAGTACATTACATTTGTAAGAGTGCTTCTGCTGTTTCTTTTCTAAATCAGTTTCCTTTTAAACTTTTCTAATGAAAACTTCAATGTTACACGGCGTGCGTTTGTTTAACAACGCACTTTTTCTCGAATACCGCATAGAATCAGTTCGATGCAGCTCCCGTTGCAATTTTGTCAACACACAACGCGTATCATTTGCCGGACACGCTGCTTCCCGGAAGAGTAGATAACTCGGTGCGCTGATTAACCCGCTTTCTTTCGTGTCATCTTCTCTTTTGTTCCTGCTGCACATTTTTCGTTCTTGCAACCGTGTCGTTACCGGGGACACCTAGTGCGCGATTGCCGCCCGATCACAAGCGTTACCAATCGAGAACGCGAGATTCTTCAATTACCGCAGGTGAAATAGTTATCAGGCCAAGACAAGACATTCAATTCCCTTGGAACAAACTTCCTCCGGGGATCGGCGAATCCCGAGTATCTAATCAGAATCCGCTACCTGCTCGACACTGTTTCGTAGCAATTTTCCGTTGCTCGAAGACGTTTCGACATACGTAACCGGCAGAAAAATTGTTTTCCAAGTTTTGCGTTTTGCGAACTCATAAGCCGGCGTTATGACGTGCGCGGAAGTTCGAACGGGATAGGCGGACTTGATCAGCATTAAGGAAAATCATGACTCCTTATTGCAGGTAGCAGTTCAACGCGTGTTAAGTACAGTCCCAATGTATATTTGCGTAATCCGTATGCAATCGTTGACATTGAACCTGATGTTGGTACAGAGTAGCCTTTCCTGTTCTCCCTTTTCTTACCTCGCCAGAAGACTGGTTCCGTCTTCGTTCCGCACTTCGGTCGCTGTGCGCCGGCATATTTCGCGGCAATTTACACAAATTAGTACCTTGTACCTTCCGGCAATTTTCTTGCTTATTAGCATCGGTTGCTACGTTTTCACTGAACTAAAACTAGTTCGGTATATGGACCAATGGTCTACTTTCGATTAGATTTGGCGTGAACCGATTAATCCCGTTATTAAACGATTAAATAGCAACGTAGGGAGATTATAAGGAAAGAGTTGTGACTCTGGCGAGGAATTAATGCGCATATTGCAGTATCGCTGCTTTGCCTAAAGCACCATTTGCAGTCAGCATCATTCTCGTGCATTTTATATAGGATGGCCCACGTAACTGTTCCAGGTTTTAGCTGCGTTACCAATGTACAAAGTAGGTGGAAGAGCATTTAAACATCTTCTTCAATAAAAAAAAACATTTTCCTTTAATATCTCAATGACGAATAACTTTTTCGCCGTCGTACCGCAATACATGTTTGCGTAGAGTTAGGAAAGGAATCTACCTATGTAAGGGAATATGCACTTGCGTTTTAAAAAATAGCGCAGGTGTTGATTGCATATGCATGACTGCACTTATGCATTACTGATTGCACGAGGTACTCAGTTAATTATAATTAACCACTTAAATCTTTACCGTTCTCTTTTCCGGTATACCCTCTCTCGCTACTATTCACATTCAATTAAATAACATCGAGCATCGATGTAACGATGCAACCAGAACATTTCCCCCCTCGCTGCGACACACGCAATCGTTTCTCTTCTGGCGTATTCGCTGCATCGCATCGTTACGATAGCAGTGCGGTATAATGCAACGCATCTGCAGGCAGCACTCGCGATTTCCACGAAACAAGACGTGGCCCGGAGGTCGAGCCCTTGTCAGACAGGTTCTCGTTTTTTGGCTCGCTTTTTTAACATACTCACGTGCTTCGCATTTTTTGCTCCAGCTACCCGGCTGTAGGTAAAAAAAAAAAAAGGAAACGAATAGGATTTTCAACTCGAATTCTCCTGCGTGCGCGCTATAATAAGATTACCACCCGCGGCTGATTAACGAGGGAGGGAGAAAATAAAAGATTACTCTTACAACCAGGATTACCTTAACGATTCGAAGGGGAGGATTCAGGTTTCCTCTATTTCTCTTCTACGTTTGCGCGAACCCTTTCGCGAGGCAGGAATACATGTTCTGCTGAACCGGCTGCCTCGTCTTCGAACCATTTATTTCTCTTCACGCCGCGGGAACATTAGCGCGGTGATACGATTCACTTGCTTTTTCCTTTCTGGCGTCTCCGAGGTGTCTGCTTATCTCAAAAGTCACTGCCACCGCCTGAATCGACCTGGGCTAGAATCGAGTGGAATCCGTGTCACGAGGAATTTGCATAACTTTTCATCTGCTTTGATTAAACAGAAGTTTCAAGATGTTATGCGCCTTCCTTTTTTTAATGAGACGTTTGTAAGGAAATACTTTAAACTTGTGGACATTTGGATTGCTGCACGAGAAAGGTCACTCCTAGAGAAGAGATACTTCGAACCAACTCTCGCAACGGGTTCCCACGGTTTTTCTTCGCTTGCAGCCGCCACTGATGAGAAAACACGTTTTTTTTTTCGTATGCACGTTACAATGAACGTTAAAGTGTCTGGCCACGTTGATCGAGATGGATAAGAACTATCCTGAAGAGACAAGGAACCGCGAATAATGCGCTAGCTCCAGACTCTCGGATCATAATGAGAGTGAAAGGGAAGATCGCGGAAGATTAAGCGACAAACATTGTGGGAAGACAGACACAGTGTCGGTCAATATTTGCATCAAGTTTTTTACATTCTTCAGATTCAGGTTTCACGTGCGATTCAATGCAACCTGTTTCTTCCTTGACCACTTTTCTTCACGTAATAATAACGATTTCAACCGTTTACTCCGATAAAAGCGTATCTTCTGCTCGAGCCACTGGCAATGATTTCTCGTCGCTGTCGACACAGATATCTCTATTTCCATAGAAACGCATCATGCTTTTGTTTATTAATAAAAAGTAGCATCCTGTGTTAAGCAAGGCAAACATGTTTGTTGTGCGTTCAATGATAGCGCATAAATCTCAATCGCGCGTTCCACATTTTTGGATTCTAATAATTAATTGAATAATTTCGGGATTTCGCCCCCGTTCATTTTATTTGTCTTATTAATGATAGGTCTGTTAATTAGTAACTATTATTAAATAGTTGTAAGAACTGTGTACGGTCGATGGGATGATGTGTATAGATAATGACAATAATCGCTTATTACGTGCGATTGGCTTCAGTCGCATGTCTGGATACAACGAGAGGTCAGCGGATCGACCTGCTCGTTTCGAACCATGAACGCGTCTATTTGCTAAACAAATCCGACTATTGGTTGTCCCTTAACGTTCTAACTGTTTACAAATACAGCGAATCGTAACGGCGAAGCGTTCAACGTTTTGCAAATGTGACTAATGCAAAGGATTCCACAATGCTCTGTACCATAAAAGTTTTCTGTTCGTTAATAATAATTCGATTTAGAAAAACTTTTCCGTATCCCTGATCAATGCGCGAGGCCGATTGATCAACTCGTCGAATATCGAAATGAAAATAATGTTATTCATTATTCACGGAATCGTTTAAATTTTAAATTGATCGAGTTTAAGCGTGCGACGAGGTGTCACGCTGAACTGTCGTCAATTTAATTCTTCGAAACTTTTCGTCGCAGGGTCCTTGCCACGGAGTTTCCTCCCGAATCGCTGCACGGAACTCCTGCCGCGAATCCTTGCTTTGTTACCATGTTTCCTTTTCAGCTAGATCAAAGTCGTGGATCTACCAAATGATTTATTCGGGTCAGCTATATTTTTTGAACCATTCCTCAAAGTCCTGGAAAGCAATTCCTTTCTCTTCTTTCGCTCTTCAGAGAATCAGATTAATTCAAACTGCGAACATAAAAGTAAAGAGACGGTAGAGCCGCAGGTTTTCAGCGGCCAAGAACTCAGCCAGGCACCTTCTACCTTGGATCCTCGAACACCATTTCGGTCGTGGACGGTCGGGGCCAAAATAAAAGAAAAAAGGGAAAGAAACGAAGGAACGAGGCACAGGCCAAGTCGAACTATCGGGTTCGGGGGAGTCATTTCGGAGAGGAACACGCGCGTGCAATAGTGTTGTTGTGTACGAACCTATAAATACATATTCACGAGCGGATGTTGAGGCATTGCGAAGGTCCACGTGGTTGTGGATCACGGTGGTGGTAACAGTCGGCCTCCGACCGTCGTTCAAGTGTGCATAAACTACGCGAGCCGGCGTTTCTCTTCGGCGGGACTAGCGGCAACGGCTAGGAGTCAGGAAGGACAAGAGAAAAGGACGAGCACAGGACGAGTTCCTTCTTGACCGGTGTAAAGCCCTGTCCGGAGCAAGCGATCGTTCGAAAGTTTACCGAAATCTGAAGAAAGAGAAGCTCTGTCGATTTTATACTCGGATCGTAATGGGACACCGTCAGGGTGTCGCGAATCGTCTTCCGGACGAGACGAAGCTCTCGCGCTTGTTGTAACGCCTCTGTATCCGCTAGCTATCTGGTAACTGGCGATCTGTTCCCGCGATTCACTCACATTTTACCATTTTTCTTCCTGTTCGGTGTGCACACGCAGTGTTAGTGGGTCCGAGGTTTCAACGAGTTCGCGACCGGTCGCGCCGGATCGATGACGCTCGAGTGATATTACAACCGCTGATGCTGGGCTTTGTTCGCCGATCAAGCGAAAGTTGATCTACTGGGCCGCGCGATTCGCCGGGCCTCATCGAGCGAGCGGAGGTATATGTAAGTAATGCAAACGCGATTACACCGCGATACAGAGCCCGCGGGGTCGAATTCTCGACCGACACTCCTGCGTCGAAGGAGGACCGAAACGCTAATGGTGAATTGCAGTTACGGCGAGGTGAAATTTCAAACGTGAGACGAGGTTCGTCAAGAACGTCGTCTCGATGCCAATGTTTTCTCTTTGCAGAGACGATTTTCCTTCTTTCGGTCCCAGCGCAAACATCTCGTCCTTGTATCCCGGCCTTCCTCCTTGCAATTCAATTTCGGCGCTGTCGTTTCGTCAGGCTCACGTCGAGTATGCACGGGAGTCGAAATTCCAAGGGCCAAGACGTACCGAAAATTCGAGTCGCCGCCCGATACGACTGACTCGTCTTTCAGCCGGAGACAAACGGTACTCCTGTTTCGCGCAGGGGAGAACGGTAGGAAGACGTAAGAGAAGTGTAAGCTTTACGGCGTCGTTCCCCACCAAGATGTACCTTTTTCTTTGCCCATCGGCAAGGTTTGCCCGTGACGATGGCATCGGAAAACTTGCTCGACCAGCCGCTCTCTTGCTGTGCAATCTGTTTAGACTTCCGAGAAGAGCGACGTTGCTGCTCTCTTGATTGCCTTACTGCCACCGACCGATGACCAAATTCGCTTTTGCCGCGTCGCGCCGCACCGTAATCGACGTTTCTATTACAGCAGGGAGGCAAGGATCTATCATCGACTGGTGGTCTTCATGGAACTACTCTCGCTCGGTCGTAGTTCCGTGGCATTTACAAATAAATTAGCGCACGAGACTTTCGAATGATCGAGCCAAGCGTTAATCACTGCTAATCAAAGTCACTACATTTATATAGTAATTCAATCTGGGAGCAGGATTTGTTGGATATTTTCAATTGTACATTGCACTGTATCTTAGGTGGTCAGTGAATTAAATAGTTAAAGAAAAATTGTAATTAGACGAGTTTTAGGACGGTGAATGTTCTCTTTATGCTTAGTATACCTTCAGGAATTTCATCGCGACGGTGGTGACTTCGAAGGTTTTCGCAAACGCATCCGCGATCCCTGCGATTATGCAAATGATAGAGCCAAGACGGTATTTCCAAATCAATAATTATTTCGCATCTTCGTAATCTTGAACTCGAATAATGACGGGTATGCGAATAAGCACACGACGGCTCGTGGCGCGCGTGCAATCACGGCACACGATTTGGAGGTCAACTATAGAGACTGCAAACATGCTATTTTAGGCAATTATTTTCTACGTACACGTCGATCGTGTTCCTTCGATCCTGGAACAATCGTGAAAATCACTCAAGTAGTGTTGATCATCGTGTTGCATTTTAATTGCATAGTTTAAGATCGATACAGAGCGCTTAGGTATTCAACTGAAAGGGAAATTAATAGGAGAACATGGTCGCCAATTAATACTTCCAATACTAAAAAAAAGACAGTCCAAGTCCGAGAGGAAATTTTTAAATAAATCAGGCCATCCGTCCCTTTGCGGTGGCTCATCGATACGCGTTACATGTAAATAATCCTGCACATCCAACTAAGCCATGTTAATAAATAAACGCGATCCGAATATTTTCAGGGGCCTCGATATCAAAGATAGAACTCGCTTCGCTGTGTATCAAAGCTGCGCATTAAAACGTCGCTTAATAGCCGCTCGTAATTTATTCACTGGGAATTAGAATGCATTGAACGCAGCAAGGTGATTCGTTTTCGAACTCGTTATTGCAACTATGAAGGCAGAGGATGACACATATGTAGATGGGACCAGGTGTATCGACCTCGTTCTTCACGCGAAAAGCAATCCGTTTGGTTCATTGTTCCGTTTCCCCCGCAATTGATCCCGGTGCAGCACGCGACAAAGTGAAGCGCATTTCCGGTTGCCGGTGTATCGACATACACGCTTGTTACGCTCTTCAAATATTTGTTCTGTCCTACGCGATATATCAGCTGGCGGTTTTGCCGGCTCGATCTTGATTTATGGATCGCGGCTCGCTTTTCCGCGTGCTCCACGCAATCGATCCCGCGTGACAGTTTCTCTCTCTCTTTTTTTTTAATTTACTCAAAACGAGCAGCTCGGGCTGAAAAACTGACACGACGAATTTCGTTTTTATTGTCGAAGGGATAAAGTGTGCAGCATTGAATTCTTTTGAAAGACTTTACTTTCGTGTACGATTGCAAGGATGATAGAAGCATTTTCACAAATTTTCAGATGGCTTAATTAATTTGCTTGCGGACCTGACAGCACTGCCAAAATGAGGATCGATCAGATCGGACTGCTTCTATGGAAAAATTACATCGTTCGGAAGCGGCAACCGGTAATTAAAGGCTTGATAGGGACGATGCTTCTAACATCGAAATTGTCGATGAAATAATTGATGTGAGCTTGCATGTTTAGGGCATACTGGCTCTGGTATTCGTGTGGCCGGTGCTCGTGTTCATGCTTCTTTACACGATCCGCGACAACGTGGATCCGAAGTACTATCCAACATGCCAATTTCCTGCGAGGTCCTTGCCGCAGAATGGACTGCTACCATTCGTTCAGAGTTTCATCTGCAGCCTCGGCAATCCCTGCGATCCCTTATCGGAATACGAAGAGGTTCCGTCTTATCAAAAGGCCACGTTAGTCCAGGAAATTATATAAAATTAACAATCATGTTTTCTATATAAATAAAGGTTTTTCTCTTTAAATGTCTTTTTCTTATAAAAATGTAATTCTGCGATAGTCTAGGCCCACTGGTGGTGGATTTGCAACCGATGCTCGGCAACGAGACGATCCTTTCCGCTGTCAGCACGTTACCGAGCAGCATCCAGCTTCTGAAATCGATGGCGCAGATACTCACCAGACCGGAAATCAAGGCGCTGTTCGGTACGCATGCACAAGATCCACAGCACACCCGCTCACTTTTGCCATCGTGGCATGCTCGTGAATTTATATCAACTATCGAATTTGTCGATTAGATCGCGGCATAAGGTTGGGCGATCTGTTCAACAACCACGAGGACATCAAGAATCTTCTCAGGCTTCAGATGCCGCACGTCAGAGAGGGATTCATCGACGAACTGTTCGACTCGTCCATAAAACTGTTATACGTTAGTATCTTTACGATAAATCAATCCCGCCAGAACGATTGTTTTCAACTCTTACGCGGACGATTTTCAGCTTATCGAGGCGTTCGGCTCGTCCAATATCGACGGGGTGATTTGTTCCCCGGAAAGTCTGATGAAGTACCTGATTCTACCGAACGAGGAGGATTACCCGGTGATCTCGAGGATCCTCTGCGACATCGACTCCGCGATGATACCGAACATGCTCCAGAGCCTGTCCAAGCATCTCGACTTCTCCGGTTTGCTGGAAATGGTGAACCGCGTAATGGCGAAGTTTCGGGGCTACGATTTCTTCGAGGACCTGAAGCGAGCCGTCGAAACGATCCTGGGCTTGAAGACCGTGAAAAAGTACGTCCCGGAGTACTTGAGGATACGTGAGTGGTTGCCGAGGATGATAATGGTCTTCAAGAACGTCACGTTCAAAGAAATAGACCTCACCTTGTGAGTAACGGGTTAAATGTAATTGTTTCTTGTGCACGAACCCCAGTGGAATGTAAATGTAACTAAACTGCAAAACATTTTCGACCGAATCTTTTGTAGCGTGAACAAATCGTTGACAGTCTTGGACCCGGTGTTTTCCAAGGAACGCGATTGGGCGATCGCGCGTCAGGCATTCCTGAGATTACAAAAGTTACTCGAGCTGGCGAAGGGGATGTCCGAGGGGCAGATTACGGGATCCTCCGAGGGTTTCCACGCGATAATCGAACGTCTGTCGAACGCCGTAAAATTTATGCCCGCCAATATAGTGAACAACGAAAATCTTACACAGATTATAGACCTGAGCATAGCTATTTTGCACGACGGCGCCAAACTGACGGGGAAAATCTTGGATCGTCACGAGGACGATATTCAACTGTAAAATTTTCTTCATTTATTCGATTAGGAAAGCCTTTTCTAATTACTAGTATGAAACATATAGGATACAACCATAATTCTTTTGCAGACCGGCTGAAGTGTTGAGCGGCGTGAAAAGTTTTCTATCGGATAACATTTTGGCAACGCTAAGTTACGTTCTGTCCTACATGCAGACGATCGCAAAGATGTTGTACCACGCGGCAATTATTCACGAGGACGTTCAATACAGGCTCTACGATGTTTCATTAAATCACAAAGACACGGTGCAGAAATTGCTGACCAACATCGATCCTGCGTTCTATCGGACATTAGTTAAATCATTCTCCAAATTGACGTTCGTAGAGGTGAACAATCCTTTATCCATTTCTTTTTACATTTTTATCCGTTCGTAGAAATCGAAAGATGTTTCGGCGTTTCGCGCCTTTCAGAAATTCGCCGATAAAGTCGCGCAAACGAGACCCGAGGAGTACTTTTGCCAGGAGGACACGTTGAATGAAATTTTCGAGCATTTCAAAGACGGCAGAGATAGATCGAGGAATATCAACGAGATACTGTGCAGCGACGTCGGGAAGAAGTTCATATCCGACGTGTACGAAAGTTTCGAGCTGAAGAACTTCCAGGGCATCGTAAGAATTGCGTGTTCCGTTAACAGCGACATTCGCGCATCATGGCAAACACGTTTTCGCGATCTCTTTTCGTCCGCAGGTGAGCGATACATTGTCGACGGTCATCCACATGGCGTTTCGTCAAGTGGTTAGCATAGAGAAATCGAATTTGACTTCGACGGTGAAAGCAACGAAAAAATTGGTATCGTATTTGAAATCTCCTAAAAGGCCGGATCCTGACTGGACCGTTTTTAAATTTAACGAAACCTGGAGGGAAGTCTTCGAGGAGACGCAACCGCAAGGAAGATTGAACATGTGAGCGGTGTTCGTTGATAGGCACATCCGATTTGGAGAAAAAAAGGGCCATGCGAATGACTTTTCATATTTCTTTCAGTCTTGGGATCCATTTGAGCATCGCGAAAATGATCGGCTCCCGCAGTTTATCTTACGTGACCATCAAACCCGATTTGGAGAACATGGACATACTCGCTGGGATCATTCTGGATGATTTACGGCAAACGCCGACGAGCTGGATCGGTGAAGTCCGAGATCGAAAAATGGAGTTGATAGAATCGTTCTATTTGACTGTGACGGACAAAGAGAAGGTTGGTAGATTATTTTGAAATTCTTTCACCAGCTATTTACGATGTTTTACTAACATTTTTTTTTTTTGGTTTACCTTGCAGGCTTTGAAGATTCTTGAGTACGATAATTTTACTAGGATCTACTGCACGGACCCGAATCCCCCCGCCTTGTTGAATTTTCCAAAAGGGTCGAACGAAACGGCGTTGAAGGCGCTTGTCTGCCGCCTCTCGAGATCCGTGCAAACGGACCTGGAATTAAATATGACAGAGATCCAACTAAGGGAGGATGCTCGTAGCGCGAACAGGAGATATTTCAATTGGACGGACTTTAACTCGAAGACGATCGAGATTTACCGTTACATCGATACTCTGATTCATCAACCGGACCCTGACTACGATCTTTCCAAGCTGGAACAGCTGCAGCAGGAGTTTCGCCTATCCTGGGGTGTGGACATCAGCGCGAAGGAGGTATTCGATATGAGGTACGCAATAAATAATATTCCTTTCCTCGACGGCAATATCCCGAACGCGAATATTCTCCTTGACGACATCCTATATCTTTCTGCAGCGTAGGTTCGATCTGCAAGTTCTTCAGCCTGATGGGCAACCCTCTGTTCCGGGCGAAAACCACATGGAAAGAGATCCACGCGATCGGTTGGGCTGCCTCGGTGGTCTTCGAGGACGTGGAGAGGATCGTCGATCAGATCCAGCATAACGATCACGTGGCGAAGCTGCCGGAAGTGTTGCGGGACATGCCGCAGACGGAAATTCTTTTGAGCGCGATTTTGCGAAATTTGTCTCCACTGATTCTCGATGTCGTCGACGTCATTACCATGAGACCCATTCACCTCGTGAGTAGCGCGAACGTTCTATAGTTGTGTTCCCGTTCGACAATGTCTGCAACTCGTGCTTTCCTCGCCAGATATCCGTTCTGGATGATTATAAATCACGCGAGCAACAATGGCCCTGCGTACAAAGCGAGAGCGTCGGTGCAGCCATGGAGTTGCGAAACGGCACCCGTGAAATTGTGCGGGAGATCGAGAGGATATCTTGCAATCCGGCTTTGTTTATACAAGAATGGAAGGAACAACCGGTGCTGGTGAGGGCAAGGAAGATCGTGAGTAGCTCGGATATACATACGTATGCTCGCGATACTGTTCACTTGGTACTCACCGACGGCCGTTTAGTTTCAACACGACGACACCGTTCAACTTCCGCCGTTCAATTGGACCTCGGGTTACGGGAAGTTTCGACGACTATCTAAGAAGATTGACGATTTACTCAACAACGCGAAAGAAGTCATTTTGGCGGAACAGCCGAAATTGTGGGAGCACTTGGAGTCGCTCGTGACGGAAGTTGTAAATATATTTGAGGACAGATGGTCGGACATGACGAACGATGCTAGGTGAGGATTCATTGTTGCTCATGAATGGCAAGTTAACATGCAGAAGTGTGGAATAATTGCTCGTACGTGTTTGCAATTCAGAATTATCCTCGACTACATCGATATGGAACTGGATAGAATTGTCCCGGCGTTTCGAAGCAATTTATCAGCCAGTGAAATTTGGAGGCCGACAGTTTCTATTGAGAATCGTGTTCTAATATTAGCGAAATTCGTCTCACATGTGATTCACAAAGCGGCGACGATCGCAACAGATATTGTACACCATGGTAAATATGGATAACACCACAAACTTTCTACGATTCTTTGTAGCGCAAAATTTTTCCATTTCCAGCCAATGCGGTGGATCCCATTCGAAACTCCACGGGACTGAGCTTAATCGAGTTGTTAGGGTTCGACAAAACGACAGCCATTTCCATTTATTACAAGAAACTGCCGTACATTCTGGCCACGTTGATCAATGGTTTGACGGATTCGGATATCGACAGGCACATAATAGAGTCCCTCGAAAACAAGACAGAAATTTCTTGCTCACAGCTATTCGAATTGTGGTCGAGTTTTAATTCCGATCTGTCTTTTGACGAATACGAAACTCTGAAGAATTTTACCTGCGACGCCGACCCGGATAATTTCAATGCGTATACCGATTTGTACATGTCCGAGACGACCGTGTGGAGGAAGCCTGCCGGCAGATATCGAACTTACGTGGTGACGGTGATCGGTGATTTGTACGATTGCGCGAACGAAATTTCGAAGCTCGTTCAGAACGTGAATGAGAAGGGGATCGTAATAGAGTTGCCGTTCTCGGGGTCTTACTGGTCCAGCACCTTGAAGAAGTTGAAAGATTCTCTAGAGGAGTACGATGAAGGAACTGAGAATAAGGTGAATCGGTTATTAATTGTCATCAATTGATTTTCGTTTATCCGCTAATGTTATTATAATCAAGAAGATTTTCCAGGACTTGAAAGGGAACCGTTATAGAGTGCTCATCGAGGGTATCTCCGAAGCACTGCTGCACGTTACCAATGCGATAAAGAATATCGATACTCAGAGGGATTATATTAATATCTGGAACCTCGTCGAGAGCGGTGATGCGCGCCAGTTGCTGAAGATCCTCGATACTCACCCTGAAGAAACGATCGCTTTGACGGCCAGCTTGGCCACCCTCAGTACTGCAGATGGTTTCGTATCCCACGAAGATGTAAGGAAAACCATGTGCCACTTCCGGTTCAACTCGAGCTACTGGTCCGCGACGAACAGAACGCGATTCTTGCAGGAAATATGCTCGTTCGATCCCTATCAGTTGCTAAAGTCTGTCACTAGCATAGAGTACTATGTAAGTAACAGGATATCTCCGAAGAAAGCGTTTCATTTCGTGTTACCTTTAATTATTCCAATGTTATGAATGTTTAATAGTATCTAGTGACCGATCGAGTATCATCATTGTCAAAATCAACACCCTTAAGTCAGTCCGTGACGAAACTCTTGGACGCCGCGTTGAATCTTCGAGCAAGAAACCCCGGCATCACTCTGAAGTCCAGGATCTTCGACCCTATCACTTGGAGGAACTTGTCGAACGAAACCGCGTCGGTTATTCGCACGGCCGGACAAAATTGGATTCATAAATACGCGAGAAACGAGGGTTACGCGAAATTGAACGGATCGGTCGGCGCGCCGGATCCCTTCACCGGGATGGTTCGAATGTACCAGCTGGTAGACGCGACAGTGGAATTACTGGCTGGCGGAGACGTTTGGCAGAAGCTACGAAACATCTACGAGAACTCGAGGATGAAATCTGTCTTAGCACTGATAGAAGATCTACCGAGTCTCGTCGTGAGCGCCGTCGACACGTTCGTGAGGTCGGAGAGACTGAACGATTTCCTGGAGAAACTTTCGCTCGGCAAGGTACATCCGTGCAACATCGATAAATATCTGATTGTGCCCAGTTTCGTGAGGAAGAAGACTCTCTCGACAAGCGTCACCAATTTCTGCCAAAAGATCGTCCTCGCTGACAAGCAGCTGACTTTGATCGATATATTGCCCCTGGACGGGAAGTATGAGGTATGCCGTGTTTGTAGAACATTGTAGGGCACAGACGACTGGCTTATATAAAAGGTGTGACCTCGTAAAAATTAATACCGACGATTTCAGGAAAGTCGTGTATCGAGAGATCCAGGGTTTAAGGAATATAACGAGACCTATATTTTGGAACGGCTGGAGAACGTCGAATCGACGATAATTCGAGTCGCGTCCGAAGGCTTTACAGATGTCAAGGTACCAACGTGGTGGACGTCCTTTAGAGAGGGTACCTTCGAGGACTTTCTGGCCAAGTACAAGAAAGAGGTGAGTTGAGAAATTTTAATTGAACGATCCGTGCTTCAGGACGATGATCGTTTTAACAGGATCCAAAGGCACTTGCTCACTTGGTGGTGAAAAAGATGACAAGGATCGCTAGAAACATTCTGAATTCCAGCGGGAATATGGAGTAAGTTGCACACTGGCATTGTTATTATTTTTATTGATTACCGTGTATCGTTCGTTTTCTAAGAAATTTGATTGCAGCGTCTGCGACTGGTGCATCCCGTTTCCCATTGAAATTCTCAATTCCCAGCTACTAAACCACGAGCTCTACGCGAAACTCCTCTGTCAGCTGAATCGATTGGACGTCACCGAGATTCATGACATTTTAATGCGCGACTTTTATTGGAATAAAACTATCAGTATGGTGAGTTATTAATTACTACCTTCAATCTGCAAAACATATCCAATATTTCTATGCATCGTTGAATTTCGTGCAGATAAAAAATTACAAGTACCTGAGCGTCAAACGGACCGGGAATGAATTCGTGACGACGTTGGAGAACACCTTCCACTACATCGTCGACATAATAGTGAACTATCACAACGAAACTTACAAAGACAGAATGGAGAAGTGTTTTCACAGATTTGTGGGACAGCCTGCCTATACCAGACCAGGACTGTGAGTAGCCGAAACCATGTTCTTTGTTCAATTGATAAATAACATCGGTAATCATATATTTCATAATGTTTCTGCTGTAAAAACGTTGTAATAAGGATAAGCCTTGATTCAAAGGTACGTCACCGTAGTCCTCGGTATTCTCGAGGCAATGCAGAAGAACGTGTTCATCCTGGACACGGCGCGAAATCACAAGAACATCGACGCGTTGTCCCGAATGGCGGAGAAGTACGTCCCGATCTGGATGCCAGTCGGCGACGTGGTAAATTCGTCGGACGTCGACGAAATCGACGCGTTTTTGCCCGGCGCGATGATTAACGTGAACGCGGTGTTGAACGACAGAAACGGCACCCTCTGCCGAACGAAGACGGAGTGCCGAAACGCGACACTTTTGTACGACTTCCTCAGCTCGAAGAGAGCTGGAAAAGTGTTCCGCTACGATCCGAGGGCGTCGAGTTATCACTCGCTGATGGAGATCGCCGATCGACTGTCCAGCAGTCTGGATCTGGATCGGATCGAGAGTAATCTGAGACAGTGGCGAATGGACGCCGCGTGGAATTTAACGTGGCTGAAGGAGATCCTGAGGCACTTGTCCGTCGTTATCGCGGAGAGCGGCAATCTGCTGGACGTCGCCAGTAAGATAGACCTCCAGAACATCTCGGACGTCCTAGGAGTTCCCGACGTCGTCGACGGAGTAGTTAATATCTTGAAGGATAAGACGGTGGACAAGCTTTTCGACGGGTAAGAGCGTCGCGATCGAAGGAAAACGAGATTAGGGCTGGAGATCGTGTAGATATCATTTTTTTTTCTCTACATCAGCATTTCCGAAACGTTTATCAGCCTTTAATCTTTTCCAGAATGAAGGAAATGGTGGAGGACGTGAAACCGTTCTTCACTGATCAAGACGCGCTGAACGACGTTTATCGAATAATCGTGGCGTTAGAGTCGATGGATATCTTTAAGAATTTAGGTCTCCTCAATATAAAATGTATGACTTCACGCCGTGTCTCCTTTCGTACGAAAACCCGGCGACGCTCGATTCGGTAAACCGAGCTGTACTTTTTATTTTCAGACGTTGTCAGAGACATGTTCGACAACTGGGACGTGGTGAGATCGTACATGGTGGATAAAATCGGAATTTCCAATGACGTCGCGCTGACTCTGAGCCAAGCCAGGATAGACATGATCTCGGTTTTCATGAGGGAAAGGAAAGCGCTCAGCTTGAAGGAGATCATTTGCTCGCCGGAGAAACTCAGCGACATGTTGAATGTGAACAATCAGGCGATCACCGTCGAGGAAATTAGCTCTGAACTCTGTCAGTTCGAGGACTCCCAAACGCAGAACGTGACCATATCGTTGATCAAAAATTTGAACTTTGATTATATATTTAAAACTGTGAGTAATAAAATCGTATACAAATATATTTCAGCGATTAATACATCTCACGTTCGACGAAATTGTTTTATTCAGCTGATGAGCGCAAACGTGAAAAGTATATTGACCAACGCGAACCTGACAGAGGCGGAGGGAAGAATGGTTCTGAACAATCTCGGAGTGGCCGGAGAATTATTACCATTCTTCAGAGACAAACTTTCCTCCCAAACCGCCGCGGCGGAATCCTTGGAAACAGACGCAGAAGAAGCGGACCAAACAATCTCCAGTAAGTTATGCAACATTTGGAAATTCAATTAGCCGAGTTTACGAATTCAATAAATATTCTGATGCGTTCCGCAGCTTCGAAGTTTCTACAAGATTCCAGCGAGATGCTGTGCGGACAGCCGATGGTTTCCGACAGCGGCGATTTGTATAGAGTCATCTCGAAGATCGAGGACAACAGCAAGGAGTTCGACAAGGCCGAACTGGATTCTCTACCGAGTACGTGCGAAAACCATCGAACCGCGCAAAGTGCGTTAATGCAACAATTTCAAATGTTCTTTCCCCGTTTAGCCGAGTTTTGCAGAAACACGTATAAAAGTATGGTAGCGATGGGAGGCGGGAAAATAATATGGTCCTACGTGAAACCTTTGCTACGTGGCCATATCCTTTACGCACCGAACACCACGATAATTAACAAAGTAATGACGCTGGCGAATCAAACTTTCGTGGAGATGGAGCACTTCGGTATGCTGATGAACAGCTTCGAAAAGACTCTGTCATCCCTGGCGAATCTATCTGACATGGGCGACAGTCTCAAAGACCTGCAGGAGATAATGTCCTCCGATGTAATCAAAATTGCGATTAGATCGTTTGGAGGTGGTAATTTCGAAGGTGGTAGGTTGATATAAAAAAAATCTATGTAATTGATTTAAAGCCGAATTATTCCAATCGTGACGCGATATATTCGTTCGTTTTACGTATGCGCTTTTTGTAAAACGGGGTCTGCAACATTTTTCCAGGAGATTTCGCCGACATGAATCTCAGCGAGATGTCGTGGCGGCTTAAAAGATCGAAACGTTTGATCACGATGGTCGGTATGCTGAATGATTTATTGGAGTGCGTGCTCGTGGATCGAATAAGAGGATTCAGCACCGAAAGGGAAATGGAGGCGGAGGCAAGGGTTATGATGGAGACGCGGGAGTTTTTAGCCGGTGTTGTCTTTCTGGATAAAGTACCGGGTAGGCCAAAGAGGTCCTTGGACCAGGAACTGCCCGACAATGTCGTGTACAAAATTCGCATGGACATTGACTACGTGCAGTCCACGAAGAGATTGAAAAATCAGTTCTGGATACCTGGCCCTGAGAGCAGTTTTATTGAGCACTTGAGGTACTTGAGGGGATTCGTCCAGCTTCAGGACTCTATTGACAGGGCCATCGTGAGAACGAAGACTCAGAAGGATCAGAATTGGAGAACTGTGACGCAACAGATGCCGTACCCTTGCTGGAAGGATGTACCGTGAGTGTAACTTATTTTTATCTTTTTTTTTTAACATTTAAAGATTAATCAATTCTGTGAAATCATTGTATATATTTTATGCGCAGTTTTCAAACCACCCTCTACGAGTCTCAAGGTGTTCAAGTGTGCTTCTTCTTTGCGCTGATGATGTGCGTTGGGGCCGCTGTCAGGCATATCGTTTGGGAAAGAGAGTCTCAGAATGCAATGGTGAATAGAGAAGGAACATTGCCCTAACTAATAAAACAAACGGACAGACACGAAACGTAATTTTCAGGTGATGAGTGTGATGGGATTGAAGCCCTGGAGAAACACCATGGCCTGGTTCATCACCACATTCGTGGAAGTCCTAATCGTGATGTTTTCCATCGTTTTGATTCTCCTGGCAGGGAAAATTCTACCAAAGTCCGATCCCTCATTAATTCTAATCATGATGATCGACTACGCTTTCTCTATCGTAACATTCTGGTAAGTTTGATCAAATTAACTTTACCGCGAATAAATTTCCATCCATTAAATGGCGCGAATAAATTTTCAGTTACATGATCTCAACGATGTGCAGTTCAGCCAGTTTGGCTGCTATCACCACCGTGGTTATGTTCTTGGTGACTTTCATGCCGTACGTCATTGTCATCGCTATGGAGGCCGTCATAGGTCTCGGGTACAAGCTTTTCATTGTAAGTTATTGCCATGCGGCGTTGAAGTTGCATTTATCAAATGATAAATAACTTGTCCGAGTAATGCTTTATGTTCGTGTTACTTTGCAAAGAATTGCTACTTGTTCATTCAATTTTTTATCTTTTACGTTAATCCCATCCAATAATAAAAGGATGGATTTAATTATTGTCTTTGCCCTTTCATTTCTAATGAATTGACGATTGATCAAAATTTTTAGTGTCTCAGCATGTCGACCAGCTTTTGTTACGGCTGCCTGTACGCAGCCAGAAAGGAAGTTCAAGGTGTCGGGCTAACTTGGAGCGCGATGTGGGAGGAATCCAGCCCCGGCGACCCGATGTCTTTGGGTTTGGTGCTGCTAATGATTGCCTTTGATGGTTGCCTTTACGCCGTAATTGGTTATCTCGTCTCCAGATACACAAACTCAGGTAGAAACTTGCTAAACCCTCTAGCCTTTCAACAGGAACAGGGTAAACTCTTGCAACTCTGTAGACCTGAACTTTTGATGTCTGGTGAAGGTGTTACAAACCGTAAGGTCCTCTATAATTTTTCTTATTCTTCTACGATCTTTTCATACTACCTTTTGTTTTACATGAGAAACGTTACGCAACGAAATCGGGAATATTACTTTCTAACATCGAATTTTAATCTAATTGTAACATTTTGCTATCGAGATACCGATAATGTACTTGTTGTCTCTGGTGCGGGTGGAATCATGAATTCGCACAGTGTTCTATGTTCTCTGTTCTTTCGCCATTATTCTTTTAATAGATAACCACTATTAAATATTAGAAGATAAGACAAACACGTGGGCGATGTCACCAACATTCAATATAGTACAGGTTCACTTTATGAACAATTTTTTCATCAACATCCCCTACGTGTTCACTATGAAGCAACGAAAGAAATACTGTAAGGAATTGCACTGCCCAATTACATACCGATCGCATCATCGCAAACGTGCAACCAAATTTCACAAAACCGTACCTTTCGCGTAATCGAAACTGGTACTTTGAAGAGATACAGCAGGAGGGTTGTGTCGTAAACGCGAAAATCGTTCGCAACTAAAGATACCAGCAGTTTTTCTAAGTGGAGCCGATGTCCTGGTGAGTTTGTGGAAACGGACGAGCCATTGGCGAATAATTTTGCAGGCAGGTGCTTTCACGATTTGAGGTCCCGTAGCTTATGGTGGGCCGGCACACGTTCTATCTATGGCAGGCCGAGCTACCTCGCCCTCGTCAAGAATCTCTATCTCACTAACGACGTTCTCCACCCTTCAGCCACTTACCAAGGTATCGCACTCGCTCCGCCCTTGCACGATATTCCTCGAGCTGCTCTTTCGCTTCCCGCTTCCGGCATTTCCGATGCGCTACCCTGTTTTATTCAAGCTTCGCTCGTTCTCAAATGTCCGGGCATATGTATGTGTATACATATTTCAGTCGCTGTTTATACCGGTTTCATCTCATTCTTCGAACATCTAGCTTCGTTCGCTCTGTGCTGAGTTTTCTCCTTTTTAGATCATAGAAATATTCGAAGCGGTTGATGGTGCGCGAAGCTGAAGCGCGATCTAATCTCCATAAACGCGATACGGCTGTATATTTCATAAAACTTTCACATCGTAGGAGCTGCTGGAATAGTTGGATCGCAACGAATATGCAAACGTTTGCTGTTACTTCCGCGAGAATGGTAATTTGCGCGCAAACGCTTAATTTATTCAATATTACACGTGCAAATGCATCATGGAACGGCTGTTTCCGGGCGAATTCTTCTTGATTGTTCGCCCGAGGTGAGCGTGTGTTTGCTTGAGTTTCGCGCGAACCTCTCGCCTGCGCTATGATATCGGACGTTTGCAAGAATTTGCATTTCTTTTTGCACTCTTCGATGACTCGCTCGAAATGTAAATTGCATGCGACGCATGTGGTAGCGTAATCCGCATGCCTTTGTCACAGAGGATAATGTCGATTCAAGGTAAAAACAACAAAAAGAAAAAAGAATGAGGGGTTTGTAAAAATGTTGATTTTTAGAGCATTCGCTTTCTCCATGAATATTTTAAATACGTACGCTTCTTTTTTTGGAGGATTTGATAAAGCTGTACAAAGGGTAAGAGCTTGCTTCCGATGTATTTGTTGATTCTTAATTAAGGACACAACACTTTGTATAATTTGTGATATAGATGAGGAGAGCGACATCAGTAGTTTGATAGTCAGCGAGAAACAATCGGGGGTGAGCTTCAACGGCGTTCGAAAAGTTTACAACGCCGAGCAGGGTGAAGTGGTCGCGGTGGATGACTTTACTTTGAAACTCTGCGAGGGGGAGGTCACCAGTCTTCTCGGGAGAAACGGCGCCGGGAAGACCACCATCATGTACGGTTATCAAAATTACCATCACGACAAAACATTTGAAAGTTGACAAAAAAAAAAACAACGCCCTAAGTTTATTTTCAGAATTATTCTTATATTATTCATTCGTTTATATGCACCAATTTCTCTTTAACGTTCTGAATAAAATTGATCGATTTCCATTCACGAGAGGACGAAGAATCGGATTCAGTCTCGTCTCTTCAGCATTATTCGCTTTCGTTTCAGCAAGATGCTGACGGGGATGCTGGCGCCGACCAACGGTGAGATCTGTTTGAGCGGCGAGGAGGGTTGCAAACCCGACATAGGGGTGTGTCCTCAGGACAACGTGCTCATCGGCACATTGACGCCTCGGGAACATTTACTATTTTATTCTAAACTGAAACGGCCTAAGGACGATGTGTACATGCAGCAAAACGTCAACGAGTACGTCGCGCCTCGTCAAATTATGATTTCCTTGCCGACCGTCGCGATTAAAGATTCTCTTTCCGATCGGACAATAATCGTTGCCCTGTCCACAGAATGTTGTCGTCCCTGGAATTAGACGGGCAGGAGCACGAACCGGTGCATCGGCTCTCCGGCGGCACAAAGAGGAGGCTGTGCGTGGCTTTGGCATTCTTAGGCTCGCCGAAATTGGTGATCCTCGATGAACCGGGCGCGGGCGTGGATCCGGCCGCGAGACGACGGATCTGGCGCCTAATCGATCAACACAGGATCGGCAGGACTGTCATTTTGTCCACGCATCACCTCGACGAGGCTGACATGCTGAGCGACACCGTTGTCGTCATGCACAAAGGGAAGATACTTTGCACGGGATCACCGTTGTCTCTGAAGATCATGCACGGACGCGGATATAGACTGCTGGTGTCGTTCCCCGCTGAACGCAACACCAGCACGGACTCGATTGAGAAGAATAAACTGGAGATGTTGAAGAACGTGATAGAGGATGCTGTGCCCAATGCGGCCATCGATGAACTCTCGGGCACGGAGGCGGTCGTCACTTTGCCTTTCCAGACCGTGAATGGTGTAAATAATAAGTATGTCGATCATTTGTTGAATTTTGCTGATTAGAGGGGTTCCATTGGCCGTTTAACATCGGTTGAACGAATTACTTTTTAGTATTCCGCACGCTGTCAAGGTTTTGGAGGACAGTCGAAAGATTTTGGATTACTCACACTTTTCCTTGGAGTGTGACACTTTGGAAAAGGTGTTCTTAGATCTCTGTTCCAGAGCAGAGACTGGGCCATCCCTTATTGGGGCTAGCCGAGATAGTATTATCAGTTTGGATCACGTTGGTATGTGAAAGGATGCAAAAGTAGGAGCGCCAAAGTTTTTAACAATATTCGTTTGATTGATGAAGAGGTCTTAATTTTTCATAGGATCAACAATACCGAAAGACGACGTTGATCTGATCGATGTTGAATCCTCCCTGAATCCATCTGCTTTTAGGCAGATTAAAGCTCTGCTGAAAAAGCGAGTGTGGCATTTTAGAAAGGACTGGTTGACGTTCTTCGCTGGACTCCTCTTGCCAACCATGTTCGTTGCCATTGCCATGGGATTCTCTTTGATCAGGCCTCCGTCCGAAGACGAACCACCACTGGTCCTCACCCCGAAATTATACGACACTCATCCGACCTACTTCTATAGGTACTGGAAGTGTTTAACATGCCGTTACATTAATATTGATCGTAACTGTTTATCTTTCATAGCATCGATAATGGGGATGATCCGTTCTTGCAACGAGTGTCTCTCCAGCTTCACGATCGATTCGGGGACGACTACGCTGGCGCTTGGCAGACACTACCAAACGTATGAATTTTACTTCAAGCATCTCAGAATTACATATTTTAGATGCCTCTAAAGTGCACGGTTTCATTTTATTAGGATACAGGTACTTGCGCGTGTTCGGATGGCCAACAGGTTTGCCATGGTGTTTCCCAATCTGTCGAGGGTCTCCTGCAAGTTTTACCTGGCAGACCCACCCTCGATTGGATAGTATCAACGCACCAAGAGTACATAGAAAAAAGGTATACGACGAAAGAAGAAAAAAAATTCCGTGGAAACTTGGTTAAATTATAATATGTAACAGATATGGAGGATGGTCGTTATCTCACGCAAAGGACGAGCCACTTTTCGTTGTCTGGTATAACAATAAAGGCCACCACGCATTACCATCGTACTTAAGCGCCGTGAACGAGGCTATTCTGAGAGCATCAGGCGTTCAAGGTCGACTGACAGCCCTGAATCATCCCCTAAAGCTATCCAGTGACCAGCTGAACCGCACAACCCTGTGAGTCCGAATTTCGACACGATTCAAATTCATTATTGAAACGCTTCGCTCCATGTGAGAATCTCGTAATTCAGATTGCAGCACGTGGCCGACGTCGGCGTGGCTCTGGTGCTCTTGATCGCGTTTAATCTGGTAGCGGCTCACGGGTCGAAGGAACTGGTGAGGGAAAGGCTGTCGGAGGAGAAGAGAATTCTATTCCTGGCAGGCGTCCACCCCGTTACCTACTGGACGACAGTATTAATTTGGGACTTCTTCGTGAGTTGTCGATAAATCGGGAACGGCAATGATTCTGGAGCTAATCGATTTCTGTCCCCCTAAGGTGTTCGGCTGCTCCATATTCCTGGCCGTGATCGTCTTCGAGATCTTCGGTCTTCCCGCGTACGTCGCTAGGGACAATTTGCCTGGCATTTGCCTGCTACTGTTCCTCTTCGCGTAAATATTAATTATTTCCATCGTGCTAGCACTGATAAATATTCCCGATTCGATTCAGAGAATATTTTTTGCTCTTTCAGCTGGGCAGCGCTGCCGTTTTGCCATCTGGCTGAAAAACTTTTCGACGACTCTAGCATGTCGAACATGGTGCTCTTCTGCACCAACACGTTCATAGGTGTAGCCTCTCTGGCCACCATATTAGTCCTCGACATCCTGGGCAGAACAAAAGCTGCGGAGGATGCAAGGAACATATTGCATAACATCTTATTAATCTTTCCCCAGTACGTTCTGGGCGATGCCCTTGTACAGATATCGCGAAACGACATCACGGCTCAGCTGTTAGAAAAATTCCACATGGACACGTATCAGTCGCCGCTCGGCTGGGAGCTTCTGGGTCTCCATTACGTTTTCCTTGCGACCGTTGGAGCCGTTCTCTTCGCCCTCAACCTGCTGATCGAGTGTCGGGTGATTCTCCTCAGTTGGAACAAACCGAGATGCCCGCAGGAAGCGGCTCAGGAGGACGATGACGTGTCGAAGGAGAGAATGAGGGTGGAGAGTGGCATGTCGGACGACGCGCTGCAAGCGGTGAGACTCCGCAAGGAGTACAAAAGCGTTTACGGGACGAACGTCGCCGTGCAGAACTTAAGCCTCGGCGTCCAAGCCGGGAAGTGTTTCGGCCTTTTAGGGACGAACGGCGCCGGAAAGAGCAGCACGTTTCGCATGTTGACCACGGAGATCATACCGACGGCGGGCAGGATCATTCTGAGGGGGAAAGAGATCGGCTCGGGGCCGTTGTGCAACGGGGAGGTCGGTTATTGCCCCCAGAGCGACGCCCTGGACGGTTTCCTCACTCCGCATCAGTGTCTGACGATTCACGGGGAAGTTTGCGGACTGAGCAACGTTCCCAAGGTGAGCCGCCTGAATTTATGTAGAAACTTTCGGCCCACCGCAGCCGTTCCTCGAGCTTTCCCGGAGTCCTTTTAAATAACTTCCGCCTCTGTGCTCCACCGCTGCGTGGATTATATTTTTAATTGTTTCACGTTCGAACTTCCGGCTACGGCGGCGGAAGAACCGTAGTTACGTAGAAAAAGAAGTGATATTTTTAACTGTCATTTCCCTTCTTCTTTGGTAAAACGAAGTACTTGGCGAGGTCGAAGCATAAATGTTATCTTTCTGCAAAGCCTCTCCTCTTTTCGCGCAACACGTGCGAGTTCGCTTTGCAAGGAGTTTAGTATTGCATCGTGAAAAACTGTTTGTTTCAGGCGGTCGAGTGCACGCTGAAAAGACTCGATCTTTTGAAATACGCGCACAAGAGGGTGAGCAGTCTTAGCGGGGGTAACAAGAGGAAACTATGCACTGCCTTGAGCGTAATGGCTCCGGTGCCTGTGGTTCTTATGGACGAGCCGACAAGGTATTCCATGTACAATGGTTTTATTAAAAGCACCCTTTTAGCAAACACCGGCACTCATATTTTATACATGTCCCGCTTCTTTTTCCTCGCACGCAGCGGCATGGATCCAGCGACGAAAGACTTGGTAGCTAGAACCATAAAACGCATAACGAAGAATCAGGCTTGCGTAATTCTAACTTCGCACAGCGTGGCGGAGTGCGAGAATCTGTGCAACAGAGTCGGCATTCTTGCTAAAGCTGGCCTCAGATGCATAGGAACGCCGCAGCATTTGAAGCACAAGTAAGCGTTTCACTTTTCAATTACGAGAAGCGGAGGAAAGCGGACGGCCGATGACGTGCAGCTCCTTCGCTTGAAGTTATTTGTACCTTCGGCCACGCACGGACAAGCAGGTTTCAAAAACATCATTACAGATTGACGTACCATTAACGGTGGCGCACCAAAACGTCCAATTATTCCAGATGAATATGCACGGCGAAATAACCGGGCAGAATTAATTTCGACCGATGCATTTTAATGCTGTTGTTTCAACTGATGGATCGTTCGTGTCGGATCGATCTCTCGTGAAAGGCTTTTTGACAAAATTCGTAATAGGACGATTTATTCGGCCACCCGCTCTCTCTCTCTCTCTCTCTGTCTCTTTCTCTCTTTCTCCGCGCTCATCTGTCGTGTGGCCGATTGATTTTTAATTTCGCCCATCATTTTCTGGCAGAACGGTTCTACTCCCATCGCTGGGAATTTCATCACGAATTTCGGTTCTGTTCGATGAGCAGTCAAAGATTACGTTTCCGGCCACATAGCCTGTCGTATGGCCCAGAATCCACGCGATCCTTCCCGCTTTGTTACAACACACGACCATTCAACTTCCTCTTTCGGAATATAACGTGGCGCGCCATAAATATTTAGCTGTACTTACACCTTTCACCCCTGGAGGCGGGACGGGAAAAATGTCCCCGTTATATCCCATCCTGGACTTCTCTTTTCACCCCGGCCATCGAGGAGGATTTACAATATTCGGCAACACGTGCGCGCATCACTGCTAATAATTCATCGGCGTGCGTCGAACCTGTTACTCCTCGCAATTTTTTACCCATCGCCTGAACATCACGATACTCTTCCCATTCCTATGAAACATCGCGCGCGTTATCCGGTTATCAAAAGGGGCACAATATAATTCGCACGTCCTCGACTTGTCTTTGCTAAAATTTCAGTCGAATCTCCAATTTTTCAGCTGAACAACGGTTCCCGATTTAATCGCGATACTTTTCACGCATGCCGTAAACCGGTGCGACCGTTTCAACGCGTAACTCGATTACACTTGCTCTGTTTGTCGTTGGTATCTACCGGAAAAGTTTTGCTTAACGGAGTCTCAAAGAGCTGAACGAAGCCGGTTACGTCGTTTTCACAGCGAGAGTCCTTTGACCGGATCTCCCTCTGTCTCTCTCGCGAACGGCCATGTAAATTCACGGAGGAGTAGCTGTCACGCGGCTGCCCTTTCCCACGGTATAATTTATCGACGGTGATGCACGGCGTACACCTGTATAAATGAATACGAATAGATGAATCTGTCAGGGAAAGTGCGGGTCGCGAGAGAAACATTTGTTACATCTATTTTCTTATCCATTCTCATTTTTTCTCTCAGTGTGCTCCTCCGGATTCGATATTTCCTTTTATTACTGAATCTAGAACTTGCGAGCGGAATGCCTTCTTTTGCGTCCTCAGAATTATGATCGAGTCCACTCTATTGACACTTCCTTCGATTTACCTTTATTGATTTGAACACATTCGCTTCACCCGACAGGTTCGGCGAAGGCTACGTGGCGTTTCTGCGCTTCAAACAGTCCGTGTCGTCCGCGGATTTGAGGAAAGCCATAGCAAAGTACTTCCCGCAGGCTGTGGTCTCCTCGAGACAGGCCAGCGCGGCACGTCTACTCGTGCCGCGAAGTCAGGACATGCCAGTGAGTATCAGCTTTAATAAGCTGAAGCTGCTGGCCGAGGATTTGAAAGCAACGGACTACACGCTGACGCAAAGTTCGCTGGATCAGGTTGGTATCGTAAATGTTTCACAGAGACCTGCATAGTCCTCTTACATGGATCGCTATGTCCCGCAGCTGATTTCCAATTGCATGTGTAATGAGTTAACTACTGCATAGGGAGTATTAATATTAGCAGTCTTCCTTGTTCAATGTATTCACTGTTGTATATGTTCGTGGAACAATTTTAAACGAATGATTGAAATTGATCGTTAATCGATGAAGCTCTGGGTAACTGTGTCGTGTAATATACAACGACATTGTCTGCAGCAGATGATGCACGGTCAGTGGCAACGTGCACTGTCGTTCGACCAAGGACAATCCTCGTTTACGTCCACCTAGTCTGAGGAATATTAATGGCTCCGTGGTCTTACGGTTCGCTCTTATGCATGATTCCCATCTATTGTTCATAGCAGACCGGAAGCCTCGTGTATCGCCATCTGCTTCTCTAAGATTACATGCACATGTAATTCTTCTCCTAATTTATGTAATCGGATTTTACTCCGTAATCGCGTCAACCCCATTCCCAATTAATTACCCTCAGCCCGCAGCAATTTCATTCCCGTACACCATTCATTTGTTCTTCTTCCCAATATGCGAGAATTTTCATGCTGACACATTATTGCCTCTCAGCAAGCTTCTATCAACTGTCAGTTTTTATTTAAGTAGGAAAAAGCGTTTAGCCTAGCGACAGGTAGTAGGGTCGTTCAATCCTCGCGTCAGATCGAACGCACTTATCTCTCCTCGTGAAAGGTGTTTTTGCCATCTCCATTTTCCGAGAGATTATGTAAGTACCCGAGGATAGCGTGTCCCCGAAACGCAACTAGAAGTCGTGCAAGCGTGTGTCAATAAGAAAAAGAATAAGACGAAGAAATTTGCGTTCCACTCTGATCCGCGTTCTCTCGCGTCGAATCCTGCCGACTGAAGGGGCAGCGATTTCGCGTGAAATTCTCTAGAAAATTCATGCAAGGTGCCGGCGAATTTGCATGAGCCTGTTAGTAAAGGAGGTGCGATTTAAACGCTAATTAAAAAAGTTACACCGAGGAGATTCAGCGCCACGCGAGAGCGCGTTGACTGTGATTAACGTTGTTTGAGAATTTATTCTTCGCTATTCAATAGTGCCCCTTTGCACTAATCTAACTTCTACCGAAGTGATCAATCTTTTTTTCTCTTGACCATTTTCAAATTTCGTGTTCGCCCTTCGTGCTGTAACTCGAGTATTGGCTGAGAACCCTCCGAACGGCGGAGACCAAGGAAGAATATTTCGGAGACAATGGACACGCGTGACGCTTAAATAATTTATGGACGAGCGAGTGATGATGAAACTGACGTCAAAGCGAGCGTGAGATTCAGCTGCTCTGACTCCATTCAATGGAGTCACGTTCGCATCGTTTAGTTCGCGTCTCGGGCGACGTAGCCCTGCCTCCTTAATGGAGATAAGATTCCAGAAACCGTCTATATGCGGGGCTGTCACGGGATTTGCTGATCCAGTTATGTTTACCCGTACACAAAGCTTATCCCCCGGAGATTAACTCGGCTTAGAGACTGCTCCTTCTTAGTCGGAGGGGCGGACTTCCCCGACGCATTTGCGCTAAACTCCAAAATTCACCCTTTAGAACCGATTTCAGACACCTTCCCCGATTCAATTAATCGCGATCGGTACAGCCCGTGCTTCGGGGTTCCCTTTTATGCGCTCCGCTATCCTCGCTATAGTCGGAGACGCGTTCAGCTTAGGAACTTTTTTGCCCCTGCAGGATGAGATTGTACGCGAACCGCGTAAACTCCCCTGCGTGCGAGAGTTTCCGGACTTTTATGTTACTTCGTCGGGAGTAAAAGCGCTCCCGGCTCCGATGCCTCTATTTCATCCGGACCCTCTTCTTCCCGTTTTATTCCCCTTCGCTCGGGCATCGTATCTCGGCGCTCGGGACGCGAGAAGAGAGTCTTGGGCGCCGATGCAACGACCGAAAGTTCGCAGCGTGCACGGGGTCGTGCAAGTTTCGCGCTGTGCGTTTGCAGTAATTGTCAATTTACCCGTTACGATCCACTTCACGCAGCCAGAGCTACTGGCAGCGGATTGTCGACAAATTTCTAGCAAAAATTTCCCGTCCTATAAACGTCATACGCGTTGCGATGATTCACGTTGACAAGAAAAGGGAACTCGCGAAAGGCTCGTGAGCGTTAGCTATTGCACGTACAGATGTGTTTACTGCGTATCATTTTGTTCTGCTGAAATTTCGACGGTCTGTTCCCTCGTGTAAACAGACATAAAAACAGCAGGCAGAATGATGGCGCGGGCAAAGTTAATGAAACGTTTCAATTTCGCAGGTGCTTGTTAATTTTTCCGAGGAGGTCGATAACGAGGTCTACGGGCCGGTTTACACGCAAAGCGGCAGCAACACCGTGGCAAATATTTATTCCAACCTGGACACTATACACATGGACACGTTTTGATAGGTGCGTACCACGAGCTCGTTCGTGGTTTCACCCTTTGAACCGTCGCTATTCGTTTGTCGAATTTTTCTAATTCAATGCGGGCTTTACACAACAATTATATACGGTTTCTATCTTCTATTGACAAATAGATAGCGATGACTTTTGTGATAGTTTTATTTCCGTTCTCGTAGCGCAACGTTGGACGTACGATAAGCCCTTGTATAATTATTGCCTAGTGCTCGCTTTAATGATTCCCGATTTTAGTTGTCGTTATGAAATTTTTCTACACACTTGACTTCGTACAACGATATTTCTTTTTCGTCGTAGCGTTCGTCTTATTGTTCGTTATTGAAATTTCTTGTGCGGAACGTATGTATGTATGTGTAAGGTACGAGTTTTAAATTGTCGATCGTTACAACGCGGGATAGTATTATCTTCTTACGGTTAGATCGCCGCGATTCGTACGCGGTAATACGTAGCTTTAATTCTAGAACATTATTTGGCCCGATTTCGTTTTGGGCAAACATGCAGACTACGGACAAGGGCTTGCTTTGTCCGAAGCAAAGGTACTCGAATTGCGTAAAACGATGGTAACAGTACAAGAACTCCCACACACATAAATAGCTAATATTCATTTTGTGTCAACATTCGCCGCTAAGCATCAATTAATCCTAGATCTCACATAAGGCATATTTGTAAGATTTTATTGTGAAATTCGCACGCTATTTTCTCATGTTACAATAGATATACGAATTGTTGGAGTTTCTTATTAAACAAAGGTGAACGCTATAACTGTGAACCTTCTTTGGAGTAATTTCTTTACAGAAATGTTCCGACGTCGAACAGGAAGAAAATGAGATCATATTTAATAACGGGGCAACATCGTTCAAGTTTAGTCGATTCCCGTTACTTTCTGGTTTGTTGTGTCTTTAAGAGTGTTCTAGATACCAGTGGAAAATCCGTGAAATTATGTCGCAAAAGTTACGATCCCCGAGTGTCCGAGGATTTATCGATTATTCCAGTAAAAACCGGTTCGCGGTGGAACGATTCATCCCGGCTGTATACCGTACCAAACAGAAATTCTCTATTCGAGATAGGTGCGATTACGTATCCTTATCGCGGCCGTATCAGCCGCATAACTTCGGGCGTGCCGTCATCGATAATATGGGGTTGGAACCATCAAATATACGCGCTCCGAGCAATTACTGAAAAAAGAAACAAAATGCAAAAAAAGAATAGGAATAGGAAGATTGTATTCCGATTTGTTAAACCCGGTCTTATTTATGAATTCGAGACTCCAGTTTCGTTCGGGAACAGCTGATAAAGCGGGACCAAAGTGCCCTGCAATTTCTTCGATTGAATAAAAGACAGGAGGCGATACAAAATAGCCTGTCAGAAATTCAACACTTGTCACGCGCAAGCGGAAGAAGCTTCGAGAAATGGAAATGACATCTATCAACGGGGAAAATATTTACTGGCGAAGTTGCTTCACCGTTTTGTTCATTAGATACGAGGCAATAATTTCACGCAACGACTTTTTATTCTTGCAATGTTCTCATTATTATACCAGCATAACTCTATCGTTCTTATTTATACCCAACAGTGATTATTCGGCGAGATTTAGACTCGTGTCAATATTAGCCACGTCCAACTAAGTAATCGATGATTAGACTTCAATTAGTCAGGACGTCAAGGAGCGCTCCCGATCGAATTGGCTACGTGACAGGACTCGGTTGGCGCAGGTTGAAAGGAATTTAGGAGTGGAAAAGGAACTGGGACTGGAATCGAGTCTCGTCGATTTCGTTCGAAACAGAAGGACAGGTTATTAGCTCGCCCTCGATCGGCCGACTTGCAAGAAGAATGGGAAATTAGTCCCAGTTGATCTTGAATTAATCTTAACGGGAAGGTACTAAGCTGGATCGCACCGTTGCGCCGGGATTTAAATACGAACGAGACGATTTGTCGTTGCCACGTACGCGACACGAATTTTCATTTCTTCGACGCATCGTGAAACGATCGTTAACGAGTCCGGGTCGGTGGAGCGGCTTATGAACCGAATTTGATGTAATAAACAAGCGGCAGGATTTATAACTTATTTTTATACCATTGAATATGCGCGGAAACTAAATCAGTTTTATTATTCGAGTTTCTATTATTTTTTATATCGCTTTTGCGGAACCTGGCGATAATTGAATTATGTTGCACTACGATTGCAAGGATAAGTCGATAATGATAATTATTTTGAGGATCATAATTATATAGAATATCCGCCGAAAGTAATTTTCATCGGGTTGCATGATGATCAAGCCGCATTTCCATGCTTTAATAATTAAATTCGAATTGTATCTACTGGAAGGGTAATAGCTATGCCAACTAACACGTTACGCAACGCGTACAATATATTATAATCGCTGTTATTAACAACCGAACAAACTGTTCGCTCAGGAATTCCGTTGGTGCTTAACTATTTCACGCGCTAGTCTGGGATTTAATCGAATCCTTCGTGAATTACCAAAATATCTGTTGAACGATGCAATCATCATATTAAGTAAACCATTTACATAATATTCAAACGTTGTTAGCATGTGTTCGTGATATTTCATTGCCGTTTAACGGAATACGGACTTTCTGAGAAGGGAATAACGAAGAACACTTGAAGAGAATCGAAGGCCGCGTATTTCCATATTACTCGTAATAAACTCACCGATCTGCCTGATCAAATTGGTTCCCCTTAATCTTTCAACTCCCCCGAGCCTGTAATGGCACTTTAGTTTCGAACTGGTTCATAGAATAGACAAATTATCCGCGTTCCTAACGACGCGAGACAGAATGATGGATCGATGATCGGTGTCGTTTGACTACGCGTCGTAACGATATCAATTTGCCATCAATTTATATGCAATCGATGCAAAGGATATCATTTGCGGCGCCGCGGAGGCCGGCGCGTCTTTTCGAACGGCAGTCAGTCGTATACCTCGAAGGAGCGGTACGAAATAAATGAAACGCCAGGAGGGAAGTTTCTTCTGAAATTTCAAGCGAAAGGGACTTCGAACATTCAAATTCCTCCATCCATCTCGCGAAAACTTCGGGGATGATATTTTAGGCTGATCGATGGCTGTGACATTATTGCAAGCGTTTTACTGCCACGCGTAAGACCGTTGCAAATAAACCAAGCGAACCAGAAAATTGGCTAATGTGATGCCAATCTTCGGTTAAACTTGGAAACAACTACCGTCATTCGCAGATGCGCTTACAGAGGACGACGTTCTCAGAATACGTATTGTTGTTTCGAGGATGGAAGAAACCGAGAAGCGTAATCGTTGTGCGTGCCTGTGCTACGGGTTTGCGTGCCCACTGAAGCTTTCGAGGGAACTTTGAGTTAATTAGCTCTTTAATTAAAGTAAATAATAATGAGCGTCGAATAGTAAATTTAATTTAACCTCCCGTGGCATACAGAGACGTCTGGGATGGCTCGTTTGATTGTTATGTCACCGCAAACATTCATTTCTCCTAATTGTAAGACGACAAGAATTGCTTCTTTTTTTTACTTTTTGAATCGAGTTCGCATCGAGTTTCATTTTATTTGTACGTCAAAGGATCACTAGAACGCAAATGTGCCTACTGTGCATTGGCAGACGACAATAACTTTGCAGTATTTAGTGATCGTTTTACCGCATGTGATTACAGTTATCGATCGCTACGGAAGGGTAAAGTAATGTTGCGCCGATGCACTCTTGCACCCTGCTATTATTTCCTGCATTGAAACAAACGGTCCTCATACCTTGAGGACTCGTTTGCTGGCCGCCTGACCTTTCGATCCTGCCGATCGATCAATAAGAAGCTTTCGCGGAATTAATGTTATTCGAGACGCGATTAAATATTTATTAAGGGGGCAACATGCTCCAAGTGATTGTCAAACAATCAACGATTGTATAAATAGGATAACCCAGATTACATTTTCATGTTCAAAGTTTCTGGGAAATCGATAAATCGGTAAAACACGGGATAATGCAAATGGCCAGTTGAATGCTCACGAATATCTTTGCGTCCACGAGTCCATCCGCGTCAGTGACCTAGTTATCTAGTCATCAAATAATGCACTGGATGCGCTCGTAGAGAGATTTCAAAAGGTCTTTTTTGACACGACTCGACCCCGTCCTGCCGAATATCAATGTTCTTGGAGAACCTTCGAAAGGATACGTTCCCTTCATTCACAGAGAAACAGTCGAGTTGCAAGTCCTTAAGTTCAAAGAGTTAAGTCGAAAGGGTTGTCTCGTTCAAGTTTGTTTTAGAGGACGTATACCTATACCTTTCTCATTACGTATCTTTCAGTAGTGATTCAGTGTCAAGATTCATCCGACTTTTCGTCAGAACGACTCTTTACTCTCCAGCGTGACATTCATGCCAGATACACCACGGCCTTTCACGTTGCAAAAAAAAATTGTGGCGAATCAATTAGTCTGCCAGCGTAATTTCCGTGGAAAAATACCGATGCGTGAAAGGGTCGCGGAGGAATCGGTTGCTCGTTGAACGGTGTTTCATCAATTATTCTGTCATCGTTTAACGGTTAACCACCGTTTAACGCTGGGAAATCAGTCGGTCGCTAGTACAGCGAGCAACAATTTAATTCATCCTTGTTATTTACCCTCGACACGGTTTTAGTTACCGGCACGATGATCAATCCTTTTTTCGCGGCAAGATCGCGATACTTCTATCAGAAATCTCTTATCACGCTACGCGATACGATAGATACGGTGTAGCTGTTATCGGCAAGAAGGGAAATTAAAGCGCAAGCTAGTCGCGCGATACTATTACTCATTGTTATCAGATAATTCGGTAGACTCGATGGAGCTGCGAATCGACTTATCTTCGAGCCATTCACGGCCGCGACACCTGAAGCACGGTTCCCGTCACATTGCCTATTACAAATGACTTTTGCAACCAATCTCTTTTTTATTTATTACACATTTTCTCTCTGTGCGCATTATGAAAATCATATTTCTTGAAATTGTAGAAGGTGTAACACGAAACGTTTCCCAGTCCCCTATGGTTGTTAAGCAAACGGTCCAATAAAAATTACGATCGCTAATTGAGCGCCGTTTCGTCGAGTCAAACTCCGAAATTGGACGTTGTTTGATCACGACACAGTGAGATTAGGAAAGTCGTGGACGATCAAAGGGTACATTTCAATGGAAATTATGTCGACCAAATCGTTGGCTCGTACCTACGAATAATTCCTACAGAACGAAACGGGAATAAACGTGGCGTCTCCTGCTGTTACAAGGGTAGAAAAGGGTGGATTACGACGCGACTATTATTATCGGAAATTGAAACAGGTCGAGTTTATTCGGAGACCATCGCCTTGCCTCTCATGGATCCCCCCGTAAAACTTCTCGATCGTCCTGCGATCTGAATTCGAATCTAAAAATATGAATTTAGATCGAAGTTTACAAATTTAAAGAATTTAGTTCAGATTCAAATTGCTTAAATTTGTGAATGAAACAAAAATTGAACTCCAATTCAATTTGCGCTCGTTTTTAAGCGAGTCGGGTTATAGATACGTGGACAAGTGAATTTCTTCGGACGAACAATTTTAAACGCGCTCGGTGAAACCTGTCGGACCGGGCCGTGAGAACTCGAGAAATAGATAAGCTACTTGAACGATCGCGTTGTCAGATAACGGTTTCGAAGGCCGTCTTCCGATGAAAACGTGTTTCTTGGCGATGCTGTATCGGGAAATACCTCCGTCGATCATTTGATAATTCGGTCTAACATATACTCTGCTATTATCGTTTCTTTTTTTTTCAAAGCAATAAAGCACGAGGAAAATTACTAATAACATTCTAAGTAAATGGTTGAGCATGCCAACTTTAGTTGAACGCGAAGATCTCACGTCAGCGATAATCCGCGGAATCGCGTTTTAATCAACGCACGTATGCCAAGAAACTAACGATCATAGTAGAGCCGCGTGAATCGCGTTGCTTGATTAGTACATGTCTTCGGGAACGCGATCAAGTCTAATCGAACATTGTGCAGGATCGTCGTTTCCCTGAGGAAAGCGATTCAATCGGTTCCCTTGACCCAGGCCCTGTGTGCTGACTGATGGAGAGCACTGTCTAATTAGATAGATTCGCCGAATACGTCTCCAGGTGAGCTCGACACATAGGCGTAACGATCTATCACCAAATAGAGGAGGAGAGGCGGGGCAAACGGATAACTGGTATCTAATTCAATTTCGCCCTCCACGATTTGGATCAGGAACCAGCATCGATATAATCGACGATTAATTTTCATTTATCTGGTTGAACGTGGAATAAGTGCAATTTGGTTCACGGCTGAGTCTGATAATAACGCACCGCGATGAACCGCGGCAGCGAGTGCAGCGTGTGTTCTCTAAAACCGGTTCAATCTGCTTCCCGTCCCTCTCACGTCTTATTCCGTGCTGATAGAGAGCTGCGTCTAATTTCGTCGACCATCATTGCCAGACTCGCGAGTGGAAATCGCGCGAAAATGTAGGCGCGATCCGTGAACCGTCGGCGACGATCGCGAGACGCGGAACATTGTATGCGATTGTATCGACGCTTGCCACGTGTCTGACGACCTTTCCATCTTCGAGTCCTCTAATCTTTGGTCTTTAAGTCTTATCGGAAATGGATCTTCTTTTTTTTCTGAAGCCAACTGTGTACCCAAGATACGAATCAGCCTCATTCACGTAGGATTCAGCTCCGTTTTGCAGTCAGGACCCGAGAGTGCATCCAAATTAGATCGACTCGTGTCTCGCGGAGAATTCGTCCCAAGGTATAACCCGAGTACGCGCAAGACGTAACGATCGATCATCGTGGTTCTGGCTAGTTATTCGCTATTTAACCCGCTTCCTGTCGCATCGCCGACGAAGACGAGCCCCCCCGAGGGCGACGGCGCTGATCAAGATTAATCGTATGCAAATTACCTGGCCGCCGTATGAAAGACCCGAGATTCAGGGACTCGTATGACTACCGGTGTGGAGAGAAGACCGACTAGTTTCGTCTTCGAAGGTAGCAAGATTTTGGTAATTGAAAGTGAGCTTCCCGCGTCACGCTGGCGTTCGACAAATCTCTGGCCATTTGCATGGAAAGTTTCCGTCCCGTTTCGAATGCGGAGCACGACTTCCATTCATCGACGTTCGATAGAGGCGACGTTGCTCCTGCCACTCGTTACAGGTTCGTAGGAGGATCTTCGTATTGCCAGACAATTTTACTTTTTAATTGGACAGGTTCGTATTACTTTGTGCGATGCGAGCAGAATTATTTTTCTTCTCCGCAAACGAGATGGATCTTTTAAAATTAATCACAGGAAAACGAGTAGGTCAGGCTCCAATGTCAGCTGGATGAAAAGTTAAGACCCCATCGCGAATACGCTGTTCATTTGTCGTGTAGAACGGTCGCCGCGAAGCTGCGGCATTTGACTTGATTTTTTTTTTCAAATGAGCCTCGTTGCGAAATTCTAGTTATTAATTATATCATGCACGCGTCCTCCGGTGAAAACGGTTTTTATTGTCGATCAAGCACAGCGAATAAGGTAGTGCTTTATTCCGAATCGTGGTTCCATGAAATTGTTCCCCGCTACTGCATATTACTTACGCGGCACAGTTCAAGTACTTTACGAGCAAATTAATATCCACCGCAAGCATACTTGCAGAAGACGCACAAACTCTCATTTGCCGCTGCTAAATACATATTAGAGCCGTGCCTTGTATTTCAACATTGTTCCGAACACGTCAAAGCATTCCCCCGAAGGAAGTGTTGCAATTTGAGTTACCCCATCCGTAAACAATTAACTTGCAAGCTAAGTAAGTAGGAGAACTTAAATATTCGCATGATCTAACATCGCGGTCGTTTATGAATAAAAGTGTCCGACACGAGAGTGGAACGGAAATCTGATAGCGACGCGAGATTTCGATAGAACGGAATTCGCGAGTATAAGCTGCCACCACGCTGACGCGCGTTACTCGCGTTATCAGGTGCGATAAACTTTAGCGGAATGTATGCCGCGCAAGTGGGTTAAGTGTGCGGTTCAGTTACCGAATAAAGGAAGGCAAAAGTGCGCCGGTAACGAGCGAAGACGTGACTTATACGAAGAGGACTCCTCCGGTCGTTTCGCGATCCTCCGCGCACACGCGAGTGAATAATCCGCAACGGCGTTTCCGTTTTGCAAAATGCATGATATGCCGAGCGAGAATTTTCGTAAACATACTTCACATTGGCTTTACCACGTGGTCAGTTGAATATCAACGATTAACGATACCCTTTCCTCCCTTTCCCGATTTTCTTTTCTCTCTTCGCTCCTTCGCTCGTGTTGTTATCGAAGCTCTGCACGCGCGTGTGTTTGCTGGAATTCTTCATAGAGCCACCCGGGCGGGGCGGGGCGCGTTCGACACGTTTGTAACGTGGGAAATACACGATCGCTGAAATTTGATTACGGAACGTGCGGTGACGTGACTCGTGTCGCTAAAGTTCAGGAAAATCGTCGGTTCTTCGGACGAGAAAACCCGCCACCCTTTTAACGTCCAACCCTCGGCCGTATCGGTGATTCACGATCGGTCACTCCGATGTGTGGCGTTGTTCAGCGAACAGCGTTTCTGGCGGTAGCCTCTATTCCTGCTGCACCTTCCAATGAATTCTGCACGGAGATGTACGCGCATACGGATCTCGTGCGCGTAAACTTGTAGTTACGATCGAAAAGACAAATTGGCGATGGTTACGAAAGCAATCGCCTGCAGCTTGGAGAGAATTTTACGTAAGTATGATTTGTGGCGATTAAAGATAATTCCAGATCTTCAGCCTGTCCGTTTCATTGCTTTTCCTGAGTAGAGAAGAAAAGAATCAATTTGCAAGTGGAATTTACTCCAAACGGTGAACCAGACGAATCTCTCGCTTCGTCTTGCAAATTCTTGCAAACTGTGTAAAGGAGATGTATGTTGAGGAGATACGTCTACGATGATCTCAGGGCGATTACGTATTAGTAACGAGAGACACGATAATTGAAATCCAAACATGATTCTATGTAATATAGTGGTATTCCGATGATTAGCTGCGAACCATCTTAATCGCGGAGCTAACAGTTTTTTTTTATCGGCCTGCGTGCAATTCAGTGACGTCAATGGTTTCATCTAAGTGAACGCGAATAGAGATGGTAAACAACCGAATTCCTATTCCTCCGTTATCACACGGTGCGAGAATGTCGGCGGTGGCCCCTAGAATCGTCGGCGCCCGTTTTGGTGCAAAGACCACGATTCGATTACGGATGCAGCGAACGACGGTATTTTACATTTAATTAGAACGGACCGTTGAATCGTCTCCCTCCCGTTCATTAGCTCGGCCCGCGAGGATTGTTTAGTCAGCAACGAAGGGAAGTGCTCGCTGAATTATCACAATTATTTATTGGTCAGTAAGCGAAACCCGAATTACGCAATTACGAGCAATCGCGTGGAAATTTTACTGCTAAATCGGAACTCTCTGTCACTCGGACGCCGCGTCAATCTCGCCGATTTCACACAACGAATAAACTATGCATGTACGTACACGCGTTTCCCAATGGTGTACGCGCTCGTTACTGTTTCTCATGTACAGATCAATTTGTCATTCCTGCGCGCCTCGAGTCACGCAACTCTTTTTATCGCTATCTGCGTACCATTATCAGCCGATTACGTAATTAATTCAGGGTATCGTCACTTCTCGATACTACCTTTCGCAAAATCGCACTCGTACGAGACTAGGCTGTTCAATCTCCTCGACTATCAGCGACTTTCCCAAACGTTCCCCGGTTCATTAACGCTCGCCAAGATCATTCCTCCGTTCGATCTCACGTGTGCGGAACGGTTTTCCACCCACCGAGAGACGACTCCCTCGCCGTGCTAAGATCTCGAAGGTCCGATGGCCGGCAAATCGCGAGCGTGCCGTCCCTCTGCGAAGGTCCGAAAGGTGATTCGGAGTTCTTTGCCGTATCAGCTGCGTTCGCGTATGACTGCCTCCAAGCCAGATACCGACACTTACCAAGGAGAGCACACCGGCAGGCAGTACACACACACACACACACACACACGTACACATGCACACGCGCGCACACACAGACGAACACGCAACATGGCAACCGTGGCAGGACGTAGACGATGGTTATACGTAGAAGTTCCAGTGGCAGGGGGTCAGTGTAAAACGGCCTTCTGTCCGTAGCGTGTCGAACGTCGTGCCTGTTGAACGAGTCCGATTTCGCCGCACAGTGTTACTCCGGTTCATTTGCAAACGCGTTTCGGCCGCCTGAACCGGGTGAGATCGCTCCGTTCGGTTACCACGACAGTGCGGATCGCCGAGGCCGTTGCTGATAATAGGGAAAGAACGGTGACTCGCACGGTGTTTTAGCAGGGATCAAAGGTAAATCGATGGGAACAGAGACAGGGGTCGCGATTTCCCACGGATAGCCGCGACCAGCACCGCCGTTATTCCGCGTACATTACTTGCGCGTACGAGTCACTCGCTGGCTCTTTCCTTTGTTCTAAACTCTAAACTATTGTAATCGCTCGCGTCCTTGGCGTTGTCGCGTTCACGCGGGCGTCAGCGTTATCAATTTATTTATCAGCTTTCTAATGTTTAGGCCGCTTAAGCTTCCGTCCTCTTGTTGCCGCAAACATCGCACGACACATTCTTTTCCCTCTATTTTCTACTCGCTAAGCGAGATTCTCGTTCGAAAATGAAGCACGCGCAGCGTTCGGCGGCCCCTTCTCGAGGACGCGACTTTTATTATCGCGCTCGGCGTGGTTTTTATTCGGACACCAGCAGGTTTAGAATATTTGCCGGTAGCGCCGCCGGAGATATGTGTACGCTCAGCATCCGATGACAGAATTAGGCTGACCGTTCCAGAAACGCGCCCGCAGAGTCCGCGACGACGCTCACCAACCTTCGACTCCGATATAAAAATACTTGCCGCCGCCCGGATTCTACCCATTGCGTGGAGTTTCACACGAAAATCCGTCGATCGTGTCAACAATTTTTTCCGCTCGAACGAGGCGAAGTCCGAGGGAAAAAGAGAGTAGTCGCGTTGGTCTGTTACGTATCCGCGTACATTGGACGACGTCCCCGGAATCGTGTTTGCGTTTTCACCCGCGTGCTAGCTGTTTTCATGGAATTTAAATTTCGACCGGTCCATGAAAACCAGTTACTCCGAGCCGCAGCGTGGAGCGAACGATCGAATGAAATTGTGCCTGTGCTGGCGGCCCGTCCCGTCGCGCACCGGGGATCCATTGTCGTATGCGTGACCCTCTACGGTTCGGTCGTGTTTGATCTCCGCTAGGGTCAGGTATAGTAGCACCGGGTGTCACGATCGAATTTTCAGCCCGACCTTCTGGTCTTATAGGACGCACGCGACGGCTCTGCGGCATGGTATCGATTTCTCCGGAACCGCCGCATGGCCCGGGATTTGGATCGCTCCGAAATCGAATTTACCGCTCGCGCTCCGCTTCGTCGCTCGCACGGATTCGCGTGATTGCTGCTTATTTTCTTTTTTGTTTTTGTTGTTCTTTTAACAGGTCACACGCGTCACGCTATGATCGTGCCGAAGCGCGAACGGCCTTTGATAGCGTTCGAAAAGTGCAGCGGAGGTCGTTCGAGCGGGATCGTGGCTGTGTGTCAGCCCGGTTATCTGCCGGTCGTGGTGGTCGATTAGTTATAAATTATATAAATGAATGGGAGTGAGACGATATCGGAAGACCGTGATATTTTTCACGGAAACTGTGCTGCGTTGAGTTGCAGCGCTCCAAACGCGTACCCGTTGGTTCTCGGGACAAGAGCTGTTGCCGATTCTTTCGCGGACCCGCAGAAATTCTCGTGTAAAGTACAGTTAATGTTTTATTTTTTTTTTCGAAACGGAGCGCTTGGAATCGATGAACGACGTCTCCGGTTTTCTTTAGAACTGCGAACCATCGCGATCCTTCGTGATCCTTGCGATACTTGGTCGATTGATAAATTCGTGGTGCATCCGTTGTCTCGTAAAATGAAATCCGTCCGATTCCGTCAGAGTAAACGATTTCCATGGATTTACTTTCCATCGAACCGGCTCGAATATATTACCGAAGCGGTATCGCGAAGTCGAGCGCTCCAAAACGCGATCTCCGCGCGGGGAAACGACCTTCGCGCAGAAAATAGCCCGCGGCTCGTGAATCATGCGGGAGCGTATGTATGCAAAGGTTTCGCGGGCGGATTTCCGATCGCCGAAACAGGAAGAATCACCGGCTCGCGTCGACTAGAAACGAGCTTTTATCTAAAGGCCCACAAATCTTACGTCGGTTCGATAGCGGGGTACAAAGGTGGCTTTGCCAGCCGGCTTCGAAAATCTACCAGCCGAAGGGAGGGAACACGCTATTATCTTAAGCCCACCATAATTCAGAATAGCTCCGTGGCGAACTCGCTGCTGGTTACCCAGGGATTCACAATTTCGCAGACTTTTCCAAGTCCGCGTTCGCGTCCAATCCATTCCTATTGATCGTTGCCACGAAAGGTGGAGATTCCCGATAAAAATTCATATTTTCCAAAGGTGCTTTTGGCCCAAGTGTCTCGTTGCTCGGTGCCTCTTTCACCGGAAGGTATCATCGTCCTACTCCGGGTCAGACCTATATGGTGTTCAAGGCCTTAGGCTAGACATGACGTCTGGTCATCTGCCATCACCATCCGTACGTTCCTCGTGGTGGCAGAAAGACGCATTCTCTTTCCGCGCGCTCTAGTTCGACAGATCGGAGCTGCCTGCGTTTCTCGCGGAACCGCAAAAACGTCTCTCGAACGCGCACTCCGGTACGTTGTGCGCGCTTGACGCGTATAATATACAAACGATATGCTGCACTTTATCGCGAAATTCTTTGCACCAGCTAACAGAGGTAAACGATTCCGATTGCGTACACGTGGGTGTAGTTTTACGTACGCGTTCATCGCCATTCCAGCGGATGAATGGTCGCATATTTTCTTCGTGAAGCCACAGTATGCATGTATAACGCGGATCGCCGCGCGTTTCCGGAGAACGTGGGCCGCATCGCAGCAAGCATTTTTATAAACTCGGAACCGTGACGGAACAGATGCAGCCTGCAGCGTTAAAATCACGCGCGTGCACGCGGCTCTCTGTGATCGAGCGGGATTAAAACGCCTTCGAGACGTATCGGGCAGGGGACGGCGGTCTCTTAGGTATTGCGAGGTCGTTTGTCTCGTCACACAGGTAGGAAAGTTCCGAGATGTCTCCTTCGAAGAGATATATGTGCACGATCGTTCCATTCGAATGCGAATCACGTTCGTCGCGATCTCAATTCGATCCGCTCAGCTCGAACCTCACGGTTAACGCTTATAAATCCTTCAGGCGATTAGACTTTCTAAATTATAACACTTTCGTTGAGCGAGGAAAACGGAAGCACGATGCAAGCTTTGATGGTTTATGCGGAAAGTATGCAAATCGAATTACCGATTCTCCATCAAAAGCCACCGCGGTAGGGATTATTATCGGGCACGAAATTATTTAGAGAATCGACCCGTTGGAATATTTTTCGCGATAATGGAATTGGTTCCCCGGGCTGCGAGCCACAATTTCTATATTATCCCCGGGTTTCGCCGGCGATGCATCATTTTGCCCCGTGACAAGTAATTAAGCGGCGTTTCGTACGGGTCTCTCTTTGAGCGAGACCGTTCGCGCGATCAATTCGATTTTTAGAATATGCGCCGCGTGTCGGGTCTCCGAGGGGAACAAATTAACGCGACAGGGTTCCGTGATTAGCCGCTCGTTTTTCCGGTCAAATTAATTAAAAGGCACGCAAGGGGAAAACGAGACCACGTATTATTGAATTCTTGTATACTTGCTTTACCTATCTAGAAACTACGAATATTTTGAATTACACAAAAGAAACGCCGTTAAATATGTGGTTGCGCACTTCAAATACAAATGAGGTTTCCTCTTTGCAAACATTTAGTAACGTAACATGATTTAGAATAAAATAGAATAGTATCCAAGCGGACGATCATTCTTGCGCCTAATTTATACGGCAATTCTTTCTGTAAAGGGAAAAGACCCTCATCCATTTTACACCGAATTGAACCGGGAAATTTTCACCATTTCCCTTGCAAGCTTCTTAATCCACTCGATTGTCGGACGCCCTATGTATATTCCAGAGATCGATTTTTCTAGGGGCTATATAACGTGTCTAGTTCGTGAGAGGAGAATGCCAGACCCAGATGGGATGAGCGTACCCTGCAGAAATGCGGCCTTGCAGCCTGGCGAAAAATACATAACTGCGTCTTTCCCTATCATTTATGGGAAAACTTTTATTTCTTGCCATGAGGATGATGAGTGGACCGGCTCTTTGTGCAGTTAATAAATGAAACTGAATAATTTACTCTGCATTCTGTTTACCGAAATCTGCGCCGAGAAATATTTCATGGCCGGTGTTTTTGGTGATAAATAGATGACACGGCGATGTATTTGAAATTAATGGAAAAATGGGAACAGCGAAAAATGAGAGAATTTTTATGAGACGTAACAGGAACTCGTATTAAACGGTATTAATTTCGCTCTTGGATACGCGATGGTTTTTGCTTTTTCTCGGACTGCAAAGGACGCGTCACCAAATGCAAGATAATAATAACGAGTCTCACGAACATAATCGTGTGATCTGGCACTCTTCAATCCAGGTCGCTAGATGAAAAATGTAAGACGGCAGCTAAGATTCGATATGTACAACGATGCACATTATTCGGGGCAGAGCGATCGCGATTTCTGCTCGGTGAAATCGCGTGTCGATTTAATGACGCGTCCCCGAGGTCCTCGGAAACGCCCATCGATTTTCTCGACTAACAACCGCTTGCCATCCTGGACGATCCGATAAGCCCTCCCGGAATGGGTGTATCAATAAGATAAAGGGAATTAAAAGCCTTTCAAACCATAGGAACCTCACTCGCTTATTATATTAAAATCCATTAGTTGTATTGTAATTTCATACTTTTATTTCTGCATTCGACATTTGAAACAATTTGATCCGCGTCTAAGTATCTGTGTAGTAGGTAGTTACAGATTAGGATCGTGTTTCGTGTTGCCATATAAAATGGATTTGCAGTTCTTTCCAGTAAGCTGATAGCTCGATGGTCGTTGGCTTGTAATCGCGTGGCCAGGCGTCTAATATCCCGTGCGGTTTCTATTTATCACAGTCACTGGACACATATTTCCTGGACTCATATATTGTTCAGCTTTAATTCGAAGAAATTGTCGTTCCTTATGATGATTCCCATTAATCGTCAATTTCTCGGGAACTTTTGGCAACATTCTTGTGCCAACATCGTTGTTTCGATGGCAGTGTTAAACGAAACAAAAATTCCATTCAATTACTTGCTTTAATAGACAAACACGTGTCGCAAGATTATGCAGCAGGCAATTATCGCTTTACATTTATCGAATTTCCTCGATTCGAGTAAATACGCGTATATGGCACAATAATATATGGAAATTATCCTTATCCATTTAACGCATTTCCTCGACTTTCCTTCCTTGTCGATGTCCTTGCACAATTTTAAGTGGATCGATCCAAGAGTTTCGAGAGAGTCCTTACAATGGTCGCCGCCTTAGTACACGTGGAAGGGCACCCCCGTAACTTGTGCGATGTGCCGCATGCATGCACGGAACAGACGACCGAAAAACGGCCAGCGAAAATCATCGTCGGTCTACTCGGACGGCTGTCTACGAGCGATTCGTCTCTTGTCCGAAAGCCGCAAAGTTTCTGTCTCGCAATTTTTATCCTTTCGCCGTCGAGATTTCGAGTCCGTGTACATGGTGCAGTGTTTCTGGTTTTCAACGCTAACAATCGTAATTTCTTTCTTGTGGAAAACGGAATGATACTCGGGTTAATAATATAAGGTCGGCAGTTTGCGAAATTTGAGGAGCTGTCGCGTGCAACGTCAGAATCTCGATTCGAATTTCGCTTGGAGTCTTCCGCGTTCCAGCTACTCTCCGCAGTGAACCGCAACGTTTATGAAATGTCAACGCGCGGTATTGATGTAGCAATCCGTGCTGCAGAATTCGCGAAAGCGTTCGACGAATTTACGTTAATCGATGAGGAAGTATGTCCTTGTTTTGTTTGTTATTCTGAAGAACATTAAACATTCGTTGCAATAAGTTCTCCAGTGAAACCACCCCCGAATTGTTCTCCTACACGCATACTATCCAAACGTACATCTAAATTAAAAGATCCTGGAGCTGTGTATCAGGTAAATCTTTTTGGCGATTAGAATGCATTTTCCTGCGTCAGAGGTCGAGGGATTCAATGAAGTTTCTAACGCGATCGATCGCGTCGCGCCAAAAGGTCCGATCGGTGTGCGTGCGGCTTCAAGCACACAGCCTGCAGATACACGATCGATCGCGGCACAGAGGTCGACGTACTCGCGTTAACGCGAACTTTCATGGGATTTATTGTCCCGTTCTTAGAGCCCAGTGATTCATTGTATCGAAACGGAATCGGCGTCGGCGTCAGCCGCGAAGTGGTATATAAATTTTGTATAAATACAGGAATCAGCGAAAAAAAATTCGGTGACGAAACGGGACGGGAAAAAAATTGTTGAGCTGAGAGGGTTGCACGCTTCGTCGATCATGACAATTCTTCCCAACAATCGAAATTTCTACCGTCGGAACAATTTTCTAAAGTTGCTACTGTCGAACGTTTTCCCTCTTTCGAGGTTTCTCGTTAAAATATCTGCTCGTTTACGGTGTTTCGTTTTCGTAGCGCGCGCTACAGGCATCGATCGGTTTTTATCTCACCGTCGATAGGAATTGACTTCCTGATAAGATCAAGGTTACCCCCGCTCGTGGCAATTTCTCGTTTCGATTACTACATACAAATGGTACACGCCAGTGCATGACTATCGTCCGGTGTCTTACAACGGAAGCGATCAGCTGCGGTAATACAGTTCGCTGCGATACGGTTGTTCACTGTCAACGTTCGGTCGTCTTCGATTAGGCAGCATTGCAGCACCGAGAAACGTGTGCAGAGACTTTCGGAGAAGGGAAATCGCGCTCGAGACTGTTGTTCGAGACTCTGCCTTTTTCCTCGCGAAGCCAGTAGCCGCCAAGAAAGCCACTTTCTCCGAAGTAGCTTCGTAAGTGCACCGCAATTTTCGACTATTCAGGACAAAGTCAATTTGGTTCTATCCCGGGTTAGAAAGTTTTGCTTCCCAAAAAACTTCAGCTGGCGACGGATAATCAATCCTTCGATTGTTCCCTCCAATCTGATCAATGCGTGTCGCATTTATCGTTAGCCATACTATAGTTCATAGAGGGAACGACGAATATCCCGATGCGAGTGTAGTAAGCATGGAAAAGTTGAAAAGGGAAAGCACCCGTAGCCGAGCCTTTTAAACGATTCCCAATGTCTAGACACACTTTCGAGTTCCAGCGGCCCGAGGCGCCGCCGGAATTCCTCGCTCGAAGGGAAAACAGAAAATCGCGTCGACTACGGGTGCACCGAAACTCCATTCCCCCCCTTTTTTTTCCCGCGTTTCGCGTCGCGACGTCGCTTAATGGGGTACAAGCAAAGTTCCGAACACAGCCTCGAGGCGGCAAGCAACGGTATTTCGAATGATTGATGGCAACGAGCCGGGCAACTCGTATCGCGATGCCAGTGCAGTAATATTGCACGAGTCGACTGGAATAATACTCGCGACTGGCAGAGACGTTCATTTACGATTCGAATGCAAAGGCGGACCCGTTGAGGTCAGCTTTAAAAAATATATTCTCATCTTGTCGTTTTCATACCTCGTTTAGCAACTTAAAAGTTTACAAGTGAATGCGATGATGCAGCGATATCTGCAGGATCTACTCGCCTTTAATCCTTTATCAAAAGATGAATATTAATCTTGGAACACCGTGTCAGAGTAGCACGATAGTTTAAAAGATACCAAAAGGATTAAAAAGCGCTGAAGTATGAGTATGAGACTTGGAAGCTGCACGCCATTAAATTTTACAACTTGGCTGCAATTATTTTTATTCATAGAATTAAAGTAGCTGAATTACAGTAATTCGGATAACACGTTTGGCAATAATCCTAGCGACGCACACATTGCGCAACACGATTCGTTCGTCAGAATTCTTAAGTCCCCCCCTTGTCGCGCTAAGTCGGATCAGTAGAAGCTGAGCCTCCCACGAAAGCGGAATTATTGACATTGATATTTTTCTGTTTGTACAGGCTCTTGTGCTCGTTAATGGCTGCCAGGGTCGCCGGCTAGAGGCCGTTTGGTAGAGTTTCGTGGTGCCCCTAGTGCGACAACACAGCCCGTACCCGATGAGTGTAAGTATCAATCGATCGTCCCGATCACCCCCTCCTGCGTCTACGGGATCTCGTTATTCTCGCGAAGTCTCGCGCTTTTTGCCGTCGTTGATCATCGCCGATGGTCTAGCGGCGTGGATCGTTGTTAGTGTCGCAGATGTGCATATTTCCGCGGCGAAGAACGTTTTTCGACGTTCGATATAGGGACGGTTCGTTCGCGTCTCTACGCGTCTCTCCGTGGGATATTCACGAGTTTCAACGTTTCACGGAATATGATACACATTCGCGCGCGTGTCCTCGTGCAGGCACTTTGCGTCGAATTAAAACGATAGGTCGAATTAAGTCCAATAAAACGCGTTCTGCGTCTGAGGCGCGCTCATTAAACCTCTGTTAAATGCTCAGATTCCGTGACGCCCGGACGCGAGTGGACCGCGTACAAGCAACGTGTAAATTAATTAGAACGATCCTCGAGCGGTTGCATCAGCAATCGACGGGAATTATGCGCGCTATAGAATAGTGTCGAAATAAGTAAAGAGGAATCGACGCGAATAAACCGTGATGGAAATAGCGTCGAGACAAGTAAAGGGAAACTCACGAAGCCAAATACCATCGCTCGATTACTCGCCTTTATCATAATTCGTTCGCGAGGTCCGCACGCGATAATCAACGAGCAGCCGCCAGTGTTTTAATACCAACGTGTTATCTTGGGACAGGTTAGATCGGCAGGCGGACACATGGTGAAGCAGAGGAGGTTCATCGGGAACACGAACAACAAGATGATCAATATACGAGAATATTTATAGGCTTTCTTTAGGTGAAAAATCTTGGCGTAGTATCTGTGCGTTGAAATCGGTGAACGAGAGAAAAGTGATCGGCGCGGATCGATCTGCATGCCGCTGAAGGGGAGCTGGTATCTTGAAACCACGACGACGGAGGGCCACACGAATTCTCAAGGGCTGACCAAGATACGATCCGGAGTGAACGTAAGATAAACGATCACCGACAGATTTCAGAGGACGACGACTGCCCTTTTCGCGTTAGGTGCGCGCCCGTTTAGCTATGGTCACCTTGCTACGGCGACCTGATTTCCTGTTCTTACATAACACACGGGAGATGTGTGATTTTCACGCGCAGGTAAGTGGGGAACGGAGGCTCGCTTATCCAGCAGCCTTCCCGCTGTTCAGCTTTCGAATGAATCCACTGTTCTGTGCGTTTCAGATCCGATTTATTGGAGCCTCGCACGAAATGCGATTTTAGAAGAAGTTTTCACGGAAGCATGTTAAAATAGGAAGCACGTAGAAAGAGAAGCGGAAAACGCTACTTTAAGGAGAATGCATGAAATCGATGTAAAACGCACCGCAGGAAGAGATCGCGATTGATGCTGTCGCTGTGCGCTCGTTCACGTATTACGCTGCCAGCTAGTCCGTGCCTACGTTAAACAGGTACGATCCATGCGAGACACTTTCTAATGTGCAGTACACCTTCGACGAATAAGGACAGGCGTATAGTATTTCGTGAAGCTTCACAGTCTTGCTTACTCCTGTGCCTGACCGATCGCGAATCTTACAGTGAAAGTGGCCGCTCGCGATTACGTTCCCGGTAATCGTTCGTCCTCGTGCAATCGGCCGGGCGCAGTGGAAAATTTATTAGCCGTCGGACAAAATTGTTGAGATAACGAGGAGAGGAGAAGAAACGCACTCGTACATTCTTTCGCTGTTGTCGATAATGCTCCGGGCTTTCGAAGCAAATGGTAAGAGACGTTCCGCTAAATATTGGTTAACGTTGAGCTTATTTAAGATCACTTTGTCATCGTTTAACGTCGCCACTATTCCGATTGCACGAGCAACGTCATTCCGCGTTCTCGTAGCTGGCTACGAAATTGCAAACGATTCGCGTTATTCGAGGATTCCGAGACAACGAAACGTCGTTTTCAATTACCATCTATCCAAGATTCATTTCAATTGCACGTCGACTGCCGTTACGCGCACGTATTATCACGAGATGGATCGCTAACAAGCACACTTCTTCTTCTTCTTCTTGCAGGTTTCTCTTCTTCTAGGTTTTCCGCGATCGTAGTGTTCGTGAAAAGATAAAGGACAAGCCAAGGTAAACCAGTGATATTTTTGTGCAGTATTCTTCTTCCATTGCTGTGTGTGAAGTATAAAGCGAATAGAAGGGGGAACGAGGAAGCATCCAAAGAGTCGTAGCGAAGGGTAAAAGGGAATTAAGAGAGATTTAATTATCGAAGGAATTTATAAATTGCGAACACGAGAAGGAGAGAGATTTTTTTTCTTATTTCTACGACTCGAGAGCCGACACCGGCTGATTCCCTTCACAATGGTAAGTACCACAAAACGACGTTCTTCTTATCGTATTATGTATAAAGGTAGTACCGCCTCGGAAATGTATGCACTATTGTTCGTCCAACTCCGTCTTGGACATTCCCGCTACTCTTTAGTAGAGTTGTCTACCGTGTTTAGGACATAACGCATAAAAGCGTGGGGAGGTAACAAAGATAATTGAAACAATAAAAATGCAAGAGAGGCGCCAGACTTTCATTAAGGCGCAATATACATTGCGACAGAACACTTTAATAGCAATTTTACAATAATTGTTTCGTCGCAAAGGCATCGACGCGTGTTGGCTCGATCCAGTGCATTTAATTATAACTAATGAACACGGAAAGCTTGTAATAAATTAAGAAAAAAAGTCCAAAGCATTCATTAATTTCCGATAATACTTGACGATTTTATGAAAAATCTCTGGTTTCCAATAAGCAGTGCATAGGTCTTTTAATTTCAAGAACTTGCTAGACGACGGGATATCTATTAATGAAATTCATATACGCGTATACATATAGCTTGGTCACGATTCGCCGCTATTTCAGGCTGATTCATTAGTTAATTCGAGCAGCCGCGGAATTCTACTGCGAATTTCATTGTGCTGGTGAAACTTGACGTCTTATCTATTTCTCCGTCGAGAATGTTACGATTGTTCTCAGCAATTGGTCGCAAGTGACTATAGAAAAAGTCTGGAAAGCAGGATTGCTTTCTTTCCCTAAAATACTCTTCCGTAACCGTGATAATTTGCATGCACCATCCATCCGGTGCATCGCGGACTTAATTATAATCGGTGTAACTCGCTTGTAACACAACCCTGCAAATCGCCCGTAGCCATTGCGACTGATATTAGACATGAATGCCAAGTTTACATGCAACAGCCTGGAGGACGGTGGCTGTTACCAGCACGATAAGGCATCCCGTTAACACAGAACCCAGCCACCGCATGTTTAGAAAGCAGCATCCGCGCATACAGTCGCAAGTTGCCAAGTTTCGTCCCGTTTCGCCGAGAATGGGCGCGAGCGGAGCATCGGCGTAGAAAAGCTCGCGGTAGCGGAACCGTGCTTATTCCTTTATTCCCGACACGGCGTTGAATCGGCGTGCACAGTTTCGGGGGAGAAACGAAGGAGAACGCGCGACAATAGCGCCGAGGGAAATGAGGCTGACCCCGATCCGAAACGCAAATGAACCCGCGCCCCGAGAGGAACGGCGAACTGCGGCGCGACCACGTGGAAAACTTGCCGCGTGTCAGCGGTTTTCCATATCTCCGTTGCTCGCGCCGCCGCTGCGTTTTCCGCCGTCAAGCACGCGAGCACACGATTAACCCAGTCCCGACGCCGGCGAAGAATAATTAGCGGCGATGCGGTCCACGAAACTGGTATTAATCGGTTTGGAAATAATGGATGTGGCCATGGTGATTAAGCCGCGCGGATGGGGAAAAATGTGTGAGCGCTTGATAACGCCGTTTAATTAGCGAGCACGCGCTGCTCGTGCGACGAATACATGGAGGCTGGTCGAGCGAAGACCTCCCAATTTGTCGTGGTATTTGTTTCGTTAGCGATGTACGCCTGTTTCAGTCATCCGACTGCGTATTGTGTCCTACGCGTTCTGATAGACGTACACAGCTTGTACGATGACTGATTGGCCTCGAAGCACGATCCACCGTTTGCGTCCTGTCACTTTTCGTTGATCGATACGCCCGTGCCTTCCGCGCTGGGCATTCTCAAACAACTGCAAAGAGCCTTTTTTCTCAACCTGCAGCAATTTTTGAATATCACCTTTCCTTCTAAAAGTTCGATCACTTTAAATTGGGGTGGATAATAGCACACTGACACTCGTTAACTATAGATTCGGTGGTAGAATAATACTCTTTCTGCATAGTGCACTGTTACGGAAAAACTCGACCCTTGTTGAAAGCGAACCTGTATCAATTATGTTTCATGCAACGCTGTTACACGTCGTCGTGATTCGTGTATATCGCATCTGAAATTGTAACACGAGTCGCTTTTGATTTCGCGATACTTCTAATATCGTGCTCTCGGTGCACCGGTTTACAGGGAAAAAGTTTAAACAGCGATGCTCTGCGAGTTCTCTTCCGTGTCCTATTACAATTCGAAAAATATCGGCAAATAACGAGCAGAACTCGAACTTTCGCGGATCTCCGCGACATTCTGCTGCCTGTAATGATTGCTCAAGTACTTCGATGGATACGAAATAATGGACGAATGCACGCGTTCGAGGGATAGCCCGCATAGAACGTTCAGATCGGCCGCTCGTTTCGCGAATAACGACAATGATTTTCGTCGATGACGCGGGTTAAGCAAGCAGTAAAATATCGCTGGCCATCGATTCGTTAATTTTCTATCGTTGCAATCCGTCGGTAAGTTCTAGAGAAAGATAAACCATCGCTACTTTTCCTTACAAAAGCAGGAAGATCGTTACGGCGTATTCGTGTTAAAAACAAATAGCGAAAACGGAGAACAATTCTTAAATAATGTCTATGCAAACGTGATTCGACTGCGATCCTCGTATCGATTACCAAATACAATTATGTCTGACGCAAATATACATTCGATTGCATATTAATAAGACGCTGACGTGATCCGATATTATTATTTAACATTCGGTTTCATTATTGAACTTAGCGCGCGTCATACGCTCTCCTTGTTCGATTCGACTCATTCTCGCGTCAGGTATCCCTCAACGGCATTGTCATCCGCGCAGGAAAGTTACAGAAGCGCGATAATATCCGTCGATAAATTTTTCGGGGTCAACCGCGCGATGATACAGCGGAGCGAATCTCGTTTCGGTCTATTTCTGATTTACTCGACACGGTTTACGAAATCCTCAACTGAAACCGCTGCGCGGCTATATTTTTGGGTGTCGTTGGCTTTATTTAACGCGGATGAAGCGTAAATATCGTCCTCGTTTGTCCGCCCTAATCGGCAAAGTCTTTTACCACAGCTGCAGCTTGATCCGAATGCCTGTTCTTCTAATTAAAAAGAAAGATTAATTCCGTTTAATACAGTTTCCTACAAATTGATCGCACCTTCGTGAACGTTCCAGCGTTCATCGCGTTTGTATCATTCGTTGCGCAACGATCCGTTGACATCCGAGAGATCGAACAGCGGAACGCGCACCGCGGCGCGGCGTCGTTTAAACGATGTCAATTGAACCCGACCCACGGGGATCGTTTACGAATTGATCGATCCGCGAGAGCACGAGTTACCCGAGTGTCATGATTTCATTTAACCGCGGCATTCGCTCGGCTCGGTTCAGGGAGTTCGCGTCGGGCTGCGAGCGGTGGCTCGAGGATGAGATCGTCGGGTTGGCGGACGATCGTACGTCGCCGAGTTCGAGGTCCCGCGAGGTCGAGCTTCAAGAACGGCACCGCGTCAGACGTTGTTCTATACAGCCTTCTATTTCTGACCGTAGCTACGTACATGTCGAGCGTTGACTTCCTTTGAATAATTCACGCTGATTACCGCGCGAACCCAGCCTTTTTATGATGCCACTTCCACGCTAACGTCCCTTCGGCGTTTACTTCTTCCCTGAACGAAGGGCGGGTGGATGTTGAAGTTACGCGAAACGATGACGAACACTGAATGTGGTCGTATTTTGAGAGCGGAGACACCAGCTTGGCAGAGACGGATAATAGAGTTCGGAGAACGATTAAGGAACGTTGCGCGCGGGATACGTCGTTTAACGGGTATGCGGGGATGATGGATGCGATGCAATATGTAAACAGTGTAAGAGGTCAGGTGAATTCTTCGTGGCTCTTATACCTGCCATATTTGCACTAAGCTTATAGACGCCTTCGTTCTCTGCCTTTGACCTTTGCCTGGCAATCTTTGTTGTACCACGTGAATTGGTGCTATAAAAGCAGCGCGATTATCGCGTGTGAATACGATCACTGGGAACAATCGAACCGCTCGTACAAGTAGAACAATACTGTACTAACCAGGGAAAATTATTTTTCACAGATCGCAATAACAATCGTTTCCATTGCCCTGACATCGATGCATCTTCTATTTTACCCGAAAAATAAGACAAGAATTTAACTATCCTATGGTATATCCTATGACACCCCCCCGAAGGAGTGAGCAAAAAATAACTTCACTCGGTTTTTATTCTCTTCGAGTTTCAACGCGGTGCCTATCCAGTGTTCTCCGCCGAGTCCCGGGGGTTGCCTGTTTTGTTTCTCGCTTGAACCCTTCGCGGTTTCCCGCCCGTGAATGCCGTTAGCGTTCGCGTCGCGATTTATGAAACGCATCCCTCGTGCATCCCTCGGGCGGCTAGAGAAATACAAAGCAAGGAAAAAAGAATGGAGAGTAACAGTGGGGTAGGTTGGAAATGCAGGAAGGGCTTAAATAAAATCGAATGCAATGTAACGGCCGGGGCGGGGTGGTTTCCTTTGAGAGCCACTCGTTCCGCGCACCCCGAGAGCCGCCAGTTATTATTCCGGCCTCGACCTTGCAATTTCGACGCGTGCCCGCGGGAGGATAATTTCTATGCAGTCCTGTGACGTCGATAACGAGCGTTATCCGTGTCCTGTCTGTTGTCCCGCCGTTGTTAATCACTGCTGAAATTATAAGAACACCGTCGCTATTGTGCCTACTAACGACGACGGTTAAGAGTTATCGTTGCAATGTTTCATGTATCGTTCCCCGGAACTGTGTGTCTGCCGCGTCGCGTTAAAAAAACGTCTCGATGCAACAGGAATACCGGTGGGTGATCTAGTAGCGTCGTTAATTGAAAAGTATAACGGGAGTGGAGGGTAGATTACATTTCACACATTGCGGTTGTCGCTGGACGAACCTTTCTGACCCGGATTTCGATTACCTCTGTCGCCGCACACGGTCACCGCGAGTAATCCGCTTTGCGGACCCGTTCGAACTTTTAATACCTCGTCCATGTCAGGTCGCGGAAGTAAAAAGTCTAGTCTGCAGATTCAAATCCTGAAACAACCGAGAGCACGGGTCCTGCAATGACAGGAGATAAGGAAAGTTGAAGCTCTTTCTCTTATTGCTGGACTGTTAGCAAAAGTTGTATCTGTAGGATAGAGAGGTTTTTTTTTTATTTGGCCATAGTGTGAATATTTTCGTCAAAGAAGGATATGCGAGGTTCAGTTCTATGCAACTTCCACTCGTGTTTTTCCACTTTTCATAGTAAGTCAATTATTTTGAAATAATTTCGAGACCTTTGATATCGAAACGTCCTACGATTAAATATTTTTATCAAACAAATCTCTCGCCTCGAGGGTTTCTCTAAATCCTTCGCATTATCGAATGTCGACTCGTGGTCCCGTCGATGCAAAGGTGCAAACGGACCGCATAAAATTGAAGTGCCCCGAATAATTTTTCATTCACTTTGCGAATAAGTACAAAGGGTGAGTGGAACGTTTGTCAGGGTGGATCCTTCGTTAGACTTCCGCCGTTTGATTCGAGTTCGTGAAACGAGTTTCTATATCCGTCCTCCGTTGCTTTTCATCCCTTAATTGGGTTTTTCATGAGGCGAGGCTCGTGCTGCCGGACTAAAAGAATTCGGCGATTAACGCGTACACGGAATTAATGACGTCGACTGTTCTCGCTAATTCTCTTTTGGGAGAAACTAGTCGTTGGCCTTTGTACACGCGAACAAAGTCTCAGCATCTCTTTGTCGTTACAAGCGTTCTTCTATACTCTGTACCGGTTAGTTTCGTCTCTTTTACGATACGAATCGCTGGTTGAATTTTCAAAGTTGATATAAGGGCGGAGAATTTCGATACGGAAAAGCAAATAGATGGTCGTTGCGGCGTCTAATTAATGTCGCCGTAAATAGCCGGCGTTTCGCGATAAATCCATTATGTTTATGGTTCGTTGACGTTGTCGAATAAATCACAGATACCGGCGAAACTCCGAATTAATTACGAATTATCTCCCGTTCGTTACGATATCAGCTCGCGAAGGGGATTCCCATAGAAAAGCGATCTTTAGCAGTTGAGCGTGAAACGAGCGTAAACAGGTAGATGTAAAAATTCCAATTTTGATCAATCCTTGCGTATTGTCTTTTGCATTGTATCAAAGTGATACATGTACTGCAATGATAATCTTCTTATCATTCACCAGATTTCAAAATAAGTATTTTTATGATGCTCTTCTTTTCTCGTGAAATTTCCCTCCTTGTTTGCCCTTTGACGTTTGTCGTTGCAGAACGAGATAACGCGATGTCGATCATGAATAATTTCTCGAGAAACTTCCGTCATGTGGTAATCTTCTAGGAAGTTTCGCTGCAATTTGCACTCTTGAAACTTCCCGCGAAGAGCTCGCGAGCATTCTTCTTCTTTTCTTTCCTCCACGCCTTCTTCGTGACATGGGAAATTTTCCACGGTTTTTTAGAACTTGATCCTACGATCTTCCCTTGGGCCCTTATTAATCCAATCTTCACGGTTTGTACACAACTAATATTTAACTTGTTAACGAAGCACCAGCCCTTCCGCTCTACTCTTCTCCAAGTGCTGCTGATTGTCGGTTATTTAAAACACTTTACTAACTTCTATTATTGCACCATCGCTCTCGTTGTTCTCTTCACTGTGTATTAAACTATTTGTATTCAGCATGTTAATCGTATCAATTCCAATTAAACCTCGAGTAAAACTCAGCCGTGACTCATCCTATACCAGCTCGAGTCATCGCTCTTAACACTGGGTCGGTCATTGATTCCCCCTTGAGTTTAAAAGCAATGTTCCCTTACATGTTGGGATAATTATTAGGACGAGTTCCAACAATTATCGTAGCCATCAAAATTTTAATGTTGATTACACCATGCTATCCCCTATTGGATCGTCCTCTACATTCGCAACAAAGTTTGTGGTGCAACAGTACACTGATACATCAGACACCCCGCAATATTTTAACATATCAATTTAGAATGAAAATCAAATGTTTAGATGAGATGTAATCTTCTTATTCCATAATTTCTTTCACTTTTCATGGTAAAGCGTGTACCAGTCGAATTTCATAACTCTTGATTAAAATAATTTCGAAACCTATGGTATCGAAACGCACTGATATTTTTAATATCTTCACCGAAAATCTTCTTACACCGAAGGTTTCTCTAGATCCACTGTGCTCATTGAACCACGCCAGCATGCCAGCAGTAATTTTCGGCTCATTCGAAGTCTATTGCTCGGCAGCGATCTTCCCGAATGGATTCCAATTAAAACGACTGGCCTGGGGTATGTATGGCTTCGGCGACGGCGACCGTTCAAAGGAGGGTTCATAGGTCGCTGGTGTGCTTTCATAACTGTTAATAGGAAACAATTGCCGTCTCGATTAAATTCCGCTGAACTATTACGGGTCGGTCGTCGTTGTTGTCGCCCCACAAGGGGGGGGGGGCGAAACGGGTTTCTAGTTTCGAGGTGACTGCCCTTCCTTTCACTTGCTGTGTTTCCCACCACCCCTGAGGGGACTGTTTCCTAGTTTTCCATTCTGATTCCCGGCTACGTGTATTACCGCAATAATCGACCGGCCCCTTCGAAGCGATTTCGCAGTCCGGCCCGTGATTTGTCGCGGCGGTACTGGGAGAATTCGCGATCCCCTTGAACAGGGTCGGCTGAATGCCATGGAGTATCGAGCGACTTCGATGTGAATCGAAGTTGCTGAGGATGCAATATCGGCGAATTGGGAAGCCCAAAGGAATTTGGTATAAATACTCCGACCCCCTGGAATTCTCACTTCTAAATCCGCGAATCGGTCGAAAATCTCGGTTAGTCGGAAACGCTAAATTCAACAGATTCGACATAAAGCATTTTTCTTACTCCCAAGCGCGAATGCAATAATCCGCTTATCGCGCACAACAAATGTTGAGGGTGCGTTTCATACTTTAAAACGATATCGAGGTAGCAATACCGTGATACAAGGCGGGCGATCAATCTTATTTGGAGCCGGCCTCGAATGATTGGGTCAATAGCAGAACTCGAGAGCAACGTTCCCTTTTATACGACATAGCATCTCAACAATCGCAACTTTAAATCAATGTCGATTTCGTGACTGATGAAGAGCAGGAGCGGTCGTAGTTTCGATGACGATTCGTGTGGAACATTGGTCCCGCGTGGTATCGTTATTCGCTCGATATTTCAGCTCACGGTGATCGAGATTAAAGAGCTTCCACGCGGCTCTGCTGGAGTCATTGATAGATTGCGCGGTCTACTTTCACCGGCGTTATTTACCTCCCCGATGGCTAATTGCCGTCAGTCGGAGGACTTGTTCGCGAGACGATTATTATCCGTGCCACTGGTCAAGTAATATCGCCCTCGCTGTACCATTGTCCTCGAGCTCTGAACCACCTGGACGCTACACTCGGCCCGTGCTGTACGATTAATCGCTAGTCACAACGCATTGTTACTGTTCGATCGAGCTTAACTGCTAAGAATCAAGTTCATTCAACTGTGTGATATCACGGAATCCCATGCTCCTTTATCAACGTTGTTTTTCGACAATAAGACACTTGGTTTCGTATTTTCGCCGCAAACTGATTACACTTTCCTGAAAAGCGAATCTCTTTCAAGATTCGAAACCTTAATCTTTATCACTCACGACGTTCGGCAATAAAGCACTTGCCCTCTTACTCATTTTCACTGCAAACCGATTACACCTCTTTGAAAGCTGCATCTTCCCTTGAGAAGTTCAGGGGGATGGTTGAGTGAACGCAAATCGCAGCTATGCCCTTCACAATATTTGTTCGTTCTTCTTCGTTTCGATCACCACTATTTAGTCGTTTCGATTGAGCGATGCATCGAGGTTGCATGGTTATTAAAATTATTATTACTGAGAGTTTCTACCACTGTTCATCAAGGGTTATTAAAAGTCACAGTTTCCGCGTCAATGTCTCCAGTTATCAGCAACACGTTCGTCAATGTAAACACGTAACCGTATATCAAAGATTGCTTCTTGTCCGTTTGACGCCTGCGGCATCGGCTTTGGAGCGTTCTTGGAAAATTTTCTGGCAACGAAAATGGGTCAGCCTGTTTACCGCGGCGGCGAGGTCGGCTTCGTTGCAGCGAGTAGAGTACATCTGCATTCTGCAGTGGCTAAAGTCACGCTGTATATAGCCGAGGAACGTCGAATAATCGATATACGAGGCGCGTGTTGCACGCGTCGCCGTCGAGTCGCTTTCTTCGACAGAAACTCGGAACCGATACGGTACAATGTGCTTTTATCGCGAAACGGTTCTCTCTAATCGGCCGCGCGTACGCGAGGTTGAACTCGCAACGATGGCCTGTATCGCCGTCAGAGGATCCAAAGGTTACTCGCGAAACACGCCGACGGTTTTGGCACTTCGTATTAGCTGGCGAACGGTTGAGGATAAGAGACGTAGCGATAATTAAACATGTTTCGAAGATAGGTCGGGGTAGTTTTTCCGTAATTTTAATGACACAATGTCAGGGACTGGTTATCAGCTTGGATGATACAATAGAGAGGCAATTATAAGTTTTCGCTATTAAAAACTAATAATTCGCTGCGGTGTTTGAAGTGGTATTTCGGTACAGCTCATTAAAATTCTCATTCGGAACACTTTAGTCGGTAGGATTGTTCTCTGATAAATCGACAAGATTATATCCATTCATCAGAGAAGACGAACAGTCTGTTTGTAGTCGTTGTGCTCCAGCAACCCACATTTATCTCGTGCCAAGCCTGCGCTTTCGTATTTGCGCTTTGCACGGCCCGTGCATCTGGCCACGTTGGACGGTCAGTCTCCGTTTAGATTTTTTTTTGCTGCGCTCGTCTCGTCGCGGGCGTCATGGTAAACGCTATCTGCCCGGTGCTACGACGTCAACCCCTTGGTTGACGTGCCGATCATTCATCCTCGACGTCGCGACGTCAGTAGTATCATGAATCGGTTGTTCGGGCGAAGCGAGAAGGGAATTCAGTGGTAAAAAGGGAGCGGAACGGTGGTCTAAAAAAAGCATTGGCGAAGCAAACGGGCTCGTAGGAGGATAAAGATATGGTGCGAATGGAAAATACCGAAGGCACGACTTCCGTTCGGTTACAGACGAACGTCAGAGCGGGTCTTGAGAACATATAGATGCTCTGCATACGTCATCGGGTGGTCGAAAAGACTGGCGTCGCCGACGTCACGGTTCGATGTCAGGGGCGTCGCGACGCCTCCGTGTGCCAGCCGGCCGCGAATCGCGTTCCCAAAATTTCGACGATATCCGGCTAGCACCGGTTCCCGCTGGCTTGCCTCCGATCTCTAGCATCTTCGGACGCTAGACACGGTGGACGCTTGGCCGCGCCGCCGGGCACTCTCGGCCGCGTCCCTTTTCGACGTCGCGGCCGCTGCTTCAATCTAAGAGGGTTGAAAAAGAGGGGACACGGCGTCGTTGCGTAAGCGTCTGGACGCCGCGGCACCGTTGCGTCAGTCGTTCGAAAGCTACTAAGCATCGCGGTCCACCGAAAAGCCCGAGAGAATAGAGTCCGCTTCGGAAGATCTAGTGAGTTCCTCGGGGGACAATCTTCAAGAATCCAAGGGAGAGAGAGAGAGAGAGTGAGCTCTCCTCGGCTTCCTCTTCTTTGGTCGCGCTGGGTCTCCGTCGCACCGGGTCGCGGTCACGGCCATCCCCGCGAATTTCGGAGTACGCACCCCTGACCTTGCTAACGGGAATTTCAAGGTCGATGGCAGCACCACGTTTCGCTGTAGCAACGCGTCAGGAGCGCGCAGCCGCGTCGCGAGATCGAATTTTATGGTGGCGCCTGGGCGACGATAAGCGATCACGGGGGCGAAAGCTTGTCCATAGAATCTCATCTCGTATCCCCGGACGAGTTGACGGATCGGGTGACGTTGTCAACTATTCATCGATCCCTCGTCGTCTGATCAAACGCCGACCCATTACGTAAGGATTGGCGCGTTGCTTTTGAACCTTTTCTTGGACGCGCTTCTATTCAGCCACCGTCGGAGTGGGGGGTTGTTCTCCACGTGACAATCGTCGGAGAATAAAAAGGCTGTCGGCGGTTTCTTCTATAGCTTGAATTCCAGTATTTCACCTCGAATATCGGATGAAAGTATGGAAAATATACGAAACAGAAGCGGTGCAGCAGCAGGGACCACGTGCACGAAGCTTCCAGTTTCTCTTCTCCACTGCAGCATCCAGTACCGTGGCTGGTCTCCTTTAAGCCGGTGCGCGTCACTCTCCACGCTTGAATTTTTCCGCGACCCTCTTCCGCCGTTCGATGTTTCATTCTGCTGGTAGCATTTTGCGTGGTCTACAAAGTGCCACGTCTTCGGGTTGATTCTATCGCGTGTCGCGATTACCATTGCGCATCGTCCTCGATATTAATCCTGCTGCAGAAACCTTGCGCTTCTGTCGTTCCCCGAAGATTCAGGGGTAAAACCGGGATTCCCTCGTCCGTTTAAATGCGTCTCGCGTCGACCAACCGACTGTTTTCCTCTCTTCGTCCAGCGGGAACCGTGACAAGCATTCGAACTGGCTGTAATGAATATCGATTCTGAGCGAAGAAATCGACTTCCTGCAATTCGAAAATGATTTCCTTCCAGCAACCGTCACGCTTTCCTCGTTAAACAGCGATACGTTCTTTTTTCCTGCACGTGTTTACTCTGTCAGGAGATAGATCAAACGATTCGAGGAACATCTTCATCGTCTAATATCTTGCCACGAGATCTAGCAACCTCTGCATCGTTCGTCTCTACCGTTTTTCCTCAATTATGAGTCATTTCGAATTTATTGGAGTTACAACATTAGGCTTCTATCCCCTGTTTTCGTCAACCGTTGTACCGGTTCAACCCTACGTGGCCTGCTATCGACCGATAAGACTTTCAGAATACTGGCGAATGGTCCTTAAAGAAACCGCAAAGTATGCAAAAATCGGACGTAAATGCAAAGACGTCGCAATCGTGTTACGGGAATCGGTAATTGTACGACGATCACGTCCACCGTTCCGCAAAGTGACGACGATATGTCGGATGGCACGACCAAGAACGAGGAAACCCAGCCGCATGTAAACTCCCGGAGCCGGCGTTATCTCGCCGGTGTCACATCGGCCGTATAAAAGACAGGCTCTTTCGACAGGTGGCTTCAGTAATTCGTGCGAGGGCGACCGGCCACCCACGAGTCTCGTTCTTCATCCGACGTCGCGTGTGAACCCTACTCGACCGAAGACTGTTTGGTGCTGTGCGTCGTGCCTGGACATTCTCGCGCTTTCATCCCCGACCAGTCCTCCGTTTATCGAGGCGTCGATCCACCCCCTCGGCTTTTCTCATTCCGTTGTGCATCCATCGATTGCTCCACGCCAGATATAGAAATCGCGCGGTTCGTGCACGGACGTGGGACACGCGTGCATTGCAGCCCGCATAGTGACGTCTAGTGAAGTCGCGAGGGACACTTATGAAGGGGTCCGTCAACGCACCGAGGCCCATCGTTGACCAGAACAGATATATTTCGGATAACGACTGGAAGCAGTAGAGGACAAGGTACGTGGTCATTTACGCGTACGAGGCTTGCCCAGGATGCTGGAATCGTGCAGCGATTCGACGAACTCGCGAGGGTCGCTATCTGGCGATCCTGATGCGATCAATAGTTCTATTTTAGTTTATTGGCAAACGGCGGATTCAATTAATGTGTACACTCAACGTGGTATTGCGCTTTTGTTATTTTCTGGCGAATATCAATACGGTGACACATCGAAAGGTTTGTTAGCTGTGGCGATTATTTTAATCCTTTTTTTTGTGTAATTACTGGGTCGTATGGGTGAATTTCGATTGTTAGCTCAGGTGTATTTGCGAGCCACTCGAATCGACGGAAAGTGCCAAACGCATGTGCGACATCGACTGAACGCAACAGGAAAGCTTTTAGCAGCATCGGTTTGACCTATGAGCCGCGATCGGATTAAATCAGTCGCCTTTGATACGTTTCCAGCTTGATCCGTATCGTATCGGTGAACCCCTCGCTGCCAGTATTATTCCTGATTTTAAACTGATCCTTTCACATTGGCATTACTGACGAAGAATTTGCATCCGATCAAAATTCTCCGCTGCTGTGCAAATTCGATCTTTATCCAGCAAACACTCCAGGTGGTTAGATAAATACGCGGCAGGTAGACGCCCGTGGAAAGGGAACGCGGTTGGAATCGCGGTGAAGCCCCGTATCGGCAGCCGCGTCTGGATTCTATTTAAAATTTAATCGCTGACAAAGTGGTATCGTCTGCGACCAAGCGTTGCCTTTTCCCCTTCGTGTTCTCGTCTCGTTACACGCGGTAACGGTGCGCCGCCACCTTTCAGGTGTATCAGCCGCGATCCGCTTATCATAATCGGGCCGTGAGTTTTAATCCGTTGGTTTTCCCAATCGGTCGCGTTGCCGACAATATTTATCTGTGCGGTCTGTGTTTTGATTTCTATGAAGAACGCCGTCACCAGTGATCTCGACAGTTTTTTTCGCGTTGTAAAGCTGCAATGATGTCGCGTTGCCGTCGCACGATTCTTCCATGCTTCTATTCATCTCACAGCGGTCGAATAATAATTATCATTCAGTTGGCTAATTATTTCCTACACCCCATGCGTTATATTATCTCGTCCGACTAAACGGGATTACTTCTCTCTCACCCTCGTCGCGTTGCACCGCGAATCGCGAGTGGAAAGATTTTCAAATACGCGGAACGAATTTCGGAGCACGGCCGGTCGAGGCAGGCTGCTAGCAGCCAGCAGTAGCCGCCGCTCCCAAAAATAATCGTCGTCCGCGTGTAATGTTTATTAAGCGAACTGGCACAAGGTTCTGCTAGGCACGCCGTGTTCGTTGACCTACATGAACCGCGTATCGAACGGATTTTACCAATTTTCGCGGAAATCCGCGTGTATCCGACTGCGGGCAATCGCATATATTTCACGGGGTCGTATCCTGGGTGTTAATGCCAGAGCGGATGAAGTCTAGCTGGACTAACAACACGCTGTTGCTCCGCACCGTTATTATCACACTCGAAATACACTTCACCGAGCTGTGTATTGGCTGTGCCGATGCAAATTGGTAGCGCGCCAAATTTCAGCCAAAGCGCGCGTCTGTAGAAATTCGGAGTTCGAGCGGGATAGAAACGCTCGGCTGGAAGACGGCACGGGTTCTCGTAGTATTTACAGTGCCGAGTTGGGAGAAGGTTTCGACACCTTCGATTAGGGGAAAAATATATTTCCCCGTGAGGATCGTAGACTTCTTCGAGATTCACTGTGCTGTGCTTGGAAATATTTACCGCGTTTTAGGGAAACGCTATTAGCTTCTTTCTATTCTTCGTTGACCTTCTCGAATGGTTCTGGCGCCCATAGTTATTGACATTACTGCCGTGTCAGTGCAGAAAGTCTGATCGGCGCGATCTCGATCTTGTAATCGTCGGGGCAAAACGACGAATTTCTGGCGTCGCATTTACTCGTAACGTGCATCGGTCCGTGCTGGCAACACGTGCTATTTTATAACATCCAGTGGCGTAATGACTGTCGGAGGTTCTGGAATTTTCTGCGACCGATAGGATCCATGTCTGTGCGCGAAACGCAAACAAAAGCAAAATTGTATAAGAGGACGGGTCAGAGTTTTCGTCAGCTCCCTTTATCTTAATTACAATAGTGATGCAACATCTGTATTGTATAGCTGGCGCCATTTCATTTCTTCTGCCCCCTGTTATCTTCGATATCGCGCAATATCATATTCGAATGTGTCACTCGGTCCACAGAAAGGTGAGCAGATTTTATCTCTCACGAGAGACCATAGGCGTCTACTTTTTCTTTTCGCTGAAAATATACCCACTTATGCTTTTCGTTCTCCCACCCGGAGATACGCGATGCATGTACTTGTTGTATCCCTGTTGACGATTCGATGGAGTTTCAACATTTATCAATTTTGACATCGTTCCACGAAGCTCCGTTATCGCGTCTGGTAAGGATCGTAGAAATCTGCCGAGGTTCTCGCGCGGACCATACAAACAAGTTGCTGTTTGTCAATACAGACGACAGATTCGTGACGGTGTATGCGGCGGCCGTCGACGCAGATAATAACGCGACAACAAAGAATACGTCAGTGCTCGATTTCCGAACGTCGAAAGCCGTGTGAAATCAATTTTGGGTTAGCGGGACAGCAAGTTCGCCGGGCAATTTATTAATTTCGTCTGTTCCAATATGATCGTGTAATCAGTATTACTTCGATCGGAACACGACTTACATAATAAGACCTGATGATCAAACGGAAGAAATAAATGCAACGGGGTGTACATTGCAGACGCGAACGAAAAGTTCATTAGAAGAAGCATCCTTTAGGGCGATGTTCAATTTTGCAACTTCGGGACAACAGTGAGCGAGTATGCGTCGACGAATTGATTAGACAAACACCGGCCGCCTGTACGGTATCAATGTACGGTTAGCGAGTAAACGAAGGTGATTCGCAATAATCGCTCGGATGTACAACGCGATTGCATCAGAGATCGTCTCGGTGCTGGGTCATTCCGAACAATTGTACATATTTCGTGACTAGACACAAGAGTCAACAAACGTTCATTTCACCGAGGGTTTATGCATGAGTGTATGCACGCTTGTTACTTCTTATCACGACGTGATTCGGTAACAGAATTGAACGACACGTCATCGTGGAATTAGTACGATTTTAATCAGAAAGCTGATTCTTCTGGAACAGTACTGTATCATGGACGAGCAAAATGCGCGTAGTGCTGCTGATCGTGGCACCAAATCTGGATAAGGAAGTTGGGCTTTTGTTTCATTGGCTCGTATTGCTGTTATTCTATGTATCATTATTATTTGTTATTATTAATAATTACTAGCAGCCAATTGTAGTATTTCATCGTTTACTATGCGTGTGTGAATATGGTGAGATGCACCACAGTCTTGGCACTATTATGTTGGGGCCAAGCACTTCCTTTTACATCTGGTGGTGAAGTTTTTGAGTTTCATCAACGAGGCCGCTAGAAAAAGGAAACCGTTAAAGGTTTTCACTGGGGCGCGACGTTTTGCGTTGATTCTCGTAACAGCATTAAACTTGAAACTCGGGGAAGCGGATCGGATGGTCGACGAGCGTCGGATAGTTGGACGACAGTTGTTGCGCAAAGGATTGCAAACCCTCGCCGGTTGATAAAGTCCAGTTCACTTTAATCCCCTTTGTCACTCGAATTTGCCTTCCCACTGCGCTAATTTTAATGATACGAAATTCCAGCGAAGCGTGTCCGCTCTCCCACCTAGTTATCGTTCTTTGTGATTCACGGAATCCTTACAAATTACACCCTTCTTCCTTTCTGACCGCGATTCAGCTCTTCTTTACGATTATTCCAAAAATATTCCTTTTATTTTGATTTCTTAGTAGGTGTTAAGTCACGATGATCGATCTCCCCTGGGTTATGAATAAGCAATTCCTTCCTATCCGATATCGCTGGCTTATCGCGAGACAATTATCGAAAATAACCCGGTAGTTATCTGCCTGGATAAGTACATCGAATCGAGTGTCAACTCAACGATCTCCGAGGAGTATTGATTAAGAACCACTGATCTGCGTTATATTTCGTTAAACCCTCTCAGTCCTTTCCCTCCTTCCTTCGAGCCAATCCATTAGATAAAAGGGACTGAGCAGCAGAAAACGTTGCAGTTAGTCTAATCGCATCAAAGCCCAGACGAGTTACGTCTGCGGACAGCTTTTTCTTGTCGGAATTGTTTCGTTTCTTCAGGGTATTAAGCCTCGAGACAGAAACCGAGAAAGTACACTATGTCGCGGGGCGAGATATTTCCATTTGTCACGAATCGGATTAGTCCATCGCGCAGCGACCGGCTTTCTCTTCTTTCCTCCCTTTTGAATCTTCACCCCTCGGATCGCAGACGGCGATATAAAAAAATGCAAGGGCGAATCGCGCTTCTCCCGCTGTAATCCCGAGAGATTCGAGCTTGGAGAACGTCACACCGTATCAAACCGTACATCGATGTATATGACACGATGTATCGGTGACTGATTGATCGCCGGCAAAAATATCAGTCGATCGCGGCAAACACGCATCCGGAATTCCCGGTCGCGCGAGACGTTTCACGCCTCTCGACTTCTATATCAGGGGCTATTGTCTCCCTTCTGCAACACCTGTTTACATTACATTTTTTTTCTTTCTCTTTACGATACGCCACTTTGGCGCGATAGGAGACGCTCGAGGCTTTCCACGGACGTGTCCAATCGTCGAAATCGTGGAACAGCAATGCAAAACGCACAGCCTCCGTTTGCGATCCTCGAGTGAAACGTCGAGACGAATCATCGCTGTAAACTGCAACTATCCCTCGTCAATGTGGAAAATTGGTGGTGGAACGTGCGCCCAGAATGCAAAGGCGCAATTACTCTGTCGTCGTCACGTGCCACGAAGATTCTTTTGTTTAAAGTACAGCGGTTGAGTTGAAATCGTGTCGCGATCGATTGGGCACATTTTCATTATCCGCAGAGATATCGTCGTCGGGTACTAAAATGATTCCCGCGGCGGCGGATCGAAATTGATAACGCCAGCGCGACGGTGTCATTGTATTCGACGATCGGCTTGCGTCATTATTAATTAACTTATCGTTCCACGGTTTTTCGACGGGGGATCTGATATTACAATATACCGAATACCCGTGGTCGTGCTGCTTCTTTCGATCTCCAGATGCTTCCCTTGGCACCGGATGCTTTTTCCCGCGATTGCGCCTCTTGGCAGTCAATTCCCTAACTCTTAAGGGAGATTTTACTCGATGAGCTCGCGCATTATCTGTGCAGGGAGCGCCCTTGAATGGACCGCGTTCGCCATTCTACCGCGATATTTCGGTTTCATACGCAGGGAAAGGATGGAGAGAAGGAAACAGAGAAACCGTCGCGCGCGCTTTTTGCCAACATCGAAGAAGCTTCTACTGTGAGACCGAGTTGGCAGAAAAGTGGGCGTCGTTGGCCAGACTTGTCAAGGTTGTAGACGATCTGGTCTGTCAGGGTCCTGCGCTTACATTTAGCTTCTAGATCGCCGCGCGTGTGAATGTTGGATCGCTTGTATTATAAAAATACCATCTACCACGGTATAATATGCGCCGTCTAGTCTTCTGAAAACATTCCTCTGTTTTTTTTTTTTGTAGCACATACTTGAGTTTGCGGGTATAGTATTGCTTCGCGCTCACGGCGTGCGTTCTATGCCAAAAATAGAGTATTAAATCCATCGTAGAAGCCACAGATCGTTCTTTGGATTACGTTTAGTTGCGTCAATGGAAGAAGTCGTAACTTTCGCTACACGTATCCACTGTGTTACTACATTTAACGCGAGAATTTTAATATCGTGTCGTTTCAAAAAATTACAGAAGCTTCTGCGCAATTAAGCGGAGAGCGTATGATCGTTTGATAAAGGAACGAGTGAAGTTCAAAGCTCAAGTAGATCGTTATCGGCTCGCGTAAGATCCGATGATATGCAGAAATATTTGAGGGAATATTTTTAACGGTTGCCGAGGAGGGAGCGCGGCTTACATAATATTGAGTCGGTTATGATTCTACCTTGTCGTAGATCCGTATTGTGAAAAACCATCGGCGCTGATAAACAAGCTCCGCGCGCTGTGAATGGGGCGCCGATGCGTATCTAATTGAATATTCTTATCGCGAGACACGGATTCACGATTTTCGTCTGTATCGTTCAATCGAAACGGTTATTCCGTCTCTCGATTCGCTTAATTGCGACGTTTGGTAAATTGCTCCAGTTTTAGCTGGGAGTAGGATGTAATACGGCGAACGGTCTTCAAGTCCGCGGAACGGCTAAAATTAGTCGGCGGACGTTTACCGAATTCGTTGGTCCGCCGACTAGAGGCATTGCTGGGTAAAACGAGGCCGCCGAATCGGGATCGTTATTAACAAAAGATACTTGAAATAAATTCCCCCCTAATCACGCGGCCCGGCCAAGTTAAATATTGAAATCAGATGGTTCGGGAAAATAAGGCTTGTTGCGAATCAGCTATTCTAACGATAAAATCTCTGGTACTACAGAAATGAACCATGAGCTGGCCACCAAATATATATTTTTCCGTCTGCAGTAGTACCAGAGATGCTAAAAACATTAAAAAAAGATACTTTCAAAATGAATTCACCTTTCGTCCGATTCGTTTCTCGAAATAATTACGTAAGAAATATTTCTCACAATGTCACAGATAAAGGAAATCAAGGAGGTCTATTTTACGCGAAACACCCTGTAACCAGGTTGACGTTTCGATTCGGAAAATGAGAAATTCATCCCTGTGAAAATTATTTCTGGGCAAATGGATGCACCAGGAAAACGTTTCCCTTTGGACAGAATTAATCGAAGCATTTATCAGTTGTTTAAACGTCTCAGTTGTTTAGACGGACGAACGTCTTTTCTACTGGATGTCGCGAATCGAATAGGGAAACGCGAACGAAAACTGCCACGAATCACAGCATGGTTATGCATAGTCGTGAAACCGGCAGTTAAAAAATTCTCAGCTCTTGTTACGCTGTCAATTATTGAGCACGATCTCGTCGCATTTATATTTTCGTAGTTCATTAAACGGCTGCCATAAATTGCGCGCCGATCATAAATATACGGCCCGATATAGAGTTGGAACGCGTGCTTGTGGCAGACAACACGATTCAGTGACTGAATGCGTTTTAAGTGGAGTAACCCGGTCTATGGTCAGGCAGGAGGAAAACAGACATCACTGCCTTTTAAACCTTTACGCACGCATTCTATCATAGAGTTCCACTTGCGTAAAGGCCGTCCACCAATTTAAGAACCTTACCTTTCCGCGGTTAATGAAATTAAAGTGCCTCGCCAAATGTTTGTCGATGCCGACAATGATCCTGAAAGATCCGTGACGGCTACGTTGCGGAAGGTCTGAAAATTTATGCGAGCCACCGCGAACCACAGAAAGATTACGTGATGCCCACGTTGAACACACTGTTGGAAATTAGTTTCCAAGCTTAATGGAGTTTCGCGACTGCGAGAGGTGCCGCGCGGCGGACGACGAAAGTCGCCGGCGAACTTTCCGTGTAACTTTAGCAATTTTTCCCATTAGGCGCGATTTTTCAGCTGCGGTACACCGCGCTGACGAAGTTTACCGCCGGCAAGAAGGTAGATAGAGAAAAGGGACGGCTGGTATCCGAGCGGACCCAGTCGCGAATACATACGTTAGCGCGGCAAACTTTGCCGGCGGATTATTTTCCGCACCCAAAATTTTGTACAAACTTCTGGAAGATTGCGCCGTGATCATACGGAAGCATTGCTTGCATTGGAACGATTTTTCTTCTTCATAATGATAAATGTTTTTTTAGTAAAGTTTCCTGTGAGTAATAGCCAGATGTATAAAATTTGTCACATCGCTGTATGCTGTATTGAATTCTCTTCAACTGACTTAATTAATCATTCTAAATGGAAACGAAGAAAGTGAAGGATTTATGTGCCACTTCGTGAAAAGAAATTCTGCTGATTTCCCGTCGCGTTCTATTGTAGTCTACAATATGCTAAAGGCAGGAGCTTTAAGTCGATTCAAGGCATCGGAATTCAAGGGAAACTCTCAGTGGCGTTAATGACACTCGACGCGAGGGGGATGACAAAACGGTGCAAATGCGTCTCCGTATCTAGTCGGCAGGTCCTTCCGCTCTACTTCCGGTTCCCCGATCTCATCGATGATTTACGACTCGCGAAAAAGATCGGCCCGAGCACGGTGTACCGGGCACGAGTGGCCGAGCCTGCAACTTCAGAGACAATTTATCGTTGCATCGATCCTGTAACGAACGGGATATTTTATAAACTGCCTTTCAAGTGGGCAACGAAGGAAAGATTGCATCGTGTGTACCGTGGAGCTATTGGACCAGAGACAAATGAAATCGGAAAGCTCGCTCTCGCGGAATGGAATAATTCGAAATTGACTCGTCCTCTCATCGATTGTCGCCGGCCCTTTATTACTGCTCGCGTTTCGTTCCCTGCCTTGGGAACCAATGGGCTCGTTAGTAATTGCTCGCCTACCAGTGCCTGCCTTCGCAACTTTCTGTCGCAACGACTGCATGAGCATGCGACGGTACTAAATAATTATTCGTACAGAAAATTCCATCATGTATAGCCTATCGTGGTTAATAGCGGCTCCGTGTTTGATTGAGGGGAAAGTATCCGATCGAAGAAGTGGCCAATACCAACGGAGAGGAGAATTAGGAATCGAGACATTGATGTGGCGCGACGCTACGCGTCACATCGTTACTTCTAGTTATCGAGGCCGCGATAACACCCCCATCCCCCATCTCCGCGCTATTCGTTGATGAAAGACGGGACGCTATAACAAAGAAACGCTTGATCAAAGGGTGAAAGTAATGAAAGATACGGACGCTGGAAATAAAAAGGGCTATAGGATTTTTCTTTTCTTTATTGCTTTCCCTCGTTTACCCAACAAAGTCTCGTTTAGAGTGCCTTCGATCTTCATTACGGAGTTTCGAGATCCTTTCATTCTGGCCGCGTCGTACAGAGGAAGATGAAAGACAGGTGGACGCTGCTATCTTAAAAGATCGTACAAGCTTCGAGTAATTAGATTCTATCCAGAGTTCTATGTAAGTTAATGCAACTGATGCTCTTTATCGAATTATTCAGATTTCAATAATTCGCCTTAAGGTACGAACAATGCGCGGCGTTAAGCTACTACTTCCTCGGGTAATTAAAAGCGTTTCCTTTGAGCGCTATAAGAGAGTTTCACGCCTATCGCCTTTTTCATTGCGAAGCTGCCGCGGAGAACGGCGGCTCCGTTTCGCGATTAAGCAACCTCTAACTCAGTTCGTAACAGCGCGTAACGACTCCCGCAAAGTTTTTGTCGCGCTGCTCGTTCCGCAATTATGGTAGCAATTAAACGCAAGAAAGTCCGAAAGCGCCGCGCGCGCGACGCAAGTTGGGAATCGCAGTTGCTTAACGCTTCGTCGCGGTTGCATTTCGGGGACGCTTCGATGGGAGTTTCGAAGCGTAATTTCCATCGATGTCGAAGGCATTTCATTTTTTTCGCGGACGAAAGCCCCGCGAATTTCCAAACACGTTCCATTCGCTGTTTGAACTTGGCAAAATTGCATCCGTTTGCCGGTCGGCCGACGCGCACACATATGTATTCATTGCACGTTCCACACCCTTTTCATGTCCCGCGTTTGGCAACTTTTTGCGTTGTAACTGGAAATGGAATTTGACAGTTTCCTCTCGCGGAAACTCTTTGATAGACCCTTTGTCTGAGTTATAGGAAATCAAGCTTTACAATTTAGCCTCGTGTATGCATTTATCGCAAATATCGCAAACATTCCGACGAAATGTTCCAACTCGAGTTGATGCAAGAAGGAAAACTCCTGCTTTCGTACAACTTTACGAGACACCGATGCAGTCTGTACTAAGAACATGCGACGGTGGCCAACTTTCAGCGTTGAATTATTGTCTTACCTCGCGTCGTGGTCCATTGAACAACCAGAGATTCAATGGCAAGCAGACTTTACACTCAACGCTTTCTTACTCAAATTCCAATGCTCGCATTAAATTACAATCCACGCTAACGATCACTTTAAATTAATTATGCGACTCTCTCTGTCTCTCTCTCTCTCCCTCTCGTATTAAGGCCCGTTACGAAACGCGTTGCCAGGCCCACTCTAATCGGATAACCGTTTTGTCAATTGATTAATTAACACGGATTAACGTAGTTTCTAATCATCGCTTAGTTTGGGTATCCTGCGAAGTAAACATATGATACAGTGGATAATGACCGTGGTAAATAGGGCTTGTTGTCCGCGGGATTATCGTTGCTAATTGCAGTTTGCGCAGAGCCAGTCCCTACAGCCGACCGACGAAACAGACGCTTGTAACTGTTCGAACGACGACAATGGATCGTTCGGTCGGCGCAAATATTGGCCGCAACAAATATAGGCCGGGCCGACAATCAAAACGTCAGACCGGCTTAATTTATCGCTTTTTCTGCTGGGCTGGCCGCCGCGTTTTTTTTCCGAGCAGGGCGCCGCGCCGCATCGACTGTTCCACGTTTATTGAAATTTCAAGGGCTCGGCGCGCCGCGGCTTGAAATGACTCTCTCCAAATGATACTATAGAAACGTAGGAAACAGAAAGGGTCAGGTGTTCTTGAATTTGCTCGAACGGAGTTAATTCTGGACCCGATTCTTTGAACAAAGTTGTTTACAATCGGGCTCGATATTTACATCCGCTGCTTTGTGTTTCAGAGTTGTTAATTAAGAATGCGCGATGACACGGCGAATTTATCAGTGGACAGCAAACCCGCGCGAGAAGGCGCAGGGTATGGAAATGGAACCCCAAAAAACAAACTCTCACCGTCAGGAAAAAATATTCTTGAAGTGTAAGTACATTTTCTTAGTCGTTGGACAAATCCACTTCCCTCTCCGGAACTAGAACTCTTAATAACATTTCGTACAATTCATCCTCCCCCTCCCGACGGCTTCATAATTATCAAATAGTGGCTTTCAAAGCGAAACTTTGACACGCTGAAAAAAAAAGACTACCTCACAAGAATCAGTCACCCTATCGACAACGCATCGATCGAACGTCTCGAAGAACTTCGTTTCCGTACAAAAGGTTGGGCGGTCCGAGGACGAACGGAGTAAGGAATAGAGGCGAGCTTGTCCGTAGCTGATCGATGGTTGTACCGTTCTTGATCGATGAGATCAAAAATTGAAACTTTCCTTTTCCAAGTTCGATCACTGGCGTTCCGTTGTTCGAGCGCTCGGTCACCAGTGATTGATCCGACAATTATCTGTAGCTTTCGCGAATGAGGTAAGAGTGTCTCGTTCTGCGCGACAATGCCGAATGCACCGAGTCATTAAATCGTTTCCTTCTCTCGTATACACGTCTGCCAGAATAATTCGCGAGACATTTTGTACGGTTCGGTCGCGGATGGATCGCGTTATCGGTCCTCCGAGGAATCCTCGAGAGTTTGCATTTGTACGCGGTCGAGATGTATCGCCGAGGAAGTTGCGTGATTGATCGGTTCCAGTGGCGACAGATAACGGAAACCACTGGCAGGAAGCAGAGGCGTGTACAAATTTTTCTCGGATGGATAGTTTCGCGAGTTTTCCTTACACGCGATCGCTCAAGATGTGTCGGAAGTAATCGGTCATCTTTAAAGATAGGCTGATACTAAAGAGTGATACTCTGGAAGCCCGTACCTTCATAATTCATGCGGTACAAATAATATTGAACCGTTCGATAATCGTAATATCTTTCGCAATTTCTTAAAGATCATCGGAACATTTAATCACGCGTTATCAGCCAATACGTTGTTGGATGTTCACGCCAGCTGCGCTTCGGACGACCACCCTGTCTCAATAAGAAACATTGTTCCATCGTAATCGATAATACAGCACTCGGCACTGTTCACCAAGTTTCGTTGTCCTCAGAGAGTAATCTGTAGCTTCGTGAGTTTAGTAATAAAAACAGTTGTGCTATGCTTCTAATGCCACCCAGTTTACAGCCATCTACTTTCCATGGAAGAAAAAGAACGATCGTCCCAGCTAATTAATTCTTACTTAATATAATTTCCTATCTTCTTTTACTTCCATTTACCAAGTCATTGGCTTTTTCTGCAAATAACTAAAGCAACCACCGCCGCCTAAAACACGGCGAAACCATTTCATCGAATTAGCACAGGGTCGAAGCGAAAAGTTTATCGCCTAATCCCAAAGTAGAAGCCGCGTCGAACACGTTTCGTTCACCGGGGGGTAAATTTGTCCGCGAACGAAAGGCTCTGTTACTGGTGCAGCTGGCAGCCTGTTCCGTGTTCCCCGTATAAAATGTCGATCGTAGATTCGTCGCAGGAGTTTCGAACAGCAATTACTCGACTAATGGAGCCCCTGCGGGAAGATCCAGACTTCGTCGAAGACCAACGTTCCTCCATACATATATGTATGTACGTCGCGATAGTAACTTCGTTTTTCCTTTCGCGCGACGAGCATACTCGCCTCATGTATTCTCCTTGATCCGTGAATCGACGATCAACGTACTGTTCCTGGTTGATTTATCAGCCCGCGAAATAAATCGTACCGGAAAGAATGGGGATCGATTTCGAGGGAAATTGTTCTGGCAAATCTTTCGACAGCCATCGGAAAGCTTGGCTAATTTTTATTTTGAATAACTGGAAAAGCATTTTCTATGTCAGTCACGGTTTTTAGGAGAGAGGCACGATTATTATTGGACAGTTTCGTTATTTTAGAAACTGGGAATATAATGAGGGAAGATTTATTTCTACATACTTAGGCCGGTGAATTATTTTGGGAGGGAATCAAACGTAAGATCTTTAGTTCGAACTTCTAGAATGTTTGTCATTGGACTTTTCGCGTCAACGAATCGGGAATCGCGCGTCGATCATTATCGCCACTTGTCGATGCATAACACGCGTTCAATCAAGTAAACGATCGCGAACGTCATTGATTCCGTGAATTAATTGTACGTCAGACACGACGCGTGTCACATATTATTTCGATAATCCAGCCACGGTAGGTAAACGTTGCTCTTGAGCAGCTGGCAAAATTTGTTGGTGCGAAGATAAGGGAGGCTTTATAATAAACGATATTGCTGATTATATTGGGGAACGTACGTTTAAGGATTCCCCGCTGATGTATATTGAAAATATTGATTACAGGATGTTCTGTGTACGGTACCTTGTATATTTCGTTTCAGACACGCTCCAAGACGCGGAGAAGGATAAAGAGGAAACTGAGTATATGCTGCAAGAGAATGGCAAACCGATGTACGAAATAAGATTGTTACAGACGAATGACATTGTTATTAAAGTAGAGAATAAAAAAAATATAGAACGGGCAGATGCAGGATTCAGGATCGTAAAAAAAATTTATGCAAATATAATTAGGAGACACCCTGCTCTAGAGACCGGAGGAATCGTATAAACTTATCCATAGCAGTTTCTTTTAATCATAGCAAGTATACCCCATGAGAATGCTTCCGGATCAGAAGCTTTTCGCTTGGAATTCCATCTCGTTTTTATTTGCGTATCGTTCGAAAGAAAAATATTCTGGGATTATCAAGAGATCCCTTTCGATGGAATTCAATTTTCTTGTTACATTCGGAAGTATTTTCAGCGTATATGTATATATAGTTGATAATCTATCCCGTGCTGCCGTATAGAGCAGAGGGCCGTGATGCGCGCAGCATCGACGGAATCGTCGCGTAAAGGTAAACCTTTTTAATTAAAGGTCAACGTTGTTTTATGTCCACAGTGAATTCGTGCCACCCCAAACGAAGGAGGATGACAAACCGGCCACGCCGGAGCCAACTCTGCCACCAGTGCCTTACTTCAGACTGGTGAGTAAACAAAACAAAAAAAAAAAGAAATTGAAACTGTATTGAAAAATGGCTTAAACACCTGCGAAACATCCCTGTGCAAGTGCAGCGCGGCACCCTTTGCCTTTGGCAAACTTAACGAGCGCGGTTCTGCCGATCGATCGGGCATGTTTTTGTTTAGATGTAGCCAGATATATCCGATCGTTAATCACCGTTAGGCGGGCATTAATTTTCCCACGGTGAAATCTCCCGGAAAGGCGGAGGTTTGCCGGGCGCTAAATCATCCGGGAATATGTTTCTGAAATTTTCGACTAGTTACGCGACAAATTGTTCCGCCGATACTTGGCGAAACGCGAATTCTCCGCGAACCCCCATCATTCGGATAATTAGCACAACGTCGGTGCTAGGGCGCGATTAATTAAAGTCCAACCGTGACACGGCGCCCATCGTTCTCTACCGCCCCGTCCCACCACCGCTATTCCCGCCCGATCAGCTTTTCTCCGTCGGGTGTGGAAAGTTTGAATTTCAGTTTAATCGCGGCGCGGAAAGTTTCGGCGAATCGTTGATGGGAATCGCTGATGTGTTGTGTTCGCAGTTTCGATTTGCAACATGCGGGGAGCTGATGCTGATCTTCGGCGGCCTGATCATGGGAACCCTGACAGGCCTCTGTATACCCATCTCGACGATTCAGTACGGTGAATTCACTACCCTGTTGGTGGATCGAAGCATGGAGAATCATACAAGCACGCCGACGCTTATATTGGAATGGTTCGGCGGAGGAAAGGTTTTGTAAGTCCTTGGCGTGTACGCAGACCTGTCTACCTGTTCCCTTTCACGTTTTTACCACAGAATGAAATTGCTATTCGTATTCACGTATTTCTGCGACGCAACGAGAAAACAGATTATCCGGGGGAAATATCATTAAAATATAATTTTATTGAAAATATTATATTTAAATTCATATATTCATTTATGATGATTATATTTAAAATCTAATTCTGTCCCGGCTTATCTCATATACGAATTTCCATTATTCTCGCGAGAGAGATTCCCTTGGTCGGAACAACGCTTTCCATTCCTGAAAAGGGAAATCATGTTGGCGAATAATATACGGTAACAGGGAAATGTTCTAATTGCAGAGGACCTAATGTGACGTACGAAGAAAGAATGGCTGCGCTCTATGATGATTCCGTAGCATTTGGCGTGTCCTCAGCGGCGTTATCCACGCTACAATTCGTATTTGCCGTGTTCACGGTCGACTTCCTGAATATCGCCGCTTCCAGGCAAATCGCCAGAGTGCGTAAAATGTTCCTGCGCGCCGTGCTTAGGCAGGACATGACATGGTACGACATCAACACGTCGACGAATTTCGCCAGCAGGATCACCGAGTGAGTACCGAAAAATCCATCCTTTTCCTATTAAAGCATTTATGAAAACCGCCACCCCTCGATTTAAATTCAATTTAAACTTTACTCGAGCCACCCTGGAGGGAACTTCAAGGAAACTGACAAAGCAGGCGCGTTCCTATTTTGATTGCAATATCTCCCGGATATAGAGACTCGAGTGGCCGTGTATTTTCTCACGGCGATCCTTCAGCTCGAAGTGGGGAACGTCGCGGCTTCGGTTCCGCCGAGTCTACAGAGATGCAAACGCGTCGCGATGCCTGTACAGGGTAGAATCCTGGCGCAAAGTTCGTGGAACGGGATCTGGTCAATCAACAGGTGGTCGCGCACGCGAAACTCGAGATCCTCGCTCGATACAATGTCTGTTTGCGGTCGTGTTCAGCTCGCATAATTATCAAAGAGTCAAGGATGGATTCATAACGAGCCAATTAAGCCGCGCCGCACCAGACCTCTTCTTGCGCAATCCATTTATTTCGGGTCGAGAGTTTTCGACGCGGCAACACGCGCATCCGTACCGCCAGCTGATTGTAATTTCAACACCCAAGAATTTTGTATAAAAATTCTTCCCCTCGACACGATTGCGCGTCGTGCTCGAATTTCTCTCTGTCGTCAATTTCCGGGCCACGGCAGACCCTCGAATACGGTGCGTGACTCACGCTCATCTTATATTATCGAGGGGACGGCAAATATTGTTATAAATGTAACACATCGGTCCACTTGGAAGATCGACCGGGTATTAGAAACGCTTTGGCTCGCATCTGCTGGTCCGCATTTATAATGGCGATTGCGTAAAATTTTATTTGCACGTTTGTGGATCAGCGCAGAGTTTCATGAACTTGCCGATCGACGTGGCAATTTGAATCATTCACTATCGCAACGAGTATAAGCGGAATATAGTTTTTCATTCGCTTTGAATTGTCGTCGATCGTTATGTGTATACATTGTTTAGCAACGTCTTACGTAATTCCGCTTCTATGTACATATTTATCTGTCGCCGATTATATCGCAATGAATGCTGTTTCGGAAATTGTAAGGTAAACACTACGAGCTCTGAAATATTACCTTTGCCAGCAGAAAAAGAGGAGTGTAATGATGAGTGTTTAGAAGATAAAATAGAAGACAATAATCGCATCACACCAATGGTATTATTGCACTGCGAATATCATTTAATTTAATTCTACATGCACTGTCTCTTTAACTTGACCCTCGTTTCATCTACGCGATAAGAATATCCGTTTCAAAATTTGCGCAAAATCCTGAATGTGTTTTCAAGGCAACTCTTACCGAGTAGACGGTAGAACGGAGTTTAATTAATTTTCTGAACGGTTGCCCGCGGTCCCTGTTATTTTCGTCATCAACAGCTTAGAAGCTATACATATACGAGTGATTCTAATTGCGCGGGTCACCTTGTACAGCGTCGAACGATCTGGCAAAAGTGCTAACGTCTACTACTTCGCGGATTCGTCCACCAATAAAATAATGATCAAGCGATACAATATTTGCCCTCGTTTTCATTTTCCAGAGATTTAGACAAGATGAAGGACGGTATCAGCGAGAAGCTTGGCGTGTTCACGTACCTGATGGTCTCATTTATCTCCTCCATCATCATATCGTTTATATACGGCTGGAAATTAACCCTGGTCGTGTTGAGTTGCGCGCCAATCATCGTGATAGCCACCGCCGTGGTAGCGAAGGTGCAGAGCTCGTTGACCGCTCAGGAGCTGTCCGCTTACGGTCAGGCCGGAAACGTGGCCGAGGAAGTGTTAGCCGCGATCAGGACCGTGATCGCCTTCAACGGCGAGCAGAAGGAAGTGGACAGATACGCGGAGAAGCTGGTGCCTGCCGAAAGGACGGGAATCAAGCGTGGGATGTGGTCCGGCGTGGGCGGAGGTGTGATGTGGTTCATCATATACATCAGCTACGCTGTCGCCTTTTGGTGAGTTTATATTAATAAATCTGCTGCAAATATTTCGCGGCGGCGCGCGTCTTGCATCCCTCATGGAGAGTTCTGAACGGACGTTGCAGCAATATTTCTCGAGTAATAAATACGCTTTGACGCGGGTAAACAGGCACGAGTGGAACGGAAACGAGTCTACCGTGTAACCGGGCGGTATTCCGCCATCGGTGTTTCTAGTAGAAGTTGTTTGCTATGGATTGGAAACATGGGATGGGTGGTCATTTGCTTTAAGATGAAAGTGTCTTTGGATGGGGTAATTTTCAGCGAAACTTTCTGAAAATGCCTGCTAATTACTATATTTATCATTTGAATTGAGAATTGAAAGTTAAACCCCGGGTGACCCAGATTCAACTAATTGAGACTCAATTCCCCGTTGGAAGAATCATCGAATTCTGCCAGATTCTTTTCAACATCCGCCACTCGCTGTTTCCCCTTCAGGTATGGCGTTCAACTGATTCTGGAGGACAGACCAAAAGAGGTGAAGGAGTACACGCCAGCGGTACTGGTGATCGTGTTCTTCGGCGTGCTGGCCGGTGCACAGAACATGGGCCTGACGTCGCCGCATCTCGAGGCGTTTGCTGTGGCGCGAGGTTCGGCCGCTGCGATCTTTCAGGTGTTGGATCGTATGCCGGCGATCGACAGCTTGAGCAAGGACGGCCAGAAGCTTCCGTGCGTCAACGGGGAGATCGAGTTCAAGAACGTGCACTTCCAGTATCCGGCGAGGAAGGATGTGAAGGTGTTACAGGGGTTGAATCTGAAGATCAATCGGGGCGAAACTGTGGCCCTCGTCGGCGGATCCGGCTGCGGCAAATCCACGTGTCTCCAGCTCATCCAACGTCTCTACGACCCTATGAACGGACAGGCAAGTAACAGAAAAAAGAAATCGTGTCCTTATGTGTGGAGAAATTGAGAGGAAAGAGATCGTTCGTTGCTCGATTACAGGATAGGGAGAAAAGTTGGAGCTGGCTTTACTAGTTGTTGCGCGTTCGGCTGATTTAGATTGGATATAAAGTTATGTCGCGGCCGATGAGCAAAACTGATTATTTATTTAAATTCTTTTTAAAAGAATCATTTCTTTCCAGTCAAGGGAATGTTCGGTGATTAACGAATTCTAGTGTCTATGTAAATGAAACGAGCCGGAAGTATACAAGGATGAAAGTATTTAAGCACACTTCATTCGCGAGTTTTTTAAATTATTATTACAGCGATATGTTATGAAAGAATTGAAATTCAAGCTATCAGTGCTTAGGGTAGGCATCCAGTTTTCCCTTGTTATTGAAAACAAAAACTGATCGCATAGTTTAGTTTTCCAAAATCACGTTAGGACGAATTTTTCAACCTGTTAGCTTGTAAGTTTGCGTTTCCAATTTGTATGTTTATTATAGGGGGTGAACAATTTATTGGATGGCAAGGGCGGGTAATATTTTCGCGCAGGCGTTGCGCAGCGAGCGCGGTTAATAACCGAGCAACGTCTCATGAATACCCAGCCGACGTTTTTGTTTCCGTGGAAATTACGACGTCGCGTCCTGCGTCACAGCACGCGCCATTACGGCTACCCGGATGCCTTGCACTCGTTTCCTCTCCTCGCACTCGAAACTGCGTTGCCTCAAAGTGTCGGACCCACCCTACGATAAAGCTATCATAATTTTAATCCTACTGAGATCGTCTATGCGCGGGACGCGGTACAGGGTCTCCCTTAAATTCCATCGCATCCAGGCTTGCTTTCTGCGGGAGTATTTATTTATCGTGTACCGGGTTAACAATATCCCGGTCGTGAATATTCCATTATTACATCTGCCACCGTGAGAGCTGCGACGAGAATGTTACGGAACAAGTTCGAAGCGTTCTTCGAGGCGGAACACGGAGTAGCGGCGCAGAGTTCTCTCGGTGCTAAAAGTTTTACGGCTCTCCCCGTTCTGCATCCGCTGCCGTTCCGTCCGCCGAAAATATTACGCGCGGTATATTTTGCCGTGCTGTTTTCGCGCCAAGTCTCGAGACCGTTGCGCTCGGCGCGCACGCTGCTCCGACCTCGTTTCTCCATCGTAGCTAATAAAAAGGGACTTGCCTAAAATTCGTCGACTTGGCAAAGCGATCGTTCCAGATACGTCGCACTTCGATGAACCGGCGTCAAAGACGATTCTCACGGTGTCACGTTTGATCTTTCTTTTTGCTCCGAGCAGGTTCTACTGGACGGCGTGGACATATCGAGGTTGAACGTTCAGTGGCTCCGCTCGCACATAGGCGTCGTCGGCCAGGAACCGGTGCTCTTTGACACCACGATACGGGAGAACATCCGCTACGGAAACGACAGCGTTACCGAGGAGGAGATGATCAAAGCCGCGAAAGAGGCGAACGCTCACGACTTCATCAGCAAACTGCCCGAGGTGAGTGAGAAAAAGATCAGAGCACTTTCCTCTTATTCCGACGGCCGTTCCGAACGGAATTCCACTTCCACCCCTGAAATTTCTCGCCGTGGCAGACGGCAATCCGATTGATTCGGTCACTTTTCGACGACAGCACGGAACCTTTGAAAATGGTGCACGTAATGCGGTCGCAATAGCGTTCTTCCTTTTTATTCCGTGGGTGATGATTCCTGAAACTCCTGAAATGCCCAACACGAAGAGATATTTAATTAAAATCGCATTAGCGAGCTCGAAATTCGCATGCAATCTTAATCTTGTCCCACTGCACTAATAATTTGTATCTCGAAAGAAAGAATAATCAATGTCCTTTTCGTGTCTATTGCCCCAAGTCTGGGTCATTAAAGGCAATGCCAGTATCAGTAATTATTATTATAACTACCGTCGCAAGCTTTCTCTCGGAACAAACCGAAGAAGATTGTCTTGTCTCTTAGATCGTGTAAATACAGTGGGACGCGTCGTAGCAATATTGATCGTTCAGACACGAATGTAACTCGTTGCGACGTGTTAAAGATAGTCTCAGGTGCGAACGACGCACGCGAAACACGGGACGCGCGTGCAAACAGACGATAAAACACCGGTTGAACCGCATCCCAGCAAATGACCGTATCCATGATCACGCCTGCATCAACGATTAGGCGTTTATCAGCGAATTATCGGTGGGTGAATTCGATGCCTGCCATAGCTTCGTCCATGGTCCCGCGCTGGTATACATACACCCTATGCGCTTATAGTCTTTATCCATTGCATCCCGCGACACGTTTGGGGCCGCAACGATCCGTGGATACAACTCGACCAAACATTTCGCAGGTTTATGGAGAGCGACGGTTTACGTTTTGGCGCATCGCGTCCGCGATCAACGTCGAATAGTTTTATACGGATTCTCTGGAAGTCGTTTTGCGTGCACGCGTTTTAATAAGCAGATTTATACGTACGTCGATGCTAGAACGACGCACGTTGCATGGTAACGTTAATATGTAGGATAAATATATTTACAAGATCGAATATATTGCTGAGGGAAAAAGAATTTTTCACGATGGTCGAAGGAGAAATGCTATTTAATCTAAGATTTTATGGTCTAGCGCCACGACTACGAGGAACGATGGTTAAACTGTTTCGAACGGCGCCGAACAAAGTGCTGTTCCTCGTAAATTTATTAAATCCCGTCGCGGCGCGTAAGCATTGTACACACGCGTTACATAGTACCGCCGTTAATGAAATAATCGTTACTTCAAATCACGGGCACCTCCGACGGTCTTTCTCGTGCGTACAGAGTGATCCAGTGTTGCACGGTCAACTGAGCATTGTAAACAATACAATTATCGCCAATGAATTTATGAATTACCCTAAGCAATTTTTGTTCTTAATTAAACTGCGGTGATTCTGTGCGCGCAAAAGATTGTTCAGCTTTGCCTAATCTACGAGTAACGAACAATTCACTCTACGAAGCACTTCCCTTTTAGGGTTACGACAGTCCCGTGGGCGAAAGAGGGTCTCAACTGTCCGGTGGACAAAAGCAGAGAATCGCGATTGCCCGTGCTTTGGTCCGGCGACCAGCCATACTTTTGCTGGACGAAGCCACTTCTGCTTTGGATCTTCATAGCGAGGCGACGGTGCAGAGAGCCCTGGACGCAGCCTCGAAGGGTAGAACGACCATCGTCGTCACCCACAGATTATCGACCATCACCAATGCCGACCGGATAGTGTTTATAAAGGATGGCCAGGTTGTTGAAGATGGCACGCACGAAGAACTGCTCGCCCTTGGAAAGCATTACTACGGTTTGGTCTCGGCCGATGCAAGTGCCACCGCTAGAGGTAACGGTCTTCTGATTTTTGTGATTGACTGTCAAAAATGTTTATACATTTTTTTTTCATTGAAACAACAAGAAAAAGAATTATTATCCCTTCGTCGTTGGACGAGACTGTACGCGTTTCTCGGTTTATCGAATTTCCAGCAAAAGCGACAGCCTCAGCAGCGAAAACGGTCACAGCAGCCATACCGAAACAGAAACCGCCCCTAAAGAGACAATTCTCCACTTTGTCGATGCACTCTCACCGGCTATCCTTGGCCGGCGCATCAGAAGCCTCGGCGAGTCCATTGGAGGAGCACGAGAAACCGTACGACGCGCCAATGATGAGGATATTCGGGCTGAATAAACCGGAATGGCCATACAATTTGATCGGTACAGTCGCTTCGCTCCGAAACGAAATTAATTAACTTTCCACTGAATTAAAAGCATTCCCCCCCCCCCCCACCAGAACAAACGTTTCCCTAAGAAATAACAAATATCCACAGCAAGAAAATGAATTCTCCCGTTCCAGGCTGTCTAGCAGCAGCCATGGTGGGCGCCTCTTTCCCAGCGTTCGCAGTCCTCTTCGGTGAAGTCTACTACGTGTTGGGTCTTCAAGACGACGACGAGGTCCGCCGCGAGACAGTCAACTTCTCCATTCTCTTCCTCATAGTCGGGATAGTCACCGGTGTCGGAACCTTCCTGCAGATGTACATGTTCGGTTTAGCCGGCGTGCGTATGACTACCAGGATCCGGAGGATGACGTTCGCCGCTATGCTGAGGCAAGAGATGGGATGGTACGACGAGGACTCGAACAGCGTTGGCGCGCTCTGCGCTAGGCTATCCTCGGATGCCGGCGCTGTCCAAGGTGCTACGGGAACGCGAGTCGGCGCGATTCTTCAAGCCATGTCGACCTTGGTCCTCGGAATAGGTCTGTCCATGTACTACACTTGGAAGATGACTCTGGTGTCCGTCGTGTCGATCCCATTGGTGCTTGGCGCGGTGTTCTTCGAGGCTAGAGTGATGAGCGGCCAGGGTCTGCAGGAGAAGAAAAAGATGGAAGCGGCGACGAGGATCGCTATAGAAGCGATTTCCAACATTCGAACCGTGGCCAGTCTTGGGAAGGAGGAGGCCTTCCTGCAACGCTACTGCGTGGAACTCGATCACGTGGCCAAAGCGACGAGGATTAGAAACAGATTGAGAGGATTGGTGTTCTCCTGCGGTCAGACCACTCCGTTCTTCGGCTACGCTCTGAGTCTTTATTACGGCGGCGCTTTGGTGGCCACGGAAGGGTTGAGCTATCAAGATGTAATCAAAGTGTCGGAGGCGTTGATCTTCGGATCCTGGATGCTCGGGCAGGCGCTTGCCTTTGCGCCCAACTTCAACACCGCCAAGATTTCAGCCGGGAGAATATTCAAGCTCCTGGACAGAGTCCCGGAGATCGCTTCGCCGCCGGATTCGGAAGGCAAAGATCTGGACTGGGTGAGCGATTAATTTGCAATTCAGAGTTCGCATTGTGCAAGACACTGATAGCGAGATATAAATAGAGGTCTTCCTGTTGTTAAAAGTCGCGCAATCTGATTTTATCAGACGTAATCACTCTTCGCATGATCGATTAGAGGAATTGTTGCTAAATTTAATTATCCTCAAATTTATCTGAATCAAAAGGAAAACAGACTCGCGTAAATACCCCACTACGCGTCGTTTCACAACATTAACCGTCTGTTTAGCAAGGCTGGGATTTTGTGACGCACTGACAGCGCTGCCTCGGGCAGTAAGCTATGATTATGCTCGATCCAGAGAAACTATGTTTGATCGGAGTTGCGATTACTCCTCTAGAATTCCGAACCCCAACGGCACAACACAGAATGTCTCAATAAATCCCAAATAATTGCCTAAACCCGGATTATATGTGATCTTGTCCCCAAGTAAATTCCCTTAATGAATCCAAGACGGCTACTTTCCCAATTCGATCGTGTCTAATGCCGCGCGATGATAATTGATCATTTCAGAAAGCGGACGGTCTGATCCAGTTCTCCAAAGTCGAGTTCCACTATCCGACGAGGCCTGAGATGTCGATTCTACAGGGTCTGAATTTGATCGTGAAACCGGGACAGATGGTCGCTCTGGTCGGTCAGAGTGGATGCGGGAAATCTACATGCATCCAATTGTTGCAACGACTGTACGATCCGATTTCCGGTACCGTCACCATGGACCGGCGTGACATCTCGTCGGTGTCGTTGAGGAATCTGAGATCTCAGCTCGGCGTCGTCGGTCAGGAACCAGTGCTGTTCGACAGAACGATCGCGGAGAATATCGCGTACGGTGACAACTCTCGCGTGGTGGCGATGGACGAGATCATGGAGGCCGCCAAGAAGTCCAACATCCACAGCTTCGTCAGCTCTCTACCATTAGTAAGTAGAATTATTCTCGACGGACTAATATAGCTTAGTGCGGTTCGCTTTGAAGCGTTCGGTGAAAAATGGAAATGCTTCGTCTCTGTTACAGGGATACGATACTAGATTAGGTTCGAAGGGAACGCAGCTCTCCGGAGGGCAGAAGCAACGAATCGCCATCGCGCGTGCTTTGGTCAGGAATCCGCGAATCCTGCTCCTGGACGAGGCCACGTCTGCTCTAGACACTCAGAGTGAAAAGGTAAGATTGTTGCTATATTGATTTTGCTCATTCCCTTTCCATCGTTTCGTTTGTCATTTTCGTAGCGAAGATCAGATATGCAGGGACACGTCATGGATCATTCTTGATTTACTTATTTTAATTATCTCAACTGAAAAAGAGAATGCTGCCATACTTTAATTCTTAGAACATGCCTTGATGAATTTAGTTGCTCGATATATTTGGCCCTCAGTATAATTGCGCGCGACACTCGTTCATTTCCCCACAAGATATTTTCGCGACGTTTCGTGCACCTTGGAAAATTCCTTTGCAAAATTTGTCATCGAGAGGGTCGAGAGGAACATCGCCCTGCAACAAGAGAATGCGTCGTGAAATTAGGCTGAAGTAGACGCGAAGCACGTTTAGCGGTATAATAAAAGCCGGAATGCGTTGGCGGTTTTTCCTCGCGGATAGAAGGGGATAGGATGAAAAAAAAATGACGAAGCGTATTCTCAAGTGGCCGAAGAAACGCGAGAAATTCTGGCGAGGACAAAAACTGCTCGTTTCATCCCCTCGCCTTTGCATTTCGTTACTGTCGCGTCCAATTAAAAGCTTGGATAATGCAAGGAACCACTTTTTTGCGGGGATTATTTATCGCGTGGCATCCTAGGAGATGACCGACGAAAAAGCATTAGATTCCATTGAAAGTTCTAAAGAGATTCGTGCGCGTTACAGTTCTCTGGAGAGTGGTCAATCGAGTTAATGGTCTTTGAAAACGGGAACCTGCCGCAATCCACTCGACAGAGATTTAGCATCCTCGCCGAACGAAACGATTTCAAAACTTTTCTCTGGGGCCGTGTCTGTGGACCCTTCTGATTTAGTCGAAGGAGTTTCCTCTCTTTTTTCTTCTGGATAATTAGTACGGATCGTGAGATCTTTGGTTAAGGATTTAATTTATGTATTGCTCGTAGCGTTTGATTGCCTATCAATTCTATGAATTTCGACCAATTAATTTTAGTCATTATTTACAATTGAACAGTACTCTACAGTTTTATTAATGTCATTTTTATCCATCTCTTCTGAATTTAATCTTTCTTTTTCTCTGTCGATAGTAATTTGTGGTATCTCGCATCAGTTAAATTGATTGTAACGCCAGCACAAATAGTTATTTGAAATGTTACGGCCAGCCTGGCCTAATGTACAGAGAAGGAGAACACCACTCGAAATGTTCTCTTTTACGTCGGCCACGTGTTTTTAGAGGCACATCAAGCGTTGATACAAGCGAAGGTACAGCGAAATATTTTGTAGATGTGAACAATGAATATCAGGAGGGTCCGCTGTGAGTAACGGCGGCGGTTCAGCAAATGTAAACTAGCGGTAGTGTTGCGAGTGTACGCTGCTCGATGAATATTAATGGTCTTGATGGATTTTAATGAATAGTACGAGCGAAATGCGCGCGAACCGAAGCCGACGAAAAAAGATACGCCACGGCACCGGGTTTTCTACCTTCGTATTATGTACATTAGGCAATGCTACGGACATACTTTATATGGTAATTTCTCCAAATTTAAAATTCATATTTTTGCGGGCACGGCCGGCGATCGAGATGCTGTCCCGACTATCGCGTTGCGTTAAAGCACACGCGTCCTCTCCCTCGTCTTTTCCGACAATGATTCCCCGATGCGTGTACGAAAATCCACCACCGGTATAAAGGGAAAGAAGTATTCAAAACCGATGCGTTAAAGGATGGTCCCATTCACCTTTCTCTCGTTCGTTACTATCTGATCGGTGTTAGATGAACGTGGACCGTGATCCGAACGATTACCCCGGCTTGACGCTTAATTTTCCAAGCCACGAAGATCGATTATTCTAGTAGCGTAGCGGCCCTCACGAAATCGGCGACGATCGAGGACCACGCAGCGATGTTATCAAGGGTGACAATTGGGAATACCCTTCCCTGCAAGTGTTCGATTGTTGTTCTCTTGAATGTATATCACAGCCATTGTTTTACTTTGCTCTTTGTCGTGACGCTCTCCGGAGGACATGAACCGATCACACTTTATTGCATACTCGTCAGTCCCGCCTCTGATTTAACCCATCGAAGAAAATTAGAATAAAGTTCGTCTCTGCGTAGCCTTTAAGCCGCCAATCATTTCACGGTACATACGTCGAACACAGAGAATAATCGAAGTACGATCGAATGAATGTTCCACCCCATCTGTTTCGCGCAGGTCGTGCAAGCGGCGCTGGACAAAGCCATGGAGGGCAGAACGTGCATCACCATAGCGCATCGTCTGGCCACGATAAGGAACGCCGACGTGATCTGCGTGTTGGAGAAGGGAACCGTCGCGGAGATGGGCACTCACGACGATCTAATAGCCGCGGACGGCTTGTACGCTCATCTGCACGCCCTTCAGGAAGCCGCGATGGAGTAAATCCGGCCGTCGAACTTCCCGGGGCTGAACACGCTCGAACGACGGAACGGTTTGGTTCTTGTCGTGGCGAATTAGCCCCGGCCTGCAACGCGAAGCGGCGGAGATAACGGGTAGAGAGACTCGTGTGCGCGAAACAACGGGAGTACAGAGGTCAGATTCCTTGGATGGCTCGAGGAAACACGAATCCGAGCTTTCACGTATCTTCGCTAGCAGAAAGAAAAGTCTCTCAATTTGTCTTTTCGGCTGACCTTTAATATTTTCTTTCATAGACTTCGTTTCGACGATAGCTCTTTTTCTTTTTTCACGATTTTAATTACTTCTTAAATCCTCCTCGCATGCCTGTTCCTCGGCGAAGAATTCATCGATCGAGCAGGGAGGAGGAGGAGGCGGTAGAAGAATGAAGATCTCCCTCGTAACGAATTTCCAATATTTTTTAGCTATCTCGTTTATACCTTAGACGTCGAACGCTCGCGTTTTACACTGCGCTCGCTTTTCACCTTGCCAGGCGTCGCGTCTCGTTTGGAAAGATAGACAAGAGGCGCGCGCTCCGAGACCGGAAACCGTCTAGACGGTTCGGAAAGGCAGAAATTAGAACGTGGACACGTAGGATCATCGTCACGTTTCTTATTGACCTCGTTACGTAATGATCCTCCTTGGCAACGATAGAACGTGTCGCTTTCGATGGTGTCGTCGTCTTTTAATGGACGCTAGCTTGTTCTCACGGAACTCCGGCATCTTTTCTCTGGTACGACCCCCCCTCAATTTTCTTTCTTTTCACATTATCCACACGAAACGTCGCGTATGCGAAATCGCGGTAACGTAGTCCCCCCTTCGGTTCATTCGAGGAGCATTTCGCTGGGGGGGTCACGTAAACGCGATCAGATTCGACGCGTAGTCGCGCGCGATTCTCCGAACGATTCTTTCGCCGGTCGGGAATACGAAACTACCTATTCGAAAGCAACGCGTGCACATTAGCGGAACGCCCGTCCCGGGGTTGAAATCGAGGGCTGGCGCGTGTCAATTTTTTTTTTATAGATTGAACCAAGGAGGAGGAGGAAGCAATGGATAGGAACGTTTATAATGTTTCAATCATTTACACAGCGCGACAGGTTTTGTGCACCGTCATTCGACTATGAATCTTTCCTCCCCTGAGATCATGAAAGATGTATGAACCTGTCTTTCGATACACGCAATCACTTTTTCCTCCGCCACCCTTGCATGGGTGGCAGAGTCGTCTCACCCCCCCCCCCCCCCCGTGGCTCGGCTGGCCATTCGTTCGCTCTTTGTGCCTTAGCGATTGCATACGTGCTTCGTGTTCAACTAAGGGAACGCGATCAACGGGGTGGGGGCGGGGGGGGGGGGGGGTCAAAAGAAAATGGGGACGATTGAACCGGAATAGGGGTACGTACAGTTTCGAAGTGGATCGACCATCGATCCACTGGTTCTTGCTGAACGAAAGACATGCACTTCGAGAAGTTGCGCTATGTTCTAGAGGGGGTTAGGGGGAGGAGGCATATCGTAGCGTATTCCGGAAGTCGAGGACGCGTCGATAATCCGGCGGCCAGATTTCTGCGGGCAAATTTCGCGACACATACTTCCCCGGAACTTTGTGCCTTCATACTTGGGGTATACTACTTAGCGATAAGATTCCGTGCGGCTACCCTCGACGCTTATCAGCCGAAGAACCATTGGTTACGAAACGCGACGCGCAGATGCCATTGAATTTTTCCAACGTCTCATCTGTTTCGTCTTCTTAAGGGATATCAAGTTTTACTAAATAGTAAGAAGTTTGAATACAACGTATTCTCGCATCCTCGGTCGTGGGTGTAATATTACCAAACGACACGGTCGGCGAAGAGTACTACTTAAAATTTACCTCGAAACGCGATCGAAACCAAGCGCGGCCTCGATCAAGCTTTTTACCCTGATCGAAATTTACACTGCTTCACTATCAAATAGCGACAATACAATGTAGACGCGATTAGAACGTGTTCAAGATTAGGAGAGGAGCGTTTTTTTCTGTTTCTCTTTCTTTTTTTTTTTTGCGACTAAACTTACGTCCCAACATTCTTAAGAATCCAGCGTACGGACTTGTCCGTTTTTTTTTTTTCATCGAGGGAATCCCTCGCGGCTGCCTTCTAATGTGTACTTACCCCGCTTGCATAGCGGAGTCGAGAGAAACAAGAAAACAAAAATAAGAGAACGAATAGTAAGTACAATCAGCGACGCATCGAACTGGCGATCTGGCGTTGAACAATCGGTTTTACGTAGCATCATCGAGAGGGGAAATGTTCACGACTCTGCGTGTCCTTTCTCATCCTTCTCCGAATCGCGATCAAAAGGTGCTCGACGCGTTGGACAAAATTCTATTTCGATCTTATCGTACGAATCAAAAGCGAATTTATAATCTGCTGATGTACTTTTCAGAATATATATATTATATTATATTATATGTTACAATGTAAGTGAAATAACGGTCGAGCACCCAAATGGAAGAATGAATGGAACATATATGTGTTTGTGTATATGTGCATGTGCGTGCTTGTGTGCGAAAGAGAAATAGAGAGAGAGATTGTAATTTTAAAGATTGTAAAATCGTTACTTAAGCAAGAAGAAAAGAAAATTAAGGCTGCGGCCAGTGTAACTTAAGGGCAGTGATCTTAAAATTATTACAGGAACGAGCGATCGAGCTCGGTTCGGTACGTGTGTGACTTTAAACAGAAAAGGTCCAAGAAAATAGTAATGCGTCTCATTCGATCTTCTCTTTAATTTCTTTTTGTTCTTTGTTTCTTTTTTTCATATATCGAAAAGTGTGTTGAGTTGTAATTATTCAGCGATTACTAGACAGTATGACGACATAGAGGAAGTATTAACTTTTTTTCGTTTTTTTTTTCTTGTTACGAGCAGAGGCGGAGCAGATCATAACTGCTGTCATATACAAAATAAATGGAAACATAGTGGAAAAAATGTTCGCATGAATTCCTTCAACGAATGGAAGGTTGGAAGACCCATTTTTCCGTTCTACAGTTTTTTTCCAGAAAATAATGAACAAATTTTCGTGCCCCGGTTCGTCCCTCTATCCACGCTATTTCTATTTGCAACGACTGTTAATTGTTAGAATTGTTCGAAGGCTGTTCAGCGAACACCGATTTCGCGAAGTGTTGCGAGCGTTCGAAGCAAAATTCTATCGCGCGAAACACACGTGAATTCGCGGTCGCGAGGATGGGGTCGAAAGGGTTTCGCGAAAGGTCAGTCACGGATGTTTTCGTCGGCCAAAGATGGGCAAACGGAGGAGAAGCCGCGTACAGGATACAGAAGTCTCCACCGCGGAGGAAAGCTGATTTGTTACCGCGTGGCAAGGGGCGAAGGGGATGGCAGCCGGAAGAGCGCAGGCTGCCAGCTGTAGAGCGGCGCGAAACTTGCGAAATCATTTCATCGAGTTCAAGGTGCAGTAACAGAAGCATCGTGAACATGGAACGCGGAGGAACGAGTGCGCTCGTCTTAATTGTTCAAAAACACGCAGCTCGTCATCGCAGTTCGCCTTCACCCGTTGAAAGGGGATAATTAGGGTCGGGGGAGGGCGACTCGTCGTTAATGCCTTGTAAACCGGATTAGTGCCGCTTACCCCGATAAAACGCCACTTTGCTCTTTTATCGCTCACTTGCTCGCCGGCTGGAATCTATGTGCGCATCGCGCGAGAATAATTCATGTCCTGCGACGCAGGAAGTGCACGCTTGCGGGACACCCCCCTAATCGCATTCCGCCCACTTCTTGAAAACTGTGCCCTGGTAGAACAGCGAGCTGCGATTTCTTTTTTTCGATAATAACCGAACGCTTCCCTGCTAGATTTTCCTGTTCCCCTGCGTTATCGTTGGATGTTGCAAGGGTGCTGTCGGTAGCGTTGGTTATAACGGAGGTTCGCAGCTTTATTAATCACTTTTTGTTGAGGGATTATAATACATTTTTACTGCTAGAATTGGCTATCAAAATTCTTCACCCTGTATTTATACAGAGATTTTAATAGCATAAAAAATTGAACACCTCTCTTCAGTCCGATATCAAATTAAACGCGATGCCTCGTTTATAACAATTTGAAATTCGTGCTTACTTAAAGGATCTATGTGTCCGCCAATCGCGAATACATTGCAAGCCCTCGTTCAACCAATAAACATTGAAAATCCCACCGTACGACTTCTACTGGGAAAGTCAAAGGAAGTCGGAACAGTTGTGTTCGAACTTCCAACCAGCGCGTGTCCGTGCTCGCGTTACTTCCCGACTACGTTTCGATTCGTGCAAACGTATAATAAACCAGGGGACGGAAATTCATATTCGCGTTGCTCCTGTCCCGTAGTGGCTTCATCTCATTAGCTCGCGGCAGAGACAATACAATTGCGTTCCTCGCGATGCAAAGTGTGCAACCACCCCTTCGCAATCTTAGCTCTTCGTCGACGCTTCTTACGGCATTGAGATCGAGGTGGATTCGCAGTTCGTCGCTTGCTCTTGATTAGACAATTCGCCGTCCTCGCGCGGCGAAGAACGGGAAAAAGTGGGAATAGCGTGACGCCACGGCTAATCCTCGCGAGAGCAGAAGAAGTAAACGCGGAAAGACATCGCGATCCGCGAAGCTCGCTTTAATCTGGCAGCGATTAGCATTCACAGAGGATACTCTCTCTTCCCCTTTGTCGCGCCGACAGTCGGCTTGGAGTCGCGAGAGTTGTGCGAAGCGGGTAACGGCTGAAGTTTACCCCGTAGCTGAGACAGCGCGACGCGAGCTGGGTTTATAAAAAAAAGCGAGGTGGAAAAAGGTCTCGCAGCAGCTGCAAAGTTTCGCTGTGCTTGTCAACGTAAACAAGACGCTCTCGACGAATTCTGCGCGCGACATTTCCTCGGCGAATTTCGAGCGAAACACGGGTACAATGTGATACACCCGGAACATTGACCCTCCCTGTGTTTTTACTTTCCTGTGTGTTTTGTGTACGCAAAGCGGAGATGTTTCGAGGAAGGAAAACGCTGCGCGATGAGGGTAGAGGAAAGCGCAAGAATGTAAGTGGATTTATTTTAATTCGTACTTGCACCGCAGATTATTATTTGTTAACAGATCAACGATCGCCGATTTTTGATATTTTGTGGATTCCCTCTTTTCGATAACATAAGATTGAGTGAGTTCGACAGGCAACTCTCATCCCTTCCGCAATATCAAAACGTTTGCCCATTTGCTGGAAATGTTTCCGCAAATATTTCCCCAAAAAGTGTTTCTGTGTCCCGAAAATCGGCGATTGTCACATTCGCTCCGAAAACACCATTACTCGTCTCCCCCGCTAGTCGGCGGAAAACTTTTTCTACGTACGTCGTATCGACATCCAGCGCGAAACGGAAAACAGGGTGGGCAGAGTGAACGAGACGAAAGATGCGGGCGCAGGACCGAGGGGTAGAGACAGAGCGCTCTACGCGTCGGATACACCGTGTAGGACACCACTGTGCATATAAATCAGCATAAATTGTAATGCGGAATTTCGCAGTCGGCGCGCATCGTCCATGCGTTGTACGTTTGCGTTCGGAGACGAATGTGTACGTACGCTGATCCGCGCGGACGAGCGCCGGTGCGTCTTGCGGGAGGAAACGCCTCGGACGATGGAGCGAGGCTCCGCGTGTGGAATTCACTTTTCCCGGATTTCCCGGCTTCTCCGCGCGAATGTGTCGAGGCTTTTGCAAAAGTGGAAAACGAAATTATTGCTTACGAAGCGGAATTACGAAAGCGAGATACAATTGTCCCTATCTAACGTGTAGCTTTATTTCTTTTCTTCCGGGAGAAAGGAAGATTCACTTTGAATCGCTCCGCGTTTTACTCCGCGCACCATCGCGCTACACAATTTATTCAAATCCCCTGGGAACCAGATTTCATAGGATTCTCATTACGTTACCGATTACGTAGCGTGATAACCGTACGGCGAACGTTACTCCAAACTTCTCTCCCTTCAAGTAATAGTCCGCGTACGAATCGGAGATCGTACATTCTCTTGCTTAGCATTTAGCGTCGTAGATTCAGTGATAGCATTGTCGCAACAGTGGACGTTTTATTCTGTGCCTATTGAACAGTGAAAGATCTGCGCAGACTTTTCGCATGCCCGATTTTCTATTCCTGAACTGATCTTAAATGATAGAAGAAACCGTGTAAGAAATATCAGAATAGAAAGTGGGTGAAAGCTTTATGTCAGCACGAGCGTGCATTGTTCATCAAAGTCGAAGTTACGCGGAGGCGAACTGACAGGCAAGCGAGCTGTACGCGAGAGGCGCGCTAATTTCCATTAATCTTGCCCGAAGACAAGGGGGGCTAATCGATAATATCGTTGGGATATATCGACTTCCAATCACAGGACCGTGGGACCGTAACCCCGGCCGCGCGCCGTGTCGACAAGAACAAAGGTGGCCGTAATTTATGCGAGCTACCCCCGTTCGAAGTGTTATCGCGATGAGATCCGAAATAGAGCGTCGCGGCGTATGCTGCGCGTTTCTATCACCATCGACGCGCGCTCTCTTCCTAGCTTCTGCAGGATTAATAAATGCTTCGTGGAACGTGTAAATGCATGCGCTGCGGGACACACGTGGCAATGGTTGTTTTAATAAACGCAGTAGGCGAAGAACCGTCAATGAGGAAGCTATACATTGCCCCGGCGCATCGGATAATTGCCTATGCGCGTGTTTAATATAGAAACGGAAGGTAGCCTCCTAGCAGAAAGCACACGTTTTCGACGGAAATCCGATTTCTTGTTTCTTCCGTGCAGCGAGATAATAAATAAGTCAGCCTCGCTCTGGCTGGTAGAATTCGTTTGAACGCCTTTTCCGGCTTCTCCCTCGATGCACTTGGGAAATGTTTATCGGCGCGTCCCTCCGAGTTGGTTAAAGTTCAAGCTAAGTTTCTTTAACTTTCACTTTTCATTCATCATCGATATTTAAGCAAGTGATCCGCTTGGACCCCAGATTTTTAATACTATCGAAATAAAGTTTCCATGCAAAATGCTATAATTGGGAAAAGTTTAAGTCTAAAAGGCAATCATCGTTTATAAAACCCTTACAACGATCTATTTGCAAGCGATTTCGATTCGAAACAGAAAATTTGTAACATCGCCTGCGGAACGATGCGAACTAACGTTTCGTATTTACCGTGAATTATAATTAAAATATACGATTCGCGTTAATTAACGCAGGACGGAAACATTGTCTGTATCGCGAACAACATCGATAATGTTAACGATGATAATAATGACGACGGTCACGTCAAATAAACGGAAACGAAGCGGAGCTCGGGACGGAAAAAATACGGCGGGCATCGCAGATGCGTTTTAATTAAAGGCCTGCTCGATCGCGAACAACGAGTTTCAATTAAACGGAAAATGGCCAGCGGGGGGGCCGGGGCAGCCGTGCACTTCGAAATCGTTGATGTTCCATATTTGTAGTGCTCGCGAGCGCGAATCGAGCTCGCATTAGCGTCGTCGCTGCATCCGGGAATGGCAATGCGCTACCGCGCAAACGAAGAAAGATTTATGCTTTAATGCGGAATCCGGTCGTTTGTGCCGCTGCTGCGTGGAGATTTTATTAAAATTTCCCGGCACATGTTTGCCTTTTTCCTTTGTCTCGTTTTTGTCATCGAACTTTTATCGGTCCAGCTTTAGCGAGATATGGAAACATTTCACGCTTCATCCGTGGAAATTACGATTGAAAGATTCGTTCTCGTCCGTGTAATTGCCCGCGGCGTGCGCGAAATGTGTATGGCTGTTTTTTTCTTTTTTTTTTAGCAAGATTAATGGTCGCGCTGCTATACATATAACGACAGCGTATAAAATCAGATGGTGAATATTGGTAACACGCCAGGTGGGATGATCGTGTCGCTTTCAGGTTTTACCCTGTCAGTTAGTTAATAAAAATTGGAAGCGTTGATCTATAGTGTTGTATGCGTACTGTTTTCAATGTGTCGATATCCATTACGCTGCACATTTTTTTTTCTATGGCTTGATCAATTTTGTTTTTCGATGCCGCACGTTTTCCTGTGTATAAAAATGCCTTCATAATCAATTTCGTCACCACCAGAAGGAAGGCACAATTTTTCATCGGATATCAAGACTTTTATTGCAATATACGATCGTTCAATAACAACAATTATAATTAACCCTCAGCCGGAAATCCTCAGGAATGAATTGATACATGTCGCGGCGACGATAAGGGCTCTCGAAGAAACCCATCAGAAGTAGAACCGTATTAACTGTCGAAGTTGTCAAAGGCGGCGTGAACTTGTTGGGCTTTGGGACCATTGTTTCCAGCACGGTCATCCGCTTCTAACTTCCGCGACGCGAAACCAACTTCCGGTTATCGGCTCGTGGAAATTGAAATTCCTGGATCATAGCGTGTGCGCGTGTGTGTCTTCTTCTAGCAGAAATCACGAGAAAGTTTTCGCGGCTGGATTCGGATGAATTCTCCCCGATTCGGCGAATCGGAGGTCGAATTCTTTACCCACCGTTATTTATGGTTGAAGGATTTTGGAAGTTTCGGAACTACACTCGAGAATCCTCTGCGACCAACTTTAGTCAAGTCTTAATATTACGTACAATTTTAATATTACGTAATACAAATACAACCGCGGGAAATGAAAAAAGAAATATCCAAACCTGTACTAATGGTACTTTATATACTACAATCCATTTACCTTAACAAGACGTGTCGCAAACAATTAAAGTTCATTAAACAAATTTCCACGGTACTCAAGTAGACAACCTAAACCCGTCGGTATATTAAATTCAATAAATACTACTTGCTGCATACTCCACAATTATTATTATTGCTTACCCAAACATCAGATGCCCCACAATATGAGAAAATCTGAGGTGCAATGGGTCGAAGATAAGAAGGAACGTGATCGCCGTTCCAGCCAAATAATATACCCCGAGCATAATTATCCATGGAACGAAGAGGTTGTTGGTAGTCGGTCGAGAGAGTAAGTAGAAGCTTCTTTCTCGAGGTTCTCTAAAAATTCTGGAGACGCGCCAAACGGAGGAGGGAGTGTAGTTTTGCGGCTTGCACGCTGCCCGTACTGCTAATGGAAACGTCCCACCCTCCAGCGGGGAAATCTTGTGGATTATCCGACGCTTTTTAATATTCCAGGATGTACGCTAATTTTAATAGAAAACGCCGTCGGTAGCCGAGGGCCTGGCTCCGGCCTCGATTAAAAGGACACGGCGCAACTGAGAATTTCTCTTGTCCTGCGTTAGAAATTTTACACGCCGTTAACCCCGATCTTCACCCTGTTTTCTCTTCGCATTAATTTACTCCTTTCTTGCGGATGATTCTAAATCATTATATCTATGCCCTTTAGTGCGATTAACAATTTTATCTCGATTGCGTGTAATTATTTTAATGTGTTTTGAAGATTCGCACATCGAGTTCGTAAAAAAGAAAGAACTTTCCAGTTTCGTGGGAACACTTTGTCGAGGTCGAGTTTCAAGAGCCACCGCGGGGCAGAATTCCAAACCGTCTTGAAATTACTGGCCTTACGTTAATCTCCGGTTGCGGAGGAATGTTGCTCGAAACGATCAAAGAAAATGCGTCTTTATTCGTTTCTTTAAAAAACTGCACTTTGATACAAGTTTAATGCATAAGGCAATTGAACAGTGTAACTGGAAGAGATGAAGACAAAGTTATATGTAATTGGAAAAGATATTTCTCTCTAACGTCCTGCTGAACATTTCCATGGCGAGGTAATTGAAGGAAATTACTCTTAATCGAAAAAGTTGTTATCCCGCTTTTCTTGGAAAGACACCACCCGTTCGTCGTGCTTCAACGAGTAATTGAAACGGCAATCGACAGTGTTCCAACTTCTCGATTGTTTGTCGGCTCGTTCAATTGTCATTGGTTGGTCCAATTAGCAGAAACTTATCAAGTACCTCGTCGAGAATGAAATTCGGAATTGATCAACAGGTTACTCAAGAAAACAGTGCTTTTCCGTCACATATTTTTTACATGGACCAAGAACTTTTTTAAAATGTTGGACAGCTACTAGTAACAGGCGATAAATGGAAAGGAAGCAAGAAACAATTCCATCATTCGTCTATACTTACGCTTCGAGAAACTAGCAAAACAGTCGCGAAAGCTTTCGATCCTTGTCCCCGAAGCGCGTGTTATTGCCGCAAAAGTAGGGTATCTCGAGTTGGAAGTGCTCGGGAGGAAAAAGCGTAGTCTGGTGTTTCCTTCTTCGAGGGAGTTTTGTTTCGCGGAACAGAACGTGAGAACGCTTAATGGAAGTTCCGGATACGATCCATTACAGATATTCAGCTGGCTCGAACGAACGACGAGAAGGAAGAAGGGGAGAAAGACAAGCGGATAGAAGCGGGTTGCGAGAGTCAACGATACGATTAATCTGCGGGAACGGTATTGCTCGTCCCTCGGGAATCCAAGATTTCGCGACGGTGGTCAGAACGTCGAAAGGGGAACTTCGAAGGGATCGTTCGAGAGGCAGGAGGGTAGAACAGCGAGGTTCGCGTGCATTTGGGTGCGAAACTTGTGCGAAGCTCGAAAAAGTTGCTCGGCCCCCGGAGAAATTTCGGTCGATCCCGTAGCTCATCCGCGAAATTTTCCTCGCGAGAAGAATCTTGGGTAAACAGATAAATCAGTGACTCTCGACGGTTCGGTGCGCGCTGATTTTGCAGTTTCCTGCTAGCTTCGGGATTCCTTATTCCTATGGTAGAGACAACGTCGACGAGCGGACACTTCTTCCTTGCTTCGATTAATTGACGCTGCTGGTTCGATTATTGATTGGCGATTCATTCGTTCTAAAGTATTTGGCAAGCGAGGAAAAACTCTGGTGGAGGTCGGTGAATGTAGAAGAAAAAAACGCGGCGGGGCTGTGCAAAGTGTACGAGGGAGCAAAAGCGGCATTAAAAAGTTTCGCTCATGGCGGAATGTAAGGGACGTGCAATCGCGCTAACCTGCAGCAGTTTCTGTGGATGCTGGCGCGAATTGCCGGTGCACTCCTTCGTTATTACGTTATACAGTAAAATGTGTGCGACGGTGAGCGCGACATCGAACCGTGGGAGGACTAGGCAGAGTAAAATAGTCAAGGCAAAACGGTAAATTAATTCCTTCTTTATTTGCTGCAAGATTGCATCAATAATTTAACAACGTTAGATGAAATAGATGCAGAAGTAAAATCGTATAACTAGGGAAGAAATCAAAACTAAGATACAACAGCAAAACCATATAAAGGTGTACAAAGAGTAGAACCTACGAAACGCAACCACTCGCGCACAAATAAACGCCGGCCCCTTCTCCCAATTGGTTACCAGCAATTAAGAACAATACACGTGCGCCAGTGAAAGCAGAAAGAAAAAGACTGAAAGTGGATCGCGCGCGCCAGAGTTGATTCGCGAAACAACGAGACAGAAGGAGTGGCGGGTGTTCCAAACAAACGCCACGCGTTGGTAAACGTGGGAGAACGAAGAAAAGAAATGTCACCAGAGAAGAAGGGGGTAGAAAAAAATGTAGCCGCAGAAAAGAAGAAATCGCAGCGAACCGACGTAACAGGATTTGAAGCCGTTGCTGCGGCTTCCAGCGGAAGATCCTGATGTCGTACCGCGTATCTTTACCATTAGCGTCTGACCAGTGGCTGGTCGTTTCCACTAGTCGTGTAACGGCGCCGGTCCCTTTACTGCCGCGCGCAGTGGTAACAAAGACAGCGGTGGAAAAGAAACCGGTCCAGATGCAGGCCACGCTCGGCCCGGATAATCCTGTGGATTTATTCGAGCGCTAGTTTCTTTTCGCTAAACCAGCCGCACAGAAGCGAGACGGCGAGAACCGGGCGGAGAGGAAGCCTTAAAGGGAGAGCGCGCACAGTGGACTCGAGGGAGTCACATTTTTGCCACTTCACGCTCGCGACCGGTGTTACTGAGCCCGTATTTTGTATTATACACCTCGCGGGATTGCTTCTCGGATTTGCAAAAGCACGCTCGTATTTCGTTCGGTCACTTTACAACCCGCGCCCCATCGGAAATAGGGCGTAAAACGACGCCATAGCCGGAACATTAAGGGGGAAGACGTTTCGTTTCTCGTCACCTGTCGACGCCGACGTCGATGTGTATACATGGGCGGCATGAGTGGCACATTGGTCCACGCAGGGTGATCAATCACGTACGGTTAACGAACTTTTTGCTCTCCCTTCGGTGGCGGAAGTTATCTCCGATGAGAAAGGGACGGGGCTCGTTCGATACGAGTCAGCGGAGAAGAGTTCCGATAAAAGTTCCGACAGGGAACGCGTGGTATCTAACACGGCTTCGATTGTTTTTTACAGTCGTCGTTCGAAGCTTTTCGAAATCGTGCCACGGAGCCAGAGGTTGGGAATAAAATATCGTGGCTGGATGGGCGGGTAAATTTTTCCGATTAGAAACGGTTTTGCCGCGACCGCTTTAATAGATTCTGCGACGAGACTGAAATTGATTACCGCCGCTGGATTTTGTCTGCGTTACCTGTTGGTAAAATGTGCGAGGGTGAAATAACCTCAGGTGCTTGTTCGCGTAATTAATTGGGGCGATCAATTCTTCGTGTTTATAGGAGGAGAAAAGTTATGGTTTGCGGTGAGCGAAGGAAGGGAACTTTTCATTTAATTAACCGGAAAATCTATAGTTGACTCTCCTTTTTTTATTGGACCATTCTCATTTTAATATGCAGCGGTATAATTTGACCAACGATAATTATAATTCCTTTAACCTGCAAAAAATCATTTCTTTTCTACAATTCAAAAATCCAGCTTCATCCAGCAACGATCCAGTGTCAACTTAACTAACCCCTTTAAAGTATACAGAACATTAAAAGGGGATGTTTCCACCCCTCTTTTCCGCAATCTTACGTGTTTTAAAGCAAGAACAGAGGGAACACGTAGGATGCTAGATATTTACAGCTTTTCCCCACAATTTGACATACTGCCAACGTGGAAAGTTACTCTAGGGAGAGGTTCTCATAAAAATCTTCCAGCGACGAACCCTGTTTCATAGCAAGTACAGATTCTACATCGGTTCTGTTTTCTTCCTTTATTCTAGGGCCCATACAGTGGCCTCGTGATCACGTTGGCAAAGCGTTTACCGCCTTTTACCGCACTCTTCAAGAATTTCTCGCGAATTTTACGAGCCTCAACGAGTGCTTAGCCCGGTATCTCCAGTTTCGCGAGTTCCGTCATAGTCTCACGGTACATTTGCTCGCTGCCATTGTCGGAGAATACTTCGAGCGTAGTCGTTGTAATGAAGGAAATAACTGCCTGTCATTTGTATCCCGCATCGTTTCCTTATTTCTGCGATGCCCTAGCGACGGAGACAGATTAATCCTGAAATTCTGTATTACTACCAAAAAAGCTTTTGCTTTCTGCTAGGCTTCCTCCGCTAAGCATTTTCAAACAATATTTTATTCCAGAAAAGTGTCATAATTTCAATAAATATGGAAGCGCAAAGTAAGGAGAAATTCTTCCAGCTGTCCCGCTATTTTTCTTTTGTAACGACGCATCGGAACGCGTACAATAAGTATGAACATCCTTCCCCGTATGCGAGTTCGCCCAGCGTAACTTGAATACCAAGGAGAAGAAGAATCGGGCGACCGTTGTTCTTTCTTGAAAGCGGCCACGAGAATCCATGGCGAAAATGCGCGTGCCATTGTTTGCGACGCGACGAATATTTCTACCTATCCATTGTCTGGCTTCCAGCTCGTGAACGCCGTCGATGGATTCGCCGGTATAAACTTGAGGAGCGCAATTTCTTGGCAGCAGCACGTTGAATCGTGTCCGCCCCTCTCTCGCGGTTGATGCGCTAAAAGGTGTGCTTTTTTCCTCGCAACCTGTCATGCATATTTTCTTTTCGTGCCCGACACTTGCAAGGGTAGATAAAAATTTGGAAAAGAAGGCAATCAGCCTGTGCGATGGAAAGATATATTATTAGAATAGGTAATTTTCATTGCGAGTAACGGGAGATAAAATGGAGAAAAGTTTCAACAGATGCCGGAATAAATTTAGTGGCTAGAAAACGCGCTAGAATAAGCTGAAAGCTTTTGTTATTCCGAAGTTTTCAAAGGAAAACTCTTAGGTTTATCAAGGGGTAAGGAAGTGTATTTGGTACACAGTATTTGTAAAATTCGATGCCACATTTTACAAATAAGTTTTTCGAGAGGGAGAATTTTAGAGGATCCACAGTTGTTTATACCTGGAACGCGGATCGCATGAAACTCGATTATATCGTACACGTAGTTGCCCCGATCTAGATACGAGATGAATATTCTCCGCCAACCAGATTTTACACTCGGGTAGCTCTTCCGCTCAACGAATCTTTATTGCCTGCGATCCCGATGAACTGCGATCGCGTTCGGTTTCCCATGTAAATTCTCTTAATATCCCCATCGATGGTTTTACGAGGCGCGCAACGATCCAAACGTCGCGACGGGGAAAGTGATCTTCTCCGGCCCCTGTAAATCGATCAGGAGATCTCGGTTACTCGGATAAGGCACAGGGTCGAGTGGTCCTCGAGTTCAGCCACGAAACGGCAATTCCGGCCCTTGGGCAGGCACGTAGGAAATATTCGTGTACTTTACGACTCGCGCGTTCCGATTGTCGCTACGTGATCCGATCTTCGAACGAGTCGATCGATAAAACGCTGGACTTTATTCAAACAGATAGCTCCTTAATTTCTCATTACCGCTTAGAGCAGCAAATTAGAAACCCACGCTACGGTCAATTTTTTAATCCCCGCGGAAAATTGAACGCGTCCGTATATTAAATGAATCACGCGGTTAATCGTGACGTTAAGCGTCGTCGTGGCGCCGCGACGCGCCCGTGAAGTTCGCGTTTGCTGGTAATGACTGAAAATCACCGGGTAGCGCGTGTACATTCCACGGTGATAAAAGTCTCGGCATGGGGGATGTTTGAAAGTTTGATAAATCGTGACGGCGAAGAGGAATGGCTAAGGAGGGCAGGCACGACGCGACGCGTCGCGGAATCGCGAAGCGAACGCGTCACTTTTGGTTTCCACCGAACACGTATCCTCTGCGTACCTGCTCGCAGAACATATTTATGCGTTTACACGCGCTTGCATAAACCATGTCGGCACAGCTTTAAAGTGTCTCCGTGTTTTTCTCTGTAACCACGAAGGAATGTCATACCCTTTTTATTGGAGAGCTTGGTTCACTCGGACTCTCGTACGCGAATAAGCGGAAAATGTTAGCTGAATTGTTTGGCGAATTATTCCGTTTCGGGAAGAACGAAGTTGCTAAGTAGTTCAGCAAGCGCTGTGCTGCTTGGAACTTAATACCCATCGAGGATGAGCTTCCTAAGGAAAGAAATCGTTGTACATTTTTCTGCGGGTGGTTACTTCTTTCTTCGCACAGAAATAATACGTTATTCATAGCTTCACTGGATCCCCCTTTATCCCGCGGAGATCCAAAGCATACAGATATCTACGTTTTCCATGAATAGAAAAAAAATGATGAAGAATAACAAAACTGCGGTGTCGGAAAGGCGTGCAAAGAAACAGCTGGACGGAGATAAATTTGAAATTCGGTTTGCGGCGTTACAGCGGCGGTAGCCGCGTTTCGATTCCAAGCCAATTACCGATTCCCCAGCGATTTATGGGCCGAAACACGAACGCGCCCTCCTATAATCGAAGGCAACAGAACGTCTCTGTCTCCCGCAACGTTTTCATTCTTTTCTCTTTCCGCGTGGTAAATTGCAATTCACCTCGTAACCGACGGGAAATGAATTTATGATACCGGCCTGTAACCCATTTCTGCTCAGTGAAATTACTGGTTGGAGGGAGATGCGGCGCGATATATTTCACGCCTTTTGATGTATTAATAATAATAGAACGCCGCAAATGATACTCTTTTCACCGTTCTGCCAGGAAAAAGAAATATACGGATTCAGCGGAACGAACGGTGTAACGGAGGATGGAATTCTGCGGTCATAGAATTGTATAGAATTAAACGGACGCTATATGAAACCGCGGAATTAAATTATCAGTCGACGGTAGGAAATAACGTGCGTTCAATCCCTACCAGGGCATCCCTCTTCATTCCGGTAACGTTTGATGGAAATCGGCCATGCAATCGGAAGCGAGATATCGTGGTTTGTTGATTTAATACGTTCGATTGAAAATTATGTTAACGAGCAAGTTTTCATGATTTGCGCATCGTTCGAGGAATTTTATGACTGTGCTTGTTGACGATGCGGGGCGAAAGAACGTTTCGCGTAACTCGTGCCAGTTTCGAAACGTTTATGACGGCAATTGTAATCGCATCGAGGCAAAGACCAACGTTTGCCTTCAAATAAAATGAATTAAATAACAAGATCCTATTTCTCCCTAAATAACATTGAGCGAATAACGATAAATAATGATAATTTCATTCAAAATTCAAACGAGTACAGTTTTACAGCTGGTTTCAAAGCTGATTTAAACTAAAATTGTAATAATCTGCAAATAAAGCAGTAACGTCAATGAGTAACTCTATGGTTTTAATTCATATTTAAATTCGCGCTAAACGAAATTTAAATGAAACTCATTCAAGTGCACTGATTCGATCACGCGTCTGCGATGACTGCTATGATGTCACAGAAAAAAGTGATCAAGACTTAATCCGCGGCGTTCCTTTTATTTTGTCGTGCAGCTCTGCAATCGCCCAGCGCGGCGTTCGCATCCGTCGCGGCTCGTTATTAAGTAATATCGGGAGATTTCGCCCGCCGCTTCGATGCGCCGATAAAATTTTCATTTCGCGGTTCGCTGGCGTCGCGTCGAGTCGAGCGAAAGGTCGAATGCCTTGCCGCTTAGATATGGAGCCGTCACCTGGCCGCGCCTCTTTGCTTCCCGGAATCGGCCAACTTTCTGTGTCACTGAACCCCCTCTGTCGATCCGACGAGCCTGAATGTGCCCGTTTTTACCCGTGAATGCGCCAATTAATTGGCACATCCTTCGAATACCCACTATTCACGTTGGTTTTCGAACGGGAAGCCAGGCAGCGGCGCTCCCTTCTTTGGGGACGGGGGAGAAAGCTTTCAGAAAGGAATTTCGAAGGAATGCGGAAACGGTCACTGGCCACGAATTCGATGGGCATTTTAGGAAATTCGGAAATCGCTTTGCGGCCATATTAGTACGATTTAATTACTCCGCTAGTCTTCATCGATATTTCGAAATTCTGAACAAAGACGATCGCTCGATAATCCAAAGTTTTCCGCAGTGCGGAATCAAGGTTCGTCAGGTGCAAACGAAAATCCTGCACCACTTATCTGCTAAACCCTTAGAGGTAGTAAATTCAAAGTAGCGCTGTGACGGCGCTTGAATCTTCTATTTTACGCAAGCGAGTGAAACTTCCGCCAAAGTGTCGTCTTCATCGAATACCGTAGTTGAAAGTCCTTTTCGAATCCAAACGTTTGCTCATCCGTGCACGAGGGGTACGTTAGTTGCCGGATTTTCCGCGATATTGCTTCACTGGCTCATCACGCGCAGGCCAACGGCGGGACGGACTCAATTAAGAGCGTTAATGAATGCGTTAAATCGGAAACGAGCGAATGGATTCGCGTGTGCGTCGCATAGGTCGTGCTATTCTCCAATGGACGGATGTTTGCAATTTTGTCAATCGAACATTTTATGCTTTCATCGATTTCATTTCGCGGACACGATTTATTCAAACTGCACAATAATTACTTCAGCGTTGTCTGACCAATAACTACTGGTATTTCTAACGCGTTTATTTCTTTTTATATCCTCGATAGTGTAAGAGTCCCGATTCGGCCGGAAATTCTATATCGCTGTAGAACGAAAATGTCTTGCGAAAAAAAAACCCAACTCGAGAAATGATCTATGGTGAACGAAAGTAAGCACCGCTAAATTTATTCCCTTTTCCCCGTTTTCTCAAGGGAAGAAGACATTCATACCCTAGTGCATCGTTAAGTCACACTCGAATTAAAGGACCTCCTCCGTTTTCTCTATGTAGCGTCTATGCACAAGGGGGAGTGTTTCGTGAACGAAAAGAACGAACGGGAAGTTTGTTTATCGGCGTCGCAGTACAGTTAATTCCCTTCCCGATTCGTAGCACGCGGCCATCGAAATTCGATGGGAGCTGTGGCGGGCTAATCCTTATCAATCAAATTTGCTCGGTTAAGGGAGGAGGGCGGTGGCGCGCCGTTGGGATTTCGCCGGGAAAACGTGTCGGCCCGTTGGGAAAGGGTCGTGGCTTAGCGGGAAGCTTGCAGGGGAAAGCTGAAAGCTTTATAAGATCTTGATGCGCTCGGAGAGGCTCAAACGTGGAAAGTTGCCTCGTGCCTGCGCGATCGCGAGATTCTCCGCTCAAACTTTCCATGCAGCGGCGCCTTATTTCGATGAAACTAGCGTAATGGGCTTTCATCATCGATCAAGCGGCGTTCCAACTCGCGCCCTTCTCGTAACTTTATCTTCTGGGAAGCGCTATGAAATTCTTCTGTAAGAGGAGCCTGAGTTTCGACAGTTTTGGTGCGTAGATAATTATCGAGTGGGTTCATTAATGCTATTATTGTTATTGATTACGTTGGAATTGTTATTATCACTATTAAAAGTCTGAACATATAAAGGGGCTGAACGAAATTACTACAACTAACGCTAGTTCACAACGCAAGATCTTGCTTAATTATTCTTAATAATGATAGCATTAAACAAGAGAGCTTCCTTCTTGCCATTTATCTGTTTAAATTGGGCAGCCAGGAGGATCCTAATTATAATACCAACTTGCATTATAAATTTCATGACTGAAGATCACAGGTTTTGCATAATAAAATGAATATGTCAGCGGGCACTTTAGCAAAACTAATTTAGTATTTGATTTAAGGTATTATTTTGCAAATATATTCCTCAGGGTCAATTTTTCCAATCAATTTGTTCGGTGTCTCGGTATATCCACCGACCGTTAATATCAAAGAGATCCATTAAGGAAATTGAGATATTAGAACGAAAGAGTCGTTTAATACGCGGATCCGATTTTTCCGAAGAAGTCGGCTCGGACAACGGTAAAGCTGACCAAACAAGCTCGTTGACGTTGACACGAGTCTTATGGTAATTTTATGGAAAATCGATGGTACCGTCGTCGGTCAGCCGGTATATCCAGAACGCAAATCAAATGTTCGAAAACATTCGGTGTACGTTGTCCTGCCGGAAAATACTATGAGCACCGTTTCGTCTGGCCAGCCGAAAAATATTCCCTCTCCGTTGTTTTCGTTGTCTGTGCAAACCGCGGCGAAGCAGATACGCCTCGGAAAAAGTCTGCTTTTCCAAACTGATCGGTTGCCAGACTCCGTGCAAACCGGATTCGCTTCTCCAATCGATCCGCCTTGCATTCCTCATTACGTTCTTGTCACGCGTGCTTCTATTAATACACGACGGTTAATTAAGAACGAGGTAAAGCTACAAGATCCCGCGGGCCGAGGGATTAAAGAAAGCTCGACTCAAGCTCTCGGAGTTGGATTATGATTTAAGAGAGAAGTTAAGAAAGCAGCCAGCTTTGGAGTTACTTCGCCGGATAATCGCTGCGCGTAAGATATTTCTTTCATACGCTACCTGAAAGAGACTTTACGTCTAATGTTACTTTAAACATTATTACCGCGCGCCGGCTTTCCCGTAGAACTATCGACAAGGAAATCGTATAACGCCGAACCATTATTATCCGTTTAGCTTCGGAAACCGAGGCATCCCCCATTACGATTTCCCGATCGGCGACTTAATTACACCCGCCCCGCTGTTCCGAGGCGCACGTTCGTACTATGCGAGACTGATCGATACCGGTGGCCACGCGTGTCCGATTTAATGGGAGCCTAATAACCCAATTAAAAGGAAATTGGCTGGTCGGAGGTGGCCGGCGAAAATCCGGGCGAGAAAGCATCGATCATTCCTAGGAGATCCTACATGCGTTCACGTTCATCAGCCTCGTTAACCTAATCCCCCTCTAACGCTTTTAAATTCGCCATCGACCTGATTCACCCCACTCGGAAACGTTGTTCAATTTTTGTGCAATTCTCTGTCGCGCTTTTCATCCCCTCGGCTCCGAGAGCGGCGGGGGATATAAATGGAAACGATTTCAGAGCGAGGAGTTCAAATGTTCAGCCTGATATCGGCGTTTAACCCCGTTCTCGACGCGCATTAAATTACGCGCGCCGAGAGAGAGAGAGAGAGAGAGAGTATAAATACTCGTTCCATCGGCGACCTCGCTGCAATGCCTCGTCCCGCGCCTACACGATTTTTCTTTCATTCGAGAACATGTAGTACAATAACGACGCGATAGCTTCTCGTCGAAATGAAATCAAGGAATCGACGAGCGGTTTAACGACGCGTGGCCGCCCGCCTATGCTTTACTCGCGTTGTTCCGTCCGCGTCCGTGTTACTTAGCCTATGCTCGACGTACAGGGAATACTCGAAAACGGAAATTCGAGGTGGAAATCGGTCGACGAAAACATTCCGCGGACGGTTCGCAGGCGACCAATAACGCCACGGAAACTGCCATCCATTAAAGTCCTCCAACACTATGTCCCTATTAGTTTCCTCGTCCTCCTCCACCCCTTTTTTCCGCATTCCCTTTCTCGTCGCTCCGTGAACACCGTTTCTGACTATCGTTTCATCCGATCGAACGGATTAATTGCGAACCGATAGTTGTCCAGCGATGCGGAGCGAACGCAACAAACGTGGAGACACCGAAAAATGGGATTTAGTATTTCTGTTTTTTTTTTTTTTTGCGTGGAAGATAGGGACTAATGACGATGCTTGTCATTAATTGCTCGACGATTAACCGTGCGCTCGATGGAAGCAGGGCGTAGGATTTTAAGTTCCGTTCGAGAGCGATTAGCAACGTTCTGGTTACTAGGGTGCCTGTGAAAAAAAAAAGGAGGGAGGGCAACATAGAGGCGAGCGCGGATGGATTGAGTTGGAAGTGTTCGAAACGGGTCGATTTCGAGTGAGCTGTTCGAGGCTCGAGTGGAAACTCGATCTCTCCCAGTCAGAGAAGGATCAACGAGTCGAGTAAAGGGCTCAACGTAATTACGGTATCCTCCATGGCTGGAGAGAGGGACTACATCGATGAGTTGGTTAACAGTTTTTCGATACGGACACCTATTTTCCTTATATCTCGATTTCCCGCAGAAATGGTAGCTTGTAGACTTGCAGGGAAAATATCTCAACGCCCTCGAAAAAGCTATTCTGCAGCGGGAAAATTATTTTCTAATTAAATATAAATTGTGCAATTGCTATCGAACGGAAGCTTCAACGGGACGCGAGGCTGAATGAAAATCGAGAACGGAGAACGGATAGTATCTCGAGTGAGAAACCCTCGAAGAACTCCAGCCACGTATTCCTCTCGAAACGTAAAATGGGAAACCAAAATTCACTGAACAGCGCGAGGGGTTTGAATGGCACGACGGGCTGAAAATTCGCACGGTTTCCCAGTGGCGGTTGTCATCCCGCGTCGCGCTCAAGAACTCTTCCGTTCGAATGGAAATCCAATGGACGAGTGGCAAACCGGTGCGGTGGCACGCAGCCGCGACTTTTTGCGCTCGCTGCTCATCTCGCCGCTGTTCTATATTAATTATTCCGACCGCGGGCTATTATGTCCAGATTAAAGTGTTACGTTCCGTTCTCAAATCGTATCTAAGGCCACACGCAAGCCGCGCTTTAGCAGGAATTAGCGGTGAAACAATGTGGCAACGCGAAAGGTGGCAGTATTAAATGGATCAATTTTGGGAAATGTCGAAATTGTTAGAGTATTTGATAGGCGTCGTTGATGAAAAGGAACGTGTGAGATCATTCTTATCTTAATTGTTCAACTGTATGATGCTTAATAATATCATTGTTATTAGTACTTATATTGCTACTATTGCTCTCAATTAATATCTGCTTCTTAATTGTCCGGCACCATAATTCTTCGGATTGTCTTCAGCGACTATCGCTGTAATGTCACGGGCAAACAGATTACGAGGGTAAGAGGTTTACGAAGCAGTATCTTGCTGCACGAAACTACGCTCTACACTGGTAGAACACGATCCGATTTCTGCATTCATGACTGAGGCAAAGTGTGCGAGGCGTAAACCTTGGACTCGGTGTACACTTCCGCCTCTAGAGTTGCCGCGTGTTTCATTCCACTTTTCACCGTTTAATCAAAACTCAGGCTGCTACGTATCCTTAACATAATCCCCACACAATATTTGCAGAGGCTGTTCGCTTGGAACACTGAATACATTCCCTACAATTAGTGCAGGAAATCGAATATATAATTTTTAACTGTTACAACTTCCAAAATGTTTAACAGTTTATCATTTATTACTGAGCATGTCTAATAACTGACATCGAAGATATCGACGTTTCAGGAAGAGCAATTTCCTCGCTCCCCCTGTTATCGAGTTTTATCCAAAACCCTGGTGCAATTAAATTTCGGAGTCTCTCCCTAAACTTCCATAAAAGTATCGAAACTTCAGCGCAGGTGTTCCCCTCGCGTGATACGCGTTCTGTTAGTGGAAAAGACGGCCAGGCGGGGGAGGGAATATAATTCGCACGGCAGTAAGTAGCAAGTTCCCATACACACGCGAGAGCAATTCGGTACGCGAAGGGTTGCGACGGGCGTTTATTTAAGCAGAGTTTAACCGGCTGGTCGACCTGCACCTGTTCGTAATTGTCCTGATATTTGGCCCGCTGGCGGCTCTTCCGTTCTCCATCTGGAGCTTATTTATTAATTGACCCTAAACTCCGGCCACCGAAGTGCATCCGGCTCGGTGGTTTTTGGGCCGTCGAGCACCGATGCTCAACGGCTCGTGAACAACACCGCCGCGAGGAAGAAGTTGAATGGGGTGATAACAAGCGTGATAAAAGGGTTGCGCTCTCCCCGTGGGGGTGAAGCAGTGCAACGCTCCGATTTCGCGGCGGAACGGCGGTTTGCGTTCGCGAAATTTTTATTTCCACCGATTTTTTTTTTTATCACGATAATTGAGATTCGACCACTTTCACCTCGCATTCGTTGGCGTCGCGCGCGATACGTACCGCGAATGCCACAGTTCGTTTAGGATTTCGTAAACCGTGAAGGAGGGCTGAGGAATTCGTGACGGGCACAGGGATTTTTCGATTTACAGTAATCGACAGCTACGTCGGTATGCAAATTCCACAATTTTGCCGAGGCGGACAAGATGAATGGTGCAGGATTGAGATAAATTACCGGGTCAGTTCCGGACTGACAGATTTATCCTGGAAAAATTCTGCCCGGTTATGGGCGTTGGTCCATGTCAGCGAACTTGGGGACAAAAGGCCGACGTTTCTACAATGTTTTTCGGGAATTTAAAGTTTCACATATAGAAATTCATTAACTAATGTCAATGTCTTCATCTGGAGTGGATTGACGAATTATTACTACACGAACATAAACACGATGCAGGTGAAATACTATTGTAAGAACTTAGTGGTTGAAATATTTTGAAATACTTCAAAAGTCTGAAAAATATAAATACTCCCGTTAGAAAGGTTTCAATAAATCTATTGGATATTCTGCTGGCGCAAATAATATTTATCATAATTTCGTACATGTTTGCTATTTACATTTTATAAGAATCATTCTTGCTGACTGCTTACCCTTAACATGCAATTTCGTAGGCGACACAGGTAAACGCGCTGCACAAACACCGTTCGCTATTGGCGCTACTCAGAAATTCCACGTCCGATCTACGTGTACCAATAGCGAGATCCCAGAAGAAGGATCGCGACACGCGTAAACAGCCCCGCGGATAACTTCCATCCCTTAGGAGAATTCGTTCACCCCTTAGGTAAATGTTGCGAGCCCGTCAATAAGCTTTAACTGGCGTATCTTCCGCATCTCTAATAATCGGACAGCTTTTCCATTTCCCCTACTCAACATTTTCCAATGAATAATTGCCTAAAAGCATCCTTAACTTCCGTGTACTTTCGCATACTTACCCTTTCATTTAATTCTCTCTCCGGGCGCCAGAAAATCCGTAAATTATACAAATAATTCTCTCGTACCTTATCGGCTCCGATTCACGATCAGCGCTTATTATGATTTACCTATCCTATTACCAGCCGGCGGTGTGAGTCAAGGATTATTCGATCCTGTTACCCTTTCCGCGGCGCTTTATTTTTAAGACGATTAAAAGCGGATCGATTAGTCGAAGCGGCCCAGAAGCCAATGGGCAAAACCCATCTGAAAAATCGTTTATTGTTTTTCGCGGTCTCGAGTCGCGGTTCACGGAATTCTAATGGAATTCCTCTTGCTACGGAATCGCGATACGTCATGACGGTCGAGCCGCCTTATCTGACACGCACGGCCGCTATCGATGATCGTACGGACACGCCATAAGCAGTCGGACCGGAGAGGAGAAATAGAATTAAATAAAGAATAGAGGAGGGACAACAATTCCTGGCCAATCGATTTTCGGGAGGGCAGACGACCGATTTTGTGCCGGGATCGGCCGACCAAAGGACGAATCGCGTCGGCCAACTTCCAACGAGCGTGGAATCTACGTATTGGCGAATCGAGCGCGTACACTGCGGAATTTCCCGGCCAGCCGTAAGTGGATTGAACGCTTCGCGAGGATCGCGTGGATCAACACCTCGTGAAAATCGCGTTTGCCGGAGAAAAATAGCTGGTGGAAAAATGGGCAACCGATCGACGACGATCGGCACGATCGATTTAATACACGTATTTCCCAGCCGCGGTGAATTTTGTTTGACTGCGAGAGTCGTGTTTGCGCGACGATTTGTGTTCTTTAAGGAGCTTTACATACTTCGGGGAGAGTATTCGCGCTATTTGCTATTTCACTATGGATCAATAAGGATATACATAAGGGAACATACGGATAATTGATTCTAGAGATACAATTAAATGTGTAATCATTTGTGAGACACTGAACAATCGTTGGAGCAAATTACACAGCGAATAAGGTATGCCTGGCAACCAATTTTTCTTTTGACAGTAAAAAATTCAGGTGGAGTGGTTCTTCCGCGCGATTCAGAGGGTAAATGGTGGGCGAAATAAAACACCCCACGCAGGACGCGGCGTGATTTATTCCCCGTATCAATCGAGACTGACTCGTGTACAAACGCGCATAACTCCTTCGTTCTGTTTACGCCTTCTCGGGCACTGTTGAGCAGCACGGTGCCATTCTTCGAGGACGCAGCGATGCGAGTCAGTGATGAGTAAAAGCTACATTTAACATTTAACGACAGAAGCAAATTGCATCGCATGGTTCTTAAACTTGCAAAAAATAACACACTTGCCATCCTCGGTTATATCGCTCGGTCCAGTATTCTCTTTAAAAGCATAGTAAAATCTTTCAACAGCTTAGAAGCGTATGCGGAGTAGCAAGCCGAAAACGTCGAAGAGCATTGATTCAACGCACGTAGCGTTAACGCAGAGGGTCACGGGCAACGATGAATAATGCATATTCGATATAATGTCGCGCGTCATAACCGTAACCAGCACTAGCTGGCTCGTTTCATCCCCTTACCATTGCATCGCGTCTCCTTCACGAGCCCCTTTGTGCTGCAGTCCAAGCAGACACGATGCTGCGAACGTGTTTTACGAGCTTACCATTCTGGATGACCTCATAAAATATCCGCGCTCCCTCTTAGAAGGATCGGACCAGTCGGTCCCGCGAGATTGAATTGAACGCAACGTTATCCCTAAGGAGTGGGACTTCATCATCGTTCATCCCTTTAATGGAGACGGTAGTTTTTGCGAAACAATACATTTCTATCGATGACTCGTGTGTCTATCCCCACGATTCTACTATTTGCCCCTGAATGGAGAGGTAATCTGGAGGCTGGAATGGGAGGGATTTTATTCGCAACTCTTGGCGATATTAAGTCTTTCGGCTGGAGAAGGCTAGATTATCTGCAGTTGAACAATCTTTCGATTATCTGAGGCGAGAGATTTGAAAGGATTAGAGGACTAATTGCCATAGTTTCATTTCGTCCCCTTGGTTCAGTTCGTTTGTGCACAACGTTTGGAAGTGGGAAAGTGTTTCGGCGAAATTGTGTAGGGCGTTGATTTATTCGCTTGTTCTATGGTAAATCGTAATGGGTTACATAAGTGAGAATTACATGCTTAATCTGATTAGAGCTAAAGCGATACTTTATTATAGTAATAAACAATTTATCTGAGGTTGAAGATCGCTTGAAGACAAACAGGACTTGTTCTAATTAATGCTACTAGGATAAAAATAATGTCTCAGTCTCAGATTGAATAATATCAATATTATTGTATTAAAAAGATTACTTCTTACTTTTATAGTTGGTCCAAGAATATTTACTCGGACGCAATTCGTCCGTCGCGTGTAGCCCGATCTATGTACTATCGGTACTCGATACCCCGTTGATCGTAAATTCTGGATGACGAGAATGCTGCGAGAACAGGTACTCGAGGTCGACACCCTCCCATTTCCTTTGACGCTTTCGCAAAAACGGGCCAAGTGGTCGAAAAAATGTGTCTGGGAGACACTCGATGGCGGATATGTGTAAGGTAGCTCGATCTTCTTTCGACGATGTCTCCTCGATGCTCTTTGACAGGCCCAGCAAGAAAAGGGGTGGAAAATAATGTGGGGCCATTTCTTTGACAGGGTATTTGATTTCGTCGACCAAAAATTATGCTTCCTCGAGGAACGTTATTGTACAAACATGTTGTAACATTGATCAGACACTCCACTATTTACTTAAATGAACCAAACCCAGGCTGATTGAAACGGATTTCTCATTATTCATGTTTATTGGAATCATTCTGCTTTTGACTACAACCGACAGTAACTATTGCCGAATGATAATTTCGAGCTCGATATTAGGAACACCCCAATTAAAGGGGACAATAATTCCTCCGAGACTATACTCCGACGTGAAAGCTAAGCTGAGATAAAAGTCTGTCGTTTCATCGCTCTTGCCACGTTTTATTGTTTCATGTGACACTCCAGCGACACAGGATGGCCTGCGTCGCGGAGCTTGCCGTGGCTCGGTTGCTTTTGAAATTGCGCCGCACTTCGAACCGTCCTTCTTAATGCCTCGATAGGAGGAAAGTTTAGCGACGTTCGGCTCCTTTTTCTCGCTGCCAGCAACGTCTGCCCGCGAACGTACCGATGCCGTTGGCCACTTGGAAAATAATAAAAGAGACAAAGGGGAGAGTTTTGAAGTTGCTCGATATCGCTGTTGAGGGTGGGATGCCGCTGAGCGTCGCCTTGCAACTTTTTCTTGTCGCTATCGGTAAACAATGTTCACCCCTTGCGACCCTTCGCGCTCTTTTCCTATCCGTCTTCTATAAAGCTTTCTTCGTTTTCATTTTATCTCGTTCGGTGCCTACCCTAGCGTTCGAATCGACGCCGCATCCTTTGTCCCGAGGATTCAATTACTGGACGCGTTCGCTCAATGAAACGACCCGCGGACATTTTAATTAACACCTTTGAAACTGTTACATGGCATCGAAGGGATGCGTTTCTTTATTCTACGGAATCTTTCTCGCAACGAGAGATAAGGAATGTCGAGAAAGGGACGCGATCAGCGATGCAAATTTGCTGGCGACCCACTGTTCAGTTCAGCGGGAAATAATTTGTTTTTCAAATATAACGGTTTCAACAACTTTTGTCTTCGATTCGTTTGTCAATAACATAGAGCGAAAGAAATATCGCAGGCGTTCAATACAATTCGCAAGGGAAAAAATAAGCCCGGCGGAGAAGAACGAAACGGGAAAGGAAATGTTTCCTTTAGACCGGAGTACAGCTTTACAGATTTCTTCTACCGCTTTGCCTTATCGATAATTACGATTTTCCTCGGGCGAGGAATCAATTACCGTCCATCGAGATCGAAGCCTTCGGTGCGGAGGGACAGTCGAAAGATGTGCCGAAGCTAATTATTAACTTAATGAACTATTTCCAGCCGAGCAATCTGCGCGCGATTCGATCGGCCGTTTCGATGCAGCAGCGAAATTACTGTCGAATCCGTTATCGCAGGAAAACGAGATGGGCGGACGCGAATTTTCGCGGTAATTGGCTACGCTCGAGCCCTCGACCGTTTCATTCCACTGTTCCTCCCTCGATATTCTGTATTATTTAAACGCAATTTATGGAGCGCGTCGGGCTCTACGAACGCTTTCACGGTACTCTGGACAATTATGAATTTCAAGCAATCGGTCTTCCTGGTTTCACCCCGATATTTCCTAATACTTTACAGACCGAAGTACTATTGTAGTGGCGATCATTATTCTTCAACCCCGTTCCTGTTATCATTACTTTTACTATCATTTCCGATTCTTCCCAACGAAATACACGAAGGAATCTTTTCATTTTCATCTGAACATTCAATCGGTGGTACAGGGCAACGGCCTCGCCGAGTCGCATACGTTTGTTTCTCGCCGTGGTATAATATTTGTCACCGTCTAATTTCCAACGTTACCGTGTTAGCTCTGTCGACAGAGGAGTGGACAGAGCTCGCGATGAATCAGTCGAGCGTGCTTCGCCGGTAATTTTGGATGAAGTACGGCCACCACGGGAAATCTGGCGACGAGTGACGCCTCGCGTCCCAGCGGAACGTCGGAAATATCCTCGTTCTGTCCTCATCATCGTTCCTCCGCTCCGCCGATCGTACACCGCCCATCCGATTCGAGCCCATATCGAACCTATTGAATGCTGACGTTTCCCTTGCAGAAATATTCCGAACGAACGCCCTGTTCCTTGCAGCGCAATTTCATTTTTGATAATTAGACTGAGGATTCTTATGCAAATTCATATTTTTCAGGATATATCAAAAGCGGTAGAACTTTGGTAGAAAATTATTTCATCCATCAGGTATTTTAAACAGCACTATAATTTGGATACTTTCCATATTTTTTCATATCAAGTGCATTTTGTGCAATTTAGCATCTTCAAGTTTCCTATGGATGCATAAAAATCCGCAGTCTATTGATAATACTACGGTTTCTATTTTCTATTGATTCAATCGCGACTACGTGTCGTCTGGCATATATATTGCAATTTTATTAATAACTGGTACATAGTAAACAGATTTAGAATATTCCTATTACATTATACGTCCGACGTGTACATCCATTCTTCCAGCGTTCTCTTGCCATAAAGAACCTGTCATCCTCCGACGTAAAAAAGAATATTTAATTAAATACTTGCAACGGGTAGATTTACGTCGTTTCCCTTAGAAAGAATGTATACTCGGGCGGGATCACGCAGGCAAAGGGTAACGAGGAAACTGCGGATGCAGAGACCCAAGATCAAGCATCCTGCAATATATACGTATACGAGGGAAATGTGCTTCGGCGACCCAGGGAAACATCGCGCACACATTAATATCTGAACAATGCGTGCACGATGTTTACCAGCTGAATATACCTGACAGTGGGAACACTTTACCCTGTCTAGCTTCTTCGAGCTTTTTCCTTCGCGGGCTCGTGCAACAGCATCGTCTTGTGCATCGCACGCTGCAGTCCCATTCGCTTTGCTCCCCACGTGCCTCGCTGTATTACCCGGTATTACCGTGCTATCATGCTGCCGGCCAGATTGAACTCTTATTTCTTTCATTTTCGTGAGCCTTTTACGATTCTCTTTGTCTTCAGATAGTTCGCACGCGGACTAAAGTGTAACGTGGGAAGGTAGAAAGTTACCTTAAGGATTACAGAGGAAGACGGGGTAATAAATAACACATTTGTTAGTTCTTTTTTACATTAGTTGATAGCTTGAAGTATCTAGTTTATATTAGTATGGACCAGAAAATATAAATTTGCGTTGGGACGAAATTGGAAACTTAAAACGAAGAAAGGTTGTTCGGTGTCTCTTCTTTATAAAGAAAGGCAAGAAAGCAGTCGAGTTAATCAGGAATTGTATTGCTTTTTATTTGGAATAATGTAAAGCTGATGGAAACGATATTTATAACTGCAACGGTGATGTACATATAAAGGCAAGAAGAAAATGTTTAAATGAGCGGGTAGAGGCACAGTAATGAGGTAACAAGCTAGGAAAAGGACACTGTTAAAAAGGTGGAAACGTTCACAAACGACCAGCAGACGAGGATAATGAAATATTGAAAAGTCGAGGCAAATCAAAATTAACAAGTCTCGCTCTCTGAACATTTTGCCACTGCCGCGGAGACTGTGTTCATCAAACGATTCCTAATAACATCTCTTAAATTGCGAGTTCAATGTATCATCGAATCGCCTTTGCCGTGCCGCGTCTGATTAATGACGACTTCGACTACATGCCGCTTCGTCTGACGCGAAACCAACGGTGACTACTCGCGAGTTACGAAGTTATTAGAATGTCCTGCTGGCGAGCAGCAAAAGACACGACTAATAATGAAATAAACGGGAGAAACGTTTGTCCCTTCGTATAAGTGTCTGTCCGTGAGAAACATCGAGTTTCCAGTAGACTAGGAAAACAATTTGCCTCGGCTACAACGTAACAAATTAACACGACGGTGTTAATTGCGTTTGGGACTGGCAGAGTCCCGTTCCAGGAGCCACCGTGAAAGCGTTCCTATTTTTTTTGCTTTCACCTGAACCTTTTACCGAACTCTACGGTAACAAACTAAAACGAGAGGGAACAACAATGGATTTCAATCGGACACGCGAAACTCTCGAACCTCGTGAAAACGAAACATTACAGTCGCGTCGATCAACAACAATATTTATTTTATATTAAAGGACATAAACGAAAGATTTTTCCTAGAATTGGATTCATCTTTATCGTGGATCTCGAATAAAAGGGATATCTAAAAGGTTCACATCCCGGAGAGATACTAAAGCTCCCGTCCGTCATAGAAATCCGATTCCCTCAACCCGTTTAACCCTTTCCATTCGACTGTTTCCCTTTCCAGCTTCTCGCCAGAACCGTTGAAGGGGAAAATGGACCGTGACCATTCAGTTTCATCGGCTCGCCTTTAATTCGAAGCCGTGACAGCGAAGAAACAGCAATCTCCAGCTGGCGGTACGCCGCAAACCAATGTTAGCTAAGTGGGGAATCAAAGGTAACGAGAAACCGATTCCTGGACATCTGGTTTGCTTGGTACGTCCGCTTCGCGAGATATATGGAACCGAGCTGGTGCGGCTGGAAACTCCTCCTTGTGGCTGATGAAACAAGACCGTGCTTCGGTGACCGAGAACATGGTACCGGAAGAAGGGATCCTTGCGGAAAGGGTCGGACAACCGTTAGAATCGATACTGCGTTGACGCTGAGTCGTGTCAAGAATTTAAGGAAGTACTCGCGAACAGTGCTTAGGTTTGCTTGATCTCCGATTGATTTCTATTGAATTCTTAGCCCGGGGTCGCGAGGATGAAATACCTTTCGTACAGTAGTAAAATAATAAAATCTGATACAATTAATACAATATCTGCCATGTGAAAGAAAAATGACATTTTCGTTGGAAGCATCGGTTTTCACGTTTCCAACAAAAACACCTTTGTCACGAGGCCAGGAAAATAAGACTGAATTAAACAGACGTAGTATTTCTCTCGTAATTCAAGAAAAACGTTAACGACAGACTACTGTATCGTTTTCGCGAGAAGCTGCATATTATAAGCACGAGCATTCATACCTCGGCTGTGACGAGAATTAGCCGGGTGTCGAAGTTTTATCAACGTCGAACATCTCCGGACGCGGTGCGGGCGACAAAATCAATTTGAGCATCGAGGCGAGGCGTGTTTCCGTATCATGGCCGAGCACGATCCCCCCATTAGCGTTTTAGCGGCTGAAATTCCTCGAACGAGCCGAACGCCGCCCGACTCGCTTCGGCGTAAATTGACTTCTATTAAAACGCAACACGATGGTAATCCCGTTTCAAAACGCGCGGCCCGTACCACAAGCTTCGAGCGACTCTTCGGCAGCCACTTTTGTCGGCTAATGAAACCAGACAGGTGAAACGAGAAGCCTTGCGAGCAGGGAAACCTAATCCTCGGTGCTACAAGCGCGTGCGGAGCGGCGCGGATAACCGGGGCTGGACCGCGCGCTAGGAATTTATTTTACCAAATTACGCTACGAAAGGTGTTTGCACCTCGAAGCGAGAATGCTCCAATTATTCCTGGCCCGTGTTACCCGACGCGTTTAACGAAAAGAATTCTGTTTCGCGAAAGCGGATGATGGCTTTAGTCTAGTCGTTACGCGGATCGTGTTACGGTGCAACGCGTAAATACGCAGCGCCCGGCTACTTCGGCTTAATTAATTAACGCGGAGCGTTTCAGAAGAAACATACACCGGGTAGAAAAATGCGAATCTGTCGCGCGCGGAAGAAAGATCGAAGAAACGCGCGCGGGGCAGATGTTCGTAAGCCGCGGCTGAACGCCTAACGGCCGTCCACATTTCTTCCCCCGGCTGGCAATTTGACGGATTTTAAGAAATGGATACCGTCGGTAACGTTTCTAACTCCGCGAGAGACTAATCTGCCATGGTTTTCACCCGTAGCTGGCGGAAATTAAGGATCCTCCGCCTGAGGGCGGAGGCAGAGGGATGCTGGAGGAGAACAATTGAATTAACCGAGAACGAAGTGCGGGAACGATATTGCAAAATAAATTCCATACTTTTACTTGTGGAAATTTCACAGAAATGTCCATCTAATCGCGGTCGCCCAATCGTCCTCGTTCATTGGAAGTTTCCAGCGACCCTGATTAACATATTAGAAGTTCCGCCGTCAGCTGATCGACTTAAACGCGATTTAATCGCACAAGTTTCCCACAGACACACAAGACGGGAAGAGTTACGCGGAACTAACGTCGCAGCTTAAGGAGATAGGCAAGACTCGTATCAATTCCGTAAACGCGCCGTTCGAGAACACGGCACGGACTACTCCGGCCGTTTGCATTAATTATTGCGCCCGCGTTGATGACCTGTACGTCGCGTCGTTGTCTGGATTCACCGAGAACGGACGTGTACCCGAACGACGACGCCGGCATCGATTATTTACGCGTTGTTTGCTTCCCGGAAGGGACCGTTGAATTAAAGATCCCGCCGGCAGATTGCAAGCGGAAGTTCTGCGACTTCGTTCTTCTTGCTGTCGAATGGTAATTCCGTGGAGACTTCGAGAACCAGTTTAAAGAGTTCGACGTTGCGACGAAACGCGGAGGTCGTACCGAGATTCTTTTCCTTTTCACTGAAAGGCAAACGCGGACTTCCCCGTTGAATCGCATTCAGGTATCGCAAAGCGATAGAACGAGGAACAAATGTAATTGTTCCAATCGCTGAAACCCAATGGTTTAGAGGAGAAAGCCTCCGCTTCCGATAATTGCATCGTCAACGTCAAAGCAACTTAGACGTGTACTCGATAATTGACAATTCGAGAAGGCCGATTGCGACGAGATCGACACGCGAGCCGCTTCGCTTGCGGGAGTTAGAAAGAAAACCAGGAAAGGCGTACCAATCGTGGAAACACGATTTTCACGGTGGCAGAAGAAGCGTGTCCCGGGCTACGGATATCGAGCGTCCCATCGTGTCTGCAAACTTGTCGAAACCGATTAAGGAATTTGCATTCGGCCCATCTAGCCGCGAGTGGTGGGCCGGTCACCGTGGCAGCTGCTTTCGACGCGCTACGCTGCTCGATAGTTCGCTTAATCGCTGGCGTAACGGGTAAATTGCTTCTAATAAATGCATCGACGCTCGAAACTCTGCTGGCTGTTTCCTTACAGCGGATCGCTGATAAATTATCGATCGCGCGAAGCTGCGGTTTGGAAGACCCCGTGATTCCTATGGTTGTGGCGATCTCTGATTAACTACCGCGCAGATTCGCGGTGTAATGCAGATGCAATTTTAATCGAGCAAACGGAGGTCGATGGCGCGGTTCGAAAAATGGTAATTAAACCTCAGCAATGGCGTGGATGCATCAATCGACCGAGAGGTTTCGTGGAATGTGCCGAGAATTCGAATTGAAAAATAATTACACGCCGCGAACCACGCAACCGCGAATTCAGCTATAATTAACGAACTGAACTTCTACGAATAGTTTCGATAAAATCGCTTACAGAAGAATTCCAGGCAAAAAGGATCGATTGGACTAGTAACTCTTATTAGCTTGCTGTTTTAATATTTCATTCCTTTCAATAAATTCCAGCAATTGTCTAATTAAAATTTTATCTTTTAAAATGAAATTATTGCGAACTTCATGTAATGAAAAGTAATCGCGTTGAACGGTATCTATACACTCGAACTAGCAAATTATTAATTGGTTCATTCCTGGACCATTTATTCTTGCACAGAAATTCATTGCAACGCGGAACCAAAATGTCCCCCCCCCCCCCAGATAACGTGATTCGCAAACTCGTCCGAACTTTTGCCCCGCGTTATCGCGAAGTCGACTACGATTCGAGCTACTAATTCACCGCGCAATGAATGGCCGGCCGGCGAATTGATATTGGAAATCGAAGTATCGCGTTTGATAATAATTACGAACGCTGGCGAATTCACACAGAGTTATTACACAAATTATTGAGAATTATTGCGCGTAATTGCTATTGATATTCTCGACAGTGATTCCGAAAACGTTAGTACACAACGCTGCGATATTTCCATATTCTTCAGCAAGATAACGATATGTGGGCTGACGGAAGTATATCTTGGAACGATTGAATGATTACTATTTTTTCTCAACCAAAGCCAAGAGCAATTTCTTTTTTCCACCGAAGTTCCTACATTTCCCTGCCAGCTACTAAATTGTTTCTACCAAACATTCACACGAAGTGGCAAGAATTTATACAGCAATCAGGTTTGTTAATTGAAAGCACGATACCGAAAACAGGGCCTTCTATCCCGAAGCAGCGCGATAATCCTTCGCAGCAAACGATTTCGAAATTCGCGGACTCGGTCGGCGCGTGTATCGCAAGATCTTGTCACGAATAACGGAACCGCTGCGTCAAGGGTTGCACTGTCCATTCCTGCGCGTCCCTGCGCAACGTTCATCCTAAGCCCCGGTGGTCCCGGCTTGACATTGGTTCTGGCGCAAACGTTAACACCGACGCGAATTTCGAGTGGCTATTACTGCACGTCGGTGGCCCTTGCAAATTCCCCTCGCGCCGCGACGCGTCGCGGCGCGACCTCGTTCACGTTCGCAACTTGTAATCAAAATTAGCGAGGGCCGTGTCTGGCGAAGATCTATGCGCGTTGCTGGCAGGTTTACACGCGTGCAAGCCCGATTGGCATTTGCATCGAGTCAACCACGAAACGGAACGTCCACGGTTCTCCCAATCCCTCCCCCCGCCGGGCGAACTTGCTACCCATATCAACTACACCCTCCAGGGGTCTCGCGCTCCAGTTCCTCGTCGCCGGTCTTTTTCGAGTGACTTTTCACGTTCGCCGGGGATGCTCTTCCTCGCTGCCGTAGTTCCTTTCCTCTTGTATTTAGCTGCGAGGTTTGCAGGATAGTGACACGAGGCTAGGGGCTGGAATTTTTTTTAATTCGCCGCTTCGAAAGAGAGAAAAAAAGCCCCGCGTTATCCGATGCTGCGAATTTTTTTTTTTTTTTTTGATGGAATGCGCGGTCGTGCTAGACTTTGGTTGCGTTAATATACGAGGGTAGGACGGCGGCGGAGCTTTCATACCCAGTTCAGATATGTTGAAACCTTTTGCGGGAGGAAATGAATACGGTACGAGGAACTCGCATCGAGGGGCGAGCATATGGAAATGGGCCGGGCAAGTTGTACTATCCTGTCAAGTGAATTACTACGTGCGGCCGGTTGCAGCGGAGGTACTACACGCGCGGCTATACCGCACGCGCCAACGTCCATCGAAATTGCATTTTCCGCCGTGGCTATCATACGTCCGCGGAACAAATAAAGCCCTTCAGGGCTTCGTTTACAGCGGCGCTAGCTAAATCGAACAATTAACCGGCGCTTATTATCGGACGGTCTGAAACGGCCGGGGCGAGCCTCGCAGCGGCGACAACTGTTACTCGGCTCCGATTAACGGTTAAACCAGCTGTTTAAATTACCATTCGATCCTCGCCGGGTGCAATTTCATGTTCATTCGCGATATACATATAGACGCTTCGTAAACGAGTCGCTCGCTTCAGCTCTGATGAAAACCTTAAACAAAAAAAAAATGTCCATTCTTCCTCGCAACTATATAATTGAACTACCGGCCCGGGGATGCTTCGTTTCTCCCATCTATCCCCAATTAAGGTTCATTTATACGTAAACGGGCCGTGTGCGGGTTTACACAGCCACAGTTTCTAGTTTCCGATGTTTGGCTACGGCCCGGACGGGGCACGGAGACCCTCTTGAAAAGGTCGCCTCCAAGAGGTTATAAAGAACATTTTCCGTACACAAGGAATACAATTATTTTAATCTTTGTTTAATCATTATGAAATTAATTTTAGTGAACTCCTGAGATTTATGCAATCCAAATAACATCAAACGCGACACAGATCGCATAGTGTTGTGTTACAGTAGTACGTCGGTCTTTACTTTTACCCAAATACGCGTCTGAACCCGCGCAGAATTAGGTTCTGTATAAATACACCTTTATGCAAGCCGCGTGCAGCGCGTAGGCGCAAAGTTGGTGTACCGAAATCAGTTTTGTTTCTCTGCGCGTTAGATGAACAGAATCGCTGCGTATATTGCACCAATTACTACTGGCAATTATAATTTAAACGGAGAAAAGCTTGATTCTTAAGTATTACAATTGCACGGAATTTGAACCGCTGTAACTCCGAAGATATGAATTCTATTATATCCGGCCTGGTCTCATTAGAAGCGCGCTTTCTTCCCCTTTAAAATGGTTTTTTGTTGAACTCGATACGACCTCTGGTTCCTGAGATATCGCCGTGCAAAGAAACAGGTGATTTCGAATGTTTTCTGTCCTCACTCGCGCGCGTCACTGACCTACCCGACGGAGTTTCCCACGCAGGTGGTCAAGCAAAAAACAGACGCCGAGTCAGCGCATTCTTCCGGATTCTAGGAAAGCACGTGTACAATACCAGACGCGATTCCGCGAATCCTATCCGATTCCAGGAAGAAATGTAGGTCAAGTCGCGGTATTTAAATGCCCTAACTTTAAACGCTTGTATCTCGGAAACTAATTGAGATATCGGAATGAGCCAAACGGCAAATTCAAAGGTATACTCCTCGCTATCTCCTGACATATCTTTTTAAATAAATTTCACATTGCTTCCTCTTGTATCTTTGTTCAAAGTTAATAAGAGGAAGGAAAGAAAATTATTCTTTCCATGCGCCGCCTGGAGAGAAAATTGCCGACGCGAATGCATGGCTGGCGACGCGAGACTTTTTTCTTTGACATTGCCTGCGATTCCTCGGGAGGCGCAAGCTAGCCATAATTCTGTATTGTTAGCACATACCAAAATGCCAATTGATGTCATTTCAGTTGTAAAAATCTCGGGAATTCATTAAAATAAATTTCATAAAGATGAAAGGAAAACTAAAAGAATTGTATTCCTTGTGCACAGGGAATGGACTTTGCAGTAGGCCTTTCGGAGGCGACCCTTTCAAGGCTGTCCGTGCCCCGTCCGTGCCACGGCTAAATATCGGAGGCTAGAAACTGCGGCCGTGCCCCCGGTGCGTTCTAGTTCCTGTTTAATCTCTATGAAATTCATTTTAATGAACTCCGGAGAGTTTTGACGACAGAAATCGCATAGTTTGCTCTTCAGTTAGAATAAGTACGCAGCTCTCAAAAAACTCGGACACGGCACGGTGATGTATAAATGGACCCTCGGTCTTCAACCTTCAAAACCAGCCTCTCGCCTTTTCGAGCCTGGTTCCTCTATTAAAATGCGGATTCCTCGCGATCCCGCGTGGAATCTCGCGAAAACTCCAGCGACGCGAGAGGAAAGTGTGCTTTCCCATCCACTTACCGTATAATAGACGCCACCTTCCGTGGGGAATCACGACCGTGGAAATTTCACGGCATCCCTGCTCTTCTATTCGTCGTCGAGTCATATCACTGCGCCACGCTGCGCAAAAATGAGCATTAGAAGAGCAAGTAAAATAATTGTTGTAACAATGCAGCGGGCCGTGTTCTGTTCAAAATATTCGCGAACAAAAGCGAAGGAACTATACTCTGATAGAGTTTAAGGAAGCAGAAACGCACAAAGGAGATTGATGGAGAAAAGCCGGGGATTTATTTCGAGCATGAGATATAAAAATAATACCGAAAGTCATTTTAATCGTGAAATTGTCGCGGTGAAACGTTTGATCTCTTGCTTCGTAAGAAGCAAGTCGCGACAAAAGGCGCACAGCCAGCAGAGGGACGAAAGTGGGAAATGAAAATTTCGGCGTCCCGAGGCGTTCCACTTCCGGTGGCTTCCGTTCGGGGAATGGTGAAAAAAAAAAAGAAAAGGAAAACGTTCCTCCGAGAGACACCGCGGAAATTGTAAAAGATGGGGAGCGGATAGAAAGGAGTGTGATTGTAAAAAACGCGCGCAAACTTCTGCCAGGATGAAAATGAATGCAGCGAACAGCCGGTGCGCTTCGTTCCCATTCGAAGGGCTCTCCTCCTTGGGGAAGCCTGTCGTTTCTCGTTCTCTCATCGAACGGGCTCCGCGCGAAATATTAATCTCGAAAGGGAGCAACCCTCCCGACAGTGTTCCGCCGAGTGCGTCGATTGTCCCTAAAGCTTCAAACTTTAGGAAAACAAAAAAAAATGTTCGGATAAGCTAGGAGAAAATGGGGCTCCGTTTGTTGACCGGGCGCAGTCTCCTTCTTGCCGTGAGGAGATTCGTGTTCTTTCACATATATTCATCGTGATAAGGGTTCATGCAATATGCACGAATAGATTCTTCTGCGAAACCATTTCTTTCGTAATGAAATCATAACTCATCATAGCGCGGTTCGCTTGGTTAGTTTCTAATCCAATCACGATCGCGGGCGACTGTCTGCTCGCCGGAGAGCTAAGGAAGCAGCGATTTCTTCTGGGACATTTGTGTCCTCGTTCTTGGAAAGGGAGAGAGAGCACAAGACCAGGGGGAAAGTTTGCGGGCAGCGGTAAAACGAGAGGAGGGGGTGGAGATGGACTCATTGCTTGGCGAGAGGGAATAAATGAATCGATGAATTGTTTTACCAACCCTATCGCTCCAGATTCGTTTTCTTTCGTGGAATTAACAATTCGTGCAAATTAATTTATCGAGCTCCAGAAAGAAATTTATTAAACAATGAACGAAAGGTAACGTTGTATCGGGCAGAGTTTAATCGTCGGATCGTTCCTTGCTAACGAACTTTAATCAAGCTCTTTGCTCTAGTCGAGGAGGGACGGTAATTAGGTCAGATGGTGTTGGACTAGAAAACATCAGCTAGACAATCTTTACAGGCTCAAGGTTTAATTCCGTATCTTACAAATTAGATTAACTCGTTCGCTTTGTCGCTCTGTTAAAATCTACGAACAAAGGGGAATCGTTAAACCGGCCATCAATTTTGTGCGTTGCACATAAGCTCCGCGCAATTCGCGTGGACAGCTGCGAAAATGAGGATAGAAATGGGTGCTATAAAGCATGCCGCATCTCTGGCATTCTCTTCTGGCGAAGAGGCATTCTGAAATTTTTGAACGACAGTCAAAAAAGGCGTCACGAAAGCGAAGGAAAAATCAAGGGTCGTAGAAGGAATAGCGTTTCTCAGGCAGGTTAATCAAGAAGAAGCGAAAGGATATCTTCCGTCTCGGATGCTTTCGAGCTACATCTCCCTCCGTAGGATTCACTCGAAATAACGAATGATTCGAGGTGAGATTCTGACGAAGGAATATGGTCCAAAGAGAACGGAGGCGAAGTTGTAGGTATTAATCTAACGAAGATGAACGATGCGGCCGTGGATTCGGGCTGTCCGACTAAGCTTTCCTCATTTTATCTGGGATAGATGAAAAGTTTCTAAACCACGAACAGGGGCAATTAAAGCGATCTTACTTAGACCTCAGTATGTAATGAAAAATTTCAATTAATGTCATTCAAGGGTTTCCCTGAAATACTTGTCTTCCTATCAACCAAATTGAATGATCGAGATTCTAAGAAATCGTTCACCAGAAGAAATCAATCGTTCCATTCAAATCTCAACGATACCTTATAGGCCAGGCAACACTCTAAAAGATTCCTCAAATCGTAGACCACAATAACGACCAAGTTTTTAGAGCTCTCAATTAGAAAAAGCAAGGGTTGCGAAGAGGGTAGTTTTTCAGCCACCAGCCAGCAGCTTGTTCCGTTCCAGTTCGCGGAGCGATGGAAGGGGAGGAGAAATCTCGGTGTGGTCCCACGCGGATGGTTCGCCTCGTGTCGCCGCAGCTGTCATAAACACGAACGAGTAAGTTTTCTTCGTAGGAAAGTTCGGAAGTAAACCGCTCGTAACGTCGAATCTCTGTCTCTCTACCGAAGCCCGATTGAACGGGAAAGATTAAAGTACCCGGTGCCATCATCTACATACCTTGGCCCAGATCGGATTCCAGATAGAATCGAACGTCTCTCTGTTCGCCGTTTCTATTAGGGGCTGTTATTTTCGCTGCGAGCAAGATTCTTGTAGTAATACCATTTTGGAAACGCGTAGTGGATATCTTACTTTGCTGATTATTTCATACAGCGAATTCGGTATTGTACCTTAGACACGATTTCGAAACTTAATTCTAAGTAGACCGTCTACTATTATCATCATTGTTATCGTGAAACTTTCCTCGCGCTAGAATCGGTATCTTCCAATGCGTCTCCGCATTGGCTTTCGTCCGATTTTTAGTTCATCGCGAGTTTCACTTGGAATCTACATTTCCTTTTTCAGTGTAATTAAATAATACAGTATTATGTTTGGTAAGCTACTGAACATTTGAATTATGCTCCAATCGGTAATTACGCGTGATTCTTTTAATAACTATTTTACGCAGTACTCTATTTTAATATAGCATCGAATGTTTACAGGGGGAAGTTTGGTCGGCGCATCCGGTGTACTCGGACTAATGACGCGACTACGGACATTTGTACGTGTCACATGCAGCTTCCGTGCCTGAGAACTATCCGGGCCGCGCATTAATAATGCACTGGTGGCTTCCAGTCGACGGACATAAATGGGCCGGCGATCGTCCCAAGTAGCCGCGGCGTGCGATTCGCCTGCATATTTCATTTCGCATCGAGCTGCGATCGAGAGGTCCATAAGCCGAGCGTCCGACGATTCGTGCGGTCTTCAAGGTTTAAGATTCATTCCTTAGCGTGGAACCGAACGTTTTCTCGAGTAAGTACCACGTCGAGCTTTCAGCTTTAAGATATCTCTTTGTTCCTCCTTTTCGGCGTGGAGGCTGTACGACCCACGCCTTTTTGTGCCATGAGCATATTTCTAATGAAACATGTATCTATTGATTTTATATACGTATTTCTATTTATTGAAGATGTCATCTGAATAAAGATTGCAAATTTCTGATATTATAGGTCTATTGAAAATGCTTAAATTTGACATACTTAAACATTTTTTGCAGACTTGCAAAATAATTCCTCTTCTATATAAGCATACGTCCCCCCCCCCCCCCAAGAAAAATGTATGCTTTGTTAAAATAATGAACAACGGTAGTAATAAACAACTATTTAATGTGCATATTCTCTTGTGTTCGCGCAGGTTTCTCGGACAAGCAGTGGATGCTGCACTATGCGCTTCATCGTGAATAAGGGGAAGACGGAACTTAATAAAGTATATTATTTAAATAGTATCTGAACACATTATGTCAGCAGATATTACATTGAATTTCTAATAGTTTATAAGTATTGGATCATAAAATATTTGTGTAACTTATTTAAATCCATATGTTGATTTAAATTTATAACTATAATTATCATTTAATTATCGTAAGATGTATTGTAACTAAGTTTATAAGTATAGTTTATAAGTAATAGCTCTTAAGTTTAAGTAACATCATTTTTGTAATATATACATCGTTAAAGTGTTTCAATAAATGTTGAAACAAATGAAATCCTCTGCTTCTTTTATTCTACGCCCCGATCACAACCAAATTCCAAGAATCGTTGAAATAGAATACTATCTTGCATATCATGTTCTTTTTATACAAATTGGCGATTTCGAGCAAAAGAGATTCCGCAAAATCTGATTCTGAGAAATTCTTGGAAATGACTTCACACTCCAGGAATTGGTGAAATGAAAGACCTCCTCGCATATCATGTTCTCCTGATACAAATTGGCGATTTCGAACACTCGGGATTCCGTAAAAGCAAGTTCTGGGAAATTCTGGGAAATGACTTCACATTCTAGGAATTGGTGAAATGAAAGACCTCCTCGCATATCATGTTCTCCTGATACAAATTGGCGATTTCGAGCACTCGGGATTCCGTAAAAGCAAGTTCTGGGAAATTCTGGGAAATGACGTCACATTCTAGGAATTGGTGAAATGAAAGACCTCCTCGCATATCATGTTCTCCTGATACAAATTGGCGATTTCGAGCACTCGGGATTCCGTAAAAGCTAGTTCTGGGAAATTCTGGGAAATGACGTCACATTCCAGGAATTGGTGAAATGAAAGACCTCCTCGCATATCATGTTCTCCTGATACAAATTGGCGATTTCGAGCACTCGGGATTCCGTAAAAGCAAGTTCTGGGAAATTCTTGGAAATGACGTCACGTTCCAGGAATTGGTGAAATGAAAGACCTCCTCGCACATCATGTTCTCCTAATACAAATTGTCGATTTTCAGCAAAGTGCCTGACCGAAATTCACGATTTTGTATCAGGAGAACATGATATGCGAGGAGGTCTTTCATTTCACCAATTCCTGGAACGTGACGTCATTTCCAAGAATTTCCCAAAACTTGCTTTTACGGAATCCCAAATGCTCGAAATCGCCAATTTGTATCAGGAGAATATGATATGCAAGGAGGTCTTTCATTTCACCAATTCTTGGAACGTGACGTCATTTCCAAGAATTTCCCAGAACTTGCTTTTACGGAATCCCAAATGCTCGAAATCGCCAATTTGTATCAGGAGAATATGATATGCGAGGAGGTCTTTCATTTCACCAATTCCTGAAATGTGACGCCATTTCCAAGAATTTCACAGAACATGCTTTTACGGAATCCCCTTTGCTCAAAATCGCCAATTTGTATTAGGAGCACATGATGTGCGAGGAGGTCTTTCCTTTCACCAATTCCTGGAACTGTGACGTCATTTCCAGGAATTTCTTAGATTTAAAGTCATAAGAGATTAGGTGATCTTTTTGCAAGGTTCGCGCTGAAGAATTTTGCAATTAAAGTACCGCCACGTTAAGGAATTGGAATAGACTTTACAGGTGTTGACAGGTGTTAAGAAGTAACGAGTTATGTTTCTTTTATTGAACGTTTATTTAATAACTTTGATTTGTACAAATTACAGAAGTAGCGATATAACTTAAATGCTATTATTTATAAACTGTGCTTACAAATTAATTTACGAATTATTTAAATATCAATACGAGATCTACATAAGAGGATATAATACATTTACATAATAAAATCACACTCGAATAACTAGTAACAATTTTTAAATTTGTACTTCGAAGTCTAAACACCGATAATTATATTGATAGTGAAAACAAACTATTGATAGTTTCAACAAGAATAATAGCCAGTCTAAAGCCATCGGTGGCAGACATGCAGCATCTCGTCGAACTTCGACCCACCGAATAAATCTCCAGCCCAATGCTGGAGGATCACTCTGGCGGTGGGAACCTAGTCGCCATCCTTCAATGCCGGTCATCGAGAGTACGTTTAGTTTAGTAGCATAGGGTTCGCGAGTAAATATTTAACGATGCTGGTAAACAAGATGCCGTATTGCATGCACGCACATATGCATGATTCGTTGCTCCACAGGGACGGCAGAATCGAGAGCGCAATGGGACTGGGATTTCCAGAGATTCGAGGGTACCCAAGCTGAATTCATAGACAATGCTAAGGCCTCGAACAAAAGCCGGAATACAGAGTTCTATGCCGGCGCGGCCCTCGAACAGGGGTGGATGCGTCTCGAAGCACCCTCGACTTAGGGGGTTGCTCGGTGTAGACGCGCTGTTATTACTGTAGAGACTATGGAGGACTCGTGCCTCTAACTGAAAGCGTATTGCGCGCGTAATTGGACAGAAAGGAAAACATATCTACATGGATATAATTTCGCGATGATTCGTGATGCTCTGTATAGAACGATCGTCAATGGTATTAGACTAAATCATTATAACTTAATAATTGCGCATCTCTAGTTCAGCCACGATTTGATCCGCGAGCTGGTGCGTAATCGGAATTACGCGTAACCTAGTGTAACGCGATATTGGCTTAACGTTAATCGACAGACAGGCTGATCGATTGTTGAACGTTGATGAATCCTAGCAAGTTTCGTTAATACCGTGAAACGAGCATTTAATTGATTCCCTGTCGAGCGTCCTAGAATTATTATACAATATCTGTCTTGCTATTTGAATGCTTGCTATATGTTTCCTTTCTGTCTGAGCATGTTCTATTATCTGATTCTGATAATTGCAATTTCTAAATGTAGTCGCATCAGTAATAATATTTAATTGTATTATTAATTAATCACCTCTGATTCAAACAATTAACGAATAAAGTTTGCGGGAAAATTAAGGCGTTCTTCGGTCGCGACTTGCTTTAATACTGAAGCAGCCTTCAACGCTAATTACCTTCGTAAATTTGGTCGGCCACTTTCAAACGCGGTCATGTTTTAAACACTTTTTCCCTGGTACAATTAAAATATTCCAGCTGCTTCCGCTATGCTTTGATGTTCAGCTCCGTGGAATTCGCCGGGCAAACGGACGCGTTTAATCTTGCCGTTTCGCTTATTCAAAGACTGCAATATTTGCTTCCCTATGTTTTTTTTTCTTTGCCCAAACACGGCAGTGTTTCACATTAATCCTTGGCGCAATACGAATTAAGTTAATTTTTATCCGCTCAATTTGTCGTACAACTTTCGGAAACGTTAGCTTGATAAGTATGCTTGATCAATTCTATCCTGATCAGTATCTATCATTATAAAATCTAAAAGGCGAAGGTAAGCGACTAAGCTCACCTATGAAAGCGCAGTATGAAAGTTCGTGAATTAATTGCGATCGAGAATGGCGTAAAACGAACGTCGGGGGTCGTTGTAAATCGAAGAACAACCGGCGCTAACAAACGTCTCCCAGAGAATGTTCACCTCTCTCCCTATGGCACGTTTCGCCATGGTTTGACGATCGGTAGTCAGTGGAGGACGAGGTGCAAAAGCTGGCAAAATTGTCGCAGCTCGTAAACTCGCGGCTGTCGGGCTTTTACGATCCGCGAGCGTCGAACGGTATGATCGAAGTCGCAGCATTTGTTGTTTCGCTGGACGAAAGGCGATAGGTTGCTGAGAATTTTCTGGAACTCGCTGTTGCGTTCGCTGAAAAAAAAACGCAAAAAGGGAATGACAATAAAACAGTAATAATAAAATAATAACAATAGGCACAGCAATATTAGCTGTAATAATAATCAGGAAAGTGTCAGTAGCTATGACAGTTCCCACGACACAGTTGGAGCAAGAGAAAAATAGTAAGAACCATGATAATAATTACGGAATTATAGAATAATAATCAATGTAAAATAAAGTTATAGAATCATTACACCCTAAAGGCGTCTGAATTTTCAATTCGAAGCAAAATCTCCTTCGCTGTGGGTTCCATTGATGTAGTCCATCATAGATTAGATACATTTCCATTTTCATGATTCCTATGATCCTGTATATGACAGAATAAGGGAAGGATACGAACCTTTCAGGATCCCGTATATCCCAGCTGGTCGTAAGTTAGATACAGAGTAGACAAGGGCGCTAAAGAAGGGGAAGAATCCTGCTTAGTCCATCGCTGTTTATCAAACGAGCCTCCGCCGGGCCGTAAGCCCTGGTGGACTTGTCCGGTGTCCTTATGAGATCGTCCAGCGCGACGTTTCCTCCGGGGATTTCTGGAACAAGGATTTCTCGTTGCAGGTCGTTTCGCTATCCCTGACCGTCGCGAGGGGGTTTCGTTAGTCCTCGCGCGTGTGATCTTTTACAGCACGGAGAAGCGGCTTTCCGCAGTCGTGGAAAACTTACCGAAGTTCATTGCACTATAACTCCGTAATAAGAAACCGGCAAAATATTTCTGTCTTCCTCCTTTTCGTATTTATCCTAGTGTGGACTTTATCCTCGTCCAGAAAACCTGTAAAAGCAATAACATTTTATCACAGAAATTATTTTTTTTCATTTAACTTACATATAACAAGGCATAAAGTAAGTAGTAGAAATAATATAAAGCCAGAACTACTTTGATTGACATACGCTATTTAAGTAATGCCTGACCACGTCATTGACATGTACTACTTAAGCAGATACGGCTGACTATGTCCTCAACTCATACTACTTAATTCATGTCCCACGTAAAGTCATTGACTTCTACTATTTCAAAGAAACTTTTTAAGCTTTGTATAGCAGCAGAGTAAAGTAGCAACAGAATTTAAAAAAATTGAGTCCTTGGACCTTTGGTCTTCAGAGTAAAATTATCGCCCTTCGCCAGGAATCTTATTTTCCCTATTCATTCGGCAGATCCGCCCTTCTTCACCTCTAGCGACAGTGTCAGCGAAGAAACTTTTGTTCTACGTCTACTCGGCCACACGAAACACGTGTCAGTCTATACAAAAGCTGCTAGATTATTTGCCAGGCACGTTAATTGTAAATGCTCGCTGTGAGAAATTCGGCAGCCAGAAGTAACCGGTGAATCTTTTACTGCTCCGATGCTCAACGCCGCTACCCCTTCAATCATCCATCACCGTTTTTTCGCTATTCTTCCGGTCCAGCCTGCTTCGCCTTTCCACATCGTTTCGTGGTTTTTGCGGCCAGGATCCGTCGACGTGGTCGACGTTAAAGGATCGCCTCGGAGGCTCGCGGTTTTCACGGAACACTCGACGATCGACCTCGCCTCGAGCAGCCTCCGCCGTGTCGATGTTGACGCTAATTTGACGTCGAACATTCTTCTTTTGCCGGACGTCGTCGATGACCCGGAAAGAGCAACGCAGCGGCGAGAAAGTTGCCGCCGGGTCGACATGGAGTTACCCCTCGTTTTCCAACGAGATTTTTCTTTTTTTGGTCTCGTGAACTTTGCGCTGCGGGGTGTAGTCAAGCTGTTGGACCGGTATTGTTTAAGTCCCTTATGTCGTAGCGGGATATTTTGCCCCAGTGCTCTCCCTGCATCTTGCACGGTTTTCTAACGGAACATACTGTCGACCGCGAGACGTCTTGATGGAGCATTAAAACAATGGAGGAAACATTTGAAATTCAAACAGCCAATTCTGCAGCTCGAGGAGCCTTGAGAGAAAAAAAGATCCAGGCGGAAACAATGCGAGCGACACTCGCGGTTGGAATACTCTGCGAAAGATATTTCTGGGTCACTTTACCCCTTTGCTTCTGAGATGGAAACAGTCGCTTTCGAATATATTGTATATCATGTCAGTCTCGATAGTGCGCTACAGGAGATTTATTTTGCCATTTTTGTTTTGCGAACTGATGCGGTTTGAAGCATTAGTCCGTTGATCCATGAGGTTACATTTTTGTCAGAGAAACAATTATTCATGGGTGCGTAATGGTCGGGCAGGTTTCAGAGAAAATTGCAGTTGACAGTCTTTCGACACGATAAATGATGCATCGATGTTGTTGGTTCAAAATTTGATTCATCAAAAAATAAAAAAGGAAAATGTAACAATCTATTTCAGTCCCAACATCATCGCAATTGTGATTAAAACCTGCACTAATTTAATAGCGGTTTATCTAATGATCGTTCATATCGTAATTACCTGCCAACGAAAATATTGCTTAGCTTAACCACCGTTTCTTAGTCTCCCGTGCCTGTTGCTCAAAGTCCACACTTCATAATTTATTATACAAAGCACGAGGTAGCGATAATAGTTAGCAGAAATGCTGTTGAGGGATAGAAGAAGAAAGAATGATAAAATACTCCTTCCACGCGAACGATTTCGCATAACGATATCAGCGTACAGTGTATCCTTCCTTCCTATTTCTACTCTGCGGCAGGGAGAGACAGAGAGAGAGAGCGTGTGTGGCCAGATTAAATTCCGGATTAATCGAAGTAATTGCGGAGAAAAGTTGCACGGCAGGGCAGCCCGTGTGCGTTCCGAGAGATTACATTTAGCGGACCGCGCCCGGACGCATGATATATATTCCACTCGCGTGACGAATACCTTCGTGTATAACCTGTCCCCTCGCCTCCGTCCCGGCCCCATATTTTTTTTCCTCGCATTTCTAGCGGCGTATCCGGCCGTCACGACTCGCCTGTTACACACCTATTATAGATTCGCGAATATCGTGCTATTTATAATCCGTAAAGAGGATCGACGGCAGCGGAATAAGAAATAAACGACCACCCTGGAATATCCGAGCGGCATCGACCGATCCGTCCGCGATTTAAAAGGCTCGAGGGATAAGCCAACCGCGATCCCTATCGCCGTCGCATCGTTTGCAGTCACGAAACGCGCGACGGCGAGGCGCGTCTCGTTTGTTCGTTTTCGTTGAACCGGTACCAGAGACACAGGGAGGCACACGATATTTCACGGGACACAACGGTACCCCGCTGGTTACATTAACGTGTACACGACAGCGCGCGACCCGCCTTGGCCAGCGTTTCTGGTCCGCCGCGGGTGTCCCTTTCATCGTTTCCTCCTTTATCGCGAAGTTATCGCGCGTACGCGAGGCCAGCTATGCATGCGAATCGATAAGTTACGCGGACGGTCGTGCAAGAAAGGATGAATCGCGCCGCTATAAAGCCTGACTACGGCACTTCCGTTATTCGATTAGACGGAGTCGTTGATGAATGGAAAGCTCCGGCTAGTTATCGGGGAAACTACGATCCGCCCAGGGTGGCGTGCGAAGAGTTTTCTTTCCGTTTCACTTGGAGTGTAAAGGAGCAGAAGAAAAATACGTCAAGATTTGTCAATTCTTGGGAATTGGATATTAAGATTTTGTGCGGTAGGGAGTACAGTATTGACAAAATTCTAACGTTTTCTCAGAAACCACGAGAAATGATTAACTTCGACAACGTGTTCCATCCGACGAGTGTATGATTATATTACGATCAGTCATCTCTATAAAAAAAAAAGGGTGCGGTCAAGTCTCGAGTAATAAATTACGAATCGAACAATGACCACTCGCGTGCGTACAATTGGCAATAGATAGGCAAGCGAGCAATTTCCCGCGAACGTCTTAGATTTATGCTCGAGACAACCAGCCTCAGCGACGCAAGAGGGAACGCATGCGCCTGGAAACTGTAGTAAGTCAATTACGCCGGCGATAATTATAACCTGACAGTTACAATCATCGTTACCGTGAAATTGCCAGACTAATGTAGCCGGTCAACGGGAGTTCCGTGGCGTGGCAGCGCCTTCGGTTGTGCCGTCACTAATTAACAGCGAGATGGCTGCCTCTAACGAGTGACCCAAGGCACGACCCGCTAATGCGCCAACCTGCAAACGAAACCGTTCATTTCTGTCGGCATTTAACCCTATCTGTTGCCACCCCTCAATCGCCGCAATCAAGGAGATAGAGTTTCATCGTGATAGGCCAAAGGGTGTCGCGCGACTTTGTCTGCGCGTTCAACTGCTTCGATTCTGGCTAAATGCGAAGCACATTCAAATGATTAAACTCCCACTTTCTTCGCTGCTAGAAAGTGAAAAGGAAATGATCGAAATGTTTGTTTTAATATTGCATCCGCGTAAAATAAGTTGGAGCAAAATTAAGAACGGGAAGTCGATGAGAATCGGAAGATGAACGCGATTCCAAGAAGCGGAAGCCTGGAATCGTTAAGCGATAGTTTCCGTGTCGATCTTCAATCGACGTTTCCGGTGTACGCAGCCGAAGCGTTGAAGCGTTCGGAAACGGCAAAGCGTTTCATCGACTCCGGATATATCGACAGCGCCGACCGGGAGAGAGAGAAAAAAAAAGAACCTGCGAACAAGCAGTCCCCGGAGCTGCAACGATTCTGCATCCACTCCCATTCGAAGCGTTTCAAAAGGGAAACAGGGAAAAAGTCACGTTTTCCGCGGGGAACGTTCAACTGATAAAAGGAGTCACCTTGTCCCGACTGACCTCATAGGGAATGCAACCATTTACCTTTCAATTCGATAAAAAGCCGGTCAAGGTTGCCGCAGATTTAATTAGAATTCGAGTGGCACTGGTCGAGCGAAAACTCAGTTTCATGCGAAATCGCGGTTCACTTGGGTGTGAAACAAATTAAAAGTGCCTACGTGAAGCATTTCAATACAGTCTCGCAAAATTTACTGCTGCCATATCGCGATAAAGGAGGCACCAAACCAATCTTGGGTAATAAAACGTGAGTGCGTGTCGGATAAGATAAGAGAAGACACTGTTCGATTGTCGGGAAGCAGTTCACCATTGCGTTGCGTAAAAGCGGAAGAATGCGCGACAGAAGAGCGATTGAAACGCAGCGGAATCGGATGGCGTAACAAAAGGGAACACGGTCCAAGGAGTATCGCCGGAGAAAGATTACGTTGAAGCACACTGACGTAAACGGGGAGCCGGGACAATCCTTTACTCGCTATAAATCAGACGACAATCGGTTTCCTGCGCAGCCTCCTTTTTTTTTCTTGTCCGAGAATTCCTGTCGTTCGTGCTCCCTTTTTTTCCTTTCCTCTCGAACCAATGGGGGTTCATCTCCATTTGAACCTGCTCGATTCAACCCCGTTCCTTTCCGGGTCATATATTCCCAAGAGATACAATTGACAATAAAGATGACGAGACATCGATGTCATTGTTATGCTTCTCTCAAGTTAGGCAATGACAGTACACGATGAACAAATTTCCAATTATGCAATTACAGCGTAACGTTACCAATGAATGTTATCATATATAGAAAAAGTTGCGTACCACTTTCAGCAAGCGATTAATTTTTTATTTATAGTAAAAGCGTCGAGATTGATTAAATTGACAACAAAAATATAATAAATAAAAGAGAATCCTCTACTTGCGAGCTCTGGGACAACTGAATACAGCTATAAGAGAAATTGCATAATCGAGCCCCGGATATGTTTAAAAATCCACGGCCTAGAAATCCGTACGCGAGACTGAATTTACAAGAAGGAGCGATATTCACAGTGTAGCTGGGGGATCAAAGAATTTTACCCGAAAAAAGCGTGGGTAACCGGAAAAAGTTCCCGCGTCCGCATGGAGGGAAGAACGTCCGAGTCGCGAGGCTAGGTAGAGCGAAAAAGCAGATTCGCGGAGGAAGATCGAGATGCTCAGACGGGGACGGAAACTTTTCGAACGGTTTGCGTTTCCTCGCTGCACGACCGTCCGTTTCCTGCCGTCTGACCAGACGAAATCGCGCGGAAGGCTACATTTTAAATTGGCTTCGGAGAGCTGAGGAAGAGACAGAGCAACGTATCGAGCGGCTGTTATTCCGTTTCCGCCGCTAAGGTTGCGCTCCTTCTGATCGGAACGGAAGTAATTAAGTCGTCGTACGGAAGTTCGGAACGTATCGGTCGAACTTTCGCCGATGGGGACCTTCGCCCGTTTGGAAATATTGATTCGTAAACTGCTCTCGTTGCTGGCTACTTCGGGGCAGCTCTTATCGGCTGGCGTAAGGATATACGTATTTGATCAGGCGAGAGAAAGTTTCATTTAACCAAATTTATTTCGAGACTTTTTGAATGAAATATAGGGAGTATAATATAGTGGGAGCGAATGCAACGGAAAAGATAAAAATTAATAACTCGTCTTCATACAAAATATAAGAATCGCTTAGTTCTTTTTTTCTTTTAATTAATCGAAAAGGGAAATTCATTAGAATCCTTTTATTCGCCGATTTTATTTATCTTCGTCGAACAGCCAGGGATCTGGATTTACGAGTGGCCGCAGGGGATCGAAGGAATCAACGAGAGTGTATATCGCCATTCCCTAAATCCGTGCTCATCCCTCAGCCGGCCGTGCCTTCCTTCTTGTCCACCGGTAAATACTTTATCGGCGACATAACCTTGGAAAATATGAGCTTCCGTCTCGCGGGAACGGAACTGGGTTAGCCGAAGCGTGGAAACGGAAGCCCGGCTTTTTCTCTCTATCACGGGAAACAAAGAGAGATTCCGTTCGACGGGGAGAAATGAAACGAGGGACAAATCTTTCCTAAGCGTCGATCCCTATCCTGAAACCCGCGGTTCTCCTTTAATTTCAACGTCCCGTGTAGACCGCCCATAATCCAGCGAGCTTTATCGCGTAATTAATTCATTACGGTGATTTAAAGGGCAATCGTCGCAACGCTCAAAGGCTGCACGAACATTTATTCGCCAGCCGTTTACTTCCGTTCCATAAACCCGAACAGTTTGAAACACGCTGTGCACCCGATTCCGAACTGGTCCTCGTAAAACATCGCGACCCTGTTCCGTGCTCGGTAAATCGATACCAGTCGGAGTTTCCTTTTTTCTCTTTAAAGCTCCAAGGTGGTGAACGTTCGAGCGTGATGAATTTACAGCGATTAACGATTAACTTTTATGTTACAGGAAATTCTCATGGTGTTTGTTAAGAAATATACATTTATGAGTAATTTCTTAATTCTCCTTTTGTTTCCAATTTTCGCCACGGCAATTTCGCTCAAAGATGCGAGGGATTCGGAGAGGTCGTAACATTTTTTAGCGTAGGTAACGCTTCCGACACTCGGGGATTATCTCAAGCACGCGAATCTTCGGGCGATGCTGCACGTAAGTGGCGCTTCGCGTAACTTCCACCCTCCAGTCGAGCAAACATGTTGAACTGTACGAACGAGGGCCAGAGTTTGGAGATGCTGACCAGTGAGCTACAACGCTCAGAAGTCCGTCCATCAGGACGGCAGCTGAAGGGGTCTACAAAATACATGAACCACGATTCTGGAAATACAGCTAAAAAGATTGCACGAAAATCTTGGGGACATTCTGCCAGAAAGACTTTCACCGAAGGTTATTCTCTTAATCGATCAATGGAAATCATCTTGCTGCCGTTTCGAGATCACTTTGGGGGAACGTCGATTCGACGGATTAGCGAGGGTAGTTTGGAGGATCCTGCTATCGAGTTTGTTCGCCAGGGAATTTTCGTCGTTGATACCGCTGAGGACAGGGAACCGAATCAGTCGGCAAGTATGAAACGTATCCGGAGATCGTGATAAGATTTCTCTCTCGGCCGAATGCTTCCAGCAACCGGGAAGTATTCGTTGGAAAAAATTTCATCGAATATTTATGTGACGCTGGAGCAACGAGTCTTGTGACAGCTGTACAACCGACACGACAGGTCGACACTTTCTGCACACTGAATTGGAAATCTTACGTCCTATCGATCGATGGATCCACGTTGATGTAACGCAACGTTGGCAGTCCTCTGGTTACCTTTCAAGCACAAGGTGGTGGATCGGCTTTCCAATAATTCAAAAACGAGAAAGGGGAATGGCAATAAGAACAGCAGTAATAAGCACGGCAATATTGGCTGTAATCCTAATTAGGAAAGTGTCAGTAGCTACGGCGCTTCCCGCATCCCAGTTGGAGAAAGAGAAAAATAATAAAGGGAAATGGCAAGAAGAATGCTAATAATAATTAAGAATTATGGAATGATAATAATTATAAAATAAAATTATATAATCATTATATCCTGAAGGCGTCAGAATTTTCAATTCCAAATAAAATGTCCTTTCCTTGTGGATCTTCTAATCGGCTTGCCGATTATTCGAAAAAAGGAAAGCGTATTAGTTTCGTCCACGATAAGAACAACAAGTAGAACTTTCTTACGGTCCCACTGGGTACATTGGGAAAAGTTGTGCGCGCTCTAAACGGACCATCTTGGAGCTACTTTGCCTGCATTTTATTCGCAGAGCCACAGGAGAAATTCAAGAACGTTTTCCAATTTTCCTGATGCGTCGCGAAATGGACCCTGCTGCACCCGCACACGACTCTGTTTACTCTGTATACTTGCTCGCCTATTTATTTAACGACAACGGAAAATGAATCGGCAACGACGTGACGCAAAGGCCGAAAAACAAGGAAACAGCAGCGCAAGTAGTGGTGCGAAAAAAATGGTCAGGCGAAGTGAACGCTAAGCGTGCCATAATCAAATCCCTGGCATGCATGATTAATTCGCTCAATTAAAAGCGGAACCGATCGAAAGCGTCCGCGGGCACCTAGCTACGTTAAAAGCTCAACGGAGCTTTTAAGAGAAACATTATTACGTTGCTCCGTGTTATTCTTATCTGAACGCGCGGGCTAGAGAAGGGGATGAGTTGTACTTCCTTTCCCAAACCCCTGCGTTTCCGCCTCATCCAGGCGAGAGCTATCGTTTCTGATCTCGACACGACCCACACCGTTGTGCAGCTCAATTACCGACGTCGGAAGATAGCGCGCGAACAAACGACGGTTTAAAGCGTGCCTCGCTGAAACCCCTTGCCCTCGACCCTGAGGATTAGGCAGCTAAATTGAAATCAATCGCGTTACCAAGCCGGAGTCGCGTGTATTAAATTATTCTTCGTGTCGCCTACAGGATTGTTGTATTTAAACTTCTCGCACGATACCTAAATGAATTTTCTAAAGGGCGACAGACATTGGGAGTGGAATGCCTATAATTATTTTATACCGATAGAATGAAAATAATTTACTAATCGCGGAGGGTACGCCCACACGTAATTCATGATATAAGTGACAGACTTATCGATTATGGTTCTCCAATGATTTATAACTTCCCTTCGAACCAATTAAACACCGCGATCGAGACTATTCCTTACCCTCCATGCGGAAAGGACTGCTCGTCGAAGTTCGATATTTCCATGTTCCGGCTTAGAATGCAGCCGGCACTGTAAATTAACGAACTTACTATACAAATAGGCGCGCGATACGTTCGAATCAAATACTTTCGATGAATGCGTTTAACGCTCTATCCATATAATAATTAACATGGAACTGGATCTACCGTAGCCCGGTTATCGGTATCACTACCGCATCACCGCGGTTGCCAATCAATCGCCAAAGGCCGTCAAAGAACGCTCAAGCTCATTAACGAGATTTTAGTACGCTACCCGCGTGTGTAATTAATTATGCGAACCGTCCAGGTTGAGATTTTTGCGTGCACGCACATGGACAGTTAATTGGCTACCGTGTTCCGCCGCATTGTTATGTGCTTTTCGTCCCTCCGTTCTTTCCCGCGGATGCTGATCAAAATTCCAGTCGTTAACGTTGTTCTGTCACGCGCGTCGCGACCGATCCTTCGCCCCTTCCGTGCTCGCTCGCGGCTAAACGAAGACGAAGTTTTTCCTCGCCGCGACACGGAAATAAGAATAAATTCTAAATCTAAAACCTTGTCTCGTTCTCTTCGCCGCCTGAGTCAACAAGAAAGCCGTCCTTTTTATCGTTCGCCCTTTTTGTCCGTGAATTATTTCTCCCTCGAATAACTGACCGCGACAAATTCTCGGTTGCTCGTCTTCCCCTGGGTCTACTCTTTCACGGCGACAAATAGAGGAAACGCGCGACGCCCGGGACAAAAGGGACGGTCTAAACGCGGAAAGGAGTAAGCACGTATGTACACACCAGCCCTGCCATTTTCGTTCTGTTTGCGCAGTATATTCGCTGTGTTTTCGTTAGAGAAAGTGCCACTTAACCCGAATGCCCGGCATCCAAAGATTTCCCTCTCGATTATTAATCTCTGGCCAACTCTCCGGAGGAAGGGAACGTGTGCAGTTTTAACCGGTGCTTTACACCGCGTCCGGACTGCGAACCGGTAGAGTAGGCAGAGTTCGTGTACGAGCGTGATTAAACATTCATTGAGAATCTTCTGGTAAAGCACCGTTCCGCGAAATCCTGAATTCCCCCTTACACTGCGAAGCAATTTCGCGGAGTTACAATGATCGCGGACCGTCGGCTTCCTTCCGAACGATCAAAGAATGCGAGACAACATTTTTCCCCGCGCTCAGTTTTAAACCTTTGCGATTTTCAAACAGAAAAATCTTTTATGAAAACGGTGTATTTCCTTTCTTGACACCTAATGCGATTTTCGCCGGCCGTAGTAACAAAAGATAAATCCATCGGTAATAGACGAGGGCCAAAGGGAAGAAGTCGTCCACTTAAAACGGCGATACAACGTATCCAAGGAAAGAGGGATAAATCCAACGATGGTTACACGAGAGCGAACAGTCGTTCCGTGAGGCAAGCAAGCTTCGATTACTTGGAGCATCGACCGCGATTGCTCAGGTCCAGTGTTCCGCTCTGGGGAGCTGCTTTTGCTGCTGACACCCGCGCTATTTATGTTCGCCATTCCTTTCGTAACGAAACCGCGGCAGCTCGTGCGATCCAGCCTGGCCCACCTTCTACACTCAATCGCCAGTATTCTCAGTATTTGTTTAAGGCACCGCCGGTTAACCGTAATTCGCGAAACTCCACTTTCCTCGAGGGTCCAAATGGCGCTCCGATGCGAAATCGTTTCTCCAGAGAATACACGTCCCTCGAAAGATCGGGCATTACTGATTCGCGGTGTTTCGAAGGACCCGCGAGGAAGCTGTTAAACACACGCAATCTACCGTCGCTGCCTCCCGTTTCGCACTAGTAGCGGGCAGAATCTCCAGGTCGGAAGGGAGAAATCATTTCCGCAGCGCTGCCGTACTTTACCGAAATGCATAATTCTTTTTCTTCCCACTTATGCAATAGGAACAACGGGCTGCGCCTGGCTGGCTCGTAAAGATAAAAAATTGTCACCAGCCAGGCCGGGATTGCACGCCGGCCGCGATAGTATTTCACTTTTACGGAGTCTCGTCGCCCGGCTAACCGGCACACTTTCGCTACTTTTACGCTCCTCTTAGCCGACCCTTGCTCCCCTTCTCTCGCGCAGCTACTTTTTGCTAGACTACCTCCGGCACTTCCGTTAACCATCGATCGCGAATCGAATTCTTTACCTCTTCCATGAAGCTTCTTTTTCGAAAGACCTATTCAGGGGGAGACTGATGCCACGTGATCCCGAGATCCTTCGTACACTAATCTTAATAATTCTATTATTAATCGTTGCTCTCTGCACTCGCCGCGCGATACTATCCGAAATACTTCCGGCAACGCGATGCGGCTTGCGAATACTCAGAAGCGACCCAGTTTAACTCAGGCCGTGGACAGGGTTAATCAATTAGCGACAGGGGTAGGAAAAATCGACGAGGGAAATTGTCGCAACAACGTGGATGACGGACACTCCGGTCGGAACGCTTCGATTTCGAGATTAAATCCGACACAACGAGACTCATTGACCCGGACGAGGGGGGGGGGGGGGGGCTATCCGGTTGTTCCGAGTGACGCGAATTGATAGCTTTGAGCGTTCAGCCGGGTTTGACTCCGTTCACCGACGCGGCGTCGAGTTCTGGGCGACAACGAGTTTTCTCGGTTTCGCGGGCGAACCCTGTTTCCGTTACACGAAACCCTCCCCCTCCTGGAACGGTAAATAACGCCGATTTGATCGAGCTTTGTAAACCGGCGTTGATCGCGTCGCCGGGTTAAGCCGAGCGTGCCCGTTTCGCTCGTCGAAAGGATACTCGTTTCTTCCCGAAAATGCAGCCCGCTAGAAACTAGCTGGGTACGAGAGGGCCGGGGTGACGCATTGCGATCGGCAGCTCTCGGATGCCGCGAATGTCGATGGAAATGGAATTAGGAACCCGATCGGAAGATTGATCGGGGTCGGCCGAGGAAATGCGGTGTAATATCTACAGGACAAATCTTATCGTTACCAGATGTTGTCGTCACTATGATTGAACGACTGAAGTACTGTTCATTTTTAAATCATTTAAGAGCGGAATGTAAACTTTCGCGACTACTCAACGATCCCTGAAATGTTTCTGAGATAAATCTTCCCCTCGATTGAAGAATACGAAACACGAAATTAATTCTTTAGCTACCATAATGTATCAGCAACAAGTATTGAACAAACGATATTGGAGAAATTATTCAAATTCTTCCTCGGTAATCTCTCTGGATAGTGTCGCGTGTACTTAACGTTATCGCGAGCAATTCCGATCGAGTAACGTAGCCCACGCTACATTGCGATTTCAAAAAATGACGGAACATCTCGGATATCACGGCTATCGGGTTCCAGATCACCGGCACATAAATCGGGTTACTTTATTTCCGGCTTCTTGCGCCCACCCTCCAGTCAACCACGTCCGAGTATCGAGTGCGCCGCGTCGATGTAATTAAACTTGATACCGGGAAATAGTGCTCCCCTGACATTTCCCAGCAAACGCGTTCGGTGTCTCGAGTTTGTTCGAGGTCTCGTTCCCCGCCTTGTTTATTTTTGCGATAATGAAAGTTTCTCGATTTGCCGCGGGAGAATATGTAGCAGACGAGGATCTTGGATTCTAAAATCCTGGAAGTTTGACGGCGTACGCGGATGTAATAATGATGTTGATTCCTCGAGACACAGCGGAAGATGGAAATTGCGAGAAGCGAGAGGGAGGAAAAGCAGCAGGCGGTTTTAGTAGGAAGCTACAAAAGGGAGCTGGCTCGAGGCGACGCGACAACGAGAGGGTCTAAGGGGAGACGATGACGATGATGACGTGAAACGAGACGCTAAGAACACGACGAACTGCGAGGATTGCCACAATCGCGACGCTTTTATGACCCTTGCCATGCAAACGACCCTGCTGCTGGCGTTGGCTGCAATTCGCAACTCGAACGCGTTCGTTTAAGTGAAAATATTGGTAAAGTGAAAACGTGAGATTCGCTGATTCAAAGAATTTGAGAGATTAGAATTGGAGAGAAGATCTTAAGGGATCATAATTTAAAAATTACTCGGTATATGTATGAGTATTAATAAAGCATCGTTATGTTAGTGAAAGTTCTTAGAGAACAAGAGAATAATAAACTATCAGAGGCACTGCGCTTAAAACACGAGAAGAAAGATAACGGTAAGACAATTCTGTAAACTTCGAAATATCATGCTTGCCTTTGTCAGTGCACTTTTTGCAATTTCCCTGAGGGACAGAACAAGGTTGACTGATCCGACTTGCGTTTCGCGATAAGCGCGGTTTCAAGAAAAACTGGAAAATCCTAGCATTTACGCAGAGATCGAGCTTTCAGCTCCGGGTCCGCTTTCGACCATACCAGATCGTCGTTTTGCCGGAAGTGCGACTCGCTGCTTATTGTGTGTAGCCTGAAAGCGGTCGTGCTGACTACGCGCGTTCCGTCGTTTTCTTTATTACGTCGCGTACGTGCCGGGCAACACGATTACCGTATTACAGGATATCCGCCTCGTCCCCCTTTTCTTAGCAAACAGCCGTCATCCCCTAGTTCACGGAAACATTGATGAGGCAAGACCTACCCGCCTCCTCTGTCGCAAACCATCGCGATTTCTTGCGTTGTTGGATACCTCTTGGAAGCAACCATAGATTCAATAATAATAATTCTCACGTTTTTGTTAGAAATTGTTTTTTATAACTCTCACGGCAAACAAAAATGTTCACGGCAAACCATTTTCCTTCTTCTTCCAACATTTACAACCATTGCCCTCCCACAATTCCATATCTTTGAATCACCACGAACCTGGCCCATCCTTATCGCCCGTCCCTCCGATTCGACATTAATAGGCGCGATTATCTCGTGATCGCCGGGCGGCGACGAAATGCATTCAATTAGCGAAATCGACATCCGGGGGCGGGGTGTTCGGTTAACGGCAAAATCGTCGACGAGATAATCGTTTTTCGATCGAGATCCCGCTGGTAGACCACTCAGCAGCGGTCCCACGGCGAAAGCAACGTCGTCGACGATGCGACAATTAATCGTATCCCTGGTGGATCCTCGATGAACTCCGCCTCGCCCCGACAGGATATTAAACGCTCCCCTGCAGCCCCGGTCTTCCGCGTTTCATTATCCACTATGAAACGTCGCGGCCGAAGACCGGTCGGGATTAGCGTTTCTAATTGCGGGCGCCGCGTTTCTTGCCAGCCTCGATAATCGGAATCGCGGCCTGTTCCAATCGTAAAGCTTCTTCAACCGCGGTGTTCCCGTTCGATCTCCGCCTATTCGATTACATGGGGACGTATTTCATGGACACAAACACGGGATTATCCGATTGAAAGTTTGCTACGTAGCGGCCGTGGAGCCAGGAAGAACTTTGCACGCGTCTACTCGATTCCAATTGCAAAACCATCAGCGCTTATGAATTTCCTCGAACTGAGATCGTTCTCCAAGCATTTCTCCAAAGTGGTGCGCGTAGAGCGAAGCATTCGCGGTCACACGACCCGTCCCTATTTTCCATCCAACCTTTCTGCGCCCTCCACTGAATGGAATTCAAATGATTGTCCAACGTGCGTAATAATTTAATGAGACTGATACATATTCGTGAATAGTCGTCTCGATGTCTGGCTTAATTAAACGTAAAACGAAACAAACGGGTTAGGTTCTTTTTCCAGTCTGGATGTTGCATGTTTATGCGACGAAATTTTGCGAATGCTCACAGTATCGAATCATCGTTTTGTTGAAATTGTCGCGAGGCTATAAGGGAAGAGTATTTTGGCTGGCGGTATTCGAGGTAATTCTACGTGCACATGGTCGGAGTGAAGGACGGTTTATTGGTCCTAATAGAGTTCCTCGATAATCCAGTGTTTGCGGTTTTCAAAGTGTACCGGTACGGGCAAGACTCGGTCCGGCGAATCGTATATCCGTTTTCGGGTTAAGAGAGCGCGACTGTGAAGTGAGAAATTCCATGGAAAGGTGCATTACATTATTAATTGCTCCGTTTCTATGTAATACTGCCGGTCGATGAATGGCGTAGCGATGAAAGGGGGCATGAGATTCCCATAGAGAGAATGAGAAATTGAAATTTCAGAAATATTTCACGATGATTCATAAGCAATTTCTTTGTTCATTTCATATGCGCACAGGTACGCGTCAGAAGTAATCAAACGCGTTCTCAGCCAGGCGGAATACAGGTGACAATAAAAGGCGAGCAAGAGTGGCGGACGTAATTTTGCGACGAGATCTTCTCGTTGGCTGGCGCACTTAATTTTCATGGGGAAACCGGCGCAAAGGGGTGCCCGGCGAGGAAGCGTATTCGCGCTTGTGCGGAACGCATTAGCACAAATTGCTCACGCGCAATGGCATATTTAATACAAGTCGACGTGTCCTTCCCCTTTAAACGAAACGCGGGATAACATCTTTGTTCGAATTATGACAGTTAAGCAGTTAGGGTAAAAAGTATGCACAAGCAAGGATGATTGATTGATAATTAATTTGCCTGTTATTTAACGCCTCCTTTACCAGGAACAGAAACGTATGTATACATAGCATGATTCGTGAGGTAAACGATAATCGAAACCCTCCAACTTTATATTGTTCTCGCTCTACAAATATCCCTTTACGAAGAGCAGAAACGTCGCCGAGTCACGATCGACAGGAAACCGAGTTAATCCGAGCAAACTACGAGTCGGTACGGTCCGTCCGCGTTCTTCGTGACTCTGCTCGCTCGCGAAAATTGAATAAACATTCAAACTGGCTGCCGTGACAAATTTCACTCCCCGGCCGTAGAGAATTTCGAATTACGTGACCGGGATACGTTCGCTTCTGCTTCTCCGCCACGAACGATCTTCCAGCGTTCACGCGACCGTGAAGTCGATCGAGGGAATTTGCTGGTGACCCACTGGCGCATCTTTGTTTCCTCCTACGGGAATACGGTGCGTAACCGGTAAGCGAGGGTGTCGGCTAAATTAAAATATCTTTGAATCGGCCGAAATTGCGGGTTCGTATATTTAGATTAAATCGAGCGAAATCTGCACGATTACAACAGAAACGCTCGTGTATTTCGATGGAGGAGAAGGACATCCATGGTGTTTAGTTTTAAAAACGAGCCACGCGAACGCGAAACGCAATACAATTATATTGTAGCAAGTCTGTTCGAGGAGCAACAGCCGCTGCTGGCTGAAAGGTGTTTACTTGGGGCAAACAGCCCCATTTGCTGTTTAATCATTCTCGCCCGTACAGCTAAACAATCGTCACGAACAATACTAGAGCCGGACAAATCGCGATTCAGTGCTCTATGAACGAAACAGTATACAAAGAACGTTGCGTATTCAGAATTTTGTTGAAGAATAACAGAAATATATTATCATTTACAGAAAAGAATTTAGGAAGAGCATCCAATGTTCTAAGGCATTGCAATTATCGAGGCAACTCGATTTCTCATCTATTCCCTACGAAAAGGCACACGCCTGTTCGCAGTGAAAGAAAAAGGTGGACGAACCTCGCAGTATATTCCCACGAGACAGAAAAGAAAAGACATCATGAATGGGAAATTGGAGGCCATTACGAAGATAAAACGACTGAAACTACGCGGAGGGATCGGGAGCAGCACGGTTACACTGGAAGAAAGTTCAAGTGGAATGAAAGGAATGGACAGAGCTCGGGAGGTGGATTAACCCCGCGGAATTACGGAAGGGAAGAGAAAGAAAGGCGGCGGGATAGGCCGCAGAAGAAGTTGGATTATGCAAATCCTCGCACCCCCGTGGCAAGGTGAAACGGGACGAGTGAACCGGGGGGGAAAAGGTACATAGTTTCGACGAAAGGGAAAGGAAATATGGGGCGGGCGGTGGCACTTAATGAGATCCGGTCGTGTCAACTTGATCTACGCTTGTTTCACACCGCTCTGTTAAAAAATACGAACCCGCCGGTAAGAGAGATCCGCCAGAGCCGTAATTCTCTCGCGAGGGATAAACGCCCTCATCCAACGGAGGAATTTGTTCGATGTTATCTCTTTGCCAGCAGGGTCGAACTGAGTGAAACTAAGGGCACTTGTGCGTTGACGTAACGTTTAACTGAAAATCAGACTGCCTTGTCGCACATCTTAAACGATTGCCATATTTGTGTATTCTAATAAAGACCAAACGCTCATCAGTTCGAAAACGTTCATTAACCAAGCAGTTTCTCCTTAGCACATATGCATCGACGCAGCACGTGAGAAAGATAAATGACGACGTACGACGTATCTGTTTCCGCAGGGGAATGTATTCAGCGTGTTCCAGTTGCAGTCGTCGATTAAACGGGAAGACGAAGGGAAAGAAGAGTGCACGACGAGGAACGAAGAATCAAGGGTAGAGCGAACGGGGTATGGGAAAGGGTGAATGTAAGGATGGAATACGTAATCATTCCCTCCAGGACGTCGCTATCCAGCGTAGAACGATTTTCTTTCTCTGCGAATCCGTAACTGGCTCCTACGCGGGATCAACGACGTGAGAAGGATGGTAAAAAGTAACCTGAATTGTTCCACTCGACGACTACGTAAACAACGCCGAAAGCGCCGACAAATTGTCCCCATTTCTATCGTTTCTGAATATTTCAAGGGAGGAATAGCGCAGTTGCATTTTTTTCTATTACTCCCGCAAAAGTTAAGAGTTCAACGCATATTTAGTTTCCCTATTGCGACCGGTTAGAATTCGGTCGAGTCTGAAAACCGGTGTCGCTCTCCAAAATTGAACGCTACCTCGTCTGCGACCTCATTTCCACTTAACTATGATCTTGCATGATATTGCTACATCCGAGTGTGGAAAGACAAATAACGCGGATGCGCCGAGAAACGTTATTTCACGAAAAGCAGCGGCGGATTGCAGCGAGCTTTAAACGCGAAACTTTATTGACCGGCCACGAAGAAAAGGGGTAGAACGAAGCGCACGGTTGTCTCGCGACGATATCGTTTACGCGAACGCACGCACGTAATTTGAAATTGCGATAAACCACATAAAAGTGGAGTGACACGCTACTATTTTTTTTTTCGTCCGCCACTGATCAAACACTAAACGAGTGTAACATTTAAATAAAGAAACATTACCTTCTTCAGCCCGTCATGAATTAATCATTCCCGACTATCGAACCACCACGTCGAAGTTCAACAGCAGAAATCTTTTAATCCGGACATCCCGTTCCATCAATCATACAACGCTTCGTGTCCCCCATGGACGAACATTCACGAATGCACATTTCATTTGCTCGGCACAGAGATGGGCCTAGCGATGCCAAAATGACAGAGCTTCGGGTCACGTTTTCGGAATGAATGAATGATTTTGCGAAACGCAGGAAACGCCCGTCTCACACATGCATAATGGGCGGCGGGACGGCGCTTAGTTTTCAAAGCCCTCCTGGGGTCGTCGTGGCTAAACTAGTTTCGCCGTCAGTTTTGCCGGACCAACTCTCGCGCTTCGGATTAATCTAAATTAATGTCCGTACCGAGCCGATCCATCAATCGCCGGGCCGTGAGGTGTCAGGCAAATGAGAACTTGCTTCGGAAGTTTGTTAATTTTTTAATTGGAGGCAACATCGGTGGCACACGGTTATCGTGTGCAATGTAAAATTGCGGGGTAATATGAGTGTGCCTAATTAGGGAATAATGTTGAGTTTCTTCAATTTCTTTTTCTCCTCTCTTTTCTCTTCGTTTCTTTATTTCTACACAGGGCGGTTTTTGAAAGACTTTTATCAACCTTCGTGCTCGCTGGATATTATCTGTACATATTTTTGCAATTATAACGAGGTTACGGATCGATTACTACACCCTGCAAATACCAAATCTCAGACCCAAATATTCACGACGTCCTAGTAGCAATTCTCACGGGAATTTCACAGCCGTCCGGACAGAGATCCGTTCGCGATACGAGATCCAATTAATTGTTTACAGATATCGAATCTGTATCCGTCGAAAGGGGAAGTCGAACAACACCGTTCCGATTAAGATTGTTTCACCGGTATTATCACGCCGCTTACACCGCTTAGTTGGGCGGCTAGTTTCCTCTGGATAATCCGTGATGGTATTAAGCAAATTAATCGCCGTCGGCGACCAGCGATCGGTTCAATATCGGGACACGTGTGATCCATCCTCTCTCTAGGATTCTAATTTTGACCGGCCGCTAGATCACGGGAACGGTAATTAGAGCCGGGCGAGTTTCATTGCAAACGCTTTGATGGCTATCCATATTTGTGCCTGGCAAATAAATGTTACCGTTATTCATGGGCCTGGCCGGTGAGGATCTCTAGCCGAAACATCGTCGGTGGCTGTTTCGACGACGCGAATAATTATCGGTCGCCTGACGAAGCTAATCGAAGCGGAACAAAACGATTTGTAGCGAAACCTATCGATTTACACGTGCGTTTCGAACTAAAATATTAAATATTCGTACGCGCCACCGGAGACAATACGAATCCTTCCACCTGTTACGTTTCCAGGCGGAGACATTTCGCGACCCCGATCGAAGAATACGTGGCGTAAGGTCAAATACCTTCATCCCCAATTAACGATTTTTCCCGTCCCAGCCGGGGTAGAATTCGCAGCTCGAATAAAAGCGTTTCGGCTTCTTCGCGTCACCTAACGAGAAAGAGCCGCGAGAGGCATTGTCGGTGGACACAATGCTACCCCTTCGCTTCATTACCAACGGTGCGGGCGAGTTAGATGCACAAGTCGAGCAGATAAAAAAACCGGCCAGTTCATTAATATTCAATGTTATTAGCCCTCAGTTGAAAAGTTTTCTACGGCGTCCTCGGTTTCCCCCGCTCCCTTCTTTTCCGCCGCATACTTCCCTTAAACAAGAGCAACCGCTTTAATGACGATCGTGGGGGCGGACGGAGTACAGGGAAATCCTTGGGCAAACAAATCTGATCTTGACGTAATTGCACGCTGCAACCCTTTCCTCCGAGAATGTAATTAACGATACAATTAATTGGCTTACCGCTATCGTGGCAGCCGCGGGCACGCTTCCCTCGGATGACAACAATGAAGCCGCAATTACGCGATGTCTTCGCGAGGGTGAACACCATCGATCGATCGACGACGGAGCTCCGCTACTGCTGCGATCGTCACCCTGGAACAGGGATGATGTTCCACTGATCAGTTCCCTCTTTATTCCGATGACTCGCGGCCAGCCAGTGTCGCGCGCGCGAATATCGATTGCGGTATCAATAAATTGTCTGGCTCGGCGCGCAGCGGCCGACCAAAGCGGTTAAAGCCGTAACGCGCGGCTAATTCGCAGTATGGAAAATACGCGCGGCGGCAGATGGGATTAGAACGACCCGACGATAACGATTATGCCGGATTTTCTGATTAATTATTCCACAGGTTCGCGAATGCTCTATGAACGGGCGCCGATGCACTGGTAGGCAGCGGCGATTTTCGAGCTTAGGGAAACGGACTCCGCGCACGATTCGCAAATATACTGGATATTTAGTAGCTTTCAGTGGCTTTGCGTTCAAAGGTAACAGAACCAAGCGTTAATCCCTTTTTCTCTCCGCGTGCAATATTCATCTCGAGGGGAACGAATATATTGGCTAGTCGACGATTTTCAGCGACTTGCGGTGATTTAATCCTTAACGAATTCCGAGTAACCGGAAATTCCTTGCGACATCTCATTCCACCCGTGCCGTGGGGTGATTTTTCAATTTCTGACCGACGCCGAGTGTCAGATGTATTCACAGCGGAAAGGAACGGTCCGACGTCGCGTCGCGGGTAAATAAGAGTTCATTTCTGCCGGTATTTCACGCGAAAATCGGTCCTGTTTGGCGGCGGCCGTGGCTTTCACGCGATATTGACACAAGAACGAAATAGAAGGGGCGGCAAATACGTTTCGCCCGTTTATTTCACGCTGCCGTATTTACATCGGACCCACATCGTTGCACCGGCGGCCTGTCAACGATATGAATTAATATTGATGCCGGCGCGGATCGCGCTGAAAGAGTTTCGCGATCCCGCCGTGAAAATAACCCCGGACTGGAAGTTCGAGAAATTAGAAAAACATAGCTCTCGCACTATTCTCGCAACCGTTTATTCGCATCTCTTACTCGTCCATCATTAATTTAATAATAACGAAGAAAAAATTATCCTCGAAGACTCATCCCATCTCTTGCGATTCTCAAATTTTCATCTGCGAATAATTGCAGCTTGCCGGTAGATCTAATAACATTCAGTGTTACCAGTTTAGATTTTATAGCTATTGCTCGAGCTCATAGATCGCGGTACAAAGTCTACGTTCCCTACAACTAATTGGTGGTCCTTTTACAAGGTACAGTTATGTCTTTAATATGACCGAGAAGGGATAATGAGCATGTCGCTAACAAAACGGCAGAGAAATCTTGATATAATTGGTACCAGGGGTATGGTGTCTCCCGTACCAAACAGCTGTTAACCAACTTAATGGTTTCGAGAATGATGCCAATTAGGCCAGAGAACCTAGTCCATGTTGGTTGCTTGTTCAAGAGCCATTCGAAGGAAACGCGTATCTCTTCCTCTCTACATATATGTATACGCTAATGGGGCAGGAAAGTGTACTCTCGAAAAGGTTCGAGCGGAAATCTTCTCCGGGCCGCTTGGTCCACCCTTAGGTAGCGACCCTAAGGGCATCTCGTAATTTCGCAACCCGGACAGATGTCTGACCAGCGATAAAAATCGAAAACACATTTCGCCAGCTATTGCCGGGGGAGCGTAGCCGAAGGAAAGGGGGCGTGGACCACGGAGCAGGGGTTATTTTTCTTCGTATTCCCCGGAGGATCCCATCCGAGACAGTTTTAGAACAATATTGACACTAGCCCGGCCAGGTCGGCGTGGAAGAGTGGCGAGCATATAATTCACGAGAGGGGTTGCTGTTTACGGCAGGGACCGGTCCGGTCGTCGACGCTAACGACGTTCACACCGGCTTTAGCAGGCCGCCGAATAATTCAGTGCTTTAATTACGACGCGGACCCGGAGGGTAGCTCAATATTGCAGCCAGAGTGGCCGTACCTGTCGCTGATGCCTCTTCGCTGTCTGTTTAGTAGACGGGCCCCCGTATTTGTTTATGATCCTGTCAAGAAAAGTCGAGTGGCACTTTGCTCACCGATACTCTTCAAATGGAAGAAGAGCGATTTATCAAATGAAATATTAATCATCATCAAGGATGTAATTCTTCCAAAAACACGACGGAGCGGAGAAAAAAAAGATATTTTAAGCAAACTACAGCTTCTCCATGGAAACTGCTTGCATGCAATATACATATAGTTCGCAAAGTTCCTGCAAATTGCATCGTTGACGCTAAACTTGCCAAAGACGCCTGAATAATTCGCGGCGTTATCGCCTTCACACGGAAGCAGCCCACCGAAACTTCTACATTTTTCAAGCAACGTTAATCCTTAAATAACCCTAGCAGCTCCCCCCTCCCCCTACACAATTAATTCCAAGCTCGTTTCACGCGTGACGTTGCCGCGGGGTGTAATGCAAATGATGCGGAAAACAGCAAGCCGCTGAATAAGCAGGCAAAGGTGTGACATATCGCTGCGGAAAAGGTGTTGCCAAAGAGACTGAGAAACGAGCCCGCGCGAAATTAAAAGAGCTGCAGGTTCGTTTCGCGCCGGCCACGCTACGGCAGCCAAGGAAGGAACTTCGAGAAGCTCGAAAGAGGACGAACGACCAGCGACGGTCGGCCGAGGACCACGGAGTGAGACAAATTGCGGCGAACGGAAAGAAATGAATTTAAGGCGGCGAGGGAAATTGTTCGACGCCGAGGCGTTTTAATAATTCTGTTGATCGATAAAGCGAAATTTCTAGGATACGCCATAATTCTAACTGCCAGGAAACCCTTCTAGATTCTGCGTTTCGTTGGCCCGGGCCGAGGCACCCTGACGTAACCGTTATTTACAGAGCGCGGCGTAATAAGCGCAATGTGCCTCGCGAACGGTGCAACCACGGTGAATCATTACTCAAAGTCTAAGCCGATTCCAGTGTAATTGTCGACATACAAATTATGAGTCATTACAGAACAACGTCTTTTACCTTTATTTTTCTTCCATTTCATCGCTCTTTTTGATTTCAAACTTTTATCTGCTACCGTATATTGATATGTAAGAATTATGTAATGCCCCTATCAAATTATTATTACTACTACCATCACTACTATACGCTCCAAAGTTATAACCGCGATACTAAAATTGCTCTCAAACCCTGCGAAGGAGGAATGGAACAGACGCGTGTTGTACCTAAAAGAACAATAGCAGAGAATAAAACGATAGCTGTTCGATTGCAGCTCGATACACCGATACTCGATACACCGAACAACGCAACCGTGTAGCCCGGCGGGAAAGTCTGGAGGAGCGCGCGAAAATTGGAAAAAAGATTATCCGATGCGTGAACCGTCAAAACCGATATCCTCGGCCGACAGGCTCGCGTCACACCGGCTCTGGATACGTTGTCGTTCGATAGTTACCTTGCCCTATCTCTGGTGTCCGAATACTCCGCCCTACCTAGACCCGGAGAGAAAATCGATGACACCGATGAGGAAGAAAAAGGGAGCAGAGTCCATTATTCGCCAGTCGATCTTCGATCAGCGTTACACGAGGTGCTCGAATAATAAATGGGGAAAGGCCACGAAGAATGCCTGATTTGAATCTGCACAGCCTGTAAAGTTCATTAGATTTAAATATTTATGAGATCGGGGTGGAGAGGCAGGTCCCAGGTCAATTTGAAGCCGGAGGAAAGCGACATCGGTTCTTTTTATTCCCGCGGGAGCTGGGAACCACGGAGAAGACTCTCTTCGTCGCTCGAAGCATTAGGAAAACTTGCGAAAGTCTCGCGACCTACGGTGTACGAAAGAAACTACCGAAGACAAATAAGAGATTTAATTGACCGAAGCATCGCTCCGATCCCGCGCCCTCGAACATCGTGCAACGTGATCATCCTGTGAATGTTTAGCGAACATCGAGCGCCGCACTGCGCATTGCAGATCGCAAGACCACGTAGCAGGGCAGAATAATTTCACAGAGTCTACAAGTGCAGCAAATGTCGTTTGATTAATGGCAAAAGTCTTTCAACGCTTCTTCCGAGACCCACCGGCCGATTTTCTACCTTGCGTGACACAAGAATCAGAATTTAGGCGAACCCTGGCCAGTCCGGTGATAAACGTGGCACCGCCCGAATCTGCGGGAAAATTTATGGCCGGTCTTTTGACATGGCCCGGCACTCGGCACAGTTTTCGTACGACTGAGATCGGAGCAAAGGGACGTATAAAACTTTGCGCTCTATTCTAAATTTTCCATTATCGCATAATTATGGTGCTGTTCACGCAGTTGGCGTTTCGTGCTGTTTTCATGAAGAAACAGATATTGAAAAAGCCAAGAAAAAGACAACAATGAAAGTGGCTTCGGGAAGAAGATGCAACCAGAATTACTCGTAATTTCCGGCAGATTTTCATAGTATTACACGACAGAAAAGAGAAAAACATTTTCAGGATATCTGTGAAAGAAAACCAAGAGCGAGATAACAATCATGTGGCTTTAGGGGATATATGTATACCTGCCTGTCGTCTCTTGTCAATAAGCCTGCAAGGATTCGAGTGCTCAAGCGGATCCTCGCGTTTCACAGGAAACGTCCCCAAGCCCTTCCCCTATGGTTCTCCTTCTCTTCTTCTCGTTTACTACTCGACACAGGGTGGCTTTGCCGAGCTGGGAGAACGGGAATTCCTTTCACCGCTAGCGGCTAATGGTTTTAACAGAATCACGCTTCATACAATGCCACTGCACGTTGGTTATTGCCTTTTCTTTATACCCTGCTCAGCGTGGATAATCCACCGTATTATTCGGTCCAGTAGAATTAGAAAAATACGCGAGAGGAATAACAAGATAATGGCTGCAAATAATATGTTCAAGCAGAGAATAGTAATGGAACGATGCTTTTAGTGATATCGCTAACGCACGCATGAAACATATATATAACACTAATTTGGGATACAATTAGTCAGGCTCATCAATGTGTGAACGTTATTTTAGCTTGCTATCTTTAAACTATAATGTTACTAACAGATCACAAGTATTTGATACCTCAGAATATTGATTCATTGGAACCTCAGTGTCTAAGCAGATGGTACAAATTCCATTCGAAAAATTCGCTGAGCTACAGCCAGACGAAACAGAGGGAACGTCAGGAAATGTCTTACATACTGTATCAGGTCCTGTATCGGACCCGGGAGCTGACCAGCCACGGTAACGCCGATCTCGAAATACTTGTCGAGTTCGTAAGAACTCCGCAGAAACGGTGAGCAGCGGGGAAATCCGAAACGTAGCGCGCCAGGCGAAGCATTCCGCGGGAGCAGAACAATTTCCGAAACTCTCGGCAAATTTCCTAGCCGGCTCCGCTTTACATAACCGAGGCGACTGGCTCTCTCTCCGTTCGAGATCGAACAGATCGCGATACCAGTCAAAGAGCGGCGAACGAATTGTTCGCAGTTTAACCACCGCCTTCTCCGCCCTTTGGAATGCAAATCTTCCACCCACCGCCCCCGCCTTGCGCTTGGAGTAAAGTACTCCGGCAATCTTCCCTCTCGCTCCTTCATTCCTGGCAAGACGTGGAGCAGCCGGAACTGTCAGACGTCAAAGGAGAAACCGGAAGAGTGACACGCTATTTCCCTACATGCCCTTTAACGGATTAGTTTTACACAGCTTCACGGATACCGTGCTGCAGCTGCCACGGGATCAAGCGCTTATCTTATTTGCTGCACGTTAAATTGAAACACGGCTGAAAGTAACTCTTCCCTCTCGGAAAGAGTAAAAAACAAGAAGAGAATTAATGTATCCCAGATATTTGCGGTTCGATATCTCTGCGCGCGAGACAAAACCGTAATGCAGCGTATTTATCGGTGTAATCAGCGAACAAAGCTACTAGAGAGTATCTGACGGAAAATCTTCGACGCTTTTCCGGTGACGCATTCAAACAGCATCCGCAAAAAGGAACGGTTTAAGTAAAGCCTGATAGCGTTATTGCGCGTTTGGAGGTGCTTCGAAATGTATGATGCTGGATAATAAGCACCGAACGTTCTTTGCGATCACCTATGTTCCACCCCTTCCAAGATATGAAAATCAACGCTGGTAATATCCTGAAGTCGAAACAATGCTTTCCTGCTAACTCTTTCATGGCGTTCTATTTGAAGTCTGTTTTCTAAAATGAGGACAAATGATGCGCCAAAGTAATATTAGTGTAATATCCTTTGTAAAAATCGTGTGACGTTCGGCTTTATAATAGTAGACCGAAAGAAAAGTTCAACTACCAGGATATAAATGAATCGCGTTAAAGTTCAACAACTGTTCTTCAAATAAATTGAATCTCGCGATATCGGCTAATCGATAAAAGTCGAACCGGTTCACCTACTTCCCATGAATAATTATATATCCGCTGGTCAGGATGGAGAACCATGGGAAACATAAAAATCTACCAAACGTGCTCGTCAACGACCATAATTATCGTGGCACCTGCAGCTGCATTTATTACCGGTCCGGTTTGAGTAATGAGTTCTTTTTTCCCCCCGGCAGTGATTGTCGAAGGAGCTTCATCTAACTCCGGGCTCGGATAAATCGCCGGCGAAAGGGATGACGAATTATCGAGAATTAATTCAGCAGGTCCAGTAATGTGTCACGCTGTGCGCTCGCGCTCACCGTTTCAACCGAGCCGGACGGCCGAGGGACATCGTGGGAAAAAAATACGGCGAAAGCCAGTTTAATGGCTCGCGTACTGACGCCGCGATCCAGATAAATCGCGTACGCATAAACGGCCGCAATGGAAAAAGTGGTAATTCATAAGGGCGATGCGGAGCGATTTTCTAGCGAAACGGGAAAAATGGTATTTTGTTGGACTTCTTTTAATCATTTTCTATGGGGGGATGCTGAATTTAACAAATAATGGGACTCTGCGATAATACTTTCGATAGCATACAAATATTTGTTGCAGCATGACAAGTATCGTTTTCTTTTGTACAAAAACTCCGGCGTCCTAGAACAAATACTGCTGCATAGTTTATTTTATTAATCGCCAATCGGCAAAGTCTTTTTTATTACGCTTTCCTATTATACTTTTAATTAGAGCGTCCAAATGTAATTGCGCTGAAGGAAAATATCGTTGGCCACCAAGACCGAAAGAAGGCCAGGTGATCATAAATTACCGTTCCCAGCAAAGAACAATTGCCAGAGAATTAATTCGACCGCAATATATTTGCGGCTTAAATCTACCCGGAAGGGAAGGGAATAAGGTTACATAATATCCTCGCTGCTTTGTTTAACTTCGCCCCGATCGATTAGAGCTTTCTTATTGTCCGCCCAGAATTACACGAGGAAAATCATGCGGAAATAATTACCGACTTCGACCGCTATTAATGCGAAAGCCTTTCCAAAGCGGAGCAGAGATATCAACGGTGTCGAGCGAGAAAACTGCGAAAGCATTCGCCTCGATTACACCTTCGTCCCTTTCTCCGTGCTGTACACACCCTTGCCCGGTCATTCGCAACCCTCTTGCTTTCGTTCGTCCCGCTCTCAGCGACGTCGGAACCGCTGGCTGGCTGCACATTAAACAAATATTACGACCACTAATCGTCCCGGGACTTCGCTACTAAAAGCACCGGCAACTTCCCCGTAACTTCTACGGGGTAAGTGGTCCGCGATACGCGTAAGACGCGCGCCGCGATATACACACTGACACAACGACGCCCACGAACTTCGTCGTCGACACTCGTGCATGGTCCTGCGTGGAATTGCTCTGGTGAATTTGCACTTGGTACCGAAGGTGCAGCGGAAGAGCATGGAAAAACTTTACAGGCGTATTGCGTTCATCTTAGGAGCGGGAAATTGGAGCATCTCGAGACTTCCTCTCGCGATACTCTCATTTCTAGTGTAAAATATGTCCGATCGATGATTTAACTCGAATATTCATTAAGTGGAAACGACGAAACGAAACATCCGTTGTTTCCTGAAATACGTGATACGGGTCGCGACACACGATGCCGGCAGTAAAATTTTATTGTTCCCACGTATACGTTCGCAATACGATTATTCTGTCACCTCATTGAACGTGCTTTATCAATTCCGACGTAGAGATGGAAAGGCTATCTCATCCTCGGCCAACTATTTCCTATATCGATGTTCATTCCGTTTCCCCATCGCGATTGGATATTCACAGTAAATACTACGTTGAAAATTATTCCTTGCTTCCAGCTTTATGAACGGCAAACAGCGTAATGATTATTGTTGATCACGTAAAACATACAAATATAGAAGAAATATCTTCGTATTTCTTTGTTTGTTTGTGTCGCCCCCCCCCCCCCCATGGACGATCGTACTTTGATCTTCTACAAACATTCGAGTATCCAATCAATCCAAGTAATCAGAACAAGTGTACGCGTTGTGTATCCTACAAGAACTTCGCCTTGACATTTTCGCAAGCCCGTTCGCGCCACGTGGGATCCCCAACCGCGCGGAACGTTCCGGCGAAAGACATTTGGACGCGCTAGGGCCACTACGAGGTTAACACGAATTCTTCGAGAAGTCGCGTAAACCGGTGGTAAAGGTCGGAACTTCCATGCCGTTAATCGCCAAAGGAGAGCCGAAGCGGTTCGAGGCGGTCGCAGAACGAAAGGAAAACAGGCGCGACTCTATTTCCTCCACGGCAGATGACAGTCTCTGGCGAAATGAAAAACTTCTCTCCTAGTCAGCGAACGAACGACGTTTACGATTCCGTCCAATAAAGTTGTCCTCCGTGCGAGTTCGAGATCCTAGCCTCTTTATATTCGACCCGTTACCCTTTGCTCGGCCCGAGGAGCCTTTATGAAATTGAATTAGCCCGAACGGAAAGACTTTCCTCCCCGCTGGAATATCGACAAGCGCGAGCCTCGACAACTACTCCTCGATTATCTCCGCAGCAGTTGGCCCCCTTTCAGCGTCCAAGTTGTCGACGTCTCGACGCCTCTTCTGCGCCGGAGGATTCGGCAGATTTCTCGGCGAAACCGTCTCGCGCAACAGCCCGTCAAAGAAATGCGGAACGTTACGAAAGGAACGCGAGTAATTGTCGAGAGGTAACTGACTCTCGGGCTATCCTGTAACGAAATCACGGGACGGGCCAGAGGGGTATGAACCAAGTAAGCCGTCGTCGCGACGCTCGGGATAATACCTATTTCAGAGGCGAGGTAGGCATTGCAGCCAAGTGATTGAAAACGGCGAGACACCGACGCCGTTTATTTTTACAGCTTTTCCATCGACGCGATTCGCCACTCGAATTCGCCGTAAAATTCTCGCCCGCTCATCGTCGATATTAAGGATAATTGGACAGCGTTTATCGCAGCGCGTCGATAGCGATCGGCATTTTTTTTTTACCTGGCCGCGCTCGCAGCTATTGCGAGGAACTCGGAAACTATTGCGAACACTAGCGAAGAATCGTCTGCGCGACGTATTTCCTAGCCGCAATTATATGGTAACCGATAAATCTGTATTAAAAAGAGGAAACGCGCTACGGTATCGGCGTCGAGTTCGTAAAACGTCGGACGATTATAAAGCGGCGCGGATCGATCGGCATTTCTATCCATCAATTTCGTCTCATCGAGCCGAACGATATCGTTGCCTGGCTAGATTTTTGTTCTACCGGAAACGGAGCGTACACGGAACATCGGCCGGTTATAGATGAAATTCGACCGGCGCGGCGGACAAATTGGCCGCAAATTACATCGGACCTATGGTCGCGGTTCGCCGAGTATTATGACGGCGATTAAAACATTAGGCCAAGTCGTAAACGACACCGGTGCTTAGCACGGAAGAAAGTAACGATTGCGAATTGCTCTCTATAAAAGTACCTTGTCACTGTGCATCGGTATCCAGTTGCCCTCGGGCTATTCCCGAAATAACCGGAAGAATGGCGGCGCAGGTAAGTTTCGTTTTTCCTCAAGTCCCTTAACGTTTGCAAGAATATGGGAAAATTCCTTGAAAAGTAACATTTAGGGCAGGAGGGGTTAAAGTTTCATTTTGGCGAGCAACTACTATTTCCCCGAAACGCGAGCGTGTAACGTAGATGAATCTTTCAACGAATGTATCGTTCGTGTTCGGAATTCACGGGTCGGGCCGGAAATAAAATTCCTGATTGCATTTCGCGTTGGCCGCTATTCATTCTCATCGCGTTTGTTCCGACGGCGCGTCGCGGAATAAAGGTAAACCTAAACGAGAATGTTAATTCAAAGTTGCACGCTGCGCTCTTTTACGCGGACAGCGTCAATTTTTTTCCCTCGCAGTTGTCGCATAAATCATGTGACGGGCGAGGCTGGATCGATGGGGATCCATTCGTTTCCAACTAAAAAAAATCACCGCTTCCCGATCTCCCGGAGACAGCTGACCTCGGCTGATTCTCCGGCGCAAAATCGAGATTCGATTTCGATCCCGGGGCGAAGCCGTCTGACCGCTACCCTTGACCGCAGCGCGCCGCTATCTCCACCTTGTACTTCCCCTATCATACCCTTCCTCTTTCAATCTTGGCTGAAGGGACAGATCTCGCCACGAAAAAAAAAAAACGGCGCGGCGCGATAAAACGAGCCTTGACCATTTACTGGACATTATCTCTCCTTCCGCTAGATTCGAGGGACTGAAATTCCGTCGATCCGGCCAAAATCAAAATCTGAACGTTGAAATTGTTTTGTTTCGGTTAGTGATATTAAGGTCGTACGCGGAACAGTGTTGCCTCATTGTCAGTGTAACAATAAATTCGCTTGTGGTTAAACGATTATCGAAAGTTAGCATCGAGTCACCAGTTATCCCTGAGCTGGCATTACTTTTCGCGAAAGCTCAGTAATTCCTAGGAATTTCTTTATGGTAGGTATTTAGATGGTTAATTCCTATTTTTCTCGTCTCTGTCCTTAGGCGTGGCTTTTAGCCGCCGCTCTGCTACTAACAGCAGCGGCTGGCCAAGACTTGAAAGCATCGGAAGAGAATGGACCGCGAGCGACAGCGGCTAGCCCGGAATTGCCCAATTCCGTCAAGCTCTCGGGACAATTCCAGCCGTTGCCCCCGCGCAACACGCCGGACGCTACCCCCGCAGCCGAGAAGCATCCACGAAAACGGCAATTAGTCGACCTTGGGGCCAATTTCCAGCCGCTAACGCTGGCCCTAAGTGGCCCAGCTCACCAGCCATTACACCGGCCGGCCACTTTCGATGCCAACGCTAAAACCAGCATCCTTTCTCGAATCAACGAACCGACAGCGAAGAACGCCGCCATCGAGCCGAGACTTACGTCCGAAGCGAACCGTCTCGCGATTGTCAGCCCGCAGATAATCCCTGCGAATCGAAGGGCTCACGGTTTCGGTGGTCACTCTTTCTATCATAGCCACGGCCACCATCATGGTCACCATCATGACCATCACGCCAAGCACAAGCACGAACATGGCCACAAACATCACAGCGGACACGAGCATAAGCATGGTCACGAGCATCATGCCGAGCACAAGCATCATGAGGAGCACAAACATCATCAGGATCACCAGCATCATCACGGACACGAACACCATCATGGACACAAGCATCATTCCGATCATAAGCATCATCACGGGCATGAACACAAACATGGACACGACCACAAGCACCACGGAGACCATCATCATCACCATGGACATCATCATCAGTCGAAACACGAGCATCACGAGGAGCACAAACATCATGCGGAGCATCACCATCATCACAAGCATCAGCATCACAACGAGCATCATCATCATCACGAGCACAACCACATCAACGAGCATCACCATCATCATTCGCACAAGGAGACCGAGAATCATCATCACCATCACGGGCACGAGCATCACGAGCACCATAAGCACGGTCACAAGCAAGAGCACAAGCATCACCACGGGCACGAGCATAAACACGGCCATCACGAGGATCATCACCATGCCCACCACGAGGACCATCACCACAAACACGGCCACGAACACAAGCACGGACACCATGAGGATCATCATCACAAGCACGGGCACGAGCACAAGCACAGCCACCACGAGGACCATCATCATGGGCATCACGAAGATCACAAGCACGGCCACCACGAGGATCATCATCACAAGCACGACCACGAGCACAAGCATGGGCACAAGGAGGAGCACCACCATGGACATCACGAGGATCACCACCACGCCCATCATCAGGACCACAAGCACCACCATCACGAGGAGCACAAACACGGCCACGAGCACAAAGAGGAGCACAAGCATGGACATGACCACAAACACCATCACGATCATCACGAGGGGCACCATCATCATGAACACCACAAACACCACGCGTCCCACGAGCACAAGCACGGACACTCCCACGAGGAGCATCACAAGCATTTCGATGACCATCATCACAAGCATCATCACGACGGCCACCACAAGCATCACGAGCTCCATCAACACTCCGCTTACGAACAGCACGGCCACTACAAAGGGCTGGGACATTACTTCGACGCCTCTCAGAAGCACGAGGAGTACGTGTTTCCGGAGGAGAGTGAAGCACCGGCCGTGGCGCCGCAAGTGGAAGATATTCTTAAAATTAAAGTGCAACCGGAGACGGGGAAAACCCTGGTGCAAACGACGATAGAGGACAATTCTCAATAGAGTAATGATAGTAAAACGATATTGGATAGTATTATAGAAAAGATATGCTATGTTCTTTGGGGAAATTGTTCTGGCAACGCTGTTTCCTACATTCTTCGCTTCCGTTCGCGTGTAATAATCGAGCGATAAGAGCGACTTTCCTACAGATTGTTTCTCGTTAGCCTATCTATGTTGTATCTCTGTTGACACCTTTCAAATATACAGTTTCCACAAGTTTATGATTGCCTTGTCTCGTCTGTTAAGCACTTCCTTGTTCGAAAACGGAGGTCCTACAGGAATAACGGTCCGTTATCGTTTTCCGACTGCGATAGCGTTTAAAATTTGGTCTCAAAGTAGTCAGAGCTTGATAGAGGCATCTCACGTCTGCGTCGGTGAAACGATGGTGGAAATAAAGCGAGAAATCGACGCGGGAGCTTCGAATTAATGAAACGCCTGAAAAAGTCTGAGAAGAAGCCGTTGCTTAAGGAAATCTTCCCTCATTCTGCTCGATTTCTATTAGCAAAGGAGTGTTCCTCCACCCTGTGACAACAAGATAATATGCGAGGACAACAAGTAACATTCTGTCCCGTTAAACTTTGGGACCCGCTGGTCGTGTACAGAGAGAGTGAGTGCGTTGGTAAAGTCCCGTTTAATCGACGGCCTTTGTGATTCTTTGAAGCATAATATTATTAACTAATTCCCACTGATTAAAGGAAAATATTACGGGTCACCGAATACGAGCGAACTCACAGAAAATGGGAAATGTAATTAATTAAAAAGCAAAAAGTGCACCAGCTATAAAATTCTCGCGACACCGAAACTTGTACCTATTGAATTTGTGTAATACATTCTATCGCCCAACTTCCTCGAACAGTAGCAAATTAATAGAACAGAAAGTAGCGCTCGTCCATTCCTCTCCGCTGTTGTTTTATCTCCCCCGGTAAATTATCCGACAAGTTCGTACACCATACGCTATCACTACAAGCGAACGGTTGATGGAAGCAAAGCGTACGATAAACGCAAATACACCGAGGGAAAGTTTCACGCTGTACCAGCGCAGCGCGGTCCGCGCGTATCGGGAGCGCGCAGCCCGCTGGCGCACAAAACGTTAATACTTCCAGCCCCCACAGTTTGATCTTGCCCCGCGACCTCCGTCGAGACAAACGGAAACTTTCCGCATGGAGAATCGAAAAGTTCGGCATCAACTAATTTCCCCGCGCAGATTATTTTTCCGCGATATCCGCCATCCTCCTGCGGTCGCATAGCGATGCCACCTTATTGCATCGCCGCGCCACCGGTAACTTTCCCGATATTTTCGAACCGGTTCCTCCGTATCGTAGACAGTTCTACCTCGATGGAAAATTTTCTATTCGTTCCGCCCCTGGCACCGCTTCGATAGACTTGTACAAAACTCATTTCAGAGGGCGGGATTGAACTTGGATAAATTTCATTGAAACATTCATGAGGAATACCTAATGATTTGCAGGGGAGCATAATAGCGCTAGGGAAGCGCAATGAAACGGTGGTATAACGAATATCGATTAGAGATTCGAATGTTTGCCAATTTAAGCGAAGAGAAAACTTACGAGTTCACCTGCTCGGTCATTAGGAAAATTATGAAATTGTCCGGGCAAGAATTACCTTCGTCTCCATCGAAGAGGAAAGGGAATTACGGAAATATCAAAACGAATTGAGGGACGGAATCGATTTTCTAAAGCGATTCGAAACACTAGAGTTGTCTTTCGGTGAAATGTGTTAATAAATCGTTCGACGCGATAGATACCTGCGGGACCGGAAGAAGAACGGGCTAGGGCGGCGAACAAGAAAAATAGCAGGAAGGAGAACGAAGAAAAGGAAAAAGCCGCAGACACCATCTTAGGATTTAAATTGGTCCAGCAGGTTTATCAGCATGCATTGCCCGGCGCTCGGAAAGCGCTGTCTGATAGCATCGCTCCTTTACCAATTTTAGCTTCCTCGCCGCTTAGAGACGCGGAAGATAAGCTGGAGCGAGAAACCGTCCGATAGAAGAAATTTCATGGGGCACAGAGAGTTGAGTAAACCGCGGCTCGAGTAAAAACTCGAAGATCGTTCGAATGTCGCGTTACTCTCGACCAATTTACCACCAGAAATCTTCCTTTCGAACTTTCCTTCGATCTTCTTATTTCCCGCGATCATCGTTGTATCTCTGTGACGCTTTCAAGCTCGAAACGACGCGTTTCGATCATTGTTCCCTAATATTTATCGAACGCGAGCAACGGTATCAAAATCAACGAACCGCGGGCGGACCACTGCTCATCACCGGCGCAATTTCTGTCGCCGCAGCGAGCCTCGTTAAAATCTGATCGGCAATTTGCACGCGATGCGATCGCCGTTACACCTTCGGCCGCGTAGTAGCCGAAACATTTAATAGCCCGTGTCGTCGTAAAATGGCGAAAAATATGTGACCGTACGTGGGATGTACACCGTAGAATGCTCGCGATACGCTTCAACGATCGTTGCGAAACGAGCAACAATGCGCGATACTATTTTACTTCGCTATGCTCCTCCCGGAGGATTCGCTGGCTTCCGGCAAACGGTTCGAGCGGTTTTCAGTGAAAAACCTGCCGGGTAAAGTAATCTACATCACTGATGCGTTTAGTTGTTACATGGCAAATAAGTAGCGAGCAAGGGGGTTTTCGTTAATGAAACTGCAATTGGGAGAAGCTTTCTGTACTTCCGTGTATTTGGAAGCTTAACAAGAAATGGTGGCTCGTGTTAGGAAAAGAGGAATAAGAAACATAATTTCATAGAGAAATATAACAGCAAAGAAACAAGAGTACTCGTGAGTTCCATGCAAATTTTCGGGAACCGTTAGCCGTTTAATCGCGGCGGTATAATCTGAGGAACTCGTAACTCACGAAACACTTAATATCTTTCAAACATTCCCCCGAGACTATTACAAATGACCGGAGGGAAAAAGAACACGGAATCGTGGCAACGCGATTCCCTCGTTCCGAAAGTAATTAACGCTTCTTACCTTAGGTACGCGCTGAGAAGAAGCAAAATTACGTTCGCTCGAATCAGTGGTTTGTTGGCCATCTTAATCGAGGGCCCTTATTCTAACTGCGCGTTGCATGAAATCACGACCAAAAAAAGAAAAAAAAAACGACGAGAGAAAAGGAAAAATAGGACGCGTCGAATTGGAAAAAGTAATAAAAATAAGAAGAGGGGGAAACAGAAATTGGGGATCAGTGGGACGGAGACAGAAATGACTGCTGATATCGTCCAATCTAATTTCAAGGGGTTACGTCCGAGGGAGTGGTTCATACTACTGGAGAATTTTTGCCGATAGGAACCAAGTGGAAAGGGACGGGAAAGAAGGGAAGAGAGGGGTGGATGGAAAGAGTGCAGTCAGGAAATCGGATCTTTTGCCACGAAAAGGAACTCGGCGAAAGTTCGTAACGCCGCTTCCTGTTTCACCCTTTCCGCCCCTTGGTCCGTCCATGCGGAGTGTTTCCGCGAAAGTAAATTCATTCGCGAGCGGGCGGCATGCTTGAAAAACCTTGTCGCACGGTGATTTGAATTTAAGAGGTCGCTCGTGAAATCGCGTTACACGATGGCACCCGGGTTGCCGCTCGCCGAAGAAAATCGGAAATAAGCGTCGTTGCATATTTCCGCGCGAGCAGGACAGAAGAAGAAGCGACGGATGGGGGTGGGTAAAACCGCGAGGAGAATTAGAAAATGAAAAGAAACGACGCAAGCGGCACGCTCTCGGTGCTAAAGTAAATCGTCGATAAAATACCGAGGTCCACGGCGCCGTTAAGCGTCGCAGAACGAACAACGAGCGTCCCGGCGCTCGATTATCCCGATTCCCTTCGATTTCGAAGGAGCGTTTTTCGGTGCGCATGCATCCAAAGATCGTGGCTCGAGTGCTCAAAGACAACGGCCGATGGCACGCGATCGTAGCCGAAGGAGCGAGCAACCGAGGGCAGACCGGAAGTTAGAGTTGCAAAATTAATTTGAGGCAAAGTTTGCTAGAAAGTGAAGGAAAACCCGCGGAAGAAAGTCGAGCCGGAGAGACGGGAGGGAGAGACTCGGTAGTTACACAAGGAAAGTGCAAACCAACGGCGATGGTAAAGTTTCAAGCACTCCCGTGCCCACTTTTTCCTCTATCCGGTGGGGTCCATAAACGATTCAGCCGGCAAATACTTTAATTACGCTAAGAATGAACAGCAAGCATAAACGTCAGGAGAACGGTATTCAACTATAGGACTGACACGAGTCAAAACGAAATGTACACATTTGACATTATTGTTCGCCGAGAGAACTTTTTACTCTCCTCTCTTCCTTTACTATTACCCACGTTTCCTTCAACTAGACATCCTTGTACAGACGACAGTCAATCGGCGGTTTCCTACTTGAACTCGCTATCAAGGGTGATATGCACGAAAGGAACTCGGTCGACAATGAAGCAGAGATATAAAAGCTATAATTATCGCGGGGCTTCACAAATTTTTTGGTGGATCACAGTCAAACAATCCTGCATCTGAATTCGTCAAATGTTTTCTCCGTAGATGCAAAAAGCAATCGGTTTTGTTAGAAACGTTCGATCCTCTTCTCTCACAATTGCTTCGAAACCCAGATACTTTTGGTACATGACGATGCTCGATAAATCACGTCGATCTGCATGCATCTGCAAATACCGTGCTCGGGGCTTTTTTTTTCCTTTATCGCCGGTGTTATTGAGCTAACGACCGGTGCAACCATTAGAGGGGGGGGAGAACCACCAAGACGCTATTCGAGTTTCTCGTTGACCTACGGGCCGAGCCACTTATAATAATGAAGTCTATGAAAAAAAGCTGTCAGAACTAGAAGCTTCCGGCACTTTTAATAGCGCGATTTAATATATTCCGTGTGTTTTAAATTCCACGCTTAAAAACTTCGCCGGGGCAGCACTATGGAAAAGTTAAAGCTGAAACTCCTCGTAGAATGGGAAACAAAAACGCGGGCAATATTTAACAATTATTAAATAGCCTTTTTATCGTGCCTGGAGGGCTTTTACTCAGTCCTCCTCGGTTCGCCAAAAGAATGGGGAGAAAGAAATGCAAAGCCTTGGTCGATCAAAAGCGAAGCCTTTACCAACAATGGGAGAAATATCGCATTCTCTCGAATCCATGTTTTACAAATACCCTTCAATTATTCTCTACCCGCGTAAAATAAAAACATCTCCCCAACATTATTGCCTAAAACGAGAAACGAATTATCCGTCTCGGTAAAATCTATTATTCTCGGTGTCTGACAAAGTCGCCATACGACGCTAAGTAACACAAAAAAAAAGCATAATGATAATTAGCACGCTCGCAGTAATGCAATTTCCCTCCAGCTTTTATAAATCACGCAGGCACTGCGTTTTCTTTCCAAGGGCGTTAATTCAGCGCGGAGAAGTTCGACGCGCAGACGATCGGTTCAGATGAGAAACCGGTGTTCTGGTTCTCTCCCCGGGGGTACGAATCTAACGATTGGACCGTGAGGGGCAAACCAGTAGATATTTATCGATAATCGATCGCGTTCTATCGAAAAGCGAACGATTCCATACTCCCTTGCCTCTCTAGCTCTCTTGATTTCTCTTACCTTCTGCCGCGGTTCATTCTTATCGTCGTCCCCGGTTGTTACGCCGGGCTGCATCCCCCTTCGAACTCTAAGCGTCCACTCTCAAGCGCAACCAGGCTGCTGCAAGAGAAATTCCGAGGATCCTGTTTCAAGGCTCGCATAGCTTCCGCGCCAAAGAGCGGAGCCGCGCCACGTGTCGTGCACAGGGTTACGTGTGTCGCAGCTCGGACAGGTACTTGAGGGAACGGGCTGCGTGCCCCGGTGTAATTTCTCACAGGTGCGCAACGTCGACCCTGTCAAGGACGCAATCTGGCACCTGCAACGAACACACACGCGTGTGCACATGCGATCGCGTGCTCGTGCAGAGAAGCCACACCTCCCGTGTCTTCCCCTTTCGAGACTCAACCCCTGGATAAATGACCCCATCGCGACGCGACCTACCCTTACGATCCCCTCCACGCACCCTAGTCACGATAACGCTAAGAACCTACACAGAAGGGAGAAATATCTTGGTTCTGGCAGCTGCTCCAGGATTTACTTCCTGAGGTTTTAATAACGCCAGTCAATGGCTCATTTACTGCCTCGCTAACCGCTTGCGTGCAGCGAAAAATGATTCCAAGGTGTTGCCAGTAAATTGTTTATGGCAGAGTAGTAAGTACGCAACGCGCATCGGAGTTACGAAATAATTCAGAGACCGCAGCGGGAACGGAGAACGAACCGGGGAGGCGGTGGAAAAATAGTCCAAGCCCAGGATTTTCAATTACAATCGAGCCCTGATCGGAACAGCGCCCAAGGGGAATTTCCCAAATATCCTCCCGCTGCCACAAGACAGGTCAATAATATCGATGTTGGGCCGGCGAAGGTAACGATAGGTATCGCGTAACGTAGATGACATCGTTATCACGCTGAGATCATCGCACTGAGCGTGAACGCGGATTAAACGGAGGCATCAATCCCTCTCCGGCCGATTCTTGAAAACATCCGCCGGTCCAGAAGGCTCGAGGATCGTAACAAGAATTTCGGAACTATATTTTCGCATCGGCTACTCTGTTTCGAACGCGTCGGAAGAGATCGATCGAAAAGGAAGAGGAGCGCGCGACTACCGTAGTCATTTTTGACGATCAGAGGCGGTTCGGCGAAGCGACCGCGCAGAAGGAAGTAATTTTCAATTTATCCCTGGCAGATTAGAAAGCGGCGTCACGCGAATCAGCGTTTCCTCAAAACTGTAAAGCGGCTTCTACCTGGTAATTTCCTCCCGGTGAAATTGCATGCCCAAAGCGAGCAATCCGGCACCGCGAGTTTTTTTTTATCATGTTAACGCTGCCTGAGGTTGTCGTTATTACGCTGCCCTCGGCCGCATTCGCTCCGCGAGCGCAATCTTAAGGGTGGAGCAGCGTTACGTCCGCCCTGGGAACATCTAAATCTCACCGCGGCTCCGATGCTGGGAACGCCAAAGGGCGTGTCAGTCACGCAAGGACCGAGCATTGTTGCCATCGGACAAATTAAGTTCATCGTGTACAGCGCGTAATTCCGTTGCAGAATCTTTGCGCGAGGTGTGGAACATACGTAGTTGGCATAATGGGGCAATTTAATTCGATAGATACAAGCGCGAAAGGGAAACAACGTTTGCCCTTTTACAAAAATATCGCAACAAACTCCACCGGATTTGTAATCCAATCGAGCCGTTGAAAAATTCTGTTCGACGCAAAATATACACCGCCGGGTGTTTCCTTGATGCACTTTGATAATGTAAATTCCAATTACGAGTACACAAGGCTAATAGATTCGCGCTGATTGTGAGTCAAATAAAATTGCGCCAGACCGCCCTTTGATACCAGGAACGCAGGGAGATTGTTGTACGCGTGACGTACTTTCATACGGCCCTATAATGAAACACTATTTATATTATCGTTGATAAAAGAGGCTATCATTGGCACACGAAATTTCCAAAGGGTATTATGATAATCTGGTCCTGAATTCTGCACGAATATTATGGTTTTACGGTTCGTTCCGATGCAATTATCCCACGTTATGCGAGTGATTATACCGAGAACACGAATGACGTGAAAAATCAGCGGCACGAAGTTGTCAGTCAATCCCCATCTCCTCTGCTTTTTAATGATTTTCGATGAATTCGTCGTGGTTCGTCCGAAATACCGGTGGACTGCGCTTCCATGTCCGATATGAAATTAATTTTCCCCCCGATTTAGCGTCGTGCGGTGTCAACCGTGTGACATTTGACGGCATTAATTATACACTGTCGAAAGATTTTCTCTTGCGCGAAGCCAGATGGAGAACGTCCATGGGACAGCTGGTCTAGATATCAAAACGACATAATCAAGGTTGTCAATCCGAAGACCGCAGTATCGCCAATAGCGTTCGATCGTCGCGAGACCGAGAAACGAATGGAGGAACTTCTAACATGGAACACCGAAGTCTCCGCAGTAAGGCAAACGTGGATAACGTTGGCCTGATTTATGGTCGGGACTGCGCGAAACCTTTTCGGAATTTGCATTAGCCCGGCAGTGAAACGAATGAACGTCCTGCTGACTGGCATAACGTGAAAGGAGCCGGGAAAAGGGAGACAGGCGTAGGATACGACTAACGAAATCAGGGCTAACTCGATAGAAACGGTGCTATAACCGAACAGGCTCTAGGTATCATCCTCGAAAGGGGGATCCGATTATCAGCATGCTGCTCGGGAAATTAGATTCACCGTGTGCAAATAGCAACGGAGCGCATTCGTTTAGAGGACTTTCTATTTCTTACTATCATTAGGGGAGACCGGGGCTAAAAGTTCAGTTTAAAAAAAAAACATACAAAATCACTGGGAAATAATGTAGTTATTCTCTTCACTGTTGGCTAATGTGTGGTTAAATTCATTGTATTTTAGATTCCTAAGCTTATATCAAATATATGGTAATAGATTTTCCATAGAAAGTAATTTATGTATCGGCCGAAGCGTTTATCTTCTTTTAAGCGTTAAATATAACTATAGGATCAACGTGCTCCAGGAACTTTTAGCCCCGGTCTGACCTACCTATAGTTTTCTATCCTCGGAATAAGATAAATTCATATAATCCATTATAAACCTAAAAATGTGAAAGTTGTTCTATTTATTTCGAGTTCTCTTAATATCAACGTTGGCCTTGCGGTACGATAAGCATCGACTCTCGCAAACCTCCCGCCGAGAAGAAAAAGAGAAAACGAGCGGTTAAGGGAAAAGAAAAGAGGAGATCGGCAAGCGTGGACGTCCATTCCGAAACAATCCTTCCCGAGTTGGGTCGCGTCGCGGCAATGGTCATAAAAAAAAAGCAATCGGGGCGACACGATCCGTTTTACGGGGTCGTAAAGTAGCGGGCTGTCTGTTCGTTGCCGCGAGGATCATACAGGGAATATCTAAATCCGTGTAACCGCGGCAGCGTCTGCTTCTCCCTCCGGCCCCGGTATATGCAGGTGTGAAAAGAGTGTCGTCGATACCCGAGCAGCTTCCGAGATCTCGCCTAGGTCCCGACGATCCACGGACGAAGCCGCGACGGATGAGGACCAAGCGTGCGGTGATCGAAGCGTCGAAGGGGGATAATACCGGGTTCCGGAAGAGAAAAGGTACAGATAGGCGAACGAACGACAGAGGCGTGCAGATCCCAATGGAAGAGAGGAAGATCGTGGAGAGAAACCGGGAGCGCTTGCGCCCTCGGCTATACCAAGCTTCTGCGTACGTTTCCATCAGTCGGGCCTTCAACTCCGGACCGCGAGCAACATAGTGATCGGGCCGTGTCACTTCGACTCCGTGGTAACCACCCTCTCTATCTCTCCCTCTCGACAGATCCTTCGGAAACAGGGTGACAAAATAGAAGGTTCGCCAAGTGAAAGTTTGTACGCGCGGTACGAAGGAACTGACGCGCTTCCGGTTTCTGGAAATTCTCGCCGCGAAACTTGCATTAGGTTGGGGGTTGAAAGTTTCGCAAAACTTTACGCACACGCGTTCGCAGCACCGGAATTTTTATACCGTGGTCCCGCTTGATCTCTCTCTCTCTCTCTTCCTCTTTCTCTTTCCTTTTCACTCTCCGCCTATCTGGCTAAAGTAATTTTATCAGTACAAAGCTGCATCGACCCGTTTTTTATTTCATGCTCGTCTTGTTATCCAATGCAATAATTTATTTAGAAATTGGTTATACCCTTTGTTTAATTTTCCATTGGGGTGCAGTGATGTTGAATGAAACCGTGATTGTTTAACACGCCCACCTTCCAATGATTACGCAAAGAGAGTTTTAAACGACAAACGATATGTTTGTTGATTATCAACGTTGTTAGTACAAATTAGTTACCAATAGGAAAGCAAATGTCATGCATCTAATTAATAAAGGGCCGCGCCTGCCGATAATTATGAACACACTAATTCGTTAATCGTAATCAATATAATCTAGTTCACGTAGCCAATTTCAATCGCGTTCCTCTAACCCGTTCTCCTCCCTTTATCATGTTATAATAAAATAGTTTTCCTACTCCCTGGCCGTCACTCTTGCTTCCCTCGAACTGCAGTTATGTCATGTTCAAACAGAACGCTTGCCCAAGCGTATCGTTCGTCGGTCAATTAATGAGAAACAGAGAATCGAAGGATTCCGGAAGAAAGATTTCCGGCGTCGGATTAAACGATCCATCATCCGCTGGCATTGACTGGGTCGCATAAAGGGCGAGAGAAAGAGAGCGCGAGCGTGCGACAGAGAAATCTGTTTTCCCCTAGCTGCTCCGCTTGCGTAATTAATCGCGGGACTTAATCGAGTGCCGAATTAATTGGGACAGATTTACGATCGAGGTCTGTGACAGTGGACCGCGATACTGTGCCACGATCATGAAGTATCACCGGCGCGTGCAGATGACCACGCGGTTGGCGCAAATGAAAAAGACCGCAAGGGAGCGTGGCTCGATCCGAGAACGCTAAAGGGAACCGCGGATCGTACATCATCGCCGGCTGTGTCCTGGAACGCCGATCCACCGCTCGCCAAAAAGGGACACCGAACGAATCCAAAGAAAATATTCACGCTGAACCCGCGTGTTCCGTGATATTCGTGGTAAATGCTCGCACACTGTCACGAAAAAAACAGCGTTTCGAAGATAAAATTGCGCAATGAAGGAGAGCGGTTGTTGCCGCGGTAACGAGGTTCCGCGTTCTCCATCGTGGATTCGCGGGGGCAAATAATTTGGCCAGAGTCGAGACCCTCGACTCGCCCGCGTGCTTCAACGTAATTAGCAAACAGTCGCCGCAGAGTGTTTCCGGTGGGACGACAGTAAGATCTCCTTCGACATTCACGGCGACGACGGTCTAATCAAAGGGCGGTCTGATCCTGGGACGAGTCGTTGTGCAAATTGTCGACGTTGGAAAGGCGCTAACCCGGTTGCTCTGTTCCTTTGCGAACCTGCTTCGACTGAAGGAAAACGAAGTATGAACCGTGATCGGCGAGGGCAAATTTCGGCCGATTCGGAAGAACAGAGGATGGATCGCTGTTTATCTCCGAAGGGGAAAAAGTAAGCACCTGAATCAAGGGATTTTCAGCGGATCTTTGTTCGCGATCCGGTGGAATAAAGCGCGTGATTAGACGTAGGAAATTCGATGGATCCGATTCACGGGGTTACGCAAAGCACAAGTGAACCGAAAGTTTTAGCTTAAAAAGTGAACCCCTATCTGGGCCGCACCTCGGCGGGGAAATTAAAAGCAGTCCGCGCGTAATCCGCGGAGACCGGGTGTAAAGATAAGAAGACAACGGTAGTGCGGTGGTGCTTGTGAAACAGAGGACGCGTAGAAAGTTGCCGGATGCAAAGGGAGAACGAAGCAGGATAAACGGACAAACGAGCTTTTCTAGTGGAAGTATCGCAAGGCATTCAGAGAATAAAATCGAACGGCGATGAGACGAAAAGATTAGGAGAAGCAGTAAAAAAGATTGAAGGCAAGAGTACGCGTAAAACGACGAAACTGAGAAGGCAAAAAAGGATAATAATCCACGCTTACTCGATGCCGCAGGAATTTGGTGAATGTGTTGCGAATTCAATAAAAAGCGCGGCCGAAATCCAGCGCCGGTGATCTTGAAAAATTGCGATTCCCCGAAAGGACACCTGGCGCGCGATAAAGAAGTTCCGAGAGAGTGAAGCCTGACGAGCGAACTGATTAAGGAGTGCAACGTCTAAAGTCAAAAGGGAACCCGGCACACGACAGAGGGGAAATCGTAGGAACGCTGTAAGTAAGGGATATCCTACGGGTGATCCGGTTGGCCGACGGTGATGGCATGAGGACATTAGTGAGAAGAAGCTGCGGGTCCAGCGAGGAGGAGGATGAGGATGGTGGTGGGCGTGATGATCCTTGGTCAGCTACTGACGAGGATTCTGCTCGCCGCCCATGCAGGAGATCGGCTAGCAGCGGCTCGCAGGATACTCAGAGACGTGCCATTGATAGACGGGTAAGGGACAGGAAATTACTTTGGCCGGAAAATTCAATGCCCTCTCCCGATTCACCGGGAGAAAAAAAAGAAATCATAAATTGTATAACGTTATGACGTGTGTCAAAGTTGTAACGAGAGGACAGTGAGTGGGATTAAAACGAGGTACCGACTAGAGGCAGAGAAAACTCGCGTTTAGGAGTTGTAACGGCCTCTGTAGAATCTGAAGAGACCGTTCCCACTCCGATTCTCTCGGTGCTTGAATTTTTGGCGTGCGCCAACCTAAAATTGTTGAAATTTTAATGAATAACTGAAACGACTGGTGTAATCGTTAACTCGAGTATCGTTCAGGCACGGGAACCGCAAGTCACGAATTTATAGCCGGAACGGAGAACAATGTCGTCGTAACGACGTGCATGGCGTTGCATAGCCGTAGCGTGCCTGTAATTACACCGGAATTAAGCTTGAAAGGAATGTCCTCCCGCGTGTGTCCGATTCGCGATCGAGCGTCGAACGATTCGAGCGTGATTGCTTCTTCGTTTCTCTGTGCGCGAATCGCGTGTCTGTAAAGTCTCTCGTAAAATCAAACCGTTTCAATGAAGATACATACTTTCGTTACCGCTTTTTTCTTTCGCTTTTAAATGAGTTCGCGTGCATGGGATGTGAACTATTCTAGGTAAGCGCATCGATCAATTGTTTTTCGCGAGGTCGCAGCTCGCTTTTGCAATATTTCAGCAACAGAGCAGGTGACGGGGAAACTTTTACGAAAGCCTCGCAACACGATTCCTGATACGATCGAGCACGAACGCGAACGAAATGAACAGATGTAAAAGAGACTTGTAGACAATGAGGAACGAAAAAAAATAATAATAATATAATGAAAAATAGGAGGAACGATTGTGAAAATATAAATCGCAGTCGAAATCGTTCCTTCATATTTCACGCGAGCAGAATGAGGAATAGTGAGAAAGTTTCGCGGGGAAGAGAAGATGTTAATGGAAGGGAGAGAATTAAACGAACGAAAGAAAAAGAGATCGGAGCAATCGAGACGAGAGAGGGAAATGGATGGAAAGTGTTGAAGAAATAGAAGGAAGATGGAACTTAACCGGAATATGGCCGGTGGGGCTATTGGTTCTCCGATTTCTCGGGCCACTCTGAAGCGGACAGGGTGAAAAGGGTTGCGCTGCGGACGTATTGGAACACGAGCGATTTCACCGATTGTCGACGAGTCGAAGGAGATTCGTTACTGATAACGGGTGAAAGCCTCGACGAGCCTATTGTGCTCTGTATAACGGTTTGCATTTTTTTCCCCCCCTTTCGAGCGAGTTCAAGAGCTTGTGCGCACCGATCATGAGCATCGCTATGCCGTTCGCGAAACCGTGGAAACGAATGTGCAACTACTCGTTGAACGTTCAACGGACCACGCCGACACACAATCGTCGCAGTCGAATTCTTTTCATCGTTATGCGTGAAGCGCTGGCGGAAACAAAGAATCGACCGATCGCGTTATTTAAAAAGACGAAACGGAGAATGTCGTCGCTCCTTTTTTGTCTCCGTCGATGAAGTAAAACATTTTTTTTTTTCATCGACGCGTCTCTATTATCTCCCTTCCGCGTCGGAAACACGCTCAAAGGCAGAACTAACTCGTGTGCTTGAATCGCGAAAAGTACAAATAAAAGGGCAAAAGAGGGGGGTGGTATAGAGGGAAAATTCGCGAGGGCCGTTTCCTTTTACAAAACGCTGCACAAAGTTCAACCTGCGGTAATTGTTGTTGCTTGCTCGCGCGCTATTAATTCGACAATGTTTCGGAAACGAACGCGACGTTTTTATTTCTCTGGGAACGCGTGAAATTCCGGCGAATATATACCCCGGTGAAGCTGATAACCCGCGCTTGGACAACCGGCCTGTAATTACGCCGTTCAACGACTCTGTTTATAGCGTTCATTACCGCGCGGAAATATTTAATTACCCGGAGGCCGTTCCGCGTTGGGCGACCGCAAAAGGTGCTGCTCGGTGCCGCTGGCCTCGGCTTCGGAATAAAAGGGTGCAAAGTTTCTTCGTGGCGAATCCTTTCAAACGATCTTCTTGAAAAAAAAGGGGGTATGCAATGGAGAAGCAGGAGAAGCAACATTTTTCAGTCGTTTCCAGATTCACCTCGAGTGAAACACCCGCAATGCTTCCTCGAAAATTGCGGCAATTTTTAAAGTCCACGGCTGCGGGAAGCGAAGTCTCGAAATTTTCTTAACGCGTTTGCTATCACGCATCCCTCGTCGTGTGCGGTTGTCGCGATACCTTCATACAAAGTCTCCTCAGGAAGATGACAAAAGTTTGAGAAATCAGTATCCCAACAGATGTCAAAGTAGTACTAGCCAATATACCAAAGAGGAGCAACAAGTCTCAACTTTAAATCTTCAAACAAGATCAGCCGTGTCCCCGATCACGGGAAATCGAAATCCGTGAAAGGACACGGACGTGAACGTTCCGCGGCTCGAGGACGAATAATAGTAGGTACAATCTGAATGCGTGCGGCGGGGCTTTTCAGTTGAACATTATCATTCTTGCAAAGTTCCGGTGCCCCGCGTCGACGTACACGGTCGTATTCGCTCAACGGTGCGTAAACGCATAAGCTCGCGGGGCTAACGTGGTTGCACGCGGAACAGCGTGCAAGTAGCGTCTACGATGGTGCTTAAAGCTTAAAAGCAGAAAAGGAGATTTAGGCCGAGCCGGCCAACTTGGCGCAGAGTCAAGAGAGCCGGATAGATTGCATCAACGATCCGAATACACATCATTTGCTCCTATTCTCCGTTTTTCAGAGGGGATTTTTCAAATGATTGTTGATGAACAATTTTTGGTGGTAAGAATAAACTTAATTTCGAGATTGGTTTCTTCGACAGAGATAGAGGGGTCGTTATGAAGCCTTTGCCCACTTTGGTATTCCTCGTTGCACTCGATACGGTCGTAATCATATTCGAAAAGAATACCGTCTACGACTCTATGATAACGATCGCAGTAGCCGTAAGAAAAAGATTATCGAAGCCGCGGCACGTGCTACTCGGCTCGATATACGACTATTACTTCGACACAAAGAGAGAACCGCTTTCCACGATTTCCGAAAACTTTGCTGAAGGTGTGCACTTGACAATCGAGTGTTCCTTTCATTCTACACGTGTATGCAGGGTTCAATTGAGTGAAAAAGAACGTTATACGTGGAAAGATTTTAGTATCGAATATTAACATTTCCATCGAAGTTCTTCTAACGTTGAAAATTATTCGTTAAAAGCGTTCGTCCAACTTTAAGATGTATCTCTCCGCCCTTTTCCTCTGCTTCCCTCGTCGACCACAGAGAAACGTTCGAGGCTCGATTTACTTTAGGGTACTTTCAATCCTCTTCAGATCATTCGTGTGTCAATAAAAACTGATATTTTGCTGGCACACTCGAGCTACCACGCCGTTTCAGTTTCGATAGGAGAGGAATTAGGAAACAGGGGAGGATAGTATTTTTTGGTCTCTCTGTCTTTAGTTCCGAGCTCTCGAGTAGAGAAAAGAGGAAATTAAAATGGATACTACGGTATTGGGGAAAGAGAAACACTGTTGGAGAACATTGTACAGCAAGAAGTACTGTCTTGGGAACGATGAAACGGTATTCGAATTGTTTTTGCGACGGACCAAAGTCTATCGGCGAGGAGCTATCTCAATGCACCCTCCGTTTGGACTTGGTGCCTTCAACGATTCGAAACAATAGCTTCTCTTCCATCACCAAAACCTTCTGTCGACCCGCGATTTTAGACATCACGAGAAGAACTAGCGATCGACATTTCTACTGAGTTGTTAAACTATCGATTATATAAAATAATCTAAACCGAACCTTGCAAAAGAATACATTATTCAACTTAGAATTAGACGTGAACCAAAGTTGACGTAACCATTACTTTCGCAAAAACTTTACCTCGACAAACTGAACTTTCTCATAGAAACGGCAAAGAAACATTAAAATAAACATAATCACTTGAATATGGGGAACTGCGCCGTTTAATTTTCTATCTGTCGAGATAAATCCGAAAACGAGAGCCTATCGTTAAAACAAAATTCGTGTCGCCCGCGAAACCTGCGCGTGACACAAACCACACGACGCTCGCACTTTCTCGAGATGGGAATAACTGTCCGTCGGCCGTTATTTCGTATCGACACACGGAGTTCACCCCGTTTAATTTCGTTCAGTTGTAGCTGGCGGGCGTGTCCAGCGGTCCGCCAGACCGTCCGTGTCCGAGTTCGCGTTTTAAAGATCGTGCGCAAGCGGAGCTCGTTTCCGTGATAACGACCAATGTGAAATACGCCCGCACACCCTCGGCCCGCTGTTAATTTCGTCCTGCCCAATATAAAGTCCGATTAAATTTCTAGTTTCGAACGCGCGGCCTCATTTCCCTCCACGGGTTTCGATCGACAAAATTTTACGCGCGCGCATCGTCTTGAGCGCACAGTATCTGCGAAACGATTACGTCGAGAGGGATAATTAAAAAAAAAAAAACGGCGGACGATAAAAATTTCACGATGGCAGAGCAACGTTGTTGCATCGAGAACGGCCAGCATAATACGCCGAGACAAAAGTTTCGCGCAAAAGCTCTTTCGACGAGCGCGAAGTAGACGCAAAAGTTTCCCGAGGCCGCGGCTTTGTCACTCTTTCCACGTCGGTCTAATTAATTTTATTAACGAGAACAGGAAGCCATCGGCCGTGTTGAACTATCGCAGACTCCGACGGACGTTCCGTTAACGGCCCGACAACGCCCGAACGAGTATGGAAACGGAAATCTGTACCGATGATCGCAGCTCTCCCTGAAAATGCTGCAAGCTCGCCGTTGCGACGAGGAGCCGAGCAGCGAAGGGATAACGAAGCCGATTGCGAATTATTAGCACCATCACGGCGAATCCAATTTCTAAGGGAAGCGGAGATTCTAAGAAATCGGTCAGCGTGTGATCGCGTTAAGTTGCTCCTCGTTATTATCGAAACGTCCGCGAAACTTTCAGCTACGCGCGGTATTGTCCTTCGTCGCTACTGTCTCTCGTCGGATGAATCCCGTTACCGCTACGAAATTTCCGCTCTGAGCATTTTTAATGAATAATACAGACGTGGTCGATTCAACGCGGATAAACGATACGGAAACCCGCGATGCCTCTTGTTCCCCTTTCAACTCGGAACGCGATTGAAACGCAACCAGCCAGAAATCGGGGACTTCGCGCGGACTTCTCGTTAAATCGCCGGGTTACATATATTGAAGACTATTCGAGCCGAATTAATGGACTATCTTATTGAAGCTTAAGGTTAAGGGGTTGATAGAAGAGCGAGAGCAGAGGCTCCTGCGACAATCTGGCGACGAAGTTGCGAGAAGCAAATACCTCTCGACTACGTGCCGGAGTTAATTTCCGGTTTAGCCAATCGACGATCCGCGACCACGAACCTTGTTTCTCTGTCCCCTGGAACGTTAGCGTGACACGTACAGCGTACAAGCGACCAGCCAACGGCCACCAACTTCCGACAGAGTCAATGTAGCTGCAGCGTGTAACTCGATTTCGCGGAGTTAGTCGAAAGGCGTCGATGCTGTCTTAGCCAGTCCACCCTCCTGGGACTTCAACTTGGAAATCGGATCGTGGACCCTGAGACATGCCGCGTGGTCGAACCCCGCCTCATATTGTATGCTACGCCTCGTGACGGGGCAAATAAGAGTCAAAAGGCAAAGCTGAAGTTCCATTAAAGGCGTCTGGGTACGCCAACTGATTATTATTACGCGTTTGCAGAGATTTACATTTTTGAGATGATACGAATTCCTTTTTGTTCTTTGAACGAGACTAAGTTTCATTTTATTCGCATGCCAAAGGGTTAACGCGGCAATAAATGAAGGAAAAAATTGTACGCCGCACGTTACGAGAAACGTGGCGGTATTAAACGAAATAGTCCTACTGTAGCTAAAGTATTTACGTTACGCCTGGAGAACGCTAACGTCGACGGCATTAATATCCCGTGCAATTCATTTAGCGAGTTCTGCCTGGCGAGATAGTCTTTATAATGTAACGCAGATGTAACCGTAACGGCTGTGTAGTACACAGTTCCGGCACTCGCGCGAACTTTAGTAACTTCATTGAGTCGCAGCACGCAGATAACTGCTCCGGAAGCATCGTTTCCAGGGGGATGGGGTTTCAAAATAAATTGTCGTGACGCGGCGCGTATTAACCCCCGGTAAGAAGTACAAGGCTGGCGATGAATTACTTCCCCTCCCCCCAGAATACGGGGAAAGGCAACTTTGTGGAGGTACCAGAAGTTTACCGAGGATAGTCGTTGGATTTTACTCTGGATTACATTTTACGATTTCGGGGATGGCGAACGGGGAGCACCGAAATTCGGTAGAGCTCAGTGGTTAATCGGAGAAAAAGTTAAAACGTAAATGAGAAATTGTTAACCTGTTGAAACTGAGATCACTTGGAGTGGGATTTAACGTCTGTTGCTAATCGTGGTTCAAACAAAAGTGCGATGCTCGCGTTGGAGCTAAGGGATGCCTTTGCCGGTCTTTGTGATCCGTTTACCGGAGCACAACTTTGCGTTTCCGTGGGAGTGCATTCTAAACCCCATCCAGTTTTGAAAAAGTACATCAAGTATGAATAATTAATTAGGTTTTACTAGAGTATCTTGATGCGCAACGTATTTTTGATGCACAGCAATCTTCGTGAACTGTTTCTCCTTATTCTATTCAACTTCGTACGTTCTTGGTAAATGAATATTTTATTTACAAAGGCTAGGTCAATAAAACTGTACAGCACTGCTGGCCTGCATATTTCATTAGCGACATATTTGCCTTGCACAAATACGTATTCTGAACAACCACGACGCGTTTCTATTACCGTGGACGCGCGGAAAGAAAATTTACGCGAGCATGCCATCCACTTCTCAAGTGAATTCGTGATTAGATCCGAACAAAAAGCCGGCCACGCAGGTGATTAAAGTATATGAAAATTCAGGATTAAATAACCCAAAAATTAAATTCGGGAAAAGATTAGAATCGCCAAAGTGCCGTGCCGGCATTCGATCGAACGACAAACCCTAGCCACTTGGTTGGAGACCGGAAGTCGTGTTTCCACGGATAGCGACGTCACCGCAGTCGGCAAACGGAATATTCGACATTCATATGCATATCAGGACCCCGCAGCCGCCTTATCACGCTTCGCCAATTAACCCTCTCCAGCGAAAACCGTATCCGTCCCTTTCCGACGCTCGTACGCGCGCAGTGTTCAACCCCTTTGGCCCTCCCCGTGGGAACCGACGAAAATTCAGCGGCGCTTTCTCAAAATCGACGCCGCGGATATCTCGCCTTTTAGGCGCGCGTTACTTCCGTTGAATATTCATGAGGGGGTTAATTGTCGAAATGCTTGAAAAGTACTAAGGAAGACACGCTGTGACGTTCGTCGAGGAATCGCGACTCGCCGTAACCGGAAGTCGTCTCGTTTCGGGCCACGAGTGAAGGGAACACGCCGGGGGAAGGAAGATACTACGGCTATTAGCTGCGGCGACGGTTATCTCTCGAGCTTACTTCGTTCGTGGACGACGTAATTAGGATAATTACGTTAAGAAAGTCGTTCGTCGGAATCGCCCGCGAGCGTCGTCGTATCCAATTTTCGTTCGAACGACACTGACGAAGATCGACGAAGGAATTTCGGTAAGAGCGCAATTTCGGCCGCACTTTGTACAGCAGGAACGTAATTAGGCAATTTTGCTCTGGAAAAGCCGCTTTAATGGCGAACGATAAAACGACGAAACGAGATATATCGAATGGAATTTTTTTTTCCTCCGCCGTTCCTCGCGCCAGAGAGGGCGATCGATGAAATTTACCACGATGCAGACAAAAGAAGGGGGTTTGAAGAGCCAAACAGAGGGAAAAAAAGAGTAATTCGGCAGGCTACGACCAATAAGCGGCGCAATTTTTACGACACCCTGTTATCGATGAGTGCAAACACGAAGCTGGCTGCCGGCCAAACTCCGCGAACACTTTCCTGCACCGTCAACCGTCGAATACTAATGGTTAACGGCCGCTCTGAAAGATAATCTTCGCAGGACCGACGACTGACGAGCTTCCTGCTTCTGTTTAAACAAAAAATTATTAGAGTACCGTAAAGTCCTTTTGCCAAAAGTTCGTCGTCTCGAGAGAAATAGAAGCGTGTCAATCGTTTCGATCAAAATTCGTTTCATTAAAAATTTCAGCGAAATCATAATTCATCCATCGGACGAACATCACGTCCGCGACAAGCGTTGGACATTAAAGAGTCTGTGCCAATTAAATATGTTCGAAACTGCGTTTGCAATCGGAAACCAGTGGATACATATTCCCGCTGTTGCGTTGCTTGTTAATTAATTGACATGGCGTGAAAAATGGAACACTGAAACGTGGAGATAAATTATTGTTATTTGCCAGTTGTTTTGTCAGACAACTGATTGCTTTATTTTTTTTCTTACTAATTATTCGTATCGTTTCGGTAGCAATTTCTCAAGAAAATTATTACCTGTCAGACCTCTCGCGTTCACGAGTCAATGTGTATATTTTTTTTGTAACGCTAATTGCACCGAACATAGAAGCTCTGCATAATAAGTGTCGTTTACCCTATCCATTGCACTTCCACATGCGGGCATCAGCTCGCACGTACAGACAGTATCAAACGTCCCAGCAATTAACGCTTATTGCTTTTCCCAATTACTATCGACTCGTATTCCATTCGCTGATCGAACAGTCCGTCGTTTCGTATCATACCACGTGCGCGTCCCTGCGCACGATCGTCGCGGGAGCTTAACGATTCTTAGGCGGTACGGAGAAACGTTACGGCGAGGTTCTCCCTACGGGAAGCTGAGAATCCAATCATCGTTCGAAACGGTCCGGCTGGAAAGAAAGCTGCTAGAAACAGAACGGTAAATAGGTAATCCAGAGGAACAATGGTATTCCGCGCGGGCAGTCGATGTCCGTTCCGTGCCTGATAGCTCGGAATACAGTGTATCGCTGGCAAATAGGAAATCCGAATCGTCCGAATCAAAGGGAATAATTTTGCGGGAGGAAACTGTGCGAATATCCCCCATCAGAAGCTCGTTTACTGATTCTCGAGATCGATATCGTTATCGGTCATTATTAGCACCGCGGCGGTTGTAGAATTTAAGAGGCCCTTAAGAGAACATATGATTACGCATAATTAAACGATCAAAGTTCCCCAAGAAGTTCGGCTTCCTCATAAATCGGCATGAATGTCGTTCGACTCAGAGTTACGATTATTATCGTCGGCGTTGTCGTTAATTTACACACGCTGATCGGTAATCAGAAATTCTGCAACGACCCACGGGCATTCCCTCGTAATCCCCTCTGTTATCGCGGATCAAGGAGAAAAACGAAAGAGCTCTCGGTCGGATTAGAGAGAGTTCATGTTGACGGCAGCTTAGCAACATTAATCGGCGTGAATATGTTTGGAGAACGAGAGTTTTGATCCGCGCAAACTTTTCGAATTATCCGTCGGCGAGAGTGGAAAGTGGGAAAGGGAGAATCGGAGATGGGAACAAGGCTGCTCGTTTGGTTACCTAATTCCACGCGAAGTTAAATTCCCCTTGCACACCACGTTCAAAGTGCATTCAGCCAGCGTGCGGTGCGGTTCGTGGCAAACGTTCGGGGAGATCCATCTCTGATTCAGGTCAGATTTGTTGGAGTAACAATACGCGCGCGCACGCACCTACACATACTTCTCTTTCAGTCTTTGGCCGGCGTTGCGTATATGCGCAGCCCTATTCGCTCGTCCCGTCGTGCATCAAAATTCCTTTCTGTCACGGCATTCTGTTTCCGGGGGTAACTCGTTGGGAATTGTTGGAATATTTTCGTAACGAATTTGATAATTACGCATGCGAGCTGAATGATCAGCTGAAGAATTCGAAGAGCCACTGCGCATCCCTGTTCGGCGTGTCGGTACTGGAAGATATTTAAACGCACCGAGCAAACGTGTACAGTACGTAGTGTAGCGAACCAGCAATGGAAACAGTGTAAACGCGAATACCGTTTGATATGCTCTTTCTGGAACGCGGCTTCGTACACCAGGCTGCGCGTGTATGGACAATGGAGCAATTTTCTTGGTCACCTTTTTTAAGTTCTGCATTAATCAACCCGTTAACAGCTGCTCATTTAAATATTCATATTTTAATCCGAAATTTCATGTTTTAAATATCTGCGCTTAATGTTTAAAGTTGAATTCAAATTTTCAAACATTCGTATTTAAATTTCCAGACGCTTGAATTTAAATTAGAGCTTTAATCCAAACCACTGAATATTTAAATTTGATAATAAACACATCAAACCTTAATTAACACGATTACACGATGTGGCGTCGCGCGTACTAGACCACGCGAATGATTAAGTTGCGAATTTTAGAACCACTAACCCAAATCAAAGATCAGCTTACGTCTACCAAGCATGACAAAACGTTTATAGAGTTTCACCGCCACCTTACGAGATCGATCTTTTCTTACAGGGGCGGGGAGTCGGAGTGAACGCAGTTTCAGTTTCTCAAATAATCGCGCCTGGCATGTAATTACGACGATAGCAGAAAATAGTCAACTTGGCACCATCGTGTCCCATTCGATTAGCTTCTTCAACGGTGACGAAAACAAGACAAAATGTTCCGTGTTTATCAGCGCGCACGCAACTGAAGCGCGAATCGTCGACCCGCTGAGATCATTCGCCGATTAAAATGTTCCCCGTAACATGTCTTGATATGACTCACAAACGAGTCGAAGTGTTCCAGTCACGTAATTGTTCTCGTTTCACGCGTTAGCCCTCCGTCTTCCCTAGAATTTCTCCATTTCCCACCCCTTTCTCCTACGAACATTTCCTGTTTACCGCGCTGTACTTAGTTTAATTAAAGTTGAACGCGCCGGAGCACCGGGCTGTCGGATAGTTTTAAACGAACACATCCCCGGACACGTTGCCGTGCCGTTAAATCACCGGGGAGATAACGCAGCGGATTTGGCTCGAGCGGCGTCTTAAAGCGGCGGGAAGCCGGTGTGTAACGTTGATTGTAACTGGAGATCCGATAGCGGGCGTTATGCACAGCTACGTCCCGACCGGCTGAATTAACACGGAATAAGGACACCGCAGGCGGGAGGAGGCGGGGAGCCAAGACCGTGAAACTAAGGGGATGGCAAGTTAGACGTCGCGACAGCGGCTAATGCCATTCCGAGACGCAAAGTTTCCTGCCCCGGCCACGGTGTACACCTCGCCCCCTTTTCTAACTATTTATTCGCATTGTCGTTCGCGCCGGTAACATTTCATTACGCTAATCTGCACTTCCCTAATCGAGTCATTACACGGTGACTGAACTCCCCCCCACCATGTACGTACTTCCTATCGGTTTGAATCTATGTATATTCCATACGTGAACTTGCCCGTAACCACAGATATTTATATAGAGGGAGAAGGCTTTTATTAAATTCCACACACATAGATATTTACACAGAATCCGACGAGAAATTCCCCTCGCGGGGATTCCATTCATGGTATAAACTCGCTAACAATGTTGGCGTCTACGTCCGCAGACGGAACGAGTAGACAATATTTGACCAACATCCCTCTATAGAAATCTCGAAAGAAATCAAGGATTTCGGGTGAAATAAGTTAGACTGGCCGGAGGCGGAGTAACCGAACTCACGGCGAAACTTGTACGTCCGCTAATGCCATTGTAAGAGGCAAAGTTTACTCGCTTCTCCGTCCCCTCTCGTCGTATATACCTATATCTTCCGTTCCATCCTCTTTCCCACGAGAGTATAGATCCTCTCGTGTCCAGTCGAGACGCGTGCACGCTGCGATGCCTTCTAACGCGAACCAGGACAATCTCACAGTATTGTGTCGCAGTCCGTGAAACGAATTTTATCGTGTACAAACTCGTCGAGTTTCTGTTAATGTGTAAATATCTAATTCATGGGGTTGAAAAGGATAAATATATACCACCAGCTACGTCCGTAGTTCTGATTAGACTTCGGATTTTTATGCGAATTCATAGTTTCCAGAATATAGTAAACAATGTAGCACTTCAGCAGAAAAATGATTTCACCTATCAAGTATTTCAAAAAGCACCATAATTTTGATATCTTTCATATTTTTTTCATATTACGTGCGTCTTGCGCAATTTAGCATCTTCAGATTTCCTATAAATGCATGAAAATCCGCAGTCTAGTCATGATTAATGGAATCGCGAAGAATAAATACACCAGGCTTCACCTTTCAGAGTTTAACATTAAAAATATGATTATACTTCTATGTTTCTTTTTTCTTTTCAGACACAACGATCTCCCCTGGAACATACGCAAGTTCCTGAAGAATCAGCTGAGGGAATTCAGGTTTGACGACCTGAGGGACGCGCATCCCTGGTCACGGAGCGCATGGAGTCACACGGATCTGAGAAGATTGAAGGAGGGCATGGTTGCAGCGCAGGTGAGTTCAATAATAACCGCAATAACGCGAAAGACATTAATCCGGACAAAACGCGTGGAAGCTGTTTCGCGGATCGCGAAAATGGACGATATGTATTTCCGGGGAGGGAACGTAGACAGCGTGCAATTACTCGTTGCTCCCCGACGCGGTACCTCTCCGTCGTGTCGCGAGAGCTCTGTAGCCGGGAATTTTCTCGGGGATGAAGCTACACTCGCGAAAGAATCGACGCGCAATTCGAAACACTTTCCCCGGCAAGACCTCCATCTCTCCCCTCGGCGGAAGATTTACGTGCCGACGGAAATTACGATCCACCCTCGAATGCGAGGGAATCGAACAACGATAGGTGATTCGAATCGTTCGAAGAAAGCGATCCCCCCTATATTCCTTACTCTTGCTCGGCCGCAGAACGAGCTTTTCTCGGCAATTAGTCCCGTCGAACACGCGATTTTCCAGCCGAGAAAATTAAAGTCCCGCAGGCGAACGGGAATCGCGTGTCGTCTTTGGCTCGGCTGTCGTCGACGGACGCCGCGAACGCAAACGGAAAAATTGTTTCCCTTCTGTATTTTCTAAATCCGCGCGATTACGTTTGAAATGGAGGGAGCCGCAAACGCGAAGATCGCGTGTCTCCGACGTTCAACTCTTTGTTTCACAATGTTTCAATTAGTGCATTTCCTTCTTGTTTCTCCAGTTCGAACGGGAGCCTGGGATCAATTAAGTGCCCCGGCACGAAGCTCTTTCCTTTCCTTCGCGTCTCGTGTCGCCGTTCATTCCCGCCGTTACAATTACGTGGCGCCGCGAAGATCGATATTGTGGAGAAATTACGCCGAACGCAAATAGATCTTAATTTCGATTCTGCTAACACGGCTTAATCGATACTCGACGAAGAAACTAAATCGCGAACAATTTTATACACTGGAGAAAAGTTACACGTACCCTTGTGAGTATATTGCTGCTTGATCGCCCCAATATTCCATCGATTAATCTCGAACCACCGTTTCTTGCGACTGACTCTTTAAGCAATGGCCCAAGGGAGAAAAAATGGAGTAAGATTTCGCAACGTTTCCGATCGGTTCCTCCGACTACCATTTACGTCCGGCAAGAGAAAGAAAGCTCTCCGTGACCGGATGAAAAGCCTCCGCGAAAAAGTTCGCGTACCAAAACGAATGTACACTCGAGAGGGAGCGAAAGGACTCGGTTCCAGACTGGCAATCAAATAAATCGCTTCTTCGTTTGACCTTCGCTTTGGAAGGGCCCGATTGGAACATTTCGTGTTTCACGCGAAAATGTGGGAATAACGGAAAGATCGGAGGCGAGGCCACGATCGAGGGGAACGGACTATTCTTGAAAATAGAAAATCCACCTTCACGTTCCAAGGCGATTCCCCATCGAACTCTTTTGTGCCACTCGCGCTCTCAATGATGATATTAGGTCAAACGATGGAGAAGGAAGATTGCGGTGGTAACAGAAAATTGTGATTGTTACAGCAGCACCTTCGAGAGCAAGGGGGCGAGGCAAGCGAGCGCCGGCAAGAGATCGAGTAAATCCAGAGATAAGCGATTCCTTATTCGCGCGAGCACTCGCTAAAGTACAAGCAGCGTAGTTTAATCCGGACAGTTTTACATCGAGGCACGACCGAACTCATTATCGAGATTAACATTTTCCCGCGATCGTAATTCATCTTATCTCTTGTTCCTCCTCGGGCAGAAGGTGCTAAATAACTTGTATCTCCGTCTACGGTGTATCGATTTTCGATTTCCGCGCTTCCGTTGCTAACATTACCGGAAATAAACTCGCGTGAAATATTAACGAGTTATCTATCCATTTCGAAATGCGTTCATTCAACTCGATGAATCGTGCAACGTCGAAACACCTTTCAACAGAAGGCTATCTCAAGCACCGTCGACGGCGTTCCCCGATGGAATCGCGCAGTGAAAGCGGGCCACAGCTGCATGAAAGAAACTCTCGGGCAATGTACAAAAATAATTTTTACTTCATAAATCTTGTAAAAACGTTCGTCGCTTACGAGCGCGGTGACATCGTTACCCCTCTTCTCCTTTTCAACGATGGCCTCGCATTCAAAGAGGCACGAAAGGAGCACGTCGCTTGAGCGATGGTACGCGAACAAAAGTAGATTATAATTTCGTGTTCGTGCGCGCATCAGAGTCGACGAGCACTTGGCCCGGCGACGAAGCTTTCCCTCGGCAACGGATCGCTTCGGCCGCCTTTTGTAATGAAACGTTGCTACTGCCTGCGAAGTATCTCAGGCTTTCACGATGAAATCGTTCCAACCCTGGTGCGATTCGTACGATGGAGGGGATCAAGTGGGACAGGACTCGGAGGAGTCCAGACGGGAATTACTAATTCTAACACGGCCGCGAGACTGGGTGGTTTCACGAAACAGAAATATCGAATTCGATGCAGCGCAAAGCTTACACACAACTACTATTACATTCGGACGTAAAACGCGGCTGGAGGTTGAATAACTGATGCGGCGGAAACGAAATTTAGTCGCAACGACTGTGGTACGTAGACGTCCTTCGACGTCTGGATTTAGTCGACGGGGAAACATTAAAATTTATGGATTCTTGGTAGCTATATCGGGGTTGGACGAGATTTTCGTTACCCCGAGGCGCGATGGAAGGTTGATCGATTCGAGTACATTGGATTTACCAGGGGGAAAGTACGCCCTAATTGAATTTTAGCTGAAATGTCAAATGTCGTATGGAAAGTATACAATAGGTTTCGATGAATCCTAGCAACTCTATTTTCCCTGCGATTGGTAGCAAGCTACGTAAAGTAATTTTATCCAAACGGATTTTACTGTGTCCGTGTGGATGTGGGACCTTTGAAAATACCTTGGGTCCGCTTGCTCGTTAGTAAAACGGTCCCCCGCAGACCTCGCCTATTAGGAACTCCCATAGACGCGATTATGGCGAGCGTGGCCTAACGGGCGCATGATAAAGGGTAGCAGCAGGCGGTCAGGTCCGAAAAGTGTGGCTCAAGAGGTAGCGGGTATTGAAGTAAGGCTCGGTCGACGAGAGACCACTTCATTTACTTTCCCTCCCCGCGTTAATGCCAAGGTGTCACGGCTCGCGGTAAGGGGTGAAATTCAAATAAGCTTCTCACGGTGGTGCGCACGCGCCGAAGCACACGTCGCAACGCAGCCTAATTTAATTTAATACCGTAATTAAAATGGGATAGCGATTACGAGAATAGCATGGGGCGTGCATAGTTATGAATCGCAAGTGAACTCGCTTTCGCTGGGAAGCTGAAGCTTAAGGTAGTGCAGTTTCAACGAGCAGGACAGGCGAGAACTTTGCAGCAATTATTACGGATACTCGTTGAGGGAGATCGCTTTATCGATACACAGGGGTTAATTGGAATAACACGAACGGAAATTGGTGTAATTATCGAATGGAATATTCGACGGAACGGGTAGTTAATTTTACGGGTCATTTCTCAACGTCAACGTGTCCCTCAAGGTATTCAGTTTGCTTGCATCAAGACGTAAGGGGTGTCTCGCCGGTTATGCCCACTGAGACGATCGCGTATGTATGTATGTACACGCGTGTATGCATAATATGCATACAGTGTACGTGTATACAGATGCTGGCGAACCGGTCTCGACTCCATCCATCACTGTCTTGGCTAATTCGGCTAGAGCAGGGAACCATCCACCGTGGAAAAGGATGCAAGACATCGATCGTAATTGCTGCTCCCAAACGGAGTTAAAACGTCTTACTCTACAGTACTTGTTAACAATTCATGACTCGGGGGAAAGGTTGGAAGATGAGCGAAGTCTTGTTCAACAGCGAAATGAGAAGCTAATTTTCAACCAGCGTTTATCTAAGAAATTTTTAAAGTATCCACGAACAGTCTAGTCCATAGATTATTTTTTTTATGAGAGCCTCCTAGAATTTCGCAGAGAGCACCAGAATATATCTGCCACTTTCTATGCACGGAAAATTTAGGACATTACAATTATTTTCTATTATGCCCCACAGGCATCTCACCTATGCAATCGATAGGGGTTTTTCTACTTACAATATTCGAAAAAAGGAATTGCAATCGCTTCGATACAGCTCTATGTGTCTTCCAATTCAAAACGTCCGATCCTCGGGAAAGCGGATAACCCGCGCGATACAAATGTAGAGAAGAATGAACGCGCTGAACCAGAGGCATCGAGATAGCGATACAAACCGTAGCTACTATCGCGGAATAATTCGTTCGCGAGAGAGAAGAATGAAAAAGGTGAAGCGCATAGAGGATAAGAGCGTCGAATGGCGCACGAGTGTGCCGCGCGGAGCTGTTTGAAAGCCCGTAGCTGTTAACCCCTCTGGGGAAGCTTTCCCCGAGCTATACACAAGCGCATCTTCTAATTTCATAAAACTGCCACGTGTGTGCAAGCACATCTCTAAAGTGGGACAACGCAACGCGATTATATCGTGGCCCGGGGTGGGTGAATATTTTTTACATACGTCTGACCTGAAACTCGTACCGCTGCTCGATTTTGCGCAAAGCGGCAACAGCACGGCAAGAGAGAAAGAGGTGGAAAGGGAGAGAAAAAAAAAGAGGCGAAAGCGAAAACTCGGAGAGAGAAAACAAACCGTCTCTCCGTACACAGGGACACCTTTTTATAAAGCGTATGACCTATAATTCCAGGTGAACCCGGGTTCTAACTAGACGTACGCAGAAAATCATCCGCAAACATTTCTTGCGTTTAACCGTCGCTTGATCTGCCATGCGAAACGCGATTAAAGTCTGTCGAAGCGGGGCACATCATAAATCTGCGGCGTTCCAAGATGCAATTCCGCAGTTTTCCCTGTCGTCTTTTTTTCTTTAAGCGTGATCCGACAAGGAGATCGACGTTTAATTAAGAATAAATTCTTGTCGCGGTGAAATTACTTGGTAACAGGCTCCTGGGGCAGTGAAGTAGGCGGGGTGGAGGGAATGATCGCGTTAACGGGAAATCAAAAGTTCCGGGAGGGGGGGGTCATTTACAGGGCGCCTGTTTACGCCGGATCCTCCGCTCGAAAGTTCGCCTTACCCGGGGATTAAATTATTGCCGCGTCGCAATTAGCCCCCGGGGGCAAAAAGCACCGCGTTCAGGTGCTTTGAGTCGCGGCAGCCGTGAAGCAAATTGTAGCCGTAAAGATTTTGTCGGGAAAGGTAATGAAGTCGTAAAAACGGGGGAAGAGAGGTGTCACCGCAGCTTGATATGGGAAAGAAAGGGGGTTGAGAAAAAAAAAGCAGGGGAGAGCACTCTTGTACCGCCCGCTGATTTACAGCAGCTAGGCGACAACGTCACGCTCTGAACGTACATTTCATCCGACCTTGTTGGACGTAACAACTTTGCCACCGCTATGGGGTGTTTTAACTTCTAAGAGAATACACGCTAGATAGTAGAATACAGTCGGATGAGATGGAATGGAAACGGAGTTTCAGAGAATCTGGCGGTTCGATAACGATTTCTGAGAAATTCTGAGAGCTCGACGATTGCAAGTTAGACACGATTGTGGTTTGAAATATTTTGCATCTTCAATTCCTATCGCGATACCGAAGAATCGAGGAGTCTCATTTCTCAGAACGGTAATCAGATTGAACGTCGCGCTTCCGTTTAGCGCGGCGCAACAATAGAACGATCCACTGGAAGGATTTTTATGCGAGCTCACGTTCCACCTCCAAACTCATTGTCAACTCGAATGAAATATCACGGACCGTGTTTAATCCGTGGGATCTGATACATCGGGTTAATTTACTCCAAGTAACCGAATATATTCTTAGCCCATACGTTCCAAGCCGGGAGGGATAAATACTCCCTTATTTATGGCGCCCGATATCCCTGTATTTAAAATTCAAAGCGGCGCCCGCCGCTGCTCTCTCGGAAATACCCTTTTCATTATTTCCGAAGCTTCTGCGCGATGAAGAATTGAAATGAAAAGTTAACGTTCACGACAATGCGCAATTGCCGTGTCAGTTAATTATATGACCGTTTACTACTTTCACGAGTATTTCGATCGACTAACGAGCGAACACGTCGCACAATTGTGGGTTAATTTAAACAAAAAAATGTAATGCGATTATACGGAACAAGGCATTCGTTTCGTCTGAGTACGCATAGTTGTCCGCACGCTGAAGAATTACTTATCTAACATCTATTTGTTCAAAAGCTCACCGATAAAAGTCGCTCCCTCGTCTCTGTTTCAGTTCTGGTCAGCTTACGTGCCCTGCTCGTCGCAGTATCTCGATTCGGTCCAGCTGGCCCTGGAGCAGATTGACCTGATTCGTCGGCTGGTCAACAAGCATCCTGAAAGCATGGTGCTCGTTACCACGGCGGAAGGTAAGCCAATTCTACGCCTTTGTAACCCCACCCTCTTTCATCTCGCCCGTTCGAGAAACAATGTTTGTCCCGTGGGCGTTGGCTCAAGGTAGTAGGGTTGCAATAAAACCACAAAGAACCGCGAAAAGTTCACAAGTTCGAATCAAGCCCGCGGCCCGTTTTTCATTTCGACTCGGGTTGATCGTAATCCAATGGTCAAAGAATCGCCGAGAGAACGAGGAACGGGCGTGGTGTCGCGTTAAGCGTTACGCGGATCGCGAAGATGAATTTTCAATCGCGCGCGTTCGTTTGGCAGCGGACCAAACCGACTCGACATTCCCACCCCCCCTCGGGCAAATTGTTATCAACTCGACCGTCGTCGTTCGTCAAAGAATTTTCATCGAACGCGCGACCCATTTCTCCTGCCCTACCTACCAGCGAAAGGAAACGAACCCACTGTAACTATTAACGCGATATTCGGATCAGAAGCACGAACGCACGATTGTATCGATCCGGCGTCGAATTTGTTGTTTGTTCCCTAAACAAATGTCTGTGTACGTAGCCTGCAGCCATTGCACCCTCTTCGACCTATTAAATAACCGGTCCAACGCGGACTTGAAATTGTCAGGCAAAGTAAATGCAAATAAATTCCCTCGTGACGAGTACACATCTCCTGTGAGCTTATGCAGACTTTTCAATTGAAAATACTTTAACATTTATACACGTGCGATAGGTCGGACAGTTTCAATACACCCGATAATTTTCTAACTAATGACCCGTTAAAGAGAAATATTTACGAATTCGTTGTAGCACTATAATCATTTGATTACGAAACACCAGCTTGGTATATGGAAACTGTTGGTCAAGTGTATACGCGTGTAGAAGTATTCTCAGATACTTAGAAGCGGGTTTCGCGTAGTCAGCGTTCTCAAAAAGGCGAGCCTATTGTATCCGAAAGTCGTCGATCTCGATGATCCTGCAAGACGCTGCTCTCCTTTGAGGGCTTCACCCGCGAAGAATATGAAATCGAGCCCGGAGGTCGACGAACGTCGAGAATTACCATTCGCTATTTGTTCCCAGAATGGGCCGTCCGACGTAACACACCGTCAGAATTTCTGGCTGGACGCCAAGAGTCAGGGGGAGGGGCTGGCGCACGACCGCCAAAAGAATTCCGCTTCCCTTCCACCCTTTAAGAAAACCATCGACCAGTGAATCTTCCCAAACGCTCCTTTTTTTCAATTTAATTAATTCCTCGTCGCGATCAAGCAGTTTGCAAGATGCCGCTGAATAATAAACGGACACGCCGCCTTCGGAAGCGGAGTTCTTTCTGGAACGTGCTCGGAAAACAATCTAACTTTTTCCCAACCCCCCGTCGCCCCGTTGTGATTCCCGGCCGAAATTTACGCGCGTACGATATGAAACGTTCGGCCGAGGTCGACGAACGTCCGAACTTTTGCCGCCTTCTGTTTGCTCCCGAACGGTGAACGCGGAACGTTTTCACGGCGCCGGATTCACTGGACGAATGCCAGCCTGTCGTAGGGGAGAGGCAGGACGAAATCCTCGGTCCGTTCCTCGGCGTCGTGGAAAAATCATGCCAGCACTCCCCGTTATTATCGTCACCGTGAATACACTTCCGAGAATTTAGAATGCATCTTACGTCGCGAAGGAGGAGGAGGAGGCGTCCGTTCGGAAACGAGCCATCCTTCCCCCTCGATTTAGCAACCGACTGTTCCCAGTTACGAGCATCTCTTTTGGAAAATATATTTCACAACGATCTCTCCGAGGAAAAGTATAGTCGAGCGAACGGCGACGGTTCGATGTGATGTCGACGTCGTACGGGGAAAAAAGGATAAATGGAAGTACAAAAGGAAGTACATTGTTTGCTCGACGTTCGATCCTCCAAATTCGGTTCTCGGGTCGTCGGTCGCAAAGGGTGCAACAATGCGGCAGAGGAAAAAACGCAGAAAGATAGGGAAGAGGAAGCTCGTTGTGCAAAGAATGCAAGAATAAAGAAGAATCGTGATGTACAGCAGCGCGCGTCGAATTTCAAGCAAATAGAATTAAGATCTGTAGAATATTCAGGACGATATTCGCCGTGATTCCACGCGTTCCCATAAAATAATTCAGCTTTTACCCGCGGAACGCCGAGGGAAACGTAACGCGAGTCTGATGGGGAAATGTCGGATAGCCGCGGGAAGATCCAGCCAGTTGTAAATTCCAACTGGAATGGAAAAATATCAAGCCGTGCCGACCGTTCTACCGCGTTCGATAAGCCGAACCACGGCGACTGCATGTCGGCATGCACATGCATATGTAAATAGGCATGCGATACTTGCTCGTATATACTTCACTTCGAACGTGTAAGGGACGAATGTTCAAAATTTGCGAGATTTTCTTTCATTACTGAAAAGGCATACCCCGTTGGATTTATGAGACGAAGCGTATCGATAGAATGCTGTTTTTATACAGGAAACGCTTCGAAGGAAACTAAAGGAATTAATACACGATTATAAGATAAAGAAATGATAACTTACATCAAATGGCAAATATCAGCGGCGTAGAGTTTTCTAGAGACGCACCGAATCCTACCAAGCACGCGCACTTGTAAAATTCACCACCCGGGGTTTACGAAACGCGACGTGTGCCCAAGAAAGTCGACGCTAGACTGCTTTCGCGGAATCGAAAGTGAATACAAAAAACGCGGCCCCCATCACGCTATGCGTGGTACATGTACGTTACAGAACAGTACTATGGCTATTATTTAGAAGTCATAGGCGACACCAAGGACCTTGGCGATTCTAAGAAATGGTAGATGCCGTAGCTGTGTTTACCTCAATGAATCTAAAAACTTTCGACGTAAAGCACACGCTCCCAGAGCTATTCCGGAAAAATAATAGTCGAACATGTCTCAGCTATTGGATGCCAAGGATTTACGATAGACAAAGACAGAGTTGCCGCTCCCTTATAAAATTCTCGAGTGCTCGAATCTGTCATTTGAAACTGTTCAAGGGGTTGTAACTTGTAACTTTCGCGAGTACAAGCAACGTACATACAGGGTGTCCCGGAATTGGGGGTACAACCAGACAGGGGCTGATTAGCTACACGAAAAGGTAAGATGAAAATGTAGAAAGAAGCTTTGTCGTTTGAGGCTCCGTTTCCGACAAAATCAATTATAAAGATTTGCTTGGTCCGCATGCATGGAGCAATGAAAGTAGAAAATTTGTCTGTCGTTTAATAAAGTAAATCACCATAATGCAGTGGAAAATACAGGGGAATGATGTTTCCAACACAATGATAAACATTTTGAACGATTTCTTGAATAATGACGTTTATCGTACACGAACTTTCTTCTGCAGCTTTGAACGAATGTATAACAAAGAAATACAAATTATCCAAAGTTATTACACGTTTGATAATGTTATCACGTATAATACTATGTTTATTGTGAATTGCCAATGGACCGAGCAAATGTTTAAAGTCGAAACCTTCTTAGAAACAAAGCCCCAAATGAAAAATGTTATTCCACATTTCTGGCTTACTGTTTCACGTGAATTCAATCCCTGTCCGGTTGTACCACCAATCGCGGAACAACCTGTATATTAAACGCGAGGAAGGAAGAGAATGTATAAAACGATCGGTTGAACAAGATATAAATCGGGCCGCTTAAAGAGAACTTCTCGCGATATAGCTGTGGGGATCGGATGAAGTGAATGCGAAAGATCAGAAGGAGATACTCGGAGCCTTATAACATGTACGTACAAACTGTGCATAAAGAGCAGAGAAAGTCGAATCCCTGGTAAATGGAGTGAGGGTGGAAGAGCGTGCACATAAATCAACTCGAGCAGTAAATCGAAGTTCATCGACAGCTCGCGGTTCGCTGCCGGTGCTTCTTTCTCGATTGTACTTCCATTAGGAGCTTAATACAGTGTAATCACCGACCACCTTAGACGACTGGCTATTTCACTGAAAGTTCAATCAGCCTTTGCCATACGCGTAATAAAAAATGAGGAGGGTGCTTGGGACGAACGAGGCACGCAAAAATGATATTTTAGAGAGCGATTGCAACCGGGTTCATTTCAGTCTAATTAGACAATTTTAATAATAGGGCTGGCCAGCTCGAACTGTCGCCGTTCCATATTATGCATCGACGAGCAAATTTCACCTGAGCACACAGGCTCGGCTCGTCCATTAGCCCGATCGCGCATTATCGAGGACAGAGAAAAGTTCGCGTTTCCCGCAACAAATGTCATTTCGAGGATGAACACCGGATGGACAAGCGTAGAGTGGCACGCGACGATACACGGTGCCCCCCCGACCTATTGTACACGTATATATCCGTAACCCGGAAACGGTGACCTAACGCAATTTGCGCGCGGTGTTTTAATCGAATCGGGACGAACGACACCGAACCCGCGAATCCGATTTCACGGAGCTCGATGGCACACCACCTTTGCGCGGCTCAATTGAAACGATTAAACCCGACGGGGCGCGATTCGAATTCGCGGCGCGACGGTAACTAAATGCTGACAAAATCCAAAGGAGGATTTGCGGACCGGCTCGAACGTTCTTCCAAAAGCCTGGAGTTCCATTATAACTAGGCCGCGGGATTAATCGAGGCTCGTTTACGGATCGTAATTAATGATCCAGGCGCGATAACGCGATGGCCAATTTAAACGATTCAATTGAAGCGTCGATCGGAAGCGACAGATAAAATTAATTAATAACACGCGTTTAGGTGGACGATCCCCGGGGGGACTAACATTTTGTATAATTCATTGAACACACTAAGAAGGGTCTTTCGAGGGACTCTGTAATAATTGGCCGAATAACGGCTGTCTCGAGAAGATAAGGACAGCAGTTAAACTCCAAAGCAATCTACAGGAGGATCATTAGGATAATAATATTAATAAGGACAGTCGAGTAGAAGGATATAATGATAATAATGAATAACGTTTAAGGGACATTTAATGTGTGATTTCAGGAATAGAGAGAGCGCACAAGGAGGGTAGATTAGCGAGCCTGATAGGGGTCGAAGGAGGCCACGCGGTCGGAACGAGTCTTGCAGTCCTGAGGATGCTGTACGAGTTGGGTGCCAGATATCTCACCCTCACGCACACATGTAACACGCCTTGGTGAGTTTACAAATTGAAACAATGCCAAATTACACCAGCATCCTCCACTACTTTGACATTAAGAGCATTATCCATGGTAATTGATCATAACGCGTAATAATGCGTTGCATCAATCACCTAACTTAAGCTTACTTAGACTTCAAACAAATATTCCGCCGAACGATTTAAACGGGCTAATTTCGCGTGTGACCACCACGCATGTATTTGACAGACGAGAATACTTGAAAACGAACAATGAACAACGTTAGACAGTTGTTGGCGCACCGTGTTACGAACGCAGGACTCATGTTTTATCGTTTCACAATAAAAATGTTCCACAAATGACGGAGGCAGTAAAATAGGAGGCGTGAAACGCAAGTGCGAAACTTTAGTAACAAGCGTTTTACACGCACGATAAATCGGAAACGTGCTGCCTCAACTGGGACAAATATGGTTTCGGGATTCGGAACTTTACAGCTTTCGCAGCAGAAATGTTGACAATATGCGTCGTCGATTAGGTGAATAATTGTTGATACGGAACCGGGATATGCATCAATATTTCTCGCTGCGGAACTGTTTCGATGACGAGACGAACGTCTATGTGAAGTCGCAACGGGACGAAGTGTTTCGAAATTATACGTAGGATTTTGCAAGCCAATGGCCCGCGTCGAACGTTCACTGAAATATTATTCTAGAACAAACTATGGGCGAATTCCCTTTTTACGAGGCGACGCGAAACTTCGGTGAATGTGTAGGGGAGCGAGAGGGAAAGACGGATAACGACACAGAAAACTGGATAGGGTGTAATAAAAAGTCTCGGACGGTCTTTTGCAAAGACACGTCACGCGAGTGCTTCCTCTGCGGAGTAAAACCCGAATTTGTTTTACACCTGCGTATGCCGGATATAAAATTAAAATTTCTATGTGATAATATAAAAAAAAGGACACTTGGAGAAAATAGTCGGTTATCTCCAAAGAGTTAAAAAATATTCTGCTTTCGAGTAGGTAAGCTTTAGGGAAGAAATTCTCCAGCGCATTCTACTTTGCGTTCTCCGTGACGACAGAACTTTTCATAACACGAGTATCGAGAATTAAATAATATAAATCGCAGAGCCTTCAATAAAAAGCTCGAAATCCCGATTCTGATCATCAATAATTCTATCTTGCAACCGTGAAATTTACGCCGTCCGTAAATCCGGCCTTCATTTACGCGCAGAATTATTTAACCGGTCGAACAATGAATCACGCGCGGATTAATGGAACCGTAACAATATTATCTACGCATCCGAGTGTCCACTATGGACCACGGCAATTTTACGACTCCGATAGATCCCAACGATTCATCGGTGAACATCTACATCACGTCGCAACCGGTGGTTTTTGGGGCGAATTTGCTCCACTTGGCCAACTAAATAGCAGCAATCGTCCAAAGGAGAATTCAAAGTGGCGCCCCGCGGATACACGACCAGCGAAATTCGTCGACTCGGTTCACCGTTCTACTCGTCGCGCTCCTTGAACGATCGATTATCGTGTCGCCGAGCATCGCCCAGCGTCGTATCATCGTTCTGTTTGCCAGCTTAGAGAGCATCGCGCTAATACGGACGATTAACGCCTCGAAATTGCCGGAACTCCGGAAAGCCCGATCCTAGCAATCCACGGCTGGCACGTTTCTGCGTAATCCTATCAGCGTGAGACATGTTTACGAATCTGTCCACCACCGTTATCGTCCCCCTGGCAAATTCGTCAAGATAATAGTATAATTAATACCTTCCCGGTGGACAGGGATTTAATGCTTTCACGGGTCTCGACGCTTTCGGCCTAAGACGGACTATCGAATTTTGATTAACGAAGCAGGGTAAGTTGACGATAGATCCTAGGTGATTTGTCTGAAGGAATTCGGGGTTGAAATCAAGACGTTTGTACACGGTGCGGCACAACCCTCGCGGGTCATTAGTTCGACGAACGATTCAACTCGCGTTGCTTGGTGTTACGGACGTGGGGGCTGTATGATTAGAGGGTATTGTACGACAATAATGCTGAGGATTGTTGCCATTGAGTTACTGACCTATTGGTTCGTTAGGGCAGAATGCAGCACAGCGGATGAACCCGGTCGAGTGGCTCGCATCGGTGGTCTCTCCGATTTCGGCAAGGTGAGTAAAGAAAAAACCTTTGTTCCTACTTTGAACGAAATCCCCCGAATGCCGTCTAATGAATTTCGACAAATGCTGGCGGTAAACTCGATAGACGTAACAATTTGGCAATCAAGTTTTTCATTTTCGAATCAATAGCCCTGGCATTTTCCAATTAATTCATAAAACAATTCGGGCCTATTGTTAAAATAGGAAGCTACTGGTCTCGCGTGAAGGTGTACAACTGCGGAATCGTCCCAGTTTTTACCCAAGCAGGAATGAAAGACGCGAGGTTCGTACTAGTCCGAGGATTTTCCACAGTGACGAGGGAACTCTATGTTTTACGAGTTGGATTAAAACATCCGGTGGCTGTCTAGCTATCTGGTTACGTGTTACGCGGTGAAACGACGCTTTCCTTCCCGTTCGATCGTAAATCCGCACCCGCACTTTTTTTTTTTAACCCCCATCAAATCGGCGAACCATAAATATAGGAGAATCCAATGTGGATTTAAGGGAGGGAAAAATGCCGATTCGTGGCGGCAGCTTGCTTAAATTCTTTTTTTCACGGATAAGAAGAATAGTTTGTCGAACGAAACCGGTCGATCCGGAAATTCGAACGCGAGCTATTTATGAAAATTACCCGTGGGTATTCGTGGTATTCGCGACGGAGTATTCATGAATTCCCCCGTGGACGTTGCATCTATGCGAAAGAAAATTATGGCCCGCATCGATCAACTGGGGGGGAAGGGGGGACAATCGTTCGCATTTTAAACGCGCATACTTCGAATGGTGAAGTTCCGTTTTCAAAAGGGCTAGTTGGAGACACTTTGTACGACGGTGGGGCCTAAATATCTTGGAGCATTCATTCCAAATATTTCCCCTTTGGGGGAAAAGATGGGAAACCAATTTATTTCTCAGCACGACGCAAGTTGGCCAATATTCTGGAAACTGGTCGCAAGTGGCGAGTAAGCAGATGCCTCCAGAGGCTTCCATCGTACTTGAAAATTCATGAAAAATAATATTGAGAGTGCAACTGCTCTGTAATATTCATCGTCTGAGAAAGATGGTTTGAAATATGTAATTTCACTCTTGTCGAACGCTGCTTACAATTGGTGAAAGCAACGTCTTTCCGCGTAACGACTCTGATGGGAAAATGATTAAGACGACATCAACTGGATTACTCGTTTTTCTGGGGAGGGGAGACGAAAGTCAGGTGTACTCCCGCAGCTACAAGCACTCGGGAACGTGTTCTATTTACCGAACATCAGAAAAACGCCAGACAGCCTCGAGGGATGTTTTCCAACGGCGAGAGACGTGCCTGAGAAACGACTGTGGGACTCTGGCGATAAAAAAAACGAAAGCGTACATCATGGACAGAAGCCGAAACGTTGGAATAAAATATTATCCTCGTGTTAAGCAGCGCGTTCCCGGTACTTCGTAGATTTCTGACAGTGATGTAATTATTTTCGACGAACCCGATATCTTTCGCGGGCGAAACCGCGAGCGAAGGTAATCCTGAACGACGTCCGCGTGGGAAACCGTACCGTGTCAAGTAGTTATTGCAATTTTCTTCTTTCCGCAGTTGTCGAGATAGAAACGTTCCTCGGAGGCACTTCCTGAGTGGCTAAACAAGATCAAGAAGGATGGGGAGGCTAGGACGGGCAGCGGATACGGGGATAAAAGAAAAAAACATGTATGAGAAACGAGTTGGAAACTGTGGTCTGGACTTAAGGGAAAGTTCAGCGGAGGGTAGAACGGAGGCAGGGAATAAAAGGCGGTCGTTTAAATATGCAACGAAGACCGCTTATGTTTTTCCGCTTTTGCTTTAGCTTCCTTAGTAGCATTTTCATTTCATTCCTACAACTGGAATTAAACGTATCCATTCAACAATTCTTCTCCCCCTTTCGCTCTAGAAAAGCTTCAAGCAATATTTCTCATATTTCTGCCGTGTCTTCACTCGAAAAAATCTACGCGAGAACATCCGAAAAACAGTGTTTTCAGATTTGCTCCACGTAACCACGGGAAATAGTGGCGCGGAGCTCATTTTAAGTTTCCACCGCGAAATTTCGGATGCTGCCTCGCGATTGTCCTTCGTCGTTTCCATTCGTTTCCCCTCCACCCTCTCGCCCGGCAACTTTGCCGTGTTATCCGCGAAACTTCTTGTCGATTGCGCGGAGAAAAGAACGAGCCAGCCGGGTAACGTCGGGTCCTCGTTTTAGCCTGAGACACGGTGGTCTCACCTGATATTTCTAACGAATATAAGCGTATCCTTCCTTGTCGAATAAACATATGTTTGTTCTCGATCATCGGAATGGGAATGAAATAATTCGTCGTGCAGCGAATATACTATTCACCACACTTTGCACGAATTCCCCAGAATAAATATGTGTCTAAAGTCTAAAAAAAAAAGGGGGTCAGCTCTTTTTCCGCGTGGCCTCATCTGTGCAGCGGGACGTTTTATATACGCTCCTTCACTTTTCTTTTATATCTCGTTCGCTGGGTACGCCATTTCTCAGCCACACCTGCGTAATAAACAGCACCGCCAAGTACTCAATAAGAATTCCGCGCTGCCCCGCCGCAAGAAAGAAGAGATATTGCCCGACAGATACTTCTTCCTGTCCACTTACCCCCCGCGTTCGCCGTTTTCATTTCAGGATACATGCCCGTCTATTTAACATCCGGCTACGAATCTCCTTCGCTTCCCACCTTTCCATCGACAACACGATTTGAAAACTGCGTCTCCTGCGATCTTCGCGCTGGTCGAAGAGCTACCCCGTTCTCCGTCGGAGAGGCAGGAACGTCGCGTGTTCGCATGTTTCCACCATTCCAACTTCCGTTCGTGTGTGTATTTTATCTCGCGTGTCGCGCACGGCACCGCATATAAAGTCTCGAATACTTTTCTGCGAAGTCGATACTCTTGAAACGGGGCAGGAAGATTGAAATAAAGAAGAACGTCGAAGTGGAAAAATATACTTTGGGTATAATGAGTGCACGAGGCGGGCGAAGAATAAGCGTTTCATCGCGAAAGCTGCTTCTCGACGGTTCGGAGAAATTCCTGCTTTTGTTCTCGCCCCTTTCTCGCTTATCGCTTTACCATCCTCAAAGGACGCGAGATCAACCCTGCGTTCGATTGTGATGTGGCTATTTTCTTTGGCAAAGAAGAATATCGCATGATTGTGATAAAATAGTACGCCACTGGAAGGTCAATTTTTCGTTTTAAGCACACTTCCGCAAACGGTTTCATCGGTTTCATCGAACAACTAAACGACGGAGTAAGAACTCTAGCATCGGATATTTGCGGCGAACAGGAGCACAGGTATACACATGAATTTCCATGAAGAGGACAGTTACTGCATCCCGACCGCGATGTGGCTGCAAGTAATTTTGGCGAGACGTAGGTTCCCAAACAATGAGGATGCCTCGCGGCCGGAAGTCGTGGCAAATTCAAGAAAATATAACTCAAGCAGAGTAGTTAATGCGAAACTATTTGTATTAGGTGTATGCAAAAAGTTTTAGTCCTTTTTTTTTAGCGTTCATGTAGAGCTACTTTTAATTGATAGAATTTCCCGCCCCTTTGCGCAGTTGTTTAATAGGCCTTGATCTATCTAAAATGTCAAATTTATGATCTAAAAGGAACAATATAACAACATAACATAACAACATGATGAGTAACGACAAGCTGTATATTCGACACTGTATTCGATACAAGTTCCAGCAAAGAAAAAAACGCTGCTTACACGTGACAGACTTGGCGCCGACGGATTATCATCTATTCAGCTCGATGCGGCACTCTTTACCCAGACAACGCTTTGGAAATCTTGCAGCAATACGAAATTGCGAAAGAAAAGAAAATTGAGGGAAAAAGAATGAAACTTTTGCATACATCTAATAGGATGTACCTGTTCGCGAAATTTTCGGGACTAGCTCTTAAACGGAAGCAGAAGCACCACAGAGGTATTTTCAACTAGATACGTGACCCTTCGTATCGACGATCGCGTAGGTGCAAAAAGTTACCGAATATCTACGGATCGTTGACCCAACAGGGCACTGAAAGCAGAATCGGTCACAGGTCGATGCTCTCGACTAATTGCCAACCATCGGCTCTCGGCGAAGAAGGAAGAGCTGTTGTCGCGCCGTGTTTTTATTACACAAGAATAAAACACTCGATTCGTTTAATTCCATCTAAACATCGTCGCACCGACGACGACTACGTCACAGGCGCCATCAGCAAATTGGATGCCTCAGCTGGTTAATGGATGTTCGCCATTCATTTTTGGAATATTTACAGGCTGATTAATCGTTCGCTTTGGTGATTAATTACTCGTTGTAGGCTTGACTGAGCTGCACGACGTTGTAATAAACGGAACAAAAGAGAGCGGGGGGGAGAACGGAAGAAGCATGATTTATCATGTTGCACTGAACGCAGTCTTCTTCGGAGAACAATGGTGTAATATCGTTGATGGAAAATGGAGCGAGCGAAATGGAGTATAGATGGGGAAAGTGTTTAACAATTTTTTAATGAGAACCATATCTTAAAGTGTTTGACGCCGAGGCATTAATTGCGACGACGCGACGCCGAATATAAATGGGCGCGAGTGTATGTATACGTCCAGAATATCTTACCATCGACTTCGGCCGCAATTAATATTTCACCGTTCCTTCCACCTTCATTCTTCTACTCCAATTTCATGAAGTTTCCGGCGCCAAGCATTCCCCGTTACTCTGCCACGTGAAGAGTCTTTAAAACTGCATTATCATTTCCCCCCGCGGATCTTAATTCCAAGAATCTACCGACCGTCTCATCAGCGACGCTAAACTTTCAAACAGCAGGTCCTTTATTAACTTCTTCGCTTCCATTCCCCATCATCCGAAGCGTCCTACCCGACAAACGTAACCGCAAATCGATTTTCATCTCGACACCCACGACAATGGAGAAATACCTGATCTCTCCAACGAACGGAGCGCGTACTTAAAACTTCCGTCCCGAATCAGGAACACACTCGAGGACTTTGGCTTGACGCTGTTAAAGGGTCGGTGGGTATCAGAAACCTCGGGAGCGAAATTTCTCTAGGAAAAAATCGTCTCCCAGATACTTGCATGACAAAGAAGAGCTACGTTACGGCTGAGGGGAGAAAAATCTGCGAAAAGTCCGAGCAACTATGGAAAATATAAACTCGCTTTCTCGGCTATTCTCGCGGACGGTATTTTCCCCGGGAAACTACGGGGATTCGATTAAATCCCTCGCATCGCTGCACGTCCGACGCAATCTCGTCTCGACCATGCCCTGCTGCGATCACGGCTATCGATTCGAGGACAGGCCACGACAGCGAAAATCCGACGAGGGAACGATTGTTCGCCACGGAACGTTAAACACTTCCAAGTTCGCGACGACTCTAGGCTGCATCTGACCGATAAGTTTCCGAAAGCGTCCCCGCGCAGAATGACCGGCCGGCCTTTTGAGGCCAGCTGCCAGCTTGTTTCGGAAAGTTCCCGTCTAAATAGGCGATGGGGCATCGACAGTTTCGCGAGCGAAGTTGCTGGCCGACGATAACGGTAACAGCCGGCAACAAACAGAAGTAGCAAGGGGAGGGGGGCCAAAGTTCGACCGTCTGGAAAAGAGCAGAATGACCGGACGGCTGGCTCTTTATACGCCGGTCGACTTCGATCAAAAGTGCGAAATCTTCGCGGGATAAAAAGCGAAGGCGTCGCAAGTTTTCCCTACCCGGCTTTGTTTTATACGTCCTAGACGACCATCTGTTGTCCAAACGGCGGCAACTTTGAAGCAAGAAACGGTAATGTCCAAGGAGGGGACCCTAGAGATAAGTTCTATCGGAGGGGGCGAGATTCCACCGTCCTCTTTTCTTTTCATCAAGAACCACCAGCCAAGTCAATATTGTTAAACGGCGCGACGTCAATGTTATCGTCGGAAATCTGCTCCCTACCGTGCGCGAAACGTCTAGAGGGGGGAACCGAACTATCGTATTAGCAGTGTGCACCCTTCGAGAAGAGCGGAAGAATAAAATCTATTCGTCATGCTGTCGGGTAACACGGTGTTATGCCATCTTAACCTCAAGTTCCGCAAGGATGGATTCTCTCAATGGTCGAAAAAAAATATATAGCTGCCGTGTGACTTATGCTCCGGAAGAAATGAATCGTCGTCGAGGGTATCTCACGGTAGGTGAAATCGCGGAGACTTTGCTCAGCTTTCTGCGCGAGAGGGGAATGCTCCGACAATTTTTCATGCTATAAACACTTTTACACGCAACTGATCCGTTCCCTGCAACGAAGTTACCCCTCGTCAACAGTAAAAAAATAAGTCAGATGTTCGTATTCAAAGGAAAACAAGATTTTGAGACCAGCTGAATTAAAAAAAAAAAATAGCGGCAATGAAGTTAAACTCGACAGGTAGCATAAATCGTAACCAAAAGAAAACCGAGTGAACAGGGCTTATAAGATTCATCTGCTTTTATGAAGCCGTCGTATTCTCTGTGAACTGTCCGCTATCGTTATTCACACATGTTCCCTATCCACGTTTCCGTGTCTCGAAACGCTTTACGTTTTCCTGTTCCGGTCATTCGACTCTCGCGGAGAGCGAGCAGTCTCCAATGAAGCCCTTTCTTCTGGAAATTTTATTCACCCTTCTTCAGTTCATCTAAGGAAACGTTCAATTAAAAAAATTCGTTCGCATGTATAGTCGGTCGTGAAAGTACATCTAGAATATACAAAGACTTTCTTCAGTCGTTGTAATTTTCATCGCCATTAAATATGAAAAGTCGCACTTTTCCATTCCACTTCTTCGTTTTCTTTTTTTATACGTACAAACCGGAGCAACGGGGCTGCAGGATGTTCCCGTCGAAGGCAGACGCTGAAATCTCTTCTTGGAAATCGGTGCAGCGAATCACGAGGCGAGATTTCTCGTCGCTAAGAAAACAGAGCAATCGGAAGGGAGAGCCTGTACACGAAGCTCGGACGGGAAACAATCCCGAAGAGTGAAGTTTATCGCGTTGTTATTTTAATGAAGCATTCTCGTTCGTCGGATGCGAGCGCCTCGCGCGAAGATAGCGAAGGGAAATCCTCAGGATCCGTAGGATAACTCTCGCCGCGTCTAACGACGACTTGCTCCGACCAAGGAATATTGCAACTTCGCTAATTTCGTGATAATGGGCGCCGGAGTTAACGATAAATTCATCCCTCGGGCTAATCCCGCGCGACTACGGCAGAAACGATGATAGTGTTGCGTCGAACGCGCACGGCATACTCGGACGCGAGCCAAATGAGAGCAGTGTGTAAGGTCGTCGTTCGTTATTATAACGAGAACGTGTACACTCTGGCGTCAATAGGAAAGGAACGGAAACGGAGAGTCGTCGCTGCGAACTTTCAGACGAGCGACGTGATAAACAGAAATCTTGAGAGCTTCAACTCTGCCGGCGCTGATTTAACAAAGCACCCCCTCGTTTAATGGATGCAACGTTCACCGGGAAGACGAACGAGAATGTTCTTGGAAGGATAACTCTGTTTCCGGAAGAACCGCGGTGCTCTTCGTCGTAAATGAATTGATCGGCCGATGCTCTCGCTCGGGGAATTGTCAATGGAAACGAGCCACGACCTCTCTGCGATGTTGTAGTATTCATTGAACGCGTACCAGTTCGTAGGTATTCTCCACAATATTAAAGGAACACTAAATTTCGTTTGAACTTGTGCGATTTGAAAATAAAAAGGGCAACTGTAGTTTTTTCAGCCTGTTCTACAAAAAAAAAAAGAAACACTTCGAGAAAGTCAAGTTTCTTTAATTTTGTGGAGTAGTGTGTTGAGAGCACGGATCCATCTTCGAGCAGAAACAAACTGCTCGCGCTAAGAACGCGACACGTAAAAAAAAAGTCGAACGGCCGCTATCAGTTTTTGTTTCACCGAGAACGACAAGTGACAACGGTGAAATCGAGTTTCGTATTAGCAGTCGTATCTCGGAAGGTTCGACGTCAGATATCAGGGAGGATACTTCTCCCGTCGCGACGGCAGCTTTCTCGATGGAACCTATTGGAAATCTCTTATCTGAGAGAAACGCGAGTTCCTAGACTCGCGAGTATTTTTTTTTTTTTTTTTTTTTTTTTTGCGAAACCGTTGTTTTCACACGGGCTCACGATTATTAGATACAATTTTGGACGCGATTGGCAGGGCTTTTGCCAAACAAACGGAAGAAATAAACCGACGTGCGAGCGGAATACAAGAGGCGATGCGATTTCTCAAATTCACCAGGTATCAAACTATGAATCACGTGTACCACATTCCCGGATTCGAATTCCTGGCAAACAAAGTGGCTGAGGAACGTTTTGTCATGAATTTCAATCGGTTCGAACACTCCGCTGTAATAAGTGTCACGGATCACACGTGAGCGTACTGCGAAGCAGCTGCGACGTTCGCGTATTTTCGAGGGAACTTTCATTCCGACGACAATGGAGCCAGGAGCCGAGTTGAACTCCTCAATCTAATCCCTATATCAGCGATACAAATGAGAATTCTTCCTTGGCGCAGGGCTCCTCCATTCTTTCGACCGTTTCCACCTTGAATACCCGCGAGTCTTAGTCGCCCGCTTCAAGGCGCGTTAATCTAGGCTTTTCGATTCGGAAAGTAGTCGGCAGATCCGCGGGATGGCCGGATCGATTTCAATGCGACGTCCCCCCGGAGATATTCTTGAAACTGCTTCAGAGCGAAACGCCTCGGTTGATTCGAGCACCATTATCGCGGATAAAGGGGAAAAAGGGAGGCACAAAGGTTTTCCTTTTCTTCTTTACTCTGTCCTCTATCTAAAAAATTTGGCTCAATTATCCGTCGACCGAATGCTTGCAGAGCGTCGTTCTGGAGATGAATAGACTGGGGATGATGGTGGATCTGTCGCATGTTTCCGTGCCCACGATGCTCGTCGCCATGAAGACGTCGAGGTCCCCAGTGATTTTCAGCCACAGCAGCGCTCACGCCCTTTGCAATTCCTCGCGAAACGTGCCTGACCATGCGCTGCGACGCTTGGTAAGTTACAACGCAATCGATTCGAGCCGGTGGAATTTAAAGCGGAAAGCTAAATTGTCACCGATAACCAGCGAATCATATCCTCGCGTTTCTCTGTTTCAGGCGCAGACCGATGGTATAGTTATGGTATCCTTCTACCCCCATTTTATCAGCTGTGGCGAGAAATCAACGCTGGAGGATGTGGCCGGTAAGATAAACGCGAATCTCCTTTTGTCTAGCGTAATTTACAGACACAGCGTCTACCCGTATAGAGATCCCTATTAAACGTCGCTGGATAATTGTTGGAACAATAACTTTGTGTTTCACCATCCACATTCAGGGGAAATCCCTTTCGCTTTAGCTTGATAAACCTCGGTTAATTTCCACCTATGTACAGTGAAACTTGCCTTCGGGCCTTTATTTTCGCGTAAGCTTCCAGTCGGTGGCACGATCGCAATTCTCATATTCCAAGGATAAAAGGTAATCGTAGGTAGCGCCGGGATCGTGACAAAATTGCTCTTCTTTCCTTCTTGCTCCACGTTAATATGATTTACTTCAGCTAAGTCAAGTCCTTCAGCGTCTTACCATCCGAAGACCAAAGAATCTCACGGGGCAACCACCAATTGTCTTGTACGCCGAACTTATTCCCATCGCGCTTCCCACGATCCGTTGAAAAAGTAATAGCTATGCGAAAGAATGCCTATAAAAATGATATGTGCAGAAAAGTAAGTTAAAAGTACGGTACCGTATGTTATTCACTTTTTTGGAAAGGGGCTTTCTTAAGAGGATCGATTACCGAAATATACGTGCACCGCAATGCCGATTCCACTGGGTGCATGAAAACATCGAGAGTATTAAAATTGGGATACCTCTGAACAATTGAACCGTGACTTTCGAATCGACCCGCGTGCAAACGACTTTTTTTGTAAAAAAAAAATAGACATGCATGAATCATCCCAATTAAAACCATCTGGTTTCCAGTTTTTCTTCCGAAATGGTTGGAGGTTTGGTTCATGAAAACCAAAACAAACGAACCGGCGCGGTCAGAGTCATCAATGTTTAAATAAACGTTTTTATTTCAAATAGAATATAAAACATAAACTTTAAAATAAAATAAAATAAAATATAAACTTTAAGTAAAATAGAGACAAGTTCTATACGTGACATGAACTTGAAAGAAGAATTGCAATTTCGAGACGCGAGACGTAAGAATTTCTAATTTCAATTGAAATTTGAATATTTCAAACATTGAGAATTCAACCTATATTGATTAAATAACTCTGAAACCGTTCAAGACAGAAAGTTAAAGCTTTACATATTTTAATCTCCCAACAGTACCAATGAATGCACCGAGTTTAAGAAAAACTTAATGACCGCAGACACAATTTTATACGCTCACACCTGGAATTTCTCGCGCAAGGAGCCGCGGACTCCACGTCGAAACGCATTACTACAGCCGATGGTTCTGAATACCCGGTACAAACGGCCGACACTTTGAATAAACTTTGCCTTTCTATGTAGAAATGAAATATACTCGGGCGAAAGCGAATTTATGCAGCAGCCAGCTCCACCAGGGATGGTCTCGCGCGAAAAAATTTTTCTCATCGAACGCGACTGCGCCGCACTGGCAACGCGCGCAACCGGGCAATTGCATTTTCATATCTGCGAACCCTTTGTGATTCATGAGACGCGAACGTAGGTAACTTTAGAATTTCAACGTGAACGCCGCGGAACTTAGTACTTCCTTCAACTTCTCTCACTAACGTTACACTTTTCCATCGAGCTCTTCGCGTTTCCGATTTGCACCGAAAAATGTATGATTCAAAGGGGAAGACCCTTCATTCGCTGAAAGGATACTGAAATTTCGAACATTAGAACCTGAGTTGGATTCAAATTCACTTAACGCACAGCACTTCTTTCGTGAGACAGATTAAATCGATAGTTGCCCTGTAACAATCATCATTTGTAAGCTTTAAATTGCGGCGCGTGATAATCAAGACGATGTCACTTTCTATTAAAATATTTCTACCAATGATCCCTGAACGTCTCCAGTTTGCCTGCAATTTTCACCAGCCACAAAGTGAAATATCTATCCGAGGATTACCAGTTTAGCCGGCTGTCGTGTTAACCTTCGTACTTGGTACGACCGTGCCGCGGCACTGGGAATAGTAAATGCATCCAACGGCAGGCAAATATCGTGGTCTGTTGGGCCGGGGAAAAAAAGAGCTAAACGCGAAAAAGCGCCGCGGCAAGTTTCCCCCTCGGGGCTTGGAATTTCATTCGTTGCAGATTTTTTTTCATGCCACCGCGTGCCTTCCTACTCTCACGATGTACTATATGATACGATATACAGCCGATTACCTTGATTATCTAAATAATTAATTTTCTCCTCAACGTGCTCACTTGTCTACGTACGTAGTTACTCGTAAATACATGCATCGAAGCGAGTGTAATTCCCAAGTTACGTGGCGTTAACTCGAGCCCGAAAACGGATCACCGCGGCGAGCAATAAAGATCGCGAGAAAGGCCAGCATTCCGAGCAACGATCCATTTCCGCGCGATGATTTTCGCGGAGGGAAACATCGACGAAGTTACATCGGCGAACAGGAAGCACCGTGTTAAACCGATTCGCAGTAATAATTTCGCTAGTTGGCGCGACTGCGTGCCGTGTTACCCCATTGACAATATTACCCTCATGATTGATTCCTGGTTACGCGCTGCTCGCTGCACCACCGTTGGCACCGGCGCAACAATTACAGTCGGTTAATAATAACGCAACAGTGATCGCTCAGGCGTACGCCGTCGCATAATGCGCAGCGTGGCAAATGCACCGTGCTGTCTGCATCTACAACATTCGAGTGTAACTGGCGTTTGCACTTAGCAAGCGCGGAAGGCAGCTCGTGGAGAGGATCTTCGCGAGGCGTCGGATGCGCCCCTCCGCTTCAAGATCCTCCCTGCAGAGAAACGATCCCCCCCGGATTAAGTCGAGAGAATTACAGATGCGAGCGCCTGTCCTACTTTGCGGCGCAGTAGGCGGTAGAATTAATTGTTAAGACGGGAGAATATTGTTGATGCCTCGAGCAAGAGAAATAGAGCTGACACATGTTGTTCTTTATTGGCGAGAATAAATTATTCCGTGCCGGTGAATTGTAGACACCGGGTGGTATCAAATATTAGCCATATTTTTTGCATCCTAAAGAATTCGAGATTTTGATCATTGCGTTACATAAATAATATTCGAGTGTTGGGATAATTGCTTCGTAGAATGAATAATAATTAATTTCATCTTTCGCTTGGTTACAGCCCACATAGACCACATCAAGAAGATAGCTGGAGTCGATCATGTCGGAATAGGGGCCGGCTACGATGGGATCAATCTGTAAGTCAGCGTCCCTTTTTCCACGCGTCACACACGATTCCTCATTAAATCATCGGCAAATCAAAATACGATTAGAGAATTTACAAGCCTTTTCCGTGTTCACGATGAATCATAAAAATGCTCGCCGGAATGAGCAAGCTTTAGTTAACTCACTTGAGTTCCCCCTAAAAATGGAACGAAATGGGATAATTCCTAGCGCGAGCCACCCCACGTCTTCTCTACACGCCGACGATTTACGAGATCCATGATGCAACTGCTATAAAGCATGCGTTCGTTTTTATGTTTGCCCGAAGCGTTGACCAGCGCCCTATAAAAAAAAAACGGTAATACGACGAGGGTGAAACGTAGAAGCCATGTTCCGCGTGCCAGTTCTTAACTGCAAGCCTCCTCTCCTTTCACGGGAGGGTTCTCCGTGCGTTTCCTTCTCGAGATACTTTCGAGACTATCAAAGCCGATAAATTGCCCCACGTGAGACGCTGCTTCTATGAAAGCTAACGTGGGTTAACGCTCGCGGGGTTTAGAACGGTCATGGCTGCGATAAAATCGAACGCTATAAATACTCGATATTCCGTCGATCGAACGACGGCGTTAAAAGTGATGAGGAAACGTCGATCAATCTTCGTCGGAGCTAATTTCTCTTTAGCATCTTTTAACTTTTACCGCGGACGCGGTAATTGTAAGGGAAAAGTGGATTCGAACCCGGGAAAATGTTGCTGGAGAACTGAAAACAGATTCGCCGGCGATAACGTCACGGCTGGCCCGTTTCGTTTGTGCCCTAACTGGCTGGCGGGAGGTATTTAATAGAATCTCATCGGGTCGTGGCGATGGCGAAACGAAGACGCGAAAGGATCAGGCGAAACGCACAGGCCATTCGTCCACCCTGTTTGCGAGATTGCGACGCTTTTTTCTTGCCCGAGGCTGGAGTCGCAGCGCGAGCCATTAAGCTGGACAAGAAAAAAGCGGGAGATAGACACGAAACACGAAAAAAAGGGGGAGGCAAAGGGATCGAGGACAGGGTCTGGTAAAAAGTAGCCCGGGTTTCCAAATCCGAGCGGGAAACATGCACGGGCGTGGCGACGCGCGATTGGAAGGGGTGAAAAACAACTTGGGCGCAGCGAAGTGCGATTTGCACATCGGACAATAAAAAAAGGGATACGGGATAGAAGAAAAACGTGGAGGCAATCGAACCGTCCATCGGCAACGTTTCGATACATTCGCCATGGGCACTGAACACATTTAACGCGGAAAGCACGCTTGAGTTGTTCTTCAAAGGAACGGGAGATTATTAACGGAGCAACGAAATTTTGTTGCTCGTACATCTAAATATAAATTACCTAGGAACATATGTAAAAATACATATAAAATATAATCGCAGCGTTGATAAAAATGAAAGAAAAGTTTCTGTAAGATACTTTAATATTATTAGGCATTGCGAGAAGAATTAAATAACTGCTGTAGAATTGTTTGAATAAATTCTTCATTAGGAACGAAGCCTGCCGGTAACTGAAGCTTTGAGAGGCCAGCCGTAAAATTGATCTCGCGAGCACGCTCCGATTGTCCGGGGAAGGAAAAGGAACAGGAGATAACAGTTTTAGCGGCACGATGTCGACAAGGGTGACACAAAGGGGAGGCTTGCATAGGAATGAAAACAATGCCCGATTCCTTCTTTCCACTAGGGACGTGGACAGCTCTTGATATCACGCCCGCGACAATTTTAAATTAAAAATTTCGCCGAGTCGTGGAAAGAGAACTCGGAGGGGGGAAAATTCGTTGCGACAAACTGTGCATGCACCGGGCAACGAAGCGAAAGTTGATGAAAACATTTTTGGCGTCCGCGCGATGGGTCGAACCGGCACAGTGAATATAACAAACTGAAGTATTGTTTAACGACGTAGCGAAATGATCAATTTAAATAATTCGTTCCGACTGGATGTTTTCCATCGGTTATTAAATTCGAAGGAAAAAAAATGCTTCTATTAATTGAACCAGGAAAATGGGGGCATCGAGTAATATTAAACTGTAGAAACATAACGATGAATAAAAACTATTGTGTTTCGTTGCAAAGCACGCCAGCCTGCGAGCCACTGAAACAAGAACGAACGGGCAAAGGAATACTTCATTTTATAAATTCGATAGACTTGTCGCAATTTTTAACGAGGGTACTGAAACAACGATCGGAACCAGTTAAATAAACTCGAGTAAGGTCAATTGATCAATTGCGTTCGTTCGAAAAAAAAAGAAGATTGATTGAAAGCAGTAGCTCTCTCCGTTAATTAGGTGCAAAAATAAATCTGAAATAAGCTACAAATAATTGATCATCAAGCCGAATAACAAATTGCCACCGAGGATACCCACGACCGAAGCAAACATATGTATTTATTTATTTACTTATTTATCCAATTCACTGACAAGTTTGGAATGGGTGGAGTTTAAAATAGATACTCGAAATTAAGCTCCATACTTCCATATTAATCACGCGAACGTGCAAGCTTTTAAAGGTTGGTTAAAATTCATATCACTGTAAGGCACCCAGTTGCATAATAGTCTATCTGTATAAAATATAACTATCAACATATTCATATATTTAGTATTCGAACACATGACGTCGCTTAACGATATTTATTACCCTCTTTAATAATACATTTACCAGGCACTTGCGTGCTTACGGTTCGAACACGGTCTCGTTTCCGTGCATTACTTCTAAAGATCTTTACACTTAAGAGAATAACATAGATAGGCGGGAAGACTTTATATTCCACTCGACTTTCCCCGCGAGCACGGTCCATCCCCCAGGCACTCTATTTTCGTTTCGCATTCCACCCCCCAGCTGGTTTTTATGGAAATTTTGTTATTATGACCTTTTTATACTTGCTCCGCTCTCTATGTTACTATAAATCACTGTCGTATAGAGCTATAGCGTGTACGCCTCGCGCGAGGGGATTACCGTTTCTCGCGACTCTCGCGATTCAGACGCGATATCGTGTAAAAGCAGCAGGGAAAGAACTACGGAAACCCGCAAATGCGAGTTCCGTGTAGATGAAGAATTCGTCCGAGCGCTGTGTCCAATCAAAGAGCAGCGAGCAAGGGCTTTGCGAATTGCGATTAAAATTCATTCCCGTAACGAGCATGTCAGGGTTGCGGTCAACCCCCAAGCAGCCCTCAGTCTAATGGCGTAATTAGCTGTAGCTGCACGGAACTCGCGGTTTCCCCTTGATGAAACGAACAAAGCGATCGGAAACGTCCAAGTTACCTCTGTTTCCGTTCGCCGCCGCGGTTCCGCCTCGGCTCTTGTTGCTCGAGTTTGGCGCAAACACCTCGTTGAGAACGAATTATTAGTCGTTAATGGAACGCTTTGCTTTCACCCACTTTACGCTCTTTTTCCATTTATCGGCGATAAAAGGAAAGCGATTTAGTCAAGTTACACGACGACAAAGTAGCCAGCAATTTCTATTCGGCGACGAATCGTTGTCAGTGCTGGTCAAATAGTCAGGTAAATAGAATCGCGTATCACCGCGTCTACATAATTAGCCATCGATACCGCGGAACGGAAATGGAAAATAGCGAGGAAAGAAGAGATCGGTTCTACTGCATTTTTCATAGCAAACTACTCTTTTTTTTTTCGCGAAGTATCGATCTCTCACAACGTTTCTTCCATTGCAACACAGCTTTTTGCTTCTTTCCGCTTTTCATTCTTGCCTATAAATCACTGTCGGAATGGCTGGACGAAATGTATCTCCGCGTACGAATAGGATTTTCGGTTTCTACGTCAGTCGAGTCGGCGGTGAACAGAAGAATAGAGGCGGATGGCTGTGACGCGATTTTTGTGTCCCTTTGAATAAAGACTTCCCTGCGTTTCGTTCCCTTTTTCGTAACGGAAATCGGACGAATCAGTTTCGATCTCGCGCCGAGGCGTCATTCCATCCCTCGCACTGATCGACATATTTTTTTAGTCAAAAGGCGAGGTGAATTGAGAACTTCGCGAATCGGAGAATCGTTCGCGACCGCCGTTTGCCAACGATGATAGAAATACATTCGACCCTTCGTGATTCGAACAATTTCGATGAATAGTCGAGCAATATTTTCTAGCACACGATATGTTTCTTCCTTTATCCTTATTGACACTCGAACGCCGACAACATATACAAAAGCATTCGACCACGTTAAGTATTTGATAAAGTGTGCACAATATAATGTATGAATAAAAACGCCAAAAGGCCGCGTACTTTTACGACCGACTGCATATAATTGTTACTCATTTCTTCGTAAAAAGAAAAGGTAGAAAAGACATGGGAAAGGAAAGAGAGGAATGGCCAATATGATAATGGCCATCCATTCAATGGTTAATCGAGGCAATTAAATATATCCTCATTGGAGCACAATTTATGCTCCACGCGTAATATCGATAATACATACAACAGAGGCATAGATAACGATTGACTTCGATCAGCGAGGGAAACGTATTCCCCTGGAAACGAATCGCAACGCGTCTGAAACGATTCCCCGTACACGATCGCCACGTTAACGAGAGACACACTCGATTTGCAAAATTTCCGAGATTGAAACAACGTTCATGACTGCGGACGGTCGATGTTCTGTACACAGTATACGGTTGCATAACTGCCAGTTTCAGCCGCGATATGACGCGCCATGAATAAGTCTCGAAACGCTCTTGCTGCGCCGACATTGTCAGCGGGTAGCTTTCAACGGTTCTGCCAACGCGTTGTTCCCGGTCCTCCTCTTGCCGCCGCTCGTTATGACGCGCGTAATGAGAACGTCGAAATTCAGACTGATCCCTTTTAACGCTCTACCCGCTCGTCATTTCTCTAATTCGTTGTGAATGTCTGCTGTGCGTTCGCGGGCATGATGCATCGGTCGTATCGAGATTAGTTAACCAAGCGTCCGTCGTGTTCCAATGAATATCAATCTATTCATTTCGCGATGATGACCCGCGCGGTGAATATGAAAGAAAGCGACCGATAATAAGTTGGATCGTAACGCGGAGGTGTAAAAGTAGTTTCGCGTACTGTACCGCGTCCGTGACTAACCATACGGTGAACCGAAAATCAATTCACGTGGAGTAAAAAAAAAAAAATCGAGCGTATGAATAAACCGCTGGATAACAGCGAAAAAATTGTGCACACATTCGACGCGGAGCGTATTGAAAAGAGTGGATCGATTGATTCCGTCGAATGGACTCGAAAAGGTGCTCCAGTCGACCTCAATTAAGTTGTAATAATCCCGAACGAAAATATACGTATGATCGTGAATTTTTATTATCTGCCCGACGGGTTTGCCTTTCCTCTCTCGCGCCTGAAGTCGTTATAAAACGAGCCAGAGAGCTTACGGCCTCGTGGCACAATTTTCGCGTTCGAATCGCAAGGCGGTCGACCCCTTAAATCGCCCTCCGACTTTTCTCGCTCGCTGTGCGCCAGCCTGGAACTATCATCCGCTCGGCTCTATAATTAAACTAATGAGAAATAAACCGCCCCAGGGTGAATCCTAATTTATGCGCAAGAGAATCTACCTTTGGACAAGCTCGTTATTCGAACTTTACATCCGACAGCTTTGTCTCGAACGAAAGAATAGCGGGGAATCGGAAAGCTTTTTCTCTGTTATCCTTTCATGACTTTAACCAGACATTTTCATGAAACTTCATTAGTATTATCTAAATGAATACAAAGGGAAATAATGTACGAACCTATACTTAACTTAAAACAAATCTTTTTCAGTACTGCTAAAAAAAAAAAGATGAATATTTGAATATGTCCTCGCCAATTCTTTCGCAAGTAAATTTTTATACGCTTAGAGGACTTTTCTCATACATTACGAACAAAGCTTATCGCAAAGAGTTTCGCAAGGTGGAGAGCAAGTGCGCATTCGCGCATTCGTCGAACAGCGAGGAAACGCGAAAAGGATTATTCGTCCGAGAGCCGGCGCGGCGTAATAGGTTCAACTTCATCCTAAGAATTACGCGGAGGAAAATTACTTTAGTAATATGGAGAGCATAAACTATGCGGCGTTCTTATAAAAGTTTCAAGTAGCTTTCTAATTTAAACTCCCTTCGCTGCTTCCCCGCTTCGTGGTTCATTAAAACCCTATCTCATCGCGCGGAATTATTTATGTAAATAATGATCCCGCGTGCGATTTCCGTCGATCGGGTGAAAAGAACCATGTACTCGGCTGCTGCAACCCACGCAAACTTTGCATCGTAAAAAGCACAGTCTCCCTTCTTTCTATCCCGTAATAAGAAATCGAGCGATTCATCGAAGGGACGAGTTCGACGTTAACGACTGCATTTCCATATAAAAAAAAAAAACGCTTTACGACCCGCTTGTTTCAGGACACCGACCGGTCTGGAGGACGTCAGCAAGTACCCGGAGCTTTTTGCGGAACTCCTGGCGCGCGGATGGTCGGAGAAAGACATTCAGAAATTGGCCGGGCTCAATTTGATTCGAGTGTTTAAGGCTGTGGAAAAGGTGAAGTATTCTTGATCGAATACATCCGTTATATTTCGCATTTCGATGCGCATTATAAAAGTGGCTAAATCGGGAAAAACTGGCGAAGACAATGCCGACAAAGTAGTAACTTCCGGCCTCGAAATAACCGATGGCTAGAAACCGGGTTAGCCGACTCGACCAATATCGGATTTAATAAAGCACACAAATCATGCATCCGCTGTAACGCGCCGATGCATCGCTGAGAAAGACAGCTGGTCCGAGCGTGCGGCAAGCGAGGATTTTTGTTCTCCTCTGGAGTCCTGCCAATCCCAGGACCAGCTGGTTCAATTCTACACGTATGTACCTCGTCCCTTTTCCACGATTTGTTCATCCATCTACCGCGTTCAGGGATGGTGTATACGTGCACGTTTCACGCACTCCGAAATCATATGTTCGAGGACTGCAGTTTCTACAGCGTTACCCTGCCGCGTGCTAAACGTTCATCCTCTTAGCAGAAGAATTACATACTTGTAAGAGATGGAGTAATAGAACTTCCTGACGGGTGTTGAAGAAATTTTTAAATATTCTAGGCCATGTGCTAAGCAATCGAGTTTTATGATTTTTCTAGCAGCTCGAATATCGATCGACCCCTGCGTAAAAGATACGAAATTTCTGCAAAAGTTCCGACGGAATTTACTGCCTCAAATTTACCATGTCGCGGTTGAACAGGAACTTGGAGCATCTTCTTTATATCGTCCCCCGCCGGATCACAAATTCTCTTACGTCCGCGAAGTTCCCTGGCTACGGTTCTCCTTGTTAGAAACGGATATCGCCACATTAATTTATCGCTCGCGAGGCTGGGAAACGAGTCGCGAACGGTCTCCTGGATCTGACAAGCAAAGAAACACAGGACAAATAATTCGTATGGCGGGGTGACGTTACACGTAAACGGTTTCCCACGGAGGACATTAATTTTCAAGTTTTCTTACGCTTTCGTTTAACCGCGGCTTCAGCGTCTCGGCTTTCTTTGCGGACTCGCATTTCGTATTCATTTTGACAGAGAGATGAATAGCAGAGCCGGCCGAGGGAACGTATTATATTCGGGGTGCTTTAACAGGGCATTAGTCGAATTACGTACATGGCAGGGCGCGATGCGACAAATTACTCGTGTAAATAGTGCAGTTATTTGACGGGGCCCGACGATGTACGGCCGTCACTGAAATTACAAGGATAATTTAATCGCCGCCCATCCGCCGACGGCACAACGAAACACCGTACAAAATGGATTACGCTAATACGTAAAAGTAACATTGCCCCAAGTGCCTGGCTATTACATAGTTGAAAAGCGAAAGAGATTCGCGCTGAAGGAGGCAAAACGAATCTCGAAGAGATTCGCCAAGGAAAAAGTAACGAACGTTTCCATCGATCCAATTAAACACTTCGCTCATGGAAATTCGAAGCAGGACCCTGAGTAAAGCAAATTAGACGCACAATGAAGCATGGTTTCCAGCAGAACAATCACTCATGCTCGCGGGAATTTCGTGACTGCGAATTCAGTTCCTTCACTCTAAAGGTGGCGTTAATTCGTAGCATGGCAGACGAAGTGAAGCAAGCTCGACGATACGTTTTCAACCCTTTCGCTACGCAAGCCGAATATGTATAATAAATCCTTCAATATTCAACGGCTTCTTACTAAAATTACATGCAAGGGTTCTCTCTAAATGGAGCATTAAATATATTAATAAAAAGCGCACTGTCTTATGCGTCGGGGACACTGTCAACTTGGAGAGCAGCAAAATGGTTCAGTTTGTGTATTCACATCTTTAGTTATTTGTCTCGCCGTTATCACCCGCGTGTATTGTAAGAAACAAGACACGAGTTGAACTCTGGCCTTCCCACTAATCGTTACCAGAAACGAGAAGGATCCTGATTGTTAATACAATACACTGGTTTGCCGTGTGCTGATCGACACGATGACCAAACTGTGCAGAGGTGGAATTAAACTTCAACGTTGTTCTTGCTGAACGTGTTAAAATGCTTGGGTTCATCATTATTACCCGGAAAATTAACGAGAAATGTATTTGATTCAGGATCGAGCATGTACTCGTGACCACAATATGAACGCCACGTGGAAAAGGTTCCTTGGGAAATTGAAACTCATGCTTCGACGCGATTGCTTCGGAAGGACCATTGCATTCTGCGAAACGAAGCGCGGAACCGCGGTTGTTCCTCGAAACACGAAGCCAGTGAGACCTTATTGAGATAAAGTGTGAGACAGAATTGGGGGTGAACGGTATAACTGTGTAACGGATTCTGACATGGATGATAAAGTACGGTGGAGTTTGGGGTACTTGTTTAATTTCCGGAGAGTTTAGAGGATTTTTAGGAGGAAATTCTCTCAAGAGGCACCCTCGCTTTTTAATGAACCTATGCCAGTTTATGGTACTCATAAACACGAGAACGATAATTTTAGGTGTAGGTGGTTAATAGCTGAAAAGACGCGCAACGAACGAAACCGAATGTTGTAGTGCACATTTAAGTATATCAAACTCTAACTGCCCGATTAAAACCTTAATAGGAAAGGGATATAAAGAACACAAAAAGGACGAGTCACAAACGCTCGAAAATTATCATATTCTTGTTTAATCCTTAGAAACTTGTCTCCTTTGTAAAGCACAAGAACACCAATTACGATCCCTGGAATGTTTGCGATCGGGGCAAGGTCGAGAAACATTCCAACCGGTCCAGAAATGAAAGATACTATTGCAACTACTCGAGTATAAAAAAAAAAACGAGTGGACATTTGATTAAAAACGTGTGCAATTTATGGACGGTAACAATAGTAAAACCGGTCCTGCTGAGACCTGCCTACGTCGCATCCCGACATCCATTAATATTTTAATTTCTGCAACAATTCCACGGAGTGCTTTCACAACAGTAAGCGTTTCGCAACGATGCTCCGCGTGGCAGCGAAAAAATTCAATTTGCAGATAAAACGCGCGTCAAGGAATAAAAGGAGAATGTAGTCGAGACGTTCGTAACGTCGCGTTGCTTGGGTATTCTTTATCAGTGCACCGCTGGAGACACACAAGCCACGGGGACAGCAATAAAAGTAGATTTGAATGGCGCAGATCAAATCGTGAGACAGCCGGACCCCTCTTCCTTTCAACTTTTAAAAGAACAAGTATCGTGTCTCCCTTTATTGTTCTTATTTCACTGCAAACTAATGGAAATAGGAAATCAATTTCTAAAGATACAATGAAAATGTGATAATCTTCGAGTTTTTGCATTTCTTCCTGTTCGAACGCGAAACTCTTATCCCTATTTTCGCACTTTCCGCTCTCGTAGCTTCTACTCGTCGACCGAAACGTTTAGAGGATTATATCTCGCCGGCCCACAAAACGGAAGCGCGATCTCGATGGAAACGCGAGGGCCCGTTCCGTTGCGCTGTTAAACAACTATAAAGCAAAAACACACGCGACGCAGAACAAAAGGGGGGAAAAAGGGGTTGCATGAAAAAAAGTGGTGAACATCGGTTACGCGTACGCGAAGCGCCGCCAAAAGCTTCGGCTGGACTGTAATGGCCTGGGAAGGTTAATGGGCTTACCGAAAATTGATGGCGGCTGTGCAGGCTCGCATGAAATACGTTGCACCGCGAACTTTTTCCCTCCGCAGCAGGCTCGGAGTACAGATTTCCCCGGCAACCACGGTTTCTCTCCTCGACCGATGATCGAGCCGGCTGCGATTTTTCCTGAGAATATTCGCGACGCCATGTGCACCCTACGAGGGCCCGGCCACGCTTCCTTCGGTAGAGCCGTTTGACCGTGAAAATTGATGGACTTTTTCCGCCGACACTGATCACCGAGGTCGAATTTAGGCGAGCAACGAAAAGATTTCCATCTTTTCCGAAGAAATTTTCCAGGTCATTCCCAGACTGAAAATCGACCGTTCTATCCATCGTTTTCCCTGTCCCTTAAGTTCCTACTAACGAGACGAGTCTTTTCATTCGCAGGTTCGCGACGAGATGGCCGCGGAAGGCATAGAGCCGCTGGAGGAGGAGATCCCGCACGAGGACATAATCGGTCGGGATTACTGCCGTTACAACGTGAAACGACTGATGGCACCCTAGCCGTTGCGAGTGAGCTCCGCGGGTGTAGGCGAAGACCGAAGCGAAGAGGAGACAGCGATAGCGTTGAAAAGTCTCGAATGATCGTCGCCAGCAACGAGAACCTCCGATTTGAAAGCACGCGAGCTCTAGCGAATACTCGCGCCTCTGCGAAGGACGGCCAGAAGCTCCTCGAACTTTTCCCTCACGCGCGTTATACTACGTAAGTAGATAGGCAAACTCGATTTCCACCGAAGATTCTCGAAAGAGTCGCAACATGCTCGCGGACAATGTCGAACCGACGAATAAAAGGGTTGAAGAGCAGTCGTCTCGCGTTTGTACCTCTTCACGATGAAGAGTCGTTTCTTCCTTCGGTGAGAAACGATGGATCCGTGAACAAAAAAAAAAACACACCCACTGTAAAGGGGCAGGTGTATCTTTGTAATTCGAAGTACCAACGAGCGTGAAATCGTGTAAGAATGTAAGATCAGGCATAATCGATGTGTTTAATTTGCATTCAACGATTCCCCTCGTCGGCGCTGGAACCAAGGATTGATTCCAGTCGTTATGATAATTATATTATGTATAAATATGTACACATTACGGTCGATCTCGCAAACGATCGGCACCGGAACACGGTGGTGACTATTACACGATATTCGAGTGAATGCATGCTTCGATGTGTCTTGCCGTTTGAGTGGATGCCTGTGCGAGAGAAACAGAACTGACGATATTTGTACATATGGTACCTGAAGTCGATGAACATATTGATCCTCCAGCAGAGCGAACCAGCCAGACAGAGTTTTGACAAGATCAAGCAGCAGAAACAACAAGAAATCCGATATAAAAAGTTGGCAAGCTATAAATTGTAAAGTAACCGATACCTACTCCACCTTAAAAAAAAAAATCTGGAATGGCCGGTTTGATCTGATCGTCACGGAGGAAGCTAGATACGAGATTAGACTTGAAGGAATTAAAAAAAACTAATTAACACGTTGATGAAAATCAACAAATGTTCGCGGCAGTGCGGAAACTTTCCTACGATTTTGCACGATCGAAGTTGAAGCGTGTCATTCATTGTAACCAGAAGATTAACTTAACTAGAAGCACCGTGTAACATCTTTTTTTTACGATGTTTTTACACTAAACTTTTAATATATTCAGATTTCAAAATGAACGAACGCGGAGGAAAAAAAGCTGTTAACAGCGAGGATAAGAGAAGAAGAGTAATACCATCAACTTCCCTCGTGTCATCGAGATTCAACTAGTCGTTATTAATTTTAGGTGAATATCCGCGTGAAACTTTCTTATTTGAAAACTAAAAAAAAAATGGAAAGGGCACTTGTTCCGTACGAATCGATTGAACGACCATACGTGTGCAAGTAGTCGAGATCAACGAAGCGTCAGCCTCGTGAGTATATCCTGACATTTCAAACGTTACTGAAACTCGAAATAAATCGGCGACAAATCGAACTGTGGTCGTCGTTCAAATGAAACGAATTACCTGTTCTTCTTATTCGATACTCAATTTCCACCCCGAACCTCCTGTCCTGTCGTTAATGTAACAACTTGAAACAGGTCACGACACGCACAAAAATGTTATATAATAGAAATGGAAGGCTTGAGAGTGGATCAAAAAGGTAAACAGCGGCTTGCAAATCACGTGCGTCGATTCACCAATTTACAAACAACAAAAGGCTCGCAGCTCGTTGGTGATTCGCGGAACGCGTAGAAAGCAATCACGTATACAAAGCATGGGTGCATACGTTGAAATCGTAAATGCGGCTCGGTTTATTGGCATTTCAGGACCATACGTGCTGTAAATTCCGGCCAGACTTGATTAGATTGTCGTTTCCGCGAATTTGATAATGGCTGATTACCTATCAATCGAATAAATCAATCGCTCCCCGGGTCGGTAGAAAATTCAACGCAACGCAGGGATCGATGGGAAATCGACGTAACGAAGTTTATTTCCGACAGACGTGTGCCACAATCCTGTAATTCCCTTGTTTCCCTCTGTATACGTGATTAACTCGTCACTTTAATACTTCCGACGTCTAGACCGATTGGTTTCCGCTATCCTTACGTAGAAATTTTGGAATAACTAAGAATAGCTGTTGCATAAAGGTGTTTAATGGAATATAAATTAGTTGAACTTCGCACTGCATGCAACTGACAAAACTTGCAACTCACAACACTCGCAATTCACAAAACTCTAATACTCTATGATCCTTACTCGTTCAAGGCTCAAGACAATCTGCCCTCGCACCTCAGTCTTATCGAAGAAGACGCACACTCACACTCCACAGAAGAAACGTCCAAATTCTCCACGTACATTCTAAGAACCCTCTCACCGGCATTCATTCCACGAACATAAAACGTTTAATCACATCCGCACAGTTCCAAATATTCATCGTTCACGCCAAATATACAGCTTACCCGATCAGTCGCACGATCTATGTATAATAACGTCCATCATACAACTCGGCCATCCTACAGTGATATCTATCCTCAAATATCATTCGACATTCAATGCACGCTTATTCGACTGCTCTGTTCTTCGATTTTTATAAAAGGCTGCGCTTGGAACAGTTCGAGAACAGAAGTTTCAATCTGAATCACGCGGCAGACAAGATAACAAGTTTTCATCCTCTGATCGTTTAAGAGCGTCCGATCGAAAGTGTCGCGCGGAAGTTTGAGGGGAAGAGGGGGGAAAAAGGACGCCGGTGAAGGTGCAGCAGCCTTTCAGTGATAATTAATTTCTCGCCATCGGTGAGTCCTTAACGAGCTCGTTAAAAAGTTTTGACACGTTTAGACTTATATTCGGCCGTGGAAAAACCATTTAAGCTTCCTTCCTCGACGGGTCGAGGAACTGAATGAGCATTCGTCCTCTTCGTCCTACCCTCTGCTCCAAGCGAACAACCCTCCCTCCGCTCTTTCCTTTCTCCCTTTTTTTTTCCAACCACCGCCTTCTCATGGATTTCCTCCATTCTTCGACTCTAATCTTTGCTCGACAATGTCGAGCCTCTGCCAATGGCTCTTCGCGAAAGGGTTGAACAGGGAACGAGAAAGAGCGCACGAAAAAAGATAGAGGAAAAGAAAGACTGCCCTGAATAGAAGAAGACGAGCTTGAACGGAGAAAAATCTGGAAAAGGGGCGAGGAAGTGAAAGAGCAACGCCTGGCCGTTTTCATTGTTTCGCTCTCGGCGAGATATCGGCCAAGTTTATGCTAGAAAGTCGGCCTATAAATTTTATCCTTTAAATACAGCTTGCTACGTATAATAAGAACGCGCCAAGAGTTATATCCCGGGCACGGTTTTTAAGGAATTCCGCGAACGATGCTTTTCTGCTGCGCTACGTTTCATGTGTCCAAGAATTCTTTAGAACAGTCGCGAAAAAGTACCGAACAACTCGAGAGCTGTCGCTGAACAATAAATTTCGGGAATTTAGCTCAGTGGATCATCCTGGGATGACCTGGAAAGGGTTAAAAAAAAAGTACATCGCGAAAAGCATGGGGGAAGAAAGAAAGAAAATACGAGCCTGCACCTTTCTTAATAAAAATAAATGATAGGTATACTTAATAAAATAGGTATGAAATGCCAGAGGCCTCGAGCCACCAGACTGGCAAGAAAATTAACAGTACATTTGCGCGGAATTTGCTACCCCACCGACCCGCACTTTCCGGTTTTGCGATCAAGAATCAAATATCGGTCCGCGGGTTGGTCGTAAGCTGTTTTCAGGAAGGGCGCCTCTTACGATTCGGTCAATCGTAAAGTCTGATAGCCAGTCGGTCGTACCTAAGTTCGTGCCGGAGATCGGCTAAGCCCCATGGAAAACCATTTCCAGGCGCCGCACCGCAGGGCCAGCAAACCCGTTTCGCAAAGTCCCCTATTCGTGAATATTATATCGTGGCCGTGATTGAATCAACGCGCGGACGGCGAAATTCGATTTGATTCGAACGACCAAACGAATTTCACGCTACCTCTTGCTATAGCTTTGGTGCCACTACCGCTGTACGACATGAAAAATTACAAGACTCCCTTCTTTATGGATACACCTTTGTACACGATTCACTTTTACAGTGCTGTGTGTGCGCCACTGCGCAGCCCCTCGGATTTCTTCGACCGTTAAATTTCCGCGAAGCTTGAATTATCGAACGTACACGTTCATCTCGCGTGATCTCCGACTCGTCGGGTGCGGGATGTTCGAATAGAAAGTCGTTCGTGAATTTATTTATCCCAGGCCGGCCGAGCTTTTCCACCGATCACGCTGGGAGCTACGAAACGGGCAACCGTATAAAGTATGTACCTAGAGGGACCTTTGAGAATTAAGATCTCACGAGCACCGTTGCTCCAGGTTCGCCTGGGATTTCGTTGGATCTGTATTCCCGCGAAGCGAGACTTGCTAGTATTTGCAAATCGTTATTACGAGTGGTCGGATTGCTTGAAAAATTTAAGTACACGCTTAACGTATTTCGTTGATTACGAAGTAAATGAAACGCAAATCCGATCGCGCCGATCAATAACGGTAGCAGCATTAGCACACAAATTAAACGGGGGGACCAATCTACCTCCCGCAATATCTGCACAATATCGGACACGATACATCGGACACGAAAGACGTATTTTATGTAGTGCGAACAAAACGACACTTACCGAAGCTGCAGTCTTTCCCCGTTCCAAAATGCTACACGCTGTTAGCGTGTTCTCGTTTTTGCAATATTCCTCCGTACACCGCGACAGCATATCCATACGAACGGCGTTGCGAACGGCACCGTTGCCCCGCTCGGAGAACCCTGAAAATAGATTGTAAACTTTACAGAGAGAACAGCGTGAAACGAAACACGTTGCCCATGAACAAGGGAGGAAATAATAAAAAAGAGCCTCAATCACATTTAGGTGCCTTGATTCTCTAGAAGGGCAGAAAAATTGCACAAACTAATAAGCAGATAACTGCAATCCACCCGGAACGTTTTCCCAGGAATATTCAATTTTCCCGCATTAAAGAATTTGCATCAAATCTCCGATCACACGAAACGCAATGGTACCGCTTAATCGGAATTATTTCCATTTCAGAAACAAATAGAATCGTTGCGAATTAATTGCGCGTGTTATTCATTGAGCATTTTAATTGCGAAGCGGTTGAACAAATTGCGGAGTGTTAATTTCACGGTAGATATGAAAAGGTACACGCGGTTTTCTCCTAAAAAGTTACACATATTTCATCTACCGCCAAAATTTTTTCCAACGTCGTCTTTAAATAACAAGCACGGATGGTCCGACGTTCGAAGATTGAAATAATATAGTATTTTCGGTATACAGGTCAGCTGGTTTCGTTCAATTATCATCGTTGACATTGTTACCGTTCGACCTGACCCGGTTCAGTTAAAAAGGACTTCGGCCTTCTGCATTCTGCATATATTCGTATAAATATAGATACCGCGCCAGGTATGGACACGCGTGTCACTTTTCGCCCAACTGTTTTTTTTTTCTCCTCGAACCAGCCGTAACATCGTTTCGCCGCATTGGATGATATCAAATGGGAGATCGCTAGTTGCAATCTACGTAAATCGAAACAGAGATTTCGTCGCAGGACGTATTTCACGGCGAAATATGCAAATTCGCGTTCGTTCGACGAAAACGCAACGCGAGATCGCAGTGTCAAAAATATTATTTCAAAAATGACATCCACGAACGTGGGACGCGGGTGCACAAAAATATAAAAAGGATAAAATATGATAACGGACAGGTATAACAATGAAATGAATAAAATACAAGCTGATGAAACTCCTGAAAAATATTCATTTTTATTTAATTTCTAGACTTTTGCAGATATATATATATATTTTCTTTTTTTCATATATGAACAAGTTTTCCCATATAATATCAATATATCATGTACAAAATGGTAGCTTTTCATACGACAGTATAAAAATACCGTTTCCATGCGACCCTTCGCCGCCGCGAATCCGCAGCTCTGTTAATTAGCGTAGAACAAAATAAAAAAAAACACAAAAACGCTCCTGGCGACAATTTGTAAGGGACCAGGTCTAAATCGCTCAACGAATACACCTATTAAATATACAGTATATGAAAAATATGCATAATAAAAAACAGTCAATACTGCGCATATAACTTTCTTTTTCACTACGATATATCAACCGTTCTTCGTCGACAGGTAACAAAGATATATAATAATTTTTTCTCATTCTCTCCGTATCTCTCTCCAACAACCGTGCGCGAAAAACTACATGTAGGTACAGTGTTTGCCAGCTCCTGTACGCCAAAGAGCCGGTCACGTTCGATTTTATCGTTTCGTTTCAACGATATTAAAACAGAGCAATTAAGGATAATGTACTTTAACTTAGCGCATCACAAACAACAAGGGACACGAAGAAATTTCGCAAATTGCCTAGAACAAAACAGGCTAACGCAAGACAATAGTAACGGAAGAAACAGCAACGCCAAACTATAATAATTTATCCTTCGTAAAGGATAACAAGATAAACAATGAGAACGAACGGAAAGACTAGCTATGAAAAGTGGGACAGGCTCATAGAATGAAGCGGTACCTTTTTCTTTGCGACGTTCCTCGTGGAGAAACGCAAGGCAAAAATTGGCGGACCGTTGAATTAAATCGGAAATACGATTCGCGATTCGCGAACCGTCCAAGTATCCCTCGGCTCGAACTGTGAAACGACCTGGATAGCGGGGGGTAAGCTCGACATATAAATACGATAGATAAAGGCGAAGAAATGGTGGCGGAGTTCGATGTTCGTGACTCGTGTTTCCCTTTGCTTCTTGCTTGATCTAGTTGGGCATTTTCTCCCTCTTCAGGGAGCCGAACTCCTCCAGCATCGCTTGTAGCCCTTCGGGAACTCGTCCGGCGTCCAATTCTTGTCCCCACTGTCGATACTGCAAGGAAAAATAACAGACAGACGGTTACACGAGTAGTTCAGCCGACACGCGATCGACCGTCGTCGTTACTTTGTACCAAAAGTCGTTCTCGGGAACTCGAGGATCTGGAAAGGTTGATCATGGAAATGCGGGAAAGGTTCTCCTCTTCTTTTCCGCTCGACAACTGGGATTCTTCTATGAGGAACGGGCGCACACGGCGAACGAAGGGGATAGATTTTTCGACAATACTGCAAAGAAAGCTTCGAGAATGAGGAAGACTCGAATGGTCGCCTTCTAGATTATTTTACATTAACTTTGGGTGTACGTACCTTTAAAGCGCTTTTCATCTTCGAAATCGAAAGCAAGCGGACGCGATCTGGCAAAGCTTTACACGGTCACATTTTTAACGGCAATATTGCAATTTCTAAGCAATAATATTTACCGCCGCGATACAAGTACACGTCATTGGTGCCGGGTCGATGGGGTACACTTAGTTCACGAGCAAAACAAGAGAGAACGGAATTCCGCAGGTTTCTCCAATGCTTTTCACGGCACTCGATCGTTTCCTAGGTACCCGGGAACCAATTTTCGAAACTTCGAGACGCCCATTACTCCCTTGGAAAAAGGTAAAAAAAAAGCTCGACATTTTTACGATCATCGGGACGAAAGTTTGCGTCCACCGGTGTTCCTTTCTTGCCTCGAAATTTATGATATTAACGCACATGAAAAGTACAAACGCAGCTGCGGTTCTTTTCCGAACGCGCCGTAGACACCGGCAAGATTACATAATCGAGAACACGTACGACTTTAAAAACGTCCAGCGTAAAGGGGGGGGGGGGGGGGGGGGGGGAGAGGGCACGGAATAATGGAGGTATAACTCACTTCTCGCAGCCGCGAAAAACTTCTTCCAAGGAGAGAGATTTATTATCGTCCCGTTGCATAGGAAGCAACGGGGAATGAGATAGGATGTACGTGCGAAATATGATTGGGAAACGAATCGTCAGGAGTAAAATGATAGAGAGTAAGGAGGGTGGTACGTTCCCATCGGTGGACTCACCATTTCCAGCTCCTTTCGAAGCGCGAGCACAGCCTTTTCGCGGTCGGCTACCAGCTCTTCGAGGTATTGATACCTGAGCTTCTTTCGAGCACGACACTCCCTCGCACTCTGTCGGCTTCGTTCTGGAAAAATAAAAAGGAGCGGGGATGAAAATGTGCGAAACCGATATCGTGTGTGTGTGTGTTGGGGTAATGCCTCGTAACGCCTCATACACGATCCAACAAATGTTTCAATGCACAGTACCGAGAAACATCGAAACGTATGCCAGCCCCGGCCCGTTGGGGCCGCCATAAATTGTCCGGCAAAAACGAAGGCGAAGGACGTATGCCCGTCCACATCGGTCGTGAGCATCGCGCGATAAATTCGCGAAACTCAAACGCGACACCCGATTCTTCACGAGCTCACGGCTAATGGGATTTGGCACACCACACCATTCGTTCGACGATGGAGGGGTTCCTGTGCAGCTGCGACACCAAGAAGAAGACGAGGCCTGCCTTCCAGGTGAAATCGATCGTAACAGCCCGTCCCTGCAGGATATTGCAAATTTCTGTGAGGGTGCTCTGGGACCGCGGCGTGATAAAGACCTTTACGATCAACGGTCACGGCTATTATCGCGTCTACGGCTCACTAAGCCCGCCTTTTACGCGGCAATAAACGTTCGCCGTACTACCCTCGTGTCGCGGAGCTTCTTTCTTTTTTTTTTTTTTTCTTCAGAAAAAGACTACCTGAAGAGAACGGAGTGCTCTCAACGGAAGAGCCTCGTCTAATCTCTAGATGGCATCGAATGGAATAATGTCGAAAGGGGATTCGCCGTGGTAGAGGTGAACGCACGATTGATTCACTCTTCGCAAAGAAATTAAACGGTTCTAAGCCGACTTTATTTAGAACCCGCGATTTCGGCGAAGTAGAGAAGTTCATTGGACTTGAATGAAATCTGGCTACGTTGATCAGGCCAGAAGAAAATCGGATGGAAACGTAATGCTTTGTGGGTGAAGTTAAGGAGAATTGAATGTACAGCCTGAGTCAGAAATAATTGCTTCACTGATAAGCGTGGTTTTGATACGACAACGCATTAGCAAAGCTGGATGGACATTACGAAATCGCTGCGAAAAGGAATATAAAGTGTGCCGGCTATACAGTCGCAGAGCTTGCCGCGCTAAGGGATTGCAGACCCGAACGTCGGCCGTAAAACGAGTTTAAAGTACTGCTGTGTTACTTTTTCGCCGATCGTAGAAACCATCTGGCTTGTGTATCAAAGCGAAGCACAGAGTGAAACGTTGTCTCCTACAATAGAAAATAGCTCTAATATGACTTCATGCGTGAACAGATATCAAACGACTGGAAAAGTCTTCATTATGAAATGAAAGAGGGCTATCATACGAATAGAGAAGGTAATCCGTGCAAATGATTAAACAATATAGTACCCAAGGAGTGGTGCAATTGCAACAAAGCTGCTACGAGCCGTACATCCTGCTTTTCCATGCAAAGTCGTCGACAACCTTCGCTCCTAGTCCGATAAAACGACAGAATAGCAGAATCCATCCTTCCATTTCGCAGTGACGCGGAATCATCGGGAACAACAGTTCCCAGCAGCGAGTTGACCCAGCATAAATATTCATCCGTTCGAAGGATAAATATTCCTAGGATGTCACGAGCCCGGGAGCCATGGAAGCGTCACTCGACGCTCTGCAATCAACCCCTTGCATTTCTCACGTGGCCCGTGTAACCCGCTGCACAGTTACTAACTCGTCGTTTTTAGGGGCGGCGAAAATATTGTTCGGCCCACGGGCTACGGGAGGGAAACGATTCGCCGCTAGGTGCACCCTTAAAAATACACGACGTACTGGGGGCGGCTTTCGATATTGCAGCCCTGATTTACGCGACGTTTCGTTCTGAATAGGGCAAGGTGTAAGGGTCGTCTGTTACCGCGGGAAATTTTACTGCGAAGCAATTTTGCCCGGTGCATTTCTTTAAGATTGCAATGGGATAGAGTAAAATCGAAATGCATGGTATGAATACATTTTGCTTACCGAGCTTGGCTTTCATATCCGTCTTCTCGGACGCCTTCCTTCCAGGCTTGCGTCCCCTCTTACCCCCCTCTTTCCGGTCACCGCGAGATCCCTCCTGCAATGAATGGAGAACATCACTAATTTGATAAAAACATTATCCGCTAAAATACAGTGAAAAACATTTACAATCCGATCCATCCACACTGTTCACAAGCAATTGCATCTAGAACAGAGACGGACAAGAGTTGCACGTAATATACAATATGTACCATCGGGGTGAAGCTTTTGCTCTCCGCTAGCAACTGAAATCTCCAATCGTAAAATCGGGAAGTAACAACGGAAGGGAACGGGAAGCAGCGTGATTTGAAAGCTGATGAATACGAGTCCCCACGGCAATGTAATACTCGGCTGATCCGTTGTTTCCTCCCGCCGCTGATTAATATCTCAAATGAATACTTCGAGGCTCGCGGAGAACAACGCACGTTTCCGACAGAAACAAAAGCTTATCGAGTCACGAGGAGTGACGCTTGGCTATAGGAACGCTAAAAGCTCCGCGCAGCGCTTCCATCGACGATGTTGAGCGCTCCACGACACGGTCGTTTACCGTCAAACGGGGGTAAGTCCTCCTCGCAGAGTAACTATCCCATCGTAATAACACATTTTACCCATCGCTAAAAAAAGAAGCCCGGACACCGCCTCTTTCCACCCCTCGGTCGTTACTCGTTTAACTTTGCCATCGACACTTATGAGCCGTTTCGTAAATCGACGCGTAGGTACTCCTTCGAGCTCCCTTTTTATCGTTACATCGAGTCGAATCTGTTTAATACGAACATAATTTCCCAGACCGTTGTTCGAGAAGAACGTGAAGCGGAGATCGTCTCGTCTGGCTTCAGGGGGGATGAAGGGTGGATACGACGACGACGCACGCGGAATAGGCGTGCCTGCAACCCTACACACGGCCCGTTAAAATTTACACGTCCCCTGAGCACGGTTGTTGCGACGAGAAGAGGCGGCCGCAAGGCTTAGGTATGCATGTGCTCAGGGGTGACAAAATACAAATTCAGTCCCTTTTAGGGAAGCTGTTTACCTTCGGCCCTATCCTTTCCTCTCAATCCTATCTGGTATTAAATCTCCTCGAATCCTCTTTCTCTCCCTCGACCGCTTGCGACTTCTTTGCCCGCCCCTCGCCCTTACCCTCGTTTCTTTCTAGTCTGTCTTGCTCTCGCCTCCAGCCGCGCCATTCTTTTTCCATTCTCTTACCCTCTCGAACGCGGCGGCAGCGGCTCCTCGCGTGCAGCGTTTTTTTTTTTGCGGATGAGAAAATGGAATTGATGTTCCGCGATGAGTTGCCGGATAAAGGGAAGCGGAGCTGAGGAAAGCGACAGAGGAGAAAGATGTTCGCGTAAGGGTGCCGGAAGTGCACGCGGTAGATAGTGCAATGCTCGCGTCTGGAAGCTAAGGGAATAATTAATTTTCCAAATTGTATTACACCGGCAAACAGGGTAGCAAGGGCAGGATAATTAAGTGCGAAGAATTACATTAACCACTCTCGCGGTATTTGGCTCGCGATTCGTCGGCTGACGCGTACAGCCGAAAGCGGAAGGGTGGAAACCCGTCAAACCTCTCTGCTGACACTGACACTTCCGTCGATTTCCTGCTACCCCTATCGCCGTGCTACCAGCACGGTCATCCCTGCGACTGACAATTCCACTCCGACGACTTGTAACCCATCATCCAAGAGACTCTATCTCATCGTAGCCGAGCTATCATTATATGAAACTACTCAGCTATTGCAGTCCTCGACGATGGCTACTTATCGGTGACTATGCGCAATCCGTTCTACTAAACACCCTCGACCAATTCGCTCCAATTTCGCTCGATCTTTTCCCTCGACCAATTCGCTCCAATTTCGCTCGATCTTTTCCCTCGCCACAGTCGCTTCCCTTTGTTTCCGTGCGAAGGCAACGCAGCGAAGAGCCGCCAAGATTACAACCGAACTGAGATCCCATCGACCCGATTCAGCCGGATGTACAATAGTGCAGCAACGCGACAGAGACCGGAAGCTCGTAAACCACACCGTACACAATCGAGCACCGAGGCTTTATAGTTTCGCAGTTTGCCGGCCGCCGATTCTCTCTTACGCGTATTTCTCGAACGCAGAGACCGAGTTACACGCGGCTCGCTTCGTGCCAAGGCTCTCGGTTCCGCGTGAAGCGTGATTTAACCCAGCATCGCGAATGCACGACTCGCCACCGTGCTACGCTGCACGCTACAGTTTATAGCGCAATGCGTGCAACAGACATGCGGTTAGCGACTGTGTCAAAGGCGATCGCACTAAAGCGTCCACGTTACTTTTTTGCAAATTATTAATGTCTAATGATTTCTTGAAGAAAATGCATTAATTTCATTCCTTTTATAAATGTTACCCCGTTATCGAGGCAGATTTTTCAAAGAATCCTACAAACGGTTGCTGTTAACCGAGATAAGGATTAAAATAAAGAGGATGAATTCTTTCGGAATGCATTTAAGTCGAGACCACGAAGGGAAATGCCGCTGCTTGAAGCGAGCTCGTTTCCCTCCGCTCGAGAGCATAACTTTCGGACGATCACCTTTGGAGTGGAAAGTCTTTAATTGCAAAAGGAAACTGGCACCACCCTTTTACTTCAGCCACGCTTCCATCTCCCCTTTCTGCCAGCTATACCACTTTCAAATTTCACGGAAAGAACTCGTCGTTCAATTAATTTTCATTATTAACGGAATTACTCTGGGAGTCCCTTAGCGAGACTCTTAAACGCGTTAGCCACCATCCACCAGCCCCGCGATTCCGTCAATTACACCGAAAATCTTCCAGCCATCGCTCCTTACCGCTCGCTCTCTTACTTTCCAACTGCTCGTCTATTCTGCTTCGAATAACCCTCGACATTTCCCACTTTTCCTTCCTCGTTACTTCTCTATCATCCACCAACGTCCTCGACCACGACATCGTGGTTTGGCTAATGCGACTAACGTTAACGACTTTAAACGTCGTAAACGTCGTAATTTGCTAAATTCTTGTTGCATGGATAAACTTGGCTGTATCAGAAACGTAATAGTCGACACAGTACCACGATTGTTACCATCAGATTTATCTACGATATGGAGAAATATCTGAAATAACTGCAAGCACCTTTTTTCTTGTCCTGAAGGGACTATATACCTTGAACCTTCGACTGCTCCAATCCACTCTAAAGCTACGTTCGCCTTTTATTCTCAACGCCGAAACGAGTGAATCGAAAAACGCGACCGGGCACGAATTCAATCAGTGCTTCTCTCGAGAACACTGGGCTGTTGGAGAAAATTATCAACGCTGTTCCGCTGTTTAACACCAGTCATCGGCAAGCGACCGATGCTGCCTTCGATACGCCGGGTCGTCGAACGCGAACTATCAATTAAATAGCAATCTCTAATTTGAAAAAAGGAACTCTGACAATAGAATCGTGCGTACGCCTCTGCGATACCGCGAACGATATGCCTCGGTTACGATTCTCGCGTGTAAAACATGGAAGCAGCATCGAGTGAGCGTACAACGCAGTTACCGGACCCAGCGGGTGCACAACCTTATTATTACCTCCGTTCGCCGAAGGCTGCACGATCCTCCGGCTGCTCTTTCAGCCGGTGACCTACAAAGTGAATCTCGCGAGAGGAAACGATAAGTTGGACGAGGGGCTTTTTCTATACGTCTCGCCTATCGCAATTTTGTAAATCATTGCGCTACATATGTATACTATGATGACCGCGATTTCGAATACGTGTCCTGTGAATTATAACGAGATTCAAGGATCGCTAGGGATTGGATGGACGAATATCCTCGATGCAGGTAGGTGTGAATCTAGAAACAAAAAACGGCGGGACAGCGGGAACGCGCGTAAAAGCCGGCTCTCGGGCTTTTCCACGTCATTGTTCGCCGGAGAACTAACGCGACCGGATGAGAAACGGAGAAAGAAGGAGAGGAGAAGGAAGTCTCGTAATTTTCCAACCACGCCACCGATGCAGCTACATAACAATGAACGAGGGGAGGTCCCCGTGAATACAATAGCAAAACGCGACGGTGGAGTCATAGAACCTCCGACGAAAATCCTGCAAATTCAGTTGCGGACGATCGTGCTTACCACCCTTTACTATAATCATCGCTGCTGCCCGAGCCTTTCGCTTTTGAATAGATCTGATATCCGTCGCATTTAACATCATGGAATGGATTAAGCGAACAAAATACGAAACGTAGTAAAATTGTATCTAACTATCCGATAGCTGAAAAATTCCTTCGATATCCCAACCTGTTAATCAGCGGAATAATTGTCGTCGGCGTTTCCTTAACGCCGCGACCGCCAAGTCAGCGTGAGACGGTTGCACATTCAGCGATCCACTCTCGGCGAAAAGTAGGACTTACGGTTACGAAAGCTAAGGGAAAGCTTTTTAATCGAGCAAGTGTCGCGGTTTGTACTGCCCTGATATTACCAATCGTCTAGCTTCAATTGCAATACGGAGCCGTGCCGAGATATCGTTCGAAGGCTACGATAATAGTCGCAAGATTTCCCACGAAACACCTTGCCGCTACAGAGATACACATCCGACCATCGAGAAAGATCTATGGATCTGCAATCTTCTGGAGACTTTATTGGTATTAACCCAAATACTTTGCACGGACATGTTTCGCAGCGGAATACTTCGAAATTCCCAGAGACTTCCCAAACGCGTTTCCTTAGATCTAATTGCAAGTTGTAATCCCCGTGCACTTGAAATGCCGCTCTCGCCAGCGGAACTCGACCGCGAAACGCAAATTCCTCGACCGCGACAGATTTATATAGATTAAAATTGTAAATACTTCCCGAGATCCGCGCGGGAAATGTGATGAAAATTGCAGCGCTCGTTCGGTACCCCTTTAATTCGGTCGGCAACACGGAACGGCGTTTCCCTTGCCACGAATTCCTTCTCGACGCACCCTTTGCCATTATCCTTTCGTCGCCGCGCGATGAAATATGTATCTTCACGACGTGTTCGCGATACCGATTTCGTAAACGCGTTTCGATGGTTATCAGTGGCGCGAGTAAATAAGAAGGATCCGCGTATCGAGATTCTCGAACTGACGCGGGCATATTCGGCTCCGAAAAGGTGTTTGCAAACATGCTCCATATCAGAATGTAAATTTCGAGTAGAGCGAAGGTGTACAACGAAGTAACGCCGATGGAAAATGTCGGCTACGTCCTACTTCTTTTTTTCGCGAGGCAGTCGCGAGGAGCAGCGGTATAGTTCCCAAGATCTCGCGTCTCAAAGTAGGGCGATTTCATCGATGAAATAGGAAAACGATGGACTGTCCTTCAATTCGATTGAATTTCAATTGCAAGTTACGCGTCGAATGGAAGAAACGACGAGCGATAGTCCAGCCGGCACATCTAAATTTTAACATGCTGCTCGTTCATACTCCGATCTTCGAAAACATTTGCAAAAATCGCGGAAGAAAAGTCGCCAGTAATGTATGCGACGCGGCGATCACGTTTTATCGGACGCATCGGTTAGGATTGGTTTAAGTTTCGTGCGAATTGCGGAGAAGGAACTTGCACGGTTTCGGAGCGCAAAATCCCTTATCGTCGGGACGGCAATATGCGTCTCGCGCAAGGGGAATCGTCTCCCCTTGAACGCGTACGCACATTAAGCGAACTTTTTTCGATTAAACAGCTCCGTTTTCCCTCGCGATAGATGCGTACCACTGAATTGCGCAGTAGCGTCGCGTGTGGGCGACTAAATCTAACGGTAGCTAATAGCAGGATCGGCCGGCATTTCAAACGCAACGAGTGCGAAACGGATCTCGAACGCGAGACTCGCAGGATTGAAAACGGTCCTCGCCGCTGGGCTGCGGCTATCTGTGCGGAAACCGGCGAAAATAAGTGGGTTCGTATCATCGACCGATCCGGGGCAAAAATCAACGGGATACCGTTCGGGAGCGGTACGCATATAAGGCGTTAATGCAAGACGCGTACAAAAGCGAAGCTAATTTCGCGGTTGACCGGTGGGAAACCAAGGTGAAGTGTACGATTAGGTATGGTGTATTAAATGACTACGGAATAAGAGAAAAATGTGTAAAATGTGTCTGCAGAAAACTCACCGGTGCTACGCGACGTGCGAGCTGTGTCAACTGCGCAGTTGACGGGCTAAAACGCTATTCAGGGACGACGTGCTCGGTACCGGTGCCCGAACGATATGCAACCGGTAATACTTGACAACAACCGCGACGCTTGACGGCGATACAGAGAAACTCGTGGAACTGATTTTCAAATCAATTATACGCGCGGCCAAGTTGCGCGTCTCGCTTTTGAATCGAGACGCACTGCACCCGGCTCTAAATTGTCATAGATCATGGTAGCGCCGTCAATTTCATAATAACGGGCCCATAATTGTTACCTACTCAATTACGCATTACGCTCCAATCATCTATATACGGATAAGCATATTAACTTCAGATAGAACTAGTTAAGAAAGTATCCCAAAAAAAGCTTTATCAGTATGATTTATGCATTACATATAGAACAAGCTACAAACTTCAATCTTCGAATTAACATATCACGACCTTCTTGATACGCACTAATGCCATATGTTACGGTTTATTGAATCGACAAACGAACGCGAGATCGCAAATCTTGATAAAGCAGTTATCATTGTGCTTACAACAGAGTCCTGGTTTTCATAATGCGAACTGCGTAATAAATCTATACACAATCGTTAACTACTCGGATCTCTTACCACACTCGACTCCAGTTTGTCCGAGCCTGATGATCACATGACCTTTGAAAGTCAGCAACGTCATCGTTTCACAAAAGAACGAGAGTAAGCGGACACGTGGCGCGATCAGTCGGTAGGAATGTGAAAGAATGAAACGTAGCGACATCAAACGTCAGCTTGGCATACGACGTGCACGAAAGAGTACACACACAAACAAGCAGCTACCCTTCAGTCTGCTTGCCCCCCACCCCACAGCCGTTTGCCAAACTCCCAGTCTCGCAAAGTCCTGACGTCAAACGAAAGAAACAACACCCTTTGCCAGCGATTCCATTGCAATAAACACCCCGAACAACATAACATTTTGTACGCGCGCCCTCTTTGCACAACATGGTGTAATCTATTCACGCGCGCAATCATGTTGCCTACTTTTCATGGAAGTTTGCGTCACGCGTGCACGTTGTCACTTCATGCTTTCCTCAAATTATGGACTCACCGTTTCGTTTTCTGCGATACACATTGGCTCCACCTCCATGACTCTCGTAGACTTCCCTCTTTTTGACGTCTCTCCGGTGAATCCTTCCTGCCACGCTTTGTTCTACCGTAATTCTGTCCTATCTTCGACACTTCAGAACGGCAACGTGTGTCTGTTTACAAACACTGCAAGGTCACACAGCAGACCCCCAGACCTCTGACTGCGAGTATTTCGTATTACGTCATGATCACCGATGGCAGCACCACTCGCGGGTGATATCGTCAAACCTTACGAACCTATATTTTAGAATTCACTGTCGGTAAATGAACAAACAATATGTGAAATTTGTGAAAATTTAAACACTTGAAAATTTCCATTTATCTTTAAAGAAGAGATAACTTCAAAAACATAACCATGTAATGAGAATTGGTTTTTTACACTAAACCTTTTATATAATTAATTAATTTGCTTCAAAATTGTTGATGATTATAACAATGAATTGGTGAGCAAATGAATGCTACGCGATGAACGAAAAAGCTCAAGTGGATCCTGAATATAACTGGGTCGTACGAACTTGTACGAATGCCTTTAATGTATACTTAACAATGCTCCATTTTACTTTCTATGATAACACCGTTAATACACAACCAAATACGACTCGTAAGTTACAAACGACATCATTAAACAAAAAAACATTTTCAGATAAAGTTTAGGGCTGCTATAAAGCTGCCACAGTTAAACTATCATTCTCATAATGAATGTGATAAAGTTGCAGAGGCTTTGTCGTATCCTTTATTCATGGTGGTGGTGGACCTTCTGGTGTATTCTATATTGCAATGACCATTAGCGATTAAGTTCGTTCAGAACGAGTATGAAATAAAACATAATTTTATTATTAGAACCTCACATTTCTAGTTTAATTTGAAATTTCGCAATATTCTTTGTCCGAACGCATTACTGTTAAAGTACGGTCCAATAAGAAAATGCAAAGCAATTTGCTAATATATCCTTACCTATTATCGTATTCGCAGCTGAGCCCATTTCGTTTAACTTGGGATATGTCCATGCACTGTCCCTAAACGAGTTCTACGACTATTAACCATAATATCCATAATCGCTGTACTCGTAAAAGCATGAGTTATCTCCCGACTATCTCCCATTTTTATGGTAGTTGTTGCTGAAACCGGTCCTGTGCCTTTTTTTGTAATATCCGCCGCCCCGTTCCTTTGAAAGGAATTCCGCCATGATGAACGACTTCGATTTCTCCTAAACTATATCTTCCTTTGTCGTACCCTTTACGAGCTGCGCTCTGCTTGCCATATGTCTCTTCGCAGCGCGTGTGCTTGTTAAATTTCACTTGTACATCCTTTATTACCACCTTCTTTATTCTTGCTCAGATCGAAAATCACTTGTCCTACATCGATCTTCTTTTACACGATGTCCGATAAGGAAGATTTTGATTCGATGCGCAATATGCTACGAAGAAGAAACAAACCCCGATAGCATTTACAGATTCCCGTCAAAAGCGTTCTGTTAATTACACAGAAATAATTAATATTTCGTTCGAGCCACAAAACAAACTGCACCCTGTGTGTTTAAATCTAAAGATCCGTAGAACCAGAGAATCCCCATGTTCTTCGTGCGTTTTTAAGTTCCACCTAGCCCTACGACGAATAAATTAAAATAAGTAAAGTAAGCTAATTAAAGGCCAACAATTGACGAAACTAAAATATACAAACGACGATGCAATTTATTAAAAACTCACAATAGAAGCAACTTGTTCCAGTTTCTTTTTCCTTTATTCTTAAAACATCCATTACGTTCGAATCTATTTAATGTATTAAAGCATACAAATAATACAAAAAAATATTGAAATAAATTATTCGAATGTATATCGTATAATATTTACAACTTTACGAGTGTATTAGAGACACGTCTACAATATAATCATCGGACAAAGGTAAAGGTAAGAAATATGTAGATATTGTAAAAAATATTCAAAACTTATATTTTAAGTCGTCTCCGAGGAAATTCTTGGTGAAGAATTGTACAGAACGCTTAATTATACTCTAAGTGTCGTAATGTAAGATGGGAGAGGAGAAAAGGTATGCGGTATATAATACAAGTTACTAGTCATCTTCGTGTTTCAAAAATATTGTAGCTCTTTCTAAACAGTACTTTCACGCACATACGACCCTACGCTTCGATTATTAAAATTAACCGATTGATGAAGCCGCACACCGGTAAATGGTGGTCTGTTTCCAAATTCTTAATACAATGCAATTAATCCCAATACTCGTCTTAGGTGTTTCTGGATGTTTCTAAACACGTTCAGTACATACTTAAAATTTCTTAAACATGCCTTTTGTCACCCTTTCTTTGTCGTGTTTACACATAGCGTACAGTAGTTTATAATCCTATTGTAACATCTATCGCTCTGTGTTTTACAAGGAAATTGGGTGATCCTCTCATATGGCTGTTACAAATGAATAATTAGAAAGGCAATGATTTGAATTCCAAATATATGTCGAAAAATATATTCGGACATTACTATTCTTCTCTTCTGTATTAAATCACAAAATCATAATTACTGTTCGTGCGCAAAAGGAACACCGTTCGATACATTCTTCTTCGCTTGGTGATTTAGGGTGGCCAGATAATGTCGGATTCAAGGGAAAAAATCAATTTGTTGAACCACCCCTCCCATCATCCTGACGGTATATAAAATTAAAAGCACTTCGCAATAGGGTTCTCTGATAAAACAATGAACATGGTATATGGTCCACCATTTAGCAAAAATTTCAATTGCTGGTAGGTTTCCATTAAAATTGACGATATACCATTAAATAAAAAACTAAATCTTGTCAGACCACCCTACTCACGGCGACGAATGGACGCTAGCTTATTTACAAGTGCCTATACGATTAACATACTTCCATAATTTATACTTACTCTGTACACGCGCATCATCAAATTACTACGAATGAATATATTTACACGATTTGGCGGTTCGTTAAAATATTTAAAAATTGATGCGACGCATCGCGATCGCGGCACGCTTATTTATCAGTTGCACGTCGATTTGGTCATCGATAATAACGCGACACAATATTAATGGAAGAAGTTCTCATATCAGTTTAACACTGACTTTTTCCTTTCTTTTTCATAAAAAATAATACAGATTTACTGAAAAATCCGCCTATGGATGTCTACGCAATTATTATCTGTTCACTCGCTTCTCCGTTCTTCTGTCCAATATAATTCACGTCTACGGCGCACATTGTTCGGCATTACCATTGCGACTCCTCCTTCGATTTTAATTTAACTTCCTTTTTTAAATACAAGCGTGAATATTCATCTTGATAAGTAGCACATTGTGTATTCGATTTGTTCGATTTTTGCATATTGCCACTCGGTGAATTACTCGGTGAATACTTCATTTCTTGCAGTTCTTGTAATTCCTTTAACGACCTCATCACCATTTGAACGTCCCTCTCTTGCTCCGTTGGTTGCGCAATATTACTCGTTGGTTCTTCCATGACAAGTCCTGTATCTTTTCGTTTATCCGACATTCCTCTTGGTGACGCATCGTCGTTGAAGATCTGACTTAAATAATTGGTAGCAGCAATCGTTTCTTCGTTCTGCCTTTGTTCCTGTTCTTCTTTCGATAACGATGGTGGTGGTGGTGGTGGTGGTGGTGGTTGTTGCTGCTGCTGCTGCATAGGCACTACATCCGAATTACCATGTCCCAATTGCTTATCCATTGCCTTTTGCTCTTTCTTTCTTTTCTTGGCTTCGTGGGATTTATGTTTAACATCCGCGGACCGATCCCGTTTCTTATCCTTCTTTTCAGTCTTATTAGTTAGATCGTTATCTTTGTCCTCCGACCTTTTATCATTCTTCGTGTCAGCGTTCTCGTGTAACAGTCTGTGTTTCAAAGACACAGGCTTCGAAGACTGATTCGACGTGGAATAGTTCGAATGTTGCGATTGTGTACATGAATACGAAGCTTCCTGCTTATGTACGGAATGATGTCCACTTTGAGGCACTTCATTCGCATTTGGAAGAACATTTGAAGTCTCGGAATAAGGGGTGATAGATACTACATCTTTCTTATTCTCGTTTATCTTTGTGGATGATTTGTGGAAGTCGTTAACCGGGGTAATAGAAAGGGAACTATTGCCTAAATCCATCAAATTAATCTTCTCCACGTGACTTTTCACTGGCTTCTGTGCCATCAGTTGAGCAGTGGGCACAACGGAAATTTTGCCCACACTTGTATTACTAGACGCAGTTGTCATATTTTCATAATGTTGTCCCGAATCTTTACTTTTATCTTTGTTCTTTATACTGTACTGCTTTTTCTCCATATTGTCGCTCGATTTTGCGGTTACCGGTTTCACATAGTTTGTCGTATTTTCGGTAATACTTTGATTTTTGGACGCGGTTATGGAAGCTTTCTCTTGAGAAGTCACGGTATTTACGTTGGATGAATCAATCCTTTGGGAATTGTACGTTGCATTCTCCGACGAACTCGTGGCATTACCATTGCCAACCTCCTTCAACCTCTTTGCTTTCTTTTTTGGGCTGGAAGCAGAGCGCTTTTATTGCAATAATTACGTTTAACGCAAGAATCAAGTCCCCTTTAGGCATAAAACGCTACTTACGCTGGTTCATATTCATTAACGAACTTCAATAAGGCGTCCGGCGTCATGTATCCCGACGGCCATAGCGGCAGTACTTCACGAACCATAAACGATCCAACAAAAGATAACATACTTAACTTCCTTGGTTTTAAAACATTGTAGCATTGACTTCTTATATACGCAATCTCGGTCACAAGTTTTCTGCAAGAAAGAAAAAAAAATGTTGCACATTTACACCTCGCATTCATACAGTTACATTCGGGAGAGCTTACTTCGCTTCTTCGGTCCAAGGGAACCGCTTTTTAGGCATTTTCGGCTTATCTAAATCCTCGCAGATATCTTCATCATCGGAACTATCAACATTCTCAGGCGATCCTTCCATATCCCTGAAATGGAAATATGGATGTGTAAGCAAAGAAATGAAAGACAAGATAAATATAAAAAAATTTACAACGCGATGATGATAAACAACGGCGATCAGCAATTATTGCGATAAAACTCCATGGTCTGTAAAATTCCTGTATAAGAATGTTTTATGAATTTCAAGTGATCTCTAAATTGTATATCAGTGAACTTTGCTGCATGACAAAAAGAACAATGCTTATGAAAAACTCAACATTGATACCGATGATAAAAAGCCCCGCATATGCCGCTATCTCAAAGAAGAAAAAAAAAAGTGTACATCATTTATTCTGTAGAGCAGAACGTAAGGATTATCGTAAATATTAAACATTGAGATAACAGGTACATGTAAGCGTGAGTAGAATAGAGGAAACTAGAAATGATGAAGAAAAAGTCGATGAAAATAGAAAAGGTTTCCTCTTACGAGGGGCACCTTACCAACAGTACCGGTATATATCCCAGTGTAAAAGAGGTCTAAGAAATAAAATATCATAGTAAGTGGCCATTCAAACGTTTACGAATACTTAATTCATACTTTAATATCACAAAAATTTATTTCCAATTTCATTCTTCATTGGGAAATAAATTAGCAGTAACTTTAACTAAAACAATAAGAAAGGAAATATCGGAAGAAAATACTTACTTTCCCTCAGCCACTTTTTTACACTCGTCCATGTATTTGCACATCACAGATGGCATTATTTCGTCTATCACTTTTTGTAACCTGTAATGTTAATTGCAATATTCATCAATATTCCATCGAAGATAACAAAAATCAGTTTAATTTAATACTGTTCAAAGCTACCTTTGTATACGATCCCTAGTCTTACATTCGAGATCCTGAACAAATAATTTTTTTGCTCTATTTTGTAGTGCTACTTTACTACATGGTAGGAATCGTGAAAGATGCCCATACGTCTGTAACCTTAGGCCCGGAGGCGAAAGGGACCTCAATCTTTCCTCTAAACTGAAATATTAATTTCAATGCTTACTCCGGTACGGTGTGAAAAATTTACTGTAACATGCATACCTAAATGTAACATTACATACCTAAACAATATTTCATTCACTGGCGAATTGAAAAATTTCGTCTTCCCTTCTTTACTGTTTTCGGCACGTGCTTTCAATTTATTAACTATTTCTATAACATTATCTGGAAGAGAATCAGGCAACGGAGCTTCTTCCTTATCGGCATCTTCGCACTCAGATTCTGTGCCTATACACCGAGACTTGCCGGAATCCGTTGTGTCCCTACTCGATTCATCGTCAACCCTTGCAGCATTCACCACACTTTCTATCGCATCATCGATGTTACTGTCCTTACCGGTCAATTTTTTTAACTCTAGCTTTTTCCCATCAAACCCGTTACCATTCGCCGTCCTTTTCTCAAATTTTTTTATGTCGAACTTCTTATTGTCCGATGTATTTTTATTTTTCTGCAGATCCGTTGAATCCGATTTCTTCTTCTCATCTTGATCTTCCGAAGCTAAAATTCATATCACTTTCTATTAGTACTGTAATTTTCACAGTATCGTAATTGTACGAGGAATTCGTGTTGCGTTACTGTATCACCTTCAGCATCCGTAGTTTCCTCCTTGTCTTTCCGTCTATTTAATGTATCACCATCCTGTCGAGAATTTTGTTGCTTCTTCTTTTTTTTCATAACATTATCATTGAGCTTTTTCTCGCCATTTTCATCTATCTTTTGTTTCTGTAAAGAAATGGCAAGGATATTCAGCATACAACAGCAGTAGCATCAACGATATTATATTATAACTGCGGTTACTTTTCTCGGTTGATCTCCGGCAACATCTTCAGTGTAATCCTCGTCTGATGAACTGATAATTCGTTTCTCCGATCTTTTTGGACTATCCACATCTTCCGTATCCTCTTCGCTACTCTCGCTGCTCTCGTCATCATTACTCTGATTGTTATTATTATTATTATGAACCAATGAACGACGATCGGCTGTTTTGAATTCAAGGGGGCCACAATTTATATAGAAGCCGCCGTGTGCCGTAGTCATCTCCTCTGGTACAATTTCATCATACTGGAATGATAAAATTATTTCTGCAGAATACTGCAAGATCCATAGTACGAATGGAATAACAATGAGATACGTACTACATCGGTATTGTCAATGAAAGAATCATTCTCATCGTATCCAGCGCCCAAATCCACGTAATCAGCGTATTTGTGCCTTTTCCTTCCCACGGTAGATGCTCCCTGTAAGAAAAGAAAAAGTCGAAATGAATAATAAACGTCATATGCGATGAAAATATATTTGATTTAACTGTTGGACATGTAGAAGTATTACGTTTTACATACATATTTTGCCTCAAACCGTCTTGCCATATCTCGGAGCTTATCTTCGTCATCGTCATCGTCGAAAGGCAGTCCATTGCTTGTATTTTCATCTTCCCGTTTCGATTCTTTCTTACGTTTTTTCTGTAAAATAGAACGTACATTTTTTATGTTCTCATATGGTAAATTTTACAAAATCATGATCAGTGTTATTAATATTTGAAAAAGGTAAATGCAAATTTAAAATATTCCGATTTGTAAACTTGACATATTTTCATAAACAGTGCAAGATACAAAAACTTATATTAAATACAGTTCCGGATAATTTCTTCATAAATCAATGTTTTCAACAATTATTTATGCAGTAATATTTTGTTTGAAGAATTTATAACTAAAAGTAGAATTAGCATTTAAAAGAAAAACGAATAAAGAGGGGAAGGATTTAATTCAAAGGAAGGCATAAACTGTCCACTGATATCAGGAGCACATGCCGCAAACGAAGTGCGTCGCGCCACTCCTTGTTATTTTCTGCTCTCTTACTACAAGAGACGCTGCTCCGAATGATATGATCCCAACAAAAATGCAATTGTCAATAAATTGGCACTGGACAGTTGACGCTATTAAAATATAATTGAAATAAACTAAACCGTGCGATTATAAGAATACGTGGAATTAGTAAATGATGTACGTTTAATGGTAAATAAATATGATATAAACTCGGGCAAATGTAATTAAAATAGTATTGTAATTCTTTTATATAGAACTCTTTGTAAAGTCACAAAATATTGTAAATAAAAGCAGCGGGTTATTTAAAGATAATTTATCACGAAGAGTTACAGCAAAAGGCGGCTTCCAGCATCTTAAGTAATGTAAATATGATGCACCGAAACATAAAAAAAAGAATCGATATATACGGTTGGAACAGAACGTAATAAATGACAGAAACGTGAAAAAATACGAATAGAAAGTAATCGAGAACGCTCTAAACTTGCAGCAATTGTTTAACGTGGAACCAACATGCAACGTAAGTGTTTAGTTCCATGTATGTATGTCGACGGTCACGAGTTCCCTCCCGCTGCATCGATCACACAACTAATAAAGACATATTTAACGTGCATGCATAAGATCGTCAAAGATAAGGCAGAAATTAAGCCATTGTCAAACAGAACAGTATTGAAAGTATCGCACCTACGTAAACGGGAACAGCGTGTAACAAAACTGTATCGTTTCAATGAATTTCTGTTACCAGATGTGTATGAACACGGTCGCTGTTTGGTCATTTTATAGTCTTTCACACTTATATTACAGTCATCGACCCGAAAACGGATGTTAAGCGTTTGTTCACGATCAAGTTTGGGACGAAACTTTCGACGGGCTGTTGTATCCCGTGCAAGCATACGCGACACGGACGCACACCGGCAATGCGTTGTGTGACGTTTCTACTCGATGGCCACGAATTGATCGCACCTTTTTGCACCGATATTGGGCATAATATCAATTCATCCTGAGCTAACACGTATGCGAGAGAAATCATGCATACGGTAGGACCGTCGAATCTCACGCGGTTGCCGCGACGTGACAATTCGCTCGTGCAACGCATCCGCGAGTTCTTATTTCGTGTAGTCTGAAAATGGGCGATTCCATTGGCATTTTTGCAGTTTCTTGTTAAAGAGCGTACGGTGAAACGAAACAGCAACCGGTGTTTTCGGGCGAAGTAAACGGCTTTGGTAAACGTGACCGTATGGATAGGTATCGTTAGGCTTTGTTTTCCCTTTGATAGAGATTAACAGAGTGAAAGGAAGGACTGACCTCGGCTGCTTTGATGAGTTGTGCATAGTTGAACTCAGGACATGCCTTCTCGTTCGACTCTGGCAGGGTAAGTGTGAAGCGGAAGGAGGGCGCGAGTTGCTTGCCCTTATCCACTTTTTTCTCCTTCTTCGCGGCGTAGCCCAAGGACTCCGGAAACTCCAAGGTCTGCAATGGTACCCGTTTAGCCTCTGACATTCCTACATTTGCACCGAACTCAACGTGGATCACGGAAACACTGCGAACACTGCGGCAACATGGTCCTTTCTCTTGAACGCCGCATCAACACCGCCACTCGCACGTCGCCATCTTCGGCTCGACTGTTTTTAGAGTGCGCTGCTGCTGCTGCCGCTAAACCGTGAATTCAACGCATGCGTCCCGCGATGCAAATATTCTTAAGTGACATTCTCATTAAATGATCTCATGACATCGTTCTACATGTAAACCAGTTTCATTGTTTTCGGCAATTTATTTGAAAACGCAAACCGCTTTTAAATACGTTCGACGATTGCTTAGAAATTAAGGTATAACGATGTAAGTTCGTGCGTATCATTTATTAAGATATTTCAAGTACAAAACTTAATCATGTCTTAATCGTAATCGTCTGTACATAATACCTATCTAAAAAAAAAATTATTTGTATGAATTAATATACCTATTATGTTGTTTATAATACACATTTCATTTGATAATTCATATTCCAATGCCTGCAATGGTAAAATCATATTAGTCATGAATCATAAAATGTTTTATGAAACTACGACAGTCACGTGATAAAAAATGTACGGTCTACAAATAAAATAAATAGCTCTCAAGTGCTGAGAGTATAGTTTTGAACACATATTCAATTAAGACAATTCAAATTGTTTTCAATATCATCCTGTTTCTTCGCTATTTTAATTGCTGAAAATTGCTGACCTAAGATTTTCATCACGTCAGCATGCTTTATATTTCGCTCTTTCTTCACAGAATTATAGTTTTCCTTAACAAAAAGCGCAAACGCAGTAGGTTCTCTTTTTGGTGTCTGCATTTGTACAGTCCCAGACTTTGTTGTCTTATTCAATAGTAGTTGAAACTTTCCGTAGCAATGGCCACATCGTTTTCTCTCGATATCCAATGATTTCGAGTGTCTACCAATGCTAAAACGAAATTTGAAAACTATAGACTTCTTTATAATTTAGCGCTAATTGAATTAACGAAATTTACTGCGAATTTTTACCTGTATCCACAGCCTACACACTTGTACGTAAATTTTGTTTTAATCTTATAATCGTGGCACCTTCTAATTGGTGGTAAATCCGGAAACGTTTTCATAGCTTTGTTGGCCCTAAAGTATGAAAAATTATTATAATTTTTTGCAAACGCGAGGATGATAAAAAGAAATTATTCGAATATACCATCCAGTCCAAAATGGACCGTGTCCATCCGAAACATCGTTTATCAACCACGCAGCTGCATGACACATTTCATGAATTAAAGTATCCCTAAGTCTGTCCGGTGTATCTAAAACCTACATAAGAATATTTTCTTAATTTGAATCTCCGTTATTTTTTCGTGAAGCCGTTTAAACGTACCTTTGTTGCTAAAACTATTCGTGATGATTTTACAATACCACCGAGAGCTCTTACTGACTTCTTATTGTAACAAAAACCGGCTGTTCCTCTCATGCGAATATTCCACTCTATCGACATATCTTCAGGCAGATTCTTGTCAAACACATTTTCGTTGTATAATTTATACAAATAATTGCACAAATCTTCTTTATTATTTTTGTAATCTAATCTGTATTTTTTAGCATCCGGATGTGCATTAGCAATGGGAACACTTTCAGATAACGATGCCAAAAAAGTCTTATATTTCTCGCACTTTTTAGTCTCAGACGTTGACTTAATTTGATTATACGTTTTAGTAACATGCACTGCAATAATAGTAGAGTATATAAATGCATTCGCTTCATTTATAACATAATCTACATAAGTTAAATATCACCTTTTTTCGCTGTAGATTTCGGTGGTACATTATCACCAGGATCGAATTCGCTAGTACCCGAATCATCACTTTCATCGCTGCTAAATGATAATTTTCTTCCTCTTACGTTAGATACTCCATTATTGCTCTCTTTATTACCTTCATCATCACTTTCAGTATCCGTATCGCATATTTCAAGTATTCTAAAAAAAAAGGAACACCTACGATTATAAAAAAACTTTGTTGCAATTATAATCACTTTATAAATTGTATATGTTTTACCTTTGACGAAGTGATGAGGTTTTCGGTTTCGATTGCTCGCTATTTGTCGATACTCTTGGATGTGTCAATGCAGTTTGATACAAACTTTCAGATCCACTTTCCGATGACGATTCATCATTGATGAAGCTGTCTCTTCGTTTAGTATTGTTTCTAACACTTTTCTTCGTTGATGGTTTTTGTAATTTTAAGTCTTTCTGAGCTGAATAGTATTTTGAATAATTAATGTTCCATTTTCAAAAAAAATTAAAGAGATAATGTAAGAAAGTAGCTGACAATAAATTTACTTACAAGAGTCATCTGAATCTGATACATACCGCCTACCTCTGTTTACAGTTTTTCTGTAATTGCATATTTTCTTAATATGATTGTTAGATTATAATCAAAATAATTTTTACACTTATCATTTACCTTTCCGTCTGGATAGCTCTATCCTTTGTGGGAATCGCAGGTTTACGCGGTTCAGAATTTGCAAATAATACATCAGCTTTGGCTCGCCAACTCTTTCCATACAAATTATCCAATATATCTGCGCAATCCTGGATGTTTACCTTTTGAACTGTATTCGTTGGCGGTTTTTTTACTTCAGACGAGAACATGTAATTATTAGTATGAGGTTTCTTCGTCGATGTACTAAATTCACGTCGATTATTTTTCGATCTTTGGATGTAGTCATTTATTGTAGTTTGCCGTAGTACTGTTGCATGTAGTGTTTCATGACAATTCTGCTTTCTGATTTCTTTTTCGCTAGTTTGCCATTGACGTATTCTACCCCTGTTATTTGGAGTTTCGTAATTCATTTCTAATCTTTCTAAGCTACTATTACCAGAGCTTACGTCCTGTTTGTTACTAGGTGGCACAATACTAAGCGAACTATCGCTTTGTTGTTCAGGCGAATTCGCCATTAGCCACTGGGAGATCTGCTTCTTCTTTTGCTCCGATAGTTCTGCAGATTCCACCTCCACATTCTCCTCCACTTTTGGTGTACTCACCAATTTGTTAACATAAGTTCTATAAGGATTCTGTAGATTCACCTGCGAATCTAGAACAACGTCGTTCTCAGAGTTTACCTGAGTTTCGTCAATAATTACATTCATTGTCATCAACTTATCCTTTGATGAAATAGCTGGATGTGCAACATTGCCATCCGCAGTCTCTGCAGGAAGGGCTGCATTATTCTGCTTCTGAGCTCTCGGCGATTCGTATACTATCTGAGTGGCCTTTATATTTTTAATAATGTTTTTAGCATCTTTTCGTGATAGATTTCTCTTTAATTCATTGTGTACCTTGTTGATAGGAGGTACAGTTCTGGCTGATTTAGCTGTGTTTTTGGAACTCTTAGAACTATGGTTGCTAGTGCTAGTTGTAGAACTTAATAACGAGCTACTTTCATTTATAATATTTCTAGGAGTGTGTTCGTTCGCCTGTAATATATTCTTCCTGCTATTTTCCGTGGTAGCACTGACATAACTACTGCTAGTTTTATTAGAGTTTGTGACACGATCTTCCACTCGCTCAATATTAGCTGACGAGGATTCATCAGATGTGTAGCATATATAATTTGTCCTTACATTCCTCCTTTCTTGCTGACGATTAGTAAGATTAAGCTTTTTATTTGGCTTCCATGTTTGGAAAAGTGTTTCATTATCTGCATACTCCGAATCTGAAGAATCCACAATATAAACTTCATTACTTCTTGGAGTATGTTTATTTAAGGCTGGCTCAACAGTATATCTGGGAACTGAGCCGGTCGATCTTGAACTGGAATCGCTGATTACTATTATATCCTCATCCTCGTTTGTGTCAAAAGTATTTGATATATTGGAATCCTGTGACAATTTTAAACAGAAGTTTTGCGAGTTACATGTAGATTCTTCCATTATTTTCTCAGGATGCCTTTATGCTTTGTATTTTTCTTCGCAGAACGGAGTATACACTATAGGAATTAGCAGATCATTAAAAATACAATACTAAATAAAATTTGTTGAATATAAAGCGTGATAAATTAACTTACTTGTCCCCACGCAACGTGTTCAAAATACACCCTTGTGCATTATGATGAAGGGTAAAAAGTGTAAACAAAAACAAATAATACAATTGCGATAAAATTATCACGTGAACAGGTTTCCAATTAATTATATATTGTCACTTAAAAACACATGGTATAGTGCAAAATAAAAGATTACACTGCATAGTATCGTTTACATTAAATATTCGATAACTTTTGAGTTAAAAGTCATACGGCGTTTCTGTTCGAATATTCAGGCCGTTAAATTTCAAGATCAGTGTAGCCAACATTTGGCATAAGAGTATAGATGAAGATAGCAGAGAGTAGATTTACCTTCCAGTGGTAATTGGTGTTCCACGCGCCTGAAAGTATGCAACCATCGTTACCCTCGCGTGAGGCGTGCAACGGGATCGGTTCGAAATATTGCATTACAGAAGATTACAGATACGTTCACATGTATATTTCACAAGTTAGAACAGTAAAAATTTTATTTCTTCTTTCTTACTGTACAAGCAAACTACCTTGCGCAAACGATTCCTTGTAATACAATTTGAATCATACCCAGATTTAATTGAAGGCTTAGTACAACAAATTTCTGTCCTCGTTTACAAATCTTATCCCTCATTGTCCCAGGACGCCCTTCTCTAATTCTGATTTTCATTCATTTGCACATTCTCCTCGTCAGGAATGAGTCCCTCAAACGAATGTACAGAGATGGGAACAATCATTGAGTTCCCCATCATTGCATTATCGTTCCCACCGAGATCATCTAGGAGTACAAATTCTTTCGGACCTCTGAGGAAAAAGTGAACTACGTCTTTTCCCGATTCATGGATCAAGCCTTTCTGTATCAAATATCTCCTCTGCTCGGCGTGACCAAACCGAGAGATCTCGATCGCTCGTTCCGGTAGATGTATCTGGTGAAAATGGCAAAGTAGAATACGTTCTTCGAACTGGGAAGCAACTTCCATTGGCGGAACATAGGAGTCGAGGATTAAAATGTACGTGCCAAGAACAAAAATGTAGAAGAAGAACTGAAAAATATGTGACAGTTCAATGTACGAAGTAACTCGCATCGCGATTGCTTGATGTAATAATCGTATTTTGCAAACGTATAATGATTCTTTGCTTTTCTCTTTAGGGAAAGGTATAGAAGAGGCTGAATAAAAATGTACTCTATAGAATATGACGAATGAACGTGGACAAAAACGGAAACTTTCAAAGCGAAGCAATTCCTTTTGCGCCACATAAATTCCGTATTTTACCTTCCGCACGCTCTCCTACCGTCTATCGAGACAATTGCATTACGTTTCCTCGTTTTTGTCCTTATTCAGTCTACGAGGAAGGTTGTTTTAGATGATAAGCGTTGGATTAGAAAACGTTGCGTCTGAAAAAGGAAAGGGGACAATCAAATAGCCGCCGCGCGCGCTAATGAACATGAACGATGTCAGAACGGTATTATCGTTGCTCGTGGGAAAAGGATATTACCCATTGCAGCGAGTACTCTCCCATCAGTTGTGCAACAACTGTGCGAAGGATGCATGGATAAACCGCGAAGAACGCTTCAACCACTACGAAGATGATCAGCTCTGCCAAACAATTTAAATATTCCAGCAAAACGGGCACGGACATTTTCACGTCTCTGAGAGATTGTTTGTAACATTCTTTCGACAGTGATGGAATACCGCGAACAAATATCCTATGGAATCATTGATTCAGGTTACACCGTTCATTTTGACAAGTCGAACAGAGAAAATGCTGACGCGTTCATCTGTTTGGTTGCACAAATTACATAGTTCTTTGATCGTACCCGTGAAATCGGGGAGTACTCACTTGACAATAATGTAAGGAAACTTGGATCTACCTGGATACTCTAAAGAAAGCGTTACTAAAGTAAATATTGTCTGTTTCTTCTCATTCATCGTTGCACATTTTTTTTCTGTATTAATAAAATTAAGATTGACATACGCGAAGTCGCGGTTATACAATAACATCGTCAGACAATAAATAAATACGAGCAATAATTTAAGGCGTTATATACAATATTTGTCAACCGCTAAAAATTGTACGTTTTATAATTCTAAGATTATAAAATGCTGCTGCTCGTAGATATGGATTGCACCACTTTCATCTTACACGTGGGACTCTTGTTGCTCCTCTGCTCCTGTGCAGAGGAGTGCATCCGATTGAGAAGCGGTTTGGAGACGATGGAGTTCTCCCTCCTTATCGTGTACGATATGCATAGGACATTATCGTTCATATCCCCAATCCTGTCCGTGCTCTCTTGTTTTGTGGTAAATCGAAACATTTCCTTCGCCTGGCTAATTGTATACCTGAAGAAAGATTACGTGTACAAGATCTGTCGACGTTATAGAGAAGCATTGCCGTTTGTAGGATTAACCGTGCGCCAATTGCTTTTACCTCACAGAGCTCTTCAAGCTCGTACTCCGTGTCTTTTCGCTTGCATTATTACTGCACATCTGGAACTCCCTAATCGCCCAGCTCCTTCTACCCCGTTCCCTTGTTTGACAGCAGATCGTTTGCTTAAAAGCGCGACGATACTTCATGCTCATTAAATTATATAAAATAGGATTCACGGTTGTGCTTAGGTAGTAAAGGAATCCGCTCAAAATGTAAAGCCATTCGTTCAGATCCGGATAGTAGTCCGAATCTTGCGCGTAAACGTAGAGTAATCGCTGAGCGTGAAACGGTGCCCAACAGATGAAGAATAGAATTACGACTGCGCCTAAAAAAAATGAGCGCCATTTATTAAAAGAGAAAGGAATACCTTTTACAGAAAAAAAAGAACATCACATAAAGTATCGAAGATCTTACTTAACATTCTAATGACCGATCTCCGGGATTGAATTTGTCTCGAGTCTCCGTGTATGGCGCCCTGCACCACCGAGCTTAGAGTCTCCTTCGTACTGTTTCTGATCCTCAGGCCCATCCTGGTATACACCACCAGGATCACCAGCATGGGTATCAGGAAAAATATGATACTGCTCAGTTCGTATAAAGGGAAGTCTGGCATGTATGGTAAGAGCATCGCGCAAATCGCTGAATCCTCCGAGTAATTTCCGGAACCTGATTAATATGATATACTCGTAATGTCATATATTGGGCAAAGACGAATAAAAAGTGAAATGGATATTGTTGTTTAACCTGGTGGATACTCGACTAGGTTGACCTTTGTGTAGATCGCGAATGGGATGGCGCAGACCAGTGCGATCAACCATGCAGTCAAAATGAAACGTATCGGCCTTTTGAGACCACTTATTGTATAAACGTGAAGCGGGTGACAAATGGCCAAATATCTTTCCATGGAAAAGGCCACTATCGTAAGGACTGATACGTAGGAGGACCTATCGAAAGGCAAAGCAGATATTTCAAAATGAAAGGGTATCGCTATTGATGATTACTTCATAATTCAACTGGAAGCGTAATATCTTACATTTCTGATACGTATGCTCTAATTTTGCAAAGACCAACCCCGAGGGCCCACGGATATTGTTGCCAAAAGAGGCTCAGCTCGTTAGGCAATCCTGAAAATTATTCGAACGGGGCACGATAAAGATCGAGCAAGCTGATAATGATCGACGACGGTGTTTCGCTTCGATTATGTTAACGCGAATCTACGTTTTTATTGTTTCGCATGTTGTTATCTGTGATTTATTATTTCTGTGCTGATCTTACAATTGACGTCAGATACCTACCGTCAGGACAGCAAGCACGCTCGCGGCTTAGAAATACCAGCGTTCTCGCCAGAACTCAATTTGCCCGAAACTAAAATCGCTGTGCTAAGCTTCCTTTCCCTATTCTACTTAATTTTCGAGATTAAACTCCTTGTACTTTATATTTTAAAACTACCAATGCGACATTCAAATTCCATTGCGACTCTATACACGATACCCTTATCTTCGCCTCGTTATCTTGATCTTCAATTTCGGTTATTCACGCAACGTACAGGCATGTAGGTAAATTTCGTAAACGTGACCTAAACCGTGAATGATTATCGACAAACATGTGCTCGAAGTTGAAAGTGTTTTGCATGTAAGTGACCGCTTTTACGCTTATACATAACGTCCTGAGGTCTTTCGATTTCACCGCGATATTGATACATCCAGACCCGTAACTTTTACTATTGACAATTTCGCGGCTATGATTGTTCATAAAAACGACGTTACGATCAGCAAACAACCGCGGCGAGGAGATAACAATCGCTAATGTACACACGAGGCGAAGGAAGATTAATTTAAAACCCTTATCGTCAAGCTTTTGATGCAAAGAAGGGGAAACGAAGTGGTCTTGGACGGTCTAAAAGTGTCACTCGCGGTTTGACCTCAACGAAGGATCACTCTTCCTATCCTTCTTTATTATTAATCACGTTAAACCCGCTGCTACTTTCGTCATTCGTGGCAGTTCCTTAATTCACTGTTTCCGATTAAAAGAAGGTCGTCACGATCTAATAAACCACGAGAATCTATCCTGATTCGAGGATCGTACATTTTCACTCGGGCATCGGTTTCCACCGTATCGATCGACGAATGAGCTATTCAATTTTGATACGTGTGTTTTCGTTCTCGCTTATCTTTATTGAACGTTCTATCGATCTTCATTATCGCCGTGCTTCTTCGTAAATTGATTGACAAACGACGAGGACGAGAACCGAGATGACCTAGACACCGCGGTAAAACGTATCGACACAAGGAGACTTACCCAGCACAAGTAGAATAAGATCGGATATGGCCAGACTGAAGAGGTAGTAATTGGTCGCCGTTTGCATCGACGGATTTCTTATGATCACTGTGCACGTGGTGACATTTCCAAAAATGCCAGTCACAAATATTACTACGTACACTATTGTAAGCGGTATCACCATCCTCATGGGTAAATATTTAGGGCCGAGCACCTTGGCCAGGTATTCCGATTCCGTCACATTTTTCAGATCCCAATCCTTCCAGAAGTCGTGCACATCATTTTCATCGTCGATCGACATTTCCATAATAGCCCTCATTCGCGAACGAAAATGAATTTTTCCTTTCTCTATATCGAACAAGATCCTCCGCAACGCCGAGCTTCGATTGTGCAATATTTAAAACGTGAACAAATCGACATACATTCCCGTAAACGCCTGTAGTATGCTCGTAGAAAAGCGATCCAAATTCCGCGACAGTCTACTTCAAGAGCGTGTATTCGTATCTGTGGAAATAATTATCACCGGTAAACAAAACATTTTGTTGATAGGCTTGCGTCGAGACAACAAAGATCGACCGAATCGGTTCACCAGCAGATCGTAGACAATTCCTTCGAAACTGCCGCCCCGCGAAAATCGCTTCGCCCAGTTCAATGGGGGAACGTGCATTTGTTTTTAACGTTTACACCACTCGGGTGGGCGCTCGTAACAATTCGATTTGCCATTTCGATGAAAATCGGTTCCGACGTACTTTGCGCAAAATGTTAGCTCGATCGTTTCTGGTTGATCCTCCGCCGAGTATCTTCATTCTTACTTTCGCAGGTACGAATCATTTTAACATCGTTGAGTCTTCTTGCCTGATACTCGATCTTAGTATTTTCTTCACAATATAAAGATCAAACGGCACTAGCACAGAGTATCGCGATTTCCAGCGATAACGCTGTTCGTTTATATTTTGATAGTAACACTCGCTCGACGCATAGCTACGAGATATTCGAAGGGAAACGATTCTGTTCAAAAGCGACGCGTGTAAGATGAATAAGACGAACGGTGTAATGACTTGGTGTTTAAACTGAGATCCTTGTAACAAGACACAGGGACGAAGAGGAGGCGAGATCTTAAATCGGCGAGTCGGAGCTGCCGGAGCAGACTGCCGTAGAACGTGGCTGAAGGTAACAATCTTAACGATACCGTCGGGCACCTGTCGTCGCAGCAACCTCATCTCCAGATTTTACCGATAAGAGAATCGGTGTAACGCTCGATTCAATTCTATTAGTACTCTCCAGTGCATTCAATTATCACGCTCCATGCTTCCTGGTGCACACTGATCTTTCGCGAAGTAAAGCACAACCGCTGTGTACTTTAATTGATCTATAAGGGGGTGGTTCTCCTTTCTTTTTCAAATGCAACGGCTAGAAATATTTTTCATACCGTCTAATTCAATTTCGCTAAAAATACAAATCTCGTTTACTGTGTCTTTTATTTTATTTTTTTTTTTTTATTTTTGAGACACAAATTGAGATAAACGAATATCGCAATGGTAGATAACGAACAAAAGCAATTGAGCTTAGAGGGAATTGACGTAAAGGTATTCCCGTATGCGTCAAAAGAATTGCATATTTACTATCGTATCATTTCGTTATCTATCGCGATCATGATTCATTAGCCCGAAAAAACGTATGATGCGCGTTGCGGTTAAGGCGCGTATAATGCATTTTAAAGAGTTATCAATCCTTTAAGCATGTTAACAAATATTAGTCACTGTTGTGGTATTCACACTCTTTTATCCACATTTGAATTTTCAAGAGCATTCCAAAGTTTGCATCCCCTATAGACGACCATGAAAGAGAAACTTTTATTTTATGGTAGAATCTATTTGACGAAAGGTACAACGCGTGCCGAATTGCGAAAATCATATAAATCGATAAGATTAATCAGAGACAATGCAGCACGATAATTTTTCCGATAAAGGCTACCTTCGTCGAACCGTGACATGTTTTTTTATTATAGTAAAAATAAAAAGTACGATTATTCTATCGGCGGTTTAACATTGATCAGTAAAATAAATGGTTCGCGCGTAAATGTTACAAGAACGCAGCACGTAATTAGAAAAATATTTATTAAATATTTTACAAATAGTTTTATTATTTACAATATTGCAAGAAAAATATTAGCTGGAATCAGAGTCATCGGAATTCGTATCACTAGTATCGTCCGCATTATTACAATGATGGGGTAATCTATTCGTGTTCACGAAAAGATCGTCTTCTTCGTTCTCATCTTCTCCCGTTGCTCCTGCATTGGAGTTCGGAACATCGTCAAATTCTTTAGGCCAACACTTCTGCTCGCGATACCATCTTTTATGCTCCTAATGAACAAGCAGTTTATTAAAAATAATAATTGCGCGCTAATGCGTAAGTATTTACATAAATATAACAAAACTTACTCGTGTTAATATCTTAACAATCTCCGCCTTCACTTTGTCGCCTTCTAATATTGGCTCTACCAATACGAAATCCCCACGCTTTACCCAAACGTTTCTCCTGAATTTCGTAGGCATCGATACAAGATACTGATCCCCGGTTGAATCTGCAACCTCGTGCAGATTATTGCCCCGCGATTCTACGATTCGCACAATTGATTGCGTCTCTGTTGGAACGCTCAAATCCTCGATTTCTTTGGTAACGTGCTTACGTTTAGTTGCTTTCGACATCTTAATCTGTAAATCCAAATGCAACTAAAAAACTATATGTAATTTATTGTTAAAGAAAATAGGACTTCAGCCTTATTATTGTTGCCTTAATTGATAATATTTAGCGATATCCAATCGCTTTCCTTTAATACATATTTGCTCACACGTAGTCAATCTTCGGTTTGATTAATATTAATTAGCATTTTCGGCTGAGATCGATCGCTCGTTTCTTTTCATATTATGCCACGATCCCAAGGATCCTTTAGACTTCTCTATAGCCGACCAAATGTCCAAAGCCTCCCCCGGAGGTATTCCGTATCCATTTTTTAAACCATGAGGATTCGAGGGCGTAGCGCAATCGTTTTCTGATTCTTTCCGCAAGACGGTGTCTACTTCGACGGAAGTGAAAAATGCTACTGACATGGGCAGGTCATTCATTCCCAATCTCGAGGCGCAAAAGGAACGGGTCAACAGATTCGTAACGTGCATAGCTAGCGCAGCGTTATATTTGTACCGCGATGGGACCAGGTACCGTACTTCGTCGTGAAACGATAAGCAAAATCTTACGTTGTCCCTCATTAGCCATTTCATCGAGACCAACATTAAATGCAAGAAATCAACAGCTCCGCTTTGAACTACCCAGTTAACTTTTGTAGGCAGATACTTGTTGTTCGATTGTCCCTCCAAAGCGCGAGTCAATCTCGAGCCCAAGAACGGCGTAACAGGCTGAGGACTCTCCGCGATTTCCTCCAATCTGTTGAACATCGCGGATTCCGAACCGCCTACCCACTCGCCCTTTTCAAACATCTCGTGCACAGTCTTTCCGTACAGCTGCGATATTTTATACGCTTCGTAGGTCGAATACGCCCTGTCAGGCATTTCGTCACTCTGTCCCGGCTTCAGTTTATAAACTTTCTTGCCCTTCGTCAACGCGAACATCTTTCGTGCTTTCGATGCCGCTTCGCTATCCGTCATGCACGGATTGAATTGTTTCAGAAGCCTCTCGGCAAACTTTTGCCCGGCACCGTATATTCTCGCGTAATTAATAATCTTCGCCTGGTTCCTGGAGATCCCAACAGCTTTAGCTGTGACACTGTGCATGTCGGTCTCATTGGATTTCGTGCCCATTAGAGTCATCCATCCGAATGGTGTAGCTCCGTGGATTTTTTTATAATAAGCGTCCCCGATGATAGACGAGATCCATAACTCTTGGCTATCAACGTCCGCGCCGACGATGTTGTATCCTGGAGGTGCCTGTATCATTGCTCGTAATTCTGAACCGACTCGTTCAACATGAGCATTTGATGCAGTCATCCACGTGGGTTCCACTGCACGCCTAGTCAGTGTCCCGCAAACGACTACCAAAGGTAAAATTGCTCCGTAACGCATTGACTTCGAGCTTTTAGCACTAGCTGGTACATAGGAATCTTCGAACCATATCACAAACTGCGACATAATCCGATCCCTATTGTTTCTCCAGTATGAGATCATTCTGGCAATCTTTAATATCTCCGAAGCACTTGCATCCGAACCAGCCAGTACATGCTCGGAGAACTTATTCAGAAAATCCTTAGCCAAAGGGTTACCGACGTTGCGACTCGTTCCATCCTTATGCGGTAATTTGAGAAAGTAACAGCAATTATCTATATCCGTATTGCACCAATTCGCGCTGCCCTTATAAATGTTACTCAACTCAGGCTGCTGCTTCTTCTTCTTGTTGTACCAAAATTCAGTTTTATGCAGATTTTTCTCTACATTTCTTTCAAGGTTCAACATTGCATAATAAGTCGCATCTGGTGAATGTTCTGTTTGAGGTAAAGGACAGCAAGTCAGAAGCTGTTTCAATGGCACCTTTGTTTCGGTGCTCAAATCATTAGTGTAGGGTACTAAAATGCCCCATCCTTTGTTTTTTATGTAATGCAAAGGATACTTCTCCCATGTCAAATTTAAAAGCTTTGGAACGATTTGCATTGCGGTGCTTATATTCTGAGGGCCCGGTGACCAGTTTTCGTCACTTATTTTAGGACAAAGCTTCCTGTACCATGCAGGATACCCTGGCATATGCGGTAACTTGGAAGGCAAGAACTTTCTTGTCTCTTTTAAATAAGCAAACTCTTTTTCTAAGGGATCCTCCTCAATCTCATCGTCTGTTAAACATTTTTCAGACTCCATTTCTTTTTCTTTTATTTCTTCTCCATCTATCTCTCCTCCCTTGATTTCTTTCTCTTTTATTTCTTTGCCGTTACATTTCTCCCTAATATTTGCCTTCGCAAGTTGTGCATTTGCCTTAAGCATTTGTGTGCTCCAATCTTCATTCCACATCCACAAATCTTCTTTATACTTTTCATCATGCATGAGCTCGCAAACAGCATTGGCTCTTTTGGTGAGAGTCACCTTAGCCTCATAGTTTAAATCTTCGTACGTAGATTCTGACTCGTCCATATACCTCTGCCAGTTGGAATTTGTAGGCAAGTACGCTGTACTAAGCTCTAGCATCCCTGCCAATGTAACGGGATGAGGGAATCTTTCTTCAAAAAGAGGAAATAGTTGACATAGCACATTATGAGTTGCGCATACATCTCTTGCACAATATGTCATCAACGAATTGAAGTTTGCTCTGATATCCCCTAAAGTTCCATTTACAAAAATTTGCCTTAACTCTTTCTCTATTTCGCTGCCACAATAAAATTTATGGACATCAGCTAAACTGTTCAGCGAGGTTTGCATCAACAGATCCAGCTTTTCCTCTGTTTCTTTCTTAGAGTTTAAAATCGCCCTCTGATAACTATTAATTCCGCTGACGCATGTATGGAGCGACATCGTATCGATGAATCTCAATCCTGTCTGCTTCAACCAATACTGCTCCTTGATCTTGCTTCTATCGAACGATACATTATGACCAATTACGATTTTTGGCTTTCTATGGGAAGCATTTAATTTATCCCCATACTCTGTAGGTGTACTTTCTATTGGAATTAATTGATCCATTGTAAAGTGTTTACCTTCGAAGTTCCTACTTAAGCCAACAACTAAAGATTTTGATACCCAACCATACCATGCTTTGTCAGTTACTGCAGTCGCCATCGTTGGTAGAGGCCCCTCCTTTAAGCAAACTTCTACATCCAAAATGATAGCAGGTTCTAAAGGATGATCTACGCTTTCTGCCCCGTCAGAAGTATATCTTGTCCATCCTTCTTTCAGCACCCATTCACTCGGCATTTCTGGAATACCTCCCATAATTTCTTTTACAAGTTTAACATAAGGTTTGGACTGCCCTTCTCCAATATTATAAAAATGTTCCTCGATATCCTCTCCTTCTAAAGGAGGTATTTGTATATCTACATCTGGTAATCTAGTTGCGTCTCCAATCTTTACTTCATATTTCTTTAAGTTCTCCTTTATAGATTGTACCTCTGCTTTCGTTATCTCCTTTCGTCTAGAAGAATTCTTAAATATATGATCGTATAATGCTTTTGGGAGCATTTGTATATTAATTTCGTTTATTCTTATATGACTTTTATCTCTTTCGCTGCTACTTTCCTCCTGTTCATTTTCATTTTCCGAAATTTGTACATCCTTCCTCTTTATCGAGGAATCAGCATGCTCAGGATTATTCGTAGCGAGCATCGGTATATAAAAACTGTGTTCGAAGTTCTTGGGTATATAAGGTGAACCTTTTTGCTCTACACGTATCCGATCTTTATTTAACGAAACGACTGGCATTTCGGGAACGGTTTCCTCACTGTTATCCGTTTCACAGTTTTCATCGCATGCATTCGAATTGCCAGTTGAGGTTAAAATAGGCTCACGTACTTTAACGCGAATGATTCTTTTTGTAAATTGCTTAAGCTCATTATTATTAATAGTTTTGTTTACAATACCATACTTGCGTCCATTAGTTATATTGATTAAATGGCGACTCATTGTTAATTCCTTCGTGACAGTGTGTTATAATTGAACAGCAGACTGACCTAACACGTGACTTTATTATTACAAAGAGGCAAAGAAAATGTTTATAATTCATAAATTGCATTGAATTAAATCTTACCTAACAATTGATAAGGTGGGCCCAAAAAATAACAGAAGACCTGAAATTGTATGAAAGCTTTGACAAAATTACTGGAAATAGATCTGAAATATTTTGAACTCTCGAAACGCCATGTTACATTCTCGAATACGCAATTTCAAATTTGCGCTCTAAAATACCGGCGATTGAAGTCGTAAAAATTGTGTAATACAGCATATATTATAAATATCGTACTATTATACATATCACATATAAATCATGTATGACCCGATATTAAATTACTTACAAAAAAATAATACTTTACACACACATGTTATATAAAAATATTCTTAATAAAAATAAACGCATTCATAAAAAATATGTTTACTGTTTAGTTTGATCTCGTCTTCTTTCCGTTGCAACTTATACAGTTAAAGCATTTTGTTAAACTTTGCAAATATAACATTTATATTATGCAGTGATCACAACGACATCTTCATAGCGTCTGCCAGTTTATTGTGTTCATCATGGCTTCGACGGGTTAGTGAAAATTTCGTATTTATTCTTATATCATTTTTACAGGATGTATCTTTGTTATAAACATCCTAGACATGCCTAATACATTTCAGTTTCCTATAACTACTGTTCTTTAATTGATGTATGCTTTAGAACAATGCAATTTCATTTTGGTGTATAGATGCCATTTTTGACATTTCACATTTTTCTCCACACACGTCTCCGCATTTAATTAAACATTAACAATAGTTCAATTTCAATTATTTCTTTAGAATCCTTGGTATGCGATACACTCGACTTGAGCGGGCAAGGTCTGAAGAAGCTTTCCCGTTGTCCGTCAGACGCAGATATCAGTACGTTGATCATAGACGATAATGAACTTCAACGCCTCGACAATCTCGATTCTTATCACAGAATTACTAAGGTAACATGCTTACAACAATGTGTACGTAAAATGCACAAAAGAAGATTTATATTTTTTATATACACACTATCATTTGCTTATTGCATAATGTATCGCTACTGTGTTCTTGTTACTTACAATTTTCAAAGTGGCAAATAAACAGCACTTCACAATGCTTATATTAAATTTCACGATAATTTATTTCAGTTGTCGATAGTAAGGAATCAATTATTACGCATGTATGGGGTATCGAAATTGCATAATCTAGTAACTCTTAATTTAGCGAATAATAGTATTCTGACCATAGAGGGTATAAAAGATATGATAAACTTACAAACACTTTGCTTGGCTGGCAATAACATAAAGGTATGACAAATATAAGCTGTTGATTTATAAATCATCACGTTTAACTGAAGCTCTCTTTTTGATAACACTGAATTAATTTGCAGTCAATAGAACATTTACATACGAACACAAAGTTGGAGCATTTAGATTTATCCGAAAATAGCATCAGTCATATCTCGGATATATCTTATTTACGAAACTTAAAGGTAAGGTTTACTAGTTTTAATTATAGCTTAGTTTATGTTGTTTATAAGTGGGTGTTCGAATTAAGGAATGTATCATCTTAATTTCATTGTAACAGCACTAATGGTCTTTTAGGAACTCTTTCTACATAACAATCGCATAATAACATTGAGGCAATGCGAGCGCTACTTACCCACATCTTTGGAAACATTTACATTGGCGAATAATAACATTACCGATTTGAATGAAATGTCGCACTTAGCTAACTTAATAAATTTAGTAAATTTTTCGATCGCTAACAATCCGTGTGTCAGTATAACAGGTAACAGTATGTATCCTTTTCGTAATTGTACATTTTCAGTTTATATCTTTATTATAGATTTTAGAGATTAATTAGTGATTTACTGCATAAATATTTTTCATTGAACGATGTTTTTTTCGTTTCTCGTTCATTGCCAATAAAACATTACACTTGTAAAAGGCTAGAAACAAAGGAAAATCATACATACTAAGTAGACTTACAGCTATAGCTTCTTAACAAATAGCTTATAGTGGTTTTGACTATCGTCCTTTCGTTATCAATTGGTGTATGAGCTTGAAATCGATCGATGGCTATCCCATTGATCCTATCGAAAGGTGGGTGTTTTTCTGAATATATTAGCGATTTCACACTTTATGTAGTGTACGTATAGCATTACTTTCCGTTTAAAAAATCGTTATTCATTTAAAATAATTGCCACTCAGCTTAAAGGCGGAGTGGCTGTATTCTCAGGGGCGTGGTAGACAGTTCCGTGTTGGTGAACATGCACTGCTTGCACAATATTTAGCATCCGTCTGCCCACTTTCTGGTGAATCCCTAGAAAACGAAACCGACAGGAAGCTTAGACTGATTTTGAGTAAAGCACAGCATCATCAGCAACAGTTAAATCAACAAAGTGATACGGGAAGTGTGCACAGCTTAAGTAGCGTCGGAATGAGCCCCTCTCCAGCTACTAGGCGTAGACTTAGCCATAACAGGACAAGCTCTCCTAGACGTATCAGTGAGTTAATTAATCCGTCTTTTCTAGTTTATTTTGTTACTGTTCTTCATGTTGTAATCGTTCAAGTGGACTAGTAGTGATGTAGACTTTCCAGTCGTCACGGACCTATATGTCCCAGTTATAATATGTTTTCTCTAGTTGCGCCAATGTTGACATACTGTGAAGATAAATGTTCACAATCACCAAAATTTTATGAAGCAAAGTACTGTGTGTGCCAATCGCCTTGCAAAGGTATCCAAAGTCAAGATGAGAATTTATCATACATGGCTATACTCGCATTGTAAGCATGTGTAAAGATCTAAGATCGCCCGAATTTGGACCTATGTGAAAAGGAAGAAACGAAATATCAGAAATATGTATATTAAGTGAAAATTTTATCTTAGATTAATGCACATGTTTGTCTCGCGTGCCTGGTACATAGAATTTGTTTAAGTAACTGTGTTTTTAAGCTTATAGCGCAAATGACTTTGGAATATGAAAAAATAACAGCAGTTTTGTGATAACGATGCTAATTAGAAAGTTTCTTTGGCAAATTAGAATTTGACGATTTGGAAAAATATTTCACATAGTTCACAATTTTTCTATTGTTTGTCCTTTAGTCAGATATCGTTTGCATGCTTCTGCCACTAAAGTTAGTCACAGAAAATACAATTCAATCAAATATACAGATATATAAAAAAAAGTATAAGATTAGTTATTGCATGTGGCGTGTGATTTTTAATTAGGTACGTCAAGAAATTCATTAAGAATAAGGTCGCCGGATAGAATGGTAGCCAGTTGCCACACTGATGCTATGGTTTCTTCGTGTCACACTTTATTAAATGAAGGCCAGGTACAGTTGATGACTCAAAGTTTGGATCCAAATATGCTCTGCAATACTCTAAATAACAAGACATCAAATATTACTCTCTCGCAAAACATAGAAGGTAAGTTACAATGTCATCAATTTTATGCGGACATCTATGTATATTAAAAGTGACTTCGATTTGTAGAAACGTCTAGCCCACTGCAAGCTGCAACAAAACTAGTACCAGTACCAGAATCATTAATGAGTCCAGATTTTCGTCCACCGTCCGGACTTTCCCGAGTTTTAGCAAAAACTCCACCGAGCAAATTGACATCGCCTTGTCAAATTACGATGCCAAGTAAACCCACTTCCGACGGGGATGGCAAGGCTATTCCCATAATAAATACAGTAAACCCAATGGCAAAAACGAATCTCGCTGCGATAAAAGCGAACGCCCTTGTTAAAAGCAATTCCGCAACGAATTGTAGTATTGGAAAACCAAACATTGCTAGGCCCGTTGTTACGAACATCGGTAGTAAATGTTCCCATAGTGTAAAAATTAATAATTACGTGCAAAGTAAAACGTTGCCCGCGAAACGAAGTACAAAAAATTCGCCGAACTTGGGAAGAAACATTCAAAGGCCGAAAAGTGCCAGCGATAGAGTCAAAAACAATATTATTAAAAAAAGTGGCGAGGGGGATGCGGATAATGCTACTCAAAGTAGCGACGAAGACAGCGAGGTTTGTCAGGCAAAATTAGACAGCATTAGACACAGAGCTATTCAAAGAAGGCAGGAAGATAATAAAGGTGATTCTATTTTCCTTGAAATTTATACAAATTAAGATATTTTGTGGCATACAATAATATTATATTTCTCGAACAGACCAAGACGAAGCTGAAAAGGCAGCGATATGCATTCAAAGGATGTGGAGAGGGTATCATACTAGAAACCTTAATAAAAAGGCTACGACCATACTGAAAACTATAGAAATGACGAGGACAAATAAATATATTCAGTAGGGATTCTATATCGCAGACACCTAAGTACCGTCTGTTTTTCCGGAATGCTAAATAATTTATTAATCTTTCAGAAAATTGTCCACTGACATGGAAGCCACAAGAACTGCATTGGAAAGTGAACATAAGTTACAGCTATTACAAATGCAAGCGATTAACGCACTGTGGAAAAAGGTTGTCAGCCTTCAGCCTACGGCTAATCGGGAATCCACAACCGATAACGAGAACATTGCCCAAAATGTAGATGTTGTAACTAATTTAGCGCAAACATGTAATTTACTGCATACTCAGGTAAAAGATACCTCACATTTCTCCAATCTATTTAATAATAATTATTAATTAAGAATATTATTATAAATATGTACGTTTAGGTTCAACAATTGCAAGATTCTATGTCGGAAATAAAACGATGTATGTCAAACCTGCAATCGAAGCCGAATTTCATTGATAACGGAGTTGCAACTCAAACTGAAATATCAGCAGTTCACACACCAGCTGGCGAAGAGAATACATTTCCTTACATGCGGGCGCATAGACCACAAACTTTACCGATTCATCAAACGATTCACGAAGGGAATGAGAATAAAAGTTTCGCGTCTAATTTGATTGATAGCGTACTGAAAAAGGTATCTCAATCTACGGATACTACAGACGATGAAGTTAATACTGACATACTAAATTCGAATGAAAATCCAGAATTATTAAATTCGAACGAGCATCCCGATATGTTTAAAAGTTGCGAGGAAATTATAGAATCTGATTTCAAAGATGTCGTGGACCAAGATGCAAAAAGTGAGTACGACGTAATTGACAACGCTGTTATAAACGGTGAAGTCTGTGAAGAAACGCTCTGCAAGGAGTTGCATAATTTAATCGAAACAGAAGGCACAACGGCGACTTGTGCGAATTTGGAGAAAGAAGATAGTTCCGAAGAAGTTGAAAAGGAATAACTTTAATCTGAGAGAACGTGTTACTAGTAATAATACGAATGAAGGTGCAAAGTTCAAAACCTTGATAAAAAATAAACCTAAATTTCAAGCATAGTTCAGCTCATGTGCAAACGTGATACATTTGTAATTGAAAATACTCATTGTATATAAGTTCGAAAAATAGTTTTAATCGCATCAAAGCAAAAAGTTCACGCATTTTAATCAAATAGCGTTTCCTACAGTTCACAATAATAGAATAAAACGATGCAGAAAAATTAAGAAATTCTCCCAAACTACAGTAAAGAGAAAATTTTAATTTCATACAATTCTTAAGATTTTCCGTCCACGCATGTTTTTTTTTTTAATTTCGACATTGTACAAAACGTATACCGATAACGTTATGCATCTCATAAAAGGCTTTGCTCCTTCTGTAACTCATAATGAGAGCATTACTGTACAGTGTACAGAAAAAATCACACATTTAAACCCACAAATACTGAAGTTACTCGCCAATTCTCAGATTAAAATACCTATAAGGATTTCGAAGAGAATTTGGGTATAAAAGTACATTCCTAATTATAGTAAGAACTTTTTCAGTTTTGCTAAAAATGTTTGTGAAGTAGACTACTTATAGATGGATATTATTTTTAGCTATTTATTTATTTCTTTATTTATTAACTAGATCCTATAAATCCTACAAGAAGTTAATATTGCTTTAAAACGTAGGTAACGATGTGAACATTTTCAATCTAGTCATTGCAAAAGCTCCTACACACGATTGCTGTTAAATAGATATACAGTGTTACTACAAGAAATAGACAGTTTCTCAATAAAAGCAAGTAAATCAATTCTTACAGAACTGGAATGTTTTATTTTAAGAGACAGCTGCAATAATTTTCGCATGTATGTACATTGTATGAAGTGTATTGTTCGAAACATTTGAATGCAATAAATAGTCGTTGCTGTAAGAACATCACAGTAAAATGAAACTGAATGTAAATTCCTACTAAAGTAGTACTTTTATGTTTACATTGTCCGACATGCATGCTTCTGTATTACGATATGCCACACAAGATACTTTAACGCAGAGATTTGTTGAGGATACAAGTGTTAAATAAATAAGTGGCACACACTGAATATTTGTTACAATTGTGTTTACTTCTTTGTAAATGTTTTCTGCATATGATCTTTCTGATTACACTTATTTTCCTTGTTTCAGTTTTAATAAAACAATATATGCATATATAAAAAAATTTTATTGGTAAATTACAAAGTTTGTTATAAAATGGCGTGTTCTTATTTGAACATTCTTTGGCAAGAAGCCCTTTCAACAGCTAAATATGAATTCATAATTTTTTTCACCCTGTCTATTTCCAGTAAGATGTCTTTATTATTAGGAGATTCTAGCAATGCTTGCTTCAAATCTGCCAAACCTAAATCGTATTCATTCAGTCCCATATATGCTCGACTTCTTCGGAATAATGCTTTACTGTTATTTTTATTTAGTTGTAAAACCTGCAACATAAAACGGGGATTAAAGAATGCAGTGCACATTATATTGCATATTCAATAGTATTTCACCTCTGAACAAAGCTTTAAAACTTCGCGGTGATGCTTTTGCTTTAATTTAGCTGCCGCAAGATTAAGTAGCAGGGCCACTTTAATATTCGCTATGGTTTCATTGGACGAGTCTGGAATGTCCACTGTCTTCGTCATCCACTTGTAATAGCGTAACGCTTTCTTATACTTTCTGCCCGCATCTACATAATTTTTTCGTACAAAATGATAATTTCCCGAATCTTTTATCTTCTTAATAACCTCCATAATATATTTGTACTACAAATGTGCATGAATGTATGTTAGAGAGCGATACTTCACCGAAAATTCATGTGCCAACAAATGGATTCTTACATCGAGTCCGTTTGTGTTTGTACTATAGTCCCAATCCTCTGGCCACGGAGTGTATATGTCTTCTGTACCATCGTTTTCCTCTATACCCCAACTTTCTCCTCGTTTCAATTCTCCGCAATCGATTATACGAATTGTCTATAACAGAATATATTTGTAAAGTCGTGAATAAACTATCTTGAATGCATAAAAGAATGCAATGTATATTCCTACTTCGACTGGTACATCCTGTAATGTTTTAACTTGGGATACTTCTAGTACGACTGCCATTCCTTTTAGTACTCTACCAAATACAACATTGGTATTATCTAAATGAGCGCTAGGCGAGATAGTAATAATAAATTGAGAACTGTTGCTATTTGGGGAACCTTCATTCACCATGCTCAACAGTCCACTTGACGAGTGCGAAAGTTTAAAACTTTCATCCTCAAACTGTGCGCCGTATATACTTTCTCCACTTGTGCCATCGAAATTAATTATGTCACCACCTTGGATCATAACTTGTGATAACACTGCAAAAAATTAAATCACCAAGAATATATTATTATTGCATTTCCAACTTAAAGTATATAACTTTCTTCATACCTTTATGAAATATCGATCCCTTGTAATGCAGCCTTTTGTTATTAACACCGACACCTTTCTCACCGGTGCATAATGCACGGAAATTCTCCGCAGTTCGAGGCACGACATCCTTAAAAAGCTCTATCACAACTCTTCCAACTGTATCACAGTACCATAAAAGTTATTTCTTAAGTTCTAATAAAACGAAATATATAGAAATAATGATGCATAAGATTAAAGAATGAATACTAATTTATATTCTTGCAATTTCAACCACTACTCATTACCTTTCTCCGCTTCAATCGCTATGTCTAAGAAAACAATAGGATTATCTTCGGAAGTACTATTTTGATTCTTTAACGAATATTCCATATTCCATTTAATACGTATCCATACGTAAAATGGTGTTTTAAAATCTTGTTTGCTTCTTTACCACTATGCCATGTTATTATTGGTTATTACGATTGGGCGATACTACTCGATTATTTTAGAATCGTACAATTCTTTTTTTGCAGAATCGATTCTTTTACTGATTATTTCAAGATTCGATTCTCAGCAGCTCGATTATTTGCTAGCGGAGAATCGAGAAAATAATCGACGTTCTTTTCTATACATCTAATGCCATCTACATAGGAGACAGCTAACGGCTACAAGAAAAAAGCATAAGACGATGCATGTGACCTGCTTAAATGCATGAAAAGTAGTATATGTACATACATATCAAAGTTATTAAATAAATCTCCAATAAAAGAAATTTAAGGCATTACCTTTTAATACCTGTTAACTCCTAAGAAACCTATTCCGCTTCCTTGGACAAGTATTGTGGAGAAACTTTAACTCGACTTTTTACAGCTCGAGTCGAATGGGCTGGTACTCGACACATGGCGCTGGCCGACATCTCTATCCTTTTCAATAAATCTTACGATTATTAAATAATAATTAAAGTTACTATGTTGAAATAATATGATTAAATGATCGTAAATAATCATGTTCCCCTGCGAGATAAAAACTAAAAGTAGGTCCCACCGAGATTTGAACTCGGATCGCTGGATTCAGAGTCCAGAGTGCTAACCATTACACCATGGGACCTATCCGCTAAAATTTGCGTTGAATAAACTTATATGGTATAAACATTTTTTAATTAAAATGTTTTACATATTATCTTGTAAATACCAGAAACTTTACATCGGCATTAAAGTAGATTTTCCAATAATTTGAAACAGTATTTTAATTAATACCGAAAAGATATATTTACATATATGTGGATAAAAAAATATAAGACACATTAACTTTTTATATTGTTGTAATAAGTATATAACAATGACGTTTTTGACAGTATAACGTATAAGTTATATAGCTTTGCCATAATTTCTTTTTTTTTCATATTCGTATGTGTTTGTACATATAGACGGTGCTATACATACACGTACAGAAGTGTGTATTTTATGTGATTAACTTATATATTTAAATTCAATAAGAATTCTCTTTCTATAAATTATAGTAATATACAAACAAGCAACTCAGATTATCGGTACATAGATCGTATTTAATCAAAATTCTAAAATCTTATCTAATGCTAGAAGGTATTATTACCACAATATCACTATTAAAACTTTTATACTTTTTAATACCGCTTGAGAACAGTGATTATATGTTTTTCTTCTTCCCAAAACAAGTTTGCGTACTCGTAACACCAATTTTATAAGTAAATAGATTTACATTACGCCACACGTAACGAAGCAATTTATATTTAAATGAACAATAAGTAAATCACGATGTTTCACATTATAGAACTGTTCGCACTACTTGAGCAATAAAAATTTACATTTTATTTCATCTATGCGAGAATAACACGTAAAACATTGTGCATAGCAAAAACTATACTTCCACTTTTACCTTGCTTCATTTAGCTCGGATACAAGCAAATTTGGCAAATAGTTTATGGAATTCGAGTAACTATTGTTTCTAGTAATAGAATAATACGTAGCCAATATAAAGTAATATTTTTAAAGAGTGTAGGTTATATATTGTACAAATACAGCCCCAGATAGAAATGCTGTTTCCTCTAATACCAAGTTAGATAATGGTGCAGGTTTTAGTAGCTTAATAAAAAAACAGCAAGCGTTCCTGAGCACTTCCAGGTAGTAGTCTCCAACCACGTTTAATGTTCAAATACTGAACAATTGCTCGTGCGCAAATTAATACTCCTGAAATGGAAATGATATGTATAAGCATTTGACAATAAGAGTTTATTGAATGAAACATATAGAAAATACAAACCGAATCCCATTATCAACCACCACAGCCATGAATTTTCGCGTGATGCAAGATCAGTGGAATGCTTGACGATTAGTGTCCACTTTGTCAAAGATAAACCAAAGCCTGATAGTGCTCCATATCGAGACGCAATTGTGTGACAGAAGCACATCAAGAGTAAAAATCCGATCCAATTGAACAAAAATGCAACTGGAACGAGTGTAGACATTTTTTTTTAGATCGCAGTAAAATGTCTATACTAATGCGGCAGAATATCCCAACATACCTAAAAATGCTGTAAAGAACATAAAATCAGTACCGAGTAAACCACTCTCCGGATCTCCTTCTGCAGCTTCGGTATCTATAGCCAAAATTGTTAAAGGCCGTGGTGGTGTTCTAACATTGTCGGGCTATAAAAATGTTATTCGATGAAACAATATTTGTGTAATATCTAGGAATATTCCATAAAATTACTGTCATTATTACAAGCAGTTAAAACCAATATTACCATGTGTATTTGCGGGTAAGGTTCTCCTTGCAATGTCTTCTCGCGTTGAACTTCCTCATAACTAGGTAATTTTGTAGCTACTTCGTAAGGCGGCGGAGCTGAAAAATCTGCCTTTGGAGGTGGCAATTCCTCTGCTTCAGCCTATGTAATGATAATTGTTTAAACTATCAAGAATATAACACTAATAACATATATATCATACCATTCGATTTTCAGCTGGTGCTCTTGCAGCAGCAACATTTCCGGAATTAATTACATCATTCTGCATAACCGGTAGTGATACAGTTAACGTTGGTATTTCATTGAGAGACGATGCTTCGCCATTTGGATCACTGTTCGTCTGTGAAGGCTAAAATGAAAAGTTGCGGTCACTGGTTTTTGACAATTGACAGCATTAAAACATGTAATGGTACTTTAGAAGATTGCATGTATTTATATCATGTTGTTTCTTTAATCGCTTTTAAATGATGCAAAAGTTGAAACATGACAATATTGTTTCGACAATTTGGTTTTATTCTATTTAATTTCTCACGTGAAACTGTTTAGAAAGAAATAAAAGACGATCGAAGCGGACAATGTTTTTGTCATCTTTTACATATCAGTGTGGTTCACAGTTCGCATTACGATGCAGGAAAGTATTAGCTTGCGCTTGTAAAGTGTATCCACTTAATGGAAAGACACTTTAGATATTGTAAACGATTTGTAAACTATTCATTGTTGCCTTTGAAATATGGCATGCAAAGAATATTTATTGTGATTTACATTGTTTCTAAAACATACCATATTGTAATGTACACTATTATTCATCCCTGATGAAATTCTACGAGACACGAATACTTAATCTTAGTTTTGTACAAGAAAACAAAAATACAGCTCTCGTACGTAATGCTGCTTTCTAAGGCAGCAAAAGTTCTTAACAATCGATGGCTGACAGCTGACAAAGTTTTATCGCCGTGACCATAGATTTATTTTCATTCGTACGTCTATCTGTAGAGCGATTGATGTTTTCTCATATTTACCAGCGACAATTTTATTCTATTCCGTGGGGCATCAAAATTTTATCTTAATGTAATAATCTACTTATTTATTTTAAATTCTACGTGAGAGAAGTATAAGCTTCAAGTCGCATTCTTATTGGTTGTTCAGCGATCGGCGTTGAGAATTGGGCTGCAGGACGGGACTATAGCGAACAGGATTTTCCGTCCAACCGGAAGTATGCAATTAGAAATTAATATTATTTTAGTGTTCTTATTTAGTTAAAAGTAATGTATTTAGTTATATTTATAAACAAATATTTATATGTATGTTATTCTTCGCTGAATCAAAGTATAATTAAAAGCAAGATAGTCATTTGAATCTCGTTCTTTAGGGGGGCGGGGGGGTAATTTGGATCGCGTCGTCATGCACAAACGACGCTCTACTCGTCAGTCAGTCGCTTGCCGATTGTAAGAGCAGTAGGGAGGTTACGTTATGTCGGAAGTATTCAAACTGGGTGATCTAGTATGGTGTGTACTCGTTACGTGTTAATCAATTGAATGTTTGTAATAAAAGCAGTGAGATGCGAAATCTAGTGGTTACTAATCGTTGTCTTTATGGATTTCAGGGCGAAGATGAAGGGATTTTCGCCTTGGCCTGGCCGGGTAAGTCCGAGTTAACTCACTAACGGTTCTGTGTTGACTACACTTTGCTTGGTCGTACGCGCCACGAAGTCAAACGCGGCCATCATATTTGGCGGGAATGGCCCAAGTTCCGTTCGAGCATCCTCATTTCAATCTTATAGTACTCCAAATTACTATCTTTTGCACATTATTCATACTACTGATGCTATTCACTAATTTTGTCTCGCCGTATCCAACCTTCGAATTTAAATTGGCGCGCAAACCGCGAAAATATAACCTAAATTATGTTCTTGCGATTTCATAACTCCAGCCCACGATGTTCGTAGATGAAGCAAACTGATGTTTATATCATGCATACCCAAGAAACCCTTTTTAAGTTTTGCTTTTTTTTTATATACAAAATAAGGAGGATTACATTTTTATAGCGAATTCAACATTTATGAAAAATTGAATGCAATTCGCGCGCTAATTGAAGTGATCTTCAGATATGGATATAGGATCATACAATACATGACTGAACTATATCTTCGTTTACAATAATTTATTTGTTACTTGAACATGTTCTTTATATTGTTTATTAGTGTCGTATGACGTCATAAAAGAAATTTAGCTTTCCAGTACACACAATTGCTGTTTGATAGTCTGTGGAGTAATTTTTGAATTTAATAAATAATTTTTACTTTTATTTTCTGAATTAAAAAGTGCAGGTGCGGTTCAAAAATTGCATTCGAAAAAAATTAATCAGAAAATGGGGTTTCCTCTTTTTATAATTTTTCTGTCTTTATAATATCTATTTATTTGTCATTAAACATAAAATGTAAAAATGTACATGCTAGAGATCGCCAATTACTTTCTTCCAAAATTAATTATAATTGATTTTCTTTTTTAATGCGAAAAATATATTTCATATAATATTCAATACTAATAATTCGTCCGTGGCATCTTAAGGTGTCTAATCCCTCAAAGGACTTAAAGAAACCAACGAATACTAAGAAGGGACCAGTTCAGTGTATTTTCTTCTTTGGGACAAATAATTAGTAAGTTGCCAATGAAGTTTCCAATTTTTCAAATTTGCTGACCTTTGTAACTTAAAAAAAAAATACTTCTTATAGCGCATGGATAGAGGAGTCAAACATAAAGCCGTACCTAGAATATAAAGAAACTCTCGTAAAATCCAGTAAATCTGGTGCATTTAAAGATGCAGTAGAGGCAATAGAGGAATTTATTGCTAATGGAGAGGTAAGTTACATACACCGAACATAAATTATTTAACGAGTTTATATTCAGATTTACTTTAATAGAATTTTGTAAGAACAAAATGTTTCACAAATTTCTAACTAATATTACCTATAATTTTTTTTTGTTATATCATAAAACGAATTAAAGAAAATTATTAGTTACCTTGATCCATCCAGTATAGTAACATTATTTGCCTTAGGTGTTTGAGGATGGCTTAGACCCAGACTCCTTATTTGACAGACTTAAGGAAGAGAGTATATCTGAAAAGAAGAGTGTAGTAAAAACACCTAAACCTCGTAAGGTTAGGCTTACATGGCTAATTATAATAAAAATAGAAATTAATTAAAATTAAATCAAGTATCACTGTTATCGTTGCATCAGTCAGTATATAATATAAAGTGTGATACGAATTTATTGGTTTAGGAAACACCAAAAGCTAAAAGACTGGACACTAGTGCAAGCGATGCTCGTCGTCCAGCTAAAAAGCAACGCAGGGAATCGAGTACGAGCAATAGTAACAGGGTTGGCAGCATCAGTCCCACGTTGAATCATACACCTCCTGTCAGGAAATCAGGATCGACTCTCCTCAACAGGCCTGCAAACATTGCAAGACCTGTAAGTACATTAAAATTATTATTATTTTACAGTAAATAGTGCATGCAAAATGTGTACATTGTTTTCAAGAGTACCTTTTATAATAGTATTTTCATCGTAAAATTATGAAGCATTATTTGAAATATAAAATTAGGAATAAGAATGTATCTCCTTTAGAGCATAAGACTTCTACAACTTCTACCTGCTCATATAAATAAATAAACACTTGCAATGTTCTACCTCCTTTAACCAATTGAAAAAGATACTTTTTAGCAGTATAGTTTTACGAGACCATGAAATGTTCATTATAAATTAAAAATTTGTTTAGGCCAATAGAAATTACGAAAATCTCGCGTAAATCTTTTATTTTTTCTTTAATTTAGTATGTTTATAAAAAGATTGCGTTGTTATATTTTCGTTTTGAGTAAAAACATGATTAATAAAAATGAAAATTTTAACGCCTTGCTATTTTGCGGTACAGGTAACACCTCCCTTGGACGTGGAAACTTTGTCGCAAACGCTCAAAGAGAAAAATATCCTTCCATCGACCTTGAAATTCGGGTTCCTCGGTTTGGGAATCATGGGAAGCGGCATCGTGAAAAATCTGATCAACAGTGGGCACAGCGTAATTGTATGGAACCGGACACAGGAGAAGGTATGTACACCTTATTTCATCGGTAATATAATACAGTCATATGTACGGTGTGTTTACGCGCAGTTGCGATACAATAGCCCTATTACGCCAGATAATACCATGCTTCATAGTTGCGAAGCCTTTCATCAAATGTTTTTTATTTCGCGGATTCTCACTGACATCAACCAAATAGTCGCATTAACGCAATAATACAAAAAATGTCGAAGGTTTGTAAAAAAGGGGCAATAGAAAAATCAATAATTTTCTAGTAAAATTACAAGCATATTCTGAGAAAGTTATCAATTTTTGGTGGACGATACGTAAGCTCGATGCGAAAAATTCGATATGAACAGACGCAACTGTTTTCATTATCAATTTTCTTGCTGCATTGTCAGCAAAAATTACATTGCGGCGTTTCGTTCTTTTTTTTCATCCTTGGCAATGAAACGCTAATGATGCACGCTATACGCGCGGCCAGTCCTTTACGAGTGCAACTTCGGCTACAATGTGCAATACGAAATATCTTGTTCTTTTTGCTGAAAATAATACACAAATGATTCGATGAGGGATTAAGTTGGGGCAACAGTGAAGAACGAATAGGTTGATAAACAATCTCATTTATTGATTATGCTGCAGCATATTTTCGAAACTATTTATTTTAAAGTATAATTTAAAGGGGGGAAACATTAAAGTGATAACAGAGAACCAAATCATTTGCCGAGCGGGCAATGTGAAATATCCTGCAGGGAGATCTAGATATTTGAATTGTCAAGTAATTCCGCAACTGCCTTGGCTTATACATATACCTATCGCGCCAGTACGCGATGGGAAAAACGAGGTATACACATGCGTCTGCTGCAAGAATTTCTAGCCTTTGATCCTTGTATTTGCGAAATTCGAATTAATTAGAAAATGAAATCTGCTTGGGTATGTTCTTCGCGATTTCTCTAATATAAAAAACAGGAATTTAGGATCAATAATTAGATCAAGAAATTGTTCTAGTTTTTCTCTAAAGCCATCGATATTTTATCTACAAAAATAAATATTTTCACGAGTCCTCATTAACGCTCATGACGTACGTTCACTAAGAGGCATTAAAAAATGCAGAAAAATACAAACTACCAAAGCATTCAAAACATCGCTAAATTGCATTTTCGTAAGAGGAACTTTTGATCATTCAGAAACTATTAGACAATTCGAATATCTAATATAACAAATATCAGTACACAAGTAATTTACTTTATCTTTGATTTTGCCACTACACGATACGTAATAATTACCGTAAAGCGCGAATGCTTTCATGGTATACCACAGCCTATCTTTTTGACGATTGGTTTTCTTCGTCAAGTACATTTGTCGCCATCCGATTTGTATACCTAACAACAACGCGGTACTGACTGCGTTCAATGGTAAACAGTTAATTTTATAATCAGTTCATTACAATTGTTCGCTGTATTATCGAACATAAGCGTTCAAAGAACGGTTTCTAGTGGCGTCTACCCGTGATTTCGCTTGGACGGCCTTGAAAAGCACATAACTAAGTCTTTGTTATTTTGTATTTATGTCTTTTTGGGGCTAAGTTTCTGTAAGGTACATTTAAAAAAAAAATCTGGCTCGCATAAATAACGAACTATCCAAAGATAACAAGTGAAGTTCTATAATAACGCATGCGGTATTGAAATTCATTAAAATTTTCATAAAGGCAATGATCGAGTATGTAGAAATGAGTCTATTTAAAAATACAAGTATAAATTGGAAGGAACAAAAATGTTCATGTCCGATTTAAACGAGATCCCGATAAGATTTAGTAGTAAAAAATTTGTGAATAAAAATTCCTGATTAGAAAAGCTGTCTCGCATCGCGCGCGCATCGAGTAAATGGCCAAGACTCAAGTCTTACCGATCACTGGTCCCCCCGCGTCAATTTTCCTTGGCCTTTCCCCAAACGCGCGGAATGCGGGAAATTAATTATTTCGTAACGTGAATAACAAGAAAACGATGAGAACTATTTAGTCGCACAATATCCCCCGCCTCGCGGCGCATAGCTTCCCGCCTCTCGCGCGTCCCCGTTTTTTAAGGGTTGATAAAATTTTATCTTTGAGCTCGCTGAAGCGATCCAGAAATAACGGCAGAGAGCTGTTACACGCGTTGCCTATAGCATCTTGCCGTCTAGAACGTGTTCCGATGACACTTGGGGGGGATTACGCGCGGACAACCGAGCAGAACCAGGAGAGGGGAAAAGATGTGAAATGGAAGAAAATCGACGACTCTCCGCGTTTCAACATACGTATCAACTCGGAGTTCCGCCGCAGCGATGCGTTTTATGCGATGCGTCTTGGTTCGCGATGGAATGGAGACGCGCGATTCGTATAATTTCAGCGGGTGTGGATTATTTATTTCGAAAGGAGAAACTAACTTAATAGTGGAATTGAATTTATTTCTCATCGCGATTGCAAGATAACGCCCTCCAACTTTGAATGGAATTGTATTTTTGCTATACGATGTCGAACCTCCGCGTTTGAGAGCTGCTGCTCGGTGCTGAAAACGGTGGCAAATTTATGGTTACTGCTCATCGCAATGTCTCGGGAAGGGTTGCACAGCTATTAAATCCACCCAATTGAAACCAGTCTAGAGCACAGTGCAAGATGAACACGTAACGAAAATACCAGAAGTAATCGCATGGCCTCGAGGGCTTTGTTTAGAAATCAGTTTCAGTTTTCCTTTTCATCATGAACGATTTTTATTGGAAGAAACTCCTTGTATCGTTGAGGGTTTAAGATATTATTATTCAGTGAATACATTTAAATTGGATTTATCGTTGAAAGAAATGAATTTTTAGATCTATCAGACGTGAGAATGATTTTCATAGTTGTATTTCTAATTAATTACAGCAGTAATGTATCGTGGGATCGTAATAGTTAATTTAGCGGCGATAGACTTTTTCCGGATGGATAAAAATTTTGAAGTTATCAGCCGCGAGATAAAATGCTTGCCAAATAGAGCGACGCGCAGCCAAGCTAGTAAGCTTATTTAAGTTCTGCATCCGCGGGAGAAACTCAGTCGCGACTGTTTTTTCTTCCGCGATCGAGACAGCTACATCTCACATGAATAAGAATTGCACGAGAAGAAATAGAGTCCGTTGCATTTGGAACATTTAAGCGAAACTGTTACGCGCTTATAAGTTACCCAGTCGTTAGCGTAGTATCGTGATCATAGTTATCGCGATTAGAATATTTATCTGCTCGGCGCCTGCAGATAGAGGCCCCTCTTCGCGCGACATTTTACTTTGCCAGAAGTTTCGTAAGTCCATTTACCAGTTTTCATCAGCCGAGTACTTTTTTTTAATCCGTTCAATTGAAACTTAGCATAGGAAGATACGATGAACGGAGCCGATAACGGTCAGATAAGGAAACAATGTTTGTACGAAAAGATCAACTGCGTTATAGATCTCCGATAGAACTCGTTGAGCAATATGAGAAATTTGATTAGTACGACACAATAAATACATTTCGAAATATCACTTATTATCTTCTTTGTTGTTTTTCAAATGTTTCAATTGGCCATTATTTTTGAAGCGACTGGATGTGGCGATGTTGCGATAATTAAGCGCATCTCCTTTGCTTTCAAACAGAATTTTTCTTTTTAATTGTATATTTCTATACCTCGGACAATTTTGCTGGACAAGAAATGGATTAAAATAACGTGTTCAGATATCCAGACGCTGGGGAAAGAAATAATATAAGGTTCGTCCGGATGTATGGCTACTTTGATTTTTTTTTTTAATCGAAAACAAAGAGGAAACACGAAAAAATGACTAACCTAAAGGGAACAATAAACAGCGTATCGGTTTTTGTCGGATCAGGAGATACTCCGTCAACGACGCGTGTACCGATCGCGGGTTCAGTCTTTCATTTAAAAAATGTAATCACACACCTCTCCGCAAATTGATAAAATTGCTCGCACACTATTTACACGAGGATAGAAGTGAGTTGATCGATCTTCTTCGGAATCGTTGACCTTCCATGAAATTGACAGCTAGGCGAAAATTAGTACAGACACTTCGTTATTACTCGCGCATCAGTACCCAGTGTCCCCTTCCTTCGCTCTTTTCGTTTACTTTTAATTGAAATTGGCTTGCGACAGATTATTTGGCAGTAAACACTGTACTATGTCTCGGATCTCTTTTTAGCGCTTTATTCTCCATAAAAAAAAAAATCGTTGACCGCTATCATACTGGTGGTGTGCTGGGGCGCGATGATAGCAACGGTGATAAAAAGCACAAAATGTGAGCAAGCGGACAGGTTGCAAGGTCGTTGCAACGAACCACAGAAAAAAAATCCTTGGAAGCTGTCCGCGATTATTTTTGTTCTCCTTTTGAAACAACACTCACTCACACACGATTTGACAACTTCATCGATGTCGGCCAAGATATATCCTGTCTCTGCGGTACTCGTAGGCGTTCCTCTTGCATCCGTTCGTCAGAAGTATTTATTCTCTTATCAAACTTTTCTTTTTAAAGAAAAAAAGAAGAAACGCAAACGTATCGTCGCTCGTTCTCACGAGTTTATTATCCCACTCTTACCGGTGTAGAGGCACTTCTGTATATTTTTCTCACATAGTGATCCAGTGGCAGTACATTCCCGTCTTAACTGTTATGCCGCCATGCAAAGAAAGTGTTTAGTACCTTTCCTTTAAACACGTGTTCTTCGTAATGTCGTTTAGAGTTTGGTTTCGCGCGGCAAGTCGGGCATACTGACGCTGGGCGCTAGCAGACCAAGACTCTCCGGCGTCTCTTTAGGCTCTTTAGCTGCGAGATCGACGCTGAAACCTTTCGAAAGTTGGTTGACAGGGTCCGGATCTTTGTACACCGACGATGTACTTCCGTCTTCGTCGATGCTGCGCAGAATTATAGGACACGGTACCACTATTCCGTTGGACAGTGGATCGAATTGAATCGGTGGGCCTGGCTCTTCGATATAATTTATATGGATACCCTCCATAACGTTCACGCCGTAGGGACTCGTCGACGAGAGCTCCGTTGGCGTGTAATACTCGCTGTTCACATCCTCCATGCTCGCGCCGTTCGCCAGATCGTGTATCTTCGCCCTGAAATAGGCGTCCACGCGAATCGATCCGCCGTCCTCCTTCGGATCGAAGGATCCGTCGCTCTTCCCGCAGGAACCGCTGCGACAGTTATCGAAATAGAGATTCGGCAAGTTCTCCAGTACTTTGTTCAGCGTCTGCTGCTGGTACTTGTAACTCTCGCGTAAGCGCAGCACCTGGTGAGCGCTGAACTTTCTTATCTTATTACGCTGGAAGACATAATTCTCTCGCACCCAATTCAACTGGCTGGTCGAATAATCCCGCACCTTTCTCACCTGTTTCGAAATAGTAAAAATAACATTGTGAAACGCTGATACAAAAGATTTCTTTATCTACTCTTTGAAATGCTTTTCTGAGCGTTTACGAAAGCTCGTTAAAAACAGTAAGCACGCTGTCTCCTTTATAATTAACCCATGTCACACTGTTCTGAAGGACGGTGTAATTATTTTTAAGTGATATTGAGAGTAAATCTCGGGTTTTATTACCTGGTCGTAATACTGATCTCTTAGCGCCGAGAGATGACTCGTTCCGTAATCTCTGATATCTCTGATGTGCCTCATTTGGCCCTCGTAGCTGTCGCGAATCCATTCCACTTGCTGTGCACAGTTCTCCCTTATTCTATGCACTTGCTGAGTGTAATTCTCCCGCAGCCTCTCGAGTTGTTGAATCTTGTACTGCTCGATGTTATCCAACATTTGGTAAATTTGTTTCGCTCTGGGAGTCGAGCCGACCCGTCTACAGCAGGAACAACATTTCAGGCAGCCGCATCTGTAACAAGAAAAACAAGAGCCAAGTTTATATAGAGTACAGCGGAACAGAGCGTGATTCGCGGACATCGATTTCACGCGGCTATAAGTTTGATTACCATTCAGCCGTAAGGAGAATGAAAGTTTTAAACGAGACAGAGAAACGGTATCGACCTGTGCTAACGAAGCCTACTCTACAGGGCATGGCACGCGACTTATTCTCGCTTACGTGTGTTGCAAGGAGAATTATCGACAATGAGAAATACAAAGTGGAAATACTTACTTGATCAAGACGTAACGAAGCAGTTGGAAGAAAAGCGTGAGGAGGAGAAAGGCCGTTGCGCTGGCAGCGCCTGCCAGGATACTGAGGATCCTGACATTGTTCAACGTTATCGGATCCATCTGCAAACTAATATAGGTGGTCGCATTGGCAATCGGATTGACCGCGAAACACTTGTATTGTCCAACATCCTGCCTGAGCAACGTCGTGATGTACAAAGATCCATTCTCGAGGATACGTATGCGACCATCGTCGACGAACGGCACACTTTGTTCCCATCCGTGTACGGGAGGATGTTCGACAAAAGCGTCGGGAAACGCCGGATCTGGATTCCAGTGCAGTACCTGAAGCTTCGGCGTGACCCATGTTAACGATGGCGTGGGATTGCCACTGAATTCGCATTCTAAAAGCACGGAGCTTAGCAACAGATACTGTTGGGTCGGCGTGGCGTACGCCAGATTCGGCGGCGCGCATTTCAAGTAGCGAAGCGTCTGAAGCATATCGGCGGCACCGTCGATCTCGTCGTCGCACCTGAAGCCACTTTGGAAGGCGGTTCGAAGGTGCTCCTTGCTCTCGGCCCACTTCACGAACCAGAACATACGACAGTCGCAGGCCCACGGGTTGCCCTGCAGCTGCAGCTCGTTCAGATGCGCCAGCTGCGCTACGTTCGCGGGCAGAAAGGTCAGATTGCTGTCGTGCAGATCAATTTTTCGCAGGGCCGGTGTACGATCCAGGGTGCACCGCGAGATTTCCCGCAACGGGCTGTTATTCATCTCGAGCGTTTCCAGCTCCGTCAATCCTTTTAGATCGTCGTTGCGAAGGACCTCGACCTTCGTCCCGGAGAGCAGCAAAGTGCGCAGCTTCTTTACCGGTCGCCATACGTCTTGCGGTAGTACCGAGACCGGTAAATCGTTCAAGCTGAGCCATCGCAGATTCGACAGGCTTTGGAACGCGACGCTTGTCAATCGCGTGATGGGATTACCCGAGAGATCGAGGTGTTGCAGCGACGTGAGATCGGCGAACAGGCTGCGGGGAATCGTGTCGATCTCGTTATCGGCCAGCTCCAAGATCTTCAGTTCAGCCAAACCGGAGAACAAACGGGGCGGAAGTTTGGTCAGCCTGTTGCCGGACAGGCCTAACTTCTGCAGATGTTTGTTGGGCCGGAAACTGTGATCCGGCAGCGATACCAACAGATTATCGTAAAGGTCCAAACGAGTCAACAGCTTGGCCGGGGCGAACACTTGATAGGGAATTAGCGAGAGTCGATTCCGCGACAGGCCGATCTCCTCGAGCCGGTCCAGTTCTTGGAACAGCGCTCGCGGGAGTACGGTCAACCGGTTGCTGGTGAGATTCAGGTACTGTAGCTGGTGCAACGGATGGAAGACGTCCGACGGCAATTCCGTCAGGCTATTGTCACCTAAATCGAGACGCTGAAGGAACGCCGTGGCGAGAAACACGCCGGACTCTATTCGCTCGATTCCGCTCGAGGTCCAGGCGAGACTCTTGAGGCGAGTCGCGGTCTCGAGGGCGGAAACGGGTATGGTAGCGGCTCGGACGTTTCGCAACGCGACATCGATGACCCGTGTCGGCAAGCCGAGTCCGAGGAAGCTTCGCTCCCGACAGTGTAAACTCCTTCCGTCGTCCAGGCAATCGCAACCCGTGGCACATTCTACGTGCGGTGTGCCTTCCTTGAACGACGCTGACGAGTTCGGCGACGAGAGATCCTGCGTATCCGCAATGTGCACCGTAACGAAAAGAACTATTAACCACCACCGCGAGTCCCACGCGAAAACCCGCTCCCTCATTCCTATGACCTGTAATGTGACGATTTGCTCGCATACAATCAAGAATTCCCATGTCCTGATGGTATCTTCGCGAAATGCAAAACTGACTGATAATTCTTCTTCGGATTCGTATATATCGTGTTGTTCTCTAACAGCGAGATAACGAACGCATTATCGCTTTTTAGCTTCGTAAAAGCAGGAGGCGTGCTAACGCGAAAAGGGGTACTCTGTCATCGCTTTGAACTCTTCGGCGCGCGGCACGCGTGCCCCTTTTCTTTCTAGGCGTGTTTCATTTGTCTCTCTTCTTGTTTCGTTAACTTGTGTTCTTGTGGTGTTGGCTACGTACCTAGCGAGAGGAGGACCCACGGGTACCGAATGCCTCGGCTAGACGGCGGCGGGCTAAACTGATCTTTAACCGTTCGCAAAAAATCCGGCCCAATGTCTCATAGACGCACCGAGGTTGCTGGCTTTGTTGACGACGACGGCGGCAGTGGTGTTGCTGCTATTGCCAAGTCGAGCCGGTAACATAATTGTGTGCGCTCTGATGGAACGACTTATAGAGTTCCGAAATTGGACGGGAAGGGAATCCGCCAGCATACAACACGGCTGTGCACGTTTTATTATACGGGTACGGGAGCACTCGCGGACGCTAGCACGCATGGAAAGTGTGACACATGCAGACGAACCACACACGCTTACGCACGCAACACACACACACACTCACGCACACCCTATTTCTCTTTTCCTGAATTCCTTCAACGGTGTGTTTGGCCCTATCAAGCGTGCAGCAGTGTCCAAAAGTGTACTATTGTTTCGCGTGTCACATGACGCATTGGAGCATCGCGACACGACCAGCGTTGTCCATCACGTATCAGAGACAAAAGCTGACTGCGAGAGACCCGTTCGTCCGACTCTTGCTTAGCCTCGTGGTAGCTACCAAGGGTCGGGTTCGTAAAGCCGGCAACATTGCGAGAGCTTCGGGAACCGCGCCGACGCGAAACCAGCCCCGAGAGGGGAACCGCTCCGATGGGGGAACGGAGGACAGCAACAAGACAGCCAGTCCCCCCTATCCTGATACCTGCCCACCTTGCATCCTCGTTGTCCACACCGGGATCTTTTCACTTTATCCTGTACAGACCTCTCTTCCGTATTTTTCCTAATTAACCATGGCTGTTACGGTACGCGCAAGTGCCGCGTATCCACGATCCGCCGCTTTTCCTCTATGCTTTTAGCTCTTCTGCTGCGCGCTGATTAATTAGCCGATTTTTATCTGCCATCTTTACGCCCTGATAATCGTCGTCAATGCTCGCTCTTCGTGTAAACCTTTTCATGCGGTGCTGTACGAATTTCGTAAGGAAAGAGAAACTGGACGGTACAATTTTCGGTCACTTCCGGGACGTAGGGACAGTGGTCTAAAAGGTCCGTTTTACGAGTCGGACCATGTTCGAGATCCGCATTCTTCCTTGATCGAAGGGAAATATTTTTTATACGGGTATCGTGCAAGGTAGTCGGTGGTATTCGTTGCACCTGCAATCTTGAGAGCTTGATTCTGTTATCTGCTGACGTGGACCTGCCGTACCTGTGGTCCGGATTTTCCCTGAATGCAAAAAAAAAAGACAGAACTATGCACGTTATAATTGTTGTTTTCACGGTTGCAAAGGACTTGCGAAAGCGTGTCTGCGCGTCAACTATATTTAGCTGAAATAAGATGGTACACGAATACGTGGCGAAAGTGAATCGCGAAGTATTTAGAAGAAAATATATGCTATCTAGCAGAAAGTCTGATTGAACGCGTATTAAAATGTCCGGCCATTCTATGACAGAAATAATACAGCCTTTTATTTTTAAAACAGGGGTGACTTTCAAATCTTTACAGTGCTGGCATTCTTGTTAAAGAAATGAACTTTTTTTTTCTCCTGCGAACTACTTTTGCACGCGTAGCCTCGAGTTATACAAGTAATAACATAGTTTTCCTCGCAGACATTTGCTATTTCCTTAACATTTATTGGAATTCAATTGCGCTGTATTACCTTGACGAAACGTCGATCGGATGTGAAACTTTAGACTCATCGTAGAAACCTTTTGACCTGTAAGGTAAAGCTCGCATTAACGTCTGAATCATTGCATACGTTGTTACTCTAGCTGCTCGCTATGAACAGATCTGTACCATATGCACCGGTTGCAATATCAATCACGACTAGCGTTGGGCAAACAAAGTCGTTAAATTTCTACCTTGGTATCACGAAAGTTAAATCTCAGGTAGAATATGGAGCAGAATATACGCGAATACCGTTATCGTAATGAAACTCCAGTGCACCTGCAAATCACTTGCTGGGACTGCCCACGTGTACAATGGCCAACCTTGGAGATATCTTTTCGGCAGCGCTGCTGACGTTAATGTTTAATGGGACCGCAATCTTTCGCTACTCCGCGAAATGAAAGAATTACTCAACTTTATAGAGTAGCTTTTTGGAATAGCATTTACTGTGTCACGCGAATAGGAAAAGCAAAGAGACGGGGTGCCATGTAATTTAGTCAATTAGGGGGCAATATTTGGCTAGACTTTCAAAGATCGCATGCCATCCCTATGTTCACCAGATAATTTGTAATGATGTTCCTTTTTACTAAAACGAAAGCATTGAAAGGATATCGATAAGGCATTCGAAAGTTGGGCGTTTATACTGTACGTAAGAGGGATAATAAATGGTTGTTGCGATTACTGTTCCATGATATTCAACGATAACGCTTATAAATGATAAGCCTCGGTGGGTGTAAATGAAGTCGCCTTCCTCCTCTTCCGCAGCCGTTTTTTATTTCGACGTTCAATTTCACTTCATTGTGCCTCGTAGCAACTGGATTTAATAAGGTCATCGAAATTCGAGAGCTTTATCGATTCCTGTTTTTCATCGTTATAATAAGCGAACGAAGTTTGGCAAATGGTTGAATTATATCCCAAGCTCGAGTACAAATTAGCCTGGTGGCGTAATTTGAGCGACGTCCGGTATATTGTTTTGGCAGTTTTGCTTCGAAATGCGATTCGCGTTCCAATCCTAACGGGATTGAATTGGACCTTGATATTGCTAAACCTCCGTAGATTTGCACGAAGGTTTCTCTCCTTTTCGGTCATGGCCAAGGGAGAGAATTCTGAGGGTAGGACCAAGCCGGTCTTGCGATCCATTCTGCTGCAGCAACCCCACCCAGGGGCATTATTCTGCTGCAAGGAACGTACAATGTTTTCTTGTACTTCAAACGGTGCGATGCGTGCAACATTGCGTTAACAAGTTGATTGGAAAATATCAGATACTTTACAGGCAGCTAAACGCGACATTTGATCTTTCGATCGTGAGACATAGTTCAACTTGGGAAAAACATGAATGAAAGACACAACGCGGAATTATTGGCCAACAAGTGTTACGTACCAGCATCGATAAAATAGTGCAAAGGAAAAAGGAATCCTTCGCAAGAAGATATACCTTAAGAAGAATCAATAGAGTTCGCGGAGCTTTTGTAAATCAAGTTTATTATGGAACGAAAAACATGTGTTTTGTGTGAGAGGTGGTCGTCTCATAAAATACCAGTTTAAACATTTGTATCACTTGCCACGCTTTCTTTCCACGTTCATGCACATATGCACGACTTTCAACCGCTAAGCGTCTAAATATTCCATATGCAGTTATGTTGGCGGTACCGTTACGTAATATGCGCTGGCATGTGGTTTTGGGATGGCCACAGACGACTGGCTGTTGCTAACGATGCAGGAGAGAGAAGAAGAGGGGTGGCTACTTTAAAGGACAGCACGTTTTTTCGCCCTCGATCGTGGTTGCTGGGGTATAAAATTGGTATGACATCGTGGCTCGCGTCGAGAGCAAAATGGGGGTAGAAGAAAATCCAAGGGAAGCTTCGGATCTCCTCCGTGTTTTATTATTACAAGTAACTTACGCTACGTGCATTCGTCAGTTCAACGAATGCTTTTCTATTGCATAATATCGTTAGCGGCTGTGTACAGTCAACGAGTGGAAGAAAGCATTGGCTTCGCATCGGAGTTAAAACGGAACGGTCGAGCGGGCGATGGAAGAAAGGAAAGGCCTGCGGTTCGAAGGCTGGGCGATAAGTGCCCGGTTGCTGGTTGCAAGGGAAAGAGAAGGAGCATTGCGTGAAAGCGAGAGAACCGAAAGGAACGGGGAGACATGGTCGACCATCGAGCAACCGCGGGAAGAGCACGATCAGCTGGGAACGGAGCAGCGTTGCCGGGTTCAAACGGAGTGATGCCCGTCTGGCGACCGTTTCGACTTCGTGGATCAATATTACTGAGATCTGGCAACGCGGCAACCAGCCGGCTCTTTATTTATACGTGTCGGTTAGACGGCGCAGGCCTGCTCGATCCATCCTTTGCTCGCTTTTGTCCTTCGTCGCCTTTCGTCCCCTTGGCCTTTACCAGTCTGCCACCGTTCTAATATTTTTCAAAGGTTGATTAGCCGTCTGGCTACACATTGTACACGCGTAATCTCCAAATGTCAGGTATCTGGGCTAAAAACAATCGGCCCTGGGTTCGACGGCGGTGGTCTCCGCCTACTTATACGATACATGGCTGTGTTTAAATATTTTTAGAGCGATGGATATAAATCGGAGCGATCAGGGATGTACGAATACCAAGTGCAATGCGCTCGGCGAGGATAGGCTGAATGAATCTCGTGTCGTTCAACTTCTCGTCGTCCACTGATTTCGCACTAAAGGGACATTATGAGCTATCGGTACGCGTACTGTCTCCGTCTGAAGAAGACACCGTTACATATTTCTAACTAGCTCAAGGAAGTTCAATCGTTATCTTATCTTTGTACTGACTATCTTGATAACATGGAATTATACCGCATAAGCTGGAATAGCTTTCTACCTAAGTAAGATCGATTCAAATTCGTTGTCTATCGTTACCTCGAACTTTGGACGGCAGCCAATTCTAGATCCCTAAAATGAAAGAATTGGTGATACTTTCATGATCTTTCTTGTTAGTAAATTTGAATATTTCACGTGATTTCGGCAAAAATGTATTAAATTTGATCCAACACGTACCTAAACGAATAAGTTGTTTCTGTTCCCACGAAGCTTACGGTAGAATGCCTGCTATAAGTAGCACGTGAAGTGACAGACTCGCTAATTACTCCTTTGCTAAATTGTACCCTTCTTCCACTTTGCTTACTTCGCCCTCTCGCCTCGGCATGCTTGTTCTTGCCAGCGTTGTGTCAGCAGTTCGGCCAAATTAATTGCTAAGCGTGCTTCAGCTTCGGGACACGGATAATAAAAATCGATGCGGGATGCCTAGAACATTGTAAATATGATTCCACACATGGTTACGTTTTTTAATGCAATTCATTCGATTGCATATCTCAAAGGGTTTTGCCAGAAGCCTGTAAGAATCTTATCAGCCCAAGGGCGAATTGCTTTTCTCCGCGTCGAGTTCTCACGTTCGCGTCCTCTGTTTGCCATTTCATTTCCTGAGCGCAAGTCGTGCGCGGACTAACAATAGCGAGAGCTTTGCCATCAAGAATTTTATGCATAATGTTTCCGCACGTTCGCCGTATGTTGCAAAGGTCGATATACCCGCCACGCTCCCTTGCCACCTTCGTTCGTACGATTCTGCATTTGTAACTTGTTATTAATATGCCGGTTTTGTGGCTTGTCCATACGTTCAGCGCTTGTATCGATCGGTATGCATGAAAATGGATACAGCTGTGTGGTTTATTTTTGAGAAAAGGGGAGGCGCAGATACGACAAGATGCTTAAGCAACTAAATTAAGATCATTGCAGGTGCCTCTGAAGTAAGGCGACACGATTTTAGTTCGTATTGAGCAAGAATTGAGCGTAAGCTAATTGTAGGCATACACCGTACCTAGCGCGACAATCGTGTCCCTTTATACATCGTTGTACAAACAAAATGGTGTTTTCTTCGTTGTTGAACGGATGCAGTGGTTCACCCACGTGTAACCGTGGGCTTAGGTACATGGCACCGGGATAACGTTCTCCTGACTATGTATGGTCATGCAGGATGAACGATATGATACCTTTAAATGCCTCATTATAGGCGACTTATGATGCCAAGTCGAGCATTATCTGTCTCTATGCAATTAAAGCGTTCACATAAAAAGGATAGTAACCAATTTGCAAGGAAGGCGTGTTTGATCGCATTGCAAAATGCCAGCGTATGTTACATTAACCGGAACGTAATCATTGAGAATGGCATACAGTTGTATCGTTCCTGGAAACGGTTGAATCCATTTCATCGTGGAAACCATACAAGAATGCTAAGTTGGTTCAAGGTTATTCATTAGTGCATAAAAAGTGGGAAATCCTAGGGGAAACGACTCTGCACAGATAAGAAGATTAGAAAAGAATTCCCGAGATTGGTTACAGTCCATCTCTCGATTCCTGCTACTCTTTCGATTTTGCAATTTAGACAAAGATTGCAATATGGACGGTGTCAACCACGTAAGCAATTATTGAGAAGTCGAGAGCATGCAAAACGAGAGGAACAGGAGAGCTTCCTTGGTCATTGATCTCTGATGCCCGTCCTTTATCAGTTAGTGCTCGTTTCATATCTCGTCGTGATCGTCTGCGGTATTGATCATCGGATCGACTGGGCAGGTCAAAAGTACAATTATATGCCGAATACATATTAGAGTACGCTCGAAATAGTTTGCCCGTTGCTAACGTAATAGCAGTGAAATAAATCGACCATTTTTTACCATGTTATCTCGTTTGCTACTATATCAGCATTTCTTTGACGCATCACTGTACACCGCAGGAATAGACTCCTGTTCTTGGTCAAATAAATTGGGGGTGTAAAGTAATACAGGTCAGGAATACGATCGATACATACTTCCTGCTCGATTACCCTTTGCGCACGAGCAAGGAAACAATAGGAAAAGCGAATCAGTCCTTTGTAGCTTTTCCTTTGCCGCTGCAGCTGTTGTTGCTCATTTGCCAGCTAAACTTAATTAGTCTTCGTAACGAACTTTTATTCTGATCCTATTGAAAATTCCATTTGTAGGATCGAAAATAGAACTGAAAGTCTGTAACTCACATGTCCTCTGTGTTTCTTTGTTGACAGCACCTAACTACGTTGTTAGTGACTCGTCACGTTTGCGATAGCGAGATACGCAATTAACAGTCAGAAACACGATTGCTATTTAATAAGTACCTTCGAGTAATGTCGTTTAATACTCTATGCATTCTGACGAAAGACGTAGATAACTTGAGTAATTAGCTGTAATAAAAAAAAAAGTTAAATATTAATGCTGATTGGACAACATAAAAATATCGATTAATAGAAAAACTATGAGTTCCTTTAAAAGTAATATGCTGTTTGTACGCCCAAAGCAATATGGCGTCAGTTTCACTGGGAATTATAAAAGAGAATCGAGTTTCGGATGTAAAAATAAAAGCCTGACGTTACTTTATGCATTTCCCGCAGAATTTAATAAAACAATATCGGGTATTGAATTTCTAGATTAATATGAATTTAATATGGAGTATCCAACGAAAGAATGAACCAACTACGTTCTTAGAATTTCCTCAATTGCTACCGCATCACCATTTTGAACATATTGAACGGCCCAGAAATTTCTAGAACTTGAGTAGAATATATTTCGTTCTACATCATAGGCGATACTAAAAGAATTTATAATCCCTTGAATCTCAATGAATATGTAGATACACCTTCTGGCTGTACGCGGGGAATTATCTTTACATGATGCAATGGCGTCGTTTGCTGATGTGGCAAGCGAAGCCTGGAAACGTTTAGCTTCGGAGCCGTTGAAACAACGTACGTGACCGGAATGGCGACGAAAATGGCGAGTGGCGTGTTGCGGCGACATCTGTCGGAGTCATGATCGTTAGAGTTTCGTTATAGTACTCTATCGCACCGTGTGGTGTCGCTAAAATGCTAAAACAGAATTTATCAGGGCCGTAACAACTTTCTCATACATATAAAATAATGTGAAAGAAATATACTTGCAATGATTACCCTGGAAGTTCATGAAATTTTTATTAAATATATTAACTTTGTTCTTTACATGCTTCGACGTAGACCAGCTAACTTTATTTTCAAAGTTTTGATTTGGAATTTGAAAATTACGAAATTTTAATTATAAACAAAATATTTTTTTTAACCAGTGTGCAGATTTCGTGAAAGCGGGAGCAGGGCAAGGCTTGACGCCATCCGATGTTGTACTCGCCGCCGATATTACATTCTCTTGCGTAGCAGATCCTCAAGCTGCCAAAGATGTAAGTAACAAACATTGTATTTATTAAGCAGCCTTACATACGTTTTCACCCTATCGTAAACATTACAAAAAAATATGATTTTTTGTTTAGATGGTGTTTGGAAATTGCGGGGTGCTCACAGAGATATCCCCAGAGAAAGGGTACGTCGAGATGACCGGTATAGATGCGGAGACATCTCAAGACATCGCCGAGGCGATAACTGCAAAAGGTGGCCGTTATTTGGAGGCTCAGATACAGGGTAGCAAAACGCAAGCACAGGAGGGTACTCTGGTGATCCTCGCCGCTGGCGATCGAACTCTATTCGACGAATGCCAATCGTGTTTCGAGGCGATGGGCAAGAACAGTTTCTATCTCGGCGAGGTCGGCAATGCTTCTAAAATGAACCTCGTGCTTCAGTTGGTGGCAGGCGTGACTCTTGCTGGCTTAGCCGAGAGCATGGCTCTTGCAGATCGCGTCGGTCTTCAGCAAAAGGACGTACTGGAGGTTTTGGAATTAACATCATTGGCTTGCCCCGCCATTCTTGACAAGGGAAAAAGTATTGTGCCCCTTCTTTTTTTAAAAAAATAAGCATCCAAATATCTGGAGTTGTTGTTTCACAGTGCCTATAATGTGGCTAATTTTTCCAGCTATCATCGACGGTGGCTTCCCAACGCAGTTACCGCTTCAGCACATGCAGAAAGATTTAAGACTCTCCTTAGGTATGAGCGAACAATTGGAACAACCATTGCCACTGGCCGCTGCGGCGAACGAGGTGTACAAGCACGCTAAACGTCTTGGATATGGGGAACACGATGTCTCCGCCGTTTACATCAGAGCCAGGTTCTAACGGAGCATGCATCGTCCAGCTTTTGCTATACCATATTTATTGCAATATCTAACGTCGTTTCCCGCCGCTACCAGAGAAGAGTAGTGCGCTATATCGTCGAACAAGTAGTGAGATACATCACTACGAATCGTTGTTGAACACGGTGCACCGCGACATTTCTTAGCGTGTCGAGACGTAGAGTAAGTTCTATTACTTCTGAATTCAATGGAATGAAGTCTTGAATACGTAAATACGTGGTAGCAGTAATCTTGATGCACACACAAAGGGCCTTGGTCGTTTATTTCACACGACGAATATGCAAAGTATAAATCTCTTTGTACTTTTTTTACACGTTTTTTCAATAAGAATTTTTGCGTATACATACACAAATGTCTTTTCTTTTTCATTTATTTTTCTTTCGTTTTGCTTTAACACATGGCGACTACTTTTCTCCATAACAGCGTGGGTCTTTGAATAAGTCGATCTCTCGCGTCGCAACCCGACTTTGATCCGGCTAGAACGTAGCCCCTCGCTTGAAAACTTGAGAGACTCTGGACGTGTTGGAAATGTGCCTTACGATACTATTCGAAACAAGGCTTTCTAATTCTTTTTTTTTTCTTTTTGTTGAACCCTACGATGAAGAATACTTTGAATATTTTTTAAACAACAACATAGAAGTTAGTTTTCACGTTGATGACTAAACGGGACGACGTATAGAGGAGGACGGCAGTTGTTTGAATGAATCAAATAATAAAGATTATATGATTTATCGGTGCAATTATAAGATAGATTTGTCGATTTTGTAAAGAAATGTTGGCAGTATTTTAGAAGCGTCCGCCAAACGGAACGATCGAATGATTGTAAAGAATGGCCAACCGTTTTATGCTTTTCCTTCCATCCGTCATTTTATTTTCGTATCGAATGAAAATTGTACATTCTGACCACGTATGTATATTCAATATTGAATTGCAGATGTTATTTATAAATATTTACTCTTAATTGCGACCTCGTAAGGAAACAAGTAATGCGTTGGCCGATTTTCATCATCGAACCTTTCGTCCTGGGAAACTTCTGATGTATCGCCACGGGACTTGCAGTTTTGACTACCGATTACTTTGATTAGAAATACTTTCTTTGCGCTTAGCGTGGCCTCGGCTTTCTTTCTTTTTTTTTTTCATCGACGTGGCTCTTGACGATTAAGGCCGAAAACAGCGCGAGATTTTTCTATCTGATTATATAATTATCATAATAAAGATAAATAGTGGAAATACCAAGTGTTGGTTAGTATAAATACATAAATTACTATATATAGAGGCTTTAGCGGACCTAATGAGTGTCCCTTTAATTGTGAAATTGTTATTGCTAAATGGATACAATTACCAAACGTAGATTTGCATTCAATGTGGCATGGTATGGGGCGTGATAAAGTTCTGCTAGACACACCACTTTGACTATATTTGTGCATTGAAAAGAAATGAGTTATGCTGATACAGAAGTCTTTGCATTATCAATGATTTTGTTTAACTTTCATAGTTTACGATATCGCACGCTTAAGATCGTTTCATTTTAAAAAGAGGGCAATCTTTTGGATCAAGGGGGAAGGCTTCCGTTTCCCAGGATGGTCGTGCGAGTCTCACAAGCGACACGCGACGAAGTCGAGGGCGACCGAAAGATTGCGAGCTTGTTCGCAATTTGTTCCGGCGCCGATCCTACGAGTTTACCTTTACTAGTAACAAGAAATCGACAAGTTTCTCCTAGCCGGTTGTAAAACGCGAGAAAATGTGTTCTTCTCGCGAACTTTCGCCCGTTGAATGTCGATCGGTAAATATTTTTCTAGAAGCACTTTGGTATTGATTTTAACGCTTATGAGTCGACGCGTTTATACTTACAATTTTTTTTATCCCGATTTCTTTTTACTAACTATATAAAGGCAGGCTCGTATTATTTGCTCGTAAGGGATGAACTCTCGAATGTGTGGAAAATTACGTACCCACGTAGCTGTAACAGTGGCTAGGCGCCCATATCACATACTGTATATGTAATTTAGACTATCGATAGAGTTCTAACATTACAATGAAACATTGTACATGTACGAGACAAAACAGGAACAATGAAGAAATAGAAAAAAAAATGGAATATTCTACAGTAGACGTAAGGAAAAAAATATATATATACATAGCTAAGTAAAGAGTATAAATCACTGAGAGAGGGAGGTTTCGTATGAGTGAGACTGGGTGAGTGAGAATACGTCATGAGCATTGCGTCATTATCCGACGCTATATGTTTTGTCACGAAATACACTGGTTTTTGAATAAATATCTATTTGAATTACGAATTGTTGTATTTAACAAAAAAAAAACAAACCCAAATCTCGCCTAGCGTAGTCCTACTTAAGCATCGAACGTCATTTACTAATGACTTCAATTAATTCCCAATTAGGTCCAATTGAAAAAACTTCGGTATCGTTCGAAAAGAGCGATGCAAAGCACGTGCCGCGCTTACCGATTCATAGGCGCCGCGAGTAGGGCAAATGATATTGCATGATTATAGAGGAAATCGAGTAGTTGCGCACGCGTCTTCCCCGTCGCGGCTTGACGTGTATGTGAAAGTGCAATCGAGGGTGGGGGCCGAAGGCGGGCGAGGACTACGGGGTGGGGACAGAGAGGTGGAGTAGCCGCCGCCTGATGACACCTGTGGCTCGACCCCCACGATCAGTTCAGCCGCGACCGTCCACGCGCCGTCTTGTTGCGACGTTTTTTTTTTGCGTAGCCACTGCTCTACGTATACATGCATACTCGCACGCACACGCATTCGCACGTCAGCCGCATACATTTGCATGGGTGGTGCGCGTGCATAAGTATGCATGCGAGCGACAGTAAGCGCACACGTGCTATTCTTACCCCTTACCACGTGACAGACCGTCGTGCGCATCTGCCATTATTGTGAGCGAACTGTCATTGTGTTTCCTTTCGCTGGAGATAAGCAAGAGGAGGAGACGGCAAGGAGTAATCGTTCCTCGTAGTATGTACCATGGATATTGCGCTACTCGATGATCAACATGTAACGAGTATCACTCTTCCCATATCGACCAGCTTTCCGCTCACGTACGACGTTGACAACTGCGGCCAGCTCCCTCTACCCGATGCCTAGCAAAACTTTTACATTTGATTCTGGTGTTGATAGATGCTTGATACGATTGACGCGCGTGTATTTAGAATTTAGATCCTAGGAACAAGGTCGTCGATGTGGAGCGTTACTTTCTAGACGATCAAACACCTCGATCGCCGAGAATGGTTACGTTCCAGTTGTTCTATTTCTTCAAGAAACCGCGATACTCATGCCGCGTACGAATAATTGATGACGCGTTAACTTTTTTCATCGTGCGCGGAATCTGAATCTGTATATTCTATAACTTCTGCATAATTGTTTTCGCTGGTACGTGCGATATTTCATAAACGAACACAAGCGTCGTTGAATGCCATTGAAGAAAACGTTCGCAAGTAACGGTCGTTCTCTTGCAAGTAACGTTTCTTGGCACGATCTTGTGAACGACCTTATTCCTAGGGAATGATCGGTGGTGTTACGAGTGTGCACAAGAAAACAGAACGCGACCTGTATGCCCGGCAATGCGAATCTTCGGTGGCGGAGGGGTATGATCCTTACGTATACTTGTATACCCGACGTATCTTGCGCGATTCACGGAAGCAAAATTCTAGAAATTGTGGCGGTGGTCACGTGTATTTTTGCGTAAGCATTAGTGGAATTCGCGCTAATGACGTAATAATATACACTTGGTATATTCTGGAAAAATACTTGTTTTCATTCAGTAACGACGCGGGACTGGGGCACGTTCGTAAATAAATTGCGCTATTTTCGCGGTTTCCTTGTTTTCTCTTGAGCGATGGGACGTTTTATTCGCTACCACACGTAGCAGAAAAGAACGAGAATTTTATAGGAATTCGAGAATGATTATGCCTCGATTTTGTGAGATATCCACAAATATATCATTTCTCCACCAGATGCTCAGGTCGTAACCGAGAAGCTGATCGTCGTTCGGACGCGAATCGAGTTTGAAAAATAGCTCGTGTCGTCCGTGCCGCTATCTTTCTATTTCTCCTTGTTCTCAGGCTCGTTCTCTCTTTGTGGCTTGGTAAATAAGACGCGTGCTATATCTACGCATATCAAGTGCACATGTGTAGGATAAATAAGCGAAATCGCGTTACACGTGCAATGTCCGAGGAAGTGTGAGTATCCACACATCTTTGGACAGGGATCCGATAAATATAGATACTCTCGGTGCTGGTGTGCGTACACTAACACCAGGTAGAACAGTGTTGAAAAGGAGGTGAACGGGAAACGGGAGGGAGAAATGGTGGAGGAAATAGCGTGGACAGATTCCATTTGTGCTGAACAGAATCTTCGTATTTTAAGTAAGGGCTTTACATTGGACTCGTATGAAGATGTCTCCTTTACATGTCTTTGATCGATCTCTTAATTTGGACCATATGCCGATACCAACACTTCGTATGTATAAATCTTAAAAAAAAACGAAAACGAGTACGGCAATTTGTATAATTTTTGCCGCAGTAAAGAAGAAGCAAAACTTCGGACATTGTTTACTAAATCAATAGAATTATATTCGCTGATTTGTAAATTCGAACGCGTCGTGTGTACGCGTAAATGAATAATAAGGAGTCTAGAAGCTGGCAAACGACGCATCTTGTATACGGCTATATGAAGTAGCAAATGATGGCATATTCTTCGGTGTGTGTGCAATCGTGTTTGCATCGCTCGGGGCTTGGGTAGGAGGATGGGTATGTTGAGTTAGGAGGATCAGCGGGTTCGCGGGTGGGGGAAACAGCGTGGACAGGTTGCGTTCGTGCTAAGCCGAGTCTCGTCGCCTCGCATTCCGAGACGCGGATTCCGGAGCGGTTTTCTTTTAAGAAAGAGTAAGATAGAGGACGTGGCATCGAGGGGGAGAGAGAAGAAGGCACGAAGAAGGAGACGAACGAAAGAGAAGTGGAACGCTTACGGTACCGATTTTCCAGCAGGCATTCGGGTCTCTTGTTCTTTTTTCGTGGTAGACTGGATTAGTGGCGAGGGCGCTTTTTCTACGTCGATCAGCGCCGTGCACAAAATACACGAACCATAGGGGTAGAGAACGATCGTTGCACCTACGGCTCTGCTTATCGACTCGATCAGGATCCCACTTAGCGTACGTCCTTGAATCACGTAACGCTTTTACTCCGCGACTATTCGCTTAGTTACACATCGTTCGAAAGCATCTTAGTTCGTAGTGGAAAAACGTGTGTCGATATTTTCGAAATATTCTCGCCCGACGATTAACGTCGTTACTTGAATGGATAGAAAGTTTCGTCGTTCGAACCTCTGGTCACATTTGCATCGCACGCGAATAAACATTGAAAAAGTGTGAACAAAGTTGGGGTAAACGATGTATGAATGAGTCGGTCGAAAATAACAGCAAATCGACGAGTAGGTCATTTGCCCTTGTTAATGCCGGATACTTTCGACTTGGGCTGCCGACGGGAACGGCACATCAGTTTGTAAAAGGATCGCGGTCTGTTCACTTGTTTCTATGGATTAAAGTAGGTACGCTATTATTACAATTTGTTAATTGACGTGCGTTGGATACTTGTTGAACAAAGTTTCGTAGGAATCGAACCGTTCGCACGACTTCGCATTGATATTCTAAATTTCCGCACTTACGAATTATTTCTCAACAGATAATTCACGTGAAAAAAGAATGATTCACAGATAAAGAAAAAGATACGTCGCTATTGTATCGGCTTCTTTAATGCGCATTTGATTTAAGAGCCGTAGAAGATACAGTGAAAGTGCATAGACCAGTCAGGACTTGTGGGAGAAAGGAATAATTGTAGCTTATGATATAGTGTTTCAACGGGTGTTTCCTTGCGTGCCTAATAATATATTTCGTGTACAGTCGATCATTTTCTACATTTCCTGTCATTCGAAGTGTACACCTTTTGATTCATCATTCATCGCCGCTCTTTTAATCAAAATCGTACAGCAGAATGTATCCTCGTCAGGAATTCGTATTGACAGGTCAATAGTCGCGCCATCTTGGAATCGCATAACCAATCGTGAGATCGGACAAGTGGCGCGTGGTCCTGGAAGTACGCGTAGAGTGTAGTTTACGAACGGTAAACGAGACGCGAGGAACGCATCGTTGGCTTCCGTTGCTCCTGCGTTCATTCCCGGCTATCCTTAGTGCGTAAATAAAGGACGCGCGCGTTGGACTCACCTGGCGCGTTCCGCTTTCAATCGTGACACTTACCTTAGCGCTTCTCTGCTGGAAGTGTACCGCGGTTCGCCAGCCATTCGAAGGAGGTTCTTCGCAAAACGCTTCCCAATGATCCTCGCAGTCCGATTCTCGAACCGGAAACGGTGAATCGTTTGATCCGGTTCGTCAAGTTTGACGAGGCGGAACGTTCGTTGAGAAATGCGAAAGCTCGCGGCGATTTGCCACGATGTTTGCTCGATCGTTCGCTACAGAGGGACTTTCACCTGAACGCGAATCGGTTCGATTTTGGCGCCAATCTTCCGTGACAGCGCTTACGTCATTCGCTCGAATAAAAAGTAACTGTCAAATGTAACACGCGAATGATTATTTGGTCGGTTGTTTGTCGTTCGTCCTTGATCTTCGCCATGAAATTATTGAGATAACGCGAAGAGCAATTTTTAGTTTAGTGATTATTCAGCTTGCCATACGAGTCGCATTGCAAAGCGTAAAAGCGGGGTTTGTACATGGGGAACCATGTTCGTCAAGAATGGTGACACGTGCCAAGAGGGAGCTGGTCTCTGTAGTTGCACGCTGTCCTCCTTAAAGGATGGTCGGTCGAAAAGGTTGCGTTTGTTAAATGCAAATTTCTGCCTCTAGGTAATTAACGAAGAGGATCAGTGGCCAAATTCGACTTATCGAGGGAAATGCGAAAGCCGTCTAATATCGATGAGCGTCGCGTCACGTAAGATGTAATTAGCACTTTGTTGACAGCGTGTCGCCAGGCTGTTATCTCCGTGAATGGTTCTCGACGAGATCTCTCATACATACGTAACTTACGAAACACGGTTATCCAGTCCGCGATGTAACGCGGTTCCGTGATATGCGTTTACGCGAGTGCCGAGTATTTTCTAATCATCGGACAGTTCTTCTTTTGGAAAACGATGCGACGCGTACGTAGCTAACCGCAGGCATATCATCGGTACGGTGAATGGAAAGTTAACAGATCACGCGACAGTGATGCAGTGCCGTAGTGTCAGTGCCAAGTGCCACGTGCCCATTGCTTGGATTACTTGAAGATGCCGTCGTCCGGTGGATACTATGACGACAGGAATCCTTTGCTCAAGGGCACCTTATCGAGGTAAGTCCATACGGATTCCCTTTCAAATTTTATTTGAATTGTTTGTTAATGCAACCACGTCTTTTCGATATTCGTTCGTTATCTGATTATATCGCATTGTTTCGTGGTAGAAAATTGTCGCATATAAATAACTCACGGTCGCTTGCGTCTTGATAATGACCGGAGAGAAGTGTGACGCGAAAGATTCATTTTACTCGATTGTTTGACCAGTGGCTGGATCTCCTTGGTATCTAACCGGTCTGCTGCTTCGTTTCTGTTTTTAAATGTACTGGTCCCCGTTCGACCTACTGTCTCCTACCGCGCAACCGCTTCGCTGAAGTGCAGCTGTGTAAACGTTTCGTTGCTTCTATAAATTTTATTCATTAAGTGTTTCACATTAATGAATCTTTTTTTTTAACAAAGTAAGCTTTTCTAAAAGCGACTAGGCACACACGCACACACAATGTTACACACCGTTAAACATTAAACAAGAAAAGATATTATGCCGAGAGAGCAGTTTCGCTCAGTCGCGCACCGCATGAAATGCAATGTCAGCGTTTCGCTTGCACTTACCAACATCGATTCACCGTTCAGCGGCAAAATCGGTTCGATTAATTCAAATACCTTCCGCCGAACAGATTGAATCCTCTGTGCAAGGATAGAAACGTGTTCGGTATTAAGATCGGATCAATTCTTTTCTCACCCGAATTACAGCCGCGATTTTGCTATCGAAACAGAGATTCTATACGCGATCTGCCCAAAGCGTGGTCGTGCGACTGTATCGTTTACCGCGTCAAACGTTTGTCGGTAGCGCGAAATCGTATCGCAGTACATAAAAACGTTGGCGAACAGACCGGAGTCGCGATGCTGACGATGTCCGCGAAGCGTCGAGCTTCTGCACGCACGTTTCGCGCGTCAGCTTTCTTGATTAACTACACGTTCGCTGGTAGCGCTATCAGCGTCGCGTGAAACAATACCTGCATAATTTTGTTACATCTGTTCTTCCATTCTGTGGAAGGTAGACAGGCCGCTTATCCGCCGAGAGCACGTTTTCCTCTTAAAAATGCCTTAACAAGTATTTTGTAAAACGTCAATCTACCTAACGATAGGTTTCTGCCTCAGATTACAGTGCTTCCTTGAATAACGCGACGTCGGTTATACGCGGATCTTTTTTCTTGGAAAATTTGGTCATTTATTTCAAAGCTTTTCTCGTTTGCTTTGATATATCATGATGAACCAGTTACGCTTTCTCAGCCTAGTCTAGTCTGATCTAACCCGTTACAACGATTGTACTAATTCAAACATTTACATACATTGCGCGACGTAAGAATAGCCTAGTCGTATTCAGGTAGCGAAGTTAATGAACGAAACAACTTAGCGGTCCATACTGCGAGTCACTAGGCAACCAGGTAGATGTGTCGTAATTGGTGATCACGTCGTCGGACGAACGGTTGGGCATAGCGATTCTTGGCGGGAACGGGGGTGAAGGGATATGAGGTAATTTAACGCAACTCGCTCAGGTGGAAGCGCAACCAGTGCATCAGCTGACACTGACCCCAAAAAACTGATACGTGTCGTTTAGGAGCCTCGGCTTCCGCGTCAGCTGCGAATAAAGCCGATTGAGCCAACTAAAAGCTACCGCGAACTCGAGATGCTGAACCCTTTCTTTTTTTTGTATCCTTTCGAAGGGATCCAAAAGTCGATCGATGGATTGAATGGAGCGAATCCACCGTTAGCAATTCTCGTATATATTTTGTTAGAGAAAAAGGGGAAGAACGTGAAGTAAATACGGTACATGTAATTCGGTGTAGCTCGGAAATTCAATTGAATCGCGAATCAACGACGGAACATAGAGTTTTGATCATGGTAAAGTTTCGTAATTGACAGGGCGCGAATGTAGGACAGGGTCACCGGTAGGAAAATGATCGTTGCTCCCCGTCTCACGGTGTTTTCCCTTTGACGCGGAACAGCCCGCCAGATTCTGTGTCATCGAGAAACAGACCGTACACTTTCGTCGTGCATTCCTCGGTCGGCGTTCGCACACGATTCCGTACACGTGACCTCGATTTTGTTCCTAAGATCCAACTAAATCGAGGCTTTCAGCAGCGGCTGGACCTCGAACTACCAAATCACGATGCCTGACGCCAGGAGAAAGTCGAACAATAGTGATGATTTCATAACGATTCGTCCTAAAACTCGGTAGGCTTCCATCGCGAAGGTAAAAAACTACGTGATCGAAAAAGAAAAACACTGAAACGCCTCCTCGGCTCGCCACCACGCACGGTGCTAACGAGTGTGGTAACGCGACAATTTTCTCCGCGATAAAAATATCCAGCGGCCTCGTTAAATCGCGTCGATTCATTAGAGGAGTTCCATCCACGTCTTCCACTCCTAGGAGTCGATTCCGACCCGCGCATAAGTAAACTTCGATGAATCTCGGGGATGCTGCACACTCTGACGGACGTATTATCGACGGTGCCCGGGGGCGCGTAACTCGATAATGGTCCCCGGTAGAATTAACGCCCCGCCGCGAGGGCACTGCTACGCGACTAACGAGCTTTCGCGGGCTGCGTTTGTTGCGACGATTTGCCCCGTGATTTATCCACCTCGCGAGAAAGAGCCCCGTATCGAGGCGATGGAAATGTTTGGCGAAAGAGAGGCGAGGGAGGGCACCGCGCTTTTGTTCTCATTATCGCGCCGGGAAGCTCGGAAAAGGACCCCTTTTGCCACGCACGCTCGCCGTCATTGAATTTCCCTGGTAGCGCGTGCTTTTCGAAACGGGTCCGATGAACATAAATGGAATCACCGTGATCGAATTAATTGTCGCGGCGCGACGCGCTCAATCGCGCGGATCGACGCTCTGTTTTCTGGTTCGCGAAAATTCGCAGCCGCGACGGTCGACTGCGTTGACGCTGGTATCGAACGTGCGACGGCCGTGGAATGCAAGCGAGATAATGAGAAACACAGGGGCGAAAGGGTGGAAAGTAGACGCGTGGACCGTAGATAGGGTGAAAAGGTCGTGCCTGGGAGGGAGTAGGTAGAACCATAGCTGTGCCCTTTTATTTTCATCATACCGACCCGCCGGAACGCGTTAGAAAAGTGAACAGAATCTTCTGAGCGGTTAAAGGTTCCGCGCGAACGCAATCGAAACAACAATTGCGTTGATAGATTCCGCTAATTAGCCCGCTGATAACCGGATACTTTAAGCCCCTGGCAGAAAGTGATTGCACAGATTTGGCTGGCGTGCGTATCGTAGATACGTTCAACCATTCATATTTTTACGGATCGGCGGCTATTTTAAAGTGTGCCGTGAGTCATTTCGGTATCCTCTCTAAAAATAGTGTCGAATGCCTCGCGCGATACAAAAATGACTGTCGCACGGCGGCTGATCCGTCCGACGCTAACGGCACGTTAAACGAAAACCAACGATGCCTGGAAATTGAAGAGCTCGTGTACTCGTTTTGACGGAAGTCGTTGCATTATCAATTTCTTGTTGTCACGCCGTGCACACGTGTCGTATGTTAAACTCGCGCTGTACTCGCGGAGGAAGGTAAGAAGAAGGGGGGTCGAGAAGGCAAGGCGGTGGCGCCTCGCTTCTTTTCTCATTGTCCTGACCGCAGGGTTCCTGTGGTCTGCCACATATTTACTTGGTACAGTAACCTGCTTTTCCTCTCACCCCTTTATCCCTCGTTCAATCAATTTCCCCATGTAACAAAGTCTGACGATGGCATTCGCGTCGACTCTCGATGAACATCGATATCAAGTGGCAAATTACATTCTTACGATTCCCGTGAAACGTTTGAAGACGTGTTCGCTGATTTGTTGACGTAAAAAAGTGGCGTTCGAAAGTCACAACGTTTCGGGCATAATCTTATCTTGAAAGTCACACTCTCAAGGAGAAATGTTAATCAGTACGATCGACTATTAGTTTCAATTATTAGCGATCCGTTGCTCGAGAGCTCTGATTCGTTTTATCTCCCGCACGGGAAATCGATTCGGCAGCTACAATCTCGTGCGCGCGAGACGATGAAATCGTTGAGATTCGTGTGTGGGAATATATGATGGTCGAGGAAAATAAAAGGCGGTTGGCAACTGCTGATAACTCGTCGAAGAGAAAGGCCGTGGAGAAGCGCTTTCGCCGACAGTTTAGCCAAAGTTGCCACCACGCTGTAACGGGCCAAAGAACCGCGGCGCTGGTCTCTTTTTAAAAATAGAGAGCCTGTGGCGTACTCTCCGGGTGAGAAAACGTCTTCGATCCTTCGACTTTGGCCGCACGATAAGGTACGATGACGAAAACACTGATAACAACATTGTTGATAGTCTACCGAGTGGGAGCTTGGAAGGAAAAACCTGTTGCGATCGGCCGGTCCGTTTTCTTTTCTCCATTTCGAGCGATTCGGAAAAACGCCGGGGTCGGATTACACGTACATACATGTATCTACTACGAGTACTACGGCGTTCGAATGAATAGGTAGTGCACTTTGTAATGCTAATGACTCTGTATAATTAATGGAAACAGATATATCATTGTTGCAGCCAGTTAATGCGCTGGTTCGCGTCGAACAAATAGAATATTAAACACCGGCGAACGCATGCGATTCCATTACGGAAAAAATGTATTTCAACGCGCGATTCGTCTGTTCGAAGTGTACTCTGTTTAAAAATCGGTCTCGGCCCCGCCAAAGCCTCTGCGAATTCAGAGAAGATCGTGGCGCGTTCTTTTCACTTTTGCTGACGCAACGAATACCGCTAGCTTAACCGTATCTATACTTGCTTCAGTTACAATGATGGACTCCCGGTTCCTATACGAACATGCTCGTACGCGGAGTTTCAGATTCCTTGGACGAAGGAGAATCGGTTGAGGTGGCAACGCCCGCGTAACTATCGCGATTGTCAGAGAATCGTCCGTCACCGATCTGTTCTCTGGTCGTTTTCCTTCGCGTTTATCCAACAGTGCCGCTCTCGAGGCGGAATCGTTGGCCCGACAGCAACGAAGCGTCATTCGGGACAATTCTTATTAGGCGCCGAAAAACATGTATCCGAGCATTTATTGGCGGGGCGGTCGAATGAATCTTGTTGCCATACAATGATGGATGAAAGAATGTAAGAAATCAGCTGGCGGCGCATTGAAAGTGTCACAAGGCCGTGATCTTCTCGATTCTTCTACGCTGCTCATTTATTCGCGTTCCATCTAGCGGGCCAGTGACGAGACACGATCGTCACGTCGACGTAACTTGAAAAATAATTGTTAAAGCATCGTTAACTGTTATAATGGGCGAAGCGGTGGGCCAATTCATCGCGCGAGAGGCATCGCTCGGCTATTCTCGGACATTCTAACGGCCTCTGGATTTCCAGCGAAAGAACCCGCGTGCACTCTAACACTTTCACCGGCAGATTTCTAACGCGTCGCAGGATCCTTCGCCTCGGTAGCATTGACCCTTTTTCCAAGTCAAATGCCCGAGTTCTTAAAAAAAAAAAGACCTGTTATTACGCTAAGGAGAGAAGGTCTGTCTTAGGATGTCTATTAGATAATAGGCTCCAATAAAAGGGCTGTTGATAAACATCGTTTTCATTGCCCCAATTTGGCATCATTGGCGCGCGGTAATTAAATTTGATTCGATGGCTTATCGTTGAATGCGCTTGACAAAATGGCGCGTCGACAAAGAAATTATTCTCGTCTTTGGCGAGCATCGAACGAGCGCCAGTTGGCTCGGTTTCGTTCGCGGTGAAAGTTTGAGTGTCGAGGTGCATGGCCTCGTTCTCCGGTCTGTTATCGACGCGATGTGAACGCCCCCTAATACAAGACGGTAGCGTTGCGCTTCGCCGCGACGCGATCGGAGCACGGTTCTTGTGTCTGCCGGGAGACACGACGAAGAAGGGGACCCGGGAAGGGTCAGCCTTGCCTCCATAGGCATGCGTATACAATACATCTCCTGGTCCGTCTGGATCTGGCTGCGGTGCTTTCTCTGTCTCTTTAATACACGCACCCCATCGATTCTTCCGTTCCCTTGCCCGGCAGGATCCTTCCGTCCCGTATTTATGCCGATGGCAAATAGAATTTTGAAACTTATGAAAATCAGCAAGGAATAACGAACTCATCGAAAAGGTCGACTCGTTTACCTATGCATTTTGCATGTATTTCCCTTCACGCGTTGCGCGAAGCTTGAATGGACCGTTGACGAGAGGCTAGTGCCTGAAGAAGCTCCTCCAGTTAGGTCTCATCAGTCTGTTTCTTCTCCCGTGAGAGAATTCCCGGAGCCGTTCCTCGGCTCCGTTCTAGCTGATGGAAATCCCAAGCCGTATCACAGCATTGCGTCCCGGTATGATTGATCCATCTGCGAACGATTCGAGAGGACGTTCGCGAAAGGTTACACCGGATCGACCAGCGTTTCAGGGACTTGCTCATAATTCTTTTTCTTGCTATTCGCAATCGAGAAATGTGTCGCGATCCATACACTGTTATACACGCTTTTATATGTATACACGCCACGCTGACCGAAACGGGACACGTGTCGCCACGAGTGAATTTTTAGACTCCGCTCTGCAGGAGTGCGTCAGCTCGTATCGCTTTCCCCGCGGTTTCCCTTTAGGGTCACTCTTTAAGGTACGCTTCGTCTACCGAAAGCGCGACTTCCGGAAGTGGAAACGCATCGCTATCTACTTATTTATACTCGCAGGGTTCTAAGTGGATAAAAAAGTGCATATCGAAGAAGCGTCCCAGGTCCCCGAAATGTTGAAATATGGTTCGTTACGGTTGAGATTAACGTTTAGCACGTTTTAAATTAGGCGCAGTAGAATTTCTTCGCCGGGGATTTAACGACGGAAAATGAAACCACCGTTTATCTCGGAAAGTATGTCGACTTCCTATTCGCTTTTCAAATTCCGATAGGAGCCCGCTGCCTGCTCGCAATCTTATCTAACGAAGTAAAAGTACTAATAGTAAACGGTTTGCCGGCTCGTGGCCGAGCATTTGGAGGCAGTAAAAAAACCTGACTCAAGGCCTTTCGAGGGGAGCGGAAGAGCCGTTATTGTTTCAGATTTTACGTAGGTATATACACGCTTTCCTCCTGGCGTACCTATCGATTCGAAGGAACGTCCGATTAGTAAACAGGTCCTGGACCGCTTTGCATTTCGATACCGCCAACCTCTTTCGGCGTGTGTTACTTTCTTCGCGTGTCGACAGGCAATCGAGAAGGGTGGAATTAAATAAATGCAACTCCAGAGGAGACGAGAGAGGCGTATCGTACTTATTCTAGTGATCGTGTCGAGAGCGAACGGATGAAACCAGACATTAGTGATAACTTTTTGCATAGAGGGGGCTTCGATTATTGCAGCTCGCCATCCGCAAGCTGCTCTTCGTAATATTATTATTTCCACCTTTTTGCGTATTCTTCGACGTTCTCCCGCTGCATTATAGCCCCTTACCCAATGGCTCGTCCGTGATTACGCCATTATAATCGTGCCTCGCCGACGACGACCGCTTCTTCACCGTGCAATTAGCGGCCGAATCTCTAAATGCAATCGTGTGGCTGCATGAAATCCGCGTAATTTCACAATTCACCGATAAACGACACGCTTAGGCGTATGCAGGTATTGCTATTCAACGATTCCACGCCGGTCATTCGTTTCCCTTGAGTAACAGCGAAACGCAACTACTGGTTTTCGTAGTATCGATTCAACATTAAAACTTCCGGTTAACACTAACCGTAACAAGCTCGGTCAAATGACCGATTTCAAAATTTAACTTAAAATTGGACGTGTATATTACATATAAACATGAAAATATATGATTGATCATTTTCTTATTACTTAAAAGTTACGTTGTGCATTTATTCCTTGGAATAAATTGACAATTTTTTTCGAAAAAAAGAAACGTCTATAAAATCTTGCCATAAGAAGAAGAAAGGAGAAAAGATGGAACGAAAAGAGATGGTATCGCAAGTTCATATTATCCGTTTCGCGGAAGCATGTAAAAGTGCAGCTTTTCGTGGTAAAACTGACAATAAATTATCGTGTACTCCGGATTTCAGTGACATCACGATCGCGTAGAAAAGTTCCGTTAGGTCTCCCGTGGCCCTGAAGACTTGTGGGAATTGTGGCTTCAGCCACGCAGCTTCGACACCTCGGCACCATCGTTGCTACTCTTCACCTGCTTTTTCACCCTTCCACCAGCGTCCACTTTTCGCTTGAGATATCGTCGCGAATCGTCGTGCGATTCTTTTATACGGACACGTTTAGGTCGCGAGTGAAAGGGCCTTGGATTGCCGGTCGAAGATCCGGGTCAAGTACGAGAAACGTTACTTTTGTTTCTCCTGTCGGTCATATTTCACGTGTTCCGTTGCATAATTGGAATTCGTCAGCCATCCGAACGAATCGCCCCGATGTTTGGCAATCGGGAATCGCGAAGGGGAACCGTGTCTTCGATATCTACCAGATACGGGTATCAATTTTTGTCGGTTTATCCGATCTTATCTTTACGCGGCTACTTGGCGAGCTTCTTATCGAAACGCGTCCATACTCTCGGACAGATCGACACCTTTGACGAGAACACTCTAATGATTCTCTAACGCGACTCACTAACGGATTAACATACCCGCGACCGACTGACTCGAGTTCCGTGAACATTTTCGTTTCCTGTCCGTTCACCAACGCCTGTCTCGTGTATCACACCGTTGCCGCCGAGACTCGGCATTATTCTCATTTACATTCGTCGGGCGCTGCGTTTGGTAATGTAGAATTTCCTTTTCGTGTACATATTATGTAGGACGAGCTGGTTTACTATTTAGGAGTAATAGCATTTATTACGACATACTCGGACCTATTCTTGACTCTTCCAACGAGTTAACCATCAAGTAGAATAAGTTCAAGAACTCTACATCGAGTAGGAACCCAACGATGTCATGATGCGTACACGTATGGAGAGAATCGTCGATTCAGACGTTGAATTGGAAACGACTGTGAATCGAAGGGGGGTGGTAGCAGGACGAAACAATCGGCAAGGGGGAAAGAAGGGAAACGAGGGACGGAAGCAGAATGCGAGGGACGTGATTTGATAACACAGCATCGATCCAAGTTCTCAGGATGCTTTCACCCTTCTGTTTATTCCCCATCTCTATTCTCCTCGCTCCTTTTCCATTTCACGCTCTTCCTTTTTAGCCTTATCCTCTGCTTCTTTGGCTGTTTCATCGAATCGCGTGCCGGAACAAGGTCCACTTTCTTTTGCGATTTTCCAGATATCGACACCGATACTCGAGCCGAACAATTAGAGGTGTCGAATCTATGCAAAGTCACTGTATTCGCGAGAGTGCTTCGTTTATGTTGCTTAGACGAGTGAAAGTTTCCGTTAAGCAACGAGTAATGCGGTTTTGCGCGAGCAAGCACGCGCAGACGCGCGTTTCAAATGCGCTTCTGAAACGCTTTTCGCGGATCGTCTCGACGCTTCGCTAAGCTAATCTTTTCTATAGCGCGCGACTCTTTTTTCGCTGCTCGGAACAACGAGCAGCGTGATCATTTAATTAAGAGAAAATCGCTTCGTCGTGAATCGCGGTCATGTTATTAAATTATCAGCATTCGATGCAAGCCGCGTTGCGAGCGGAATACGAATGGAAGGCACGGGGCGATTGCCTTCAAGGCGACAAGTGGCCTGGCCAATGAACCGGCCACTCGGTCGATCTCTCCTACCCGCCGGGAGACCCCGAATTAAGCGATCCGAGGATACTCTGGAATTACCTGAACTCGTCCGAGAATCTTGCAGACCGTATATTTGTCGGCGATTCCACTATTTGATCGCGCTAAACTCCTGTTTACTTTGTACGAAATGAACGGTGAACGTACGCTTTTATTCCTGTGGTATCGATCATTTGTAAAACTCTTCGGTACATTTGAAAAGAACAAGTTGTATAATTGAAATCTACTTGATCGCTGATCATAGTTTACGCCTTCTGTTAAACAAATTTGCCTCGCTGATTTTAAAACGCAAGCGCTTTACATATGGAAGCACTGTAATTTGTTTTCTCGGCAAGTTCGACCTTCGGCTGTTTATAATACCGCCGTAAACCTTCACCCTCGTGGCTGGCAACTACAGCGAACAGCTACTTGAATATCTTTCGCATCTTCTAGCCCTTGTTCCTCGAATCCGTTTAATACCGTTCACTTTCATAAGACGCCATATCCGTTTGTTCAACAATGCCATCCTCTTTTATGCAAGCTGTCCCTTTAAATTCAGTCGAGCACGTGCGTATTGTATCGAACTGTTCTCTGATGGAATAAGCTAAAGAGTTTCCACGCAAGATCTTCGCTTTGTTTGCCCCCGTCCAGTTGGGTCATTATCAGTAACAATTTTACGAGCTCTTCTCCTTTTTTTTTGAAGCGCGGCTTTGCTTGCACGAGGTCAGTTAACAGCTGTCGGTAAATTTCCTGGTAAACAAACGTGAAAGGACCGTCGAACGTTAAAAGCAACGGCGCGAGTTTTCGAGTCGTTCGGTCGGTCGTTCGAGAGTATCATGCCTCAACCTTGGCTTCCTCGGTTTAAGGTTCAGAGCCAGCGGTCTCTCGCTGCTCGTACACCGTTTTCTTTGCTCGTTCCAGTCGATTACGACCTTCTCATCCTGTACCATGCTCTCACTCTCTCTCTCTCTCTCTCTCTCTCCCCTATCTCCTTTTCCCCTTCATTAACTTACCAACTAGCCGCCCCGGCGGGGGTTGTGTAATTAAACGTTGACACACTGCACGCGGCGCATAATCGCGCGACCTATCTCGCGGAGAAGCGTCACGGTTGACACGGAGAAAGAGGAAAAATAGAGATTTTAAAGCCGTTCGCATGGTATTCCGATGGTTAAAAATCGAGGTCGAGAATACGTTTCGTTCGGTTAACCCAAGTTAACGCAAGTTTGCATCGCAGTAGATTGTCTTTTTTCTAGAGAAAGTAAATTAGAAAATCTAGGGAGCGATGGGTTGAGCATTGGTCCAGTGCATTTTCACTTTGGCCGTTTCGAGTCTTTCCATGGGTTAGCGCGAGCGGGACGCGTTGTTGCTGATGAGAGAGAGGGGTTCGAAGGAGATTTTCGGAAGGCACGTAAATAACACGCATACCGGGCGTCAGGAGCAAAGGTCGTCCCGGCCATGACAGATTGACGAATCGATTTCTCTGCGGCAGAGTCGTTTTACCAGCCTCGTCCGTTCTCCATCTTAGGACCAAAGAGAAGAGGGGAAAGCATGGACGAGGGAAACAATTTTTCTCATCTCCTCCAGCGCGTTAGAAGGCGAATGGTCCGCTCAAAGAGGACAGAGAGAAATGACCCTTCTTTTTCGGCCGCGCTTCCCTCCTCTGCACATCTTCTCCGCTGTATCCCACACGTCACGGTACGCAAAAGTTACGCGCGTGTACGCACCGATTTATATTTAGCGCGTGCGGTATTTCTCGACCCACATACTCATCGGGAAGCAGAATGTCTCGTATGCGCGGGGTCATCTCACCGTTCACCGCGACAAAGACGTTGCTTCCTTTCCCTTTTCGTCCGTCTCGGTGTGCGAGAGCGTTTTTGATACATCGAGACACCGCCACGTTGCAACCTCGATTTTGAAACACGTTCATTTGCGGCGCGGCCTACCAAATACGCAACGGTGAGAGAGCCAAGCTCGATAATCTGCTCGAGCAGATGCTGAAAGCGCAGTTCTTCCAATTCCCCGATTTCAACCGTACTCGCCAGATCTGAAGGATACCATTATTCGAATCAGCTTCTAACGCCTTCGTTCGTGAACACGATGTTTTTCTTCTTTGCTCCGAACCGTGACGACTGGTAAATATTACATCCAAAAACTCCAAGGAATTCTCGCACCATTTTCCTCGCGTATTTCTTTGCGTGGACGCACACTCGCGGACAAAGAATCGCGTTTGGCGACAGAGAAACAGAAACCTATGAGTCACTGTCATGGACCAGGGGGTGGTCGAGTAACCACTGCTAAATCAATGATGCAGCATCGTTGGTGTCGGTGCACGATTGTCGCGACCCTCACTTTCTCGTTCACTTTGTGCGTCTGTGCGTGACCGTGTTCCGGCTCGAAATCGATCAGATCGTTCGAAAGTTTCTCTTTACAAAGAGATATTTGACTCAACCTCGGCGATTTTCTCTATACAATTAATTATCATTGCGCGTAACATGGTTCCAACGTACGGGGTTCGTTGCTGAGTAAAAACAGAGGGAAACAGCACGGGGAACGTGCCAGAGAGGCGTCAGGCGATGCGGACGACTAGAAACGTGCAAACACGTATAAGAGCATGCTTCATAAATTCATAACCGTGGTTCCGGCCCGGGTACTCGACGCAGTACAATTCCTTTAATTGGTTTCCTACGCGTCGGAGATCATGGTGGCGGGTAGTAAACCGGTATCTGTGATTTATCGACGGGTCGAAGCGTCGTTAAAGCGATGTCCAGTGATAAAATTGATCCTAGACGATGGGACTTGGTCCGAACGGACACGAAATCGAATGGTATGTGTACTGTATTCCGAATCGTTCGACCGTCGTTGTGTTTTATCAACGTACCTCGCGGAATCGCCGGTAAATCATATTAAATGGAGTAATCGCGGAATCGCGTTGGATCGCGTGGCATTGTTCAGCCTGTTTTATTGAACCGATAACGTGCGGTTGGCACGCGCGGCCGTGCGGAGTGCGCGCGTCAGTCACGCGAATTAAATACGTCCGATTAATCGTAAATGAAACGTAATATTTGTTTGAATGTCGTATGGTAATCCCCCGTGGCAATGTTTACGTCGGAATCCGTTCGCTTTTGTACACGATCGGCGCTGATGCGATAAAATGATTCTCGTTAATTGACTTTGCGGAACGCGAATGACGCCAACAATGTACGGTGTATCGAATATGGAATTCAGAGTTGTGATATTCGGAATTATTTCGATCCCGATTAGCTCGGGCCACTCTTTTCTTGCCGGATGGCCAACGGATCAGGGTGAGGCCTCTGAGGAAATATCGGATGCGCAGGCGAAAGTGCCACTGACCGTTAAACTAATTTGCCCCATCCAGGATTAATAATGTTGGACAGCAATATCGAGGCGCAACCGCGGCGCAAAGTAATCGCAGTAGTCGCGGATACCTTGTAGATCGGAGTCGTCGGGTTTACCACGGGCGACCCATTAATATCGGCGATATCTAGATTAACGGAAGGTAATGGATGATAGAACGGAAAGTGGACGAGACGGTAAATTATATTTTACGCCGCTATCTTTTTGTGGACCGTCGCCGTCGAGAGGAAATCACACGGTTCAGGAAATTGATATTAATCGATCGGTCCTCCTTCTAGACACCGATGAAGCGATGGTCGATAGATCGGGTTTGTCTTCTTGAAGAAATCATAGTACAGTACGCCCCATGCGCACCACCTCTTTCACTAGTATTATTACTCCATTAGTTTGCTCGTTACGCGTAGCGGAGTAATATCGATAGTATCTGAATGCACGAGGGAGGTTAGCGGTTAGGGTGGCTGAGAGCCGCAGGAAGGAGTGGATGAGGTGCGGGTTCATAGGTTACGCTGCTCCGGTTCTGACGTCACGTCGCTTGTACGCAAGTTTACTACCACACCATTAGCCCCGCTACTACACTACTACTACTAGTACTAATACTATTACGTCTACTACTACTACGTTTACTACTATTATTTCTACTACTACCGTCGTCATCACACCCAACTATTGAATTATAACGAGGGATGTGATCTTATTGCGATACGTATAACGGAGGGGGTGTATTTGGAACACCAACGATTTAGCCCCACCATGAAGGGTGGCAGTGTGTTTGGTGTCACTGCCGCAAACACACTTATCACAGCCGCTATCATTACAATTGTCGGTGTTTGCGTCACTCATACCGTTCCCGTGCATTACCAACACGATGACTGCAACCCCATTGAACAGTCACCACTACCATATCCCCAGTGTGTCGCACGTTGACGCTCAGCTGTGTGTCACGTTGCATTACGGTAGTCCTGTTTACCACCACAGAGAGTCGTCGGCAGACAGTGCACTGGTATTCGTATAGCGTGGAAAGGACAGAGAAAAACGAGTGGGACTCGGGGGTGGCTGTAGAGAGAGAAACAGAGGGAAGGATAGATCGAGCTGTAACTCGTGGTCGAGAGGGATGCACGTAGTCGCCTTCTTTTTCGGTCACCATTCCCTCATCCTCCTTTCGCCCCGATCGTTGCTCTTTCTTTCCTTTCGTCTTTGGCCGTCTCGGGCAGGTGCTCGTCGAATTACTGCCGCAGCAGCGGCGAGCGTGGGGAAAACAGGGGCGAAACGTGGGACAGAGACGAAAAGAGGCAACGAGAGAGCCGATACCTAATCCTCCCTTCGTTGGCCCACCCTCGGCAGGAAATCAATAGAGAGGGACTCGCTCCTACCCCTACCTCCCCTTTCTATTTCTCCCTTTCTTTCGGCCTGTGTTTCGCTTTCTCTGATCTTCCTTCTTCGCGCTCCCCCGATCTTTTCCCACCGTAGCCCTGGGCGTCCGTCGTCCGAAGAAATTTAGAAACAGACGGACGCTCTCTCCCTCGGCTCCCCTCGCGTCCCTGTCTGGGGTTTTCCCCTTCTCGCCCCTTGCGAGTCAAGCTTATCCTTACGATAGGATGCACGATCGCCACGTAATCCTGGCAACGATTGTCGCATTCATTTCCGCCTTGTCTCTTGTGCGCCATTTAAGAGGACTGATTGACATCCTTGACGCGGCGATTCGTTCGCTCGTGATAATCGTCGATCGACCCGAATGTTTACACCCTCTCTGCACGGGAGTCAGGGCAATTCGATCAAAGGTTATCCGTGCTCGCGGGATTAAACACGATACTGGAGAAGTCTCTGTCGAACTAGAATATCCCTGGTTGCATAGAAAACAAGAATGCTGAATAATACTGATTTCTAGATGTGCCTTTTAAAACGATTTAGGCAGTTTTCTTCGTTGAGATCGAGACGCACGGGCTCCTATTTTCCCAGACCCTTTAAACGGCCCCAACCGTGTGCTTTTCTGAGAGTGGATCGATGCCCGCTCGCTGTGAATGAGCTAAGCTTATCGCTGTCGAACGTACTCCGATAAAAAGAGCGATCCCCGGTCGCTTTCAAGTTCTTCAGAATGTTAGTCCCCTGGAATCACACCGAATCGATTGGAGTAGAACAAAGTACCGGCAACGAACGGGTGGCCGGCACGACAAGAAACAACTTGTAGCCGAGAACGTCGGGTCCGCCTCTAAAGAAGCGGAAGAGCCGGCGCTTAAGAATCTCCACCGTGGGTGGTGAAAATTGGAATTCCGTTTTTATCGCGTCGGGGTCGTGTATCCAGGTGAATACGCGCGGACTGAAAGGTGAGGCACGCGTTGGTGTGAACGGCGCGTCCGCGTGACGTAGCGGAAGTAGTGCGTCACTCGTGACGTAGGCAACGTCGGAAGAGGAGGAACGTCCGAAAGAGGCCATTGACGAGGACTTGTTGCACGTCCTTTTTGCGTGGGCTCCGCCGTCTCTTGTTCCCGTCACCGGGAACAAATTGACGCGAGCGCAATTCAGTCTTCAGTTTGGAAAATCGGGGCGGCTACTTTTGCTCTTTCACCTTTTCCTCCGGTAAAAAAAAAGGGGTCCACGAGACCACTTCGGTTCAAAATCTCGACGCCTCCACGTAAGGGCACGTAGACTTGTTGCTCACAGTTTTCTACCTACGTAGCCACTGGAATTTCTTCGATTCTATCGCCCGCCTGGATTAACAAAAGTTTCGCTTAACACGATCATAGGTACCGCTTTTACGCAAAAGATCCTTTCAGCCAGAGAACTCGGCCAAACGAACACGTAAGACGGAGCAAAGTAGCGTAGACTTGTTGCATTCCCATATTCGCGCATGTGTGTCCCGTGCAACGGTAGGCCGGGGAAATGGGGAAAGTTCGTCGCCGGTACTACGGCATCGTGCCATAAATTCTTCTTGATTGATTTGACGATTGGCATCCATTCGCGTGACGCGGATTTCTGTCGAACGCGAAGACACTGAGCATCCTTTGGATTCGTCGAATTGGCGCGGCGTCTTGGCGCTTCCTTGGTACCTCCCCTTAGCTTTAATAAAAAGTTCGTATCTTGGTTTAATCGAAATTGGTACAGTCCCCCGGCATTGTATCACGCGAGAAGAGTCACATGTTTCAATCAAGTCAATTTCACCGCCTCGTAAATGAGTAATTTGCTGCTCGGTACAGGGACACTGGGTGCGATACCCGTGGATTTCATTTGCATAATCCTTCTTGTTCCCCTTTCCTTGTGCCCCGGAACGTCGGAGGAAATTACTGTATTTGTATACAAATGTATGCGCGAGAAATGAATTAAGAATTGATAGAGATAAGAACGACACTCGATATCTCACGAGTTAATCGATCCGCGGGATTATTTGTGGAAATATCTTTTAGCTTCCATTTTGCGGGGTGGTGAACGAAAGCGTACGCGTGCAGGTTGTGCAAGAATAGGGCTCTAAATCTGCAGGGACGTGAATACATCTTTTTTTTTAGTACCGGAGCAATGTCTACTTGCTATGGAGAGCGCAGTCATTTTTGACATCCTAGTCGTGGCTATGTATATCCACCTTCCGCTGTGAAACGAGACTAGACCGCAACGATGGCGTTTCCTGTTTTCCGCTTCTATGCGGTCTCAAAGTGCTTCCTGTAAGGAGGACGAGTAATCAGGATTTCGATGCTCCGAATTACATACACGCGTCCCGCGTGCTGTTAAACGACAGACCGTCCTTTTATCCACGTATTTACGTGGAATTAATTAATGTAATCTTATCGTTTAAGTGTTCCTTCGAGCGGCGATAAAATTCATTCCGTCGTGGATGGATTACATAAACAACAGCGCGACAAGAGTTTTGCCAAGCTAGCCGCACGATTCTCGGGACGCGAATATGGGCGACGAAGCGCGTGTTATTTTGCGCTGTTTGATACATCAAATATTTGTCGCTGCTGTCGATTATATAACGTACAGGAGAAACTGTATTACATTTTTTCTGTCTTGCTCGCTTCGAGCAACATGTATTATTTATAGCGGATCCGAGATACGCTATTCGATACGGTGTTGCTCCGAAATAGGATCGATTAATATGTATTATTGGGCCGGGTAACATGTTCTGGCATGATTTTACGCCCGACGCGTGTTGTATATCACGTAGCGTCGTATAAGTGGGAATTTAAATCGCACGGTCGTGGCCGTACGAAGCGTGCGAGGGAGACGGTTTAAATTCTGAAACGCGTCGCAGCGGTTCCGAACGACAGCTGGTCGTAATCCGTCGATAAGTCGAGCGCGTGCCTCGGTGCGCCGTATCGCCGTGAGATGGCGCCTACGGAACAGGTGCAATCGACCAATCGGCGTGCGCGCAATCCCCCTTGTCCATCTACCGATTGGCGCTCTGGTGGTGTCACGAACAGCGATCGCAATATGGCTTCCGCCACCGCCAGCAAGTGAGAGTACCTCCGAAGGTGACATCGAAACATGGTGGAATATTTAGGGGTGCGCGAAGCGTCGCGCGTGTGAAAATCGCTAGCGTGTCCATTTTGAGTAGCGTCGTGCCGTGGTTATCGAAAGTTCATGGGACGGTGCGTGTATGTTCAAAAAGCAAAACATTAAACGGAAGGGAGAGAGGGAGAAACACTGTTCTGTCTCGGTGGAACGAGAGGGATCGTACGCACGGGTCGCAAGTGTGAGAAAGATGGTGCGACGGTATGATACATCGGTTTCTTAGGCTGGAGGTTCCTGTCACGATCGCGTATCGTCGGGAGAAGCACGGAATTCCATGCATCGTGTGCTTTCCAGTCCCGATTCGAGTCAGTGACGCGAATGTGTTGTAATCGAAAAAGTAGGAGAATCTTTCGATAGTTGGAGAGCGCGCGACACACGCATACATCGAAAGCGTGGCTCTGTCGGTGTGCGTTACATCTCGTACACGCTGTGCCGTCCTCTGACTCGGTGTGCGTTGCTCGTACGTGCGATCTTTTCGTGTAGAAATTGGAGGAAGATAGGTAGATGGTGAATGAGCGTGGAAGAATGAAAAAAGGAGTACACAGCGGCACGGGGTGCACATCGACGACGTAACAGAGAGAAGAAGAGGCAAAAGAGCGAGCGAGCGAGTGAGCCAGGCGACGTTGCCAGAGTTTTCCTTCTCGCGTTCCCTACTGTACAGCACGTCCCTTCGTGCTTCGCGAAAGAACGAAACGGTGAATAATGTGACAAGGAGCGAGAGAAAGACACGGGTGCGAGCGAGTAAACGTGAGTCGCGCGAAAAGGATCTAGGGAATTTTTACGCTAGATCGTAGGATCTGTCGATTTCACTCGGGTTCCCTTCGTGCCCTCTGGACGTGATTCGTGAATGCCACGAGACGACTCCCAATGACGTACACACGGAGCACGTGACACGCCGAGTTAGGCCGATCGACGAGCCATGAAGAAGCCACGGTGAGTTTTCCCCGCTTTTCCTTATGGTTTTTGCACGATATCGCTATGCATGTTCCATAAAAAAAAAAAATGATTCAATCTCGGTTTATCCCAAAAGAGAACTGGTAGTGTATGTTCCTCGAACGGAATAGCATTATTCGAAGCAACATGGAAACGGTTAGACGCGGTTACCCTATTGAGTAAGATGTCTTCGCGCGGCGTGGAAAGTGGCGCGTTTAACACGACGTTGTAGTTCGATGTAAATAGGGGTTGGCGCCGCTGTAGGTGTCAGCGAATTTTCCGGCTGCCGGGGGATTCGAACGCGCCGTTACGTTACTGAATGCAGAAGCGGGTATTACATCGTGGTGGCGAAGTGACGCGATCATGGGGGATGATGAGTCAGAAGATTGACGCCTTGTCTATCGATCTCGAACGTCGCTAAATGCCCGTTAACCGTATCGATATTGTACGATAGCAGCCTCCTCGATAACGGGATGCAACAACGTTCTTGTCGAAGAAGTCGTATTCACGGACGATTCCTTCTTCCGACGACCGCCTCTTCTATTTTTAGCGTATTGCATCTACGAGTCCTATTTAATTATCTCTCGACTATCGCTGGGGAGACGTGTGGGGGCTTAGAGATACGCGTTTGCCTCTGTCCCTCGTGTTCGTTCGCCCCGTTCCTCGTGCTTGTTTAAACAAATTCCCGCGATATAGAAGGGAAAGCCGAAAGAAAGAATCAGCTGATCGTTTTACATTTAATCGGCTTAGAAACTTGTACGACTCCAATGCTGTATCATAAGGATGATCGTATTCATTATCGTTCTTCACTCGAGTTTCTTCACGATGAACAAAGTTGCTAGTTTTTATTACCTTTCGAAGCGGGACCCTCGCTAATGAACGCAGCTTGGTCGTCCTGTTTTAGATACAGCTTTGTTATAATTCCACAAAAGAGCCAGTGGATGGGTTATTAATGCTTGATGAATAGAACGGCGTTTATTATACGACAATAAGTCTAAATACAGCCAACAATTACGAGAGGAACAAAAGGACAGTCCGCGGTTCGTCGTTAAAGGATCGATACGGGCGGAAATCTTCCGTTACCCTCGGAAACGTCTTTGTTCCCGTTGTTTTCCCATTTTGTTATTAATTTACCTCTAAAGATATTCACGTAAATAATCGAGTTCCTTTTGTGCGGTATCACGAGGAAACATTAATACCGGCCAAGAAAACCGTACCCTTTACCTGCTATTTTTGCGCGAAACTGTATACCTGGTTAATCCAGGAAGCTCTCTCCGGCGAACAGGGATATTAATGTTACGCTTTATGGATCCTAATAACTTTGAGAATTTATTTGCAATCATTCTTACGCGGTCCCGTTCTCGTCGAATTAGTTTCTAAGGAAATTGTCGTAGAGTCCATGCAAGCGATGCGAAACGGAGTTGCAGCTTTCATGAAGTTCATTGAACGATACCGCCGAGGGTAACGAGAGGATAGTTAATTAATTATCTTGATCATCGAATTATTTATACGTCGACCTCGTCGAATGTGAAACGGATCTGAAATCGATCGTTATCACTTACTGCGGCATCATCTTTATGATACGCGAAAGCTGTCCGCAACGAGTTTTTCCTATCACGAGAGATTCTGACGCGATTCCGTTTTCCCCCCAGCTGACACTTGTCTCAACACCGGACGGGTGCGAGTTACTCCGTTCGGTCGCCAGTTTGCTCCGTGCAAAGTTTCAATCGTCGCGCACTGAGAATTATCCGGCTCTCCTGCATCGAACCTCCCAACCGATCGAATTCGATGTCTTGTCTTCGATAATTTAACTCTCTTTGCATCAAGGACTCCTACGAGTAATTCGGCTGCTTCGTCTCTAAAAATCAATAGCCACACAAAAACCGCGGACGTGTCAGCAAATTGCAGTCTTCCGGACCTGTTTCTGGCATTGAAATCGGTCAAAGATAGTAATCGCGCCCTAAAGTATTTTAGCGCGACTATTTTGGAAAGGCTCGCGTCGCGAAGCCGCTCGTTCCTGCACGCGCACCCATGTCGAAGCGTGCTCGGGACTTGATCAAAAACTCGTGCATACCTTCGGAACGCTTGATGTATGTCGGCGAATGCCTCGCGGATCGGCGCGGTGGACATAAAATATGGAGAAAACGAGCGCCGTTCTACGCTTGATTTTATTGCTTATTCACTCTGTGCAGCGTTGCTCGTACGTACGTGTTCGGTGGCGAACTCCGTTTGCTATCGGCGAGAGAAGACAGAAGACGCCCGGTGTCTATAAAATTCGCCAGCCGTTCTCGCAAATTTACTTACCATCAACACGCGACGATTTAATTCAATCCCGCAGAATCGTCTAATACTTGGCCTTGTTCCTCTGCTCCGCGTCTATTTTCACGGCTGGCTGTCCTCGTGGTCGCGGCTTCCTGTAACACGCGATTTAATCGTCCGATCCTTCGTACCGTTAACACAGCGATCGTACACGAGTTCGAGCGATCTCTTGGCGAATTCGATGATTGTTAGCTTCCATGAATAATCCATACGGTCTCCATTCAGTTATTTACTACTCCATCCATTGTTGAAAGAAACCCGTAAATCGACGAAAATTTCCACGGTCATTTCATTCTGCCTTCTGGATTTCCACGGGTCGGCGAGACCCGTTCGTGTAATCTCGGAGGCTCGTAAAAATCAGGATTCCCCGCTAGGCGCTGGAACGACCGTAACTTAGGGAAAACAATTATCCCAACCTGCCGTTCTGTCCCCGGGAATTCCGTACACGACGAAGACGGACCAAGGGGCATCGAAAGGAATCGTTAGCCGTGCAATCCTGCGCGCCGCAGTGTCGCCTACGGCTTTAGAAAGGCGGAGGCAGGTGATGCACCGTGCAACGAAAAGAGAAGAATGGGTAACGGGGAGAGAGACAGAGGGTTCGAGAGGTACGCGATTGCAACGGCGCGAACCGGACGGTGTGTACGTTTTGCGTGCGTATGCACGCGTGCAAGCGCGACCGTGTTTCCGCGCGATTTGTAATGTAGCGTAACGTGCTCAGCCCGCTTAGCACGGCTGCGTTAACTGCTACTGTATTTTCAAACGCTCCGACTCGGGTAAACACAGCGCGGAGCGATCGAGTATTGGCTGCACAGGATCGATTGATTCGAACAAAAGGAAAATAACATTCAATCGATCTCTGCCCTCAGCCACTTTTGGCTTCTCCCCGTTCCTTCCCTTTCGTCCCGACAGAATCGATGGTGTGTGCCCTTGTCCGCATGGAGTCCAGCGTGGAAGCCGCGAGAGTGTTCCCGTCGATTGTCGTGTAATAGACTGTCGTGACGTTTTATGGAATTCTTGAAAGACAAGCGATACCCGCAACTTTATTGTCCCACCCGCTGTAAATACGAGTTGTAAAGCCCGGAGAAACGGCCGCAATGCGAGATTACGTTTCCCGGGCGAGTAGTATGTAAATACTTATTCACCGTAGGCGACATGCATACATGATGATGCCGCGAATCATGAATGTTGAGCAGGCTATCTAACAGGGTAATAGAGTTAGATAATAATTAATACGCTCGGGTGTATTGAATTTCTCGTACGGTAAACAGCATCATCGATAGTAAACCTGTTGGGAGAAAACTTACGATGTCCAGGCCGTCCATTAGACTATAAATAGGTTGTACACTTGTACATAAATTCATAGGGAGCCTTCGGGAAAGGATTCATTACATTAAACCTGGTTTCTTATCCTTCGTAGGAAGACTCGCGAGGAATTCTTAAGTAATTTTTGCTTCATATAAAAAGTGCAGAAATATCCTTTAGACTCGTAGTTGAATGAGGCACTCGGATATTGAATGTCGTACTATTACTACGGGGAGAGAGAGAGAGAGAGAGATCGTTAAGAAAACGCACGGTGTCCCGTTATAATTGTTCCTTTTTAACTAAACTACGGTACTTTGTTGTAGATTCGAACTGTCGTCTGGACATTGATTTGCTGGACAAAATCAATCTTGTCCTACGCGCACCATTCTGTCTTTGTCCTTCTGCACTAGACGGTCTCCGTCCATTCCAATTCCCCGTGTCATACAGCTTCTTCGTGACCCCGCTTGATAACTCGACGATAAAGGCTGCTGCTGACAAGTAATTCTGACTCGATAGAAGTTACCTCGACGATCCTGCCGTGCATTGTTCTCGTCGCTCGCAGTTACAGTGGCTCAAAGCTAGCTACCTTGCCTACCACCGCGTTCGATACATTTCGTGGCTATTACACTATGTACCGACCAAATGACAATCGAATTACGCATCGACGAAAGCGATCGATCAGCGTGGACCTCGGTTCGCTGTCCGTTGCCCGACGATTTGTCCCTGGTAGATTTCCGGTCAGCCAATCTTCGATTAGTTTTACGCTACCCATTGTTCGCTTGGGCGTCGACGAACAAAGGGAACAATTGCGGTACTTCTTCGAAGGAATTTGATGTAACCGCAGCTCATCGTTATTTCATTAGATTTACGTTCTTACGTGATAGCGCGATGCACGATGAGATTCGCGGGAAGGGTAGATACAAGCATAGGCCGAAGTTACGACGCAGGCGGTATTTTTTATTCATATTCCCGCGGAAACTGCGATTCCGAGACAATTGCAGTAAAGAAAGAACCGCGAAAGCTTTACGATACTCAGACGCGTGCAGGATGAATCTGTAATGAAAGCGCGGTGAGTGGACGATTTTCCTCTCCTACCGCGGGGCGGAAAGAAAGCCAGGGGAAGCTTCGCCTGAAAGAAGCGGCGGGTGGAGAGCAGATGGAGGAGAGACACGTAGGGTTGAATGCGCGCCGATGTCGTTCCCTGTCCTATATCGATTTCACCAAGCATTACACGCCGACCATTATGTTTTATTTATCCGAATCAGTCGCTGAACGATCTCAGTTTTTCCACATGGTCGAGAGGACGGGGTATAGAACACTTCCTCGTCTGTCGGCGGTCCCCTTTCGTAGACGCTCTGTTCCTCGATATTCGAAGACACCTTCCGTTTGTTCGTCAGGCGCGCCAGACATTCGACGAGGAGCCAAACATGAAACGCGTTCTCTGATTCTGTTCTATCGAAATTCGATTGCCCGGAGGATATTACCCCGCGTAATGGCTCTATCGTCGTACTCCGTTCCGCGGCGGTGGCGACCAAAGGATGTCGTGATTTCGGCTTTCCCTTTACGACCACAACATCGTTCACATTTTTACTCGCTGTCCATTATCTCTGTCGGCGATAAACGAAAAGATACGCCCTCTCGGTGTAAATACAAATGCCGATCGTTTTCGTCGCGAGGAGCGGTGGATGCATCGTGCCTCCACTTCTTTCATCGCCTTTTTTTTTTCGCTGTCCGGAGAGGTTGCGGCAAGAACGAAGAGATACAGGTAGCCGGATTACGCGTAGGGGGTTTGGCCGCGCGTGGGTGTATTTCCAGTCATAGTCGATACCAGTGGTTGGCGACGTGTTCAAGTTGGCCGTGGTAGATGCAAAAGAGAACAAGCGTAACCTTCAAGTCGAAAGGGGTTGAGATGTGTTGTTTCCAGCGTGGGCAAGTTCGTGTTGCACGGCGGTGGCTTATCGCTGGTCGGACGTTTTCGCGCGGCACCGAATACATCCTCCGGGGTGTACGCAATCGATATTACTCCATTTCATCAGCGAAACCCCTTGTTTCTCATCACACCGATCCTCTCCCTCGGCTTTTTGCGCGCCGCGCTCGAGCCACGATCATAATTATCGCGCCGCTTGTCATCATCGATCGAGCTGCTAATTAATATGCTTGAAATTTGTCGACGCCTATCGCGAGAAATAACGATATGCTTTGTCGATTAATAATTTCCAGCGCGTTTACGTAGTTCCAGAAGCGAGCGTCACTCGGTTCGGTATTCGTCCCGCGGAGCACCGGCTTGTCTGGATGATTTCCATCGATTCTACGGATAATATCGAGGACGAGAAGTACGCATCCTTGCACGGCGATCGTTAGCCAAGGTTGGAGCCGTCGGGGTCTTCCGCGATTCCTAAGGTTTCTCACAGAGACACCTTATCCCCAGTTCATTTACCTCCTGACCAAAAGTACCGTTCGTCGTTGGCTGGAGTGCTGCCGGCGAAAGAGGGGGGTGGTGGTGGTGGTGGTGGTGGTATAATCGAGAATCGCGAACGACGCCTTGGGAAGCGGGATGAAAATCTCGCCACCCTATTTCAGAGGGACTAGGTAGGATAGTAGGAAGGGAAGCTCGTCGACGGGGTAGACCAACCGTGGCTGTCGCACGCCTGAAATATTTTCATAGCAATCTTCTCCGCCGATTAACCTTCGTCTGTGGCCGTAGCGCTTGCCTGGAATCGGTTATTTATTAAAGCTAACTCCCGGCTAACAGCCTGCTATCCCGTTGCTCGCTTTTTTGCTTCCCCACTTCTGTAGCTCATTTGAAAATTTCGCTAGTTGGATGGAACTTTACGGAGCGATAGTCGAACAGAACCGCAACAAGGAACAAAATGTTATCGATAGAAGCGAGATCAATGTCCGATCGTGCCCTACTTGAATCGGAAAAAAAAACACCTGGATGATTATTTAGGATCATAGGTCTGTCGATTCTCTTCGACCTACCCTAAAGGGATCGTGCTCATAATAAGAGCACAGAGAAAGAGACGCGGCTCGATGAGGTTTCCCTCACCCTTCCGCTAATCCCCGGGGAGATTTGCGATGTGATAAGTCTCGTTATCCTTTTGTACCGTTCGGCGTCTCGCGCGACGCGATGCATAATGTTTTAATTGGACTGGCGGTTTAATTCGAAGTGCAATTGATACTTGCCAGGACGGTTCAGTAGCCGTGAACGCCGCGCTCGCTGCGTCCCATCAACGTCCTGTTCGAAGAAAGCGAAAATGACATAAAAAAAAGGGGGGGGAGAAACGTTCGCATCGCTTTTCCATTCCGCGTGTCGCGCTTGTGCCACGAGATACGAATGCAAAACGAGAGGGACGCGGGAAATTTTCATTCAATCAAGCTTTCGCTTTGTCACGGCGGCAATATCGTTAGCGCGATGATAAGGTGGATTACGTTCGATGAAAATGATCGTTTCGTTACTTGGTGGAACGCGTCCCGCGATAGAATTTTCATCCTTCGTAGCAGGCCTCTCTCTTTCGGTATGCAGACAAATGGAAATCCCCGGAATACTCGAAACGCTTCATAGGATAGTTTGGTATCCGCTAACCAGTAGTGTGTATGTATACGTTGCTGAAAAGACAAGAAAGATGAGCGAGGAGCGAGCAGAATCTCCTGCCGGTCGCGCAACTATGTCATTTCGCATCGGCGGCGAAGAACGCCGAAAGGCAGTTTTATGAGCTCTCCGTTCTGCTTGCACTCGACGATATTACGTTACAAAACGGCCGGCGGACAGGCCAGGGAACGAGGAGATTCGGAAAGTATGAAGAGGGCCCAGAATGAGAGAGGGTTAACGTCCGCCGGTCGCTTGGTTCATTCAAAGAAGCGAGATTATATCTGGGCGAAATATTTTGGTAGGGTTACGGCCACGGTTAGATCCCGGGGCCCCTCCCGATGCTGCTCCCATCGTTTTAAACTACCGCGATGATTCACGGAAGTTTGCTGCATCGGGACCAGGTAGAAGAGCCGTCGCTTCTTGAACGATGTCCCTTTATAATGTAAGTCAGCTTACCTCGTCGGAATTGGGTGGTCCTCATTTTCGGGTCGTAATCCTCGATCGTTCGTCGTGTCTAGCGTACACGCGATCATTGTTCGTTTGCTCGCAGGTTGAACAGAATTTTCGCTGGCAATCGGTAAGAATAGCTCGACGGAACGAGCCGTTGTTCATTTGATTACCTGTACGCCGGCTCAGGTGCACCTGTCCGCTTCGCGGTCCTTTTGATCGAGTTGCAGGTAACTCGCCCGTGAGATCTTTGCTCTTGTAAAATTGGCAAACCTTTGGTCTTTTCGCTAATATTTGACTCGGAATCGACGCGCGGATCCTTTCTATTCTCCGAGAATGTAATCGAAAGGGTACGATTAAATTGAATTGTCACGCTTGACCATAAATGTCCAACAAATTATTCTCTCCCATATTTCTTTTGGTTTACCCTAACCAGTACGGTTCTTTCCGTATTCCCTTAGGATCACAGCGCTGATTCTTAATCCATATCCGCGAGTATTCGGCGGCATAGTGTCGCCCGCGAACGACACAGCCTCGTGAAGGCGGCCTAATGCGAATAAGGGTGGCAGAGCGGCGGAATAGGGAATCGAAGGGGAAACAGATGGAAAGAAGTAGGCGGAAATGGCGCGTTCCACGAGCCGGAGGCGCAACAGTTTGCCTGTAGAAAGCTTATCACGGCTACTTGAATTTCCCGATCGACTCGGAACGGGAGAAGACACGGGGAGAGCAAAAACGAGTAGTAAAACGGTTTAGGGTCTGCCCTAACAGAGCGGTTGACCGTACAGGGCAGCCGCAATGCGAAAAATATGCGGTCCCGGCGCGAGCCGATCACCCGCGTCGAAACCTGTTTGCTCGTCTCGCTAGGTATTAACGATACTTTCAACAGGACACTCAACGCGTACGGTTTAATAGCGGCTGCCTTAATTGCCCTCGACCGCGCAATCGGATAACCCTTTCTCCCCGTTTAATGGGAGCTCCGATCGCATCGTCGAAGGACTCGGAGACGGCTGAATTTCTACTAGCCTTCCCCGTTGCACGATCCCGTCGAATTCTGGCTCTTCACCCCTGTACGCCGAAACTGCGTTGCAACCCTCTGCCCCTCCTCTCGAACTGCGCGGTCAAAAGAAGGGCAACTCCCGGTCGAGCCATAATTCCTCCTCGCAAATATACCTCCCCTGCTTTCGTACATTAGGCTTTCGCAAAACTAATCGCGACCGTCTTGTTTCCCCCAAAGTTGTTTTTCCCCGCAATTACTCATAGTCCTCTTCGCTGGCGACTCGAATTACTTCTACGCGCACAGTGACGTCAGCCTTTGTATAAGTTGGCATCTTTTTACTCGGCGAACGAATCACTCGTCGCTCTCCTCTGCCTCTAATTTCATCCACAGTGCATCGCGTCTCGGTGTCTAGTCACGCAAGTGAATAGTACGCAGTCGTGCTTTGCCGAATTCCTCGCCGTCGAACGTGTCTAAATCGCCGGCCAGCAATTGCACTCCGTTCGAAAATTGGCACGGCGCCCGTTCGCGTGGTCGAAGCGTGTTACAATCCAGCCGGCTGTACCTTCGCGAGCAGCGTACGTCGACTGAAAAATCTTGCGGCGAACCGACGGCGGTTTCAAGTGCACAGGGGGTGTCTGTGAGTACCTAAGCAAGCAGTCGGTGCGAACGGGCAACCACGTGGGACCATGCTCGAGCGGCACGCGTGGGCGCAACGAGCGTGTATATGCACTTAAGCATAAAACGAGGCTCGCTGCAGTAGCTCGTGCCGCGAAAATGATATCCAACCGATAACGCGTAACGCATCGTTATAAATACGTGCGCCGCGTGCTCGTGCACATAACGCCGGCGATCCGCGTGCACGATAAGGCCACGCGTTTGTCAATAGCCAGGCGTTTAGAAAGCGTCGAACGGAATGGCAACTACGATCGGTGGTTGGTACTTGCACGGCGTCCGAGGATGCGTCGGTATTATTTATGAATCTTTTCGCAGCTGTAGGTAGAAGGCGATTCGTTTACGTGCCCCGCCCGCGCGGTAACTCTTGCCTGCGATTCTAAAATAAGTATCCCGCGGCTTCGAACGGTACGCGGCTTCGAGCTGTTTGCCCGCGGACGAAATCGTTGGTCGTCTCGTTCCGAATAATCATTCTTTATTATCGATCCTCTCCGGTGGTGGTTGCGCGAGAACACGCGGCCGTCACTTCTGGTCAAGCGCACGGGAATTGGCAAATCCCGATACAAACGTTAACCCGTTTGCTGAGGAACGCCAAGATTTATTCGTCAATTATTAGCGAAACGTATGTAAAACAGTGACGATCGATAATATTTGCTGCTGTGATCCTCGAAGTAACAGCTCATGCCCGCCTACGAAGGGAACGCGAGTGAGCGGATGACAAAAGTAATCCGCATGACTAACGTTTGCACCTCGACGGGACTATTATTATACCGAATCTCGCCACCGAGATACAGCGGTGGGAAGTAATGGCAACTATTGTTGGTGCTCTCGCTTAAGGGGTCGATAAAAATGCCACACGCTTTCTGCCGGCGAAAGTGACGATGCGACGAAAGCAATGGTGATTTCTTAACACGTTCCGTGCCACGTGTATATCACCGATGGTGCGCACGCTTACATGTTTATTTAATGCACTAAAAGTGTCTCGGGCACGGTACTTGCGTTAAAAAGCTCGCCGGTAGCTCGAGGTTATTGCTATTTTCACCGCTGTTCAACCTTCGCAATGGAACGTCGTATTTCCCGGTACTCCATTTATTTCGATGAAGCATTTTCTTCTACGCGCGACATACACACGTTCATCGTTACTTTCCACGTGCTATCGTTAGCCGTTCCGCGAAACCACCGACGGACCAAGAGCAAACGTGACCGAGCTTTCCGGATGACCGTGATTTCGCTGTCAACCGCATTGCATTTGTTCGAATTTCGCAAACATTCGAGACCCTCGCAATTAACATTCGCGGCCATGTCTCCCCGTTTTTCCGTATTCTATTAACGCGCAACTTTTCTTTCAATCACCAAATGCTGAGCTTCATTTGGAATCGTTATGTATGTACACAGTACAAGCGGGAAAGATTCAGAGTTACATTCAATCGCATTGGCAAGGAAAACGAAACACGAGAGAACCAAGGGGGTAGACAAACAAACTCGCCGCCTCCTCCTTCCTGTACAGTATTTCTCCATCGAACGGGATGTCCGGTCTGTTTGAAGAACCAACGCGATCGACCGCGTCGTAGGTCAGTGCAGCGGAGTCGGTCAGCTGACCGGAGTGTTTTTTGATTGTCAGTAAAGCTTGTCGAAGCTGAATCGCGAAGCCGCAGGGATTTCTCCCCGCACAACAATTTAGCGGCGTGATGGACGGACGTCGACTTTTGACAGAACCAGTCTCGAGGCAACGAGTCGATTCGTCCGATGTGTCTTCGCGATAACCGGAGTACTACGGTCACAGGAAATGGCCGATTCTTTTTTAATCGTCCAGCGCAGTTGGCGAGCATAATTGTTGCACGACATTTACACGGGGGAAGGACGATCATCGGAGCTGATTAAATGAAATTTAAAATACCTCTGCTCGGTAATGTTTTAATTGTTGCCTGCCAATGGGGTGTGCATTGTTGCGGACAGATTATAGGGGTGCGCGATAGGGGATATCCGAACGAGTCGATAAGAATTCTCATAAAAGTCGTTTGACGCTATCCAACGTGTGTGGCATTCGTTTCGTAAAACGTATCGGAAATTAATATGCCAATTTCCTGCGGAAACTTGGCACCGAGTTCATCCCTTTGTGTAACGCGCCCTTTGTTTGAAAATTATCAAATGTGGGCGCGGGCTCGTTTCGATTTTCAAAGAGATTCAAACGCAATACGTACTTTGACCGCGAATTACCGTTCGAGTTCAAGAGAACTTCAAATTACGGCCTGTTCGCGAGTTACATACGCAGCTACCGGTGCCGGTGCGGAATAGTTCGATTTTGAAACGAATCTTTTCTTCACAGCATCATGAGTTCAGTCGATACAGCTTTTAACCATTTTATGTGGCCCGCTATTTACTGGATCAATGGGCAGAGAATCGAACAGAACTGTTTTCCTAGAATTGTCTAACGCGCGCGTAAACGGTACCCGCGGGCTCGTTTCGTTGCGTTCGACCACAGTTCTTCACATGTTTCTCAAACAGTAAAGGAGCTTTTGCAGCGTCACGATAGTCTCATTGCGCTATCATATCGTGCGGCAATGCGCCTGGCGGTTTCCGCGCGAGGCGGCGCGGCGTGTCGGTCGACCGAAGAGGAATAGTAGCGTAGGAATATAGGTTTGGGGGCGGCGGTGGTGGAGGCGGAGGTGGAGTAAGTTGCGCGCGCGGCCATTTTGATAATCTCCCACTCCTCTGTCTCACTGTCCGCTCTTTGCCTCTTCTCCTTCTGTACGAACGCGATCTCTCCGTTCCGCTTGCGCCCGCCCGTCAACCTCTTCTCGCCGTCTCTTGTCCCGATTCGTTCCCTTTCCGTCTCGGCCGCGTGCACATGCACACCGAGTTTACCCACACGTAACACGGTTACATGCGCGCACACGGTAGGATACATGACGTACAGAGAAGGAGCGAGGTACCGAAGGAATTGATAAAGCGCGACGAGGATAGCGAAGGTGGCGGTGCACGGAGGACGACGGTGGTGTTGGTTGGATGCTTCGCACACGGAGGATCGGTGCGTACTTTTTTTTTTTCCCCCTCGTGCTCGTAGTGCGCGCGAGCTTTTGCGGCATGAGCGTGTGTGCGGGTGAGTAGTCGCCCCCGTGGTCGCTAGTGTCGCGATTTCCCTTCTTCCTCTCCCGCTCTTCCTAGTTCCCGCTCTCTCACTGCACACAGGCGCATACGCGCAACACCGCGAACGGCCCGCCGTACGTGCCTACGTACGTGTGCATCTCTGTCTCGCTCCCATTGCTCTCCCTCTCCTCGTCTCGACCGGAAGGTGCCAGTTTCTCGTCGACGATCGTCTCGTGCACACTCGCGCTCTATGTCGCGTCGCCGTGTTTCGCGAATCGCCGTTTACCTAGGACGTCGCCGACGCGTTATATCCGTGTAGCGTGTAAACAAATTTCGTTTACCTATGATGATACGTCCGATCGAATCTCGGATGAGAACGAACCGCGTGTTGTGCTCGTGCCGACCAGTGTCGAGTAAATAAAGTAATGTTGCCTCCGGTCGAGGAGATTCCTCGTTGCGATCGGTGCGCGCGAATCCGCCAGTGCTCGCCTCGTTCTAATCGCAGTCCGCTCCTCGGATCTTTGTCGGCGATCGACTCGCCGTAGGTATTCGTTCCACGGTGTGGATCTTCTCTCTGATCGAAAACGGAGAAAGTGGTAGCCGACGACGAAAGGTGGTGGTGCGCGTATATCCCCAGTGAATTGTTAGGCACGCTCTTTGCGCGTTTAACGAGCAGGAGCGCGCGCTTCTGGGATTAGCCGCTCCTCTCGTGCGCTATCTTAAACGTCGATCAAAACGCGCGTTCCTCGCGGAATCGCTTCGGCGTTCCAAGGAAACAGTGAGCATGTTTTACCGCGCGAGCACCGCGTCGCCATCGGCGAGCCGTCGAGCCGTTTCTTCGTACTCGATTCTCGGCGTTTCTGGCGGTTTCGGTGATCAAGTGCGATCCAGTGACGGGCTTTTGTCAGAATTATTTTTGGACCCCGTGGCCACCAGTCGGCTCGCTCGTTCTTGAACGCCCGGGGTGAGTATACGTGCCTTTCGTTGCTCTTTTACTTTCTCCCTTTCGCGTTATCCGCCGAGCCGCGACGAGACAAATTGAATTCTTCTGCGACACGGGTAGAGCGATGGATCGCGATGTGCCAGCGCGTATAGGACAAACGGTCGCATTCGTCCCGCTATTCGCGGGCTCGAACACGTCGATGATAGTTCGCGCGTTAAAACCCACCGTGCATATCCTAGTTTTGCGGAAAATACTACGCAACTGTGTCGTGACCCGAACGGAGGCGGGGCCCGTGGAAAAGTTTTAGACGCTTTCGCCGCTTCGATAACAGGAAAACTGTCGTCGGTCGTATTGGAGCTCCACGGAATAGTAAAAAAAAAACGTTCAGGGAATTTGGTAAGAAACAGCCGAGAGGTGCCAAATGCGCGCTGTTTACATTCGATCAACGACACCGGATGAAACTGGATTTCACTCGATATAAATACCGAGGCGTGAACGGTTTTAAACGTACAATCTCGAATTCAACCCGTTCGACGCTGGGATACATCTATTAATCCGAAAGAATTTCCAACGGATGCCTGCTCGCAGAAACCGTTTGTTTCGCGGCCATGTTCAAGACCACTCGTCGCGAGGATTATCGCGATTTCGTCATACCACGTGCCGCCATGTTTCCCTTCTTGTATTTAAACGTTTGTTACCTTCTCGCTCGCGGTTTCCCTCCGACCGAGTCGCGCTCTCCTCGTTGTTTACATTTTGCACGCGATCTTCGGAACGTATCTCGTGGCGGTTCACGCGCGTTCCTCCCGCGGAAAACGAGCGCGTGACGCGTGTCCGGTTTCTATTCTAAAACGCGACCGTGCCAAGGTATGATTCACGGTCTGATCTATTAGACCCACGTTCGAAGGTATCCCGGAATAACGAAGGGAAAACACGGCGAACGTTCGAAAGCTCCATTTTCCCCGTCGAATGCCACTCCGATCGCGGAACATTGTTTCCCGTTCGATCTGCTCTAGCCCCGAAGTCGTTCGGCCGTTCGCCGTCCTTCGAATAATGGTCTCGAACCGGTGTATCGAATTAGCCTATCCGACTTGCGTTCAACATCCAGGCCGAAATGCTAAACAAGCAGAAAACAATGTGTGTACTGTAATGCGATTCCGCGACTGTATGTCAATGAGTTTCGTTTCCCAACAATGAATCCTGCTTGTTTTATGAATACTCGTGCGTTTACCCCTTGAAAAATTACTCCGCTTGCAGCGCGATACAACTTCTTTGCTTGGGCCTCTACCTCGCGCTAAAAACGTTCTCCGATGACGTCACTGGTTTCGGCAGATTTTTACCCTGTGCACGAGCGGCGTTGTGTCGAACAGGCAAGGTTCTGCGGATGATTCGTGAAATTTTGTCACGATTCGTCATCCTTTTCAATGCTTAGACCTCTTTCTCGTTCATCGTTTCACTCCTCTCTCTCCCCCCCCCCCCCCCCCCCCCTCGCTGTTCCGATGCGGCGCGGCGCGTGTTAATTCGGGATTACGTAAGTGACGGAGAGCACTGCTACCAAAGAGCCTTGGTTTCCTTTTAAAAATGGCCGTCCACTGGCCCGAGAAGCATCTCGTGTAGAAAACATCGGGCGAACGCGTGCTTCTTTGCGCATTCCGATCGTTCGCCTGAAGAAAACAAGAAGCCGCGTATCGGTAGCTTCGGAGCACGATCCTCCCGTTCGAATTCTATTGAATCTTAGCAGAGAGAAACGGACGCTTTTTCTAGAAGGTACACAAATTCATCGTCGACGATCGTTTTCGTGGCAATCGACGTAGCAGTTTATAAAACAAATTTCAAACAAATTCCTCGAGTTCATTGAATTGAGTTCCGTTTCAAAGGATCCATCGATTATTGTGTCCGACGATAAACTTGTAATCGTAAGTGGAATCGCCAATACGATTTGTCTTGGTTGCAGGCGGAACGAATAAGATAATGCTTTTAAATGAAATACGCGGAAACCTTGCGCGGCAATGTTCTTGGACGCAAGATCGTACCGTTGGCGATCGTTGGATTCGTCGTTCGACCTTTGCGCGTGGCTTTTGTCGGAAATAATGGCAAAGCCGAGGAACAAGTAAAAGGCCGGAGTGGAACAACTTGTGTATTTTGTTGCGACGTTACAGAAACGATAGCGGCTGATAATGGACTTAATCGACGATAACGAGCGACCGACCGGCGATAAAGTTCGCCTCGTAGCGCGGTAGCAACAGTTTCGAGATGTTAATTTTCTACCGCGAGAAACGCAAACACTATAGATATCGGAGTCCACGGTTCGTCGTCACGATAAGAAACACTTTTTTTTCTCATTGCCCCACTTCCGGTTATGCGACTTTCGTGCGCTGTTCCGAAAACTTCTCGTCGCCCGAATTTCTGTTTGCCCCGTCCGCGTTTGAACGTAGCCGCGTCGCAAGTGATTCCCGCGGATTAACGCGATGCGCTTAACGGAGATAACGTGTCCGCGCTCGACAGCGACGGTGTTTTTTGAACCGCGATTTACATTTAAAATATTATCTCGTTCGTCGAAGGTCGCTTGGACGGATCGTTAATCTTTCGCCGACGCTGTTCAATTATCGATCGTTTGCTGGTGCCTTCGTTGTTCAGTCTTTAAGGCGATTCCCCGGTAATTCCTCGCGTTTCCAAGCGATAAGAAGAGAATTGTTTAACCTTCCGAAAAGTAACGCCAGACGGTCGTCTAAAGAATATGCAAATGAGCCGTAATTATTGCTAAATATTCGACCAGACGAGCCGCGGTTAAACGGTCATGGAGTAAATACTTCCCGCTCTCTCTCTCTCTCTCTTTTTTACGGGCGATACTGTTAAGCCGACATTATGTAATGGACATCGACAATGGACGGAGGCGAAGCTCCTTCGTAAGGCGAGTTAAGATTTCGTGTCTCGGGGATGACAGCGAAGCGGGCTGGACTTGACATTACCGTCAGGTCCGCTCGATACCGGGGAACGAGGAAAAAATTCGAAGGCGGCCTCGGTCGTGTTCCTCAACTTCGACCGAGTTCCGTTAGCTAGTCTCTCTGCTGTTCTCCGAATTAATTCACGAACTTTTCATTCCCCGGTTCGGCAACATTCTGGACTAAGCACCTTGTTTTTCCTAGGTATCAAGAGAATTAGGCGAAGGAGACAGAGTAATTAAATGGAGGGGGAACGCAGAGCTACGGATTGTGTTATTTATCATTAAACGGGACAAGTTCTTTGTCGCGGAAAGATCCAAAGCTAAATCCCCTTTTATTGCATGGCGTTAACTGTCGTATAACTTTCAATTAGAAAACTAAAGCCGCTTCGTCGCGTTACCGTTCCTGTACTTCGTAGCGCTTAGAGGGGGAGACGTTTGACATTTTCAGATGGTTTGTTCGAGGATGGTGACGTGTTTCCGATCGATTGATCGTATTTACCGTATTTATTCAGCAATTAATAATTCAGCGGCCGCAACTTCGTGACCACAACGGGAAATCGTATTTCCGTGTACGTAAATATTTGCCGAAGCGAACGTTTGCTCTCTTACCGCGACAATACGATTAATACACTCGAAGGCGATGATTTCGAAGAAATCATTCATAGATCGTCGCGTAGGTATTCATAGGAGGAGCAATTTGTTGAAGCGATCGTAAGTTCGGTCGCGTCGAAGGCGACGAGTGCAGCGTTCGAGAGACACGCTCGGTTCAGTCCGTTCAAGGAGATTAACGCGCCAGCGTAGAACGAAACGCGACTTTCGAAGGTTGTTGTGTCGTGCCGCGAAACGATGTCAGTGTGTCAGTGTCAATGGTATAGAGCCGCCGGGTTTGTCCGATTGTGATTCAACAGGGAAAACGGATGGTCTCGCCGCGCTCGTGTTTCGAAAACCTTCTTTCGCCATTGAAGGCTCTTTTAGAGGTGGAAAATTTTGATTCGCTTTCGATGTTGTCGCTTTTCACTGCACGGCCGCGGGCGACAAAGAGAAAAAAAAAAGGAAACGGGGATGTGCAAATCCTGAAATTCTTGGCGGGATGTTCGCGCAAAAATATTTGTCGAATAGGATCTTTGCTTTGCGTTTTTCAATATTGACGTTCGACCGTGTAATCTTTTTATGCCGAGGTGGGTTGGTTACGAGAGCATCCAGATTAGTGGAGTAAACGTTGTTGAAAAAATAAAACGGCAATAGCAATCAATGCCTTCCTTTCCTTAAAATAATTACGATTGATCGAAACTCGTGACATTCGTACGCGCAGCTGCGGATCGGTTAATAAATATCCGACCCTTTAAGCAAATTTCATTTATTAGAACCATGGTAAAAGGTGGTGGAACTTATGCAGTGGCATAATCATAATAGCATTGACATCTGCTTAATATTTTTATTTCACTTTTATTTCGAACGCGGCTCCCGCATTGGCCACGCTTTCCTGCTACGAAAGTGGAATATTCCTCCCCACCGAGGATCGATTACTGTCGCGATTCCTCCGGCCATTCAGCTATTAATAGTTTGCAAACCGATGAAACCGGTAATTAACAAGCGCGCCGCGCGCGTGGCTTCCGTAACGCGGGAGAAAATGAAGATAGCGAAAGTGATTACGGGTGCGCAGAAGGAGGGGAGGAAAGAGCGTCGGGATCGCGGGGCGGGAATTCGCGATCCGCGGCATTTAGCCTTCGTCGGCTCAAAATAAACGCGACAACTCACCGCTCTACCCTCCCGCCTCGCGACTCTTCCTTGCTTCTCCCGCTTTCGATTCGTCTCTCTTTTATACACATTCATCGGCCTCTTTATCCCTTGTCGATCTCCTCCGCGCTCGCGTTTCTCCGCACGCTGGCGCACGAGTTCGCTCTCTGTCGTCGTCGTCGTTCCCCGGCAGCGGATACTTTTGCTAATCTCGAAACCGATGCGCCACACGGTACATACCGTCCACCGTGCAAGCGCGTGTGCGTTACTTCTTTCGTGTGCATCTCTGCGCGTACGAGCGACCGAACAGGGAGCTCTCGGTTTCGCACCAAAGCGAGACGCTGAGAGAAAATCGTAGCGCCGAGACAGATTCCACCCCTTTTGCAACGCTTCCAAACGAGTCTCCTTCGTAGAACTGTAGAACGAAGCCTTGCGAACGCGTCAACGTTACGAACATTGGGATGCGGCTTGGGCAGATGATCGACGAGCCTTCACGGAATACGATCGATAATAATAATGTGATCGCCGAATCGGAGTAATTCGAGGAGGCGTACAGTAGCTGCGAGTCATACGATTATCACCTGTTTCCTAAATATCATGGAACAACGGTCGCGCGAGTGAGTATAAGATTGCGAGGAGAGGTCGCGATGGTCTTGCTTGCGCCTCTTCGCGCATGAATTTTGCGAGAAGTTTCCTTTACAAATGTCCACCGATCCAGAGGTGTAGCTATGATAGCTTCGTCATGGATTTCTCTATACACCATGTACAATAAATGCGTATGATGCATAGGCTACATCTCTTTCTATCTCGATGTTCCCGTTTCACTACTACGACACACGACAGTCTTAGGAGATGATAGTAATTTGACTGGGCGGCATCTCGTTTGATACAAATGATAGTCCCGACGACTCCGTCTCATAACTCGGAGCTTGCGGAACGCGGGAATTCAGACGGACGATTCGTTATCAAACGGACTGGCAAATATTTGCACGTGAACTGTTTACAACCGAACGGGGGAGAAGCCGTTGGAATTTCCAGTTGATCAACGAGAGAAATCCCCGATCCGCGGTTCGTTTTTGCGAAACGAACGGGTAGATGGGTTTTCATTTATGCTTCATATTCGTCATCGGACCAGCACGGGAGGATTTTTTTTTAATTAAAGAAACACTCACCGGCTCAGTCGATATTCGATTGACCTGGCTCCAGCGTTGATTCGTTGCGCCGGTAGCTATGGTTTTCGATAAACATTTGACGATGATTTCTCTGGTGAACGTCGGTTTCTGTTAAATCGATCGATGAGGCATTAATGAGTTTCTCGTGGCGGGATAAAGGGGTGCCTGAAATTCGTTCCCTGTAGCACAGAGAATTTATCGATAAGTGTCTAAAAAAGACCGGCGAATATTTTCCACGTGGTTGATTTTATTCATCCGAACGGAGAATCATCTTGATATTAGAAGGCTCACCCTCAGTCGAGGTAATTAATTAATTAAGTTCGTCGGTAGAAGAAAGGGTCAGGCGGATCGAGAGTTAGATTTATTGGCGGTGTTTCTCCTCGGTTAGCCGACGTCTATGTTCTTGTTTGTCGCCAATCGAAGATGCGGAGGATGCTCTTATCCCCGTTACCATTTCCAATAGACTGCGATTAACGCGAGCCAATTACTTCCGCGATGGTATTCCGCCTTGGCGCGGTGTTCATTTGAAAAACTCGCGGACAGGTATCCGACGACATTGATGAAACATCATTTCCAAATATTTCAACGTTTTTAAGACACTCGACCGTTTCAGTGTAAAATCCATTTAAAGTAAAGTCCGGTTCTTTCGTTTCCCGCGTGTAACGAGATTCGATTGGTGGAAAAATCGGCGGGGCCCACTCCATCGAATCGGCGATTGAATCGGCCCAGCCGTATAGGGTCGCGGAATCATTCGTCGAGACACACTCGATGACGTTGATGGACGTCACCGGCCGGCGACAGCCATTGCGCCCAATTGTCGGTGGAAAATTCGGAAAATTGTCCCGGGCAGCGGAAGTTCGTCGAAGCGAATATGGATCGCAAATGCCGAACACGGCGGTGTGTTCCGCTTTCATTTACCGTCGCGTTAATCATGAAAGCGCGCGGGCTTCGTTAGTGCGATGAACTTTGCCGGCTTTGTGACCTGTCGAACACTCGATAAAATGCTCTCCGCGCTTCTCATTCTGATTGTCTCCTGGAACGATCGGGTTAAATGCTCCCCGACGTGTAAGCGTACAAAAGACAGCTCCGCCCGAGCCTGTATGGTCCTGGATTGGTTGTAATTATTTTAATAGCTAGTTTCATTACGAACTATTATCATCTGGAAGTAAAGCTACCAATGAACTGCAAAGTAAATGCTTGAATATACCGATACAGGACTCTAATATTCCCCTTTGCCAGCAAATCATTCCATCCCGAAAGTTACGGGGTAGCCCGAACGTGGAACTAATATTCGTACGATACATTGGTATCGGATTTTGCCCGACGATATACCGGCGCGGCGTGGCAGATCGAGCATACTCGCTTTATCGGAGCATTCCACCGTTCGTGAAAGTCTGGCGTTCTCGCGCGGAACGGGAAGGAGTTGCAATTTTAGTAAGCAGGAAATCAGTGGTATCTAAACTCGTACGTAATAGGAAGAGATCTCGCCGCCGCGACGGGTAATATGCGTCGCCGTCTCGTCGGCCAACGGCTTCCCTCTTCGATGCCATCGAACGAATTTCGAATCGCGAATCCTCGCCACCTCCGAGAACGCGGTGTATGTTCTTTCCGCTTTTCCGGTGAACGAGAAAAGTTGACGGGTCCAGTCGCGACGTTTCATCGATTCGCGGTGCCGTGGATTAGCGAATCGCTTCCCGCTGCACGGAAATTAGTAATTCTTTGCGAGCCTTCTCTGTATGGAAATACGTATCCGCTGGGAGACTCGTTAATCGAGATGCGAGCAGTCCCAATGCGCATATCGGCGATCGAATGAAAATCGTATCGAGTCGAGAAGCGATTCATCATATCATGCAACGCGATTTAACGTGAGATAAATATCTGGATGGTCAAAGAGTAGAAGTGGCCCCCCTTGCAATTAGTCTTTGATAAGCAGCACACTCGATATTTCGGCTTCGATGGGTCGCCCCTTGGGTTAAGCAATTCCGGAAACGCGACTAAACAGGTGTCCGCACCAGTCGCAGCTGCTGTCTCTGGCTCGCCACGTATCTTTCCGGTCCCTATTCACGTTCGTCTCCCAGCTCCCTTTTCACTGGTATTCCCTGAAACGTGGAAGCCGTTCCCGGCGCGATGTCTTGCGCTCCCGACGATTTCCGTCTGGAGGATCCTCGACACCAGTGGCTGACCCCAGGGCGTATCGATCGATGGTCGGGGCGCAGCAGCTGCGATTCAGAACGGCAAGAATCGCGGCAGAGTTTTCTTTAAAAAGACCGACTTAAAATAGAACGTTTGCTCAGTCAATGTTACGGGCACTGAGCATCGGCACGCAATTTGATTCACGTTATTGTATACTCCTGCGGTGTACCTGCAGCGAATCGCCCCGAGAGATCCCTCGGCGATGGCTACTGTTTATGATAAAGAAAAAGAACAATAAAGAAAACAGTGGACATTTGTATCAGTGGGAGTATCAGTGTTTATCTACATAAATATGAATATTTTGTCGTGCGCTTTGCGCAATTTATTCTTGTGCCAGGTTCGACGATCGTAGGAGAACGAAATGAAATATTTAGTCTGTAGTTATGGTGGAAAAATGAAGTGTAATTAATCGGGGGGGTCGCATTGGGCTTTCAGCGTGGACCGGGACCGGCTTCGGGAGCGGGAACGACAGGCCCGCGCGGCGATGTCGGTCCAGGCCGAGCAGGCGGCTGCAGGAGGTGGTCCTGACACCAGACACCATCACCACGGCCATCACAACCACGCTCATCATCACGCTAATCCGCATGCCGTCGCCGCTCCGCTCTTCCATGCTCCCGTCAGGGTAAGTCTTTGCCTCATTTTCATCTTCTTACTTCTATCTTTACTCCCTGTACGATTCATTGCGACGCTCGTACCATGAAAGGTGATTAAGGGATACAGCATAGCCGGGGAATATACGAAGGGATTACGTGTGTAGAGGAGTTTTCCCCGGAAAGCGCGCATCTTACGCAATCGGAGCAAAGTTTAGCGACCGTGATGCGATCATTAGCGGCGGGCGCTTCGCTATCGAATACGTCGCGGTAGTTTTTTCGTTCCGTGCATGATTTATTCGAAGAGATACGGCACGAAGTGCCGGTAACGGAACGGATATACATACCGGAATAGTTTCTGGTCTTGCCGCCTGTGACGGCTCGCGTGACAGATTACAGATTAGTTTTCCAAGCGTTTCAATCTGTCTCCGTTTCGTTTCGCCATGCCGCGGCGCGATTTTACACAATCCGATGGATCGTACTTGCGCACACGATGTATTACCTGTACGCGCGTGATACCGTCACCAAGAGGAATGCCTCCTGAACCGTTCGTTTAGATCTCTCTCGTCGATAAGCGTACATATCCCTCTGTCGAAATCGTCCGCCCTACACTCCCGCGCTCGGAGGATCATTATCTCGGGTGTCGTTGGCTTCCTTAGGGCTCTTCCAAATTTAGCTTCCCGTTTTCCTTTCGACATTAGCGTCTCGATACCTCGTTTGCTCGCCATATGGTATCGCTGAGGCTCTTCCTTTTTTTTTTCTGTGGATTCTCTGGTAACTGGAGGAATCGTTAGCCCGGCCCTTGGACCGCGCTAGGATCCTCAGGGTGTACCGATTTCAACGCCCTTCCCCCCCCACTGTCTGGAACAAGAATACCGAAGCCAGTAGCAGCTGTCCGAAGGGTCTATAGAGAAATCCCATACGACCACTATGGTGTAGGCAGGAGGCTCGTCCGAGTCCTTTTCATGGCTCGTAAACTCGTCTTGCTCTTCCTCCACTTTGTTCGCCCTGGACGTTGATTTCTGTTCACGCCGTTTCTCGGATTTATCTCCGATCCATTCGGCTCTTGAACACGGTAGGTCGTCGAGTGGATGTCGGAAATGGGGTGATGAAGTTTCGAGGACAAAAATTGGATGTATGGTTATGCGTAGGGGAGGTCGAGTCGCGCGAGTGCGTTTAATAAACAGCTTATCAATTGTTTATCGTTTCGTCTGACACGCCAGACTAGTCCTCCGAATGTCGTCTCTGCTCTCTTTCCGCTACTCAACAGGTGTCTCGCGACTTTTACGCTTTCTTAATGACCATTTTACGGACTCCGCGCTGCTTTTACCATCTGTGTAGCGCACACGCGACGCTCTAGAAGATTCAACCTCGCTCGAACCCCATTCGCTATCGTTTATTTAATACAACTTCGATATAGTCCATCGTAACCCGCGAGAAACATAATTGCTTCTCTACTTTGAACTTCCCTTCGACCTGCTTTCATGCGCCACAAACTGGGCATCAGCAGCAATTCGCGGGAACCCGAGAAAGGCAGGATTAGAATGTGTATAAAAGGCAAAGTCGAGCACGCGTGTTGTAAGAAACCGGGAGGATGCACTGGAGGGAGGCGCTTCTGACTTTCTATCAGTTCCATCGGCCTCCTGGCGAGTTGGAAAGGTCGCCTTCATGTAACACGCACGGTTCCATCCGCTCGCGCGATGTCAAACGTAACCGTATCTTGCATAATCCAAATATGTCCACGAAAAGCAGTGTTTTTTTTTTTTACTTAAAAATTATACTCCGCGAGAGTTCTGGACGATCTCGCGAAGGAAAGGAAACCCCGCGTCGAGGAAGAAAACGCTGCAGATCGAAATTCGAGTCGCGATCGTTATATTGTGCGCGGATCGGTCAATCGTCCGATGAAGTAGCCGGTGGTTTCGGGTAGTCGAAGGATGAAGACAACATCGAGCCACGAGTAAAAGAAAAGGCGAAGCGTCGAAAGCGGGGTAGAGCGTGAAGAGAAGTTAGACGCGCGGAGGCTGCTCTAAGCGAGAGTGCGTTCGCGAACTTAAGTACCTGGCCGCGTATTTATTATCGAGATTAACGGCGCGCATTTGCATTTCCATGTACTCCGGCTTCGCGGCGAAAAGTTGTGATTTAAAGCGAGCAGCAGAGCGGTCGCCGCATCGCGAGGGTACGAAACGGTCGGAGCTGAGAACGGTTAGGGGGTGGACGCGGAGGAACAGGGGATCCGCTGTTTTCTCTCTGATACGTCCCGTGGTAGGTAATGCGCTCGGACCATGCAAGAACGAGAAACAACGACGAGCCGGACGAGGCGAGCCACGACCAGATGGAGACCTTGCCCGTTCGACCGATTATACGCGACCCGTTCCCCGTTAAATCGCTCCTAGTCGTGATAGAGGAAGGAACTGCGCGCCTTCGTGTCGCTCGAACCAGCCGGGGGGAAATTAATGGAACGAGCTCGCGATCGGTATCGTGGATTCATAGATCGCAAGCTGCGCCTTTTTCGCGTTTCTTTCGTTTCGCTCGAATCCGAACACGCGTTTCAAATATAAACGCTTACAAACATTAAAATAACTTGAATGTTCGATCATTCGAATGCTTGATTTTTAATGGAACTTTGGTTATCCAAGCATTTGAAGTTCAAGTTCCAATTGATCAGAAAGCATTTGAAAAAGTGTGCAGCATTATGCTTCAATTTTAAATTTACGTGTGTATAGTTTACGAATTTACATGGTTCAAAGCGCGGAGCAGTTCAAAAGCGGTCGCATTCTTTTCGACAACGGCGGCTGCACATTTTATTTCCGTGTAGCAGATAAGAGGTTGCCCGTTGCTTTTCTTCCACTCCTACTCGGTGTATACGGACGTGTTTACAGAAGCGGGCAGGTGGAAACGCCTTTTCGCCACCTTGAAAGCTGCTGCAGTAACCGAGAATATTACTGCCTTGTACAGGTGTCGAGTTGCGAGAAGTTGCACGGTCTCAGCCATTCTCCCATCTCGTTTTCTTTCCACCTTCTTATCTGTCGGGACCAGAACACGCGCGCGCCTTCGGGTCGCGAAATGGAGGAGCGTTAATCACTCTGCTTCGTTAACCCCCCCTCTTTGTTATACGGCTATGAACGGGAGTTAATTTAATAGCAGTCTCTTGATGCGTGCGAGAAGAGAAATCGACTGGTCATTTGAAAAGGAGATTGTCTTGATAATGGGGTGGGTAAGAAGACCGTTTACGTTGCCTTAACTCGTCCATCTTAATCACTGGCAAACGTGGTAAAGTACACAAATTACTTAATTACTTGAACCAAACGGCGTTGCGAATAAAATGATCATTCCTATGGATAAAAGTGAGAACCTTGAACATAGATTTTTGCGTTAATCTACAGTAGGAGCGCGGCTATAGTGTTCCATCGTACCTTTCCGTGCAATGGGTTACCTTTATCGAATCGTTGCGGCTGTCGCACGAGTCGCCGGCAAACAGGGGTCGTAAAGAACGAGTTCGTGAGATCGTAGAAATCCTGTTTGGCCAACTTTCTTTCGCGCGACACGGAAGAGAATGCAGCGTCCCCGAGAGGTAAACGCCACGCGCCGTCGCAGCGCGCCTCGCCGCACCTTTGCCCTTTTCATACGAAAATTTTGAGCGCCGGTCCGCGGTGAAAGCTCTCCGTGGTAGACGACACTTCTACCGCTTATCTTTAAAACGCAACTTACGCAACACAATCTGCCGCGTTTCGACTCGTTAAACACTCTCGCGAATCTCTCTTGAATATCACCGCGAGCCGGGCTGCCGGGAACGAAAAGGTAGAGAAAACGCAGAGCCGTAGGGAATGCAAAAACGTATCAAAGGTATTTCATGTCCTCCCGGATACAAGAAAGCATTGCGTTCCACCGGATATGAAGAGCTTCTGTACACTCTCCGGCTCCTTTTAATCTTGTCGCGCAATCATTTTCGAAACCAAAGGTCGTTAATGAAAGTGGGGTATTCGTGAGGCTGTCGCAGCTTGTGCGCCCGCTAAGCACATTTTGCTTTTTCTAAAATAGAGTGATACCGTCGCAGACGTTCTTCCGGTACAGCTTCAGCGGCTTTCAAAATGGAAAGTATTTTAGTTCGGCTTCGCGTGTCTCGGGTCGATCGAAGTCTTAGAGAAGCGGCGATGCCAGGAAGCAGCGTCCCGTCGCGTTTTCTTCTCGGCGGAAAGACTTTGACCTAAAAGATCTTTTGAGGCGATCGCGTGATAAGCTCGAAATGGAGCACCGCGCGCGCGTCTCGTTAACCTTGCGTTCGGGGAAACTTCGTTGCAGAAGCGCGGATTACGGCGAAGGGAAGCCGTATAAACGGGTGCTGAAGAATTGTTGGCGACGAAGGAGAAATCTTGGCATGTTACATTGCGCAACGAAGATTTCGGACCGGGTGTGAAAAATGTACGCGTATTAAGTCTCGCTGGACGCATCCTCGATCCATGCCCAAATAATTTTTTGGCTAACGAAATGGCCAATAGAATATCAATATTCTTAACCATAATCCAATTATGTTCGAGATGCACAGAGTTTTTTCTTTTACCTACAGCAATAAACATGTAACGCTTTTTATATTACTCTGCCCGTGTGCACGCGCTCTTATTTATTGCAAGAAAAAGGTTAATATAACCAATTAGTAAATTAAATTAAATCGCTGTTTGATCTTCGATATGATTTTTTTTTTTAGCAAGAAGGTTTATTGGGGTAAAGGAGCTCCACTTTAATCAAGTAATTGAAACACTTATAGTTCCACATATCTAAATACATCTACTATGTATAGTTTCATTTAATACGGCACGAAGCGAGACAGGTCCTTGATTAAATAAATAATTAAAGGATGGCCGAGGTGAGAATCGGCGAGAACCATGTTGCAGAGCGTTCTATGATCGTTTACGAGAAAGATACGAGACAACGGCGATGGTACGCCGGTGGCTCACGCCTTCAATTAACCTAATTAGCCACCATCACGTGCTCGTTAGGGACCGGGGGCACTGGTTGCCCGGCCACGCACGATTTGTCGGTTTTACCGGAAATTATTGTGCACAAAATTTGCCTACCCGTGTTCTCGCTTAATTTACAACGCGTCAACCCCCCGCAACATCTGCATCGAATACTCGTACGTTTTTATTCCATTTTTTTTTTCACACCGACTCTTTTCTCCTGCGGTAATAGAGGCGAGTAGCTGAATTCATGCGCTCATGATAAGACACACCGGCACGTCGCGTCGTTTGAACGGCCTATGGCAATGAGCACAACGCCTTGTCTATATTAATAGCAGCGCGCAACGCGACAGAAGACGCGGAGAAGAGCAGCGCGGGCCGGCGGCCCTCATTGTTCTGCCGATTACGTCAGGGACAAAGCACACTGAATCGCGAGCGTGCCGTGCAATTAGAAAAATTACGATCTCCTTTTTTACATCGGCCGGATAACCGGAGGCCGAGCCCGAGTCCTCCTTTGTCCGTCGAGAGGAGCAAGAGCGGAGTAATCTTCCGTCCTTCGCTGCACCGTGAAAAGTTTTTCCCCGTCGTGTGTTCGGTATCCGAGCGGACGAAGGAATCTTTGCCAACGTAGTAATTCTATTATCTAATCGCGCGCGCGCGGTCTCGCCGCAAGAATGCTCCGTTTTTCTGCTGTATATGACGCGCGATAATCTCTCTCGGCTGTGCTACGAGAGCCATCTCGGAAAGAGTTGCCCGGCACCGCTTCAGTAATCACGAATGAGAAACAGCACGGGTATCGAGATGTTCCTTTTGAAATGATATCGGTACACGAGTACGGTGATCAACGAATATCAATTCTCGTGGCCGTCGACGGTACGCGTTCGGCTTTCGGCCGACACGCTTGTCCTGTGGAAACTGTATTGGAGGGGTGTGTATACATCGATTCGCGGATTACATAATTCGCCGGCGGGGCTTTAATGACCACGGACGGAACGCGTGTACGGATGACGATGGGCGATCGCGTCGATGACGAGCCGGCGTCTGTGCGACGACAAATAGCGATCGTTCGCCCGTGGCTCATCGTTCCGCGTTTCGGCAGCTGGAAATTCATTACGGCTTTCCGGCCGAGCCAATCCACCGGCCCCTCCCGATCGATAAGCTCGTTGAACAACCGGCGAATTTCCCGACTGTCCGACGAAACTTGCCTAAACATTTAAATTGGCTCTCGCAATCGATATGTAAAAAGAGAAATGTAGCATTAATTCGCTCTTAAGAACAGGCGAAATTCTTTTTCTTTTTTTCGTTATCCATTACCGGGGCTGTGTTCGTCGACGAACGGCTAATGCCAAAAGGTTTCACGGTTCAATCAAACGCGACAGAACCCGATGGAGGTTCCGGCGTTCGATAGATTAGTATCGAACCGACGGCGAAGTACACGATGCATACACGCGGCGCGTCGGCAGCGGCGACGAGAAATTGTCGAACATAGCCGTGGCACGGTTAATTTGTCGTCGGATCGCGAACCGAGGAGGATTCGCCTCTCGCGATCATCCGATCGTCTACCGATCGTCTACAGGATTAAGTTGTGCTCCCGCGTTAAGCGGAAAGCGAAGCCCGTGATTTGTAGGTCGTTTGATCGCATTATACCCGCCTCGTGGTTTACGTAATCCCGGCGTTCGTCCTCTTGTATACCTGCACTTTGTGCGTACGTACACCTGACACTCTCGCGTTCCAACCTCCGGCACGTCTGTTTCTCGCGCACGTAGCCGCGAGTCAACGCTAGGTAACGTTAGATTACACGTTACGCTAGATTCGCGACGATCGCGCTCCCTCTCCTCTTCGCCCCCGTCTCTTAGCGATTCTGGTTCTTCGATTCAGCACACGCATCGCCCTCAAGGCCCTCGCGACGGAGATTAGTTCAGAGTTCGCTCATTGCTCGGGCTGTCTACGAATTTGCTCGATAACGGCTATCGCGAGAAACGGAGCTGCTTTATTTCGAAAGGACTCCGGCGAGTGCATCGCGCGCTGTAAATGAGAGCTCTCGCAATTGTGGGCTACGACAGGCGTGGGTCTCCTCGGTTTCCGGAGCTACTGAAGGTCGACACTTGCTTCCTCGTTGTACACCCTGACCTTTGCACGAACTCGCCGCGACAAAGGTTCATGAAATGATGCCCGTTAAAGCCTCCGGAATGAGGAAAACTACCTTAATCGGTGTACCAGTTAATTGCTTCTGTTTAAAATAGTTTGTCGATTTATCAGAGCCGACATGAAGCTCTGCTGCTCCGAATTTTTCTTCATCGCTCATTACGATATCGATAAGGCAGTTGCTTAACGTTTTCGTGGACGTTTTCTTTGTTAACGTCGATGGTTTCCACTAACGATACGTACGCGTGCATCTTCGTTACGAAAAACGAGCGATCGCTCGGTCTGGTCGAGGAGCGGAAAGTCGCCACGGTTGAACCGCATTTCCGTCGACGAATATACGCACGCGTGTCGCGGTGCGTGAGTAGGTAGGTGCGCTCCCCGGCTGCCTACGTGCGTGCCTGCATGCATGCCGCAGTGGCCGTCTTTGCCGCTCGCGCTCTCGTCTCTGACCTCGTTTTCACCGTGGCTGTGGGACTCTCGGCTAATCGGATATGGCAGACGTCGGAATTCAGCAAGTTAAATGCCTCACGGTTACGTCCGCTCGTGTCGCCTTTTCTCCGCGGATTTGGCGCCGTTCGCCTTTCGTCGCTTTGCAGAGCTCGAGTTTTTCTTCTCAGAGACACAGGATTCGATCACGATTCGCGAGATAACATCGGCGCGAAGTATTATTTAAATCCATGCTCATAATAAATTGACCGTATCGCGATACCGCAATTTCGATCGGTTATTCCATTAAATCGACCAGCGACGAGTCGTTCATTTTCCCTTGCGCTAAATTAATTATGCAGGGAATATTCGTCGTGATACGCGACGGGTTGGAAGCGCGAGTTAACGATTGTATCGACGGGCTTCGATTATGGAAAAACGCGGCCGCTTATCCGGTGTATTAATTAGTCCCCTCTGTGGCTCGTTACCAAACGATTGCGGGATAAAAACGACGAGCAGTCGCCACGGGGCGGAGACAGGCTTTTGGCCTCGTGCGATCAAGCACGTCGAATCTTGCGTTATCGTTTCGTTCTTGAAACGAGGTATAAAAAGAGAAACTCCGTGGGGCCGCGTGAGTGGTCGAGCGGTGGTCGTCGAAGCGAAATAATCGAGCGCATGTTTCCCTCCTACCGGAGAGATATTCCCATGAAAGCTGCGTCTGGAGCCGTGTCTCACGATATTATCGACGATCTGCCCCTCGTCCTTACTCTTTCCCGTGCCGGCCCTTTGTCGATCTCTCTACTGCCCGTTGGAGTCTCTGTATTTCATCGGGGTAACATCCGAAGAAATAGTGGTGAACAGATTTAATCGCATCTCCGATTATCACCGATTGAAGAGCTTTCGCGAAAGGCGCAATAGGTGAAAATAGAAATTGATTTTAACGAAACTGTACGCCCTACCAAAGATCAAGGGGCACTAAACGTCACACGCGTAATCGTGGTCATAAATCGCCGTTTCCAAGTCGAGTCGAGTGTCGCCGAGATAACAGGGAGTCGATAGACCGAGAACAGCTTCGTAAGACCGGTGTTAGGCTTTCAAGATCGCTCTTAATGACTTTAATGTTCCGTGGGGGAGGGAACGACGAGACGTTCCGGAAACGCGTTTCCCTCTCGACCGCGCCGAGCTTTGGATTTCCAAGACTCCGCGCCTTTTCGCGATGCTGGGGGGGCTGTCGGTAGCGCGACACCCATCCCTCGTTTGCCAACTATGATACATTATTCAAATCTCTCTCTCGAGAGAAGGATATCGGGGTTGACTTTTAAGGGGTCGAAGGGGGCGGTCGGCGTGCGACAAACATTCTCTCGCTCGTTTTCTTCCTGTCTCTGCCTCTTCATGGCTCTCCCTATTATTTTCTGTCCCCGTTCCGGATTTTACCTTTTAACCCCCGATTAATTGATAATTTGCACCCCGCTCTGCTCTATTTAGCATGACAGCCGCACGGCGTAATCCGATTCCTGTACCTCCGGCTGGCTTTATCGTGCATCGCTGCGGGTAATTAAATCATTTGCAACGGGGTGCTTGTTGTCTTCTACTCGCGGCCGCTCCGGTAACCAATTCCAAAGTTAGCTAATTACACGATTCGGCTGCCCGTCAAATTGGTAAGCGACGAACGAAGGCTGATTTAACGTGATCGGCGGCACTGTTCGGTGTCCACCTCGGCTACTGGAATAACTCGCGGTTACGTAACGTTACCTATTAGCCGATCAACCGGCACGCAACGTCAGCGGACGTTCGAAATGAAAATACGCGTTTCATGCTGCTCGTGATAATTCACGATCATTCGTGATCAGGAACCGCGGGGGGGACAAAGGTAACGCATGCGTCGAAGCATCCGATTGGTTCGCCAGGTGAAACCTTCGCGCATCTTCCTCCCATTTTCATCTGCAAAAGACTTTCGTAGCTGGAAACACACGGGGCACGCGTGTATCGTCGTCGCGTAACTCGCTGGGTATTTAGCGTAATTTATTAAACCGCCTCCGTCGGGTTCTCAGGCTCTCTTTGACCGTGCCGTCGCACGGGGCTAAGGGCGAGTCGCGGGCGAAGGCGGCAGGGTTGGAGCGACGTTGGCTAAAATACACACGGCCCAACACAGGCTAACGTCGGGAGCCACACACGGCCGCACACAAAGAGAGCAACCCCGGCTTTCGCGGCGGGGGCGGTATGACGGAATCAATACCGGTGTGTGAGAGGGTGGGATAATGCGGTGGCTTGACGAGAGTTGTAGCTACTAAGGGGGAAAGCGATAGAGACAGAGGGCTGAGGGGGGTGGGGTGGAAAAGTGGCGCGGTGAGGAGGAAGCAGCCGGTGAAGCCGATGGAAGAGAAGAGACCGGAAGGGCGGCGAGAGGAAGAAACGGCGCGGAGCGAAGGCAGAGCGAGAGGAGCGGAGAAAAGTCGAGGACTAGCCGGAGGAAATAAACAATGGGCTTGGTAAGCCACGTTCGGCGGTACACGCTGCTGGAAAATTACCTACGATACCGGATAATGGAGAGAAAGAAGAGTGATAGAGTCGCCTTGCCTTCGCTGGCAACCACCTTCCGCGATCGGTGCACCCATTTATCTCAGCTTTTACTTTTTCATCCCCCTTCAACCCTCGCCCTCCCGCGTCTCATTCATTGGCAAGTAATAATCACGAGAATTATACAGCGGTGCTCGGTCCCGCGTCTTTCTTTTTCTTTCACGGTTCTCCCTTTGGCCGGCGACAATGCCCGGGTTGCTCCGTAGTTCGCGCGTTAAGCGACCGGCTAGTCCGGCGCATTAATTTCGACGCGGGGGAAAGAGATTGCGCGGAAGACCGCGAGATTATACCGATCGGATAGATATTCACTGTCGACCAATCTTTTCATAATTCCCCGCGCTTTCAGCTTCTTTTTTTTTTTTCTTGACCGGTGGCCGGTTCTCAGCAGCGCGCGGTACCCGACGATAATAATTGCGTTACCCTCTTCGTTTTACACGCACCCCCTCGGTCGCGTATTAACGGGTGCTTCCCGGTTCTAAATACGTTAATTTCGCGGTGGAAATTATTCGGCTCGCGGTAGGTATTCCTTCTCGGCGAGTGGAAAACGAAGAACAACCGCGGCGGAAATATAATTGCGCCTCAGTGGTAGTAAATGCATGCTTGCACCACCGTGTACAAATAATTCCCTGTTCCCGGGGAAAAAAAAACTCTTTCCGCGCTTTTCTATCTCCCTATTTCCCGCGGCGGTTCATCGGCGTACCATCTCGTTTATTTTTCTCTCTCTCTTTCTCTCACTCTCGCGTCCGTTGTAGAGCTTGGTAATCCGGCGATATCTTAGCTTCTTCGTTCTCCCTCTTGTTCCACCTTTTTCCCTCGCTCCGTCCATGAAGTTCCAGGAGGAGTGGATGGCTGAGGCCACCTATAGCCTGTCCTTTCTCTCTTTCTCCTCTTTTCTTCCCTTCTGTCTGTTCGTCGGTTTGTTCTTCCGGTTCGGTGGATCGATGCGCGTTGCATTTGCCTCGTCTTCGACCCAAATAGTTCGGTACAGCGCGGTGGCCGTTGCTCGGATCCCATTCCTCGGTACGCGCGTCCCGTTCGATGGAAGGGTGGCCGTCTGCCCTGGGATACCGGGGGTTAATTAATTGCACCCTTGGCACGAGTCCACTGTTCGAATTTAGCCGTAGCACCCGCAGCTGCTTAACCTCGCCAATGTCCGTCGTGTATTTAGATAATTTCCCAGATACACACGCGCGCCCCATTGCTCGTCGTGGTCCTTCTTCCCTGTGGTTACCTTATCATCGCGCCCCCCCTTTGCTCTCCTCCTTTCCTGCGGCCACCTATTTTCGCCCGTATCGACACGGCTTCGTATATCCTTTCCCTTCCGAGCCTCGGCGAACATGGGCTATCATTTTCTCTTCGCGGCTCCAACCGTTCGACGATGTTGTTCCCTCTGTCCGGGAGCCCAATCGATTCCAACGCCAATCTCGAATACCAATATCGTGCGAACCGGTGGATGCGCGTCTCTCTGTGTGCACGGTAATGCATTTACTCCCTGCTAGAGACGCGCAAGACGCCGCGAGTCAATGTACTCGATATGCACGCGAAAGGGACGGAGATCGAACGAGAATGCGGCCCTCGCGGTACGCCATTCACACGTGAGTGTGCTGTAATTTCAACCAGTGTAGGAAAAGAGGGACTGGGGACTGTCGATGTTACTTTAACAATTGATGCCTGACACACAAGCCGTTGGTGCCCCGATAACGTCCGCGACCCTACACGATTAGGCTCGTTGTACGTCGACAGCACCTATTAAATTAAGGCAAACAATTTCGTTATATCATTGCGTGGGCAAAGTAGGCTAAAGAAATATGTATTCATTCCATCTGCCCATACTGCTACAGAATCGATCACTCGTCTTTGGTTAATTGCACGCGGAGCAGATCATTAGAAGTCCTGGCGCGAGATGATTCCCATATCGCTGTTCGATCCACGTGCACGACAAAACCCCCGAAAAGTGTGTCAAGTTTGCTTACGGCCTCTAGCATCGATTGACCTACTGACACGCGATCACCGAGGGGCAAAAAAAAAAACATATTTCGCGGCAGACCACAAACCCGGGACCGCGTCTGGAAACTCGAAGGAGGAGGGGCGGTGGTATCGAGCATAGCCGCGAGTACAAATAATTAGCAGGCAAGAGTGGCGTGTCGCGGAAGTGCACGTTAGCCCATTAGTTCCGGAGACTGCGTCCTATTACTTAACGTTCTCGTTAGGGGCAGGGCTTCCTTCGTTACCGTCGACTCGCTTGCGTTAGGTAACCCGTTTCGACTACGCGTCGATCATCCTCGCAGTCCGTACGCTTATCCGCGTCGCATAGACAGGAAATCGTTCTCTTGCAGTCGTCGAAACAGACGGGGAGAGAATCATGCGGGCGTGTAACGTTCTCGCCGGAGCGTAGAAATAAGGACCGGCGAGCAGTGTGTGGTAGCCGTGTGCGTGCGCCTCGTTATCGGAGTCGATTCGCTTTATTGGTCGGGTATCGAATCATGAAGTATGTCACCGGCGTGTGGCACCGGTGGAGAGCTCCGGTGCAAGGGATGTGAATGGCTCTATTTCGGTCGTGGACGAGACCCGAAGCGTACCGTACGTCCGCTATAAATATCAAGGGGAACACGCGGGGCGATCGGTTCCAGCGCGATTTCATCGCCTTTAGTTATGGGTGCCCGGCGTCCGCGGGGGTCACGCGAGGATACGAAAGATTCCGAGACGATTCGGAGCGCAACGGGGTCGGAGGGGCGATGAATAGGAAGAGAAAAAGAGCGGTGGACTCGGTGAAAAATGACGAGGAAGAAACTGAAGAACCGGCAGAGGGGGCTGGATTCGTGTCTGTGCGCGGAAAGGGGATGGTTAAAAGTGGCGAAGGGGCTGGCGACGTTCGCGGCGGCGGTGGATGGAACGAGTTAACGGGGGTTGACGCGACGGGAGGCAGGGAGCGAGGGAAAAAAAAAGGATGAAGGACGTCACGGAGAGGAGAACATCGGCCGGTCATGGACCGAGGCAGGCTGACGGGGGATGGAGGCGCGCGCGGATGAAGCCCCGATGTGTAGGTGGAGAAACGAGTCGGTACCGTTGACGAGGCTGGCATAGAAAGGGGGGTGCAAAATAATCGTGGGTGAGCGAAGCGCCGATGGAGGGGACAGACACGTAGACTGGTGCTTTTTATCCTAGCATTACCGTGATTAGTAACTCCGCTACTTGTCCCCGTGCTCTGTCGCTGGTGACTTTTTTTTCGGGGATTACACCGGTGAAACGATGAAAACGAGCTGCCGACATGTATTTAATATGTTAATGGTCGCGCGAACGCTCGGAGGAGCGGCGGCTGCATTTCGTACTTTTCCTTCGCAATGGTAAGTAATAGAGAAAAAAAACCTTGTTGATTCGTTTGCTTGAAGCGGTGTCGGCAGTTGGGAAAATCGAGTGGGGTCTAATTAATTCAGGGTCTCGATTGGGTAGAGTCGGATTAATTTCAAGCTAGTTCGTTGATCTTTCCCTCGAATCGCGACCACTCGATTGTGCTCGTTCGGCACGAGTGCCACGTGTTAGCGACAGCGTATTTTTCGGGGCGGACACCACGCCGCCGCTTTCGCCCTCGGACGATTTATGGTGGATTCTTGACCTGCCCGGGGTCACAGGGTAACGACGGCTAAAAATTTCTAGAAAACGTTCAAGATGCGTACGTGACCGAAACCTTTGGAGCCCGCACCATATGACGTTCCCCCTGAAAACTCCCATGGGGGGAGATAAACCACATTTCTGGGGACTGAGATACCACCCCCGCGTCGTTCTTACGAAACGTGAGCAACTGCCGCTGGCCCGTCCTTCATTTTCCTCTCGATTTTGTGGTACATCAAGGACCAGGGAATCGATGCAAATCACGCTGGTAGTTTACTCTTAGGTATTATATTTTTCTTACTCGATTAACTCGGCTGCAGCCAACGCTGGGTCGACCTGCTGGCTCACTACCCTAGATAAGGATCTTAGGTCCTTATCGCAGCAATTTCCTGTTGTTCGCGCATCACGAGCGGTAACTAGCCCTGCTTCTTTCCCAGCCACATTTACCAGACCCGGACCGTGGCAACAAAACGCACTATGCAGTTTTATTTATCAGCCTCTCGATAAACTCGAATCGCCTTGCTCAAGTGATCGGGGGGGGGGGTGGTCCCCTCTCGATTCTTTGTTTCTGTCAACGGCAATCTTCCCGCTAACGCGTGGAAGTCGCTCGCACGTAGGTGTGCACAGTAACAGGTGGCACTCGAGCAGTCCTACGCGAGCGTAATGCAGTTTGAGGACGGCCATTGAGCTCTCGTCCCCACCCCTCGTAGAGCCGGCTTTACCTTTCCGTGCAAGTGTTTGAGAATCTTGTCCTCCCCCCGCGTATCGAGATGCCCGAGAGTGCTATCTCGACGAAGGGTCATCGCGAGCGGAGCCACTCTCCCAAAGTGATCCCTATCAAACAGCGGATCTCAGACTGGCCCATCGATACCTCCACCGCATCGCCGTGTCGGAGCAAGCGCATGCGAATATCACTCTATCTCTCGATAGTGATAACGCATCGCGCGCCTCGTGATTCTATAACACTATCTCCCGTCCGTTCGGTGAAATTTATTTGTTCGCTGTGGTAAAGTGTGGAACGATGGATGGTCCGTTGAGCTTCATCGCGAAACACCGTCGGCAAAAAAAAAAAACAAAACAACAAACGTACGCGTGTGTATCGTTTAAAACTCGACGCAACGGAATGACATCGAGAGAAACGAAGCTTTTGAGGGCGGGAAATTTATTCTGCAACGGGGAAAAGCGTCGCGTCGCTGGTGAACGGGATTTCAACGGGACGCGTTCAACATTTTATTCCCGGGGAAACAAATGGAAACGTCTGGGCGATGCTAGCCAGACGTTCCCGATAGCGGGGACAGCGTGTCGAGCGTCAGCAAATAGCCCCAAAGCGTTCGTCGCGTCGCGCGTTTCCTCTTTTCCGACCGGGCTTTCGCCACCCCAACCACCGTCCCCGCTTTTCACCGGGCGAATTTGATTGCTTCTCGACGCGTGACGGGTCGTACCTTTGCTACCGTCGTTGTGACAAGATCGTTCGGACACCGTCGGCTATTTTTTCTCGGACCGTTCGGTTCTGCAACGACAAGGAAAGGGTTGCGACAATTGAGAGAAACATAAAATCGATAAGTACATAACCGCAGCGGAATTACACCGCATTCGACTAACGTTTGCCACGGGCTCACTCCATGCAAACATTTTCCAGGAGAGCGCGCGGTCGACGCCGCGGCACATCCGCCGATTCGCAATCTTGACACGGCTACGCGGCTTTCGATTGCACTCCCGAGCCCGCCTGGCGAATCGAAAGCCGGGGCTAAAAAAGCGCGTGCACGCGATTGTGCGCCGCCTCGAATTCAATTTGCGCCGCATCCAGCCCGACAGGGGGGGGGCGAAAGAATATTTGCGGTGTCAAAGCGTAGACGCGCAATTAACTCGACGAGCTCGAATCGCAGGCTGCAGGGGATGAACTAGGGCCCGGGGGGGGATTGAAAGGAGGAAAGGTAGACGAATGGGTGGGTGGTTTGCTTGCTTACCTTTGCGACTCAGGACTCGTCGGGAATAGGAGTCGTTGGTCGCTTAATACGAATTTCACATGCATAGAGGAGAAAAAAAAAGGGAGGAGAACGGGTCGAGGAGCACAGGAAGCGATGCCAGGCACGTAGCATTTTAAAATGGAAAGGAGGTGAGAGAGGAGGGCCGTTGCGCAGACGACAGCGTTTCGTCCTTGGCGCGAGTAAAGACTCCGGACTTTTTGCCTTTTCCCTGCTCTCTCTCCCGTTTTTTTTTCCCGCCATTTTTCTTTCCCTCCATTTACCGGGTTCTCCCGGGTCGACCCGCGGTCGCGTTGGTCGCGTTTTCCATCCCCTTTCGATTGCGCCACCGTTTCCGTTCCTCCGCGATCCGTAAAGAGAAGAGCAAACAGCGCGTGCAGCACGTCCCGTTTTTAATATTGCACGCCAACGCGAGCAACCAAGCGTCATAAGCTTCGAGATGAATATCGGGCGAAATCTGGCTGCACCTCTCGCGATCGCATCCCCTCTCGTAGTTTCGCGCGACGCGAATGCAAGTGGTGCAAGAAACGGGTTGCGAAGGCGGGGTTCGGAAATGTTTGCAGCAAATATATCGAGTCGCCCGTCTACCGCTGCTCTATAAATTTCTCCGTCTAATCCCATAAAAACGGCCGTGGAACGGTATCGGAGCGCGCGGTAAAAAGGCAACGGTTAAAGGGTTAAGAGCGCTCCGGCGGTCGTTTTCATGGCGCTTCTTGCTTCCGCGTGTTGCTCCGCGGCTCCGATCCCGGCCGCGCTAATAAAACGTTAATTAACGTTTCCTTTCGGCGAACGCGAGCCGACCACGGCCGAATCGGAGCGGTCCAAGGAGACCAAGAGCCTGTTTCTATCGATATCATGACTGGAACACCGTTGATTAATTACCGGTAGCTCCCTTTCCGCCACATGAATTTCTCCACCTGGCGCGATAGACTTGCGTCCGCCCTCGGGGAAAAAAATCGACCAGGTTCATCCGCTATCGTTAACAGCGCGATACCGTGTTTAGATCCCCCGTGCAATCGGCGCTGCCTCCATGGGGTGGACGTGGCGAACGAACGATCTTGGCCGGTTGAAGGTTTTGCAAACGCTCACGAGACTCTCGTAATTAGGACCTCGACGCGAAACGAGGTCGTGAAATCGCTCGAATCTTCGTCTAGCGTTGATTGGACGCTTCCGCGGAACGAGGCGCTCTATTGGCTTTTGTATAGCCCGCTCGACGCTCGTGCTTCTGTTTACCGATACTAATCGGAATGATGTTGCGTGCATTGGAATTTCTCCGTGTACGTGGTTGATGAATACGCGATTGTCGAGCATGCATCTCACTCTTCCGCGTCGATTCCGCCATTCAAGACGCGGGGATTCCAATGGGTGGTTCGGGACGGAACGATGCAACGCGCGAAAGCGTCGAAGCGGAAAACCGAAAGAAGGAGGGGAGGGGGTGCTACGACAATGAGGCCGCATCAGAACTTTCCCGTCGATCGTCGTACCCGCGTCGATTAAGTAACACGCGAAATACGGTTTCTCGCGGTTGTATCAAACGATGCGACCACGCTTTCGGTTACATCGGACCGGTGAATACGGAGAGTCCGCTGTGCACGATTTACGTGTGGTTACACAGCGAGTATTATTTCGCGGCGGAGCGGAGCTTTCAGCGGCCGGAGAGCAGCTGTCAGGTGAAAGCAAGCCGACTGAAAAGAGAATTTCTGAGAGGGAAACCAGTAGTCGGTTTTGAACGGTCGGCAACTGCATCTAAGCGAGCCACGGGGCTATCTTTGTTGCTCTGCTGAAAGCGGCGTGCTCGAGTAGCACCGGCAGGAAGAAGGGGCGTGCTTGGCTAGCGCAACCTCAAACGAGACATCCACCTGCCTCGCTCGAATCTTCCCAATTCTTTTCCTACCTCTTGCTTCAGCCGATCCCTCCCCGATGCTTTATCTTTGGCCCCTGCCAGAAGTCTTCAATGTTTACCGTTCTTGTTTGTCGACTTGTTGATAATTCTATGATGTTACTACGTTCATTCCACAGGCAGCTCGAAGTAGTTGGATGCTTAATTTCACGCTCCTATTTAATATCCTCCCCCGGTACGTCGGATCGTCTGGCAGGCGGCTTTCATTCAATTCGCCCAAGCGAAGACGGCGTTCTGTTACTTTAAATATGAAACAGATCATGATTCTCTCGACCTGATTCGCGGGGGTATATCACTTGTCCCGTCCTCGCACTCAGTCCGTTCATTGCGCCGACCGCAGATTACATGCGTACGATTCTAATCGATACATATTTATGTTTCCAAACGTCGATCGTCAACGAGTATACGGGCTTTTACACCTCGCAGCCGCGAGTAGGAATTCAGTGTTTCACGGTGTTTCCTTCGAAGCGCATTTCCCAACAGCAACCGCACAGGATGACATTTTCCTCGTTACGCGCTGCTTTCTTCCGTCCCCCGTCCTTCCCTCGTGTGTCCATTACGCTTGCATGTATGCGTAGGCGCGTGCAAGAAGAGAGGATAGTGCGCGAAGGTGGATTTTTTAAAATTCCACTTCATCCCTCGTGATATCGCGACTCCGGCGATATTTCATCCCCCGCGAATTTCAGCCCTCTGCGCACACCGAAGGGGTGCTGGGAAGAGCAGAAGAGAACCTCGGCCGAATGTTCTTCGGTGCAAAAAATTGTCCTGCATCCATCGCCTGTATCTTCTGCTTATTACTCGCTAACGGGTTTTTTTTAAATTACGATTTTGGAATTTATTGCAGGAATGAGACGGGGTTTCTTTTTTTTTTTGTCGATGAACCGACCGTTCAATTTGTTCTTCCATTATTTCTCACCTGTTTTCCGAGCATCTGGATTTCTGTAAATAAAGGTGGCGTTCCTTGTGCGTCCTTTGACAAATAGTAATACGACCGAACAGATCGTAATTAACAGTCCGGTTTGCTCTATCGACATTCACTGGACTGTAGAAGAGCGGCGGAGCGGATGGTGTGTACCGGTCTCGATCGAACTCGCCGCGGAGTAAGAAGCTTAACCCAGATTCTCGACCTTTAGGAGAGACCGCGTGCTCCTCGGCCCTTTGTGCGACACGAAATTTCTCGTCGTGTGACAACAGTCTTTGAAAAAAAAAAAAAAAAAAAAAAAGATCGTGGTTCCCATCGGAGAGCTATTTGCAAACGTCCAGCGGCTTTAGATTTGTCGTCTTTATCTTCATTCGAGGTTCATTCGCGATGGTTCGATGGAACGAGAACGCCGCTGTGACGGTCTACGAGAGCGGTCGTTCATTTCGGAGCGCAGGCGAGAAGGCGAATCTTCTCGTGAAGCGAGGCAATCCCTCGCGCAAGCGATCTTTGGCTATGCTTTACACGCGTCCGAGCGTTATTCGTCGCGCATCGCTTGCCAACTGCCGACATTCTCTTTTCTCTCTCTCTCTCTCTCTCCCTCCCTATCTTTGCGTTACTCGCTTTACTCCTGTTTCTCTGCCGCATAAGGCGGCTGTTAAATAAAGTTTCACCCTTGCAGCACCGCTTGCTTCTCGCTCAGCTAGACGAGGCTGCCCGTACTTTTTATCTTCCTGTTCCCAGAAGAAATCTTCGCGGCGCCCTTGATTAAAACTCATCGGCCGACCTCTTGTTAATTTGCTAGGATCGCCAATCTCGGCTTCTTACTCGTCCATAGTCGTTCGCCTTTTCACGAGTATATAAATTCCAATAATCCTGTACCGTGCCGGTCGAGGAATTCTCAAGTCTCAAATTAAATATCCTTCGCTATTGTGATTGAACGCGTGGTTGAACGAGACTCGGGTGGAAGTCCCTGACCCGCTCACCTATGCGTACCTCTCTTTCTTTCCTCGGCGCGTGTTTCCCTCGCAACATCTCGCTGCGTTGCGTTTATGTCGTCCCGGGGCTTGGATCCCTTTCTGTCGTGTAATTAGCTAGACGCGGAACCTCCACCGTCCCCGAGATTCGTTCTAGCGATGATCCGGGGAAAGATGGTCGGGCGATATTGTGCTTTGGGTCATCGATCGAGGTGTACGGTAAACCTATTTTCTTTCAATTGCATGCACTCTCGCCGTCTCGTTAGGGCATCGATTCTCTTCATTCTTATCGATTCCGGTTTCCCACCACGCGCACCCTGGAAATTCGTTTACGATTAATCCGTTCCGAGGTGAAACGAGAAGCAACGGTGGTGGTGGTCGAATTAATGATTTTGCTCGAAAATCACGCGCGCCGCGGAACGATGCATCGACTGCTCGTTATAGAACCGACTGGTAGCACTTAGGTGTGAAAAAGGGTGGCCGGTGCGAACAAGTGTACCTACGTGATTTATAGCGTGCTCATTAATCATGCTAAGTTTCCTAGGCTCTCCCCGCCTCCTTATTAAAGCACGATTCGATCTCATTGTCTCGAGAGACAAAGGCCAGAGTCGCGGTGGATCATGAACGCGCGCGCCGAGCTGTTCGCTCGTGTTTCGTGGCATTGTGTATGCGACGGTGTAACCCATGCGCGCACGGATCGAACACAAATTTCTCATTGCGTCTACGACGTCGTAAACTCGCCAGCCCCTGTTACGCCGCATTAATTGTTATCGCCCCATATACAAGCTCTTGTCTATTATATTCGCGTACTTTTTATGGAAGAGCACGAGCATGTAACTCGTTTATTACGGCTGTAAACCGAATCTATCCCTTACCTTTTCCTTTTATCCTTCGCATAAATTAAATCTTAAATCGAGCGAACGATAATACGATAAATGGTATTGTTTTGCGATTTCAGGTGAATCCGGACGCCCGGGACAGCACCACGCAGCAAATTCAATCGAAATTAGGCAACTATTCTCTGGTGAAGCATCTCCTGGACGAGCCTAAACGTTTGATAGGCATCGAGGGAGTACCGCCGAGTCCAGCCCCGTCCCAGGCACCCTCGTCCATGCGAACGAGTTCCAGTTCGGTCGGCTCGAATTCCAGGAGTTCGCCGTCCGGCCAAGAATTCAAGAAACCCGGTGGACCGAGGACCGGTAGCTCGTCATCGTCGTCGTCGAGCCATCAGCGGGGCGGTTTCGTGAAACCGGCGGACGGGAAGCCGCCGTACGGGGGCAGGGGTGGTTACCCCGGTCAGCCGGTGAAGCACGGGGGCAACAGCAACGATCATCGAAGCCACGGTTTATTACCCGCCAAAGGACCACCCCCGAACTCGACCGGGAGCGGAACGCTCGTTGGCAATTCGAATATCGGAAATTCCGGCGGCGGCAGGCTTCACTCGGCCGGCAGCAGGCTGTCCAGGTTACCTCTCGATAACGTGAGTATCGATTTCTATTGTTTCATAGCCACCGTCGCCTCCAGCGTCCGATGTGGTACCTCCAGCATACTGGCTCGTCTCTGCCTCCTAAAACTCCAGTTTACACGGGCTAGAATATCGTCGACGACGCGATGCGCGTGTCTCTCTGATTCTCCGCGATCGTCGACGCGATGCCGACGTCCGCCGTTTTACAACCCCCGCCCGTAATCGCTTTATTAAACGCTCCTCGACCGTTCCTCTGGCTCGACCGTCTATTTATCATCGAACGGAAGACGAGCCACGCGCGTTGGGTAGTTGCACTTGTTGCGCGATTAGTGTCCATCGAACCGTTGTCCAATGGAGACCAAGCGGGACACTCTTCCCACTCGGATCTGGTAGCATTTTGCAATCGATCGTCCCCGGGTATCAGTTCACGTAGAGCAAATTAATAAATGGCTATTAATAAGTCTCGACGAGCCTATATCGCGGCGGTAAGCACCTTGCCGCGAAACGAATTTGCTTTTCAATGGAGATTTCGCTGTACAATTACACGCTGCTGGGCAGAGATTGAAGGAAGGGGCGGTGTTCTATCATGCGCGAGACTTCTCGAGGTGCAAATTTCATTGACATCGGCTATCGATCGTAGTCGTCTCCGGATTCGGTCTGCGCCCTGTCTCTATCCGGCTCTTCTCGCTTGTCGAACGCGCGTCGAGAGCGTCGCTGTCCTCCTGGCGTATGTACTTATACAATTAGGACTGGCTGGAGAAACGCCGACATTCACTCTCTCGGTAATCGGGAAAATTGATTCTCCTGCTGATGGTCCTTGTTCCATTTATCTTTTTTTTCCACTGCTCTTCTACGGGGATTCGTCGTCTCTGCTCTTCGTTTTCATTCACGAAATTAACCGTGTATTGGGGTGAAGCAAGGACAGAGGGGTAGGTCTGCTGTAAGTAGATTGCAGACTTTCCTATATAACAATGTTTGTGCCAGAAGGAATTAGTACCGCGTTGCACAGTTTATCAGATTGACCGATAAGCTTGATTGTCAAAAACAAACCCGCTCTGCGTAATCTGAGTTACCTCTTTATTAATGAAAGATTCGAAATAAATCAGTATAATCCCGCACATGTGAAAATAAATTACAGATACACAGTTCTCTGTAAGTTTCTCTTCGGTCCTTTTACGGATAAAATCTTTTTACTTGCATTTTATCATGGTACATTCATTACTCACGATTATCTCGCGGTCTTCTTTTTTTTTCTCCTGACACCACGACTACGACGGTTAACAATCACCAAGCCATTCTCCACCCCCTTCCTCCTTCCCTACCCTATCTTCCTTAGCTTCCGGGGTTCACGCATTTTCTCCATTGTCTCCGATTCTCCTCTTTCCAGCAATGACTACTCGACGTTCAACTCGTAATGGCTGCGCGACGCGGCCGCGGCGCTCTTCAACGCCTCCTTTCCTCGAGAGAGTGTTGATTAATGATCTCTCGAGAGCCCGTGATAAATCGCGGAAAGGACTTCGCGAGAGTTTCACCGGCAGGTGAGCGGCGGCCGTGTCGTAGAATCGGAATCGTTTCAATTAACAGTCTGCGCGGAGTATGTACGCCGCGTTCTACTCCGTTATCGCAGTTTAATTCCATCTACGCGCGTGAACGCGGAAGTAAAAATATGTAAATGTCCTACGGACATAGAATGTCGGAAAACGTCTGTGGAACAGAGCGAAAATTCGTTTAGCTTCCTCTCGTCTTGATTACGCTTCCACTGCCTAGAAATGTAAATCAACACCGAAAGGATCATGTTTGGAAGTTCGTATTTTTTACGCTAATTAACTCGCAATCGTCTGCTAAATTCAGCGGATTTACAAGTTTAGGATTCGTAAAATGCTCGGCTAAATCCCAATTCGTTTATTGCGTATATCGATCTTAAATACTAAATAAGAATGCGTTGCAAAGCAATGATAATTATACGTCTATTAATCACAATAAAATTATAAATAGAAGATTTGTCTAACCATGTTTCAGGGCACAAGTTCGAGGCCTGGTCCCACGGAGAATTCAGCCGACGTGGAGAACATTTTGAAGGTAAGCACTACCATTAATCGCAATTATCGTTATCGCGCTGTTCTTTTCAGAATAGTTTCGAAATGACTCGAGGGGCGTAAAGCCGAGTTTTAAGGGATTGCGATCGTGTGCTCCCGAGCGAGCAAGCGTCGAACTTTGCCCTTAACTCGGCCGTCATTGGAAGTTCAGCCCGGGTCGATAAGCCAATTTCCTCGCCGATACAACGCTATCTCTCTCAATGTCATATCGCGGCTGTCGTTCGACCGAATCGATCCACGGTTTTCGGTCTGGCCCTGTATCCGCGTCTCGTCGCCGGCTGCTCGAGCGCGCACACCTTCTCACCCCCGCGGACGACGCACACGGGGTGGGAAGAATTTGTCGCGCCGGTGGTTAACTGTAGCGGCTCATGCAAAAATCGTGTTCCTCCGTTGGTCCGTCGTCCAGAAAAAAAATAATAATAATCCGTCCGTCGATTCAGACGATACAAACGTCTGAGCGATGCTGCTATTTATGGAAAGCTGCCCTTGAGACGTGCAGGTTCGATTGAGCTATTTCGAGTCCGTAAATCCAGGGGCACGACCGTGAAGTTACGTGTACGTACGTACTTTGTCGTGACGATGGTCCCCCCCGGTCGTATTGCCTTTTCTTATTTAACGATCACGCTGCTTTGCTGGCCCGCGATACAACAGGATAAAGAACCGTTTGCTTCTTCGTAAACGCTCTTCCTCCCTTTCCTCGTTTCATCAATCCCGCGTGACATGTGCTCTCAGCTACGGGCGAGCAGAGTTTCGCTGAAATTGAAGGTAGAAACGTTATCGTGGCGAGCGAAGTTCCAAACTCTGTGCTCGTCCTGTGGAGAGGTTCGCGAGTCACGTGCCGCCGTGATTACCGGCAATCTCCCCGTCGCTGTGCAATCGTGTTTCCGTCTAAATCAACACGGTAAAGCGAGGCAATTCCTGACGATCCCGTCGAGTTCCGCAACTTCGACGGGGTCCGTCGTTTACCACGGAGCGGTCTGTCCGATCCACGGGATTTTCAGCTCGCCGATAGTTTCGTCGTTTTTCCTGCGCGTAAGTGAATTCCTCGCAGTCGCGCAACGATGGGTACTCGTGTTTCTAAATTAACGATAGCGCGTGTAGCGGCGTCACCGCGTGTCACCGCTAATTTCGGAAACGATGATAAATTATCAAGCGCGCAGGACCGAAACAATTTGTCGCGCGTCCAGCGCGGACGTGGCTCCGCGGACAACGGACCAAATACACGCTTGTAATCGGGGCTGATAAACTGGCCGCTGACCCAGTTCTATCCGTGAATAGAGAATAATGATGGCGCGGGAATAAGCTGGACCCGCTCGTGGGAGTCTAGAAATTCGATCTTCCGAGTCTTGTGAACGAGAGGAAATATCTGGACCTGGGTGCCGTGTCGGAACGCCCGCCGTTTTTAACGAGACCGTTGCACCGTCCGTGCAAACGAGATTTCCCCCCGTAACGCTCCAGCCTCAGGATTCCGTCAACGCTCGAGTGTTAATTCATGGACACGGCTTAACGCTAGGAACTACCGCACCAGTCAAAATGACTGGTTCTACAATTTTTCGATTCCTACTTCATGTTACATTTTGCGATGATGACTTTCGCAGCGAGAACTAAGTAAATAATATAATGAATTCTATCTTTCTTTTTATCTATTCAGAAATCGGAATAATTTTGAATTACGGCTAGTTAAAGCTGTACCAGTCAAAATGACTGGTACTCGTCAAAGCGTAAGATGATGCTACAATCTGTTTACCGAAGTCGAATTAACCAGTTTCGTCGTTTTGTACAACTTCTCACACGTTGTTAGAATTTCTACTGCGTATCATTCGATATCAGGAAAATTCCGGGTCGATCGTGATGCTAATGCGAAAATAATGCATTGATTCGGGCACATTTGATATCGTTCGTTTAGATCTGAAGACGTAGAATGTGAATTGAAGTTCTCGTTATGAATGTTATGAAATTTTATCGCGCACCACGTCGCATCATTCAAAAATCTCTCAGAATCAAGAACTTGTAAAACAAACAGGGATACTATGACTAGTTTTTCATCATTACTTTATAGATGAAATGGGTATTTTCTTGTAATTTACAAAAGTAAGCCGAAGAAGAAAGTTCTTGTATCGAGTTCGAAACATAAATCTGCCAGAATTGAAAAAGGTAAAAAGAAAGAAAACAGTAAAAACTAAGTTTGTTAGAAATGTGACAAATTATAACTTTTTATACCTAATAGTTTGCTTTATACCATCGGAATAACTTTGAAATGGAAATTCACTTTATACTTATTAATTTATTTCATACTTATTGCTCTTATTGATGGCCTCATTTACGGTTCATGGTCGCAGATGGGTTAATGATACCAAAAATGTACTCTACATAACATGAAATTCCTTCTACAAGAAAGTAAAAAAATCAACAATTATACAAATATTCTGTTATTACGTATCGTTTAAAGACCAGTCATTTTCACTGATTTTGGTAGAAATAGCTTCACCTTAAATTGTCGGTAGTTCTAGTGTTAACAGCGATTATCAGCGAATTGATATCATTACGGTGCTGCAATATTGTGATACGCTTGATCGAGTATCGAGAATACCGCGTGGGCGATGTGATCCTTGCGCTTGTATCCGATGGTGAGTAATTACTGCTAGGTGTATAGACAGTAACAGTTTTCCTCTTTCGTTTAGACGTTGATTAATTTTCCGTTTATCCCTTTCGCGTAGCTTTTGAATCTTCCATGATTGAAATATAATTTGTCATTCCCTTTCCAAGAATCGTTCTGCGATTCGTGGACAAACTAATCTGACTGAAATGTTTCTTTCCCGTCTGGGTTTTAGTTTAATTGAGGATCATACGGGAGGGTTAGTAAAGGGCTTTCCCTCGGAGTTCCCTAGATTCGCCGCAGGAACAGAGCATCCGTTCACGCTCGGTTTGCCCGTCGTCGACGTTACACCGTTCTCCGAGCTTTTCCACTTTCAACGCGAATTTATGACGATACTACCGCGTCCAGTCGTCGACGGTTGTAGCTCCGCTGGGTTCTCTCGCCCCCCCCCCCCTTTTCCCGTCGCATCCTCCTTTCCGCAGGCCGGTCTGGCCGTTTGGTATATAGGAGCACCGTCGAGGCCCATGAATTATTCTCACGGCTCTGCCCGTGGGAAAATACGAGAGTTGCGCCAGTAGGCATCGTAAATGCGGCTGCTAATTGCGCTCACCGACGACGACAACGACGACGACGGCGACCATCGCCTGGCACTCTGCTCCTGAATGTCGCGTTCCTTCGCCACCGTTTCATCGTCCACCCCTTTATTTCGGCCACCCGGGGCCCCTCTTTGCTTCACTGTTCTCGCCGATTAATCGAGAGATTTCGTGCTTCCATTACGGCCGGTCGGCTGGCTCGCGGGGATATATTGCGAGCAAATTCTTGCCACGGCCACAGGATCTCGCGTTCGGGCTTTTTTTTTCCCAGCTTAAATTCGATTCCTGTGTAGTTCCAATAAATCGTAGCTAATCCACTTTTCGGCTGGATACACGGCTCGGCGATCTATGGCGTTCCGATCGTGCGGATCCCGACGGTTGTCAATTTTACGTTTTTTCGTTCTTTTAATTTTCTGTAGATACTTCTTTCTTTCTTTTTTTTTTTGTATAATTTTGGCTCTCGCGTCGAACGTCCGCTAGATCACAATATCCTGTGCGCTAAGAGAAGGTAATTACGCCGAGCTAATAAAGTCGCCTCGAGGTTGGTCGAGTTAATTCATAGCCAAAGCCTCCGAGGCCCCGATTTGTTCTTCCATGGAACACCCTCGCAAGTGATTCTGCTAAGAAGAGTTTCGCTCGGTGAAAACGTGGCTTTCTGCGAAGGGGTTTACGTTCAGTCGACAGGCAGAAATGTGGTTGCATCCGCAGCGCATCGTCGAAGAGAAACAGCGGGTACAATCCCGCGAGCCCTCTCTCTGAGGGATGCTTCGCGGAACATTGTTACGACCGCGTTGCATTACGAGATAAAAGTACGCTGGCGGGCGCGTATCTCTCTGTTCTATCGGAAATCCGGCGCCGCGGCGTTTATCGAATGGAATATTCGACGAGGATAATATTTATCCGACGAACGGAACCGTTGCTCGACGCTTCGAGAAAAAAAGAAAAACCGAAATAGAAAGATTCTATCGCGAGAGTCGTGCGGCGGCGGTGTTTGGGACTCGGTAAACTTGGGCCATGAATAAAAATACCGCCGCTGCGTATCTGTAGCCTGCGCGTGGAAATGGTCAGCGCAATGAACGCGGCGATTGATTCAGCTTTATAGCGTTCGGAGTAGAATTTTCGCCGTGGGGATCGATGCGCTTTGCGGAAAGCACCGCAAGCGTCATAATTCGAGTTTCGCCCCTTATCGAGACTACTACCTTCTTGACCCGACTCGCAACCGTATCGCGTATTTCTTATCTTCGCGATTCTTTCGTATCGCGCGATACGCTGCTCGCACCCTACGCGAAAGTCGCCTCCTTTGACCCGCGGTTACCTTCCTCCCTTTTCGCGGCGGAGGAACACAGCGTTCGTGAATAGCCCGAGCCGCGACGACACATGCGATTTTCTTTGCCCCTTGGAAGTCACGCTACGGATCATCGAACTCCTTCGTTCTCTCGCCTGTCAAGGATAAATAATTCAGCCGCTGTCGCGAGGGATCTTACCGTTGCCAGCGTTTGCCCGAAATTTTCGGAGACTCGTTTCTCCTTCGTTCAATCATTCAAGGATACCAATTTAGATCTCAACAAGGATCGTTTCACCTTCCATTGAATACTTTAACGGAGTCGGGGATCAGCTTCTCGACCGCGTACGGGAATGAAATCCAATTTTAAGACGGTCGATCTCTCGCGCTCGTAGATGATCCGTCGGTGGTTCAACTTCGCGATCTCCGATCGATCCCCCAAGATTCATTGCACCGGCCCGCGACCAGGCGCCGGGGATCCCTGTGACTCGCGGTGGCGCTTCGTGTTCGCCGGGAATAAAGCGTCCGCGTGACGACCGGTTCGTCGGGTGGAGGGTAACTCGGCGCCCCCCGGAGAATTCTCGCCACTTTGGCGAACGTGTGTCGAGTCCGTTTTCGCTCGACCCTGTGCGTTCGTCGCCGCTGTTGCCGTGGCCGTCGAGCAGTGAGATGCAAATGGACGATTCCGTACGCGAGTCACGCGTGTCTCTCGAAGCTGCACGCGGCCGAGCGAGAATAATAAGTCGCGATTAACTGCCTCGTTCTCCTCGTTCCTTCGCTTTCCTCTCTTTTCGCTCCCCTTTCGTTGGAATCTCTGAATTCGACGGTCATGCTCAGCTCTCTGTGTCGCAATCGTGTCCGTTCGCGTCGATCGCGTTTTCGCGGATCATCGAATCCTTGGGGCGTTTGCCGTGTGAAAGTTTAAGAATGCGCAATGACCGAGGACATTTATTCTCCTTACCGGTTATGACAGAAAAATCGCGTATAATAATCCTCTTGTACTTAATGAAGTTGAATTCAATCGAGAAGCGGGAGATTTTTGTTTGCGGCAAAATGTCGAGATGTTAACCGGTAACAATGTTCCGCCGTACGTTTCCGCTCGAGGGATAACGCTGCCATTGCCGTTCACCGTTATATTCACGACGCGCCGCGTTACATTATGCATGATCGTGGAACGATCCCGCCGCACCGCGGTTGCATTATTCTTTTTCGCGGCCAATCTGTACATATCCGTATGTATAGATATATAAAGTACAATATTTCGCGCATCGTTGTGCGCTGTTTTCCTGCGGGCGATGCGGATTTCTGAACCGGATTGATAAGCGACGGGGACGCCGCATTGAATAACATCCCCCGGCACGAATCCGTTCGATCGGACGGAATCGCTACTCGAACGCGCATTATCGGAACGAAATGCATCTAATATGCACTTTCTCCTCTGCAGGGAGAAATCGTTGGAAAATACTTCAAGTAACTGCAAACGTTTCAGCCGAATTTAGAATCCGTTTAAGCCCCGTCAACCGTGATACGATACCACGATTAGGTCAACTAAAGTGGCAACCCCTTCTAGTCGGCTCGTAGAGTGGGAATATGTAAGTAGGCGTATGTGTCACCGGCTCAAAGATCCGTTTCGATTCACACGCCGCGGTGCCAAGTACCTGGGCCAGATTCCCAATTCACCGCTTATCGTAGTAGCACTCCGAAGAGGCTGCGACGAAACACAGGGCTCTGTAAGCAGAAGCCCTCAAGCCCGAGAACTTTTCCAATGCAGCACCCCTTCTACGAAGTAATAAAGTGAACCTCTCGCTCTTCCTTGTCGTTCTGATCTACATTCGTCCCGTACAAGTCTCATGTAAAATCGCTTCGGACGACGTCCAAACGAGACGCAGTTTTCCCACAGCGGAGCGAGATCATTCCGTTCACGTTTCTCTCCGCGCGCGCATTATCTCGTGCGCGTGTACAGCGTTTAAGAATGATGTTGATTATCGGCCGCAAACGAGTCGTATCGCGTCGCGTCGCGCCGCGGCGAACGTGCACGGTCACGTGGATCACGTCGAACAATGACCAGCTCCAACACCCGTTTTATCGAAGCACTCGCCGCACGATTCGCCGGGCATTAGAACGATCCGAGCTTTCGCGAAGCAGGTAGAATTCGTCCCACGGCCGCTGGTAAATAAGCTTTGCCGTTGATCGTAGGGAGAGTAGCTTTTGTCTCGGCGCTCTTTGTTCCCGTCGACGGATGTCTCGACGGGTCAATGAATCGGTGTCCCGACGATTCGCCGGTGGAAACGCGGCGTTTCGCTCGCTGAGCGAAGCATGCCGAAGCACCGGCAGACTGCATTGTCCGCGTGTTTGCTACTTCTACCCCCTTCGCTGTGACGCACACCGTGTGGGCGCGCGCGCGCTCCCCGTTAATAGACACGAGTTCCGAGATGGTATCCCCGCTCGCTGTGGCGGATCATACGCGGAATTCGTGGCCCTCGGTCGCAGCCTATTGACGTAATCGTGGCCCAGATGCGGCCGGTCTTACGCAAAAGTACTCGCTTTCGTGGTGTCGGCCGCTTGCACAAACCCCTGCACAACGTTGGCACGATGAAAGGAAAAAGGGTCACCTCTTTCGTTCCGCTGACAAGGGGGCGAGGGTGGGTAAAATTATTTACAAGTCTTCACCCCTCCTCGTCGATTTCGATGATACCGAGATACGCCGTGAAGCTCGAGTCGAATGCGGCAGCGCAAATATTAATCGACGAATCGATCGTCTCTGTTTCAGGAAATGACCATGCCGCCCACACCTTTGACGGCCATCGCTCAGACGCCGAGGAAGGAGCTCGAGTCGAAATTCACGTTCAATCCCGTGCTGGCGAAGGTGAGGATCTTATTTATTCGCGATACCGCGACGAAATACGGCTACGGTCGCGAGTTATGGCCGTTCACCGCGATACACGGAATCGCATGAACGCCTCGTGGATACACGAGATCGAACTGTCGCGTTTAAGTTGATCGTGCCACAAGCGGTCGGCAATTCGTGGGACGACGAGTATCGATCGTGGAAACGTTTCGGATTGTATCGAGCGGCCGGGAAGAGTGTTTCGTGCCACTTGGCACCGCGTCAAGAAGCTCGCGCCCGCCGAGACGGACGCCTTTGCGTTGCGGACAGGACAACTTTCGCGCTACACCGTACGATCGGGTTCTATAATATCTTCGTTTCGAACGATCCGGAAAACGCGGAGTAGTTTAGGTTTCCCTGTCTACGCGCCTATCGCGATTCTTATACGCTTCGCGTGGGAAGCGCGCCCGATCTACCGATGCCTGCGTTCTCGAACCGAACAAGCTCTCGTAGCTTTCGTGCCACTTGGCGTCGTGTCAAGAGTTCGCTATACGCTCCCGAATTGCCGCTGGGGTAGAAGAGTCGACGAAAAAAGATCGGCAAAGATTTTTTCGTGTAATAAAAATCAATGCTACGAGGTGAATAATGATATCTTTCTAGTACGGCGCGAAAAGCGCTGGCATTTAATTTACTTGAACGTCAGCAAGATTTGGTAAGTCGGGCACGAACCTAGGGCGAACTTTATCAACGCTATTGGGGCGCACGTCTCCATCGAATAATTCAGACGCGATATGTAGGGCGTGTTTCCGCGCTGTAACCCTATCAGTTATGAACAATCGGTGTTTTTCTTTGCAGTTGACCGAAGTGACGCCGCAGGAAGCCACGAAGCCCCGTAAGTAAAGTTTCCTCAGTGTGTTTGCACCCCTTTTGTTTCGTCGGTGCGCGGCGTAATCGCCTGTCGAGCGAAAATGCGCGACGCGACGATCAAAGGTGGAAATCCTGTTACGCGGTCCGCTCGAACGTAACTCTTTGCCTCTTCGCGATGTGTCGGAAAGCTATCCCATTAGGAGGCCGACGATAACAAGCCTCTTAAATAATACTACCAGCTAATCCGCCTCGCGAAATCTCGTACCCGCTGCCCCGACGCGGCTAAGGCATTCCGCCCGGCGTTCCTCTTCGCTGAAACCGCGCGAGACCGTTCCGAACCAGATTCCGCATAAAGATACACCCGCGAGAGACGGTTCTTCGCCAACGTGTATTCGCGTCTTTGGCGGAGAGCGCTGCGACTTACCGGAGGTCGCTTAACGTTTACAGTCCATTGCACAATTAACGTCGGCGAAACAAGAGGTTTTATCGCCGCGCGGAACAACGAGCCTTATTATTATTCGCGGCGTGGCAGCAACGGACGGCCGGAAACGGATATTTTGGGACAGTTTAATTTCGTTTCCGTGATTTGTTTTTTCTCCACTTTTTTGCGGTCGTGCCCTCTCGGCAGTGGTCACGAAGAGTAGCCACCGCGAATTTAATCGCTGCGCCCGCGAGTCTCCGGTCGGCCCTTTCGACGAGAAATACCTTCATAGAATCGCGAGCCGCAGGAATTATCCGCCCTCGCGGCCCCGGCTGGAAATTGAAGCAGCGCGTCCTATGGAAAACCTGTGGATTCGTTCGCGATTCACGGAAACGTCTGAACGTCGATTTGCAACTGCGCTTCCCAGTCGCTGACCTTTTCCATTGACTTTGCATCCGGGGAAACCTTGTATTTGACTTGCTTGTTGCCACGCGGATGGTTCCACTGGTATCCTGCACGTACGCGAACGAGTATATGGCCAGGGAGAAAAACATATTCGGACGATGGCGCGGGAAATTCACGTCGCAGGGGGTACTTTCGATAAGTGTTTATCTTAAGCATTCGGCATATTTTCGAGGAGCGGCGAAGCCGAGGATCGGAGCGAGCTTGATCGTACGCTTTACGCCGCGTCGGAGTCGCGCGAGCATAAAACGGAATATGGCTCGTTCGCTGGAGAGAGTTTCGCTTCCACGCGATTGAGTCCTCCGGCTCGCGTAAATACTTTACAACCGATATCGTTTATTGGATTCATTTTACGTTTATTCGCGGGCATCGAAGGATTCGACAGAAGAACCATAAATCTGTAGGATGTTTATAGACGATCGTGTAAATTTATAAGACTCCAACTTCACGCGAAACCAATTCCAACTTGTTCGCGAAAATTCGGACATTCGTTTGGCTATATTCGTACAGTCCTCTGCGTTTCTGGTCGCGTCGCGGTTCGCCGGAGGAATAACGAAGCTGAGGTCATCGTCAGAAAGCGAACAAGATCGCAGTGAAGTCGGGGGATTGTCCAAGGTCTGAGGGAAAACCTGTGGATTCATTGATATTCGAACGTTTCCAAACGGTACGGTTCGAGCCGGCGGGGTTGAAGCTCGAAAGCGGTCGAGGGAGAGGCAAGGGATACTGTTTCATGAATTAACCATTCGCCACGGCTCTCCCTTTCGTTCGCCTTCGACGCTCCGATATGCTCTCACCACTTTGCGACGGCTATTATCAGCGCTACAAGCGTGCACGCGCTCGCTGATACTCTTGTTTGTTCTCCCGACAGTCTCGCGCGCTGAGAATTCGCTTGGCCCTGGATAAATTTGACCTGGCCTCGTCGCGCGTGGCGGACCGATCTCGCGTTGCTTTCACGCGATTGCGTGATTCCGTGGAACGGTAATTAAAAGAGGATCAAATCAGTTTAACACGTGTCGTACGATTTCACTAATTTACGTACACTGCCGAAGGGTTACGTACCGATCCCGTTCTGATTAAAACGCTGTCTCGCCCACCCTTAGCAACAAGCGTGTTACCGCAAGCTGCAAGGATCGGTTCTCTTCGATGCTTTATTGCACCGCGGAGACGATGCCTCGAAAGGCAAGAATAACTCGAAGGATTTAACAGCGGGTTTAGACTTTTCTAGACCGACTGGCGGAATCTAATCACCGAATCTGCCGCTTCCGGCCCCCGTTTAGCCTCCCAATTCACCTCCGAGGCCTGCATATTTCTCCAGAGCCACTTCCTGCTGCACGCCGGAAGCGGCGAAACGCCCACCGACACGGCAGAGATCCCGGGGCCGCAAGCTTAACCTCTTGCCCCGAACGTACCCCGGTAGCTTCCTCTTTATCAAGGGGAACGGACTCGAGGACGTCTCTCGAGCCGATTAAGAGGAGGGAACCGCGTTAATCGCGTCGGAATTGTAATGCACGTGCCTACCCGGCACGCTTCCGCGCCGGAATTCATGCACCTGTGTACCACGCGACCGCGTGTAGGTGTTAACGAGCGAGGGCGTGATCGCGTGACCGACGACTTTTACCTGGGCCGCCTCGCGGCAAAAAGGTACCCGGTTCCCTCTCTCTCTCTCTCTTTGGATTTTCGACCGTGACGTTTGACTTTCGGCGTTCCCTCGCTGTTTTATAGCAAATGGTTGAATTATCCTTGGGCAATCGCGTTTTAATCGATGGTAGGACCGATCAAAGATCCCCTTCGTAACTGATGAAACCTATTTTCGTGATCTTGACACTATTCTGTCAAATTCATTCCGAACTTCACCTCCCCTTATATGCTTCGCAACCCATACAATTTTCTTCTTCCTTCTCCCGCGGAACTGCTGCTCCCCGCGTATATACGCAAGAGCGCACACGCGTGGTAGCACATGAAGACGGGGCGAGCGTGTAACAGTAGCTTCTTCATGTAACAAATAACCTGGCGGCATCACGCTGCCTCGCTTTCCTTCTTTTCCTTTTGGCTTCAATCGTGGTCTGAATGCGCCACAGTGGCTGCTGCCTCTTTCACCCCCGTGTGCACCCTCTCCGCTGGCATTTTTCTTTTTCCCCGCTGGTACCATCGCCGCCCTCGCTCTGGTCCTCCTCCGATCCTCCTCTCTGCCGTTCCCTCTTCTCGCTTGTCGCGATACGAGGATGAGAGAGAGAACGATCAGAGACGAGAGAGAGAGCGGTTTCCATGGAGACCCACCATGTTGGCATCCCGAATGGAGCTTTTATCCAAGACAGGACACGCTCGAGACGTCTCTTTACAATCTATCGGTGTCTTAACTTGTACAGCCCTGTCGATTGGGTCAAATGCTACCCACTTCGCGACCCTATTGTTCGTGCCACAGAAACGTTGAAACGTGTAACCGTTCGTTGCTTCGTGGGTAGCAGTTACACTACTCGATAGCATCAATTTCTCGCGGCGTTTTGATGACGAGCAAACGGCGATACGGATCCAGGGTGGCGGAGGAGGAAGATTGGCGCGAAAACTGCCGTCTCTCCGCGAAAAGAAACTTCTCGGTCTTCGAGAGGAGCGGAGGCGCGCGATAGAACCACCCTCGACCGCTTCCCGAAGTTTTCATTAGAACCCGGTTCGATAATCTCGCGACGACTTTGCTGGCTTGGCCGCTGGTTAATCGCAGTAATTATCCACGAACCGATCCGCCTCGAATACCGCGACAGGGAATTTGAAGTTTGCGGTAGTAACTCCGTGGATACCGTCGTCGGCGCGAGGAAATTCCCGTGACGTTAATTATTGAAATCGCCGCGGGCAACCGTTCTCCGTTTCCAACCTTATCTCCGTCTATTACCCCGCAATCGTATCTTTTCATCTCCCTTCTTTCTCGTTTCGCCCCCGTCGCCCTCCCGGCATCCCTTTCTTCGTCGTTGCTCGTTTCGCCTTCGTTTCGCCGGAGTTGGTGGTCTGCCTGCCTGCGAGTCGTTCAGCTGGCGGCTGTCGCAGCTATCAGCCTCGTTTTCTATGGGTCGAAGGAAGTCCCTTGGGCAAAGTTCGCCGAGGGGCAGACACAGACTCCGCCACTTAATATTCAATCGCTCAGCTGTCTTGTCGCTCCCTGGCTCGCGTCTAGAACAAACGAGACCGATAAATTAATATCACCGATCGGCGGCCCCTTCCTTCCTCTGTCTATAATTCCCCTCTGTTTTCAACGCTTCGAGCATAATTACGTACTGTGCCATAAGTATCGACGCCTTGGCGACTTTAATCATAAAAGTGTATGGCCAATAATCTTCTTGATTGTTGCAAGCACCGCAATTTTTTAACTTTGTGTTCGAGTAGAGTAAAATCGAAAGAATGCCGTGGGTTTCCCATTCCATTTCTGTCACATGTGAATAATTTATAAGAGACACACTTGGAACAAGAGCGCCTCCACTTATTTCAGAGTGTACACAATTATTTTATTCTAAAGTGGTTCGCGTGTTTTTGAGCAATCGTTGCCAAAACGATCGCGATCTAATCACGCGAAAGCGGCTTCATATTGTGCGTGGAGAGTCGCTTTAACGGCATTAGAGCCGTATGATAATGGAAAATCGCCAGGACCGAAGGTAAAGCTCCTACAAATTGAAACACGTCACGCCAAGTGGAAACGTCTTTGGAATCCGATAAACTCTCCTCCGCTCTTTCCCACCAATTAAACTCTCTCCCCGTCTCGTTTCTCCGTTCGTTGTTCCTCCAAGCTTGGATTCTAAATAGCGCAAACTGAGCGGAAGTAGTTGGGAAATTGAAAGGAAGTTGACGGAGTATCTCCAAGCTCGGATGGTTACTTTTTCTCGGCTCGAGCACGCGATTGCACATACGTTTGTTTTGCCGAATGATGCAACGATTCGAGTGAAATTGTTGATACAAGCACCTATCTTATCGTTCAGTGGAATTAAGCAAGATCGCCGTGACCATTTTGCAGGTTTATACACTCTTTAATGGAGCGTTTTGTTCCCCTTTTACGATTGTCGCTCTATTTCTTCTTTTTTTATCATTCACTTGATTCGCACAGATCTTTGGCATATTAATAAATAAATGGTTCGCAACGATTCGCCTCGTTCCGCCGATCCGTTGCTTCTACAGAAAACTTTCCTAACAGCCACCGTGACGAAACTAGCATGCACCGATGTAATTACATCGAGCAAGGAAGCTTTCGCGGGACTTGCACGCAAGCATAAGATAACAATTGTACACAAACTGCGCTCGATTCGTTTTAATAAATTAGATACAACCCGGTGATCGGCGATGAAACACGAAAACGGGCCACCTACGCGTCTACATGAAAGAATGGACATTAGAAGTCCACCTGCGTAGTCGGTATTTCCGACCTACCCCGTTCTTTTTATCGCGTCATGCCTAGTCACGACACCGCTTGCCCAACGTAAACTTCTCCGACGAACCATCGCGATGTTTCGTTGGTTCTCAGTGTGACTTATCGGCGATTGGCATTGATAAACCAAAGTTTCAATTGCTTCGACGAGACGGGAAAACGCGCGTTTCGCGGGAAATCGCCGCGGCTTTCCAGCCTCGAGCAAACCCGACGAGTCTATAGAACGAAGGATAACCCGGCCGGCTAATTTATTGGGGAAACGCGGTTCCAGCGAGTGGCACCTTTGACATTTGGCCGAATCGATACCTGTTGAGCCACCGTACGCCGAAGTCATGCACGCCCGACGCGCAGCTGGTGTCATTACGAGCGGCGCGTGTACACGTGTCCACCGGCCTGGTCTCTCTCTCTCTCTCTCTCTGTGTATCGTCATGCCGGTTCATGAATACGTGCACGTAGCATCCGTCGTGTCGCGATCGATACGCGAATTTTTGTCCGGTCGCACGAGATCACAGACTCGTCGATCGGGACCGCAATCATATGATGTTGCCAAAGGTTCCGTGAAACGCGCCGGCATGATGTTGTAACGGGGACAAATGCGCTTCGTTCGTTTCGACTTCGATTAACAGCCGATACGGTTTGGCCAGATCGATTCACGGGGTGGCAGGGGCTGATGTGGTGCCAAACGCTGCTCGATTCTATGATTCATTTGATTCTCAGAAGAGTTTCACGCGATCGATTGGCGCGTAATTATATGGCATCGAATGATAACATTTTCTTTCTTTTTTACCTAGTTTGTCTTTTTAAATCATTCTTACGCGTTTCGTTATTCATACGTGCAACGTGTTAGTCGCACTGTGCGATCAATTCTTAGCTGTTGCGAAACGTGCAGCGAGAGAAATTATTAAAATATTCCGTGCGACCGTTCGCGTGTTCGACACTTGGAAACTGTTGTTAAACTTTCGATTACGCGTCTATTAGCGTGACAAATACCGGGATAAGTTGACTGGTGGGAGGGAGAGGGTGAACGAGGCGCAGTAAAGTCCGTATAACTTGCTCTTGAAATTACTTTCGAAGTCCTCGGTTGTTTCCGAGCCGTAAGCGGCGTTGACCAGCGTCGAAACAAGCCCTCACGATGGCTGGCTTTGTGACGCTACGGGTTGCACACGTGCCGCGGCAAATTAAATATTGAATATCGAGCCGCTTCCTCTCGCAGCTCGGTCGGTTATCTCTCTGTATTCCATCGAGCGGCTCGACCTACTTGTCGTTTACTATACCTCGCGCGGTGCAAGTTGTTGAATCACGACTTTGGGAGCAAACGGAAGACACGCCGTCGCATTATCTCGGGCTTCTATCATCAGATCGTCAAATCGTAGCTAATTTAACGCGCCTACTTTAAGGACTTACTACTTTTTCATCGGATTGGTGGTGAGTTTTGTTTTCTTCTCGCGGCCAGTTTTCATTTACTTATTTATCTATTTATTTTGGAAGAACGATACGAAATTCTATTAATCAAAGCCAGTAGATTGCGTCTTGATTGCAAGTACCTCGATCATGTATGAATCGCGTTTCCGTCATGTTGATGACGTTTGCTTGCGGTGCCAGCCATAATTTGTTGCGTTTGATCATCTACCTGCGAGGTAACGCACCCCCCCAGCGATACTTCTGTGCATCCGCGTGCACGGATGCTCGGTGAACGTTATCACCATCTTCTTTGATGTCCCTGTTCGCGCGTACACGAGCAGCATCGCGTTCCCGAGCTTATGCATGCTTCGGTTACGAGTTAATTTATTTCCTACGATTAACAAGCGAATCCTGTTTTCTCATAGTCAGTCAGTTAACAACGCTCGACGTAGAAAGCAGCCCGTGCAGATTTCTTCGATCGAGTGCAAAATATGTTCCTTTCTACGCGAGAAGAAAATAGCCAGCAGCGAGCCAGGCCAGACGTTGAAAATTCCAGCTTTTGTGCGGACGCGCGAACGGGTTAGAGAGGTTTATTGTCGAGTATGGCGCAAGGGTGGGACAATCGAGGAGAAGGTCCATTTTCCTAATAACGTCGAGTTCGGCCTCGAACAGGGGGTTGGGAGCCCCTTTTCTCTTCGTTTCCCTTCTGGCAGCGGCGTAACGGGTTTCCTTCTCCCGTTGAGCGCGCCCTTCCCGCTAGCCCTGTGAGACGAACGCCGCTCTTTTTAACTCCCGCGCTGCCCTCGCTTGATCCACCACCCCGGCCACCCTCGTCCAAGCTTCTCGCTTTGCTCGTGATAAAATAAATCAGGCGAGGCGCGCGGGACAAAGCGCGACCGCGTGAGATGAGACCGCGAACCGTTTATACAATAATATCGATCACGCGGGTTTCGTCGACGCATCTACCTGAGAGGGGACTGCTCGTCCAGACTCGCGGGAGAATGGATCGTTAGCGATCGTCGAGAGGGACGCGCGGTCGAAACGAGAGAGAAAGAGTTTCGACGACTCCTTTCTCCCTTTCACAGTCGGAAGGCTGATAGCCGGAGGAATTTATACTTCAAATCCGCGCAAAGAATTTCATTTCGCTCTTTCATCGAGCCGCGAGCCACAGGCGGTAAAGGGGAACAAGAGGGGAGGACAATTCGTCGCGAGGGAACATAGAAGAAACGGCGCGAACAGGAGAGGGTGATCATACTCGAAGGTACACGAGGAGGAGGGAGGCGAAGCGGAAGGGGTCGATAACACATATCCACCCCCTACCCTGAAGCTGTTTCTCTCTCTCCCTCTCTGCACCGTCTCCTATCTGTTCTACCCTCGAACACCCTCGAATCACTCTACGGGCAAGCAAGCAGAGCCCGGAGTTACTTAACGTGATTAAATCCTCCCCCTCGACTCCCGGGCACCATAGTTTGCCGCGTCGATTCGTCTCCTCCGGTCTCTCTTTTCTTCACTCCTTTATCCTCGACCGATCTCTTCGTCCGTATAGGAGCGAGCCGTTAAGTTGTTTCCGTTTGATTAACAGAGCATCGTCCACGCGAGCGTCGAACATCGTTTTCTCCCTTTTATTTCGAGGCGAGAGCACGCTATTGTTCGATTGACTGTTCTAACTCCCCACCCCACCCCACGCTGCTCAACGATTTTCGAGTGTACTCGCGAGTCGGACTCCGGAAAGGATTAAGTATGTGGTTCTCCTGATCGCAGTTCATCCTTCTCTTCGAACTGCTTTTTATGTTTCCGCTACACGGATTCTATGTACAATGCTCTTCACAATTTTGTTTTTAATCTGCCGACCCTGCGAGGGAGGGTTCTTGAGGCAGAAGTCAAGATGATGGTCGTACCAGCAGCGTCGATCGGAAAGTTCGCACAACGCTCGTCGCGCCCGAGTCCTGTCCACCGGAACCTTAATTGAACGTATCTCAATAGCCACTTCCGGTGGCAATAGAGACCACACTACTTCTCTGGATCTATGTATAGTTTAGCATTCTATCGAACAGAATGAGTCACACGTTTTCTGTCCGAACGCGACAGTTGCGGTTCTGGGTCGCACCTCTGATACGTAGTCATCTGCGGTACGTCACAGCGTAATAATAATGCTGAAAACGAATATAGAACGGTGTTTCAGGGTGGCTCGTCGCGCGATCCGTTAGCCAGTTGGTTTGTTCACAATTGCCAGCCTGTCAGCTCTCTTGTACGGTTTGAATTCAACGAACACCGCATCTGGAGCTATCGCAGGAACCTTCTCTTTCTCTTCGCGGAGAAGAGAAGAAGGGGCGGGCTCGCTTCCGGAAGGAAGAGGTTACCAGGCCGATCCGCTCGGACGGAGCGTCCCGACGCATGGTGCATGTTGCGTCACGTCGACCAAGTCGATGACCCCACCTCTGTCTCTTCCTCTTCTACCTTCTCTTTCTCCTCCCTCCTCCGTTCCGGGCTGTACGAATGCCGCACGGATTCATCGGAGACCGCACACAAGACCAGGCCAGATCACATGCACCGTGTCCCGGAAATGAACATCCGCGATTTCCTTGGACGCGGGTAATTGCTGGTGAAAATCGGTCTCGATTTTATTATGAATACGACCCTTTCGTATTTTTATTTGCAAACCTTCAACCCGTTCGACCCCTCAACTGGGAAAGCAGGATTTCTCTATTATCAAAGTCGCAACATCTCGGACGTAATCGTTTGATCAGGAAATTCTTCGTATTTTTCGAATCGCATCGAATCGCCAAGACTGAGGCGAAATAATCCGATTTCACGAATGCTGAAATCATTCCCCGGAAGAAGCATCGAAATATATTAGCCCCGTTGGCTGTTCGATATTAATGTCTCGCGTGGGTAGCCTTTCTAGAAAGGGCCCGCTTTCCTTCCGGTCCACCACGATCGAAAGCGATCTTCAGTTTGTCGAACGCAACTTTCCCGCTCGGAAGAATTGTCATGCGTCGAGAAGTTAATTAAGACGGAGCGAGAGCGGCCACGCGGTGGAAGGAGGGGGACGAAGAGGCGAGCTCCTTTTCTCTCGCCTTAATTGGAGGACTCTTTTAGCAATTAGAACGCGCAGGAGGATTCTTTTCTTTTAATAATTCGCCGTTACCGAAGATATAAACGAACCTTTCAAGAACACCCCGGCGGAACCCTTCCGCTCGCCGCTACGAGACGCCGCTTTCTATACTTTCCGTTGCGGTTCTTGGCATTCGGGCAAGGCTTTTGCACCGCGCGCGGCGACCGCCCGCCTAAGCCCACGAAATTTATTTTATATCCCCCAGTTTTAGGTGAATAGGGACGCGAGCCCATTGAGATTCTTGCCGGCTCCTCGAGCAGCCGCGATCCGTTCCACGTTCGCCACGGTAGGTATGCAGTCTACCGAAAGGATTTTCCTCGGGCAAAATCTTATGTGAAAAGATACCCGCGTGAGGCGGAGGAACGAGCGGGGCGAGGGGGGGGGGGTGCTCAGCCCTCGCCCCGAGGATCTGACCCTGGCCGGGGCTGGTTATTCATAAGGCAGATATCGGAGTCGGCTCTCGAATTCAAATCGAGCGGAAGTCAACGATGAACCGAAACGACGCGGGCGTCTTCGTTTTTCTTTCCTCCCCGTTCGGCGTTGTCGGGAGAATAAAAGAGGGAAGGGAATAAAACGGTGAAGAGGTAATGCAAAGCGGCTCGATTAAAACTCTTCAGGCTTGTATAACGTTTCCCCTCTTGTTCGACAAAGCCTTCGTGTAGTCGTTTGCGTTTCAGCCAATCGAACGATTTCATGGAAGCGAACGGTGCTGGTACACGTGGAAAGGTGAGGACGGAAACTTAATGAGATATTGCTCCAACGCGTATCGAGTAACGCTCGCACGCATCGTCACCGCGCGTTTTTTCCATAAAATTTCAAGATCTTGTTTCTTTTCTTAATTACTGTCCATCGCAATTGATTACGAGCCACGGATACACTCTGGCCGAGGATCTCCCGTACGAAAGTCGCGGTATCGGCTCCGGCGGGCACGCGATGAGCTCGCGTGCGGTTGGAATTCCGTCGGGAACGTCGGAGGAAAAAAGAAAACGGTAGTAGAAGCCGGAGACGCCGCGGAAGCGTACGACCTTCGACCGCGTATCGATTAAGCACGGGTTAAGCTCAATGCCAAACCGAAAGCAATCCGCCGATCTGGCCGAACAGCCTGGTGTGGTGGGTGCCATCAATCCACGAACACTCGCGCTGCCCGTTAATTTATTCCATGCGGCTCGCGAGCTCGGAGCGAAGGACGATTATACGCGACCGACCGTGAACGGAACTTTCCGATTCATCGGGGATGATTTCGTACCGTTGAGGAATTCGATTAATTTTATTTGTCAGGTATCGGCTTCGATATTAAACTGGCAGTTGCGGGAAATGCACCGGGCTATAATAGGTATCCGGATTTAATCGATGGGGAGTGTTTTTACTCTATTTGCGCATCTCCCTAATATTTCTCTGTTGCACAGTTTCATCGAAATGGAGAATATATCTCGGGATTAAATTACAAATTCGTTAACTCCGCTACGATGTTTTATCTACCTGTATTGCTACTTCGAACGGATTTACTCGAACGGTATGCGATTCCTCGCGAACCGATAGCACACGGAATTCGGATCAATATATTATACTCGTTTATTTGCAAACAAATGAATAAACGATCTCGAAAGGACAAGAGGGGTTTCATTGGTCGGTAGACCTCGCAAACTACCCCCTCGTGGCTCGTGACTCGGTGTATTATTCTTTTTTTTTTTTTTACCCCTGGTCACTTGTGGAACGCACTACTTGGTGGGACGGGGTGTATTCGATAATACATCATTCGGTTGACCCAGTTCCGAGATACCCGAGTCTCGAAGTGACGGAGCGTGGTGGTCGTCGAGAGTTACTGCTTCGCGGGGTAAACGGGGGTAAAATGCTGGACGAACAGTCGGGGTAGGAAATCATCTGCGCGCATCGGATACGAGTTCGATTAAACTGATGCGGGAAGAGACAGAGGAACAGTGGGCATACATTAATTAATTCATCAATTTGTAGATACAATAGGGCAGGTATAAAAGCTACGTCATATAATTCACGAAGAAGAAAAACTGTTTTTCTTCTCACAGATTTTATAAGAACGTTCTGAAGCTCCGTCTCATTAGAGGCCGCGGTTTCTTTCGCGTAATCATTGGATTCGCGGTTGCGAGCACACCGGTCGAATGTTTGCTCTCCGTTCGCGATGCGCAGCCAAGGGATTCGTCTTCGAAACTCCACTCCACCGGGCCTGAGAAAGTGGAAAGTTGGCCGCAAGTGCGAGAGATTCTACGCCTTCGCGAGTTGCCGCGCGGAGTTCGGGCAACTTTCGGTTTTGACTGAAAGGAGTTTCCGTCCTTCGAGATCCACCGACGCTCCGGGGCGAGACGCCCCTTAATAAATACATCGACGCGTAGCTACGGGCGAATCCGCGTCTCCACCCTGCAACTGACGTTTCCGTGGAAGCTCATGGAACGTTTTAATGGCCCTCTGTTTCTTCGCCATTCTCTCGTCGTTCGACAACTTGTTTCGTTACGCGGGATATAATGTTCTACGAGGGCAACTGTATTAGAATAACGTTAAATTATTCGCTATTCTCCTCTGTTTGATGCTTGAACTGATTAATGTCCTCCAATTAGATGCTAATCTGGTTACCCGTCCATTAATGAACTCTCCATTGTTCTTATTGAGACTCTGGAATAATTACGTTAATTGTACTGAATTTCTTAGTTCTCGTCGCTGTAGTCTACGTTGCAAGCTGTTTAATACGAACGTACATAAATGGGTTGATCCGTACTTCAATCAAAAACAGCGCGATTAAATGGAGCGACACGGAGACCTCGCAGTAGCATTCATTTAGGACGACTTCAAATTAGGCCGCCTCAGGGAGTACCCCAACTGGGTTGAGGTTTCCTCTGGCACTTATCGACTTCGTTTGCCTTGCAACCGTTTTGTAATCCTCGGTGGAATATCAAAATTACTTACGTCTACCATATTGCTCCTATTTGTATCCCTTGTACAAGGTGTCCTGATTCGGAATTTCTCTCCACGTCACTTTTCGCAATGTCCTGCTTTGGTAAATCCACGAAAGCTCGCCTCTGGAGTAAAAACTTTCCGAATCTCCTTTGTCCCTAGCATCCTTCGGTAGATGCAAATTAACAGGTCATAAACGAGCGAAGCCCGGCTGTCATCGATCGGTTGCGCAACCGAAAGATTGCCTCACGGCTACTTCTCGACGAGGCGATGCGTTCCAGGTATCACAAACGTGGCAAGCGAGCCAGAACATTGTTGCGTTTTCGAGAATCTGGGTCGGCTTAACGATCAATCTCTCATCGTTTCCCCGTTCGACGTCTTTTGTTCCCTTCGTTTGCTCTCCCGGCCCACGATAAATTCTACTCGCACCGTACAATCGTTTGTTGAAGATCATCGAAAGCTACGTTTCGCCTCGATAACCTTCTTATCCTTGCAACCAGAATTTCTCTGGGAACATTCGAGGGATGTTTGGGCGTTGAATATATGTATGCCTTGACACGCGTTATCGATTGCAAGGAAAATCGATGGATCGGCGCGGTGGGAAATTATATTTCTCCACGGAATTAGAACAATTGGTAATCGCTGCGCAAGCGTTTGTAGATACTTACGGTAGAAAACTTTCATTAGGGAATCTCGATCGAGTAATCGCCACTGTTAACCGACTTAGCGTTCGTCCCTTGAATCCAGTCCAAGATTGATTATAAAATCGTGCAGTAATCGTTTCTCATCCGATCCATAGTCGCACCGTGCGTCTCGCGAGGACATACGCCGCTCGAATATGCACTCGGTATTATAAGAAACGAAGGATCCAATAAATACGACGAGCGAAGGTACACGTTACGCATTCTCCACGAGCAGCTAAATCATGACGGATCGACAGACGGAGGGGGATAAACGGCGTGGAGAACACGAGCATCGTCGCGCGGAAGCGTCCTTCTTCGATACAAAAACGATCGAGCCCGTCCGTCCGGATTCGCGATGATGCAGGCGGAAAGCTAATTTCTCGAGGCGAGCCTCGAGCTAATACGATCGTCCGTGATCGTCTCATTGAATTTCGATCGGCGAGACGGCGAGTTCGTCGGCCGGACGGGACAACAGTCTGGAGAAGAGGGAAGCTTCTGGGCGGACAGGACGGGGCGTAAGAGAGATAAAGAGAGAATCGAAGGGTAAGGTGGTCCAACCAGATCCTTTTGCTGGAACAGGTGCACCGGCCCGCCGTCCGTTCAGGCGTGTGCCGGCTAACTGCACACCTTAATAGCACACGTTCTCCATTCTTTACGGACGGCGTGCACGCACACATTTACATAAATACAGCCCGTGCGCGAGTGCAGCCGATATCGATGGTCGTTTTTATGACGGTCCGATCGAACGTCAAGATCATAGGGCATAGGCGGTTCGAAAAAGTGATTAGCTTGTGCTCGATGAGATTGCAAGCCAGTCTATGGACCATTCGAATTGTCAAAGGGTAGAACTTGATAGTTTGGTAATTCGACAATGCGTGATAAGAACTTCAAGGATGACTTTGTTTTCATGCCGTCCACGCTATTAATTATCGTCAGCATAGTTCGACGCATCGGTCGGGAGGCGACGTTATTTCATAGACAGTATTTCATTGTACAACGTTAGCCAAAAATCGTTGCAAGAGAATGGTGTCAGTGGCGATAAAGAGCACAGGGTATCATCCATAGGTGATGCAAAACGAGTCACGTAGTCGAGAAACGGACGAGTTCGTACCTTGGAAAGGACACGAACGGTTCGCGAATAGTAGGGTCGAACGCGAGAGAGGGGCGGTTGGACAAAAGGCATCGGTACGCAGGTGGAGCAACCGTCTGCTTAGCAAGCTGCGGCTCGACGGGCCCGTTTGACGCGTGTTACGACTACCAGCAGGCAGAACGGCGAGCGCAGCAATGGGCCCCAAAGGCCCTAGTGGGTCCTCCCCCCGATCGAGCCTCAGTCAACCGATGCGCGTCATTGCGAGTGGTCTACGATCGCTTCCGTTAGCGGTATTCCGTCGCGCGTTTATCGGAACCATTGCGATACCGTAGATCCCGAGTGAAAGTCGATCGGAGATCGGCGGGCGAACGCGACGCCGACCTTGGAACGTTGCACCGGAATCGAGGGCGTCGCGATTCCACGTGAGCGCGTCGTCAATCGATGCGCGCGGTCGGGCCGATTTCACGCTCCCGGCGTTTCCGATCTAACGGCGGACGAAAGCAGCCACGGGAAAGGTGGGAGAGATCGATCGGCAGAAAATCAGTCCGTGGAATGCACGTGCACGCAGCGATCGTAACATGAAGGTGCGCCAATCCTATCGGGCTGCAACGTGAACGATAAGTCATGCTCGCTGGATTCGAGCTCCTCCAGAGCGCTGTCAACTATCTTCTGTTATCAGGTGCGCAGCCGTCGAAGCCCGCGGCAGAACCGCGTCCGCCGCGTTTCGTTTCGCCACGAGAGGCTGTGCGAATGATGCATTTGCGTTACAACGTGCGCGACACGCAGCGGCAGTAATCGCTTGACGATTGTTTAATTTCGTAACAATTCGCGTGAAGTGTGTGCCATATCGATCAGAGTTCGAGTACCGGCGATCTGGTCCGCGCTACCACATGGAAAGTCGAATTTTCAGAGCACGTGACACGATCGTCGATTACGCAACACGGCCGCGATAACTCCGCGTTAATTGTTCGTCGGGATCGAGCGCGATTGCCCCTGTCATTGATTGATCGAAGCAGCACGCTCGAACAGTTCGTCCGGGAACGTTCCGGTGGTCGCAGCGAACAGTGATAATTAGCCAGTGGAACATTGCCAGGGAATTTCGTAGCTTTTGTCCGAACCGGGAGAGTTGTGACGATGAAACGCGTGGACCGCCGCGACTCGACGAGCGATCGCGCAATAAATCATCCCCCTAATTGGACATCGCGACGCGTCTAACTGGGAAATCGTGTATTAATTGCGCTACATACGGGATTCGTTCATGGAACACGTAGTCGCGTGAAAATCATGCAAATCGAACGAAAGACTTTAAGCCACAAATGTTCACCCATGAAAATCGTATTCGTATGAAATAGAATTCGACTCGATGAAAGCGGAAAGCACCACCGGTGCCGGTGATGAAATTCAGTCGCAGGGTTGTCGTTAAGACGCAACCCTCTCTATCGAGGTCGAGTTCCCCCTTTTTCCGTGCCCCTTCTCTCTTTGACCCAGTCCCAGCAGCCTCTCCTCTGTTCGCAACCCCTTTCCCATACCGTGCGTGCGTGCATGTTGCGTTTTCCATTGTTTACGCAATGCCTCCTCGACCGCGTTCACGCTGCCTCTTTCTCGCTCTGTCGTTCTCCACTGGCTTTTTCCCTTCCTTTCTTTCTCCGTTGGCTCGTCGCACTTCCAAGGGGGGGAAAGCTGGTAGCGAGCGGGCTTTAGTCCGAAAGGTTACGTCGAACGAATCGATCCACGCTTGGGGGATCTCTTGAAAGATTCCATGTTCCCTCGCGTATACAGCCTTCACGGCCTCACAATGAGATCTCTGGCAGCTCGAGCCGAATGAAAGGAGCTCTGCCTGCCGTTGTAAATGTCGCCAAGGCCGAAATTGAATGGAAATGATTTTCTTGTACTTCTCAACATGAAAATTGCAATAATCATTCAACGAGCGTGAAATTTTCTTGAGATTACGCGAACCACTTGCACGCTTTCGCGTAATTGGTACATTGATTTACGATGCATTACATCCGTGCACGGTCAAAGAGCAAGCGTTCATGAAATTCCTTTCTTCTCGATCCGCGAAATCGTTTTTATTAAACAGCGAATAAAGGGAATAAAGAATAGACACGATCCATTTATCGCGCAGGTGAGCGTTTCTACCATTTTCACGCGTCCCTTATCAGCGAAAAGGCCGGCACTTTATCGCGTTTCTGCCAGACGTACCGCAAATGAATCCCGACGTAACGATGTCGTTATGTCGGGCAGAACGATAGGATCTGCCCGCGGGTCCCTTCATTCTCATCCTTGGGCGGCGATAATTGAACGCTAATGAACTTAACAGATGTTAATTACCATCCCCATTTCTTTCTGTTTCAGAGCGCGAGAGGCACAGCGCCAACAGGCTATCCGCGTAAGTACTCCATCGCTTTCCTAAATATTTATTCGCCCCTTGGCAAAGAGCGACACTTCGCATCAGTCTGCTTCTCTGTTTACGTTCTTTGCCGTAGATCTTGGTAAAGTAAATTTACAATAAGCTCCTGAAACATAGCTGCAAAGTAAACAATTGGTAGGCGACGCATATGTTCGACAATCTACCCTTTCGTTTCGCAAAAAAGAGACTGCCTTTGACGAGGCGCGTTGCTCGCGAGAGCCGATTTAACAAGGATTAATCCGTCGGAGAAATTAATTATGCGCGCAACGTGGTTCTGCTCTCCTACCTGTGCGCCTCGATCAAATGCTTCCCGCGACGATGCTTTCCACCCGATCGTTTCTGCTATTCGTTCTCCGGCATCGGTCGTTTCGCGCCACGCGTTCCGTTTCCGGAGCAGCGGTGTACGCGCGCCGGAAGATCTCGCGTGCAAAGGCCAAACAACGCGAATATTTACGCGGAAATGAAAGATAACTGTACGCGTAGCAGCGCGAGACTCTGGGAAAAAATACACGCGTCGAAATGGACGGGCGAAGATGTTCGAAAGTTTCCCACGTGTCGACAGGAAGCTGCTGTCTCGTCGTTTTCTCGCCCCGCCTGGAAACTTCCGCTCCGACGTCTCACGTGTCTTTCGCGATCCTGATCGTTGTACTGTTCAGCGGAGAGTTTCCTTTAAAGCGCTTCTTTATTATTTTATAGCGGAGCGCGCGCTGGTGATCAGCTGTTTTACGGTGCACCGTCGTAAATAAATCTTGTCAGACGGCACGCGACATAGTGTCGTAGGTTTAGTAAGCTCGCGCGATAATTCCCAGATGAAATTTCCGAGTGCGCGTAATTTATTAGCCGTGCACGGTAGCGGTAATCTCGTGAGCGATTATCCAGAATAGAGCATGCCTACTTGACAGTGCACTTCATAAGTTTTGCCCATTGTTTCGTTTTCAAATCTTGGTTTTTAGCAAACTTAATAGACTCGGGTATTCTTTAGGTAATATATCAAGTACAATAAATTCAGTGTTATGCACGAGATTATCGGTAATAGGGGTCCCTCGAAATTTAGCGGTCGCCTATCGAGAGAGAAGGAAAATTATTAACGAGCCCCGTAGCGATAGGCAGAACACGTTTCCACTTTTAACCGTCACCCGTTCACCCCCTCGCAATTATCGTGGGTTTTCGGTGACCGTAACTACCCCTAACAACGTTTCCAGGCCTCTCGATGGAAAACTGGGTCGCATCGTCGGTTCGCATGACTTTTTCGCCGCGATCGCGACCCGCCACTGCGTAAACAAGAATTGATTTCGCAATCGTTTACGTCCTCGTTAACTCGTCTTGAATTAACACGGATCTCGAGTTCGTACGATTCTAAACAAATCGCGTGTGATTTGAAGGATCGAGATAATCGACGGGGAAGATGATAAACGATGCTGAAAAATTCACAGGATAGCCAACGTTCATTAGATGTTAGAATGTCTCGGGCGTAATAAACATTCGGATCGATTCGATATGGATGCTTCGCCAACACCTTGGTTGCAATCGGGAATAGGTGGACGACCCTGTTCGGATAAAAATTGGACGGTTCGATGCTCGGCTTTTGAGGATGCTTTGTTCAGCCGAAGCGTTGTCAGACGTGTATAATCGACGATAAGCGTTTCGTGAAATATGAAGATCGATCTCTCGTATACAGTAAAAGAAATCGACCAGAAGGATAATTACATCGCATTTTTCGTGCGATGCGATTAAAAATGTTTCGTCGACATTGAGAGAGGATCGGCTTACGTGGCCCTCAAAGGCAAGCCTTGGATTCGTGTTCGCGCTAATTCGCGATGAAGAGGTCGGATGGTATTTCTTTAGCAAGCAATGATATGCAACAACACAAGAGGATCGTACGTTATCAGGCAAGCGACACGCGGCCTTGTTCGTTCCCGATAACGTCGGCTCGATAGCTCTGTGCAGAACGATAAGGAGTTTCGCTGCTCGCTTGGATCGCGATAGAACGAAAAATTGTTCGTTCCCCTGTCTTTCGCCTTTTCCTCCGTTGATCCTTAATCCAAGATCTTAATTTTCGTCGCGCGAGCGTTTATCGCGTTGGCGTGTCGCGGCGATTTTTCGGTCCCGTTGCGCTACTCGCGGACTTGTATATTCCTCCTCGATAAACATTTGTCGCGTGTAGCTATCAGGAAAAGCTGTTAACGTCGCACGGAGCTTGACGAATCGGTTGAATATTATTCACATCGGTCCCTTAATTTTTAATAGAAGCTACTTTGCTAGAAACTAGCCGGATTAGCAAAATGATCGGCTCCGTTAAATCGATCGAGGGCACTTCATTAGAAGCGGAATCGTTGGCGACGGGTGGGGAGGTTAATGGGATTCATCGAAACTCTGGGTGTTCGATGAAAACGACGCGACGCGGTGTAATTCCTTAAATTCAATTTTCCCGCCGGGGAAACACGAGCGAAGGGGATAGGGTCATTGCCCATAGGGATAAGCTTCCTCTCGTAAAATTAATCGAAATTATCGAATTAACCCGTTACCTTTTAGCCTGGAATCTTTGGCTCGATTCAAGTGTTCGTGTCGCACGGGACTGTGAAAAACCGCCGACACTGGTTGCTCTATCTGTGTACCTGGTTATTCGGTGAATTCACAATTATATCGTTTAATCTAAAATGTGCAAACTTCATCAGACAAAATCAAATAGTATCCCCGTGCTTCGAATCGGACCAAATCAATTCTTTGGCAGGAGAGGTCCTTCAACCCCCTAAAAGAAATCGAATCAGAGTCCCCAGGAATAAAATGTATGCACTGAGGCGTCCGACTTGAAACGGACATCGAAGGAATGGTGCGAATGGCCAGGGGGAGAGGAAGCTTTAGTCGGGTACCTCGGGATGTGCCATGGCTTTTCCACGATGTTAACTAAAGTCGCGGATTAAGCCCGGATCAGCGCGATCGTTGATCAAGGAGCAGCGGATCACGGGGTGGCCGGAACTTCGTTTGTTCGTTACTTAACTCGTTTTCCGGCTTCGCTTGAAACGCTTGTGTCGCTATCGATGGTCGGAGAGGAATCTCGTTATCCATTTCGCCACGCCGTGCTTCCCAATTCCCGAGGTAGGCTACGGTAGATTCCTTTCCCCGGCAGAGACAGAAGCTTTTTTTCCGGTGTCAAAGACAGAAAAGAATGCGGCGGTCACGGTTCGCCTTGCTGAAAGTCGCTTCGCTGGCGTTAAATCGTCGGGCGGAACGGTGCGCCTGAGCAATTCCAGCTGGAACAAGCGTGTCTTTATTCAATTTATCCCGGAGCCCGTTCTCACGGAATCGAATCGTTTAGCCGCGCTGTGTCGATCATGCGATTCGCGGGGAAACGCGAAACACGTTTCGCGCCGAGGATCCTTCGATCCTACCATTGATTCCGACCAAGCTGCGCGATGCCCTTTGACTTCAGAGCACCGGGAAGAAACGCGCGTAGTTAACGAGGAATTCGCAAAGTTGCAATTCATTCGGGGAAAATAATCGCAAGATCTATTCTATTATCTTTAGAAGAGCGGTTTCAGCGAACCTTTTCGCATGGACGTTTCGAGGACCGATGTTCCAGCAGGCGCGCCGCTTTTATACCGTCGCGTCGATGGACGACGAAGGGGCGTAAAACGGGAACCGTTTGCTTTGCGGCGCGTCTATTTTCGTGGTTTAACACGCGTGTCGAGAACAACGGGGCAATTAAAACCGATCGACGGCTAATTGCGGAGGCTCCGCTTTGATTCGCCTGGGATGCGTTTCCCAGCCGCGATTTTAATTTTCCTTTAAATCCATCGCTGCCCAGCGGCTGTCTTACAAACGCAAAGAGTATTTCGAAATCTCGCAAGTGCAAAGGGATGCGACAACACCGTGGTGGACGCGTTCAAAATTGCTGGCGAACTTTGCAAATATCCTGCGTAGAGGAATCTAGTTTGCCGTCACCGCATTGTATAGGCGGGCCTGTGGCTCTTTTGTCGCGGTACACTCGATGAAATTCGTAGCTACCTCCCGATCGTTCTACGGTTCGCCGATTAAAGGCTGAATTGTTTACCCTGTGCGCCACCGAATTCGTCGTGGTCGCCCCGTATCTTCCGCCGCGGCTCGTCGATACTTTGCGCTAACGGTAACGCGAACGCCGGGCCGGAATTCAAGTAATATGCCGGTTGACGGGGAGATACGGGAAAGTGTGAGAAAGGGTAGCTCCGATCTGTTCGGTGACCAGGATAGAAAGAGAAACGAAACATTACGAATGCAGATGGCGTACAACCGGAAGCTCGTTTCGGGGGTTGAAAGCGAGTGGAAACGCGCGGGACGTTTGGGGGTGGAAGTTGAGGGAACAGAGACAGTCGAGAATCGTGTCGAAGCAAGGGAAGTAACAGGGGTCGGTCACGGTGACGGAGATAGGACGCGTATACGTATATCCGCGGCATAGCAGGGAAAACGTGCACGGAGGGTTAAAACGAACGAAGAGAGACGCGAGGGAACGAACTCTGGTGGCGGAACGAAGGTAGGAGGCGGTGAAAGAGCGACGAGAAGGGACGTCGAAGGGCGAAGGGTCGAGAGGAGGTTGGAGGGCTTTGCCACCGAGCGTACAAGCGAGGAAGGGAAGAAGAAGGGCGAGAGAGAAATACGCTGGAACTTCCGAAGTTATTCGCAACAGGCAGCTTGCTCTCTGCCTCGTGGAATTCTACGTTCCACCACCGCACAACCATCGAGTGGGATCCTCTCTCTGCCTCGCGTTCTCCTTTCTCGTTTCCGCCGCGCTCCATCGCCACCTCCGACAGTTCCCTCTGCACCAGCAACGGGCGGCCTCCTTCCATATTTCTTCCGCCTCATCGTCCCTGTTTTAATAGCCGGCAGAACTTACCGTCGCAGTTGGCGACCGCCACCGTCTATAAATGCACTCGGAACGAGAGAAATGCGAGATCCTCGTCTTACGAATTGCCCGGCCAGCCCTCGCGATCCGCGGCAGCCGCGCTCCTCGATTTAATTATTACGCAATTCCCAAGGATCTCGCGCGAGCGCTCTATTTAATGGCAGTAACACGCTGCGCCTGTTTGTCCGTCATTTGTTTGGCTTTACCGATTTTTGCCATTCTTGCACTTTGACACTGCTTTCTCAACTGCAAACAGGAGTTTGGTAGCTTCCGTTCTTCTCTACAATTACTGACCGCCGTCTCGAATGCGATTACAAGTCACGAGCCTCGCGGCTTCCTCGGGAGAACGTCGCGATCGACGATACCCGTCGCTGCCCCAGTTTCCAGCAATTCGGTCTCGGTAATTAGATGAACCGCCGGTGTAAGCGGTTCGTCTGCTTACGTGCCTTCGCTCGTTTACCTTGCTGAATTAACTCCCGCATCGGCGGCACTCTTTGCGGCCGAGACTCACCGAAGGGATGGACTGCGAAACGATTGGAGGCGCGTGCTGGCGCCCTGGAGCAGACAGATAGACCGACAGATGGGCTAATGGATAATAGGCGAGCACCGATTGTTCGCCGGAGCGATTCGAGCGGACGTCTCGTGCCTCTTTCGACGTGGACGCGAACGCTCCGATCGCGCCCGGCCTCTTTTCAGAAAACGTCTGCCTACGGTTCAATTAACGAGACAATGGACACGCGTGACTCTAGTCGGATCGTTGTCCTCTGTACGACGTCGCGTGTCCATTCCGCAGCGGAACTCCCACATTGTAAATTGGCGAAAACGGACATCGATAGAGAGAAAATCAGTCGCGTTCTCGTCCATTGACAGAGAGGCCAAAATTGGACCCCTGGACGCAGGGCCAAGTGCCCGGATTTTTACAATCGAATAAAACATTCCCATCGATTGGTGGAAACGGACGGCGAATCCTTTCCCCCCTGACAATTACTCTGACAGTAATATGAATTGAACAAGCGTCTTCGCGTTCGATCGCGAGCCCTTTCTTTTTCCCTCGTGCTCTCTTTGCACCTGAAACGTTTCGCAGCGGTTCCCAGCGGAGCCGGATGCGCGTTCCTTCGCGTTGTCCGCTCATGACACGACCCAGCCACCGTTCGTTTACTCTTCTCGCGCGGACACCAGCCTATGTTCCCCGTTGCAAACCCGCGGCGGATCACGCGAGGTTAAAGAAGCGCGGCCTCGGGTAAACAGGTTCTGCTCCTTTTCCGCGATGACGGGTACCGCGCGCCAGCACGCTGACAGATGGAAATGGATTCCAGACGCGAGGAGGTGTACCGTTTTTCCTTTCGGCTCGCTGTACACATTAAATCTTAATGATCGAACTTGCGCCGTCTTGCCTTTTTTTTTTCTGGTATAAAACCGTTCTTGAACAAGCGAATATCTTTTTCCCCATTGAATTCTGTGTTCGGTTGATTCGATGTCGATCGTTGCTTTGCGGAATGTAACGAAAGCGAATTTTCGTGCACCTCGAAGCTATTCTATTTGAAGCGGGCCGAGTTTGGCTTTGGGTTATCGCATCTTTACGACGCTCGAAGCGCGTTCTCGGGAAAAAAGAGCAGGAGGAAGAATTCCGCGAGGAACAAGATCGTTGAACTTTGCTAAACGCCACTTTTGTACCTCGCCGATCTGCCGCGCTTCGATAGAAGATAAAGCGGCTGTCTTCTGCCGGACGGAGGAGGGAAAGAACTGCGCGGCATCGAGATCGAAAGGGTTCCCACGCGTTCGCGAGCCACTTTTAACTCTCGGGGCTAATCGAAGCATAGTTTCGAAGTATCAATCAGAACGCCTAACTTGATCTCGTTCGATAAGTCAATATCAAATCAGCGGAATTCGGTTTGATCTCTCGATCCGAGTTCTCTCATCGGTATAAGGGTTGTGAAAAAAAAAGAAACGATCGGAATACGAGAGAAGTGATCGCGCCTATATGCGAACCTAGACCAGTCAGCCACGTCCATGGGCATGGACGAGGACGCAGGACAGTGTGTTTAGGGTCAACGACCCTTCGCGCATCCGTGTACGGCGCTTCGCATATACTTTCCCTCTTCGTCCTCCGGGCTGTCTCTCTTCCCTCGCCAATTCCCTTTCCATTCCCTTCTACTCGCTGCACTTGGACCCCTCCACCCCCTCCCCCCGTACTTAGAGCGGTATCTCCGCCTTTCGCGTGCCTCGCCTCGTCGATCGAGGGTGAAAGGACCCTCTTCTTTATTTCTCCCCCTTTGTGCGCCGGGTCGCACGAGCTACGGCTACGTCCTGTTAACGCCTGATCTACACGTAGTCGTTTACCGATTTCGGTAAATGAAATATCGCAACGCTTCGGAGTGGAAGTGGATAATTCGATCCATCGTATATCACGCTGCTTTGGCAAACGATACTCCCTTCCGTTGCAGAGATTACTAGAAACAAAGGGACTCGGATCGTTCCCTTGCACTGTGCATAACGTTTACGATTATCTCAAATGGCGGTGGAGGAAATTCGAAGTGCTTTAAATATCGTTAGTACCGTTTGATTGCGTTACAATTAATGGTTGTTGCCGCTTAATATTTCGATTGACGAGCTCGGAGTAGCATCGATTAAGAAAGATCGGAAGAGCCGGGAAGTCTCTGGCGATAGCAGGGCGACAAAGAAGCCGCGGCGGAGTAGAGGCGTGCGTGAAACAGCAGCTTCGGAGATCAATGAACGATTGTTTCCTATCTTGCCTCTCTCGGGTCGTTCGTGTTCTACAGGTTGCACCGCGCGTCTGCGGGCCCCGGCACGCGTTCCGTTTCTTGTCGATCGTAATCGAGTGTACTCCGCTCGCCGGGAATCGGTTCGCTTCTTTTCCCTCCCCTAACCGCCCCCGTTTCAGCCCCCGACGATTTGATATCCACTCCCGTGCTAAACGGGCTTCGTTTAACTGCTCGAACGATTCGGTGCGCGGGCCCGACATTGCGCGAATAACGTTTGATTTTTGTTGCAGGGATTTGGAACGGGATCTAAGCCTGTCGGAGGATAGCGATGACGAGCCTAGTAAGGTAAGGATAATTAACGACTCCTTTTATATACGGTGTCTATTCGTTAACGACCGTTGCTGCGATCCTCGTCGAACGTTTCTATTTATAACAACTTGAATTGGGGTTGGCGATCGTGGGAGAGAGAACGTGACCACGGCGGCGTGTAAAATTAATTGGTAATCGTTTTCTTCCACAGGAAACATCATCGCGGACGACGAGGGGAAACAGAAGCCCCGACCTCACGGTCGAGTAAGTATCCCTTTCTCGATACGCCCACTGATTAATACTCGATGGTATGCTGCAATTCGATTATCTCCGTTCCAAAATTAATACACCTCTCTATAACCAATTGCCAAGTTATTTCATCGCTATCCTCGATCGGCACCCTCGTGTCTGGTCTACTTTTACCAACGCCTTTCGCAATCTATTAATTACCCGGACAATGTTGCCGAATCGGTAGAACACCAGGGGCGATATTAAATTGAATTGAACAAAGCACAGATTTAATTGGATTCAGATCGTCTCAAGCTCCCCCATTTATTTGCGTCCATAGCCTGTCGACTCCTCTGATACCGGCAATGACGCCAGCACCTCCACCCCTGGCGCCCATGTCCCCCATGGGCCTGTCACCAGTTGGTCCCCTGTCTCCGACGAGGCCGCTCAGTCCGCCCAGACCGTCTTCACCGCCGAAGCAGATGACACCCGAGCAAGCACTCTCGGCTCCGGCCGTGAGTCCGCTGCAGTGCAAGGGTTCCGCGGATCCCTCGATGCTGAGGCCGCCCAGCCCCCCGGGCCAGGCGCCGCAGAGTTCCGGAAGCGCCAGCTCCAGCTCCGATTCCGGCTCCGACTCGGGGTCGGACAGCAGCGACGACTCCGAGGACGAGATGAGCAAACAGCCGGCCAAAGGTCCCTCCACGCCTCCCTCCGTGTCACCGAAGAACGAGAATCTGATCGAGGACCCTCTGCCGGCGATCGAGGAGTCGAAGCCCAGATGGAACCTTAGCTCGTTCTTCAACAAACCGGCCATGCCGCACGGCGACCAGCATTCGGAGGCGAAGCAAACGCAGGTACACAATTTCTGTCTAATCAAATCGATTCGTATTGGTCCTCTCGTGTGGTATTTCATTGAAATGTGGATGGTGTGAATTGAGAATGTTTATAGTGGTTCTTAAGTAGCCATAGATAAAAAATGGTGAGGTGTCGGTATGCGAGAGACTCGTAGAATGCAAGCAGAGACAACTTTGTTAAACTACAAGTTACTTCGACCGACTTTACCCAACTTACCGCAACTTTGCCGCGCTGGACTTTGTCCGGCTTTTCTGCAAACAGACTCGCTCGAGTTGTTTGGTACGCATAGAAACTGGTGCTGGAGCACGTATTAATCGGTGAACGTTCGCAGGATTGCAACAGGCGAGAGAGTTCCCCGGCGGTAGCGGCCGATGCTAGGACGCACAGGGACAAGGCAGCGCACGACTGGCAGCTCGACGAGGCCCTCAAGAGGACCCATAACGCGACAATGATCAGCTTGCTGGACAGCGACAGCGATCGGCCCTCGGACCAAGAGAAGGGCCATCAGCCGGCGGAGGAGAGCCGCGCGCCGGCGGGGAAACCAAAGGTGGCGGACGCCAGGAAACGTGGCCGGCCCAGGAAGCCTACGAAGAGCCCGAAGGCTGCCCATCGGACGTCGGAGGATACTCTAAAGAACGGGAAACCTCGAAGCAGAACGAGAGTTGGTAGTCCGATGAAGAAGAAGGCGCCGCTCTCGAAGCCCACGATCTCGACCAGCAACGACGAGAGCGACGACAGGTCGCAGGGCGCATCGAGCGATTCGGACAGCGACCGACCGACCAGGGTGTCTCCCGTGGTCCCTGCCTTGAGCGAGAAAAGGCGGCCCAGGCTGAGCGGCTCCTCCAGCGAGGACGAGGGTCCCGCGAACGCGAAGAACATCAGCGCCTCGGAGGACGATGCCGCGCGTTGGAGAAGAATGCCGATCAAGCGTAGCAAGCTGGCAGACTCGCCGAAGAAGCAGGAGAAGAAGAAGAGCCCAGCGAAGGCGAAATCCAGGAGGTCCAGCTCGCGGGTGCCCAACCTCGGTGGGTCGGATTCCGATAGCGAGTCCGAGATGTCTGTGAGAAAGGTCGCCAGGTGAGAGTCACAAATGTTTGCGAGGGTAAGAACGATTTTGTGTAATGCGTTGAATTGTTTTTCATTCGTGCATCGCAGGGTGATCCCGAGGCCAAGGGCGCCGCCGACCCGGGCCACTTCTCCGGAGAACTCGGACAGCGACAACAGCCCAGGCCCGAAGTTGCAGGAGGAGGATGCCGGCAATGTGCAAGACAAGAAGAAGAGCGACACGCTTCGAAAGGTGTTCTCTTCCTCCATGGGCGGCGGAAAGGGTGGCGGCAAGGGTGGCAAAGGCGGAAAGGGCGGTGGAAAGTGTGGCATCTACGTGGAAGAGTACACGACCACCGCCAATACACCGACCGGAGGAGAAAGCCCATACAAGAGACCGTCGTCCCAGGCGTCGAACGTTATTCAGTCCTTCCCACCGCTCACCTACGTGAACGGCGTGCCGAGCTTGATCTGCAAGATCGAGCTGAGCAAACTTCCGCATATATCGCAGCTATCCAGAGGGCAGGAGCTGAGGCAGCGCACGGAGCTACCGGACACGAGGCCGTCGTCGAGACAGACCTCGGCTCTGGCCAGTCAACCACCTCGGCCGCCCACGCCGGAGGAAGGCGAGATCGTCGACACGCCACCGTCTCAGCAGCTCGCCTCGGACACGAGGATCCACGGTGACTCGTTGCTAGTCGACGGCGGTGACATTAAGAATCGCGCTGTGATCAAGTGCGACCCTATATCGGACACGAAGAGCGGCATCGTCCTCGGCGCTGGTGGAGGTGCTAGTGGTGCTAGTGGTGCTAGTGGCGCGGGTAGCGCGCCCAAGAGGAAACGTAACCCGAGTTGTAGTTCTGTGTCCAGTTTGAGTACTGTGTGTTCCGTGGAGGCGAAGACGAAGGGGTCGGGCGAGCACAAAGAGAGGAAGAAGAGAAAGAGGAAACACGCCGACGTCGATGCTATAGTGTCCAGGCCATCCTCCAGTCAGGTACAACGAATTCTTAGATACGATAAATAGACTGCGGTAGACGCGAGTCGATGTCTCATTGCATTTACACGTTAATACGATTTCCGAGCAGCAAAGTGATATACAACCAACGAACCACGAGCGGGAAGAGAAGCCTGACACCAGTTTGTTACCGCCGCCAGCCCCGCCTCAGCGTATCTACTATTCCTACTTCAATCCTCAGAATGAAGTGTTGGAGGATCAGGATAGGTGGTGAGTAAACCAACCGTTCCGAATGTCCGTTCGTCCAACTTGCGGTGAACGTGATTTTAATCGACTCGATGATATTCGCCGCGACAGGGACCAGAATCAGTACCTGATGGAAGCGAAACGGCTGAAGCACAGCGCCGACAAGGAGTGCGAGCTCACGGCGCAGGGTATGCTTTACCTCGAGGCCGTTCTGTGTTTCCTGCTCACTGGCAACGCCATGGAGTCGGATTCTGTGACGGAGAGGGCGTCGTTCACCATGTACAAGGACACTCTCAGCCTCATCAAGTGAGTACATCTCTAGTTAACCGCGAACCCAGGTAGAAGAGTACTTTTCCTAATTAAAGCGATCTCCGATTTCCCCTTGTCCCCGCTAGATACATCTCGTCGAAGTTCAAGAGCCAGCAGAACAACTCGCCGGAGAGCAGTATACACAACAAGTTGGCCATTCTAAGGTGAGTGCACGCACTTTGAGCTCCTTCCGTCTGTGTATCGTGATTGTAGGCGGTCCTCAAAAAATGTTTCCTGTTCGTTACAGTCTCTTTTGCCAGTCCCTCATCTATTTGAAGCTGTTCAAGATGCGCAAGCACGAGGTCAAAGAGAACCAAAAAATCCTGAACGACTATCATCAGAAGGTAGGGGGTGCATTGGAACGTCTCCTTTTAGTATTTCCAAGCGCAACCGGGGAATGATAATAAATTTGTTCGTTCCTGTTCTGTCGCCAGCCTGCTCAGGCAACACCGGTGCAGCCAGAGGGACAAGGGACGCCTTCCTTATCGCCGACACCGTCACCAGCCGGTTCCGTTGGATCCGTTGGCAGTCAGAGTTCCGGTTACAGCAGCGGTGAATTGGCGAATCGGGGAGCGGCCTCGGGTCAACCGCAGGCGACTCCTTACGTTAGCGTTCCGCTTAGCATTCATAACGCCATGGCGAAGCAGAATTACCAGTTCAGTTTGCTGCTCAGCTGCCACGACCTGTGGGACCAGGCGAACGCTCTGGTGACGGACAAGCACAGAGGTGAGCATCGAATGTTTCCTTACGAGATAATACATATATATCGCTGATATATTCGAAGGATAATGGAGTATCGACATTCATGATGGTCTCTGTAAATGATGGTTCTTTCGTTTGTTTAGATTTCTTCATCGAGCTCGATGAAAAGTTGGGACCCCTCACGCTGAAAAGCTCGCTGCGCGACCTGGTGCGCTACGTTCAGGCCGGTATAAAGAAGCTCCGAGATCTCTGACCACAGTGGCATAGCCCCCGACCGCCCACTCCGAATTACATTACTTCTCTTCCGCAAAACATGGCCACGTACCCAACGATGTACACGTAAAGACGCTGGACGACGTTCGGCCGTGAATCGCGCGGTTGCGGCGGCAGCGTGTATACAGTATGCGTTGAGAAATTCCGTCGAATAGACAACCAAATTCTGTATGGAGAGAGAAGTTACATTCTCGGCAGCGCGTATAGGACTGTTCCAGTGGGGTGTAAAAATTCGGCGGTCCCGGGGGAGCGGCGAAGGGGCGATTTGTATCCGATCGCGAGGTCGTCGATCACTTTACTCGCACTTAGAAAAGAAATCCGATCACGTTTCTCCGTTCGGACGTTCACGAAAGCGCGCCCTGGCATTTTTTTTTCTTCAAATTAGCACCAACTTTATAGTCAATTCGGAGTTACTCGTCTACTGGTGGAGGAGACTGCTAGAGGGTGGATCGTCGTGGATCGGTGCGTACAGAGGGAATCCTCTATGTTCTGTGCATAGCACGTGCTACATATTTTCGAGCCGTGACTCGAGTGCGTCGCCGACGAGAAATGATCGCCCGTACGAGATCGAGGTGAAGAGGAGCAGAGGGAAACGGATAATCAGGTGGTGGCGGAGAATAAAAAATAAACAAGGAAGATACTTCGTCCCTATTTTTTCGGGATAATCAATTTCCTAAAATAATAGACGCATTCGGAAACATTGGAGATAGGCGGGAGAATAAATCGGAAGGGGGAAAGGATACGACGAAGAAGGAAATAAGAAGTGCCACAGAAGCGCCCGTGTGTTCTTGCTGTACGGTACGCCGCAGCCGACGTTACCTGAAGCATGAGTTTCGCCTTGGCGATTCAAGTGCGACGAATACACAAGGATATATATATATATATATACATATACATATATGCATATAGTTTATTACCTACATAAATATATAAATAATTATATAGACACGAGTATATTTAATGAAAAGAGAACCAACGCGCCGCGAGTGCCGGCGTTTCGTTTTTAACAAAATGAAGAAAAAAAGAACAGAAATCATGATCGTCGCGAGACTCGCGACTGTTTGTTAAGGGAGGTAGTGAAAATATGTCCGGATAAGGGTGGGAAGGGGCGAACGGGACGGGGAGAATTATTAGTTTGATGATGCATTTCCATTCGGAGATGCGACGCGCGAGCAACAAAATCAACGGTGGATCAAAAACCGACGCAACTATTGCACCATGTCTGACGTCTTGTCAACGAGAGACACTACCCTCTTTTGTAGATAGGTTACGAAGGTGAATCGATTGATAATTTAGTACTAGGTAATTAACACGCAGCAAGGAAAACAAAGTTAACAGACAAAAAAAAAACAAGAAAGCAACCAGTACATATTATTTACATTACTTAGAATTATAAACGGGGAATAAAGTAGAGGTTCTAGTGATGAGAAATAAAAAAAAAAGAATATTCAGATAATTATACATAGCGCATACACCACATTACGAATAGTGCGATTTATTAAACGAGGAATGGTGGAGAGGAGGGGAAAGAGAAAAGCGTGAGAGCAGGCACCAGACGAAAGTTAACAATTAACACGTGACAGAGAGAGAGAGAGAGAGAGAATCAGCACGTTATCTGTGTGTAACTCTTTCGTTACGCAAGACGCAAGATTAAAACGAAATAAAATAAATCGAGACAAGCGTAACGGATAAATAAGTTGCTCATGTGTATATTTTTGTAAATAGGTATTTGCGAGTGCCGCCGCCTTGAGGGTGATCTGTCCGCGTCTCGAGTCGACGCGACAGATCGGCCCGCCCCAATTTTTGCTACCACAAATCTTACCGAGAATCAGGAAATTTCTGGTAAAATGAAAGAGAAGAAAAAAGCGTTAAAGAATACACGTACACAAGGATTATCACATGTCCGCCGAATTTGTCCCGAAGGTTCTTTCCGAGTCTAGTACTTTATACATACTGCTTGCGTTACAGTCGATCTTCCTTTTTTTTTCCCTCTCATAGTTGTCCCTTTTGCGTTGTTCGATCGATCATCTTCCATCCACGCTCTCACGTCTCTGGGATCGAATTCGTTTCGACACTTCACGCGTTACGCTTCCTTTTGTTTTTTTTTTCCCCCGTTGTTCACCACCGACGAAATGAAGAAACCGTTCTGTCGCAAGATGTGCGCGCAACTTGGCGATTCTCCTATATTTTCGCAGCTGAGCGAACGAAGGCTTAAAGTATACGAGTGATAAGCTGGAGCGTGTGATTCTGCCATTCTCGATAAAACGGCGAATTCGACTTGACACGATCGTTGTAACTGGATGGAAAGGTATCAGCAGTTTACTGGGGTGCGAGCATTCAGAGGGGATGGATCGTTCGTTGGACCAGAATTACGGAAACGGGCAAATTGTCGCGACGATTAGTGTGAAACATATCGGAATTGATTAGCAAGAAATTGGCGAAACGAGCGCTTGCACCGACCAGTTCGCTGCTAATGCGTTTCTGTGAAACAGAGAGAACTGCGAGAGAAATGAAAGGAGTAGGAAAGAGGAACGAAGGAAGCAAGAATGACTGAAAGATACGCTATGGAACCGCGACGAAGGGGATGAAATGCGGGTTGACGAGACTGAGGGGTCACACGTAGTGTTACTAAGCGCGGTCCAATGGTTCACGGGATACAATTTTATACCTCGTGTGCGCGCGGCACACGGACTAAAGGATAAAGGAGACTAAACGAAAAAGAGGTCTATTAAAAACAAAAAAAGTTTTGATATTTTCGAGACTCATATTTATAGCGGATACGTATATCAGGCCCTTCTCGCTCTCGTCAGCTCGCGGTAACGAGAATAGAAAAAAAAAGACGAGCACGCGAATAGACGAGCACGGACACGTGCATCGTGATTATAGAACGACCTTCGTGACTTTTCGTCGCGAATCAGCTGTTGCGACGAGGATCGAACGGTGTCCGCGATTTTATCGAGAAATTAGTTGCGCGCGAAAGGGTGCTGTTCCGCGTGTGCAAAGTTCGTTCCGCGAACCGCAATCGGGTGTCGCGTCAGCTCAGGATTCACTCTTTCTCCGAACGACACTCTCCGTGACGCGTATCCTCTGTTATTTGTCTTTCATTCTTTCCTTCTATTATTATAGCAAATACTACGGAACAATTCGCTTGCCTTATCTGCTATCTTCCCGTGTTCCCTTTCAATTGTTTCGAATGGCACACTTTATCGCGTCGGTCCCAAATAGCGCATGGAAGCATTCGTTTCGAGCAAGTTCTATGTTCCTATAGACCTCCAAAGAGACTTTACGAGCGAATGGTGCTGCTGTTCTTCTACATCGTCACGAATTTCAAATGATTTTCTTTCTGGGAGCAGAAGTTGTTTATCCGGACATTGCATACGTTCCTCCATGGCTCCCTTTCTTTTCCTTCCTTTCTCTGTTTCGTTTCTACTTTTCTTTTTCGTGTCGATCACTCGAGCCTTTTGCTACGATTAAACAAAGGTTGATCACCGTCTATATATTATTATATATTGTCATTATGATCTATCCTTTTATTATTAATATTATTATATTGTATTATTATTATTATTATATTATTATTATTATTATTATTATTATTGAGTTATTGGTACCATGTTCGTTATTTTTCTTTCTCTCTCTTTTTTTTTAGATATTTATAGGTGTGCATGAGGGGATGAGAATGAGGGCGAGGGAAAGAAATGCATGTCCTGTGTGCGCGTTGCACGTGAGGGGAGGAGAGAGAATGCGAGATTGAAAAGAAACGATTTGAAAAAAAAGCGTGTCTCAACAAACTGTATATTGTACCTAAAATATTGCAGAGGAAATGATTTTCCGCAACTGAATGATGATTCGTCGAACGTATATATACATATAAAAAAAAATATATATATATGTATATGTATGATGTACAATAATCTCGAACACTTTGGTTCACTATTGTTTGTCTTTCGTCTTCTTTACCCGCTACGCCGTAAAACTGTAATATATTTATATATACGTATACGTAAAAAAACAAATCCCACGCGAACACGTACACGCATACACATATGAGAACACCCTCTTACCGGCATATAATACATATATGTAAGCATAGACATGCAATCATAATTATATTATTATATTAATAGTATTAATACGGTCATTATTTTTTACTATACTCTCGTATACGGTCAAGTATCGCGTGCCAGTACCTAATTGATCCAATCCGTAAAATTGCGTTGCTCTGACACTCCACGGACAGCTCTCTTCACGTGTTCCATTTCGAAATCGAATCGATCCGTGCGCACCGTTGAGAAGAGAAACTTCTTCTTCTTCGACTATGAAACTTGCCGCGTTTATCGCGTACCGATCAGTTTTTGCGCAAAACACGACTCGTCGCTATTGGCCAGCTGAATAAAATTCTTCTGGCAGTGAGGGGGCGAGAATGCGGGAGAGTTAGCGACCCGCGGTGTCGGGCAAGTAAGTCTTTGTTCAACACTCTTCGCAGCAGCAACGAGCAATGCACAAGCAATTTATTAGTTAGTTACATGCAGCGCGACCGGCACGTCAAAGGGTGGACTCTGTGCACGATTCGAAGGGTAGTTTTCTATTCAGTTGACGTCGCAATAATAATAATAATAATAATAATAATTAAAATCGTCCTAAATTTGGACAAAGGGCAATCCTCTGTTCGTTTCTACCTTCGAACGACGGTCTAGTCGGCCTCGTTCTATCCCAAATGGATTCTACCCTTCACTCGTGAGAGTTCCTTTTACCGTTGCAAAGAGACGGCCAGATTAAACGGGCAAACGAAATGAGCAATCAAACAGGCGGACAAGCAGCAGCGAGCAAACGGATTCGCAGGATCGAAAGGAGAGCAGTAATGAATGATTGCGTGTATGGATTGATAATAAGAGAGAGGATGTGTGTGTGTGTGTGTGTGTCTTTTTTCTGCATGAATGTTAGAAGAAGAAGGCGCGAAGAGGTGGTGAGTGAAGTAATAAAGATGAATAGAATGGCAACCGCACCAAGGAGAGACCAAACTCGCTTAACGAAAGATAATTACTTACTTGCTTTTTATTTATTTTAATTATTAATATCGATTGAGAATAATTAACCGTCGTATTTATTGGCGCGGAAAGCCGAGACGGAGGGCGAGAGTCGTTGATCCAGGTACTCGATCCAACCACCCCCACGAGCGAAATGAAAAGAGTCGTTAGCAGGAAGGGAAGAAACATAGCGCGTTAAGGAAGAATAATTTTGTCGTTACTCAAGCGGATCGCTGGTGTCCGATTGACGGGTGGCAATTCGAATTAGCATGGAATTCGAGGCAGGAGAAGATGATACGATCAAAAGGATATCCGTATTGGCTCGGAGTGCGCGTGTCGATCCGATCGATCGTCCTTCTGTCGCGCGGAATCTTTCCACGGATCAACCTGGCGTAGCTCTTGTCGAGGGCTACGATCGAGTCGCGATTTCTGTCCAAATTTCACGATCCATTTGAACGTATCGTGTGTTCGATAGCTACTCGATTTGCGAAACGTTGATAAGCTAGTGGTGTGATAATCGGTGGGCGGGGGGGCGGAGGAACGGGATAAAAGAGAGACGAGACGGAACGAGGAAAAGGAAGAGACCGTGACAATATATATATATATACATATATCTATATATTTGCAAGATATTTTGCGAATAGGGCTTTTTTTATCTATTTTATAGTAATCTCAGCTTAAGCGGATTTGAGAGAGAGGGAGAGTGTGAGATTCGTTTTGTTAAACGCGGCAAAAGCACAGCGAAGGACGGAAATGTAGACGGAGATGAGTTTTAATTAGGACAAAGCGAATAAAAGAGGGAGAGAAAGAGTGGTTTAACGCGCAGCTGACAAACGGTTTGTAAATTGCGTACATAAATAATAATAGGTAAATAACCGTCGGTCAAAAAGTGTGAAAGACGGTTCCACTATGTCGTGTACTCTACGTTTTCCGTTTGTTTCGCGCCTTAGGCTTGCATTATGATTAATCTGATCCTTATTATCATTGATTCCGATTAATTACTGTCACCATCACCGTCATTATCATTATATTCTTATTATCATTATTAATTTTATTATTATTACTACTCTATTATTGTGTATATGGTATAAATTGTAAAAAGGAACGTATTTACTATAACGTATTCATTTAACGGGGATTCGCGAGATCCTTCCGAATGAACAAATTGTTTAAAATAAAGTGAAGGAATAAATAAAATATTGACCAATTAGCATCTATCCTTCAATGGCCACACGAGATGTGTTCCACCTTGAGAGTGTAAAATGTTCCATTAATCGTGGAACGGTCCGCGCGAAACAATTCATGCGCCGTTTGGCCGCCCGTGGCTTTCCCTGCAAAATCATCCTCGAGTCAAAGTAGCAAACAATGCCCGCGTTGCTCCCTGCTGGCGTAGGTCAAGTGACAGTAACGAGGCACAATTCTGCTCGGCCAAGGAGCTTCGTTGTTCATTTAAGACCTTCGCATAATTTCCATTGGATGATAACGAGCGATACGGAAAGTTGAAGTACGACTTGCTACGAATGAAGTGTCTCAACATCGGCAAGTACGCAAACTTATTCTTAGCCGGTTCGAAAAAGCTCTTAACGTGTCGACGACCTATAGCCCATGCAGCGCCTTGTCCTTTCGTCAAACGATTAGCAACGGAGAAGGCTCTTCAAGGTGGGAGACACCGGCCCCACTATTCGCGTGCGGAAGAGGACTCGTTGAAGACAGTCCAACACCGGCCTTCTGCCTGAGAGCTCGTTCTTTTGTCGAGTCTCCGGTGAGACACAGAGAGAGAGAGAGAGGGAGAGAGGAAGCCGCTGGTCCTTCATTTGCACATGCAAATTTACCTTTCAATAACTTCGTTATTATCGTCCTCTCGACGTCTCTTTCGCCTGGTCCCAAGACTCGCGACGCAGAAGAATTTCCAAGCTTTTTGTTCGCGCGCGCGCGTGTACTTGTCGAATATCTGATTGAATTTACAAGTCAATCGCGACAAGCTTGATAGATCGAACGGAAGACGGTTCCCGGGGCAGCGTGTACGCGCAAGCCGAAAATAGTCCTTTCTTCCTGTGGAAAAACCGGTTTACGGTTCGACGGAAGACGCGCTCCCGTTTTCGTGGGTGGAAGTGCAGCAGGATGTTAGAGGCCGGCTGGATATCGCGGTGGTTCTGCGCGACGGCCTTCCTCTTGGCTCGCCCGGTCGCGGCTGCTCCACCGCACATTGTGTTCATTCTGGCTGACGATTTGGTGAGCTTGTCAATCTTTTCGTTTCTCTTTTTTTTTTTTGTCGCAGAATTTAATTCGCGCCGGTAAAGACCTCGGAAATACAATTATGAAATAGTACCCACGCATCTTGGTATACGATAATTGCTACGTTCGTAAATTTCGTACAAGAAAATGATGGTTTTGCGAAATCTCGTATACTTTACTAAGCCTTGCGAATATTTGAGATAATCCGAACCGTGTATAATACTCGATGTATACGCGATGCTTGATTACGGTTCGACGAACCGGAGTCAAATGTTAAATCATCGATCAGGGATGGAACGACGTTGGTTTCCACGGATCAGGCCAGATCCCTACGCCGAACATCGACGCCTTGGCGTACTCCGGCCTGATACTGGACCGATATTATGTCGCGCCGATCTGCACACCATCCAGAAGCGCCCTGCTGACCGGCAAGCATCCCATTCACACGGGGATGCAGCACGGGGTACGTGCCTCTGTCGTTTAACTATTTCATCGTGCGAGAGGCTTGAAAGTAAAGCGCTACCGATTTCAAGCGAGAGTTTCAATTCAGCGGTGGTTCGTACGTGTTCGAAGTATGTATTATTCGTTTGAAAAATCGGTAATTCATTTGATGGCTTACTTTGACAGCTGTTGCATTTTATTATCGCCGCTGTTGTTTTCTTCTTTGAATGCATATCGATTTTTTAATTGCATTGTCAGAATGGGAATTCGTTGCGCTCGGGACAGATGAATGGTTTTCTTTAATCGATTCCTTTCAATTCTTTGCTGCGCTTGAGATGGATAGACAAGTCTTTTATTGCCATGCCAGGAGTTGATTGATTCCCTTGCGTTCCAAATACAATTGCATAGTATTAATAAACGCTGTAACCAGGTTCTAAAGTGTGCCGAACCAAGAGGACTGCCCTTGCACGAGAAGCTTCTGCCTCAATACCTTCAGGAAATCGGCTACAAGACTCACATGGTAGGGAAATGGCATTTGGGTTTCTACAAGAAGGAATACACGCCGCTGTTCAGAGGTTTCGAGACGCACACTGGTTTTTGGAGTGGCCATCAGGATTACTTCGACCACAGTGCCGTGGAGAATGTGAGGATTGCTTATACCATAAATCCTGACCCGACGTTTAGATCCTTATTGTGTCTCGACGCAGCCGTACTGGGGATTGGACATGAGAAGAGGACTAGATCCAGCCTGGGATCTCCACGGGAAGTATACCACGGAAATATTTACGAGGGAAGCGGTGAGACTGATCAACAATCACAACGCAAGTCGGCCGATGTTTCTGTATTTAGCCCACGCGGCTGTTCACTCCGGAAATCCTTACAACCCGCTACCGACGCGCAACCAGGACTTCGCCAAGTTCAGCAATATCGAGAATCCCGATCGTAGAAAGTTTGCCGGTAATTGGAACACGTTTTCGCCCATTGAGGTGTATGAAATTTCCATGAATCGAATCGTATTCACCGAGCGATGACATCGCGATTTGATTTTCAGCCATGCTGAGCAGGCTGGACGAATCCGTTGGCAGCGTGGTCGAAGCGTTGCAACAGAGGAATATGCTGAAGGACAGTATAATCGTGTTCTCCACTGACAACGGTGGACCGCCGGCCGGTTTCAATCAAAACGCTGCCTCGAACTGGCCCTTGAGGGGCACGAAGAACACCCTCTGGGAAGGTACACCCTAAAACAATTCATTTCAACCCGATCCGATTATTTCTTACGGATATTACGGCGCTATGAACACGATGAGTACAATTAAAATGAACACTATGGACACTGGTGATTACATATTAGGTGGTGTCAGAGGAGCGGGCCTGCTATGGACGCCGAAATTGCTCCGACCCGGACGAGTCGGTAGACAGCTGATGCACATCACCGATTGGTTACCGACCCTTCTGTCAGCGGCCGGCGGAAATCCCTCCAGTTTGGCTATCGACGGGATGGATCTATGGTCGGCCTTAAACGAAGACACGGAATCGCCAAGAAAAACGGTCCTCCACAATATCGACGGCATCTCTCGCACATCGGGAATCACGAGCGGGGATTGGAAGTTCATTAGGGGTAAAGAGTGACAATCGCATTTCAGAAATCAGGAGACTCGAGGAAGCGCTTTTACTTCACTACAATTTCAACTCGAACCCGATACCTCGTTCCTTCCATCTTACTCTTCGTTTCATCATTAATTTTGTAAAACAGGATCCACGTATAATGGTGATTGGGACGGATGGTACGGTCCATCCGGAAGAGAATGGCCGTACGACGTCGGCGGCGTGATCGGTAGCAAAGTTGGACGAGCAGCGTCCAGCGTAGGCCTGTCGTTGTCCGCGGACAATGTGCGGGGCTTACAGGAGAGCGTCACCGTAAAGTGTCCACCGAAGAATCAGAGCCTGCCGTTGTGCAAGCCGCTGCAGTCGCCTTGCTTGTTCAACGTCCAGCAAGATCCGTGCGAGAGGAACAATCTTGCGAACGAGTGAGTGAAATTGCGCGTGGCATATCGTGCGCGTGAAAAAAAAAACCGTGCAAGGAATTATTCTTTTCTTTCCAAGGTTTCCCGCTATCGTGGACCAACTGCGGAGCGAGCTGAAGAAATTGAACGCCACCGCGATACCACCTGGAAACGTTGAATGGGACGACAGGGCGAATCCCGAGCTTTGGGATCACCTGTGGACCAACTTTGGTGATTATCCTAAGGTCTCTACGTAGATCGCCAGCGCAGAGTACAATGTAGATAAAAGCTAATGTAGAAATGGAGGGGGCGGAATAAAGTTCAGTAGATATAAGGTATAACCGGCTGCAAAAGTTCAGGGAAAAGAATCTAAGTTTCTGCCGATGAAAGAACTCGAATAGGTTTATAAATAGTATATCGTTTATTTCTTAATTTGTACACTTCGATCTCCTTGGGCCACGGTCTCTCTGTCCAAGTGCGTACAAAGTGGAAAACGAAATATAAAAAGAAAACACGTTGGAATTGATAATGGAACATCCTCGTGCTGGCTAGAATGTCAGAATAGGTCCTTCTCGATGATCGAGGATATCTGTAATAATAAATAACGTATCGCGATCGCGTTAAACACTATTTAACGATCGATCTCTCTGATCGCTCGTGCGTATACCTTTGGCGATGGACCACCAGGGTAACGTAATGTACGTGAGGAACGCATTCAGTGGAACGGATTGTGCCCGCCTGGTTTCCTTCCAGAAGTGAAAGGTCTGCGTGAATCCTCGCATCGTCCACAGGGGGTTGTAAGCACCGTCGTCCAGCTCTGTAAACAGGCAGCGAAACGAACTGGTTATTACGAATAATTCCAAGCAGTTGACTAGTAGCTCGAGCTCGTGATTAAAGTCTTGGAACGATTCGTGTCAACCAATCGGATGGAAAAATGATAAAGTAATCGTGAGAAATATCGAAATGGGTTGAATATGAAAATGTGTGGACGTGACACTATGTGATACACATTAGCTATCGGTGCGCAGAAGGAATGCATACGAACCAAGGGATGCGTCAACTTTCTCTTTTCGCAAGTAACATTCGTTCTATTTCATTTGAAGTATCCCGTTCTGTGTCATCGAGTGCTCGTTTCCCCATCTCGGATGACTATGTTTATACCGGTGGTGAAACTCGCGCGGTACAAAGGCACGAAGATGTTGGATCGTTTAAAAAAGAATTGCGCATTAAGTAAGTTATTGGTCGCGACGAATTGTCTCCGACAGAAACCACCACCAGCACGACGAAACACCGTCGCGATACTCGCACCGAGACTCTTTGTTCAATTAGCCTCGAATCGCACCCCCCCTGTTGCCACTGTAATTTCACCATCCTCATAAACACAGTCATTGGCTGAGTATGGTTTACCATTTTCTAATGAGTACAATGGACGAAATGACTGCGTTTTAGCGTCGCGCGAGCAGCTCCGTGAACGACCGGTCGAGAGAAACGTCAGTACGTCCGCCCCGACAAATGTGTAAAAGCTTTCTAATCAAGCTCGTGCTTCGCGTACAAGAACCCAGCTTCGGATCTACGATAGAAGGACGACGCGTGTATCTACTCTCTCCGATTCCTTTCCCCGATCACCGAGAAATCGGTCGTTCACGGGGCAGCTCCGCGATCGTACGCGCGTGACCCGCGTGATCGGTTCTTGTATATGTGACGCGGTGTATGATGTGTGTCGGGCAGGGGGAAGAAGAATTTACCCTGTGAGCCGGGGCGGCGCGGGAGCTCGCACCAGTAGTAGATAGCCGTGCCGTCCGGTGTGACACGGTGCGGCGGAAGTGGGGTGCCCGCGAAGCTTCCGGACAACGCTCGCCTTCGCCTCCTTCTCGGCAGCGTGGCGCTCTGTCTGTGCGTGGTGGTCAGGCTTCCGCGGGCGACACGGGCGTTCGCGTTTCTGTCTTTCATCTGCTCGTCGTTCTTGTTCCGATTCCGACCGGCGTCGTAATACTCTTCTTGATCGGAGCCGGCGGACCGCAGCCGTCGGCGTCCGTCCGTTCGACGCGACCTGACCAACTCGTCGTCGCTGAGTCGCCGGTGCTCGTCCCCGTTCCCCAGATGATCGTCGATCCGCTCGTGATTGATCTGGCCGGTGCTGTACGGCCTACGCTTCCGGTTATCGTCCGGCTCCTCCTCGTAGCCCAGGGGAAGCTCCTCCTTGCCGTGCACCAGTATCGCGCCCGCGTCCAGCTTCTGTCGCACGTTGTCGTCGGTCAGACACGCCGCAGCCGGCACGAGTATCTCGCTACCGACCTCGATATGGTTGTTCCGACGGTGGTTCCGGAGGCCTGCTGCGAGATAATTTGCCAGTCGCCACTGTGCCCGTGCTCGTGCCGTGTTTCTAACACTGTGTCCCGTCACTTCGCCTCTTGCGATTCGACTGATTGTCCATGGAATATTAGCGACGCTCGCGTTCCATTGCTTTCAGGCGTAACCGGAAGAGACGAGGTAACGATTTCGTTCGAAACACGCAGCAGGAGCATCGCTCACCGTGGTTCTCGTGATAGGCCTCCGTCCGATTCGGCGAATTCTCCCACGAGTTACGTTGCTTTTGCTTCGCTCGTTGCTGCCCGCCAGGAAGAACCGGGGATCTTCTATGTCTGGCATGAGGGCTTCTGTGATTTCCTGGTGAGCCCCGGCCGCCCCAGCTGCTATCCTGTGGGTCGGCTACAAAGGAAAGAGTCGGCATGGCACGCGACACAGATTAGACACAGCGCGCTCCTCTTTTTCTCTTCTCTTCTTTTGCTTTCATTCTTCATTCATACTATCTTCGGTTAATCTTGTCACTATTCTCGTGCTTTATACGATATTCGTCGTTCGTCCACTTCGTGGACAAGCGTACGATGTTAGCGTATTACGATGGCGTTGGTGGTGGTGGTACTCTGTTCGATTTTCTTTGCGCGTTCTCGAACGCTTATCTACGAACGTAAGTCTCGTGGCACGGGCAGGTCTGAAGAGACTCCTGAAGGAGTGTGATTCGTGCGATTCGGGAATTCGAATCGCGCAGACAGGTTAAAGGAAAGAATTGCTCACGGGTTCTCGTAACGGTGAAACTTCATCAATTGAATAAATCGAATCCGGCACAGAGATGAAAATAATATTAATCATTCTCGAATCGATCGAAGATCGGGACCGAGCCCTAGCAGGGCCGACTACCTATTAATAGAAAGAAAATGTGCAGAGTACACAGATAACACGACGCATGCACAATCTCTTTTCAAGGGCGCAGGCATAGAGGGAAACGAGGAGTAGGTAAGTAACACTGTCGTGCCGTCAATTACCCACGACCCCTTTCCATTTTCCTTCAACTCTGACGCTAAACACTTTCTAGTTACCGTCTCGAACGTCCCCGGCCTCGATCTCGTTCAGTCCGTTCGCCATCGAGTCCAGACCCTCGTTCTCCGACCTGGCCTTCGTGGCCGCGGAGTCCGGCTTCGTTCTCCAGCCGCCGCGGACAAAGTTGTTCAGGTTCGCGCTCGGATCGGACAGCCTTCGTTGATGCCGGTACATGAACAATTCCTCGGCGTCGTCCCAGTCGGCGTCCCAGAGGGCATCCGTGGCGCAGTAGCCGGGTTCGGAGGTCGGCGTTTCCGCTCCCGACCCCTTCGGCTTCGTCACTGCCATTTCCGCGTGCCCCTTGCCTGGGGGAAAACGGGTGAGTAGAGACGCTCTCCGGTTTATAACAATGGCAATTCTGTTGTTAAATGATCGCGTACCACGGGGTCCCTTCATTCGAACGAACTCTATTCGCTGCGAGGCCGCGCCGGAGAACAGGCCGAAGGTCATCCGCTGCGCCATTTTGGTACTCAGGCTCGACTACAGATTGGATTGGAAAGATTGGAATAATGTAACAGATTATCACGTTTATCTGCGAGCAGCGATAATTGGGCAGGACGTATCTGATCGTTTAATAATATAAGCGTACCCTCGCGTCGTAAACTTTCTTCAGCGCGTCGTATCTGATGGAGCCGAGGAATATCACACCTTGGATCGCGCCTTCTCTATCAGAAGCGACCAGCTCCACGCACACCATCTCCCCGTCCCTGACTAGAATATCACAGAATACTTCGTCGAAGTTGTCCACCATGAAGCATATATGCGGGTACGTCATCTCCTCGAGATCTCCCTTCGCGTCCATTCGTCTGCGGCTGGGGCTCGCGTATACTTTCTGCGAATGCCTTCGCAACACCTGCCGTTACAGATTTATTACATAGAATACATGGAACTCGGGGAAAGCGTACATTGAAACATGCGATCAGGCGGCTCACTTGCAACTCCTTGGGACTCGTTCTTGTGCATATCGCTAATGTGAGCGTGTAGTCGAACTGATGTACGACCAAGTTCAGGTACACGGTTTCCTCCCAATCGATATCGGGATCGCCGATCGGCAGCTTCTTGCTGTCCTTACGGAACACGTCCACCTCCGTCTCGAACTTCGGCAAGTATCTGGACGACGTCTTCACGTGTTTCTTGCGCACGAAGAACAGCAGATCGTCGCCGTCGATCGTGTGCTCCGCTTGGAAGAGGAAGTGCCTGACGAACAGGTCCGTCCAGTAGGTTGTACCTTGAAGTATCACAAAGCCAGAATCTACAACAATAGTGGGAAAATATTCAATCAACCATCTCGGAGTAAAGTACCAGTGGATCGCGATGAGAGGGCGAGGTTGCACAAGGTGTAAAGAACTTTTTTTAAAGAATATTTTGCCTTGGCATTATTCGAATAAGAGCAGAATAATAGCGGTGCACAGGAACTGGCAGCAGCCGAATGTCATCGAATCGATATTCGATAAGAATGTTCCACGAAGTTTTAATTGCAGGCTCTATCGGTCGCTTGATATCTCCCCCCCGATTTCCTATCCGCTTCGTTCGATCTTCCGGGGTTTGTTCTTTTAATTAAAATCCACATATGAAGGTTAATTTTTGTCGATCGCGACTCGAGACGAAAATAGTTCGGCGTTTTCTGTAAATAGGGTTCACTATCAGTACCTTCGTCGATATCAAGAGATTCCGTTCGTGTACACAGAAAAGTGTACCCAACGGGACAGTTATTAACATTGAGTCATAGCGTGTATTTAATTGCCTCTCGGCACCGCGTTGCGTCACGTTGCCTTTTTTAGAATGAACAAGTTTGCAACGCCTGTTGACCGCGCCCGCGAATAAATACGTATCCTTCGTGAACTGGGCGATTTTGATGATGAAACGAAGGCATGCAAAGGACAATAGAGATATCGAATCGTTGCTGTAGAATTTCAAACCGCTGTACAGGAACGGAGGGCAGGGTAATAACGCAGCGCGTTTGTTTTGAACGTCTCATCCGAATATCATCGACCTCGCGGCTTTGCAATTAACGGCGCTGATCGATGTAAATATATTCTCCCCGACAGCTTTCCTATAGCGATTTCAACACGACTGCACCAGGTCTATTTACGTTCGATTGAATTAAACTTATTTACTTTTACGTGTGCAACGCGTCCAGGAGACCGTCATACGAAAGCAACCCCTCTAGTAATCGAGTTTAAACCGCGCGAGTTAAAATCCAAGCCGCGATTATGCACAGGGAGAGTTGCAGACGCACTCGTTTTCCCCTTACGCGTTCATCGATCGTGGAATCACCCTCGCCTGGCGGCGTCTGCCGAACAAAGGGTACACCGGTCCCTCCGAGAAGTTCACCCTCGCCGCGTGTGCACCCCCCCAGCTGAGAATCGACTAAACGTCCGCCGTTTAAAGGCTCGACACGAGTACTTGAACGTCATACGAACCGTCCTTCAGCATCTGGCGAAGCTCCTTGGTCCTCTGGAAGTTAATCTCCTCGAGGAGCTGTTCCAGCATGGTCGGTGCCCTGGTCAGGCCCGACGTCGAGCCACCCGCTAGTGTAGCCATGCCCTTGCTCGCGACCGGTCCTCGTGGTCCCACGTTTACCCGATCGGAAAGCACACGCGACACGCGTCGAATCACGGCCGGCCAAGAGACGCGCTCACGACGGAACCGAGCGGAACGATGACAGACATCGCGAACCCGCTGCGATCGGCATGTTTTCCCCGCTTCTTAGGATTGCGCCGCTTTCGTTAGGGTGTAAAATGAGGCTTATCAGGCTGCTCTCCGAAATTCCATGCCGTCGCGCTTTTGTTTTCCGCGAGGATTTAAATGGGAAAGCGATTCGCGTGCCGCACTGCTTCGATCCTACTTCACCGGCCACTCGAGTTCACAGTTCTACGACGGATGACGGCTGGCCGGAGACTCGATGACTCGCTCCGCCGTGTACCGCTCGATAATTTCGCGCATGCGAGCAGTCAGCGGTACCGACGTGTGACCCGCGCCAACGAAGCGCTCTGTTCGAACGGGAGTTTTGATTAGAGCTGGAGAAACGTCGGTAGCGAGCAGTATCCATAGTTTTCCCATAGTTGGACCATTGGCCATCGATAGTTATCTATAGTGATGAGAATAGATTTATTCAAGTGTAATATATGTATATGCTTTGTGCATTTATTGCACGCTATTATTGTGTGTTGCATTTGGTATACGTTTGTAATTGTACAGTAGTTAAACCTTATTTCACACTAGTTTATAAACTGTGAAATATAATTAATAAATTATTTTGTGTGCACAGATTTTCTGGTCAAGGCATGGACACCAGTTCCTGCAGCTCGTCGTGAATAAGAGGAAGACGGATCTTATTGTTAGCTGAGTATATTAGACATTATCTACGTACATTAGATTAACATATATTAAATTAAATTATCTTAAAATAAGGTATATTGTGACTCAATCTATCGAAATAAGTTGTATGTAGGTTTTAGTTTAGAAAATACTTTTGTAGCTTACATACTTAAATTTAAGTTATTATTTCAACATTGTAATTTCAATTAATATTTAATTATCATACGATGTATCGACAATGGATTATATAGAAATAGTTTATAAATAAGGGCGCTAAAGTTATCTATATATAAAGTTAGTGTCACTTCTGTAATAATCAGTACACAATTAAAGTTTTCAATAAATCTTCATTAAAGGAAATTCAATGGATCTGATTCTTTTCATGCCTGTTCACTCCTAAAAACCTACTCCGCTTCCTCACACACAAAGTATCAGAAAGCAACTTTAAATATATGCTTCCTAAGCGTGGTACTTGTAAAAATCTTGGTCCGCGATAGAATTTAAGTTCCCAGAATTTCCTGGAAAATGACGTCAAATTCCAAGAATCAGAGAAATAGAATACCTCTTTGCATATTATGTTCTCCTGATACAATTTGGCGATTACGAGCACTTGGGATTCTGTAAAAGCAAGTTCTGGGAAATTCTTGGAAATGACGTCACATTCCAGGAATTGGTGAAATGAAAGACCTCCTCGCATATCATGTTCTCCTAATACAAATTGGTGATTTCGAGCAAAGGGAACTCCGTAAAAGCAGGTTCTGGGAAATTCTTGGAAATGACGTCACATTCCAGGAATTGGTCAAATAAAAGACCTCCTCGCATATCATGTTCTCCTAATACAAATTGGTGATTTCGAGCAAAGGGAACTCCGTAAAAGCAGGTTCTGGGAAATTCTTGGAAATGACGTCACATTCCAGGAATTGGTGAAATGAAAGACCTCCTCGCATATCATGTTCTCCTGATACAAATTGGCGATTTTCAGCAAAGTGACTGCCCGAAATTCACGATTTTGTATCAGGAGAACATGATCTGCGAGGAGGTCTTTCATTTCACCGATTCCTGGAATGTGACGTCATTTCCAAGAATTTCCCAGAACCTGCTTTTACAGAATCCAAAGTGCTCGAAATCGCCGATTTGTATCAGGAGAACATGATATGCGAGGAGGTCTTTCATTTCACCAATTCCTGGAACGTGACGTCATTTCCAAGAATTTCCCAGAACCTGCTTTTACAGAATCCCAAGTGCTCGAAATCGCCGATTTGTATCAGGAGAACATGATATGCGAGGAGGTCTTTCATTTCACCAATTCCTAGAATGCGACGTCATTTCCAAGAATTTCCCAGAACCTGCTTTTACAGAATCCCAAGTGCTCGAAATCGCCGATTTGTATCAGGAGAACATGATATGCGAGGAGGTCTTTCATTTCACCAGTTCCTGGAACTGTGACGTAACTTCCAGGAATTTCTTAGATTTAAAGTCATATAGATTTAGGATATCTTTTTGCAAGGGAAATTTTGCAATTAAAGTTCCCCCCACGTTATCTCTTGCTTAAGGAATTGGAATAGGCTTTCTAGGAGTGGACAGGTGTCAGAGAATAACGAGTTAAATTTCTTTTATTGGTCGTTTATTTAATAACTTCTATTTGTACATGTTACAGAGTTAGCGATGTAACTTAAGTTTAAAATAGTTTTAATTAGGATGATTAGGGTGGACACAGTTTTGTTTATTCGGCTACAGGGCGAAAATATCGATGAATGCGGACGTGGGTACTTATCTGTCCAGTGTTATCTGAAAAACCATGCCACTTCCATGGAGATACGGTGACCCGAAGCTGACCTCTTGACTCCAGATAAAGACTGGTGCTGACTCGCATTTGCCTGTTTGACGCGCTGCATACGTGGCTTCTGTAGGAAAAAAAGTTCAGGGTATTTATGACGTAGTACTATGTTTTTAATTTCGTCATGTGTTTTAACATTCATTTAAAAACAGAAGGCTTTACTATATGTCCTGTGTATTTAACTTTCTTGGATTTTGCCAAAAATTGAAATACTACATGTTGAAATGTTATATTTCTAAATTCGGGTTCGATTACAATTGATAGTTGACGTATACAAAGTTGAATAGATTGAAATTGATGAACTCGAGCTATACGAGAGCCATGAGAGTACCATGAGAAAAAACCAGAACCACGGAAGAGCTTCCGGAGAAGTAATTTTTCTAATCGCCGCCGCTGACTTTCTTGATCCACGATACTGACCGTCCGGTTCGTCATCTCGTTTAGTCGTGCGCGATCGTTCTCCCGGTTTACTCAACATCCCGGCTGTTCTGCTGTACTTCCCGCGATACCGACTTCTTGCCTCCAGTCCGTACCAAAGAGATCCGTAGAATCGTGTCGGCCAGTTTCGCGTGCAGTGGCGTAGCAGGTGTGCAACTTCATTTTCTTTCAGTTAAAATACGTAAATTAAGAAGAAGCGTAAAGATCGATCATTTCATCTGCAATCGCTTCACGTGAACCCGGACTTCTCTCCTTTGGGGAATTCCATTAATTTTGTTAATGTTCTAATATGCACTTTTCAAAGGGATGAAGAACGGGAGAGAGAGATCAACACCGTTACGAAACAACCGCGAGAGATACCGTCTGAACAAAACCTGTGCGCTGATTTTTACGTGAACGCCGTTAAGTAATCGACTACCGAGTGAAATGTAAACCGCTTTGAATTTGGCCGTAAGCGAAACACCCCGAAGCGGTGGAATCGCGAGCGCGTGAAAGGGCGAGCCTCATAAAAGAAGCTGCATCCCGTTCCATTGCCGACACTTCGCCCGTTCTAATTCGCTGCAACGTACAAAGTTCACCACCTGTCGTAATTTGCACGGTGCTAAGTTTCTGGACGGAAACAGTGTCCGAACATAGGGTTCAAAATTGTAGGAGCGGAGAATCGGTCGAAATCTTCGGATGGGTAAACTGTTTGGGACGAATTCTGGTTCTCGGAGGAGCAATCAGTAAACTGAACAACGTCAATTAACAGTTTCACATCTTGTATGTTAGGACTTAATTGTCTCACACTTTTGTGTTATTACTAATTGTTTGCGTAGCCGTCCACTTACCGCGGTTTCCGGCTGTTATATTTTTAACGGGAGCCCAAGCAGCCAGCAAGCACGATCGATTGCGCGACTATCAATTTCCTTTTGGATAACTAAACGGATTCACGATCGCTCGAACGATTCCAGGCATCGGAAACTCTACTTGTACCTTGCGGCGCATCTAAACATATTTGCTATGCACCGCGCGCGATAATTATTACTTTTAATTGCAAACGGTGCTCGTGACTCACGCGAAATTAGTCAGAAGCGTGAAAACGTGTACTCGCGAATGGTGGAAAAGAGTTTGACGCCGTTACGCTGCGACAGTTTTCCTTTTACGGCTCGCTCGGCCGCGCGGAATGTGAAGCTTACGACCCGTCGTTTTCCCTGGATCTTCCATTGATTCGCCTCGTTTTCCCCAGTGGCGATGCGTCAGAGAAGGCCTGTGTATGTGTCGCGAAATTAGACTAACAAGCTGAAAGGTATGAATCGATTGGAAGACACATTTCTCCGACTGCTCAGATCGTTTCGCGAAATACGGCAACGTTCTCCCGACGGCGGAAGCGCCAGGCGATTTCCGCTTGCCAAACGCCGGTGTCCCTGTTTTCTGTGCTCCGCGGCTTAGTCCGGCGTTCTAGAAACCCACACCTACGTGTCGAGAGCGGCGATCTAGAGAGCTGGTTCGATTTCCCGACCCACTTCGCGGACACGCTCGCGCGTGATCCAATGCGTCTCTGCCGCACTCCTCATTAGCTGCCCGCTCATTGTACTCGTCTAGCTCTGACGAACAGACGCGTGTATTCCGTTCGTGGTTTCTTCATAGAATGTCGTGCATACGCTGCACACCAGGGTTTCCATTGCTGCGATGCAATTGTTTCAAATCCTTCTCCGAGTGTGCTTCAAAGTTGCAAAGACGCCACGATGCCTACCCAGTTAGGCAATTAATCGATTAGCAGATTCAATCAGGGCTTGTGAAAGAAAATGCCTGATCTTCTTGACGAACTGGGACCCGACTGAATTTTCAAAGACACGGAGAATAATTTGCGCGATCCACGAAATCTTTATAGGACTCTTTCTGACAGAAATCTGAATGGCAGCATTCGTGGGGCACGCAGCTCTGTAGTTGCGATTCGTTGAAGGACATCTGTAAAAACTGACGGCTTTCGGTATTCCCGAGACGAAGGAACCGCAGCTCATTTATCACCGATGATCCCTGCCGCTCCGGTTGATCGCGACGCGCGTCGGAATTTCCGCTCGCCACGGTCAGTTACATGATTGCACGGCTCGTAACTATGTGTCTTTTGTGTGATGTTCCAAAAGACAAGGGTTCGCGTGCTGCAAGCGGATGGATAACTGCTAGAGGATCAAGCAGCGGAGAAATTCTCTTCTCTTCACGGTGGAGAACGGGATTTTCAATTGTTCGGCAAACGCGCGCAATGTGTCTCGCGGAGGAAAGAGACTGAACTACACTTTCGTTCTGTTCGTGAAATAGCAAAGGAATCGCCACATTCTCTTGCCTTTCTCTTCACGTGATGCGTTTAGTATATTTATCAATACGAAACTAATGGAATATAGTTGTTGGTTAATAGCTTCGTAATAGCATCAAAGAAAGCATTTGGCTGGAACAGGATCGACACCAAACGCATCGACTATTTCAGGCTGCACCATGCTGTACCTGATCGTGGCAGCGTGTCTTGCGATCGGGGTCCAGGCCGGATGCCCTTTGAGACCGACCGCGGAACAAACTACCGCTCCGAGGACCACGGGCGACGGTGGCTACAGGATTCTGGTTAGCGGGGAGGCCGACGGATATATTCCCAACGCTGTTTACACGATTAGCTTGCAAGGTGAGAACGTTTCACTTGCGCAATTTCGAAACCAGGAATCTTCGTTCAGCCAAACTATTTCCCCCTCGATCCTAATCTCGCGACGTTTCATAGAGGGATAAATCGATTTCAGGCTCGCGAACGCACGAGAGGCTGCAACAGTTTACGCGCTTCACGCTCTCCGTGCATTCGCAGCACGCGCCGAATAATCCCGCGACCAGGGTCGGCTACTTCCAACTATTCCCGGACGCGCTGACCACTTTCAACGAGGACTGCGTGAACACGATCTCGGAGGCATCCGACTATCCCAAGACCGAGGTACGATCCGAGATAAGTTAATCTCTCTGCCCAAGTCGCCGATATCTGGATCAATCGTGTCGGTATACACGCGGGCGTGTAACGTGAAATCGTACAGATTGCGGACAAATCTCTGGCTGCTGGCTACGGGCCAAGTTGTCGGTGGACTTGTTATCAGAGCCGGCGAATTTCCGCAACGGGCCGGTAAAACATTCTTACCTTTGGCGCAGATCCAAGCGATGTGGAAGGCACCGCCGACAGGATCCGGATGCGTTATCTTTACGGCTATGGTGCTGGAGAATAACGTGCGCTGGTACGCCGAGGACGGAGCGTTGACCAAGACCTTCTGCGAAGTGGGCCCGGCACAGGTCGAGACCGTCGACGCTGGCAAGTGCTGCGCCTGCGACGAGGCAAAGTATTCGGTACGATGATCGAACGTTTAAATGAACGATAATAGAGGTAGATTGTGGGGAGGGGGGGGGGCAAAATGAAGTTGAATGCGACAAGAAAATAAAGAAATTGACTAGAAGACCGCTCGCAGATTGCGTTAATGTAAGCAGCTCTAGTCGAATTTGTAGCAAAGGCATACCGTCTCCTTTGTAGCTAACGATGGAAGGAATTTGGTCGAATAAGACCCATCCGAAGGATTTCCCGTTCTCGGCTTGGCTGACCCACTTCAGCGACGTGATCGGCGCGTCTCACGTGCCTTCGTTCTCCTTCTGGGGCAAGGATCACATCGCCACCGACGGCTTCCGCCAATTGGCCGAATGGGGTTCCGCATCCGGAGTGGAAGCGGAGCTTAGGGCTAACTCCAATCAATTGCGAACGCTTGTGAAAGCTGCTGGACTTTGGTATCCGAACGTGAACACCAACACTACCAGCAGTTTCAGGTATTTAATAAACAGCATTTCCATGAGCGGATCTTTGCGATCATCGCGTTCTTTCGCTTTGTAGCGGTTGCTCGTTGTTATCGTTTATAAATTTGATCCAGGGTGGACAGGAAGCACCCTATGCTATCGGTGGCTTCCATGTTAGGCCCGTCTCCGGATTGGGTAGTCGGCGTGAGCAAGCTGAACCTCTGTCAAAGGGACTGCACGTGGACGAGGAGCGAGACAATTGATCTGTACCCGTGGGACGCGGGCACGGACAATGGAATCTCTTACATGTCCCCCAATTCCGAGACGAAACCGCGTGAGAAGATGAGACCGATCACCACGCTGTATCCCAAGGATCCTAGATCGCCGTTCTACGACCCGACCGGAAGGCCTATGCTGCCGTTGGCCAGGCTGTACCTGGACAGAGTGAAGATCGTCCCGCGTGGCTGCGACGAGGAGGTTCTTCAGCAGCAAGTCGCGCAGCTCGAAGTCGCTGAGAACACCGAGGACACGTCCAGACGTACGAATAGTTCTAAGAGCAAGTCAATTTCTACGGGATGTTGTTTCTGGTTTAACTTGATTTCCGCTGTATTTAGCTGAATGCCAGACTACGGAGTATACAGGGTGGTCTAGTTGCTCGGTGACTTGCGGGAAGGGACTGAGAATGAGGAGAAGATCGTACCTAATGCCGGAAAAGGCGGCGATGTTCCAATGCAATAGGCAGCTGGTTTCCAAGGAGATGTGCGTCGCCTCGATTCCGGAGTGCCCGTGAGTACGCTGGAATGGGATTGGTTTCCTTTGAAAACATTGCGCCAACTTCTATTTTAAGTATATACTTACTGAGAGGTATTCAAGGAGATACACATTTTACACGAATTTCACTTTAGAGGAGAGGAGGACACAGACGACGGAGGCTTGCTCCCTGTTAACGACACCGTTTGCGAGACCACTGACTGGGGCGAGTGGTCCGAGTGTTCTTCCACGTGCGGTCCAGGAACGAAACTGAGAATGAGGCGGTTCAAGGACCGCATGGGTCGTAAACGGTGTCCTCACGTCCCCCTCGTTGAGAAAGTGAAGTGCATGGAACCAGCTTGCCCGCCTGGCTTGGAGGAACAAATCGATCCGACGTGCAAGGTATCTGCGCCTCCGTCACGAGATTCCAGTTTCTTCTCTGCTTCGAGCCGAGCATCGAATTTAAGTGCGGGGTGATCGAATTTTCGATATGCCCAAGGTAACCGAGTGGTCCGATTGGTCGCCGTGCAGTGCTTCCTGCGGCAAGGGGGTGAAGTTGAGGACCAGGCTGCTGATGGTCGACCCGGCGCAACAAGAGGAATGCTCTTCCAAAATGGAACTGCTTCAGCAACGTCCTTGCTTGGAGCAGGCTGACTGCACCTTCGATATGGCCACTGCGAAAGGTAGAATTTTCGAGGCCTTCGAAATATAGTAATAACACTTCAGCGGGCTTGATAATATTTAACGTCGACGGCAGTTCTTTCTTGTTTCAACCGAGAAAGAGATATGAACATTTTTCTGTTACTCATTGTACGTTCAGTGGTCTGCATGGAGGAAGCAGATTCCGGCCCGTGCAGAGGATACTTCCAGAGATGGGCGTTCGTTCCTCAGAAACTGATGTGCGTGCCTTTTGGATACGGTGGCTGTCGCGGTAACAGGAATAACTTCTTGACTGCCGAGGAGTGCAGCAACACATGTGGTATTGTAAGTGTCGCTCGTGGCTGGTAACTCGGCACACGACTTTCACGGGGGCAAGGGGCGAAACCCATCCTTTTTACCTGTCCCACCCTTCAGACCTATCTTAAGGTTCTTAACAAAATGGGGTTTTTATGGAACGCCAGGTGAGAGCGATTCTGAGCGGGGAACCCTTGAGCGGGACGGGTGCTCAAGACACCTCGGTATCACGCTCCCTACCACCAGTGGATTGTATGGTGAGCAATTGGACACCTTGGTCACCCTGTAGTGTCACGTGTGGCACTGGTCGCGTTACCAGTTATCGAACAATTAAGGTGAGTCTACTGCAATTTCTAATGAAATAAAAAAAACGAAAAGTATATTTTAAAGTGATGACGTTAATTCTGGACCATCAGCAAGAGGCACAAAACGGAGGACGTCCTTGCCCCAAGAAGCTTCAACGTCGTTCCAAATGCCAGCTGGCGCCTTGCGAATAGGGCTTCAAAGATATTCACAGGTTTACTAATTGATAAAGCTAATGCAACACATGAAGAATTAAGGATCCGTCTTTTATACGAAACATTCTACGAAAGGGTGATTATTATTCAGCCGGAGATACCTCGAGGCGGATTTACATTCTTATATCTCGTACGAGATGATATGGGCATGAAATACACCGATGTATCAGAATAAATGGTATTTTATTAAATGGTCATTCGTGATCTTTCTGTTCTCCGTTGAATTACTCAGATACGCTGGGATACGATCGTAAATGAATCGAAAATACACATTTAGGCCTCCGGAATAGCGTATCGATCATTTTCCTTAGCAGTGGAAATTCTTGCGGAAGAAAATGCGCAGAGGTTCTTTTCCAATAACAATAATATGTCTCAAGTATTTTTCTTAAATCATCGTTAACACGAATCATATTCCGTAAATTATACAAAATACCACCAGCGTTGCTTTCCTATCTTTTGCGATAATTAACAATTTTCTCTCGAGCCTCCTCAAGTTCACAAAACGATAAAGCGGTTTACTGAATTCGAAAAAATTTACGATCCCCTTTCCCGGCCGTTGTAATCCCCGATAGATCGCGTATTCTCTATAAAATATCTGAAACAGTGCGATGGATGCTGCCGCGTCGGAAACGATATTAATCTCGATCGTTAAAAAATTCAGCTAACATCTACGATTCGTCTTCAAGGTAGATCCCGTTAAGTACGATCTATTGTTTCAACCGGCTTCGGCTGTTTTTTGTTCTGGATAAAACTTGGTTGGTTCCTTTTTTCCGTGTACTCTCGTTCCGCAGTGCGTTCTAATAATAATTCTCCATACTATTTCGTATTCCCTATTCCCCTTTGTTTCGGTTCCACCGCAGTAGGAATCGCTTGCGAGATAACATACACTACGACGTTTGTCGAATCGACATGTAACTTTACAATTACAATAATAATCTCACAAATAATACACGCGCGGGCAGTATATTCACCGTTACGTCTGCCTGGCTCGCGAACGTAATTAAAAGCCAACGTACGTCACTCTCGTCCGCGATCCCGACGACGCGCCCACGTTTAATCATAATTATTATCGTACGTACAGGTAGTGACTAGGAAGTAGTACGGATCTTAATCTCTGTTAGGCCTCTACTTGTCTACGCTATACAATTCGTTCATTGGTCGTAACAACATTTATTTCGTTCCTCCCGTTCCAAGAGAAATTCCGCGACCACGACAAACGGACTCGATTAGAGCAACGTTCCCTCCTCGTCGCAAGGTGAAGCGGCGAGTAATTGAATTCGACGGGCTTTCCGTCGCTGTCAGCGATTCTACGGTTGCGACTCTTTCCGTAAACGGATAATCGGCGACTCGGAGGCACGTCGTCCTAATTTTCGAGCGCGACCATTCCTCTCCTTTTTCCGCGTACGCGATACACATTTGTTTCCCCGTTAAGGCAAAGGGAAGAACAGAGTGGTTCGATCGGGTTGCTGACTAGAGTTCGATGATGATACGGAAAGGTAAGGGAACGTTAGTCGAATAGACGTGGGAAGTTAGAAAAGAAGAGCTCCGATCTTCAGTAGACCAGCTTTCTGAAGCGGCTAGAGTAAATTCGACGCGCCCGCCGGTTTTCACGGCTAACGAGCGACGATAACGATTTCCTCTTCTCCGTCGGTATCATAATTACTATAAACGTTTCTTAAAAGTTAACGCGACAACGCGGCTAATCTCCTCTCTCTTCGTACACGAGATCGTCTGACTAGTGCTGACTAGGCTAATCGTCGCCGACCCCCTTTCCTGTTCCATTCTGGCAGTAGTAGCAATAGGGGTAGTGGTAGTAGTAGTAGATTAACGGTACGATACGGAACCGATCGAAAACGTTCGCCACGAGGACGAATGTCGATCGCATTGAGAACGCGTTCGCCCGATCGTCCTCTTTGCGGTACAAAATCGAACACAATCGACACGTGTGGCGTAACAAAGTTATCTCCGGCGACGCGAAAGAATGGCTGCTAGGAACACGATAGATCCTTGCGATCGACGCGATGAAACTTCCATCGCGTTTCACTGGAGAAACCCTTTCCGCATGGTTCTCGTTCCGCTACGAAACGAGGCGGAAGTTCGATCGAAGGGGAACGTCCCTCGCATCAAAATGAAACTCTCCCTCTTTTTCCTCGAGACATTGAAGGGAAGAAGGCAGGGATGGATCGACGAGCTTTGTCCGAGATTCTCACGGCTGACGTTGCTTATCGATAATATACATATACGTATCTGTAGTTTGTTCGTCTCGGCGAAGAAATATACGTCGTCGCGAGAAGGCATCATTGTGCGTGTGCCGTCGATCACGCGATTTTACGTGATCCCGTTCTGATAGATCGCTGCTGGAAACTCGTGCACGCGCGAGTTTCGAGCGTTCAGTGGTTGACCGGTCGCTGTGAGGCGACTGACGGATCCTCTCAGAGCCATCCTCCGGACACGTCGTGGCCGGATATTGGTTCGATACCCGACAGCCTTTGCAACTGCGTCGCGGAACCGTTCCTCTTTATGGTTGCTGGTAGAGAGTTGCTCGCAGCCACGCTCTCTTCGGTCGTGGATGGTGTCAACGGCGCGGCAGGAACGACTGTGAAACACACAAACACGACACCGTCCAGGTGTTGCTAGAATTCATTTAAGAGTATATGGATAAATTGTTTCTGGATAAAAATAAAGACTGTCCAAATATTAAGGCGATTTAAGAATCGTTTAAGCTGCCGTCGATATTTGTATAGAATTGAGGAATGAAATACTTCAGAGACACAAAAGCTTCTCAAGACAATTTCTACAGTTCTCATGTCAATTAATTATTTCGATAAACTCACCAGGTTGTTCGCCGGCGCTGGTTCCCTCGGGGGTGTCGATGCTGGGCTGTTGGCTCTGTGTGACCTCGTGCCGTCTCGGAGGAACCGTTTGAGGGCCCAGTTCCGGCCCCCTTGCCGGAACACTGCTGGCACGCTGCAAATGCTGTTTCTTCGACACTCTCGACACGATGCTCGGGATCGGATGCGCAGGATTTATCCCGCAACTGGTCCTCGCAGCCGACGTCGACGATCTGGAGTCCGAGAACGTTTTGCGCTTTATCCGGAGCGCCTCCAGCACGCTTAAACCGTGAGAGAACATGTGATGCCCGTCGTGATGGTGCGAATGATGCGAGTGATGCGAATGATGGGTGGGCTGGACCTCGCGGCCAGGGGTCTCCAGCGAGGATTTCGAATCGGTCGAACCCTCCGACCGCGAGCCGCCGTCTTCGGACCCGGGGGAGTAGACGGAGTCCTCCGAACGAGATCTACCTAAAAAGGTGACGGAAATCGCGTTTGAAAAATAATTGGAACGAACATCCTTGCTTGATTTTTGAGACGAGCTATTTCTTTTCTTTTTTTCTCTTATTGAGAACAATTTAATTTACCGATCAGTCTGGAGACTCCTCGAACCTTAGCCGCCTCGATGAGGTTCTCCCATTTCTTCTTCTTCGAACTTGCCCTGATTCTTCGACTCTGTCTACTCGTGCCAAGGCCGGGAACGCTGTTAGTACTCGTGTGATAGGGACTCTTCTTGGGGGTGGTGCCCGGTCCGAATATGCCGCTGAACGTGGAACCGAACAATTCGTGAGAGTTCTCTTGCGGCACCTGCTGCAGCGACGTCGTGAACTCGTCAACCGGCGGTAGAGTGCCACTTCCGCCCGGCTGAGGGGCGATATTGAACCCCTTCATTAGGCGGCGTTCCTTCTGACGGTTCTTCTTACCCCCCGCACCTATGGACAGCTCTTTAAGGCAACCGTCTATGGGGCAAACAGAAAACCAAGGACTACGCTGAAGCAATTACTAAAAAACCGAAGGAAACTTAAACTATGATGAGTGATGCTCGCAATTATTCTCGGCGGGATGACCTTTGATCGCGTTAATTAGCAGACTCCTACCTCTCGCAGGATGATTAATACCGTTCAGGTAATAAACTTGGAAACTGTCGTTAGCGGCGATCTTTTCTTCGTAACAGATTTCTGCTTTACTTAGTAACTTGGTTCACTTCCAGCGAAAAAACTTATAACGCGCAAAAATATACGCTCTATGTGGAAAAAAAAGATTCGTAGGAAAAAGTGCTACGAGAAACCGAAGTATTTCATGTCAACTCATTTGTATGTCGCGTAAATAGGCTCACCACTTCCCGTCCCACTGGCCGTGGAAGTATTCATGCCAAAGTTCTGCAAAATCTCGATCAGCTCGCATCGAAGCGCGCTGATATCCTGCTTAATCTCGTTCACGTCGTCCTCCGTCACGCCCTCGCTCTCCGCTTTCCTCTGCTCCACCGTCACGTACCTTCGCACCAGGTTCCTCATGATACTCTGGTACCGGAAGTCCCTCTCGGAAGCCTGTTTAACCTTTCTCTATTAGGCAAAAATGAAAAGTCAGCGAATAAATAATTTAAACGTACGCATAACTCCTCTCTATTTATCCCCTTTAGAAAAACAGCTTAATTCGATGTGTATTCGTTGAATCGTAATTAATCTCACTCTAATCGTTCGCATGTGCTCCTTCTTGGCGGCTCGGCTGTGCCCGCAGAGCTTCCGGTACGTCCATTGGCCTATATACCAGACGCTCTTCGGGGTCGGGATGATGTTGAACGGTGGCGGAACCGTGCCGCCCTCCTCGAAATAGCTGATCCAGAGCTTGCTCCTGGCGAACTTCCATTCGACGTCGGCACGCTCCTGTTCGGAATCAGAGAGAAGGTAGAATCCCCGTTCGATTGTTCTCCGTCGACGGCAATTCGGTCGGATAAAGATCTCTTTTCACTCACGGAGATCAATTGGTAGGAATGATTCATCATCGCTATTAGCAGGTTCAGTAGAACGACGATGTTGATCACCGAGTACGTGCCGAACATCAGCATGCCCCAGAACCTGGTGAACGCTTTGATCCCGTCCAATTCGAAGCTCTCGAGATCGACCAGCCCGAAAACCGCCCAGAACAGTGTTTGCGCCGTTTCGAACAGACTGGTGTTAACGAATTGAAATTATATCGATTTCATTATTAATTGAGTCTATTACAATGTCATTGAATTCATGCTACTTTGTGCAACATTGTGACCAAGCTCAAAGTTCCTATCTAATTCTTATATCCGTATCATTTGCAACATGTGCTTGAATTTTGCAAGAAGTATATTTTAAATTCTACTTCGCAGCGAATCGCTTACTTTGCAAATCGGCGCCAAACGATGCAGGCATTCGAGTCGGTTGTCACGCTAGCGTTAGGAGAATAAGACATCGCTGTCGGACAACGTTTCTTCTCCATATCCGCGTAGTACCACAGCAGTTGGTTCAGACCTAAGCAAACAGTATCGTTTCGTTTATTTGGGTCACGGAGTTCGATCGGCACGATCGGGTTGAATTAATCTGCCAATTTACCGCAAGAGAACGCGAACAGCACCAGCACGTAGAGGAAGAAGAATTTCATGATGTCCATCACCATTCTGGACAAGGAGACTTGCAGGGGCCCGAGGTGGGGGTTCACGGAGAAAATGTAGACCAGCTTGAGAGAGCTGTAGTAAACGGATCGTGAAAAGATTCGCGTTCAATCGAATCGTTCGCGCGTAACAGCGAACTCTATGCGCGGTTCCATAATTAAACGAGTCGAACAAACACCTGAATATATTGGCGGCGGAGAAGAGCCCCTCGGATATGAGCATCGGGTCCCAAGTGTCCCACTGTTCGCGCTGAAGCTCGATCACGGAACCGGGCTCCTGGCTCTCCATTTCCTTTTGCACCCTGTAGTAAGCGACCACCCTGAGCGCGGCCGTCGCCACGTACAGGGAGTTCGTAACGAAGTCGATCACGTTCCACATGTCGTTCACGTACTCCTCGAGGCCGACGTCCCACAGCTGCTTTACCTCGGACCAGATCAGCCCGGACACCCAGGCCAGTATGAACCTACGATGCGTACGCGTCTTTTACACTACGGCGACGTTGCTTCGATCTTCTCGCGAGATCGTTCGTCTCCGGGGAACGCCGCGGGGAAGTTGAAAGCACCAGAGAAACTGGATTACCCGTTCGCGCGTTAGGCCCCTGGAGAAATCGTTCCGAACGGTATCACGAAGAGAGGTGCCAGCTAGAATATTTATTTTCACCCAGGCGATTTTGGATCGAGAGCTGTTGGATCGAGAGAGGTTCGGTGGAAGAGCGACGAGCGAAGAGTAAAAGGATGATACATATATCGGTTTCGCGAAACGGATGGATTTCGATTGCATCGGGAAAATATTTTTTGGGAAAACACGAGGAGACGTCCGGTCCGTCTTTCCTTCTCTTCTGTTCGATTTCGTAGCCGTGTGCAAATGGAATGAAACAGTAGTTAAAAATATTACCATTCGACGATCGTTGGAGCAGCGCCTCTCTTCGTTGGCGCAGGCTCGTGTTCCACGACGTCGTGACCCATCCAATTGCCAATCACGCTTTCTATCCTTTGACTAGCCAGAATCAACATGACTGTAGGATAATCGAATAATGAACAGCATTAATGAAATAATTCGTACGCTTTTGGAAATCGTGCAATTTTGTTGCACGGGTAGAAGTTAATCTGAACCAGCTAAGCCTGAACTTATAAAAGATTACTCTTCCCGGCTACGTTGCTGCGAACTCAACATTACTCGCGAGAAACTTTGTCGCAAAACTCGATTTCACTTTGGCACATTCCTTAACTCTGTAGTGCTTTGCTGCAGAAAGTCAGAATCGCTTTCGGAAGCGTAAGCAGGGTTGTACAATATTGCTGCGGAATCGGGATCGACTCGGAATACCTGGCAACATTCTATATGAAACGTTCTCTGGTTGCAAACGCTTTATCGAATATACAGATTCAGGATTTATGTTCCATTCAGCTGCCGTGACTAAAACTCATTTCCATGTTCGCGACCCTGACAGAGCAACACCCTGGTAGCTTACGCACGAGGAAAATGCCATACTATATTCTGCAGTATTAGCTTTGCTGTTCGCAAGTAATCCGCCGAAATTCCTCGCGCCTTGTGCCCGACTCCTCGAGGAGAGCATTAGCTCCCGCGACCGCCGTGACTCAAGATATCGTTAGTTCAACTTCGAGCTCAATTACGCTTCGCGAGGATGCCTGGAATCTAGCATGGCAATCCTTCCCTCGCTAAGGTCCTTTGAGCGGTGTTCCTCAAACCCGTTGCACCACCGGCTATCCAGTCAACCGGGATTCCAAGCGCTGTCACACTCGAATCCGCGACGACGTCCTTCGAAGCGGGTCGCGATCAAAATTCGCATGGATGCGTATCCCCGCGATGGCGAGTGAAAATCCCGCGTAAAATGAAGGAACCAGAGTATCGATGGAATCGCGACGAGTGTCGGCGAATCTGTGCCGCAGAATTTCGCGGTGGCGTTGCGTCGCGCGATCCGTTGGAATCAGGCTCCAGAGCGTTCCCATTCGGCGTGTACACACGTCCGAAATGTTTATCGTTTCCCAGTAATGGTAGTCGATGTCTCAAATTTAGAGCGTTACCGCACTCGGCTATTATTGGTAGTGAGAGGTATTCACGAGCCGGCGGTTGCCGCGAGTGATATTTGTAAATTGTTTAGAACCGGACTCTGACGTTTAATTCGCTGACGTGACGAAAGGTAATATACTTCGTTGGCAAACGAGGTCGCGCGGATCTTGATCAACGATCGGACGAAAAAGGGTGAGCCTGGACGGACCCCTTTGACACTTTCGTTTCATTCAAATCGAACTCGGAGGTATTATTATTATTATTATTCGTAGAAAGAATTATTAACGGAGCTTCCACATTTTCATGGACAGGGAAGATACTCACAGAGAAAAGTGAAGTACGAAGCCGAGTGACAGATGAATTTGATGAACGGTTTCCTCATGGTCTGGCCAATCACGCTGTGCGGCGCGATAATGTAGGCGACGCTGAAGAAAGGGAAGAGCACGCCGATCCGGACGATCTCCAACGCCTGGAGGACCATGTTTTTCCTCCGGAAGCCCGGAAGACCCTCGTACCAAATCGATGCGAGTAGCTGCTGCACGTTAGGATGCGCCACGAACTGGAAATTCCGAGATAATCTAATATTGGTCGACAGTTTCCGGTCGTGTCACTAGGAAATTGTGCTTATCCCGGTCTAATTTCGGAGCTGGAGCTCGACGTGAGCGATAGCCTCTGTGGTTTAACGCGATTATATCGATACTGTGTCATTACTTCTATCTTTTAGAAGCAATTCGATTACATGCAATCGTGTCCTTTGCCAAGATATGGTCTTGAAAAGAAAGAATCGAAGACGATCAATTTATCTTACACTTGTTACTCTTTATACACTTCTAAACATGCGACACATTTCTGTATAATAAATATATCATTTTTTTTTCAGGAATCAGAGTTTTATAAAGTAAAGTGTAACCTTCTTCTGTCGAAGTTTAATAGCCAGCTTCAATCTGTTCAGATGCATCCTCTCGCCGTGCTCGAACGCGGGCCCAGTGGGATCGTGATTCAACAGCACCTCCAGCTCGTAGGAACTTCTAGTGTGATCCAGCAAGGCAGTAGCGAAGTCCTGGCATTGTCTCCTAAGCTCCTGAAATCGCAACACAACCGTGTCTACCAAAGAGAACGCGCGCCTCGGAAAAAGTTCCGCGTGCGACGCGACAAAGTTATCCGACAGTCCCCTTTTCTCCGAAAACTCGTTGCAACGTTCGTTCACGGACATCCCTTCAGCGGCACTCTTTAAACATGAGCTGCAGCATGCTCGCAAATCTTTAGGGACCAAAGAGCGCGATCACGGGAAGGTGCACGGAAATCGAACGCTGCCGAGAAGAAATTACGAGGAGAGGCGTGAATGAGAGTGATAAAAGGATTTGGAAGGCGGCCAGGCCGTTTGTCAATCGATGTCACGGGACAATCAGCCACTCAATGCGTTTCGAGACTCGTGGAAAAGCACGGCCAGCCTCGTGGAAATACTCTGCGAGGAGGACAAGACGGTCCCGGCGATAATTTATTCTTCTTCGCGCTCGCAGATCGCTCGGAAGATGCGATCCGCGGGCAGCGTGTAGACGCGTTGTTGGTGCACTGAAATCAGTTTTGTATCTCTGTGCGTTAGATGAAAGGAATGGTTGCGTATATGGCACCAATTAGCACTGGCAATTATAATTTCAACGGAGAGAATCTTGGTTGTCAAGTGTTACAGTTATCCGAACTTTTAAACCGCTGTAACTCCGAAGATATGAATTATTTTTTATCCGATTAGGTCTCATTAGAAGCGCGTTTTCTTCCTCTTTGAAATGGTTCTTTGTTGAACTCGATACGACTTCCGGTTCCTGAGATATCGCCGTGCAAAGAAAGGGGTAATTCTTAACGCTTTTATATCGCTGTCCTTTTCGCACGTGTCGCGCGTCACTGACCTACCTCACCGCGTATCCCTCGCAGGTGCAAGCAAAAAAGAGCCGCCGAGTCAGCGAGTTTTTTCCGATTCCAGGAAAAAAACGTAGACAAGTAGCAGACGGGATTCTGCGAACTGCTTCCGATTCCAGGAAAAAATGTAGGCCACGTCGCGGCATTTAAATGCCTGAACTTTAAACGCTCATATCTCAGAAACTAATCGAGATATCGGAACGGGCCAAACGGCAAATTGACAGGCATACCCTTTGCTATATCCCAACGTATTTTTTTGAATAAATTTCACATTCGTTTTTCCTGTATTTTTGTTCAAAGTTGATAATAAGAGAGAAGGGAAATTATTTTTCCAAGCGGCTCCTCGAGAAAATTGGCGACGCGAGTCTTTTTTCTCTGACTTCGCCTACGATTCCTCCGGAAAGGTTAGGTTAAGCAATTAGGTAAGAAATTTGGTTGGACATTATTGTGTCTCAAATATTGGCGAAGGGCGCGCTTATTTTCTGCCTTAAACAAATATATGTGGAAGTCGTAGAAGGGTGACAAACCCTTAAGAAATAGTAGTTTATCGATTACAAGGATTCTCGTAAATTGTACACTTTGAAGAGATAAGATAGGTTGTTCGGATGTGGAATGAAAAATGGTGAAGGGGACCGGTAGCAGGTTTCTCATCTTGTCGCAAAAAAGGGGAAGACGGGCAAGAGTTGGCTTCCTATAATCTATTCCGCATGATGGTCGGAGGACGCTTATCCGAGCTCGATCAATCTACAAGCAACGATGATTTATCTCATCAGTAAGATCGTCGGCCGACGAAGAAAGATCTCCATAATGAACCTACGAAATTAAACGAACGTTAAAAGCATTCCAAAGTCCTGTTCCTTCTGAACCCGTTTGTTTCCCAAAGTTTTCACTGTTTCGCGGCTAAAGAAGATTTTGTATCTTTTAATAGATACAAACTCTAGCGAGCGAGCAGAGATTTCGTGCATCCACAGGGCTTCGCGCCAAAGCAAACATTTCCTACATCAAACGCGCCATAGGAAACGGTGCAAACACCGTTCGCTGATATCCCCCCGAGTGGCTGACTATTTCGCGATCGCCTAACTAGGCGTTAATATCCGTCATCAACTGGCCAGTGAAACCTCCGACGGTCGATTGGCCCCCGCTTCCGACGAGGCGATTCCCCGAGCGTGTATTTCGAGCTGTATCCGAATACACTGACCACGCGTGTTCGTGGTGTTTACACGAGTGAACAATACCGGCATTTGCAACGCGAGGTAGACGACGCGTTGGATCAACAAAGGAGACCGGAAGAAATATAAGCAGAGGGGGAGCCGGATCGGAGAATCGTAAGAAACGTTCCGCCGCGTGTTTCGCGTCCACGTGGTCAGTTTGTACAAGTTTCACAGCGAACGCCACGATCGCGATGATTCCGCAGCGAAATTTCGATTGTATTGATTTACGTTACTCCTCCCTTCCAGCCTCGGATGCTGGGATTCTGTGGATTTTCTGCCAGCCACGCCGCGTCTGGAATATCTCCCCAGTAGAAGGAGCATCCCTTCCGCGCGAGTAAACGGAATAAATGACGAGGGTAAAAAAAAAAAATGAGGGGGGGTCAGAGAATAAAGCCTATATTCTCACGCCGGAAGTATACGAATGTGCGTATACATATGTATGTATCGCCACACATTTCTCTCAAGAAGCCTCGTCCGACCACATTGCCGTCTCGTTACAAAAATTCCTCGGCTATATTTCCAAGAGATATTTGGCAGCTTTATCTGTGGTAAAACGGTGCGTGCAGTTTGTTTTCGGAACGATGAAGAGGATCGTTTGTAAGGGAGTCGAGGACACAGGGTCACAGGGACGCTGGTATAAATTCCGTTTCGCACGCTGCCCAGCGAAAGAAGTAATTGAACGCGGAGGAAAGTGGGCCAAAGGGTTGCGGGGAGGGGCGAACAAACTCGGAAGTTCAACGGCTGTTTTATGTACTCCGCCACTGGTGGTTTCGTGGACAGACACATTTTCCGGCGAGGAGATCGCGTTTCCACGGATAAATTGAACGTTCGTGGACTCTCTTCCATCCGGCGTAATCGAGATCTTTAAGAGGATTTCAAAGCGAACGAACGCAATTACGCGACCAGGATAACGAGAGCGCAGGATAAAGTAACGCCACATTCTTGTTATCGTTGAGAAAAATCTTTGAAAGGAGAGCCAAATTGTTTCGTTTCATCGGGGTGTAAAATTTATCTGATTTCGCTGGATCAACTATAGTCGTTCGTGTTCACACAGAATATAATGCTAAACTGCTTAAGCTTTGTATCGTGAATTATTTTGTCTTACCTAGCCTATGCGGTGGACAAGATAACATTAAATGCGCATTGGTCTCACCTGGTATTCGCACTTGAACTCGTGCTCGAGGAACGAAAGCCTTCGGAGTTCCCAGGAGAGTTCGAACGCGGTCAGGATGGGATCCTTTGAAGACAAAGAGATTAAGGACGGCGAGGCTAGGGCCCTGTATGCATTTATTCGACTCCTAGAATGTCTCAGGGAATCTTCTCTCCTGGATGTCACACACTCGTCGCACCTGTTCACGAAGAAACTCTGGATAAAATCGTCGTCGATATGATACTATCATGCGTAAACTTCGACCTCTACAATTTTTTCGAAGCCTTCTAATATTCGTAATAAAAGCAATTTACGGGCTGAACGATTCAGCTTGTGCATGGGAAAGTTGTTTATGAGAGAAGTGTTATAGCATTGTTTGAACGATAAAGTGGCTAACCCGCAGCGAACATCGTGAGGCATGGGCAACGTTGATCCACGATCGAGAAGGATCTTAATAATCTCGTAATTGTCTCTGTGAGCAGCCAGGATCAGGGGTGTGATGTCTGGCGTGAACGTGGCTGTGTCCGATGGCAGGGCTTCCCAGCTCTGAAATGATAAGCACATTATTAGACAATTAATAAGGATGAGTTATTTCTTGATAAATCACCGGGTCCTTGCAACGGATTCAGTTAAGGTCTCTCGCCTTACTAAATGAATGAAAAGACATGCAGTCCTTGTTATCATCCGCAAATCCAACGGTCTGGGAATTTTAATGAATCCTACTCGATTGGCACGTCAGAGCGATTCGATATTTATTCCGGCATCTCCGCGTAAGCCGATCTCTCTATGTAGGTGGCGGGAAGGAAAAGCTGATTAAACACTCTCCCTTCCCCGACAATTCCGCGTCTCTTTGCGCCCTTACTTTCCCCTTTCCCTCGGCGTCCGCTCAGCGCGATTTCGACCGGCACACACGATGCAAGCGTTTTCGAGCTTTGCCGGAAATGCGATACGGTCAGCATGGCTTTCATCGGGACACGCTTTGTTGGGAGCGTCCGCCAGGCCCGTCGACGAAGAAAACACTTCGGGTTACCTGATTAAAATATGGGTCGACCTGTTCGCCGACGGAATCTACTTAACCGTCGTTAAACCGTCGTCGTCGCCGCTGAAGCGCGGAACGAGACCGGGTTGCGGCGAAAATTAAGCGAAATTTCGATAGCTGCTGAAACGAAATTGTCCGGCCGGAAAAATGCAATCACCGCTTAATTGCCCGGCGAAGCTTGACGTTGCGAAATCGGTGTCGCCGATGAGGGAGGAAAGGGGGCGGCTCTATCTCTCTCTCTCGACGAACGAAAGGAGAGAATCGTTGAATTTGCAAAGAATTCGTTTTCTACGTACGCGCGCAGTAGTCTTGCGCACAGGGTGTTCCCGCTATCGGCAAAGTGCTGAACAGCCTGTGCGCAAAGTAATAGGAAGTATAAAGATTTTGAATCGATACAGTTACATGTACTAGGCCAGCAAAGCGACTAACGTGTGGCTCCCCATTCCGATGAAGATTCTCCTCGTGCTCAAGAAGCACCTCGACGGCCTCGACGAATTCCTCGGAGATGGCGTGGAGAAGCGCATCCTTCGTGTCGACCTTGTGCTTGATCAGAAGCTCCACCATTTCCAGGTTTTCATTATCGATCGCCATCAGAAGCGCCGACCGTCCCAATGGATCCACGCAGTTGATGTTCGTCTCCGTCTGCTGCGCGCTTTGCAACATCCTGCAACAACATCCGTCACGATTTGTAACGGACATTGTTCATTGTTGCCGCAACGGCTTTTCTTATCACCTTCGACGCGACAAACCGACTTGGCAAAAACCTATACGTATTTCGTTGTCCCGCGATTCCCGCGAGCTAGCCAAATGAGAATTCCAGGGGTGCGAACATTTCCACGCGCGTCGCAATCGGTATTAATCGCACCGAGGCGAACAACGTTGGAAGAATTCCGAGAAGTTTCGGAATCGCTTGACGATCGTTCGCGGCAGGACAATCAGATCTTTTCCTGGCGCAACGAAATACGTCCATCCCGCCTATGACCTTTCCCCACCGCTCGAGATCCACTTTAATTCTAGAGCCCTAGATCGAAACGGTTTCCAACCGACCCGCGTAGGTGTAAGCATGCTCGTTTGCATAAAAGCTACGGCTGCGTTGCCTGCACGCGCCGTTTGTTCCCACATTTCAAAATTAAGCATTCTAGACCCTCGCGTCGTCATGTTGAATGCCATACAAACAATAGGCTGCTACTCGCTAATTTTCATTTAACCTATGTACGTTTGCGTTGCAGGCGTATGCAGAGAACGGGGAGCGTCTTGTGTGGAAATATTTTCGTTACGCGTGTCCGAACAGTCGAACGAAGGGAACAAATGATCGACGGCGTAGCGAGCAATCGCGACGGCTTTTCGGAAGTACATAGCTCGCGATATTTGAGCATTCCCATGCTACGTGCATTTCAATTCTCCACACGGATTTCTAGCTGTGTTCTACCTCCCACGTTACGGCGTCACGTACCTACACTTTGATTCTTTAGAGTCTTACCGTCTAACAGAAGCAACGTCTCCACGCTCCACCGCTAGAAGGTACTTCTTCTCATGGTAGGACAGACTGGCCATTTCCTGATGCGGCCTCACCATGTTCTCTTCCTCTATCATGCCGTGGATACTGTGCCTCTGAAACCGTCGTAACTCTTTATTATACTTCTGTTGCCGCGTCTCTGCCACGTTTCAAAAAAAAAATGAACCACCCTCCGACTCGCTTCACTCCACCGTCCCCGTGAGGTTCATCGTTTAGACAGGATTCATCAAAACACGTCGCTGGTCGTAAATGAAATCCTTTCGTGCTCGGTCCCAGCGATACGCCTTTTTCATGATTACATACCATTAGATTTTCCGAAATATCTCAAACACTTCGTACGATTTTAATACGATGCGACATTCCATAATACGCGACGGAAATTTTTCCAACTTTTCAATATATTTTATTAGAATCCTTTTAGGCAAGAGATGCCGCGGATGCTCGAAGATACTCCAGGATTCTGGTCGCAGGGGTTGTATTGATCGACGGATGAAATTAGGATAATAATTTCATTATGTCTCCTGATCTAATAGCACAAGCAGCGACGGGCGACACGAAAATCGGGAGCGGTGACATACGGAGGATGGAGCGTCGCGCCGTTACGGAATTTTCCGTCCGGACGCCTGATTAGAGCGTACGAGTTCGATCAAAGGGAACTTCGGGTCCGTTGCTTCGGTAATATTGCTAACTTTGAAGTTTTAACCCCGGACTTGGTACTCTGGCAGCAGCTTTTGCTTCCTAAATTACATTCTCAAAGTCTTCTAAGGGAACGTGGAAGAAGTAGAGTTGTATTTTTTTACCACGTTCAGTTTCCGCTTAAAATTATTTATTTAAACATTCCCCGTCTTCTTTTATGTAAACGTAAAGCACATTCCAGAACGCTCCCCGACAATAGCGTTCCATAGTTCGCTGCTATAGCGAACAGCGGAAAAATTTAACAACCATCGTGAATCCTCGTGTCGTTTGGCGACATTGTTCTTGAAATCGCTTAGCGTTCGCGTCAGCGATGCTGCGATAATTTGCAGGCAATTACGCGCTCGGTAAGCGGCATACACGAGATTCCATCGCGGCATCGATCGGTTACGCGCCATCGAGCAGAAGAAGGCACAAATTAAGAGGCGTAGCTTTCTTTCGTGTCAGGGATGCTCGTAGACGTGGGCGGGAACGGAAAGGGTGATCGAAGGTTCGCCTGAAATTGGAACGATCGTAGGAGGAACGAGGGAAGCAATTAACGACTCGGATAGCCGTCCATTGTTCGATGGGGAAACCTCTCATTATCGAGCAACTTTTTGCTACGCGTGCCATTTGATCGCAGACTGGGAATGGTCATTGATGCAACGCCACCGATGCAACACGTAAAGATCAATCGCGGAACGGAAACAATGCCGGGCCATTCGGAGGCGGTATTATTCTTTATGCTCGCGTGAATCCTTCGAAACGAGACGCTGCATTCTCTGGGATCATGGAGATTTATTTTTTTTCTAAAATCGTTGAGACAGAATCTTGAAGGAAATCTCTCCGTACCTATTCTACGTTCATTCGATTACCCCATTCATGGAAGATGTCACAGATGCTTATTTCACCTGCTTTTTACAAGTTTAGGAAAACAATCACCGAGCACGTTAAGCCTGGAGCGCGTGTTTGCTTTCGATGTAAGACGGCAACGAAGCAACAACGATTCGCGGATACATATGGTCGATCGAAGCGGAAACGGAATTGTCCGATTAATGCGAGGCGGAATCCCGCGGCTAACGCCGGTCAGCAGTCAAGCCTACCCCCTTCGATTCTAATCATAGAGTTGTCCGCGTCCTTTCGCTACAAGGGCGGCACCACGTGCATGCATGAATGTACGTAGCGGCGTATTACATATATCTGATTTCGAATGGAAGAGGGTCGGCTCGCAGTGGGGGGGGGGGAGGAGGAGGTTTGATAGAGAGGAGGAGTGTTGATGGACAGCGTTTGCCGAGGGTGTGGTGGCTTGACAATTAAGGTGCGCCCGGACAAACACTCGTTCGCTGTCGGTGTTGGCCCTTGGCACAGTATGTCATCTTCTTGAAGCTGAGAGGGGTAATCGCGAGGGCACACGTTATTCCGCGTTAGTTTCCCTCTCGCTACCTGTCGGCCTTATTATTCCCTAGCCCTCTTCTTTGCAAGGGCTTTCACGGAGAATTTTTCTTCCGCGGCGCGCCTTACTCTTCTCGACCTTTTGTGAAGGGGTCGGAGCGTTTACGGGGTCCTGCCTGGTCTCTATTCAAGCGAGAGATCTTCATTCTGAACTTTGTAGATCGTGCGCAAGGGTTCGTCGGATCGTTTGCTTGAACTCCCCTCCGTTCTCTCTTTTAATGAAACAGATTTTAATGCGCCGCGGCGGTAAATCAATCGCTGGCCAGCGAGGGGAAAGCGAACATGATAGACTTCGGAGTTCTTGGTAACGTATAACACAGGATGGAAAGATTGGTTTCGCGTAGGGTGGGATTCCGAGTGAGTTTGACAGGCGTTTCTACAAGGACGTTTATGAGGCAATAAAGGGAACAAAGAATCGCGCGTCCCCCGTTGTCATCCCAGCAGGGACTAATCGTGCCATCTCAAAAACGGGAATAATGGTTTCGAAAGTGCGTCGTAGTAAATACGATCAAGACAAGACACGAGTAGCCCTCTCTCTCTCTCTGCCCAACCCGCTTATCATTCCGTCTGCATCCCTGAAATCAACTCGATCCAACTTTTACGAGGCAATAAGAATAAAAACTTCACCGTCCACTCGTAAAATTACGCGAATAAGCATACGCGATATGTATGCCTGTTTACAGCCTCGGAGGAAAACATTTCCCTTTGCTTACTCATCTCAAGTCGATCAAAACGCAAGAAAGCAATACTGGGAGTGCACAATTTGAAGGAAATAAGTTCGATGGGGGGGGGGGGCGGGGGCTAAAAATTCATCCTCAACGAGACCTTCGGCGGCAATATCTCTGCAGTCTCTTTAAGGTGATTGAACCAGACGCTTCGCCGATCGCTGGTGGAATCCGATTTTCCACGATTATAGAGACAGCATTAAAGTTCGTCCTGGGTGAAAAGTTACGTAACTCGATTCGCTCGCGAGGATCTGTAGAATCGTTAGATAATCGTCGATCTGCGGAGGACCTTCGCGGAGGTAACAGAAGAGCAAACCGCGACGGAAAGAAAACTTGTGATCCGCAACGTTGAATTCCGCAAATTGGATCGCGGTTGAAACGAGCTATCTTACAGCTATTTCTTTTTTCGCTCGTTTGTCAAGCACCGTACTTGCTCCGCTTGTTGCGTTTTGACTGTATTCGAGTGAATCTCTGCAATAATTCTGGAAGGGGACGGAGACTTCTCGAAAGGAGACGCAGCGGTTGCATCGAAATGTTTCCTCCATGTCCGAAAGGTAGCAAACATCTCGTGGTCCAGCGTGGGAAACCTACCTTGACCTTCTCGTCGATCTTTCGTATGAACTGTTGCGTTTGGGACGGCACTGGCGGCGCTTCGGGGTCGAAGGTCACCCGCTGTCCGGCGGTCCGTAAGAAACCGCCCCCGACAGACGGGTTCCAGCCCCTGTTCACGTTGCTGTCCATTCTTAAGGACGACTGAGCGAGATCCTCTTCAGGAGCACCAATTTCTTCGCCGTTACCGCTTTCACCAGGGGATCTCGCGCCCCTGGCGCGATGCTCCTCATCTTCGTACGCGCTTTCTGAAACAGACGTCCCTCGCTTCGTGATCACAGTCTTTGAAATTATTTTTCACGTACTTTCTCTTTTTATTTCGCAAATAAGGAGCGTGCAGAAAATCGCGTGGGTTTAGCGCGCGACAAAGCGAATTGGAAACTGGATCCACCCTGTTGGTAACTTAAGCGAATGATGGATCACGCGATGCACTCTACCTTATTGCTTTCCCCTAAACGAACATCGCGCTTGACTGCAACTGTGCGCGACGCGATCATCCGGCTTTCGCGCCTTTCTTTTCCCAATCTTCGAGATCGTAGAAATCGCGAGCCGTCGAAAGTCAAGACCGATGTCTGCGCTTGCCAGAGGAAGCGAAGATACACTGTCCAGACCATTAATCGTCCGACACGTTTGTGTATCTCCCTCCGAGGAACCGCGGCCTCCTTAAATAGTCTGAACTTTCGAGTACTCTCTTAATACCCGAACAAAGCACTGTTTCCAACTACCGTTCTCGTATGGCCGTTCTGGAGCAAGAGGAAACTTTGAGAAAACAGCGACTTCCTAAATACATTTGAAAGCGCTCGATCCGCCGGAATGGAGCCGGAAAGAACGTAAGTCGGACTTACAAAAAAAAAACCCACTGCCCTGGTGGATTAAAGAAGCTCTTTAAATGTTATCTTCTTTGAACGCGACTGTGTAACTGTTTCAAAATAAAATATCTTCCCTTCCCGTCGCACCTTGATAATTTGCATCAAGCTGCTCCTTTCTCTTTTACGCGAAAGAAGAATATCGAGAGGTACAGAAACGCGGAGGCGAATGAATCAAAGAGAGCGAGTTATCTACGAGGGGTTTCCTGAACCCCGACCTCTCACGGATCGTTGAGCTCGCCTCGAATCGCGTGTTTTCAGTAGAACCTAAATCGATAGACCTGTGTGGGTGTGCGAACATGCACAGCCCGGTAATGGATATGCGATTTTCGCGAAAGTATCTCCGGCGGATAGTTTCCGCTTGGCTCGTGCATGTGTGTGTGCGTGATTGATTAAAAGTAAGTATCAGCAGTGCCGATACTTCAATCCGAGGGTGGTAACAATAAAAAGAACTTTCCACGGAGTAGTCGGCGGCATATTTATGAAAACAATGATCGATAATCGCCCCCGGTGTCGAGATTACGCAGAGCCGAATTTTTCGACGCTTACCTCCGGGGCCGCGGCGTTATTACCCTGCCGGTTTATACGCAGGAATCTCACCGCGGTAAATTCTGGGTAACAGCACGCGAAATGAGCCAAGAAGACACGATGTTATGAACGGGCTCGTTTTTTACTCGGTTCACGACCCCCTGTGGCCGAAGCTCTTCTACTTCCGGTCGCCTCTGGCAATTCTTCCGGTCACCGGCTCTCTCTCTCTCTCTCTCTCCCTCTCTTGCCGGAAGGGATTGTAAAACTTAGAGATCTGATTCCACCATTCGGAGTACTAATAGGTGCAAGATATACTTTTCACGATTCATTTTTGCCTACTTTATTTTCTATTCATATTTAGGACATTGCGCAGCGTTACGTTTCGCTTGAACCCCTTTCTTTAAGGGTCAAGTGGCAGAGCAAGTATCATTACTTTTTCCTTCATACTTAACGTATCTAGCTCAACAGGATTTGTATACGAAAGAATTGTAATTATTATTGGTGAAATTTATGAATGATATCGGAGGGCAAACTCGCCATGTGATTATCAATATGCTAGGCTAAGTGGTTAATGGGACCGTGTCGTCGAAGTTTCGAAATGCGCCACTTAATCAGCGATCAGAGGCAGGGCGGAACTGCAGGTCGGCCTATGCGGCAACCGAGCCTACGTGTTCTACACCTGTTGCACATCCAGTGCCTGTGCAACAAATCGTTTCGCGGAAGTTGTGCTCGCGTGCGCATGTTCACGCGATTTCTAGGAAACGTCGCAAAGCTTAGGCAAGACATTACGACACTTCGGATCTGATCCTGTTTGCCACCCGAGCTCCATCTTTCCCTCTAAAGAAGCCTTTAGACTCGTTGTCGATAAATTGGAATAACTTGGCGAAATGTTTTCCAAAGTTTGAGCGAATGAGAAGAGTTGCGGAGGGCAGAAGCGCGGGAACAGCTTCGAAGCAACTTGCCAGAAGGATTCTATCATCTTGCGGCAGTCCAAGCTGTTCCCGAACCTGGTAATATCGTGGATCTTTATGCTCGAGAATTGCGAAAGTAAGCAGCACCATTATCCTGAGATGATAAAAAGTTATGTAACCGCCCGTGGTAGCTCGCACGCGACTCTATTACGGGGAAAATTGGCGTGGCAAGGGCTTGCCGGGCCGCTGAACGATCAAGCATATTCGTTCGTACACGTCTCCACTGTCGAATGCGCATGTAATTACTCGATCGTGTGCGTGCGACTGCACAGAGAAAATGAGTGCCGAAGGTGCACGCGAGCGAATAGTTTGCACGAAAGAGAACAGCTAGCGGAATCGCGTTGATAAGCACGATCCGTACAGGGCGTTGCTAATCATCCTCCTGATAGCTGCCAATTTCGTGCATCGCGTTGCTTCGCGCGGTAACCGTGAGTTATTGCCGCGAAGGGCGCGAAGCGCGGGCATGCCTAACTGCGCGAATGATGAGGGCCAAATGCGATGTTAAACAATTAATGCGAGAAGGAAATGAAAGAAAAGGATCGCGTTAGATTGTATGGAATAAGGGAAACTTTTGTGTCACTCATTTTTCCATCACGAACAATTTCCCACGATGGTAATAATAATAATAACAGATAACAGTTCAGTGCATCACGAACAGTGAAATGCAACAAACAAACTTTCAAGCTCCAGAAAATCCATTCGGAGCAACTCTGAAGTGAATCTCCCTCTCTCTGTAAAAATAATGTTTCGACCAGTCTTTCGCGGTTCATAATCTTTAGCCACTCATAAATGTCAGCTGCAGTCAGTGGTTTCGCCGTCATGGAAGCAACGAGGGAATAACAGTTTCACCGCCAAAGGCAGGGATTGGAATGATGGAGTATACAACGCATCGGACTCATTTTATGGTCCGCTTTGAAATAGAGCCTGTGACTGAACGGTTCGCAATAAGCCAACTATATTCGCGTAAATCAACGTTGATCTGTCAAACGGGACAGGTGTGTACCTCCGGCAAAAGTTAGCATAACTAGAAACATCGCGACCAGGCGGAGGTTCAAAGAACGTCGAAGGATAAACGTACCGTTCAGATTTATTGGGGCGAACGTTTTTCTGTTTACCTTATGATTTCGAACGGGTACGTTCCAGCGAAACTCAGGCCTTTTATATGAAAAAGCTGCTGGGGCGGGGGGGGGGGGGGGAGGAGAGGAGACGATGTTGCGTCGGTATTTGTTCGCTAAACGAAATTACTCGCTCGCGGACACGCGAGGGGAAACGAAGCGATCAAGCTTCTTGCGAGGATGCTAAAGGGGATGATAAAGGGGAAAAAGGGCTAGCTAATTATTGGATTATCGACATCAGACTGAAAAGAAGTTCTGCTAATCGAGTTATGAAGCTGTCTATGCCTCTTGCATCCCAGATAAATATTCCACTTTATAGATTCGTGATTCATTTGTAATAATAATTATTATCGTTCAGCGAAAGTACGATGTGCCTCGTTGGAAGCGGCGGCACGTTTAATTGACGACGTTATGATAAGGAATATTTAATTGCTTAGAAATTTGCATGGAAATTAAATTCTCGAAAGACGACGTTCGCACGCGTGTTCAAATATCCGGCATTCTTCTCTTTGTCCATCCGGCGGTGAAAATAAAACACTCGCCGGACGTAAAAAAAAAAAAAAATTAACGCTCATCTTCCCTCGGCTCTCCACGATTTTCGCAACGAGCTTTTCCGTACAGGCATGCGAATTCCGTGCTGGATTATTCGAGGACGAATTTCGGCTGACGAATTATGATTGTGAATGTTAATGCGACGCTTTTTCGCGCAAAATATAATCGGATGATGTATCGTGGCAATCCTGATCCAGGGAAGTATACGAAAAATCTATTCAGCAAAAAGCCAAAGCCGCATGAGGATTCGAGCCTCCAGACTTTTTCCCTGGATCTCTCTCCCCCTTTCCTCTTTTCTTATTGTGTGACGAGGGAAATATATTGGGGCGCGGAAAGAGCGGCGGAGAGATTACGGTTCGCCGTTCATGGGAATTCTTTTAACAATATTTATTATTCGTTTGCATGATGCGGTTTCCCTAGGTCTTCATCTCCGATGACGGAAAACGGATACAAATGATTTACATTTAGACATTCCCATAACAGCCTGATATAATCATCGTGGCTTTATTTGACAAATGGAATATACCTCTCCGCGTGGAGATGACACAAACGTGATACGTTTAATCTTTGACCAGCAACGTTTCCATTGTCACGAGCACGGGGATGGCTAAATTCTCGCGACGAGCTCATGCCGGCCAGTAGTCAATAAATGTTCGTGCATGGGATTCGCCAGCTTTGAACCTTTGGAACGATGTACAGTGGCTTTCCTTTCTTTCTGTTGTCCTCGTTTCATCTATTCGCTACATGGTCAGCCGAGCATATTAATCGAAAGTCCAGCTTTTGAAAATCCTTCGTGCAATTTATTTTGGACAAATATCAATTCGAAACAGATCTTCCTATGCATGAAACTAGTACTTTACGAGGGTTTTTAATGGAATAAATTTCGTAATTTTATGGAGCTTTAATGAGAACCATTTTAATTTCATAAGCGTATTCAAGGGATGCCGCGAGTTTCATAACGAGTAATTTTACGAGAGGGACACGTGTAAATTGGACGGACATAATAAGGAGCGGCGTGAAACAAAAACGCGAAACAGTTTCGCTCGACGACGCGGCTCATTTGCCTCGCAAATGAAGAATCGATAGTTCGCGAATAAATCATATTCGGAAAGCGAGGCTGTAGTCGCTGAACGAGCAATTTCATTCCCCCTAGAATAAAAAGCGGAGAGATATCGGCCTCGATGCGTCCACCGTGTATCTCAAAACGCTAGACAAAAAGAGATGTGAATCACGAAACGTTCAACCGTTCCCTCGCGGAAGAACCTCTATAAATATTTCGACGCTTTGTCAAATGGGATTAACGAAGTAAAGGAAACTGTCACTTCTAGCTGCCCTAATTATTGTTAGTCAAAGACGTAACTGGAACAGCGAATGATACAGTTTCCCCAGACAATCACCACTCCATTGTTTAACGGACTGCGATCCGATTAACCGAAATTAAGCATTGCGAACGCGTTCGCGCGGATTTATCTCGGGGTATCGCGACATCGTGAATCGCAGTAAAATGCACGGAAGAGTAAAAGTTTGGGAACTGTTCATCAACTGGAATATCGCCAATCCATTGTGGCGAGGCGAAACGGCCAAACTATCGCGGCAGAAGAAGTATCTCAAAATTTTGCTCTCGATTGGCCACGCTTGTCCTTCGTGTCTGCTTTTTTTTATCTTACACTATTTTTTTTTTATTTCTCGAAGCATTTTAACGCTTACTTATGTTTCATTCCAATTACACCCTTTTGGTAAATTTGCTTTTTCGTTTTGATTGCATTTTCCTACCTTTTTGTTTTTAATTTTCGTTGCATGCGTGGGAACGATTACGAGAACGCCGCTGCAGGGATTAATTTTTCAGTTCGGATCTAATAATTCCTGCGAAACAACAGCCTCCGCGATCGTGTTCCTCTTTTTCTGTTGTTCGTTTATCGACCCTTCCGGGCTGTCTCGCGTGCAAATCTATTACGCAACGTGTCGCGCGTTATTCCCATGGCGAATTTCGATTTGCTGGGAGGAAGACTCGGGGAGATAGGAGAATTCGTATACACCATTTTCTTCCATCGATTCCAGGCTCTCGTGACACCCAGGCGCATCGGCACCAAGAGGATGGCGACAAAAACGAGCGCGTTGCAGTAAAAAGCTGCGCCCATGGCGCTGGAACGGACAGTCTCGATTGAACGCCTGCTTATTTATCCTGCCATCATCGGCGTGGAAAAACAGGAGTCGCCCTCGCGACGATAAACAAGCCCTTCGGTATAAAGTTATAGAGCGACAAACTGCTGGCTGACGCGCGTGTTCGTTTTTGCCGTGGAATAACTTCGTTATTTTTTCCTCGACGCCAAGTCGTAATTCAATCGACAGACTTTGTAAGGTGTGGATTTAAAACGCAGGAAGATTAACAGCGGAGGAAAGAGCGCTTCGACTGTCTCTCTGTTCTATTCCAGAAAATTAATTTTACATTCGAAGTTAGAATCCCCCCCAGTCGCGAAGTCTCGGAGGGATTACTCGGGTCCCCGGCCAGCTTGCCCTCTTTATTTCGCCAGGAATCCAAGTGCATCTTGCCCTCGACCGAGTAGAGAGTTAGAAGTTTCCGTATAATTATCCTCTCTCGATTGGCCTTGCACGTTTAAACGTATCCGAACCCTTCTTGGACGAGTGTCTGACAAAGCTGGCGAAATTGTTTTCCGTTACAGATTCGCTGGTTAAATAAATCTTCCGATATATTTTCGAAGTGACTTGTAGATTGTTTGTACGTGCAGGAATTTCTTCCGATATCCGTGACAATTTCAAATGCCTCACACTCTTTCGCTCTGGAAGAGATTGAAATAGTCCAATGAGGATTTGCAGTAAATTCAAGAAAACGCGCACAGTTCTGACATTTGAAATACAGACAGCCGACTATTTTGGTTACAGACAAAAGCTGTGGGAGTACAATGGAAGAAAACAGGGGTTTAATCTCTGCATCTGTCCGCGTAGAGAGCATTGATGTACAAGATGATCGGTATATCCGAAGTATGGATTCGCTAGGGGATAATGCGAAACGCTAAAAGCCGTTGTTGAAATCATAGTCGCAGGTAACAGTAACCGAGCTTCCGGGTTCGGACATTTCGAGAGCGTCCCAATATTGGCCCTGACGATAGAGAGGTCCTTTCACTTTCTGAAAGCTTTCGCCGATCGTAAGGTGATCGTATTAGTCCGGAAATGAATCGATCATGACGAGCCCTTTTCCCTTTCTTGAGAAAACAGGGAACAACTCTATGCGCGTTGAACGTGGGCGGTTAACCGCGAAACTTTACGAATTCTACATAATTACGCTTGGCAATTAGGCATTCCTTTGAGAAGCCGAAAGCTGTGTTATTTCGTTCATGCGAATCTCACGGTAGGTAGTTTGAATACGACAGCCCTTTGTGAAACGTAAATGAGTCGACGACGCGTGCTATGGAATTCGCAGGGAATTCTGCAACTGCTATTCTATTACTTAATAGAATTTATATACCAAGGGTAATTTGTTGATTATTGTGGTTACTTAAAGTGGTAGTTGCGATCGACAGTGTTGGATAGATATGCTTGAGGCGTTGCTTTCTCCATTAGCGGTTGGATCTTTATTTTGCATTAACGATATATAGAATTATGGATTAGAATTTATAATATTATTTAGACTTTATTATTGAGACTAGAATTTATTATTCCATGTATTAACAAGTTCAGCTTTTGCGATTTGAATGTAAGATTTATACTACTTAGGGTCAGCCTGTCTGACTCTTAACACCCAATGCTACTTGCGAACATTTCTACATTCGTTACAAGCTGCGCGGTATGCTTAACTGCGTCGATCCAATCGCGGAACATAGTAATCATGAACGTTTCATTGTGATGATCGCGACGAGGCTTCGTTATTACTTCGAGTACCATTTCGTTTTGCAGCCTCTCGAAACGGCACGCTCTGGCGTCCGCCTTGAAAGTTCGTTCCACTCAGAGGGGATCTATCCGAGCTATTTCAAACTCGCGTGGAGTCTACGTATCGAGTGCATTTGTTGTTATTCCCTGCGATTAGCTTCATTAATTAAAAGAAATGTTCTCTATCGACAGCACTTAAGAACTCGTCCCTACGTTTCCTAAGACCAATTAAAATTTCCAAGCCAAAGAGGATTCTCTCGATAGTCGTTACGCGGCGAATCATACTCTCGTGTAATTCGAATCGACAGCGCTTCTCCGTGGACGTAATTCGATCACGATCGGAAACTCCTCCGGATCGATGCTGGGGAAACGACGCCGAAGAATTGGAAAGAATTTCTAGAAACATAGTTTCAAGCATCTGAATCGGTTGGGGGGTTGAAGGGGGTTAGGCGAGGAAAGGTGTCGTCGTTAAGGACAATGTCCGCTAAATTTTATGGTCGAGAGAAATCAGACGAGGTTTGGTAGTCGAGCTCCTCGAAATCGCTCATTAAGAGTTTTTTGTCTGTTGGTTCTTGGCGCGCGAGAAAACTGTGTTCCAGGCAAAAAGTCTCTTCGAAATCTTTTTTAAAAGTTATATGTTTGCTGAAAGCGATAAAGCAGATCGAAGCCTGAAATACGACCAGAAGCAGCTGCTTTTATCTTTGGGAAATTTGGCGAACTAAAATGTGGAGAGTTTTAACAAGCAATCCAATTTGATTCAACCGGCACCTCGCGGCAGATAGATTGAACGGAGATGGGCGAAAGCCTGTTGGTTTTGTGAGATGATGTTCCGCTACTTATCACCTTTCAGGGGATTACTGTCCCGAACACTTCCATGGCGTGTCGAGCACTGTTCACGACACCGAAATCCGATTCGAGGAATGATCGATAACATCCACGAAGACAGTCCGACCCGAAAAACCGGGGACATCCGTGGAAAATAATCTCCTCGCACTTTGCCTCGCATGCCGAGCTGCCGGCGGAAGTAAACTGACGATTCGGTTTCCAGAATTGACCGCGGCAATACGAAATGTTTCTCGGCCAATAATGATTCACGTCCGGAGCTATAAATTTCGCGTGCAGTCAGCTGCATTCAAAAAATGGAAATCGGCTGCGACGCATTGTATTATCCTTTCGTTCGGGGATGTCGCGACAGATACGCGAAAGAGGAATGGGAAGAACCGAAATTCTATCGAGCAGAAATTCGTAGAAAGATTCTGCAAAGGTGCATGCATTAAAGCTTTTACCTTTTCCGCGGATTATCACTTTGCGAAACAATGTTTGCCTGCTTTTAATATATATACAATATATAATTAAATTAACCAGGTGTACAATGCAATTTCCTTGCAAGCGCGAGAAGACGAAGCGCAACGTTCTGCTTCGCCTCCAAGAATCTAATTCCTTCCAACGTCCGCGCCTCGAAAATCTCCTTGATGGAGTGATTCGACGTCTACGTGACATAAACCTAATTGCAAGGGAGGTAAGCCTAATTGCACTATTTCGTAGCCCCTTAACTAAAGGCGATCAACTGATTGACCCAGATTCCTTGGCATTACCATAGTTGGCCTGCCGAGTGTTACAGTCCCTCCCTCCGATGTCTATGCGTTCAACGTTCCTTCCACGATTTCGCTTGCAAACGGGGCGCGGACGTGGCTCGACCCCTGCGAGGGGTTCGTGCTGGAAATTAAGTCGGACACATAAGACGCGAAGAGAAGCTGTTTCGAGTTCCATCGCGTGTTGCATTTCCGCGCAGAATGGCGCGATTATCGTGCTTGGGCACGAATAAGACGAGCCCCGAGGAAACCGCTTATCATACCGGGTAAAACTATAAAGCCGTGCTCGCAATTGGGGCAAACGGGCGGAATAAAAGTTGATAAACATCAGCGAATATTAGCTCGCGGCCATCGTTACGTCTTGTTAGGGGGAGCGAATGCTCGTACGAGTTGCGATACATTTTTGTCTGCCGGTATTCAATTGCTGCTATAAATTTATTTCGCTGAATCGCAGCACAGACGTCCCAAGCATACAATGATAGAAATACATAATTTACTGTCCATGGAAAATCGCTTGGATGGACAACGTGTACCAAAGCAGTACGAAATTAGAAGTAATGCAACTCTACAGATAATAGCAGCGAAACTTAAATCAGTATATAAACAACTGAAGTTGCAGTACTATTTGGAAATGAGTGAGAATAGAATTGAGCTTTACGATTAATTAAATAGAATATTTAGTGTATTGAGAAGAAAAATGTAAGGGAGGGCTGACGATGCAAACAGATGTACAATATGCTCGCAAGATACGCGTTTCATGCAGTAGGTGGCTTGTTTCTAAACTGCACTCGACGGACGATATCAGCCCGGGCTGGCAATCAATGAATCGTGCACCAAACGTGAATAGGTAGTATACAACGGCAGGCATTTCGGTGTCGCTTATCATCGAGACGATTGATGCAGGGAGCATACCTGAAGCTCGCACATAGGGCCACCGATACATTAACGCAGCCGGTGGCCCAGGAAATGTGTGCTCGCATCGATTAGTCCCATGCATCCTGCCATACCGCGATTCCCTTCCTTCCTACTGTCCAGTGATGCGGACTCGCCGGGCCAGAGAATCTCGCGGCCGCGCGCGCGACTGGCAAATATACATACGTGCATCGCAGAAAATGTGTTTACACACCGAAACGTCCTCGGCTTGATTATGGTGGTGCGCGGAGACGCGTGATTGTGCTTTGGCGAATAGCCAGAGTCGTGGAACGCCCTTTGTAAGTCACTTCGGGAATGCTCAAAGGGCATCCATCAGGTACCAGCGTGACGGTGGCGTCATTCCGTTTGACCCCAGTCGTCCTCGGAGATATACACTCTGCCTTTTAATTTCGGCCCCGCACGTGATAAAAAAAAAAAAACGAAGTCCGTGAGCAAGCTCCGATAGAGCGATGTCTGCCGCATCGACAGAGGCGATCGATCCGAATGGTAAACATTTCTTCGGGAGTTCCCTTGTATTGTCCCTAGATTCGCGATAGTTTTTTTCGGGAAATACACAGGCCGATCGTTTAAATCCCTGGAGCTTTTGCTGGAATTTTCTTCCGTGCAATTTCTTACTTTTGGCTGCGGACCGTCCCTTTCTACTGTGCGCTGTTTTCCTTTCAACTTGCCTACCTACCAACGCACAGTTACTCTTCTACAGTGGAACTTATTTAAATGTCATTCACAAACAGCAGACTACCGTCGGGCCAAGGAAGTAACGACGGAAGGGGCAGAGGAAATGAACTTTTGAAAATTTTATAACTTCCTCCGGTGCATGTCGCACTACTTTCGGTCTGCGAGGAACTTTCGCTGCGAATCCTCGAACATCCCTCTGTCGTGCGAGCGTTCGACTAATCATAGTTTTCGTTCAACAATTACACAATTATAGCTTTTGCACTCGATTTCTAGATACGGGGATCTGTGCCGCATCGATATTCATTTCGTGTACCCCGTTCTCGAATGAAAATTCGTCCCACGGACGAACGATGTAATGGACGAATCGTGCTTCGCGGACGAGTGATATATCAACGCAAGGATTATTAGCGGCATTACGCTATCACCATAAATCACGTGAGTTCGCAAAGTATCTACGGCGAGCGGGGAACGCTTTTTTAATCGCTCTTATACCTTTTCCGGCGTCAATTTCATCGATCATTTGCGTGTCACAAGGGGACGCGTCGAACGAGGGACATTGCTCTATCGAGAAGTTTAATGATTCCGAAAATTAATCACCGCTCTGGAGTCGACAGTGCTGCGATTCGATTGGTAAAGCACACGATCTTGTTGGCGCTATAATTTTAACGTCATAAACGCCAATGGCCCATTAAAGAGAATACTACAATCCAGCACGTGCTTGCCTTCCTATCTGCGGTCATGAATGTGCAATGAAAAACGGATTCATTCCGCGTGGAATTTCTAACAGGCATCAACGATTAATTATTATCCATCGTGGAAAATTTTATTAGCCAATTCGTGGCCCACTGAATCCTTTCCTCGTCCGTACATATTAATTAATCGCCGACGGGTGAAAATTGATCTCCGATCGAATCGATAATCGTTCAACGAGACGATGACCTTGCTGGAAAATTCAACGAACCGTCGATCGTCGAAATTGTTACAAATGCATTCCGCTCTGAACTTACAAAGAAGTTCACGGTTCTGGCAAATGATTCTCCACGCCGAGAAAAATGTTGTAATTAAATGTGCGACAGCACGGCCGCGGCAATAGGATGGTCAATTATTATCGTCACGCTAATTCCGATTCGCCCCACTCCTCTTGTTTCGCGTGAAATTTACGGCCCAATGTATCATCGGGCGGTTTATCGACTCGCGGCGAAAACGAACCTGGGAGAAATATTTTTTATATCGTGTCATCGATCTGCGCGGCTGTTTTCCCACCACTCATCCGAATTGTCACGACTGGAGGGTGGAGGGTAATAAAACGGGGTTGCCCAGCTTTACGGCTTTTGCGTAAAAATATTCTGGGGCGAAGATATAAAGAACATCGATGCGAAAATCATTGCAACCGCACTAGTTGAAGTTTATTTCCAATTCGGGCGCTGCCACCGATTTAGCTAGTCTGCAGTTTGACAAAATAAAACGGAAGGCTTTCCGTCACACACGTTCTACGCTGGTAACTAATTCAACGTAACGAAATTTCAGTCAACCCTTTTGAAGTTGAACCGGCGAGTTAAGCCGAATTTCAGTTGCACCCGCATGACGAATTTTCCGGCTCTACTTCCCGGCACTGCCACGTTTCTCGCGACACGATGATTGCAGATGTTCCTGGAGCATAATTCCCGAGAGACGTATATTCCCCAGCAACATAGCGACTGTTCCTGCCCGGTATATTCCCCTCCAACTTCGAGAACCGCCCTCGCTGATCATTATTATTTCCCGTTCGCGAGTCGTATCCCGTTCGACGCAGCGACGACGTTTTCATTGCTGCGCGCATTGTCCTCGAACGTGATTGAGCGTATACTACTTCGCCAATTTATCGCAAGGGTTGGTCCACCGTGCGTAGGCGATGCTGCCTGAAAATTGTAGCCAGTACTTTTTTGAATTACAGAAAAATTCCTGAGAGCCCCGCTCGTAAATTGCGCGCGTTCTGCGCTGCCCGGCGGAAGATTACACGGAGACAAGAACTTTTGCACGCCTCTTTACCTTTTCTAATGTGGCCACGAATGGCCTGAAAAAGAGAGGCTAACTGGGAGGCCGCGGGAAAATTCTTCCTGAAATTCCAACCGTTCCGAGGAAAAAAGGGACTTTTACTATCCGACAAAGTGAATAAACGCATTGGATGCACTTGTGCTAAATTCATTATTAGTGCAGGATCATTCCCGCCCAGCACCAATGACAACTCTCTTCGCGGAAAGGGGCAAACAGTTCTTTGAACTGTCGCGCCGCGGTAAACCAACTTTTAACGTTCGCGAAAGCTAAAGCTCTCCTCCGTGCCGTAGTTTGCAATTCAATTCAAGGAAAACAAAAATTAGCTCTCCCCGACGAGGAAATAAGTTACGACGTCTGCGTGTTTAAAAGGGATTGTCGGGACGGAACTGTTTAAAAAGCTCGCTGCGAAAAGTTCGAATTCAAATAGGAACTTTCCGGGGCGTTCTCGTTGGAACGCGTTCTCTCCTGTATTCCCGTAGAAACGCGAGAGCGCGATTGTGTGCGGAAGCGGTGCAAGAGCCGATATCAAAGAAACGCTGCAAGTACTTTCAGCGGCGACTTTGCGTTAACGAAGGTCTTGCAAAGTGGCGGCTCTAATTAGATTCGCGCATCAGCGTCTTCGTTCTTGCACGCTTTGGCTTTCGCCGATAGATATTAGGTTGCTCTGGCGATCGATCGAATCGCCCCTGGAATTTCGCAACTTATTAACAACTTGCGTGTACGTACGGCGAGCGCGCGGAGGTAACCCGCGTTCAACACAGCCAGCTAATTTGGAAGTTTAATTACATCCCGCGGACGAGTTATCGAGCTGTCTGGTCGCGTTTTTCCCTTGCCGTGCTAAAAATCTACTTACGCATCTCCTGACCCCGCGCAATCGTAAACCAGAACGCGAGGGCGAAGTTACGGCGCGGCGTAAAAATTGGAAGACGCGTAAATTCGTTCGGCGCGTGTTCCCGACGAACTCGCGTACGAGCCGCTTCGCGTGCAATTAAAACCTTGGGGTATATTTCACGGCGAAAGCAGAGGACCATGGTCAGACTGTCCCACGCAAGCTGTTACCGTTAATTAGAATTAATTGAGCGGGAATGCTATTACGCAGGCGAGGTGATAATCATTCGGCAATTAACTAATAAGCCTATGGGCAAGTTTCCAGCTGTTGTACCAGTTACGAATACAAATCTCGTTGCGTATTATGTCGAACCACATATTAGTTAATATTATGGTTCATTTCGGAAGATATTTTTTTCAAAGAATTCCAAATCTTCGGCTTCCTGGACAAATGTTGTATGCCAAGCGACACGTGAACAGCTGAACAGAATATGGATACTAATTAGCATGTGATTCCTTCGATTTATTTAACAGCAAATTGAAAGTCAGTCTCAAGGAGGGCAGCCGAGGCGCTGGACCATCGTACCCTGTTTGCACAAGATTGATACACTTCAAACTGCGCGTTCTGTTTTCATACCGTTCCGTTTGAGCAAGGTTCGGGTAATCGATAATCAATCTCACTAATCAATCTTACGGTAACACTAAGGTGTCGTCACTATCGAATCCGTGTAGACTTGAACTCTAAAACTGGAAAGATGGAAGTTTCACGACAGGCGCGGATTATTTCCACCGAAAGCGGTGTCGCCCATCTGCTAATCGATTATTCCCGCCGAGCCCGATTTTCGCGAGAGACGAATGCATAAGCAAGCACCTGCCCGCTGCGATGGAAAGTTGCACAACGCGTTTTCATAAATCTCGCAGTCCCCGTTGTCGATATTTATGCTCCACGACTAACCCAGCACCGAATAACTTCGATCCTGCACATTCGCTGAACGCCTAGCGAGTATATCACCCTTGATCCCCATCCCAGCTGGTATTAAGAACCCCTCTATAATCAATGCCTCGCGGGCAAGTAACTCAGCATTGGCTGCCAAGTGACCAACAAAATTCCAAGCCCACCAAGTGGATTATGACCCTCTTCTCGCTCGTTGCATTTCCCGGTGTTTTACTACTGCCAAATTGGATCAACGATGAAAGGTTCGCCCACGTAATTCTCCCTAACATCACCGAATGCTTTTTTTTTTCTGCGCCCTTCTAAGTTGCATCGAACGTTTCCTTAGGCTTGAACCGTTCGTGTGTCCCGTGTTCGCTTCATCGGCGTCGCCAGGAATATCATTCTGTCGCCCGGGGCTCGGCGCAAATAGAAAACAATGGCTAGGGAATAGCGAGGGCGTGGCGAGGGTAAACGGATTGTGGGGTTGTTTTCGTTATTGTCTCGTCATCGACGTCCATTCCTAATCCTTTGAATTCAATCTGCATTTAATTTTCTAACAGCGTTGAAACGTTGTTTGATGTAAAAATTAACAAAATGTTTGATACTCCAACGCTTTCTAAAACAGTAATCAAATTAATATTTTACTTTAGTCATCGTTGCTGGCAAACGCCGCTGAACAGTGAACCTAGACGACGATCGCACCCTGAAGCAAAGGGATAACGAATCGGGTTAAGGAGAAAACAATTAAAACGTTGTCTCGGCCACGGTAAGAGATTTACACCCTCGATGCAAGTAAGTGGCGTTTAATAATAGACAGACCGGCGTTCTATTCGTTTACAAAGAAAATGCAGGATTGTTTTCGCAGTCTGAGCCCCGGCAAATCGTTGCTGAAATATTTCAAATCCGACATTCTTTAGAGCACGAAAGACAGAGAGAGAGAGAGGGGGGGGGGGAATGGAGAGAGTGGTTCTGAGTGTTCGATACCATCGTGTCGTAAATATTATCCTAAGACGCTTCGACCATTTCCCTTGCCGAAACCATCGTTCATTGTGATCAACGACGTGTACCCTACAGAAGACGGCGACCGTGTTTGCCTGCAAATGTATCGATCCGTCCGTTCTGCAATCGAATATGCAACGTTTTTCACTGTTGAAAATTCATACGACGTCACCCGAACGAATCCTCTCAAAGCCCTTCAAATATTCATGTTTCTTCCGCCCGAGACCCTCCCTCGAAGCTTCCCTTGATTTTATAAACTTGTCCCGGAACGAAATTAAAATTGAAAATTTCAAATGCGTCCGATATGATTAAACTTCATCACAGATACTGTTCGAAGCCGAGTTCGAATATAGTGTTGTCTAGGAAGGGCGTTTGATTTTGAGAGCAAACAGAAGTGGGTTCTACGGATATCAAATCGAACGGATTCAGCTTGGCAACATTTACCATCGATTGCCAAAGGGACTATTTTACCGTAATCGAAAGGACTCCCGTTTCTCTACTGTCGGGGTATTTACTCTAACGTCCTATTAAATAAGTCCGAAGTATGCGGAGACCCGGTCAACGACCTGACTCCTAAAGATTAGACGAAATCCCAGAAATCTTTTCTCAGCGATTGCCTCGATACACCTGAAGGGCCGCGCGAACATCAATTATTTCGTACGCCTCTGACGGTTGGCGTCCCGCCTAAGTCGATCGAGATTACCAGTCGGGCGGAGGAAATTGAATTCCAGATGCAGCAATGGTCGAAACGCAGTGAAAACATTTTCGAACGATTCCGTCAGGCTTCGTGTCGACAGGTAATTTGCAGAGTTCTCAACGTGGTCGTTCGGCCAGCCAATTTCCACGGATAATTCCCGCGACAAGAAGGGTGCCACGCGAGCAGCCGGTGCGGATATGAGAGTAACGCGGGCCCCGGGAACAGGGAGACGGCGTGGTCCGACTTTTGCCCGGTGGCACGGCGCGAAATTTATGCCGGTCGAACGACACGAATAGCCATCGAGTCCGATGTTAGAGAGGGTCCACCGTGTATGCCTTCTGGCTTGCTCGACGATAAAGCGTTTGTAGGGTACGTTAGCAGCGGGTACATACGCGGGTTAGAACGGTGGGCGTTCCCCGAGTGCATCGCGCGAATTTACGATGGATCGCACAGGGTCTACGAACCAAGGGAAAAATCGATGCAACCCGTGGCCACCGAGCACGCGACCAACAAGGTGAAAGTCCGCAGGAAAGAAGCTCGCGTAGAACAATCAAGGAACGCGACGCAGAAGTGTGCATACGAAATAAAGGGCGAAGTAAAAAAAAAAAAAAAACACGACTGTCGTCGTGAACGTGTACTCACCGATCTCCGGTATGTTCCTGTCATGATTTCCCCCGGTGGTAAACTAAAACAGAAAAAAGAGTGGATTGAACGATTAGGGCGAGCTCGTGATAACTTGTTCTATTGCTGCCCGCTAATGGAACGCGTTCGATGGGACACCCTATAGACGGGGAACAGAATTGATAGAACGGGGGAAATGCTTTTAGCATGAGATAGGATTCTACTCGGAGAAGAGTATTTATTGGTTTCCTGATAGCCGCATCGAGCCGTAGTAATAAAATATTTCACGCCGCGATGTGATTGCACGATCTTCCGTTCGCGGGCGAATTCTCAGCATTTGTTTCGCATCTCCGCCGAACGTGTAATTTCATCGAATTCGTTCCCCTAACTAGATTCCCCAATGAAGGGGGAAGAGGATCTAACAACAAACGAAACTCGGCCCGGCCCAGTTCCTAGAGAAATACTTCGTTATTTTCCGCAAAATTATGCTCCACTATGCCTCATTAGCGGCGAGAAACGCGGAGAGAAAAAAATCTCTTGCCAGAGACAGCTCTGCCGCATCGCTCCAAAGTAAACCTTTCTGTTAAAGAAAGCAAATCCTCCTCTCCTCGGTTGCAAAGGTGAAGCGGGTTTATTCAAAGGCGACCTCAAAGGAAAATAAAAGTCGACAAAAAGGAATTTCGGAGTCGTACGCCCCGCGAAGAAATTCCCCGCTGTTTTTGCAGGGCGAACGAACGCCGCTTCTCAAAAAGGAGCATCCTATTCCGCGGGCGAAGTAAAACCGCAGCCGTCTGGCGCGGATCGATACACGTTTGCATCTCCTTCGATTCGCGAACCTCGTATTTATTCGATCAGCTTTATATTTCCAAGGCAGGAATTTCACTGATTAGAGGAACTACGATCGACCCATTAGATTTTCTCGTCAAAAGTAAAAGAGGGCGGGAGCTTTCCATCGATTAAAAAATTTGAAGAAGTCGAAGGAACAGATATCATTAGCGGTGCGGTGGAAGAAATTTCTATTGATACCTTTTGTTTTTGTTGTAAATGTCTGCGGAAGAACAAAGAGGAGAGCGTTTCTCCATTCATTGAACGAAATATCACTATCGCGTGAGCGAGGTGAAAATTTTTGCTGAACGTGAAAGGTTGGCTTGTACACGCAACGGAGATATGTATCCTGAGACCTCGCTGAGTATCTTTCTGCGAATCGATGCTGAAAGGATTGACGCGACGAAATCAAGTGTGAAACCAATACTCGTGGAGCAAGGAGAAGTTCAGGTAAAATTAGATACGTGAGCCGTTCTGTAGGGAAAAGGGCGAGAAAGGTGTCGATTTCGAGTGTACAAGGAGTGAATTATAATTACTTGGAGATCATGCGTCTTTTGGTATTTAAGAAACATAAATTCTGCTTCATGCGAAAACATTTGAGATAAGACGCTCTTCGAATAACTTAAGAAATATCTAAAATATGATTGCTACAATTTCAAAATATACTGTCGATCTTAAGAAATAATGGAAGACGAATCTCCAGGCCCCCAAGAAATGATCGGCCACTTATAATATCTTTTGTTCTCCACTTGAATAATTTATTTCAGAAAAGAAGCTCGTCGTATCAGTGACAAATTACGGCCGACAGTACTATCGTGCTTCGACCTTAATTTTTATGTTACGCCCGGCACTGAAATAGTCGTAACGGAGCTTCCCTCGGAGAAGCATCGACGATAACGTGGAACAGTTCCTCTGCCTTGGCGGAACGTTATGCGGGAACAATTTCCAGCGATTTTTGCCATTGCCGCCGGCAGACGAGAAATCTTTTCCATGACCGTTAACGGGAGCGTCGAGCCATTTTCCAGGATTACAGCCTTATTTGTCCTTTCATTGGCAGGTAGTAGCTTCGCAAGAACTAGGAGCGAACCGACCCCACCACCGTGATGCTTCGAATTTCGCATCATTTATCATGCTATCGTGTTCCGTCTCTCGACGTCGAATTAGCTTGTCCGTACTCGAGACCGGTGAATGATTCGAGTTCGGGGGAACCGTACAATTTGTTTCACTTTCGTCTCTTATGCATTAGCTCCACTTCCGGGCGGAACGGGGTACAATTTCCTGATAGAAGGAGCGACAGCTGTTACGTAGCTTAACAATTAATCACCAGCGAGCGCGTCACTGCGGTTGAATGAAGAGATAGGACCAGACTATTATTTCGCGCCGCGCTATCATCAACGATAAGTGTATTAAAATTTACACGAGCACCGCTGAAAACGTACACGACGATTGAGTAAAATATTAAACACCTATCGATTAGAGGCTCATCGTTGCTCGAATTAACGAGCGGCGAACCGAGTACGTTCGCCTCTTTTAGACGATTAATTAAACATCAATGCAGTTCGATACGTGTTTCGTTCAGCGTCGATTTGAACCTCCTTTTCCAGTGGAAATCGTCCGAGCATAGACCTGACGGCAAGCGGACTGCAAACCAGTTCAGCGATCGATTATCCTTAATTGCCAGTTGCGAAACGTGAAAAGGGGGATTTAGAAAAAGGTCGACTTATAATTGCACGGTCAGGATGAGATAGCAAGACGAGGCCGAATCTTCGCAATTTTTTTTTTCAGGGAAGATTCGACGAGGGGAGAAGGAATACGATCTTACTTTTTTGATAGTTGACAATGCACTTACCATATTCGATGAGACAATACATTTTCAGGAAAGGAATACATACATTCACAGCGCTGGCAAGGTGTCCCCCCAAAACGTAAAGAACCGATAAGCATCGAACGTTCGAAGAATTTATTGCCGTCGACCCCCGACCGTTTGGGAAGCTTGCAGGCTGCGGGAATTTATACGCGTCACCGTAGTCGAATAAATCCCCATCAGGATTAGATTGTTACGATTCCTTAGACATTCACACGGATATCCGTTCGACGTTTAAAAGCTGCACGCCTGCTTACAATTGATAACAAAAACATTTGTATTATATCGTAATCTTTCTTTCACTCGAAGATTCGAAAAATGACTACTTTTCCACCGAAACTTTTTCGTTCCTAATTGAAGTATGTCATCTGTCGGAGGACAATTGTTGCAAGAGTTAATTGCACGATCGTTAATTGTTCCCATGATTCACACTTTTGTCCCTTCCCTGTTGCCCGACAGCTTTTCATACACGAACGTGTCGATAGGTCGAGCGACAACGTCGACGAGAACTGGCAGAAATGCGTTTTGTCGCGGGCGCGGCTTTTCACCGGGATCCTGAATCGCGGAATCGTCCGGTCTTTGTTCGGTCGCAATTAAAATACCGCTTGAATTTAGATCGGTTCAAAGTCGAAAGAGGAGCAGCCAAGCTTAACCCTCTGGCGAAATTTATTTGCCACTTCATCACGGTTTCTACCTTTGTTCCTTTGCGCTTGTCTTTAACGAAAACCGCCGCACCCGGGCAGCCGCATAATTGTTCGTTTGAATAAATGTGTACGTGGCCCTGGATGAAGTAAAGTGGAAGGATGAAAACGATGGTTACTATTTTTGTTAATTTCACTTTCATCTTGTTGCTTAGTTTCTGTAGAAGCAACGACGGTTATTATTGCGAGCTAAATTTATTATACGTAATGCGAAATAATGTGCGAGAGCATGTAATGTAAAATTGGCAGAGATAAGGGAATACAAAGCAAGCGATGATAACACAGAATTCAGATAATAAGTATAATGTAATGCACAACGATGTTTTGATTCGCATTGAATAATACCAGCACCAGGCCATTTGTCCACTTAATTCTGTCCCCGAATGCATATAATAGCTATTATCCCGTACACAATTAGTCAAAGGACACGATACCAATATTGCAAAACGCGGTTTGCGATAGCATTATCATCTCCCGCAGTACGAGACACGATGGAAACCATTTCAGCATAGAAACAACGTCGGTCGGCTTGCAAGCGTTCGCTTATTGGATCTCCCGAGATCTGTCCCGGCACCTAGCTCGTGGAAAGCGCTCAGATTCGCCAACGGTGGACTCCTCGCAGTTGGCAAAGAGCATTTCTCTTCCCATCCGCGTTGACACGTGAAATACGCCCGCACCGGGGAAAATACGGGTCGAAAATGGACATCGCGGGGGACACATCTGAAAGGGCTGTGAAAACGAAGAGAAACGAGCCACGACTGTGAACGATGAGACAAAAAAACGAAACCGGAAGTTCACGTTGATCATGAAGCTAAAAAGTACGAGACTTGTTTCACGATGTACTCTGCGCCGGATTCACGTTTGTATCTTCCGGTATTTCTTCCCTCGCGACGACGTAAATGAAACGGCGATTCGACTCATAAGATACTAGTTATATCTTTAGAAGCTTGGGATCTTTTCGTCGAAGGAAGAAAGCGCAAAAAATTGCGAGCAAGGTGACTCACGGAGGAACAAAGAGAGAGGCGTTCTATCGATCCGAACGAGATCGTAGGCAATGAGAAAACGAGGTCCGATGCTGGGATACTGGTCCGGAGTTTCGCAACCATAAATCATCCATTACCGGGAGAATCGTCCCACGCTTTCGATAAGAATGCCAAGTAAAGAAGCATGTGTCTCGGTCGGAAGAAATTTCTCGCTTATCCACATTTTTAAGCAACTACTACGCCGGCTGAGTATTTCCCGGAGGTATTGTGTACACATATACCATCAGAATCATCCGGCGTGGGACGGGTCGAGTGCGTCTATCACTGCACTCGGACAAACGGAATTTCAACGTCTCGACCTGCCGATAGCAGGTGTAACATTGCATTTTCAGAGAACAGCGAACGGCGTCGAAGCGACCGATTCACTTAGAGAATAGAATATTCAACGTGTCTCTCGCAGAGAAGGAGTTGTTTGAAAGGGAACCGACTGTAGGCGTTGAAGGGGAGCGGTGAGAGAATTGCGAGGGTGTATTCCTGTCGCATCTCTACTATTTTTTAGCTTTCTCTGATTCTAACACGATTTAATCGCGCAACCTTACTCCCTCGGGATACGACAGGCTTATCTGGACGAGGCGTCGTAAACCGCATCTCGGACATCCCAACATCATCGCCTCAAGCTTCAAATTGTCCATATTCAGCGTTGACTGAAGGCGATTTATGGCACGAGAAGGAGATTGTGCAATTCGTACGTGTAACCGCGTGGTGCACGCGTGTGCATAGTGGAACGGAGGAAACTCGAAACGGCAGTAACGTAGGAAGTTCGTTTTTGCAATTTAAGAACGAACAGAGATAAATGCAACTTTTTAATATCTATCGTTAAATTTTAATTGAGATTAATATTAGAGAAGGAATAAAAATGTACGCGGATTAGGCGCGGAGAAATGAAGGATTCACTAACCAAACGCTGAATCAAGTAATCCAGGTTGAATTCCCTTTTTAGACCATAGTAAGAACCGTTTCTGCTGCATGCGGTAATATAGCTAGATCCTCTACATTGCATAGGAGCAATCATCATCAAAATCCGGCGACGGAATCGAATCACGAGAATTAATAACTGTGGCGTGAATTTCAGCACGCCTTTCCCATTCGAATGCATTTCAGGTGCTAGGGCTGAGCTAGTTAAGGTATCCACATTTGAAACCAAGGCTAGTCGACCTCATTCGGAACATTAATTTGACACGACCATTTTGGTTATGCCTATTACGCGCATAGTTTGGATACAGCGGAAAACTACGAGTAGAGTTATGATTGGGATCCAGTAAGCTAGTTAGAAGTTTTCATGGATCCGCATAATCGGGCGTTGAAAATATCCAAAGCTGAGAGCATGCGAAGGAAAAATAATAAAGGGGCACTTTCTATGGATTGTTGACGAACCACAGACGACGGTTTTCTTTTTTTTTTTTTAAAAAAGGGGAACGCAATGGCTTTGTTACTTGTATTATAGAACGGCGTTCTCAAGAAATCTCTAGACGATATTGGTATAAAAATACGAAATGCTGTACGCAGGAAATGCTCGAGGTTTCTTATTCATAAATTTCATGGCCACTAAGCTTGTTTGCTTCCAGCAGTGTTATCTTTACATTCCCTGCGTAAGCGATGGATTACACCGGCGATCTGAAAGTAGGAAATACCAATCGCGGCGAAGGCGTCCCAAGCGTTAGGCGAACGGAAAATCCGCGACTGGTTTTATACAGGAGTAAAAATATTCGGACCACGTATAACCGTCGAACGAGTGGGCCAATTTTCTTCACCGCGGCTCGTATATCATCTTATACGATTGATCGCGTCAGCCGAGTTAAACTCACGCCACCGGTTATTAATCGAGCGGAACATAAAAACGAAACGCTTTACGAGCTCGTAAGCTCCGGAGCGCATGTTACGTCGTCTCGTCGATTGGGCATGCCTTTCCGCTCAGTACTGCCGTCAGATTTTTCGCATATTTCACCGGGGGAAAGGAGGTTACCTGGTCGGCGAGCTTTTCTCAACTGCATACACAATTCGACGAGCGTGGCGGGGTGGGAATCGACAACGAGCTACGCTGCATCTTAAATGTATTTCGATCACGTCGCGTTTCTACGTGTTTCCGTTCTGATAGCAGAAGGAAACTGTTTCTAAATAAAAGCGACATTCTATTGACGCGGAGGGAAAAAGCTCTCTTGGTGATGGTTTCTAATTTTACCCTTGCAATTAGTCTAACATGGCGCATCAATTAGGCTCCTTTTGGAGCACGGCGGTCAATGGCTATATTCGATATGTCACTGGACCACGATCTATGCCCGATCATGCTAATTGCATCAAGTGAAATTTAATTTGCGTAGAGTCGAAGCGAATCACACATACCAGAACATGAAAGAAACAAAGGCCGCATGACTTCGGCAGGATGTCGATGATTTATCGTTCAAACGAAATATTTCCCATAAAAACCATGAAAAAATCAATTAACTCGTTTCACAGCATCGCGGAATGATTACGACTCCTCAAGTCCTCCCACATTAGTAACCCTTTCCAACGGCAAACTAAAAGTATGCACTATTTGGTACAGATTGCGTCCTATTACGGGGTTGACGCTGCGACATCGTCATCCTATAATTATTCCGGTCTGGCTACGCCTACTTCGCAAACTACCGCCGGAACTGTCACCCACAAACGTAACTATCGATCCAGAGACATTTAACGATCAGCTAGACGCAAGACGCGGTTGCACCCGAACGACATCCTTTTGGATTAATCCTTTTAGAATTTCTTCTTATTACGCGACATTCAATTCTCCAATGATTTTACGCTAACTCGGAATTCTCGAAAACTCGATTCTTTTTAAATCCCAAGTGATGCAAGTCACGTGCGAATTGAAAGTAAAGACGAGCATCGACAAAAGGAGAAGAAGCGCAAACTGATAGAACTTCGATAACCATTTGTATCGGACACGATAGAATCGTCGACTCGATGAATTCGAAAAGAAATCGTGTGTGCTCGATCGTCATAGGAGATGGGGGAAAAGGATCACTCGATCTTTCCCGAGAAGTCGTAGCTATATTCGCAGCTGGCAAACGCGCCGAAGTTTATCGTCAAACTTCCACAAAACTATACGAAACGGCATGCCGTCTCTCTGTATGCTATAAACGGAAACGCGGAAAGTTAACACTGTGGAAATCTACGGGGCGCGACTTTAATAAATCGCGCAGGAACTTCCTCGCCTCTTTTCGACAACTCCAAGTTCGACCGCAATATTCCGTGAAACCACGCACGCTGGTCCCGACATAAACGTCGCTTTATTTTCAACTCCCGCGAAAGGAGTATTCGCCGTTTTGCAGAGAGACGTTTTCAAGTTTCAGCTTCTGGCGGGACAAACAGACGATACAGCTATGAGGTGGACGGAATATCGTTACCGGAGGTAGAAACAAGGGGCGATAACGGAGTTCACGTTCCATTATAATCTCTGCATTCTCCCGCGGTGCGTTGTTCCCTCGAATTTCCGTGTTATATTTTCTCGCGGTCGGCATTAACTCGGTGCCAGCTGTATCGCGAGATCCATAGAGTTTCCGTTATCCATTTTAGAACGTTCGTTCACCGAGCGGAGATCGAATTAATCCATGGCGCGACCGCTTCATACGAAATGTAGATTTGCCAAATAGTTCTATCGGGCGGAGCGAACTGTTCTTTGTCCGAGCTTTTTCAAGTTCCGCCGGCGATTTTCGCCAAACGAACAGTTGCAACAAAACGAGAGAGAGAGAGAGAGAGAGAGAGAGAGAGAGAGAGAGAGAGAGAGGGGGGGGGGGGGAAAGAAAGAGCCCGTTGCACGGATTCACAGCTCTCGTTTGTAATTTCGCTGGCGGCGGAAGACACGCGAACGATCTCGCAAAAAAATAAACATCCGAACGGAACGAAGCTGCGGGTTTCTGAATCGATTCCCCGTAGAAACGTTAGAGCAAATGACTGCCCTTCGGTTAAATAGCGTTCAACAAGATGGAAGTACGCGATTCGGGAATACACAATGGCTGCAATCAGCGGCGAACTTGTACCGGCCGTTGGTGGTTCTGTTTATTCGAAAATCGCCGCTGATTTTCTGTGGAACGTACCCGTTTGACGAATGAACTGCGTCCCTCTCCCAGCGACCCCTCGTCGCGCGACGTGAGAGATCGAATCGCGATCGAAACTGACGTTTGAACATCGGTTGCTATTATATTCCATTGATTAATTTGCACTTTGCATAGTTAAGCTTATTCTGCTCTACTGTCGTTTGTGGAGGGCTTTGGAATTTCAGCTTGGACGTAATCATTGATGTAATTAATTGTCATTTTGCTTGGAAAAGGGCTCGCATAGTTCGGTCTAATCCTTATAGAGGTAATCATTTAACTGCAATTATTTACTCTCTTAATTTCCATGTGTAAAAATCAAATATCAATTTTTCTATGAAGCCCGCGAGCTGGAAATTCGTTCAGTGAGAATCGATCAGCGTGATACTTGAATCGCAAGGAATACTCGTAGCCCATGCTATTATAAGACGAGCTCGGTCGAGGCTTTCAATTAGGCTAGTATTCAGCGACGAGTTTCAATCGCGCGTTTTCCGGATCCGGACAGGAAACGCGGGCAGGGAGAAACAAAAAGGCCATAACGCCACACCACTGCCACTCGACTCTGTCTAGGGGCGCAGCAGTAAAAGCGGCGGAAATGCTTTCAGCGTGTGTCGGAGTCGAAGATAAGCCACGTATACACACCCCTGTTCCTCGCTTTTATTTCTACCAGCCGACTCGCTTTCTTTCGTCCTGCTCGCTTTCTTCTGCCCCTTCGAGTATTGCGCGTCGGCGCCTTTCTCCGCGACACGACGGCCAAGGAGAGCCAAAGAAGTGAAAGCTTCGCGAGGAAAATAGAAAGCGCTCGCGCGCCGGGAAAAAGAGGAGCTGTCGCGGGTAAAGAGCTTTTTCCTCCCCGCTTTTATTTCGCGATACAATCGGCCGAGGTGCGACAGCGGCGGCGGGGTGAAAGGCGATGTCGTAAATGCAGCGGATGCTTCGGATACGCGAGATCCGACGTATCATCCCCTTCGCGCGGCCGCTGTTGTTACGCGAAACTCGCGATAACGAGCCAAGCTTTCAACCCTTCATTTCTGAAAGTACATACTTGGCCGTGATATACTGGACGAGAAGCATATCAAATGTCTGCACAATGGGAGGCTGTTGCTTTTTTATTTTTTTAGTTTGGAGATGTTTCGTGGAACCTGATTCACAATGATTTTAACGCTTCTGCCCACATTCGTGAGAAAGGGTGTAATTTTGATATTCCAAAAGGTTGCGGGTCTTATACGTATTTCGCGGATCAAATTTATAATCGCAGCTTCCTCGAGCTTTTATTCGGTGTTTCACGTTCGAAACGTTAACAGTGATTTACTATCGCGAATCTAAACTCCCCCCCTGCTTCTTCGGTCTGTCGTTACTCCCGAACAAAGGAAATAGAATGCTTCCCGTGTTACAGTCTATTTGTTTTCTATCCCCGAGGCGCAATTGGACGAAAGGAATCGAAAATTCATACTAAATCCACGGAACGTGAAGTTGAATATATATTACACGATTCGAATCAATCACGCTGATAGTTACTACAATTGCAATCGAGTAAAGTAAACTATGATTGATTTGCCGGATTTAAAATGTTATTCCTTACTTATTCGATCGATTCGATGAATTTGATTCTCGTTCTACTTGGCACGAGCTACACGCCATCGTTAATCCGACATTTCTCCAAGCTTCCCGGATGCTCCTACCCTTGTTTTTCAACCGAATGTGAGGGGGAATAGCCCTTTCGCCTGCAGTCTGTAGGCCGGAATTCGATACGTATGCCTCCGTTCCAGCCTGCAATGGAATCTCTTTGAATTCCGCGGCAACCGTTTCGATAGTTCTTGAATCTTCGAGGGAATTCCACAAAGATTAGTTTCGATCCCTTCCTGGCCGCAATAACTCTATCGAGTACGATCGGTTATGAAGCTGCGCGGGATAACGAAAGCATGGTCCAGAGGAACGGAGTTTAAAGATCCTAGCTAAAGGATCATTTTTCCTGCAAAAGATGACGCAAAATGAATCGCAGTTGCAGGTGTGTACGATAGTCGTTTGACCTAAATTGTCAGCCCAATTGCACCGATCTTGCAGTCCACGACGGAACAGACTTTAGAATATCCACGGAGGAATCGTGTATTCAAAGAGGGAATTCGAGCGAAAGCCATGACAGGACAGCTTCGGGATTATTTCCGGACAATACCTGCGCCGGAGCTATGTCCCACTCAGCGGGTCAGCCCTCACGTCCACGGCTTACGGAGAACGGCGTTTCTGTTAATTAGTACACCGTCCACGCGAGTAATTAAGGGAATACACTCGAGGCAATAGGAAGTGCAGCGTATCGCGGCGCCGTGGCATATCCAATTTCGAAATCGGCGTTCTCTTTATTTCGAGCCCTCAGTTACGGAACTAAAGTAATCGACACGATAGATGCTTCTCCTTTACTCTTTTCCTTATCCCCTCCGCAAGGACTCGTTATTGCGAAGACAGGCGAAGTACACTGCAACGTGAGAAAGAGTAGAAGAGCTCCTCTTTACTCGACCATTCTTCCTACCAACAAGCCTTCGTTCCTTTCCATGGAAAGGAATTGATGAAACATTTGTAACAGGTACCGAAGGAGTCATCAGAGGGAATGCAAGTGGTAATAAAGATCAAATAGATCATTTAATTCCCACGCACCGAATCGTTCGTAATTACTAGACTGCGGATGTTTAGAAAAATAGTTTAAGTTCATTTTACTATCTACCTTCCGCTATCAACACTATCCGATTATGATACAAGTGCTGAATAATAGATTAAATTAAATTAACAAGTTAGATGATTCAGATGAGCAGGATATATGCATGCACACGGCAAATAACATATGCCACATCTTATTGCATTTTAAACATAAATGTGTAAAATATATGCATTATGCAGAAAGTGCAAAATGAAAAATATGTTTTTAGGAACCTATAATTACGAAGCATCCGCAGTGAAGTAACTACTATACTTTACACTTTGCTTCGTATTTACAATTAACCGACTACTTCGGAACGGCCAGCGGGATATCAACAAACTTTCCGAGCAGCTTGTATTCTCGGATCATGAACTAATGAACTTGCGAGCCCGACCTGTAGAACCGAGTTATACCGTCTTATGCTACACTGGATAATCTAAACTATCTAGAATGGCCATTGAATTTCGCACTCGTGTGCACGAACTTTCGTCGAATTCAACCATACGTGAACGTGAGACGCGACTTTTTTCGATTGTAGCTCAAAGCGAGGGAGAGAGGGAAAATAAGTTTCGTGTATTGTTCATTGGTTCGAGAAGCTAAACTCTCTGTCAGTATCCAAAAAAAAATGTCTTTTAACTCCACGACGGTCATAAACGTGGGACACAATGATCATAATGCCATGTGGCGGTCCCGAAGGAAATAAACGGGGAAGAATGCGGGAAGTAATATTGGGAGTTGGAATGATGGCAAACGGCTTTGATTGTCTCTGTTAATAGTACTTAATTGGTTAGTTACTGATAGTGCAGCGAATAAACCTGAGTATTTAGATATTCACACAAACGACGACGCACACGTATTTTCCTAATTAGCCAAACGGTTGGTCAAAAGTGGAGGAGCCTCGTTCTGCCCCTATAACGTTCCGCTTTCCACCGTTCTTAAAAGTGAAAGAGAAAATGCAATCGTGACGGGCTCTTCGCGCGACTTTTGTACGTTGTTAAACGAAAATCGGCGAAAAAGCGGGACCGCAGTGCGAAGGCACGGTGGCCGACAATTTCGAGTTAAACGATTTCAACCAGGGCGTACCAGCGGGGTGTATGTATACACCTTCTTGGATGGTCCGCAGCTGTTGTTGAACCCGAGAGAACCCGCGTGGAGCTGTCGCGATTCGATCACGGACTCTCCTCGACACGTTTACGCGTATTGTCAAGTCGACCGTTACGTTTCCGCGGCGTCTACGAAATTGCCGGCTTCTTTGGGAACTGGTAGCTTCGAAATTCGAGCTCGTCGCTTGGCAATTCCCGCGGGGAAAATGTAAATCACGTGCCTTCCGTTATGCAAACATTGAACTTAACTGAATTGTAATATAATTTCGCGAATGATTTACATTTCGTCAAGATAAACAGAGAAATTCATCTGCGGTGCGAAAAGTTAAATACAGTAGCAATATCACGGTGGATCGCTGCTCTGTTTCCGTGGAAATCGGGTCTCGCGGAAACGTATTATCATTAGCATTCAAATGAAAAGCGGAGTAAAGGAAAACGAGAGAGGAGTGCGAGTTTTTCCGTCGTTTGGAACATCGCTTCTCGCGTAACGAAGCTTTACTACCGAGAAACGTCGCAAGAACCGTCGCCACTCACGACTGGTAATATGCATCGTCGAGAATATGAGCGTGAAAAAAAGAACGGACGTTCATCTCGAAAATATGGTTTCACCAAAGTGTCTCTTTATACTTGTTCGAACAAAATGTTCCTCGAAGGCGGTAAATCGTTTCACGTGTCTTAATTCGATTTGCAATTTCGTTACTAAATTTTGATCCTACAGAGTATTGATCGTTTCATATATTTCTGGCATGTGTCAATTCGATAACGCGAAGTTTTTCTTTCTATATGTTACCTGGAAGGTTTCGCAGAGGAAATTTTCTCGCTGTATCCAAGGGAACTTTTACGCTTCAACGAATATTTGCGCTGGACAATAAAACGTACTGCTGTAGCGGGCGTTATTGAAAAGGTATAAGCGTTGTTAAGCTCGAAGAACGCACAGGCTTGGTCGATACCTTGGAGTAGCTGCTCGAACGAATTTCAACCGGACGATGTCTCAAACGATTCGAGACAATAAAACAACGGGAGACTTAGTGTACAGATATCATTTTGATGCACGCGTTACGCTTGATCGCGTTCGTTTATTGATCTCCCGGGCGAAGCGTCCGTCAGTGTTCGAGGAGAAATCAACCGTCTTTACGAAATCGTCGAGGCATTTGTGGAAAACCATCGGAAACCGATTACGTTTCATCGCTTAGTTGAATTTATTTCTGCGTAAAATTGCAGCCTCGCGATGGCTGTACGTATGAAGAAAATTACATGCAGCTTGTAATCGTAGCAAAAGCACGATGCCACACGTCTGGCCGTTTCTCATTTACTCGATACAGGTTATCGTTGCACGTTCGAGTGCGCTGCACATTAAAATAATATCCAATTTTCGTATCTTGAGACTCGAGGCAAATCTGTTAAAGGCAGTTCTCAGTCAAATATTTACTTGGTAATTTCTTTTTTACGTTGTCAAGAATATGAAAAATTATACTGGTCACTCTGGATCGTTTAAGACTGAAAAGGAAATAATTTGTTTGGGCATGCAGAACGATTCAGAGTCAAATGTACATACACGCGATGCGTGGTTTCAACAAGACCGCTGAATAGCCGTGTGTGCACAGACCACTTGCTCGAAGAAATAGCATCGTGAACCTGTATCACTGTTTGCCGGCTGTTCAAAGAGAAACGTGATAAAGCCGAGTGGAATGTCCTAATCCTCTGACTCTCCTGTGCAAAGGTAACGATACGTACGCTATAAGCGGCGCCGAGGATTAGTTTCTAATAAACAAGCCACTTCTTACGTCCGCGGGGAATGTGTAAGGTGGACTCAATCGACCGTCTTCATTTTTTTATCTACCAGTAATAATAAAAAACGCCTACTAGCAACATGAACGATGGAGCGATTAAATATGCGCGTAGTGTTAGACGAGACAAACGCCCGATCTGTCGAAATTATTTTCTCAAACGTTCTGCAATTCCGTGCTGAAAGATCGATCCACGGTGAAATGGATTGCATGGACAGATGCAATGTACATTCAACCTTCCACGCTGACGATTCACTTACCAGTTCGATACGAACGCTGTCGATAATTGTGCAATTGCACGTAGACGTTTAATTAACCCGCGTCAGCGCGCTCGTCTCCGTACATGGTCAACATTTATTTGTACATTGGTAGGGAACACAAGGATTGGAGTCAAAAGGTGGAAGTCAGCTGGGTGATTCAACATTAAACATTACTCGGGAACATTAGTCGGGAATATTAAACTCTCTCGGCGGACCAAAGATGTGTAATTAAAATGTCTATCAACGCGACTCGTTTTACATAATTATAATGCCCTTTCTTACTCAATAGCTGAGAACTTGATGAAACATTTGAACAGCGACGGACGTTTCGAAATTTCTCGATCGCGTTTCGTGCTCCTTTACTTTATTGCTCGAACGAGCGTGTCAGAACTTCATCCGACGCGCCGACTGGATGAACATTGCTCGAATGTTATCAATCGACGCGCCGCGCCACAGGTTCTTTCATTTCGCCCCGTCGAAATTAGGTTCTCCCTGGTCAAAGGATATTAAACGAGCGATTACAGTGTCGAAGACAAGAAGGGTTCAGCAAGGGGTCTCGTATAAAGATTATTACCAGCACGTTTTATAGACCGTCAGTCGAACAAGCACCGTATTTACACGGACGCCGATATCAAATTCTATTTTCATAAAACCACGAGGGGCTCGGGGATAGATTAAGGCGCGCGCTTTGGGATCTGATAAAAAAGAGATGCTCTCGCGAGAGTGGCCGGAAACTTTTTCACTGAAATTCTCCGGCCTGTCCGCCCCGGCCACGGGTCTAATTAATGTCCAAGATTACGGTAATTGATACCGTGAAACAAAAATAAGCTGTAGGGAATTCTGCCGGTGTTCGCCCATAATGAGCATGAACTCTCATCAAGCGCGAACTTCTCGCTTCGCATAATCCCACCCGCCGCGCTGATTAAGCTTCTATCCCGATCTTTCCATCGCCGCTGGTCGAAGGTCGAGGGAAAATCTGGAACGCGAATACGTACATTCCGCGAATAGTTCTCGACATTTCTTTCGGGACGCGACTACTAAATATTCCGTTCGCTGCGGGCGAGATTCAATAATTGTGTAATTCACTCGGTTATTACTTTCCTTCGAAATCCTCGTCACTTTACTCAAAGGCGCGCAGATACACACAACGGCGACGGAGATCGTAGAAGGAAGACAATTCTCTTTCTTACCCGCTCGCACATGCTTCCTAGCAGAAAAAATATGGGAAAACTTTGACGAGTATAGAATGAACTTCGCGGTTTGTGATGCTCTTCCTGGCAGAAGCGGGGAACGCTGTCGCTGGTTCGCGAGAATTTGCGGAGCGGAAAAGGCGAAGAAAAGCTTCGCGCTTCCCGTGTCACATCGGGCTACGTGCCTAACAAGCGGTTGTTGCGTTCAACCGGAAACGAATGCGGGCTCTATGCGCCGCCGGACGAGAGAAATACACGGTACAAGTCGCGATTCGTACGTGTAAATCAGAAGCGGAAAGCGCGCGACACGTGGAGACTTATATTAAAATAAAAAGTAAATAACCTACTATTGATGATAAAATATTTAACAATTGGAATGTTCAACGTTGCTGGAATTTGTGGTAGAAGAAAAATGAGATCGTTCGAAACTAGTTTAACAAACTTTACAGTCCCGAACGATCGTTACGGAAACCTTGGCCGCGGGAAATTCGACGAGCCGTTTATTATTCACCCATCGCTGACAGCTTCATTTTTTCCGAAGATCGGAGGTCTGCACAGGGGAATTTATTGCGCGCATTCGCTTAAATTTCGAGGGTTCGTGCTGAAATCATCGATCGTCGAACGACGGATTCGGATTCCGCCCATCGACGAGACGCTTGATCGATTGAAAGAGTAATTGCGGTCGTGCGGTTGGACGATTCGGGAGCAACAAGTTTCGTTGCGTGCCACCAAATTGTCGGATGACAGGAGGCAAAAAGTCCGCGTCCCCTGTAGCAATTAACATACTGCCGTGTGACGAGAATTCACGGCGACACCGATTTTGCAAATTCTCTCGCTGGATTAAATATTTCAAGTTCTCAATGCCCTTTCTGTCAATTGAACAAAATTCTATTCGGGTCGGTAAATCGTCGGGGAAATTCGAGATATGAGTAATTGCGAGAACACCAAGGTTTAGGACACGTCGCTGCGAACCACGGACGGTTTTAATGCTCGCCACAAATCCTAATTCTCATTTGCAAAATCGATATCGCGTCAAATGTGTCAGGACACTCATTTATCACGGATTATTAGATAAGGGCGATACGCGTCGCATTCGCTCTCCGCCTGGATAATGCGAAATGCAGAATTTCATAATTTGCAGGGAATATTTACCTATTTATCATATACATATCTACAAGTAAACATTTTTTACTTTAAGTCTAAAATGTACGACATTACACGCAATGCTACGGTTTCACTGCAATATACCTCGAGCCCCGGTTCGGATATAATTTTCATTGCCCGACATGGCATTAATCCTTACCTTGTGGTGAAAATGAAAAGGAGAGAGAATCAAAGGTAGTCGCGACCACCTGGATATCGAAATGCTAATTGCGCCGGGCTTTTAATTCAGGAACACTTTGGGAATCGGCGACCCCGCCTGTTCGTCTATTATTCATCCTGTGGAAACTGGAGAAACCTCCGGTGTCGACTACCCCCTGGCCAGGGGTCGTAACGTCGATGACAATTCTTCCCCCGACAATTTCATCGGTACGCGGTCAGGCGTGACCAGAATCAAAGAGTGCGAGATGAATACAAAGGGGCGACTACTAGAGAACGATTTCAGGGCAGAACGACCATCATAACGCCCCGGCGGATAATAGTTTATCATTTTCCAACGAACGAACGACGGACCGTTTCGCCCACTAATCGGCCCGTTCGAAAATGTTTAAAAGAACGATTGAAGCCGCGAACGTCGAGCCCCATTCCTTCAAGGAAGTCCCGTAATCGTCGACTTTGCGTTCCCCTAGGGAAATACGAACCTACGAGGACAGAATTTTATTAAAATTGCGAGACTCTCCTGGACAGCCGGAGAACTTCCAGCGCCTATCAGGCGTCCATTCGAAAGCCGTTATGACGATCTTAAGGGATTCCCGTGTGTACGTCGAGGGAATGACTCGCAGACAACGAGGCCAGTTAAGGGTGGAGGAGGACGAGGAAGAGGCGACGCGGGTGGCTCGTGAATGGCTGGATGGAATCAATGAGGCTGGCGTCGCTCTGGGGTGTCGACGTTTAGCTACGCGCCGCGACGCGACGCCGACTTCTCGCGAGATTCCTGCGCCTCCTCAAACATTGACCAGAGACAAGATAAACAGAAAGGGAATACCCTCGATTACCACAATTACGTTATTGTCGTTTTGTCAAATGGATTGTACGGTCGAGTTTGATGCGTTGCCATTAAAGTTTGTCATCAAATAAAATCGAGCTTTCTCAGGGAATATTTGCAGAGAAGACTTCTATGTATATCCGTGAGATATTTGTACAAAAGCTAAAAGGGAATTTCTACGGTTGCATCCGCTCCCCACTTCGACAAACGTTCAAGCCCAAAGTTTGGATAGACGAACATGAATTTTTGGAAGTCGAGGGCGAACGAGCTCTTTGTTGGCTTGATCTAAATGCACCCTAACTTGCCTGCCAACGAGGTCCTCGTAACGAGTTCCCGAATTGTCAAACACATTTACCAGCACTCGGCTGAGCGTAAGAAACGTTTCAATACCGAAACAAGACACGACTCTCTCCGAACTTCTAGATTACCCCAGCCGCCGTTAAATACGGATTAAGGGTAGCGAACTCGCGAGGTACATACTAAGTGCGACGATAATAGGATGAAATCAACGCGGTCGCGGTCGCTCTTAGGGTTGCTCCATGCGCAAACGTAATTTCATCCGCCGCTCGAGGCTGGGTAATAGATTCCGAGCGCGGGAATGTATCGCGCCGCTCGAAATGGAGCAAAGTCGTACGCGCGACACTTGTGTGCTTTATCCTTAATCCTTTATACTCGTCGAGTGCTTCATCCTTAATTGCGCGTGCAATTTTATCGGAAACCGTTCGATCTTCCATTGTTTTACGACTGTCAGCGCAGAGAGGACGGATAAATGGCTTTTGTAGTCGTCGTCGTCGTCGTGGAATCGTTCCCTTCGCGAGAGGGAATTTATGCGCCGCGCCGTAATGCGTTCGCGTTTCAACGAGTCCACAGTTTCCACTCGACCGAACGCAACGAGCCGTCGATGCGTTGTAATACAGTTTATTCGATATTTCATAAAAGCCTGCTGCAATTTCCGGTTGAGCGCGGATTACACGAAATTGCCGCCGTGATATTCATAAGCTTGGCCATGGTAGCGCTTGATCGCGGGGAAGAGCTGATGTTACAACTGATCGTACATCGGGGAAAACACCGTATTACAGGCGACGGAAACCCTTTTCGCTGGTCAAATTAATCCGTCCAGTCTATTTGCAAACTTTACACCTCGAATCGACGATATTTTCCCAACGGACCAACGGCGCGGCAGGCGAGTTTATATTTCCGCATGGAACGAGCCGCGCTACTGCTAATCTGCATACGCATCGACCGGCGCATACAAATTACACGCATGCAAATAGCTAAGCGATAGGCGCACGTGCGAGTGCCGTGACATTGGGTGTAGAAGTGTAGCGAAACTAGCGCGTGTCGACGTACTAAAAGGTACACGCGTTACGTGTATCCAGCCATGTATTACACGCGTGTATACACGGGATCGTGTGCCCGTGCTCATGCATAGGATCCCCGGAGTATCTATTGCGAGGGGTATTCTGTCGCCAAAATTGATTCAACGTAATCGTCGTTTCCGGATCGAGGATCGTACGCCACTTCCAATTTCGTAAGTCTGTGAACAAGCAACTGACTACGTATGCGCGTCGCGTAGAGGAAGAAGGAAACCTCTTCCTGTTACCCCGCACGTGCTACTTAATTTCCGGGACTACGACAGACCCTGTTGCGATCCTGTAATGGCTGGTAGGCAGCTGAATTCGAAGGATCGGCCGAGCGAGCTTCATCCTGCGTCTGAATATTGAAATTTTCATGAAGAGAAACAAGCAGAAAATGTGCTCAATACTGATGGGTTGATATATCCAAGCAGATATCTGTTGGCCAAATTTTTTACGCGCAACAGCTTTACAAGAGTTTGAAAGCTGCCACTTCTTTATCTTTCCCGCGGAGGTCTTACGGCGCTTCAAACGTCTAGATACAGACGCGCGTTAAATTATGTCCAGCGAGTTTCAGGCTACTCGTAATAAACGATACCATCAGCGAAATGTAGTTATTTTCGGAGGCCAATCAATTGTATCGCGTTTCTCCCTCTCGTACCAACCGGCTCGAGGTAACTTTTAAATAGGTCCATTAATTTCACCCCCAAGTCAAATTTGGCAAATCGTTTGACGATTTATACCCCTTCCCGTGCATTAGACACCTGCAATTCCAGGCGTGGGCGTACCCTGATAATTCGCAAATTCTTCCTAACCGGATACGCTTCAACATTGTTCCGCCGTCTCGCGGCATTATTTATAGCTATCAAAATATTCCGTGCAAAGGCGGGTGTATTCAACGGTTAGCACGAAACGGTAGCCTCGGATGACCCAAATAATTGAGTGCTCCGATAACCTCGATTCAGCCGATGAAGAAGCATGAAAATAGGATAATAAGAGTGCGTCCGAGGGATAAGGTAAGACGGCAATAAAAAAAAAAGGGGGCGTTGCAGTTAAACTTCTACGAGGTATCCTTCCCCTTTCCGCCCGATCTCGTCGCGGCTTGGTATTTTAACGAGAACTTTTGTGCATGCCATTAAAAAGAAAAAGAAAGCAGCCCAGATAGAATCGACTGAAAAAGTTGCTGCAATCGTTTTGCGGTATCGACAATATTGTTGCGAGTTGAAAGGAGAGGTACATCGTTAAAAGGGTTGCTAAAGTTTCACCGGAGAATTCCTGCGCGGCGAAAAAGAAATTCGGAAACAGAGGATGAAAAGGAAGAGGGAGACGAATTGAACAAAACACGTTCGTTTCTCGATTAACTAAAGTTGCATGGAGATAAACGCCCTGGAGTGTAACAGTGTTCAAAGGTGGCGAGTTACGCGAACTCAAATTCCAGAGCTGGAGGAGAGGACGCGCGGCGCGATCAGACGTCCCGGCAGAACGTCAGTAAATTCGTGTAAACATGTCCTAGCCGATCGAAGCAAACGCGTGCTCTCGGACTGAAGTTTGTGTACATAATCTATGGATCGTGCGTTCAAATAAAACGCTAAAAGTTCGCACTCTTGCCATAAAACTGCAAACTAAAAAACGGAAGAACGGTTGATGGGCGGAAACGCGCTGTTGCATCGAGTTCCAATAAACTGCGTCTTCGTTATCGCTACGATCGCAGCGAAATTATTAACGCGAACAATAAGGAAAGCTTCTTGCCATTCATTCCAGAGAAACACTCCCAAGGGAGCGTGGAAACCCTGTACGCCGATGCGTTAGAGAATAAGGGAAATCTCTTGGAAGAAACTTCTGCTAATAATCCGTTTCAGGGGGAAATAAGTGCGTCCTTTCGAAAACGGAGCAAATCGTTTTACACGTCCAATATAAATGTAATTGGCCATTTTCCGCGAGATGGATCCGCGGTACGTTTTACTGCTGCAATTCAAAGGGTTGTCGCTTTTCACGCGTCAACTTCTGCAGCGATTTCCATTTGGAAAGTGCCATCGTTCTAAACATTTCCGCGACTCGTCGCGGGGAAAGTTTCAACCAGCGTTTTCCGTTCCGGCACCCTTGAAATCGGCGTTACTTAAAGAGTTTGCGATCCCGTTTAAAGCGCATCACGAGGAAACGGGTATTCACCGAGCGGCCACGATTAATTAGCCCCCCCCCCCCCCCCCACCCCCTCGAACGGGTCGAGAAACAGAGGCTCATTCGATTTGTTTGCACCGAGCCATGGAACAATGGCGGTGATTACCACGATGAATTTATTCATTGCGTGCCGTCCACAGGGTGCTTTATCGGACAATGGATGAGAAATCCTAGGCGCTAAACCGAGATCGCGCAGGTAGATGAAGAAGTGCACGCGAAAACTGACGATGGGTTACCGGGTCTTGGTATTTGGAGCTTGTGCACTGATATATGGATACGCGGCAACTTCTTAACGAGGTGAAAACGATCACGATTTACCTGATACGGAATAATCGCCTGACAATGAAAAATTAAGCTTTCCATTGTAACATCGTTCCCGGCGTGGTGCTTGCACGTGACGCGTTTATAACCCGTGAAAGCGAAAAACGAAAGCTCGAGGCAAAACTTACACGGTCCGCGAACCTTCCACAGATGTTGAAATATTAGATCGAAGTCACGTTATTCCATTTTCCGGAGTTTACAATAAATCGCGCGACCCTCGCTGACAAATGGTTGGAAAGAGTCGACGGAAGCATGGAAAAGGTCTTTAAAAATATTTCAAGAGAGAAGGAGCGCCCATTTCCCGTTCCCTCTGAAACGATCGATTTTCCTCAACTTGGAGCATCGTTCACGAATGGAGCATCAGATTTTCATGAATAATGTTTAGAGATTCGTAATTAAAATATGAAGGGAAACGTTTTCACTTTGTTGCTTCGCATCTGCAGGTAATCAGCGCTTCGCCAGAAATATCGGTAAGCTCTTTCTGGTTCAATGATCCATGCAAGAATCAGCTCTGTTGTTACGGTCGATTATTCATAAAATCATCGAACGAACCGCGGTCTATTAAAGTATTGAATGAAGATTCGAGTGTCCCTCTCGAAATTGTTCCTCCACTCGCCGTTCTCGCGAAGCAACGCTTACACCGGCCACTTTCGTGCTGAAACTTCTCAAGTAAGGAAGCACTTTGCATCTCACAATCCACTTCAAAGACTTTCCTGCCGCTGACATTTTTTTTTTTCTTGCGATATCGGCTAACGAATTTGGCTTGCTTACATAACGACCGGATCGAACGATGCTACGGGACTCCGGTAGCATGCAGCGATACAAAATTTTATTGAAAGAAATTTATGAATCGTACAAGAGAGAAATGCGAAAGGATTTGCTCAAACGTGTCGTAAAACGAAAAAGTTAATTCATAGTCGATAGACTACATCCGTCGGTGTGGATCAGAGAACACGAGGCAGCCAGACGTTCGATTCCCGATTTATCGTGGTAGCCAATGTTTTATGAGAAGGCTAGCTAATGCTGCTTAATCTACATTAATAGTTGCGTCGATACCCTGAGCCGTTTTTAAATCTCCGAGCGCCAATAAACGTCGGCCCCGGAATTAAATTATAATCGGCGAGCAACGTTTCGCGTCGTAAACAAAATATGTTTAATCTAGAAACGTAGAGTATGGTTCAATCGAACGGGCCATCGGATGAAACTTTGGTCGAAACCATAATTCTTTATTTCATCCAGGCGTTATAATACGTTTTATCTTCCGATCGTTTTTTTTTTTCAAAAATCCGCAACGTATATGATCAACAAATAGAGCACGAACAGGGAAAGCTATTAAATCCGAAATGAACATTTTTCATCAACACTTTTTTCGCAATATAAATTACACCGGATCGACTTTCCATGCACACATCTGAATCTTTAGTTCATCCTGATGAATTAATCCACGCTATGCAAACTTCGTTGCGGTTTCCCCGATACGAGAAACCCTACGAATCCTAAACTATTAACCGTCCGAAATCGATTAAAGTTATTCTGCTACTTTAGCCACGTCGGTTTGGTAAACCGCAACAATTCCATTAACGTGACACGCTGCAATCGGGACGAGGAATTTTTCTCGGTCCGAACTTTCGTCCTCGAAGCGAATAAGATTGAAGCAAAATACGAACGAGAACAGAGATTCGAGATAAAAGTTTCGAGTTGATCCGCCAGATTTTGTCGATACCGAAACGTCGTCAGCGGAGGGAAAAGTTTCGCGAATCCTTCCGGCGGGACAGACGATCCGTGACCACTTTTCTAAAAATTACGTTCGCGATTGACGATCGATCGGGCGGACAAAGTTTCTCGCGGTAACTTAATGAAAGTTCTCCAAAACGAAGCGAGACGGGATAACGCGATCAGTTGCGAAATCCCGCGCGCTCTTCGTTTGAACGCTACTGCTGCTACAACTGCAACGAACCGGTAATTGTTGTTCCTGTTCGAAAGAGTTTTCGTTTCTTTCATTCGCGCGGCTATCAGTTCCACGAAGGAGCGCTTGCGAATTTTCTGGCAATTAGTTGGTGGTCCCCTCGTAACGAGTTTCGCGTCTTTTATTATATGTGGTATAGAACGGAGTGAAAATGATTGAAGCGAAATTGATGATTCCTTCGTGTCTCGTTAGAAACTACACACATCTGATTGCAAACTTATTCAACTGCCGCCTCGCGTTTTCCTGTACCCGCGTGATCTTTCCAGTTCACCCTCGCCGGAATTTTCAGAGCTACAACTTCCTTAGTCACTTACTTCCTCAGGGATATAGAGAAGAAATACGATCTTTGTCAACTGTCCTGTACATGTTTAACCTTCAGCCGAACGGCTGATATGGAAACTTTCGAACACACCAGCGAGAAGGGCGCGCGTACGTGAAAAGTCACTCTATCCAAAATAAGGGGATTATTTACGAGTAATTTACGTTCGGCTCGGTGCGGTAACGCGTACCGCTACTACACGACGGTGTAAATAAAGCTAACCTTGACTTTCTGGCATTTCCGGTTGGCGATGGATCTTGACTGCTTTCTGAGTGTCTCCAGAGGAAAGCGATTTCCGCAGAGCTGCTTCCAGCCAACTCCAGCACGACGGCACCACTTTTCTTCGCCTCGCACTGCGATTCACATGATCGACGCGGGGAGAACACCGTTCGACGCTGAAGGACCGTACGGTCTCGTGGCGTTCCGCACCAACGCGGTCCTCACCAGCTTCGATGTTCCATGCACCGTTCGCCGGATATTCTGAATGAAAAGTAGCCGGGACACGGGGCCGCGTGCGCGAAACGTATCGCCGAGCGATGCCAGAGGTTGAGATGCATTCGAGAGGCACGGGACTTCTGACGGACGACGAGGGAAGACGAACGAACGGCAACGGCGCGAGATCGAGTCGAAGCACTTCGAAACCCCCGACGACCGAATCGCTCGTTGCGCGGTCTGGGCGGTGACTGAGCGGATCGAGGCGTCTCGACCCGCGGCATCGCTCCCACCCTTCCCGCCGCATCCTGCAAGCTTGACAGACACCACTTTTTGGCCTCTCCGTGTTCTCCGCAAGCTTTCCCGCGTCTCGTTGAACGCCGTTGTTCTTATTTACTCGGAGGCAACGCGACCGAAGCAATGGATAAGCTCTACCCGTGCACCGATGCACATTCTTTGGTAGCTTTTTGAGGGGAATATTTTCTCCTTCTGTGGAAGTTCCGAAGGAATGAATGGGGGATGCGCATAGACGATAGAATATTCCATAATACGCGTTTCAGTCGTTAGTCCTTAGCGAGGGATGACTTTTCTGTGTACCGTTTTTGTGACTTTTAAGGGGGTGGAGAATTTCTACGAGAAAAGACATCCGTTAACACGCGAGTGAATTACGATAAAAATAGAGGAAACCGGTAAACAACTGTGCTAAAGTTCCAGCGACGCGCAACTCAAGAGCGGATTACGATAGTACTGCTCGAGTACTGGGGAGGGGGCTGAAAACTTTAGACCCTCGCTTGATCACGCGAATCGCGAGAAAAGTTCTTGATGTCAACCTCGAGGATAATCCAATCGCCTAGTCTGTCACTTCTCTCTCTTTCTCTCTCTCTCTCTCTCTCTCTCTCTCTCTGCCCCTTCACCCGAAGAAAGTCAATGGACATTGAATCTCCTGATTACGCCTGTTCCTCTTCGCCTGTTCGTTAATCCTGTTCGGAACTCTCATTTCCCAACGAACGAATCAGATGGGAATAGAAAATCGTAAAATATTTATGGGAAGCTTCTAATATTCATAGAAGAAAACTGTCGTCAGTTAGATAGATTCATTTCGAACATCGGTAGTAAAAGGAAAGCTGGCCCTACGAAAGGCAGGACTTTACGAGCATATAAAAGGGAGGGATTAATCCATCTGTTACGTTCATCTATCACGGTCGATTTGTGAAACAAGCCCAGAATTAAAAGCTACGATTACGCGGCTCTCCCCGAAACGACGCAATCTCTTCGTTCCGGGACCTCAGATTTTTTCCAACGACAACTCATTCGTTGGAGAGACCCTCCAACCCTTCACGACGACTCTTCAATCAGTCTGATAGCACTGACAGTCTGCAGATTATGTGCATGCATATTAAATGGTCGATTTTTTAAACCGTTCCATCGTATTCTTTATGCTGTGTCCGTGATTGTTCTTGCAAGAATGGAAATTTGCCGGTACAATTCCTGAGAGGTGCTGGAGGACATTGAGCGCGGCGTGGGATACGATTGACGAGTTTCCTCGTTGAAACTTAACTCTGGTGCACGACGATGGATCGGTTCAGGGCGCGTTGTTATGCGTCGAGATGCAATTAATCCTGCCACGTCCATTCTTCCTATCGACCTTGCTGCTACGACTTGTTTTGTTACGATTATTTTATTCGGACGCGTTATTTAATGTTTCGTATGGCATTTCAGTTCCATTTCGAAAGACTTTTCTAAATATTCTCTTCGTTGATGTAACTCGCTACTAATAGCGCCGAGGCGTATCGTTTCGCTGCATATGAAATATTAATACATATTATACTTGGAAATGTAACACTTACCTTTCTTCTTTGCCGTTCCTCGATCACCGTTGTTTTAAAAGAGTAAAGTACATTTCAAGTATTTGTTTTCTGTGGACGTAAGTAGCCGCCATTTTGGTCCACAAATTGTCCTACCAAAGCGCAATGTATGTCTCCTCTTCCTTTCCCATAAAAATGTATCAATTAGCAATAAATATTACCATTTTGTAATCACTTATAAACAAAGTCGATTCTAAATAATTTTAAGAATAAAATCCGCCACTGCTTCACACTTTTTGCGCGCCTATTTAAAATACCTTCGAAACACATGATTCTTCGGTACTCTACACCGAACTGCGATTGAAATCCCACTGACGCCGCCTGCAGTGTTGCGCCCTCTATGCCGTGTTGTCAATAATTTGAAAAACAGCTGACCGTGTTTGTCTAGAAGAAATTTTGACAGTAATTCGTGTAATTATCTCATACGATATTTAAGCAAGTACGAGTCTTTTGTTATCGGTGATTAAAGTAAACATTAAAGCGGAATGGCAACAGGTATCTGCACCAATAATGGTAAGTTTCACTTGATTTTAAGGTTAGGACGAAATTTCGTGCAACTAAAAAAGCTGCACTTTTCGGTGCAAGTTCCAGCGAAGAAGCAATGTCCTTACATGGAGAAATGCTACCGCAAGAATCCGATCCATTTCAACGAGATGTCCCATCCGCATTGTGAGCAGAATTTCATTATTTTTTTTACTACATTTTTTAAACATTTAATCGTGTTTTAAATAAACAATATTGTCGCAGTGGAGAACATTGTGGTGAACCAGTTGGAAGGAGAAATACAGATACCTGAAGAGCTTGATTTCGAATGCTCCGATCGATCGCTCTTGGTGGACCAGTTGAAGGTACTGCAAATAGTATTGAGAAAACAGAAGAATAATGGCCCGGGTAATTTGCCGGGCAATGAATCGAGTTTCAAATTAAGCGGCGCGAGTTCATCGATAAAGCCAGAAAGTAGTACTACTCAAAGTTTAAAGGACAAGGTGGAAAGACATAAACAGACAACGACAGAGAGGAGAGAAAATAAACTGAAAGAAATGGATCAAGAGGCAGCAGCACTGCTCAAATTTTCTAGTGGAGATGTTGAAACGGATAAGAATAGTATAACTAAAATGAAGGAGGAGTTGAATAATCTGAAAATAATTGGGGAAAGCATAGAAAAACGTTGCTCCCCTCAGGAGAAGAAGAGAAACAACAGCGGCATAGATGATAATGATAGAGAGTTTAAGAAATCGAAGCCATGCTATAGTAAACATAATGAGAACATTGGAGAATGTACTCAAAGTACAAATAGAAGTTCGGAAAATACTCAGAGCTCTAGCTCCTCAAAGGCTACGTCTATAATTGAGATTTTTAATGCAAGCGATTCTGCGAAATCTAGAAGCGCTGTTAGGGAACGAGCGATTCATGTGATGAGGAAACAGGGATACGATGTGTCAGTCGTTGAACCGGGACATTTTGCCTTGAAATACGCTCTGTCCGCGCCGTATCACGTATTCTTCTCGAGAGTGGAGAAGTCAAAGCCGACGTACGATCAACAATTTTCTATAACGTTCCCCGAAATTTTAGATATAAGTCTAGGAGAAATCGTCAGCAGCTTGCAAATCAATTTCATGGTCGACGTCGGATGGTTGTGCTTGCAATATTTGCTAGCCGGCCAACGCACAGACATGACAATTTTATTGGGTGAACGGGTAGACGAAGAAAAGGTCGGGATGAATATCGTCATGCTACCGATACAGATGCCAACGAAGTTTGGTTGCCATCACTCTAAAGTGATGATTCTGAAGTACAAAGACGACGGGATACGAGTGGTAGTGTCCACCGCCAACTTGTACTCGGACGACTGGGAGAACAGAACGCAAGGGTCTGTCACGTAACTTTACCGGTTATTTTATGTGTGTGTGTGTGTTTTTTTTATAAAGAGAACAACTTAATGGATAAAGATGGTTGGTTCGATTTTGTTGATCAGAGTCTGGATATCGCCGCACCTTCCTCCGCTACCGGAATCTGCGAATTCCAGCGATGGGGAGTCGCCGACGGGTTTCAAGAAGGACCTGGAACGTTATCTAAATAAGTATAGACAGCCGGCTATAACGGAATGGATTTCTAGCGTGAGACGGGCAGACTTCTCGTCGGTAAATGTATTCTTCCTGGCGTCCGTCCCGGGAAGACACAAGGGGGTGGAATACGATTTTTGGGGGCACAGAAAATTAGGTTCCGTTCTATCGAAGCACGCCAAATTACCGCCCGACGCACCGCGGTGGACGTTAGTCGCTCAGAGTTCCAGTATCGGTAGTTTAGGTCCTAATTATGAGAGTTGGATTCAGAAAGAAATCACGTCCTCGATGTCGAAGGAAAATCCAATGGGTTTAAAGAGCCAGCCGAACTTCCAGTTCATCTATCCTTCGTTGAATAATTACAAACAAAGTTTCGATTGTCGTGTCGGGTCCTGTTGTTTACCTTACAGTCTTCAAACACATTCCAAGCAGGAATGGATAGAGTCCTATATGTGGTTAGTTCCCGAATTGTGTTTACTTAATTTTGAGACTCAGAGCATATCGGAAGTTTGACTTGTCAAAAACTTTTTCCTTTATTTAGCCAGTGGAAAGCTACGCGCACCGCTAGGGACAGGGCGATGCCGCATATCAAATCTTATACGAGATTCTCGCCAGACTTTAAAAAAATTCCATGGTTCGTTCTCACTAGCGCTAATTTAAGTAAAGCTGCGTGGGGAACAGTCGGAAAAGATTTCCATTATATCTTGAACTATGAAGCTGGAGTTATATTTCTTCCAAAATTCATCGTACGTAGAAGCGCTTTAAATCGTTCATATTTTACGTTAGCGTATCAAACGTTTCTTATTTATAGAATGGATCAACTACATTTCCCATTCAAGAAGAGGAGGTGGGAGTGCCGGTCTTCCCGATCCCGTACGATCTACCTCCAGCTCAATACGAACCCGGAGATAAACCATTCGTCGGAGAATTTTTGTGTGCCTAATAATGCGTGAAAAGCTAAACAAACAAATTTTATATACAAAATGTACCTATTTATTCTTGTCTATATTCTTGGAAGATAGTGTATTAAATGATCGTGTAATCATCGAGTCATCTTTTTTTTTGTAATAAAATGCAATATCAATTACTTTTGCGTAACGAGCATTGATTTGACTTTCCACGAAAATGCAACTTGCAAATCACGCACGAGATATTACATTCGTGATCTTAGATGATCATCATTTCCTATTTCATTAACACAGATGCAGGTACCAAAAAAAAAAAAAAAAAGAAAAAGCAGACTGTAACGTTCGACGAAATTTTATGTTTGAAATTCTCACGTCGAACGTGACTTATCTGTTAATTCCACCCATGATCCGCGTTGATTTCGTGGTTGCTTGGTCACGGATCACGCGTTTTCCATAAAACATCAGCAGGAAAGCGCTTCCTGACCAACACCTCGATGTGGCATCGTATTGCTTATACATGCCCCGCCTTCAAACAACGTTTAACGAAGCTGCGACTTGCTCGTTTGTTCCGTAATAATTACACATTGGTGTAAGTTCGTTTTGTTACGAATGAATCACGGATAAACGAGACAATGATTTTTTTAACATTGCCGTAATTCTCCTTCTTTATTTCATCAACTTTACGCGGAAGGATGATGGAATGTTATATTGTTAAACAGCGAAACTCCGCGTATTTGCTTACTGTCTGCGTTATTTATGGATACCATATTTAGAAACTACAATAATAAAGTAAATGTTTCCGCCTCGCCGTGGTAGATAAACTCCACCATTTAAGCAAAACATCTTACGCATCGCGCGGTAGCAAATTTGAACGTCACAGTTATGTGAATATTACAATTAGCATTACGCCGTTCCGATAACAAGTGAATAATCCACCGGTTTAATACTTGTATGGTTAAGTGTAATGATTCAACATTAGGACGATACGTTGATTTAATGATACATTGCCGATGCCGATTAGAATGCCGATTAAGACTTGCGTGCGTACCGTCAGGATTCGTTGTTTACCATTTCAATACTGCGCGTAAAATAGGCAACCTGTGCGAAGCTTTATTAGATGAGTACTCTTAGTTCGTTCTTTTAAAAAAAAAATGAAAATAGACTGCATAATCCTGTGATGAATATAGAAGTAGATCTCGTATGTCATATACACGGATCAACGCGCAGCTGTGGCCGCAAATGTCAAGGATATCCAAATTTTTGGCTCGCTTCCTCGGTTTCCGCAAAAACCGCCTTTAACGTTAAGGGTTACAATAACAACGCTTGCTACGAGGAAGAGTGTTCTTCTCCTTGCACCAAGACACCGTCTTACAATGAATAAATGTACAATTATTTGATAATTATATTGAAACTATTTCGTCATATGCTTGCATCCAATTTCTCGTGCCGGGGGTAGTGTTACCCTCTCATTTTAATTACGTTCGACTGGCCAAAATTCCGCCCCAAGACCTTGCGCCTGGTGCAGTGGTGGAACTTTCCGAGATCTTTGCCCCTTCGTGTAAATCCCGTCCAGTGGGGTGTCTTAACGAAACCTATAGCGATTCCCGGTCTACCGCTGTAGTTCTTGAATTGTTTATACCAGTACAATCCTCCGCGCCTAATAAAATACTTTACTTTTTTTTAATCTATGAGCACCGCAGGGTAATTTCGTCGGCAAGCCATAAATGGTGGCCCGCTGTACGCTTTAACGAACGACTGCCCCGCACCCGAAACGTCTTCAGTTCCTGTTCACTGCTTTCCCAATTCGCCACTCAGCTATTTCGGCCTCTATTCAGGTAAGCGGTAAAACTGAGTGGCCTGCATTTATGCCGCGTGCAAATAAGCAGCGGAGCCGTCAGCATCGCTCCGACGTCGCCTACAATTGAAGTTCAATTGTCCGCTGCAACAAAGACGGCAAGGATTTTGACGTCAACGCGCGGCGAGGCTTCGCCTCCCCACTAGGAGCCAGGCTCCTCCACGGTTGGGTATCCTCGGCGCAAATGCGACTTCTGGAAAGGGACGTTTTGACGGCTGTGACGGCGACGGTAGCATCGATCCCGAGAACAGGCCGATCAGCAGTTCGAGGCATGTCGTCGACACGAATAGATACCTCGTAGTCTTCCTACCCTGCGTGTGCTTCGCCGTGTGCGTGCGCTTGTTCCCCCCAAGCATGAGCAGATACGTGCTGCCGTGAACAGTGCAAAGGCACGTCGCCGACTCGCGCATCCCCCGCGTTCACAGCTGGCGCACTGCCCCCAAAATAGGTAGGTGCAGATTTATTCACGAGTTGCTTCCGTCGTGATCATAAAGCGCGATCAGAGTGATAGGAAATCGAGTGACAGAGCGCGACGGTCCTCGATCCGTTCGAAGAAAGCCCACCGACGAGAGAGGAGCAGCGATGAAACGGCACCTCGCAAATCTTTATTACATGAACCGCACAGTTACGGAGTGATTTGTGGAGGAACGCGACCGGGAACGTGCTTCGCTTGTCAATCGTGCAACTCCCAAAGAGGGAAAGTAACGAAAGTGGCTTTCGTTGGAAATTTGGAATTACTTCGACGCTCGCCCGCGAAACTCTACGCTCGTAAGGTTGCTTCAGTTTCATCTGATTTTTCGCTGAACGTTCATGAAATCTCGTTTACGCATTCATCGACGCCGAACGATTACACCGGCGTCGCGAGGCACGCGCGGTCCATCGACACTTATTTTTCTCGCTGCGTTTCTTCGTTAACGATCTCCTGCCGGCTGACAGGGACAGCCCGCGCGAATCCCTCGAACTTGACTCTCAATATTTTACGCGATTGATTAGAGAGTGAGGTTTCTTGAAATTCGTGCTACCGTCCCGTTTTCTTGTTTTCGTGACGTGTCGCGTGCAATACAATTGTTGCTTAGCGAACGAGCTGCTACCTGGTCGGAGCTTTTTACTTATCCTCATACCTTTTATTATAAAGCGCCCGCGTGGGAATTTCTCGGATTTAATTTTTGTTTGCTTTTCAAGTTTCAGACCTGTAGTGCTTCCTACGCGAAGGACCGCGAAAGAGAAGTTACCTTATCATGGGACGTGGTCAAATGCCCGCCGAATGACACAGTCAGCCGTTCGCCAACAGATCAGTTTCGTGATCTTTTGTCATGCTGGCTGCGCGGACGAGACTTTGCATCAGCTAGGAGCGACAGCCAGGGAACGGCGGCAGTCTCGTCGGCGAATCGATAAAGTGGAGCGCCGACGGCTTTTCTACGGTGGAGAAATTCCAAAGTCCGACCACGCGGGGATTTCCCACCTCCTTTTCTCATTTTATTCGAGGCCGAACTTCGAATCGAGCTTATCAGGATGTCGACTTGCTGGGTGTTGACCGGCGTCTTCGGCGCTATCGTGCTGCTCTACGGCCTAATCGAGATCCACTATTTCCTGCGCATGTTCTTCACCGTGGTCCTCGCGCGGTTCTGCAAGAAAAGGGTTCACATCCTGGACGAGACCACCGTCTACGGTACGTCGCATTTCCGCGATCCCGAGTAAAAGATTAACGCGTCGCGCGGAATGCCGCCACGGCGAGGCCAGAATCGACGCGGACGGCACGGCGCGTAACCGAAGCGCGTTATTCAAGAACGCAGAGATTCCATGTAAATGCATTTCATACACCACCGACCGGTGTCTACGTAAGCCCGGAATCCCTACAATTCACCGACTTATCCCGGACCCGTTCCCGTAGAAACCTTGACCTACCGTGCGCGAATCAGTTGGCCGGCTCGTGTTGCTCGTGTCGCATATCCGCGCGAGTATTGATTGCACGACACGTTGCGGGCAAAACTCTACCAAACTGGACCAACGGACCGACACGTAAACAACGTGAATTTTTCCATTCCAGCATCCTTCCGTTTTCGTTACATACATTCATCCTCCACGGTTGTTTGCTTTTTCACAATCCTCCGGGAGATCATAAATCTCTGGTCGCGACGCACGGTCGCGCAAGTCTAAGTACGGAACAATAAGTTCTCACCGATTCTTGCTGGCAATGACTCAGTTATCGGCAACTGATGCCGATCTTTTATTTATCTGTGTCCTCGCGGTAAACGCAGGGAATAGCTTCTCCGCGATGCGACTTGTTTTCCAAATCGAGCGACGTAACTGCCTGTATGTGATGCTTAATTGCTGGATTATTCGATCCTAACGGATAATATCGATCTACGAAGAAAACTGTCGAATTATGCGGTGGTTAAAAACGAAGACCTCGTGCATCTTTGATTCCCTTGATTTCAGTCGCGCGATCCGCAACTCGGTGAAAGCAAATGTATGGATTATCTGAAAAAGAGGAAAGACCAGCGCGAATACTTATCAACCTACGCGTATTTCTAATTTACAACATGTTACGTTTGAAATATTCACGACGATAGGATCTCTAACCATCGTCATTCTCTGCTCTCACGGCCAAACTAATGTTTGCCTTTCTCAGGTATCTGCACCACCACGGACGTGGACACGCTGCTGTATCACATGAACAACGCGCGGTATCTTCGCGAGCTGGACTTCGCCAGGGCCGACTTCTACGAAAGGACGAATCTGTACCGTGAGATATGCTCGCAGGGATCCGGCGTCGTGCAGGGCGCGGCGACGATTCGTTATCGTCGTTTCGTCAAGCCTTTGTCCATCTTCAAAATAACGTCTAAGGTCTGTGCGAAACGATCGGCAAGATCGGTATTGTTCCTGGAAGCTTTTCTTTTTTTTTTACGATTCCTCCGCAAAGAAACCACGCGCGCTCGGCCGATTATCAACATTGTTTCTCGATAAGTTCCTGGAAAGTCGATAAGAAACGGAAACGAGTCTGTTGATCTTCATCGTGCAAATTGGAGAAGTAAATCGTGTTCCTCGTCCCGCTGATACTTTAGAAATCGACGTTGGAATCTTGGCAATTAGCCTTTTGTATGCGCTCCGATCGGTCGTCCGACGCGCCGCACCGAATACGTATCCCGTCCTTAACGCTATCGTTTTGATCACGATGCGAGCGGAACGCATGATAACAGCTAAGAATGAGATTCAATTAAACCGGTGTATTTGTAATTACCGCCGGAAGTACAATACCAAAAGTGTTCTGTGTCTTAACAAGATCTGTCCTCGTAGATTATATATTGGGACGAGAAGTCGGTGTTCATGGAGCACCGGTTCATTACTCCGAACGACGGATTCGTCAGGGCCATCGCGATTTGCAAACAAAGGCTTTTGGACTGTAGCGCCGAGGCTGTTATCGGCTCCCTTATGGAACGGGGAGTGAAGCAGAATAGCGTCGAGGCGGGTGTAACACAGGTAAAAAGGACATCTCGTATTAAGATTCTTCGAAACAGCGGAAACGTTCTTTCCCGTACTCTTTAATTCGAACGCCGTTGCAGATACCTCACGTAAGGCCGCAGATGCCGGCGGAAGTGGCCAGGTGGTTGGAGAGCAATGAAATCTCTTCGGCGCTGCTTCGCCAAAGCCCGGCCGTGACGACGCATTGCTGACAAAAGGAGGATACGGGGCCCACCGCGAACGGCGTTGTCTCCACTTCCGTCTACGCGACTACCGCCGTCTAAGGTCGAGGTCTCGATCGGCCATGGATCCCGGTGGACGGCGAAGACGCTGATAGAATCTTCCCGCTGTCGTTCCTTCCGCGAATGAGAGATAGCCTCGAATCAATTCAACAGGAAGCGAACAAGATACACACGGGTGAACGTTAAGTTTGAAGCTTTTATCGAACGCTACCTGAAATGGCTCGTGCGAAGAATTAACACGAATGGAAATTGATTCAACGTTATTCGTTGCGTGGTTCGGGAACACGAGCGTGAACGCCGCGAACGAGAGTACCGTATGGACATCGGTGACGAACCAAAATCTAGAGTACAAAGGCCCGGGCAATCGCGCGAAGCTATTTTATTAAGCGACAGCGAGCGTGTCGCGAGGGAAGCACTTTTGTCGCGCGGACGCTTTGGTGCGTCGACGAATTCCGTAGCTTCCAGATATTTAGCGAAAAACCTGCCGAGCACCGGTGGTAACGGAGCGTTAGACGAACTCTGAACGAAGGGTAGGCGTTTGAGACTGTGCTTCTGCGAGAGGGGCTTTCGAAGCGTCGAGGGGTAAGCGATCGTTGGATATTCTCCGTTGAAAGTAATCACGCCATGCGAGCCATCGTTTCTTATTTTTTATGATTATATGTATTATATGAATATATATTATATATACATATATATATATAAATTAGCGAGTGGCGCCGGTAACGACTTCCGCGCGAACAGAAGCGGAATCCTTCCGCGGAGCAATATCGTCGAAGAACCATGCAGCTACAACCTATTTACAAGCATGTCGAAGGGCGAGCGTTCGTACTGCTGTAAGGTGTGACAGGTGCCTTTTCATAAATCACGATGAATATTAGCCTTTCTGTGATTAACGAGCATTTATAAACCGTGGCATTCGTAAACTAATGGGGAACGTATCTGCTAAGTACCAACGCATTGTGACTTTCAGTTCCATTTATATTATCACCATTGTTATTATTATTTCTCTAGTCATAAGGCGTGAGTTGACTGGTTCGGTCTTCGTTACCGATGCCATTTGCACGGCCGAAGTCGCTTCTATTTGAATTTCCAAATAAATCGGTCCTCCTGCACGTAAATAGGTAATTCAGTAGCCCATGACGTAGCGAGGCTCGAACAGCTAAATAACATTACACACGCGATTATTGCGTGACGTTACTAATCGTCTAGGTTTTAATGCCACTTTCGTCAAAAGTAACACTGTGTTGGACACGAACAAGAGAATAAATCTTCTTTGAACGGGCCAAATGCGTGTTTTCATTCACGAAGAAACGTTTGCGATCGATTCAGGTCGATTCCGATGGATGAAATTCGAAAGGATAATCAGTGCGGTAATTTAAATTTAATCGGGGATCGAGCGATGCATGCATAATAACCGATGAATATTTTGTAATGCAATACGCTTTCCTATGCGACGATCCTCGATTTCCTTCTGAAATATTCAGTGCGAATATACAGCACATTCGCGAACTGCGTATACCTTCAAATAATGTTATGTATGGAATAATAGAGTTTTATATAATCTTATTTACTTTACTCTCGTGTCAAATGTAACATCTCCGATAGTCTGAATGAACGTTCATCCTTTTTCACACACACGCAAAACTCTTCTCCTTACAGACTTGACTCGATGACTGTTGACGCATGCATCCCATTAACTCGTGTCATACGTTAGCTCGCTGATTCGCTTTGACTCGTAACATGATGCAAACGAGCGTTCGATTGATCCAAGTTTTTCTCCCCCCTGCCGCGGGAGGGACCAAAGTTTGGTCTTGTCATGATCGAAATTCGTGGTATAATGATATTCAAATTGCGGACGACGTTAGGCACCATGGCTTGACCGCTTTGACCGCGTTTCTGTACACAACGACGAGGAAGCCCCGTTGAATTATTCCAACGGAATAGCATCGAACGGGGAACCGGTTACAGTATCGTGCACCGTAAGAAGCGATCGCGAGGTTTGGAATTTCACAGTAACTGCACGCAGTGTTCTCCAGACTGTCGGTTTGTTAACGTCGAGCGCCGTTTGCTCCCGTTTCGCGTCTCACCTTTCGGGAAACAGTTCATAGAAGAGAAATGGTGTGCGCCTGCTTCGTCACGATTCTCCTCGTTCTTTACATACTGTTCGATGTGAATTACTTCCTTAGAATACTATTCACCGTTGGCATGGGCCGGCTGTTTCAGAAGAGGAAGAAGATCTTCGATACCACCACTATCTATGGTAATGAATGATCAGAATTTCTATGAAAACTTTCTTTTTTCCTTAAGATCGTGGTGTTCGGATCGAACTTTCTATCGTGAAACTATGCTATTACCTTTCTGAATAGTTCCTCTGGATCTGTTCTTGTTTAAAAGACCGAATCCTTAAGGTTACAACAATTTTTAATTACTATTCCGACGCGTTATGATTTTATTGCTTATGATCCAAGGCGTTCGCGAATTTGATAATACACCACTGACGCTTCGTTGTTTATCGTGGTACGCGAGATACAAACCGTATCTCGTGCGATAAAGTAAGAACGCTTATTTACTTATTCCTTTCAGCATCGGGAATTAAAAGTTAGTTAACATGTGAATAGAGCTTGCCAAAAGCCGTAACGCCGCGTTCTAGTCACGTCGTTTCACTCGCACTTCGCATTCAGGACAACGATATTGACGTCAGCGAAGGATCGCCGACAAACGAACGCGTGAAACGGAAGGCCTTCGGCTATGTTTTGGAAAAACTGAAGCCTATGAATATTTGAAGACCGTTCTGATCGCAAAATCGCAGATGCATTCGTAATTATTTTGCCCCACGCGGATGTACAGGGTGTCCCGTAACTGGTGGTAGCGCCGAGCAGGGGATGATTTTAGGTGAAAAAGTAAATCGAAAATGTAGAGCAACGTTTTCTCATTTGCGGCGTCGTTTCCGAGAAAATCGAATTGAAACGTTTGCTTGGCCCGAACGCACGTTGGCTAATATGTATTTTCACTGGTGCTTGTGTTGGATGATTGTCAGCTCCACGATTGCCACGATAATATCGTTCAACCTATAGATAATAACTTTGGATAATTTTTATTTCTTCATTATACACGTTGTACAAAGCCGAAGAAGAAAGTTCGCGTACGATAAACTTCATTATTTCAAAAATTATTCGCAACGTCACCGTGCTGGGAACATGATTCCGCTGTATTTTCTACTGTAGTCTGGTGCCTCACTTTATTAAACGGCAAAACAGTTTTCTGCTTTAATTGCTAATGCATGCGGAGTATGCAAATGCTGGAAACGTCTTTTTTTGGAAACGGGGCGTCAAAGTGAAAACATTTTATCCTACATTATTTACTCTTTTCTTTCGCGTAGAATTACCCTTTTTTCCGATTATACCACCAGTTACGGGACACCCTGCAGAATATTAATAAAAAAATGTAAATGGCTGTTTGTAGGAATTAGTACTGAGCTGCAATGCGTTGCGATGAAATTTCAAGGAAACGTGTTTCATGCAACATTGTAGAATTCAAGACTAAATAATCGAGTCACAGCGGAATTACTGTTATTCATCATTAGTCCCTCTGATACTAATTTCGAGTTGGCAGGATTATTCATATGCAAATCGATACGTTACGCGCGACCAAATAAGCGCGACCTGCTTCTTTCATCCCTTTTTTTTTCTAAAGAAGTGTCGAATGTTTTTCAAAAGCACTAATTATTATTCCTTCCAGGCGTTTGCACCACGCAGGATGTCGATTTGTTCCTGAAACACATGAACAACGCGAGGTACCTCCGCGAACTGGACTTCGCGCGTTTCCATTACTACGATAGAACCGGGATTTACGCGGCGATAGCGAAAAGAGGAGGAGGCGCCGTGCAAGGCGCATCGTCGACTCGGTACCGCAGAGCTATACCTATTTTAACACCGTACAAAGTGACCACCAAGGTGAGACAAGTGCTACTGCGCGTCGGTGAATTATACCGTTGCGCGCGAGATCGAATGAAAGTCTCTTCCTCGTTTCCGCAGCTAATTTACTGGGAGGATAAACACTTTTATCTGGAGCATCAGTTCGTCAGCTTGACCGACAACTTCGTTCGCGCGGTTGCTCTGAGCAGGCAGACAGCCACCGGATTGAAGGTTCCCGTCTCGGAAATTATCACGGAAGTTGAGCCGAACGCGCAGCTGCCAGAAATGCCAAAGGATCTGCAATTGTGGCTCGGCTCCATGGAGGAATCTTCTCAGAAGTATAAGAAGCAGAGTTGAAGATGATCCTCCTGCAACGCGTTGCTCAATTCCTTATATCATGTATTGCGGTGTCTTTTTCTATCTTGTTGATCATTAAAATACTTTAAACGGATTAGTAGAAACGTGACTTCGCGATCCTCCGCTATCGCCGTTTACAGTTTATTCGGCAGGCGCAGCGCATCCACGCCGTTTAATTAGATCTGCGCAAAGCTCGTTGGCTCAAACGCTTATTTATTGATCCTATAGAGCTGAGAGGCAGGTAAGGGCTTGTTACCCGAAAATGAATCGCAGAGTTCCTTCTAAATAAATCGCAAACTGCGTTTAGAGAAAGAGCAACGATTAATATGGTCAATATTCAGCGGTCGTGAGAGCTAAGTCTTTTCGAATCGCGGTCCCTCGCGTCGGAAGATTTTTACGGCCCCCGTCAGATGGCGGCTTTCGTTTCAGAGTGGTACGGATGGAGAACGGATGTGCGAGAGTTGAGCGCGTTCCACGGCTTGCAGTCGATCCGGGAGCACGAAACCTGTCGCGATCGCGGGCCGACCTTTGACTCCGCTCTCGATGATCCTTCGTGACCCATTCAGTGTCGAAAAGCTCGTGACAGCACCTGTCGACAAGGCTGGGCCGGATTGCACCCACTTTCATCCGACTTGTAAGTGCCATCAGCTTCTTTCAAACGTTTGCCTTCCGGTACCCGATACTTCCGCCCGTTCGAACTTTTCGCGCAGTCCCGCCGACGTTCTACCGTTTCTCTCCTCTGTCCCGATTAGAAATAAACGTAGCGAGGTAAACGGTAAGGAACCCGCGCGGCTTTCGTCGCGTTTACGATTTCACCGCGATGCGAGGGGTACTCGTTTGATTCACAACTTATCAGCATTATTATCGCGCCGCGTGAGCGTTTATATAGCTTTGCGGAATTTCGCGGGCCAAGCGTAAATTGAGAGCGATTCATTGACTCGCTGCTCGGGCAGAGCGGCAAACGATTTCCCTTCGCGATTCATTTATAAAAACAATCGGTGTCTATGCACGTGGGCGTATTTGCAATTTGCGACGTCTTTGCGAGATGCATCGTGCGTGCGGACAAAATTGCGCAACAGCACGAAGGAAATTCCTACACCTATCGAATCTCCATTGTTCCATATCATTCTGTGAACGTTCCAAGCTTCCCATGGAAAATAAAATCCAGGAACCTTTACAAGATCTCGACAAAGCTGGAAACTGTTTTGTTTCAAGACTTAGATAAACATTTTCTTAATCCACGAGAGGAAGAATTAAGAACGTGTCGTATCTTAATCGTGCGAATCGTTAAATTAGCTCGCGCTGCTTCCGCGCAGTGTCGGATAATGTTACAAGGACGCGTTCTGCGAGCATCTTCTTTCGAACGACCAGCGCGTCTAACGAGAGAGGCTTTCGTGAGATAGCGGGTCACACAGTTTTGTGCGTGGAACCGGTTACGTAAGGCAATCTAACCCGAGCATTACATAATAATGATTACGAACGAATCACATAATGAAGCTAATGCGAATTGTCCAATGACACCGGTCCCGTTGCAGCCGCCCTGCCCCCCATGTTTCCCCCGTGGGCACATGAGAAACAATCTTCCCTAGCCTAGGCGTAAACTGTAACGTTGCTACGATTGCAGGCTAAGTCGCATGGCGCCTCTGACTTTAGTTTCAGAAAAAAAAATCGTCAGGCTTTCTTTTTAGCAAGATCGACATTGACCGATAAGCGTTTACGGAGCAAAAATCGACAACGGGGAGCTGGCCGAGAGAGAGATTGTCTCGAAGGTGCACACGTTCCTCGCGTTGTAACGATCCCCAATTAGAACAGGTTCCTAGACCGCGAACCGTAATCCTCCCTGCACGGGCGGATTAGAAACGTTAATTAAATGTCGCAGTCGGCTGTGCGGATGATACGCGCGAAGCGATCGCGACATCGGGGAAATCGATCGTGCGAACCGTATGAACGGTGATTTCTCTTCCCATGTTCCTCTTCGCGGAACAATCCCAGGTAGATCATTTTTACTCTTACGATACTGAGCTATTATTTCCTGCACTCTTCCACTCCCGTGGGAAATGCGTTCTCTCGGCTGAAGCGCGATGAGCTTTCCACTCGTCGATGGCCGCGGAAAACAATAGGGAAACATCACCTTCGGTTTCGATTGAATTCCACTTTCTCTCTCTCTCTCTCTCTTTTCTTTAAATTGCCTGTAGTTTTAATAAGGAAGTTTTTCTTTACGACTGACTCAATCTCAGGTAATGTCTAAGTAGACGGACAGGGTGCATGCGGTGTGTCCTTCCGGTCACAATCAAATTCTGTTTGCTTCGAGCAACATGCGGCCGCCACGTTAGATTTAATGACGATCATTCAGTCGAACGTGGACGTGTTCGGTTTTGGAAGTGTCCCTTGAACAAGCGCGTTAGGCTGTGATACATTCGATGGGCACAAGCGCGTATCATTCGCGTACAGCGCATCTAAACCTGAAACGAGAAGAAAAGTTTCCGTACCGCGCTCCCATGCGTATAATCCCGCGTCACGAAATCCAATCACGTACACCTCGCGCGAGTTTAAAGGGACGCGAATCGGCGACGGGGCCAGCGAACGCGTATACGCACACGCGGCCCTTTGTCCGATCCTCCGTTATGTCACGCGGGAGGAGAAGCGCGTGTACGCGGTCGCATATCGTCTCACGATTAACGAGGGCATTGTAATAAATTAGGAATTATGACGCTGGTCCCTCGACCCTCGGGGTCATCCTTTCGTCTGGCGCGATTGACGGGCCGCGATTTTCTCTGAACGACCACCCTTGCCAACGCGAGCGCGCTCGACGATCGCGGTTAAATCGTTGGGAGAGCAATTTTCTACGGAGCTAGCCGAAATCATTCGCAGATCGAATTACAATTAAGCAGCAGATAAAAACTCAGCAAAAATGGAAGGAGCCCGATTCGAATTGCTGCGGTCGAATCGAGCTCGCGGGAAATCGCGTTTCTGCACGCGACAAGCGTTTCGATAGCAATCAACGCCAAACAGTATGCACCAGCTATAGGAATTTATGGTAAAACGGAGTGCGGCCGATGCAAAGCTTCGTGCTCGGCGTTCCTGTCCTCGGTTACGTCACGTGGGAAGCGAGGCGCGTAGGACGTATCATACGAAACGAGAGAGAGAGAGAGAGAGAGAGAGAGAGAGAGAGAGAGCGGCGAAAAGAGGGAAAGAGATGAAAAAAAAGAATCGTGTCGCGTTAACTCTTTACGCTTAAAGCACCGTACACACCGCGCGTCCATGGGGAGCGGCGGGGGACGAGCGGGGCGATCATAGATGATCGCAAATTGTCCGCAATTGGCAGGAAGTCGAGGCAAGGGGGACCGTTTCTACGCCCCCACGCACTCTCTTCGCCGTTCATCAGCCGCCGTGTTTGCGGTTCCATTTCGCTCCTACGAATTGATTTCAAGTACGTTTCATTCTGCTCGCGGCAATCTCCCTGGATCCTGGACGAATCGTTCTTTCCGAAAATTAAGTTTCTATTAAACTCGCCGCATTTTGAACATTCCTTTCGATCTTAAACTGCAGATTTTTCTAATTGAATGTCGCATTCTACCTGAAAGGTGACACGTACAGCTGATCGAATAGAGCGAAGCACGTCCCATGATAGCTATTTTGAGAAAAGACACATTCATTTTTATCTTCGAACAGGTTCCTCGGGAACTTGCAGGCAGCTACAAGCACGTTCCCCGAGCTCGATCGTTTAACGAGCACCATTCGCAACAAGCGATACCGGCCGTTATGGGCATATCGTACTCGCGTCAGTTGCGTCACAGGGCGGATCAATATTATCAAATTCCGATAAGGACACACCGATCGAGGTGTACGGAGGGGCACGCATTTCGTTTGGCCCAATGATGATACGTAATTCGGAGCACGGATTTCCAACGGGAAAGCGAAATAACGTATGTTTCAAGGAGAAACGAAGCAGAACGTACGATCGAAGATCGTGAATCGAATTTTACAGCGACGGGAAAATAAATTAAATCAAAGATCGTAAACTCTGTTTCCACGGAAAGCAATAAATCACGGGTCCCTTCCTCGACGCGCGCAAAGTACTTTGCAGACAAATCCACCGTCGCAACTTCGACGCGTAGAAGCGATGGACCGAGGGAAACGAATGTCACACATGACAGTTACAGATAAGCCGTTGTCACGGTCCCCTTTCTCTTCGCGTCTCACCTGTGCAAAGAAACTCGCGGCTCAGTTGAGCGTGTTCAGGCGAAAAATTCGCGCGGCGATGCTCGTTCTGTAAAATGAATTCGATGTTTCTCCAACCGGATTAAAGAATCAGATTATAAGCGACGGAAGTCGACGGGTAATACCTCGGTGGATCGGTGTGATCGTTCCCAGAGATCGTGACTTTCGATGACCGTGACCGTGTCTCGGAGTATATTTGATGCAGCTTTTGCAATTCTAACGAGGCATCCGGCGCGCGTTCTCTCTTCAAACTATAGACAATACTTTCGCCAGAGACGCATAATCCTCGGGGTATCGCGAGATCCGTAGAGATGGATGACAGCGAAAGGTTGAATGAAATATTTCTAAATAATTGCGACTTCGTTCGACCGTTCGGAAGTTCCGACGTGTGGACGAACAGGTACCGGAGGAAAACGCGATCGGAGATTTCCGGCGACCTTGCCGTTTCGCTTGTCTCTCAGCGGGAGTCCGTAGGAAAGTGACGTCTTCCAGCGAGCACACCCTTTCACAGGCGCCGCAGCCTCTGTCGCGGAGCCGGGCCCAGGCGATCGTGATCGGGATCGGGTGTATAGGTGAGAGGCTTCGCTGTCGGCACGGTGTCCCGTTAGGGGACCTACAAGTCCCAGAAGGGGCCACGAGCCAATCGTATCAACCTGGTTCCGAACACACCGGAACGGATCCTCGTCCGATGAGGATCGCCTGTCAACCGGCCGCACTGATCAGTCAACCGGTACAATTTATCCCGCCTATCGTCGAAAAATCTACGATGCGTTTCTATTCGCATTTGTTAAATATATTGGGGACATTTGCTCGGAGAGCATGAAGCTATCGCGCGGCAAGGATGAACACCTCGAAGCCGATAATTAACTGTAAGTCTCTTCTTCGTTTTATATTCACTTTGTTTATACCCGCTGCTGAAAGTCGATGATCTTCATGCGTAGAAAGAACCGTCCATGGGTGGGCTTTCATTGTCCGACGTTCGGAATACGTAATCATCACCCACGCCGGCGATCCTATATCTTCATCTCCCTCCGCCTCTTCTTCTTTCCATTCCTTTCGTTTGTCGTCGCTTCGCTGGCGGCCAAAGCTTTTCCTGGTACTTTAAGCTTACGCGCAAATTCAGAATATGCTCGTGTACGTTTGTCGGAAGCGTTCACACCAAATCAGGATCGCGCGCGCGCGTTTCGATTCGTGATCTCCGCCGATCGTGACTCACGCGAGGATGAGCAGCGAAAGTTCGCGGTCGACGATCGTCGAAACGAATGCTAGTGACATAATCACCGACCGCATATCAATTAAACGTTCGCGCGATTTCATTTTTTTTTTTTTACAAGCTCGCGTTCGGAAGTGCTTGGAGCAGGCGTGACCGACGGTAAAAGTCGCTCCAAGGTGGGTTCACAGCATTCTTCGTGTTTCCAGGAAACACGGCCAGCCTCTCATCGTCGCGAGGATCTTGGAAGGGATCGCAGCTATGGGCCGCACAGGATACACGTGCATCAGGCACGTCTTCTGCTCCCTCAACGTTCTCATTTGGGTACGTAACACATACCCGTCGATTCCGCTAGACGCAGGCAACAATTACCTCGGTTAAAAATGCCGTTCGCAGGTCTTTTGTTATTGACAGTGCGTTCAGACCTCGCTGCATATCGTTACCGCGCTCTACGTCCTGGCCCGTTCGTTTCATCATCGTCCATAAAAATGCGTCACGGCGCCCTCCGCTCTGACCGGTGGAAAATGAATACCGTTCGCGGTTCCGTGGCCACGCGAATCGGGAACACGGGTTCGTAGTAAGCGTGTCACGCGCGCACGTGAACCTCGAAACACGATCAACGAGAGCTGATTTGACTCGATGCTGCACGGCAGAAGACGCAGGAACACGACCCACGCTCGCGGTTAAATGGACGCGAATTGTCATTCCCGATTGCATTCCAGCGTGATCCGTCTGTCCTCTCGAATTTATCGTACCACTTGATACCGGCCGTACCCCGACGCGCGTCCGTCTTAAATAGGACGTTGAACCGTGCTCTATGAGCTACGAACTTTTACGGTGCCGAACACACGCCGGTAGAACCTCGTTCAATGACGCTTTTCCTTGTAAACCATTCGTCAGGCGTACACCGGTAGCTATTCGTTTTACTGTCAACACGCCAAGGACAGTGAAGACAGAATCACACCAGTTGTTCGAAGTAACGCTGGAAATCGTGATACTACGCGAATGCGCGATGTGCTTAGAAAATTCGGAAACCAGTTTTACACGTTTTACGCGGGATTATTCATGTTTACGTTACATCATTCTGTATATTTCCATCAAGCTGTAAATTACTTATTTCACGTACAAAAGTGCTTTGCGCGTACTGCCTGTTTGTTTCAATAACCACGCTCTCTTCGCATTGGAATATTGAAGAGCTTCGAAATTCGAGGGAATATATCGATACGCAAAGTTGTTAGTGCAATTTCATTTTGCGCGTAGCTAGGGACAAGCGCGTGACCAAAGGAACGCGGGCACAATTTTGCCGAGCGGGATCGTTTACGCTGAAATTGCGTCTGCAGTTTCGCTCGAACCACGCGGCCGTTATTGTTAATCGTTTAATCCCTCGATCGGATAGACCGTTCGATTCATTGATTCCTCGGAGTCACCTCCGGCTTCACCCTCTGCCTTCATCTTCGTTCTATGTTCCGACGCTTGAATTACTCCATTCGAACTAGTTCGGCCGGATTGGATAACGCGGCCCGTCATTACCGCGCCGATGCTAATTGACGCCGCTTCGATGCATCGCGTCGAGGGTCAACACTCTGGCGGCGGTGTTTCTGTTCTGCCGGAATACCCGGTGTCTTGTCCGTAGTCGGGATTCGTCCAGCTAACTTCACGAGTTGATAATCAATTTACACTGGTGTACTAACAAAAATTCGACCAGCGGATTTTTAGTGAACTTTTGTTATCCAACTGCACGGTGTTCCATTAGAAACAGGTCGAACGATATTAACGGTAAAGTCCGCACCGTGAAGGAGACAAGAGCACCGATTCCATTCGTTTCAGTTCGATATTGCTCTTGAGATATGGTGCAACGAAGCTGCTGCTCGATTCGTTCCAACAATGCTAACAGATGTAATGGTCAGGTTGGTAGACGAGCTGAAATTGTAGCGGTCGGACAAAGGAACAGTGGAAATCGTAAACGACGGGCGGCTACTCTCTGTACAATGATGGCTTTAATCTCGGAGCATGATCCGAGCACAGCACGGGGACGGGTAAATTACTAAACCGCAACAATCTCCGGGGAAAAGGTCAATATCCGTTCTGATCTCGTTGTCACCGATACACCGGATACCGTTTTACTCAGAAACGCTGTTGCACTTAGCCGCGGTGGTGAATTTCTTCTTCGAAACGGTAACCGCACGGTGGTCGCCGGACTAGGAAGGGATTTCGTAAATCGAGCTGGCGCGCTTCCAGTTCCGCACGCGATACACTATGTTCTGCAGCGCTAGTTAAAAAAAAAAGAACAACGTTGTCGAATCGTGGAATTGCATTGGAGTTTCATTAATGTTTCAGCACGAGTGTGCTTTCTCGCGATCGACCTACTTCTTTTTCAATGATCGTGCACATACGCTGAATGGAATCGTAAAAAGAGCCACTCGTTAATCGATAACGCCACTCTTGACATTTTCACTTCGCGTGCCATGATTAGCGTAGCCCTCTCAATGCAACGCATCCAATATTAAGTTTCAATGAAGGGAAACGTTCGACGATCTCCTGCTTTCGGCAGCAAGGTGCAGAAATTCGCTTCACGGTCGGCTGCTCCCAGGTTGTGCCCCGTTTCTGACTCGGATAATTCTGTTTACAGTTATGCGCTTGCGGAATTTTGGGTGCAGGCCTCTGGCTTCGATTGGCATACTCCGGATACACGACCTTGGTGCCGCACTACAGTTTCGCGTCAGCTGACTCGTTGCTGCTGGCCGCCGGATGCGTGACCTTCGTCATCGCCTTCTTCGGATGCTGCGGTGCCTGGTTTCAATCGAGATGCATGCTGATCACGGTTGGTAGCGTCTTGCTCCCCGAGTTGTCAACCTTCGCGCGGGCTCTAACTTTACACCGTTCAGAGTCTACGAATAACTTGGCTGTGTCCGTAGTATTTCGGCTTGGTGATACTGATGTTCCTGGGCGAGTTCATGCTGGGCACCTTGGCCTTCATCTTCCGGGAGCATCTAGCGAGGAGTCTGAAAGACGAGCTGCTCTTTGGTATCGAGAAGCATTACAATGTGACGAGGGAGCCTGGAACCCTTCCGGCTATATGGGACCACATACACACGGAGGTAAAAATACTCTCTTCTCCTGCGAATTGGAATAAAATTTCCAGCTGCGCGATCAATTATTCGTTTAATTTAATAAATCCTTAGCTCCTTCCATGGCACTGATCGCGAACAATCGTTTCAGTTTCATTGTTGCGGTGTGCGGGACTACACGGACTGGTTCCAAATCGACGCGTGGCCAACGGAGGATCGGGTACCCGATTCCTGTTGCGTACGCCGGGAACGATACTGCGGTCGCCTCGACCCTGACGGTCGGAACAAGGAGCTCTGGTACAAGGAGGGCTGCGCAACGGCGATTCAGATGTGGCTGGTTACCAGGCTGCACGTGGTCGGGACAGTGGGTCTCGTGGTAGCGTTCCTCCAGCTGTTCGGCCAGGTGGCCAGCATGATCCTCTTCTGCACCGTCAGGCACAAGAGGTCGTCCCACACGTACAAGAGCTACGACACATCGAACACCTAGAATTTCAGATGGATCTTAGACGAGACCAGCGTCTAAGATCCATCGTACGTGCCGAGATATACACGCACTCGCGATGATCTGGATCTTCTTTGTCGCGTTTGAAGAAGGTCTCGATCGTTGCGGTGCAACCATTTGGATCTGAGTCTTTATTTTTTATCATTTTTCGTCGTTGCCCTCGGCGAGTATAGCGACGTCGATCGTTCGAGGGTAAGCAAAAAATTTCCTCCGCGCGACAGAATTCGAGTAGAGCTTCGCGGGTCGACGCGAAACAATACCGCGGACAAAATTTCTGCTTATCGCCGCGCGAGAAAGTGGAGCAAGACGATTAACGAGCTTCTACTTTGCAGATACGCGAAGACGCACTATCACTCTAATAGGTCGCTAGTTTCGATAAGCGACCTCTCCTAACTCGGTGAACTAGTTTGACGAGCTTTTAGCGCTAAAGTTAGAATTGGATTCGTAGCGGTCGCATACTCTTGAGAGAGAACGCAGTGGCGATTATCCATTATGATATCAGTCTGTCGACCCAGAATCGTTAGGTAACGATACGTCCAGGGGAATTGTCTATCGTAGGATACGAATAATTATGTTATCTTGCATGCGAGTCTGTTTGTTAGAAATAACGTTACCGCACACGGCGCATACCAAAACCGCGTTTTGTACAACGATGCCACGTTTATTCAATGTTTTCTTTATTTTTTGATCAATCGTTTACCGATGATTTTCGTTGTATTTTATACGCGCCAAGTTGTACAAACGCAAGCACAGTTTTCACTCGTTGTATCACTCTTAAGTTCGAATCTAGAATTTCTAGAATTTCTATTGTCCCTAGCTTTAAATCCCAGGCGTGCCGATCGAACGTTCTCATCGTATGTTTAATTTATTATATACACCATCGCCTGGTTGGTAATCTAGCAGCACGTATATCTTTGAGAAACCGTGGTTTCCAGTGCAGCTTTATTACGAGATCGCAAAGATCGATTACGTTGTATCACGCCGTACGTTTGATACGAACTTCGTAATCTTATACTTATATCGTTCGAATAATAAATAATATATTTATGCGACACTGCTATCGGAATATTCCTCAGAAGATCTTACTGTAATTAATTTTCAATTACTCGATATAGGTAAAAAAAGAGAGAAACAGTTTATTCGAGTAACATTGTGACATTTACATACATCATTCGAGACCAACCAAGCGAGCTCCCACGTGGTTCAGAGCCTCCGTGATTCCTCGAGACGCGTTCCTGGCAGCGTTACGTGGCAACTGAAAAGTAATGACAAATTAATTACGCGCGAAGGAAAAATTCTACCCGATCTCGAGTATTCCACACGTCGGATTAATTACATCGACTATGGCGTTCAAGAAATTGCTGAATCCTTCGAAACCGTTCACCAGAGCCCGTCCGATTCCGATGAACTTATCTCCGTTGTTCCCGTACTTGTCCTGCTCCCTGATACCATCGACGATCGGCGTAGGATTCAGGAAGGACTCGAGGGCGTTCGCGAAGGGCCTCGGGACTGGCCTCTCCAGTAAGCTTTGCGCCGACTCGTTCTCCAATCTGACCGTTTCCCGGGCGTTTGGCCGCGTGTTCGTCACTGGCGGATACTGAGTCGTTTGTGGAAAACTTTGTCCTCGGTTCGAGACTTCCGACTTCGCGGAGAACACTGTGGCTACGTTGTTCTGCGACTCACTCGCGACAGCCTGCTCGAACGGCAAATGGTAATGTCTATGCATGGTATATTAATATTTAAAAAGTTGTACGATTTTATTACTACTTGACGATCATCGATCTCAACTATGCGAGTGTTGGATGAACACTCGCGTTTCATGGATTATCGTAAACGCGACACCATTAGACGAGTGGTGTCGCGCGAGATCCGACCTCGAGAACTTTTACACGCATGTTCAGTTTTTGTCGCGTTAAGATCATTCTACATTCATTATTGCCACATGCGATTGGAAAAGGCGACAGCCTTGCGTCTGATTATGACGAAACATCGCGGACGAATCGTTCCCCTCGTCTTTTTCTCCATCCCGCAGCGTTTTTCATTTCTCTTTCGAGATCGTTCAGCGTGATCGGACAAAGTACGAGGGCAGATATGCTAATGAACTCGGTGCGCCAATTACCTCCGTCCGATCTGCTATGATGTTTCTCGCCAACGTGATCGAATTCACGAACCGTCCCGTGCCGATTCTTACCGCGTCCGCGACGCGGCCTAACAACTCCTACAAAAACCGAAACAGAATTTTCACATGCTCGACTGAGGCCAAAGTGGAAATTTTGAAGAACCCTTTTTAGTATCCTCTGGCACGTGTGCCTTTCGTACAACCGCGGAACCGATCTCGCGGTGCAATAATCGGCGAACAAATAAATAGAGAGGTTCTTGACATTCGTGGTAAAAATACTGTATTATTGTATTACTTACTCGGCCTTGGTCGAGTCCCGACACCACATCCCCGGCAACGCTCTTCGTGCCCTCGTCCCCCGTGCTCAAAGTGAATCTGGTCGGTTGCTCCGCGTACATACCGCTGGATGAATCGAGCCGACAGGCGACGACTAGAATGCATAATCTCAAAAATCTCTTCCTCTCGAATACCGCGCGCATCGTTGTGCTGGGAGGAAAACAATTTCGTATGACAAAAATGAAAGTCTCGGCTCACGGCACAGTTTCTTTTCTCTTCGGTACCTTTTGCTGGAGAAACGTTATGTGAGCCGGCGACGAAGGGTATCAAGGTGGAAAAGAAGATGAACGTGTAGTGTTCCCTGTTTCGCAGTCGCGCGGTAACTAAGATACGTCGTTGTGCTTCGCTGTAAAGTTGGCTTACATTCTTACGACACGCCGTTACTTTCTCTTTCGATTTTCTTCACAATGTCAGTGGCCACGCGCACGTATCCGCCAATAATCAGTACCGAAGTACGCGCGCTTCCACGAAACATTGACGATCGGGCTACTTACATAAATGCCATGCACGAAAAACATTCAGGAGAAGGGGCAACGGCAAAGAAATAAAGATGTGATCGTTTGCGAGAAAGATTTACTTTGTTGTATACTTATATTTCAAGTATAATACATACTCCATTACTTATATTTATAAATGCGATTCACGGCAGAAATTGCCAGAACGTATCGCCGATGGTCTTCATTATCACGTAGATCATTTTCAATATGCTGCTGGCGACATTGCTTGGTAACTGAAACCCATACGGACACGTAATTGAGTTTTAAAAAAGCAATCGACTTTATTGATCGTGTCAAATGGATGTTAACATCGCGATAAGCCGCACGAGGAGAGCAATATTTCGTGGAGGACTCACGTTCATTAACTCGGTCATGTACCGTACAATAGTACCGAGTCCTGGTATGCTGGTTACCATCGACATGAGGGGGTTGAATTCTTGTACATAGCTTGCGATCTCTGTAGGAGAGAGGGCATCCATTGCATCTACTAATGGTTGGAGCGGGGTACCACTGGTGTACGGTTTGATTAGGTTCGAGATATCCTGCATACTGTTCAGGCCCATCGAGCTTAAGAGGGAAGACACGGGCTCTGGCAAGCCCACGGAACCTATTCCATAAAAACAACAAAATGAATGGAAAATAATATAACGTAGGTCGAAACTATTCGAAACACTAGTGCCTCGTAGTTTACTGTAGTCTTTCGAAAATCGACAGATATAGAAATCAAGCTTCTACCTTTCAATATGAAACCGTAGTCATTAGTAAAACGCCTATACAGTATTTATTGCGACTTCATCATTTATCACATGAGACTGAACTTACTTAAATCCGTGGAAGAGGTCGGTTGCCGAGCTGGCGCCTGAACTGCCGCTTCATCGGCGGCGCTCCTCTTGTATCTCACTAGTTTAAACAAAATAATACTCTTACATTACCACTGCGTCTTCATTTAACGGTAAATCACTTTGAATAGTGTCGTTACCTTTCATAGAATCTATCAGGGGTGCTCTGTCTCTGTTTGTTAAAGCTTGCTATCGAGATACAAAAAATTATTGACGTTTCCTAACGATTGTCATCCACCACGTCCGATTACTTCTAAAAACAATTTGCTTACTGTTTCGATTTCCTTCGGCCTGGCCAGCACCTCGATGAGCAGGAACATAAAGAGGAACAGAGTGAACTTCATCCTGACCCCGTTCAATTTTACCGACAAGTCCTGAACGACGGCCCTTTTTGCGTTCTTGCGCAAAAATAAAGTTGCAAGAAACTCCGACAAGCCGCGTTGCTTTTTACAATTAACTTGCGCCTCGACAAACGGCTCGCCCGTATTTATATACATATCGGGCAATTTATGTTAAACTGTTCGACCATTGATAATAAACACTTAATAATAATACGCTCGACGTGTTCGAGCGTTAACATCGGTGTGCAAATGTTCGTCCTTGGCTTTTGCTAATGTTAGTGTACAGCTAATTTATACCTTACGTTTTACGAAAAAGCGCTCTACGAACACGTCTAATGTCAATGGTTTCGGGTAAATATACGCTTCCGTCCAAAGAAGCACGCTGCAAACGCGAGATATTGGTAAGATGCATTTGGCTTACAAATCGAGGGCCGCACCGAAGTATTGTAAATTACTTAAAAGGTTGAAATTGGGAAGAAGCACACCGAGGAATAATAATTATGGTATTTTATTAAAAAAAAATTTTTAGAAAAATTGTACAGCAGTTTTATGCGTATTATATTCTCCTTGAAGAATAACAAGCTCCATTACCTATAAGTCACGTGTAAAAAAAATGCGCGCAAAAAGCGAAACGTTACGTACGTGTACACACACGACACTAGCCAGAACGATTATTTAATAGTTTATTAACCGCGTTTAGCGTCGATATCGGTATCTGGAAAGAAGAGATAATTACGTGAACGAAAAGTGAACAGTCTGTCTGCAAGAATGAATGAAAGTTAAATTATGATGCTTGCAAGGCATTTATGTTTAGTTATATTGCACCTGAAAAATATCGTCGTAGAAACCATTGTTTCCATTGCTTCCAGGATTTACATTTGGACGCGCGTTGTTTGTACGATCGGCCGTATCGCGTTTTTCAATATGCGAGCTGGGGACGTACTGTTTTTCGATGGACGAATCGTAAACGATCTGCTTTCTCGGTCCCCATAATCTCTTCCTGATGATGCGTTTGGAGTGAACGGCCCTCGCACGATTACGACGATTGTCTGCGACATAAATGCCAAAGCGTACATAATAAGATTACGCTCAACGTGCAATTGCCAATTATTAAAAAATCGTGTTCTCTCCACCTTGTACTTCGTTCGCATCGTTGGGCAACGGTCGGGCAGGTGGGGCCTCTTCGACGGCATCATCAATTATTTTTACATTTTCCATCGCGCGCGATAACGGTGCCTCGAACACTGAATTCGCCGGAGGCGCCGACGGGATGGGGTACGTTTCACGTATCTGGCATCGTCATATTTCAAGAGTTATTAAATCACGTTCGGATCAAAGTCCTTCCATAAAGTTGACGTCATCGACTCGATATCTGCCTACCTCTTTGTTCACCGGTGAATCGGTCGGCCTGGGCGCCTCTGCGGATCCTTCAATCACAGTGGACACCTGAAAGCGTTTATCCTCGAAAGTCGGTCCATGATACGTAGGCAAAAAAGTCTTGTAATGATTAAGCCGGGTATCCGGGATAATTGATCAAACCTGTTTCACTTTATGCGGTTTCTTCGCGATGATTTGAATATTCGTTCTACCGCCGGCTGGTTTTCTTCCGTCTTCGTAGCCGTTGTCATTTGGACCAGTCTGTCCATCGTTTCCGCTTGGTCCACCGCCGGACATTCCAGCCGCCACTCCACGGCTTCCCGTAGTGGCACCAGCGAACAATCCTCCCCTGGCTGCGGAACCCGATCTTCCGCTTCCGTCCAATGTACCGCCTAATCCAGCTCCGGCTTCGGGTCTCCCGTTTCCGAGGCCAGCCCTGGCGAAAAGGCCTCCTCCTGTTTGTTAAAAGTTATGAAAAAAGAAAAGCATTAAGTCATCGAGGATAACGCAATCGCGAGGTCCGATAGAAGGCAATCGGAGCGGAGACGAAGTGCAACTGTACTAGCCTGCGCTTCCATCGTCGCCGCCGAGTGCGCCGCCCAAACCGGCTGCCGCATTAGCACCCCAGGGTGTTCCAGCGCTGGCATGGAGCCCACCCCCTGTTCTCGAACCAGTTAGAAGACCACCCAGACCAGCTTCCGCATGGTAGCCCGCGAAGTTGAATCTGATGCCACCGTTGGTGAACTGAATGAACGGGAGCTGTGGGAACGTAAAGAAAAGGCTTGAGGTGTTGTCTCTTGTGGGTATTATCATTGCTTTCTTCGAGGACTGAATGTTGGAAAGAAGATATTAGAGATACGAGCGAGAATGATTAGTAATTGGACAATTAAACTCGCTGTAATAATGGAAAGTACGCGAGCAATGATAATATGCCATAGGCGTATGTTTCTTACGATTCTATAGGAATATTATTTCGGTCACTTTAGAGTGAATTGAGAATTTCACTTAAATGTTTCAAGATTGATCGTGTGGCAATTTTTCAGAGTACCATGAACGTTTAAAATATTTTCTCGCCTGTTATGCAACATTCGACTGCCTTATTCCTCTTAATTCGGGGTTCATTATTTTCGTTCACTTCATGAAACTACCTTTTCGATAACGAACTCTGAATGTATATACTTCGGCTGAATCATCGACAAATTTTAACCGTCTGCTTTCAATGCGTATTTATAATAATGACTGTGCACCGGCTATCGAACAATCGCTTCCGGCGATACTTTCTCCGATCGCGAATGCGTTTGTTGACCGTTGCGTATTACACCGCATCGTTCATCGTAAAATTTTCCTCTCACATTCGGAAAAATTATAAGCACGTGCATTACATTGTCCTTTGTGCATTATCGTAGCGGAGTTAATGCACCTGATAGAACTCAGCGAATCTCTCTGAACCGACTGTTACGTTACACTTAGGAAAATTAGAAAGCTGCGCGGTAGAAATCGAAATAACTTATTTATACTGCACGCGTGATTTACAAAGCAAACGCGTAGTGCAAATAGAAACCATGCACTAAAACGCGCATCTATTTTTGCGAAAACTTCGAAGTATGCTAATCGCGTGAACGGAATCTTACGTCCTTGTTGCGGAAATTCACCGCTCGATGACTGGCAGATTCTAACAAATTGCAAGTCTTACGATCGTTCGTGTCATAAATACAAAAGTAATTCGTTCTCTCGCGGGACAGGGGAAATCGTGAATTTTGAAATTAACTGGAACTCTTCTAATGCTTACCGTAGCCGCGTCCGGCCCGTTGTTGGCGTTTTGTGGCATCGCGCTGACAAGACCAAGGAAACAAAGGTAGAACACCGAAATCACCTTGCGGGACAGCATCTTTCGTTCAACTGTGTCTCACCATCGACTGCCGACGCATTTACTACTCGCTTCTAAAAAGACCTCTAAGACATCTCAGGCTTACCTTCACTCCGGGAAGGGATGAGGTCTGACGTATCTCTACGCTAGCGAGAAGCTGCCGATCAAGTCGCTACAGGTTTCGTGACTGCCATCCTATCGTCAGTCTATGCGCGAACATTGTCCACGGAATACACCTAGCATCGCGGGGTCAAGGACGTTTGTACGCTGGGGAACAATAGGTAGCCATACGTTTCCGTCTGAATATCCACCGCACAATAGTCTTCAGTAGGCTTCCGTGCGATTTCTTAGATTCTGGGTCGCGGGTAAAGGTATGTGGCTACAAACGTACCGTGCAAAATGATATTGCTCTTTAAAACGAAAGGGGTGAGCGTTCGTCGGATATAATAGAACTGTAATTGCTCGGTCGGGAGGTCGACCAGAATTTCGCAACATTCCTGAAAATCAAGTTTACCGAGACTTTCAGGAAATCTACACGGGGAGAGTTGAGTAGTTGTGCGGTAAACAGTGTGTTTCTTTTTTCTTTCTTTTTATCGAGACGATTTCATTGGGTCAGTGATGCTAATGTGGCCGCGGTCGAAATAATACGAAAGAGCTAAGAATAAATGGAATCTACTTTGCAGGGTCAAAGTTCAGTCGAACTTGCATGCGTCTTGTGACCGTTCCTGCTTGCATCGTTCAGCTTCTGCCCCGTCCATTTAATCTTCCAGAAAATTCCAGCGGTCCAAGATCCACTAGACGAACTTCGCTCGACGGATGGCTCGTAAATCCCGTAAATGTCCGACTTATTCGAATGTTTAAAAATACTTAATTCGACACGTGGCGATTTTCGCATATGATTAGCACCGGGTTCAACGCACTACTTATTAAGATCATCATTTAACGCGGCTTGTTTACGGCGGTGTTTACGTACGCTCGTAAAACATACGGACAGGTTGTACTATTGAAAGATGAAAAACATTGTTGTTACGGTCGGGCATTCAGTTTTCAACGAAACCGTCTGCGTGAATCATTCAACCTTGCGGCCACTGTATTTTCCATGCGTCCGCGAGGACATTACCATAACTGCGGAATAACTTAATATTCCGCGGCGGTCTAATTACCGCTTGCCGCGATATTTTTGCATCCCTGACGTTTCAGTGCAGAAAAAAAGGGGAGAAGAAATGAAAAGTGTGAATCGTGCGTCAGTAAAGCTCTCTAAAACGTGGAACCGATTTGTCCCCGTTTCCTTGATGTTGCGGTCGTATATTTTTTTTTATAAAACTGCGCAACGAAATACTAAGAATACATACATGAAAGAGGGGGTAATTTATTTGTACATTCAATTTGTACACGTGTACGTGTAATTGTCTCGTTTCTTTTTTCACGTTATTCATTCAACACGTTACATTCGCGAAACACAAATGTTTTCCGTATCCCAAGATCAACTCGACGCGCATCTTAATGAACCGGTCGCGAAGCCACGGGATTTTTCGTGGCTTAACGTCGCTTTGCAATCGCGCGCCGTGCCAAGCGAACTTGCGCGAAAATTCAATGAGTCATTCGCTTCGCCGGCAATCGTCCCATCGATACAGCTATGGTTTTGTTAATGACTTGCATTCCCTAATCTGCAACATTCCTTCCTCCGTTAGTGATAAAAGTATAGAATATGACTCACCTTCTTAACAGCGCACAACAGGCAATGCATATTCGCTAATAGGATACTTAATGTTATCCTATTCACACGTTGCCGAGAAACACAAACATATTACGCATAATCCATATCTGCGAAGGGGGAATTTTTATTTGCTCGACTGTCTAGCGTCCATCATTGAAACCTTATCCTGCTGCTTTTCGGTGCAATTTTGTTTTCAAGCGGTGCATCTTCGTCGTACGCAAGCCTATTCCCGTTTGTCGGAAGTTTGTCTTGTCCACGCGTGATGTAGGGATGTCTGCCCGGTCGCTCGTCCTTTGGAGCAATTTTATTCTGTATCGCGATGTGGGTGCTGGTCGGTCGAGAACCGGAGAACGTGCCGATTCCAGCGGTGATTCCGTGCCACATGTAATTCGTGTCCTCTTCTATGTTTTCGTACACTTCGTAGCTATTTTGGCTGCTTACGCTTCCTTGGCCTGCAATGAAATTTCAGATGAGTCGTGGCTTTCTCACGGTCGTTCTATCATTCGCATAATGAAAACGTAAATATAACGATAATAATATTGAATGTGCTTCTTTAGTTACGAAGGAGTGGGATAAATACCGTGATCACCATGACCACCAAGGCCAGCATGACCACCATGCCCACCATGCCCTATGTGACTACCGAGTCCACCGTGTCCTCCGTGGCCACCAAACGCGCCTTGGATGCTGCCCAGAAGGCCGTGATTGCTAACCAGAAGGGACAAAGCGTTCGCGCCGAACGGATCTTTATTTCCGAACTTGATAGTCCTCTTCAGCTGGCGTTGTTTTAAACGTTGCTGTTGCAATTGTTCCTTCTGAAGCCTCTGCCGCTCCCGTTGAGCCAACATCTTATCCCTCCTGTCTTGCCGTACACGTTGCAGCTCTTCGGCATTCTGTCGCCTCTGACCGGACGTCGCTTTCACGAGGTTGCCAACGGCTTGGAGAGTCGAGATCGGTATCTACGGGTAGAATGTTCTAATTGAAGCTACAAATAAAAATTGGACACATTAGGATACTGATGCGTCGGTACGTTTAAAACGCTGTCGATAGCTTGAGAATTCTCCGGACTGAAGCTTTGCGCTGCGGACGCGGTTTGCTTGATCGCCGTGATCGGAATCTGAAACGTGAAAGTGATTTTGAATGGATGTATAGGGGAAGTAATGAATGTGTTTGGTACTCACGTTGAAGATGCTGTCTATTACATGGCCACCTTCTTCTTCAGGAACATCCTGACGCTTTATCCGTCTAAGGGTTATCTAAAATTCGACACTTCTAGTAGCGAAATAGTGAATTTGCATGTCAATTTAAATGCTTCAAGTGTATCGCACTAAAAGCCAAATAAAAATTTGAGAATTTAGACTTAGAGAAGAAGTACAATGGAATGAAAAAGAAAAACTTACTGCTTCCGATGCTACCGCGTAAAAGATCACGCCAAGAACGACACAAGCGTTTCCAAGCATCTCTTTCTCTCAACTTTCGAACGATCTTCTCGATGGATCGACTGCGCGACGGATCGTTGGTCCCTGGATCTATAAGGGCGGTTGCAGTATCCCACGCGCAGCATCAACCAATCGAATATCCTTTAGCCAACGGTGCTTTCTCTACTCCGCGTAATGTTCGTACGCACGATTTAGCCACACCTTTGTCCTCTTTCCCCGGAACGATCAGACGAAACTTAACGCGAGTGCAACCGGCGTAGGTGGAATTAGTCACAGAAAGTAAATCTAGAACCACGCGCAATCGCGCAGGTGGAACTTGCAAAGAAAAATACTCACCAAAATAACAATTCCAGCCAATAAACGAAGAACTGAAATTGAAAATGAAAACGACCTGGCGATCTTCGCGGTGCACCAGAGAGCACTGATCGCTTCATCCGTGGTCCATCTGCCCGATCCACATATAAGGGCCAATCCAAATTACCCCCGCTAGGTATGGACCAATCGAATCCGACCGAAAGCGCTTTCTACTCACCGCGGTCCCGCATCTCGAAATTCGCGTCCGATCCTTGCCGTCCTCTTTCACTGATTATCCGCGCGCAGGCGAATATACGAGCGCGTGGGCCGCGGTACGGGACCGTGTTACATAAATATCGGACGATGATCTTTGGGGTTGACGTAACTGTGCGCCAGCATAATCGCGTTTGGGTTTTCGTGCGTTTTGAAACAGCTGCGGGTGTCCTTGGCTCGTTTACCAAAAAATTGCTTCAACCGGACGTTACGCTAACGATAATCTGTTTTAGGATCGTGGCAGATTCGGATCGTTTAGTTCGGCTTCAATTCTGATTTATTTCGACTACGGACGAACCGTGTAATTACACTGCCTAGTCCTTTATAATACAAGTAGCAATCGTATGCTTCAGTCTTTGGATACATGCTACATAATAGGTACACTCGTCAAGAAGCTCGGAATAAAAAGATACGCTAATATTGTCCTTAATATGCATTCGGATTGTCCTGAAGATAAATCCCCACCTGATTACCCAGATTCTTCTGGAACTCCTTCACCGATGTCTCCGATTCCTGTGAATGAGCGAAGAAAGAATGTTTATATTCCCGAGCAAGGGTAACAGAACGGTCGATAAATCATCTTACATTTAACGCGTCTCTCCATTCGATGTTGAAGAGTCTAACTAGTCCTAAAACGTTTCGTCTGATCAGACTCTGCAGCCTGGATCTGGTGAGGACGAAGGGTGCCCGCGTCGTCGTCGTCGGTGACGATGTCGACGTTTCCGTCGCGTTCACCCTAGTCATATTCCTCGTGGCGTTCGCGGAGCCGACATTTATTAAAGATCCACTCGTCACTGTGCTTTGAGTAGCAGAATCCGGTACGATGTTGTTGTTTATGATGTCACTGATTTGCCTGATCGCTGATGTCGTATCATTGATCGCCTAGAAGGGTGGACTATTATCATAGATAATTAACAAAGATCGTTTGTAGCGATCGACTTACCCCGAACGTGACTCTGGCCAGAGTCCAGAAGAATCCTGGCCTCTGCGTTCGCACTTGCCTGACGACCCTTCTCGATTCCTCGGGGATGATTTCATCCTCTATTCCGTTCGTGTTGAACTCCTTGCCATTGCTATCTTTGGACAACAATTCATCGAGGACTTTCAGTTTCTTCACCATGTCTTCCTCAGCCAAACGACTTTCAAACTCTTCTTCTTCTTCGAAGTACTCTCGGTCTTGCTTCGATTGCCCGCGATTATTTGGCTTAAGATCGTTGTGGCTCGCGCGTTCTTCGTCATGCGGTTGCCTAACTTCCGAAAACCTAGCGCGATGACTCAAGGATCCAGGTGAACTTTGAATACGATTCGTTTTGTACATAGTTTCAGTTGCTTGCGCCGGGTACCTCCCGGCACTCGGAGACCCGTACCCCGCAGGAAACGTTTGAGCATGGTGCACAGTGTACGTTCGAGAATCCACGGGGTTGTACACTTCACGGTGCGTCCAATAGGATCGTCGAGGATCACCGTAGAGCGGATGAACGAGGCACAGTAGCGTGAAACCGGTCGCCAGTAAAATCACCGACGATTCCTGCATCTGCAATCAAACGCTGCTGATCGATCACGGAATTCGCATTAACTCGTAGAACAGAGGCTTCAAGTGGCCGGAAGAGTCTCGATACTTGCTTCACAACGAATTCGCCGCTGCACGATGTAGATCGATCCAACGAAAAGGCGGGGGCCAATTGCAACGGAAATAAATTAGGAAAGCGTCGATCGCTAGTAGAGGTCTGCCATTTACCCGAGTCTTCGAACTACGATTCCCGTGTTCGCGCCATTCTCGGCACGTAAACGTTGCCGTGGACGCGTTCGCCAGGAAAAAGGGGGAAAAACGTGGCTAACGAGGCGATTCGTATTCGCCGCGGGACTGGATTCGAATTAAAAGGCACTCATCGATTAGGCAACGGCAAACTCGCGCCCGCGGGAGACCGCGGAAAATCCTACGCGACGCGTTTACGGGATCGTACCCCGTGAATCGCCGCGTGCACCGCGTTGCAGGTGACGCGAGAATCAGCAACGCCGGGATTCCTGGTTTCTCGGAACCGAGCAGCGGGAAATTGGAGAAACACCGATCGTTCGCCGCGCTTTCACTTTTTGCACTTTCCGCCACCGGTCGATATGTCAATTAAACACGATCGCAACGATTAGACGACGGAGGGATCGGACGAGGCGATCAAACGATGGTATCCGCCGAGCCGAATCGATCGCGACTGTTCGCGGGCGTTTGAAATTCGGCATTTCGATCGCTCCGTGGATTTTCCCTCGTGCTCCATTTCGATTTGTACGCGACCTCGGGCCAGGACGCGTGCAGGGAATTATTCACCAGCAGCGATGTTTGTCCGGTTTCGTAAGGACCAATCGTTCGATGAATTTCGGATGTGACGCAACGGACACCGTCGTTGGTTCTTTGCCGGTTACAAAAACGGTTCAACCAGCGACGAAGCGCGCGATCGTACGTTTCAAAGCGTTCTATCGACTTTCGAACGGAATTGACAGGCGAGCGTGTTACAGTTACGTGAGAATCGAACGCGAGGCCGACCGGCCCTTCGCGGTCCCGCGAACCTGTTCGTTGCTCTCGCGATCGATTCTAATTCCCTTCGTTTACCCGGCGCGGAACAATTAGCCGGTTCTGAAATCCGTTACGCAATCGACGGTCATTGCGTACCTCGCGGGCAAAGTGAAATCAGAGCTCTACGCGCTGCTGCTCGAAGCGAAGTATTAATACTCTGGATCGTCGCAGTCCTGTCATAACGCTTGCACGCGACATCGATCCACCGTTTCCGCTGGACGATTACACGCCGCGCATCGTTCGCTTGGACGCGGAAAACTGTCGACCACGGTTGCTACGTTTAACACAGTGAAGGGAACAAATTTCCTTCCGCATAAGTGGCGATCAAAACTGAAGGAAAATCCTCGAGTGCAAGCCGTGGTTTGAAAAGAGGAGCAAGTAGGCTACGGACTTGGCCCGTTTTCTTTACTTCGTTTTCGGCGCGGCCACGATCCAGTAGGTAATCAAACGGGAGACACTTTCTACGGAAGTCTCGCGTGTTATCGCACTGGGATTTCTGCGGATTACGCGATCGCGTGAAAGGACTCGATCCGGTCGAGTCATTGGTTGGAAATCCCCCAAATAATCAGCGCAAATATAGTCGCAGAATTTTCACAAGATCGGTATTTTTCGGCTGACAGGAATGAGGCAAGAAAGTTTCATTCGATTCTTCGATTTGACGTTCGCTGAATTATGCCCGCTCGCACTGTACCACACACGCACACACGACGAATAATCCGCGTTTTTCGGGATCACGATTACGAAACTCTTCTGCACGATGGCAGTTACGATCGCGGAGCTGAATCACGAGCGTGCTGCCCTGAGATCGGTATAGCCGATACTTGAGCGTCGGGGCGTCAGAAGCACGTGGACCGCCGCGCCAGCCGTCGTTCACTTTCACTCCCGACGGTGTACCACGGCCACGTGCTTCCGCGAACGTAAATTGATGACAAACGGTTCACTTGCCGGGTTTACTTCACCTCGATTACCATACGCTTCTCTGCGACGAACTGCTGAAACTCGCGCGGACGCAGCTTTCGTCGAATGCACCGACACGTTGATGATCTTCCGTGGCTTTTCAATGTATTTGACGGTAAACCTTTGCATACGATCTGTATTCGATTTGCATTGTCGTGAACTAGGAGAAATTGGACATTGAACGCATAGAAGACTGGAATTAACAAAGGGAACTTAGGGACTTAATTGAGACGGATGAGATGTATTTGAACAAAACCGTAATCATTTAGGGAAAAACGAGATTAATTAGAGATAGTTATCGTTGGCATTAATATAGAGTACATTCCAGGAAGACGCCCAGAATTTCAAGAAATAAGGAAGAGGCAACACGGCATATGGACACATGATTAATTCAGAATTCTGTATCATTGACCGATCAGTCTTTCTTAATTAGAATCTACCTCGTACGAAAGACGGCCCCTATGAAAGAGTTACCTAATATAGCCGCCCACCAGTTAAGCGTCAGTGTTTCACGTCACGTGAGAAATTGTGGAAAGTTGGAGAATAAATTGTCTCGGAAGTCTCGTTACCGTTTAACGCGAACTGCTTAAGAAACATCGAACAACGGGGATGCAAATTCTCCTTGGAATCTAAGGTGATTTTAACTTCGAACGGGTCTTCGAACAAATAGGATCTATAAATTATAAAGTGTAGAACGCTGGGTTGTTTTGAATGGTATCTTGCCTGTCGATCTGCACTTTTGCAGTTGGTATTCAACTCAATGGCAGAATTAATATGCATAACGGAAGATTTAAAAAATTGTACAAAATTCTAAAAATTACTTTTGACAATCAGTGTGGAAGGCAGAAACATTTGTATCTACTGCCACGATCTTAGAAAGCAACTCTGAATTCTTTGACTTCTTTTCTGAAGTTCGTTGACCTCGAAAAAGTGGAGCCAACAGCACACATCCCATTCGACACTGCGTTGCAGATTTTTCTTTCTGCGGTAAACTGTCTCTTTCACGGTATCTACTCACTTTTGTTTGCACCGTGCAAATACGTGTTGCGCAATCCAGGCCTTTTTGTCCACTGGTCCTTATGCAATTCCCTGTTATCCCGTCGCGTGAGATCGGGCTTGAATACCTGCGTGAGACAACGAATATATTCGAGAAAGAAAGCTCGCATAAGCGCGGTTTGAATTTGCACACGTGTATAAACGAAAACCTGCAAAGAATTAAATTGCGAACGTCTCGTAGAATTCTATTCGACACGGAGAACTTCGCGACACCGATCAGCAACTGAACTCTAACGTCGTTCATAACGCAGAAGAAATGCAGCAGCACGAAAGTACGTAGGAAAAAAAAAAAGAAAAGAACCGTGCAGCAATTCTACCGTGTCACTCGCGTTTCAGTAAAATTACAGTCCTTTCCAGGAAATCGCAAAGAAAATTGCACCTCGATGAGAAATATCGTCGGGTCCGTTTGGAAGGAAAGTAAGAGCTCCCAATTTGAATTTCGGCGCACCTAGAATTTTGGCCTGTTACGTTGCATAATAATGCGTGATCGAATCCGTTCTTATGTAACAACCACGTAATCCATTATGAAATAGTCGTCGCGCATCCTTCGACCTCGATATTAGTCTAGGAATTGGGTCATTACTTTCCGTGATAAACAGTACGCCGAAAACCCGACGAGGAAAACGCGTGGAAAGTTATTATTCATGTATGCATGCTCATTAAAAGCGCGAGCTAATCGCTGTTTGCTTGAATCATTGATAGGAGCCGGTGTGGCGGCTTGAAAAGAAAAACTGTGTACTCGTAACATCGGCGAAAACGTTATTTACACGCGGGAAATAGTATTCACGTTGAGAGAAAACTGTTTGTCAGGAGCGCTAACTGATCATTGTTATCACGCGTGCTATTTCGGAACGGTGTGATTTTTTTTCTTAAAGTAGCTCATTAAAGGGACAATAAAACAAATTTGAAGACACCCTAATGCTATTCCTACCTGTGCTAACGTATAGAGAATGCCGGAAATTCGTTAGGACTGGTTGATCCAAGCAACACTTCTGTCAACTTTTGCGTCCCGGTTCCTTGCTTCGTGAGGAGAGTTAGAGACGCCACGTTGGGAGCAAACGCGTAAGAACAAGTGCATCTTGCCGGACGGCAGAACCGACACTAACGAGATGAGACTCCTACCTTCGTTGCCTGAATCAGTCCTGAAGGTCGACAGCGTTTTTACGAAAGACCTCGCGTATCTCGGCAACGGAGCAAATTTACGAAATTCTAGAGACCGCCCCTCGGCCCACCTTTCGTTTCTCGGCCACCGCCGATGAAGGAAAGTACTCCTGCAGTGACGCACGATGCGGTACACGAATTTCGATACATATATACTATATATATGCGGTGGAACATCCTCCTCCCGTTGAAAATTGGACAACGAGCGATAATTGCGTAAATATTGCGAGCTGTTGAATAATCATGCCGTTTAGAATTTGTATGATAATGAAGATGAAAGAATTTCTGAACGTTGTGTGGAGAACGAAGCTCGCGCCTGGAGATTGGCAATTGGCGCCTGACGAATGGCAATTCGCTCGCTTCACTTTTGCGCCCAGGAGAAATAACAACTTTGCTTTGGACAGCATTTAAATGTAGAATTAGAATTTGTCTGACTATCGGTTGTGGCCACATCATTTTTGTAACATATGTAAAAGTTGACCCCTTTGCGATAGCAATAGTATCCATCACTTTGCCCTATGATCACGGCTAACAAGACTGAGAAAAGTAGAACGTCATATGGTAATTAATCGTCGGTAACGCGTATAGTATGTCGATGCCTTAGGACATGCAAAAGTAGGTTGTCTGCTGCATCTTTTCACGCGAGAGACGACCTCAAGTTGCGCAATTGCGCATTTCCACCGAGCTGCTGTGCAAAGTTCGTCCAATTTTTTAAACCTACATAGCTGTGGTAAATAGGATAGTATTCTCATTTTTTTTTATCATATCTTTGCAATACCTCTGCGATTGCCTTTGCAGAGTTTTGACTCGACTCGCAGTTCTTTTTTCTTGATTTATCAGATCGCATTTATTAGATACGTTCCAAGAAGATGTAACTGTTGCACAAAAATTCCCGACGTAATCGTGTCAAGTATAACGTGTGCGATATTGTCAGCTGATCGATGGGACACCACACGGCACGAGTATGGTTCTATTTTGGCGAGCGCCTTGCAATTACACTCCTTCTCCTTCTCTACTTCTCACTCGACCGAGTGTTTGAGTAATGCTTTCACCGGACACGGAAATCTGGGAGAACGATTAGCAATCAGTTTCTTGATTGAAAATCATTCGTGTCGCGGGTTAACGCACGGCCATAAAAAGAGGAACGAATTAATGACTCTGTTACGTGTGAAAGGTAATTAACAGTACATTTCGAGTAAAATCAAACTATAGAGTCAGGTTTCTTTGCAATACAAATTTATATTGTACAGCTTTCCTATTGTAATCGATGCTGAAGTTGAGGGATAATTTATTTACTTCGATGGACGAATTATTTTATTGGAGGAAAAAGGCTGGACAGACTTATTATATTGTTCAACAAGGTACCAAGAAATTGTGCATCAATTTCATTTTAAAAAAACCTTCACATTTATTTGATAAGACACAGAATTAACAATTACTAAATCATCGCAGTTGCTTGGAATATTTCCTTGTCGAGCGTATCTCGCACGCCTGTTACTTTGGTTGTTAGAGAATTATTTCACTAACGCTTACGCGTGTGCAATATTGTACCGCGGTACTTTCTCGACAGCGACACGCGACCAGTGGCCTATTGCTTGGACAAACTTGTAACTTTATGGCAACGATTTAGTTAGGAAGCGGTGCAACGGTTTGTAAAACGATCATCGCAATCGCGGTCGCAGCCTAAAAACTATTCCACCGTCCTTCGTTGGACAAGTTCGATCTACGCTATTATGTCACTAAATTTGTATGTATGTACAGGGTCTCCTAATTATGTAATCCCGCCCATGAAAACTTGTTCCCCTCGGCAGAGTAGCCAAAGGTATCGCCAGCCCACCTGAGGTAATTTTACGATCCTTTAAAAAAACGATAATTGGTGTTCCTAAATCCCGGTTCCATTTCGATAATTCAACCTACTGCACGGGTCTTTGTAAATCGACCACTCTACTTATTATTGCAGAATGACAACCAAAGATCAACGCGAAAATCCCTGAAGTGATAATTGAGCAGCTTCAGAATTGTATCTTTCTCTAAAGGCGTGTCTGTTATTGAGGATTGTCCGATGGTAGACCCTTTATGGCGAAGACACCACGGAAGAACGGCTTGAAGACTTCTAGAAGCGTCTGTGTTCTACGGGCTGAGTTCTGAAAATCGTGAGAAAAATCATTCTTCGTTAAGCACGCAATCAGCAGGCCTGATTCGTTCGGGAGCGTGCCTCGACGTTGGTCGCACGATTAATACGCGTGGAAAGCAGCGTATCGCCACAAAGCTGAGTGAAGGGTGACGCGTAATTATATTCTAAGTAATCGATCCGGTGTGGAAAAAAGCTACGAAAAAAAAAATCATTGCATCCGATATCACTGCAAGGTAGTCCTGGAAACGCGCGACCTCCGCAACGAGTTCGTCGGACAAAAACCGATTCCCTTCACTCTGAAACCTTCATTGTGCCAGTGTCGATGCGCCGCGAATAGATTTGAACGGAGCCAGGTTAGAGAAAAAGGTGTGATGGTCGCTTACGAGTATCACGTTGCTGAGGATTTTGCTGATATCGGTAACTAGATTGAAGCCGGCACCGAACGCAGGCGCTGGCACGTCTAAGGACACCCTCGTCCTATCGAACTCTGGGATATCCTCCGTGGTGGTCGAAATCGGTTCCTGAATGCACACACAAAAGAAAAATAGCCAATGATCAATTTCTGCCTTTCACTGTATGCTCACCTCGCGGTGTTATCTATATTTTAAGAAGAGAACGTTTCTTTTAATCGGAAATGCCTCGTTTCTGTGTCACTGAGATATTTATGACTTTATGCTCCTGCGAATGATCGAGCATAGTACTTGCGCCTTTACGCAATCGTGTTGCTGTTACGCGTGAACTGTCCCTGTTTCGCTTAGCTGGCAAAAGGCAAATTAGCGAGATAATTAAACTCGACAATATATACTCTCCAATGATTTATTTCGTTCATCGACTGATATTCAAAGACTCTAAAGAAAAAGTGAAATTGAATTCTATTCATGTAATCTTTCCTCCATGTAATTGTGCTGAAGTTATAAATTAAACAATCGGTCCCGTACATCTTCGGAGAGGGACAGGAAAGGGCACAGATCGTACATAATAAACGTGATCGTGATTTTATTTGACATCAGAATCATCATTATCAATATCACCATCCATATCATCATCATCGTTGCAGCGTATAATTAGGTCGATTAGAGATACTCTTATTTACATTGGTCTGCGGAGCGTTGAGGTACGCGAGACATGAATTGTCCCAAATGCGAAGCTACTCCTAAATAATTATTATTTACATCTCGCACAGCGGTCAATCGATTCATGAGAACTTAGCGGTTTTAGCCCGGAAGTGGCGAAACAGGGAGGCTAGGGAGATCCCTTGCGTATTATTCTTTTAAACATAGATTACTGTGACAGGGAGGGCTCGACGCGCAAGGGGGATGGTCCTGGCAATTTATCGGCTCGGCTAGAAAGAAAAATTCATTGTCGTAACAATTCTATCGTTCTCGAACAGTTTAGTAAGGCGCGAACAGCGCAATCTCTCCGTTCTATTTTCGTTTCGTGTGCTTTATTAGATGGATGTTTAGTTGCGTCAAGGATCCTCTGTCAAGAAGCGTTGCTGCTCGATGGCCCCTTTGGACGTGTCCATTAGTCCAAGGTCCAACGTCCTCGTTCGCGCCGCGCTCCGCTTTTTAAGCCGTATAATACGCCCGTTGCGGTGGATCGTATTCGTACTGTTTGTGCACAACAGTCATTTTAATTGCGGCCCTTAGCTTAATCGCCGCGACATTTGCAAGCATATTTACGCGAAGAAACGATCGGCTGATGGCGGGGTGAAGCGTTTAGTTTCTCAATCACGAGCAAGCTGTTATTCGAGGTGCGATCTGCCACGAATGATTCCGTCACGGTTGCTGGTTATGAGTCGTTCAATCAAACGTGTACAATACTTGAATCAACGGGGAAGACTCAATTACGAATGCATCGTTCGAAAACGCGATGTTAATCCAAATCATGCGTTGCATCTCTATTTGTATACAGGTCCAAACGTCGCATGCAGAACTGATAAATTGACAGAAAGAATGTTTAATGACCGTTGCTCCCCTCTGATCCTGATCCCCCTCTCCTGTTAATGTTCACTTTCATTCCAAACAACTTTCGAGTACGAAGGAAGAACAGGCAAGATGATTAAGGACCGTGAAACTCGTCGCTGGTTGCTGTTAACGTGCCGCGGAACAACGATCTCCATTCCGCGAGGAACATTGGTCAATTCGAGATGTAACAGGCACATTGCACGGAACAAAAGAGAGTGGAACAAAAGACAGTGAATGATAAAGTAGGAGAAAAAGAACAGTTATTGTGATCCTACCCCTCCGCCTAGATTCGCGAACGCCCCGAGACTAACTCCGCCGCTTGCTTCGTTCGCGGGACCGGAAGCGCCACCGGTTCCACCGCTTTGGCTCAACGACGAGAGGCTGCTGATCTTCGAGCTAAGGAGATTGCCCAGGATGCCGGCAGTGCTTCCTCCGCCACCTGTTGGAACTCTCAAATCTCTGAATTTCTTATCCTCGCTTAGAACGTCATACGATTATTTACAAGCTCCGAAGGAACTTTTCAAAACGTTTCCTTATCCGGCTTCGCGCCGATTCACACGGCTTACCTACGCTGGCGCCGGCCGAAAGGGAGCCGTCAGCATTTCCGGCGACCCCGCCGGTTAAACTGCCCGAGAGCGAGCTGAGAGGCGCCAGTTTCGAGACGAAAGCACCCACCAGACCGCTCTTGGCGCTGGTCAAGAACGTCTGCGCGCCGTTGATCACCGGCCCGATACTTCCGGTGGCCGCCTGAATCTTCGACGAGACGAAATCGCTGATGAACTTGCCGGTGGCCGAATGTTTATTGTCGATTCCGAACGCGGCGTTCTTCACCTTGTTCGCATCGTCCAACGCGCCCAGGGCTGCCGTCTTCGAGTCGATGAAGGAATCCAGCTTCTGAAACGGGATCCCGGCGTCAATGGAAATCTTTACGGCGAACGGAAAATATTCTCGGGCTTGGGGAATCTTACGCCGAAGACGAAGTTCAAGATTCCGTTAGTCACGCCTAGCTTCACCACACCGATCTTCCTCTTGTCCCTATCGGCCCTATCCTCATCGGCCGCCGGACTTTCCTCGGCCTCCACGACGTAAACCTGAGTAATGTGAATCGTGTCAGCTTTCAAAAGAGAAGATCCGAGCGAGGGAAGAGAGAATGTCAAACGATTGGTGTGTCGCGCGTTCGAGCACGCCGCGAGAAAGCTCTCTAAGGTCGTAATCGAAGAAGACTCGACAAGATTACGTAGGCGACCGTTCAATTTTATGCGTTTCGTCACCGAAGGTTGTCTAGGTCGATGGAATGGAAGCGTCCGCTGGACGATTTTAATCGTGTGGCTCGGTGATCGCCAGTGGCGGTAACGTTGCGTACGACCACGTGCGCGCGTCAGAATTTCAGTTACGCGCGTATCCGGCTTCGCGTGTCTGAACTTAGTCAACCACTTTCACTCTCCGCTCGTTCCTCGCCGTCGTGGTTCTCTCCGTTTTCGTTCCGTCCATCGTCTCGTCCCTCTGTTTCCGTTTTCTTCACTGGTCAATCGTACGGATCAAGATTAATCGACTGGGGACATTCGTTGAAGAGAGAAGAGATCGAGATTGGAGAACGATAGGTAAAGCTTCGCTGTCGTCGTCGTCGTCGTCGTCGTTGTAGGAAATGTGGCGAGATTGAAAAACTTCGAAATAGGCGCTTTCACATTCGCGATTCCCAACACGGCCCCCCTACGTTGCAAGGCGCATTTTGATTCCGTCTTCGCGCGACTTCCCTACGTGCTGCATAACGATTTGCGTCTGCTCTGCGTACTTGTCGAAAAGAGATTAGTGCGTTCAAAGTTGTAGAGAGAGAGAGAGAGAGAGATACTTACTTCGTTCAGAGGGGTCAGATCCTTGGTTTCCGTTTCCCTCTTGACGATAGGACTGGAGACCGCGCAGGCGACGAGCAACGAAAGGCCGAACAGCACGCAAGTTATCCTCATTTTTGCTTACTTCTCTTTCGTTTTCTACAGCGAAATTTCTTTACTCTGGGGAAAATCGCGAATCGTCAGTTAGATCTATTCAACCGGCTTCTGGCGTTGAGGTAAAGCGACAGTGGACAGTAGAATTCGAAATGCCAAGTGAAAGGATGATAGAAGACAAGAATATGCAGAAACCAGTAAAGCTAATACATGTTCGATGAAACCTAATGTAATTAGACGTTGAATTGAACGTTATCCAAGGTTCGAGGCTAGAATGTGGACAGTTGTTAAATCTAGAGCAAATCTATCGCGCAATAACAGGTAGCGCAAAGTATCACTCTACCCTGGAGCGATGTGAAACACAATAATAATAATAATACGAAAAATAATAAATATATAAAAATAAGAGAAACCGAACACTAGGATACACTAAACTGTTTTTCAAGAAAGTCCGAACCAACGAGATGACAGGGAGATGCAATAATCCACAAAGACTCCCGGCCTGTCAACGAGAAGACCGGGATACCGAAAGACCCACGTGGCTAGACCGCCAAGAAAAAAGAGAAGGATAACTATTCGCGTTGAAAAAGAATTTCAAACGTGATGTTTTAACTTACGGGCGAGGTGTGTGCGACCGCGGGTGCGTGTGAGATGAGATGTGTACCTGACGGCGCGCGAGGCTCGTTTGAGGACCACGGTGAAGGAGATCCCGGTGTCTTAACAGGCCGAAGGGGGACGATGGCGAGCATGTGTGCCCCTTCGAGAATCGAGAACCGAGCTTCGAGAACCGCGGGCCTCGCCTCCCAGGTGGGGCACGTTCGATTTGCTCTGCAAATCCCACGCAGCCTCGTTCTCTTGGCTCTCGAAATCGCGGGATCTGTCCCGCGTGCACCCGTCGCGGGAACGGGGGACCGGTGGTGTTTACGCAACCGGCCGTCTTACAAAGGGGAAGATGCTGCCAGGTGGACGCCGGGGATGTATTTCAAAATCTCGGAATAGTTGCGCTTATCGGAGCGGCGAGTAGTGGGGTGTCAGAGGTGGTGGGACTAGAAAGGTCAGAAATATTCGACTGTGAAAGCGGAGAAAATAAGTTGAACCGTGTCATCGAACGACCGTATGCTACCGCTCGCGATGTCAATGACAGCTACACCATCCGTGATTACCTGGTCGTGTAACACATTATATCGGACGAAGGATCTACGAACTGGAGCGCGCACACGTATCCTGGCAAGTTCTCGAATATATCTCACGATTGGTTTTCCGTTCGCTGCGGTACCACCTTACGTCGACCCCCCTTCCTTGTATTTACAATACATAATAATACAACTGGTAAGGAAAGTTAGAACGAACGTATTGGTTGTTATATAATTAGACATTTTAATATACACGAGGCGTCGCGTTCCCATACACTCGACCACCTACAAAGGCGCAGAAATCACGCCGGACGATTCGCCGAACGATTACGACGATTCTCGATTATCATCCCAGCAGTAGCGAGGCGGGATGCAATTTCATTTTAGACGCTAGAAAGGTGCAGCATAGCTTTCTCGCAACATTATCTCATATAACGTCGAAGCATCGTAATGCGAATTACGCAACGGACAGTTTCACCAAATTGGATCGTTCGCCTTTCGCGTTTTACGTATTGTACCGAAACTTGCCGGTTGTGACATATCGCGCGGCGATCTGATTAATAATGGGGCGAGCTTCGTATGAGTTAATATCGCAATCAGTCTCGAGGCTAAGCATTTCTTTTTTTCCTGAAATATTCCATTAGTTAAATGTTTCATGTTCAATCGATCGTTCGTCGATTTGCTGCTTTATCTTAATCCGTGTAAGGCGTTAGTGGCCGAGCGGATTTTAGACGTTTTACGGTCCCGAGGGCAATTGCTTGAGATTTCCGCAATCGCTTTGCCGGCTCGTGGAAGCTAATCGAGACGAACCGTACTTTCACCTTGACCGTAATCTTGAAGACATTAGAGATTTTTAGGTCAACTTGCATCGGGAACAAAACAGATGCCTTCAAAGACGGGATGTCAATAAGAAACCCTTTAACTTATTTAAAAATATAATTTCGCAAAAGGGTAGCTTGTCGCGGCTCATTGATATTGCACCTTCCTACCTTCGGATCCATAAAAACGATTAATGATCCAATTAGTCTGCATTTGGAACCAGGTGACGTTATCGTGAAATTCGAAAGCGCAATTCGAAATGCGACCCACGGAGTCGCCGATAGAAAGGATCAAGGCCGTATCTCCTAAGATAGCACTCGAATGCACTTGCCCCGGCTTTTATGGTAGCTGAGTACAGCTCTAGACAATTAACCTACGTGCGTGCATTATTTTATTGGACATTTTGTTCCTTGGTCGAACTCGTTGCAAAATCGACGGAGTTCGGAGGACTAGGTAATCCCAGGTCAGAGCGACATTATGAAAACCTAAACGCGGACGATTCCAAGAAGGAATCCGCTCTATTCGAATGTTCAAGGTGATCCTGAATATTCGTGGACCAACGAAATCGTCGTGGAAGGTACGAAGGGATCATGCAAATCGGGAAACCTTGGTTGCTTCTCCGTTAAACAGAGTTACGCAATTGTCGTTCAGTTCGCGGTCCGGAAGAGCGCTCTTATTAATACTTATCACGTATCGAAGACACCTATTCACGGAGGACGCGTTATAAAAGTGCTGGCTTCACGGTGGCAAGCGAAGCTCTATTTCATTCGCGTTGCTTTGAGCAAGAATTTTTATGGGAGCTATACGGTCCCGTACGAAATGAGAAGTAAATGGGGCGATCGATAAAATTTCTTTCAATGCTTTCCTCTTGCCATTGCCTTGCTATAAAATAATTTCAAACGTTGGTGAATTCTTATTTAGTAATTTCTCCATATATTTCGTGAAACACTTTCCCTCCTGAACATATTTAAATATTCATCGGACGATTGCATCCGCTGTCAACGGTTTTTGATAATCATCGGCATCCTGAAAGTGGCGAGCGCAATTTAGAAAGGAACTAGCGTTTCGTCAGAGGGAGACCCCGTTTCGCAGGTGACATAAAAAGAATAAAACAGAACGAATATACATTGCCCTAGCCATCGCGACGCGATGCAATCGTCTTCGCGGAAGAAGAAGGGGGGTCCAACCGTGCGTCGCAGATGGAAGGACTGCTGGCCGAAAGAACGGTTCAAGTAGTACAGCCGTTACGTGGTCAGACCGGCCGTTCATCTTCGTTCCTCCGGTCGCGTGGTGCCACACGGCGTTCACGCGCGTAAACGCACCAGCTATTTTAGCCGCAAATAGATCGGGTAACTTTCCAAAAGGTGTGACAGAAAGGTAGGGGGCGAACGGAGAACGGTGGCGGCGCGACGAAGGCGAGATATATTCACGGGGGGGAAGAGAGGGGGTCTTTTGATAATCTCGCGAACAAAAGGAGCGAAACGAGAAGAACAGAATCCGGAAGGTATGCACTTATGTAAAACGTCGGAGGGTATCGTTTATCCAACAGGAAAGTCGATCGCCTTCGCGAAAGTAACGATTCGTATGGTTTTCGTGAACGCGGCGACGGCGGCGGCTTTTTGCCCGGCTTCCAGGGAACGTAAACCTAGGTGGGACGAAATGCACACCCGGTCCTGCAGGTAGGCACGATTGCGCAACGATCGGGTTCAAAAAGAAAGCGGATGCTCCGGTTCCTCTCATTTCTCGCTGGCCGCTCGACCACGGACGGCGGTCGAGACTCGTGGCTGCTTTCGAGATGCCGTTCCCCATGCAACGTTTTACGTTAACGCGTTAAAACGTTTCCTTTCTTACTCCTGTTCGAACAACTTCGATTCGATATGCGTCAATCGCTCGATTAAGGATGTAGCAACGCTTACTTACCTGTCTGAATAACCGCGGCAGCCCGTTTGATAATCGGAAGGGTTCACCGCACTATCGCAACAGTTCAAACACGTGATCGCTCGCACTCGACGATTTTTACATCCTGCGAAGGATACGAGCTACATACGTACATCGATGTCCGGGTTTATAGATTTTCTTTTCAATTGCACGGTCAAGCAAATATTGCGATAAATCGTTCGCGAAAGAACTCGTCGCAAAAACAGGTAGAGCAAATATAGAAACGACTTCGCAATTAGTCGAACCTCGGGTCTACGGTTACGAGTAGTTTCGTAAAGAGAAAAAATGCTGAATTAAAAATTTCCCGAAGGCTTACAACCGTCTCTGTCAATAACCACCACAATATTCACTGCAGCAACTGACACTGTGACGCCGGGTCCGGTACACTTGTTACGGGACAAATCGGAATCCTTCGACGTCGAGGGATCGTACACGTTTCGTGCCGGCGTCGGTACTCCGAAACTGGATACGCGACGCGACGCCTCGACGCCGGAATAGAGGCGAAGAGACGGCTGCCACGAAGGAAAGTCGTCACGGGGAAATTGGCCGAACGAAACGTACGCTACTCTGCCGCCAGCGACGAAGGTGGGCGAAATTTATGGCGTAATTCCAGCACTGCGTGACTCGGGCCGTTCGAACTTTTTTTTTTCACCATCGTTTCCTGCCTTCGTACAGCATGGGGAACCTTGTAATTACATGGAGTTATGTGTACGATAGCGTTCGATAAATTAGATCTCTTGTCATTCTTTATTCGAAAGAAAAATCGGCCTGCGTCAATCACGAGGGAGGGCTTGAGGACTCGATTTACAATCTTGGCAATTTTTTACAGCAGAGATAAGAGTATCGAAAGTTTCGTGCAATGGTAACAGGAAGATTATTCTTTCCTAATTTTTTAAACTAAACCGGAACACTATCCTTTGTTTTCTCAGAGTGCAATGTTATTGGCAATTACGATAACGCTAACAAAACCGACTCGAAAGAGTTTTGCATACATTATGCGCATCTTCCATTGTTCGAAAGCATAGATGCGTGCTCATGAGGAAACCGCGAGACGCGCAACGATATCAACTCTCATAATGCAAGGTAACGAGCCGGTCGCGTAATGATTCAATTAATTGCGCGATGGCCTTTAACCCACTTTCACGTGCTTCGAACGAAATGTGTTCTTTGTTCGTCTCTCGCCGGTTCCCCTTTGCACTTTCTTCAGCGCGGAGGATCAAATTTAACGACTTACACTTGCGTATCGGAGCCTCGGGTAAATGGATGGCGCGGGCGATCAGGCTGAAACGCTTGGACACTTTCGCTTTCGCGAGCTTGCACGGTCACGACAAAGACCGCGACGGGGCCCATCCTAGAAAAGGCAACGACTTTCTTCCCCGTCGATCGGGCCCCCCCCAATGCCTTTACGTAACGACTCGTGCCTGCGTCTTACCTGTATCTTTTTACATACCTCCTTGCGCGTGTAATAGTTCACGTAACCGCGCCTATGTGTTCGGGCTGGTAGCGATGGATTGATAGGAGGTAAAGATTTGTTACAGATTTAATTGAGTAATTACGGCGGTGATCCTGTACTTGTATCGTTGGTGCCTCCGACTTTACATTTGCATATTTCGTGGATGCTAAAATTAGTTTCCAATGTATTGCAAGTTTAACGAACGTTAGCCTAATTGAAAGTTGTTCGATCGGAAGTCCAGCCTTGTCTCAGAGCCATCGCTGCGCGTATACTTATCGGTCTGCCAGCCGAATAAATATGTATATCGTCTTTACTTTCTCCGCGGCGCTCGACTAGGAAACTTCCTACACTCTCGCTATTTTTACGAATAGTCCGCGAGCTTATGAACTCGGCACCATCGTAGCACGTACACGTACATACGTGCGCGAATCAGATTTTTCTCGAGCTTTATTTTCGCAAAACAATAATCGCGTTACGACATCGGCACGCGCATTTCCCGCTCGGAGAAAGTGACTAATCTTTGCCGAGCATTATCGATCGATCAAGAAAAACCTTGTTCGCGGATCAATGCAATTTAAATCTTCACGTCAAACGTACAATCTTGACGAATAATCCACCAGGAAGGTGTATCGTTGATTGAAATCGCGTCGACGAATGGGATTAATGCATAGCTCGCGTCGCGAGACACTCTCTACGTAGAACAGATTGAGCTGTGTGCTCGCCTCGGTTGCCAAAGACCGAGATGGCACCGTGCGCCGCAATGGGTCAATTGCACTCGTCGAGATCCCCTGTAATTGCGCGATTGCTCGGTACAGCGTGTGTACCGCGAACAAATTGCACCTGTTTCCATGCTCGCGTTTCGCAACTCGAAGATTGAACGCGTCGATTCAAGCCACAGACTATCACGCTCAGAATTATCATTTACACGTAACAGTTACCTTCGTACAGTTTCGATGCTAATCGAACGCATTGGACAAGGCGACACGTTAATCAGTAGCATCAGTTAATGGGATGGTAATTGCGAGAAGAAATGTTTAAATGTATTTATGTCTTTATTAGTATTTTGTTAGAATACATTTATGTATATTAAATCTAATGAATTGCTGGTTTTGCTCATGAATTACGCAAGCGGCTCTCCTTGTGGGAGTAATTTACCCAATACCCCATGTAACATCTCGGTCGACCGCGACATTTTTGCGGAAAAATTCAGAGCAATTAAAAACTTTCGTAACGAAAGCTCTGGCACTCGTCACATTACGCGATAAGCAGCTGCCATGTATAACCGCAAGTATTTCATGACAGTGTTACGCAAAGTTCCGTACGATCCGTTTATGTAATTATTATATAGGAAGTGCGAAGAAATGGATCGCCTCAGCTTCTTCCACGAGGCAAAAACATTTCCCCGATAGGAAAGTAAAAGTTATACCGCGTAACACGGTCCAGAATTCGTTTTAACGAGGAAAGGCTAGAAGGAGATGCTTGAATAGCTCGTACACCAAGTTAACGTCGAATACAGTTTTATTCTTCGATCTGTGGAATTAATCAGGCGATACGTAATAATGCACAAAATAGAAAGTTCGACCAATGAGGGATCGGAGAAGAGAGTAAAAGTCCTTCGAGTCGTTGCATAACACGCGAACTTGTGAAATTTCCGGATGAAAGAGTAGGCAGTCCAAGACCTTAAACTTTGCGGCTGCTGTTTACGTTTCTCTCCTTCCTGAGAGAGAGAGAGAGAGAGAGAGGAACATATGGAATCGCTGTTTTACTAAAAAAATGTCATTCTAAGCAATGTAGACCTTGTTTTTGGTTAAACATTATTCGCGCGTTCTTCTCACGTTTTAATCGTGCGTAATTAACATTTTTTCAGACATGTAATTATATGCTTAATGATGGTTAATTTCGAAGTAAGAGATATTTAATTAGCCACTTCTTAGAAATAATCCGCACAGTTATTATTCAGAATCGCGGTCTGAAAAGCGATGACGGATTAAGCGGTTCTTATGTTTCTCCGTTTAATTGCCCACGGGAAGTAGCTAAGTATCTTGCCTGATTTGCAAACTAGATTTGATAATTATTGAGCTAAAAAATTGCTACATGTTGCGCACAATGATTAAGATACGTACATATATACATCATTTACTTTCACCACGATTAGCAATGTAGTCACTAATGACTACTTTATTCCCCTCCTAATATGTACATACATGAAACAAAGTTGCACTATTGATACGATAGCTGCATACTTGTTTCACGTTTATTCTGAATAATTTGTTGAAAGTGCTGGATTAGAGATAATATTTAGCGATGAATGATTCATAATTAACACGCGATAGGATAAATTGAGCGCCGTGCGAGTGAACGGCTTTATTGGCGAAAAACATTACATATTCCGACCTCAGAACCAAAGCCTTTAACATTTGGAATTTTTATCTCCTCTGTCGCAAGTATTATCGTTAAAAAAACCTACAAATTACACTGGTATTAAATGGATCCATGCTTGATACTAGAAACTTGATAATAATCGATTCTTATTCTACTGCATTCGCAATAACCGATTATTCCATTCGATCATACGCGCAACATTGTAGCCTGACATTAACGTAATTATCAGTCAATGCTATACGCGAAAGATTAGAAGTGTCTTTTCTTTTGCTTCCGAGCAATGAAAATTCCGGCCTTATTTTTTCACTCAGACATAAATACATTCTATTATGATCGTGCAATGCTTCTTGCGGCAGAGATCCATCATTCTTTAAGGATCAACGTTCATGGTTCTCGTAGGGATGCCATGGAGGCCGTAAACATGGTGTACCAATTACTTGAGAGCGACCGCGTACATAGATCCATCGATTTTTAACGATTCTCCGACTGAACAGCGATGCAACTAGCTTCGTCGTGATGAAAATCCTTAGAACCTGCCTCCGAGTCGTTGGCTATTAGCCTGCAAAAGAAATTGATCGATTTTTTTTCTTATTACCACTGAAAAAAATCAAACGGTGCATTAAAAGTAGCGTTTGGATCAAATAGAGATCCGCAATGTATTATTCAGTAAAGCGTTCAATAAAAAGAGTAACATAATTGCATCAGGGTTACCGTTCCAATTCCAATAATCTTTTCGCCGACATGCTACCGAGTTACGGTGAATTGAACAAAAAAAAAAAAAATGCGCATCACATGTTTCTCCTTTGCGTTCATAAGAATGCCGTTTGTCTGAGCTACATTGCTTCGCTGCTACATCGCAGAGACCGGTTTCAACGTAGCGAAATATTAACGTGCCCTATCTGACGGATCGATCTTTGTTCCGGTATTTAATCGTGCAGTTTCACCTAAGATTGTTGCGCAAGGCTAATTAATTTCATTCAAAATAGACGCCCGACAACATCTGGTCCACACGCGGCTGCGCTTTTTAAACGCAGATAACGGAATCGAAAATACCGGCTGCAAACAAAAATGGCAAGATTTTTTTTATTGCCGGAATCGTTGAATAAAACATTCGGAAACGCAGCCGGAGCGATCTTGCTTCTTCGAGTAGAAAGTTAACCACTTTGTTTCGGATACGACACAGCATTACGACTTCTTGCATCTTCCCTTGTGATTTATTTATGAGAGAGGAACATTGGTCAGGCCTTGGCGCAGATATGATATCCGTTTGCTTACGATTAGCGATCTACCTACGCTTAAGTTTGTTTTTTCTTTCTTTCGTACCTTTTCCTACTCTTGTGAAATAAAAAACGACGACACGTATACCGGTCGGCTGAAAAATGTCAGCTATAAATATTCATCGAGGTGAAGCGGTCGCGGAGCAGTCGGAAATGCCTGACGGGTGAAAAAGTCTATCTGCAACCTTTTGCAACTAATGTACACTAGGACGTCGCTTTCTTCCTTCACCGAATGGCAATGTACAAGCGCACATTTATCAAGCAGCGTGCTCGTATAAATTTCGCAAAGCGGGTCCAAGGGTTAAACAGCATCCTGGCGACGCGGCGGCAAGAAATCCGGCTTTCTTTCCAGAATGGAAAGTGAATGGCCTTCGGCGTCCAATCACCGTGCGCATTATTATGCAAAAATCGAGAAAAATATATAATCATTCGAATAGCTTAAAACAGAATAATTCTACAACATTTATACTCCGCTTGACTTTTGTTCAGCCGGCGGTTTCGTAAATTTGAATAATTCAAAGAGTTGCAGGATGTAAGGCACAATTACGAGTTACAATATGATCTTCCTGCAATTATCCTTGTCCATGGGGGGGTTTTCCACAAACTACGGACGTCCATCGTGAAGCCTTCCGCGATAATTTCGCACGATTGGTAAATCCGGTCGCGGTAAAGGGCAGACGCAGCAGTTAAGGAAACTTGGTGATTCTCGCGTCGAGTTCCTTGATCCTGTAAATTGTCTATCGCCGGTGCTACCAGCAATTCAGCGGTACCGCCGTGACTTTCACGGTCCGATAACGATATTGCCAAGTGTACGAGCAGGTAGAGCGACTTGTACGTATGTAGGTGGTGCCGCGAACGAACGGAAGTACGCGATCTTCCGTGCCCGTTCATAGGTCACACGGTGATTCGCGTGCTTTCACCTTTTGTCCCGATCGATCGATCTCGTTCGCCGCTGACTGAAAGATTCAGAATGTCAACGCATCCGTGTGTTAATAAATATGTCAAATATAAGTAAAGATGAGCTCATCGCATCCGGCGTACGATGAATTTGAAGAATTGGAATGATGTATTAATTAATCAGAAATTATTCGAGGAGCAAAGATCCTTACGCAATACGTGTTAATTTCCTTTCAATTGCTGCGCAAATAGTTTCGCTACGTCCCAGTTGTCGAAAATATCAGGCATGAGCTTATGACACAATTGCATTTAACATACTTGACTCTAGCATTTCGAAATTTCGCCGGGATGACTTGAAATTTAAATACAAGATACGTTAAATCACTAATGCAGCGAAGCGGTATGTAACTTTTATTACTGCTATTCGGTTGCGCAACGTACTCGTTGACTCTCCAAGACGAAAAGATGACACAAGAGTTTCGTTCGAGCCATATAAAATCGTCCTTTAAACTTTTACGAGCTGCGCTTCCATAAAGCGAACAATGAAACGATAAAGCTCGATCGAACGAATACCGTAGCCGGTGAGAGTGAATTAATGAGCAACCCCCACCGTTTCGGGGTGAAAAACAATCATTACGTCACGTGTGAAACTGCATCTGCTTGATCGAGAGCGGAACGTCAAGAGTGTGCCCGATCCCCTTCCCGATTCACGTAACTCGCTATCTCATTACCCGCCACGCACTTCCACCTGTGCTCTTGCACACGCAACGCCGTTCGATAGTCGTCACGGTCGTCGAACCGATTTGGCGAAATACGCTTGCGTAATATTATGCATTTCGGGAGACACGGGGACACGTAGGAGCACGAAATTGGTCAGAAAAATCGGTTAGAACCAAACCGAGCTTGTGTAACACTTTCGCCGGACCCGGAAGCAATCGTCGAGGATATGCAAACGGGATCACGCGATAAGGATACTACACGCGATAGCTCTTCCCGTGACATTATATATGTTAAATCCTATTGTTCACGTTTAAATTGTTGTGAGATTGGACGACGTGTGACGAAGGAAAATTGAAGAGCAGTTTTATATTCAATGATTACTGTACAATAAATGACAAAAACATGTAGACTGGAACGAATGGAATAGAACGATATTGAAGCAGGCCGAATTGAAAGTGTATGTATAATATGTGTATATATAATAGTTAACATTTTCATAATTCTATACATAAGTTGTATTTCCTTAGAGATCCACGATATCAGAAAGATCATAGCACACAGGACATGAAAAGTCTCACGTCTTTATTTCTCACTTTCTTGTACACAAAGGGGGTCCTCTATTCAAGGGACAAATTGAAATAAGGCAAACAGACTTTAAACTTCCCCCCCTAAATAGCCGCGTAACTACGGCGAATATATTTGTGACGCGCAGCAAATTTTAGAATTTTCTCATCCCTCCAACGCAATCTCTAGACTCTCGAAAAACGCTCCGGCCTGCGGGTGGTGATACTAATGGAATCGCTGGGAGGATACTTGTAGGACTGTCGTGGTGGGCCATAAGTGGGTCGCGGTGGACCGTAGGTAGGTTGCGGTTCATCAGAACTGTTCGACGAGGCGGCGAGGATGCCCGCGATTGCGCTCACTAACGAGGCAACCACCTTTAATATCGCGTTAAAGATCTCTTTGATCGAGGAGCCAAGCAGGGCAATCGGGTTCGGTTGCATCGACGGCGTGTTAGGCTGAAAAGTTCACAAGCACAATGTCATAGGTGGTAACGAGTCTCGAACCTGATCCAATCTTTCACATTTGCACCCTTGGGAAAGGGTGCAGAGACGCAAGCTTACGATTGCTGTGTCGATAGAGCTCGCAACTGTCAGCGAAGGCGACACGCGTTCACGAATGGCAACTTACTTGACCGTAGGGAGCCGGAGGGCCATAAGCATATTCTCCACCGTAGCTGGTAGGAGCACCATAGGAATCCCCCCTGCTGCTACCGCCGCTGGATCCTGCGCTGGTACCCGCTACCGATCCAGCGACAATCGCCTTGACCAGGGTCGTCACGTCCGACTTGCCACCGCCCGCGGAATTCTGAAAGGCATTCAAAGAAAGAGGGTGCTGCTAGTAGAGAGTTATTGATCATTGAAAGTATTTCTCGTGGGATTCGAAACGATCATAAATTATTCTTATAGCATCTAAGTACTGTTACAACTACCGGCACAATCGTCGCAATAAACTACTGAGAGGCAAAACACGACGAACACGGTTTTTGGTGGTGAAACGACTGGTTTATTACAGAAGAACAAATGTTTATTAACAGAAAAATCAATGCGTACTTTGCTAAGACTAGAGATAATTCCGGCGACCAGGTTCGACAGCGCCGTCATCTTTCCAGGCCCAGCCGGCTGAAAATGAGTCATTTTTCTTGTTGGCTTGTATTCGTGCGGAACAATAGCTTGAACTTAACGCGTCGACAATGATCTTAGTTACCTGGAGCAGTGGATCCAATGAGGCTTTTAATATGTCACCGGATGAAGATCCTCCTTGACCCGCAGGCTGAAATCCAAGTTGCCTTCTAACATTGCAAAGTAATTGTGTTCCTACTTTTTGAACGAACTATTATATTTACGTTGCTACTTTGACGACTCAGTGGCACGAGCAGCGGACCACTGAGGGGACCACTGAGCGGTGCGATCAGTTGAATGAGAGGTGTTAAAACCGCAGCTGAATCCCCCATACCATCCATGCCCTGCAACAAATCTCGTTACGATCTTCACTCGAACTTACCTGCGCTCCGAACACGTTCCGCTATTCGTCCTACGTATCTGCGAAAGAAGTTCTGGAGAACGTTAGCAACTCACTCCGCTCAATTGTAACAGAATCGGCACCAATATTCCTGGGATGTCGTATCCCTCGCCGTCTCCCTAAGAATTCGACTAGTAAAGTACCCGTGCACCCCCGTTTAATTCGTTTCGACGTAATTGAACAAACGTTTCACCTCCGACAATTCTTGAAGAAGCGGAATGGCTGTGTCGAGGACTTCGGCGAGACTGGTGTCAGATTCAGGCTGAAAGGGCAAACGATTGTAGTCTCTCAGGATGACCGACAGCTATTCAATGAACGCGAAGTTCACTTGGTCGTATTACATCGCTAAGGTCCTCCAAAATCGGAGCAGCGAGCTGAAGTAGCTCTATCAAAGCCTTGACGGAACCACCGCCTTCCTCCTCCGAGTCGTCGTCGTATTCGCTTTCGCTGGAGGAACTCTCGTCGGAGCCATCCTCGTCGGATCCTCCGGCGGATTCAACGTCGTCGCTTCCGTTGTCCTCGTTGCTGCCTTTATCCCCCTCGCTGCCGCCGTCCTCTTTGCTACCGCTGTCCTCCTTGCTGCCCTCTTCGCTGCTATTGCTTTCCTTGCTACCGCTGTCATCGTTGTCCTATCGATTTAATTTCTCATCCAATTAAACAACCGCGATGAGGGCGTACGCGATCGAAAGAAGTGAAATCGAACGTACCTCGACCGATTGCGCCAGAGACGTCTGATTACGTCTTCCTTGTCTGAGCGCAGACTGAAATAAACGAAGCAACTTCAATAAGGTTTCCCCTGTCGAGTGTCTTCAAAATAGAGGCACAAATTCGTGAAAAAAAGAAACATTCACGGAAATTGCGCTAGTCACGCGCGACGCGATTACGTGACGATCCGGATCCTGCGAATGGTGGGGCCAAGGAATGGTGAACGGCACCACGGGTGGATTGTGCAAACGGCGATTAGCAAAATTCATGGATTAAAAAATGGTCCGTAATCGCCTGAACCTGTTGCAAAGTTCTCCTTCTCGCTGAACTGGATACATTAATTTTCGTGATTCACCTGATTATAGTGACAAACGCTGGGCAGACTCTACTATGCCGCAACGTCAGCTTTCGATTTTATTGACTTACCCACTGATCTAGAGGAACTCCGAAATATCAACATCGTTTATTGAACCACTCGTCCTACTCGCAGAGAATTACGCAAGCACCTCGTAAAAATCGCATCGACCGAAATAATGAACATTCGCGTAATAATACAACAGAAGCTTTATTGCCTCAAACTTATTTTCTCGTAATCGCTTCCGTTTACATGCACCGTTCGAGTAATTTCCTCCAAACAACGCAATCCTTGTTACAGCCTTTTTTTCCCCCCTAAGCGGCTACCGTTTTAACGCACGCTATAATTGACGATTTCACGCGGACGCCAATATGATTTTCAGCGTCCGCGACGTTAAACTTACCGGTGGTTGTCTCGGTGGATAATACTGTTGCGTTCTCTGGGGCGGGGGGGCTCTCTGGGGCGGTGGAACCCTCTGGGGCGCAGGTATTCTCTGCCCCGCTGGAGCTCTCTGCGTGGTTAGTTCCTGGTTCAACGGCGGCGGGGAGAGATCCACGGATGGGGTGTTGTTCCTTCTAAGCCCCATGAAAGTCTTCAAGAATTGACTAATAGGCGATTGCAATCGCGTGCTCGTCGCCTTTTCCTTCTGCGATTTCTGTTTCTTCGACTTTTGCTTCTTCGAGCTCCCTTCCTTTTTCTCCTGCTTCCTTCGCTCCTCCTTTTTGGTACCGTTCTTAGCCTCGGTAGCATTGCTATCGTCGAACACCACATTGATCTGGCCAGACTCGTTCGTCTGAGTGTAGTTAGAATCGAAGTACGGGGGAAATTGGTTGAGCGACTCTCTGCTCTGCGTCGTGATATACTGGATTCTATCGTTTCTTAACGTTGTCGTTTCTACGGGTCCCTCGCGATTGAACGTGATCACCGCCTCGAACGGGACTTTGAAGAGAGACGCTATAGAGCTGAAGTTTCTCTGCTGCGGCAAAAAGTCGACGCTCTTTACGGGCAAGGGAAGCTCCTGACGGAAAAGTAGAGGAGTTTGCGTGACCCCTGCAATATCCGCAGCAAGCATACCTAAATTGCTAGATACATTCCTCTCGACCCCGTCGAAAAAGTATCTGGTAATGAAGTCACTTGGAAATTTCATATTATCCGTAGTCGTGGTTACGGGCAGGTAGGCCCTCGCGGGCGGTGAAGCAACGTTAGCGTTTCGGAAAATATCGTTGTTCTTCACGTCGAACACCGGCCCAAAGTCTGGAAACGAAGGGACGAACAATTGTTGACTGCCGATCCTCAGGGTAGTCGTGTCATAGGTTCCCTTAAAGTCCGGCTCTTTGATCCTCGATCTTGGAACATTAATATTCGCCGTGATCTCCAGGGGACTAGCGAGCGTCGTGTCACCGATTCCCAGATTGCCAAACGTCGGCTGCGGCTGATGATTGTTGAACAAACTGTTCGTGGTCACCCCGGTTATTGCTATAGTCGGAACGTGCGGAGCGGGTAGTTGAAGTTGCTTGTCCTTAGACAGTTGAACATTTCCATTCCTCAGGGAACTCTTAAGGTTTTCAAGGTGTCTGGCATTCTCCAGGATCCTCACCGTCGCAGGCAGCTCGGCTCGGTCGAAGTTCACCGCATTCCTAACGTTCTCCGCGTATCTTGCATTCTCCGAACTCTTCGCTAGTGCGAATTGTCCGACTGCGCCCACCTCAGGTCCGACATCGTTAAAACTCTTCACCGCTAAATTTCTAGAATTCTGCGATTGCTTCGCGTTATCGAAACTTCTAATCGGATCCGGCGCTCTGACGTATGCCGGATTCTTCGACGGTGATTCCTTCACCGTGGTCAGAGTGATGTTTATCTTGGAGGCCATCAAACCCATTACGTACTTGGCCCAGGCGACCAGGTCGTCCTTGCTCGCGATCTTGAGCGGCAATTGGATCTCCAAGATCTTCGGCACGCTGGAGAAACCATTCCTCGCGTCGTTCACGTCCACCGACGACCGTTTCGTCGGCGGCGCGGGCATGGAGATAACGAGGTTCGTCGCGATCAGCGCGAGGACCGGATAAGAGCTCGGCAGTCTCTTCGAAAGTAGGAACAACATCTTCAAGTATTAATCTTTGCGGAATGAAAAAAAAAGGAGGTATCTTCAACGGTGACGCAGAAATATAACAGCACTGTAACAGCACGCGAATCTGTGGGATAAACTTCGATATCGCGACTTCATCTCCGCCGAACTGGCGCACTTTTCATTGATCACAGAATTGATCGATAGAATAGTTTCGCGTATCGCGATCGATAACCGATGCCGTGCAAAAGGAAAATCGTTTACGGAGTAGCGACGTGAAAACTGAACAGACGCCGCGAAAAATGATTGTTTTATAGTGGATGCGCCGTCGATCGTCCCTTTCCTTCCTGATCGTGGAAGCGTGCACTGTTTCCGTGCATCGATCGGCATATTAGCATTCCTAATGACAGTGCGCTCGAATAGCAGCGAATACGTTCACTTCCGTCGTTGCGCTCGCAATTACGGGGGTGCGTTTACTGGCAGAAGCCGCGGGGTGTACGTGAAACGTGGTTGACGACAGGTTTTCGCAATAAATTGCGGCTGGCTAATTTGATAGATATGGACGAAGGCAATTCGATGCAATCGTCACACCAATTTGCTTTCGAGGCTTCTTTGGTTCCTAATGGACGTTTGGGCAAAGCTGGAAATTATTACTTCACGGCTGGCGGATCCTTTATTGGGATAATTAGAAGACGGTTGTTGAAAGACGGGAAATATTTTTCGCAAGACGATCGTTGACAGACGTTGTCATATTTTTCGTGCAATTTACAATCCCAGGTGCTGTTCAATTTTGTAGGAAGTTGTAACGGTGGGATGCTCCGAAGATCCTGGCCGTGATCTCGATCTTCGAGCTTCGCGGAGAAACAATGGCAGGCTAAGGTGAACGATCTCCCGCTAGGATAATTAACCGCCTCGCGTTAGAAACAAAGCAAGGCCAATTTTAATGCGTTCTCACGCTAATGAAAGTTGGCACGCCGGATCGCTGGCGTTTACGCAGTTAATAGGCACACAAATCGGTGCGCGAGATCTTGTAAATATAATTAAGATATTTCAAGGATTATCCCGAGTCTAACAGGTTTCGCAACGTGTCAAGCTCTGTTCTACAACGGGCACCGTTAGATCGGTTCACTAACCAGCCTCAAGCGACGTTACCGTGGCGTAACGATCGTGTCAGCTAGCGTCGGCCGTGCACCATTTATGGTACAGATCCTTTCAAGGTCGGCATCGGTACTCCACGGAATTTCTCCGTGCATTATGCACCTTGATATAGATTCGTATTTATAACACACAAAAAAAGATACATTTTGGCAGATTCTTTGCTGAAGCTTAGAGCGATTGGAAAGTTTAAGAACTTGCGCACGTATCCTACCCAGTTTTGGAATGCAGCATCCGCGATCGCACGCCTCTATAGGATACCGTTCGCTCATCAACACCACGTAATCTTGCGAATACGCGCGAAGGTAGGTGTCAGCTCGAAAGGTTACAGTTTCACGTGAATCTGGGACTGTTGCGCAACGAATCGGATCCTCTCTTACGGATCTTTCCAAGAAAGATCCACGAATGCTCGCAGACGGTTCCATCCGTTAAAGATCACCTGCGTTTCGTACTTTTGCTCTCGAATTTCACGCGTCTCTGTCATGTCGTTCGGGCAGAGTGGCAGGAAATCGAACGAATGCCTTTCACTTCTTCCTTTCCGCGGCGTTACGAAATTTCGCGAAATTTCACAGAGAGGCGTGTTTAATTAAGCTCCATCTAAAAAAAGAAAAAAGTGATAGGCGACACCGCTCGATTCGCGATTCTTCCAAGAAATTCGACATCGTTCCGCAGGCGAGGACGTCGTCACGTTTACTTCCGGATCTCGAAGCGAGCGCGGGTAAAAGACGTCGCAACGACATCATCGCGACGGTAGCGATTAATGGGTGGCTTTCACGATCGGGAAATCATCCCGTTCGCGTCTAATAAATATCATTTTTACGCTCGAGTTGCGACGCTTCAAACGAGCACTCCGCAGAACAGAAAGGAAAGACTGTAACGCGCTAATACTACTTTCTACTGCTCGAATCCGCTGCCGATGGTTATACCTCATCGAAACGTTCGACTGTGAACATCGGCTTATCAAAGCTTCGCCTCCGCTACCATTGGCAGAGTTGATACAATCTTTATCCGCGAAAAGAGAACGCTTATTACCCGTGTTTCTTTTGTATACCGTAATAGAACGAACAAAAAGTCCAAGTGAGAACATGAAAAATTCAATACCGATAACTAGCCCGCTGTGTGCGTACAACGTTACGCAACATTTCAGTCGAGTTTTTTTTTTAACGCGTCGATTGCAGTGTCTGGTATATCCCGAACGCGTTCACTTTCGATATCCCGAGCATCTGACAATCATTGACTATCGCCCAGACAATACAGCGCAATGGTAGTTAACGTGTGCAATCGACTTTCAACGTGAAAGAGAAACTAAGGAGTGCGAGTGAAGGAGACGGAGAATCGATCGACTTGTCGTCGGCTGCTTATTGACACGCGTGGAAATATAAAATAAAAAAAAAAGAAGGAAAGTAGGTAGAAGTAAAGAACACGTTCTTATTTTACAGATTAATCAGCCAAATCGTTGCGATTTGATCAGAAATATTGTTCGAAGGTAAACGGACGGTAAACTACTTTCCGCGGAATATGCTGAGACTTATGAGTGTCGATTCCTCTATCCTGTAATCACGAGGCCTTTCATTCTCATTCCGATCGGCTCCTGAAGCTGTTGCTACGCGGGTCATCGATCCGCGCGGTGCTAGCGACGTTTCGACAGTCTCGTGATCTAAAGGAAAATCGCAACGGGGAAAAAGATCGGGGATAAATTAATACTGCAGCTACTTATACAGATTTTCCTTGCAATTATAGATTATTGCGTGAAATTCTCCACTCTATTCTCCACCTTGAAATAGAAACGACTACATCGGTCGTTACTATTATAGAAAAATGACAATTGCTAATTCATTTATTTTCTAGTTGATACGATTGAATGCGGGATCAAATGTTGATAAGGTAATTATGGAATGATCAAGCGGGGGTTGCTATTTGCAAAGGGGTAAAAGAGTGGTGCCTCCGTCTAGCGATCGCATAAGAAAGCAAGAATAATCAACAACTCCGGCGAATGATTTACTGGCCGCCTCTTACTGTCGGTAAAATCGCGTTCGATCATCTGGAATCGAGGAATCATTCCCAATCTAGCTTGTAATCATCCGTGTCATTGAACGGTCGAACTTCTTTATTCCGTCGGCTTTCGTTCCTTACAACACGTTTTGACTTTGTTGCATCGCCGATTTCTTGCGATCGTCGCCGCAACACCTCGTAACACGTTCTTCTTCCAATGGAAACACGCGTGCACACGCTTCCTGAATCGATCACAGTCTGATCCGCTAAAAGATCAATCAACGGGTCGGTCTAACGAAGCAAGAGGAACAGATAAGAGCTACTCTGTAAAAAGTAAAGTTGAAACGAGTGCAGCCCCGGGGCTGCTTTCAGTTTCAGCTGTCGACTTGACCCGACGTTCTAATAAACATGCAAGCGGTCAGCAGTAATCGCGTCCGTACCGGAAACACCGGCTTTCAGGCGTAATTATTATCGAAAACGGCACCGAGTTCACCGGTTCGCTGCCGCGCAAGGTTAGCAACATTCACGGTGCGAGAGTTCGCGTGGAAATATCAATGCACAATCCTGTATGTTTAGTTTAACGCGTATTGCGAAAGCACTAATTACCATCCAGAATAATTGACCCGTGGTTAAGGAGATAATTAATAGTGTAATGGGAATCCGCGGGTTTCGCGACGATTATTCTTTACCCGTTGCATCTCACTGGGAAATTTCGTGACTAGCTTTCCAAATTGGGACGTCCGCATTAAAATAAGTAATTAATATGATAAATGTACGCTTTTTCGTACCGTGTTACAAGATTGATTACCTCGAATTACATTCCCACTATTGAACGTTGAGCGATTTCTTAGTCGAGACCAAACATTCCTATTTTAACCAGGAAGGCGGGCAAACGACAGCGCGCCGTTGGAATTGCAAATTTTACGGGGCAAGAAATCCTCGCAGAAATCTCTCTTCTCGCAGGTCCATGTAATTCCGGCTTCGTCATGATTTTCTTTCGAGCGTCGCTCGAGCGAAATAACCGCATCACGGTTCTCCTTTGTCACTTTTTTCTACCCAAATCTTATACAAATTCCCCCATAATTGAATTACTGGGAAATTGCGAAAAAATTCGTCCAGTTCTGTCATGAGTACAAAGTGTGAGTCATCGATGAACATTCTCCTGTAAAACGAGATCGCAATTTCAACAGGGATGGAATCCCGTCGCATGACACTTTCTCCTCCAGATCCGTCTTGCGGTCGGTCATACTTGAAGCCATACACGGTGAATTACATTTTTGTATTAAGGAATATTGCTTCGTGAAGTCGCTGGATCCATGCGGCGAATACGTTCAACGTTCAGAATTCTTCAGAACTACGGGAATAGTTCAAGGAGATCCTGTTGGCGTTCATTGATACCGAAGCTAGCTAAGATGAGTTTCAAAATGCAAATGCAATTCATTTTGGGAAGCAAACTTGCCTTCCTAGAAACTGTATCGAACTACTGTGGTACTTTAAGATTACAGTCTTCCTGATAGAACCGAGAACATCTTAATTTTTTGCTTCCACAACAAGGTGATAAAAAGCTCGCAAGGATTTTACATTCTAACCGCCAGCATATGATTTACAATGTACCGTAAAAGGAAAGTGTCAAATATATTACTGCATCGGCGTCATACGCATATTTCTAAAAGTCAAAATTCATAACAAAATTGAAACTCTCACCATCGTACAGCTCTAAGTGTCAACTTTACATAACTAAGCTGTACCAAAGTTCCTAGAGCGTTCTAACGCCATCGCGTACGCCTTGAGGCCAAGGATGTTAACTGTAATTGGAACGCCAGACTAATGTTAATTCCCATGATTTTCCCTTGAGCACCGAGATAAACAGTAATTGGCATCATTGACGATGTTTTTAGCTGTGACCCGTGATTATTGTCGCAACGTTTCAATAAACCAGTAAAAGCCTAGTTCTAGAAACATGCGTTTTCGATAATGATATTTGCAAAATAAGCACTCAACTTTCCGTGACGAATTTCAATTGTGAACACTCTGGTCCTTAATACTTGATACGTAGCAACGTTGCACTCTTTAATTATTATCGAGCAACTTTACCACGGCAATTTTGAACTAGTTTTCACGGCAACTTGCGTCAAGCAGTTGTTCAGTGAAGAGATCGGCAATCAAAGCCAGATTATCATACAATCGCGAGCATAAGAGAGTTTAGCAACGTCGCGTTGAACCTAGTCACCGTCGAAAGCGGCCCCGATGCAAAGGAATATGAAAAAAAAATGACTCAGCCTCGTTTTGTAAGAGGGTAATCGTCGGTAGTCCTTGGCCCGTTCGCGGACCCCTCTAATAGAATCGAGGAACTCCTTTTCTACTTCGTCGCCGTTTCACCTTCGAACCCCGGCAGTGCTATCACAGCTGAAAACCCAAAGCGTCGCAAATCGTGCGACCCTGGAAAATTCATTAAAAACGAAACGGTTGCCTCCTGGCGAGGTTACGAGTGTCCATTAGAATTGACGATGCTCCCGACGCCTTCGTGAGGAAAATCATAAGATACTAAGACCAGGGAACGCCCGTTTGAACAACACGGGGCTTTTTATACGATATGGAATACCGAAAACGTTTATGTGGATTTTATGAACGTATATTATGTGTACAAGTATAATAGCGCAGCATAACACGTATGTATGTACAGCATATCACAGAGCGAGAAGGAAACTGCTGTTCCTTGCGGAATTTCATTTGGTATTTGAGTTCGTTGCGTTCCATTTGTTTCCACGGCGACGGTTTCCATGGATAACCGGCACCGGAACCACCAGCGAACACGAGCTATAACACTTCGCGCCGTATCCTGGAAATCGTTACGTGGCTCGCCGGTTTACGTGTTATAATGTATGATTAAAAATAGTTGGCCGGACAGGCGTTTCCCGTATCACCGAATTACGTAAATCGAACGACTAATCAAGGCTGAAGGCGCGACCCAGGAAGAGCGGAGTCAGTCGCTTCGTTCTTCGATTCGTAGAAGGACCTTTCTTGTCGGGAAGGATTTTGCTCTGATTATCTCCTTCTATCTCGCCGCTGACTGCAGAGCGGTCGCTCGTGAAGCAACGCCGAGCAGTTGATCCCATTCGATAAAATTCTCAGAGGAGGTAAATACTTAATATCGTATTCCCTACGCGTTTGTGCAGAAAAAAAAAAAACGTGCGCAAGAAGATGGTTCGCCTTGCGGAGAATTCAGTCGGTTGTCGAGGAAGAATTATCCCACTGAAAGATCGATGAAAGCGGAATCAAATCGTGTATGAAAGTGAAACTTGCAAAACATCGAAAGTTCCTCCGGGGACATTTTTATGTAAAAGTCGAATGAGTAATTAACGTCACGTTACTGTAGCAACGTTTTAGTAACATGTGGTTCGCGTTTTATGTAGCAATGAAATTGGACTGGCGGAACTTAAATTCCCAATGGTGTCCAAGGTTTTATGAACAAACTGTGCACATGATGTGTAATAAAAATAAAAGACAGCTGCATTCGAATTCCTCCGCTGGGTTTTTCCTTGGGGAAAAGGGATTCAACCTGTCCTATTTTGAAACCAATCTCTTGAAAATTTCCAGCCTCGTCATCTTACAGTAATGACGCGTTCCCTCGTTCTGTAGTTCGGATCGCTGACAGATAATAAGCGGAAACGTCCTAATGGAGCAAACTTCAACGACGACGTTTATAATTCCCGTGAAACGTAAGACGCCGATGATGTTCGAAATGCCAGTGATCGTGGATCACGCTAATCTCGTATGCATGCCTGATTTCTTTTTAAAACGCAAATAAGAGATGCCAGCTCGTTCTCGAACTCTGCTTTCTGCTTAAATTTACATCTTATTTCTGGGCTCGTTATATTCGACATCTGACAAATGAAGAACGAGCAAATTTTGTTTTCTTTTACACTAGACTGGGTAAACGGGAAACGTGAAATAATTAAGAGGTCATTTACGGAGGGGCTCGAGCATTGCCAAAAGCTTGAGGAACAGCGAATGATTCGAATGCTTAGGAAAACTGGCGCAAGAGACACTTTCGACAACTGTTACCAAATTTTCCGACAATCGGCTGATGAACGCGCGGCGAAAAATACGGTTTCTCTGGACCGATCGATCGTAACGATTTCTTCCTTAAAAGACTAGCGGCGCGTGTCTTACGTGCCGTTCTCGCTCGATGTATATCTGGCAGAAAAGGAGACCGATCAATCAATGGATAATTTGAAGAATGTGCAATGGTCAAGAATCAACCCCAAGCAGAAGAAATGGATCTATTGGGATGATTTCGCGGTTCCTGCGAAATCAGACGCAGCTCTCTGGATGGGAACGATTCGCTAATAATCTGGAACGAATGTTTCGCGGTTCCACGACGCGGATCAGAAGAGCCTGGGCGGCATCTTAATTTTTACTGGCTGCGGCGCAGAACGCAATTGGCGAAGCAGAGGTCAAAACTGGAAACGTTTCGCGGAGAAAGCATACTTGTCATTCTGTTGCGATAAATGCGATTTATCCGAGGATTTGTCCTCCTGTTTTTGTCTACGAATAAATGTTGAGAAGTCCTCTTTAGTAGGGTTTAATTAAGTTTCACGGAACCATTGTCTCGGTCGAAATTCTCAGGGTTTATAATAGAGCGTACCGCGTATCTACACGCGGACAAAATAAATCAACTGCAAATCTCTTCCGCTGGATCAAGGTTCTGTTCTTCAATTAAAGCTGTGCCCACTAGTTCCGTATTTTGTTTGTTCGGGCGAGTTTAGAAAGTAGAATGTACCAGGATAGGGAAGGGGTAGACAAAATCTGAGCGAAATTCACGTCGAGAACGATCAAGTGTGACAAATTGTCTCGAGTCTTTATATAGGCTTGCCACTCGGATCTTGGTTAGTGGGGGGGGGGGGGCCAAAGAAGAACCAGTTTTATAATCGGACGTAAGAGTGAAAACAAGAACGTTCCTTTCGGTACCACACACATCTGCATTCGTTTAGGAAAGAAAACGCGTCTTACGTTTCTCGTGATATAATAATTGGCGACCACTTCCTGTAAAAAGATGCATACATAAGCATTCGCTCTACATAATCTACTTCCCCTCGTACAGAGGTTCCAAAGAAATTAATGAAAAGCATGAATCGACCGTAGCGTAATTGATCTTTCAGGACTTCGTTCAATGTTAGCACCTGTGAGAAGCTTCCTATATCGTTTTCCTGATTTCAACAAATCCACGAGCGTACAAATTGAATAATTAAAAAGTTCGTATATTGAAATGTTGATAAAACTAAGAAATTCGTAAACTCAAAACTTCAACAGGTAAGAATACTTTAATATACAAAAACTGCAATATTTCAATCCCTAGCATTAAGGAAGAGATGACGCAAGACACGCGCATAAATGTCTTCGAGGAAACAGTTACCCCGATGACTTTTTGGAGTAAAAGAAAAAATAATAATAATAATGATAGATCAGATGGATCCTTGTATCCGTCCCGTTCATCTTCACGGCCGTATACGAGGATCCCTCATCCGTCGTAGCCGCGGTCGGCGTCGATCCCTTCTTCAGGATCACGGCGAGGCAGCGAGCAGAGAAAGAGCAGCAGAGAAGTTGGAGGTACAACTGTAGCGTGGTGGTGGCGCCAGACCCCTCCTTCTAATAAAAGCCGCTCACTAAGCTCCGATACACAGGCAGTCACAGAAAAGTCGGGAAGAGCAGGAGTCGCGGAGAGCGCGTTTTGGGTCCTCTTTGAGAAGCGGCCAGTTTAAAAGTTCCACCTTGTGACAGGATAACGAAACGGTGTGTGCTCAGTTTCATTGTTTTGTAACGCACTTTTGTTCGTGATTCTTATTTTAACGTTCAGTGACGAGGTACAGTCCACGTGACAGGCTCTGTGTGATCAGCGGCGGTAACTATCGAGCATCTCGGAACTTTGTCCTCGAAGAATCACGAATTTCCCTCGTTGCATCCTTCGGGGAACGATGCCCGCCCATGACGTTTACTTTTTACATTTCTTCACGAGACCCTCGATAGTTTCCCAGGCGCAGAGTATGTTCGTTATCGAGCTTCCTCCTCGAATCGAATGTAGTTCGTTGATACGTGAGCAACCAAGCACAGGATCACCGCGACAGGCACAAGAATTATCGGAGTGAAAATCTTCGTGAAGTGGTTCTCGCCGGAACGCACACGCTCGAGGAGAAAATCGAAACTCGCGAGCCTCGTCCGGCTCGCGCTCCTGCCCGAGGGAACCGCGGTTTCTATTGAACTGTGATACCGGACGTTCTCGCGACACGCACGTGTCTTTGCCCGTCGTTTCGCGTTATCGTTCGCTTACGCTTACGGTTAAAGAAAACTTTGGTAGCTGTTACAATATGATTATTCAATTTCAATTTGTTTACCGTCCGGAGGAAAGAATGAATAATTGTAACTGTTTTTTATTTATCGCGCAAGCATGATCGAGAATGATTTCCAATATTTGTTTCGGACGATGTTTTGACACTTGTTTCGACAAGAATGGCGTTAATGTCTGACCTCGAACGCGCACTCTTGCACCATCGGTTCGAAAAGCTATGCGTGCTGAATTCATATTGCTTCGATGCGTGGCAGTTATCGTATGCTAGATATTCCTTATTGCAATTACAGTCTCGTTCAGCAACGAAATCGTGCGGCAACTATGCTCGTATTTCTAGCTTCTCCTTAAACGTAAATGATATTTTACAGAAAAGCCGGAATTAAAGACTCCTTGAACAAACAATCCTTTCTACAGGATATTGACATAATTAAAGTAACGAGTTCTCAATTGAACAGGATTTCGCGTGAACGATAGAACGCATTAGATAATCTTTCCTCCAGAATCTCCGCGTCGAGGATGCCATCGGCCTTCTCCACTTTCATTCGGTCGAAAGTGATAGTTCGGAACGTAACCGTGCTCGAGAAAGGGGAGCCGTTGGCCCCCTCTTCTCCAAGATCACCGAGACTCCTTCACCTTCTCGTCTTTTTGCGCTCGGCATCTGCTAACAGCGCTTCCGGTCCATGCTGATTCAATCGTACAGAATACTCGCATTAAAGTGAAACAAGACCAAAGCTACCGAACGTTTCTTCGATCAATAAAACAGCCCCCTCGAGAAAGAGTATAGAAAATATTTTTACCAAAGGAATTCTTTTTATTTTTCAGACACAAAAATCTCCGAGGCAAACATGAAGTTAATCCTCCTTTTCACAACAACGCTCTGCGTCGCTTTGGTCAGCTCGTATCCACTTTCTGAAGGAGAACGCCTTCAGTCCGAGGTGAGTTGTCGAAAAGAATTCGCCCACCGAACGTCCTTTCTCGACTCGGGCTTTCTTTTTTTTTAACTTATCTCGTGCCGAACGTGCAAGATTACTTTCATACAACAGAGACACGATGGTATTTCCGTCGAAGCCGCTGCACAACCTTTCGGACAGCATTTTAGAATATTTAACGCGAACCGTGCGGTTGATTCTGAAAAAGGAGGTCGCATTTTTCTATATACCAAACTGCTTTTGTATACACCGTTATCGAAATTCGCGAACACACTTTGATCGCGTTTTGCGAAACCCGCTTCCCAAAAGGGTTCGCGCAGCCTGCTGTCTTCGGTCCAGGGTTTACGTAATAAACGTTAAGAATTACTTTCTCTGTGTCACTGGGCCAGCAAGATGTTCGTCGCCGCTCCGCCCGACCAAGGGTCTCCCGTTATCTCGGTGGAATGCCAGAAACGGAGAAAGCGCGCGATTTCCGGTGGTAAAAATCGGATCCTTTAAGCGCCGGCCGGTTAATTGCACGGATAATCGATGCTGGAAACGATCGGTGTCTTTCGTTGCGAAAGTTTTCATTTAAACTTCGCTGACCGGCTGAATGGCCGACCGATCGGTGGACCATGGTCTTTCACTCGAACGGAGTGCTTCGACCATGCCGAAAGCAGGCTGGTAAAAAAGTGTCTTATGGCCAGGATCTCTCCGGTTGGGATCTTTGATCGCGAGAGGGTTTGTTTGATTTCTATTTAACGTCGTCAGACGAAACTCGAGGAATTATGTTTGCTCTCGGACATCGGCTCGGTTTGATCGACGACCGGATGAATCTATCGCAGCTGTTCTCATGATTTCGACGACCTTCAGATGGACGAAGTGGTAGCTTGTGCAAATGTTAAAAGCGTACGCCAGCGGCGAGATTGTCGAGCAAAATCCAATATTGACAAATCGTATGAACATCTTTCCTGTTTCTAATTAGAAACCTTCTTGATTCAACCTCTTTCGCGTTTTGATTAGTTCAATTGCTCCGTGACACGGTTCTTCCATTCTGCTTCGCATTTAAACCTGCGTACAAGGAGTTAACCCGCGCAGAATATTTTGCTCCCGGATAAAGGGGTCGCCCTTGAAATTCCTGCGTCTTCGTCGAAAGTGTTTTTTTCCGGATTTTCGGGGAGGGGAGTCGCGTTGAAAGACGCGGTCGAACCGGCGAGCGTTGCTCCGCGAGCAATAATAACGCGTACGCGCGAACCATACGAAACGCCGGGACATCCGATCGGCTCTCTTCTTCGGGCCGACACTTTCACTGGTCGCGAACGCTTACAGAGTTACACCGGACACTTTCTTCGCTCTATCGATGCCCAATGGAAAGCCCGGCGTGCGTAAGCGTACGCGCGCTCACGTGCACGCGAGTTTCAACCTCTGCGGTACCACTCAGCAGTGGTTCCCAAGCCCCCTTGTTTTCGCATTCCTTGTTTGTTAGTCTGAAACACCTTATTCTAATGGCCAGGAGAGGTGTCGATAAGATATACGAGCGAACAGTCGAAGCGACTCAGTCGAATTCCTTGGGAGAGACTTTTGCGGAGAATCGCGTGGAGACTTCAACGCCCGCACAAGCGCGATCTCCCTGTCGCAGTCGCATTCTCAACAGACTTTGTAAAGTGAAACTTCTTTCATTATTTTCCCGTAGCGATTGCTCAACGAGCTAGGTTTCGTTTGATTTGACCGATTGCGAGATGAAGTCGTTAAAGCGGAGGCTGTGTCAGAGGGAAACGTCTCTTAGATTGCACGCGGCGACAAATATCGTAACAGCTGCTCGAACGCGAGCTTGATCCGGGGGGAAAGCGAGCCACGGTGACCAGGTTGAGCAACTCGAACGTCCGATGGCCAACCAAATGGCAGGACTGCACGGCTAATTTATTAAACTCTGTCCGGCACGTTGCAAAAGGTAAAGACACGGTCCCGCGAAAAGTATTGACACGCGCGGCTAGTACCTTCATAACTACAAGTCTTTATCGTTGTTCATTTTAACTGCGCGCAAATGGCTAATCGGCCGCTGCCAGCCAAGCCAACTGAAGAGAGTTCGTAAAAGCTTCGAGTCGTAACAGAAGAATTGTAACGACACGAGCAGCGCGGAGCTGGTAATAGGTGCGCGATCGCGTCGCGAAACGGAGCAATTCCGTGCGTTACACGCGACGTCACGGTTCCACCGTTTCCCCGGGCCTAGACTTCGTTCGTTTCCCATTTGTTAAACGTTCGACACTCGTTCGTGGTCGGCTTTGCGTAATTCGAGAATCGCCGTTCAGAAATACGGCTAACATTGAAGCGGCGCTGGAATCCTTCCGAGTTGCGTCCGTCGCGTGCGTTGCGCAACGATATTACCTTAACACGCACTCCGACGCTTTCGATCGGCTTCCCGGCGGAAAGCGCGAGTCGAGTCCGCGTTCGCGAAACGACGACAAGCTCGAAGCGGTCGCTCGAAGCAGCAGCGCGGAGGCATTGTGAAGTGGCGTTGAATGAACGACAATGCGGAGCGGACGTTGTAACACGAGGGATCGTTTGCGACGAAGAGCAGACAACCGGTCGATGATTTCGGGACATTGGAAACGCTTTGTAGGGACAACAGGGAAACTTTTTTCAGGCACTCGATCGACTGGTGATGGTCGAAGCCGACAGCGAGACAGCCCTAAGGAACAAACGGACGATCGGTATCCTGCGTGAACTGTTCCCCGAAGTATCCCAGGTGAGCGGACGCTGAACGAAGCGCAGTAAAATCCTGCAGGCGACCAGGACCAAATTTAAATGGAGCCTCCTTCGTCCCCACAGGCATCCGACATTCGAGAACGTTTATTATCGGATTCGACCGATTGAGATTGGGCCTCGGACGTCATTCTTTTTTTCTTTTTTTTTTTTTTTGTTAGACTATCACTTTCAAGGCGGGCGCTGATTAATTGAGAAATTAACTGTCGTGGACGAAAAAGATTCATTAGCTGTCCGCCGATCGGTTCAAGGCGGAGGAGAAATTGTTCAGAGTGAATCGGCATTCCTGTCAAGAAAGTTGCATTTCGATTCACAATCCACGCAAAAGTCTCCTCGTTTCCCGTTTGTTTTTTCCCATCTCCGGATTGTGCAACCGCGCGTTCGTTTATTCAATGACCTTCGCCAAGCAAGATACGAGCGTGGTTCGAGCCAAATTGAAAGTCTCCTCTCGTCGCGATTCGGACCGCGCGTACGCGTCCTTCCGAGTTTCCATCGAAATTTCTCCGTAGAAAACGATCGTCGCACGTTCGATTGGTATTCCCATGTCTCATCGCCCTAGTCAAACATTCTATCGCTGCGAAGAAGAAAGAAGAAAGCGTTTGCGGTAGAGTGTCCGGCATCCTCGTTCACGGCGAATCGAAACTCGACCAATCGTAACGACAATCCCAGGAGCCACGAGCATTACAAACGCTCGGGCGCCCCGCCAAAACAAAAAAAAAAAACGAAATTCCAGATTTGTCGAAAAGCTCAAGAGAGGGGGAGAATCGAGCACGAGCCCTCAGCTAAGAGCCGTTGTTTTCTAGATGGTCGAGCAAAAGGTGAACGCGATTGTCGCGGAAATCATCCGAGCGCTCGGGCCGACCGTGCTGCGCAGTTTCCTCAGGAATAACGCTCAAGGGTCCCCGGCCTCGTCGGGCGACGGCGATTCGACGGCCACCGCCAAATCGCCCTTCGACGACGAGGATGAGGCCGAGTTCAAGTCGATGAACGAGAACGGTTCGAGGGTGTCGATATCGTTGCCGACCTTCCCGCCCGACGAAGACGAGGGCACGGAAACGTCGACTAGCTCCTCCAGCACTCCGGAGACGAGCCCCGAAACGACGACCGACAGCGGCCAGGATAAGACGACCGAGGACGCTAATACGGTCGAGTGACCGTTCGATCGGGGACAGATAGGAAGCACGCTGGAGGTCAATGATACAGAACGGGGAATAATCGAATTTACGATCCGGCAGGAATGATCACCGCGCAATTGGGACTGCTGCGGGAGACAATATTCTATCTGCGAAACCATATCCTCTTCTCTATTGTCTTGCTAACCGTGCATATGTTTCTCTGTGTGCGTTGCGTCATCGGTGTCGTCCTTTAATCGTTCTCCTACTCTGTCTTCACGTCGCGGTGTTGTCCGCTCTCTGTCTTCTAGGCATCATTCTCTTTGCGCCTGGTTCACAGGAAGTCAGGGTACTTGGTTTCCTCGACTGTACTTTTTCTACTTCTTGGCTTTCTTCCTTTTATCGGTCATCGGAAGAGTTCGCTTTTTCCTTCTATTTCATGGTTGATCATTCCCTGTTGCCCACTGCAGGGAGCTCCTGGTGACTACTGACTCTTGGCATCTCTGTTCATCGCCCCTTCATCTTCTCTCTTTTAATCTCTCTGCCTCTGGGTGCACCGTCAATCGCTCATCACGGTTCATGTTTCGCATCTGTCGATCAACAGCGATTGTCAGGTGATTTCTTATTCATGGACATCGCCCGAGGACCTCTGTCCGTGATTTCTGGCACATCGTTGACCGGAAGGTGTTTCAGTGGGGACCGAGATCAAATCGGACAAGTTCGTTCACCGACGTGTCCAAGTGCTCGCACCGTAAACGAAGCAACGATGAAACGACAATTCCCAACTGACCGGGAACCGTACTAATTTTTAATCACGGCTTACCAGTAGCGCTTCCATTTATTATGTATCTCTGTCATTACTCGAGTAATTCATGACGATCGACGCGCGTCCCGATCTCGAGACATCGCGTGTACGCGCGTCTTCGTTTCCTTCGATCTAAGTATGCCGGGGTTCTTGTTTTTTTTTTTTTCGCCCGAGCGTGGCTCGATCGCCATCGAACTCGATCCCGGGAGAAACGATGAATAATTCACGGCGAAGCACCGTGATCGGTTATCCAACGACCTAAACACACTTTAGAGTCCTTGGTCGTAATCATCGATACGAGTTTTCGCTTCTCCTTGTTTCATCCGAGTTCCATGGCGATCGTTCGGCGATCGGCCGCGAAGCCCGCACGAGGAGATCGACCGTGACCCTTGCGTTTCGCAGGACGTGAACCCGGAAGCGGAGGACAGGGCGAACGAGGTGGCGGCGGAGTCGCAGAACAACGAGGTTAAAGTGCAATTCGCGGACGAGCAGGGCAGCAACGACGCGGCGCCTCTGACACCGTTGGACGAGGTGGAGACCGAGGACGATGAAAACAGAAACAAGAGGTTCCTGAACTTCGGCTTCGGAGCGTCTACCGGTGGGGCCGGAAGCGGCGCCGGCTCCGGCAATTTCCTCTTCGACATAATCAGGGTGAGTTCCACCGCGATCGCTTGCCAAGCGTTTTCTTATCCCCCGCCGATTCGACCCCCGCTGGATAGCGGATGATGTGTGCATCGATTTAAATTGTACAATCTGAGACACATCCTTCGGTAGACAGGATGCAACTGCGACGGAGCTCGACACCGTTGATCACCCTACAATTAACTATTACCTATTTCCATGAAACAAAAAATGAACTTGGCGAGCGCAAAGAGAAAAAGGTACTGCTTTGCGTCATTAACGCAACAAACATTGGTAATAGCGTGTCGCAAACCGGTATATTGTTTAATATTCAAGTAAGAGGCAAGTACCGCGACTGCGACAAGGGCGCCAACTCGAGAGACACTCCGGTGAAAGTCGTCGATCGAAATTCTCGGCTTGCGCCGCTTGGCTACTATTCCAAGGTTCCCTGACTTAGGCATGACCCGTCCCCCATGAACGATTAGTCGAAATCGCGTCCTCGTGGATTGTCGGGGGAAAAGACCTATCTACGGTTCGACTTTTCTTTCGATCGCGGTCCAGAACGCGTTGCGAAATTCATTGGAAAAAAAAGAAAGTTTCGTAACCGTTAATTGTCACCGAGTATTTTGTCACTTGCCTATCTTTTTATTTGAAGCCAGGCGTGGTGTAACAAACTGCGAATAACTGAAACAGTAACAGTGGAGCGGTTGTAGAAATGATAACGTTTCCCTCGTCTTTGGAGAGAATCAAAGCCTCGCAGGAATCTGTCATTCGTTAGCCGTTTAAGCGAGCCGACGGAGAACCTACGCCGCCATGAGTAACACGCGCGACCAGACGAAACTGGTCCGTGGAACGACCTCCTTTTACGGCAGCGAAAAATTGCCGTTTGTTTCCTTGAAAGCTCGCCACGACTGATAAAATTGGCACATACAATTGTCCCCTATCGATCTCCGCCCCGTTCTAATCCTCTTATTCTTCAGCAGCCGACGAAGCAACAAGAAAAAAAAAGTAGCGCGTTCAATATTAACAGAAACCCTGGCGCAAAGCCGCGCTGAGCAGGACGCCGTAACGGAGACGATTTCCTGGTCTAGAGCTTTTAAAGACAATTTCAGCCCCGCTTTACAGGTAGCACGAGGCGGACTTTGACGATTGCTAGATTTGCTGTAGCGGACGGGAGGAGATATACGATGTCGCGCGTCAACGAACGCGAACGAGAGAGATGCTAAAGAAATGAATAGGAGTTGCGCCGGAGGAGAGCGGATCAGTAAACGAAAGTTCTCGTCTCTGTTCTCGTATAGCAAGCGGCCGACGGGGCGGCAAGAGCGGCGGGCACGGTGTACCGCGTGGTGGCAGGTACGCAGAGCCTAGGGCTCGGTTTAAGCGCTTCTCGGGACTTGGGCCCGGTTCCCCAAGCTGCCGCCCCTGCTGCCGCTCCAGCTGGTTCCTCGACCACGGCGGGATCCTCGACCAGCTCACCGGCCGCGTCAGGAGCCGGCAACCTACCACCGGTACGCCAATCCTTCCAAAAACAAAGCAGAGCCGAACGGACACTGCCACTGCACTTCTCTCTGTCTCTCTTTATCTTACTGTCTCTCTCTGTGTGTCTCTCTTTCACTCACTTGTCCACCTGGTGAACGGATGCCGCCGATTACAGAACGACGTGTTCCTGAACATCGATCTGGTTGTAACTTGGATGGTTTCCGTTTCCTACGTACGGCTTTTATTCACTGTCCGTTTTTGCTGTTTTCTTAACGACGCTAGGTGGTTGATCGATCCCCCTCACTGTCACGCCAGTCTCTGTTTGGGATATTTGTGGTGACGCATCGGGTCCAACGGGTGCTTCTTTCGATTTCCTTCTTCCGTATTACGTGGCGATGTTTGCTAATTGTCATTGTTGAAAGAAGTATTTCGTTTAACAGCACCCAGTCCGCTGCACGCCCGCGTAAGACCGTCCCGCTGTGTTTGATCCGCACGACACGCACCTTGCACTAACATTCACCTGTTGCACGTTTCGCGCCTCCCTCTGTTTGTTCGTCATCTTCGATTTACTTAAGCACTCGAACGTATTCCTCGCGGCCTCCTTTATACCCTCATCTTTCTGTTCGAGGTCTCGTGCCATCTCTCTTCATTGTCCCACGCACGTTTACGGAATTCGCACCAGAATCTTCGATACAGATATTTCCAGCTTTGACGAGCATTCTTTGTGGAAACTATTCCAAGAATTCCTGCCACGTGCATCGATCAATTTCACAGTCCCGACACGAGTCAACCCTTCTAGATGCAATCAGCCGTCGTTGTCACTAACCAACCCTCGTCTGTACTTGTTCTGCATCTTTACTCGAGAGACTAAAGAGGAATTCCCGTGTTTTTCCTCTTTGCGATCGTCAATATTTGCGCGTGGTTGTTGTATTTGAAGACAAGACTCTCTAGTTTCTCGAAGACCGTTTAACATAAATCATTTCCATCCTCCCACTAACTGGAGTGTCGTCGTTGAAGAGTGATCCCTTTCCTCCGATTCGAGACGAGTATCCAGTGGCCCTGTGGCTTCCCTGTTCTTTCCCTGTCCGACCGTTCCACCCTGCCAACGGTCCCGACGCGACACATACAACCGACGACTAAATCCGTACTTTCGGCGAAGCAACTGGCTGGTGGACATCACGGCCGATTCGACTCGGTATCTCAGGACAGCCGTTGATCGATCGCCGATTCTACCGTTCTTGTGATCTCGTACTCGTCCATTGCACACACGTTGTATACCGTTTGCGGAGTAGCCGTAGGCTCGTCCGTTGCCGCTGGATCACGCCAGAAGCAACGTGTCGCCAGACACCTCCGTTTCGCGTTCATTCGTTCGCCGAGGAACGCGTTGGAAATCCTAGTTCAGAAAAAGAAAAATTATCGATGGAACACATTTGAACGAACGATGTTCGGTGAAACCGAATTGTCTGGCTTCGTTCACGAATTTTTCCAGTAGACAAATTGATAGCACGCTGCGTGACGTACGTTTCTTCTACGACCAAGCAGACGAGTAAGTACGGAGGGATCGAGCGTGCGTCATGCTGCCTGTAATTATCACAGCAATTTTCTTGTCTCTTGGGGTTCTGGTAAATATGTTTCTAGTTTTTGGTACACCTGTAGGTTGTCCGTACTTTGCCACGGTCCGCGCGAAAAGTAATGGCATCGTTCCATAAAATTCCAACCGAAAGACACTTTGAAACGTACGGACAGCCTACAAGAGTTACCCGAACGAACAATGTCACGAGCCGAAGGAGCGCACTTAAAGGATCGTAGCTGCGAGTAGGATGTTGTGTACAGGATGTAAAAAAAGAAAAGCGTCGTAGTGTCGGGAGCGCTGAAGCTGGACGTGGAGCTGCTAGACACCGCCAACTGTACTCCCCAATTTCAAACAATACGACAGCGGTCTATGCAAAGTGTATATTGTCCACCTTCTCACGTGCTCTTCCCGAGAACTGATATCCTGTCCTAACGAGAATCCGTTTAACCCGTGGCCGAATTAATTGCAGCTGGTGGCTGGAAGCGGAAGTCAAGGGTCCGCAGCGGCCGGAGCCACCGGAAAAGCGGTAGACGTTCCAGAGGCGGTACCAGGACCGGTCACCAGGCTCTTTGTCATCGCCAACAGAGGAATCTCGAACCTCATTCAGGACCTCATTCTTGTAAGTAAAAAAAAACAAGATAGATGTCATTTTCTACAAGTACCCAGCTGGACCGAAATCACTTGTACCAGTTCAATCCGTGAATTCCTGGCAAAGACTTGCCCAACAATCGCGAACGAATGTTTCACAGGGACAACAGTTCCCTCGTGGACTGAAATCGCTGTAGCTCGATCGTGTTGCGGTAATCCCGTTCGTATTGCGCCGGTTAGAAATCGATTACGCTTAGCGGAGCAGAGAAGACACGGAACGGAGTGTATTTAAGAAAATGGCTCATAGAAACGTGTTACGACACGGAGAAAGGAGTAGATGCGATTTTCCTTGAAATTTACCAATCAATCCGCGTAACGAGAACAAGCTGTCATTAAGCCGACGGATGATTCGTAATCCATTTCCAGAACGAACTAGAAATCAAAGGAGTTCCTCTTTGCGATCCGACTGCGTTCGTACGTTATTTTATCCAATCGCTTTGCACACGAGCGAGTCCATGGTAGCGCTTGAAATTTTTTACATTCGATCGGAGTAAATGCAACAATATAATTAATAAACTCGCCATCGCGGTTCTGGAAAAACCCTCCGGTCGGGGTAAAACTATCGAACGTGTCACGAGTGTCTCGCGACAAGATTAGAATGTGCGGTGCAATTTAGAATCATGCACGGATCACGTTAATGCGCCGTGCCAGAGGTATCGTGACACATTGATTACGACGGAAAGAATTAGTCGATCCTCTTCCGCTCTTACTTAATGGTCCGCGGATATTTTTCTATTGTCGCGTAATAAGACAGCTACTTCCAATATTCCAAGTCCGCTGAAAAAATTGCTCCCACAACGCTCCATTCTAAAGTAGGTGGACTTATGTTTAAAAGGAATCTGTGACATTGCAACAGCGTTTTAGAATTTCTCCATCGATTGACGGAGGAAAAAAAAAATTGGGATCCGACGCGAAGCTTTTGCCCAAAGTCGCGCGAGCGTGGCTCGTTGCCGTTCGGGATATAAAACCGGGCGATTACGCAAGTTGCCGACGTCAAAATCGGTGGAAAGCAAAAATGTAAGCGACTTTCTCTATGAAACAGCTTGTCCATTTGCTGGCTGGCTTATGCAAGCGACTGCTACGTGGTTCCTGGCACGCGATATTGCCAGAGGCACAGCTGACCAGCTCCTTGACGATTGCAGACCCTTTTCGCCTCGAGCGATCGACCGAACAAATATTTCATTTTAGTAAAAAAGGAAAAGCACTCGAACAAATTCCGTATATCCGATTTAATCGAAATCGACCGTCTTATGGAGACATTCGAAAGATTGTGAATTAGTTTAAGAAAGAAAATGAACTTCCGCCACTTCAGAATAGTCAGCTGTTCCGCTCGCGAGTCCCGCTTCGCTCTGGCGCTCCGTAAACTCTCATCGAAAGCGAAATCCATCGGCTAAAGAAACACCGCGACGAATACTACCTTGTTAGAGGCCGTTGATCGGGCCTACGGACGCTCAACAACGCCCTGTCGATTTTCTCACGATACACTTCCGCAAAAAGATCGATCCGCTTTCGTGCAGAGATAGTTGGAATGCTCGGCCAATTGATTGGTCGCAGCGTTTCTCTGGCGCCAAGCGAAAACGTAATAAAGCAGTGGTGAGAATTTTCCGCGACTCTCGTTCCGAGACCCGGCGAAGGAAGGAAGCGACGAAAGGAAACCGCGCGACGAATTCGCGGGTCGTTCCACGCTCTTTACCTCGCCTCCCGTCGTCGACCGAGTCCCGATTTTGTTGCAGAGAAAGCATCTAGTGGCGAACTTGAGAGGAAAACAGTAGGTGCGAAATGTTGGGGCTCGGGGCGTTGTTAAAGTTAATAGCGATAATTACCCGCGACCCACGTTAAGCGTGCTCGCTGACAAGAAGCGTGCATCGGCTGGAAAGCGTTCACGTTTCGCGGATCGCACGGAATTCCTCTATTACATCTGCAAATCGGAACCTCCGTTACGGGCTTCGGACGAATCGGACCGAATGATTGCCCGCGGATCGATGACCGTTTTTTTTTTTTTATTTCATTTTTCTTCGTCACGGTGAAATCACGGTCGCATGAAAAAGAAGCGTCGAAAGCGGTGCTGAAACGCGTCTCCTCGAAAGCGTTGCAAACATTTCTTTCTCTCTTCCCTGGAGGAGAGGAGAACCGAAAGATATCCTGGCAGAGGAAATGAATCATTGGAAGCATTCAAAACTTTTATTTCCAAAATTCACCGTTCCAAGCTCCACCGTTCAGAAACAGATTATTCTTTCATGAAACGATAAAATCTAGAAATTCATCGAGATATTGCAAATAGAAATTCCTTTCCCGCGTGATTCCGCTAATTTAGGCTGGATCTCCAGCGGAGTTTCTCACTAATATAAATGGATTGCTTGGTATTTTCAGCGCCTGGCAGCGACGAGCGAACGCATCGTCAACTTCAAGGCGAGATTGATCACTTCCATCATCTAGAAATGGTCTACACGGAATAGCAATAGGATGTGGAAGTACAAGAGAAGATTTCGACGGTCCTGGAAACCCTCGGGAGCCACACGGGAGTTACTTTCGAGCCGGTGATCGTCGAGAGCAGGAACACGGGTACGACGTTAGCAACGCGAGATCAGTCACCGCGTTGCTCCCTTGTCCCCGAGGTCCGGAGTAGTCTCGTCGATGCTGGCACGGGTCGTCCTGAAACTGTAAAAGCATAGCCTCGCGACTTCGCGTAACTCTCGGCGAGTCCGTATCACGCGACGACGCCTGTCCTTTCTCCGTCTGTTCACCCGCTTCGCTTCAGTGTTTCATTTTTTTTTTTTTTTAATTCTGTCTTCGTTTCCTGTCTCGCGTCCTCCTACGTTCTTATTTCTTTGCACTGTCCCCTACTCTCTCATGTTTATCGCTTGTTCTTTCCTCTAGTTTACTCGCATAGCGATTAGGAAGTTCCCACGGGCCGAGATTCGCTTCGCTCGATCTTTAAGTACGTGGAAGATTCGCTCAAGTAGCATTGAGCACAGTTTGTAATTTTTTGACACTGCGAATTTCAATACGCTGTCGCGTTAATGGTTCTCTTGCGAGTTTACAGATATCTTTTCGACCGGCCTCAGTAATGTAAAGTCGAGCAGAATCTCGCGTGAACTTGTACATAGCTGTTCTACGAATGCAACAGTGCCAAGCATTCAATTGTTTCCCTTCTTCCATCGACCGATTTAAATATTAAGTATGTTTATTCTGCTTTTTCGAAAACTACTTAGTCACTGCAGAGATTGCGGTGATCATTCGATAAACTAGGAAGATCCCATGACACTTGTGTAATACAAACTTGATCAGAATTTGAGATTCTTTGAAAAACAAAAACCTTGATCCTCGATTTATTCGACCGTCCGTTCGCTTTACTAAAGACGCAACGATATCGTCCTCTTGTCGACGCTACGAATGCGGGCGCGATAAGAGAATGACCATCGGTGATGGATAACCGTGATTTTGTATCAATCTTTGGATTAAATGTATCGTTTCCTTTATTACAAATCGTCCCTGTTGTTTAGTAGTGTAAATAAATAAATATTATTGTCGTACAACGCGTGTTCTCCTCCACCTGCGAATTTATAACACATCTCCCGGCGACTCGTTTATTTCCTACGATAATATTACAATGACGAACGAACAAGAAACGCGCGTTCGCGCAGACCCAATCATATTATCCCCCAGCTGCGTTGTCGTTTAGCAAAAATACAGTATATTCGAAGACCGTCGGCCGCGACAAACGTTCCCCCTTTAAAGCTGAATACACTTGCCGAAAAATATTTCAATTGTCCGCACCACGCGGCCTTCGCAATGTCTCCCGATCGGGGGAACGGTATAAAAGTTGCCCTCAATTGTCCCTCGCGAGTTAACGATTCGTTAGGCCCCAATTTATACACGTTACTAGGAATTCTCGTTGCTCGCTGAATTAATTGGCGGGGAATCCTCCTTCGACGATTCCATGGCTTCCTCGTAGACGAAAACCTCGTCCTCGCAGGAAGCCCATCGGTGTAGCTAGGGAGGCGATATCAGGGGTGGTTGCTCGTCGGGCACGCTGACGTAAACCGGATCTCCCAATCGTACGGTGCCCCCGGAACTTCTCAAGCCCAGGTGAATTCCCATCACAGGACTCTCGCCGACCAGGGGGCGGATAGTTGGATCCACTATTTGCCTGTAACTGTACAGATACGACGATATTAGTTGCCACTCCCTCCATCGGAATTAGGGACGCGATGCACATAGCGAGGATCTGGTGCAGATAGCGAAACATGAAATATAAATAACACCAATTTATCTGAAAACGAACCTTTTCAGTGTCTTCAGAGGCTCAGCCTTCGGATTCTTCACTCCGGTTTCCGGATTGATTGTAGTAAAAATACATCTGGTGCAAGGCATGACACTTCTGAAGATAACGTCGCCGATCTTCACCCATCCCCAACTGTCCTCCTCGTATGGAACAGCGCCCTTTATCACAAAGTTCCCACGAAACTGTTCCGGTATGACTGGCTCGTCCAGTCGAGTGTTCAAGTCGGTTATAGAGCCTTCGTTTATTAAACAGTAGCTGGTCGCGTCTGGATAGGCACCCTATCAACGCGCAGACAAACAATATGACGAATCGTTATTAATACAGTAAATGGATGAATCATCTGTCGCATAGCTTACGGTATCGTCGGGCGTCAGCTTGAACAGCTTGTTCTTCGTCCTGATCTCGCGCATCGGATGATCCAAGGGATAGTAGACCAGCCTGAACCCGGTGTCCTCCTGAAGGAGGAATCGGGACAGCCATCTCGCGGCTTCCTCGCCGCAATCGCAGGCTGCTACCGGTTGGCCCCAAACCGCCACGCGAAATCCCTTACCTTGAATTCGCGACAGATCGATCGACACCGACATCATCCCCGGAGCGGAGAGGGTGAGGATCGTTCCGGAGACGCTGGGCGATACCTTGAAGCCAGAGGATATCATCCGTCATCGAAACGCTGTTTCGAAATTAGATCTAAATCGAAATCCCCAAAGCTGTATGTAGAGCTCGGTTCGATCGGAGCGGAACACAGTACTGAACACAGGGACGCTGCTCGACGGAAAGATACCGCTACCGGGTGAATTAATTACTCATGCCCGATTCCTCTGCTTAATTCACGACTCTGCAGGACGATAAAACGGTTCGTTAATTTCGATTACAAAAGTTTCGCATTTCCTGAATGGAATCGGAGGAATGGCCTTTCAAAATCACGAGAGACATGCCATTTAACGATCCGCGAGGAAGGCAGGAGAGATGAAGGAAATTGTTGTAATTCGCGTGCCAAGGATCTCTTTTTAATTCTGTCGAGAGGTATTTGTGGGTTTATCGCGACGAGTGAGTATCTTTTTGACGCAGCGATGAAATTCTTCTCCTCGAGGAAGATACCTTGATTACATTAATTTATGAACCGTCCGATCGTCAGTTTATCCACTATCAACGCCTCACGCGGCGAGGTTCCGGGAAAAGTAATTACTCCTTGCGCTATATCGAGGCGCGTTGACGTAAACTACGGATAAAACTAATTTGCGAAGGTGTGCCTATGGTTTCCGAACTTGGAACAATATCACTGCTCTTGGCGTAATGAAACATGATACGAAACAGACAAATAACATTAATACTTACCATCCTTAAGTCTTGCAAATGAATGATTGTACCAAGCTATATTTGCTCATGTACTTTAAATTTGCGCTGCTCGGTTTAGTTTATTAACTATACTCGGGTTTCTCACCTGGACCATCTTCGGCAATTGTCTGGCGGTGACGAAGTGGCCGTTCAAATCGATCACCATCAAAGTTCGATCCCTCATCCATCCGGACTTCAATCCCAACACCGTGCACTCCATGCTGTTCATCCGGACGGGGCCGAGCGATTTCACCGGATACGCTACCAAGTCGCTCAGTTCGCCGACCTTTCGCCATTGCGAGGGCGGCTGTTCCTTCTGCCTCTTGGACCACCACCACCACCAGAGGAGGACGACCACCGACCCGGCGCCCACGACGGCCGCCGATACGTACGTCAGTCGCGTTTTGTCTGCTCGGGGAAACGTCCAGCGATTAATTATCAACGGTTATGTGACCATGCAAAACGGCCCGTTGCGAAATCGTCGTCTGCCGGTCACGACCCGACGTCGTGAGGCGAAACGTTGATAACGTTTGCCTAGCGCTTAAATTTCGATTAGACACCCCGCGCATCGATTATCTGGATCATTTGCATAACGACTGTATGAATCCCTGAACGAAATTAGACATGGACGTGAATGCGGTGTTAGATAGTCAGTATTAGAAATGGACATTAATCCTTTAATCGACCAGGCTTCTTGCGAGTTTTTTAACATCACCCATGACGCGTTACAGTAAGGTCATCGAAGAAATGTTGGCGTAAACAAGGATCCGAGCAATTTGCAATTCAGATTCGGAGCGAGGCGACTTGGACGAGGAACGGAGGCTAGAGGAAACTTCGGCAACGAGTCATCTTCTTGAACGATGTGCAGGCCTTTCGTCTGCATAATGTTGCATCAATCGGAGCGTGAACTTTTCTTGCGCCCGTGTTCCATCGATCTATCGCCAGTCGTGCGATTCGCATCGATGGCTTACTTGTTGAAATTCGTTTAAACGGCTCAGAGTCCGGAAGCAGTTATTTAGTAAATATTATGTGTAACCGGAATACCATGCAGCACATAATCATGCGAATCGATCGCCGATGTTTGTGGTACGATTAACGGTACCGGGACAAACAGGAACCGGCCGATCTTTGTCAGCCAAACGGGGAGAAGATGAATTTACGTTATTCAAATGGATCGGTGAAATTCGGAATGGCATCCTTTCCCATCATGAGAATCGCATTGAGCCGTAACGGAATACCGCGACATGACGCGTGCACCTTAGACGACTTGCACAATTTGTTTGCGCTAAAATGTCCCGTGTCGCTGATACCGGCACGAGAAAGTAGGCTAAAGGCACGCGCATATCTTTAGAAGCGAACACGGAATCTTATTTCTTCTATTTTTCTTTTTTTTTTGCTGCTACGGTATAGTTTAGCATTACTACTTTACACACAGTATTACACTGTATTTGATACTTTTGAATCTCCAGCTTATCGATGGTTGATTCCTCGTCAACAATCATCAATGACATTACCCTCTATCTATCAATATTTTCTGCCGCACCTTTGTTTAACGACAAAGTACTACACATCATGCCGTAGTCTAATCTGATCGCTAACACTTTCAGTAGGTACACTAATTGTAAGTCGTTCGCGATCACTATCGAGTGATAAAGTGGTGAAACAATCGAACACGATTGTTGTCAATTCACTACGCATACGCTTCGTAGTAATTCGCCAATCTTCCGCATTAGTTTACTTGCTCTTCATGATATTTTATTCGATGTTATCGATACGCGTTTTGCCAGCATGTCGCCGGAAGAAGGGAAATCGCATGGGGGAGACAACGGGCGCGTACTGCTTAAATCAATACCAAGGGCGTTACTCTTTGCAGCACAGAGAGGCGAGTGCAACTAAACTCTTGCAGCTACTCCGATTTGCAAGCCTTGAGCATCGATATCATGTGCAAAATGAAAAGTGTTATGTAATCCTGCGGATACCGTATGCGCCAAGTTATTACAGAAATTGTGTCTGCGATGCAGACTTCGCCACGATCAAATAATCGGGCGAGAAACAACTTCGGGCAGAAAGGTCTTACGGTAATTTGTACGGAGTAATGCATGGCTTCACAGAGAAGTTCGCCGTGAAAGTTTTTCCGTTTAACAGAATCGCCTGCCGTCGCATCTGTCGCGACTGCACCGCTTTTTTCCTAGCAACACCGGTTCACTTAACGAGGTCGAAGATGCGAAAACCTGTTAATCCTTCTCGTAACACGTTACGAATTCCAATCACTCGCACCTCCTCGTCTCGCCATAAATCTCCGCCGACGTGAGCGATTTGTAAATGAATATTGCGCGGCCTGTGGGTTCAACAGCTATCCGTGTACAGTCGAATGTAGAGCGCGGCAAGAGCGAGCCGATAAGACGCTATATTTACCCAATATCATTGCCAGGGTCACCGGGAACCGTGGACGAACGGCGAAGCGGAGGCGACTGCCGGTCGCGAAAAATTCGGAGCTGGTCGCGTGTTGTTGGCCAGTCGACGACGAACTGACGGCTTGGACTCCGCGAGCACGCGACCGCGTCTCTTCCTCGGATGAAGACACCGTTATCTATCCGCACTTACGTTCTGCTACCTCCCTTCCCCATTGTAGTAAGCAGCGTCGATACACCGGTCAGTACGCGGCCACGTGTGAGCTCCCATGGAATTGCACGCTGCCGAGGAATCAGGAGAGCCGATCCGCAAGCATTTCCGCGGCCGTTGGCATGCGCGGCTTGAACGAATCGCGAGTTAATTTTCAAGCTTGCAAAGCTCGACGCGCGGAGTTCCCGCAGTTTTTCGGCGACGCAGCTTTGACTATCTTTCTTTGGATGATTTTGTAATTCGATTTTTCCTAATTACTTACGAGTAGGCACTAGTTCGTGAGACATTTTTGTAATTTATATACTTAAATCTAAGTTCGTGAGACATTTTTGTAATTTATGTACTTAAATCTAAGTTATCATTTGAGCATTGTAATTTTAATTATTATTTAATTACTGTAAGATGTATTGATAATATTTTATAGGCGAATAGTTTATGAACAATAGCGATTAAGTTCAAATATCATCGCCGTTGTAATTCGTACATGAGTAACATTTTTCAATAAATCTTCAGCAAAGGAAAATCAACTGATTTCATTTTTTAATGCCTGCCCACTCCTGAAAAACCTATTCCGCTTCCTTACACACGAGGTATCGTGAAGGAACTTTACATGCCTAGTTCCGAAGCGAGAAACTTGAAAAACAGTCCTGTTCACGAATAATTTATGTTTAATAAAATTGCTGGGAAATGTCAAACTTCAGGAATCCGCGATAAAATTTAAGTGTCTAGAATTTCCTGGAAAATTACGTCAAATTCCAGAAAAAGGATGAAATGAAAGACCTCCTCGCATATCATGTGCTCCTAATACAAATTGGCAATTTTTCGCACAGGGCATCCCGCAAAATCATGTTCTGGGAACTTCTTGGAAGTGACGTCAAATTCCAGGAATCGGTGAAATGAAGGACCTCCTCGCATACCATGTTCTCCTGATACAAATTGGCAATTTCGAGCAAATGGGATTTCGCAAAATCATGTTCTGGGAACTTCTTGGAAGTGACGTCAAATTCCAGGAATCGGTGAAATGAAGGACCTCCTCGCATACCATGTTCTCCCGATACAAATTGGCAATTTCGAGCAAATGGGATTTCGCAAAATCATGTTCTGGGAACTTCTTGGAAGTGACGTCAAATTCCAGGAATCGGTGAAATGAAGGACCTCCTCGCATACCATGTTCTCCTGATACAAATTGGCAATTTCCAGCAAATGGGATTCCGTAAAAGCAAGTTCTGGGAAATTCTTGGAAGTGACGTCAAATTCCAGGAATCGGTGAAATGAAGGACCTCCTCGCATATTATGTTCTCCTGATACAAAATCGTGAATTTCGGGCAGTCACTTTGCTGAAAATCGGCAATTTGTATCAGGAGAATATGATATGCGAGGAGGTCATTCATTTCACCGTTTCCTGGAATGTGACGCCATTTCCAAGAATTTCCCAGAGCTTGGTTTTACGGAATCCCATTTGCTCGAAATTGCCAATTTGTATCAGGAGAACATGATATGCGAGGAGGTCTTTCATTTCACCGATTCCTGGAATTTGACGTCACTTCCAAGAAGTTCCCAGAACTTGATTTTACGGAATCTCCTGCGCCAGAAATCATCGATTTGTGTCAGGAGAACATAATATGCGAGGAGGTCTTCCCATTTCACTAATTGTAACAAACTTGCAGAACGTGATTTTACAAAATGTAAATTTGTTTCTGAATGATCACATACATACTTACCTGTATACTTACCTTATGCAACTTAGTCTTGTATGTTTTTTTATGTAAAATGCTTTATAATGTTTAAGGAATTGGAGCAGGAGTTCCGAGTAGTGGACAGGTGTCAAAAAATAATACGATAAATATCTTTTATTGGAGGTTTATTTAATAACTTTGATGTGTACAAACTGCAGAAGTAGTGATGTAACTAAAATAAAAAGTAGTGATATAAATTAATTAATGTACAATTAGAACTATGGCTTGTACAGATTCCAATGCAAGATATACATAACAAGATGGATACATTTAACAATTAATAGTAATGATTAATAGCAGTTAAATCCAGTTACACAATAAAATAGACTGTAATTAATCAGAACAATTTTTAAATTTGTATTTCGATACCCAAATATCGATAATTATCGATAGCGAAAATCAACTATCGATCATTTTCGATAATACTATCGATAGTTCTCCACCACTGGTTAGTCGTAAGTAGTGAGGTACAACTGTCATGTGTCAGCGATAATCGTGCAAGTTATGTGCGTGTACGTGAATGGATCTCAGAGGCGTTTCGTTTTAATTTATCCAAAGTGTTTTCCGTGAACTTACGGTTCATTAATCGAACACGTCAATCATATGTATATATACGATTGGGAAAAGGAAACATTAACGTGAAGGTTAGCATCTTGGGGCGTACACCATCATTTCTCCGTTCGCGCCACTCGAGTGATTGAGGTAGGTCGCAAAAATAACTGATCATTGACTTTGCCAAATTCGAATGTGAATCACCGCGAAATGCTTCTGCTTTCTGTACCCTTTAACAAGATCTGTAAAATATGACCGAAAGGCTTTGCGAAAGATCCTGTTGTCTCTTTAAGGTTAGAATGTATGACGTTTTACTTTACGATAATGTTTTTCCCCACCTTAACTATACAATTCTTAAACTATATAGTTCTCTCGATAATTTTATGGGCATTTCTTCACATGTTTAAAGTAAGATTTTCTATGTACCGCTTTGTTTTTGATATTACACTGAATGATAACAGACAAATGGTTGCAGTTGTAAACAAAACTTTATCATTCAATGAATAGATTCACGAGAGTTAAAAACTTCGCACTTGTTCTTAAACCATGTAAGCTATAAAAATAATTTAACTTCAATTTTTCCCAGCATTCATCATGCCAATCTTATATAGCGTGGTGGCCAGAGGAACAATTGTGCTGGCGAAATATGCAGCTTGTACAGGGAACTTCGACGAGGTGACGGAAAATGTTTTGGCCAGAATTCCACCGCAGAATGACAAACTCACATATTCGCAAGGGAAATATCTCTTTCACTACATCTGTGAGGATAACATTATTTACATGTGCATCACAGATGATGTAAGTATCAATGCGTGTAAAATGATAAGAAGTACGATTATAGCTAAACTTACTATTAATCGACCATTTTATTTTATAGGAGTTTCAAAGATCCAAAGCGTTTTTGTATCTCGCAGAAATTAAAAGAAGATTTCTGGCTGCTTACGGTCAGGATGCACAAACCGCAGTTGCATACGCGATGAACACAGATTTCGCAACGGCTTTGGCCAGTGCAATGGTAAGAAATGCAATGTAAAATAGTCGTAGCCCTTGCAGTTGTAGATGTATGCTCAATCGTTGTTTAGAAGCATTACAGCGAGTCCAATCAAGAAATCGATGTGCTAGCCAATGTTCTCGGCGATCTGGACGAACTGAAAGATATAATGGGGAAAAATATCGATAATGTCGCTATGCGCGGCGAACGATTGGAACTGCTCGTCAACAAGACTGAAAATTTAACTGCAAATGTAAGTGCGATTATATGGCATTTGCGGACGATAAACTTAGTTCCGATAAAGATCGTTCGGAAGCAATAACGTTCACATGTTTCAGTCGGTTACGTTTAGAAAAACCAGCAGGAATTTGGCCCGCTCGTTGTTCTGGAAGAACGTAAAAATCTACGTTATTGTTGCTGTCATTCTTGTTGTAAGTATCTATAATAAGCACGGCTCGATCTATCACGTTCTACTAAATGTAACATTATAAATCCTCTAGGTCGCGATATACGTTATCGTATCGATATCATGCGGCGGATTGGCTTGGCCAAAGTGCGTCGGAAATTAGTTCGAATTCTGAACATTCGGGCACGGTGTACCGTGTCTTCAAAATGTGATAAAACTACTTTCAATCGCGGAGAGACATTTACGATGCAGATTTTCTTGTTCCGCTCATTGTACGAGCGGGAACTATGGAATGGCGATCGATACTGTGCTATTTCCGACACAAACACTATTGTAGGAGTGAAGAGTATACAGTTAGGAGTTGTATAGATATAAATATGTACAATGCTTATATTATTTTTATTATATTATCAAACATACCGATGTCGTTTGTATTTCTCAAGCGTTTCGCATAAGTTTAACGTTACTCCTGTATATTATATCGCACCTCGTGTACATCCTGTGAAAACAAAATAAATGATTCTAATATAGAATGAGACGTGTCGTATCTGAAAAACCATCTTGATAGAAATAAGATTCTTTGATAAAAGGATGCGTCGCTCGGTCTGTTCTCGAGAGATCGTCGAGGATAGATACGGTCCTGGCTAAGCAACACCGATGTCGCCAGCGTGGGGCGGGTGGCGGCTTCGCAGGCGCTGTCGTCGCGACGCCCGGGCCATCGCAGCAGCCCAGCGGCTCTGGCAGCAGGATGTCGATGGCTCGCGTGGCGCGCCCTTCGGGGGGTGCCGAAGAGTGTCGTCTCGGTGGCTGGCCTCGGCGCCACGATTGATCGTACATCGTCTCTGAACCCGCGCCGCGCTTCGAAAACACTTTCGATCACCGGCACGCAAGGTCGCTCAACAAGTTCCGGCCTTGCACGGCGGCCGTGACCACCCCCTGTGGCCGGTCAAATCCGTGACACATTTATATCCGAAGGAAAACAACCGTCGCGCGTGTTTGCACGCGTGGTGAATCCGCGCGCGAGTCCGATTCGACCGCGGGAAACCGCGTTCTGCCGTGACAATTCCCCGTTTACTATAGGCGAGATCTACCCGCGTGTGTCAGTGGTGCGGGGTTCGACACCGTTTCGCTGCCGGCCATGGAACCGCGGAGGTTCCGGAAACCGGAGGCTAGGTGACGGGTTCGCTCGTGCGGGAGGGTAGGTGGGACTACGAGCCGCTGCTGGATGAAAGTGAAAACGAATCGAACCGCAACACGGGGGGGATGAAACGAGGATACGCTGCATGGAGAACGTTCGACCGTGTGAGATACAGACCCCGTAAGTGGATTACGTGTTTACTTCCCCCTTTTCTATTTGCTTTCGCGTTACTTCGACCGGGGGAAAATTATTCTGTTAAAGGGTATTTGTATCTAAACAGGACGGAAAATGTAGATAGTAGATAGTACTTTTTGTACTCGTGCAGAATTGCGTCGATTAATTGTCGTGATCCTAGTTGAACCCACGTTCGGGTATTATTCATCCCCGGAACAGTTCCCACCCAATAGTGAACAAAGGTCGCCGGAAAGTGGCGAATCGGTCGCGTGCATCCCTCGTAGCCCTGCCGTGGCACGCGTTAGATAAAGCAGCGAAGCGTGCTATCGACGCAAAAAGCCAACGGCCCACCGGCATGTATTGATACGCATGAAAATAACCGGCTCTCACGATTATGCTTCAGGAATTGTACTACTGCGTATAGAATTCAACTGATCGATTCTTTAAAGTCCGCCTTCCTCAGAATCGTCTCACGTAACGTGCTGCTACAATTCCCATTCAATTTTTCTGTCAAATCAAAACAAAACATTATTCCTGATGGATCGAAAGGTAGATAAGCAAAAAATAGATCTCGAATTATTCCCATTAAATTGCGGTAGGAGGGAAAAAAATACAGCGGCGTCTAACGGCCCGTAATAATATCGTAACGCGCACGGAGAGCCGTTTTATCGGAGAAGTATTCACCGCCACGCATGCTGGCCGTAGTAAAGCGTCCGAGAGGGTTCAACGCGGTATAACGTTCCGAGCATGATCCCGTACAGGAAGGATGCTCATTGGCGGTCCTGTTTTACGAGATCCTGACCGAGCGGGTGTCTCAGAGACCCGCCACTGGATCGCGTACGGAAAGACAAACGTTCTCTGAAGGTACGGGCACGCGCGACCTTTGTCATTCCCCGTACATTTTGCTTGCAAAGCAGTAGTTCTCTTTCGCGGGGAAGGTCCGCTTACCTTCTAAATGATTTAGCAAGAACTATTTTGACGCGAAAATTTGTTGGCACGCGAAGAACGCGAGAGCAACGGAGAAATTCGCGGATCGATCGATCAACATAGTAGCAACTGCACCGAACACGATAGCTAAGGTGCAACGCAAGCTAAGGTCTCTCGGGAATCAAGTTCAGACGAAAGGGGAGTACGGTGCCGCGCACTTAGAAGGCGTATCGAGAAAAGCGTTTCACCGGCGAAACGTAGGTCCGAGGTATAACGTATTCGGCGCAGGAAGCTTCTCCGTGGAATATCTTGTTACCGCTTCTAACGAGAAGCGTCGCGTTAAGCCTGCTGTAAGACTTTGAAACAACAGGACTAAGCTGTTAAGTATATAAGTTCTGGAGTCTCGCGACGTTTCCCCTCGATCGACTCGGTCCAGTCGACTTTAACTAAACACGGAAAGAATCGCGTGATATGCATGAATGATATTTCTCCGCGCGTTCGGTATCATGGGAAAACCGCGAAACCGTCGTTGCCTAGTTTTAACTAAAGTCGGCTTCGATACGAACGGCGGAGGCCTCCCGATTCAGCCGCCGAATCTTCTCGGTTTTCGTAGGTCTGCCTTTTTTAAGATCAATCGGTGCGAGAATGTCCACAGCCTCGGAGAAGCGAAAGCAAGGTTGAAAAAATTGCTAAAGCGGCTGAGTCCTGAATTGATCTAACAACCCCCTTCGGAGAACGAACGCGCGAAGTCTCGCTGCGTTTCCGTTCGTTTGTTCTTAAACAACGGGGTGATTCTCCTTTCTTTCGGCCGCGTTCCGTTGTCCCCGGACCTCGTTGCGCTTCCTAACAAAAGTAGTACGGTCAAACGGGAGGGAGGCAGAGAGGGGTAAAGTTTTAATTCGGAGGGTTGTTTGACATTCAAAGATTACGGCCGTAGCCGACAGTCACGGTCTCGCGTACGTACTACCGATGGCTTTCCTTTCAACGGGACATTTTTGTTTCGCGTCAACGACGCACGCACGCTCCTTGCCCTGTCGCGTGTTCGTTCGCGGAACGAACGAGCGACAGAGAACGTAAGAGGTGGGAGAGGAGTGGTGAAGGTATGAAAAGGAAACACGCGGGAGATGATAGAACGGGACGATGATCTGTCATTCAAGGACGATTCTTTCAGGTTGGATTGTGTGTGCAGGGCCACCCTCTTTAGAATTCCCCGTCCGTGGAGCAAGAAGCTCGTAAAAGACAAAGGGGGTTGGTAGCACAGGGGCGTGGAGAAGGCGAAGCGAAAGGGAGAGACACAGGGGAGGAAGCGTGGGGCGACAGGAAGGGACGGAGCGGAGCGAGCAAGGAGATAAGAAAGATGGGAGAGAGCTCACCGGATCTCAGCCTCCGGCTCCGCCGGGGTAGCTCCGACTCCAGGGACTCCTTCTACATGGACTTTGCCCAGGTATCAACTCGTCGACGATACATCGATAATTCCTGATAGATATGTGTATAACTGCTGCGACTATCGTTGGATAGGGAAAAGCGGAAGATTGATATTGATAAGCATTCCCATTGCTCTTTGTAGACGAACCTCTTGAACGGAAAGTCTTTTCATTAGCTTGGTTGACTGATAGCCTGCGAGAGACAGGTAAATGAAAGCGCCGCGGGGATGCAGCTGTAACGAGCTTGCTTTATTATCGATACGGGGAGGCTCTGAAAGCTAGACTCGTTATATGTATACGTATAGTAACTACAGAAACTCGTCGCATAGAACGCAGTCGATCGATGTCGCCGAGCGCCGTTTAATTAGCTATTACAGCAGACATAGAGAAATTGAATGAGCAAGTAGAGGAAATCGCTCGAGGTTTAATAACCATTGAATAAATAGTAAATAAAATCCAAGCTATCGCAGCGTTAGTAAAGCCACCCTCTGATTCTCGATGAGTAACGCGACTCCGTGTAAAGGGGGCTGAAAGCGAAGCAACATTTTTTGTAACCAGGGCATCGATTCGGACATCGAAGAGATGACACGGCCCGGGGAGAACTCGGACCCGATGATGGACAACCACCTGGAGGAGAACGGGAACGACCTGCCCTTGATGGAGGACATCACCACGATCCCGGAAGAGGCTTCCGAGGAGCTTCGAGAGGAGGAGGAAGCGGCGGCGATGGAGGCCGCGATGCGAACACCCGAGGGCCCCATAATTAACACGGAAGCGGAGAAACCGACGCAACAACTCCCGCCCCAGCTCTCCACACTCGCCCCCCAAGAGTGAGTACGGCGATAGAAATATCCGCGGGACGAAACAACGCGCGTCTCCTTGCGGGGCTAATTTAATCCGTCCCGCGGAGATCCCCCGTTTTAATTGGAATTCTCCGTTTTCTTTTTCCCTTTGCACCATCGCGAGAGCCTGCCCGTTTCGTGAACCCGCGCTATTTCGTCTGTCCGGTAACGGGAGATCTGTCGGGGCTCCAGAGTATTTGCGGTTCAGGGGGTAAGGAAGCCGTCGGGTTTCGTGACCCAAAATGAATGGGATGGAAGAGAACTTGGGATAAATATTCGTGCACAGTTTGTAGTAAGTTATTTTGAAGACAGTTCTCTGTTTTGTTAATTTGCCAGTATGGGGTTTGCGATCAAAATAACGAGACAGATTTAAAAGTCGATTATACTCTCTTATTGTTATCTGTAATTTTTACGAACCTTAGCTTCCACTGAGAATATCTTAGAAAAGAAACGGCAAAGTATGGCTCGGCAGCGATTAAATGCAATCTCAGTTGATTCTTCCACCCCCTGTGATTCTTGCAGCAACACTCTCGACCAGCAACGAATCCCCATACGTCTCGTTCGCACAATTTCCCTGTAGACCGCACGGGAGCCTCGATTTAAAGAAACGCCTGGGCAAACGGGTAAGCCGACTCGCGACGGTCGGGATGAACGAAGCTCCAGGAACGAAGGAAGGAGAATAATTCCGGTGCGGCTGGGATCTCGCGCGGTACACGTGTACGATTACGAGAAGCAGCCAGGCCGACCGATGCATTAACGCGCGGCCACCTCGTAGCAGGAAGTCTGAATTATATCTTCGATGATTTGGTCGGCCGGGCGCGAGGGAAATCACCGATTTCTTAAACAGTTTTTAATAGCTTCCGGTCCGGATTGACATTCATCTTCCCCGCGGGCGAACGAACGTTCGACGAGCAAAGCCCACCCGATGCCGTAAGGGAAATATTTTCAAGAAAATAGCAACATTTTCTACCTTCTTGCGCGTACACGATTCCACGCTTTGCGGACGCGTCCGCAACGTCACGACGTAAATTATCGTTCCCCCTAAACGGCCACGTTTTCCTGCTCGTCTCTTCATTCGAGTGACCACCGCCACTGTTCACGGCTCATGGAACATTAGTCACTGTCCACACGATCGACGCGCATCCCTCGGCTCTCCTGTATCCAGCAGGGAAACGCCGCCGGTCCGTACCGGCCGTCGACGATCGAACTTGATCGTGAAAAATCGCTTCCCGAGCCTGCCCGGCTTTGCTCTATCAATTACCCGATTCGGGGCTCGAGCTGCGTCCGTCGTAATCACCGTTGCGAGCACGCTTCCAACCCGAAAAGCTGCTCGGAACCACTAACGTTTCTTTGAACGGGGCGAAGTCGTTGACGAGCGCTCGCCGGCCCGGAAAGGACGGGATGAAACGGAGCAAGCTTTTGATCAATGCGAAACACTGACCCCAATCTGCGAAATTGCCACTTCTACCGGATTCAATCTGCGAGTCACCAAGAAACGAGGCGTCAAAGGCGTATCGCAGCCAGCGACGGGAGATCGAAACGAGCACGCGTGCATCCTCCCGTCCCGTGTAGCGCGGCCGCGGAAATTGATTAGCAACCTCCGCGTTTCGGATTATCGAAAGCGTGGCCCCGCTGTTGCACAGACCGTTTGCCCGTGTCGCGACGCGGCGAATCGATCGTTTGATCGTACCTACGGTAAATTTCCATCGATCCGCGGTCGCCGATCCGTAGGACAAACCATCGCGCGTCGCTTCCGTTCCCGCACCGAACTCGATTACTTCCGCCGGACATCGAACGCGAATTTATGAACGCACGAGTGGCGAACGGCGCCGAAGATAATATTGACCTGTCACTTCGTTATGGCCAAACGGTCGACCTTCCCGTCGAATCTATCTCTCTTCCGAGCGTGGCTTCACTTGACCCTATCAACCCCTCGCCCTTCTCGTCAGCGTGTATCTCTCCTCGACCGTTTCACCGGAACACCCCTCCCCGCAAACTGTCCTCTCCCTCGAAACGGTCGACAGCAGGGAGACCGATCTATTCCGTCGATTTGCGTGCAGACTTCATTAGGGTACACGCGCACTCGAAGCGGAATCTTTTGAAGCACACGTCTGGAAGAAATACCTACGATGGCGAGAGTCGTGGAAACGCGTGATCCCAAGATCCGGCTTCACTTGGCCAAGGAACGAATAAAACGGTAACCGAGACGGGAACACGATTTACAAGCTTTCTACTACGTTTCTATGTATCGGTCAATTCGGCCAATTCAACGGTCACGGAATAGGACTGTATAACGATTCGCTTCTTCCGCGAGCGTTACGCCACTGCGAATCTCATTCGGGTAACGAGCTCGCTATCAAAACGGCAGAGCGTATCCAGAGACGATGGACGACCCGGTGGGATGGATAAGAGAAGAGGGACGGAGCAAGATGGACCGAGAGAGAGAGAGGCAGGGACTCGCGAGAGAGCAGGGCCTCAGTTTGTGATGCGGGGTCCGTGAGTGGCGTGACACGAGCCGGTAGGGCCGTGAGAGTCTGCGTAACCGCTGCTGAGTTCAGCTGTCAGCAATCCGTGGAGACGGTCGAGGAAATCGCCAACCAAGGTCACGGGTATGCTCATCAAGGAGACCTCCCTCAGGTACCACGATTCCACCCCTGCCGAGACCGCGGATCGATCCGGTTGCCCCAGACGAATCGCCGGGAATCTCGAATTCGCGCACGCATACACACGTCCGTCTGCGATTTCCGATGGCACGACGGCGACAACGTCCGCGTCGCCGTTCCTCCCGTGCATCTCGCGTGCTTTTCCGAGGGGTTGTGTGGCTCGGTCCGTTGGAACGCCAGGAAACGTTCGCTGCTCGGGACGATTACGGTACGGAATTTCGGTCCCTGCGGGATTCGATCGATGCGGACGGGATTGTTCAGCGAATAGCGGGGAGAGATGTTGTTTAGTTATCGCATCGAGAAGTGAGGCTGGAATGTAAAAATGAAATCGTCGATACGGAAGCAAGTGCACGGTGTAACCGTTGGAGCAGAACCCAGACTGTGTCGAGGCGAGTCACGCTCGCCCCCTCCGCGAAACGTCAAAAGCACGACTCCCGGGCGAGACGGGAAAACGCGGGCCAGCCTCGCGCTGGATTGCTCAAACATCGGGGAAAAACGGTGGAAAGCGTTTAGCGAGCATTTACGCGGCGGAAGTTCGCCGGGTGGCGCGATTAAAAGGAAGTTTTCTGCCGCGATACGACGAATCCGCGTAAGGAGAGAACGAAGGAAGGAAGAGACGCGGAATGGATTCCCAAGGGATACGTCGGAGGGGTGACGGAGTGGCAGCACCACCGAAACAGGGGGTGAGCGAGGCCTCGGAGTCCTCCAGCCACGGATACACTCGTGGCACAATGAGGGAACGGCACTCAGCCACTGAATCAACCTCTCAGTGCCCTCTTGCTCCCCTCCTCGGGCCACCCTCTCTCGTCCGGCAACACCCTCTCGCGCTCCTCTGCTTCTCCAACACTACGTGATTATTTCAAAAAGCTTCGGAGCCAAGAGACGAGTCATCCCCCACCTTCTGTCCCAACATCGCTCGACCACCCTTTCCCTCTCGTTTCCCTTTCACGGCGCGTAGGAGCGCGCTCAACGAATCCACCCTCGCTGTCTTCTGGTGAAAAGGACGAAACTTATCCGCATCCCTCTCGTCACGTACCACCGGCCTCGTAGGGGTAGGTCGTATTACGCGGCGCCTCGTTTACCTTCTTAAACGCGTGGAACAACGCTTCTCCCTTGTTTGGATATATTTACACGGCAGTCGGACGGGGTTTTATAGATACACGCATCCGGCATGCTTGTTCTTAACACGGAGCATTTAGAATGACAGGTATGGGAATCGCAAATGCCGCTCGGACAACCGACAGAATTCTGGCCGCGAAAATAACAGGGGTTGACCCACTTCCGTGGTAATCTATGGAAATTAATCGAATTACTCTGCTTCTATCGATCGGTGCGACGAATGATGTATGAGAATATATTCGCCGCTTCTCCGACATTCTGGTCCCCCATCCCAACCTCAACGTTTTCGATTACTCGAGGCTCCTTCCACGTAGCATCGGAAATACTTTTTCCGTTCCGTAAAGTAGCCGGGGGTCTGGCACGGGGCAAATTGAAATTTCGCCCCGACACATCCACGCGATATCGCGACGACGGTAAAAATAATTTACGTTCCACTTTCGTTCGTCTATCGTGCGGATAAGTTGTCGCCGTAAATTCCATAGCGACGGAACGGTTCCATCTTTCTCAGAGATGGACAGGGGGTGAATCTCCCAGGCGGCAGGTGTGTGAGAATCGAGAACGACCGTGTTTCGCCGGGGCCGGCCGGATCGGTGAAGGGATTATTATTAGATAAACGGCGGCCGAATCGAAAGTCGTCGCTTTAATGTACGCCCGCCAGATCGTCCGCGTTCCATAGTAGGTCTCTTCCTGCAGCCAGTGTCAATGTGACGTGTGTCGAACGTTACGGAATCGCGTTGACCTTAAATTAAACGCGCGAGTCAACCCGCGATCGAGTTCCCCCTCGAATTTCACGAAACTTCCGTATCCGTGGCAATCCTTGCGTTTTCTCGCGGACAAATTCAACGTGGCACCTTTGCAAAACACGAGCGTTAATTGTTCTTCCCCTCTCTTTTTCTCTTTTTAACGAACGATAAGGGAAAACGAAGTTCAACGCGGGAGCAAGTGGAGAACGCGTAGAACGCGGTCGAGCAGACGCGAAAGCTCATGCCCTCTTTAATTACTCGCTGTGTAGCGGGGGGAAAAAAAAAAGAAACTACGCGAGCTAGAGTGTCGCGACTCGTCGGATCACGGTTTCATTAAGCGAATCGCGCCGCGGTGAATGCAGGTCGCGAAAATATTTTTTCGCCGCGACGCGCTTAATTACTCCTTCCGTGTCCACGCGACACGCCTTTGAAGCGGGTAACGATGCTCGTCTGCGTCGCGACGCGCGCGTACGAGGACTCGAGCGAAAATTCTTCGACGAAACTGCCGCGGCGACGTTTCCCTGGCGTTTGTCGCGGGGTAGTTTAACGAGGTCCGATTGGCGGCGAGTAACGACAGCCAGTTTAACGGCGGCGTTAACGTTCCAGACGGTGGAAACGCATCTGAGACGAACGGGCGGGCCACCGCCAGCTCGGGGGAAACTCGCGTAAACGAATTACGAAGGGCGAAGGCGGCGGTAACGCAGGCCCGTTCGAAAGCAACGAGCTCCGGTGTAGAGTGCTTTCGGGATAAATTGCTTTGGACCGGGCGGATTCGCGTGGAACGAATGAAAATCGAAACGGGGACCAGCGATGCTACGATGGAATGCAACGGGAGAATCTGAATCGCGCAAGTGAAATCGCGTGGATCGAGTGATTAGGAAAATGGTATGATCTCCATACGCGAGCGCGTTCGATTCAAATGTTCCGCGTAATTGTCGCCGGTATATTAAACTTTGAAGAGTGTAATTACGAGTCGCGGTATCGTTGAATGCAAAGGGATCGATGATTCCTTGCGACGGAAAGATTGAGCCGCTCTAGCGACGTAGAATAGACACCCCGAGCTCGTAATTATCCCCAGTAATTGAGTCGTCGATAGCGATGAATCGATCGGCCAAGGATAGGACAGAAATAATGAGGAAACACGGTCTGTTCAGCTGGCCAGGATTGCCGGCTGCTCTGCCGTCACCGGCTTCGCCGTCCGCGGTAATCGTTTCACCGGAAACGCTGTCTAGACACAGCAGCAGCTCACCATCCCGCGCCCATCGGTCACCCCAGTTCGCCCTGGCTCTACCATGCTCCTCGCAGCCGATTTCCGCGGTCTGCTACCCGGCACCCACCTTCCTCGATGTCTCCGAGGACAGGAACTGGAAGAAGCTCGGATGGTAAGTCTTCTATTTACCCTGCATCATCTTTCCTTTCATCGATCCTACATATCGATTCACGACTCTTAAGCAATGCTCTGCAAACGATTTAAGAAAAATGAATCGCTCCGTAAGAGGATCCTCTGCAAACTCTTCCATTCGAAGCTATGCCAGGTGACGAGGAAAAGCTCGACTGAATCGGGTCACGTTCATAGTTTAATCGTGTCACACCCGTGTACAATCAACTGAAATGTTTCATCTTGACTGATTCCCATTCCGAACGTGTTAACGCGAAGGGGGGAATCGCGGGACGGTCGCCACGGAAATTTCACGTGATCCTCCGGGTTATCCTGACCGACGTCTGTACCGCAATTACCGGTACTTTATAAATCAAATACACGCGCGCGTACGGCCTAGCACACGATTACTGGTAATTGAGCCAATTCTTACGGGGGAGGGGTGGATATATTTGCGGCCAATGGTATCTCCACTGATACTTCCTAACGCTTCGTTCTTGCTCTGCTCTGTTTCTTTTTCTTTTTCATGCAACACACATCCCTTCCGTTAAGTCGTTTAAATCGTTCACACATCGAGCCTTGAAAAATGAAAACAGGTTTTCAAAAATGAACGCCGTTGTCGATGATAACGGCGAGAAACGCGGAATCGGCGGAGACGCAAGCGACAACAGGTACCGTCGGAAATAGTCCAATTTCCCTGGCGGAGGGAACCGAACGCGTTGGCGCACGGAAACGCGAGCACACTCGTTCAAGCACAATTTCCGTTTGTTGCACAGCGACGCTCTAGCGACGACATTTAGCGCCTTATACGGAAAGCTGCTGGTCGTTATGGGGATCGCCTTTCCCATGGCGGAAGTGATATCCACCTACATACCGCCGTCCTTCTACGAAGGATTCTACCTTTACCTCTACTTCGGCAGCATGATCTTCCTGGTCTACACGTACGCCACGCTGCTGCGCGACAGCAAGCCGAAATCAAGTAAGTCGACCCGATATGGATGCGAGTCATTCTTTTATAAGGGATGTTTGGGGGGAGTGACGTTCTCTATGAAATTACATTCTATCATGGGCGGGTAGCTGCAGTTACAGCTATTTCTATTCACGATGCGAAATGCAGGTAGAATATCTAAAGCAGCTTCCTCGATATAGAATTCTTCAAATAATTAACTCGTCGAATTAATCCCTAATCCCAATCCTGCTGAATGTATCAATTTAAAAATGGTCCTCTTGAATTTGCACGATTATCAAATCACAGCGCCAAGCTCGCAGCAGTTTACGGCTCGCGCGATCCTCCCTTTCGATTCGCATCTGATGACGGGAAGCTGCGAGCTCGGCCCCGTTAAAAGCGTATTAATCGTAGCCGCGTGATTACCATAAATTTCCATGAGAAGAGAAACGAAAGGACGTGTCCGACCTGGACTCGTCGCAATCATCGAGCGGCGCCGGCGGCGACAGCGACGCAGTGGACACCACGTGTCCCCATATGACCACGATTATACCAGCCCAACATTATGGAAGTTTCTACCTACGAATGGGCGCGGTGGCCTTCGGGATCGGCTCGATGATCTACTCCGGCCTGGAGTTCGGGCAATACTTCGAACTGGAACAGAACACCAAGTGCCACAACATTATGCTGGCCCTAACGCCGGCCACCAGGACGGCTTTCATCTTTATACAGATGTACTTTATATTTCTGAACAACGAGGTGGGTATATTTAACGGTACTAAGAGAGAAGATGCGGTAGAAATGCATTCGTCACTGCAGAATTTGTTCGAGCGACGGATTCGTGTAAATTGAAAGCAACTGTACGTTCGGATTAATAATAGTCTGGAGAAGTTTCAAAGGTAACGCAGTTATTCGGAATTAGAAGTTTCATGTTCCAATGTGTCGGAAATAAACGATCTTCCGCAATGAAATATTTTACGAATGTTTCGACGAGGGAATCGCAGCGATCCGGTTTACCATTTTTCGTGGAACGGTGTTGCGTAAAAAGAGGACGGTTAACTGAAAATCACGAGGGGGAGTCGTTGCTCAGTAGGTGAAGGGGCTAAAAATAACGGCGGCATCGATGCTGCAGAAACCGGTGCGCGGCGTGTAATGACAGAACGAAAGCGTCGATGCAAAACGAGAAGCTCGGCTAGAAAGGTTAATGAAGCGGAAGGGTGAACAACCCTGAAGGTAATACTGGAACACGAACTCGTCGGTCGGTTCTACCCCCGTTGCTCTTTCCTTTTCCCCCCCTCGAACAGGTGGATATCTCTAGCAGCACTTGAACGCTTTCGATTAAAATTCACCGTCGTGTATTTGAACGTTCCCCAGCAAGAAGTTCGACGTCCGGAAATTGATAATGAACGGTCGATCCGCTGCGATTCTCCTTTGAAATTAATCCTCGAGGATTGTTCCTCTTAGTGCCGTCGAAGCAATCGTATCCCGCACGAATCCCCAGTTTACGATGAACGTTAATTTTTTCTATCGTCTCCCCGACAGCAAATGAAAGTTTATCGCCATCGGGTGGTCGCGCGCTTCGGCTTGATGCACATGATCGGCACGAATCTGTCGGTGTGGCTGAACGTTCTTGTACAGGAAACGAAACACGAGATATTGTCGTTCTACAATCCGGAGAACAACTCCCTGAGAATCTCGCACAGATTAGGTAGGACTTGTAACGGACGCTTGTGTCCATAAATAATTGCGCAATCCCGCCAATGTAACGAACGAACCACGAACGGAGATTGAAGACACGATGTGATTAGGTGCGAAGAGTAATCTTAATCTCGGAGGGCACAGCCACTACCACCACGGAGAACATCTGAGGCTTCCGAGGGGTTTGAAGGGGCCGCATCACATGTACGAGTGCCGGCGAACGAACATAATGGGGTCGTTAGTCCAGGACGCCAGCCCGTTTCTGTTCCCCTGTACCATCGAGTACAGCTTGATTTGCGCCGCAATCTTGTACGTAATGTGGAAGAATATATCGAAGGCCGCGTTCTCTCAGCCCAAGACGCCACCAGGATCTAGGCATCACGCGCATGCTTACAGGTAAATTGTTCGAGAAACGAGTGAAATCGCTATGCTATAATCTTCAAGGGTCAAAGTTTAAAGCTTGATTCAATTCAACAGGAGATCCCCGCATCACTACAGCGTGGACTGTGCCCGCGCCCACAAAGGCTTATTCGTGGGTATTCTAATTCTGGTGCTAACCATCATCTCCCTAATTCTGTTCTTCGTGCTAATATCGCGTCCGGAATTGGTCAGCTTCGCCGTGACCGAGGTGAACATCTGCGAGTTGACGTTGTACGGGATGTCGACGATAGCCACGCTGATAGGGATGTTCCAAATGCGAAAGCTCCGCTACGACGGTAACCGGAACCTGGAATTGGATAATATCCTGCTGGTCGCCGCGCAAACGGGAATGTTCATTTATTCCACGTTCACGATAATCGGCGCCCAATTCACCTTAGCCAAGCACACGCTGCTAGTACTGGTCACAGCGCTCGCGAGCGTTCTGCAGACCACCTTCCAAACCATCTTCATTCTGGACGCGTCGAGGCGATCGGTCGCAACGGCGAAGCAGATCAGAAGGAAACCCGGCAGGGAGATCGTGACGTTCCTTCTGGTGACGAATCTGGCTATGTGGGCGATCAACACGTTGGAAAAGTCGCGAGCCGAGTCGCATCCGGTTCAGCTGCACTTCTACGGTCTCTGGGCATGGACGATAATCACCCACGTGTCTATGCCGCTGGCGATCTTTTACAGGTTCCACAGCACCGTGTGCCTGTGCGAGGTTTGGAAAAGAGCGTACAAGGTGAAGCCTACCTACATGTGACGCAAGGGGTCCCGCGAGGTCGTGCACAAGACCGCGGCTCCTCAACGGCCCAAAACCCTGCCGGCCAGGCTGGACGCGATTTCGGAGAACGAACAGATCTACTTTATGTAATCACGCGACAGCGTCGATTCTCGAGATACTCGTTTCTCATATGGTCGAGACGTCCCCAGGCTTTTTGCGTCCTTACGAAACTTTCCAAGCGATCGCAACAATATACTAATGTACGCTAAGCTGTGCGCGTATGCGTTCGAACGTATCGCACGCGGTTCTAGGTAGTTCGGAAATGAAATTCGAGAACGATACTCGGCAAATGATAGTAGAGGAAACGAGGTTCGTTTTCGACCGTGGAAACGACGATCTTAGATTAAGCTTTTATCGACTCGTCCTAGCGCTGAACAGATCCTGATGCGGGATATGTTCTACGTGGTTCATCCGCGACGAAATTCAGGAACGAATTTGCAAGTAATCGCGTAAAAATTTTAAGGTTTTCCGATCGATTTTTAGAGAAACGGGAGAGATGGTAAAACTGACGACGCACAATTTTTGTTTACCGAAGGCGGTTGAAAGGATGACTAGTCGCTTAGAATCGTCGAAGCAACGGCTGTTCCTTCGATTCTTTCTCTGGGGAACAATAAAGATTTCTGTTCGATACGTAAGCGATAAGACAATTTTCTATTGATCAAAACGGCGAATGAGAGAGTGTATGCGTGCGAGAGAGACTTTGGTCGTAAACGTTTGTAAGACTGAAATCTAAGCAACCTTATGGCGACGGAAGGTGATGGAAGGACGATTTCGTTTCTAACGCGAGCCGACCCGAGACCGCGTATTAACCCGATGAACCCTAGATCGATCTGTCCCACGATGTTACTCGAATCCACGCACGGACATCCGTCTTCCACGTAGTACAAAACCGTAAGTTAACGTAGCATCTCGCGCGTCCAAGTAGATAATTCGAAAAGAAGGGGGAAAGAGAGGCTATTGATCGGGAGAAACGGATTATTGAATATAAATTACATTTCCACGTCCGACACTCTGGATTACATTTTTATACAGTCTACAATGAATAGGTTTCTGTTAAAAAGAAAAATTTAGGGAAAAAAGTCACTGCAATTGCAATAACTGCGGTCTGTTTCTCTCGATTTCACGTGGCAACGTCTGGCGAACGATCGATCGTCCGCGTTTCAAGGAAACGAAGCCACGGTAGTCGTGTATGCCAGCAGCAAACAATTATGCCACGCGAAACCGCTCGAACCGCGCCGCAATTACGCGCATTTAATCCGCGGAACTAAATTCGAACTATCGGATGCGAGCGAGGGAAAGAAAAATAGAAGAAACAACACTGTTAAAGATACCTCCGTGATCGATGTTTCCATCGTTGCTTCTAGCCGTTTCTATGAACCAAAGATCTATGTGTATTTATAAAAGAATATATATAGAAGATCGTCGAACGGTGACAATAACGTAGAAGCATCGTCTCTTAGAATCCGATAGATTCGATAGAATGGTAGACAAAGGACTCGAAACGGGAGAAAAAAGGGGGATAGGAGGATAAGGTTCGAAGGAGGAACAGAGTACAATGGCGAATCATATCATTAAGCCTTATTCCGTCGAGTGTGCTGTCCAAGCTCCGAATAATTAGAAGGAAGAACAAAAGGGAAGAAGCGAAGGGGGATAAGATGAACCGAGAGAAATCAGAACGACCTGTTCGATTCTTCTGCTCAACAGACAGTCCGATCGATCCGACCAGAGAATGAATCCAATGGAATCGATCGCTACACGGAGATACTAATGTTGTTCCACGAGAGCGAAGCGTGCGTGTGCTTGTTTTTCGATGACCGCGCGTCCTGTGGCAACGACCCGGCGAAAATGGGGAAACGGGAGAAGGGAAGCGGAAGAAATGGGAGAAGGCGGTGGAGAACGTAAAGAAGGGTTCGTCAGGGGGGATGTTTCTTTTTCTAGTTAACGCGCGTTTCGCGCGATAGGCGCTTTTCTTCGTCGATGAAACTGAACGCAGCTCGGTGATGCTGACGCGACCCAGGCTGCATAGTTGATCCGGTTGATTCTTTTGTAAGAGATGTAAATTCGACTGCGAGGCGGCTGTAAATAAGAATTGAAGAGCGTAAGAGTAATTAAGCGGAAAAGATAAGGAAATGGATCCTCTCGGTGTTTAGAGCTAGCTGTGTCGACATGTTTCTTCCTATATTATATATAATATATACACACATAATATATATACAAATATAAATATATTTATTATTGCGTTGTTCTATTATAATATTTATTGTATTATCAGATGTAAGATTTACGCGCGACACGTTACGTTTATTGACCGCGGGCTCGTGTCGAGATTCAACCTGCTACTTTTCTTTCCCCTTCGCCTCACCTTTCCTCCCTTTAAATCCCTTCTTTCTCTATCTTTTCCACGCGGTTACTGTTGCAGAAATTAAAAGGGATCGTCAATTATTCCGTTTCGACTTCCTTAAGTCCTCGATTATTCACGATTATACCGGACAGGATCTCGGCACGTGTCCCGATCGTGATCGAGGCGAATTACGAAACGAGAATCGAAGGTAAGTCACGCGATGTGCGCGATTCGAGCAAGGGAGAACGCGGGGTGTAAAGGGATACCCTTCTACGTCACGTCTCTAAGCTGTAATTTTTCTATGTCCGCATACTCTAGTTCCTACGCAATGTTTGTACTCTTATACCCTTTGTACTATTTGTACCTTACGAATTGCAATACACTCGTCCGCAATAATAATCCGTCTTTCGTTCATTGCAACCAAACGTACTCTCGTAATCTGCGTTATCACTGCATCAAGCGATGAGTCCTGAAGACCTAGAAACACCGTTTACTATATCCCCTGTGTATCCACAGAAGTAAAGAAACAACAATAACAGGGCTACGAATGCAATACGAATAAAAACGATTCCATCTGCATTTCGAAGATTACCAGTACAAATCTAAACTGTACAAGAGTCCTAGTAATACGAGGCCAAGCACGGGCCTAAATACCACCGATTCCGGCCTCGATTTCGCAAATCGAGTGATCTCTCTAAATTGAGGTAGGTCGAGTCCACGGTCGCTCAAGAAGCGCGATTCTAAGGCCGAATGAAAGGAGAACGAAATAGTGGGCGCGACTTTCTCCGAGCGAAATGAACGGAAGTATCTGCAACTTCCTCCAGCGCGGTTTCACGTGCAAAGCGATCTATGAGCAATCCTATCGCGAAGCGGTCGCAACTTTGCAAAAACGGTTACGCCTTCGCGAGAAAATAACTTTTGCGTCACGGGCAACATAGTCGTCGATGAATTCCTTGTCTAATCACGTCGGTTTGTCGCGTGCACCTACTAAAATCAACCACGGTCAGTAGGCTAGGCAGCGTTCGTCAACGGTGCACGCATCGCATCCTTCGCGCGCGCTGGATGCAACTGGTTTCCGTGTCACGTGCACGTGCTCTCCCGATCAGGAAACCGCCTTAATTGCCTGCAAGGTGAGTAGCTTCGTTTCCGTCACCCTTCGCCCTTCACCTTCGCGCCTTCGAACCGCAGAAGATTTGCCAATCGTTCTTTTCTTTTTCTTTTCAAATCGCTCGAGATCCGTAAGACACAGCACTCAGTCCCTGTACTCCAATTTACCGTAAGTGCGCGATTAATGGAAAGCAGTTCCGAAGGAAGCTGCGTGACGTCTGAAACCACATGCACACGGTTGCATCAAAGTCTGCTGATGCAGCCTTGTCGCGCAGTACGGACGAGAACTGTGTTACGCTGCATTGTGTATTATGCGGTTTGCGTCGAACTCGATCGTGCGGAGAATATTGTACATGCTCTTATATAATGACAGTCGCTTATTAATTACATAATTAACTTGGACGCGAAATAACAGTACAGAGGAAATTGAATGGTCTGGGAAACAAAAGAATAATTGGATCGATTGTGCCTCGCTGAGAGTTAAGCTGGGTTTACGTTAGTCCAGCTGCACTCCGGTCCGGTGATCCAGTCGAGCGCCGAATTTTAACTGGAATAATGGAAGCATTTCGTTCCAGTACAGTGCCGCTATTCCAGCAAAGTCATTCCAGCGTTTACCTCCGCCATTGAACATACGACGTTCAAACGTTGTTGGGAATCATCTGAACTGCTCGGTCCAGTGAAGAAGAAGACCGACGAAGACTGGAACGATCTAGACTTGGATTAACGTAGACATTTACCGATCTCCAGTCAAAACCACTGGAATGCAGTCGCTTGATCCAGCGACTGGACTAACGTAAACCCAGCTTAAACCCAGCTCTAGCACTGCCTATCGCAAATTGATTACGTAAACGGATGCTTACACAAGAGTACTCCGAATCTCGATCTGACCACCCTAAGTTCAATTACAAAACCGATACGCGTACTCTTCTCTCCGTTGATCCAAGTGCGCCCCTCGCTGAAAATTCGCACGCAACTTAACATCCAAACGACCAGGCGAATTTGCAAGTCGATCGACACGCGGGAGAATTAGCACGGGCGATCGAGTAGGATCGGGGGGAAGGCGGTGGAGCGTTCGATAAAATCGGGGGATAGGTCTTGCGAAGAGCCGCGTACGCGCGGCTGTTTTTATCGCAACGCGCGCGAGAGGACGAGAGAACGTTGCGTAAGAGAGCGTGCGAAAGGTACGACCCTTTACACACACGGCAATAGTAATGCTCGCTGGCAGGTGAATCAACGTGGGTGTGGGGGGTCTTGCTCTCTTCGCTCGGCGTTTGCCCCTTCGTCCCACTCTTTGTTCGCTTTCTCGTTACTCGCTTCACCTGGTAGCGTTCGACGTTCCCTTCAATTTCAACGGCTCTCCTTGCCGAATTCCGTTGACGTTCTATTTTGATAAGTATCGAAATCTTGCGAAATATATATGTAAATAATCGTATCTTTAAGAGTCTGGTGGTGCGTGATAGAGGCACCCTCGACAGACCAAACATTCTGGTGGCTCATCGTTCGCGAGGCGGCCCCCGTAATTAAGGGCTAAATTCAACCCTCCTGGGGCGTTGTCGAGCTCCCGCCGCTCCAACGAGGGTGTACTTTAGCCGTGAAACTCTCCGTAATACGCTCTCGTATCCATCGTTACTGGGACCCGTTTAAATCGTAATGGAAGAAATCAATAACCGCGAAAGAATGCTCGTCGAACGAGCCCAACGAAATCTGTGCGACGCGAAACGACGGGGAATCGTTATACATAATGGAAACGTTGCAACGCAATTTATTTATTCACGGTTATAGTAAATGGATGAAGCAGCGCGGCGTAAAAATCGATTCGTTACCAACGCTCTCTGTATTTAAAGAATAAAATCAATTTAATGCAGTAATCCATGAAATTCGAAAAAAAAAAGAATTAATGGAAAGCTGGATTCCACGATATTGCACAGACAAAGCGCGGAAATCTAAGTGTAATACGAATCTCTTTTCTGAGGGGCGAATTCGCAGCGCGCGACGAGACCGAGGGATGACAGAAGCGTCCTCAAAATCTTTACCGGTGCTGCACGATTAAGCCATCAGTAGAGCCTCTCGAGGCGACCCTCGGATGCAGTTGCACCGTAGAAGATAAAGAGGTACCAGTAGCGGTGGCAATCATCTTCCACGGGTTACCCCATACCAGAAGTTCCCGAACAGCTTCGAAATCGACCCGCGGCTCGTCGCGTTTTCTCCGTCGCAGCCAGAGAAAGATCGTCGTCGGCGAATCGTCGACGACAAAAGCGAGAGGCAGAGCGATTCGACTCGATACAGAGTCGGAGAAGTGGGGTTTTGCGCGGGTAAGCGACGGTGGTACATCGGCCGGGGGTACAGACGAACGTTATACGGAGTGGAAAAGCGTATCGCGCGGGGGAAGGTTGGGGGGGTTCAAGGTATTGATCGTGCTTCCCCATCGTGCATGGGGGTGGCTTCGCGCGCGGCGGCCCCATAACCATCGCGTCGCCATTACAGCGCCATAGATCGTACAGGGACGAAACGGCGGCCGCGGCGGCGACGACAGTAAAGGCGACCGAACTTCTCGACCCACGGACCGTAACAGGGGGGCTGCTCCCGAGGGGTGCGCTTTCCTTTTGACTGGAAAAAGACGCGTATACACGGGGTGCGACGAAGGCCGGCAAGCTCGGCCGAACAGGGTGGCGAAGGGCGAACGAAGAGGGCAAACAGAAAAAAAGGGAGGGAAGCAACGTGGTGCCGTGAAAGAGAGACGCACACAGGCAGCGTAGAAGTCGCGTGTGCACGGACAGTAAGGGCTGCGTGGTCCGCGGCGAAGCTCCGGGCACAGCGCAAGCTCCGAACGCCTTGTTTACATTCGGCGAACGCCGCGGAGGAAGCACGTTGCTTCGAGGAAAATAATCGGACGGACACGGAGGCGGCGTGACGCTGGATGAAAACCTTCTTCGAGGGTTGAAGCGGAGAGGACCTCACGCGACAAGGGCACGCCGTGGAAACGTACAGCTGGGGAGTGTCGCAAGCTGAAAATTGGAAAGCGACCGTCCGCGCCCTATGGCGTTCTGAGCACGCATCGTCGCCGCTTAATGGACGGGTGAGTGTCCTTCCCGTAAATTCACTTTGGGCTGCATTTTTTGGTTCACGCTTCTTGTCCTTTGTCTATTTTCTTTACGCCTGCTTTGTCTAGAAATTATTAACTAACATTTCCTTTCCGTATCTATAAACAGACCAAACTAAACGGTGTTTAAATATTATTTCATTAAGTCGTAGTTCAAACATGCCCGTCAATTTTTTCCCGCGCTCCAGCGTCTAATGCTACTCCTTGCGAGGTGTCCAACGCAACGGTATCTCTGCTGCATCGACATTGCACGCTTGTTGCTCTACCGTTTATGCACGGAAATATTGTTGAGCCAAGTGAACTTCATCGATACGCCTTAGGCTTTAAAAACGGGTCGCGTGATATGGAAGTGAAATGGTTCACTGGCAGGCGCGAACATGGCCAATTAGAGAATTTATGGTTTGGCCGTGGATCGATCGCGGATGGCGCGAAAACTGTGTGGATCTCTCGCGTCGCTTTCGCGGTCAACGACTTTTCAGCAAAACAAAATTTCCACGCGAGCTTTATCGATTGCCGTGCCGGTCGCGTGTAACAGACGCATCAGGTACCGGCATACATAACGGCCGGGATAATAGCGTCGGAGGTCGGGCTATTTACTTGCGCAACAACGCTCGATTGCTGGATAACGTTCTCCGCTAATCGATGAACGAATATGACAAACGGATCGAACTAATTAGCGTCCATTACGCGGTAGTTGGTTTCTCTCTGGATGGTTAATAATGGTTAAGAATAACGACCGATAATTCGGTTTATGAAAAAGATAACCGGGAATAAAGATAATTTTACGTAAAGCGTAATCGATTCTTCGACTGGTAAATATTTGACCCGTACCTACGGTGTTCAATCTTCGGCGAGAGTAATCGATAGCAAGTAATTAATATGTTATCGTAATTAAAAGGCCTCATAGCGTACAAAAGCAGCACGTATTTTGACTTTATCGAGCAGAGGGTGCTCGCAACGAAGCGCGAGCCAAAAATCGAGTCAAGGTCTGGCAAATAAAAATCACAGGATCGTTCCAATACGTGTACGACGGTTGTGTACGTACGCACGTATATACCGGGTGTCTGCGTTCACCAGGCCGTGGCATTGAACCACGCTGCCGAGGTCGGGGTGAAGTTGGACAAGGGGGCTAAAACTGGGAAGCAGAGTAGGGTGGTCGATCATCCACCAACGCGAGTCCTGCTTCCTTCAGGATGTGCGAAAAATATCTTCCGACGGATTAGAGGTTGAAATGCTTACAAATTACGTACACTATTATTTTTATTATACTGCCGCGACCTACGGATGGATCGCTCGAATTGCAAGCGACATTTTTTTTCATAAATAGTTCCTCTTTACGCAGGCGAAGCGTCAATTATTCTACGGTACGGCTTTAATACAATAAATTAGATTGCACAGCGTGCAGCACAGACAGGTTCCATCTAGTACAATGTTCTTTGTATTAAGCGAAAGCTTGCAAGGCAAAAGCAAAAACACTTGATGGCGCCTGGCAGGCATCAAAGAATTACCTCATACAGAAGACCCTCCATAGCGTTCAAGATTAAAGCCACAAAAAGCGAAGGACATGTAAGAGCGTCTCCTAGGGAACCGTATATATTTTTTTTTACCATCTGCACGTTTTTGTATCTCGCATTACGAAGCGAAGCGAACGAACTCGGCGTAACGAAGGCTCCAATCTTATTGCTAGACAACGGAAGAATTGATTCTAGTCGCTTTCTAAAGCTTGTCAGACATCCGGAAAAAGAAGAAAACGTGTCGTTCGAGGCACCGTGTACAAGTGTAACGCGGAAGGGTTCGATCGAAATGCTCGCAGGGATCGGCGGGTGAAAAATTTCGCGGACGCGCGAACCGTGAAGCGACAAGAGCCGAGGGGAAGCCCGCGAGCCGCGAAGAGAAAGGAGCGAGGTATATCGGTCGCCCATCATAAAACCACGATTATTCGTGTGCGAGCCGCCAATCGCGACGCGAGTGCCCTGCCACGCGGCTGACAATTACAGAGATTCCGTTCCGAGAGGGTCGTCGTTGTCGGGGAAACCAGACAGACGGTTTTTCGTGCTCCGACACGCATCAATCCGGTGATCCGGCGACGTACGGCAGAGAATTTTTTATCGCCGGAATTGCTTGGGCTACATCGGTGGTAAAAGTTTGATCGCGTCTCGATTTCGCGGCGGGTCCTTCCAGTGAATAGTTTATTTGTTCGCGGAGGAAGAGAAAGATTCGTTATGGAGGTAAGCAACAACGAAAGTATATGTATATAGTATTGTTGCTTCGTAGAAATGACTGTAAAACAGAAAGCACGATTTTTTAATGATCCCTAATAATAATCTTTCATTTCAAATATAATTCATCTAATTCTTATTTGATTGTCTTTTTGTTTACTTTTACTTTATTTCGTAAAAAGAGTATCCGCATTGATCTTTGTAAGACAACCACTTGCATAAACAAATCGAGTAGAGCAAAGCAGGCGTAATGAATTTTTGTTCCAAGGACGGCATTACATCCGGTCGAATGTCGTCTCGCGTTTCAGCCTTGCCGCTTCTCCGCGATGCTCTCGCTACTCGCGCAAACATTTAATTGTTGGAACATCGAGCGCGCGAGCTAGCGTACAGAAACTACGCGTTGTTCCCGTTTCTAACGCACCAAACCATCCTCGACGACCCAGTTTCTTCTTTCAAACTTTCCACCCTGCTACATATTTCTCCTCTTTTTTTTCACCACCGTGCGCTCAGCGTTTCGTGGAACGGACAGGAGATACCGAGAAGCGCTGGGAAAGCGGATAATATCGGCCGGGAAGTACAATGGCGGTTGTAATCATAGTAATTGCAGCGATTATCATCTCGCGAGCGCGATACAAATGTTACAATATCGGGCTCCTACGGGAGCGCCGCGTTTACGCCGGGATTTACTACCACTGATGGTGCGATGAATAGAAAAGGAATGATGAACAGGGGGGGAATCGTCAAATGCAGACCGTACAGAGAGTGACCGAATAATTTTCCTCCTCGCGGAAGGGACCGTCGATCGGGGGAAAATGAAGCCTTTGGCTTTGCCGATAGAACGGGTTTGGATTCCATGAACTCTCCTGCGCTAGAATGAAAGTCGCATGTTTTGAATGTGGCACAGTAGGGAAACAATGGATGTTTCTCATTTCTGCGGCTCGTCGTGCCTCTGAATGGTGTTTCGTTTTACTTTCTGCAAAGCAAAGACGGGGTTGCAAAGCGAAGCATTCCTTCGCTGATCTACCATGTTTTTTCTTTTTAATAGAAGTGCAGTGTCGCTATTTTCTTCTATCCTACAAATAGATAAGGATCTATTTCCAATTACATTCTTTTTCTCTGCTTCTTACTCAAACAGCAAGAATTCGGTGTACCCCGATATTTCCGTGAAATTGAAACGGACGAATTGTATCTATACAATGGATCGCGAGTCTGCGATCCGTCCCGGGTCCAGAGATTCGAGCGAGGTCGAGCGGCATCTCGTTGGTGGCGCGGCTGGGTCGATGGACGGAGAGCGTCGCGACGCCGGCGCCCGCACGAAGCTCACAGGTGGTCGCCATGCAGTCTGGCCGTGTTTCGTGTCGGGTGCCGCGGCAGCAGCTCTGCGTGCCGCTTTTTCGAGGTCCACGACCGACCAACGGAATCGATCCGCCTTCGCTACTTCCGGTTACCGATTGTTGTCGTAACGCCGGGTGCCACGCCGTGAACCACGCCATCCAAGGATCCCTGTCCTCGTCAACCTGCAGGACCGTCGTAAGCCACCCCCTCTTGGTGTTTCAACCTTAGACAACGCGATTCCGCGTTGCCCTGTCATTCCCCCGTTTGTCTTCACGGGCCGAGAAGTCCCGTAGGGAGGAGAGGAGGGACAGCTTGATGGGAAATTATCCGGAAATCATATCTGATGGAATCGGTGATAGAGGGGGGTCGCAAGGGGGGAAGGGCGATGCGACATCGTGATGGTTTCCTACGAATGGTATGAGAAGGTTGTCCGTGGTAAATTGGTTTACGTGGTACTTCGCACGAGTGGTTCCCTATCTGAGGACGCTGGATAATTTCGAAACGTGGTGCGGGGTGTTAGGGGTTGTAGAGATGCTGCGATGCGTGCACCAGCCTAACCTGCCATGATTTTATAAGCTTCGATCAGTGCTCGATCGCGAATGCTCGTAAACAAACGAATGTTTGCACTGAGATTTCCATATGTGAGCAAATATGCAGCAGATAGAAGATAAATATTTTTCTGTGCTTGGCTGAGGAAATCGGACGAATCGAGAGCGAACGCAGTGCTATGAAAATACAATAGCGTTGTGTACGGTGTTTCCATTCGATCGCGTGTCGAATAAAATGAGAGAAATGTTATGGAAACGAGTCAGAGTACCTCCAAAAAGCCGCGTCAGGTGAACATGAAATGCACAGGACTACATTCGGCAGGAATGCCGAGCGCTGGCGGGTATATCGATTAGGTTCGGGGGCGCGAGTACGGGCGGAGCCGGCGCGATAACCTCGCGGGGGTTTGTTTCCCCGAGGCTATCGTACTATCCGCGATGCTATACGTTCTCGAATGGACCGCTCATTGAGAAACTATTGCTGCGTTCCAGCCCGATACGTGTTGCTCCGTTCACGTGAATCGCGCGAATCCCTATGTGTGCGCGCGTTGGCTTCCACCTCGACTAATTCCGCTCTTAGAGAACCTAGATGGTCTCGCCATTCAATTCTCTCTATCTCCGTTGCCTCATCCTAATTATCGAATCTAAAATTCGAATGGCTTCGAAGTGTAATAAATAAGTGCAAATAGGATTTAATGAAACGTTGAGAGAGAGAGAGAGAGAGAAGGGGTGAGACAGCCGAAAGCCGGGAAACGGAAAGACCTCGAAGCGTGGCGCGATTACCCACAAGGACCATGCTTCATTTTTTAATTACACGCTCACTTTATTTCTGCACGCTCGGCAATTACAAGTTGCACGCTTTGAGCTCCGTAGACCGCAAACACCCGCCCGAGCGAGATTGAACGGCGAACTTTCGCTAGCGATTCGTTACTGCGTCCCCGTGGAACGGGCGCGGAGATTAAAAAGGACGCGGGGAGAAAAAACGTGCGACGGATGAACACAGCTGAAGCGCTCCAGCGATCGCGGAGACTAAATTAAATGCACCGAGGAAACTGGGTTAGCTGCGGACTGAAATCGACTTTCATTTCTCCGTTTAACGACCGTCGCTCGTACGGAATCCTTTTTACTGCGTACGGAGTATTGTAGGGGCGCGAAAGGGTGCAATGTTTGCGTGAAACATGCAGAACGAGAATTTTCTGCGTTCAGAGAAAGATAAGAATGGACGCCTTAATTATGTAATCGCACAATCTCGCGGCGTACTTGGAAGGGAAAAACGCGTCTCCGCGATTATTAGTCCTTTCAAACCGCGCGCGCAGTTGCATTAAAGACTTCGTTGCTTCTTCGCCATCGAACTTATGTATAATACTGCTCACGGAAGTGTGTCACCGTGGAAGCTCGGTGACAGGGAAATCCACCGTCTTTCGAGCTCGTCTATTCATTACAATCCCACGAATCCTCAAAAAGTTATTCGCGAGGAAAGCTCGTTTACCACGAGCTTTCGAGCACGGTGGAGAGCTCGCTACGGTACGATGATCCTACGATTACGATTTCCGCGGAATATTCGAAACGAGCGGAGACAAAGGCGGACGAGGTCGCCGAGATGAAGTCAATGCGAGAAATTGAATCATAGAGTCGCGGGGGTGGAAGGGCTCGAGCTCGAAACCGCAAAACATTGAAAGAAATCGCAGCAAACCGGGAACGTGGAAGGAATATTAATAAACGAGTAAAAGAATAAAGGGAGTCTCGAGATTCGCTGTGGAGAACATCCACGAACCACCGACATTTCAAATGCTAATCACCAGAGGAGAACGAGGCTGATTGAGCGGCGAGTATCGGGGGAAAGAGGAAATTAATTAGGCATCAGCCAGGAATATTAGCGATTTCCATGGAATTCTTTAGCCGCTGTAGAGTACGGTAATTGACGACGTTTCTAGAATTCCATCGGGAGCACAATAACGCGAAATCGAGGTAAACGACAATGCCGCGTCGATGCCGGCTTCACGATCGAAAATCTATTAGCCGGCGTGGGCTGTACCGATCGAGCAATATCGTTCGGGTTTCTTTCCGTTTAAAGGGCTTCGAGCTGGTACCGAGTTTGGTCTATTACAAGTTCCGGCCTGCCGCGGAGGAAGATCCAGAGAAAGCGTATGGCTGGTGACAGAAATAGCACGACAGCGCGGCTAAAAGGAACTCTATTCCGGAGCGCGTTTGGAATCTTTGATCTGGGAATACAATTACAACGTTTACACGGTCGTAAACGCGCGAGGATGTGAACGGTCGCGCGAGGTTACTGATCCCCGAGATAGTACCCGAAGCGAACAATAAATATAGGAGGAAGTAAAAATGGGGCCGCGAAAGGGACAAAACTTAAGAACGAGAATTCCATGGATCTCTCGTACTCTAATTTAAAAAGAAAACCGCGTCGTTGAAGAATCTTAGCGATTCCTGAATCGAACGATTCGGACGGCAACAGAATCGTCGAAGTGGGAAACAAAAGGAGAACGAGAAAGGACTGATATCCATCGCGCACGCGAATTGTTCGTAGGGCTGAAAAGCGACAAGGGAGTAAATTAAGTTCCCCGTCCCGGTGTTCCATTAGCGATGGGTCGATGGTGTAAGGGAGGGTTGGTGCACGCGTGTGTACGCTGACGAGCCGAGATCTGTAATAGCGATCGGTGGATCGCGAGGAACGGTGGAACGGTCGGCGAGCGTTCCGCCGCGACGGGTATCGGCGTCGACGCCGTCGTCGGGCTCACGAGCGAGCAAGCGTCGTTCGAAGGCAGGTACGAAGGAAGGGGGAAGCAAGGTAGCGTGGGAAGAGACAGGTAGGGGGCTCGTGGCAAAAGGTAGAAATAATTCCACATTTGCCGAGCCGGCTCGCACGTGTCGCACGCCCGGGGCCCGTACACGTGCCCGCGCGTGTCCCTTTTCGTCCCGTTTTTTGTTTTCGCGACACGTGAACGGAGAAAGACGCAGCCAGTCGGAGAACGGGGGTAACGAAAGGAGGACCAGGATGGTGCGCGGCGAACAAAAAGGGGGGCGGCGGAAAAGATAGGAAGGCGGAGGAACAGTGATAGCCCCGGCGCCGTGGATCGTGATTAAAGCCCGCGGACGTCGGACGAGTCGCGGATCTCTAAATATATAGCCGGCGATGTGCAAGAATAGGAGACAGGCAGCACGACTCGCGACCGCGTCTCTCGAGAGAGCGAATGGAACGTGAGATCGCAGTGGGCACCGCGACGCCGCGGCGTCACCCGGACCCGCCGCGTTCGGATAGGTCAGTTATCGCGGAACAAACTAGCTGCCGGCGGGTTCGCGTTAGAATCCTGTATCAGCCTTTTCCACGCACAGGTAATCAAGGATTTTCCGATTTTCTCATTGCGTACGCACGCGTTTCTGTGTTCGTCGGACAGCGTTTGCTTTCTTCACCTTGGTCGCTCCTCCTGTTGATTCGTTCACGGGCAAGTCGGGTGTGATCGCGAGTGTCCTGTGGTCGGCGCTTCGCCGCTCTCATTTTCACCCCTTTCTCGTCCAGCCTTTAACTAGGCCGATTGTTCCATTCAAAGGTTTCTGCACGTGTTAAATTCCCGTTGCACGACACCACATCGCGTTCGTAGCGGCTCGTGCTCGCGATACTCGTTACCCCTTCGACCTTTCCTCAAGTACATCGAACGATTTATTCGTTTCGTTCACCTCTTCATTTTTACCTGGGTGGTACCTACGATTGCCCGCGCCATGAAAAAGGAAGAAAGACATAGGAGAAGAACGTCCCCTCAGTGAGTCGAACCTTTTCTTGATAGCTACGCACCCTTAAACCTCTCCCTTTGTTTCACTCTTAAGACGCACCTGCCTATTTACGCAGTGGTTGGCCTTTGACACGGCTTCTACCACTGCATACCGTTTTCTTATTCTCGCTCATCACCCCCTCGCGGAAATAGAACGCAGTTGTGACTCGGGGTAGGTCAGTAACTACGTCCTCACCGCCTCCACCCTCCAACCCTTCAATCCACCACTCTACCTACGGCTTCTAGTTCCATTCAACCGACTTCTATTTCCTTACTCCACCTGACTAATTACAGCATTCGCCATTGTCGTATTCTTGTTATTGAATTTCTACTCTATCAACGTTTCGATCGTTAGAAATTGAAATGATCAACGATTTACAACCTTAAATCCACTGCAACAGCGTAGCAGAGAAGAATTTTCTAGTTGCTTTGCATTCACGAAGGCGTAATTTATTCACCACTCGCGACGCTTAGCAGAGACATTCGCACACTTTCTCGAGGCGTCGTCGATAAAATATGACACAGCATCGTCGCGTTTGTTTCCTCACCCAATTTCTTCAGCTACGCTCCGTCTTTGCGAATACCGCGTTCGAATCATAAAGACGAGCAACTGTTCTCGCGAACGGCGAAACTAAAAATAAGAGCGCCGTCACGTTTCGTTTGAAGTGGTCTCTTGAAAAATGCACTTTGGTCAATCGCGTTACGTGGAAACACTTGTGTCCCATTTTTTTTTCTGCGCTTTTTTTCATACCAGATAGCCGTCCGAGAAAGTGTTACGCAAAACTCGTGTTACTCACCTAGTTTATTTATTATTCGCGTTGGAGTCATCGGTTCCCCGGGCGTATAAATAACAGCTTCCGCTAACTTCGCAACAACCGTCGATAATCAATAATTTTTTCCCTGCGGAGAAATGTTGCTGCAAGCAGCCTGGAGTAAATATAGAATAATGAGGATTCTATAGCAAGTCGACACTGTTGTGCTGTTTAAACGGGTGGTAGGAGAGACCGGGGTTAAGAGTTCCGATTTTGAGAGAACATCAAGGATAACTAGGAAATGATGTAGCTATTCCCTTCATTGTTGACTAATTCATTGTTTACTGTACAACATCTACTTTATATCAATTGAAAACATAAAATGTTACCCCCTTTAATTTGTTGAATAACGGGACAATGTATCCGTGGAACATTTAACCCCGATCTCCTCCACTCCGTTTTCTATTCTTCTTCTCTGTTTTAAATAAAAGCCAAATTCGCAACTCGATATTACGTATCGGGTAGGTCGTTGAGCTGTGCAAATTGCACGGCACTCCAAACGAGCGACCCAGTTAATCACGCGATACCCAGGTGAATCGACACCTTTCCGCGAAAACGAGATAACTAAGAAATCCGATTCGCCGAGTTCACGAAACGCCGCTACCTGTACAACGCACAATAACCCGTTCTTACGTGAACCCGTTACTCCCTCTAATTAGCCGCGCTGCATCAAACGACCCATTTACCGACGTGTTCGAGAATCGATAATTTTTCACGAAGAAACCGCGCCTTTTTCAACGAACGATAATTCGAATGAAAATTGAAAATTCAACATCCATGGCTGAGAACATCCAAATTCAACATCCATCCATCTTACTCGTTTAACATTAACGAACAACCGTCTTTGTATCGAAATTACTAATCCTACTGTACTGGCAATTAAACTAGATAATATTGAAATTAAATACCGATGTAGCAAGCTTCGTAGTACAATTTCTACACAGCTGTTTTCCTCGCGGCTACTCCGTTAGGCACCGCTCGCAGAGGACGTAAAAAGAATTCGAGCAGGCTTCGGATGAACGTTCGATGGCACCCGTTCGCTTTCCCGTCTCGCGCTCGTCGAGTTCCGCGAAGCGTGCACCGCGGAAAGATGAATCCACGTGACTAGAGATCCGCTCGTTGGCCGATCACAGATCCATGTTTGGCGACCTCCGTCCAGGTGGAGAGAGCGAACCGCGACTCGACGAGGATGAGACTTCCCCTTGATCCAGTGTCGATCCGATCGCGTTTACGCGATCGTTCCACGGGACGGGAACGATTCGCGACCCGCTCTCGATTTCGCCCGATCCTCCTTCATTCGATTCGCTGCTGCAACTTGGCTTTTCACCGATTATAAACGCGAGGGACGTAGTAATGTTGAGTAAGTTCCACGTTGAAGGCTAATGTGGGGGCGATCGGCGAACTTTGAACTTCCCTGGCTCCTGTGACGCGAATTCCATCGATTTTGCCTGAACGGGGTAAAGTATCGCGGCTCGCCGTGTTCGGATTAGTCGTTCACAGAGAGAGGACAGATGATTTGAGCTTATCCCGGCGAAGAGTGTTTTATTAACAGAGTGTCACCGTTCGCGTAAATAGGTGAATCGCGCAAAGTGGATTTGTTGCCCAGCAAATACGCATTCGATTCAAAGGGGTGAAAGGATTCTAATCCCCGGAGGATAGGCGAGCGCTGAATGCGCGAAACTTTTGTCCCCCCAAGTTGATTCGATTGTCCCGGGCACGGTGGCCGAGTAGCCGGTAACTTGAACAATCTGCGGTTCATCGATCGAGTCGAATATTCGTCGACAGACGGAAACGGGGTCGCCCGATTGATTAATAGAGCTTCGTTGCATTATTCACGAGACACGTAATTAAAGCCACCGTTTACGAAAGGCTGCGAGCAGGATTATCGAGTGGGACGGGGCTCGATGGAAGCAGAGTGCCACTTGCTAGCTCTTAAACGGACGATGCCTGGTTGCTTTGCAGATCGACCGAGGAGCAACAACTCTGAAGAGATGCAGCGGTGCCCGTATCTCCATGAGATGAAGGAGCGCCTGCTCTCGCAGCCAACACCGACGGACAGCTTGGACATGGAGCGGCTCGACGGCACTCCTGTCAAGGAGGCCAATCTGCACAACGATTACCCTGCCCACGTGAACCCCGGGGTTATACCGGATCCGCCGGAAATGCCGCCCGATTCCCTGATCGGCACGGTAGTCAAGGTACGTGCTGGTTCCCTTCCAAGGGCTTCCCTCGAATTACCTGGTCACTCCGGTCCACTTTCGCTTTCGCCGCTATGATTTACATGCAATAAAAAATTCAGAAGTCTGTCATTTATTTCTTACGGGCAGAACTAAATACTTACAATAAATCCTTCAAATACACAATCCGCAATAAAATATCTGGAATATAGAGCTATCCATTCCCTAATAAATTCGATATCAATCAAATTCTTTTTATCATTCTGTCATGAATATTCCAGTTGTATCGTCTAAATCTCGACCTCCAGGCAATGGAATAAATTTCACGATGCTGGCAGACTTGTTTTCCCCTAAAGTATCAAGCTTACAAGAGCCTGATAAAAGAAAATGTAGTGCCTTTAATTAATCGAGTTATCTCGACAAGGATAAATCGCGAGACCTTCCTCCCCTATAAAAATCGAACATTCCGAACGATCTCAGGCGACCATCCACCGAACAACGTAGCAGATTATCAATCTGAGAGGCTCTGATCTACCATTTCCAGCTAAACTCGGACGGTTATGGTTCGCACACGTCGCCGGCGCACGCGAGACAACCCCTGGTGCCTCAAAACGCGAACAATCCGCCTCTCTGTCTCACCCCGACGCACACCGGCCCGACCAACGGCACGCTGCCAAAGAACGCAAAGTGAGTACATTCTTAAGATCCTTGGGATGCAGAAGGGGGCCACCGCGAGTGGCTTTTTCTGCGCTACTTTTGCGTTCCTCCGAGAGACGTGACGCTTGTTTCGCGGCGTCTCCGTGGCTGGACGGCCTTTTGCGCGCACCGCAATCACCGCGAATCGTTTGCATAAAACTTGCGCGCATGGCCACCTCGTCCTCGTTGTCTCGCCGTCTCCCGTGGACGACCACGTGGTCGATAAAAATAGACCGTTACGGAAACGTACGTGGGAAGAAGAACGTATGAAATTCTTCGTTCACCGTGTCACGTTTCGACTCGTAACTTGGGAGAAACGGAGAGATCTTATGGCCACGTGCTGGCGCGTTACGTATCTGGAGCGCTTCCGCTATCTCGCGAAGCTGTTCTTGGTATCCTTTGGAAGACCAGAAATAACCAGCTGACTGGCTTGGGCTCGCGTTTTACGACCGGTCGCCCAACGGACACCGGTAAAGTCTTGGTAACCAGAAATCGTGATGAATCGTGGTCGGAATTTGGTTCAAGGGACTACGCGGAATCGCCGATTCCGAGGAACGATCTATCAAAGCTCGTGAACGGAAACGGTGTGCGAGATTTGGACAATTTTTCAGGAGGCGATAATGCGAGATAAACTGACGCTGCGATGGCCGGTTTAATTTAACTCGATTAACGCGCCCAGTTTCTGAACTCAGTGTGTCCAAAGTGGCGAAGTTACGAGAGAACGGAATCCCAAGGTTTCGTTATCAGACTCGTGCAAGGTGTTATTTTATTAGGGCAACCCCTTCTGTGCGAAGATTTATTCTCGTTAATATGCACGGTTAAAGAGGAACGCCATCTTCGAACAGTCCTCCGGCGATGCCAGCCGCGTCCGAAGAAGGTAAAGCGCGTCGACGACCTCGCGATGCACCGTGTTCGATCGTTTAGCAAAAACCGGGCGAACTTGCTCGAATTTCTTTAAAAGGATCTCGAGCGCGAGATGCGAAAAGACTGTAACGAACGATTTTGCAACGCGGGACAGCGAAACATTTGGCTATTGGAAACGATTCAAACTGAAATAATATCACGAGGGAAAGGAGAGCACAATGTGTCCGCATAAAGAATTGTCGAATTTTCGCGACGAAACGTCGAGAATTCGATGGGGACACGCGATTCTCCACTGATCTCTCCCCAAGCTCCTCTCATCTAGGCTTTAGTTCCTAGAGATGTGGAATCGTGGCAGCACTGCAAGCGAGACTCGAAATCAATACTCGGTGTGCGTGAGCCTCTGGCCTGTCGCAATCCTTGCAACGCGATATTACAGCACGCAGAAAAATGCTAGGGACACCGGTATTGCGCCGTATCGGTGACCCGATTCGGATCATCGCTGGGAACGCGATCGCCGCGCGTTGCTTCACGTCCCGGCTACCTGCTGCGGTCTTCCGCCCTTAAACGAAGTCGCTCGGTAAAGAGAAAGAGTATTTAAAACGCGCGACACCCATTCCTCGGTATCGCGTGTCAGGCTGCACCGAAAAACGTCTCACCAGACCGTTTGCGCCGATCACCGTTGTAGTTTAGGCTGATCGCGCGGTCGAGATGCTTCGGGGACGCAGATAAGCGTCATAGGTTGTTGCACAGGGTGGGGGACCTGTCCGACGAACCGAAAAGCTATGGGAAAACGATAATCGAGCTTGGCATTCGTGGATTCGGTGGACTCTTGCCAGGTACTTCGATCATCCAGCTGCCAAAAGGTCGCTGAACTCTGGAATCGAAACAAGCGATCCCTTGGAGTATCAGCCTGCGTACCAAGGGATTAATTCAAGAATCGGTATTGCGTCGACCTATCGTGAAAACTTTTAAAGAATTATAGAAACTTCCTGCGGTGAATCGGTATCTTTCTCGTTCGGAGGAAAAAGGGAACGATCGGTAAACACAAAGCGCTGGCAATTTTCAACGGTCCAAAGAATAGTAATCAGTGGTCGATAGAAGTCAAGTCGAATCGAAAGGGGTAGTTCGAAAATTTTGTGGTGGGGTAAGGGGTTACTGACCTCGGTGCCAGCGTTATCGAGCGGGTCAGTGGGTCGCAGTACCACAGAGCACATCACCTCCTCCCCCGAACCTCCTTCCGAACGGGTCCAGATCTCCTACCTCTCACCGTTCCGGATCCACCCGTGGGAACGCAGCCGAATGCGCGCGCTCTGGGCTCTTTGAGCTTCCTGAGAACGCTCTCGCGAGAATGGCTCGGCTCCCTTTCGACGGAATTAAAAACTGATCGCCGGTCAGACGCGATCTTGCGGTCTCCGCGCTAACAAGGGAGACTTCTAGATCGATCGGGATGGTCTCGAAACACGGGGTAGGGGATGGTTGAAAGCGGTCGTAAAATATCGATGAAATACACGGTGGCATACGCCTGTGCTATACGGAGCGAAAACTTTGAACAGCGATAAATTGAGTTCGATTATAGGGGTGGGCAAGATAGCGTTGTATCTCGAGGAAAATTATAGGCGACGATGGAATTGACTTTCGTTGAGATCGATCGCGAAATAGCTGCGAAGGGAATTCGCGATAGCGCACGCGTTCGCCATAAAGAAATTCGCCTAGACAAAAGTCCGACGGCGAAGGATGCTTCACCGATTCTCGCTAACCCTCCCCCGTAGAGGGACGAGAGGAGGAGCTGTACAAAGGCGGTTCGTAAATGTATCGATGCCGCGTCTTTAGCGTCCGCGCTATGTCCGGGAGGCTGAAAATAGTTCTGAAAGGATATTTAAATAACATGCGACCGAGGGATATAAACGAGAAAGGAGGACGTTGCCTCGATATTCATTCACCGTTTATCATTACGCCGGTCACCTCTGAATGAACGCTCGCGAAACAAAGATGACAACAGATTTTTAGGTTGCAGCCTGGCTTCCGGTGCCGCGGTTCCGTGAAACGCGCGGAACAAATGGGACATGGAGAGCCTCCGGGAGAGATTTAAAAATCTGTGCCAACGGGAATGTCGTAGTTGAGCCGCGACTAACGAGAGTCGGGTCCCGTCGATGAAAAATATCGCAAATTCGCGACGCTACTCTGAAAACCCAGTGACCGCGATCGCGAGGAACGACGATGGAGAGCGGAATTGTTCTCGGAAAAGTTGAAAAGGAAAGCACGGATCGAAGCCGGGGAGCCGCCCGTGCTCCACGATCGACGGGGGGAGGATCGAGGGCGCAACGCCGAAGTCGAGTCATCGAGTTTCTCGCGGCGCGGCGGGACGAGTGGGGAGAGAGAAAAAAAAGACGACGCGCGGAGAGGAAAACGAGGACACGGAAAATACGGGGTGGAAAAATTCATGACGGAACGCGAGATTCCGGCGGGACAAAGGGGGGGCCCCAGCCGAGGTAGCTCGGCGGCCGAGAGAAATCATGGTGGAGAATTCTCCGTTGGACCTCGGCGTGGAAAACCGCGGGCAAGGGTGGACGGAGGGTGTGGGGAAACGCTTCGAAGAAGGACGCGACGTTGGTAAAGGGTGAAAGAGCCGCGACACGGCGAAGGGAAGATCGCGGGAAGGAGATGCGAGATGCCGGGATGGAAAAAGGGGGACCGGAAGCGGGAAAGGGACAGGCGAAAAGTGTCGTATAGAGTGAAAGCCGCGGATCGCAGTGCGCTTGTGCAAGAAGCTACCGCTGCCCGGGAAGAGGCTTCCCGGCCAGCCTCAGTCTCCGGGATGCTGGGGGCGGCGATCGTGATTCTACCCCCATTTCATCGTGCTCCGATAACATAGTCCATCTCGCTCGGTCGCTCTTCTCCCGTTCCTCTCGCGTTAACCGTGCTTCTACCGTAAGGTAGATTGCCTCTCGGGCTCTGCCTTCTCCCTTTCTCTGTCTTCCTACCTCCCTCTCTCTATCCCTTCCTTTCGGATTCTACGTTCCTTGCGGCCTACGCGTTCTGGATCCATCTGTCCCTGTTTCGCTACCCCGCACTCTGTATCCCCCGTCGTCCGCATCTACGTAACCCTCGGCTCCGCTCCACCCTCGTCTCGCTGTCAGCTTCCTCTTTCTCTCACCAACCTTCCATCCCCTATCCCTCCTCCGTCTCTCCGCTTCACACCCTTTTCCGCCGAACCCTGGGTGCAGTCACCGCGAGAACCTTCGACCAACCACCTCTCCGGCAGGTGAGCTTTCTTGGTGTAGCACTCGGTGGCTGGACAGTTCGTTCGTTGCTTCGTTTCGTCGAGGTGTGCGCGTTGCACCCGGTTGCTGCCCGTAAACCGCGTGTCGCCCGTCGTTGCGATCGTCATCAGTCATCGGAGCGAGAGTGCCCGATCCTCCTCCCGAGCTCAAGTTCGGTCGTGTGCACAGAATTTTCCATTAGCTCGTTCGACCAAGTGCGCGAGATCAGAGAGGGAATACCTTTGGGGTGGTCCGGCTTCGTTCCTCCCGACGTCATTCTTCCCCAACTCTGCTCGTTCCCTTGGCTCGCCCTTGTGTCGCGCTCTTTTCTCCCTTTGTCTCTTCTCGCGCGCCCCCTCGCTTTTGTTTCCTCGCGTTCGATCGCGGCTACGTTGTGGCCACCTGGAATTTCAACCCCCGAATTCTACTCCTTCCTCTACCCGCAGACGATATCAGTTGAAGAAGAACGGAGAAAGTGCGCTTTAAAATCGTTCACAGTCGATCCGGATCATGTATATCTTTTCCCTGATTTCTTTCAGTCTTCTTCTACGCACGTTCCATCAAAGATCTCACAATCGTTAGTCCGATCTTCCTTCGGCGGCGCGTCGAAGCAGGAGACGCTGCGCTCCGTGCATGGTCCTCGCCAGCAAACGAAAAAAAATTCCAAGGAATCAGCGCGCACGCGTGATCCGCGGAATCGAATAAACAGACAGCAACAATTCGGGGAGAGAGTTTTTCACCCGCGCCTGCTGCCCTCCTTTTCGGAAATGCTGTCCCCGAACTCGTATTCGGTGCCGAGCCTCCCGCGCGTCGCGTTCTTGTCGTTCTCCCTACGGTCTATTCATACGGATCCTTTTCTCCGTTAGCTATCCTCGGTACGGAGGCGAAGCGTGACGTAATCTCAGTCGCGCGGATCGAGCATCTCGGTGAACATTTCCTAAATCGCGTTGGGTGTTCGCCAAAATGGCCGCCGTGGCGTAGTCGGAGATCAATCCGTAGCGGGTGTTCCACGATCGGATCTCGATAGAAAAGCGCCCCGCGTTTTCCCGGCGAGATCCAGCCAAGCCGTGTCTTTTGCCGATCGTTAGGGTCCGTCGTGAGGAGAATCCGGGATGGTGGGTGCCGGTGATTGCAAGGTAGCCACCGTGGAGGTGGAGGCAGCCGCCACGGACAACACGGCGACGCTTCCGGTGACCAGGCCTTTGAATCCGCAAAATTCGTCGCCGAACGCGCAGGACAACGCCGAGAAGAACAACGCGGCGAACAAAGAGATGGAGCTGAAGAACGTACGCTCGACCCCGGCGAAAAAGTAAGAGATCGGCCGCTGCTAGACTTTAGAGAAAATCGCTAAGAAAAACGGGGTCATCCTCGTTTTGCTTTTTTTTCCCCTTTCTCTTAAATCCTCGATAATAAAACGAGTTCTCCTATTCAGTTCGCTTCTTTTATTTCTGATCGCCGACGGAGTTGCGCTATTAGAAACAGCATCGCGCTTTTTAACGAGTGATTAGCTGAACGTTACGCTTTTCCACGGCGCAATTACGCCGGAGCAGCGGAACTGGGTCAAGAATCCACTTGACCGGAACTCCGTAATCCGAACGCTAACGAATGGTAATTATTTAGAAGCGCCTCGCTTCGGAGGCCTCGACTTTTCAGTATATTCTTTCTATCCTCCTGCCGACTCAATTGCTCGCTGGAAATGAAAAAAAACAAACGGGAAAATAATAGAGTAATAAACGACGGTCCATCGCTTAATTAGCTGGATCGTCGTAATTAGAAATTCCGCAAAACAATTTCCGATGTTTCGCGCGCGCTATCCATCGGGGCGAGCGAAACATGGGAAATCTCCGTTTCAACGAGGGGACGCTCGGCTAGATAGCCGTTCTGGAATTCCGATAACGCGCCGGTGAATACTGGGGCGAACGTCGCGCAACGTCGAGACGCGTTCTCCGGCGGAAAGCAACGTCCGGAAACGCGAGCATCCAACGCACGCACTCGAAGCCGGATTCGCGAGTCGCCGTCGTGCCGCTTCCGCTCGGGAACGCCTAAGCAGACGCGCGTAACGATTTCCAGTCACACGGATCCTCTGTTGGTCCCTCTGTTGAAACGGATCGCATTTATCCCACCGGTGACGCTATTCAAGGATCGAATCAATGTGTGACCGTTTCAATAGGCGTGACGAGAGAAGAGTATAAAGTCTTGCAATGTATAACGCCGGTCGAGAGGAATTCGAAATTCACGGTAGCTGTAGCTACCGTGGTTTTAATCGAAGAAAATCATATTTCTCCAAAGGAAAGATAGGGATCGAGTCCTTTCGCGTTTAACAATATTTCAAGCATGCGAATGCGTTTTATACGCACGGAACCGCGCGTTCCCGTCGACGATGTCACTCGTTACAAGACACTCTGTACGTTCGACTCGAAATGGCGGTAAGGAGTGTGGAGGCTTTCGTCTGCGCGTCTATTTACGACGCGCTTCGTTAACTGTCGCGACGATGCTGCCTACGTGAAACGTCTTGCCCGTCTAGTTTGCATCATACGCGGCCCCGAGTTATGCACTCGCGCACGTACACCACCTACCGCTACCCCAGGGTGAAAGAAATAACTAACCGACCGAGGCTGCGGCTACGAACGAATGGAAATCATCCTCGAGAAAGAATCGAGGAAGTGGAGCGCGAACGGATTTCGAGGAGGGATGACGCTGTGTGGTTTATCGTCGATACATCGAGCCAGCCCATGGGGAAACCGAGGGACAGGCCGGCCGAGCGTTAACCCTGGACGACACCTTTTCTTTTTTTCATGGAAATTGACGAACGCGTCGCGAGCGTGAAATGCGAGGCGGTGAAAGCTTGAATAGATTTCTTTGTCAAACTTTTGTCGCTGCTCGACTGAATCGGAGATTCGTGAAAGGAGGGAAGATGTTAGATTTGGTTAACGTAGGAAAAGGGATGCTTTTTTGCATAAGATGATGATAAGGGTAGTGGTAAGAGGAAGTGGAAGAAATCAACTGGAGAAGAAATATCGATCGCGCGAGAATGACGCGAACTAGTTCCGCCAGGACTTATAATTTATTTAATATCGACCGAGCGGGTAAAGCGTGACAGTGATACGGGCGTATGCATACACGCATCCAGGCCGAGCAATAGCGTCTCGAATTACACAGTCGCATTAACATGGGCCGAAGGCGAAGCTCTGCTGGTCTGGACGCTGAGACGAGCCAGTAGTGCGAGTCGCGTGGACGCGATTGCACGTACCCCCGTCGCCGGTGACACGAGCAACGCGAAATAATCCTGCTACACGAAGCAACGCCAAAGCGTTCTCGCGATTCAACCACGACACGAAACTGGATCAAGACCGTTTCCAATATTAAAATAGAACCGGAATAAGTACAGCAGAATCTGTTTGAATGATCGGCCCAGCTGAAAAACGATCCGTCGCGAGTACAAACGAACGCCGGGAGGAATACGAGGGTGATTGAACGCGAAGGGGAGAGAAATTCGTCGAGAGGACACGGACGAGGCGAGGGTGAGTCGAGAGGGCGAGGTACAGAGAAAGACCAGCGGCTGAAAGTAGGTACTTCCGAAATATCGACCGCACAGCAGCTTCGTTCGCTCGGAGTCTGTACTATCCGTTGCTGTTACCACTTTTCGCCGCTTTCCTCCTTCAGCAGTGGAGAAAAAGGCCGTAACGCGTCACGAGTTACGTACCCGCCTCTTTGTTTTTTATATCGCCGCGAAGAACTTTGAAAAACTTTCATTCCCTCGGGCGTCACCCCATTCCCTCCTTGCCATCCTGCTGGTGAGAAGAAAAAAAATCAGTTCCGCGAGAGAAGTTTGCGAAATTCTCGCGGCAATTCGTGGGGCGTTAAAAGCTGGATAGATTGCCCCGAGCGTGCACGCGGTTTATCCCACGGCATCGAAAGTATGTTTTTAAAAGAAGACCTCGCGCCTTAGAAATCATTTGGCGATTATACATTTTGTGATGCAACTACTTTGCACTTGTACGTATGCAGACAGTGGATGACGAAAGGGTTGCAGTTGAAAAAGTAAATACAGAAGGGTTGAAATTCGACTTTTCCGTTGCCTCGCCGAATATCACGATCCCTTATATTTGGCTTCGCGATAATCATCGAAGAGCAAAAAAAAGAATGCCCGACACGAGTGTACTGGCTCGTGCGGAACACAATAAAGTCTGCGTCCCAACCCCTGAAATGGCAGCTTGACAAAGGGTGGTTAAGCCCTTCTTGACGAAGATGCACCATACGTCGCTCTAAGCCCCTGATATTCCAGGCAGACGTCGCGACGCGGTGCAATCAGACCGCAGACGCTCCGTTTCGAAATATTCTGACACCTTTACGTTACTATCACCTTACACTGTGCACCGTGAATTCGTCCACGCGATATTTCTCTCCGACTGTCCGACAGACGAATCCGATTTCTGCGATTGATTTCCGACGAGATCGACTAGGATCACGTTCCCCTTCGCGTACGCGAATCATTAATCGCTCTCTCGGGTAAGCTTTAAGCAGAGGAAACGTCGTTTCCGGCAGACAGGGCAAAAGTGAAAATTCGTCGCGGAACGAAACGTCGACGAACGGAAACATTCGAACGGCGGTGCTTCGGGGGTTTCCTCGACGAGCGCGCGTGAAAGTCTTCCACGATGATCCACGGGGGATGGATCGACAGGCGCCGCGCCGCTGGTTTGTAATCGAAATTAGCAGGCTGACGAGTTAAGGGAAGCGAGGAGCGGAGGAGGCGGTGAAAAATCGACGACTTAGAGGGCTCACGGTCGAACGGCGGTTCGACATCGAAAATAGCGTGCCAGTGAATCGACGTCGGTGTCCAGCACGGCCAGTCGACGTCGGCAAATAATCCGTGCCTCACGCGCCCCCTGATGCGTTCACGTAAACAGCTGGATGTTGACTCGCCCTCGATATCCGCGGGGATGAAGTAAAAGAGATTCGTTGGAAACAAGTGTCGCAGGCGAGAAAGTGTTGACTTTATAAATAAACGACAAAAAATCGAGATGGAAGTGGAAACTGTGCCGTGTATGGAGAAGAACAACGTGAACAGAATGAGGGATGCGCCGAGGCAGGGTAGTAGAGTACAGATAGTTCGGAAAACACGGTGAGAAAAAGAAAATTATACCCGGGAGAAATTATTCTGATCTCTGAAAACGTGCAACGAAATAAAAAATTGTGCCTGATGGGATTCGCTTCGCGTATACACGCTAATTCCACTTCCTTTTTTTTTTTTTGTTGCAGGACGTCGTTGTTCATTATCATGAGCTTCATCTACGCGAAGCTGCTGGTCGTGGTGTGCATCGCTTACGTGATAAGCGAAGTCGTCACGCACAAACTGCCGCTCTACTATTACGAGGGCTTCTTCACGTATCTGTACGGCGTTAGCATCCTGTTCTTGCTGTACGTGTTCTGCTTCCTGCTGCAAGAAAGCGCCTGCTGCTCGAGGGGCAGCGACACGCCACCGCCGCCCCCGAGACCGCCGAAGCCGCCCAAGGAGACCAAGGAGAAGAACAAGAAGAAGGAAAAGAAGGACAAGGAACAGAAGTCGGCGAAAACCAAAAAAGAATACCAGGTCAGATTTGACAGGCTTTTAGATTCCCTTCCGGTAGTTCCCTAAGCACTTCCGCTGAAGATAAAACGGAATCGCGATCCGTGCGAACGAGAAGCACTGAAACGACGTGTGTGGCATTAACGCGTTCATTTTCGCGGACAGCGAAACCGTGGTTTCCATGAAGTGTATTTCGGTACGGTGGAACGAGTATCGAGTCGATAGCGCGATTTTAAGAGAGACGCCCTCGGCGCTGACGTAAGTGGGTTATCCGTCGTCATCGAGCGTCTACTGGAGGACACGTGCCACCGTTCCCTCGTTCATTATCGCGTGGGTCCACTTCTAAATTGAAACTCGGCACTTTCGTCCTCACCACGGTCTCCTGTCTTTTTCGATGACGAGCTGACAGTCGCAGGATTAGGTTCGGACCGAGTCTGTTCCAGAGTAGTCTCGTGTCGATCGAGATCACAAACGCGTACAGTTGTTTGAGAAAGGAAAATTTATTTAGGACGCGGCTGACGTCGAAGCTGGCGTGGCCACTCGAGCTCTACGGAAGCGGAAAACCTCGCAGAACGACCAGAGCCATGGAAGCTTCTTCCTTAGAATCGGAGCGATCGGTGAGAAGATCGGATTGGGGAAAGCGATCCCCTGGGCGATAAGGGAGTCATTTGTAAATGATTCGATCTCTTTCAGCCTTTGGTCTGGGCACGATGGTTTACAACGGCTTAGAGTTCGGCACCTTTTTCGAGGTTCCACCGACGTCACCGTGCTACCAGATTCTCCAAGGAGTGAACCCGGTGTTGCAAATGATCTTCACGTTCATGCAGATGTATTTCATCTTCATGAACTCGAGGGTAAGCATCGCAGATAACAGGCATTCGAAAATGGTGTGGATTGATTATTCATTTCCCTAGCTGAACATCCATCGGTTCAAAGTGATCGCTCGTTTCGGCTTGATGCACGTGGTGGCCACGAATCTCTGCGTCTGGATCCGAACGCTGGTGTTGGAGAGCATCAAGGAGATCACGAAGCATCATCAGAAAATGGGTCAATTCGAGGCCGGGATTCTTGGTAAATCAATCGTGCGAATGTTCGACGATAAGTTCGCCGTGAAAGCGAGTGAATTTTGTTATTGATAAATGTATTTAGAGAGCATCAAGCAGCATTCGATGCGAAACGCGGGTGCAATCCTGGGGACAGCGCCTCGGGACGTGGCACTGTTGCGCGAGGCGCCGTTGACAGCGACGAGGTCGTCGACCGTCACGTCGTCGGTCGTCAGCACGACGGCTGCCTCGTTGGGGCGAGTGATGAGAACTACGGCTAGGGCAGTGGCGAGGGCCGTCACGACACCCACCACGACAACCACTACTGCCGGCTGGGATCCTCCGACCTCGACGACCACCTCCACCTCCGCGCCCCTGCCTAATTTGACTACCACCACCGCCGGCACCCTGTCCACCCTTTTGACTACGCTCGCACCGAGAACGACCACCGAGGAGAGGACCAGTCCCATCACTACCACGACCACCACCACCACAACTACAACCACCACCACCCCGTCGACCACGTTGTCGTCCTTCTTCATGGAGCTCTTTGACGCGCCTCAAGCGGACAGCAAGGAGGAGGTAACGATTTTTCGAGTACGCGGGAAATATCTAATTAAGTGCTCGCTGGCAGAAACGTACCGTGTACAAGGAGGGTCCATTCGTACATCACCCGTGCCGTGTCCGGGTTTTCGGAGAGCGACGTGCTATTGTAACAGAAAACTATGCGATTTCCGTCGTGTTTGGTGCACATTTTCATTGCAAAAGTCTTTGGAATTCATTACAGCCTTTGTAACCTGTTGAAGGCTACCTTTTCAAGAGGCTGTCCGTGCCCCGTCCGGGCCACAGCCAAATATCGGACGCTAGAAACTTGATCGTCAAGTATTACAATTGCACGGACTTTGAACCGCTGTAACTCCGAAGATACCGATTACTTTTTATCCGGTCGGGTCTCATTAGAAGCGCGCTTTCTTCCCCTTTGAAACGGCTTTTCATTGAACTCGATACGACCTCCGGTTCCGGAGATATCGCCGGGCAAAGAAACGGGTAATTTCGAATGCTTTCGTAGCGCCGCGTCACTGACCTACCTCACCGAGTATCCCTCGCAGGTGTCGAAACAAAAAACAGACGCCGAGTCAGCGGATTCTTTCCGATGCTAGGAAAAAAACGTAAACACGGAAACAGACAGACGCCGAGTCAGCGGATTCTTCCCGATGCTAGGAAAAAACGTAAACACGGTAACAGACACCGACTCCGCGAGTTTTTTCCGATTCCAGGAAAGAATGTAGGTCACGTCGCGGTATTTAAAGGCTCTAACTTTAAACGCCTGTATCTCGGAAACTGATCGAGCTATCGGAATGGGACAAACGGCAAATTGAAGAGTATGCTCCTCGCTATCTCTTGACGCATCTTCTTGAATAAATTTCACACTCCTTTTTCCTGTATGTTTGTTCAAAGTTAATAATAAGGAAGGAAGAAAATGATTTGTTCCGAGCGGCGCCTCGAGAAAATTAGCGACGCAAATGAATTGAGATTTTTGCAATTGAAATGGCACCAAACACGACAGAAATAGCATTGTTTTTTTCTTACGTTATGATAGTACGTCAAAAATGGACCCTAACGCGATGGTTCTTTAAACTAGATACACCAGATCTTCGACGTGAACAACCAGACCAACAGCAGCGAATACTGGAGCCCGAACTTTGGAATCTACGCGGAGGCTTTAACGGACGAGGAGATGGCATCCAATTCCTGCGGCCGCGTCAATATCATGGGGACCATCGTGCAAGACGCGGAACCGTATCTGTTCCCGTTCATCATCGAGTACAGCCTGATCGGTGCAGCGGTGATTTACGTGATGTGGAAGCATATCGGACGGCATCCGCGTTGGCCGCACCAGGTGGAGGCCGACCTCGAGCGTCGCCTGGAGGCTATGCTGTCCCGACGAGCTGTAGCCTTGGCTCATGCAGGTAATTTCTTTCAACGTCAATGGGAAACAAGCGTAATCGGTCCCTCGAATAACACTTTCCCAAATTTACATCGCCAATACGATCATCCCCCTCATCGAAGTAGTTTACTAGAAGCCAGACTAAGAGCCGAATCTCCCAACGCAAAAATAGGTCACACAAGGGTGGACTGTGTAGGAGCGAGCAAGGGGCTGTTCTTCGGGCTGCTGCTGCTGGTCGGTTCCCTGATCTGCCTGATTCTGTTCTTCGTGCTGATCCATCATCCGGACTTCGGTCTGATCGCCATTTACCTAGCGGACGTGTCCCACTGCGTGCTAATGGTCCTCTCGATCGTCGCGATCATCGTCGGCTTTATACGGGTGCAGAGCTTGAAGTTCAAAGCGGAGGAGCAGAGCGATCTGAACGACATTCTGCTCCGCGTGTCCGGCTTCGGATTGTTCGTCTACGCGGTGTTCAGCGTGATCGCCGGATCGCTGGCCGCGTTCACCCACGAACCGAATCTTCTGGTGATGCTGACCGGCCTCCTGTCGGTCGCCCAGGTGATCCTTCAGATGCTGTTCATCGCCGACGTGTCACGCAGACGGGTTCACCTGCCCGAGCACGATCGTAGCAAGCCCGGACGACAGGTGGTCACCTTCCTGTTGATCTGCAACCTGACCATGTGGGTGATCTACACGTTCGAGTCGCAGAAAGTGATGGCGAACCCGGTGCAGCTCGATTTCTACGGGTTCCTCGCCTGGGCCATCGTGCAGAGGGTCACCCTGCCGCTGTGCATCTTCCACAGGTTCCACAGCGCGGTCACGTTCGCGGAGATATGGAAGACCAGCTACAAGGCGCGCTTGGATTAAACGACGGTAGGCCGTTCGTCGGGAGCAAAGTGGGCCGGAGTGATCGTCGTTCGCGGGGAGAGGATCGAAAGAAATCTGGAGAATCGAGATTGACAGGGCGAGCCTGAAGGCAGGGAGAAGCCTCTCGACGATTCGAACATTCCCAGGCTGTAGGGTCGATTCCCGAGTCTCCGTCAAAGACTCGGATGAAGGGTTATGGATGGCAGCGGGTATAAGGGAGGCTTCGGGGTTTCAACGAGTCGGCCTGATCGAAGCCGATCGGACATATCTGGAGGCGTTCGCGGATCGTTGTAGAAATCGCGACAGCTGACAAGCATCTGTTTTTGAAGCTCGGCGAACACGGTTCTGGATGAAGCGCGGAACAGGAGCGACAACGAAGACATTCTCTTTTTTTACGGTTCACATCGAGGAAAGAAACGGGGTACCCTATCGACGGGAACAGGTCGAGGGTCGAAGCGGAAGCCGCTGGGTGTCGATGCCGCGTCCTCCAGGTCGAAAGCACCTCGGACGATCGCTACGCGTCGTATTAACTTTTCTTTTTTACGCACGTTCTATGTTTTGTCCTCGGTTCACTTACGATTAGCTTGAAGCGGCTTGGAAGTTGCTTTCCCGATTGATCAATTAGGAGGGAACAGGTCGATCGACGATCGCCGATAAAACGAAAATTCCGAATTATTAAGCGATTATTCACCACGATCAAGCACAAAAGAAGTAAAAAGAAAAAACAATAGAGAAAAACGAAACACGGTGTGTAACGTGCAGTATCATAATTTCACGAAGCAGGGCCCATTTCCTTTCACCGCGTTTCACAACTTTTGCGATCTCTATAAATACTGCCGTCAAATTTTCTACTTTTATATATTATATACGTACGATGTACCTTCGCCCCATCGTGTATCGAGAGCATCTTAAAGGTGGGCTCGCTCTTCGACGATCATTTCTTCAAGCATTACAACTTTCGAAGCTCGATCTTGTTCAAATGTAGTTCACTTCGATTGTCGACGCCAACGTGTGTAGCAACGAGAGTCTGTAGAATCTTTCCGTAGAAAGTTTATCCCAGCAATCGAACGTTCCAGGGGAAAACGAGGGGTGAACGCAATATCTTCTAAAAGAGCCAAGCTCGGAGCGTGGCGAGCAAGTTCACCGTCAACACGAGCCGTGATAGTTCTTAGGTGACTAAGATAGCTCTGCGATCTCTTTCTCACGAGAGGAACGTAATGGGAGCCAAATCAGAGATCGAAGAGACCTCGATGCAGGGATAGGGTGATTTCGTTGCGCCGAAATTCGTTTGATTGCGCGGACGATCTCTTTAGTTCTCGCGAGTACAGGATATCGCCGTTTCCGCGAGAAAGGACGAAGCTTGTCCGTTCGTTCGCTGAAAGAAAGAACCGAGAAAGAGAGAGAGAGAGAGAGAGAGAGAGAGAGAGAAGCAGACACGCTGAAACGAGTCCGACGTTCCTTCTCGTGGCGTGCTGCAGAGTACAAAATTGTTTCTAACATTTAGAGTCCCTTATCGACGCGCCCTTTCGCCGCGCGCGCTTGGAAAGGCGTTTCGATGAGGAAGATACAGCGGAAGGGAGAGATGAAAGCGAGACAAGCGGCAGCGATGATCACGGGATGAGAGATTGTGTATAAAGAGTAGAGCATATTTTCTTCTTCGTTTCTTTCGAGAAGATATCAACATCCAAGGCGTATTGTTCGTGCCACGCCGTAGAAGGGACGGTGACGAGCCACGGATGTAGATATTATCGCGAGGCTAAGAGATTAAAGAGTAACGAAATATCGTAGACGACGTTTTAAGACGTACGTGTAAGACAAGATTGTACGTTGACGAAATTCTAGTTGGTACACTGGTAGTGAATGTCACACACATACATACACACACGCGGTCATGCATACCATTCACAGGAGGTTATTAATTAAATACCATTGTCGATTAGCGTTTAATGCTGTCTCGTTGGTCGAGGGAGATTGAACGAGACAGGTCGGATCCCTTCGCGTTTCACTTCGCTATGGATATCGTACATCGTAGATCGTTGAGCAAAGCAAAAAAGAAAAAAAACACATGTATCTGCATAGTGATTATACATGCATCGAGAATCCCTCCACGGATCCCGTGAAACCCAGAAGGGGATGAAATCGTCCCCTTCGCAACGGAGGATTCGCTGGTCAGAAGTACGTTTAAATACTTTTAATTCGTTAGGGGTATGTATAGCTGATCGAGGAAAACAAAAGTCGCGAGAGGTAAAGGGGACATTGGGTAGGAAGTGAGAGGGACGAAGTTGTGAAACTAATTATACATAAAGATTAATTATACATAATTGTAATCCGAGACGACATTATTAACAAAGTAACAGGATATAAATATGGAAAAAAATTACAAATATATTATATATATATAGATAGATATATATATATATATTATAAATACAATTATGGAGATCTTTTATTGACTTCGATGTGCGCGACTGCGAGCGAAAAGCTGCATCCGAATATGTACATATAAATAACGATGCACAGTAAGTTATTGTTCAGCAGAGTGTCTGTGAAATGAAAAGCAATTATTGCTCGAGGCGTTTCTCGATCGCAAGGGGGTGGTAGCTGTCTTAGAACTTCGAATGGGAGCCAGTTTTAAATCGTCGATTCTTGTCGAACCCGCGTTTGTCAGTCGAAAGGTTGATTCGCACCCCCTTACTTTCGATTCCCTCGTTTCAGTCGCGACTCCGCGATGAAGAAAAATCGGAACCGTACACCCGCGTCCACCGCTTTCGAGAGAATCAAAATGCGAGAGAAGCAAGCGTTCGTTTGCTCTTCCCTCCGCTTGAATCCCGAAGCTTTTCCACCGACGTTTTGCGAGATCGAAAGGAAGAGAGATTTGGGCCCGAGGGGACGATAACACAAAAGACAGACTGACCGCACCGTTCAAAGAAAACTTTAGTTAACGAGGCACTGCCACACAGGACCAACAAAAATCGTGGAAAGCGATAGTAGCAGAAAGAACGAAACGGGAACGGGTCGACCATGAAACGAGGAGGAGAGGACAAAGCGCGCGCGCGCAAATACAAAAGGAACCAAAATCACTCCAAAGATTTCCGAACAAAAAAAGAAAAGTGGGGGAAGAGGAAGCTAAGAATGTATGAAAGAAACCAATACCCCTCCAACCTTTTATCGAGTGCACGAGCACGCGTGAATGTGAAGTGCGAACGGGCGAGTGATCGAGGAACGGAGTACACGTGCAACACGTTTTTATTCGGCAATCCAACGTCTTTGTATATGTACTCTGCCCGTGTTCTATAGAGTACAGGAGAGTCGTGGTTCTTGTATATGTACTATCTCGATAGTAGCCGTAAGCCTAACCAGTGAGTCGCGGATTTGCTGGAAACTTTCGACACTCGCGGCACGAAGGCAAAGAAAAAGATTGCGGGGAAACACGGGGAATGGGGAAACTTTACGAACCCGCGGGGCTGTGGTAAAAGGGGTAATCGAAGAACGAGTCGATCGCGCGACGCGCGAAACAATGATTATCGGCGACGAGGAAAAGGGAAACCGCGCGCTCGCGAGTCGAAAGCAGATCCGCGATGCATCGTCATTTAAACATTACGTAGTGAAGTTTTCGATGTCTTCGAGCATAATTACAGTTTGTCCCACGTACACGCAATACACGCGCACAACCGTCATACTCACCAGCTACGTCAGAGACGAGATTGTTGAATTGAAGAGGTGGCGAGCGGAATGCTTCGCGCGGACAATGGGACGATTGGGATACGTTTCGACACGCAAGACACAATGATACATACTTAACAGAATACATGTTGTCGTCGTGTGTATGCAGTTCTATCGAGTCGAGTAGCGACAACACGACCGTGTAACACTTCGTGAATTCGCTCATTCATCGATTCCCATTTTTTGATTGTAATAACGTTAACACGCCGTTTCATTGTAATCCGTTGGGGCGGCACACGGCAACGGTGCCGCCAGCCATTTGTAACAATATACGATTATATTGGTTAATAAAAGTTATCTAGATGTAACAGATTGCTCTTGGGTTTCTGTTCCCAAATGTTCAAACTTCGTTTAGAGCTTCGCGCATCATTTTTGCGGAGCATCACTGATTTAGCGCGACATCGATATGCCAGAACAGGTGATTGAAAGCGCGGGACGTTAAGAGTGCCGCAAAATGATAAAGTGTATTCTGCACCCGGTCTCTGCTCGCACCTCGGATAACTACCGTGGATAAATCCTGCCGGGTGAAGGTACAGAAAGACCGTAGGGCCCTGTACAGGGTAAACGCTTCAAATCGCGAGGCATTACCAAGCCGCATTTACTCTCGGTAGCTTGAATACAAAATCTAGCTGGCAGACGTTTTTTTACAAATACGTCCTAATTTAATGTTAAACAATTCTTTTGATATAAAATTGATACGTTTAAGTCGAACGCCTAACAACAGATGGCGAGGCAAGATCTCTGCGCGGCCAGTGCGATTTCTTTGCACTCTCGTTGCAGGATACGAAACATCATATCGAACTGTTATTGAAAACCATCACAATATCCATAACGAAATATTTCCATCTTATAGGAAGCCGTGAACGTATGCAAAGTACAAAACGGTGTACATGAATCATGCAAAACAGCTACACGACTGATTGCTGAAAGTTCAATGAAGCTTCAAAAGCGTTCCGGAAACTATTCCTAGATCCATGGAAATGATCTATACCGTTTAGAGTCGGGACAGGAAGTGACGGGCGTCGTGGACAGAGGAGGCAAACAGGAAACCGCGGTACCGAATCGAACAAGAAAACGAACCGTAAAGTAGCAGTCGAACAGAAAGGAAACAAAAGAGAAAGCCGTGTGAGAATGCAGTACGCGTGCACGCGTGTATGCCCGTGTATCGACGACAGAAGAAGCGTGTACGCGGGTGGAGAAGCTGCTTGTGAACGACCGGTAAACAATTAGTCGCGCCGTATGGCGATGAATCATTATATTAAAAGACGGTGACGAACCGACGGTCCTTAATGTACTCGGTCGGTCCCGGCTCGTCGTGTCGGGACGCCATGGTAGCATGCATAACATTAATTTGCGTAAGGTGTGTTTTGGGCTGCTGCTGTTGCTGCTGCCGGTTGAAAGGCAGCGGATGTGGGTGCGCGACAGAAAGGAGATGACGAACTAAAAGCCAAAGTAGGAGCAGCGCTGCTTCTCATTTGCCTTTCAATAACGGTCCCCTTCTCGTCATTGTGACAACGAAGGGACCATTGTCGGAACCACCGTACACCGTGTATTATCTACCTGGCCGTTCGTGTGCTCCTGTCAGCGTGGGTGGCGGCCGTGCACAGCAGCAGTTGCCCTCGAAGCTAATTTCCCTGAATGCCTTGTTTTCTTTCGCCGGTGAAAAATTTCAACCTAAAGTCATTCAACGTAACGGATTCACAGACTTCTGTTTCGGTCGTAATCCGGCTTGGCGCCGGTGCGCGGTAAATCCACTCGTGTTGCAGGAATCGCGAGACTGATTAAGAAGCATCTCGCGTCACGGATAAGATTCGACGGGCGCGTTACGTTCACCAGGCTATTACAGCGTCCAGTGGTTTGCTCAATTCTTCTTATTCGAAACGCGTGCACCTCGCGGTCGACGTTTACGTCAACTCTTCGTCATCCGAGTGTAATCCGCGCGGCAAATATCAACGCGGAGCAACAGATAAATTAACATCGATCCTCCGAACGAGATAACATTGATAAACGGTTGAGGGACGGGCCAGGAGAGATAGCGTGCGGTTTACGCGAGGTAAACTTAACGAGGGGTGGGTCGATTCGCCGGAGGGCATGGACGATACGATAGTTAACTCTAAGGGCGGGCTAGCTAGAGACGAAGCTGCGGGGGAAAAAAGTTTCTTCCCCGTTCGTTCCGGGATTCACGAAAGCGTCAGTTGGTGGTTTTTCCACACGAGAAGTAAGGTAACAATCCGTATAATGGCCGTTAAACGGTCGCTGATAGGCGAGTGGAAGTCGAGCGGGCTCGCGAGGGCCGGAGCGTTGGGACGCGGCGAAGCGGAGCGATAGGCCACGCTACCCGCTTTGTACCGCTTAAGCTAAGCAGCCACAGACGGCGATATATCGTTGCGTCCCGTGTGTACGATATAAAGTGGGCCGAAATGCGAGGGAGAGATAGATCGGTCGCGATATCGGAATCGTTGCAAGGTGGCTGAGGAGCCGGCCGAAAGGGGTTGCCTCCTTCGTTCGGCTCGATCCTTATCTCGGCCAGCCGGTCGTGCGCGGCTACCGCGTCCGCGATTACAATCTCGCCATACGCACCCTCCTTTTAACCCGGTGCACGACCAACCTGCACGCCGCTAAATACACGCGGCCGTCTTTTCGCTGGCTGGCGCAGATGTGCCGCCCCTTTGCACTGCTTGCCACGGATTCCTCGACGAACGCGGTCCCCGCTCGAGGAGATCGCGTCGATCGACCGCAAAAAGATACGACTCTTGATGCCCCGTCGCTTAGGGCCTCGCGTGCGCCGTAAATAAATCTTGTTTGGCCTCGTCCTGCGAAAGGGTGCCCGTCTTTGGTGCAACCTGGTCTCGTAGAACCATCGACAGGAAGCGGGTGGTTTGTAGATCGCGGTGGCAACGAACGTGCGCGTGTATGATCGTGAGACATTGGCACTATAATTATTTGCTATATCGATGGTACTATCAATAGTTGGTGTTCAATGTCATGGGTTAGTATACGCAGAGAGGAATCATTTAGTTTGAGAGCGCAGCTTATAAATAATAGAATTTATAAGCTTAGAAGTTATACCACTAGTTTTGTACTTTGTACATATCAAAATTATTAAATAAATCTCTAATAAGAGATGTTTAACGCATTACTTTTTAACACCTGTCCGCGCCTCATCGATCCTCCATTCCTTAAACATTCTAAAGCATTTTACATACAAGAACACACAAGACTAAGTTTCATAAGGTAAGTATAAGGTGAGTGTACAGATAAGTATGTATGTGATCATTCAAAAACAAATTTACATTTTGTAAAATCACGTTTTGCAACTTTGTTACAATTAATCAAATGGGAAGACCTCCTCGCATATTATGTTGTATGTAAAAAGCGGCCACGTGAAACGCATCGGATCGAGAGGCCGGCTGAAATCTGTACGAAAATAGGAGCGGCAGGTTGAAGGGGAGACAGCCGCGATTTCACACCGCGGCCGTGATCCGCGATTTCACGACAGCTGCTCCTCCCGGCAGGAAACAAGACGTCGCAGGGACGAGCGCGCGCGCTCCAGACGAACTTTCTTGCATAACGCGAAATCGAGGACATCGATAGACATCGCCGATACATCCGCCACCTTCTCTTTCTCTCTCTCTCTTTCTCTCTCTCTCGTTGTTAAACGTTCCCTCTGTCGCGGAGAGCAACGAAACAATGAGCCAGAAGTGGTGGCAGTCGAATAAAACGATACGGAGCGCGGAGCGGGTGATCGGCACGCGATAAACCAGCTTCTTGTTTGCACTCCTTTGGAAAGTGGGAAGAGTTTCCGTCAGGGACCGAATAGGTGTATCCTTAATTAGCCCGCGGATCTGCCGATAAGAGGATAATAGGTGGACGCCGTGCATCTATTTCCTTCGTTCTTGTCTACGGCCAGCTTTTTCCGCGGCGGTCGTTAGCGTTCGGATTCCCATCGACGCGTGAAGATGCACACAGTCCTCGGTGGTATACACGCTGAAATCGGCCGTCGCGTCGCCACGGTGCTAAACACGCGGCTATAATTTCGTCGTTTCTTTCGCTACCCGAGGGATAGCAATTACCGGTCTATCGGGACATCTCTAAATTGGCCTCGGATTGCGCACTTCGTCGACGAAGCGGGGGCACTCGGGGGAAAGGTGCGCCACTTCGGAAAGAGAATCTCGTTCGTTAACGGTCTAAGAAGGCAACTTTGCGTTCTCCGGTGCGCATCTCGTAGAAGGGTTTCGCCTCGAGAACGCGCGGTTAAAATTCAACACGGGGCTGCGATTATCCGTAAATCCGTGGCACAAAAACGGCTGCATCATCGCGAGAGTTAGGTAGGCGCGAGGCATTTACGCGAGCACGATCGAATCGCTCTGAAGTCCCGCTAACTACATCGGCCAAGAATTTCCATCGCGTTTCCGCGAGCTAACGTAGCAGGCAGCAACGCTCCTAAATCCCCCCCGGGATTTTTGCCTAACGCACGGAACGACGTGGGCGGTTGCATAAAGTAGATGGCCTACACTTATCTACACGGCGCGCACTAACGGCAGAGATTGCAACGACCCACGAGCTCGTACTTACGTTAAATTACAGGTGGACACACGCACCGGTGTCATTAGTTCTCCGCGCTATGCACGCGTTAGTCCCTTGACTTCGGTTGCCGCGGATACTTCATAAGAGGGGAAGGAACAATGAACAGGGGCTCGCGAATCAAAGAATCGATTTACACGTCCGCCAGCGGTTACTTAAATACCTTTTCAAGACACGCGACGAGCCGTTTGCAAATCGAACGGTACTCGACCGACAATCGAATCCTGACGATAATGCGGGCACAAAGGACAAAGCCGAGGGCTATCGCTCCGCGGGAAGAGCGCGTTTAAGTAAACTTTCGCGGCGAATCCGCAAATAACGATCGTTCCGGGCTCTGTCGTGACTGCGGCCTCATCCGAAACACCTTCGAGCGGGACGCACGCATGTATGTACGCGCGTGTGCAAGTGCATCACGGACCGATTACCCAACTTATGCCACCTGACCACCGTGCGCGGCCCTTGTTCGACAAGGTATGCCTTGTGCTCCTTTGAGCCGAGCGAAATTATTCGGTTTCACGCGCCGCCACGTTACAATTCAGCGACGAGCTCTCGCGAGCCGCCTTGTGCATCATCGATCTCCTTCTCACGGTTTCTCTCCGAACACGGTTCACCGTGTCCCTCGAACGGAAAGCACCGCGTGGAGGAAACGAACGGTGGAGTCGGTGGGAAAAGAGAGAGGGGGAGAGAGTGATATCGATAAGAAGGAAAAGAGCACGCTGAAATGCGAAGAGCGAAGAATTAAAAAAGATGTTCTGGAAATAAGACGAAACCGATGGGGGGAGCGTGCGATAAGCGTATGCGACGATCGACATGCAATGAGCGCTCTAATTTTAGATCTTGTCACTCTGACGCCAGCTGCTGTGCACCTCCCCGCATATTACGCGCGGTACCGTCGCCCCGACTCGCCTCCACTCGCTTCTGATCGCTTTGTTTCCCGTTGACTTTTCACTCGGTGGCCGGTAGCTACTCGCGCGCATATGTCACATCTGGGCTGCCATGGGAATTACATATTTCTGCCACTTTTTCTCGTGGTACCCTGAACTGCACAAGCGTGTGATCATGGGTGCCTGCGAATACAAGCGCTTCTCGGAAGGAAAAGAAACGCTGGACGAACACCGTTCTCCGTTAATTAGTCGCGTCGGGTGCGCATTAACTGGTATCATAGCTATTCAGAAGGGTTGATTATCAATAAAGTAGCGTGGCACAACGCTTACCGATAAGGTACCACCACAAGTTCATTTTCTTTTACCTTTTCCCCTCGACTGCTTTCGTTTGGCTATCGCTCTGCAATGTCGCGAACAATTTCATCCCTTTCGCTAATAAAATTGACACCCTCAAACGCGAGCACCGCGCAAACGGATAATCAGGCATGTACAACCGTATAGCATGCGCGAGCTGGACACCTGCCCGGCTATCAAACGCAGCGGGGAAATGCTACAGGATGCACGTTTACGTACTTGGATCCGCGAGCTAAGTCCATATGTTTGCCGCGAACGCTATTCGACTCGCTTGACTTCATCCGAGCCGAGGCGAAACACCGACTTGCCAAGAGAAAGCTGAGCGTCTTGAAAAGAAAAAATTGATTACACGCCCTGCGCCAAACGTTCGTGTAAGAAATCGTGTTGCAAGCGCGGCGACCGATGCGCCGGATGCGGGTCGGGATTCGTGACCACCGATCGACGACGGAGAATGACTTTTCTGGAAAAACTAGCCTCGTCATAATTGACGGACATCGGTGAATTCCGCTTCGGTGAATCAGTCGCGAGCGATCACGCGATACGCGATGCGACCGGCGATTGCGATTCACAGGTAGTACTTAGACAGGTACACCGACGACTGAATTTTAGTAACAGACGCAAATCAACGTTCGAATGATCGATGTGACTCGCAATGTACGTACAGAGGGCACGGAAAGGGTGGAGTTCGAGAATGCCATACGTTTGCCATAGAATTACGCGAATTACCGTTGTCTAGCTTGTCACCTGGTCGATTGCTGCGCAATGTAATTTCGTCATAAGCTTATTCGCGGCGTGGTCCTTCCCGTCCGTTGGCGATTGGTCAGCGAAGTGCCTGTCGAGCGACGCATGAATTACGGCCACGTATAACCGAGTGACCACCGAGTCTAAACGCTGGCCCTCTTTACGGATACACGTTCTCCAAAACGGGCGACTTGCCGTAGTATCCCGAATTAATCCGCCGCGACGGGATCTCGAGGGTATCGCGCCAACGACCGCCGAACAGGAAGGCATGACGAAGACGAGGAAGGAAAGGAGAGGATGAGGGAGTTCTCCGGGAAAATAGGAGCGCGATTCAGAATGGCACCGCGTTGCATAGGCTAGGTGAAGCCGATCGAGATAATGGTCGACGAGAGGGTTGCAACGCACAAGCGGATATATCTCGCGTGGATGTACACCTAACGGGCACGTTGATGAGAGAATGGAGGGACGGATGATATCTTCGGTTAAGTTCCATGGAAATCGGGAATGGAAAGAAGCCGCACTCGTTGGACCTTCACTTCCTCTCATTGTTTCACCCTGCCTCTCCTTCTCGCCCTTTCCGTGTACTCTGTCGCGCCACCACTTTTGCCCGGTGCTTTCTCGGCTCGATTTAATTCGCCGCGGCTCTCCCAAGTTGGCCGCGTGTACGTAACGTTTCAGAACGGAGCCGCCGGCAACAATATAACATCCGATTAGCTCATTATGCGGAGATCGACAGATCGATAAATTCGACGCGCCGGATCTGGGCCGAGTACGCGCGATTATTTTACGCGATTCTTGCCGCTACGCTGGCTTGACCCGTCGAGATATCCGCCGCCAGCGTAGCGTGTAGGCAAAGATTAGAGATACCATTTAGGAGGACGGGAAGCGTCATTCGTTGATAGATAGCTGAACGTTCGACGTATACGTTTACTTCGGCCGCGCTGCATCTGGCAGCGGATTCCAACGCGGTAAAAACGCGGCCGGGTCATCGTGGAAATAGCCGCTAACGAACGCCAGCGGCGTCTACTAATCAGAGGCCCATCCGATTCCTGCGCACACCAATTCGGTACGCGGAACCGCTTCGACCGAATGAGCATCGAAAGAAAGAGCATCGCCGTTTAGTCGAGACTCCCTAAAACCGTGCAGCGTGACGACAGATCGTGGCGAAAAAAGTTGCCGACAACGATACAACGTCCGATTAGCTTATTATACGGAGATGGAAGCGATACATTCCCTCCGGAGAAGCGGGGACACGCAGCTGGAAGACCGCGGTCCTTGGACACGATAAGAGGACTCGTAATGCACGATCGCGATCTTCGCCACCTTCCACGCCGATCCAGGTAACATCTGGCCGTGGTTTCGACGCTTACCGACCGACGACCGCAAGTTATTCGGCGCCGCGTGCGCCGGTAGGCAGCCAATTCGGCAGGTGATATCTCCTCGGCTGCCCACGGCCCGGAAGCGAAGGTGGAGAGATAGAGATACTGGACACGCCGATACATCGTCGATGTTATGATTTATCGAGAGCACCGGTTCCCTTCTTTAAAGACGGCCTTCGATCCGTTCGCTTCGACCCACCTTGTTCCGCTTAACCCCTTCCCGAACGGTCCCTTCGGCGTTTAATTTAATATCTCTTATCGAACGGGTTACGCTATCATTTGCAAAAGAAATTAGAAAAGGTATTGTCGTTGATCGATGGGGGCAGACGGAAGCGAGCAGCTTGCAGAAAATTCTGTGTCCTGGCGTTTTATAATGAACGCGAGCGGGCGAGAAGGAAATTGAACGGCTTAGGATTAACCGGAGGGAGCAATACGGTGGCCGTTTCCTGGGATTATCCCCGAGCCATAATCCACGCGGATCACGTGGAAACGTAAATTAACGAAAGCTCCTTCTGGCTAACAGGCGAGAAGCTGGTGAGCCGCGAAACGGCTAACTGGATCATCGATTCCGTACGAATCATCCCGAGCCGATCGGTCACGATCAACGACGTTCCGTCAGAAGAAAATTCTCGATCTTTGCCGCATCCAATGTACAAATCGCGACGTTTACGCGGATCGGGTACGCCCGCCGGGATAGGCGTAAGCCAAGTCGCAATTCACTTGATTAAATTTTTTACCCGCTTCCACGGTGGCCGCGAGGTTTTAGCTCGTCCCGCGCCTCGTCCGTTGATTACTGTGTTTACCGCGAGTTGCACGCGAGCCGCACGCTCGCATAAATAACGTACGACGCCGCACGCGAATTGAAATTCGTTCGGAAAAGTCAGGGACGACCGCGACCCTACCGGAGACACGATAAAGAAAAAAAGAATCGATCTCGGCCCGCAATGGCGGATTCGTACGAACACGATCGCGTTTAACGTCACGGAGAGTACATTCCGGACAACGATCGAGCGCTTACGTGAACGTCAAAGATCAACCGGGAGCATGAACAAGCGGGGAAGACCGCGTGAAAAACCAAAGGCTGTCGGTTAATTATATGCAACACTGTTATTATATTGTTTACTGAACACTGAATCTATGATGAGGTAGAATAAGCGCAGGAATTAAAGAAAACCTTGCCTCCTGTCGCAGTTTCAACGTCATGATTCTGTTAGTTCATGCATCCGTTCGATCCTTTCAATGCTTTGTAGCAGAAGAGGAGGATCAATTATCTATCAGTACTATTAATCTGTTGCGGTTCATAATGGTCTTCATGGCGTACAGAAATGAAGAAAATATACAAATTTTCGCTTTTTCAAATAAAGATACGGAACAGACTTAACAAAACAGGACCCGAATAGAAATAAATGCTTATCCTGTGTACAATATTTTTATAAACGACGTTCGCCACGTTCGATTACGTTAAACTGTCTCATCGCGACGGACACAGGACCCTAAAGGGTTAATCAATCTCGCGCAAGTGTCCAAATAAATTGTTCCCACGGAATCGCTGGCGACTCGCAGCTTCCCAGGTAGAAAGCCACGGGCGAGTCAATGAAGGAAGCTGAACACGCACGGGATGGTCATCGCAGACGAGAAGCCGCGTCGAGAATCGATGAATCAAAGACTCGCAGGGCCAAGCTGAGGCCCGCAGGAGGACCCGAGCGAAGAATCCCAGCGCGGTGGCCCACCTGTTTTGTCCACCCGTTCGCTCGTCTGTGGCCCGGTTGCGCCCCAGTTGGCACAGGTGTTCCTTCGACTCGTCTCCGTTCTACCCCGCTGAAACGCTCCATCCCTGCCGCCCCCTTTTGTTTCAAGCCTTTCTCCGTCGCTCCGGTCGCGGTCCCCTCGCGTTCTCCGGTCATTACGGAGCGCCGCCGGGGTAGAGAGAAAGAGAGAGAGAGAGAGAGAGAGAGGGCGACGTAGCTTGCCCCGGGTGAGAGAGGAAAGGACGAACCCCGGTGAAAATGACGGATCGTGAAGGAGTTACGAAGTGACAGCCTCGAGCGGATGAACGGGTGTGCTAAAACGCAGCTCCCACCCGGTCACCGTGTAAACGCGTGTGTAAGGACCGATGTACATATGCATAAGTACGTCTTTACGGAAGGGTGAAAATATTTGTTAAGTGGCTCACGGGAAGCGGAATTCGTTATCAGGCCCGGCTATTAGAGGGGATTAATTCATAAGCAGGATAACCGGCGTTACTCCGCACACGACGTCGTGTTGTTTATCTGCGAATCGCGCGTTTAACCGCGCCGCGCATACGTATGCAAAGCGAACGGTGGTTGGAATCTCATTAGGACGCGGTCCTGGCTTTTTCATCGGCCGGACGCCGGACGTCTTTGGGAGGTAGCGCGGAGAAACAGATGGACGATCGCGCGTATGTACGCGCGAGCCGCGAATAAAGAGACCGCCTGCCAGCGAGCATCTGTCCGGACGTATCGCCGTGGACAAAGACATCGCGTACTCTGGAAAGTATGTAACGGACGATTATTAATTAATACCGCGTGCACCGCGGCATATACCGTCGCCTGCCTTGAAATGATTCTCGGCTGCAGCAATTTGCGCCGAGGGACGATGACGTGTCCGTCACTTAAACGCAAGGTGTACCAGAGAACAATTTAGGTCGCATGGTGAGTAAAATAATTGACGATACATTGTATGCAGAATCTTCAAGGGTTAAATAGGATTTAGTCTACGCCCTGCTCGGCTAACCGTTCTTCCACGATCAACGATCACTCCGCGATCATCCATCGTGCATCGACGCCGAGGGTCTGGCCTGCAGCCGCACCGATCGGAAGAAGAATCGACTGCGGCAAGAATTTATCGCCGCGGCTGCCACGCGAACGCATCTGTCCCCCTTTAGCCGGTCTTTATTACAGCGTAAGAACATAAGAAATCTCTCCACGGATATTAGCCCGACCGTATCTTTTCTTGACGGGGCGCACGGGAACGAAGAGAGAACCAGCCTTGCGATGCGATACGTCTTCTACGTACACGTTGTCAAACTCACAATGTGAAAATTAACCCCCTCTGAACTCGCGTGCACTTTCAAGTCAGATACTCGACGTCAGTGCTTTTTATTTTATTTGCATTTCAACATAGGTTTTTTCGTGGTATTCTGCAATTGTACCACTATGTTATGACCATCATGTACGTTGCACCCCATCGATCATTGCGACCTAATTCTCTTTCCTTGCAACAGACATCATATAATTTTCTGCAGAGTGAATAGAAATTCATGTGCAGATAGTTTAAAATTCCAGCAAGGAAATTTGCGTTTTCAGAGAACCCGAACTTCCTACCTGCACCACTGAGAAAGCTACCCCTTTTAGAAGAACGATTTTCACAAACATTACATACACGTATCCGATACATATAGCGAAGCTATAAAAAATGTGCATATTCCTTTTTTATAGCAATCGTCCTGCTTGACGAGCGTGTTCCTGCAGGGCGCCGCGAGTCCGCCCCAAGCGTCGTTCACGTGTGGGTGCAGATCTCGATAAAAAAGAAGGCGTAACGTCTTCGGCACACACGATGGTCCCCGTTAACAGCCATTATCGCGCTGTTCCGCATAGGTCTATCGAAAAGAAAAAAGGGTTGCACGGTCCTCGCGGCGGAGGCCCGATAGATTCGTCGCGATAAGCCCGCCGCTCCGCTGGCCCACCGAATTCATATGCATGAGCCCTTATTATATGGTATTAGCTATGCGCACAGGTGGTTGCCTCGACTAGGATACGGTCTCCCGTTTAATATGTAACACCTAAAGTATGCGAAGCTGCTGCTTCTGTCTGTATGGAGCCCGGGGACGGCTGAGCCGCTCGTGCGTCATTATTAGCCGACCAACGTTGCCCTCGAATTATTTAGACGCGCGTCAGACTGACAATAGCCGCGTGTTCCAAAGGATTACGAACAGCCGTCGCAGCTTGTTAATCAAACTGTTAGTCGCCGGCGTCCGGGGCAAGGTGGGAATGCTTGACGAGGGAACACGTTTTACGAATAGGCCACAATTTGGAGCATCGGATTAGAAACATTCATGAATATTTTCTCTGAAGCTTCTCGAAATAGTGGAACAGCTAATTGGATAGAGAGTCCTTTTCGACTCATTCGCAGAACACATAAAGGAAAATGAAATTATCGATGGACTAAACTCTCCTTATAATATATATTTGTTATCGAGCAAATAAAGTGGCCGATTTAATAAACGCTCTGGTGTATTTTAAACAAACCTGCCACTCTATGAAGCCAGAACATTTTTCAACTCTCCACCGTCAATCGCAAAGCGTCCCGAAAGAGCGGGACCATCGCTACGCGGTCGCCGCAGGGAAAGGAACGCGGGGAAGAGAAACTCGCGATTACAGGCGGTACGGTTGCGTTTCGCGTACGACCGTTTCAGCGGGTTGAGAAATCGGCATCGGACATGTGTCCATCCGGTTCGCATGGGATCGAGTCGCGCGCGAGACGACTTTCGTGGCTTGGCCGTTTTCACGCTCGCGGACACGCTCGATGGAAAGCGACTCGAAACGGAAGGGCGGGTCCCGGCCGTTTCGTGCGCCTTTCTGTCCCCGCTGGTCGAAACGAAAGCGTCCCCGTCGGCCCTTTTGTCCGTGCGGTTCCGTAACCTTCAATCTTTGCGTGCGCCGCGGCTGGCCAAGGGTCGACGCGTCGCTCATGAGAAGCCCGCCGAAACGGAACCTCCTGTAACATACTCGTCCGAAGTCGCTCGATCGTTCACGGTCCTTTGTGTCAACGATTGCCCGAGTCCAGATGGTCCCGTTGCGTAATCGCGTTGGCCAGCTTAAACGCGCCGCAGAAAGGAATAAATGACGATTCGTAAATTACGATTCGTTACTCCGCGGGAGAACAAGATTTCCCGTGGCGTAGAGAAAGTTACGCAGGGCGATGGGAGTCCTGTACGCTTCCTGGAAGAGGTGTAGTTTTTACCGCGGCACCGGTTACACGGCTCTTTACCCCGATCGTAACGTTCTCTCGCAACGCGAATAGAAACAAAGGACGGGGATGCATCACGACAGGACAATTAAGCACCGAATATCGTTGCGTACCATGCAAATACGCGTGGTTCACGCTCTCTTAACTGCGACCAGGAACGACGTTATGTATTTGCTACGCAATGTACGGCCGACTTATGCGAGGGCCGCAATTAGCCCCCGCGACCCCGCGAAATTACTTAGAACACAGCCGCCGGGTAGAACTATCGGCCTCGCTGATCGCATAATTCTACTTGAAACGCCGAAGATCCTATCCTTCTCGGGGCTAGAAACGTTCGGTGTTGTTCCTGTCGGTTAAACGGTGCTCCAAAGCGAACGAACGTTTAATGAAAAGCAGCTTAATATTTTAATGAAGGGACGTTGCAATAATTGTATCCGGTTAATTAAAATAGCCAGCGTGACGTCACGGCGTGAGGGTTTCGCGGGGTCAGCCGACAGGACATCGGTCCCCAGATTCGATCAGTGGCTAATTCTCGTTGGCAACTGTACTAGTACGAAGCAGATGCTAATCATTCTGCACGGTAAGCAGTCGCGGAAGGGCGTTCTCCAATGGCGACCTCCGGTACCAAGGAGCATCCGGTCGAGCCGAACGGTACCAAAACAACTCGACCCACCAAAGGCAAACGAAGCCCGAGGATGCTTCGGTCGTTCCAAGGAGCAGAGTCGACATTGCAGTTCCAGCGATTCGACGAGGGGGATCAAAGGATCGAGCGGAGAACCGAAGAGGCTGCGAGGACGAGGCGCCGGGAGTCGGTTCCGTAGCCGGTACAACGTGGTTGACGCGGCTGGTTCCGCGTCACGAACCCCATGAACCAATGGTTCCAACGTCTGCCCCACTCGTGCCTTCGCTCGGATCCCCGCCCACGGCACGCCTTTCCCTAGGAGCTGTCCTCGGCGAGGGTGCCCCCGGCGAGCACAATTACCGCGAGAAGGCCCCCCCCGGTGGTTCCAGTAAAATCAATAGACCAATGGTTAGCTGGACGCGTGCGTGGTTAACGCGGATGACGGACATTGCCTCCTTCCACCGGCGATGGTTCCACCCGCCGCGTTCGAAGGGCCGCATATGGAAGAAGCCACCCCCACGGCCCCGCGGCGACCGATTCACGGGCGGCGCGCACGGGAACGAGCCGAGGGGCAGTTTCGAGCGCGGATACGTGCGAGCAGCAATTTAGCCGAATCATTCCTGTCGCATGATTTATCACCGTCGCCCCTTTTCCAGCGTGCAGCTATTGCCTTCGGTAGATGGTGTATAGCAACAGTGGTTGGTAGTTTCTGACGGTGTTGGCGATCGACCATGCAAAGTGTCCAACGATAAATCTTCGTTCATGCGATGCGTGCCACTGGCCGGCTCTACGTGCTTGGAGTAATCGCTGCGATACATTTCTTTCCCTTCTTCTTCCCTCCTCTCTTGCTTCTATCCTTCGCGGTTTCCCACCCTCGGCCGCTGGCACAGCCCTGCTGCCTCGCGAAGGACACGGCGCGCAGGTCGCGTGGCGCATTGCGTGAAAAAAGGAACGCGTCCTTAATTGAATTAGTCACGAGCTCCTTGGATCGCCGATTTTCTTGTTTTTTTTTTTTTTTGTTTTACGGAGCCGATGACCGCAGGAGAGTGTTCAGTTTCGGTCGTTGCAAGGGAGGCTCCGGATAAACTATGTTTCTGTAGAGAAAAAAAAAGACTACCGACTACGCTGTCCATTAGAAGCAGACGCAAACAAGGGAATGCAGCGAAAACTGGTTAGTCGATCGAGGTCAACGACTTCATTATCTCGCAACCGAAGCATCCCGACACCCGAATTGCTTTATTCAGCTGTTCAAATACACGGAGACACTATTCTCGTTAGCGAGACCGTGACCACCGATGCGCCATACTTTCACGCCTGTTAAAGTCTGTTCTCCAATGAGGAACCTCGAAGCTCGCTGAATAAATTTGATCGATGTACCAAAGGGAACAAACTGATCTAAGTCGATACCAGTTTAACAATAAAACGTCTTACTCTATTTGATAGAAGTGTCTCCGAGAGGGAGAAGCAAGTTGAAAGCGTTCGAACGGGAACACTTTAGCCCTCGAGGAAACAGGTAATTTAGCCGGTCGACGGCTAAATTTCTGTGACCGCATCGTTTAGCAGATTCGGCAGGGTGCGAGAGCGCAAGGGGCCGATAACAGGCGGACCGCCGCAACAATCGAATTCAGACAAAACGGCGCACACGTCGAATAGTCCGTAACTAAAACATTTCACCCGACAAACCGTTTAAAATATATCCACGTTCTCTGTGGTTCGTTTTCCATTACTTTGGGGCATGCTCCGTTCAGGCCTCGAAATCTATTGACCCAAGGTACGTTTGCTTGATATGGAAAGCACGGGTAACTATTATTTACCGCGTTCGAAGCAGAGAAGCACGGTGTTTCGAGATCGATACTCCAGAACATTTTCTCGAGGGGTAGGTAGCATCGATCTGCTGGCATGCACCGAAGAAACCGACACGCGAGGAGCCTCTTGCAAGAAAGAATTTGCATCGGGCTGCTTTGCCTTTCCTCTACCTTCGCGGCGAGTCGATTCGCGCGCGTGACTCGCACTCGCGAAGAAACTTGGAAGCTACTCTTTCGTTTCTCTCGACGAATCTAAATAGTGCCAGCCGATCCCCGTCTTGCCATCTCAATTACGAGTCCGATTTCGCGACGACAGAGCGTCGGATGTCGTGAAAGTGTTCGTTCTCCGCTGCAACGAAAATCGTAGACGCAACTATGTCCAGACAAACTTGCTTCGTATTACATTTACTACGATCGCCTCCTCGGCGTACATGGAAAGAATTTAAGTGGCGGCAGACGGCGTACACGCGAAGCAAGATGAAATCGATGATCCGCGCACGGCCGGGACACTGCCCCCGGGAATCTTCGCGTGAGATCCCCGCGCGAGCGAACCAATGGAATTGCCCGGCAAATTGTTTCACTCCGGTTTATACGGATCATTACATCCAGCAACGCCCGCGGGATGCGGAGCGTTCCGGGAATGGTGTTCGAGACACGATCGCGCACAACCGCGAGCAGTCGCGCTATCAAAGCGTCGCGGTGCTGCACGATTTTCCCGACACCCCGAGCAATTTGCCCCGGCGGGAAAAACTGGTTAAACGGTAGCTAGCGATGTTTCGGCGAATCGAGCGAACGCGGGGAACAGGAAACGGCGTTCGTTCGCCACGCAAACGTTCCGCGGTTTCCTGCATGCGTATCTGCCGTGCCGTGGTTTTCTCATGAACAACCGGAGCGCACCTTTTCCGATCGCTAATTACCCGGAGAACGGTGAAAAACAAAGAGCACTCGATCGCAGGATCGTTGCGCCAGATGCGATGAACTGCGAATTGGAAACCATGCGACAGATCGACGGAGGAAGCGAACGGTACTTTGTCGCCGAAGAGGATAATGATGGGAAAGTCTGAGCGATTGGCAGGAACGATAGAATAATGCTTTGAGAAGAGAAAGCGGTGGCTCGCGGGGACTTCAGGTGAACAAGCACTTCTGATCCTGTGATTTCCTCTACGCTTCGACACTTCTTCAAACTTGCCGCGACGAATCGATCGACCTTGTTTGTTCCCAAAGGACAGCATCCACGATACAGTGGATTCTCGATGAGCGAGGATGATTTATCCCTACCACCGTTTTCTCTTCGCCGCTTGGTTCCCCCCGTGACACACCGCCACGCGAGGGGGTCCAGGACTCTGATTCCTCGACCCCTTCCACTTGAACTGCTTAACGTCGACCTCGGCCACGTCTGGGCACACGTGCGCAGGGCACAGGTTCGTTTGTCCTCCGCGAGGATCTTTGGGGTCCCGATTCTTCCTCGCTAACCGAGAATCGACCACGAACAGGGGGAAGATCAACCCCCCGCAGCACAGTGCGGGATACCAAGCTATAGCTGCGAGTCCAGGTATAATCGTTGGAACGGCTGATTCCGGAGCGTTGCTTGCATCCGACATCGACATCCGATTCTGCAATTAATCGATCCCTTCCGCGGCAGGGGCAAAGAGGTCGGCGGACGGCGAAAGGGTGCCCCGGGTCGGCGTGGGCGACGCGAGGGACGCCGGGTCGAACAGATCGGTGGGCGTCCACCGGTTCGCCCAATTGGTCGATCGAGCCGGTAATGGTCGGTGGGCGTTGGATAAGCTCAGATGCGCGGCATGGAGTGCGCACTTGGCTGCTTTGAGCCGAACGACTTGTTCCATGCATCCTCGGCGTCGGGTCTCGGCTTCCCCCTTTCGGTTTGCCCGCCGCTTCGCTGCTAAGCCTTTCTGTCCACCACTACCTGTCTCTCGTCGCCTCCTTTCCGCCGCGGCGTTCAACGAGCGAGCGCGATCGTAATCGCGCGAACCCCGCTGCCTCGTCTTCGGGTTTGTTCTCCCCGTTGAACCGCGAATTGTTCCTCCTCGTCGGCGTCTCCCTTCGTCCTCCTGTGCTCGTCTTCGAGCGTCGCGGCTACCGCGCCCGCGGCGCCTTAAATCTTGATCTCACCTGAGTAGCCGGGACGGTGGGGGTAAGGCTAGTCTGGGCGCGCTTCGAGCCATCGAACGGAGGGCAATCTGCTCGAACCCGGCGGACCGCGAGCAGGTTACACCCCGTGTACTTGTAGTTCCTCATCTTCTATTCCTCTGCTGCACCGGCTTGCTCCGCGACGTGTTCTTCGTTCGTTGATAAGCCGAAGGGTGGGTGGCCGGTCCGACTGATTTCGCGAGACCTTCCGGGGTGAGGCACGTGCGCGGAATTGTCAACGGGGTCGCGCGATCGGTGGTACCAGGCCCCGTCGAGCCATCCGCATCGACTTCCGGATCGCGGGGTGATTTCCGAAGGCGCAGTAGCTCCGAACGATCGCAAGAGCGGGAGAGAATTTTTGGCGAACGGAGGAGAATCCATCGGCAGGTCGCATCTCGAGTGGTCAGCCGAAATCTAGACGTCAGTCGATCCCCGCGAGGCGCGAGACGGTGGGGGTAAGGCTAGCCGTTGGCGCGCTTCGAGAACCCGAGCGGAAGGCAATCTGCTCGAATCCGGCGGAGCGCGAGCAGGTTATCCTGTGGTACCGCGTTCCTCTTCGGCCGTTATTGGAGAAGGGAGCGGACGGACGGACGGACGGGCGGGAGGAGGAAGAGAGAGACGCTTCGAAGCCGAAGGAAAGACGAGCAGCCGCGAGGGAGAAGAAAGGAGAACGGCGCGAGAGGCGGAGGAAGGGACGGAGAGAAGGGCACACACGTCTGTAGGTAGCCACGAGCTTCGACGAAGCGCCTGCGCTCGCGAGCACTCCTCGTCGTTACCTCCTCGCATCGAGTAGACGCTCGTCCACGTAGACGCGACAGCCGACGTGAAAGCTCGCGCCGCGATGAGCCGCGCTCGCCGACGGACCGTCAGCCAGGATGTCATTCTGCTTCGTTGATCGGAAGCAGGAAGTCACGCCGGACCGTGGCGTCGATGTGCGCTAGCGCGCTCCTGCGCCGGCGCGATTCACACACCGATCGTTCTTGTGACACTGTGCGGGACCGAGAGCGTGCGGACTGATATCGTCGCCCCTTGTGCAGCTGGCAAATTGAAACGAGTCGGGAGACTGCTGAAAGTTCATCCTCCTGTCGCCGTGGAAAAGCCACCCCTTCGGAAGGCATCGATTGCCGGAGGATGCCAAGAGTGCGGATGTCAGGAATCGCTGCGGCCTCCGACACCCCCGGTCTGTAACGTATCGAGAGCTGGCAAATAGGGGTGCCGGAAGCTGTCGTCCCGGGCTTCGATAGAGCGGAGAACATCCGTCGGGCACGTAAAGCAGGAAGAGAAACGACTCTGGTGGAAGGAAGGTGTAGTAGCCACAGAAGTGGAGACAGACGAAGAGGGGGAGGTGCTGGTGCCCGGTGTGGAGGGGGTGGAGGTGATCGTCTGGTGATGATGATCGGTGGCAGCGTCGCGACCCCTCCTGGTACCGCCAAGTCGGCGGCTGCGATCGACAGCGAAATGGTGCAGGTCGACGGCATTGGCAGTGGAAGTGTCAGTGGCAGTGCTAGTGGTAGTGGTAGCCCTGCGACAGGCGCGACTACTACGCGTTTGACCAGCAACGCCGCCAGCAACAACAACAACAACGGGGACGTTGCGAATAACAACAACAACAACGAGGGACACGGGGTGGCGAACTGCGGCAGGGGGCCGGCCACGGCCACCGACAAGTTCTGCTGTCACGATGACGATGCTCCCGTCAGCACGGCCGTCGCTCGACCTTGGGAACCACCCTCGCCGACTTTCTCGCAGACGAGGCCGCATCTGCTTCAGGTCCATCCGCCGCACCATCATCAGCACCCAGCTGCGCACCACCATCAACAGATCACCGTGCCGCCAGTATCTTTGATCGACGGTCAGTTTGCCCCGAAGTTCATCCCCTTTGTTCTTGCCTTTCTCCGCGCTGGAAGCGGGACCATCTTTCCCTTTTTGCACTCTCTTCCCTCCGATACTCCGGAATGCATGCCGTTTCCTCGCTCGATTATTGTTTATCCCATCGAACGCTTGTCTCTTTGATGAGAAAATTACCAGAGCTGAGGTATCGCCCGTGGAAAAACGAGCCGCGATAACCATCTCCGTTGCGATCGCTATTGTAGAAACAAAACGCCTCTAATGAAACCTCGCGACTAACCGCGAATCTTGCTTTACCGCCGTCAGGACAAGATCGAGATAAAGCGGTTGCGGAAACAGAGCCGCGTTAATTGATTTTTCCATGATGACGAGAAGCCGCGAGTCGCATCGGACGCGTCGCACCCGAAGAATCAATTTCATTGAATTGCGCGTTGCTTAAATTCGACGTCTAATGCGAACACCTGAGTACACCGCGTCGCGGTAATTGAAATACGGGGGGGTATATAATCGATGAAGCATCCGCGTCACGCTTCGGTTCCTCGCTGTAGGAAAAATTTCCATGGAAGGCAAACAAGCCGGGACACCGATTCTAGCGCTAGTGTGCATGCTTTTTTCGCTGGGCGAAACGGCGACAATTAAATTCAATCGGACAATCGAGTATTCGCCGGTGTTTCGTGGGCACAATCAGAAATCGTGAAGGCAGCCGCGCTTTTGTTCGCCCCTCTGGAACGGATATCTTCCGCATTGTAAACTGTTCTCCCGCTTCGGGACGGGAGGCGTTCGCAAAAACCGGGGAACTAATTGCGCGTTGTCGATTGTTTCTTCTTCGCGAACGAAATTCCACGAGCCTCTTCATTCACTGAGACGGTAGCGGACGATATGTTCAAGAACGGTCTTTTTTTTATTTTCTTTCTTGCGCACTGTGCGTGATCGTTTCTTCCATCGCGCGAGAAGAAGGAGGGCAGCTAAATCGCGTTAAACGAGCGTAACAACGTCGTTTCATGGTGCTGATCCAGGTGTCGAAATCGGGCCTCGCCAGGCAGGCCCCGAACCTCGAGGGATGATACGATCTTCCCCTGTCCGCGATAGCATCTTCCTCCCGGTGTTTCGCTCGAGACCCTTCGTGCGGCTAACGCGCGAGAAATCACGCGTCGGAAATCACCAAACAGTTTCGCGATCTACGTTCACGCTCGTTAAATACGTCGATTAAATTATCGGCGAACGGTGACAAGGTGTATACGGCGATCGTGGGACCGGGCCGAATACGTTCCCCGAGATAAATATCGCGATCGGGCCCGCTGCGACGTTTATCGCTGAGACAGCTAAATGATCGAATTCCGAGGTATCGGGATCCGACGCGAATTACCCCTTCGCCGAGCGTGTCGCTTATTTCCATGAGACCGAGCGCGCGGAACGACGACGATCGTGCAATAAACTACGGGAATATCATTTTCGGGGACACGGGCAGGGTACGCAGGGAGCCACGACTTTTACCGTACATTATCGCGCGGATACGCGGCGCCGCTCGTTTTCGCTCGGTGAAAATGTTAATTGACCGGTCGGTGCGCGGAGATCGGCCCGGAACGTTCGACACTCGTCAATAACGCGTCCGCGAACGCCCACACGGTGTCGTTCCCGCGACAATACGGTCCCCCTCGCGGACAGGACGCTGAAGGTAAGGCGAGCAGGCGTCCAAACGAACCGTCGTCGAGCCTTTCGGGAAGGCCGAAAGAATCCGCCGATAAGCTGGACGACCGCGATCGCCGGCGAGCGATGAACGCGCGCTGCGAATCGCCGTCGAGTAGGTGTCGAAGGCGCGTACAACTGCCGCAGAGTATTCGCAGCATCCTTTTCCGTGGTTTACACTTGCCAGGTGGAACGACGTTCGGCTACCAGCCATACTCGTTCAGAACCGGTTTCAATGCGTTGCCAACAGTACGTCTTTTCGCGAGAAGATGCTGTGTGCTCCCGTTTTGAACCTTCAATGTCCGGCCGCGGGGGATCGCGGGGTGCAGCTCTCTCGACTTTCTGTGCCCCGGCGATACCGTGCTCGCCGCCGCGTCTCTATCCGCCAGATTTCACTGCCCGATGGGGGCAGGTATCGCGACGCGGACACCGGTAGTTGGCAGGTATCTTCATCCGTCCGGTGTCGGCCACTTTGTTGTCTCGTTTGCTTGTCGGTACGTCCCGTTCGGTGATACCCGTTCCTATCTATCCTCTATCGTAGCGTAACGAACGATCGTCCTAGCCGTCGCCGTCGTCGGACGCTAATTAAAATCTTCCAACGGCTAGACTAAAAGGCCGACGCGTCGGTCGTGTGACAGGGATCGTTGTCGGGGCGCACGGATATACGAGAGCGTAAATATCGCGCGACACCGACGCGAAACGTTTAGGCTAATTAAACGAAAGCAATATTCGATCGAAGTATGCGCAGCTAATTGGATCTCGTGTCCATTCGCTGTCCGGCCGCACGATTTATTCTACGCTACTCGTGGATAAGCTAAGTATCTCGTTCCTATCCGGCCGAATTTATAGCCGCACCCTGCGCGCTTCGAGACAGGCAACACCGAAATCAGGTTCGTCCACCGTGTTCCGTTTCTCGCTTTCGTGGATTCCCGGATGACACTGTCGATGCTGCCTCCCGGCCGAGTGCCGGGCCAAAACGAATCGTCGCGTGCATACGTTCGCTCCAAGATCGATCCGCGGCCGCTCCGACATAGGGCGAAACCGTCGAGGCGTCGATTACTCGTGATCCTAGGCGGGGACCGATCGTTTATCGTCGCGCGACGATCATCGCGTCCGCTCCGCAGAAGGGAATAATCACGCTTGGCGGATTTTTTCCCCAACGATATTATCTATCGCATTCACGCGAACGATCGGTCTTCTCCGCGGGGACAATTTCGTATTATACGAAAGAATATAGAGGACTCGATGATGGCAGAACTCGTTCAGAACCGGTTCTAGGCCTCGCGTTGATGCAACGACACGACGCATTTCTTTCCGTGCATCGGCTACTTTCGTTTTCACGGCGTCTCCGTGATAGCTTTGACACGAAACGAGCGCGGAATGCACGGTCCGCGCGCCATCCGGATCGGCCGGAACGCGTAGGCTTCGCCAGCGCTCGCGAAACGATTCAACGGATGCTCCTCTCGTCTCCGTAAACTACCTCGTTCTCGCTGTGTATCCCCCTTTTGGTTCGACCAAATTGCTCGAGACGGTAGTACTCGTTGACCGTGTGTGCACGCCGTGAAAAAAAAAAAAGAGGAACAATCTTTGGTCGTTATTCTTCTGCCCGATTGCTGACGAAACGTTTTACAGCGAACGAGGTGTTCGAGTAAGTCATTTCGGTTGAAGTAAATAATAACTTTGCATAATATCGCGTTTATTTATTAACTTGTGAGATAATATTAATTATTCTACAATGAAATACCCTATAAGATAACTTTAGGCACTTTGATAAACTTCAATTTAGTAAATAAATGAAAGCTGATTATTTGTTTCAAACAAGACGATCTTTTCGGAGGATGGTACGAAACCTTTCGCGACTAACCTGTATATCGTTCGATTGAGATACTTTGAATTTGTCGCCGTTCCCAGCTAATCGAACTTTCGTCTAATCACCGTGTCAATCGTGCAAGTGAAAAAGTCCTGCTTCGGGGCCCGTTCGGGCAGATTAGTAAGAAAGAAACGCGCGACAACGGTGCCTGGCGTTTCCAGTATCGGGGCAATGTATCCAGGTGAGAAGCAGAATAAGAAGTGGCGAGGATCCATCGTTAAAATTCATCCGGATCGACGATTGGCAATTCGGCCGGGCCGTAAAAGACTAATTAATTAAACGACCGCTGTGTAAGCGAGTGGACGCGTTCGCGCGCGCTCCGGTCCGCTCGTAACCAGTCGAAACAACGCGTTACAAATGAGCCCGAGCCGCGATCGTTTCTATCTGCCTGCGGAATTTAATTTCCTCGTTTCACGATCGTCACCGCGTCGCGACGATCTCGCGTCCTCCTCCTCTTCCCTTTCTGGGCCCCGCACGGTTCTTTAATATCGTCGTTCGATCGTAAATTATCGTCGTAGCCGGATCGTACGGAGCATCGTTAAGATTATCCAGCCGTAAAATCACGGTGTCTGTCCGCGCGAACTCGACACTAATTACGATTATTCGTCTGGCCGTGATTCCTCTTGGAAATGACTTCGTCCGGACCGGTCTATAGGATCGTTCCGCGTGATTGTTCCTCGCGTATATCGATTCGCGAGCCTCAGCGAAAAATCGGTTCGTCGATCAACCGACACCCCTTTCGATGATTTCATCTTCTCCCTCTTTCTTTCGCCGCCAGATTTTACCTGTCCCTCATCCCCCCCCCCCCCATGGCGAACCTCCATCCTTCGCGGAAAGACAGGATCGGTGTTGGAGATTTGGAAGTGTGGTTTCGCCTGGCGAAAAATGGATCGCACTCAATACCGTGGCCCCGGTTCGATCGTAAATCGTCGCCTGTTTCCAGACGCGAGCGCGCGAGAGTGGCACGAAAGCGGAACATCGCATCGGGCGAGATTAGCCGCCTATAAAATCACGAGGAAGTCGCGAACCACCGGCCCGGCGTGTACTTCGAGGAATTACGAGGGTCTTCGCACCTCCGGTGATTAATCGGTGCGATTTCAGCGGGCAGATGGTTTCTCGTTCGCGCTCGCCGTCTCTCCGCCGCTGGCGCGGCCGCTGTTACCCTCGCCCCGCCGAAGATCGGATCGACGGGATCGCGACGCCGCGTCTCGCGAGTAATTTAAATTAATTCGCTCGATTAACGCCGGCACGCTCGATGTTTCCACGCGCGCTCGTTACGCCTTTATTGTCAATCAAAGCGGGCAAGCTCTGTCGCGGTTTTCGCCGGGCTTTCCTCGCCGGAAGAATCGTCGCGGCGATCGCGAACGATCTGGTTTCGCTTTGCGAAACGAGCTCGCTACGGAGCGTATCGGTTATTCGACGTCCAGGCAGAAGGCGAGGACAGCTTTCAGCTTTTACTGTCGCGGGCCCGATCTTGTTAGGCGCCGAGAACGCGTTATGTATATTATTCACAGTGGTAATTGGTTGCGTCGCTACGCTTTCAGGCGTGAGCTTGCAAAATTGCACCGCGGGACCGTTCGCCAGTGGGAACGGCGGTGGAACCAGTCGGCAACGATTGCTCGAGCTATCGCACGGATTAGGAGCCCTCAGGCACTACAACGACCTGGCCAATCATGTGCTGTCGCTGAATCAACAGGGCGCGGTCGTCACTAAACTCTTGGGTAAGTTTTACGAACGAGAAACGCGATGGTTGTTAAATATAAAGTGCCGGGGGACGACTTGGGAAGAACTTGTCGAAGGTCCGAACAATTTTCCACCTGACGACAAAATCCCATCCATCGGCAATTTATTGCAACTCGAATATACACGTATAGCAGTTTAAGAACTGGTCCGACGTACACTCTTGCTCGTAAATCATTAGACAATACCCATTCCTATTCGCGTGGTATTTTCAGAACGCTTTCGAAGGGAAGCGCAGTTCAATCTCCTTCGCACGATTAACAATGAACAAGCGACAGAGTTATCTTTCGACAACGGTACACGAACGTATTATCCGTCAATTACAAGCTGCAGAAAGTATGAAAGAATAAAACAGAATAAGGCGCAAAGGATATCCTATCGTGGCAACCGTTCTCTCCCACTGTTCCAACAAGGATTCATACGAAAGGAAGCTAGATATAGCAATTCGCCCTCGCGTAATAGAATCCCATAGATCGCGAAACGAACCAATCCGCGTTTCCCTAGGCGAGGTGTATCTCATCGCGAGATAAACGTCCCCGGGCGCGTTCAACCGATGCGTGACGGAGTGCTCGTCCGCGATAAAATCCAACAGAGTCCGGCCGTAGGCGACGACACGCGCTGAAAATCGGCGCGGTTATCGTTCGACCGAGCGAGACCGTGACCGATCTAAAACGTCTCGTGCGAAATTAGTTAGCTCGGCCGCGCGTGCTCTCCGCTGGAAGCGACAGAAAAACGCGAGATCGCGAGCGGACGACAGCCGAGATGCGATCAGCGGAACTATCCAGAGACTCGCGGCAATCGTTCGCTATTATTCCCCTGGACCACGCGCCATTATTCGCCGTTAACGGCGTCCGCGCCCATTCGTTAGGCTATCCGACGAATCTAATTGTAAGAGTAGCCTGGTGTGATCCTGATTAATACACGGAAGCTGCCGGACCGGTTGCAGGTCATGGATCTAAGAATCTGTAAAAGGAGACGATGCCCGAGTATTATTTTTTTTTATATTTTTCAAGAATTCTTCGCTCTTCCGTTGCGGAGGGAAAAGATGCAAGTCGATGCTTTGAGTAATGTGCACAGATTGAATAGAAATCGTCACGTCAATAATGGGTAGGTGATCAAACTTGATAGGCTTTGCAGAGAAAACTGGTCTCGACGGACTTCTTAAGCGTTTGCCCAAGTGAGAATTAATAGCGACATACAATAATACCAGTCTGCGCATACGGATGATAAAATGATTTTCAAGAAATTAGCGGCAAGTCGCGCAAAATAAAGGAATAATCGGCACGTTTAAAGAGAAAACGGGGCAAGCAACTAATTCCAGATAAATTTTAAGATATCAATTACTCGCCAGCATTTATCAATCACAAAGACTGCTTCAGACTGCTCCAGGGGGTAGTTCTCGCTCGCTGGTTTCCGAGAACGGTTCTCGGTCCCCTTTGTGGAACGGAGTCTCTAACAGGTTGACGTTAATCACCGTTCGCTGACGTTCGGGGCGATAAAGTGGCGTAAACTAAACTCGATCGGCATGCCGGGCATTTCCCAGCCGCGCTCCCGGGGAAATGGAAGGGAGCATCCGCGTATCGGCAACGGACAAATAAATCGTAACGAGCGTTACAAAGAAGCGGCGATCTTTCGAGCTCGTTAGCTGACCAAGATTAACTCGTAACAGCTGTTTCTTGCACGCGTAAAACGGCCGTTCGCTCGGCGCTCATCTGTTCGCGAATAATTTGTCAATAATTGCCACGATCGCTGACCGTTTCGATCTTCCGCGTTACCGATTCGAGGAATCCTCGCGTGGAATTCGAAAGGCTTAAGGGGGTTCTTCGATAAAGCCTGCCAAACTTGGCACCTTTTACGCCACGCTAAATTCCATCCGTGCCGTTGATAAATCACGAACGATCCCCGGCCAAGGCTGTCCGGTCGATCGAAGGGGGCGACTGTTCGAATGGAACGCGGTGGTGATCAGGCGCGAGACGTTTCGCGGAAAACGCGATTGAAACGCGAGCACCGGTGGCGCGGCGCGGATAGGAGCGGGCCTGCTCGTTCGAAGAAGAAGGAGAAGAAGAAGAAGAAGAGAAACGCTTAACGCGGTCGAGAGTCGGAGCAATAAAAAATGGAGGCGAGCCACCGAGCATCGGTGGAACGTTGGTTTCTCTCTTTCACGGGCTGACTGCTTACCTTGGTCCTCGTTAACTTTACGAGCGGCTCGTAAAAATACCGTTCGGCCTGCACTCCCGGCACCGCCGGTAATGTCTTCATCTCCGCTGGATACGGAGTCCTTAGGCGTCTCGAGGTGAATATAATGTACCATAATCGACCGGCCAATTACTTAACAGCGGCGAACAATTAATCCGCTGGCCGCGAACGTAGTCGCCGGGGATGCACGAGCTCCCGCCGGCTCCGTCTCGGGCTTTGCGATCTTTCGCCCCGATCGAGAGGAGCACCCCGCCACCGACCGGCGAGACTCTTCCTTCCATTTCTCTCGACGATCGTTCACCGTGTACATCTCGGACGGTTACGGTTCGGTTGGCTCCTGTATACATCCGTCTTGCGACGGCATAGCGAGCCGAGGGATCGACGAATTCGCGAAGACGGATGTACACTCTCGCGGGAACGTGTACCCGCGCGGCGTGTACGCCGTGACACCGGCGAACAGATCCGGAGGCACGATAAATTTTCTCGCAAGCGACAAGAAGAATGTACGCAGCCCCCGACATCGTCTAATTTCTCCGCTCCGCCCAGATAATTAATTCAGTCTATCCACCATCAGTCTCCTTATCCGCGAGTAACAAGATCGATCGGCGCGATAGCCGCCGATAGAAGTGCCCCGGGAACGCGTGGCGGAAACGTCGGGGTAGCGCTCGATCGCCATGCGGGGCAAACAGTCCGTATACTCCGTAATCAAATTAGTTTCCCGTTGCATACGTAATGAGGGGATTACAATACTTCGCATCTTCGGATATGGCTGGGAGCGATCGCGGTACCTGATTGGAGCAAGGCTTGATGTCCTTTCGCGACCATCTAGAGCGAGTAGCCATCGGGCAGAGAGCAATATCGCGGGTTCGTGCGGTTTCTTTCACTAAACGGGGCCCCGTTCTCGAAAATTTTGTATACACGTTGCGAGGGCATGGCCGCGTGCACACGCGGAACAAAGCGGAGAGAAGAGAAGGTGCCGAGGGGGAGGAGGAGGAGGAGGAGGAGGAGGAGGAGGAGGACCGGCTGGAAGAAAGAGACATCGGATCGAAGTAAAGAATTTGCTCGAGGCATGGATGCCTATTAGGTGGGTACATCGTTTATACCAGGCACGCACTTCACCCGTGGGAGCGCACGCGATACCCGCCTGGCCTCGGCCGTCATTATTGTTATTAATAATAGGACATAACCACCGATAATTGCTCGAGTCTGCCTGCGCCTCTGCTTCCCATTACCTTGCCCGCGTTGACTCGTTCCGAGGGCTGCGCCCGTTTCGAGTCGAACGTAAGCCCGCTTTCGTAGCAAGCTGCTCGGTTCGAGAGATACTTTATACCGACACGCTCTTCCCTTGAGAAGGGAAGCGTTTTCCTGCGTAAACCGTGGGGCATCCAGCGAAACGCTAGTTCTTCGATCAATCGAATCCGCAGTTCTCGTCTATCTTTGCACAACGTGATCGGTGTGAATGTCAGATTTCTCAACGACTTCCCCAAACAGTACATTTAGAGACAAAACTGCGACCGCTCGAAAGCTGATTTTCGTCGACGCGCATCGCCTTTGCAGCTGGTCGTGGCATTGAATGCAGAGGCTCGCGGATTTCTGCGAAGCACGCAGCAGCGAATCGTCCCGCGAGTCATACTATCTGGCCGTTTGTTGGCCTTTGTACTTACGTATTCACGTAACATCTGTGCGTCTCCGACGCGCAACCTCCTGCCAGCTTTACCGTAGCCATTGTCGTTAATGATAGCGTGAAACGTTGTATAATTACTCGAGCCTAGCTGCGCCTTTGACGCGTATACATTATGCAGCCGTGGCTCGTGCTATCAACTTTCCCCTGGGCGGGCTGCGACCTGCGCCGGCTAAAGCGAAGGGTGAACGCGGTAAAATCAATGATAACCGACGCGAGTTCGCCGGCGATGCGGTATCCGACCCGCGACTCGTCATCGATTCACGACGATGAAAGGCTATAGGTTTAAAGAACCCCGATGAGAATCACCTGCGTTCGTTTAGCGTCGCGAAACGGTCGATTATGCTGCGGCGAGGAAAGTATGAATAACTTACGAGCGCGATGGACCAAACGACAAGTGCCATCGGAGAATGTGACGTGGAACGCGTTCGTATTGCGAACAGTAAAGACGTTGCGATAGAGGATAACGCGAAGTAGGTAAATACGCTCGGAGCGTCTGGATCCTTGAAATTTCAATCACTCGCTTCGGCATCGATTAGCTAATCTCGGCAAGCTCCACCCGGTCGCTGCTCTATCGCGGTACACGCCTCACCGGGACAGAAATCGTGCGCCGAGAGAAACGCGGTAACGGCATGGCAGCCTGAACACGTCCGGGAAACGTTACACGATCGTCTATTCTGTATCATTAGATATCTCCGATTATCGCAGGCTATTGCACACCGGTATCGTTTCACGCGCTAAGATTCTAATGACTGCCTCGCGGTGGATCCGCCCAGACGCGATACGATTGGTATCCGATGTCGAGCGGGCCAGGTATTACTCCTCGTCCGCTTTTCGATCCTCCATTTTGTTCGCAACTTATTCGAACAGAGATTGCAAAGAGTTCCACGAACAAAAGCAAACTCGCAATCTCGCGACTGTACCACTTTGTGTTCGATGGACAATTTATGGGAAGATAGAAAAGCTCGTGCGCCTGAAACGGACGCTGATAAAGACCGTGCCCTGCCAGTTTACACAGGAGCGCCGGTTTCTCGTTATTGCACCCGAAGGTGTTGGATAGTCGCGTGATTTTGCGAAATTATGCGGGTCCGCTTGGTCACGCCGTTCCATACGACGGTGGTAGACGTATAAAAGGTGGCGCGGCTTCGCCGTTTACGAGCGACTTTATCGCGATGCGGAGGTATTAGCGATGCGACGCGTCCTTGAAGATCGTTCTAACTTGTTCCAGGTACGCTACGTCCGCCCGGTTTGATCGGTGGCAGCAAGCCAAAAGTCGCGACGCCCGCCGTCGTCTCCAAGATCGAGCAGTACAAGAGGGAGAATCCGACGATATTCGCCTGGGAAATACGCGAGAGGCTTATCTCCGAAGGTAAGCAGCGTCCTTAAGCGAATGCGATAGAGAAACGGTGGGTGTCGAAGAAAATGGGGATGGTAAAAAAAAAAAAGAAAAAGAAAAAATTGATTCGCCACTCGTTGCGATCGTGCAAGCGGCGTCCCCGCGGTAAATAATCACGGTTTAATTTCTGTTCTGCGCTCGCGGCAAAGTCCACGCGGGTTCAGGCCGCGTGCAAAATTGCCGGCAACTAAATGGCTGGCTAACTTCTTGTTTAACAATGGGCGAGCCGCGTGCATCGTTGCAAATCGCCCGTAATAATAGTTCGTACGTGTCCACGAGCGAACGTGCAATTGCGGGCTGGAATCAAGAAACTCTTCCACGGCCTTGTTCCCCGACACACTTTGCTCCTTTTCAAAGCGGCCTGCCTCCTCTTTCGTACTCCACCTCGCAATTCTATTCTTTTCTACGACGAACGCTTCCGCGGGTTATCAATATTCCCGTGCTCGTTGTCGATAGCTCCTTTGGAGACTTTCTCGTTCAATGCGACACACAATAACGACGCGCGTGATTAACATGAAAATCGAGAGCGTTTTAGAAGAAAGAACAGGATGCTGGTTGTTCGCGGTTCGTTACAGCGAGGCACTCGGAATGAAAGATATTGGTCCGAAGTCTAGTTTTACCATTTTCGTCGATAAAGAGGAAATACGAGCAGATCGTTCCAGAGGTAGCACCCTTTGCTGTTCTTTCTAGGAGTGTGTAGCAACGCGACCGCGCCTTCCGTCAGCAGCATCAACCGAATCCTGCGAAATCGCGCGGCGGAAAGGGCGGCCGCAGAGTTCGCGAGGGCGGCCGGTTACGGACTGTACGCCGCGGGTCCGCATCCGTACTTTAACAGCGCCCATCAGCACCCGACGACGAGTCACCATTTGCCCGCCGGATGGCCGGCACCGGGGGCGGCTGGTCATCCTTGGATGCTGCCACCGTTGGCTACCGGCATCTCGGGCGCGGCTTCCGCTCTCCTCCTGCCGCCATCCTTGAGCCCAGGGGCTGCCGCGGCCGCCGCCGCAGCCGCGTCCGCGTCGGCCGCGGGTACGGATCATTCCCTTCACGTGGACGCTATCGCGAGGGGATACTTGCAAGGTTCGTTCTGATTAATCGCTACGATAGATCGAAGGAAAAAGGAAATGATATGAGAATTGTATAGCTAGTGGGGTAGGTAGGTAGTAGAGGAAGATTGTTGTTTCTCTGCGCAGATGGCGACGGGGACGACGGAAGCTTGGACGGATCGGAGCAACCGAAGTTCCGAAGAAATCGCACCACGTTCAGCCCGGAGCAGCTCGAGGAGCTGGAGAAGGAGTTCGAACGGTCCCACTACCCTTGCGTGTCTACGCGCGAGCGCCTAGCCTCGAAGACTTCTCTTTCGGAGGCTCGCGTACAGGTGAGGATCAATTCCAAGATATCTTTGTCGGGGGGAGGACTAGCACGGTTCGCAGGGTGTGTGCTCGATTGCACTTTCAACGAAGCAGAATCGCCAAAGGAACCGCGTAGAAAAAGATTCCATTGGAGAGACGAAGGACAGACCCTGCATCTTCGCGTGCGCAGCCCTCCCCGGACGCTTCTTCATCACGAGCCACATCTAACGACCTAACTCGTGACTCTTAGGTTTGGTTTTCCAACAGACGGGCAAAGTGGCGTCGTCACCAGCGAATGAACCTCTTAAAGCGTTCGCCACCGCCTCCGCAGCTGCCGCAGCAACAGCAGCAGCAGCCGCCGCCGCAACCGCACTCCGCATCCGGTATGGAAATAAGCCGTACGTCAGGCTGCTCGATCGCCGGTATGGGAGGAGAAAGTAGCGCGTTCCGGGCCGTCGTCACGAATTCCTCGTCCAGAGACACCGGAGAACGAAACGAGAGGACGGACAGGGCTGACTCGATCGGCAAGCAGCAGGAAAGAAAGCCGAGCGCGTTTAGAATGATCAGTCAGCTCGTTGGCGAGGACTCGCCGAGCACGCTGAAACCCTCTAGTCCGACTTACGAGCAGAGGCACGAGAGCGACGTCGGATCGACGTTCGCTTCGGAAGCGACGAGCAAAAGGGAGTTCGAGCGAATCGACGACGACGAGGACGAGGAGATCGAGGTTCAGGACTCGGACCAGGATGTCCCTTCGTCGCCGACGGTCTCCTGGAGGGATCACTGGACGGACCAGCAACCCCTGGAGCTGACCAAGCACGATCGTTGAAGTTTCACCGGAGGAACCGTTGCGTTCGAGCTCGGGGGCCGTGTCGAACTAATAATCGTTTCACTCAGCGCTTTCTCGTGGCCGGCGTTCAAAGAATGTCGTGATTCGACGTGCTCCGCGCGAGCCACAAAATCAATTACAGAACGGCGAGAAGCCGTTCCCAAGGAAGCGTGAGTTGACGTGTATTCTCCGATATCTGTGCGGGGGAAAAAAAAAACTCGTGATCCGTCTCCGTCGATCGGTCGTGGCCGTAGAACTCTGGACTCGAGCGGAGCAACGAACTCGACGCGATCTCGGGGTTCGGTCGTGGACTGTAAATTTCAGCCGAGCCTAGCCGACGCGGATCGGCAACCTTCTGGAATTTCATTGACGAACACGACAAGCCCCGTCGATCGAAATCGTCCTCTTTCGTTCTTCGTCGACTGAATTCTCTCTAGCACCTAACGCAGCTACTTATTACGATTACGGTCCGTTCACTGCGATTGGCGCCGCAAAGGCGTGCGACGCGAAATCGCAATATGAGCAGGGTCGTCGCGACGTTGCTGTCTCAAGGAGATAGGTGATTAATCGTTAGCCCGAAACGCGTCGCGCGCCGGCCTGTCAAGGCGTCCGGCAATGTTCCGCGTAATCGCAGCACTATACTATAATTTACTCGGCGAAACCGGTCGCTTCCTCTTTCGAGGAGGAACGCGGACGGACGCTGATCGAACCTATTCGGAACTAGTCCTAGCGAATCATTATGCACCGGATAATGTATTGCCTAGGCGCTGCGCGGATAGTGTAGGCGGACGGATGTTGATAATTCTGTAACGAGCTCTGTTAAAGTGACACTTTTATTTAAATGAATTCGTTTGTAAATAATTATGCGAGCTTTGAAACCACCTCTCCACAATCCGCGTTCCTTTTTTCCCCCGACCGATTCGACGACTCCCTACGAAATTCGTTTCGACCGATTCGGGAAGACGTGTGTTTCCATCCCTTGAACGAAAAGGCGTGAAAGAGGGGTCGAGGAACGGGAGAAAGGCTCATCAACGATTAACTCGAATCTACGGTTTCGTCGGGCTCGCAAATAAGGAGTCTGCTCGCGTGAAACTGGTTTCTCGAGCGACACCTCTTTGGGCACGGGTGGAATCGCTTGTTCGGCGAGGACCACGAAAACACCGGATCCGCCAACATTTCGGATATCGTGGTCCCCGTCAGCTGTTAACGCGACTACCAAATTTATAACCGCGCCCGTGGCCGGGGTTGCGCGCTCATGCTGGAGCGAGGGATCGAAGGAGGCAGAAGGAGCGTCCGTGAGGCGATCGCGATGAGAAAACAAGCGTTGCCCGCCTTATAATTGAATGAAACTTCTTGAATATTTTTTAGACGCATCGCTCCTTGCTCTCCCGTCCGTTTCCTTAATTCGGACCGAATTTCTCACGGCGATGGTACACTCTGGTAGCCCTCGAAATTACACCACGGAGCGCTGATAAGCCGTCCAGTGGAGTATAAAGATGAGTGCAGCAGACAAAAGACGGACGTTATTGTGATGCGGCGAACAAACTTGCCAAAGGCATGAACACCGGTGGTGTGTGAGGATCGCTCGCAGCGCGAAAGAAAGAGCGAGGGCCGCGAGGTTGCGAGCGAACGCGCGCGGGAAACAGGGTGGTTAGCCGGAGACGTCGAGGAGGAAGGAGGGATCGTCGGACAGATTCAGGCAGTCAGCCACGAGAAACGAGAACGTAACAATTACTATCGGAGAGCGATCGGCGCGGTAAGATTAACGATCTTACTCGCAGCGGCTGCGCGTGTCCGAGTACGTCTGAGCAGCGATCGCTCACGGGGAGTGGCGAGGGGCAAGCAGCGTTAAAGTCACGTCCTCTTTTGCTCAATGAGATACTGCCCGGTGGACGTGGCAGCGCGCACCTTTTCGTGCACGGTAAATCGGACGCGCTTCCTTCCCTTTCGCCTTCCAGGCTACGCGCGCCTACCGATCTTCCCTCTCGCGCGTTACACCTTCTCGCCCCGGAGAGAGAAATATCATCGCGATAGCCGGAACAACGCGGTTCCACGCCACCCCGTTTTCGATTTCTGCCGAGCTATAAGCGAGAGGCCGCAGAGGTTCCCTCTTATCGTGCCCCGGATTCTTCCTCCGCGGCTCGAAACGGGTCCGATAACGCGTCGTCCCTTCGCTGCACGCTGCCTCGAGAAAATCGCTAGAAGGACCTTTGCGTTCGCGAAACTGTGCCGCCGTGAGAAACCGAGCTGCGACCTTACGGAGACGAATAGCATTCGAGACTGTCGAGGGAAGGCAAGGGAAGAGGTCGAAGGAAAGAAGGGTGGTGGCACGCAGTCCGGCAATAATACGCGAGAAATCGTGAATTAGTGAGCGTCCTTTTGAGCGAGCGGACAGAGGAAAGGAGTGGCCGATGATTTCTCGCCCAATTAGAGTCGACCAGGCTATAAACTTCCTCGCGGATAAGATAGGACCCCGGTTTTCTGTGTTCCGTCCGAGACAGAAGGGGGACCCGTAATGTCCCGCTTCAGCCCGGAAGCCTTCCAGGTCGCAATATAGACCGGGAATCCGTGGCCGCCTCGGCTGGGAAAAAGAGAGACGCGCGACGGAGAAGACCGGCGAGGGTGTCGGGGAGAAGACCGGGGGAGAAGAGAGAGAGTGTACCTGAGCATTGGGACGGAGCTAATTGGCTCGTCCGCTGACCATTGAAACCGCCACACCGTCCCGGTATCGTCTGCGATCCACGGGGCACGTATACGTGCCAACGTTTCGGGACGATCAATTAAACGGAAATGGCCGGGAGATATCCCACGTGAAACAGACGTTCTCGCGCGTCTCGGTACCTGTCGCCCTCGCCCCGAAATCGCGCGACTTCGACCTCCGTCCGGGACGACTCTATCCTCTCGCTTCGATTTCGTTCACCCGAACGGTTCGTCCGGTTTCAAGCAAGCCGTGCGATTCGAATGGACATGGACTCACTTTTTGTTCCCTCAAAACTGGGACTATTCCGTGTAGAAACTCGCGTCCATCGAACGGTCCGACCGATCGGCTCCCGTTTGCGCAGCGGCGAACCGAGCGCAATTACTCGCCCGTAAAAGCAGCGTTCCCTAGGTAAATTCCGATCGCATTAACGGCGAGAGCACGATTTTATTTTACGTAATCGGTCGGTCCTGGGCGGGGGAATACGCGCTGGCAAGACACACGGCGCACACATTCTATCGAAGGCTTCTCCCTCTTTACTCTCCCGATGGCAAGCCTCGCGTGCAATCTGCGTATACGTGGCTCGCTCGCGCGATCCCCTCGTCGTGTTTGCGTGTGCACACGTAGGGCCGGCGAGCGAAGTAATGGCGCAGAAGCCAACTCCTACTACTCTTGCGGGCTGAAATGAGTCGACTAGGATGGTGTCGACGTGATGTACAGCGACAGGGTTGATAGCGTTACAAGAGCTACTAACCCTTCTCCCTTGCCGTCTCCGCTGTCTCGTCCTCCCCCTTCCCCGTCGGCCGTTTCTTCGCCACCTCCGTCGCAACCACCAGCGTCACCACCTTCGCCTCCACCTTTTCCATCACCACTTTCGCTCCTCTCTGCTTCTCCGGGCCGACGTGTTCGGACGCATCAGCGTGTAAAGCATGCTCTCGTGGTCAGACCGGACCTCTTTCTTCCTCGTCTCCCTCTCGGTCGTTCCACCGGCCGCTCTTCTGCTTCTCTCTCCGTCCCGCGACTATCTTCCACGGTTCCTCGATCCGTCGCGCTATCCTCCGTACACCGGTCCCTCAACGTCTCCCTATCTCTCGACCTCAACCCTCTCGTCGCGTTCTCCGATTCCCGATCCGCGTGTCTCCCCCGCCCCGCGTTCCGTGTCGTCATTTACGTAGGTATACGGAGATTTGTAGAGGAGGCAGAGAGTCGCGCGCAGAGAAAAAAAAAAAAAAAAGGAAGCGAGACTATCAGGACCACTAACTTATTATCGAGAACCGCCATTAGCATGTTTATAGAAGCGACCGGTCGACACGCATAAGACCGCGCTGCTTTTGTATTCCTGATCAATTAGACGTCGCGTCGTTCCGTGTTCCAACACCTTCTGCGGGGATATACGCCTAGCCCCGGAATGTCTCGATCCCTCGCCTCGTTTCCTCCAGATCGCTATCGGGCCCGATTTCAACGGCCGCCCATACAAATGATTGCGTTATCGAAGGGAGCCGACCGGACCGCGCGGCCAGGAAACACCGACGACAATATCCAGAGGCACGCGCGATTCAATCGGACAAGGCTATTTCTGCGCGAAAGCTCGCGCACAATGGAATCGGTTGCCGCGGTTGGCCAACCAACTCTAATGGATCTTATCCACTTAACGTCCGATTACTCCATCATTTGTTCAAACCCCCTAAACCCGTAGTCAGGAAGGAAACTCGATCGTCGGTACGCTTCGAAAGATATTGGATGAAAGCTTTTTAAACGAACAAATGTATACATGGGACGCGAAAACTGAAAGGCGGTACATTGAAATAAGAACTACTTGGCGAATTCGTCAAGCTCTATCGATAATTACATATGAAAAGATCGGTATCGACCTGATCGCTAATAAACAGAATCACGATCAGGAGAATACTCGAGGCTATCTCCGTGTATCGCGTTGCACGTTCAAAGGAAGCGAGTCGATCGGGGCAAAGATAATGTCGGTCGCCTAATGAGGCTGATACCAATCGCCGACCTAAACCGATATCTCATACGATTTTACGCGCGGGATCACGGACACCGTCGCGCTGCGTTAACAATCTTCTCAGAGGCGAGAGCATCGTTCCTCTAAAATACTGCGATGTTAATGAATTTGTCCCTCGCGACGATGCCCCTTCGGGAATCGAAATCCCAAATTGGCGGTCGTTGTTCGACGAGAATCGACCATCCCCCCATCCTCCCCCCCATGGTTCCTAGAACGCGCTCGTTCCCGGGGATCATTTGCATCGTGACGGAACAATTTTCGCGATGGACCGTGACTTCGGAAGCATCCAGCGTTGTTCCCGAACAAAAGCGGAAAAACGCATTGTTCCCGGGTTAATTGCCGCGTCTTTTCAACGGGCCGCGGCTAGCACAATGCCGATCCCGAATGAATAAAAAATTAGCCCAGCCACTTCGAAAAAGAAACCACGCATCCGCAAAGTTTGCTTCTCTTTTTTTTTCGAAGGAACACAGTTTTGGTGAAAACTTTGTCGCCAGAAAATCATCGTTAACGAACCCGGAATTTAAATTACCCCTCCAGGCGGCAGCGTACGAAAGATTTTGGAAAGAAAACGGTCGCAGAGTTACGACGTCGGGGGGATTCATAAACTTCGGCGACGCCCTCGGACACGATTTCACCAGCGCGCGAGTAATTAGTTCGACAGCGTCGCTTCGATCCGAACGGATCCTATGCATTATTCGGCGCACGACGGATGCAAATCGCGGCGATCCCTCACGCGGGGTGTCTCGATCGCGCCACGATGCGATCTACGGCACACCCCGCGCTGCTTGACTGATTGCTGTCATATGCACGCGTGCCCGATGGATCAGAGCGCGATCGCGGTTCGTGCCGGGAAATCGAAAGCCTTTCAGACCATGACACACGACTTGGACGAGGGTGAAATTGTTCAACGACTTCCTTCGTTACTGAATTGTCTTGATCCTCGCTTAGGGCAGTTAACTGCGTGACCATCATAATTGTAAGGAATATTATTTGTTGAGACATCGAATCAAACGAGACGGTCGTGGTCGTTGTTAACATCGCGAGGAATATAAAAGATAGCGATGCTACGATTTTTCTTTTCTCAGAAAGCGCTGCAACTCTGCCGAAGTTACCCTAACAGTAGGAATAATTTGAAGGAAGAATATAGAAGGTGTTCAATTCGAGAGGTCGTTACACTCTTGATTAGAACGCATTCCGGTGCGCAGGATTTCTAGGCTCGGACCGACGTGGTCTCTTTTCAGATTTCTCGGACTGGATTGATCACGCAATGGTTTATCGAAGATCGCTATCGGACGAGCCGGCGATCTCGAACTACCGTTAATCTCGTCGAGAGGACGAGGGAGAGGCGCGAGGAAACAAGGCCCCTGGCTTGCGGAGGAAATTAAAGCTTTCGAGAAGCAAAGCGGAAGAAAGACCCAATTATAAGCGGGCGAGGTAAAGTGGCTATTAGGGATTGAGACGCGCGTCCATTTACGAATTCGTCGAGTCATCTAAATTGGATCCCGCACGGATCGTTCGGTGAGTGGGAATGAAAATGGAATCTACTTGCTCGCTCCGAACCGATATCTCGTCCCATTCCTTTTTTTTTCCAGGAACGAAGAAAAAGGGATAAAATATTCCCGATTGGGCAGAAGCTCAGCCAACACGGTATAACTTTGTTTGCGTAAAAGAAAGAGAGAAGTCGCTGATGAAAGGATGAGTGAGCGAAACTTGGCGGGTGTCTCTTCGCGCGTTAAAAATAAAATCGTGAGTGGTTTACGCTCTCGGTAGTCGGCATGCGCGACGTCCGAAGCTGCTTCTGCATCGCATTCCTCTGTACGTTCGATCTCTCCTCGAAGAGTTGTGTAGTCACCGTGGATCCATTATCCCGCCGGCAAGTGGGTTTATTAGGATCGCAGCGGGGGTGGCCCCCGGGTAACATCGACACCAGCATCACCGCCACCTCCAGCAACAAAAACACGAAGGAGCAGCACAAAGCCCTGAATCGGTCAGCCTCGTTACCGATCTCTCCTCGTTGCTGTTGTTTCGTTTTTCTTTTTTTTCTTTTTCAATCCAGCCTCCCCTGTCGAAAGGCCGATCGCGACTCCCCGCCCCCGTCATCGGCGGCCCATTATTACGAACAATTATTAATGGCCGACGGGCTTTCGCCTCGCCTCGTCAGTCGAGCGAAAACGATCGAGGCCCGAAGTGAGAAGCTGTCGGCTGCTACCGGTCAGCTTAGACGCCTCGGCCAATTTGTTCGCCGGTTTGCTCGCCGAGACGCGGTGCCGAGCCTTTAAACTTTCGCGACTCACTGCCGGCTATGGCTGTTCCACTCGGGATCCTTCAACGTTCCGCTGGACATCGATGGGACATTTCGATGAGAACTCGCCAAGCCTCTCTCCTTTACGCTACGACCAGATTTCAATGGAAGGAATTTAATACGCTTGTCATTCCGTTTGTTCTTTCTTCCCTCGATTTTGGACACCGAACGCGTCACGGTTGCTTCAAATTGAACTTATCAATAGCGATATGTAAATCAGTGAAATATGTAAATTAGCTAGGCACCGCGCAACCAAGTAATTTGCATTCGTGTGATCGTTGCTGAGACCGTACTCGAAATTTTTTGGACAGAATCGAGGATGGAGGGGAATCAACCCTTCTACCCAAGAATAGCGAAACAACGTGGCCGATTATCGATAACCAGCGGTCAGCCTGGTCTTTAAACTTCTCTGTCAGGCCAGCTGGAATCTTGGACACGGAGTTATGGACAGGACGATACGTGTCGACACGAGCATACGGTCCGTGGGACGGAGAGGAAACGGTAGCGACTCGATCACGCCGCGCTGGTCGGGAGAAGCGGGGCGAGCTGGGCCCCACGAAGGGACACCGATAGTTGCGCGGAAACACGTTCCTCGCGTATGCGAAGCGTCCAAGTGTCTCTTCGCGGCTACCTCATCGTTATTAACCTGTAGAGCATGGACAAGATCGAGCGAAGATGATCCGCTGGCAGAATAAGAAAGCGGAGAAAGCCTGAACCGGGATGACAGAGGTTGGTGCGGCAGGGGTGCAGGGGTGTGTAGGAGAGAGAGAAAAGACGGGGAGGCAAAAGATGGGCAGAAAGACGAGAAACCGAAAGAGAGAAGGGAAGGAAGAGGGAAACGCGGGGGGCGGCTGACATGAAAGAGGGGGAGAGCGAGGTTCGGCCCAAAGTGGTCGCGAAGGCATTGTTCGCCGGCTGGACCTGGTGGAACCCTCCCGCTGCGCGAGTTATTTGCCACGATTCTTCCTCATGATTTTTACTCTAATTTGTAACGACAGGAACGGAGCACGCGAGCCGCATTCCTACTCCGTCGATCCTGCTCGTCTACCTTGCCCCCCACACCCCCCCTTCATACCTTCCATCCATCTCTGGTCGGATCGGGAGGATCGGTTGGAGAACAAGCTCTCTATTGCTACTCCGCGAGGCGTCCATCGGGGGCCCGAAAAGCAGGCGCGAGAATACGGCGGAGAGAGCCGGAGAGAGAGAGGGGGAGAAACGAGGGGGGCCACAATGGACTCCCTATGATTTCGGTAGCGGTGTTTTTTGTCAGCGGCAAACAAGACCTGCCATGGTTAGCCTTGATCGATGGCTGAATCTTAGCTGAGTAAGCCTCCGTTTAATTAATTCTTTAATTACTTTTCCCCCGGGCGGACGCGGCAACCGAGTGATCCGCGCCCGATTTCTGATCCTCGATACCAGATACCGTCGCTTGTACCGCGTACGCACGGTAGCGAAGTCTCCGACTACGCGCTTGCCCCGGTCTTTTAATACTGTACACCATGGCACCATATCTGTCGAATGTGTTTCATTTATTTTAAACGAGGAAGGATCGCATGGGTGCTATTTCTAGCCAAAGACAGATCCAATCTATCGAATTCGCGTATTAAGCTACGACACAATCGGGGAACCAACTGTCTATTGCCCTCCGATGATTTCTCTAGTCCTTCCTATCCTCGCGAATTCTCGAAAATGAAACAACAGGCACCGACACGTTTCCATCGGTACCGGGGAAAGGCAAGCATACGTTGTTACAATTTTCCACACGATTTGTGTTGAACGCTGCAACGCGTTCGCGTATCCGAGTAGCCAGGCTACACGATATTTACCACAACACCGGGATACCCGTAACATTCGTTATGCATGGTGTGTTCATCCGTCAAGGTGGTTAGCACGCAGGGGGCCCGGTGCGGCGCGAAGGAAAGGGGCCCCGTCGTAAAATTCGGCAGGGTAGTCGATCATTGTTCTCGGAGGCTGGTCCATTGCACCGCTCCTCTTTCTCTCTTCCCTCTCTCCTTTGCACGCTCATCTTACTCCCGCTTCCGCTTCGTCTTCCCCGACGCCCGTTCGCACCTCTGCGGCGTGTTTTTACTCGTTCGTGTTTAATAGCAGAAATTACTTACTCGAAGTTTCATTGCGAAGCGGCTAACGACGGTATTAGCGGGCAGCAATCGCACCGAGGCGGCAAAGTAAATTAAGGTATAAACGTTGCAATCGGACCGCTAAGATAATGAAGCGCGAAAAACGACGACGCCGTTATCCTTCCGGGTGAACGCGTTCCGCGCCCTCCTCGATGCCTCCTCATTCTAGACTTTCCAAACTCGGAAGCCTGACGATGATGTTCCATCTTGATTAGCGAAGTCTCCTAATTTCGCAACCGCTCTCGTGCATCGGTCACACGCGTCCCTGCTTGATAATCGACGAACTTGTGCGTTCCTCGTCGGAGCAAACCGTCACGAAGGTATCCGCGCGCGAAGGCAACAGCGAAGAGCGGCGGCGTCGGCTCGCAGGGTGCGCGCGATAACGTAGGATCGAACGTGGCGAGGTTGGTTTCTGTTAATCGAGGGGCGGTAAACGGTGTTGGCAGGGAAAATCATCGTGGACGAAGCGGCTGGAAATTCAGCACGAAACGTGTGCACGGAGCCTTTCGCGCGTCTACGCGCGCGTGTTCGCCGATCTCCGAGGCTAAGGAGGCGTTAAGAGGAGCAGCCTCGTAAAATAAGGCGGCGACGTGCTAGATACGGGCTGAACGGCGCATCGTAAAATCAGTCGGTGTCGGTGCAGCGGTATAATTCTTCGGCCAGCTCGGCCCCGTGAATTTCGCGACCGCTTAACTATCGGGGAACGAGCAACCCTCTGTTATGCGGATGCAACTGTTGCGGGCAGACCTCCTCCATCCCGTTCACAATGCTGTTTCCGCGACTTGGATTCCATTAATGAAAAATAGGACTTCCCAGCGTTTCCCATACCCAATTTTCGAATTAGCTGTACGCCGCTTCCAGGCTCAAAAAAGGTGAGCCACGCATTCATGGCCGGATAAAGGACACGCGAGCGTCGCCGTTCTGATCTCGTTGAAACGGAGGAGACGTTAAAAGGGACCGCCTCGTAAAATTAGGCAATCTAACTGCCAAGCGATCGAGGCTCGAGATTACTCAGAGCCTCGTAAAATTAGCCGGTATCCGGTCGACCAATAAATTCTTGCTCGTGACAAATTTTTACGTTGCGCGATCGGCGATCGGGCATTCTCCTATGCTCGTCTCGGGGAGCAATTTACTGTTTCCGAACCGAGTGGTTTACGAGAAAGCTCAACCTACCGTAAGACACCACGCGACGAACACAAATTCCACGTTTGCCACCATAAAAAGGAAAGAAGAGAAACGTTAATCGAGTTCCCGAGGCCCGCGGGCGAAGCCGTTCGTCGAGCTTAAAGGGCCCGGCTGAAGTGAACGGAGAGTGACATTTAAATGTGCTCGAATTCCAGGGAATCCGGGCATCATGGAGGGCTGCCAAAGAATGAATCATATTTCACGCGGTCGGAGCGTAGGGAACGCGACGGGTCCATCGGACCGCGGAACGAGCGACTCGGATGTCCGTGAAAAGGTAACGAAGGAAGCGACAGTTTTGATAATCGATGTGCGCGTTCCGTAATAATGCCGACAAGAGGCATGGCCAGCGTCAGCCGTGGGAGATACGACACGACGTTTCCGCTCCTGCGCCCGGTCTCGTCGGAGGCCGATCTCGCGTCTTATCCGAGACGAATCTAACTTCTATCTGTGCTCGTCTTGCGCACACCGCGCCGCTGCTCGCGTCCCATGTGTTTTCGAGCACGAATGCTCCACTCGGATCGCCGTTCCTCCGATCCGCGAAAGCCTCGGCCGTGGCGCAAAGCTGTTCGATTCGGTCCGCGAGGAATTCCCGTCCGATCGGAAATCGAACGGTAGCACACGAGGACGATCGCGGCAGGATCGACCCGGCTAGTTTACGAGGGCAGTTCCGTGGTAACGGGCTTTAGACGAAGTTTCGTTGCTCCGAGACGAAGCGTTCGATGCTCGCATGCACGGCGACGGGGGATCGTCCAGGCTCGAAAGTAGAACCGAAGAGGCCGACGAAGAAGCCGCTTCACTCCACCTCCGGGTCCCGTCCGCCCCGCGCAGCGCTGCTTCTCTGCCCCCGTCAACCTTCGCTTCGAGCTTGCGTGCCAGTCAGCATTGGCAAGTAATTTCTTGCACGCAATTGCCCGCTACTGGAATTGCCTGGTAGGCGACCTCAGTCCGTCAGTCATTTACTTTTTAAATCGAGCCTGCCTACCTACCTCTACCTGCCCTCGCTCCTGCCTCTGACGGACTGACTCGCTTTTACGCGCTCCGTGTGTTCGCCGAGGAGCGATACACGTGCACGTATAACACACGGTTTCGTGTCACGCAGAATTTCCCAACGTTCAAAGTCGGTCCGCGATAAGCATCTTCTCTTTCACGAGATTCCGCGTCTTCTCGGTCGAAAATTATTCGACCGGTCCGAGTAATACCGGTTCGAAACATCGAATCGGCGATCCTCGACGCCGCCACACTTCGCTCGGATATCCCCTGCTGGTGTGCTCCTTCATCGAAACTTCTATCGATATTTCGCGCGATTTTCTACAGGAAACCGGAGACCGTTGATCGTTTTCTCCGTTTTACGAAGGCCAGCGGAGTATAGGAAGAATTATCCGCTGTGATCGAACGTGTTCCAATGAAGAATAATTGCACGTTTCGCGTTTGCATTCGTGCACGACAACCGAGAGTGTCCAGGAACAGGGAAGCGACGACGAGCAACATAACTATATCTTAATCGTCCCTTGTTTTGTTACCTTTCTAGACCGAGCGTGCCGGGTTCGTGGGAATCCGGCTCGCGCGGAACAGGCCGCGCGGTTGCTCCTCTAAAAGTAGTCCGACGTTCCCCCCAATGGCAATCAAACGTCGACGGAAATATGAAAAATCATAGCTGAAATCATATCGATGATTATGGGAACGCTGGGGGGTGGAAGAAGCGGGTTATTTTAACGGCGATTCGGCGTCGAGGTGAATCGATCATCGACGCCCCAGATGTTCCGCTCTTGCGAAGCGAACCGCGGATAAAATCTCGCTGTGCAAGGCCCGCGTACGTATGAGAAATCGACGCGACATGATCCGCACGCAAAGCATTGTCAGCGTACATCCATTCCCTCCGGGGGGAGAAGTCAACCCTTCACTGAATACGGGATAGGCGTAACGAGCACCCAACTTCGCTGCGATAACCGAGACTCATTTTTTGCGCGCGTCCCTTCCGCTCGATATTCCCGATTCTCACGCGTGGAGCGTTCAATGTAAAGATGTAAAATAAACTGGAAAATCGTGGTACGACCACCCCTCTCACTGCTTCTAGAACGACGAAAAAAGATTTAAACGAATTACACTGCACTGCCGCAGGGTTGTGCGAGAACAGAATGATCGAGGCGCGATTGCGAAGAATACGTGAGTTGCCGCGACAGAATTTCTCCGTTTAATTAATCGCCGGTCAAGAGCGAGTAGCTTGTCGCGGAGCAGGTGAAAAATATTGCTAGAACGACGCGGTATTCGTTGTTACCAGGCAAGATAGGGCGAAAAATTTCTCTCGCGGGGCACAGACATTTCTCAGCCAGCAACACACTTATCACCGCGACTATTTTATTGCTCCCGCAGTGATCGCGGTACGACGCCACGCGCTGCTTTCATTGTTTAACAAGACCGCTCGTGGGGCTCTGTATTTAATTATATCCGCGGTTATTCGATGCGTGGGAGAATCGGTTAAGAATCAATCGCTCACTGAGTAGAAAAAGAAATTGGCTGGAAAAATGGGAATGCCAAAGTCATTATCGAAGATTATCACCGCGGACGAGCACTAGACTTCCTCTTTCTAGACGATTTAGCGTAATTTGACGGGCGTTTTGCGATTACCAGTTACGTAACGACGTGAATGGAAAATTTCGACTTAGCTATCGATAAACAATATCACTTTAACCATCGTGCTTAGGCTGCCCATAGCTTGACTGTTGGATCACCGAAGCAAGGGACGTACGCTGCTACCGTGGCTTAAACATAAAAATCGCTCGGCTCCAGCGCTTTCGTTGATTCCGCGGCGTGTCACCGGAGGTTATCGCGGCCCGATGCGAACGAAGACGACGCGTCCGAACGAGTAGACCTTTAGTAGCAAACTGAGGCTCGCCGACGAAACGGTATGTGAACTGTGACGAAGAAACTTGCACCGCGGGTCGCGTCGACGGTCTTCCTGATAATTTGGCCGATGGTTTTCCCATTTGTTGCCAATCATTCTCGATAGAAGAGGAACGCGAAATTGCTGGAAGCTCGGCTATGGTCGTCCAACGATGCGCAACTGGAACATAGTGCTCGCGTTAATTTTTCTTCGCGCGGTCGTCGTGAACGCTTGGTCGTTCGGCGATGTCTTCAGTTCCGCTCGGACTCAAATGAGCCGGCAGTCGGCCGGGTTTTTTAGCTACACGCAAGGCGGGGATGTAAATTCCACGAGCGACGGGGCAACGGCCCTCGGCAGTATAATAATGGTCCCGCTACGGAAAAAGGTTTGCGAGCCAGGGGAACGATTGGATCGACGTGGCAAGTGCAGAACGGTTTGGTGAACGTGCCATAGTGGCAAAGGAGGAGGCGCGCGTGAACGATGAAGCTTATCAACGCAGGCCCGCGCGTTATCTGCGCTCGAAGATCAAGAACATTTGATCAGGAGGATCGAAACGATGTTTTCTCGGTACGACGAGAAATCGCCGCGCGTATCGTGCGATAGCGGCCGTTATATTAGCATCGATACTTACGCCAGCGATAACATGGCACTTGTTATTCGGGCCTTTCTGATCGAGACGAAATCGTGCCCGATCACTGAGATTGTTCCGTCCGTCCACGGTGTTTTTCGTTCGGACGTGAGGAAATGAGATCGACTAATCGGATGATCGGAGTAAAGGGATACGAGCGGAGGCACGGTGAAAAGTTAAACGGCGATAGAACACGTTGCGCGACGCCAGCGAAGAATTGGAAAAATTCTCGCTCGGTAGTGTTACCGTGACCCGACGAAAACTCCAGTCGCAATAATACGTTTCGTAACTGCAGCCGCGATCAATCGAGTTCCGCGTTTCGGATTGTCTCGGTGCCGACTCCGCGCGACGGTTTTCATTGTTGTCGAACACGGCCGCGAATCACCGCGGGGAAGTGATCTGCCTCGCGAGTTTCATCGGGGACCCGAGCCTCGACTGTTGGACCGTGGAGCAATATGAGGCTTCCGTGGATCGTACTGACGGCAGCGTTCGTTCTGCTTCTGACGCTGTGCGCGACTGTCGCGAATTCGACGATAACCAGCCAGGAGAAGCAGTTCGTGCCGTTCGACGTCACTAAAATCGAGGCTGGTTCCTTCATCAACGTTCCGATTAATTGTCCACCGGACAGAGTGAAAATTGGAAACCGTTGTAGAGCTATCTTTTAAGTGAGTACAAACTCCACTCGCGGCCGAGCTGGAACGTATGTACACTCGAGTGCCGAGGATCGAGGTTGAAATTGAGCAATCCTCCAGTTAGACAATAGTATCGAAATACCATTCTAAGGTTTTCCGGAAATTAATCGGGGCTTACAAAGAAATATTGTTGGCCGAAACAGAATTGGAGTAAGGATACGCATAATTATCAATTTCGATTTAGATCGTTTCTTTTTTTATTCCAGATGAATCATTCACCGATCGATCTTTAAAAAAATATATACTTCTAGGGATGAGAGAAGATTTGAACGAACAAAGTGGACACCAACAATTATACAGGATTCAACAATTTGAGATAATGTCGGTAAAGAAGTGAACGATATGCGAGGAATAATATCGGACGAGCCAAGTAAAAACCAAGAATGGAAATATCAAAGATCGTGGACGAAAGAAGTATATAAGAGAGGGAAATCACAAAATATTGACACGATTAGAGGAAAGGAAAGACGTGACCTAGAAATGAGAGAATTATCGATCCACTGGAGATTATCAGAGGAAGGAAGTTGCTTTATCGCTTGCATGTAACTGATAGAAATTACTGTAAATAAATAAGCTTCCGTATGAAGTTGATAGAAAATTAATTGCGTGTTGTAATAAATTAATTATATTCCCTATCTATAAATGCTAACTGAAATAGATCCCTCATAAAAATAGCACGATTGTGACTGAGAGAAATTGAAATCTGACTTAGCATGTACAGATAAACAAGCTGCACAAGATAACTGAATAACAGTAATAAAATTAGTATTTTTATATGTAGCAAAATTTTCCATAAATTTCGAATGTAATTTCTATTCGATTTGTTAATAAGTTCTGTAATTCCTAATTAACTTCCATTCATGCAATTTGGACTACGGCAAACGATATCGTTAATATTGTTCAAGTTACGCACACTTTTGTAGGATAACTCATAAATACACGTACGACAAAGTATTTCCGACATAAACTATAGTCTAATACAAAATACCCTAAAATGATTATGTTTTTTCTCAATCGACTCTGCTTTTTTTTTTAACCGAAATGCAAAATATGCGTCGATGCATTATTGCACAGAAGCAAATGTGCTGCTTAAAATCGTTTCTCTCTGTTCCTGACAACTTGACCCTATCTCAATGGTACCGTACGCAGTTATCAAATAGAAACCGCACTATGCGTGTTCAGGATATGAATCGTAACCGCAAATTAGTGCGAATAAAATAGAACGGGGGAGGGGAAGCACGGCGAAAGCAATATATTGCCGGTATTTTCATTGTAATCCACGTCAGTCTCTAATTTTTGCTTCGACCTCGTCGATATTAGCTTCTTACAGTAAGCGACAGAGAATCGGACGCCAATTGTATTCGACGCCGTATAAGAATCGGTGCATTCCGTGTGTCCGCGATGGCTCCGCTACGTTTCATCATCCTCGCGATCCTTCTCCTCGTTCTCGTCGCAACGAACGAAGCCAGACCTTTAACTTTTCCGGAGAGGAAGAGCACCAACGTGAAACGTTGCCCACCGGGGTACAAGCACGTGCGTAACGTGGGATGCAGAAAAGTCGTACAGGGCGGAACGGCTCGTGGTAAAATTGTCGAAAGATTTGCATGAAAATGTTTCAGCAGTCGCTTCCAACGTGTACAGATTGAATTTCTTTACAGTGAACCTTGGATAAGAAGCTTCTTCATCGTTCTCGAACGCCTGATCACTATCGCATCAAGCATGAAATCGGCGATATCTCAATTCAATCATCGATATTGGAGAATACGTGTCAAAATACCCTGATTCACATTCTACACGCTGTAACTCGGTGCATGTAAAATAAACTATAATTTATTATGTTGAAAGTGAAGTTCTTTCTTAAGCGATCATCCATTTTCAATTGCGTTCTATCATAATATTTAGCACGAAACGATACAGTTCAAGCCGCTTTTAAGTTATCCACCGATAATTTCGTGTGAAACATTGAAAGAATTGCAGTTGAAAATGGGCAAAATCATTTTCGTAAGCTCGTCATTCATAGATACGTATATCAATGGCATGCCATACTTTTTTTTTTTTAATAAATTACTACCTTGGACGACCGCGTTACGGAGGACAACCCGTGAATACTTTAATTTCGCATGCAAATTTATACGCCCACGCCTCTAGTTGCTCCCGTAATCACGAGAATCGACTCGCCGAGCCACGGACTCGTTATATCCGCCGTATCAGAAGTATTGCACGGATTGCGTAAGAAAATTCATTATCAACCATCCGACCGATACCTGCTTCGATTCACCGCTACGGTGGATTTCGATCGGCAACGAGAAAGAAAAAAAAAAGAAGCAACCACAATAAAAAGTTATCCTCGTCGCAAAACCAGACGACGCCGCGTCCATTAGCTCCCCTTTCGTCCTGATACAGGATCGCGGTAGTTACCGCAAGAAAAAGGAATGGTACCGCAGCCGCGAATCACGGCGAGAAGTAGTCGTGCGTCTAGTGCGATTCGTACGTACGTGCGCGGGGCGCGCGTGTGCGTTCGCGTGTGTGCGACCAGAAATACTCGTCGAGACGTATTCGCTTCGGCAGTCGATCGCGGCACGGGCAGAGGAACCTGCTCAGGTGTGAGAGTTCCTCCTATTTTCCTCGCGCGCCGAGTGCAATGCTGACAGCGGGACCTACGAGTGCCTCTTAAGAACACGTGCGATCCTCGTTCCTGTTTAGCAATAACGAAACCTAAGGCGACGACAAGTGAGGCGTGTACGTTCGTCGAAGCGGGCGACCGGTTGCCGGGATTTTTTTGCGGCTCGGGGAAAAGAGCTCTGCACCGTTTTTCCTTCCACCGATATCTTCCGCGCGAGCGGCGCGAAAACAACGGCCGTTTGATACGCAAACATGTCGCACCTGATCAGACACAGAACTTTTGTTCTCGCGCTACTCTGCGGACTGGCGTTGGCGCAGAGGAATACCAACGACGATTATCACGGTGATCCTGACGGCATAGTGTTCCCCGGCCCCGTGAATTCCAGGAGCAGAACGCCGAGCCGTCCCGTTCAACCTGCGCCCAGGCAATTGGAAGGTGTCAGCGTATTGTCGGTAAATCGATCACACGCCTCTTTTCGCATCGGTTCGATCGCGCGGTGGTGGCACCTGTTTTTCGTAGCTCGTTACAGCCGCCGATCCCGTTCACGAGCGGCGTCGCAACGCTCCCACGTTTTCACGTTGATAAAGAGCGCAATTATGTTATCCCGCGGAGCATTGTGAGGAGAGCGTGTATACGCGCCGCGGTGGACGTAACAGCGGCGTTGAAAAAAACAATCTGTACGCCGTGCAAGTGGTACGAGCGTCGCATTGGAATGGCCAAATTGCATCGTCGATAGTCTGCTAACATTCAACCGCTGTTCTTTTCTTTTTTCGATTGGACCATTAATTCCGTTGTTTCGCAACACGGCAGTGGATTCTGAAAGTCACGAATTAACGACACGATTTCTCGATAAAAAAAGATTCTGCAGCCCGGATGTATTACACTTTGCCCGGAATCCTCTTTCCCAACGCTGAGAAATTTGCGTTTAATCAGTGCTGATAATCGAGACGGAAGCTAGTTATCCGTTTCAATGTTCTTACTACCGCCGCGCGTTTCTTCCCGTTCTCATTATCCCCAGCGCTGGCCGACTTAACGACGAGCGTCAATTGCAATCAAAAAGTAAACACCGCTTCCTTTTGTTGACGGTCATTTAAAAACCGTGTTGCGACATTCCCACGAATTGGGGGCACGTCCGCCCCTTTTCGTGGAGGCCTGAATGACGTTGAAGGCCGACCGATCCTAATGTCAAGGATGTACACCGATAGATCGCGACAAAAAGGTAGAAGCGCCGCCGGTGTGTAACACGCTTCGAACGCTCGTCACGGTGTCCGCGATCCGATATAACACGTAATCGATTACACGTCATTTGACGTTCACGCGAATACCTCGCCGATCACCTTGCCGGTCTTCTCTAATTTTGTCGCGGCGAACAGCGAATCGTGAAGGCCCGTCGACTCGAAGACGAAAAGGGGCATAGACTAGCTGGGCAATTGTAGCGATACGTATTTACTGTTACCACGACCTGCCTCCCGGCCGACAGGAAAGAGAAATTTAGGTTGCGATTAGGAAAACGTGCGCGTAACGCCAACGTTGCAGGACGCCGCTGATTCTTTCGGTGAAGGAAGACAATATTTGATTCCGTCCGGTATCGTTCTACAAATGTTCACCGAGTACGCGTGTTTCAATGCCGCGGCAGGGTTACACGGTAGAGAGGCACGCCAGGTGAAATAAACGACCCTAATAGTCGCCGCTAAATTCCAGTCAAACGCCAGGGGACGACGATTACCTGGAAAGTGCAACGTCTCGGAAACGGCGCGGTGCTTGCCTATGCGAATCAACGATGTAGTAATCGTGTTTATTAAAATGCTGGTAGTATTGTTACTTTTATCGATTCTCCTTACACCTGTCGAAACGTCCAGAGGCTGAAGTAGGAGGAAACACGGAAGACCGACAATCGCTGCCGAGAGAAGTAAATAAGTAAATCCATGAGAAACACCGGAGATCTTCTGAATACCCGTGCGAACGCTACCACGGAAACGTGAAAAAAAAAGTAAAGAATTCAATCACGCCTATCAAGACAGTACATTAACACCGACGGAGATGCTTCTTAGAAATCGGTTAAGCGTTCACCCGTTCTTCGGTGTCCGCGCGATAGTGTCTTCTTTTTGAAACCTGTTCCAAGTTAAAAGGCGAACAGGAGAGACGTCGAAAAACGACTAAACGCGCTGCCGCGACTGCCCTCCCCGCCGCCCCTGTGCACAGCAGTCTCTGAATAAAAGTCCTTTTTAATTGCGTTCTAAATATATAACTGTCGCGAATGTATCAACTTTTTTATAGTATCCCGGATGATTGACCTGCGGTCGTGTTTTGTAATCCCGACTTTAGTCACACTAGCGTATCCGCGATCGGAGACGATGATTCACTAATTGGTTATTACCGGGAATACCCTGATAATTACATACGCCGGCATCTACGCAACGGGGACATTTTTGCGACAAACATTTCCCATCGAAACGCGTTGAACTACTTGATTCACCCGATCGAGGGGCATACGTAACGACTCTCGTCTGGTGCACGGGCGAAATTAAAGATCACGCCGCATCGTTGGGAACATACGCGCGGTGCACCTGAGCGATTGTTCGACCGTGTAGCTCGCGATTTGCATGAAAAAGCATTGGAATTCCGAAGCGAGGCATACCTACTAAAAAGTGGCTGATTAGCACGCGCTTCCTTGGAAAAACTGTGCACGCATTGCGCGACCACGAGTGGTAAAAATGCGCGAGTGAAACAGTACCTTTAGAATTTTCTCAAGGAAAATGTTTACTATAAGTTCGAGGAGTGAGTCAGATTTGTCGTAGCCAGTCAATCGTCCATTTATCATTGCGATTAGATTGCCGGCTAATCGAGATAACATTACCGTGAATGCGAGAAAGTGGCGAGAGCTTTGTGCCGTTGCGCTTTCTATACCAAGAATGTCCATGTTATTTCCAGAAATCGTTACAACTGGCCAGGGAAATCAACTCCGTGTCATCGATGGACGAGTTTCTCCAATTAGTTGACGGTGTTCCATCAACGGAAAATGACTACTCTATCGTCAGTAAGTACGTTCTTGTACAACTCATTAGCGCCTAAGATGCTCATTATAGGAGCTAATACGACTGAGGGAAACCGGTTAATTCGTAATGAAGTAAGGAACAACGCCGATAAGCTGTACAGCCTTGTAAATTGCACTTTATTCGAATAGAAAAGAAAAATACTGTGACGTGATATTGATACTGCTATACAACATACACCTGCCTCCAACGCTAACTGAACGTATAACGAAGAAAATATGAAAAGTAAACGATTTACTATCTCAGCAAATATTGCTCAGCTAAAAGCAAGCGAATTAATCTCAGCGGTATACCGCTGCGGTTGCGCTATTCAAACTCGATTATCGGTGAACATGAGATCACCTAATTAATCGTGGGGAAGGAAAAACGAACGAGCTTGCCATCCTTGATTACACTTAAGTACTCGGCAAGCGTAAAATCTGTATCACAGAACAATCGTTCCAAGAACGAACGACTATTAACCGAAACTTTAACGAAACTAAACAAATCTCTCACGGATAATTCTGCTTTGCTAAAAAAAAACTATCTCGGAAAAAGCAATTTCCTGATAACGATTAAAACTATGATGAAAAACAAAAAACAAATTCACTTGCCATACGTGATCACTCCCTAGTACTTCTTGAGTACGTGACAAGCTTTAAAGTCTGCAATCGTTCGAAGAACGAACGACGCTTAACCAAAAACTTTAACGAAAGTAAGAAACATTATCTTGCGACTAACTTTGCCTTCGTTCAACCCTATCTCAGGAAGAATAATTTCCTGGCCACGATCGAATCTCATTCTCCATCCTAGAATTTGGTTTTCTCAAATTCTCGCAGAAGATTGGTCTTACATCTATTACCACCTTCGTACACGATCAGATGAATTTGATAGTTGAAAACGAACTGCTTCTTGTTCTTGCCATTGCGATCGGCCACATTTACACACGGTTTATCGAAGACGAGCCTGTCGTCCACGTATTGAGGGGCGAACAACGATGTGGCGGGTTCTTTGATCGCCATCTCCGTTTCCAGGCTCTCTAGAAAACCCCTGCGATCTTCGAAGAAGTCCACGTCTTTCAGAAACCCACCGAAATCGTTCGTATTTGGCACTAGTCTGTTGGAAATCTCACCGATTTCTTCCAGACTGGGTAAACCGGCTTTTGGCTGTTCGCGATGGGCTCTGATATTGTTCTTTCTGTTACGTGGTTCCGAGATTGGACGTTCGATTAAAGGGGTGTAGGCGATTTGAAGTTTGCACGGCCGTCTCCAAGTGTGAACGTTGGACATGGGCAGAGCGTACGCGTTCCAGCCGTCTGCGATTAAAGTTGAACAATATCTCTTTTTATATAATTGAACGTGACTGGTCGAACGGTTAAAGTATTTCAGGATCGTGTAAACGGGATCTCAGGGGAGTGGTATTTCTTTAGAAGAAGGTAGAATTACGGTTCAACGAAAGTACGAAGATAACCCTTGCCTTTCCTCCACATTTTCCGCGAGAATTCTATTTCGCCGTAAGCCTCCACGAACTTAACCGCGCCAGAGTCAACGTTAGCGAGCACATCTCCATGACCGGAGTCTTTCGTGATAGCCTGGACGGTTGGTGCCATTTCCTCTTCCAATTTTATCCTATTAATGCTCCGCTCGATCTCCTCCATGGTGGATGACGAGATCCGAAGCTTGAAAAGATTGCTCAGATCGCCCTCGCTCAAATAGTAAAACGTGTCGTCCGTCACGCTCGTTCCCTTCCTATCGATTTCGTTCTGATTAATGTCCATAACAACACCATGCGTTGACGACACTTCCGTCTCTCGAGAAAATGCTACGTAGCTACTATTGCGAGCAGTACTGTCTCCCTTCTTCAAACGATCCTCGTCATTTCGATCGTTACTCGAATCGTTCTTTCTCCTAGGTAAAAGTCTCGCGTTAATTCTGACCCTCTCACCCGAGGAATTTTCGATAGCTTCACCGCTGCCTTACCGATTTACGCGTTTCTCATTGTAAGCAACGAAAGCGGCCGGCGCGATATGCGTGAATCTGTGCCTGGAACTCACTTTGTGAGTTTCCATAAAGGCGGACACGTTTTTCCTGCCTTTGACCGACCTGCCGAACCAATCGAGGACCACGCTCTCAGAAAGATGGCTTTCTAAGCCAGAGGCTAGCCCGTCGACGAGAGCGAAGTAGCTGTTCGCGAACGAAATAGCCTGCATATTCTCGTCCATTGTTCTATCACCTAAAAAAAGAGAAAGAGAGAGAATAGGCTCTGCCACGAAAAGTCCTCTGACGTAAAACCACGGAAACCACACTGGACTGGACGTGACAAGGATTCGAGGGGAAAGTCCTCTGACTAATTCGGAAACGCGATCATATTGTTAGATCTGACCTTCTTTCAGATAGAATGGGCGAAACCGGGGAACGGTCGAGCGCGGAGAGACCAGCGCCAGCCAAGTGCATGCCCGAACTGCAACCAGTTTCTCTGAAACAAGAAACCGATCCGTCCACCATCTATTTCCCCGCGTGCACGAGGATCATGAGGTGCGGGGGCTGTTGCAGCCATTCGTTACTGTCTTGTCAGCCGACGGCGACGCAAATTCGAAATTTCGAGGTGAGTCGTGCCGACAAGCCCGAGACCGCTGATAAGCGACGCAGCTCGGGATTATTCAGACGTCGCGGCTGATTTTGTTTAAGGTGCTCGTGGTTTCGATCGCAGACTCCACCAGCGGATTAAACTACAGGGGCAAACGCATCGTGCCGTTGGAGGAGCACACGAAGTGCCAGTGCGACTGCAAGATTAAGGAGGAGGTAATTTGAGGACAGTCGATAATTGAGATCTTCCTTCTTAAACCGGTATAACTCGGTTCGCGGTCTACGTCGTGACGATTCGCGAACGCTTTCACGCGATGGCGGTCTTCCCTTGCGCTGTTAGCTACTTTACAATGGCACGCGACGAGGCCGCGACTAAATGGACGTGTTTCGAGGGCGATATGAGACTCGAGAATTCAATTCTTTTACAGAGATACGTTTTCCGATCCTCATACAATATGTCTTTTTAGCACTGCAACGAGAAGCAGTCTTATATACCGGAGGAATGCAGATGCTCGTGCGACAACGTCGACGAGGCGGAGAAGTGTAACAAGAACAACGATACGAAAATCTGGAATCCCGAACTCTGTGCCTGTTTCTGCAGGGAACAAGAAGAGTGTTCTACTGGCTTCTACTTCGACCAAAACACGTGCAGGTGTGAGCGGAAAGAATAGGGCCACTTCTAGAGGGATTAAATCTCTCTCCCTCTTACTGCACCCCAATCCCTCTTATATCTTGTAAGCTGCACGCGTGCACCAGATTTCTTTTTCATTTCTTGCCCGTTTTCATTGAATTTGATCTTTCTGCTTAGTTTGCGAAACTAACACACTTTAGATAGATCTTTTTTTTCGATCAGAACGTATCCGATTCCGTTGTCTAGAAAAATTTCTTTACTTCTATCCTTTCTTACATTCGTCATATACCTCTGTATCGCGCGAGAATGTAGTAAACTGATGACAATTCGAAAATGCATTACTATCTTTAAATAAACGTGTACTATACTAATGCCCAGTGTGAATTTATTAAAAGCATGAGCAATAATATTCTCTTCGCTGAATCTGAAGGCTAAACTATTATTTTGAACCCATCGGGGCTAAAACTATATTTCAGATGTCGACAAGTACCACTCTCCAGAGCATGGTTCCCACCCTCCAAAGGTGCTGATTACGGATTCGGACAGACTCAAAAGCCAGACAATACACCGCCAGTGATAATCGCACTAGACGCCGCAGATCCTAGGAGGAAACCTAGGCCAGATCCGGAATACAAATAAGGATGGGAATTCCATGGAAGAAACCACAAGACTTATAGGACAGCTATCTACCAGAACACGCTTCTAGCTCAATCTTTCATCCTCGTGCCATTTTATCACAGTACGATAGATACATCTACAGAGTATTCGTACGATAGTATTATTGCGCTATTACAAGATACATGCGGATGTATTTTTATATATCAAAAGACGTTGTGATATAAGAAAATACAATTATTTAATACAGAATATTGGTATAAGTTTTCTTTTAATATAAAATTAGGCGGAATACATTATTGGTAGGCGTGGCATATTATTCCCTTTACGTATAAACGCTGGAAAAATATTAAACGCAACTGTACAAGTATCAGTCTTCATCTATTGTCGTGTTCCCCAATTCGATCTGTACTGAATCTATTTTTGCGTTTTGTATATGCGCGACCACGGCTTTGTTAAGCTTTAAAAGAGCTCTGTAACTCTCGCTTATCGATGTGAGCGATGCAGAGATAAGCCCTAAAAAATGTTGCGGTTAAAAATTATATGACGCATAGCAACAGGTGGTTTTTGTTGACAAACTTCGTAAGGTAACCTCACTTTAAAGGTTATGTGAAACCTGAACGATGTAAATATCATTGCATTCAATTCGTAAAGAATTGATTTAGTAACTTTAGGAATTAATTTACCAACAAATTCTAACTAAAAACATAATTATACTTTTCAAACATAACAACCACTTACTTATACAGGCCGCGCTATCTTGAATAGTCGCTTCTTTAGTAACCTTCGAACGTTTAGTTGACTGTTCCATTGTTCTAAAGCTATGTTTCAATTTCTTATTTCATCTTTGTATAAAATGAAACTTATAAAAGGATAGAACAACAGAATGATAAAGTGCGTTCCCGCGAGATTCGTATAGCGCCAGATGATACGAAAAACGGTAGGATCGGTCGATCAAGTGATAATTAATCCGAATACACAGAACGCAATAAACAGAACGCTTTCGAATTGTTCAAACACGACAATATCCGAATTTAATTTAGAAATACGACAAAAACACGACTGACAATATCCCTTGTTCCAACGAAAAAAAATTAAGCAATCTGTGCAATTATTACCTCTCAGCTTATCCTTGTGAAATAAATTGCAAAGGTTAAAGTTTCCCCGTCACATCAAACCACAAAGGTCAGCACAGCCTATATGGCATGACATTTAACGGATTCCTTAACTGATCTTCAAAAAGGTGTCTTTTTAAGCCAACATTATTTTGTTGTGTGCAAAAAATGTTACCGGCAACCAACCACTGTGTACACACTGATGCTGTCACCTAGCGACTGATAGGGAAACACGACATCTTCGACCGTTTGGGTTTAGATGACGCCACTTGTACGAAACCAGCAAATGGAATTGAAAATCGTTTATCACCAAAAATACGTCGTTCCTGAGTAGAATATTACGTAGACATAATTAAGCCCGCATACTAAGAGGTATTTTTAGTACATCCGAGATACGATTTGTTATTTACAGCAGAGATGATCACTCGATTGATTGAACTGCGAAAGATTATATACTTTATCGAGATCGAAGAGATCTCGCGATCGGTTTCTCGAACAGAAATAAACGTACAGAGAATGGATCCGCAGATAACGTTGCCCGGTCGTACGTTATCTGGTCGGAAGGAGACAGAAACGTTCGAGTGGCCGAGGTGCTGCTTTTTTCTTTGCGCCACCCGTTATAATTGCTGGGGCCTTGTCACTTTTGCCGAGGCGCGGACCGCAGTGAAGTATCTGAGAAGCGCGTCGCCCCACAACTCTGGAGATGCAACGGCGGCGGCTTCCTCAAAGCGATCGCTTCGCTTGCTCGGGCAGAGGAAGTCAAGGAGAAAGACAAGATGAAAGATCGGCCACAGAAATAAACGAAAAAAAAGAAAGGCAACGGCAAACTTCCGAAACGCTGTTCAAGTGATTCAGACCGCGGAACTGTTTCAAACAGTAACACGTGAGCGATACGAGCACGTGCTGAGATCAAAGGAAAATTCCGTTAAATTCTCAAGCGATTCAAAAGTAAAAAAATACTCGAACATATGTAAAATTATGGCAGCGTTAAGAAAAAATGAATGGAATAAACGAGAAAAAAAACGAGTAGAGATAAAGCCACGTAAACGCAAACGATTCAGGCGTCCGTATCTACCCATACATCGTAATTATACGACTAGGTGTTGAATGGCCAGCTACACACGCTGCTCGATGCAGTTCGATCGCGTCTATACGTCCCACGAATTCAGTTTTTTTTTTTTTTGTTTGCGCGCCGATGAATGCAGCTTAATTGCACTCGGTAGCGAGAAAGATTCAAAATTCAAAGAGGAACAGTAGTAGTGGGTCCGGGGAAAAAACCGGTACCCTCGCCTACGTATTTTACACGCCACTTTCTTGCGTGTACGCACGCGTGTCTCACTGTCCCGCTTCATCACGCTCTCTCGGCTACTCCTCAAGGACTCCCCGAAAGGCCCGCGTAGCCGGCAAAGGGCACCAGCCAGCGATCGTAACACGGTAGCCAACACGGTGGTAGGTTTAAATCATATTAAAGCGCATCCAAGCACCGGGAACCGTAAGCCCGGATTACTGCCGCAAATCGTCTCGCCCAGGGAATTCCGCGGACTAAGTAATTCGATCGCCTTTCAGGGGCCCTGGCTAATCATACCTTGCTTCTGCCCCCTTTTATTTCGCGTCTACGCCAACGTCCTCTGGGCCTAATCTGATTTTACGTCCGCTGCGTGAACGCGAATGTGTCTTAAAATAATGTTTTACCACGATTCGAACGTACGCCCGCGAAGGGCCCGTTTCGAAGTGTCATCGTTAATAATCCGTATACCATTCGTAGAGATATAAATATAATCAAACGCGTGGTGGCATTCCTGTGCCTATCAACGGAGCAGAACGGCAAAAGAGACGAAAAGCAGACGATAAACCGTCCTGGCGGAAAGTTACGAAGCAACGTGGACAGGGACGGTAGAGAACAGCGTGGGTCGTGTCGGATTGTGACCAGGTGGAACGTGTTTATACAAGATACGCTCTGATAAGGCATCACCGAACCACGACAGGAAGACACTCGCAGCCAGAAACGAAATGACCAATGTCCGAGAGACCGATGAAACCCCGTACACTTTATTTCTATACCCGGCATAGATACATGCATACGCCTTTCGAAATACGATCGATAGATTTCCGCAGGGCACACAATTCGAACGGAACAAATTGCGACGGAGGTGCCACGGAATACGCAGCTCCGAAGTATATCGGACAGATTTTAAGACCCGTTTCCTATGGATCGGTCACGATTTCATTACGTCCATATGTGAATGAATCTATTGAGACGGACTAGACCTTCATAAGCGACACGAAAATACCGGCGGCTCTCGGAGCGTGATCCATTGTCATTCGTTTCCCTCAGGATTCGATGGGTGGATCGTGACACAGAGAATACACCGCGCACGCCTTCGATTAACATTATTTTGTTCGCTTCGAATTGTGATAAATAACACCCATCCGACATTCGACTTGATCGGAATGATGACATTTGTTCAATACTGCATCGCCCGAACAGCAGTGGTCGCGGTTTGGACCGACATCTAAAAAGAAAGCATCAGTTCGACGGGGGTAGGTTTTATCTCGCAAGAGCAACAGGACCAATCGCGACCGTGCCATCAATTTTCCCCTTGCTCCGTAGAAATATTCCAGACCACTCTGCCACCGCCTTTACTATCTTCCTTCTTCTCTGTTTCTCGCTTGTCGATGCACCGGTAGCACCGTTGCATCGTTTCTCCGCTACCTTTTGTCTCTCTTTTGTGTTCTCCGGTGCACGTCCAGCTCCCGTTGCACACCGATTGAGAGTTGACCCCGCCTGCGCCACGCTTGCACGCTGCAGTTCGTCCGAAACGATACGCAATCAGAGCGGTAGAAACGGTCGAAAAACGAGCCCGGCCAATAATCTTCGCAGTGACATTAAAACGCATCCTTGCGCATGGTAGAGTTATGGAAAATGCAACGGTCCTCGCGGACCGAGATAGATGATTCTCGGCTGAACAATGCCGGCGATAGATAACACCGTCTGCGTACGCAAGGATCGTATTTTTAGTCACGCAACTGCACGCCTTGTGCGAGCCGTACGTTCGTGCGAAGATGACCGCGCGTGATGGCTTCTAAACTATTCGCACGATCCACTTTTCTCTGGGCCGGACAGCACCGGTCCGGATGGCATCCCTACGCTCGTCCATCGAGAACAACGAGTATCACGATGCCATCGCCAATTTCGTTGACAGCTTCGCCCGTTTCACCCCGTACGCTCGTGTCCTTATTTATGCTGGCAATGATCAGCGGCGATACCGGTCGGAACGCGAATTGCCTACGAAATTGGCGATGCACTTTACCGTTGCTATCGCGGAGGCTGTTTGATATGCACGCGATATAGAAGCACTTATATGAAGAGTGGCGTGAAAAGCGAGAACGAGGGGACCTCGATCGAGATCAGCATATTTTCGATCATTACACGAATGTTATGCATTACCGGCGCGGGCAGCAGTCGTGCAGAGGCCACTCGTTCGAATCTCTTCGATCACAAGCAATCCACGATGCGGCGAGGGTAAGACACGGGCAATAATATCACGAAGAGAGATGTAACCGCAATCGTACTCGACTTATACGCGAAGAAAATGCAATTGTTGGTCCAGTCATTTACGCGTTTCCTTTTTCTTCCTTGCACGCGCGAAATCGTAACACAATCGACGTTGCCCTCGACCATCAGGTATTTTTACTCTCCGGCGAGGCAAAACGTGCATACCGATATCGCGTTTGTATTCTCTTCCTTCGCTTGTGGTGTCCCTACGAAGGTCGACCAGACAAAAAATCAGGGACCAGAAATAGCCCCCCTGATTGCGTAAAAATTAATAAAAACACGACGGAATAAGGGGGCTGAAATGGCTATGCGTGCTTGGAAAACCATAATAACCCACACAAAAAAGTAGACACTCACTGTGTTTGGATTCTGGTTTTGAAGGGGCTGTTTAAACAAATTCGATGTACATATCGGTTGAAGACCGGTAGGCCCCTCAAAACTGAAGTATACTTCATGGCCTGTATTTAATAGCGCAATGATCTCTCACGAACGGTTCCGATTGAAAAAGTATATCTCTTAAAAAGCTGCACAGTGGAAGTTCAACAGCAGAAATTTAGTTACTTAATATTCGGGAAGGGTTCGATAAACGGTCCTTCGCAACCCTTCCCTCCTTCCGCCGGTTCTCTTTCAAGGGGCTATCTACGAGTCTATTCGCAGCCTTACGACTTCATCGAAGACTTCCCGCGAGCCGGGATCCGCGTTAAAAGGATAATTTTATGGTAAACTGCCGCAACGCGTAACGATGCGTAATACGTGGTCAATGAAGTTCCTTCTCACACTTCACGCGAATGGACATAAAACGATGTGACAAAGAAAACAGGAATCATTAAATGTTCAACTAGCAGGAAAAACAGTGCCGATATCTGCACCGCGAGCAACCTGGATTTTAATTATACTGCGAACGGGTTGAACGCTCGTGCGAATTTATAAAGACAGCGATTTAAAATTGAATCATGTCAGACAACGGTTCAAGGTTCGTTCACCGTAATGGCAATCTCTTTGCCGTGCTGTGACAAACATTGAAATCGTTGAATTATATATTTATATCGAGGTGGTGGACACTGACGAGGGACAGAGTGCAAGGGAAGATGCAAATTGCAGTATTCGAACGCGTCGACTTTATACATTTCCTGCTACCGAGAGAAGAAGCAGCGCGAATGGCTTTGCTTGTTGAACTGTGGCGAAATCAATTTATTCGTCCTACTTAGTTGCGCTCTGTTTTTTTCTTTCAACTGGGTTAATTTCGCGTGTTCGCGAGTGTTGAACGACGTAGTAATAGGTCGGGAGGATAATCTCCATACAGACGAGACGGGTCTGGAAACGGGTCTCGAAACGGACGACGGGCCGGTCCCAGAAATCTTTGCCCAATGTCAAATCTATCGACAAAAGGACGAGCAGAAACGTCCGCTCGGGAATGATCCAAGAGATCGAGAGTTTTGTGGATCCGGATCCGAGGGTCGAATTCGATCCCGCGTCTCGCGTGTCGAGACACGCTTCGATATTTCTCCTCCCCCTTTGCGAGCATCTCCGGATCTCCCTCGCTCCATCTTTCGCCAATCGTTTCTCCCTCTCCATCGTTTACCTTGCTGTTTCTCTTTTTCTTCGTCCTGCTTGTTCGTTGACTCACTCGATGGTAACAAAAGGAGTAACCGGTGTGGGCAGAGAATGGGACGAAGAGGGAAGCAGCGAAAGGATTGGAAGGAGCGGAGGAAAAAAAGTAAGAGAGAAAAGGTCCTCGTCCTCCTCCTCCTCCTCCTCCCTCTTTCGTTCTCCTCACCTTCCACTCCTCTGACGGAGGGGAATCGTTCGTCGGAGACGAGACCCAGAGGGAAGGAAGGAGATGCGAACAGCCGAGGAGACTCGGATAGAGGGTGGAACGAAGTAGGAGGGGACGACAGAAAAAGAAAAAGGAAAGGAGGTGCAACAAAAGTAGCCGTGACGTCGTGCAAAGCGAGCAAACCGAACGGAGAACCGTGGAGGAAAAAGACGAAAAAAGCGGCCCTTCGCGGCAACGTAGAAGGGTACGAAGTGGGGAAGAAGAAGAAGAAGAAGAGACCAGCGAAACGAAAGAGGGGACCTCAGGGATGTAAGGTGGAAACTTTCGTGCCTCATATACGCTGAACGCGTTGGATTAGGCCAACCAGTTGGTCGAATTGGAAATTACACGAATTCAAACGTATCCAGTTGCTGCTATTCTTACCATTATGGCTTTCTCGATAGGGTAGCATTCTGGAATACTTTGGAGCAACGAAGATGCTTCAGATTGAAAAAGATCAGCAATACCCGATGAAGTCCTCTGCGCAAACAAATATTAGCATAGGAGAGCTCATCGAGACGTTTGTATTTTTAGCCAGAAAAAAAAAACAGATTAACCGCGGATATGTCGTCTGGTACCTGCAAGCAAGCGCACCGACCGTAATGCCCCGAGCATCTTCCTAGTAACTCGATCGATCAGCTGCTTGCCACATTTCAACGCTGACCTTCATCTTGGAGACAATTCAGTTATCCGTCCAATTGACCCAGTCTTAAACATCTATCTCATGTGGTTCCGTCAGTGCGAGATCACTGAAGAGTTCAATTCGTCGATGGTAGTCAAAGGCGAACGGAAAAGGGAGAGCAACCGAGCGCAGAGGGTGTTTGGAGGAGTCGATGCACGGAAACAATCGGAGACGCGTCTCTTCTTGCGATATTCGGTCGCTACGTCCCTGGACCATGGCAGAAGACATAAAGGAGGTTGAAGTGGAAAGAAGAGAGGAAGAAAAAGGGCAGAACTTGCAAAAGGGGCAAAACCGCACGGGCTCTCCGACTCTCCCTTTCCTCCTCTGTTCACCTCTTCTACTGTATGCACAGAGAGAGTGTAGTAACGTACAGAGGACGTAGTACCACGGAGTACGCATTCGACTTTCCAACGTGCACGCGCACGTGTGTCGAGGGGTAGGGGGGCACAATGAGCACCGGTTCCTCTTGCGTGTACCACTTTGGCATCGTCTTCTATGGTCCAGCCGTTCTCCCGCAAGCTCTTCGGGGTTGGACCTGATAATCGTCCGATGTCAAGGTCCTTCTCCGTTCGCCCGGTAGCTTCTTCCCGCGCGGTCGGGAACGGTTCCCGTATTTGCCGATCCGTGTCAATTACAAATGCGCGATCGATGTTCGTTTTGTCGAACGGCCGTGTTAATCGAACATCCGCCGTGCCACCCGTGGATCCTCCCGTGTACGTTCAATGCCGTTCTCTTTACAACCCGCGGCTTAATGGACTGATTATCGGACCACCTCGACACGGTTGAAAAACTTTCCTCGGACACGAAACCACGGCGAAGGAAAGACGGGAGGAGCAGTCGGCGCGGGGTCGGGATGAACAAAAATTGCGCGGAATTAATTCCACGTAAAACAGAGAAGCTGCTCCCTTAAGCTTTTCGCGACATTAACGCGCTGCGTATACATAAGTTGCTCGTAGCTGCTTCTGGCCGATCGGAGCGGGTCGATTTAAATTGCCTAATTGTAAGTTCCTCCTCGATCTTCGTCCCGTTCGCCCGGGTGGAGTGGATCGGTAGTTGCATTGCCCGCGGTAGCCGTTGCGCGTAATGGCATTCGGAAGGAAGACAGGAGCAAAAGGAACGATGCAAGGGAGAACGGAGATGAAGAAGGGAGAAAGAGAAAGAAATTGATCGAGGGGGGAGAAAAAAAAGGAGATCAACGCGTCGGATGGGCGAGACGCTTACAAGGGGTGTACATCAGAACAGATTAAAATCGTCGAATCTTCTTCCCTCCTTCTATGGCCTCGCCCATCGAAATTGCAGCCACCTTGCGAGATGCTCTCGATGTGATTTCCTTTTCTCTTTTTTAACCCATTGGCTACTTGTACCCTGAACGCGAAGGCGTTTTGCGTGCTAGGAGAAACAAATTAACAGGACCCTTAATCCCCCTAAAATGATTTTATAACTCACGTCCTTGCACTCCCTTAATGTTCCTCAGTCTCCGCGCGTTTCGATTCTTTTGGGCCGAATTTGTCGGTTCGATACGATCAAAATTTCGCCGGCGCAAATCGGGTTGCAAAATTACAGCTACGTGCAACGTACCGAGGCCCGAAAGAATTCTCCGGCCGTCGTAAAACCTTCGGGGACACTTTAATAGGGCAGCTGTGTACGAGGGGCGACGGGGATCACATTTGTGATTTACGCGTCGTAAAGGGTACGAGCGAGACGCAATTCGCCCGTGCGTGTACGCTGGCTCTCGCGACCGATGTGTGCTTGCTCTTACACGCCCGTGCGCCCGTCGATGCTGTCCGACCTCTTCGCGTTCCGCGGCTGGCGTGCAAGGGCGTGGTGACGTCATTGGTGCGTGCCCTTGCGGAAAGGTCATCCAGAAAGGGGAGATTATTCCAGCAGAGAGCGAACGATTTACCCGTTTCGCCTCTGTGGTCAATGAATTTTTCCATTCCATTTCGCTCAGCTTTCCGCTACTAATTTCGTCGCGAAGAATTCGGGCAATCCGTTATTTAAAGTTTCAATGTTTGAAATGCGCGAAGTGGCGCTCCGGAATCCGTGGAAAAGGTATCGCTGCCAGCAGGCGGCAGCGTCCGCCAAGGTGTATTCAAAGACGGTTCGCGTCTATTTTTACGAGAGATTCGCAAAGGTTTATCATTTGGACTAGCGATCTCGCCTACGGCTGACGGACAGTCGAAACTCGTTAATGCTGTTGGCAGGGATTCAACGGTCGGGGGAAAAAATAAATTTCTCCCGCGACAAGGGAACAGATGTCTCGCAGCGGATTCAAAAGGTGCTTTGATCTGTACCGCGAACAATCACGCGAAATACATAACGGCATGTCCGTGATAAAAAGAAAGGGTAAGAAATCGTGCATGCAACGAGTGACGAGAGATTGAAGTCCGCGAAGAAGTTGACGGATGAAACAGCGGCGGGGGAATAAAAATGGTACGAGCTGTACCGCGGTGGAACCGTCAGAGGAGCGCGGCGATATAAAAATATGATGTTACAGAAGTCCGACCGCGAAAGATTTGCCTCAATATTTCAATGGCCGTGCTTCAGGTGCTCACTTTTTCTCTCTATCCTTATTTCGCGTTCCGCCACGTCGCCCTCGACCGTGGTGGCAGTTTTTCTCTGTCGAATCTTCTCTCGTCGCCGCTGCTTTTTCTCGACTTTATCAAGACGCAATTTCGAGCGTTGGCACGAATTTCAGCTTTTTAACTGGCGAACGGAGAATCGATTGGATCCGCATGCTATTGCTAACAATCCATCCCGCCCGCCTACTACGATCGTTCGTAATTCCGTAATAATTATCGGAGAACAAATGAGCGAGGATCATTTAGCGCGCGTTTAACCGCAGGCGACGAAAGAACGAAACGCTGCAGACGCAAAAGAAAAAGAAACTCGCGCGGTTTCGCGTCGTGTGCACGATGGAAAGGGGTGTAGGAATAACGAGGTATCACGTGCGGTTTAGCTGGGACTGCTGGATTGATTACGATTATGTGAAAAACGTAATCGGATTCCCCTAGCAACAACAGTGTCGCCGATAGTAAGAGTAGAAGTTGTTGCTTGGCGCACTGAGCGTGTCGAGTAACAGGACAAGGCGATAATAATTTCCGAGTGGGTAATACAGTCGTGTCACCGTGCGAAATCGAGGTAGCATTTCTTTCGAATCCCTCCTTATCAATGCTCAATTAAAATTACCTTGCTAATTATGTACGTATCTCATTTTTTTGTCGTACTGATCCCTGTATTGTCCTTGCGACGTATTTCATGTCTCCACAGTTTTCTAGATTTGTTCCGTTCACGAAAAAAAAAACAGAAACTTTCTGTCCTCAGCGTAGCCCGGTAATGGTCGGTGTCATTAGACGACTACCATCTCGTCTCGCTATCCTGCGAAAGGAAACGACACGGGCTGACTGACGTGACCGGTCGTACAGGAAGATCTACGATTAAACTCTTTGCGCGAGGAGGAAGTGCATGTTTTTGCGGCGATCAAGTGCGACATGGAATAGGAGACCGACGCGAGCCAGTTGAAGGATCTTACCTCGGTGATCGCGGAGCGAGGAGGATAGCATAGCAACAGTCGTTGCTTAGAAACAGAAACACGTATCGCGTGTTGCAATTCGTAATAAAAATTTCTTCTGGTATCTCCGAGGAGTAAAATAAATGTTCGTAAATTGCAGAGAATGCATTTGCTACTTATTGCATCCGTCGCCCTTCGGAGGCTATGGTTCATTTCAATTCAAATATCCAAAATTTGGAATTCAAATGTAAACATTTAAATATTTGTAATATTTTTTTAAAGCCGTCCAACGAATGCACACAGCCTTCTCATAACGAACTTGCTGCAGGTAGTTCCGTTTCCTTAATTACACGGACGTATTACGGTTTACACGAGTCTCATTTCTTGCAGCTAGCAGTGATGACTGCAAACGAGCTCCTCGCGATCAGTTTAATAAATTAGCAGATTCAGAGATCGCTTCATCCTTTTCCCGCCTTCTACCCTTTTCTCGAAATCTGCAATTTTTCCACAGTATACAGTTCCCACGAAAGCATTGCTTCCATTCTGGTGCACGCGAAGATCACATCCATGATTTCTTTCTCGAGTTCCAGCCCCTTGTACACACCAATCGCGGCTTCTTTTCGCCCATAAAGTTTTTCTGCGACTCCCTTCGCAGCCTTCAAAGCTAACTTTCCACATCGCGGCGGAGCAATTTCTGCAACAAAAGTCGCTGCATGGCAATTACGGTTTCTGACTCGAGGCCTCGGTACCGTTCTTGGTTCTCCTTTACCCTGCCCACATCTCTGTCGAGCCCGAGCGAACGCAAGAGAGTAAGTTCTGCTTCCAGAAGCTCGTCGACGAAACGCATTTCCCTTCGTTGCTCGCTCTGCATCCTTTGTATAATGTCTGCGTAGGGAAGCCCATTTCACGAGCTCGCGTCTCATAAGTGTATTTTCGTTGCATTTGTTACAAGCTACCACAGGCTTGGTTAGCGCTTGAAAAATACCCTTTATCTTTACTCGATCGCTTTATCCTCACCGTGCTCGTAAATTTGCGTTGTGTAAAGTTGGCCCGAGCACCGGCTCACGCCGTTGCAGGTGATTTCTCAGTCACTGAACCAACTGGCAGGGTTGCAAGGGAACAAAAACTTCTCTCCGCTGGGTGCAACCGAGGGCCACAAAGCGGCCGTAAGTCTGTCGTGCCGGATAAACCTTTGTTTGTTGCGAAGTTTATTTCCTTGGGCGACCGGCCCACCGAGCCACTTGCTCCAGTTAACGTTAGTCCACAAGAAGCCATTGCCATTTAAATATTCAATACTTCACTTTTATTTCCAATTGCTATTATTATTACTATTCGAGATTCCCCCCTCACCAAAAAAAAGAACTTCTAGAATCTCTCGTGCAGCATGGTGCATGCCACATGGTACGCTTATGGGCAGACAGTATGCCACAGGATTGAACCTGCATCGTGTTCAACGTTCGGAGATTCTAAAATGGGGTAACAAAGTAGAAAAATCTTGGGCAACCTTTTTCGAGTCGGGTAGATATACGATATCTTCGTGGGATGCTTCGTTGGAAATTCCAATACCCAAGAATTTCCGTATTGCTACCCGACCAATCCGGTTTCGGGGCTAAACAGTGTTGCTCTAGGGGGAGCGAGAATAAAAAGCACGCTTAAAGCCATTGACGAAGATCAAGAGGGACGGGGGCGGGTGTGGCAACGTGCGGGGTAACAATGTAGAAGATACAGGTATCCTTTCTTCCCTTGGTCGAGTCGAATAGTCAACCTTGCGTGAGGCCGACTGGAAGATGCCTAACACCTCGCGTGCAACTCCATCCGTAAAAGAGCATCGGTTACGCAACTTCTCTGTCGATGTAGATCAACATTTCAACCCCGTTTTTTTTTTTGGCAACCGTCGCTTTAGCAGGGAAGAAATAAGAAATTCTGAGAGTGCGATGGATTAAGCGAGAGGACTGTCTGTCCGACTTCAGACTGAAATTACTTCTCGGAATGCAATCAATCACTCTCGCGTAATTGTTGAAAAAAAAACGTTTCAATTGCTCGAGTAATCCGCAAGCAACTGAGATGCTTTTTTCTTAACAGCATTTTATAGACTTCCTGCTCTCTGACCCGGCAATCTCCTCTTTTTTCCCAATGTCTTACGACCGACTAATTTCACACTGGCCCTGGTGAAATCAGACCTCCGTCACGTTCGACGAATTCATCTTCAGGTTTCAACTTTACTGATGAACACTAATAACGGGTAATCGTAAGCGAAACGACGGGAGCAAGGAAAAGCTAACTCGCATATCATTGATGCATCGCGCGAAACAACGTTTAGCTGCTTTTCCCCTTCGACTTTAGCTCCGTAATAGATGTGAGTACCAAAGGGGTCGACGTCCCTCTCGTAAACAGATCGCTTACGCTCAAGGACGTTAGTATAGTACGCATTGTACGCGCATATGATTACCCTTTGCAGTCAACTGTGCCAATATATGTATTAGCAGCTCCGTAAATTAGTATCAATTGATATCAAAGCAGCTCCAATAAAACGACGATCACGACAACGAACGTAACGGCTCGTGAAATAATATTTCGATAATCATTTTATCCCACGACGAGGTCTTTTCGAATCTCTATATCTTTTATGCTACACTTTCTTAAAATAATATCGAAGAATGTTCGGCGTGACGGTAGGACAATGATCAGTTAAATAATCTACATCAAACCTGTGCATAATAAGCCGCACGAATGAAAAAGGAAAATTTCTACGATGAGCTTGAGGCGGAAAATGTTAGATAATCACTGGCATTATTACTCCGTTATTCGAGATCGTCAGAAGGCCAATGGCTTGTTCTTTAATGATCATTTACACATATGCGAAGGATAAGTTTCAACACGTATCAATTACGCTAGCGAGCGACGATCGCTGGGTGATTAACATTCTGAATCCTGATGCGACAGCAACGAGCCCATGTGATTCTTCATTTCCCACACGAACGCACAAGTGCGATCAGAATATATTTTCTAGCGGTAACTCTCAGGGCAGTGAAATTACATCGACACCCCCTATTAGTGGTCTCGGCTACGGAGAACGTGACAAAGTGCATTATACACGTTTCCGGGATTTACGAAACGAAGCTGTAGTATCATTAGGGGGGCTCCCGGTGAGCAGAGTAATGCCAGGTTTGTCAATAGCCGCGTTATTTTGGAAGGAGGAACCGTGATCTCTTAATGAATGTTTGCGTAACCGGTTTCCTGTCAGCTTCGTACACAAAATTCGCGTGAATACCGTTTCCTGCTGCACAGCTCGGCCAGGGTATTTTTAAGCTGTTCAGGCAAATTTTAAAAGGGAACAGAGGAAGTGAAACTCTTGCAATATATGTATTACTAACATTTCCAGTACCAATGACGTGTAAAAAAAAACTATTTCATAAGCTAGGTGCTGTCGCTTCGTGTTTTATAATATTCCTGAAAATTATACATATAGGCTTGTAGTTCATGCGAATAGCGCCAGAACAATCTGTAAGATCGAATTGAAAGGGAGGATCGAAAGTGTGTCACCTTAGCCTTTGGATTCTGTCCCGATATTACGAAAGAACCGGACCGGGCATGCCCGCGATAAACAAGCAAACTAGTAGCAAGTCCTCGCGATCATTGAATCTTTCCTGGAACGCAAGCTGGCCACAACAATATCGCGTTTTCCTTTCTACACCTATATGGGAGCATGATCGTAAATTAACGAGGAACGGGATAAACGGGAGCCAGAAGCCGAGCGCAGATCTTTCGTCTTCGTTACCCGGTATTACCTATCCTCCGGCAAGTGGAGCACGTATGTAAGTGTACTTATTCCTCGGTGCTGCTCCCTACGGTTTCCTTTCATTTGCCTCTTATCTGCGAGCGATGGTGAATCATCGCAGCAGCCAACACGACGACCTGAGAGACACAGAGAGGAGAGGGAGCGAGGTCCGTCGTGATGCTTAGTGTGTATGTGTGTGGTGGTCATGAAATAACCGAAGAGCACACGAGAGGCAGGGAAGAAGGTGGGAGAAACGAGCGAAGGGAGAGGAAGCGTCGTGAAGAAGAGAAGTAGGAGAAAGAACCACGGGCATGGTGTTGACCGGGCTTTGAACCCTGATCCCACTGGAGTACTACGCCGTAGTACGGCCTCCCTTCCGATTGGTTCGTCCACTGTTCCTTGGCTTATCACACCATCAACCCCGCTTACTTCTCCTTCACCCTACAGCACCGACAACCCTGCTCCCCTGCAGGTCCAGGCGCTTTGTATACACTCGTGGACGAAGGCTAATCGAAAGTATAACTCGAGCCAGAGATTACAGGTGACCAGCTTCGGTGTACTCCTTTTCGCGGATGACTGAAAATGTTTACAAATAGCTCGGCAACCAGTCTTAGATACCTATCGGAGGAGTTAACGGTAAACGCGTGCCGACGTTTCATTGCGGGCTACGGATACAATTAACCGACAAATGAACTCGTTCATTGTTCACAATATAATAACGAGGAGATTGTAGAAGAATCGTAGCAACGACTGGATGGAAGAAAAAATTCACGTGGTCGGTTAGGAAGAGAAGAAGCATAGGCAAAAGAGCGCCGCTGTGTATTTTACAATGAGACACAGTCGAGCTTCTTGTCTTGCGCATCCTCGAAGACTTCGAACCACAGGCAACTACCGCTTTGTCCTTAGTTGAAGAGGGCAGGGGATGGGATGATCTTCACCGATGGTGGGGCAAGAAAGATGAGCAGGGTAGGAAGGCAGGGAAGGTGGAGGACCGTTGCACTGACCGGGCTTTGAACCCGCTATGTGGTAAACAACAGGTACGTTGCACCCGTGGCGCAATTTGTAAGAGGCAATACCGAAGACGACTTTTCCACGGCAAATTGTTCCGCGAAAAACAATTGCAGTCTCCCCTTCGCTACGCTCCGCTTTCTTTCCCCCGAAAGGGAAGCGAGAGCGCAGAAGATACAAAGCCCTTCCTAAAGTCTTTTGTGCGCTCCAATTCGTTAAGATACAGAGGAGGCTGATAGAATGGAACAACGTCCGACAGGATTTAATCTAAGAACGTCGATACTGTTTCCCGGCGTTCGTGACGTACTTTTAATAATCTGTAACAAGGAAGTGCTCTATCGGTTCTAATCTGAGGCAAATGGTATCAGGATGGCACAGCTCCGTCGACTTCCGGCACACGAGGAAGCTGGAGTTTCGTGATTGAATAGCAATGCTCTTAAACGATGTGACGTAACATTTCCCGTTGTTCGTGTTAACAATTACGACTGCTTCATGTCAACACCTGACCACTCTTTTAATTTCATGATAATAGTGTGTTTGATAAATGGAGGTCAATTTTAACGACGTTTCGAAGCAGCAGCGAATACAGTGTTTCTTTTGCTAAAATTGCGTCATTAATTTGCATTAATGCTTGTACAGCACCGTCCGACGAAAATTGAAGCGGAAAGAAAGTTCACGCAACTTTATCTAAATTAAAATCTGGTTCTCTTGTGAATCGAAATTCTGGACAATAATCCCAGTTACCTATATTATCAGTTCCCTCTAGAACCACTAACCGCCTCTGCTGTCGCAAAATTCCAACGACATCTCATTTGAATATTTTTTGTTCAAATTTGAACAATACAACAGTCGTACTTGACCCACTTTTTTTCAAATTGTCTGGCTATCGTCTGACGTTCTCCGCCAAAAGGCAAATAATTTCTAAAACGCTTAATAACGCGCCGACACGTATTGTAACAGTCGTTACAAACATAATAAATGTACTTTGATTAAAGGTGCGATAAGGCCAAAATGATCAATATTAACCTGAGCGTTGTCTGCCGCATCGTGCATGCATACATTTTCAGGGTAGTGAGTCGATAACAAAATCGAGGTCATTTCCGGCTTTCAACCCCGCATGTTTCTTCAATGGAAATCGTAATTAAATATATATAAAAAATGCAGCAGTAAATTACTTTTGTCTATGCAACTTTTTTTTGAACTATCAAGAATTAACAACTGCCCATAAAAAATTCCGGGAGACTGGAGAATACGCGTAGAAATATTTTACGTTTATATTACACCACTATATCTAATATTCACGGGACGTTTCCGTCCCATTTTTCCATGGAAGATTAATGTAGAAATTTAAGGAATTCTTCCAGCGGCATTGAGCGTGCCTACGAACAAGGCACTTTCATTCAAGAATGAACGTCGAAATGTGAGCGTATCGTCTAAAAATACTGTTGGTGGGCCGAGGTGCGCCTAGCAACAGAGATTGCATAGAAGCATAACTATAGTGAACGTGCGTGTTTATACGTCGTGGCACGAGGACACGAGTTACGGAAAAAGGAGTCTAACAAACTTAAAACGATTGCTGGTACACCGGGAAACCACCCGTTCGTATCGTGTTAAATTAAATTTAAGCGTGTAAGATAAGTAAAGCGTGCAATAAATATTCATTTAAGATATTGAACGCAAAAACATTGTGATATGTATGAAAAGCGTAACAGAATGGTCGCCTATTAAAAAAAGATTTAAGAAAAAAGGTGCTTCGAAGATTCATCTTTTCTTTATAGGGGAATTCAAATTCTCGACATTTCATTGATTATTTATTCGTATCGGAGTACGGAAGCTGCCCGATCCCTGGACAAAATTCTTGCATAATCTTCTGACCTCGATTTTATGTTCACTCGGCAGATCAATAATTTGAATTGAAATTAAGTTGGTCGCTGCTCCGAATTAAGCGTTCAATTAACGAATGCAAACTGAACGCCCGTATTATACATTTTATATCAACACACTTTGTTGAATGTTCATTCATTTACAAATACAAGACCGCGAAACGATCGCAGTTTTGCATTTCATGTTCATAACTGTAGATTTGACATTCGTATCCCTTATTGAAACAATGTAAAATACCATTCGGGAAATTAAAAAAGAAAAAACGAAATCTTAGTGTCACTTACCGGTTGGATCCACGAACACCTGTTCCCCGGTTTAGTACTCCTTGAAAACTCAGCTGTATGAGCTTCCGGCGATGTTGCACCTGTCTTAATTTTTCTCAACGAACAAATTCTGTGTACACTTGTGATACAGCTTGTAGGAGACTGCAGTAGGACTCAAGGGGTTCAAGGACGGGTTTTGTCTCGGCTGTAACAAGGAGATAATACATTGGACAAGAGTTAAATAAAATGGATGGAGGCAGTTAGTAAAAGAGTAGGACTGTAGTGAGGGAAAAGCGGGGAATATCGTTTTACCGTAATTTTGAAATAAATAAATTAGGTTTAGCGAACACCTTTCTGTTACCCAACAAATACACGAGCTACAATTAAACTATACTATATATGTATACAAAGAGAGTAAGCAGCACAGGGTTGGAAACCGGAATGTGCACAAGTAAAATGTCCAATTCTTTTTAGATAAATCCTTTTTTTAATAAACATAGGCATTCACTTATGTAGGTTAGTTTTTTAGACTCTCTTACGTTTACAGCTTATATAATAATATTGTCGTTACACATAGAATCCTTACGCGAATACCAACTGGAAGTGAGGCACTGGGTATTTCTGCCCACCCTTTTGGTTTTATCATTCACCCAACCCACCTACACACGATCAAACGTACATCACCTTTCATGCACTTTACTGGGGCCTTACGTCACGATTTGGACGCACATATACATCTATATTTATTACAAATAAGAAGTACACGCTAAGTTATGTTTACTGAGATCATACTAATACATCACAGGGTTACATAGACATAATTATTATTCTCTTTTACTATCATTTTTCGTTTCTTTCCCGACGACAGACTATTTTCCTTTTTTCTTTCGTTGTATCATGACCCTTTCAGACCTGACGAGATTCCATAATCGATCGACTCGGGACACTTCTGTTGTTTCTTTTTTTCACCCTGGTAGATAATAGTAGTTTTATGCAGTCTGCCGTAAGACCAATGTCTTTTTTCTTTTCTTAAATAATTTCTTCCGCGGTTTCACGGACTCATCCGTATAAAAAGTAGTCATCGAGAAAAAAAAAAATGTGAAACACGCTCCGTCCAAAACTGTTACTTCAATTTGATTTCTTATCGCGGGGCACGCTCATAGTACGAGTACGTACTGCACTATGAAAGCGCCATTCAGACGACGAATACAGAGTAGCGGGTATGAAAAAACGATCATTAGAATTCCACGGCGAATCAGTTCCTACTACGCACGTAGCGTACTTTCTGAGTGAACTCCGAAAAAAAAAATAGCTTGTAACCACCAGTCGTATTTGTTTTTCGTTAATTTATAATCTCAAAGTGGAAGAAAAGGAGTGAACGGAGAAAATGTACCGGGAGCAACGGGTGCGATAAGGGATGACGAGGGCGAGGACACCTCGGAGGATGACTTTAACCAAATTATCATAGACAAAAGAATCGTAATAAACAGCTACCATTAATAAAAAGAAAATCAATATAGCATTTAAGACATACAACTACATTTACATTAATATTACGTTTCGCGTAAATTCATCCGCGATGAAGAAAGTAACGAAGCTTTTGGGTTCGTTCCAAAATCTGTAGAGTACCTGTGCACGATATAAAATCATTCGAACAGAAACTCATCGATGCAGAATTTGATGAACCGTTTCCAAAGATATCCAGAAGCTATGATTTGTACTTGCTAAACAGTTCCGAATAAATCTAGGTTCTTCTCGGTGCATGCTGCATGAATTTCAGCGTAATAATACGTGCACAAGAAACAAAAAGTTATTCTACCTAGGCTAACGAAAAACGGCCGTATTCGCGCCACGCCATCAAAATCTAACGTCTGATTGTAAAATATTTAAAAACGAGTGGGGTCTCCGCGGTGAATTTGTACAAGAAATTAAACACGAACAACGAAACCCAAGTTTGATCGAAAAAGCTACGAGAAGATTCACACAGTACGGAATAAATAAATAGCACAATTTTGATTTTCACACTCAATGATATTTGCACGACACGGTTGATTTTTAAATGTTGAATACTTCGAATATCGCGATCTTCGCGAAGCTACACATTTCGGGGAACAGCGAGACGATAGAAGGTAGATGGAGAAGGGGGAGGCCAAATTACGATAAAGGTTCCTTCTGCGAAGGGAGAAGAGAAATAAGAAAAAAAAAATCGCGGGGGTGATTTGGCATCGGCTGTACTTTCTCAAAGTTCGTACAGGAGATCAATGCTTAAACATGGGTAACATACTACAATCTAAATCATATCTTCCTCGTCATTCAATTGTCCTCGAGACTGGTCTCTTTACGGCAACAAAAAAGGTGTGCCTGCGTTTCTCTCCAACACTCAAAGGGGTAAAAAGTTGTACTTATAATTTTGTCACTAAATACAATATGATCGAATCACGTATGCCGTACACAATTAATTTCGCGACGATTTCAAGAACGAAGCGTGTCGAAACTGCCGCGAGATTCTTTCGATTGATGTCAGCTTATTCTCTTCAGACTGTTAAGAGTATCCGCGAATCTCTATCGAGCGGAAAGATGATCGATAAAGACTCGCGAGGTCTAAATTATCTAAATCGAAGAGACAGCCTCTGATTTTAAAGATTTTTTAGACCAGGCTGAGGTGGCATTTTTTTTCTATAGAAACGCAATGCACTTTTACTTAATACCTAATCTTACTCTTAAAATCTACGTATATCCTACAAATATTTATATATTCTCCTTTATACTTTCGTATAAAGTGTACGTGTGCTAGCGACCTCATCACCACTCATTCACCGCCACTTCATTTTTAGGATCGAATGAACAAAAATATATTACATTATTAATTTCACGAAATCCTTACTTACTCTCTTGCACCATTTCCGTTTCCCTCTCACTCTCTCTTTCTCTCGTATTAACATAATAGGTAGATTAGGTAGATAGATAATCTAATCATTACTCTGTGTACTCTCTAATTCAAAAGAACGTATCGACACGATGACATATGTAAAAAAAAAAAGAAAAAGAAAGAAAACAGGGGGGTGGGGGGCGATAGCAACAACCAGGGAATACCGTTCTCTACTCATTCTAGTCGTTGTTACTATCCTGTAAATCCCGTGGCCTGGCTACGGAAAGTACGTAGGTATACGTAATGAAAAACGGCACTGCTCCATTATTTTTCCGCACCGTTTTCGCCTACTACGTTCAATGGCGAATAAATCTATGTGAATGGCACAGCCAACGGACCTCGCGCGCCTTCTGCCACAGCTTCTGCCTTTCTCGTTCCTCCCGGCAGCGATGCCCCGCGTGTTTCCGATCCCACTTGCGCTTCTCACGAGACGGAGGAGAACAGCGAGGCTGAAGGAGGAGGCTGGAAGGCTTTTAGCTGCGTATCTGACCCGCGTTGCGGGCAATCTTCTCCGGTGGCTCTATCATGCTCTTCGCGCTACCGTTCAGGCTACGTTTACGGCTCTTCATGAAGTCTGAAATCACAGAATAAAGATACATGTATACATATGCGGACGATGCAACCGAGTTGCTATCAGCTTCATCGTTCCCGGATAACGCTTGATAAAGATCTCATAGATGTGCGATTAACGCAATGACGTGGTGTATTATACTCCGAAAATGAATAAAGGTTGCTCGGAATGAAATTTAAATTTAGATTATACTGTACATTTAATCGCGTCCGATATAAAATTGTGCCTTATGCACGACCCGATTTCAGCACTGCACGTACATAAAGTGCGCACCCGCGATAACCTTCCGAATCGACTTTCATTAACATCGACTCACCGCGATGTCAATTATATCGGCACCTAGATAAGATACACGTAAATCTTAGCGGAGTTCATGGAGAGAGTATGACATGTACGGCAATTTGCAACGGTGCGAGAGAGAGAAAGGAAAATAAATGTGATCGACGTGTTTAAATTAGAATGCACACAGTTTCGCTTCTCCAGTACACGTACATATGTTGTTTGCCACGTTCTGTGAGTCACGAGCCTTCGTAAAAACAGCCAGGCTTTTACTCGAAATCATCTGTCACGGTGTATCACAGTCGGATCCATAGGAACCACAAAAACAACCCCCAACCCTTGTGACCCCCCCTTACCGGGCAACATTTGGCAAATTTCCACGGGAAAACTCAACGCATCTGTCCAATTTCCATGCCTAACCCCCTTTCTAATCTCGATGTCGTTGGCACGCGACAAAAATTATGGATATTGTAAGGGCAGCTGTGACATCGTTAACCACCCTTTCTCCAGCTTTCACCCTACATGTATCTTTAATCAAAAATGTGAAAATCAATAACTGTACCGATGCCACTCAATCCACGAACATTGTTAATCCACAATTTTAGATCTGTGCCTCGTTACGTGTGCATTCGAAACCTCGATATATCACCCCCGGATATTTTTGCTCTACGGTAGGGGGGAATCCGTCAACCCCCTAAATCCAAGACCCCCGCAAAGCGACCTACACGTGAAACGCAAACGAATCGTCGCGTGCAATTTAAATAGCCCGACCTTACGCCGCTTGCATGCGGGCTCGGCGCATCGTGCTGGGGTAATCCCGATTTTAAATACCATACGACCCTCCCCCTGGCAGAGCCGTCCCATCCAGCCGCTTGTTTTCCCGAGATGCACGATTGTGAGCACAGCTGATACCCCCATGAGTGCAACGCGCAGGAGGCGCACGCTCGCAGGAAGGTCGCGTGTGCGAACAAAGGTGGACGGCCGAGGGGTGTGCGCGGAAGAGAAACGGACGGGGGTGCACGGGTGTAGCAACCCCATATGGACTGCACAGCTGACCGTGTGTACAACTCATTAATAACGTACGTTAGGAAAATCACTCGTTCGCCCCCATCGTATTTCGAACGCTCGAACGAGCCCAGGAACGTTATAAATTCACGCGATCCTTTTTGCCCCCCCCCCCCCCCCCCCTGTACTCAAAATATGACGCGACTAGAGGTGTATGTGTATGTGTACTCGTCACCGGACCGAATCGTATCGGGGGATCAAAACGAGCTCGGTATGTATCGATCCGGTTAATTGAATGAACCGCGTATCGTACGATACGATCGTTAACTAATGTAACGGCTACTTTAGTCATGCGTAGCACGCGACCAAGTCCGGCCTGATAGCAGCACGAATACTGCGGGTAAATTGAATTATGCATGATTTGGTAATGCTAACGAATGCATTCAGGATTTTCTTTTGGGCTAAGATGTGACGCTACCACGCAGGGGGTGTTCGTGCTTCTAAACCGTGGCAGGATTCGGGGGTAATTTTATTTGTGACACTACGTACTCCGTCGTCGTTCACGGTTAAAATGGGACGTATAAACAAAAGCGCGCGTGCTGCTGCCACGCAAAATGTGTTTACACGCATGTAGATGCATGCGTGCGAGCATATGACGAGTCACGTCCAGAAATAGTCACCTCGCGTGGGTGGTGTGCGCGCCCGAATAATAAATAGGCGAAAAAAAGGGGGGAACTAGACTGAGCTACGGGCCCGAACAAGATGGCCGTGTGTAGCACAGGACGAAGGAAACTCCTGCTGGAAAAGGAGACGTCCGCAGCATCCGTGCTTCCCAATAAAAAAAAAAGGAACAGAGTCTAAGCGGGGGGCGCAAAGATTAGCGCATCCAGCTCTTTAGATAATCGATGAACAAATTATGAATAATATTTATCACTATGTCGCTCCTGTTTACGGCTCGCGTGCCCCGAATTATCGAGCGATTCTTATCCGCGGCGAAATAATATTTGCGATGAATTTCCTTCGGATCCTATCGCTAACTATGAAAGCACGATAGTTTATCTGGCCGCATAGCTCCTAGGATATTTTTATTGTTCGATCGTTAATCGAATCTTGCTGATAGTTGACCACTAGCACAAAGTCCTTCGCGATGATAGAGAGAAATTGATGAAAGTTGTTCCACGATACAAGGGATCGAGTGTGTTTCATTCGTTTTGTCCGGGTGCTTGCGTAACTGCGTAAATTACGATGACCTTGCCCAGTCAGCAAATTAGATTGTATTATCAATAATGCAAGGCAATTAGCTTGGAGCGTACGCATTGCTGAAACGGTATATAATTTGGAACCTTTTGCATTTCCGTGGCATTGCGTAAGTTTTTACGCGAGTATGCATAGGAGCGGGCAAACGGACGCGGAAAATAAACTGAGCGACGACCGTGTTTTTCGAACGACTGCAGCGATAAATGTGGCCTTTTTATTTCATTTTCTCCGGTCGCGCGGGACGTACTAATTTATCGCGTGAATTGTAGATTATTGTTTTGACCGTGGTTAGGTTAAAAAGGAGAGTAGAAAGCGGGCGAAAAGTACGATAAAAAGTAGGAAATCGCGGTGTTCGCGTTGAAGTGTGTAACTTGTTGTGATTTGTGCGTGTAATTGAGACATATCAATATACAGAAAGCCGTCTTAGTCGAAAACGATCAGCTCGTTCATTATGAAACACCTAATCCCACGTTCGGAGTACTTTCGAAAAGGCGGGCGAAAGCAACCTGACATAGCAACCGGTACTCCATTTCTACTGATATCGCGCGAGAAGCGCACGTGCTCGCGTTACTAGTCTATTTCCAACGTACAATGGCAATTACTAGATAGCAGAAGCGCGTTATCGCTTACCGGTTATGGAGGACTGTTTCCTCGTCGCGGAGGTTGATAAGACAGGGGTGGTGGGTTCGACCATGTACATTCTCTTGTCCGCGTCCAAATCGAACATTTCGCTCGTGATCTCGCCGATCTTCGGCACCCTCGGCTCCTGCGGCGGCGTTTTCTCCGATTTCGAAAGAACCGGCGTCGACGGGGATGAAACGTTTTTACGGAGGGATCTCGTGGTCGGCGAGGAATCCCGTGCTTTTCTTGGCGTGCTAGGAGCATGTTTCCTCAAGTAGGGCATTCCCCGTAGGGCGTAGGGCTCGGGCACCACGTCCTGCGGCGTAATAAGCTCCCACTCGTACCTCGAATTAGGTTTCGGTATCTCCAAGTGAAAGTCGAATCCCCATCTCTCGGCGTCGAGCACGGACTGGGCTCGGAGCTCGCGTTCCGCGAACGCACGGGCGGCGGCGTGATCGACCGGCCCGAAGAGATCCCTTCGGACGCGGGCAAGGTCTGCTCTGCTCGGCACCGTTCGTCCTCCACCCAAATTCCTACTCATTTCCGTCATCATCACCGGATTCAACACTCGTGCGCTCATATTTCGTCTTTTACGCCGCTACGTCGCCGTCCTTCCCTCGTAGTTAACCAACAATCGAACGTGTCCACGAACAAACAGCTTCCGCTACTCCTCGCGTTCCTTTTTTTTTTCTTTTTAGTCCCCACAACGAGCGTGTTTTCGAGCCACGACAAACTACAAGCGTACACTTTACGATCAATGTCAACCCGCGCACAGCACGGGATTGGTTTTGCACCAATTTCGGTGTTTCATACGGCCACCCGTTTCGTGAAGATGATTCTTCTTCCAGGAATCGTGAACAGAACGTTGAAATACTCGCGGCTACACGGAGACGTGGCAACGTTGTTATGGCGCGACTCACCAAATTTCGAATAAGGGCCGTATATACTCAACGCGTCCTTAGGACTAACCTTCTCGCTGAGTGGTACACCGATGCAGCAAACGTTTTTCGATGGTTATTTTTCACAGCACACATCTGCGAATCGGTAATTCTGTTTCGGAAACGGAGTATACCATCGACGGTCACAGCGTGTGCGATAAACTAGAAAGTTTGGCAACACGGTAACACACTATTGCGTGCCACGATGAGCGAGAAATAAGATAGGAAAACAGCAACAACTATCTCATACTTTTTCTCAAACTTCCGTACACGTATCCACAGTCACGATAATGGAAGGTTGTTTTGGAAGATCGTGGGTTTGATGTTTCAAGTCTCCTTAAAAACTCATCATTGGTATAGCCCGCGGGAAGAACAATCCGGCAACGTTGCACGCACTTGCGCGTGAGGCACCAAGAGACGGCGAGCGTGTTTCGACGTGTTCCCGCGAAGATTATGAGCTTGTTGTTTAATTTGAAAATCGAACGTGCGCCGCCTTTTTCGACTTCGCAAATGTCACGCTCATGCGACAGAAAGCTCAAAAATGTATCACCCTCGGTTCCTTGTTCGACACAAGAAAATTTTGTGGAAAACGTTATTGCACACGGCCCGAAAGCACCAATATGCTGTTCGCTGACACGGTGTGGAGCCACTGAATCGACTCCGATACGATGTAAAAACTCGAACGAAAACAATTCCGCACTTCCCGCCAAATACACGGCTGTCAAGACACGCGCGTGGTTTCAAGTTCGGCGGAAGGTCGAGCACGATTGCGCAGTTATGTTGACGCTGACGAGGTGCGTGCGTACTCTGCAACGCACGGAGTTACGCGAAGACACCTTCTACACACGTAAAGCGCTCTCTAGCGACTGAAGCGCGCGCCTCTTGCTGCAACTGACCAAGCCTCTAAATGCATCGGCTGTTTTCGGCTCCTGTCGGCTCGTTCGGCATCACCCCTCTTTCCCTCGCCCCGGCGGGACAGAAACGAATAACCGCCATTTGCAGAGTATAGTCCCTTCGACCTGAGCGTTGTATTTCGAACCTTTGAAAATACTCGTACGTACGGGAAGGCTGTACAGTTATTGGCCCCTTCCACGATATACAGCGAACAGAATACTGATTGTAACCACTGAACGCGTCCTAATATGCGAAGCTCCATGGTAAATAGCATCTAACTCTACTTTTCTACATTGGGGCAGGGTAAATTCTATTGAAAAGCTCAGGTAACGCAATAGGCTACTGTTGCGCCTCCTACTACTCCCATTTCCACCGAAATGCGGGACTATGCTTTTCTCTAATAAGATGGGGCAATTGAGAGTTAAGAATGCTATCTTCGAAGTTCTCGAGGATTGCATTCCTGCAAACGAAAATAAAGGTAGTAAATATAGCGCATCGAGTTTACCACAAATACGTTTTATGATGCACATTAAAAAAATTTTACAAAGCCCTTCATGCATCGGAGTAAAGTACAAATTGATTAGAAAAAAAGAATGAAAGCATAGCGTGTTGACAACGGAAAAAAATAAACAAGTCCAGCTTTCAAAACAACGGCTGTAATCTTATCACGGGGCGCCCGTTCGTTTATTCAACGGATTTCCATGTTTGTATGGCAATGCGTTACGCATGGTAAATTTATTTGCATATTGTTCAGATTACCGTCGACATTTTATTTGAATCGATATAAGCTTCTGTTCTTGTACCCTGGTGAGAACTAACAGATCGCTGTGCCATTGTTAAAAATTTAAGAATGGAATCTTACGAAAACATGAAGTAAATATGTAAATTATCGTAAACCTTAATTCATTAATATTATGCAAATATAAGAGGCGAACTGGTATTCTCTCGTTAAAATTTGCGCATGTTACAATTGATGCTTCTCAAGAAGCAGATGTTTGTTGCATCGTCGCTAGGAAAGATACGAGATCAACGAGGTGAATCGACACTTTTCAATGATAATTGTCAATTTACCTCGTTGCTGTTCTCGTGGCTACATCGTTTGTACTTCTGTAGAACGCAATGGAGAAATGGTTTTCCGTCGCGTACGAAGTAACTCGTGTTGAGCTAACTCTACATATCGTCGTCACGACCAATCAGAGAGCCTGTTGCCGCCGTGTAATGTTAAACAGTGTTGGTGTATATCTGATCTGTAAAGCATGGCTGCCCAAATGGCGCCGCCGCATCTTCGCGGGAAAATTTCAAATATTCAAATTCGGCAAAGTCGAAATAGTAGTTCTGGCAAACATTTATAGTGTTGTATTAGAACTACTTCATCTATTTACCAATGAAAGCTCTCTCAAAGTTATCTCAAACACATTTTGAACATTACTCCACCGTTATCGTCGAAATGTATTTTATTATTTTAGTACACATATTCAATTGTCGTAATGGTTTTTATTCCAAAAGTATAAAAGGGGAAATGAAAAATGATCCGTAACGGCGCAGATTCTCATGGTAGGCCCGCAGAGCGTGTCGTTGAAAATGAAAATCCCACGCAACATCCAGGAAGTGGTGAGGGTGGCACCGGATGCATCTCAATGAGGGGAGAACGAGCGAATGAGTCGAGTAAAACAATCCTTTTTGCGTTTTGCAAAGACTACCGTCTCTCTTTCATCTGCGGTTAGGTGGGGTACCCGTTTAGCAAGGTATTTCGTTGCACAGGTGTTCTCTCATGGCTTGCCGTAAGAACGAAGGACGGAAAATAAATACCGTTTCTTCTTGCTACGTCTCCTGCCACTATCTCCCGAACGATGAGTCGTCCTAGATTATTTCTCAAGGAAACGCGTGTTTATACATCCTGAATAGGTGCCCGGAAGACGCCTGGCTACATCTGCATCCGCGTGTTTATTACCGAAAGGGTCACCTGTTTCATCGGTAGACTCTCGCTATCAAATCTAAGTTTGCCGTTGGTGTATGCACGTTATCTCGTCGCGTGCAATCCACTGTACAATGTAAATGTAATCACAATAAATCATCTTTATCGAGATCAAGGTGGTGAATCGAGATCGAGGTTGAGGTTGACAACGGGGGTATTATTTTAAGGATACCTATAATCGCTAAACAAGTGTTGTTTATTAATGTCGCTGTACGCGAAGGCAAATAGAATAATTCATTTAACGACAATTCTTCATCGATAGTTCACTAACAATGTCCGATAAACTTTCGTCGGCGTGTAAGTGTTGAATGGTGGCTGGGAACAATGAAGGTGGTGCACGTTATACGCAAATATCTTTTGTCGTAGTCGCGATTGTGCCCGCTTCCGTGGGAATTCGCGGAACGGAAGTGCAATTTCTGGCAATGGGTACACCACCATCATCGTCGCCAGCTTCCATAGCGCGAGCAGGTTAAAAAAAAAAAGAAGGATTCTTAAGAAGCGATGCCAGGTGCACCGGCTGCCTTCTCACGAGACGTCGAGATTAATTTTAAGAAACCGTGATACTCGTGGAATCACAAGCGAGCAAGGTGTTGAATTTAGAAAAAGATTCGCCGTATTTGGACGCGGTGGTAGGGCACGTTGTGCAGGGTGCGTAGAAAAAATATTACTTCGGCTTTAATTCCATTGTTACACCGACGCGAGGTCGTCGTTCGCTAAGCGAAATGTTTACTTTTCTTCGGCATGATGCATTGAGCAGATGTGTCATCTTACTCTCGTATTAGAAATTGGGTCATACATAATTCATGCACCATGTGCTTGGAGGCATCCAATCTGTCTGCGCGACGTTGCAGTTTCTTCATTTTATTAAAGCATAAAAGAAGGGAAAGGCTCTCAGGGAAATGATCAGATACTCGTTTACTTGTTTATAAATAAATATATTATTTCGGTCATCTATCAAAAGTACGAAGTCACTTTGTATAATTTATTAGCACTATAATATCATTCGTTCACTAATCACGTGTATTGCACGCAGGTATATTAATAAATATTAAATAATCGTGTAAAGAAGTATAAAGTCGAGATAAATAATACAATAACAAATATCACGACGATCCACATTCGATTTTCGAATGGCCATGAGCCTAATCTTTTTTCGTAATTTATGATTAAAAACACAATGCAGCTTTGGTTTATTAGCTCTCCAGACGCTTGAACGTGTCTACCCTGACTAGAGATCAAATCAATATTTTCATCCCTCAACAACTTTGCATTATCCAATGAAATTTCCCTTACTCCGACTGATTCCGCAATTCTTCCCCGTTAGTTCCATCTGGAAGAGGAACCTGTTTGCTGACACAAAAATGTGCAAACTGTTTTATAATCGCCCTCAAGTACCGTTATTCATTCCGTCCTCAGCCTTGTCTTCTGTATTTTCTTGCATTCTAACGTCTTCGTCTTGCGATTCCTCCTCCTGCATCATTTGCAAATTTTTCACCCGATTATTCGATTCCAACGGATCGCGAATTTCGTTTCCCTGTTGGTCGAGCTTTACCCAGGCGTACCGACCGGGTAGCGGTTCTTCTTTCTCAAAATCGAAGTTCCACCTCTGCTTAGCCTGCGGCCAAAACCAAACACGAAACTTTAAATATCGTTCACAGAATTGTGACCAACGCAGTGTAATGCTTCTCTGTTACGCACGTTCTCTCGATTTTTTCGAGCCTCCTCGAAAAAGCGATTCGCCAGATTATCCTCGATGCCAGAATTTCGTCCCGACTCACCCTCGTTATCGTCATCGTCGTCTTGGAAAAGTCTTCTTCGCACACTCCCGAGTCTTCTTCCCTCTTGTATGTCGATGTTTGGATACTGCATCATAAGCCGGGCCCTACACAGATCGAGACGAAGCTTGCGTTAATAAGTTTGATAATAACATATTACTATGGGCGCGATACAGGGAAACATACTGTTTTGTACGCGTTGTGGCATAAGGAAGAAGAGCTTTCTCTAACAGTGTACGGCAACTTTAATTAGTAACGCACTGCGCGTGATTTAGCATAAGTATTAGATCTTTGTGGTTTGTAAACAATGTGATATGCATTGGGTATGTTGCCGCATTGTGGTGCGTGTGATTCTATGCACGCGTGCAGGCAAAAGGGAAAGAGAGAACAGAAGAGAAACCTACAGCACTCTCGGACAATGTGCCGTTGAACGGATGTATTGGAATGCATATCACTTCCTGCATGAACGATACCATCGCATACCGGCTAATAATCGTTATTCAACACATAGTAGGCGAGATAAACTTTCACGATTAACGCCAAATCTGTGATCAATCATATTTGCTAATGCGAATATTTGCAAAATGATTGCTTCGCGAAAAAATAATTGCTTCCTTAATTTATATGTTGAACTACTGTTATCTTTCTCACCACGGTATAGCCTTGATATTAGCAAGCGTGAAAATCAGCGTCACTGTACTCTTATTTTATTTGCCTATTCGGCCGCGAACTGGTATTTTATCAGCGCTTTCACTATCATTCAATAAACCTCTTACTAAACGGAAAATAATTACAGGCGGGCAAGCTGTTTCCTTGGCCGTTCGGACGATCCCTGGCCCTCAGCATGGAAGACTTCGGCCGCAGAATAAATGTGAGTAAATATTTTTTCATGAAATTATTCGCGCCAGTAAGGAAACAAACACGGAGGCCAATTGTTAGAATTGCGCTTAATTAAATTATGAGCACGCGGCGTCAATCAACCCCCCTTTACGGTTCATCCTTTGCGAACGTTGTTTGTCGTGCATCCCGTTAGAGTGTAAAGTTTAGATATTGTTTTTTTATTTTCGTAAAACTTACATTCATGCAGAGGCAAGGTCAATCATAAGTTCATGAAGTTATAGAATGAATCTGTAGCATAATTTCGACGGGGTGCACAAGCAACGGGGACGCAACACTGAATCACCTTGCGTAAATCAAAGAATCCATGCAGAGAAGCGTGCACCAGCACGAGTTTCGCGTCCGCCGCTTATGTTCGCGATGTTTTCCGGTATCAATGTTTATTCCTTTGCCTCATAAAACAGCAAAAATCGTTTCATAGTTCCGTGTCATTGTCGATAATCGCGACTCTTGTATGGCGAAAATTGTAAAAGCCTGAAGGTACCTAAACTAGGTGCTACAGCGAAAGGACAAAGTTCACAGCAGAATCACTAAATCGCGCAAGAACGCTGCAACGTTTTCGCGCGTCGGTGAAAACATTCGCGATGTGCTTTTACTTACAGCCGCAGGCACAAAGCTATCGATAATTAGCTACGAATTTATTTTATCACAGATCACAGACAATTCGCGTTAATCACAAATTACACTCGCCTCATTCCGCTGTCGTATCAACGGGTGTGTCTCTTTCCCGAAAGTCAGTCCACGCAGTTTACTGTCAGCTGGCGAAAAGTTGCTTTGCTTGAATAGCGATCGATAATCCCATCGTTTTCGTCGGGGGTGTGGACTAGTACTATGGTACCGAGGGGGTATTTTAGTGCGCGCGCATATTGCAACGAGAGATACTCAGTGCGCATTCGCACGGGTATCGATATTCGACACTTTCGTCTCGCAATTGCATTTTTTTCTGCCGCCGCACGGAATTTATTCTACCGTGGCTGCTCGGCCTTATCCCTCAAACGCAGCACGCGCTTCCATCGAACGTATCTTAATCTATGACACTTCAATTTTTTGTGGCTCATGGATTTCTGTTTCTAATCGTTCCATTAAAATACACGGTCTGCATATAGCTCGTGAACTGACCTCGGTCGATCTCCCGTTACTCCTCGCTTCCCAGAGATAATGCGGCTCTTATCCGAATTCACCGGCATGCGATGGCCCCGACCTCGGATACCGCGCTACTGATACTAATCCGGCCGCACCGAGAGCCAGATAAACACACAATAGACGTAAATTGCGAATCGACGAAGAATAGAGAGACGCGAGGCTGCAGCGCGTGCAAGGCTTAAAGTACGACTGGCTGAAAGTCGGAATTATTACTTGCATCCCAGGTGCAGCTGACTAGCCTAGATTCCACTTGCGGACTATTACTTGCGAGCAATAGTGCAACGGACGCATGCGCGAGTACCCTTGCATTAACCGAATGTGTATCATTGTGCAGTCGTTCATCTCAGGACGTAAAAGTTATTGTCGTTCCGTTTGGACGACGACGGAAAAAACATTCGTACTTCCGCGAATCGATTTCGTTCGAAGAAGGAGCGGGGCAGGCTTTAGCGCGAAGCCCTACTGCGGCTTCTAGGTTGCCGCGAATTATCGACCTCCCAGCGATGCTGGTCCACGAATAGTATCTATCTTCGAGGAATCATCCTGAATAATAGCGTAGGACAAAGAGTTTAATCGAACAGTCTCTTCTCGATGGATCGTATGATCTGAAATTGTATCGGCATTACCGAGTCAGCGCATCGAATTGTCATTCCCGAGTGATAACTTTCGAAAGCTATCGATCAATATGAGGAACAAAGTCGAGCGATATCGGGAACGAGACTGTCCTGGACGGTGGAAAGGTCTGCCGTTCGCGTTGCCAGGGAGAAAAACCGTTTCCGTGTTTCCATGAGAGTACACCGCGAGTAGAATGACGGGAAGTAGAACCGTAGGAAATTCTCACATACAGATACTTGGCATTCCCTGAAGAATTCCTCTATGATTGCAAAAAGGTGGTAGTTGGGAACAATCTTCTAGATACTCGAACGTCTACCTATTCTCGTTTTTATCCACCCCTTGCATTTCCCTCGATGATTCGACTTCTTTCAGCAGCATCGGAGCAGTTCAACGTCGCTCCGTATCGTACCGTTCCACGCCGGTGTTCCGCGTCGTAACTTCCGAGGGAATTGCCGCAACTAGATCGTGCATAATTCTTTTCTACTTTGTCTCTCTCTCCTGTCCGGGTGTTTCTCGCGGCTCGTTTCTTCCCTAGCAACCCACGCAGCTGTCGATCACCGGCGACGAGCGCACGCTTTCGAAAGGCTTCGAGCGGCAGGAGCGCTTTTGAATAGTGGTGCCATCAATTTTTCGCGTACGCCCGCCGACAGCTGATATCTCGAATTTTTCGTTCTCGAATTTCGACGAACCCCGGCCGGCGCAGAAAAAAGATGTATCGGTTAAAGGGCAGCCAGATGCTGGCCTCGTTTTTTCTTTTATTGTTTCCTGAACCGCTGGTATTCGAAAGTCCAACAAAATTTAACATCTTCGTTATCGATTCGAAGTGAATGCATCTTTGGGACCTGATATTTATAACCGATATTGAATAAGTCATAAAATTTAACGCAATGTGATTTTTTTTACATCATTGCCTGCTCACGGGCGAGTACCTTCATATGACTTGATTTCTCCATTGAATTCGTTTGCTCCATGTACAAGTGACTGCGAGATAGCGAAGAAGGAATCGAGCGTGTCTCTTTGCGGTAATTATTCCGCCCGAATTATCTCAGCGAACGGGGGGGACGTACCTCTTGCCGCTTGAAAAAAATCTCTTTCCTGGAGAAGAGACAGTCGCTTCGGATTCTGTTATCGTGTGAATAATTTGCAATTTTCTCCTCCCCGTTTATTGTGATAACTGTCGTATCGAAGGGAACTCGCTTATGGACGTTCGGTTGGGAGCAAAACAATTCTCAAAGGAGGAAGATGAGTGCTGGAGAACATCCAGGTTGAAGTTTGCAAGCGTTCGCAGTGCGCTTTAAACGTTTCGCGCGTGTGACCAGCATGAACATGTCCGGGTGATGAGCGTGTCTGATTAATATTAACGCTAGAGAAGCGAACCGTTACCTACCAAAAGGAAGCGCAACTGTAAACGCATCTTCTTTTCGCGCAACTTCGAAAATTCTACATTAACTTTGAACAGCTGGCAATTTTTTTTACCATACGTTATTCCTTCTCTGTCTCGTAATTGCAGTGTCGTCAAACCACGCGAAAGCTGACGCGATAAATCCATGATAAAAATTGCCACTCTTACCTTGATTACGTCCTTGACTCGATTCGTTATCGGCGTCGCGAAAATTGCATTCTCTCTCCCCTACAACACCGTTAGCTCGTAGCATGCCTTATCGCTGATCCGTTCGAAAGTTACTCCGTATCGGCTGGATGCATTGTGTTTCGCGACTGCACAAACATCGTTCGCATTTTCAATAACGTGACGATAGCAACAACGACGCGCTGCTCGTCGCGCAAAAGAAATGTCATATTTTCTCTTGACGTTCCGTATCTGTCGTGTACCGTGATTGTTGCACGATTTCTTCATCCTTGAAATAATGCCATGAGAAGAGCAACTTTGTTTCAAATCGTTCGCAAATAAGAACTGAGTTCATTAATGGAAACAATGAAATGTCTGGACCTTGTGATTTCCATGCAAATGATTCGCTACACTAGTTACTTCACGAGCCATACATTTGCTTACGTTTCTTTGGCAACGCAGAATTTCAATCGAAACCGGGAATGTTTCCCGACTTGTCGCACCCTTCCCGAACGGACGCGGACACAACGAATTCCGAGCGGAGTTCCTTTGAATGGAATGCATATTCATTCATTCCTTCACGGTACCGTCGATGCACGTGTTTCCCGCCGCGAATCCCGACATATGCTAAAAATCTTTCGCCAACTGTCGCTTCCTGCATGTACCCACGGACCTTGTAATGTATTCTTAACGAAAGAAATCACCTCGGTCACGCTTCGTTCGGCGAAGGAGCGCGTGTAAAAGAAAGTGCTTTTTTTTTAAATATCGGAAGGAAGCCCGGAGTTGTCTTCCCGATTCTTTTTTCATCGACTCTAAAGGGGGATGGTCGTATCCCTGAACTTCCTGCGAATAACAGTCTGACCTTTAGTCTCTTTCGGTTAAAGCAACCTCCTACCATCAATCGAAACATGTTTGCTCATTTTCTTGCCTCTTGTACTTCGAGAGTCTCGGCGCATAATGTCTGTAGCCCGAAGCAGCGTTAATCTTGCGAGACCTTTGTGAATGGGAAAATAAATGAAACGAACCCCAGCCATTAGGGGATGGAGCACAGACTGCTCGACTTGGCGACACCCTTCGAATTACATATTTCTCTCCCCGACGCGACGTATGCGCCCTGTCCTGTTTAAACCTCGCCGGGATCGTTACGGAGGGCCCGTTCGATCGGCAACGCCCCCGGAATACGTATACGCTTCCTGTCGGACGTTTTCATCCCAGGAACGTGTTTCCAGAGGCGAAATGTTAGCGGTGGAAAGCGATCGTCGACTCACGTGCGGCCAATCTGTCTGCGCGATGCCTAGAATACGCGGAGAGACATTAATCGAAACTAGGAGATGACAGCAACATCGACATCGAGCAAGAAATGCTCGCAAAAAATAACTCAGTGCCGATAAGCTCCTCGCGCGACGAAAGTAGTTGAAATTAATTTAAGCCGCGGAACGGAGATCGCGCTTCTCATTCAAAGCGGCTCTAAATAGCAGCGCATTCGCACCTGTTATGCTAAACGATTCAGCAGGTTGAACGTAATCGCCTTAAAATATGTGCGCCGCGATGGATATTAGTCGAACCCGTTGAACGAATAGTACCAGCGCCCCGTGCAATTAATGGCTTTATTAATTTTGCAAATGAACGGGTCGGTACTCCCTCGGTATCTGTCTATAATTCGTGCAATTACCTTTGCTCGTTAGCGGAAGAGTTTTCATAGCCGCCTCGAATCGTATGAGAAAGTGGTGCAGCGTGTTCCGTAAACAGGAATGATTAAAAGTTCGTTAACCCAGTGCTTACTCGCATTCCACGTGTAACAACAACGAGAGACCCGTAGCACGGTTCAACCCCTTGCAACGCCACTGTCCGATCTTTATCGACTTAATAACGAACGTGGAATATCGTTGTGGAACAGATTTCGCGATGCCCTGTTGTATTATACGCATCGCATCCTGCATACATAAATGTTCCGCGAAGCAATTATTAATGGGGTAGTTCGGAATATCTATGCTCGGAGAAATTGGCATGGTTTCCATTCGCTTTTTATTTGCCATGCGGTTTCAGATGAGTCAGGGCTTGCCATCGTTTCTATCGTTTCCTCGTTATTTCGGACTCGTAAATTCGAGGGAACGGAGAACCGATCGAAAGTAGGTTAAACCACCCACTGCCAGTCGCCGATCTACATGCCTGATCGTCTTTTCCGATTCCGCGGACGAGAATAGATTCACGTAGGTCGCGGACGCAGCTGTGGATTTCTATCTAACATTTATTTCGTGTTCACGCACCGTTCGCCCATTTGCGGCAGGTCAGTGACGTTGCTCGGCCCACGTATCGCCTAACAAACAGCACTCTTTCCCGACTTTCCGTTGCAGAAGTATGTATCTATTACTCGAAGGCGAGACGTTCCGTTGGGTCTGCGAGTTTTACGGCCACCCTTTGCCAGTGAACTGGCTCTTAGAATTTTTTTATCGCAACGCCCACAGTTTTCCAAACGTTCGTTTCGTTTCGCCGATACGCGGAATCAATTTTCTTATTGTTAGGCTCTACCACCCAGCTTCGTCGTCGTTTATTCAGCCAGCATCGTCAAATGAAATTCACGTCTCTCATTTCATTCCCGCGATATCGATCGCGGTTGATCGGTGTTGAAATTTATCGAGAAATCCGATAGGGAGGTGCAACGAGCTCATCCTCGTTGTTCCAGCGACAATGACGAAATCCGTTGGATACTGTTTTCGTAGTGCTCGTTAGAATAAAGGGAAAGGTGTCTCCTGGGCGCTGTGGGTGCATTCAACCTGCCCGGAATTTAAAACCCTCGCGCAACAACCTCCTCTTTCGTACGCGTAGAAATCCAAGACTCGGCTGGCGAACTCGAGGAGCACAGGAAAGGCCAAACCAACGATGTAACGTTACACTGTTAAATCCCGTATGAAACGCTAGTCACCAGTACTCTCTTCTCCCGTGAGTTACCGGATGCAGGAACGACCGCAGCGCGGCAGGATCTGTGGTGTCTGGAGGGTTACGGTGCCTTTACGGAGAAAAAGCTGTCACGGTAGTTTTGCGAGGCTCGCTCGATTCCAGAACGATTTTTCCAATTATGGATTTGATTAAAAGTTTTGCTTGCAAAATTTCGACCAAATCGTTGTAAAGGTTAAAAGAGGAGGAAGCTGGCAAGATTGAAAGGCAAAACGAGGCAAGGATCCAGGGGAACAATCGGCGCGTCGTTCCACTTTTCACTCGGGCATGAAAGTTAGGAAAGCGTTTCAAGCATTCACGGTATCGCGCGTACCGTTATCGTCTCACCTGTGTCTCGCTGCCAGCATGCCGACCGTGGTTTCCAGCTTTCCAAACAGTTTCGCAATAGGACCTTTCGGCGCGACGTTTACCGCGGTGACTGAAGCTTCGGCTTCTTTATGAGGTCCGCGCCGGCAGCAGCCCTTCCACGTTTTCACGCTCCCCGTGCATCGAACTGCATTCCATATGCTTAATGCATCTACGCGTACGTCTATTTATAAGTGGAAGAGCGTATGGTACCCTCTGCTCTTCGATACGCGCGTGCATCAGCATCTGTACACGAGCCATACGCAGAAATCAACACGTCAGCCCTAAGTGTGTCCTTTCTTCCATTTAACCTCGAGAAGGGAAGTCTATTTCCGGAAAGAAGGTGGTACCACGAAATACGAAGGAGCGCCGGCTCCGACTATCACCAGGGACTAAGAGGTCCCTCGGTTTACGGTCGGGCGTTCGGTTAAAAATAATCCAGTTGCAGGCGTACGTGGACGGAACACGATTGGTGTGCAGCGATGTATTTTTGACCCGGTTCCCCTCGATAACGGAAAGAAGGCAGCGGCTGTGCATCTTTTAATTGAAAACGTTCAAGTACAGCGCGATCTCTCCGCCACCGTCCAAAAACGTAAACCGGGCATCGCGCGTTAAGAGCACGCGAGAGATACATTTAGCGGGGCCAGGCGAAGTGGACGAACGTCCGGCCGTTTCGCGATAAATTTAAAACGTCTAGATTTCGTAGGCGTCGCGCCGTTTCGCTACCGCTTTATCTGAAAGTGGATGCACCTTCGGCCGGAGCGAACGAAAGGTGATCGAAACTGGATGGTCCTTGAGCGATAATGGACCTCCCTGTGGACTTGGAATTTTAAGTGTCCGACCGTTACCGGTGTATGCGTAACGCAAGTCCGTTCTGCGCCTGGTTTTCTAAGCATTCGTAATAAGAAGGGGCATTCCACGAGATACCCGTGCAATATCCTTTTAGAACGTGTTTCTTACCCAGCGAGTGAAACCCTGACGAGTTGCTCGCGGCGATTACTTAAATTGCCGCCGCCCGAGGGAATGGTTTCCGCGGCCCTCGGGCGCGCTGCGCTGCACGACCCGAGGCCGCCTGAGCGCGAAAGGAAGAAGGCCAACAGGCGCTTAACGATTTCCATGGCAGTAGTCCCGAAGGCGGTGGTACGGAACGGCCGAAACACAAACGGACACTCGCTTTTTTCGCTCTTTATATTCAGACTGGAAGTGATTTCACGCTTCGAAAGAGCTCTCTTCGGTGTCCAGACAGGATCTAGGCGAGGCATCCTGCCAGCGATCCCTCTCCTCGGAAGCCTCGCCTCCTAGTAAGGCGTTAGCCACGGTATAATGTCTCTTCCCTTCCTCCTTGCCAGCCCCTCGGGTAATTTGCACTTGTCGTAGTGCAGATGGATTCGTTGCTCGGGTAATCGCGACTCACCGGCGTCCACGGGACCATGAGAAAATGAGATTTTCGACGATTCTGTGGTCGCGGCCGTGAACAGGTTCGCAACGGTGATTCTCTCGCCGAGAAGGCGACCGTGAGAGGATGGAACGGAGAACGACGGTCGATCGTTCGTCGGTAAACATAACCCCGGCTCGGTTCACTACGGTCGATCAGTTTTTGTGGTGAGCCTTGGTCCAGCGGGCACGAAGGCCGAGAGGTGCTCGTGGGACATCTGCCGTGGAACCACAGGCTGCAAAACGTACTCGCGATCTCGTAACTATAACTTACCAGGCGAATCGATCCATTGAAACTTCGTGGGTGGGGAACGAGTGGCCCGGTTGAAATTTCATCGGCAAGAGAAGTGGCTTGTTCTCCGAAGGATTTTTCTGCTTCCCTGTCGCTCGCTCTCCTTCTGAGGACACTATGATTAGCAGTTTATTTCGCCGGATCTACCGTGTGCTCGCCTTCTCGCCACAAGGATTACACGTCGCACACATTTGATTGAAAGTTCAGTTTCGATGGTCCGTGAATAACTTTCAGCTTGAACGAACATTGTGCATGATCCCCTGCACCGGTTCAACGACTCTACTTTTGCATCTTTCTCCCGAGCAATCGGCGGATTTATGTGGCGTTGAACGCTGTCGTTGCACGAAGTGTCGACAGAATTACGGTCAATCGTTTAAGCCTTGCATCGAATGCAATTTCGTCTGGCACACCATGTGGCTCGTCGCCATTCCGATGCACAGTGTATCGACGTGTACAAGAAACATACTCTTTTTTACCTTCCCTTTTTTTTCGCGAGATTCCAACTTCCCTTCCAAGCATCGACACGTGCACTTTCTTGCTCTCGTATCCGGTTCAATGGAACTTTTGCATATCCCAAACGTCCTGCAGGCTTCCAGTATGGAAACATCCTCCGTTCTCCCTAAGCCCAGGCGTTTCATTTTTCTCATCGCAATTGTTCGCGCATACATCAGCCCACGGAACATCTGATTAAATTGCACTATGGTATAACCGCGGACTGTTGTGATTCGAAAGCGTGACGTCTCCGAATGATTAATGACCCAGCGTCAAAGGTAGGGGTAGCAAAAGTGGCAATGGAACTCCGCGTGTCGGGGTGAACGGTCAACCGGACCAGTTTCCGTGAACCCGAACGAAAGGGTTGGTAGGTCGGTCCACGCCGATATGAATGCCCTTTAATTAGAGCAGTCGGTTCGTGCCTCCATTCGAACACGCGTGTTTACGGGGTATTAGTTAATGCCGGAATCAACGGGGTGCGGAAAGGGTAGGAAGCATACAGGCGCGTGCTACCGTTAAACAGCAAAATGCCACTCGGTAAGTTCGTTAGGCCATTGTGCCCATCGTTTAGATCTCCTCGATCGCGCATTACCCACCCCGTTTACCATTCTTCGATCCGCTGGAACGATCGGAATTTATCGTTACTTCGGTTACGCACCTGGCTACTCGCTATAATATTTAGCTGTTGAATTTTCATTGATCAGAACATGCATTATAAAAGTTCCCCAACGTCTTAAGAAACTCGTCCTTTCTGAAAGTCCCGTAAGATTTATTATTCCACGGGCTTAACATCAGCTGGTTATTCTCGGTGTAACGGTTACGCGATTGCGATCCAGTTCAATATTCGCCACGGCTGAAACTAATTTGCTAGAGTAAACCGTTAAATTGAGAAACGATTAACGAACCCTGACGAAATTTCCTTCCGTCCTTTTCTTTTTTGAAAAAAAAAAAAAATGCGAACCAGACGAACATAAAATGACCGTTAATGAACTCGGTAGCGTGGAAAAAGTGATCGATTAACTACGGTTTGGCTGAAGAAATGAGTTTTGATTGATCGGTCAGGAACTGGTGATCCATCAATATCGTCCCGCTGGAAGTTCGTTGGGGTCAGGTGCAATTTTAACGTAACCCGGCTCCACAGCTAATTCGATCAATTAAGCCAGCAGTAGGGCGCACATTATATTTACACGTGCACCAACGATAAGTGCTCATTAAGAGCGTACTCGCTTGGTGGCGTACCTGGATTTTATGGCTGATGACAACAATTTTGAGGAGCGAGAAATATCATTTACGATGCCGTCGTTTTGCACTGGCCCCTGCCTCTCCGTCGTTTTTCTTGTAATTTACCTCCAGTCAGCCATTAAGCTTTGTTCTTCTTTTCACCTTACACTCCGGACTTCTCTCTTTTCTCGGGTAATTGGATATCGCACCGACCAGGCCCTTAACGATCTTGGATACAATGGCGCGATGAGGTCACGTCCTGTTTTAGGTTTCCAATTATATTCGAAAAGCCGCGAGGCAGGACTCGAGCGCACGCCGACGACCCTCTTAATATCAAATGTAGTTAGCGTCGAACGATGCCGTTTAATCGTGGAAACGAATCGAAGCACGTGATCGGGCGTGTTTTACGCGAAAACCGACAATAACCGTGACGATCCGAGGATCGTTGGATTGGCCGGTGTGTTTGGTCGATATTCGATTTAACACAATTATCGTACGCACAGACATCGGGAACGAACCGTATTAGTTACCATTATCAAAATGACCAGCTAGGATGACAGCCATTAAAAGCATGAACCAGCTGCTTCCCTTCGTTGGGTTCCCCCATAGCAGAAGACCCTGCGATGCATTGCACGTTATAATTAACCATATATGTACTGTGTTCGGCCACCCCCATGCTCGCACCACGTCACAGATAAGTAAATACCCAGACCATCTACACAGGGTGTATCGAAAAAGGTGGACCTTGCGATTCTTTTCCTTATCGATTTTTTTTTTTAATAGTTTATACGTAGTCATTCGTGTTTAATGTGCAGAAATTATTGCAACACATTCCTTCGAATGTTCCTTTTCATGGCTAGAGCTTCTCCTTAGCTATGCCGGATGGCGTTTCGACCAATCTTTATAATTTACCCCACACGTATGTTACCGACCACCATAAGCTCGAATCCAGGTGTGGGTGTTAAAAAATGTTCGTTAGAAAATACCAGTTCAGCTGTTTAATTTCCGACGACTCCACACGACTGCCAAGCGGTGAATTATTTCGAAACCTTACTTACACACGTTTCAACCCTCTGGAAAGCATAGCCTGCCATCGTTCTATGTATCCTGCATATCATTTTAATTCGATAAAAAGGGGTAAAAGCAAATGAAGACAGAGTGGTATGAGTATGAAAGCACGATCGTTTATTAGTTTGATTTCGCTTAAATAACTAGATGACTAGAGTTTTCCATAATTCTAGATATTCAGATATAATATAGGACTTTTCATTTCGAATATCTCGGAAGACGAGATTGAACAGCACGGAGTTCATTCACATTCGTATTCAGTTATTCTTTGGAGGCGCTGCATCGTCGATTCATCGAGGAATGAACCCATTCAGGCTTTCGATGACGCTCACTCCGTACGGCTAATTTAAACGACCTTTGTCCATGCGAATGCCATTGTAACTCGTTCGCGGTAGCTTTCCGTTTCGGCCATGACGAAAGATTTTGTGTCTCGTCGTGGTCAAAACATCCTGACTCGTTTCAAGTTGATCGTGGAAAGGGAAGGAAACAGTACGCAGAGTCGTAGCCGTTCGCGACAGCGAGCCCATCCAAACCTCCACGCGTATATCACCTGACGTAGTTATTTACAAAAATAATATAATATAGTTAACAATTGGCGATTAACTCTAACGAGGCTCATCACCTCGACGATCGGGTTAATTTACAACAATGATATCACGGAAGAACGACGCTGAATAAATATACAAAAATTCGTTGATTGCTAGACGGCCTCGGTCGAGCAGTAGCAGTCGAAAGTTAAATACAGAAGCCCTATTCTCAGTTCTGTGCCGCTTTTTTCGCGGTCTTCGCTGTCTTCGGCGTTTTTGTTACTTCGTTCTGCTGTTTCGCAACGTCCACCGACGCTGCCAGGGGTTTCTTGTTCACCTCGCAGACCTTTCGTGCTCGCCAGAAATCTGTAACAATCGAAACGAAGGCAAATTTTAGATTGCTATGCATGTTACTCGATTAATTGAAATTTGGTACACACTACGCGCGGCGAACCGCAGAAGAAAAAAGGAAAATTCGTGTCCCTACGTATACACGCTGCTCCCGTTCTTTCTTCCGAAAGAAGGAGGAGAGATCCCGAATGAAAGCCGTTGGGGCATATCTTTGTTCGGTGAATAAGCTGTAAGGCTTCACGGGGCAGAGGTAGAAGAACACGACACACTTGCAAAAGCCGGGAGAGGGGTCAGCTTATATTGCGATACAGTTTAACAGAGTATGGGGAACGCACCACGCAAGAAACACGAAATTTCCACAACAAAAGCCACGGGCGAACAAAACGTCTTGTGGACACGCTATTTCTGATCAGGTAGTCACCTGAGCGCCCTTGCTGTTTCCCTTTTTACTCGATCCTCCGTCTAACCTTTCTTTGCTGCGCAGCGCAGGTGCGATTCCGCGTTAATGGTATCACGCTGGCAACTTCTTGTTTACATTGTTCGAGAGACTATTCGCAACGAGATTTGAAGAAGCGGCTAAGTTCAGGAACGAAACAATTAGAGACCAGTAATTACAACTATCTCCCTTTTTTGGGGTAGGGGGGGGAGGTCGTTATCAAGACCTCTTCGCTCGCGATAATGACTAGTGCGAAGAATCGAGCAAATCGAAGGTGCGGTCCTTTATGCCGCGGCCACGACGATCCTTTCTCTCTCATCCTCTCTTTTTGCACTGGTTCGCCATATGGCGCGCGAAAGTAAGCTTCCTTTTAAACTAACGACCACTTGTCGTTACTCTTCGACTTCCAACCGTGGATTTCGTCTATCCGGACATCTGTGTTCAAACCTAGCCCTGCCGAGAAAATATCGTAGGACGTTGCCTCCTCCCGCGGTGGGTCACGTCTACCTGCCCATATGTTTCGAGCGTGAAACGTGGACAAAGATCGAGATTACCTTTGTCCGTGTCGAGCTTCGAGGTTCCCACCCCCTCCCCCGGACGATCCCGGAGAGTTTTTCAATCGAACGAAAGATTTCCACCCGAGGATCTTTAAAAAGGAGGTCAGTTTCTTTTCGATCCCCCAAAGGGCACACGTGAAGAACCTGAATCTCTCCCCCCCGTTCTATTCGAAAGCATCGCAGCTCCCCAAGACCTTAAGGGATCTGGTTTGAGCCTCCGAATCTCTGGCGTGCCAAAAAAAAAAAAAAAGAAGGGACCCATGGAACACCCTAATTCGAACGTCGAAGAATTGACTCGTCCCCTCTGCCTCGCAGTTGTAGTGAAAGACGAATGTAGGAAATGCAAATGCAATCGTAGGAAGAAGGTAGTCGTAGCGACAGGTGGCGCGCGTCCTTCGGAAGGTCCCGCCGCTTGGTATCGCGTGTTCCGCGGGTCTGATTTAATCGTGGGAATGTCGCTAAAGTGACCCCAGGCTACGTGGCGGGGGTGAACAGGTGTCGGTGGAAAAGGGTTTTGCCACGGTGTTTCGCTTCGTCGACTTTTCTCGAGTGTCTCCTGGTCTCCTACCCTTAAAGAATAATCACGTGACGCGTTGCCCCGACGAAACGCTGCGTCCGCGAAACTAATTAAAAGATCTCAACCGGACGCTATGCAAGAGGTCTTACAGGGGAGTGGTCGCACGTAGACACTTGGTCAACAAAATGTGATATCCATTGTGCATCGGGCGACCGTTGGATTACGTGGTAAACCTACTCGCGCCGAATGGCGCGCGCGTTCAGTTGAAGGAATTCAAGGAATGCGATTGCAAGTTCGTCATACTCCTTGAAAACGGGGCCCTTCGATGAGTCACAGGACCCTTTCCTTCAGGTATTTCGCCCTCCTTCAAACATGCGTGACTCATCTGACGTGATTCATTCGACCTACCCAACGTATCACGAAGGGTACACGCTTTCTAAGTCCTATCCGTTCGCGCATCGCTCAAATATTTTTACCGATTCGTCATTCGAATTTCGTGCGTCATTTGTTAGCAATGCAGCCGTGGAGACGTGTTTTCTCGGACAAACTGAACCGCGGCGCAAATTAATCGGGCAAACGTTCGAACCCGATGCGACCCGACGCGTTCGAATGGAGCCGAGGGGTTAAACAGGGCGGTCTGCCGGAGGGCGAGCAGGAGAGAAAGGGCCAACAACCACGGCGGGTTTATAATTTCGGACGCCGATAGTGGTTCGGGGCCGGCAGGGTCGAAAGTTTTCTGGACAGCCGCGTAAAACCAGAAGCTTGGGTGGGTCCGAAGAGGAAGGGAGAGAAGGCGGAAAAGGCATGGAGCGAGGATAGACTATGAAAACAGGTCGGAGCCACGCGACCCGGCCTGCGCTTGCGCCTCGTACCCTCCCCTTCCACTACGAACGCTCACGCTTTCCCGCCAAAAACCTACGGTGCCATTACTACCGTGCCCCGCTTATCAAATTTCTTTGGATCTCCTGCATGCTTTTTCTTCTCCCTTAAATTGTTCCCGTTTTTTTACGAAACCCTATTTTTGCTTTTTCGTGTATTTTATACTAAAATCTTTCCTCTGAAATTCCGAGACTAAATTGCCACGTAGCAGGCGCTACACCGATTAATTAAACAATCAAATTCGTCTTTCTTTTCTCACGTTAACCGTAAAAGGTAATGCTAGATTCTCTTTCCGAAGATTATGATTTGGTTAATGCGTTCCCAAGAACGACAGCGAGAACGACCCCTTGGATCTTGCTACCATTTATGGGGGGGACTTATAAAACTCCATAACCCGAGGTTTCCACGTAGTGCTGAGTCACACGTGTTACAACGTAAGCTCAAGAGGACACCGATTCCGTGATCTTTTATATAAAAATACCGTCGCACGTTTTCAGTAAAAAGTTCCAGCGGCGAATTTCGAGTAGAAAGGGAAATGTGATCGGAGATCTGTACTCACCATGAATACTGGTCTGTCTGGAGTACGGATTGCATCGTTTCTTGGGCGACTGCTCGCACTTGTCGTGAGGCTTCCTCTGGTAGGTGTTTTCTTTGTCCTCCGACCGCGGATCGACGCCCCATCGTTTGGCGAATTTGCTCCGTTCGGCGTCGAGGGCCTCCTGGAGCATCTCCACGGTCTCCCGCGAGTTCGGCTTGCCGAACAAGCAACGTGGTACGCGCGATGCCATCGTCGTGCTGGACAACACTGTGAAGTGAACTTCGCGACAAATCGAAGCTGCCAGCATCTCGAAGATTTCTTATGTTTCGTTGAAGAAACTTTTGTAGTTAGGCAATCGGCAAGGAAAAGTTCTTGCTCGTATCGAAATCCGTTCGGATGGTGCCCGACGAGTGTCTCCCCTCTACCGCGGCCAAATTGAAAAACTCTGGTCCGCTTTCCTCGTTTCCGTATGTTCGGTGTTCTCCAAGAAGTGGTTCTTCCGGTTCCCCGAACGATTTGCCCCGACTTTTCTGTCAAGCTTCCTCGAAAATCCGACGCTCCTCCGAAGTCACAGGAACTGTTCTATACGAGAGGCGCGGCTGGACCCTGGATCTTCACCGTTCGACGGTCAGACTCGTTCTGGTTGAATCTTCGAGCACGACGTAGCTTTGCCTTCAAGTACCCGTTTGCCGAAGCCACGAGGTTCGGTGCCCTTCCACAGCCATCCAGAATTCAAATCTGATTGGCGCGCCAACGTGGATGCGCGGTAAAAATGGCGCGCACTCGTAATAGTTTCGTCCCTGTTACACCAAGGTTTGTTCACACTTTTCAACTTATTTCCCTCGCTTCCCCTCCCGTTGCCTTCTCTCTCTCTCGCCCTTTCCTCCCTCGAACCGTCCAACGGATTATGCTAAGCGATTTTCGTCAGGGGTAGGGAAGAGGCTCGCGCCATAAAGCTTATACGTTTTATTTTTTCTTTTTTTTTTTTCTAAGTAGCACCGCGTATAGAGCGACCACGATAGCGCACGATGTACGCTTTATCATTCCTCCCTTTTAAATCGTTTTCTCCTTTTATCGCCGCGATTCTTCGTGCGCGGAGCGTAAATACAACGTGTTCTCGGGTAATTTCGCTTGTACCGTTTTATAATAAAGCGGTAGCAGTCCCCTTCGTCCGAGAGATAATTTATCGTTGACATTTTCATCGACAGAGACGATCAAAATCATTTCCCAATCGTTACACCATAGGGCGTCAACTTGTTAGTCGCGAGCACTCACGATCGCGATAGAATTCATCTACTTATTTCAAATTATAACCGCACAGGCCTAGGGGTTGACGCGATCGACAAGATCGCCAAGAATACGTTCTCCGTGCGTATTTTCGCGGGAAGCCTGGCGTTTCGTGGCGAAAGAAAAAAAAAAGCGATCGTTCAAGAGCAGGTGGACCACGCGAAACGAGAGGGAGAGGCGACGTAGGAACGAGTTTCGCGTTGAAAATTGACCGTCGCGTTGTTGCTATTCTTCCTTCGCTAACGACCAAACGCTTTTGCAAATAAAAATCACGAAACGATCTGACCATGATGATTTGCTATTCTTGTTTAGAAATATGTCGCACTCATTTCTCCGTCTTTGCGCGAACTCCAAGGTGGCATTTTGTCGCTTTGTCCGCCACGATAGGGTTCGTATCTTCCACTGCGTATTTCTGCCAACAAAATCATCCAAGGTCGAGATTTCATTTCGGTATAATGTCCTTTGCCCTTGACACTGAAACTACCGGTGCGCGGCGCCCTTTCTATGCAGCGCCCTAAATGCCCGCGCAATTATCGTTGATGGCGTAGAAAACTCATTAATCGTGATAACGTATTGCTACCGTGAGAAACCTGTACACGCGATTATTTCCCAAAGTATTAAAAATAGAAGAAAAAAGTTGTCACATGTGTTTTCGTATCGCCGGTATTAAGAAATTACGATGGATTCCACGATGGACAGGGAAATTGTTTCTTTCCAAGAACGTTGCAGACCTCTTTATATTCGAGAAACCTACCCCATAAACCCTTGGCTAGTCTGTCTCTTAGGTATTAGGCCCTTGGGCGAACGATTCGTCAATTGTCATTGAGAGGTATAGCCGGGAAATTTTCCTGTAGCAGTAAACTGAGAAAGTCCGGTCGTACGCCAGTCTTCGGACTTTGCGAAAAACAGAAAATTAAAGAGTTACCACTGAAAATGGTAGTGCTTTGTTGCGCCAGCAACGAAGAGCAATCTACATTCGATCGAAGAAGCCAATCCAGTACTGCGAGCGATATTGCTTCCTTGACGAAAACCAGATGCGCTTAGGAGCGGCAGCGCTGGCCCTTCACTCGCGATTTTCGAGCGATGGGGGTAAATTCGACCGTTACAGAAAGCGAGCTGAAAAACGCCGTACGCTATAGATCATGCGGGCACACGAGCTTATACGAGTCCGTGTATAGAAGTGCAGGGCAGCTTCGTGCGTGATCAGAGCATGGACAGGTGAACACCGTGACCACGATGGTCAACCGCCGTAACGATTATGAACGAGCTTCGCGATTGCTTTAAAAGATTTTTCGTCACCGTCCTAGCTGCCGAATACTATCGTTCTTTTATCGTTTGTCACAGCTCTGGCAGGTGTGTATGGTAAATATTGCTTGCAACAAACGTTGGACGTGTCATTTTTGTGGAAACTCATTGAGAGCCGTTCGCCTTTTTAACTGTACCCCTCCCACAATGCAAACACCATGGACGAGCGCCTTTCAGATTTAAACTCACCCTCGTTTCTAAGGGCAACGGCTCGGTCCTCGAGGGAATATCGACTTCCTCCTCGGTTAAACGCGAGAACATCGATATCCGTGGGGGATTTTTCAGTTTGGCGGCGCAGCACGCTCTCCCCAGCCGAGTCCGCTTGTTTCCGGTCCCGAGCACTCAGACCGGAACACACGGGGAATACGGTGACGTCAGCGTATCGTCGAAAATTAGAGAGAAACCGATCCGCAGGGGTTCTGCGTCAGGATGTAGTTAATGCCGGAGCGACTTTAACTCGAAACCAAGACGATTACAGGGCCAATTATTTTCCACGCGCTTGAACACGATAATAGATAATAATACCAATATAGGACGAGCAAGCTGACCGATTTTTTCAGTAGATTCGAAACGTTCGATTCGACGGACAATGAACGTCACGAACCGTTCCCGATTTCCATGCGACTCGGAGACATCTAAATTTTGAAATAGTTGCGTCCGCAGCGTTTGAATCCGAACGGGGAATGATCAACAGCTGAACGGCCAGAAAGCGTACAAGACAGAGGAGAGGCGCGGAGGAAATCGGCAAGAATGGAATTCGAAAATTCGGGAGTCAACCCTTTGGCCAGCGGCCGGAGCAGCTGCCAGCGTATGTCCCGAACGAAAGAAAGAAACGGAACGTCACTTTGTCGCGAAGGGCAGCCTGATCGCCGCGCCGTTGCCCTTCCATTTTAGTAAATCCTTCTCGGCCGGGCCACGTCCCTCGACATGGTCGATGTAAGACACACCGATCGGTATCGCTTCGAACATCAAAGGGGCCGTCCACGATCGCCGCCATCTAGCATCGGAGCCGCGATAAGAGTTCGAGTATCGCCGTAATAGGAAATGATTTTGCCACGCGTCAGACTTTTCGGAGCAAAGTGAACGCCAAGAGATCTCTCTGTTCGACGCGTTATCAACCAGAGACACGTATCTCCGGAAGCTGCTAAATATTGTATCAGGCGCCACAGAGTTTGTGGACGAAGAAGGATAGAGAGCCTCCGGGGGGCGAGGAAGGGGATACAACAAAGGAAGACGTGTTCGCAATCACCTGTACTCTCGGCTACCCTGGTGCGCGCGCGTAAGAAAACAAAGCTGGCTTTCCACGTGCATGTTTGCTTGAAGGAAGCCGAAAACAAACAGAATCCCTCGCGTGGACACCGCAGTGGTAGGTGCACCTTTGCAAGGAAATTCGAGAAGTCCCTCTACACTTTTGGCCATCCTTCCGCAGCGAGGCGCGTGGCCCTATTCTCTGGCGAAGCTTGGTCGCCCTGCGACGCACAGGCGTTTCATTTCTCCGAATTTCCGCTAATGCTCGTTGCCCACGCTCGCTTTCGCTGGGCCCGCTATACCTGGGCTCGACGAATGAATTCATAGTCAAATCCTCTCTATCTTTTCATCCTTCCGTCGGTCGTTCCTTCAAGTCCGACTCTTTCCTTGGCCAGATGGAAATGTCATGTTTGTCTATCGCGCGGGGTGTCGTGGTACGAGAGGATAAGTGACGAAGGGGGTGGCCAGCTGGCGGTCGGATGCAGATGCTCTTGAAAATTTTGGAATCTCGAGGACCAAACGTAAACGGCACACGCCGCGGAAAAATATGCTGTCCTCGAAGAAGGGCTCGAGGAGTTTTTTTCCAGGATGTTTTTATCTTCCTCGTAGTAGACATCTGATTTATTCTTAGGGAGAGCTGCTGTCGTCAAGAATTATACATTGGCGTCAATATTTGCATCAAGTTTAGTTCTGGGGTTCGCTTAGCAAAAAAAAAAAAAAGTTTAAGCGGAGAGAAAAAGGCGGAGCGATTGTTTGTCGCAGAATGTTTTTCTGCGCTCTACAACGATGCGCGCAAAGTCGGGCTTCATTCAACTCTCAGTGCCAGCCCTTGGCGCGATCAGGTAAAAGGAAAGGAAGACCGTGCACTCTTCGACCGTTTCGACACTTTGCTGAACGTGTTACGTTCACGCATACTTCGTTAATTTCCCCGGCAGCAAACGCCGGGTCGAGTCGAACGCCTCGCAGGCGAGACGTAATTTCTGTCATTTCTGTAAACTCGACGTTCAAGGTGAGCGAGAAAATTTTCTCGCAAACGAAGATGTATAAAAAAAAAAAGAGAGGAATGGCGCGGCCAGTGGTGAATTGGCCCTCGTCGAGAATCGGCGCCGTATCGCTTGCGTGTAATTCAGAATTAAGGGAGGATAATTAATTTTTGGCGTAACGAAGCGGCGGTCCGGCGTACGGTGGAAGTTTTGCCCCCTGGGTGAAAAGGGAGCAGCGGCATTAGATACGAGCACGGTACGAGAGGAAGGCGTGACCGAGGGTTTCTCGAGTCCTTACCAGTTCCAGCTGCTCGTACCTACCTTCGCCGTTGCCCTCTCGAAACCACCTCCGCACGATAGCTTCGTCAGATAGACTGAATACCAACCAGATCTCCCGAGAAGATGCACAGGACGGGGGTGGAACAGCTGTTCCGCTTAGAAACAGAACCCTCGCCTCGTACGGCCCGTGATAGATTCACTGCGCTGCGCGGATTATTTATCGATAAAGTTCATCTTTCCACCAAGATCTTTTAAAAGGCACCCGACGTTTCTCTTCACTCGATGCACCCCTTTATCCATTCGCCTCAGACGTTGCGCGTAATCGGTAACCAGTATATATTCCTTCACCGATAAACTACGTGAAATTAAACTTCGATCCTACCCGTCGCACGTTTATGTATGCGGAGATGCAATTGGTAAAAGTTACCGATTCCGTCGGTCTAGTTATAAGATCCTGCGGTTACGTTAGTGGTCGACAGTTGTGGGTGAGATGAGAAGAGGAAAAAATTGAGCCACGCCAGGAAACGCAGGATCGCCAGATGCTAGAGGTAATTAAATCGCCGCAAACAGGAGCAGAACCTTTCACGTTGCTTGACGGATGGCGGCCCCCGAGGCAGCTACCATCCTCAAAAACCAGATCCTGCGCCGTCATACAGCACGCGAACGTAGCAAGGGAGGAGCGGAAATTCGAATCCGTTAACTGCTCGTTCAATTGCACTTCCACCAACCACCGGACTATGCCCTTTGCAATTCTCCGTTCTAGTTGTTTCACTTTCTAATTTATCATATTTCATAGCCACGGATAACTATGCTCGTTAAATGCAATGCTATCGCCATATGTTTGCGTCGATCAAATCGCCGACTGAACTTCCGCCTATCCGCTATTAGACGAAGTCTCGTGTTTCTTCGGTCCAACAGGAAACAGGAGGAACGCATCCGCTCGACGTCAGAAAAAAAGCTACACATTTTGGGTCCGTTCATCGATATATACACTGAAGAAATCGGACACTGAAACGTCTGACGGATACCGCTTGTCACTGAAACGATAACGTTTTTTTTTTTTTTTTAAAAAGCAACAACAACAAAATGTTTGATTTGCAATAATAAAAAAGTGGTTTCGTTTATCATGCAAACGACAGAAAATCCGAAGACTTCGTAGTCATCGAGACTCGTGAACGTCATTCATTAAACGAAGAATAGGAGGGATGGAAGCGAGGGATTTAAAAGTGAAAAGTGTAGAATCGGACACGGTAAGCGTGGACGGACGAATCTGGAAGGGCCCTGGGAACAAGGTTCCCGCCAATTTCTTAAAGTGCGCTCGAGGCAAAGTAACGGCCGTTGGTCCGAGATGCCTCGAAAGTGGCAGGTGCAACTCGGGCCAAACTTCATTAAACACAATCCCATCTGCGCCCTCATACTTCCGAAACGTCTTGCGGCCGGCGCGGCGTTGCTCTCAGGGACGAACGAAAGAAGAGTAGGAACAGGAAGCCTGTGGAGGCTTCGAGACTGTCGGTTAGCGCGTTTCACTTTTCTCCTTTTCTTTTTTTCGCAACTGAAATGGACAGAATTACATCACGCGTGACTCACGGCTATGCAATTTTTGGAACATCCGTCGAATATGGACAAACTGCAAGACCGGGAAACGTTCAGATCGAACGGCTCGGCGTTCTTTAAATGTCTAGCCGAATTTAAATGGAAAAGGTTTTGGTTGATCGATTGCATCCGCTTTTAACGCGGCTATGAAAGAATTGTGTGGACCATTTTACAATTCATAGAAGTCTGTTCGGGTCGAGGAAAAACCGTAGACGGTGGGCACTTTAGTCTGGAACACAAGCCGATTCTTGGAAGGAGTATCTAGCCACGTGGATGATCCTTCTGGCACGCGTGCCTCGTCCTTTTTGGACCCTCGAGATTTAGCGATACACTTCGGCGTTGTCTACCGGCCAGGAACGAAGTAAGATAGGAATCCAAATTAATGGATCTGGCGTTCTGATTCCTCTTGGCAGTTTAAGAGATCGCTTAAAAGTGTTTTTAATAGAAGTAAAAAGCGGATCCCGCGTCTCATTGTTCTCAATTTGTCCGTATGAAGTGTATTTAATGAAGCTGCTCACAAGTGATGAGTAAGATTAAAAAATGAAGTAGTTGCAAATCCATTATCGATCAATTGAATAATAAAGCCAAATTGTCATTTGGACACTGTTCGTAGGATTGCATTTACGTTTAGCTAGATTTATCTATAATAATCGAGACCGTGTGCCTGGCACGCCGCGCGCCCCGCACGTACGCCGATGCGAAGCAATGAAAGGAACACTTGCCAAAACTAGCAGGGACCTCGGAAAAGTGGCCCCTCCGAACTTTTTCCCATGAACTTGCCGGGTCTTAGTAAAAGGTGCTGCCAAGTTATTTTCCGTAGCTTACGATCCGCAGGACACCATAAAAGAGAACCCGACTCCAGCCACGAGGTGCATAATAGGGTATACAGGGCCTTTAAACTTTAAAGGGACGAACAGCTGACACGTTCTTAGGTATACAGTCAGGTATTCCTTGTCTGATCAATTTTCGAACACCTTGAAAATATTTTTAGACGCCCAGGGTACGAGAATTCGTCGACGGGAAATCCTTGGAAAAAGGCGGGAGAAACGTGTTCTCCCGTGTTTTCGCTTGTGCAAAAATTACCGTCGTCCCGAATAAAAGAACGTCGGTCCCCGGTTCCTTTTAATTTTAAAATCACCTTCCGTCCTGTCCACCAGGCTCTAGGTAGTAATCCATAAACCGTGCTTTTGTTTAAGGCAAATGGTTGAGCCACCCCTAGGCTTCAAGGTTCCCCTTTCAGCTCCAGGTAATCGAAACTCTGTCCATTTAAGGTTTTATTACACGAATAACGGTCAGCTGCCCTAACTTTGGCCATGAATAACTTGGATATTTAAATTCTCCTGCTTAAGCAGGCATGCTTTATTGACCTTCGCGGAATAAAAGGGGAAGAGAATGCGAGCGAAACGTGTAAAAGTAGCAACAATTAGGATCGCGTCGATGGAAAACCGATCACCCATAGCTAATTTATAAACTAAACGTGGGAAAATGAAAATGAACGTCGATATATTTGCGAGCATAGCTTGGCGCGCAAGGTGGGCTGTCTTTGAATACGTTCTGAACTTGCGTTAAGTAATTCCCACGGAAAAACAGAAATTATCAATTACGCGTGGTTACCCTCAATGATTATAAATATTTTTGCTGATTAATTAATCCACGGCTTGTTGCCGTGGTTTTATTAGCGCATCTGTTACTCTCTCGGTGTAATGTCCAGGTGCTAAATTGGGGGTGTATCCAGCTTTCCATGCTGTTTCAGCCAGACTCGCTGTGAATTGTGATCATTTTCCGGTTTTACGCACGCTAGGAAACGGGTTTCCCCCGAGCGACATTTTTCCATCATCTATGCGCAGAGATAGTTATCACCCCTATTTCTAGGGCACTAATATAATACCAAGGGACAGGTAGTTGCTTTAGCTAATTTTCCTTTCGGCTAAGTGCACTATGGGGTAATTCTGCATTTAAATCGATTTCCGTTCACACGATGCTATCCGATACGTGACGCGTATTGCAGTTTGGCAAGCAAACGAGATAATTGGGGTGGGCGCGACCGTGACGAAACGTGAAGGGTGGTCGTACCATCGAATTGTTCCCTAAGGCTGGACAATTAAGAAATTAGTTTCCCAGTAGCATATGCAAGCGTATTGGTAAACCCCGTGGGTCCTCCAGAATGTAATTCACTTCGAAAACGAAACAATGCGAAACGGAAATCGGTGGAAATCCGTATTTACAACCACCTCCGTACCAACCCTGAAGTAATTACCCTTCGGTTCTCGCAACGGCTTTCCTGGGTAACTAATCTCAGCCTGAACTTCAGGAAGATTATAAATTACTTTATTTTTATATCATGGTACAGTATTTATAGAGTTACATGCAATTCGGTTATTATCTAGAAAAATCTGTTCCTCTTCCTGTACCTCAAGAACACGAATACAATTATACCGACGAGAATAATACCCCCGATGATACCACCGACTATTGCTCCCACGTTGCTGTCCGGCGTTTCGACAACGCAGTTCTCCACTGAAAGAATAGAAGGAATACTTGCAGTATTAGTCATGCGACATAAATTTTGTCAAAGTCTGCGCCGAATTTGTATTGTTTAGAGGGCAAAGATGCAGATCGCTTTTACCTGATCTCGAAGCAACACTTTTCTCGGCGTTGAACGCGATCAAAGCAACGTCACTGATCGTTATTCCGGCTTCCTTGGCTTTTACGGTAGTCTCGGGCTCGCATCTGTAGAGACTCTTCAGCGAAGTGGAAAATATATCCAAATTTCCCGTGGCGGCCTCGTATTTCTTGGCTAAACGGTTGGATGCTTTTGTTTTACAATTGCAAACAGTGTACAGGCTATACATTCGTGTAACTATAAATGCGAGTCTTACAAACAGCTTCGGGGAAATGTTTCTCGTCCATGTGAATATTCAACTTTATAGAATTTAGGTAGGATCTCGAGTTAGCTTTTTCGAACGTGAACACAACCATATTTTGTTCTTCCGAATTTCCCTCCGGCCAAATTAACTCCATCGTCGAGGATAAGTTATCGCATTTACCATTTGTTTTGGCTGCGTTTGGTACTTTCAAGATTGTCTCCTTAGTCTGAAATGAAAAGATAAAACCGTTGCACATCGTTCAGACGAAAGCAATGTAGGATTGGACGTACGTACTTTAGACTCTTTCGCTTCGTACGGTATTTTTAAGGAAATCGACATGTTCGCGAGGATGCAAGCTATGTGCGTTTCCGGATCTGTAACGACATAATTATATTCCTTCACAGAAGGATCGGGCTCGGGTGCGGTGGTAGTAGTTATTTCAGTCGTTGCAACTGTCGTGGATGTCGATTCGGTGGTCGAAGATGTTGTCGGCACCGTTGTCGTAGTTTCTGCATTTGTTTTATTCGAACAATCGCTGACTGAAAGATTAAATGGAATTTCGTCCTTTTATTTCATGAGGCTTGCTCCCTGCGATCGATCGAGGAGTGAGCCACTACCGATCTTACCGTTTTTTCCACTAAGATCTACCTGACCGTTGAATGCGATTAGAGTAACGTTGGTTACGCTTAAATGAATCTCGTCAACCTTTATTTCGTCAGTGCGACTCGTGCAACTGTAGAGACCATTAACCGCAGGGCCGGGAAATAGAATGTCGCCAACGTTTGTCGAGCCAGTTACCATTTTATCCGCATCTAAAATTATTATAATTCTTACGCGAGTGTTGCGCTCTTACAAGTAATTGATACACTTACTGGTTGGACACGTAAAGTTCTCTTTGTCGATGTAAATGCTAGCATCTATTCGATAAACAAAGAATGCACTTGCATTTCGACCTATATAAAATTTGAGCGTGTTAACCGTGTTCCGGCCCGACGATTCTGGCCAGCTTAATGTCATCTCGGGCCACTTGTCGTCGCACTTTCCGCCTACGGCGACATTTTCTGGAACTGTCAGCGTTAAAGCGGTCTACAATAAAAAATATATGCTATTTATCGTTGATATACTTAAAACGACAAATATGTACAGGCTGAGATTTCATCGTATTTTAAGCTTTCGGATCTTACATCGTTTCCTCCGCTTTTGCACGGCACAGTCACGGAGATGGACATGTTCGCCAAGGTGCAGGGCACTTTTGTGACTTCATCCCGTACGACGTAAACGAAATCGTTTTCAGATAGTTCAGATGAACATGTTGCCTCTGAAGAACAAATCAAACGTTGCGTCGATCAGCGATTTGCGCGCGATAATGCGAAGCGATCGATAGCAATGATACTTTACTCTGCCTTGAAGCGAAATCAGTTTGATCGTTGAATGCGGTCAAGAGGACCTCGCTGATGCTCATGTTAAGTTTGTCAAGGATCAACGCGGTTTCATACGGGCAACTGTAGATCCCGCCTTTCGAAGGTGCGGGGAACAGACGGAGATCAAATCCTGCATTGTCCTTAACTCTTTCGCCCGCGTCTAATATATTTTGCAACGGTGTTAGAACACAAGGAATAGCCTCTGTTTAGAATCGAGAAATTGTTCTCATATACATACTCTTAGCATCCGGGAAATTGTTCTCGTCCACGAAAAGGTCGATGTCGATAAAATAAACGTACGCGGTTGCATCGTTTCTAGCGAAACCGAATTTAATCGTATTCTGTTTCTCGATTGAGGCAGGCGTTGGAAGCTTCGGGGCCTCTGGCCATGTCAAGTGCATCGAAGACAACGTGCTATCGCAAGAACCAGTAACCATCGCGTTGCTTGGAACCTTTATGACGGCCTGTTTTTTCTGAAATATAAAATATGCAATTTGTACGGCTCACGCCTGACGTTAATATTTTATCAGAGACACGCGAGTGGTTCAGTGCAAGATTTACGCTTCGCTCCTTACTTCTGACGTGTTCGTTTCGTAGGGTACACTCAAAGAGATCGACATTTTTGCCATAGTACAAATGCTGCCCTTCTCATCTTTCGTAACGAAGGGAAACGCTCGTAGCGCAGTTTCGTCCTCCTTCTCGGCACACTTCTCTTCTATAAATGGTAGAACATACGTTTATCATCGCTGGAATGATATTATATCGTAAATCGCTTTACCCTTTCTCGAGGAAATATCGTCGTAAGCATTGAATGCGATTAGAGAAACGTTCTCTATGCTGATTTTTGCTCCCTTAAGAGTTATCTCCGTTTTCCTGTTGCATCTGTGAATTCCCTTCGTTGCAGACGCGGCGAACAGATACAGATCGTTGTTCGACGTTGCTTTAAAACGATTCTCTACGGTGGAAATTAAGTGTAATACACAGTATTCATCAAATATAATCAGATATGTAACGACGTGCGCCAATGAGTGGGTACCTTGTTTGTCTTCGATTGTGTTCAGATAGATATCAACGTCGATTGAGAAAACTGAGAAATTCGTGTGGTCGTTAATAAACGTGAACCTTATGCTGTTAGCATCCTTTCCATTCTCATCCGTCCAACTTAATGTCATTGTAGATATTACACTAGCACTAAAGCACAATCCTTCTATTTTAGCGTTGCCTGGAACTTTCACGATTTTCATCTTCTCCTACAGTACAAATTTTCACGATTCGTATCGATTACGTATAACGATGGCGTGGTCAATGATGCGATAAAATAACGTATGTCGTATGTACTTGGACGAACGTTACCTTTTCACCCGTTGGCACACTAACGGTGATGCTCATATTTGCCAAAATGCATGGTGTTTTCGGTTGCGCGGGTAAGGTGTACGAAAAATTCTCCCGCGTTAGTTTCTCATGATCGTCTTCCGCTGATTTCATCGTTAGTCGCTCATCGTCGATGTTGACACACAGCGCTGAAATTATTGTGTCGTGATGAAATTCCAGAAAATCGAAATCTTGATTGACATTCACACTTTTCTCCATCCAGTCTATTACTGAAGCATTGATAAACTTACCGACAGGGACGAGTGCTATTAGGAGCAAAAATTGTACGTGCGAACCACTCATGTTCTCGTTACAACTGTGTGTAGTACACCCCCTTTTATAATTGCAACTTCAATTACTATAGTTACTCGCGAGTTATTCAAACGTTAGATGATACGATACAGGTCCACGGTTGAAAAAAGGTAGAAAATGAGGGAAACTGGTATGGTAGTCGATATAAAGCATCTAGATTACTACGTATCCCTACTCTTAAACGTGTATTATAACATTATCGCCCGCTCTCCGATAGAACGAGATAATACATGTTTTATTTCACTCTCACAGCGATAGCGTACTGTTATCACGTACGATAGGCAATCTCTGTTCAGGTAATGTAAATCTATATGAAATTTTTATGTTTTGTAGAAATAATTCCTTGCAATGTTCAACTTTCGATCAGACTTATTAACTTAGGCTTATTTAACGTGTTTTTATCATTGCCTATTCGATCCAACTACGACAGAAGTTACCCGCTGCTTCATGTACAGCTGATCGCGACGGAGAGTAATAATCAATGGGAACAGATAACATAGCTTGTCCTTGATGAAAAGCGTTATCAATAATAATATTTCCTACACAGTGCCGAATATTGTTTGGAGTCCAATTGACGGAAAGATACGTGACAATTATCCCCGATGGGTATATCAATGGCATTGCAGGTGAGAGGCCAATCGGCTTCCTTCGTCGGGGATTCTCCGTTTCTGCCGTATCACGGTGACGCTTTTGTTATCGATTCGTATAGGCGTACAGTGGTGAACCGTGAACAATGGCAAACGCGTAACGTATCGGCCGCCGGCCACCCTTTTAATCTTTGCGGCCTCGGACGATTGCGACTCCGATGAACATACCCCCCAAGCGCGTTCGACGTGGGCGTAGATGGCAAAGGAAATAAGAGGGAAAAAAGAGCGTGACAAAAATTGCACAGGATGTGGTTGCACGCGCCCACGACAATCCGCATTAACCGTATATTTAAACGAACGCAACCCTTCGCTCTCATTTCGCTCGACATTGTTCCTGGCAGCTGCCTAATTCACGGTTTCGTCGGATTTTCTGCTTTCTCTGCGGACTACCGGTTCGCCAGCGAACAACGGGTGCCGTCCATAAAATTGATCGTTGCAATATGTAAACCACGAATACGTTTTCTTCCGTGATATATCCGAGATACGAAACTGTTGTTTGAAAGTCAACGTCAAGATCGGTGTGATTCTTTTATATCGAACTGTATGGTCGTACATTGTGAAACTGTATTGTGTGCGCGCAATGTACATTCGTTGTCGATGCCTCTTCAATCTCATTCGTTCAAGTGTCGATGACTCACGTGGGCGCTTAGGCTCGCATCGAGACTTTATTTTCCTAATTACAGTGGGCGGAAAATTCAGGCGCTATTTCGCACCGCGGGTAATGGTGACTTTCATTGTCGCTATCCAGATGCCGTCCCTTTAGTCATCCCTTTTCACAGTACGTGTACTAAGCCGAACTATTTCGTTTTCATTTGTCCAACGCGGACAGCCCACAAGCCCTATTGACAGCGATATTTTGTCCTCCGATAAACGGCGTGTCCCTGGTCCTTTGGAAATAATGGCATCGGTAAGATGGCAAACAGAACGATCCTGTTCCCGATCCCCAGCGGCGGCCGTGAGTTCATTGTGCTCCGACCGTAATTTCCGTTCCGGCGATTTCCCAAATTCGCCGAGAAACCACCGCTTCGCGGGGGAGCTTGTTACGTGGCTGAAACCCTCGGACCGGATCGTTTCAAAGAGATCGGTCCGGCCAGAAACGATTGCCACGTGTATCTGCGCAAGCTGCAAAAGAGACGTCCGCACGCCTCTAATTGGCCTCCACCGTGGCGGGATGCGCAAATACGCGTCGATTCACCGATCGATTTGCCGGCAGGGAATGTTGAATGGTTTCTCGTTCAATGCCTGCAGGACTAGGCACGCGCCTGTTCGTGATACGATTGCGAAGGAACGAGGAATCGGCGAGCGAGGGTACGAAAGAGGAGGCGCTAAGTACGTTAAAACGATATCGATGCATCTGCACGGTGGAATTGGCTACCCGTTTAATGTTTATCTATCGTCATCTGGCGACGAACTCGACGATCGCAATCACCTCCCCCTGCCGATCTCTATTCGCCGGATTCCGACAGATCAAGCTGCAATCTATCGGTATTGCTCGATCGACCATCTGTCAATGGCACTCCTTTCAGGCTCTGCTAAACCCTTTCTGGACCTCCGCTGGACTTTCACGGGCGAGCGGTTACCCACAATGCGTCGCGAAAGGTGCACGAACAAAGGGGATGAACGGATACGATGATTGTTGAACGCGTGACACGAATTTCCTGTATCGACGCGCCACCGCCTATCGTGCTATCGTTTTCCGAGGGAAACCGAGCGCGTATAAGAATCTGTAATACTAACTCTCATACGTCATTTAAAATTGATTCCGAACCCAAGCCTTTAAATGTTGTAATTTCAACGCAAAGTCGATAGCTGATCCGGATAGAAATTTAAATTAACGAGCGGAGCACCAGAGGCAGAAGAGGTTACTAGAAAATCGTCTATCTCGGATATGGAAATCCGTAACAACGATTTACACCCGCGTATTATCGCACGCGAATCCCTGACACGGGGTGGTCAGTGAAATTTGCCGGAACGAGAGTCGCATCAGATAACGCTACTAAGCTACGCACTCTATTTTTCTTCTGCGCTGCCGTGCATTCGAATTGGTTCGCCTTCGCCCCAAATATTCCCCAGCAATTGGCTGGCACTCTACAAAAACTCTGTCTGAAGAAAAAATAAAATTCCTGCTCGAATTGTCGAGCAAGCGTGCGTCGATTGAAAATCCGTGCCAGTTTCCATGCACCAGCAATGGGAACGGCGAGTAGATGCATGTGCAGTCTATTTAAATTATTCTTCCGTTGCGTGCAATTACACAGACGTTAACTCCTCAACCCTCGATCGTCGCGCGAGGGATTAGCATAGGCGTGTAAAAGGAATCGTGGTCCGAACAAATTGAGCGAAACTTCTCGCCGGTTCACACGCGACACCTGCGAGCACGCGAAACGAACGGCGCCGTCGGCGACGCGGTTTCACGCTCGCACTTTATGTTGCGTGAACGAACCGCCCTTGCAGAACTTCGACCCCTTTTACCCTCGCGTGAAAGTGATCAACGTTTGTCCGTGCATTCCCGATTTTTTTTTTTTATTATTCGTACTAGCGAACTGGATGAGCCAATTGTTTAAAAGTTGCCCACGACAGGAAACGACCGAGGGAATCCTTTGAAGACATTTCCGTTGGTATTCGCTTCCGGATTAAGGGAGGATCAATGGGCACGTGTTCCCGCCGCCAGTAAAAAGGCTTCCGACGCTCGATTTTCCACAAAAGAAGGAATTTCTGAAATTCATTAGCTTTAGGTTTGAAATACCGCTGGCCTTTCGTGGCGACGCGACGAATTTTCAGTTCTTATCAGGAGGACGTTATCTGTAAATCGCTCGCGCTTATTCATCGTTCGCTTTTTGTTCGTTATAGATTATTCAACGATATCGTCGATTTTCCTAATTAAACACAATCCAGTCTATCGGTTGAACCGAAAATATTCTCCTGGCGTTCGTAACGATTAATGCTGCAAAATGCGAAACGGAGAAGCGTCGACGCCCTGACAGGGTCTTCTTTGTGTAATCGTGGCCCATTATTTCCATGCTGGGGGCACGTGAACCATATGGTCCACGTGACTGCCGATGCACGCGTTCTCGATATCCAATCGAGCTATCGAGTTCGGGAAATTTAAACTTTGCACGCGCGATCGGTTCTCCGCTCCGCGCTTCGTTGGCTTCGTGGGAAGCGACGTTTACCGTCGGATGTCCTCCAATGGCGTTTTTTCTCGCCTGCAGAACCCTTCATCCTCCCTTAAAAATATTCGTGTTTTATTATTCAAATGTCCCGTGATTGTTTCCCGCAATTTAACTCCCACTGCGATCTGCATAGTCGCCAACGCACCATAATTAGCAGTGGGTTCACCAAGCCGTGACATTTAATACGCATCGAACTGCAGCGACCCGAGAAACGCTTTTTACGGATCCCCAACTTTACTCGACATCGGTTGCTTTTCTCTTTTCCAATTTTGCATCGGCGAATGGTTTCCGTGCAAGGTCTCGCGCGAGTTCGACCGTTACGACCAAGACTTTCGCGCGAAGGAGCATTGTTCATTGTAGAACGGCGTGCACCTGCAGTTTTACGATTGCTAAAAGCGGAAGAACTCCCCCGTGTGTACGTGCCTCACCTGCGCTTTTCTGCACTTTCACGCGTCCACCGCACTCAGTAAAAAGTACTAATGCTTATTATTATTATACTTCTACTTTGACAGAGTTACAATCATTTCTTAAGCTAATGCGATGATTCGAATACAGCGATGAAAAGGATTTAAGAATTACTTTATTCGAAGCGGTAGGTTTTCTGAATTCGATAGAATTTTAAATTTCCTGCCACTTTTGTTAAGCGATGTTATGTTACCGATGGTTGATGAGATTTCTTTTATCATGTCGCGTTAAAGTAGATCTCGTTGCAATAAGCAGGCTACTTATGGACACACGGCATTTATAATTAATCTCTATATTATCTACCGAGCTCCGGGGTTTCAGTCGCTAGATGGCAGTAGACATCATTTTTCAAATAAAAATGCAAGCGATCGCCGCCATTACGCGATATTTTCAGTGCCACCGCGCTGCATCAGTGTCCCCTTCCCCCGTAATTGAAAGGTAAATAATTATCAATTACAATCATTAAATTTCATAGAACCCTCATTGTTAGAGATCGTATCGCAAATGCATGCTACTTCGTACGTTCGAGCGCAGATGCATGTCGCCTGAAACTTAAAAGAGCAACAAGTACTTTTCCCGGAATGTTTCGCGAAAAAGGGCATTCGATACGACAGCGTTTTATTTTCGTTCAACTTTCATACATACTGTGCTCGCTATAGTTGCTCTCAAGGACCACACTTTGGTTAGCGATACATTCACGGCGGTACAGTGTGGTATCGATTATTTTATAAAAAGATTCAAGGAGCGCTGTAAAGAAACAGTTGCACGAAATAGATAATAATGCTTGTTTATCGTGCCATGGAGAATTTTGCATCGCATTAGTCCCGTTTGATCGATTCTTGCGTGCAAACGACGACCGTTTGCGCAAAGCGAACTCCAGATCGCTGTGGAGGAACTCGAGAGATACGTTTTGCTCCACGATTTGGCTAAGCTATTCGCGAAAATTAGGAAGATGGTACCCGTTGCTAAACGGCAAAGCAGCGGGGCTCGTACGCCAGTAAATTTATCATTCGCGTCTATTTACATTCGGATCGATCATCGATGCCATGGGCGCACCTTTCGCGCGGTATACAGGTGCAGACCCACGCATCCTTGGTATCCAACACGCGCCAGGCAGCCGGCTATTCGTACACCGCGGTACGTTCATCATTCCAGGCAGCTAACGCGGTCTCACGAAAATTCACATCCAAACGATTCCGTTGTTCGCGCTGAAGACGAGGACCGTATCTTCAGAGTAGCCGAATACGTTTCTAGCTACGCTTACAAAGGCCAAGGGTCGATGGCACGAGCAGTTAAAGTACTGTTCCAGAAAATACTATTCGTTATCTCATTCTAATTAATATAAAGATAAAAATCCTGTTGAGTAGGGTATTCTAAATTCTGAGTGTGCTGGTACTCGTGACGGTACTACCAGGTGTCGCCATCCACGTGTTTATCATTCTCCAGGCGCACGTTCCACAACCTCGTCGAAACTTTTCTCGCCCTTCGACCCCTTCTTGCCTTCGTCTCTTCGCGGGCAACCGACCGGTTACCCAAATAGCGTTCTGAGCGATCGCGGTCTGCTTTCCTTTCGACCGGTTCCGCGTATCCAGAGGCTTCCCACCGTCATTTATACATACGTATAGGTCTAAAGAGGCCGCGATATTTACCGATAGCGGTACGTCGCATAAAGAAGAGCCGATGTCGGAGATTACAGGATATTCGGGAAATTCCACGAGCGGCATTAACCACCGGGTACATTTCCAGCATTTTCTTAGCGATAGCGTTTGACCGGTTACCTTTTGTCCGGCGGTAAACAACCGATGACTCGATACCGTCCCATGGGCAATTAACAGGATTTACATTAGTCGAAACGACGTGCATTTGTATAAGCAGCGGTCCAATGACGGAAAGAATGGCAGGAATAGAATACTCAAAGAAAATAGGCTGCGTCCTTTTACCCTGGTTTCCCTTATCGTCGACCATTCAGTGACCATTCTTTTCAAGAATAATAAGGGTTCGCTTCTGTACCTCCGGATTCATCATCCTTTGTATCGTGCATAGTACTTCAAGCGACGGATATTAAAAACAGTTCCAAATGACTAAATTTTATTGATGACCATTGTCAGTAGGCTACGGTTAACGACCAGCCCTTTCTATCCGAAATCGTATAACGGTCGAACTTTTTGTGTAAACTCGTGCGCCACGAAACAACTCGGAACCGAAAAGGTACCGTTCCTCTCATGCATTTGCGCTGATTGTTCGAGCGTACTACAGGACGACGTTCGGTGGCAAAAGTACAGTGGCGAATTATAAAAGAGCAGACAAATGGTACGTAGGGCAGGCACGCACGGCCGACTTCGAGATCGCGGTCGACTCGGTCAAGCAGGGTCACCGCTTCCGCAATTGTCCTGCGGCGGCCACCACGTGCGTAAGCTCCTGCATATGCATCGTTTTTCCTAGTTGCGCTCGGCCAAGCGAGATTCGGCTTCGATCTAGTGCAACGAGTCGGCTTTCGCAAAACTTTCTCGAAGCTATTTTTTAAACTCAGATGAAGCTCGATCACGTGTTTGCTGAAACTGTTCGGCTATTGCTTCTCTTCGAATTGACACGACTTCCGCCTCAACCTCAACCACGAACGCTCAATGAAAAGGAATTCCTAACGAGACCGTATCGAATGCTGCGTCACTGTTGGTCGTTCCGCGAGTCTAACAGCCTCGTTTCACGACGGCAGGGCGGGACGGAATTAACGTTGGATATCAACGGGTCGAGGAAACCGATAAGGCCAGTTTCCGTTCGAACACCGCGTCCTGGTAGATTGGCGACGCTCCGCGAATCCGATGGACGTTCCGGAAGAATCCAGTCGGCGAACTCGCGTCACTTTTATGCGTAATAAAATTATATGTCTCTACGGTAACGCGATTAACTCCGTATCGATCGCCTAGTCGCACATCCGGCGTGCGTCCGATCACGTATAGCGTCTTCGGGACGGAAAATAGGTCTCGCCTGTGCTTCCTTTGCATGTACTAGCTCTGTCGATGTTTCGAAGCTTGCAAAATGAAATGTGTACGGTTGAAAAGGGATGTGCTCGTTGGTACGTTACTGCAGACAGTTGGTTCACTGGCCCCGTCGTCCCTGCATCAGTATGGAAGACACAGGGAAACGAATTGTTATCAATTGCAGCGATAATTCGCCATTGCCGAGCATTCACCATCGAATCGCGGTCAGACACCCCACAAGGAATCGTTGAAACGCGATTGTCCAGTTTTAACCAATCGATGGATTCGAGATTCATATGGATGACTTTTATTTTATTCAAGCAATTTTGCTCTCCATCGAGATTATTTTACGAGATTACTTCGTTCCCGTAATGCTTAGCGAGTTTGATCGAGCTTTACTTAACGTCCAATAGTAGGTATTCATGCACACGGTGGTGTTTGAAAATTCTTCGATAGGATACTTTTCGTGCAGATCTATCAACTCTCTCCTAATCGAATCTTCGTGCTCGACGAGAGAACGTCGCGAGCCGGAGACCGACTGGTTTCGCCGAGACGTCGCGTCGTTCGGTTCAATCGGATTTCGTGTCTCGCCTCGTTCCCCAGGCGGAACGACGTTGGTCTCGATACGAGCCGAAATTTCTGTTTACCTGCAACGCTGAATACCGCATTTTGCTGCTACTTTTCGTTACGAATCAAAGGAATTATGTCAAGTTTTCCGCAAAATTACCCTTCTTTGTGAAGTGAAAGGGGTTACTATAGGGTCTAGGGGGACAAAGAAGGTATAGCGAAGGTTCGCTTGGGCGTCCAATTTTTTCGAGCTGAAAGTTTCACGATGTTTTTCATGGGCTCGATAAATTTTCGCACGGCGCGCGGGAATTTCTACCTGCGATCGGCAGAATCGGGAAATCGAGAGTTACCGTACGCAAAGGATTAAGGTATCGATAGCGGGTCATAAAGAAAAAGAGCCGGTGTATCCAGTCGTGTACGTTCGCCGCGGTGAACACACGATCCGCTTTCATTCGGTAGGGGCATATGCACGATTTCCTCGACTCTCGTTAGCGGCTGCGTTATAGGGAGGGCATTCGGTATTCCCCGGCGATTTTTCACCACGCAACACGCCTCGTCCTCACTCCCGATTCTTTTCTCGGTGAACGGTCCACGGCCGTTCGAGAGGCAAACCTTCGAGCGAAACTACTTTCAGAGCCCGCAGTAATGTACTTTCACATTTGCGAGACCGAGGCATTGAATCGCGTTGGAAACTCGTTTCGCGTTCGCACGAAGCGGACGGAACGGGGGAGGCGGACAGAGACGCCGGGTGAAACCGCCCTCAACGGGAATGATTTTTCGCGACGATGTATCGACGATGCCGCGAGGGTTCTCACGGAAAATCTGTCTGCGCTCCGCGTTTCGAGTGGAACCCCGCTATTGATATTGATTGATTCAACGGTGTACAGCATCGATCGGAGTGTCTCCTCCGGTTGCGAAATTCAGGTAAACCTCTGCGTATCGTCTGGAAGTCGTCCGCGTAAAAATAGCCGATTTCACGTGGAGAAAGAAAAAAGAAAATGCAATCGTGCCCGAGAGCACGTTCGCGCTCTCGTACGTTCTTGGCTGAACTTTAGAGACAACCGCCGGTGAATACGGAGCTTCGCGGGTACTCTGATATTTAGAGAGCGATCTGTATTCACGTTCTCCCGCAGGACGGCAAGTGCAGTGACCTAGTGACACGTGGAAAATCTTGTCGGTGGCGTGCCCGCACGCGAAGAGAGGACCGCCAGGTCGGCTCGAGGCTCGCGAGAGGTGACTTTGCTTAATATCGAGGATGACAGCCGCGACACGGTGGCACGTAGCCTTTCTTTTTGGCAACGAGAAAAATCGCGTGGCTCCGTGTCAGCCTCGAGGCGTCTCGACCGCAAAAGCAAACAGGCGGCGGTTTTAATTTTCCTCGCGCCTGCCAACGGATTCGAATTCGTCCCTCGCGGTATTCTCGTATGTATGAATTCTTATTTTATACTCCAAACGATTTGATTCATCCGACACGATGATACACGGTAAACCGTAAGCAGTCTCCGCAATGTAGTTACCTCGGAAAGCACGCGAGAACGTCGCGTTGGCACCCATAAGCGGTATCCGGCCGAGAAAGGAGAATAACGGGCCGAGCGGCTGTTTATTGCGTTTTCAGGTCAGGACACGGGGCGCGTGAATTTTCGTACGAAAAACGGGTACCCGCAGGCTCGCGGACCCCTCGTTCTCTTTTGTCCACTTTCGTAAGGCACTTCCCATGGAACCGTTGAGGGACTTTAAGTAGGGTGCAGAAGCGCGCCCGATGGAGTTGGGTGGGGTATACGATATATGCCCAATTGGGATCGAGGGACCGGCTGGGCTCTCTTTATTGCACCCTCCTCTCTCTGGGGTCGGCACCGTGGACCCAATTCTCTTGTATATGTATAGTATTGATGAAGTATTCACGCAGCTTGGATTTTCCCCTTTGAATTAGGAAATTGAAAGTACCGTGCCTCAGGTACACGATTAGAACGGACTTGAATAGGATTGCGACCGTTCATGTCGTCGCAAGACGCAGGCTCTCATTTCGTGAAGAAATGTTCTTACTGCACAGAACCTATGCTTTCGTCGATAATTGTCGACCACGCGTATTCGTGTCGCGGTTGAAAATCGCAGCTCGCGTTTCATATTGTAGAAGAAAAAGAACGGCTGTATCTTTAGACTGGCGGGGACTGACGCAGAAAGATCCGGTTTCACTTGGCTCGGACGCAAACGGATTATCTAGTCATCTGGAGGCCGAAACTTCTCGCCACGTTATCACCTACTTTTGCAAACGCACCGCCAAATGTATCGATCGATCGATCCATCGTCGACCCTTGGATTCTTGAAAAGAGTAGGGAGAGCGTGCGATGGAATGAGCGCAGTTCCCGGATACGAATGGACCGGCAGAGCACGCGAGCCGGGGTGCTATTTTCGTGATTTACAAAAAGATTACCGTCACGTTATTAATACACCGTAACTCGTACACGAAGTGGGCATAAAGATATCGCTGTCTCCAAAGTATGCACGGTTCCTCGACACCGTGTCCTTCGATCAAATGAGCGCCGAAGTGTCCCAAAGGGTGCACAAAGTCCGGGGCCGATAAACGTTCGTTCCGTTCAGCCGTGGCCTTTGTACGAGACATTGTCATGAAAAGAATTGCATATAGAAGAGACTGCCGACCTTGAGGTCGCTGCAGTTTGATTAGATTAGCGATTAATCGCAAGGTCTTGGGTTAGATTTAGGTAAGGTTTTTGACCAACTCTTTCCCTGCCGGCCGATTAGATTAATAATTAATCATGAGGTCGGTGTCAATCACGTCATATCCATGTTTATCGTTGGATTATTCGAAAATTTGCTCTATTCCATTGTCTCGCTAGGTTGATTACAAATCGCAGGTTCGAACACCTGTGTACCGTTGCCCTGTCTTTTTTCGCTAGCGATCGGCGTACCGCGGCGCACGATGGAACGAGAAATCGATGATGAAAACGGTTGCACGTAACGTTGATTTCGTCGTGGTTTATCTTACAAAATTGCCGTGTAAAACGTGGTCGAATCTGACGAACGTTTCACGTATTGGCACGCGATAAAGATGCTTGCAAACGAAAGCAAAATTTCGTAGAACGATTGCTCGTTATTGAAATGGATTTTTCGATTCGCGTAATTTGCCGACGTCATCGCGATTCCGCTCGGTATCATAAAGATCAATTTATTATCAGAGCAACGAAAAGCGAACTCTCGAAAATCGGTGTACAGCCGATCGTACAATGGAAAATTCGTTGGTTATGCTCGACGAACGGAAAGGTATAATGCATTTTCGTTGCTCCATAAAAATTTTGCTACTTTTATGTAGCAACGTGTCCATATGTGTTGCAGATTCATGCGATAAGGAGGCCACGATGGTTTCTTAAGGTACGGCGGCGGTTGAAGCGTGTATACGCCAGAGTGTGGCACATGAGTCATTCTGGAGGAAGCGGGGACCGGGCGCTTGATGCGCCCACGATATCGTCATCCCTGCGCGGAAAGTGAGCGTACAGCGGCGAGACGAGCCGAAGATGGCCGAAGCGGGACCGTCGTGCGGCAGTCGAGCCCGAGCGGTCCCCCCATCGCGGTCGTGCGTCCTGGAACGACAGGTACGGGTGGTCAGTTGTGGTTTAGCGGTAACGGGAGCAACAGGAGTAGCGTTGGCGGTGACGACGACGACGACAACGGAACGAAACGAGGAAGAGATATGATCGCTCGTAACGACGGGGAACATCGTCGAACGGTCAAGTAACGTCGTCGCGTTAACCCTGTTACCGGGGAGTCCGTCGAGATACGAAGGTGCGCGCAAACGCTGTTTGCTCCACGGAATATGTACGTGACGAAGGTGGGCGAGGGCCGTGTGAAAAAGTGGCGAAAACTGTGAGAGAGGTGCAGTGCCTCCACGTCGGTGGCACTGACGGTAGTAGTGGTGCTGGTGGTGTGGCGTTGCTGGTGCTACTTCGGTGTGTATGCGTGCGTGTATTGGTGGGACACACGCAGTCGGCGGCTTGTTTCTCGCTCTCTCCCTCCCGGTCTGTCTCGTTTCGTCTCTCTCTCTCGAGCCCCTCTATTCACCGCGACTGTTCTCCTTGTCGCACTCACGGAGGCCATCGTACCGAAAGCGACCGAGCCAGGCCTGGCAGTACGCAAGATGGCTGTGTGTCGCTAACGAGAGGCCGACGGAGCAAACGGGGAAAAGACGACCCGGGGATAAGCGGAACATGCTGCTACGTGATCGTCGGGCCCGTCCCTGAACAGAGAGACATTGGCCAAGAACAGAGAGGTACGTGTCTCATATTTTTTTATTCGCTAGATTTGAACCCCTATTTGGATCGGCTTCCATCCATCGCGCTTTGGACACGCCGATCTCTTTTCAGCCCTCTTGCCCGTATCGGAGCAGCGACGTGTCCGTGGAATTTTTTCGACACAGTTTTGCGTTTGACAGGTTACCATCGGTACGGCGAATCGCGTGTTTCACGCTCCCCTATCTCCTTCGATCATCGTCGCGTAACCCGTATCATCTCGCGTACGGGAATACGAGGCAAACATACGTTCTGTACGTAAACAACTCGAAGTATGTATCCGCTAGGGCTAGCACGATTCCATCGCCCGATCGTGCATTGTAATTCGCCCACGTTCGCAGCAGTGTGACAGTTATTTCTTTTCCGCATCGAACTGCCTGCAACGGCGACGAGAAAGTCCACCCAGAAGGACCCTGAGACGAAAAACCAAATCGGGAGCATCTGTTGCCAAAAGACTCGAAACGGTGAACATAACCTCAAAACGCCCGTTTGCGTGCAACGTATTTAGGTAGAAGATACGCGGCTGCTCGTGCGTTGTCCAAATCTCTGCTGACGTTTACGCTTTACTCCTTTTGGTAGCTGTGTGCGCGAGCATTAGAGTAGGATAAAAAGCATTCATCGTCAACATTTTTACGAACTTTTCCGATCGCGGCGAGCGTGGATCTCCAGAAATGCGCTCCGGAGACCGATCTTACGAAGCTCGCTGTATTCTCAAAGTTAGACGAAATACCAGTACAAATAGACGCTTGTCAATGATGCGTGGAAAAGCTTCTGCGTTGCAAAGCGCGACGCTGGGCGAGGAACATCTGTTGACCGAATAACTGCGTATTCGCAAACTGGTGGCCGTGTTGCAGAAACGTTTTCCGGATCGCGATTCCTGCAACGTCGATACTCAGCTTGTCGATCGCATACGTGCACCAAATTTCTGATTGCTTCGGTCGAACGTCTAATTTTGTAGCTTTACTGGATATTTCACCGTACGTGAGGAGCTGTGTCGTATAATTTTCGACGCGCAATACTCGTCTCGCGCTTCGATACCCGTCGTGTCTAGTCTCGTTTACCGTCGCTCGGCCGCCCCAGTTTTTTTCACGTCAAACGTTACTGTAATGGTCACGAGCGGTATTTTTTTTATTCCCGTCTCGTCGGAACGAGCACACTCTCGTTCGGATGTCGCGAATACATGCCGAGCGGAGAACGAGCAGCGGCCGTTCCCCGAAAACGATCTTTTTACCGACGCTCACAGAATCGCTTGCGAAAGAGAAACGTTTCGTTGACCGATTTCTCTGTGCGCGGCGGAAACAGTTATCCGGGCGAGGCAGCGTGGAAAAGCAATTTCAAGGTAGAAAAGAAATAATCCTCCAATTGTTTGCCCCCGGTGGAACTTGTATGCTCAAAATCCAATTAATTTCATTTCGTGCAGCATCTATCTTCGTCTCTAGCCGGTTCATCCGTACATCGATCAACGCTCTACACTCTTCCGTTTGATTATCGTTTTCCCATTTTCGGCCGGCGTCTGGCAGAGTCCGTAGATTCGCGGAGTAATCGGATGTGTGGCACCGGCGCGAACGGAGTATCGTTTTATTTCGTTTCGAAGAGGGTTTCCTCCAACACGACCTTCCGAACGGCCTTTCCTTTTTAGAGGCTCTCCTTTCGACTACTAGACACGTGCGGACGCGTTTCAGAAGGACGCCTTCATTGCCGTATTTTTCGTCGTTATCCCTTTCGTCGTGCGTGCCCCCGTACGTTTACCAACGTACGCAAGTACCGCCTCCCTTTGTTTTGTCACGGTTCTTCTCTAATCTTGCGTAAACGGAAAGCGGCAGCACGATAACGTTTTTCTTTTAGGGGCGAGATGGTTACGTATGATGCTACCCTACAATCGTTGTTTCCGAACAAGTCTATCGCGTTTCAATAACTCGCAACCCGTCGCACAATTTTTCCATGACGGATTATTTTCCTACCCCGCCGCTCGAATACTTTTCGTTGCTTACTGTGCCGTTAAACGAATCGACCGATAAGGGAGTAGAAATTCTTTAGTCATAGTTGTCTCACGATTTCGCGGCATTTCGCATTTTTGAGCAACTACAAGCGACCGTCGATCGATACTGTTGGCCAATACAATATATAATCTGCTATAGCGCTCCGAAACGTTTGTCGATCTTTGGATAAACTTACTTAAGCAAATCCTATGCTCGATGTCGCTCAGCCGTGAAATGGAAGGACGTACATTTTATCCTTAAAACCTCCGTTCTTATCCCCAAATTTGTATTTCCCGAGCCCCGGCATTAGTACAGTAGATAACGTCTAAATACGATAACCGTAGGTACCCGCTTTCCCGGGTAGGTCGGATGGAAGGAGACTAATCAAATTTTCAAACGCGTTGTATTTTGTGTCCCGCCGAGCCCAGGGAGAAATTGCGTTCCTTGGACGAAATCCAGCAAACGCGTTTTCGTTTGTCTCGGGATTTTTCGTCTGCCGGAAGTTTCCACGCTTGGAAAACTTTCGTTTAAAGGTAAACCTCGGTCGACTGACTATTTTTGTTCCACGGTGAAAGCTCCGCTACGTTTTTCCTCCGCCATGGTCCGCCTGCTGTTCGATTCCCCTCTTATTGTGTCCCGAACGGTAGCCCGAATTCCGCCCGAAAATTGTCTCTGACAGGCTTTTATTTGGATTCGACGTACCTGTACCTTTTTGCAAACACGTTGCGGCTAGAACGAGATGACGCACGTGACCCATCAAACGCATGTTCCTCCGTTTGATCGATAGGAATAATATAGCATCTCGTTACGGGTGTTTTTCCGTACGGACGAATCATGGGAGAGCTTCGACTATTGGTATACAATGGTATTCAGCTCGTTGGTGGGAAAATTACTCGTTTTCTTAGGATCAGAGTGGTACAGAGCCGAGTTCCCTAGTCTCCTTGTATGAATTATCTCGTGAAATAATTTTAGCCTGCTATTGTGTTCTTGACGATGTACCAGTGCGATCTCGAGGCTGGCGTCGTCGACAGACGGAAAATTCGTAGACGAACAAGTTGGCCTTCGGTGCGACGCGCAGGAGAGGATCGTCGGGAGTAAATAGAGACTCGATTTATGTACGTAAATATCAAACAAATATCTCGAAGGGCGTTTTGAAGCGTAGGCGGACTTAGAAGGGTGTAAACGCGATCCACGGGGGTGTAATTGAAAAGTTCCATCATCGGGGAAACATTGTTTTCCTTGTTACTGGTCAATGCAGCTAAGGGAAGCGTCGGATTTTTCAGAAACACAACTCCAAGAAGCGCACGATGCATTTATTCTGCAGTATTCTGAGCAATAGGCCAACGCTGTTTGCCACGATTCAGCGAAAATGCAGGTTCGATGCTCGAAAAGACTTCTTACGTAACATCGAACTATGATTTATTCCGCGCGTTGCGTCGTTTATTCATTCGGTTCACCGGATTCACGGAAAAGCTATAATTAGCTCGATGTCACGATAACACGTGTCGTTCGTGTACTGTTCGAATTGAAAAACGCGTAGAATATTCTGCACGAGAAGATATCATGATAGAGGCGTTTGATGAAAAATCGCTTTTCGCGGATCGAACGCCTCGGTGGAGGGATAACGAGTTGCGAAACGGTTACCGAGGGCGGTGTTACGAAACGGAGACCAGGTGGTGCTTCTTCCTGTGAAAATAGATCGAAAACGTGTGCAATAAAACCTGTTCATTGTAGGTTTCAATTAACCAGAGATCTTGATTGGAGTGCTATCAGAGCCATGTCTCTGGCTCAAGGATAATTGATATTGAATCCAGGGATACTTCAAAGTCGCGGCCCCGGCTTATTCTTACAGCTGCGGCGTGAAAACGCGAATGCGGTAGAAGCGAAGCCTAACGCTCGGATCATCCAATTTGTCGGGCAACTTTGTGCGCGCGATTGCTAGTTATGCACACAAGACGTAATAGCGTAGACATACATGATCGTGGTACAAGGCGCTTAATTTACGACAAACTCGCCTCGCCGCGAACTTTGCTGCCTATCGCGGAGAGACGCAACACGTTGTTAACTCTCGATGCACCATCTTTTCCCCGTTGCAATGGATTTCCAGAATCGAAACGGTGAATGGTGTTTAGTGCACAGTAGGTATACTGCGAGAAAAACAATTTAAACCCCGTTTTCCATCGAGAAGAATGCGAGTCGTTCGATCGTCAGCTCCAAAAGTGCGAATTCACTGCAATAAGTACAGGGTTCGCATTACCCTCTTTCTATGTGTACAGTCTTCGGGTAATTTTCCTCCCTTTATCAATCGGTGAGAAACGCCGTGCAAATTGATCGGCGCCAATCTGTTCCGCGTGCTTGCAACGATGAAGTAGAAACGAGACGAGCATGCATTTATTGCATGGCGCCTTGAATCCGTTCCTCGCGATATCCCGAGCATCGAGAACAACCGTCGTTACAGAATCAGCTTGTCAATTGCCCGCTGACGAAATCGATGCTTACACGCGTTCCAATCGTACATGCATCTGTCGGTTTAGATTGTTCGGTACGCTGGAAATGGGAGAGGGGGAGTTTAACCACTTCGATTCTGGAAACTGATCGGACCGTCTAATTTCTCCATGATTCATCGTTCGGCACGTTGTTCGTTAGCCCCGACGTCTGCATCATGGGGAAAAGTTTCCACGCGTAGCTATAGCGGGCAGATCGAACGGCCAGGCAAGTTTCGGGGGCTTTTCCGTTTATCTAACGATCGGCTTGACTCATCGCGCTGTGGGCATAGGCGGTGCATGCGATTATGCTCGCGAGGTCAGCGTCGCGGCTTGGAACGTCTCTACGTCGCAAGCACTCCGAGAGCCGGACTTTCGATTCCGTCCCTTTACTTGTGCAGATATAGAGAGTGACTCATCGCTGCTTACAGCCCGTCGCCAATCCATATCGCGGTAGAAAACAATGCTTTCCCGTGTTTGGAGCTTCATCGGCGGATCGTTTCGCTGAAACCCGCGGATTAGGCGCACACGCGACTTGTTTGCCGCGCGGCGCCTACTCTCCGCTCGTTGCGCGTCGGGCTACACGCTTTGGGACGATTATTATACGCGAGCCAGCGGGTGATAGCTCGAGAGATGAACCGCGCGTCAGCGGCGACTTTGCGATGCAAAGTTTGCCCGTTCTCGTGCTCCGCTACCCGCGACGTTTGCCAGCTCCGGCTTGCCGCCACCTTCGACGGTGTCGTGGCTTTTCCCGTTCCTCCCCGAGGCCGAGATATTCACCGAGCAACACGATAATGTACAAAGAGCCGACTAGTAAGCTGAAACTCCTTCGATCCGTTATCTGTCGCGCAACGCTATTACGTAAAGTTGCTGCTCCTTTCATTACGGCGTACCTCGGATGACTTTGCGGTGGAAACGCCAACCGCGCAGCGCCCGCTTCAATTCTTCCACGTTTTTCGTCAGCACAAAGTCGTCTGACGCAAGGTGCGCTTTCGAATCAACGGCGTTTCAGCTATGTACTCCGGAACCAGCTGTCCGCTGGAATTTCTTATGACCCACATATCTTTCACGATTTTCTTTCTCTCGTACTTTTTTTTTTTGCCTCGCCGAGGTGTGGCGACTAATGAAAGTTCTTCGATCCTTCAAGCTTGCCCCGCTGCTCCGATTCAACAGAATTCCGGATAATTTAGAAGAGCCTAGCTCTCAAACGAATCGCGAATTTGCAAGCTTTCGCATAATATGCTGCACGATACACGTTTTCTGTAGGGTTGGTTCCGATTGTGGAGATCTATCGAGGATAGGCGCACGATTCGATATCGTGTTATTTGTCGCGCGCCAGTTTTGCTCCACTCTCTCTCTCGTCGGCCGTCGAGACGGTCAACATAAGCGTAACTGTACTTTGCGGTACCGTAGATCATTTATAACACGGAGCAACGCTATTTCTGACAAGCTTCACTACAATTGGAGCACGTCGTGCACGCGGATGAAGATCGCCAGAAGGAGATGCGTTAGAGACACGGACAACGAGTCGGAGCTATCGAAGGTTTCCAAAACACTCGTCACGCGCCGATCAGTCCCGCACGCGGACGATTGGCTCGTAATCTTCTCGCGTTTCATTTTTTTCCTTTCCATCTAACAATTTACGCACCGCGTGTACATACGTCAATTGGCGCGCACACGTGCAGATTTTTTTCGCGATCGGATAAGGAAAAACGAAACAAGCGTTATCTTATCGGAAGCTCAATTTCGCAAATGCAGTGTATCGGTCGAGCTGACCGTTTCAAAGAGACTAACTATAGAGTCTCTGTGCAAAAGAGCACAACGGATTTTCGAAATAGGACCGATCCGAGTCGGGGGGGAAATCGGCCTGGCGCTTTCACGCCGGGGAAATTCGTGGAGTGGAAATTTTAGAGGCGGCCCCTCGGTGGAGCGCAACCGAAAATGTTTGCCTTGTTAGAGCAGCCCACTCGGCGTGTCAACCCGCGGAAACCCGATATTCGTTAGAGGATCTTTGAGAACCGCTGGCCCGAATCAGCCTGAAACCATACGGAGGCGCATGTACGCGATGGAGACTTTTAAAATATTCATGGTTCTGGTAGTTCGCGGTGGTGCGTACGTTTTTCTATATCGCGCGCCGCCTCGGCGCAATGACGAGAGCCCCGGGCTCTTCCACTCTCGGTTGCCTAAATCAGAACGACACCACGACGGGTCCCCCCCTTTCCTTTGAAGAGCCCCCGCTGATCGTGACAACGTCACGGGACGAATAGTCTCTCCATGAATATTACGAACATTTTACCGTAGACTATCCTGTGATCGCCTCCACTTTGTGTTTGCGCCCGCTTGCACTCTATTTATCGCGACGCTGCCTGTTTTGCTTGTCAGATAAGTTGGGCATACAGTCGTGAGTCCTGATGGCCACCTTTCGGTATAGCCGGCGAGACTGGCGGGCGTTTCGGGGCGAACGATAAGAATGGTCGAATTTCTTGTGCGATCTAGAGCTGGGTGCCCATTTGTTGCACTATCTGCGTATCGTATCATCGCTGCGTGTCATTTAACGATACGATATGTTGTAGCGATTTATGATTTCGAAGCTCCTATCTTCCCTTTGATGCGACGGTGAAAACCGACAATTTAGCAATCGGTCCGTTCCGCGTATCTTTGATAGGAAGACACGCAATGATGGTACGATACGCTAGATACGTAATGGATGGACACAGGGCTTGAGACGAGCAATGGATGAACTATTAACGAGTCCGCGTGTCCCTTTTGTGGTTGCAGGGAATGTGTGACATGTTCATCCAAACACAGCAGACGAGTAGCGTCAACGGCAGCTCCAGCAGCAGCTCCAGCAGCAGCAGTAACAACACCGTTCACCACCACAGCAAGAAACGCAAGTTGGAGTACAACGTGAGCCAGCCGGTGATCCAACACGCATTGGTCCAATCGACCGGTGACTACCAATTAGACAATACCGGTCTGCAGCAACGGTACTCCGTGAACGGTGCTAATACCGCGTTTAGCTCGCTGCACAACAATAATGCGCTGCAGAAGAGTAGCCCGACCCAACAGACTCTGGTACGAGCCTCGACGATCAAGCTCTTAGACACGTACCAACGCTGCGGCCAGAAGGTTGGTGCCGCTTCCTTGCGATCTTCTCGTGCCGATAACACTTTAACCCGCCGTGCGATCGTGTCCGAGGTAACCCTCGACTCGTCCCGCGTCTCTCCGAGCTTCGACGTTAACGCTTCCAGCATCGTCGATGGACGCCGCCGATACGCACGCTTAGATCATAGCTGTTATAATCGGCGATAATAGATTTCGCGGTACACGGCGCAGTCTGATCTTTCCTTTGTCAGCTGATACAACGGATAAGACAGCGCGTATATCTAAAAGAGCAAAAAAGAAAACGGCTATAAAGAAGCGTTGACGTCGAGGTCCATTCTTCCAGCTTCAAGATCCCCGTAGAAGACTTTCTTCTACGCCTCTGTAACTCGTGCGTTCGACGTGTCTCGATGGCAATCCAATACCTCGAATATAAAGTCTTAACGCTGCGTTATTTATGAGATCCCTCGGAATAAACTAGACTAGGTTTTTACTTGGAGGCACTCCGACATCGAGACACCGTCGCGTTCCCAAGATCCTTGAGCTACTTGAATCCTTCCAGGTGTGTCCCTCTGTGTGTGCCTTTATCTCGTTCTCGCTTTGGCGTCTCTTCGATGCAGCGCGCTAAAATCCAGCGATCCGCTAACCGACAAAAGCTTAATCGCCTCTACCAGCTGGTGAAACTTTTATTTCGACATTCATCTGGCTTCGATAAGAAATCTCGCGGTATTTGTCTCCGCTTGTTTTTCCCCGTCGCCCGTTTCCGCAACTCGCGATACAATTCTTTGCGGTCGCTAAAAATAGTCCTCTGCGCTCTTTTCCTTTCGCGGACAAACATCGCGTACGTACGTCAATTCTTCTTTCTCTCGGCCGATCGAAAATCACTTTGTCATCCACGCTGTGGCATAATCGTGTGGCTTTCGCCTGGGACGAGAGCGATATAGGATATCGCTCGTCGTTGTGGAAGCAAAACTGTTATTACGGGAGGGGAAATGAATCCGCCGAGTGATAATCGCTCCGGCGTTCAAGCAGCCGCGGATTAATATCGTCTAATATTTCTCCGATGGAGGAACTTGCACAAAGCTCGTCGAATCGACGCACCGCTGGACTGACCGATAATTAGCAATCTACACGATTGGCTTTCGATGTTAGACGCCGATCGCGTAGAGACAGCCCTGTATACAATTGTCCGATGGATGATAGTTCGCCAGGAAACTTTTCCGCGCGGCGTAGTTACGTATCGATTGCCTTCAAGGCTTTCATTTTATATTTCATGCCGGTCATCGTGATGTACTTCCGTTGCTAGCCGAACGCTTTTTAATAGCCGTTCAATCTCAATGCCGAAGATTCCCCTGTAAACGATGCAAATCCATAATATGCAAAAAGTTTCATTGAGTAACCCGTTGCTTTCCCGTTTGCCTCGAGCTAATTGGTAACTCATCCTACATTATTATTAACTACGCCAATCGTTCTCGTGCTTGTTCATCTAATTTTCAGTTACGTGTGCGTATGTGTGTACGCGCATTCACGTGTGATCATTAAAATCGCATTGCGCCCTGATGTGGACGCGTTTCTGGGAGCTTCTTGTCGCCTGGGACGCCGGGTTCGAAAAGACTCCTCCCACGTGTGTTGTTCTCGTCCTTTCACAATTAAAGTTATCAAGACTGCCTACGATCTCTTAACGTCTAAAAATTTTTGTATAAGGTGTATTCCTCCTACAGAGAAAAACGTGGTCGAGGGAGGGTAATGGTGACGGCCTGGCAGTCCATTCCGCCAACGCGACGAACGCAGTGGGTAGTACTGTAGTATCGCAGCACCATACTCAACAGCATACTCAACAGCTGCAACAACAGCAGCAGCCTCAACAGCAGCACAAGCAGACAGGCATGACGGCGCATAGCAAGCAAGTGAACAACGCTGCCAATGGAGGCGGTGGCAGCAACCCCCAGGGGGATGGAGATTACCAGTTGGTCCAGCACGAAGTTCTTTATTCTATGACTAATCAGTATGAGGTCCTCGAGTTTTTGGGCAGGGGTACTTTCGGACAGGTGAGAAAAACTTTCATACAAACGGAATAAATGTAGTATTTGATATTCAATATTAAATTTCATATTTCTGCCTTTTATTTTTGTACAGGTCGTGAAGTGTTGGAAAAAGGGTACCAATGAGATAGTGGCCATCAAAATTTTGAAGAATCATCCATCGTATGCGCGCCAAGGGCAGATTGAGGTAAGTTAACGAATTGTCATGTCCGTTCATAAATCGATTATTAATAAACTAAAGACGTTTTCGATTGGGATGTAGGTCTCCATCCTGTCTCGACTCAGTCAGGAGAACGCGGATGAGTTCAACTTTGTGCGCGCATATGAATGCTTCCAGCACAAATCCCACACCTGCTTGGTCTTTGAGATGCTAGAACAGAATCTGTACGACTTTCTGAAACAAAATAAATTCTCACCCCTACCGCTGAAATACATCAGGCCGATTCTTCAACAGGTACTCACCGCGCTTTTAAAACTTAAGGTGAGTGTATTTCGCATTCGGATTAAAAAGAATCGTGTGAAGATTATGAAGCATCCAGGAATTGAACGAATATATTTTCACAGCAATTGGGGTTGATTCATGCTGATCTTAAGCCAGAGAACATCATGCTGGTTGATCCCGTACGCCAGCCTTATCGTGTGAAAGTTATAGATTTCGGCTCAGCCTCCCATGTGTCTAAAGCTGTCTGCAACACGTACCTGCAATCGCGATACTATCGCGCGCCTGAAATTATACTTGGACTTCCATATTGCGAAGCGATAGATATGTGGTCGCTCGGTTGTGTGGTCGCGGAATTGTTCCTAGGATGGCCTCTGTATCCTGGTAGCTCGGAATACGATCAAATTCGATATATAAGTCAAACGCAAGGCCTACCAACGGAGCATATGCTAAACAATGCCAGCAAAACGACAAAATTCTTTTACAGAGACATGGACAGTAAGTTTCGCGCATTGCGAACCGATTTCTTGTACAGTATTCTTAGAGAGCTTGGTATGAATATCGTCGAATTATTCGCAGGTACATATCCATTTTGGCGATTGAAAACACCGGAGGAGCACGAGGCTGAAACTGGTATCAAATCGAAGGAGGCAAGAAAGTATATTTTTAACTGTCTCGACGATATTGGCCAGGTTAATGTTCCGACCGATTTGGAGGGCGGTCAGCTTTTGGCTGAGAAAGCAGACAGGAGAGAGTTCATTGACCTTTTGAAGAGGATGCTCACAATGGACCAGGTAGTAATATCTAATCTATGCCTTATCCTTACGAAACCCTTAACGACAATGAAAAAGATTGTTCTTTAATGTTCTGCATCGTTGTATTTTATAGGAGCGCCGCATAACACCCGGAGAGGCTCTGAACCATGCCTTTGTTACGCTGGCCCATTTAGTCGATTATGCACACTGCAACAACGTCAAGGCGTCCGTCCAGATGATGGAGGTTTGCCGACGAGCGGGTGATTTCACCGCGAGTCCAGCGCATCACCAAGCTCCTCCAGCACCTCAACCACCCCCGCCGACATCGTTGGTGGCTAACTTTGTGCCGACGACGAACGGCAGCGCCGTAACTTTCACCTTTAACAATCAGCTCACCAATCAAGTTCAACGACTGGTCAGAGAACATCGGACTGCGCAAACAGGATATGACAATCTGGTTCGTAAATGAACCCTCATTTTACCTTTGACCGATACCGCGTTAACTGAACATTGAATTTCGATCCTTTCGTTAATATTCCGCTCGCGATGTTTTATCATTTTCTTATTGCATTCTCTCTTTTAGTACCAAATATACAGTAACAGTAGTCGTCGCGCGACTCAGTACAGTAGCTCGTCTAGTGGATCGAATAGTGGCCGGAGCGGAGTGCACGACTTTCCGCATCAATTGGTGCCCGGTCTACTTTGTCATCCACCCAGTTATCAGACGATGCCGAGTCCAGCGAAACACGTAGTTGTTGCTCAAGTAAATAAGATGCTAATTCTTGTTGCAATTAAATAATAATCATGATCCTTTCATAACATTCATTATTCCATTACAGCCACCACAAGCGCAGCAGGGTTCACTGCAGATCCAGCCATCGATCATATCGCAGCAGGCTGTGGCAGCGGCAGCTGCGGCCGCGCAGCAACAGTACGCAGCGGTTCCTGTCTCCATGGTGGAAACTGGCCGACAAATGTTATTAACGGTAAGTTTCCCCAAAAGTGACCAAGATCCCACAACTGATTACAGGAAACTAATGATAATATATATATATATATATATATATATATATTTTTTTTTTTCGTTCAGAACGCTGTGCAAACCTCTTGGCCTGGCGGAAGTCGCCAAATGGCTGCTATCGTACCATCGTGGCAGCAGTTACCCCCACAACACGCGGCCATACAACAGCCATTGCTGAGCGACGCTGGGGATTGGGGAAGACCTCTTATCGTTGACAGTTCTGCTATCCTGCAGGTAGATTTCATCATCGCTTACGAAGCAAGTCCTTTTACGCGCGTAGGAAACATGTTCTTAACTAATCTCCCTTGTTTTGGGGAAGGACCAGCGGCCAGTGTTTCCTGTCACGGAAGTTTACAACACTAGCGCACTCGTCGAACATCCCTCTCAGGGTTGGGGCAAGCGTAGCGTGACGAAACATCATCAGCATCACGTAACCGTGCCTCAACAATCGCAACACAGGCACGAGCACAAGAAGGAATCGCAACAGTTGAGTCCTGTGAAGAAGAGGGTGAAGGAGAGTACGCCGCCGAGTAACATGAGGCGGCATTCGCCTTCGAATGGTCATTGGCAGCAACAACCGATACACCAACACCATCACAGCAGCAAGCACAGCAGTAGTCATAACGTGGAGCATCATCAAGTGACGTCCGGCCGGCAGCAGACCATCACGATCCACGATACACCTTCGCCCGCAGTTTCCGTTATCACGATTAGCGATAGCGAGGACGAAACACCAGGCAAATGGTGAGTTGATATTCCCTTAATTCCGTAGAGCGTTAGAACGTAGTTAGACGAAGCTATTGGTCCGTAATTACACGATGGAACAGCTTCACATTTCGCTGTGATTGTAAGGAAACTTATAGCAAATCGACTACTTACATTTGCACAATTCCACGAGTTGTATTATTCTAAATTGCTCTGTACTCTAAGGTTTTGCTAAAAAGTTTCAGTCCATAGATACATGCATCGTCGATTATATTTATTAGTATATTATTAGTAGAATAGAAAGTAGTGAATCATGCATGAATATCATTGGCAGTTGTGGAGATCGCCAGTGTGGAGCCTGTCAGAATTTGGCAACTCGCTTGTCTGGTGACGGACGTCCAGTTCGCGAGGAAGTCATACGCAGGTACAGATTGTGACGTAGTAAATACGTAATCGCACAATAACATTAAAAATCGTTAAAAACCTTGCACAACACGACGCCTCTGCATAAGTATATCGTGAAATTAATTCTTTGAAACTCTTAACATACTTTTGGCGATACCAAGCCGGTAAAAGTAACTTTCAGGACAATAGAATGTATAATAATTATGAATGGTTATAATTATTATAAATCATGCATCATAATTGGGGCGTCGATTGTTCCGCAAAACAAAGTAACAATCTGATTAGCGCATAATTATAATCGCATTTATTTTTAATTTCAGTACGCAGTCAACACCACGCGTGGTCCAACCGATGCAACAGACTCACTCGAGTGGTCAGTCGCACACGAACGGGCACGTTGCAACGCATAGCACGTCTCAAAGAGCGCAACGAAAGAATATAATCAGCTGCGTGACTGTCGGGGACAGCGACGGCGAAGCTAGTCCAGGCCGAGCGCATAATCTGTACCAGCATTTACCGCAACATCCGCAGCATCAGCAGACTACTCAATTAATTAAACACGAGCCGCAGCAACAGCATCACGTCAGCAGGTAATTAAGAGGTGACGTTCGAACGTCATAATATTCATCCGATGAACACTCTCGACTGACGTCAAACCGTTGTTGATTGCAGTAGCAGCTCCGGATATTCGTCTCAATCCCAAAAGAAACGGTTGTTGGCGAAAGTACAGTCCGAGTGCAATATGGTTAACGTTGCAACGAAGCCGGAGCCCGGCGTCGAGTACCTTGCACCGCATCCGTGTCACGCGCCAGCTTGCAAAGAGCCACCGACCTATCAGGTTAACATTTCATTTAAATTAAATATGTTCTTTCGGTCTTCTATCCTCTCCCTCTTCTATCCTCTTAATCGTCCTATAGATTCCTCATCTTTCTTGTTATCTTTCGTTTTTGGCGACCATCTGTTTGCGAAGATATCGAAGACTAACGACGACAAACGAGCCTCGCATTCATTGGTTACCCCTTACCCCTGTTTTAGTAATCTTTCTTTTCGGAATGTTTTTCTAGGATGATGCCTATGACATGCATGACTACTTCTTGCAGTATGTGACCACGAGCAGCGCGCATCCGCATCTCCAAGAGCAGCATATCGTGTACACGACCGGCACGGACAAGCGGGTATCGTGGCCTGGAAAGAGAGCCGAGTACAAACACGAGTACGTCCAACCACCGGCTGCACATTCGAGGGATCACCAGAAATGGGCGGTAGCGAACACTGTGCATCAGTACAGGTGAGCATCGAAACGAACGCATGACACGTTTGACCCACACTTGTACACTTACGAGGCATGTTGTACATCTACACGCATAAGATAAAGAAGAACTTAGTGAAAGTATATAGTACAGATTCGTTAAGCTGAGACTTGTTTGCACGTAGTTATCGATGCATGTAGGTTTTCTCTTTGAACGAGAAATGACCAAACCGATGACGGTGGCAGCTCGTGTACACGGGCTCTGAGTATCATGATCGGGCAAGTAAACAGCATGCGAGTATAGTATCTGTATATTGTTTTCGAAGAGCGGTAAAAGTTCTCGGGGTAAAAGCGAAATTGGAAGGGATCTCGGTAGGCGAACAAATCGAGAGATACACGTTGATTCTGTCGGTTTGGTCTCTGATCCTCTTAGAGAGTGACCTGTTGCAGTAAGTAAAGAACGCATGGGAATTTGCATAACGAAGGGTTGGATTTTGTTTTGGGTTTTGTAGGCAAAGCCAGGTGGTGGGTTCGGCAGCCCATCCGGGTCATACCCACAGTCATCATGGGCATCCGGCCCACCTGAGCCCTGGCGGCGGTGGCGGCGGCAGAAGTCCTGCAGGGGGGCCTGTTATAGGAAGTGCCCAGCATCTGGGACAACCCCTGTACCAGGAGTACGCTCATGTCCGTTCAAGAGCCCATGCCGTGCCGCCCCCGGTATACGTTACCGCCGCGCCTTCTCAGGCTCCCACTGCTATCCAGCAGCAACAAGTGCCCACCTATCAGGGATTCACACCCGGGTGGGTACCTAGACACCTAGTTGATGCATGCATGTGTGTACCATTTATTATATTTTCGTTCTAGCGATAGTATATTCATTGTATGTTGTTCGATACTTGTGAGATCGTGCCGTAGTTTATTTGTTTGCGTAAATCCGTGAAATGGATATGAATATATCATTAGTTTTACCTTGTTCTTAAATGGCATGTAACGTAAAGATCTTGTGATGATTTGTACTTGGTTGGATAATATCTTCCTTTCTTTTTCTTCGACAATAACGTTGTTTTCATCGTTTATTTTTGTTTTTTTTTCTTTGTTATTTAAGGTGTTTAACACCATGTTGTTACGACTGATGTATATAATGTGTATTTTATTGCTCGAGTTTACACCTGTTCTGTATAAAGTAGATACGATTGATTGCCCGTTTAGACGATTGCATTAAAGAGAATGAAAAGCATTTCACGAGCTATACGAACAGAGATCTGTATTTCATGTAAAGGACTTGAGAAATGAAAAAGACAAAAGAACACCAAGTTTGTCGATTACTCGATTCTTCTTAGTGTATACGTATTGTTGCGTCTTTATAAAATCATCGGATATACATGTAGACGAAGAAATGATCTTTCTTGTAAAACAAATCTTTCATTTCCCTTTTTTTTTTAGAGCTTTACGGAGGCATTCTAACGTTCGTTATCCCGTTTTTTACAGCTCGTCTCCATTAACGTTGTATGATTCTAGTCGAGCGTTGCCACCACCAGCGCATCACAGCTCGGCGAGACCGTTGCTGACAAGTCATGCAGCGCATCCACTGCCTGCACATATGCAGCCGACCGCCGTTTACGGATTAGCCCCTCTATCGCCGGCCAAACACCAATATCAGCCCTCTAGTTTGTGGTTCACCGATTAAATTATTCCTCTGTCTGGTTTCAGAAGAAAAAAAGAACGAACGGCGTACCGAGCAACAGTTTTCGCCGAATATTTTTTTTTCTTTTTTTTTTTTATTTGTGAAATTTTACGTGATCGTGACACCGATCGCAAGCGGACGAATCGAACGAAAGGAAACGGAGAATGCCCCGGTCACCCTTGTCGCAATCATTCCTCGCGAACGTGTTTCTTTCATTAGCGAACGAAGGGGGTGTTTCGCGAAGAACTTTGACGACTACGGAAGAAAACGCAGAGTATATACAAAAGATTCATGTGACTGATTAGACTCGACGGAGTCCCGGGGCTAGAGACTGAAGTCGTTCTGTCAACGTAACTTTTTGACAATCCGTCCCTAATCAGCGAGATCACCCCCTTCGAACTGCCACTCCGCGTCAAAAGGTAGATCAAAGATGTACCCATGATTTTGATTGAAAAAAGAACGATAAACGAACATGGGTTCCGAGAATCAATAGACTGATCGCGTTTGCGTCGTGCCCTATTGTTCTCTTCAGTGTGTATCGTCATGTATGCGTGGCTCTCGTGAAAACCGTATGTTTGTCTCCATTTTCCTTTCGTTCGATAAAAGCGAAACTCGTGTCGGAAACGGGAAAGAAACGAAAGTAACGCGGAGGAAGAGAAGAGGAATGATAAACGACGCGCAGAGGCCCAGCTTTTTACGCTTCCCCTCGTGCACTCGTTTCCTCAGTGAACCCCACTCTGCTTCTTCGATCGTTTTGTATTTGTATTAATTCTTTCCAAATATCATTTGGTGATAACGATTGACATACTAAATAATTGTCCGACTTAGACGGCGCAAATGTTATATACGTGACAGTATATATCTATTATATACTCGATGTGTCCTTTTTTTTTTTGTATATTTTCGAAGAGAAAATGTTGCGGCGCCAAAGAAAATTTTACGATGTATAAAGAGAGAAAGATTGAGAGAGAGCGAGAGACCGGAGATGATTTCGTTGTCACGCGTTTGAATCTGCATTGTAGTACGAAATTATCCGCAGTTTAAGAAGACAAAACAAAAAGAAAAAAGACCACTGATGTCGGTGATATCTGGCAAAATACTGTTCTGCTTTTGGCGTTGAAACAGTTTACGTTTTATTCAAGTTCGGCGTTCGCGCGGGAAATAAGTTTGCATTTCTTTACGGGTACGATACGTATCGTAAGCGCGTTATTTTTAATGCCCGCGAACCAAAAGGTAATCTTACAGTGCAGTAGAGTTCACGGCAAAATTAGCGGCGTCGATCGCGCCCCTTTTTTTTCGCCAAATGAATTTCGACTGGCTCGAGATTTTCGTTGTCACGCGTTGACAACGTTTTAATATATTTTGAGCGCTCTTTCTTTTCCGAACGGGCTATCGACCCCTGTGGTGAAGATTCCCGCTCTTATGTTTCTGATCACCGAAAGGGAGTTGATCAATTACACGCATACACATATAAGTCATACGTGACACGTAAGACTTGCCGCGAGATCGATCGATTCTGAGCAGTCTCAAAAAGTATGCCGGTGTAATTTCAAGCACCTTCGGAGGATGCCGCTTATACGAAAGTGTGTTGGATTTGGAATCAAATTCTTCTATTTTGATTCGAACTTATATTGCACGGTTAACTTGTATTTTGACAAAAGCTGTGTCGTCCTCGCAGCAGCCTCACTATTTATTTTTATTACGTAATTATTCTTACTGTCCTCGTAATAATTATTACTATTATTATCGACACCACTACTACTACTATTATTATCGCAATTATCGCATCACTGACTTCAAAATAATTATGCTAACAGTTCGCTGTTTTTCTTTTTGTATATACCGGGTTCGCGATAGAATTGCATTAGGTTCGATTGAAATGAGATTTCGCATGCTCGTAATAATTTTTAACATTGTACGATCGCGGTACAATTCGTTAACACACTTTTACATATCTTCGTTTCTCCTAATTGCGTTCACAATGTTTTACATTTCACCGAGTGTTATAGTTTAAGAATGTGCCTGTCGTGTACATTGCACAAATCAGCGGCACACAACAATTTAGCGTGAACACAGTAACCGAGGGCTTGTGTGTAAAAAGTAATCGCGAAATTGCACTCGAGAGAGAAAGGGAAAGAAGAAGGAACGAAATGAATTTATATCGAACCCTAGTGGGATTTAGTTCGTACGCTTTTGTCTTAAAAAAAAAGCACCTTCGTTGCAAAATGTCTGTTACAATGTCAGATTGCACACTTTTTTCCTCATCGTACATCACGATGAACGTGTAAACGATACGGCGGAAGTGTTTTAGCCGTTTCCATTAGTATTCCCTCTTTGGTCGAATCATGTTCTTCCTTCTCACACTTTTCCACGTCAGTATAAGATGAGCAGACTTCTAATGTCTGCGGAAGAAGGGTGATCTTTGTATTATTCGAGAGGAACTGCATTCGATAGTACGATGTGTATGCCGAAAATGTCGGTTTGTACATAGAATTAATCGCGGATGGCTCTCTTCCTAAATAGGTTTTGATGTTCGAACAGCTGTTAGGGGTTGATTGCACACGTACACACGATTCTACGAAACGCGACACACTTCTGAAAGGTTTCCCTGCGCGCTGACGCGTGTCCCTCGTGGTTTTTAATGGAATGACGCTTAGGCATTGTTTTGCTAATTATTTTATATACGTAGGTGTAGGGTAGCGTACGGGATATAAGCTACGGTATGTTGATTAGAACGATATATGTTCAAAGTCTAATTAGAAGTATTTTACACGTAGAGCGAGGAGTGTCCGTAAGTGAATAATTGAGCGAGTGATTGCGTGTATGAAAGAGAGAATGCTGTGTTTGATGAAATTGTAGATACGGTATCGACGTAAAAACTTTTCATTATCTTAAAGAATTAATACATTCGACGCTGCTGCTGATAGATAAACGCGACATGCTTTCTTCAATTCGATGCATGAATTTTTTATATCAATGCGCACCTATTACTAAAAATCGGGCGCAGAATGTCCATTTAGATGATATTCACTAACTCTTTTTTTAATTTTAAGTTTAATCTAGAAACGTGGGAAATACAAGGCAGCGCGTCTATTTAAATACGAATCGGCTTCGATGTCTTTCTTTAGATGCACTAGATGCGACGTAAAATTAAAATGATGGAAATCATGTAACCAAATCGATGTGCCTGTTTAACGATTAATCATATTTACACTGATATTCACTGCAACCGAGAGGGATGCGAACAACTGATTGCGAGAGAGCAGACGCGTCTTTCTTCGACAAGTCTGTATAATGTTAATGTTGCGGTAAACGGATACAAAGGAAAGTTACAATCAGAGCGTGTAGCAAGTGTCGCGTGTTGTGCCGATCGCACGGGACACGTGTATACAATAATTCTAACTAGAGAGAAGCACGTTTTGCGCGCCTACATGTGTATATATATATATGTATATGTATGCTTCCACATAGTGACCCGTAGGAATTGTGTATCGCATCGAAGAAAACCGTTTCTTCAGTAACTCGTGAAAAACAAAAGTCATATCCTTATAGATTTTTCGCGATTCTACGTGAAACGAAAAAAAATGTGTACATAGTATATAGAGATGATTTCTTCACGCGTAACAACCACATGCACAAACGTACGTAGATGTATACGCGACAGCCGTACGCATCATTAGTCATATTATTACCGTGCTTCATTTTTGCCTCTGTAAGTTCGTGCGCGCGTATTTAGTGTATACGTATCGCTATAGATAAGGTGGTGAGGGAATTTCAGTCAGGCCTCCTGTTTTTCTTTCTTTTTTTTTTCTTTGTCATCCAAAGAGCAAGTCTTGACTGACGATGGTGTAATATTCGTAACGCTAGCATAAGACTGTAATTAACGATCGTGGAGTCGATCGTACGGAATAATCACTGATACTTGTATATACATATATATGTTATTTTATTACGTTCACGTTGTTGTTAGTCGAATACGGTAAACAAGTATTTAGGTACGTGGTAGATTTTAGGTGGTCGCTTGTGGAAACCGAATCGGTCGGCACACTTTTCTAACAGGTATAAGATTGATCGTGGTCGATGTTATTTACTAATTAACAGCTTTGGGTTTTAGAACGTGTGTAACGTATGTTTATGAAGCTACGCAAATGGTCCTACGTTAATTTTTCATTTCTCTTAGGTGTTAGATCGTCAGTCAGTACAAGCTCAGAGTCATATTTAACAAAGTCATTGTTACTTTACTTAGAAATATCACATTTACACTGTGTACGGTTTTAGTAGATGAATAAGCACGAGTCGCATGAACGAGTATCTAAATAACAAGTAGCTACCGGCAGTTAAGGGGGAAACCGATCTGTTGGAAAAGCGTACGGTAACCGCGAACGACGATGGTTCTAGTTGTGATATTTTATTAATTAATAGCGTCAATATTACCGCGGTGTCATTTTGCTCGGGCTTTTTGTAAGGCCAAAGCGCACGCGAAGCGATATAATGTATAACGCGTATATAAAACACACGAAGTTTCAGAACATTTAGTCGTTAACAGATCCAAATGGTTATACGCTATCATACGATCGTCGCATCCGATAGAATGATATGACGTTACCTTAGTCGCTCTCGTTGCCCAACTTGTTCGTACGGCTTCACGGTTCTTTTCCCTCGCGAATTTCGCTTCGAGTGACACGATAGATTAGTCGATGTTTTGTGATAGATTTTTACTTCCAGTATGTCCACTTCAAAGGGAAAAATGAAATCTAAACGATCTTGTCAGGGTTGATCACAGGGTGGTTCTCACAATTAGTTGAGCGCGAGCGTAACAGTTGCGTCTTCCTTTCGGGTGACACGGTGATGCACACACACACACACACACACACACACACACACACACATACACACACCGAAACACATTTGTACATATTATATACACGATGCTATAGAGATACAATTATTTTAATCCTTTTTAAATTTGTACATACTTCTCTTATCGCATCAGGGCAAGAGGGGAGCGGTGTGATTTCTTAGTGTCTAGATGTAGTGCCTAAAATGTTATTGACATTGTGTCCAATAGTGAATTAGCGTGGAATCTCTAGTGGTCGCCGCCCCGGGTGCTCGGGCGGAATACGGGAAATTCGGCTTGGATAATAGAATCAATTAGAAACAAAAAGGGATAACAGTTCGAGTATGAGAAGCAGCATTACTTTCCGCGGGAGAGCACCCGGAGTCGCGAGGCGGAGATAGACAGCGGACGAGTTTAATATTATTGTTAAACGCGAATGCTCGCGTTGCAATGGCCAGAAATGATAAAAATGAAAGAAAGAGAGAATGAACGAAGAAAACAGAAAAGAATAAAAAGAGATCAAAGGGACAGTCACAGGATATGATTAACTTTCTTTGTGGACTTTGAAATTTAATGTTCATCGCGTTGAATGGATAGTTCGTATGAAATTATAAATATACATATATTATATATATATTATCACTGTAAAACAAAGTAACTATTTGCGAGGAATAGATAGCATAGTATATAAATATAGGAGAGAATAACATATTTTTGGAGTTACTACTAGATGATCGATATTGTATCGTACTCTGTGCGTTCTTAAACGTTCTGTCTTACGTTTTTCCTCGGCTCTTTAAATCGTCGGATTGCTCATCACGATCGGACCACATTTACACCTAGAGAGACACAGATCTAGATAAACGAAATAAAAAGAGAGAGAACAATGTCTGGAACGTATGTACACACGTGTATGTAAATATATTACGGTATCTGTCCTAAATTTCGGTTCGTCGCGACGCGTCGCCAGAATTTTGCTCACTTTGGATCCGCACGTACGAACTTTCCACTGTGCGAGGTCCTCGTAGTTCGTATACTTGCAAGGAGGCATCACAATAGTCCGTAGTATAATAATTCGCATCGCAACTACTCGAACGGTACGAAATTCAGTCGAGCCACAGGCACGCGTACGGGATAACGATTAATTTTGTTCGATGTACGAGAAAAGAAAAAAAAAAGACAGGCAAGAGTAAATGAAGTCCGATTAGGGAAGCAAGAGTTGAACGATTGATCGCGCGGGTGATTCACGCTAGAATCGTCGATTCACACATCTATCTGACTGTTCTTCGATGTTCTTAAAATGTTCACTATTATACTATGGTAATATCGCAAACAATATTATTAACGTAGTAGTATACTTGTATCATACGTTTGTCGACTTACGCATAATGATTATAAGGGTGTAATTACAGTTTTAACAATGTGGGAGAACACAGCCGCGTATTAACCACACATCACTGCTGCATAGACGCGTTGTTATCATCGTTAATGATTTTTCTCATCTTTAATGGGTGACGGATTTTAGATCGATAATTAGGCAGGCCTTGGAATGTGGTCGGAGATAGTCTTCGAAGTGGAAGGAAAGTAGAAAATTTGATGTTTCAACGTTCGCAAGGTTTCGAATGTCTTTTCCTTTCTTTTTGTGGTTTTCTTCATTCGTTGTACAAAGTGGTTTACTTTACCGCTTTATCGGTTTCTTTTTCTTAATGCGTTTTCCGTAGATAGTTTGAGAAACGGTGATTGTTCATTCTTCGTCCTTATCTTCATTCGCGCGAAAATCGAAATTTACTTGGCTCTCCGAGTTTCTTCGTAACTTCGACTGCTTACCGAAGAAAGGAGGGAATAGCGAGGTTAATACAGATCTACCTAAGCTTCTCGTAACTCGATAAACTTTGTACGATCGTACGAATAAACCGAATTTCCTGTTAAAGGTAAACCTAACGCTGTACGGCTATATTACGTATATATGAATGTTCGTCTTTCGTGTATCTTAATTATACTATGACAGTAGTAGCGCCATTCATCCTATTATTATCATAATAATTATTCTAATATCGTTGTGGTTACGAATTACTTTATTTCATACATGTCGCACAGGCTGTTATACGTGTATTCTAACACGATCTAGTTTCAGTAGCCTTCTTTATGTCCTCGATTTATATTGACGTTATAAGGTGTTTAAATTTATCTGTCGTGGCGACGGTGATTTGGTATCTTCATTTTCTTATCGCGTTTCTCTCTTCCGCTACGTCGAAAATGCCTGCAAAAACCAGGAAAACGTGCAAAATTATCGTTTCCTCGCTGAATTTTCCAAGCCTCTTCCCGCGAAAAATTTTCGTAGCATTGTCTTATCGCGGTACCATTGCATCAGTATATGTATGATAATCATATCAACGCATATACACACACGTTGAGGGGATAAGTCGTTCGTGCCGTCGATTAATATACTGTTTGCCAAACTTCTTTGTCATATATGTAACGGGTACAGCTGTATAAATGTGTTAATTATCATTGCCACGTGAACTCGGATTTATCGACGTTCCGCGACATTGTTTTTTTTTTAATCACCGCCACGGAAAAATTTAATCATGGATGTTGAGGAACAAATTTCGACAAAATCCCATCGTCCCTCTTACGTGCATCACATTTTTCCTTCATGATTATTCGATCGTCGTTGTCACATGTATCCGGACGCGCGTGCATCATTCGTAAAGAGACCCATGCATCCAGCAAAAGAGAGCAATCCCAATCGATCGCCATCCAGGCGAGCGTAAAGTTTCTAAACGGATGGTATTTTAGCGTGTAGGGAAAAACACAAGAAACAAAGTGACTAAAACGTTTTCTAAGCTATCGCAGCAAGTGTCTGTGTCAAAGTATTATACTCTCAGGCTGCGCCGACTCTCTTTGCCGTGTGCGTAATTGCGACAATTATCGCGGACAAGCCGAGCGAAAATTGTTGTGTTCAGTCGAGAATTAGCCGGTGCGCCGAAACGTCGAGGCATTCGATTTCGATCGCTAAAGCTCTCAGCTTTGTCCCTTGCCGAACAGTAGACGATAATGGTGATCTTAATTCTCTGTACGTATAATTCCGATGGCTATCGATGAATAACTAGTTCGTTTAATGGTAGAGCGTGCCTTATGAAATTCGTTTCTCACAGAATCAATTCGGCTTCCTGAAATAATACTCCTCGATCGTTCCGCACCCGGTTATCATCTTGCTGAACGCTCCGCTCTTCTCTTTATTATGTATATACATGTGTATGCGAAGTGTATAACAGAAGGAAGTGGAAGACCGAGATATTCATTGCTTGTTCGTGCGACGAATTATTTCACAGGTCGACCAGAGTACAAAGCGTAGATTTAGTGTTTGGTCATGGGGAAATGCTTTGCGCATGGAATACGGGCTATGCGTCGAATCGAATGTCGTCGTCGAACTCGGAAAGAGTAAGCGGGAAAATCTGAGATTACCAAGAGAATCGTAAAAACGAAAAAAAAAATAAAGGACCCGCTGCGTTATAGTTTCATGCGTTGCGTCGATCATTCACGAGTTTCGTTATTTGCTCTCCCTTTCGTATAGCCGACAATAATCGTATAACAATCGCGAATCAATCAGCAGACGAATCAAAAAAATCCTAGAACCATAATTGCGTGAAAGATTTAACACCTTCGTAGATCGACGCCGTGTCTTGAAACTGTAACGCGACGCGTTGCTACCAAAAAAGATTCTAATATCCCTTTGCGACATGGATTGCCATTATCAAGAACATTGCGAATGATCTGTCACGTTCGAGTAAATTCTTCTCCGCCGAACGAATAGACTTTGCTTCGATTTTGGCGAGCACCGAATTCTTTCGACGACAGGGTTCTTTCTCGACTGATCGGCGACGACTTACTTAACAAACGTTTCTCAAAAGTCGCGCACCGGCGATTAGGTGCGTATCTCCTGGGGGCGAAAAATCTATTTGATATTTATATTTTACTATACACGGGCCGATTATATTTAGTGTATTATAATTATTGAATATTAATTGTACGCCTCGTGAGGGCTGCTCGTCCAGCGAGCGCCAAATCGTTGAATCGATCGTCGTGAATGATACACAGGTGTGTTGGAGAAACAACGAAAAAGAATTGGAAACGAATGCGGTTCGATGGGCGCGCAGGCTACTGACGAACGAATCACGATTTTCTGTATATTACTGTAGTATAATAATCAAACACTAAAGACTAATGCTTAAGGTGATCGATAAGAGCTATCACGCTCTTTTGGAGCCGCGTAAAAGCTGTAATCGAGAGAATTACACTGTGCAACCTGACACCGGTATTCGGAAACGAATAAACGAGAAGAGATAGAGAGAAAGTGATGCGAATCGACACTTTAGAACAGAGAAAGTAAGAGAGGGGTATAGCGGTACAGGCGCCACTGTGTTTTAAATGATTAATAAACGCAAAATGTCCGTGTATTCGATCGGACACTTTTTCAACTGACTTCGCTGCCTCTTTACGGTTGCATTCTTTATCAAACGTTATCCTTCACTTGCTTTTGCGGGACCCATGTCTTTCTCTTCCGGGCGATGAGTTCACCCGGTTCCGTTCGTCGACGAACGATTTTGACAAAATTCGAAAGTCAGTGTTCTTGCTCGCGAGGATACGCGCCGCAAAGTTGCACCGGTGCAGAAAAATTGTAGCTTCGCGTATCATCGGTGTTACCAGTTACACTTCCGGCAATCTCCAATTTCTATCGCAGTCTGCACGCGCGTCGCGTTACAAGCAGGAGGACACCGTGATCCTACTGTGCCGGTCTCGAAGAGTCACCGTGAAAAAATCGCTACGACAGGGTGATACCTTTTTCACGGGAAGGAACGGAACGATGAATGACGAATTCTTTCGACAATACGCATCGAAACATTCCAAGATAGCCTGCAGCTCCGAATGAAAGCTTACAGAAAGAAAAAAAAAGGAATTTTATTACTTGTGCAATTACGTACCTGTTATACTCTTAAGCCCGCAATCAAAACAACAGAGATAACAAGTTTGATAAAAAAAAAAAGCCTCGCGTTCCTGTAAGCCATAGCTAGATGAAAACGAAACGTCCCTTTTTATATCTTTGCACCGTATCCAATAAATCACCCTCGTCAAATTCGTGTCGGAACACGGATCAACAGTTTAGCGAATATCTTGTTCGCGAGCCGCTAATCCTCTGCTTTACATGGTGACTGTGGTAATTCCCTACGGCGCGAATATGTAACGTAGATTTTTACTCGAAGCTCGTAGAACACGCTAGGGTGTCTTAATTGTAATTGTACGATAAAAGTTAAATAGAGAGAAGATACAGAATTTCGTAGAGGAAACTAATCGGAAACGCATACGATAAACGTGTATACTTCGACGTAAGATTTTCGTAGTTTTTCATCGTGGTGTTAAGTCTAATTACCTGTCCTAAGTAATCGACCAAAAACGGACTAACGTTATCTTCCAGAAAGCTATGGTAAGCCGATTGGCCGATTCTACTTATACCTAATACGGCGTGATTAAAAAATTGCTCGAACGTGAATCTACATATGCTCGCGAGCGATCGCGCTTTAAATCTTTGGTAAAGATAGTTTGGAAATATTGAACAATTTATATCTCCGCAGAATTATAATTTTATGTTGTTCGTTTCAAAGCAAAAGAGTTGTCCTGTCTAGTCGAGATTCAAGTTGAACGTATTCTCTCTTTAAAAACAGAAAGGGAGAAGAGGGGCATATCAATTTCGCAGTGGACTATCCGAAAATTCCTACGTGTAAAAGTGAATAATGTTTAAGGGTGGAAATGAAATAATTACACGTCTCTCTTCATTCGTTGTGGTTTCTTTATTTCTGGAAAGCGTACCGTTCACCTAAATAGTACAACAAAGAGTAGAAGTTCCTCGCAAACGTGCTGAGAGGCAAAACTGTTTTTAATTACGACAGGAGCATCCTAAGTAATAGAAATAGCCAATTTACAAATTGTAGTAGCTTTAGTAAAATGAATAAATAGAACCGACGCGCAGTACAGTTACCAAATTTTTTCGATATACACACATAATACATGTTTCTGTCAAAAATTACAGTCTATGCCGAAAATGTAAGAAGTACTGGGAGCTTTAAAATTCAGTAGCAGCTTTGGCAAGAGTCGGCAAAAAATAATAAGGAATAAAACGAAGGAGGAATATTAACGCGTTTTTTCCCCCTGATTGTTCATTTCCAAGTAAGACTTATCGATCGACAAAATCACCGGTGTATATCCGTTTAACGTTCGTTCGTCGCCAGTAAAGCTTTCGAAAAAGCCTACGAATTCAGAATAAGAAAAAAACAAATGGATTGCGTACTATCTAAGCATGCGACTGAATAATCAACCTGAAATGATTGCAATATTGCGTAACGTGGTAGAAGTTAATAGTCAACGATTACATAAAGATTACAGACGACATTTACGAGCATTGTTAACATGTGCGTGTACTTGTAATAATTGATAAAACCAGGGTATAAAGATTACTATTATCCATGTGTAACATTTAAAAGCGTGCCCGCGCGTAAATCGCGTACGACGATGCTCTGTATGTCTCGTGTAACAACAGTAATGCGTGTTTGCACTTACGAAATAGAAGAGTAAATGTATATTACATAACAATAATATTAATGATAATATTAACACGCTCGGCGTTGCATCTTATTGTAAATAACGGTAATAAAAAAAAAAAAAACTGTGCGCCGTTTCTCGATACATTTAACGCGCTCTTCGACGCGCGAAAATGCATTGAGAATGGCAAGACTCAAGGAAAGAATGCAGCGTTGTGAGTAAAATCGAAGGAAAGAGAGAAGAGGATCAAGTAACTGAGAGTAGACTGTCGTAGATTTATTACACGTTATTACTGCTCCTGCCTATTTGCAATCTTTAACTGTAATTATCTTATTGTAAAAACGTTGGACCAAGTCGTTGTGAGCTCTAAGCCGTAAACTGTAGAATATCGCTTCGACGATTTCGTGGCCGTCGGAACGCTTATTGAATTACATGTGCGGACAGAAGTTCTGGTAGCTTGTAATCGATGGGAACCGATTTAATAAATTATCCATTGCCTTACAGCGATAAGGAATGTCATTGACCGCACTGTGTATTCCGTAATCTTTACAGCCTACCGCAGTCCGATTTGATTACGTTCCCCAAAGAAAACGCTGTGCGAAACGTTTTTTGCTTATTTAGAAAAATAATCGAGAGGTGCGCCAGACGATCAATAAGATCAATAGGAGAAGCATCGATTTTATAGCGACAATAAGCTGGAATACCAGATTAACTCGTGCCAATGCGTTTCTTATTGTCCACTGTAGCCATCGAGTAATTACAAATCGACATGAACGATCCAAGTGCACAGTTCGGATAAGAATACAGGCTACGAGAGCTGTTCGAGCATTTTTGTATTTTTTACACGCGACGCTCACATCGACAAGGCTTGCAGAACGAAAGACTTCGTAGACCTCAGAACGTTTGCTAAGATTCACCGTCGTGTTATCTCTTGCGTGACGCTTCGACGGACTTCATCAAGATTATTGTGCTGGCACGTTATTTGAAAATAATCGAAAATGCAAAGATAAACTCTTTCAACTTGTAATTAGGTCGTGATCGCAACTTAAACGCTGTTCGTATAAAAAGTAGCTTATCGATGCGCACCCGTTTCTTTCCGGCAAAAAAAAAAAAATGCCAATAAATTTGGAATCAATTGGAAGCTTATTAATATAATCGTTGATATATTGTTTGTGTAACGTCAGCAAGTAAATTGCTATTGTCATGGTATATATTATATATATATTGATAGATCGATGATAATAACGTAAAGACACTACTACAAAGTGAATGTTGCCTTTTGTCATATTAGTTAATCGTAAACGGAGGTGGAGAAAAAGGAAATGATTAATGAATCACGTACGATTGTATTAACGACTAATAATAATTACAATGTATCGTATTACGAGTACTAATTAACAATTAACTGTGTACAACATGGAGGTTCGTATGATTGTAAATGATATGTGTTGCGTTGATATGTAACGCGCCCCTTCTATTAAAAAGGGGCTGTGGAAATAAATCAACCAGACACTTCGCTGGCCTTTTATATTGCCCTGACACACAGGAACATTATGTTATTTGATATGGGTGGATTGAAACGTTTTTTAATAAACACTAGTGCCTCACTGCCACGAATTTTTAGCCATATTTCATTTATTTTTTCGTTCATTTACAAGTATAGTATAAACAGTACGGCTACTTGCACGAAGACGGAGTACGTGTGCGATTCGTACTCCTTAATTTCGTCAGTCGAATATGTTTACCAGAATAAATGCGCTCGCTGATAAATTCGCAGAATCGATTTAAAATGCTGATGCGTAGAAGTGCATTGCAGGGACCATATTAAAATAACTTCAACCCGAAGTACTGTTATGTAAAGCACGATCACTAATTTTCTCCGCGCACGGTCATCGTAACGTGGTCCACGAGATTTATAGAAGGGGTCTTTGCAGATGTGTGAAAGAAGTAGAACATAAGTCCAGCAGCCAGTAAGAGATGCATTCCAATGATTATCGCAATGTATATTATTCTATACCTCCCTGAAAATCAATTAGGTTTAGACTGTAATAGTAGATAGTAGACTGTAATATTAAACGATCTAAATAGTAGACTGTAATATTTCTTTTGACTATAATATTTCTTTGTAATACTTCTTTACGTCATACCTTCTATTATAGGTAATAGAGATCTTAATATCACGCCTCCGGATAAAATGGTTGCTATCACAATTATACTCCACTGTAGCCATCCAACCTGTATTGTCAAGAGAAATGTTACTGGTACATAGATCGCCAAGGAGTAACCATATAAGCATATGAGCTCCAGGAGGCCAGGCGTTGCATGAAACTAAAATAGAGATATTTCATTTTTTAGTCATTCGCATAGTGCCTTTCAATAGATATAAACGTTAATATACAACCTCGATTAATTCCTCCTCTGTATTCCTCGTGCTGCTGGTCCACCTTAGCGCTCCCCACATTATGAGTGGCAACAACCATGCGTACAAAAATATACAGGTGGCTGCGTAAGAAACAACATGAAATTCGTACCTCCAGTGATATTTGTCTGAATTCACAGTTTGTAAATAGTTGGCCAAATTTCCACTGATGGCTATGGAAAATACCAAAGTGACGCAAATCCAAAACGGTCCGTAAAGATCCGGATTAGGCCTGATGTGCGATATTAAGTAATTGTCAGTCTCGTGCAGAAACATAGACTTTTTGATTCTTTCCACAACATCGTTTGTGTTCACGTTAAAGAATTTCTGATAGTACTCTATCGTCCAAAAGCTATGTTCCTTAGGTGCTAGAAAAGGAAAAAATATGGTTCGGAAACAGGACAGAAACTGACACGTCGCAGTTATCGTATTTTCCGTGACAATGGCAACATTAATTGCAAACTGGTTATTTGTAAGGAACCAAGAAGTGGTAAAAGTGTAAACCTTCATTTTTATCAGGCATCCCCTGGAGATCTTCCAGAATACCGATTCCAGTTGTGTCATTCGATAGGTTATTGAAACCTTGGTGCGTGGAAGCATTGATATTTAATTGTGCTTGACTGACATTTCCATCATGATTTATCGAGGGGAAATCTTGGAACGAAATAAACTGCGAATCACTCAGTTTCGTTTGATTTCCATCCATTATTGTTTATCTCGCACTTTTGCCGTTTGTTTGACAAGTAGCGATAACGATAGTGCCCACTATCGATATTTCCCCACCACTACTCTAACGATAGTATCGAAACGCCAATCAGGCTGACCAACTTTAAAACTGTAAAAAATCATTTTTGTATTTAGACTCTTCAATTCGGAAGTTGAATTGTTTGTTAAGTATTGAAACCACAGACTTCCATATGCTACACTAGACTGCTCCAGGACTGCTCGTCCATAGTTTGACAAACAGTGATGCGAGTGGTGGGAGATATTTTGCCTCCACTGCAAATGGCGACACCCCTACGCTACTCGTATCATTTTTCTCTCTGTGCGTTTGACGTTTTCTTTTGCATCGGTAGCAATTAAAATGTTATAATAATTTAGTGCTTGTTCTTTAAAAATATCTACATGAATTTGTTCTTTGTGAATTCCCAAACGCAAGCAGTGATGTAATATTAAAGTGGAAGGACAGTATATTTGGAAAATTTTCTCTTGACATATAGATAACCTCAATTGATGGACTCGACCAGTGCTCACATTTTCTGTTTTGCATTTTAGATTAGCGCGAGAACATAACACATTATAACAACTCCAGAAATTCTGGTTCTACGTACAACAATTCTGTAGTTATTCATTATATAATTTTTATGAATTTAAACTATGAAATGTATTGTAAGTCAATTTATAAAGATAGCCTTCAAACATTAACTCTTGCCCAGTGGATACCATGTCTATCCGCACCCAGTTCTCTGCTATTTGATTAAGGCTTCTTTCGTTCCTTTAAAATTGTACATTTGTGGATAATAAGTTAATAATTGTTTATTTCAGGTCTGCACAGTGAGTTGCTCCTTCAAGCAGCATTTCTGGCTCCTCCGAGTAGTATTTCCAGCTCCCGCAGCAATGTTTCCTGTTCTATCTACAGTTTCAACTCCCACCAGCTCAAGCGAAGCTACGAGGTCTAGCTGTGGCTCTTCGAACAGCGGTAACTGTGTGTGTGATGTATCGATAATATATTAGGATGGTAGAGTAACAGCATAATGCCATAGTATTAAATTATACTTGTGTTAATTATATTTATATTTATTTAAACAATTTATGTGTGTTAATTTTAAGATGTATTATAAATGAATTTATAACAGTAGTCTATAAGTAATAGTTTTTATTTTCTAAAACATTTTTGTAGCATATTTAAATCTATGCTACTATTATTATTGTAATTTTCATTATTATTTAAGTATAAGATGTATCGTAAATTAATTTATAAGAATAATCTATAAGTAATAGCTTTTAAGCTTAAATATTGTCATTTTTTTAACATATTTAAATCTATGCTACTATTATTATTGTAATTTCCATTATTATTTAATTATAAGATGTATTGTAAATTAATTTATAAGAATAATCTATAAGTAATAGCTTTTAAGCTTAAATATTGTCATTTTTTTAACATATTTAAATCTATGCTACTATTATTATTGTAATTTCCATTATTATTTAATTATAAGATGTATTGTAAATTAATTTATAAGAATAATCTATAAGTAATAGCTTTTAAGTTTAAATATTGTCATTTTTGTAACATATTTAAATCTATGCTACTATTATTATTGTAATTTTCATTATTATTTAACTATAAAATGTATTGTAAATTAATTTATAAGAATAATCTATAAGTAATAGCTTTTAAGTTTAAACATTGTCATTCTTGTAATTTGTACATTATTTCAATTTTTCAATAAATCTTCTCAAAAGGAATGCAACTAGTATCATCTTTTTAACGCCTGTCCACTTGTAATAGTGTAAGTTAGAGATAATTGCGGGAAAATGACAGCACATTTCTGAATCCCTGATAGTATTGAAGTTCCCGGAATTTCCTGGAAAATGACGTCAAATTCCAAGAATTAACGAAATAGAATATTTGACGATTTTGAGCAAGAGGAGTTCTGTAAAATTATGTTTCGAAGAACACCTCCTCGTATATTATGTTCTCCTGATACATTCGGTCGATTTCGAGCACGAGAGATTTTGTAAAAGTAGGTTCTGGAAATGTTTTGATTATGACCATCAATCATGAACTTCGAATACCTCCTCGCATATCATGTTCGCCTAATACAAATTGGCGATTTCGAGCACTTGGGATTCCGTAAAAGCAGGTTCTGGGAAATTCTTGGAAATGACGTCAAATTCCAGGAATTGGTGAAAGGAAAGACCTCCTCGCATATCATGTTCTCCTGATACAAATTGGCGATTTCGAGCAAGAGGGATTCCGTAAAAGCAGGTTCTGGGAAATTCTTGGAAATGACGTCACATTCCAGGAATTGGTGAAATGAAAGACCTCCTTGCATATCATGTTCTCCTAATACAAATTGGCGATTTTCAGCAAAGAGACTGCCCGAAATTCACGATTTTGTATTAGGAGAACATGATATGCGAGGAGGTCCTTCATTTCACCAATTCCTGGAATGTGACGTCATTTCCAAGAATTTCCCAGAACCTGCTTTTACGGAATCCCAAGTGCTCGAAATCGCCAATTTGTATTAGGAGAACATGATATGCGAGGAGGTCTTTCATTTCACCAGTTCCTGGAATGTGACGTCATTTCCAAGAATTAAACAGAACTTGCTTTTGCGGAATCCCAAGTGCTCGAAATCGCCAATTTGTATTAGGAGAACATGATATGCAAGGAGGTCTTTCATTTCACCGATTCCTGGAATGTGACGTCATTTCCAAGAATTTCCCAGAACTTGCTTTTACGGAATCCCAAGTGCTCGAAATCGCCAATTTGTATTAGGAGAACATGATATGCGAGGAGGTCTTTCATTTCACCAGTTCCTGGAATGTGACGTCATTTCCAAGAATTACCCAGAACTTGCTTTTGCGGAATCCCAAGTGCTCGAAATCGCCAATTTGTATGAGGAGAACATGATATGCGAGGAGGTCGTTCATTTCACCGTTTCCTGGAATGTGACGCCATTTCCAAGAATTTCGCAGAGCTTGGTTTTACGGAATCCCTTGTGCTCGAAATCGCCAATTTGTATCAGGAGAACATGATAGGCAAGGTCTTTAATTTCATGAATTCCTTTAATTTGACGTCATTTCCAAGAATTTCTTAAAACTGGATTGTATGGACTCCTCTGTGCTTGAAATCGTCAATTTGTATCAGGAGATAATGATAAGCAAGGAGGTCTCTGATTTCATGAATTCCTGGAATTTGACATCACTTTCCAACACTTATCACTAACTTAAATTATTAGAAGTGGACAGTTGTTAAAAAAATGAAACCAGTTGCATTCTTTTTGTGAAGGTTTATTGAAAAATTGCAATAATGTACAAATTAATTTACAATACATCTTACACTTAAATAATAATGAAAATTACAATAATAACAACAGCATAGATTTACATATACTAAATAAATGATTTAGAAATGAAAGACTGTTACTTATAGATTATTCTTATAAATTAATTTACAATACTTCTTATAACTAAATAATAATGAAAATTACAATAATGATAGCATAAATTTACATATGCTACAAAAATGTTTTAGAAACTAAAGACTATTACTTACAGATTATTCTTATAAACTAATTTACAATACATCTTATAATGAAACAATTATGAAAATTACAATAATAATAATAGTATAAATTTAAATATGCTACAAAAATGTTTTAGAAACTAAGAACAATTACTTATCGACTATTGTTATACATTCATTTATATTACATCTTAAAATTAACATATATAAATTGTTTAAACGAGTATAAATATAATTAATATAAGTATAATTCAATACTACGGCGTTATGCTGTTACTCTACCATACTAAACATTATCAATACAACACACACAGTTACCGCTGTTCGAGGAGGCACAGCTAGAGCTCGTATATCGTTTCGCCTGTGCGCATAGCACGACGTGAGCATATTTAATATCAAAATGCTTAACGCAAATCAGTTTATTCAATGAAAAATATATGAATATACCCAGCACATCTTCCGCTTCTGAGCAGAAACTACCAGCAACTACTAACTACGCTATTAGATTACATTCTTATGGTAACATTGTAACACAGCCGTCACGAACAAGGCACCAGTTGACGAAACGAATTTCATCTGCTAGTGAATACTTTATGCACATGGTAATAAAGTTTTTTGTGTTTACTCTCAGACTTCCATATACTACACAGAATGATGCGAGTGGTGTAGGGTATCGCCATTTGCAGTGGAGGCAAGCACCCCCACCACTCGCATCACTTCTCTCGGCCATTAGAAGTCTATTTAGTGTAGTATATAGAAGTCCGTGATTGAAACAAATTTTAATCAAGTAGTTAAGTTACTATCCCTAGACTCCATAGGTGGAGGCCTTACCCCTTCAGCGCTGTACTCCATGAGGGAAAACGACTCTGCCTGACACTGTACTTAACAGCTAATTGTGGGATTTCGCAAACGCATTATTAAACATTTGACTCAGTCGCTTTTTCTCTGCCGATAGTCGACCAATCGTAATTAAGCCTGGCCAATTAATATTTTAATATATATTCTTTTTAAAACTTGTCATAAAACGTTATATTTTGAATAAATTACTACCAAACCTCAATGAATAAGTGCTGTAAGAATTATGATGATAGATACGTAACTTTTGTTATATACATACACTTAAATCAAATTATAAAAATATGTATTAATGCAGATGTAAATTTTAATTTTAACATATTCGACGGTACTGTTATGCAAGATTTTTGTCCACGTTGCAATAGTACTTTAAAATTCACTGTATATAAGCATGAATGATTAAAGGCAGGGAGGAACAGAGCAGAACTGAGAGTGCTCACTGTTATTATAGCTTGATAGTTGATTGTGATATCGGGTACGGCTAGAGTGTATAGAAGATTACCTTTTTGACAGTTCTTCAGGGAAATACACTGGAACATTCTTTTACCAGCAGTTTGATACCAAACAGTATTTTTCATACAATATTGTTAATTATGCATTCTATTTTATAGAATAAGTCGACCTGGAAGAAGGTACAGATATTTCACAATATAATGTATTGTATTTTCACATGATCAGTTTCTTTCGAAATATACAAATCACAATAGTGTCAATTTTATTTCGATAAAAGACAGATTTTTTGTAATAACGTTTATGGAATGAAACGCTCTTTATATGAGTATTAAAGGGTTATTTATGTTTTAATAGGTTAGGCGGTTCACAGGTTCTTGTAAGATCGTGCCCATTCGCAACGCCTGACGGCGTCAACAATCGAAATATGTTACAACGGGCTCCTAACTTTCTGAGACTGCTTGAAAACACTAGCCGTTACAATAAAGATTGTCTGTACATTTTTCAAGTAGGATACATAAAGCGGCATACCAATACTTGGATAACGTACAACCGCAACTCAAAATGCAGCAAACTACGCATATCAGCAGAGCCCAAAAATATTTTAGCCACAAAAAGGATAGAGCATCTGGAGGGATGGAAGTGGATCATGACCACGACGACCAAACCCATTTCCAATACCGCGAAAATGCAAAAGGAACAGCGGGAAGGTACGAGTACAAAGTGCGGGGAAGAAGTACAGCGGATAATTGAACTGAAGGAAGAGAATTTGGGACAGTTAAAAGAGAGAAAGTTAGATGTGAAGCCTGCTGATTCTCTGGAAAAAAAGGAAGGCCAGCAAAACGTAAAGACAGAAGGTACACCAAGAAATTACAATTTAGACAGGCTTTTCCTTTTATCCCAATTGATTTCTCGTTTTATTAATATTTCTTTTTTCATTTGCAGTGAAAAAAAGGAGTAAAATGGATAAAAGCGCATCATCCCTAGAACGTAACTTCATTACCCCAGTTAGAGCAATGTCTGACTTTTTATTGAAACCCTCCGATCTAGAAAATTTACCCAAGACAAAGAGAAGATCGCCCTATGAATTTGAACCGCCAATTACCGTCTACTGGAGGAAAGATGTAGAAGCTAAGTAAGACTACGCGTTCTACATAAATTCTGATAAAATAGAAATTGATACAACCAAAGTATATGAAACACTTTGCAGAATACTCTGTTTACTTTCAGAGCCTTAGAAGTGTGGGGTTCGAAAGAAGCTCTGGCAAGAGAGCTTCTTAAGAAGGAACTTGAACAGAAAATCTATCAGCAAAGTAAGAATAGAATTTCTTTCTTCCGTTATGTAAGATAATGATTTACTTCTATTTGCGTTTGTTAGCTGCTTTTCGATCAATTGGATCGCAGAAATTTTTCAACGGCAGCTTTTTATCGTTCTGTAGATATATTTACGGTCAAACGAAGACTGAGGGATTATAGACGAGAAATGGGCAGCAAGGCCGATTTCGTCGAACAGGAGGGCCTGTTCGGAAGGTCTGGCAAAGTAGTTTTAACGGCCATTGCAATGTAAGAGTCGTGTTGCTATTTTTGTGGCAATATAATTTTGTTTTGCAATTGATAAAATCGTATTTCGTTCTTTTCCAGCAATGGCAGCAACTTTTTATTTAAGCTGTGCGCGTGGCTGTACACTGGTTCGCACAGTATGTTTTCAGAGTGCATCCACTCTGCCGCGGACACTTGTAATCAATTGATATTAGCGTATGGTATTCATAAATCTGTACAAGTACGTGCACACCACGTTACAGGGAAACTAAGGCGTAATGCATTTTGTTATTTACAGTCGTTTAAAATATTTTAGACTCCCAATCCGGATCACCCGTATGGTTACACCAATATGCGATACGTTTCTTCTTTAATATCTGGTGTTGGTATTTTTTGCGTTGGAACTGGTCTATCAATTTATCACGGAATTCACGGTCTGCTTTATCCTTCGGTAGTAGAGTCATTCTACTGGGCGTATTTTATCCTAGCTGGTTCCTTGGTATCGGAAGGAGCTACGTTATTAGTAGCGATACAATCGATAAAAAAGGGCGCAGACGAGAAGCGACAGAGTTTCAAGGAATACGTATTAGGAGGACAGGATCCCTCCGTTAACGTTGTACTTATGGAAGACTTTGCAGCGGTAAGTATTTGATAAATAGAAGGATCGAATCGGCAATTAATACCGAGTATTAAGCAATATTTCTTCTCTGTTTCGACAGGTGCTTGGTCTTGTTTGCGCAGCTACTTGCATGGGCTTAACTTCGTACCTGAGTAATCCAATGTTTGATAGCGTTGGATCCCTCTTGGTTGGCGGTCTACTCGGCGCGGTAGCTGGTTTCATAATTCACACAAATGCAGCTGCTTTAATAGGCAGAAGCATATCTCAAGAAGATCTTGATAAGATTAACGCGGAATTAGAATCAGATATAATGGTAATCATTTATTAAACTGCTTTACCACATAATTGCAAAGATGAATGTCTTCATGAAAAGTCTTGGTTAATTTAGGTTCGAGCGATTTATGATGTTAAGGGTATCGATATGGGCAATAATTTGGTCCGATACAAGGCTGAAATAGATTTTGACGGAAGGGAATTGACGAGGTCGTACCTGGAGAAGAACGATCTCGTCGAGATGTTGAAGGTAACAGGCTGACATCCAATAAGTATTTTCTTCATTTTAAGCTTTCCTAATTTTCTAGGAAGTAAATGCGATGAAAAGCATAGACGAACTGGAAACCTTCATTTTGAAGCACGGTGAAGCTATCGTCGATATGCTTGGGGGAGAGATAGATAGAATGGAATTGAAACTAAAAGTATTAGCAAATTCTTTCTATTTCGCTTTTCCATTGTTTTACCGCACGATTTAACGTTCCTGCATTTTTGAATACTTTCAGAAAAAGCATCCAGAGATCCGACATTGCGACTTGGAAATTCTGTAATTGCTTTTGTACAGTAAAGGTGGAATGCGCTGCGATGTAAATATAATGTTTAATAATAATGTACGCGTCGTATTGACTCACTATTTATATAGATGTAGTATGCGTGCTTTTCTTTATGAATCGAAAAGACGAAAAGAAATAAAGCGATTAAGTACGAACTTCTTGGGCGTAAGCACCTTGCAATTTATTTTATCCATCCCCTAATTCCGTTATACCTAGCGTAAGAGCATTGACCGTACAATGTTGCCCTTAAATTATCGATTATTCCCACGTGCTCCGCGATGGATTACAAGCGTCAACAAACCGTTTCTATGGATACTTCCATGTATTCATAAGGAAAGCGGCCCGCATAGAGCTCTTGACGTTTAGTGAAAACAGTCGCGTTCAAATATGCCCTGGTATCATGACATCCAGCGAGCAAAACATTTCTACGCGATTGGAGAACCGGTGAAATGAATCGATCGAGCGAAAGGGTTGCACGACGATGGAGCACCCCGGAAGCTTCTCGTAGAAATCGGACGAGCAATGCCATCGAGGAATCCTCCTCGTCTACCGAAAGTAGCGAGTATTCGCCGCGCGTGAAAAACACGAGCACGCCTGTCAGATCCAAATGGTCCGATTTAGAAGAGATCAACAGGTCTCGTCGTAATCAAGGAAAGATAGCAGGCGTCGAGGCGTCGTCGGGCGGGAAGGGGTTGAAAAGGCTTCGGGGACACAAAGAGCGTGTCAACCGGGGAAAGCATCAGAATGATCGTGAAAGAATCGCTGAAAGGCAGAAGGGAGGAGGACACAGTCAGCGTGAAAAACGACGGACCGTCAAGCGTTCTGAAGAGACCGAAAGTGAGAAGGGAAAAGGGTCATCGGGTTCCGAATCGACTGACGAACGTTACGGGAAAAGCGATGCGGAACATGAAAAGCGGAGGAAACGTAATTCGCGAGGTACGATTAAGCTAAATGTTTAACACGAAAGATTGACCTTTCGAGATATTGTTTTGGACGAGGGGGGCAATTCTTTCTTTTACAGACAACGATGAGCTACCGATTACGGAAATCCTAAAAAGGTCGCAGGAAAATACGCGAACTAGATACGAGCAAGCGCCCCTTCCCGCGTTAAGTACGGACAAGATTTACGTGCAGCACAGGGGTGGTTTCAGTGCTGTGAAAATTAATCAGAGAGGGAATTCCCTGGGTGAAAGAAAGATCGAGACGGATGATACCGATGATCAGGCGAATCAAAATTTTCCGCCCATAAGGGTTGCGATTATGGTGCAGCAATTTTGGAGGAGAACTGGTTTCTTGTATCAAGGTCTTCTGGGTGGAATGGCATTAATGCACCTGATAATGGTACGTTCCAATTTCGCTAAAAAGTTAACTCTTCAACTCCGTCTTTTACCCTAATGATGTGATCATTTTTCAGTTGCATGTCTTTTTTAACTCGTCCATGGAATTCGTGGTGAAATATTCGATGCTCGGCGAGATTTACACGACAGCCTTCTCGTTCCTCATCGTTATGTGCATCGTGTCGACGTTCGACAAGTATATCTCGCTCTTCATATTTTACAAACGCTTCTCAATCCTTTTAAGATATTTTCCTAATCTTGACGCGCCTCTGTTCAGATTCGACCTGGCACGATTCGACATAGAACACCTCCGCGAGCTCTATTTGGACTACAGCAGATCAGTGGTCGCGGTTCCATTGTATCTGGCGGTATTTTGCCTTCATCAAGTATGCGCGGGGACCGATAGTCAATTAAATTACATGCACTATTACAGTTCGAACGACACTTTTCGGGAAAACGTAAGCGAGGCGTATGATGTATCGCTTAACAATAAAATTGCCTTCCAACGGTGCATTTAATTCCAGGCCACTGACAGAGTTCTTCTCGAGGAACTGAATAATTGGCAGAGGATATCAACGTCGAAGGATTTGCTCGCCGTGCTCGCCTGGTTGTTCGTTTCCCTCGGAAACAAGGACGACTCTTTTTTGGTGTACCTTCGATCGATGGAAAGGTATGCGAACGACATAGAGTCGTCCAGGGGATGATCGAATCGGGAATCTAGTTCCGAAATGCGGCGTGTACGATTTCAATGTTTATTCGTAACAGAATAGGGTCTGATATGTACAATATTTATAAAGTTCTAGACTCTAACAGACAGTACACGTGTATATAATGCCAATAAAGACAATAACGCTCAGAATAAAATAACATACATGGCGCGAACGTGTTTGTAGTAAAATGCGACCTTAGACTTTGTCTGGTGCGCGATATAATACTCGACTGCACCGACGGTTGCGCAAATATATGTATAAAACGTTTTAACGTTAAAGGCGCAACACAAAGCACGCCGAATGTTTCTCTTGGAGAGAGAGAAAATTAATATATTTTAGCGCAATCGCCGATGCAACGAACGATCTCGTTGTACGAAAAAGGTATGCAGCATCTTTCTTTTTTTGTCATAAATAATGCGGGGTGGCTCGCAGTGATCGTTGAAGCGACAGATAAATATGCATACATATATATAAATACTATACGTACATTTACATCGCTAATTTCCATCTCCCTGCTCGAAATATACATCGGCGATAATTTAAAATATCTCTGCTCTTAATTGCTAATATTTCGTCAAGGCACTGTTTACAGTTCTGTCCGAGTGCTCGATACGTCAATTTCGCATCTCCGTCTCGAGCACGAAAACCGACGCACACCCTCGACCTCTGTAATAAATTAAACGAATAAAATCCGTCGCGCGACGAAAGAGATTTCGAGAACGTGCGCGGCATTCGCGCGAATGCAAAAATGATCGATCTTGCTCGAACAATTGGATCTCTCTGTCATCTTTACTTCTTTCCGTTTTCTTCCCTCTTCCCCTCATGACGGTCGGGCTGCTTTGGCCCACCGAGGAACAGAGGCCCTAGGAGCACGCATCGTCCAGGATTTACTGGCTAATTGCAAGAACGACAATTCGCACCTCGTGTGTAACCGGTGTACAATACCTCTAGAAACATTTGTGCGGATTCGTTGCGGCAGTATACATCAAGACAAGCGTAATTTTGTACGAGCGGAATAAGACGCCGGCCGCCAGTGAAATCGAGTACACATGTTCGACGTAACGGGCATCACTTGCGGCGAATGAAACGAGCACCGTGATCGACGCTATTTCGTTATACGCGAAAGAGGAAAGCTTTACACATCTTCGTCGAGGAAGAGAAACGATGTGCGAAAACGTTCATTTTCCGTAAAATCGTCGTGGTTGCAATTATAGGAGAGCGGTGGGGCGGAGGGAGGGATCGAGGATTAATTGAGATTCATTAGATCGAGGGGGCGTGTCCTTTCAATCAACCACCCGCTTCTTCTTCGCTAAGGACCGGAAAACAGAAACATCTCTTCGAGACGAATGGAAATGAGATTTCCTATCTTGTCCCTGTATCTCGGTTCCTTATTTTACGTCCGTATTTCAATTTTTAAACTTCGCTCTTCTCGTCGAATCTCGCAATATCGCGAGCAGCGAAAAAATAAAGGAACGAGCCGCCTACGACTCTGAATACTTCAGTGGCAGAGAAAAGATTGTCGCGATGACTGGAACACACGTATCATGCCCCCCTTCTTCTGCTCGCTTCTTTCTCCCTTCGAGCCCTTTGTACATCCACCTCGGGGTGGAGGAAGAGGATCGGACAGGAATTCCGCGAATACCCTTTTGAGGAGTCGGAGTTAGAAACGGAGGAAATCCTGAATGGCGAACGACCGAAGACGGATCTCTCCTTTACGGTGGTCGCTCCTCTTCTCCTTCGCTTCCGACTCGACGATCAAACGTCTCCTGCGCCGTTCTGCATGTACCTGCACCAGGAGCGGCCATTGTTGTTGCTCTCGTGAACTTGCAGCAATTCTCAGTCGTCGAAGTCATGCCTGAGCTTTATATACAGGCACGAGCCGAGCACAATGCCGAAAAGCTCGAGGACCGATAAACCGAGACCCACCGCACCCAGGATGATTAAGTGGTCCTTCGTTGTCTCGAGGAATTTGTAGATGCAACCCTGAACAGACCAGTGCACGTTCATGTAGCCAAAACAGAGAAATAAACAGAATGGAAGAACGCATTACGGTGGACTTGAAAAATGTTGATCAATGATGAATGAATAAAAGTATTGATATAAACGGTGAATTTAGAAATACGAAATAGAATGAAGAAATACGAGGGCTTCTTGTGCCTTGTAAGCTTTGAATAAAATTCAAGTACCGTTCGGAGCTTTTAATTGAATTGTTTAAATTCTTGAAGAGATGCAGATGTTACAAACTAATTGGCCGTGATTCTATTTTAAGAAGCATCGATTCGTTGAATACTCGAATAGATCGGGGTGAAGGAAAGTCCGATAACGAGGCACAAGCCCCGTTTCTTCGCGCTCCTCGAGGCGTCAAATTAGACCAAACAAGCGTGAGCTTCAGCTGGAACCGGAGTAGCGATAGAAGCGATCAAGCTCTCGAGGATAAAACTCGGTTGACTGGAAATCGTTTGATACCGTGTAATGGATGTTCGACGGGTGATCCCTCCTTCCGCAGAGGTGCGTCGGTGTCTTGCAACAGCTATCGGGCACGAGGCTTCCTTCTTTCAGGACGTCCTCGTCCTTGTGCCACTCGCTCACCAGCCAATCCTCGAATCTCAGGGCTCCGCAGCATTTGAACTGGAACATGACAAAGGATCTTCCTCGTGAACGAGTTACGCCGAGAAAGTAAGTCTACATACGTTCTTCGGTTAAACGAAAGAGGAGATCTTAACAATTGTGCAGGTCCGAACATAGACGAACAATCCTTTCCCGAGAATAGCAGCATGCGCTTTCGATGCATCAGAGGGAGTAGCAACGATTTATCACCGAGTGGCTATAACTATGAACGAGAAGGAAGCTCTGATCGATGAAAGAAGCCGGGCTGGCATTCATTCGTTCGCTGGGGAGGAACCGAGCCCATTTCGCAACGCGATAACGATGATTTGCTATCGTAAAGCGAAGTAACAGTGGCATCGGTGGTCGAGGCATGAAGAAAAATCGTTGGTCGATATCGCGGTCCTGTATAGCTGAGCCCGCGGCCACTTCGCGTATGGAGGAGTGCAGCGCAGCTTCTATTACGTTGAAAGATAGCAGAAGGGTGAAAAAAAATTGGGGAAGAAGGGTTTGTACCGTGAACAGATATCTCTCAGTGAAGCGTTTCACTTTAGAACAAAAAAAAAACAGCATAGATCGATCGACTTTGCTCGAGTAAAATAGTGGGAATAGAGAAAGCTCCTGGAAATGGTAATCGTTTACCACTAAGCAAACAGGAAGAAGGGAATGCTGTTTCCATGTTGCACAATTAGAGGGTAATATGTTTCTTCCCGGTGGCTTCATGAGCCCCGGCTTTAACGGCACTCACCTCTATCTGCATTTGGTCGATCGCGGAAGTTTCCCTGCTCCTCACGGAATAGTTCTCGAGGAAGGTATGATTAAGATTCATCTTCAATTCAGGACCGACTTGTTCCTCGTACAGCCGCGCCAGGGCACCCACTCCGGCTTCCAACACGAACACCAGCATCACTACGAACACGTACTGTACAGAAAAAACAACAGTGTCCGATTAGTAAAAATCGTGGCAAGATGAACAGTTTAATGTTAATAAAATCTCCCCCCACCCGCGTTCGCCAAGTACAGTGGCCGGGGGACTTTTAAGCCGTGTAACGAAACAAACGGGGCCATCGAGCGAAATCTACGGCGCCTGGAAATTTGCGACCGCGAAAGGAACACCCTTTACTCCCACGATCCAGATCGCCGGAACGATTATACGTCGCTAACGACTTCCCAGCTCCAAAAACGGAAGGCCGCGGTTAACGCTCGCCGAGGAATTCGTGAATTCTCCACACGATCGTCTGGATCGATCGACTACGATTCTTACCGTGAAATCAGCTATTTACGATCGAACCAGAGGCTCCGGCTTCCGTTTGGCCAAAAAACGATCGCGTTATTATCGTAGATTTCCTGCAACGCCAGTCGTCTAATAACCGCGAGATGCAGCTCGACCCGCCTCGTCGAGTTTGCTGATGGAAACACGTTCGGCAACCTGTTTCCTTTTGCCTCGCATGCCGGCATAAATTATGCGACGCTTGTCAGCAGCCAGTTTGCACGCGACGCGCAAATTGGGTTCCCCTAATTTTGGCCGTACAGCCGTTTCCGTCTTGTTATATCGCACTATTCTTTATTACAATTGGCCTTACGGTGTTTTTTTTTTTAAAGGAATAAGCGCTCCTACGATTTGACCGTAATTCCGCGGCGGAAGGAGAGTTAAAAGTCTCTACACTCCTTCGTATAAAATTAGAAGTTTCTTTGCAGAAAGTACGGTCTTTTCTAGGCGGCAGAGTCGCGAAACGTTGCACGAAGAGTATTAGAATTTTCATGAATATAAATACTGAACGCGTCGACGCCTCTCCGCATGAATATTTAAATCACGACGAGTCGGCGACGACCGATCGTTCCGATGAAAACTTTCCAGCGGATCGTCGAGCAAAGAAGGATCTTTTCAAGCTCGAGGATGAACTCCATTATTGTATAGCGACTTGAAAATTCTATTCGAACGACATTTTCCCCATTCTCAAGCTCCCGGGGTGCTGCAAATATTTTTCGATACGAATAGTCGTCAGGATAGAGCGTATAGTATTTGCAGGACGACACGGGCTGTCCATGCTCCGATTTATATTCAATGCACACGAGCGTGATACGCGCATTACATTGGCCGCAGCATCCGAGTGGGACCGGCAATTGACAGTTTAGAATTGCAGCGAATCGCTGACAGCGAATGGACGGTCGATCATGAACACTGACTGCGGTCGCGGCAATCACAGCCGATACCCCTGGACAATGCAAATAAATCGATTACACCAATAGAAACGGAAACGCATCGGCCACAACGCTTCTATTCCCATTCCCAGGCTGGTATCGCTGGGACGAAAGCGAACGAGCCGATCGAGACAGCGTTTTCCACGTCGTTCTTGCATCGTTAACGAACGTCCGAAGATCGGCATACGGCAGTCGAAGTAGCATTCGACCCGCCTTTTACTTTCTCCGCGTAAAAGCGCGCAAAGTTGCCGCGCGGTTTCCTTAAAAACCACCGTGACCGTTCGTTATCTTGGATTTGCTTGGCCAACGGCGGCAAAAATTTTAATTGACCGCCGTATATGGGATCGGCTAATGAGACGACTCGCTCGTGCCATCGTGCACGCGCAGGTGGTGAAAGGGAGCGAAAGATCTACGGGAAAGGAGCAGCTAAAGGTTGACCGAAACAACGCGGCGCGTGATCGATCGACGATTACCTTGTTACCGTCGAACGACTGGTATTTGCTGGCTATTCTTCGTCTTGCTTCGCAGGGACGTGTCGAAGTTTACTGAAGTGGACAAGCTGTTCTTCGGTTAGACGGCGAATTCCGGTGGTGTGAGGAGCAATTTCAACGTATGCGATTAAATATAAATTCTGCTGATGTACTTCAGCAGTCCTCGAACACGACGAGAAGATTTGCGACGGTCCTACAGAGTATTGCAGGCCCGACCGAAACGTGTCCATAAGGAGATTCCGACTAATTAATGTTGTGCAATTAGGGAGACATTAAATCTGAAGTGGGCGAATCCTCGAGAACGGTCGAGCACGCAAAAAAGACACGAGTTTCGAAGGGAGAGTACGAACCAAAATGACTGTTTGGCGCCTGAAGTACGGCAACCGTACAGATATACTTCTCTCTTACTTGGCATAAGATCAATGCCACTAAGGTTGCAATTATTCTCGGGCAAGAGGACAGATTAAAAAATATAATAATCAAGGCGATCTTGTAGGCCTTTTTATCATTAATGTATAGAATATTTTTTATTCTCCAATCTTCAACGAAGGGCGTCTCACGACTTTTCACCATTATCGACGAACAGTAGCCAGGGGAGGCGGGTGTATTCCTATGGATCTTCGTAATGAGGCCCTGATCCTGGGAAAGGATATCCTGCTCCTTTGTTTCCTAAAGCCACAGCACAGCTCGTGCCACGACCAAGTAGGCTAACCGAGGCGCATTTATCTCCTCGGGCGGCGTATTTCATGTAAATAAATATAAAAGGCAGGATAAGGCGGTAGCCATATTTTCGAACCGTACACGGCGCGAGTTTAATCACGGATATCGTCGTTTCGCGAGCCGACGAGGTAAATGGAGCAACGATCCTGAGATTCGCTATCGAGACACGGCTCGTTACATCGGCGGCGTGGACACGTTTTAACAAGGAGATATCGTCGATGATCCTAAGAGGATCTCCTTTTACGTCCCTCCGCGTTCTTCGACGTCTTTAACGAGCCTCGCCATGCCTCCTCCTCCGAGCGATCAGCCAACTTTTCCTTCTTTTTAAATATCGATTACAGTGGCAGAACCGTAAATCATGCGAAAAGTAACAGAAGTTAAGAGTAACGCGGAGTCCTTCTAAGAAGCCCGCATAGTTGCTTCTCCTACGGAGATCCTCTATCAGCGAGATCTCTTGGCCCAAGAATATTCTTGCGGCAGAAGTAAGTCATTCTAGATTTAACCAAAGATAAGGCAGCGGGCTTCCATGAACCATTCGAGACTTTTAAGGGGTTACAAAAGTTATCCTACATGGAAGAAGATTTCTAAATTAAGTCTGGGTGGTCGCGACCAAAGATTCCCAATTAGAAATAATCTGAGTTTCTAATTGCGATAACTTGTTCCCTTGAAGATACCTATATTTGCGTGCCCGAAGTCTAACGCTTCTCCCCACGCTGAACCCAAAGAAGGGTACGTCGAGGTGGTTGGAAACGGTCCTATCGTCACCGTAATCGCGCAGCGGGCGATCGTCGGTCCCGCTCTACGATTTCCTTGCGCGTACACACGCTTGTAGGGGCATAAATTGGCCGTAAGTGGCATGGTTGGCCGTTGGATACTTAGGAAGTAATGCAGTCTCGCCCGAAGCATCCGGATCGCCGCGGTGCGTTCCGGACAACGAGTGGAACTGGTTCGGAACCAGTCCGAGGCGTCGAGACCTGTCCGCCGATGCCTGCCCGGTGATACGTCATTCAGCCCCGGTTAAAGAAAAAAAATCGACGATCGCGGTTCCTGCCGTGCTATGAGAACTAATTGGACCGCGCGCCAAGTCTCGTTCCAATATGTATGCTTGCTAATCATTCTATGGTGATTTCACGAGTATTGTTCGTGGCCATTCTCGATGTAATCATTGTGGATCTAGGGCATACCGATAGATGAAATGCGACCTTCCATTCGACTGTGATCGTCGTTCGACGGGTAATTGGTGGTAACGTTGATAACGGGAGCCATGGCATTATAGAAAATTGCAGAGTCGCGGATTACGTGACGGAGTTCGAAGGTTGAACCGATTTGAACAATTTCTGATGCGAAACTTGCGACCTTTTCTATCAGATTAATATAATGCGCAGAATTTCTGTTTATTTCATTGGCAGTTGCATTTAATATCATTCATTCTATTTCTCAAGTGATTTTTCTGTACAACTGAATTCTCTATAAATCATTGCTTCATGGTGCAGAAAAAAAAGGATTTCGCATCGCGGAGACCCTTGAATCAAAACGAGCAGCGATAAATTCCTACGGGTTGCACCGGCTGACGATGACAATTTTTTAATTTAAGGCCATCGTGTTTGTCCGTGAATTTCAACGAAATTATCGTTCGTGAAAGGGTTGAAATAAAGTGTTGCTGCGATTTAAAGCGTGATTTTAAGCTTACAATTGTTGAAACAAGTGGTGGCAAATTAAGAAGGATGCTCGTAGCCAGAATTTCGTGGCTTACAGAGACTGCTACTAGAATTTAACTATCATTTGTATGGATTTACGCGCAATCCAGTCCGCAACTTTGCAACCCCAATGGAAGCGCAAGGATACCAACGCGGTGCTGTGGTAATTCTCGACTAAACATAATTTACGATTTAACAGGGAATTCCAGATTTCAAATAGAAAAAGAAAGAGCAGATCCGGGAAGGAGCAGGTGTTCGCTTCGAATTTCAAGGATCCTTATAAATTTACTCAAAAATGCTTACAAGTAACAATGAAAATTTCCCAACAATTCATTCAGGGGAAAATGTAAGGCAAGCTACGGTCGAGAATAATCTCCCCTGCCGCTTCCATGAATTCGTAATAAAATCCATTAATTTATCAATGCGTGGCGCGATGCTAAATCCATTTCCGGCGAATAATGTATCCCCCGGTCATAAGTAAGTGAAGTAGCTTTTAAACGGACACAGCCTTTCGTTCTATTCTCTATTTTTCCTTCCACGCAGGGGGGAAAATCATCCCCTATTCTGCTGACCAAGCTTTGACGCGACCTCGTGGCCTTTTGTGGTCAATTCGTTGAAAACATCCTTGGTCTAACACCGTTGCAATAGCTAATACTAAGGAAATCTGGGTATATTTAAAAGTGCATCCCCGTTCCATTCACTCTTGCCTCATTTACTTCTGCAAAGGGGAGACTTTGCCGAGGTGTCCGAGCGACAATGTCGGGGGCAATCGACTATGCGTTCAAGGTGAAATCGACCTTGCAACTGAGAATTTATTATGTGTCGGGACGTGATGGAGGCTCTCGTTTTTCCCCGAAAAAATAAAGGCGAACGGTGCGCATCGTTCAGTTGCCCCTAATAGATTAATATAATAAAGGTGGATAAAGCTTGGAAGAACCTGAATTCTGCAGCGTCTTTTTTTTTTAATTACTCTTGCATATTAACTCTTCTCGTCGAACGAGAACGCGGATCGCGAATAAAATTTTGCATGGAAAGTTCCGAGCGAGAGAAGCCAAAAAAAAAGAAGAAGAAGAAAGGGGTAGTAAAAACGAAGTTACGACTACGTAGTGGATTCGCGTTAAATTCGCGTTAAAATCAGGTAAAGCGCCGTTTTTCGTCGGGACGAAGGGAGGGAACGAACGACACTTTATTGAGTAATGAAATTAAGCTTCTCATTGAGCAGAATTTCCGAAAGTTTCGCGAACGATCGGCCCCGTTCACCGAGGAGCATCTGCTCTCCACGGGTATAGGTAATTTCAAAAGCGATAGCCCGAGTTACTCGAGTGGTTGCTTCTCCTGACATTCCGGCCTCCGTATATCCTTGGCTTTATCTTGTTCTTCCCTCTCGCTTGGCTACGCGCACACGACCTAACCGGGGAATTAATTAATCAGACAATAACGGCATCCTGATAAATGACCGGGACGGAAGCGCGTGATCGATAAGAGATACCGTGCTATTATCAATGGGGTTACATTTTCTTGGCAAAGGGTTAATCGAAGGTGAGTGGAAACGATTTTCCATTCGAGTCCGCCGGGATTATCAGAAAGTGTTCTTAGAATTATCAACGAACGATATGATGTTATTCTCGCGCGTAGTTTACCCGATACGATCGACATTGAGGAGAATTTATTTAGTTGCACTAGCTCCTCTGCCTGTCTTATCTGTCAGAAGACCATGCTCCTGTTTAACGTTTAATTTAGAACCAAGGAGTATGCACGCGGCTCCAACTAGGTTGCACGGTCTCGTCCACGGGTAGGTGTACAAATCTGTCGATTACTTACTATGAGGAGAACGCATCTATTTTCAGATGTTACCCCGCCGCATCCGAGCCAGCTACCGACAACAGCCAGGACACCTGCGACGATCAAAGCGTAGGCCAGCGTCGGGTACGTCGAGGTCGTCATCAGTGATACGTAGCTGTGCTTCGATATCACCGTCCAGATACCGATTCCGCCCACAACTATTCCGGACAACTGCAACACAAAGATGAACCGAGTTACATCTACGCTTTACATCCCTTGAACCTTTAATCACGCGCAGCTCGCGAATAGCATCCAACAGCAAATGCATAAGGGTGAAACGAGGTTGAACATGCTGCTTCTGCCGCGATGACGTGCTAGGCAAAGATCTATTGCGCCCATTTGTTTCACTCAGAAACAAGCATACAGAGGGCAAGCGAATGGCTTTTGACTTTTCAGTTGATTGTAATTAATCCGGTGTAGATCTCGTTAAGCCATCTGCATGCGCAACCCACAGTCTGTATGTGGAGGAATGTTGGTCAGAATCTATATAGGAAAACAATGGTGTACCCGGTACTACAGTTCTACTCCACATTAATCTGCATACCCGTATTGTTTCATAAAGGCTACTTAACAAACTTCTATGGCTTTAAACTTTATCACGGAGCAATTCCTCGAGCTAAGATTAAAATATATGCAGGAAGAAGTAATACCGTTCCCTAGCTATTAATTAAATTCTAAGGATATGTGTGTATCAGGTAGTAAACTTTGACGAGCGGAACGGGAACGATTAATCGACTAACTGTGGCTTCCTCGATAAGATCTCCGCGGGCAGTACGTTTTATTGAGGCCGATATCAAAGTTTTATAATCCTACTGGATTCCATCATCCAGCTGACCAGATCTCGTCGCCGCCCACGGACAGCTGGTACACAATCGTTACAGTTACAGTCGTCGATGTCTGTTCACGTCGAGCGTCCCTCGATATCGTTCCCCCAATATAATTCATTTACCCCTTTTTATTCTTGCGTTTTTATACGAATTGTTCCCTTTTTTCTCGTTCGTCTGATGTTCTGGAATTTTTTGTTCGTCGAACCGGTGACAACGACACCGCGACGCCAACATCCTCTCCCGTGGGAGCGTCGCGGGAAGGCAGTAGAAAATGTACGAGGGACGTCGACGTAAATATCGGTGAACGCGAAATATTTACGGTATCGAGGAATGTGCAGTACGTGGGCAGCTTGAATCGCGCACAATGCGAAGTTTTTAGATGCTTCACACGGTTGTAGAATGTTGTACAGAATGTCCTACATCGGGACTACTATAATAATTGTCTTTTTATCTCTTATGACTTATGCTTACATGTGCCAAATAGCATATATTACTATTGGCACATCATTCTGAACATTTTTATTGAAGAAAAGTTTCGTGGAAGAAGCAGCGATTGTACACAATTTATGTGTATAAATAATAATTGTCTCGAACCGTTTTATTAAAAATAGGAATCGACGAACGGCCCAACCAGTCACCTAACAAATTCGAAGGTCTAATCCCTTTCGACACGCGTACGTTTTTTAGGAACGCCTGTCCCGGATTTGTTTTCCTCTGGCTAGAGAAAAATATTCCTCAGCCATAACTAAACGCCTCCTCCATTCCTCCCGAACGTTGTTACACCCGGGTAGATATTGCAAAAATTATGTCGCCCCTTTATCTCATAGCAGCGAGCGATAAATTTCTTGAATGGCCGAGGTCGAAAAAAAGGATTTGCATTCGCCAGGTGATCGATACAGTTTTATCGGCGCCGTTCATCGAGGCCGACTCTTTCGGAGCTAACGCAACGAAACGCCACCCACGCGTTAGATCGTATATCTTCGTGGAAGAATCCAACCTGGAATGCCCCAAGTCCGAGACCCAAGCCGATGTGGGCCGCCATGTATTTCACCATCGTGCGCTATAGTGGCTCTAGCATTAACCCACTCCGAAATATCTGCTGATCCGCGGGGTGGTCCACGCCCGCGGGGAGGCAATGATTTATTATTTTATCATCTTCTGGTACCGAAGGCGAAAACGTATTACAATGTATTACACGTATCGTTCTGACATCCTTTTGGTGTGTAATATATGTATAGTGCATTGTTTCGTTGCATGATTGAGTTTAGGTTTCAATTAATTTGAAAGACCAGAGTAAAGTAAGTCATTATGACAAGAATAATAATAGTAAGAAGCTGTGCTTCGAATTGTTCGAAATTATTTAGAAGGCTAAACTGAAATAAGCGGTTCAGTTATCATAGGAATAATAATAGCAATAAGCTGTGCTTCGAACTAGAAACAAGGGGGATGAAAGTAAGCCCCAGAACGAGTGAATGGCAGACAGTGGTTGCTTTCTCTGTGATTTTCCAAGGGAACGCAAAGACAATTTACGGTTGGCATTCGGAATATGTGCGATGTCTGTGGTCAAACACTATTTATGCAAATACACGGCCCATAGAATGGACTGTCTATTGTAGAAGTACATGACGAGACGTTCGATCCAAGTCGAACGTCAAAGCAATTACCTCGAGCGAAACTTGTGCGGTCCGATAGACCGCGATGAATTGCACCGCATCCATGGCCGATCCACGAAAAATATAAATCTGCGGTTTGTTTCTGACCAGGACAAACGACCTTATCCCATTTTCTGTTACTATCATCAAGAAGTGGACTACGTCATGTTCGATACAGGATCTAGACTGAATCCGAAACAAAAAAAGCAGCCGAAGGGTTTTTATCTAATGGGCTGCTCAATTAGAGGAACACCGAATTTCGGCTGTTCCCTGTTGTCGTTCGCTCTGCGCGACGTTCGTCCCGGTTGACTTAAGAGCGTCGTTTGGACAGGTTTTCTGGAATTTCTCGAGGAACGCCGACGCTTCCCACAAACACCCTCGCGTTTCCCTTTCCTCGCCCCGGACGATTTAGTGTCATGTACCTTTTCCTTGGCTTTCCCTAGACGCGATCGTAGCTTATCTCCCTGCCGAGTTATGAATTCGGAGAGCAAATAGAGAGGCGAGTGTCTAACGGTGTTACACAGTCATTCTTTTACCGCGTTTCACGCCTCACCTGACATTCTACGGGCCAGAAAATTCATTTTCCTTTCGTGACGCTTCCACGCAAACACTGAACTACGTTCGTTGGAGTCCGCTTGATAATTTTATCGATCAGTTATCATTCCTATAGGTTTGCAGTCGACAGTCTGGCGAACGTTTTCCCCGGTAAACGAAATATTCGCGATTGCATAACATTCCCGATTTTCACGTTAGATCACGCAGCATTCTAAACTGTGTCGGGGATGCGTCTAATTTTAAGTCTTGCTCTCGCGAAGCAGTCGCCTGCGTTCGCGACTTACGCGCAAACAAGAATTCGTCTGTTTAAACGTCAACCTACATAATATACCTCTCGTGCAGAACCTGGGCCAAATTCTAGACTGGCGCCAAGTATTAGGTTGCTCCCACATCACGACATTCTTTATCTCTGAAATTCCAGTTTCATATTGAACAGACAAAAAAAGGGGAGCGCAACGAAAAGAAAGCAGATACGCATCCCGATGTATTCGACGATTTCTGGCTGTTCGTTCCGGTGCATTCCCCGATGCAACTGCCACGAGATATCATCTATTCAGCAGCCTGTTTGTTCCACTCCTTGGCGCAATACTTGCGCACTGTGAAAGTATATTCATATGTATATAATGCAACGTGCTCGAATGATTTATGCCCGCCGTTTTAAAGCCTCCGGCGCCGCTGCATAGAAACATTAATGATAAACAGGAGCGAGACTTAACCGCGGAACTTGCGTGCGTCCGTTTATTTAACAGAATCGTTTGCGGTGAAAAATTTATGATAATCTCTCCGCGCAGAATGGAAATTTCCCTGCGAACGGGCTACTTTAATACATTCGCCGTTCGAATTGCTTTGAAGATTAACATATCCCAAGAACTCTTAGAGATCTTGAAAAAAAATGTCCAAAGTTTTCAAGGAAAACGTGTTGGACGCCGAAGAATGCATTAATCCGCACGGTTCGGTATGTTGGAATAACCGCAGCGTGCGCGCACACAAAACACCCGAATTCCGCCCCAATTTTTCAAAGAATCGATGAATGGGGGTGAGGCATGCCGGATCGAAAGCACTGGCAGAAATTGCCGCGCGCGTGACATTCCGTCCGAGTTTATCGACTGGAGGATCCATCGATCGGTGTCCACCGCCAATCGAGTGGCAACGTGTGTGCGCTCGCGTGTTGCATGCTAGATCCTGGACAGCCAGAACAGCGGCATTAATCGGTCGCAGCGTGTTAAACGAGAGAACCAGGCATTCGTTCGAAGGTGGGCATCCCCATTAGCATAAGAACCGAGAAGATCTCGCCGCGAAGATAGCTGCCCCCTTATTTACAACGTGTCAAGGGTAATCATTCTGCTCGCGGATTTAGCCTCCGGGCAACTATCGGCAGCAGAAGATGCTCGGGGGAAAACGTTTGTAGTTTCAGCAATGAGCAGCAATGAAAAGGGGGGAAAATGAAGGGCTAGCGTATACTTTGCGCCATACGCGATGAAGCCATTGAACGAGCTTTTGCACGACGACAAAGGCCCCTGTTGAAGTTGTTCGTTCCCTTTCATCGCTGTAGAGGAGATTCCATCGCGAGACTGCTGTTGGTCTTGCAAAGATTGTTATCCCGCGATTGCGAGCGTGAATTGGCTCCAAGTCTGCTCCCGGAATATGCGCCCAGATCCAATCTGGAGGAGGCACGTAAATAAGTGTACTGCAAGAGTGCACAGGGTCGTCGTATTTCCGGGCGAGATTAGAATAATTAGGTATTGCATTCATGTCTCGACTTCTACCCCTCGAATGGAAGATCGCGCGGCGAAGATTCGTAGTTTCTTACGACTCCTAGATTTTCATTAATATTCCTTCGAGTAGCTCGGCAAAATTCCTCCAAGTGTTCGAATTACTCGCGAACAAGTCAAAGAAAAATTCCAGTGCTGAGCTCACAGCATCCTCGGTGGTTAACGAATTAGTATTCTACGAGCAAAAGCTAACTCTATTAGCAACCAGTGAGTAATTTACCGAACTCAAAGCGGTGTCGAGAAGCGCATCGAATATAATAAACAGCTCGAATTAATCATCCTCGTTAACGCGAGAAACGCTTAAGCGCCCACAGAAAGAGAGAAGGCGGGGTTCGATGGGTTTCAATAATACCTGTGAAAATCTCATTAAAGCCACGGGCGCGATGTGCCTGCTTTATCGAGGAGAATTAAACGGCACGCAATGACGCGAAATAATTCGACGCACGATCGACCATACGCGTGAAAGAGATTTTAGCACGAGGCAGAGAATGGCATTGTACGAGCGGGCGTTGCTCCACGCTCGGTGTTTCGCGATCGACAAACGCGTCAAGTGCGATCTGTCGCCGGACGATGCACCGGTATGCACGCGCACCTAACGTCCATACCTGTCGCACGCGTGCTGCCTGCATGGAAATGTAAATACCCCGGGGAATGCATTAGGTGTCCGGTGGTATGCGTTCGAGGGAACAAGCGTTACCTTCGAGTTAACACTGGACTTGTTCTCCATCGAAGAATTAGCCGGACGGACGGTCGGTTTCGTTCGTTCAGACTGATTCGTTTCGATCCTCCTTTTTCACGACAAATCAATTCGGGGGATTTGATTAAGTTATTTAAAGTTATGTGGTATAGCTTAAGGCTTCTACCGTTGGATAATGTGGCGAGATTATCGCATTTTATTAGCCGAACAACTCTACGTTTCCGCGCCACGAAGAGTGGCTTGATATTCATTAGCAGCAATCGTTAAACTTAATCCGACTTAAGAGACCGCCAAGAGGATCGTAACACTGGCAATCTTATTTCACGACTGCTTCGTCACTTTATCCGTAACGAAGGAACTTTTCAAACAGCCTGCAGAAAGGATAAAACTTTACGATCCCTTATATCTAAAGAAATCAACAATTCGTATGAAAATAAAAACAACGATTCTTGGAGCAATTAACTCTTCTTTCTTAACATTACGCGGACAGAGATAAGACCCTTGATGCTTGATAATAAGCTTTTCATGATGCTTTTACAGGATAGAGATGTACACCACGTCCCACGTTAAAACAATAGAAAACCAAATAGCAAGCCCTTTCATTTTACACACCCTCTTCCCACTCTACTCGCGAATTACACCTCGTGCGTTTTCACGAGCATTATTACGTGCCACAGAAAGAAGAGAGTCGCGCGGGAGAATTTTGAAAGGCCACAATGAAAATCGCTCCGGGGTTTACGAATAGCCAAACTTGAATACGTTGGTCCGTTATTAATCTATATACAATTAACAGCTCGCCAGGCGATCCTTGTTAACTGTATAATTAAGTTTGTCCGTATACGTGGCGATCTTTTCCGTTGGAAAGTTTCAGGCTGCATGCGAGTCGGACAAATTGCAATAATTTTGCTTTGTCCTACGTTGCATAAAATACGCGCTTGAGAAGACCATTGATCAAGAATTGATGCATAAACAATGGGGGACGAACGAAACATTGATAGTAAATGAAGGGCAGGCTGTACAAACAAACGATAACAAAGTATCAATGCATTGTATAGAAGGTTTAACAATGAGCGTTCCTCGAGCATCACGATATCTATCACGAGCTCTCGTCGACTAATTAAATCATCGACAAATCGATTAATTAAGCGGCACAGTGCGGTGGATGGGGTCGTTGGAGAAAGCAGCCGGATCGGTTTTTGCGCCCTTTAATCACCGGTTGTTAATAAATCGTACCCCGCTTAATAACCCGTTTACTCCATCTAAACTAATTACTTAATCTCCCCGCCCCCTCCGAATCTCCTTTTTGCCAGCTTAGCCGACCATTCTACGCTCGTCGATCTAACAAGCGGTAAAGCTATTCGAGTAGAGCCGCTTCCACGAGCAGCTCGACTCAACTTCGAACGCGCGCAGCTTACAACTTTGCTTTAACGAGGAATTTACCGGCGATCCAGCAACGATCGGAAAATCAATGTTTAATATTCACCCTGTACGCCCGGCTTTCATTCCCCTAGCGTTCACCGCGAGCACACGTGTAACGCCTATAGTACACTATGTTCTGGGAAACAACGCAGATTTTTGCCAGGGCAGAGAAGAGGAATGCAGCCGAGGTATTTATCGACTACGTGCGCGATTCATGAAGACAATTGTCGAAGTAAGGTCGGTCCCGATGACTCTCTCCTGACAGGGTGATTGCACTTGCAGACGCAATCAGTGCGAGTAAACGCACGCGTTAAGCGATCAGCATTTGTGACGAGGCCATTGTTCCCGCCAGGTTATTGTTGCATTATCCCTGTATTATCGAGCCTTATTACCGGGCGAGTTTAAAGTCAGCCATTCAACTCGGCTTATGCCGACTACTTCGTCCAACGTAATGATCGCCGCAGCGATTTTGCAATCTGTCGAATAAGTGCTTCAATAGTAGCCATCGTATCCATCGTTCGGAGACGGACGAACTTGTACACAGGGTTCACGGTTCGAGTTCTTTGACATTTACAAGTACTCCGTCCGTAGACACAGCCAATTTCGCCGGATCGTAGGGGGAAAAGGTGGCACGTCGAACGCGTCATTAATCCATTACTTTTCAGATTAAAAGGAAAAGATCTACTCGCGATGCCAGCTTTATAAAACAAAAAGTAAAACAGAAACATCTCCAATTATGGCCTGCGGTAAGTAATGGGTTAAACATGATGAAAAATGAACCCTCGTGGGTGGAAGATGGTGGCAATAACAGGCTACAAGATTCGAGCAAACCTCGCTTGCTATTAACTTGGACGATGTTCTCGTTGGGATCTGCTTGCAAACGAGGCGGCTTCGTTTTGTGCATTAAATTGCGATGCATCGCGGCGAGGGCTACCGATCGATTCGTACCACCCTTCCTCTGCGAATGCCTCTTCTTTATAGCCGCTTTCTTTCCTATCCCGAGGCCTTTCTCCGCCTTTTTTTATTTCCACCTGGCCGTCAAGAGGTTGCAACGCGAACTTCATTAGCATTTCATGGGATGTACGTATCAGGATGAGTCGGGATGTTCAACCGCCCGTTTACAAGGCGCGCACACCCAAAAGGAACGAAAAATGCTACGAGCTAAACCCATTACGGGAACGCCTTCGCAAGAAATTACCCCGAGAGCGTTTACTACCCTTTTTTTTTCTTTCTGAATATCTAATTTCGATATTCATATTAGACGCGTTTCGAGAAATGCTCCGTGCATGACGAGTTTCGTCCAAGTTTGTTCAGTGGTCGCTAACAGATGGAGTGCAATGGGAATTGCAGTAACAATTAAAAGCGATCGTTTGCCGGGGCGAAACGATCTCGTTACGAAGGCCGCTGTCGATCGCAAACTCTACTAGAATTGCACTAGAGCGTAAGCGATCCACCCCCCCAGTCACTGGCAATGTGCAACGTTTCGCTTAGATAGAGGGTGCATTACAAACTACGTAACCAAACAACACTTACGAACAACACCACATTGTAGATGTGCAGAACGTATTTGAGAAAGTTTACAGAGCAGCATCCATCGTCTCGGGTCCTCAACCTCGTCGAGGTGCCGGGCAGCCTCTCAGCGCTTTTGGCCATGATTGCTTGATTTGTCTCTTCTTCGCTTGTCTCCGTCGTGGTCGCGGTCGTCGTTGTCACCTCGTCACTGACTCTGAAATCCCGCGATATTTCGTCCAATTAGAATACTTTAGAGGGCAGGGGAAATGTCGTTTTTCAGTTAAAGCAGAAAAGGAAGGAAAGCAAGGGATGAGATTTGATTCTGTCGCTGGGAAATGGAATAGTGCTTATTCAAAATGTGGAGAAATTCTTCGCGGTGTGGGGAAATATATATATATATTCGCGAATGTTCAGCAGGAATTGTACAAGTGAATCTATCTTGAGAGGTTCTTTTCCGGTTCCTGGCTATCGGCCAGTAGACACCGCGTGTCGTTGCACTTCCGGCGGACCGTTCGGGGGTACGGAAATCCGATAGATTTTGCCCGTTACATTTGGCTGGGACGTCGCTTAAAGCGTCCAGTTCAATTTCGAAATTCACCGACTCGATTTAGCTGACTTTGGATGTGCATCAATTAGGCGCAATAGGAAATAAACCAGCTAGTATTGAAGCATAGATGGCAAATCGAATGAGAGCAGGATTTACACAGGATCGGCAACCGTGGTACCGGAGGGGCCACCCTTTAACAGTTCAAAGGAAAAGCGACATCGCTTGCCACAGGCTCGTTGTGTTATCTCACTACTCAATGCCGTTTCACATCCATTCGGCTCCTTTCACTTCGCTCAACTCTTTTTACGCCCATTAACCCTTTGCTCTGATTCTGGTCGCGTGTACGAAATCGACATATTTCGTGACTATTCCAAGTAGCTCCCTGCATCGATTCTACTCGTACGACTTCGATTATACCGTCCAATTCCATTGAAACCATATCAAGAAGTATCGTATCGGACGATATGCCGGCTTAATTAGTTACGCAATCTTCTTCGACGCTACCGAATGATTCTATCAAATAATCGATACCGCAGCTTCGAACCTAAAGAGCAATTTCATTACAGACTACTTCGCGTTAAAGCCGGAAACGATCCGTTCGCCAGTGATTGCAACCAACCGTGTATTAATTAGAAAGCACATTACACCCTTGGCCAGGCGGTCGTTTGCTCGCGCTAATTGTGTTTCCGCAATTAAAGGGTATCCGATCAAGGAACAATCGACGTCGGTACGGCGCCAACGAAGCTATAATCGTGTGGGCCATTCTTCCACCGGGATTTCGGCTAACCGCGGGGTTGAATTCAGCGCAGAATAAACGGCGGGCTAATGAGAAGAAGGGAGGGAGAGGCGAAGCGCAAGCGGACGGAGGTGGTCGAATGCGGAGGAGGACCGAGGCGATCGCAGCGATGCCCGAGGAACTTGAGCGTAGAAGATGAAAGAAGGGAAACCGCGAAATTGAATGGGTGTGACTCGTCTCTGTTTCACGTGGGCGAAGTATAGCCGGAGCGCGCGTATATTGTTTTCCTTTTAATTCTCTGCTCCTTCTTCCTCGCTAGCTTTCACGAGTGAAATTATCAAATCGAACTGACCTTGTTTGAGAAATTATAATTGAATACACTGGTTAGCACAACGCTTGCAGCGTTCGACACACGATGACATACGCAATTCGAATGGATGCTTGAGGAAATGGTTCAGGACTTTTAAAGGTTCCGGGGATGGGAGCGGGGATGATAGGATAGGTCAGTACCTGCTCTAGGGAAGTAGGGTACGTCACAATGACGCAGGATTCATGGGGTGCGAATGACAGTGGTTGTAGAGTGAGTAACGCAGATTTACGATGCAGAGGACGAAAATATTTAGAGAATACCGTCATGCGATTTTTAGGAGCGGTTAGTAATTTGTAGTACCCCAGTTGGATTGTTGTATTTCCGCCATCGTTCACCGATTCGTCAAAAAAATTCCACGACATTTCAGTTCATGGGTCAGTCGGTCGCTCTGGCGACTCTATTTCAACGAATACAATAATACTTCCACGTTAAACAATAGCGACAAACCACCGGAATGCTCTGAACGTCTCACGATAATATTCTTCGCTCCGTTACCATTGGGGCCAAGGAGGGTAAGAAAGAAGATGGCAACAAAGTTGCTCGCAAGTATCGTTCGTTAAACTAACATTCCCAAGAACAATACCGAGAAACCAAGATAGATATCGCAGAACAACGCAGTAAACAACGCACTTACTCTCAAGCGAAAAACTCGGACAGATCCGGAAAGAAACAGGGAGAGGGAATTCTCTGGCGGGGAAAACTTGCAGCTTCCGTCTCGCTTCGGACTATAGCGTGAACAGCATTACTTTTAGTTTAACGGATAACTCCTGGGGAGATATTTGAATTCGCTGTTAACAGATAAGGAAAGGCTCTTTAATAGCACGGACATGTTTCTTAATCGGTCGGACGGATTCCTCCTTTCAGGTCACCGAGCGAAATCATCTTTAATAAAGTAGCTTATCCGGAGGATGGATGAGACGTGGCGATGCTTTCGACAGAACCGTTGAGATCGCTTTCCTTTCTAACCAGATACAAATATATGTATCTTCACGATAATGGACGTGAAACTAATCAACGGCGGTGACAAGAAAAAATTCATCCGCCACGCGCCACTCGCCCTATACGGTGCCTTCGACTTCGGCCCACGTAATACACTATGGATCTTTTAGCTGGTATCTTCGACGCCCACGCTGCAGTCGCTGCCCACATTCACCGTGACGCATTGATATGCATCTCGAATATGTTTTTACAGACGAGCCAAGGGAAATAAACCGAGGCGTATCGATGGTTTGAACGTCTTCGGCCGAGAGGACCGCAGCGTCCACAATTTTTCTCTCGTGCTCCATTTTCAGATTCATTCTACTCCCGTTTATTACCTCCTGCCCGCTCATGAAAAATCCTTTGATCCTGCCAAAGCTGTCACGCGACGCGAAAGATTTGTGAAACTTCATCGGCGAACGATTTTACCGGACGGAAAAATGGATGGGTAAAAAACGTATAATCGATCGCGTTCCTCTAGCTCAATTTTTTTTCAGGGGCCGATACACCTCTGCGAGGGAACGCGTTAATTGCCAAGCTGACACGCGCACGTAAGCCGACCTATCGAAAACCATGTCTCATAATATATCAACGACGACGAACATCGGGGGCTGCCGGCCGATCCCTTCCCATCAATTTGCCGCCGGTGGCACCGTGTTCCCAGCATAGACATATCCTCATTTATCCCGATGCCCTATACGCGTCGCCAGCCAATTTGCTAATCGAGCCAATCATCCTATCGCATTAACCTTGCCTGGTTATTCAGAGACCCCGGTCTCCTTTTTTATTGGACGGTTCCTGCGGACAGGTTTCACGTTTGCGAAACGCGCCGGCCTCCAAGGTGTTAAACACGCTGTCGCCTCGACGATATTGGGTACACGCGTTTGCCTTTATCGATCGATCTACAAGCGCCATTAACGCCCCGATACAAGACTCGCGCCATACGGAGTTTCGAACGAAGCGGATGGCCCCTGTGTAAATGGCTCGTTTTAGCGGCGGTCGGGGGTGCATCGCGAGTCACAAACGCTGGGTGGGGTAACCTTATTGATGAGAATGTAAAATGCTCTGGGTTCTACGTCTGCTCCATTCAAGTCGAAATCGTAAATCTAACGTTCCCTCCTCGGTCTATCGTATTTGATGTACTTCGTCGCACGAAATTATATCGATACAGGTAAAACATGACAAGAAGGAACAGCAGGTGGATTTACTGATTTTACGCGAATGGTCGTTAACTGGAACTGGAATCCCAGAATGAGAAGAACAGAGATCCTTGCACCTAAAGGGTGTACACCCTCAGAAATGTTGCTCTCCTTAATATGAAGCTGTGTGTTTTCTAATTGTTGGGCCGATAATTCTATACCGTAATCAATTTCAAGGAAACGATTTTGCTTTTTCCCTTCCTTCTGTTTTCGCTCTACCGATATTTATTGTTAAGTGGTCATTAACCGTGGGTTCCCAGTACTGCGTAGAGCTTCTACCTTCTCAGATCTCCTGCCTCCATCTACCTTTTACTCGCGCTAAATTATTACTCGCCGCAGTACATTCATTATTCTCTACAGACGATTGTGTTTCTCAAGTTGCGCAATACTGCCGATAATTCTCTGCAACTCTTGCCGCACAGCCCCATTTCAATTACGCGTCCGACAATCGGCTTCGCGTAACACGGTATCGTTTACGCTTGCACCGATCGGCTGCTTTGCGAGTGAACGAAAAGCCGAGAGTGGATCCAAACGGTATCGATTTTATAGCCGCGTCCCGATTCACTGGAGGCCGATTTACAGCAGGTTGCAACGCTCGCGACCAGCTGGAGCCAGCGCATTTGCGACGCGTGGAAAAGTGCGAAGCAGCCGGCGAACGAGTACATCGGCCCACGCCATCCGCCTCCTCCCCTGCGTGCAATTGCACCGCGCGCTGCACCGTGGAAAATTGGATAATACTGCTACAGTCGAGAAGAAACGGAATCGGCCGACCATTATCGTGGTGGCCGGCAATCTCCTTCGGTCCGCGGGCTCGTTTCGAATTTTCCTCCACTTTCGGAATGGCGATCGCCGAGATTCGCTACAATTTCGCGGTTAACGCGACGATTTTTGAACGGGTCAACGAAGCGTGGGTACAAGGGAAAGAAGAACAATCGTGGGGATTAGGCTAATCATATTTGGCGTGATTGCGATAGTGAAGCTGGGCTTTTGGTCGCTCCTCACCACCACTTGTTTGCTCTGATCTCTCGTAGTAATGGTTTACCCTCATTACGACGAGCCGATGAATCTCAATCTTCCCAACGATACACTTACAATTCCTCTGTAAAACGCGACAATCCATAAAAGACACCGCAATGCAAGAATCATTTACCTCTTATCATTTCGCAGAGGGGCTCGGCTTCTTTTTTACGATAACACGCTTGTTCCTTTTCTTGTCGCGACACCGCGCGAGAAACCGCGAGAAGCCGCGGCGAGGAACTGGTGCTTAACGTTGTTTCCTGTTGCGCCGAGCAGGCGGCGGCCGTGCAACGGGGGACGTAATTAACGTTTATAAACCGCCGTGCACCGGAATAAAGAGCGCCCCGGCCGAATACAGTATGCGCTCTACGTCCGTAGATACACGGAAGTTACGAGGCGTTATTTATCGCGTTGTTACGCCGAATATCGTCCGCCAGCTGGAAATAACGCCGGGGCATTTAAGGGATCGTAAAGGACACTCGTTTTCGTCTTTACGTCGCTTTCCCCTCGAAATACGAGGATTATATTCGCCAGGTCGTTACGTGCACGCGTTGCCCGCCCGTAAAAATCCTTCGCGGCTCGCCACTTTGAATTCCTTTTCAATCGACTGATCGTAGGTCCAATCTTTCAATGTTTCATCCCTTCGTTACGTTCAGCTTTACTTTTACTTTGCCCTTCGTAATGAGAGGCGAGTAAAATTCGAGAGACGTTGACGCGTGATTGAAATGAAAATGCTACATTTCCGAGGCAAGATTAATGAAACAAAAACTGGAAATATGCTCTTTTATTATCCTTTCGTTCCGCTGAATGGCACGCGGTAAACATCAGCGTTGTTTCTTTTTTTTTTCAGAGCACCGCAGATTTTCCAGCGCTAATTGCTTTGCTCGGACCGCAAAGCAAACGAATGGACAGGGTGTAACGGAGCTGATAGAACGAACGTCGATGAAGCTCGCGGATCATCTGCCCGATGGAAAGCATAACCGTTATATACAACCCATTTCTTTTATCGCGCTATAAAATTGTATAATTCATTGATCGGCTGAATCGATTTTACGTTCCGAGTCGTAAAAAGTCCTACAGCCCTCTTTCCCGGAAAGGCGAATAAATTTCCATTCTCTGTTGCCCGAATCCTTTTCTAGAATAGATCTAATTTTCCACCGGGAGGAAGAGATAGAAATAAAACAATGAAGAACAAAAACAGCGGTCACGAGTGCCTTTTAAAATAAGGAGACACAATCGTTGAGCGTTCGAAGTACAGTTTTATAATGCAAAGTACTCTACGAGCAAAAACTTCGCGACGAGTTAAGTTCTCAAATCAGTGACGGAAACGTGAAATTAAGCACGATTTGCATGGCAGTCGATAAATCGTCGGTTCGTGTCGTCGAAAACAGCTTTCCACCATTCTTTTTCCGTAGATCAGTGCAATCAGCGCGCAATCCTCTCCTCGATCTGACCGTTTCCACCGGTACGAACGAATATCGTTAACCGTGTGCTTCGCTGACAGGATCGACCGGACTATCGGATTGCACGCCTCGTTGCAATCCAATTCTCGTCTACGACGCGGAGCCCTATCTAGAAATTGAATTCATTTCGACGCGAAGAACTGACTCGAGCGAAAGAGTGGCAGGGATATTTTTCCATGGAAATAATTGCAACCTGGAGTCTCCTGCTACTGAACAGTTATGTGTATGCAAGCAACAAAATATGTTTTAAGTACCGCCATGAAGAACATCTGTGTCTAGTGAAGTTGCACGCGCGTGGGCGACGATGAAAAATGTTGATGACACGGGAAAGACTTGCCCTCGGCAATCAGCCTGCCAGCTATATCTTGATTACGGAAGAACCGGACCTACCGAGAGCTAAGCGACCTCTCCACTCCACCCTCCACGCTTTTTACTATAATGAGCCAAATATGATGATACTGTCCCTTATTAAAAGTGACACGTATGTATATTGATCGATTATCTGTCGATGAAGCGATACGCTCAATTTTTAATGGGCCTCGATAAAGATTCTGGAACTCATTGAGTAGTGGAGCGCTTTTTGAGAGTGGACGGTGAAGTAGTTAACAAAGTGTTAATAATTAACAACCTGGTTCCCTGTATGTTGTTTTCTCAGAGAAAAATGTTTAGAGGAGGAACTGGGAAAATGGCTGGCGACAAATAACATTCTTGCAAAGGGGCCTAGGTAGTAGAAATTGTAGTTAGCTCATCCACCGAAGGGTTGAAAGTTAAAGGGACCAAAGAGCACACGTGGGACGATGTCAGAGAGACATGCGAGCATTCAAAGCAATCTCTGCCCCGAGATAGAGTTCCTTCCTCTCCGTTTCATCTACTACACGAGGGTAGGGCTAAAGGAGGGAAGTTAAGGGTTGAGCTTATGGTGAACGAGCACGAAACGTTGCATCGTTCTCCTGTGCAGATGTTGCTGCTGTTTTCCAATCTGCCCGGGTCGTAGTAACGATTTCCAGACGAATGAATTCAGAGATTGTTGAATAGTAACGCGAATGTGGTGTTTACCTTGCTGCGAGAAGCGATTGGCTCTGGACAAATGGCTGAAATATTCACATGTTTGCGGAAGGGGAGTTAACGAACGTGCGCACGGGCGCCATTGGATCGTTCATAAAAACTGCAACCGGTGCAGGTCGCGTCGTCACAGTGGATTTCGCTGCAATTCCAAAAGACAAACCGACGGATTTCGTACGATAAACAAATACGACTAGATTGTTTTCTATCGGTGCGCAAAATTCCGAGGCACGTTGAATTCGATGCTCCCGTTTCTATTGATATCGCTCGATTCGGCGCACGAGTCGTGAAAAAGAAAAATATTTGCCTTCGCTTTGCAATGTATTAACCTGGCTATTTTAGTGCATTTTTTTTTCTTTCTCGTTGCTGGAAGACCAATCTCGTTGGTTCGCGGAACATATTTCAGAAGGAATTTTCTATCGGACGTAGAGTCAATAAGTTGATGACACGTTGCGCAAATATTTGATCCATGGGACGAATACATCATCGATAAGTGATCCACGTTCAACTTATTGGTCTTTACACATATTTCTCCTGTCCTCAAAGGGAGAAATGCTTAATTTTTCAGGCCAGTAGGAAATCAGTAATCTCGATCGATAGAGTACAAATCAAATTTGTACAATTTGCGGTTCCAATGCATGAAAGAAAAAGGTACGACACAGGAGCAAACAAAACGACGACGAGACGGCTCCTTGAAAGCAGCTTTCGAGTTCGTCGAATCCATTAGGTTCTGTACTCTGAATACCGCTGGCATACGCGGCTTCGAACGGATCGCGTCCGGAAGCCGAGGAAGTTTACCGACGTCAGTCGAAACGCTTAAAATCTTTCCGATTCCCGTTTGTACAGAGCGCGACAATATTCAGCTTCTGCAGCAAGTTCTCCATTGGATCAAGCATCTTATGCCTAATTTAATTAAAAATATAAGTAGCTGGGAATAAAATGAAATGCAGTCTCCCCAATTACGTTAATCAAAGTGCCTATAACGTGTATGCGTCTCTGTTTTATTTATTTTTCTTTTTATGTAAAAACGCAATAGGAATATCATTTCGCCCCTGTCGAGACTGATCTCTCGTCCAAGGTGTGCACGCGGTTGTAATGAAAACAGCGTCCGCGTGCTTCTGCACCATCATTCTCGAATTCAGCGGGTTCCTGTTATTAGGGCAGAATATAAATAACCGCGTCACCCCTTTTATTCAAATCATGATATTTCCATTCGCGTGGGTACAATAGGCAAAGGGAATGAAAACACGACAGCGGCGCGTGTATTCGGTGTAGAGGCGTGCCACGCGGTTGGTGGTAGAAACAGAAGAGCGATCTCTTGCGTTCTGACTTTCGGCGTGCGACACGGGATGAACCACCACCCCCCCAGGAACCCATTACTCACCGACCGTGTCCTGCCGTCAGATACAATTTGTTTCACTCGCAGAAGCGAGAAGAAATGATGGACCACGCGTTGCTTGGGGACAGATGAGGCCATAGAATCGCCGAGGAAGAACACTAAACGTTGAAGGGGAATCATGGGGTGACTCTTTTCATTTGGAGCGCTGCACATGTTGCGTATTATTCGCGTAATGCGGAACAATTTCGACTGAGGTTGCGTCGAAATCTTGGTCTTCCGAGGTGCAATTTTCTGTACTTTATAGAAAGGGCGATAGAAATAAGTAGAAGGGCGAATCGCAAGCTGAGCAGAAGATGTTAATCAAAGCGGAAGAAGTAAATCTCTGTGGGACCCCGGAAGGCCACCGTGATCGACAACGAGGAAATTACGCTTCAACACCGGTGCGGTAAGAAAACAAGAATAGCAAAAGGCCGCTTAGGCTGGTTCGGTCTGAGGAGGAAAAGTCCAGAAAGAAAATAATCTTCCAGGTAAGTCGACGCGTAATCTCTCAGCCTGTAGAATATTCTCAGTGACGGGAAATATCAAGACCTTTGGAATCCCTCTTTCCGAGAATACTTCTGCGATCGTAATAAGGGGGAAATGAATCATCGATGACTTGTAATTTTTCTTCTCCAAAGTGACGAACGCTGAGGAAACATTTCGACGATAGTGCTTTCTCGTGACGCTTGAGGGTGGAGTTTAAAGTTTAAAGCAACCAATGTGAAAGGAAACTGCCTCGAGTTTGACCTACTGAAAAGAAGATGAAGGCTTAACTTTTCACGGGTAGGCTGAAATAAACGATAAGAAAATAATCCCGTTGCTTTTGAGCAAAATGCCTTCCTGCTTTTAAAGTCCTCGTATCTCTTTATTCATCTGAATGCTACTGAAAGCGACCCATCCGAGAGCACGCGGATATTCATTCAGTCTCAAGCGATTTCCTACCCCGTCCTTCCTTCCCCACTCGCGTTCCCTTTTTTATTTCAATATTATTCAAGCTCTCTCAGACGGGGATATCGTTTGTACCCGCCTCTGGGGATACAGGCTCCTAAAGAAGCTCGAATCGAAGCGGGTCACGTTTGAAAGGAATCGACATCGATGGTCCAGAGGCTTCTTTCGAAACGGAAATAAATTCGCGACAGAATGTATACCTGGGAATTTCGACCGACGTGGAGCATTGTGATTCATTACATTAGCAGATCACAGAGAAGAGAATCGCGGGCAATCGGGCGATCTATTTGTCGTGTGCGAGTCACCTACGCAAAGCTCACCAGGCGACGAACAAAGCTTTACACCCACGGTCTCGGTGTAAATCAACATTTACCGATGAACGCGCGATTGACTTTCCGCCGAATGTAGCCCTTTCGCAAATAAAGAATTAAATTACAAAATTTATGATTTAATTTTTAAATCGCGTGTTTTAAAAATCAGTTCGACGTGCAGAGTATTATTCAGAGTGATCAATTGTTTGGGATCATTTGGATGGACCTCGGGCACTCCCGCTTCCAGCCATCCCCTCGAGATAAATCCAAGGACCGAGGAGAGAATACGTAAGCAGCGAAATTCCTTAAGATTTAATCGCCCCGCGAAAGACCACGAAAGCGGCAAGATTTATCCCCTGGAAGCAAAGGAGCGATGAAAGGACGTTTAAACTTTACAGACAGGTTGACTTTGCGCGCGGCGCTAAACAAAAGCGTCGTTTCGCGGGGACAAAGGTCGAAAGTTCCCCGCACTATTCTTGTCGGTATCCCTCATCTCTGTATACATATAAAAGAACGAAGGAGAAAGAAGCGTCGGGGAATATCAGAAGGCGTCGGCGTTCGAGGAACACCTCGGATACCCTGGAGAGATTGTTTCTTTCTGTCCCTCCTCTTACTCGCCATCGAGATTCTCCCCTGTTTCGCTTCGTGGCACGTCGAGGTTGACGGTCAATAAGGAAGGTCCAGGCCTGTTCTAGCAACCCTTTCATCCGAGAGGATAGAGATCGAGCGAGCCAGACCCGAGTCTGTTTGCCAAGCGAAAACAGGTGCCGCCTCAAGCCAGCCGCTTAATTACTCGGGGAATTCCACTGGACCTGTGGGAAGCTGCGCGAAGAAGTCTCGAGATTGTGGAGAAACATCTGTAAACTGATTCTATTTATTTATTTTCAATTAGGAAGCGCGTGTTTGAACGGAATCTGCTGTGGCTGTTAAAACTTCCTCAAAACTTCTCCAGATATTTTATTTTTTACTCTTGATTTTTCCCAGAATTAATTTCTCAACACTTGTAAAACACCAATCGAAATCGTAGCATTTCCAACATATCCGCGCCTCGAGTGTGAAAACCACATTCTATGGCTTCGGCGTAAGCCTTCCGCGGCTGTCGGATTCCGCGTTTTACTTCGCGCCAAACATCTTAGAGTTCCCCCTAACACGTTTCAACAAGACTTCTACCCATTGTACGGGTTCGAGACGATGCCTGAGCCACGTCTTTTAAACGGCCGTAAGTGTTATTGCATCCACGTTTCAACGTCGGCTTGAAACTCCGTCGTTGCGTATAAACGAAATTTCAGGGTGCAAAAAAGTCGCTGGCTCAAAATTGCAGGCATTTCCTATCCGGGGGTAAAAGCTGTAGTCTGAAATTGTTTTTTTTTCAAGCTCGCGCAATAATTTCATCTCCCCTTCAACGTGTAGCTAACGTATTTTATTGCGCCGCTTAGCCCGGAGCAAGGAGGAGGTGAAGCTTTTTTTTCAGGCGATACAGAACTCTGCACACAAAGGATCTCGCAGTGACGATATATGGGACTCGGATTCTAATGAATCTCTCCTGCGAAAAAGCTCTGTTTATTTACAAGGGTGCTTCGCGTGAAAATGAACGGCAGTTTTTTTTGCTAACGTTAAATAATAAAATGCTCCGGCGTAGCGGAGGCAAAGTTTCCCTTCTTCCGGAAACGCTCAAACGGACCGAGAAAAAGCTCGGAAACTAATCAACGCCAAACATTTTTCCGTCGTCCGGTTTTTCGATGTAGGACTCCTCTAGGAGGCAGATAAATGAGCGAAGAATTTTTCTGCTGAGAACAGGATCATCACCGGGATCTTTTCTCATAATTATGTCGGATCAACGACGGAAGTGTGCGGAATCTAATGATTCTACGATTTCAAGCGGGACGTTGTGAAACTTTTTTATTAGCCTCAGTTCTGCGAGAATGTGAATCATCTGGATGAATCTTTTAACGTGGGGGTACAACGTGCTCGAAGCTCATACTTTATTTACACGTGATTTATTTACACGTATTTACACGTAAAAAAATTAGATGCTCGTGACGAACATGGATTTATATGTCCTAAAGGTATTACAAACGTTCTTTTACGGAATAGTTCCTATTTCGCGGCGAAAATGAGAAATGAATTCGAATAGCTGCGACGAAGCCGCCGCGTTTCCGATATTACCGTAATATGTCTGATCGTCGATTACCTTTCCGCGTGATTCTAGATCAATATTCCGCACGCAACGAATTCCAACGCGAAAACGCAAATGTAGTATGCCGCATGAGGTTTGCCAGCATAAATATCATTTTCAAATAAAAAAATTCGAGAATCCATCATCTGTCACTAAAAGAACGCTGCATAGTTTCTATAGTTTCACTAAAGCGGCACGTCTGTGCAATACATGAAGGAGGGTAAATTAAAATTAACCACGATGCCCGATATCGAGATCGCGGGGCATTTAACGGTGCAATAATCGCGCGACACGCGGGGGGAAAGAATTAATTGGGTCATTTTTCATGCGGCAGGCAGCGCGGAGGACTCACCGGAGCAGGAAGCGAGGTTTGTTACCACGAGAGGTGGTATCGGGCAATCAACGTAATGAGGAAAGAGGAATGAGTCGCTGAGTGAGAAAAAGGGACGCAAAGAGGAGGACGGGGCCTTTCACCTAATGGTTTGAGAAACGTGCTCGTTGGCCAGCGCCACGCCATTTATGGTAGCACCAACGAGGGATCGCGACGATTTTCGTTGACCCCTCGAATTTCCTCTTTTTGTCCCTGGTCAAGTGGAATAAACTCGGTGCACTTACCCTGCGTCATCGGTGTGCGACTCCAGGGCAGTCTTTGACACGCATGTCCACTTTAGAATTTTTAGAGGATTCCTTCGTTACTGTCCGGTTACGCGATCTGAAACATCCAGATGAAATGAATTAGAAACCGTCGCAACTGGTTCACCGAACCTGTTCATTCTGTCTGCTTCCGACGACAAGATGGAAGCAAATATATTACTCCCTTTTCGATTCCGCAATTCTCGCTATTATCCACCCACCCCCGATTCTCTATCTCGTCCGTTATTTTTCGTGAGCATCGAGAGAATGGCATCACAATTACGAGCGATTGGACGAACGTGCTCGAGGCACGCAGTCGCTCACCGACGAAATAAAAACGTATTATCTCCAACCGAACGATTCGATGTAATAGAATTTTTGTGAGATATCTGTCCGGCCATCGTGCGGTACGTCCCCGATATTTCACGCGAAATATTTCCCGATGAAATTTTTATGGGGAGGAAATGTCTGGCTGCAAACTATGCCCCGCGGAATCGGTGTTCCGTGATAGTAGCTAAAGCGCGAGTTTCTAATTAAATTAATTGGAGAATAGATATACTAATGCAACGAGATCGTTCCACGAGATAACACGGAGCTGAAATGGCATGATCATTAGGACGTTTCATTTCCTTTTCTCAAATAATTAAGATCAACGTAGTAAGACTTCAAATACATCCACGAATTAGTGTCTGCATTCTCGTTATCAGTGGCAAACCATACAGTATTCAATTGAGTACGATAACAACGCAATGAAGGCAATCGCAAGTATCCTCATTAACAATGGGATTCGCGATCGACTTGAACGTTCAGGGGCAAGGGAAGTATTTACCTTTGAACCGCCCTCCACAGGTCGCTAACAGTGATGATAAGCCACCCTTAACGCGAATCGTCATCCTGCTTCGTAAGCAGGCCGACTAGATTCGCGCAACAAACAACGGCTGAAGTAAATGCCGCACATTGGGAGCGGCGTGTAAACACGATCAGATTTACGAGCACAGCGTTCACCGTGATAAGCCACGACCCACGAATACGAACCGTCTGCAACGGCGCGAGGATTGAACGTTTTAGCACACCGCAATTGTAGGCAGAGAAACTTTTCTGCAAATAGAAAAGCGCGTCTGAAGGGAACTTGCAAAAAGTTGAGTGAATCTTGGTCCATTCAATTGGAGCGAAACTCGAGGGAGAAAGGAGAATGGGGTGAGCTTATCGGGCGCAGCTGATCATAGATTTTCCATTGCTACTTCATTATAATACACATAATATTGCGTTCCAAAAAACTCTTTTTTTTTATCAAGCCTTTATTTTTGATTGCCTAATCATTTTTACGATTTTAGCTTACGATTTTCCGGGAGTTTCCTCTCTCTTTTAGCATCGCTCATTTCTCGCTGTTTTATCTACCTAACTTGCATATAATATTGCGGTGCATGTTCATGGTACCACCGCACCTGCATCGGCAAATCAAAGCCGCTTGCACGTTTCCGCATCAACCGCCATGCAGAAGCAACGAGAAACAGAAGGCGAGTCTCCTGGGTCGGTTCTCCTACATGCACGCCGTTTCGTCTCGTTTCCCGATATTGCCCACAGCCAGGGATCTTCTTCGGTGGCGAAAAGCGCCACGAAACAGCGATAAAATTCGATTCCATCGGGAGGAGGCGAAGTAAGCCCGAGGCGCGAAACTTTAGGATTAATAAAAGAAGGGATGAGTCTGAACGTTTCCGGTTTCCAATGGCGGAGAACGTCTCCGAATGCCTGAACACGATGCCAAAGGTATAACGAATCAAAGCATCTACGTTCCGAGGATGCTGTTTCGCGATCGTCATCGTCGTAAACACGCTTTTGTCCGAGGTATCCGCACAAAGGACTCGGGGACGCGCATTTTCGGCTCGGCGAAAATGCTCCAGCAGAATGTTACGGAAACACGTCTCGCTGGACAAAGATACGAGTAGGGAGAGCAGGGCGATGTAAGTGAGATGAAAGGAAGATGAAAGGGAAGCTGGATCTTTTCCCCCATACGACGATCCAAAGCTCGCCGCGGCCCAGCTATTATCTCTGTCGGTCGACAACGATATACGAGTTTTCGATCAACGGATCCCCGACTGGCGAATCCTTCTGGATCGGCCGAAAGGACACTCGTGGGAGTATTTGCTGATACTCGTGCACAAACTCTCCCTTTCGCGTTACTGCGATATCTTTTTCACGGGCCTTTTATTTATTTTTTTTAAAACCTACTACCTTTATCTTTATTAAAATATCTAATATTTGACAGAGCGTGCGACACACAATCAGAACGATTATATATTTTTGGGCCCTTGTATTTCGTTTAATAGTTTAATGCATTAAATACAGGGCCGATATTCTAGATGTGTACAGATGGTTATCAGACAATACACTTTGATGTGAAACATTAATCAGTAACCGTTTATTTGTTAAACCATGTATCTGTATGTACATACATAACGTAGTAGCTATTGTTTTGTTACTTATACGTATATGCATGTCGTATATGAGGGATATTAATTAATCAAATGTGGTGATTCGCGTGTACGTACACCGATCGAACAACCAATTAAATAAAGCCCCACGAATGAAATCGTATATCGCCGGACCGCTTAGTCTAATTGAAAAATGCATTTGCGCGACAGTTGGCAATTCCTTCTTTGAGATACTCAGTAATAAAGTACAGCCGAATGAGACGGGAGAGTAAAAGAGAGCGAGAGAAAACGTATAGTTACGACGACCGGGCGAACGAAACACGGTTAACGGTGTCGTTCCTCCGTAGCTACGGTGCAAATAAAAGGAAATTAAACTCCCTTACAGCTTTATACGTCTAGAAAACATCCCTCCACCGTTTCCTATTAATTTCATCCCGCCTATCCTTGTACATCTATTAAATTTCCCAATTGCATTGGATGGGCAATCGATATCGGTCACGTTACGCGTGTTACACGAATTACAATTTTCAATCATATCGAGTGGCACAAAAACGCGGACAAAGAACATCGACCGCGTCAGCTTTCATTAATCAAATTGAAATTTCCTGCAGCCTCGTCCGCGACAACTATTGATATTTTTATGAATAAACTCCCTTGCAAGGCCACGATATTCTACTCCGCAGGCAATTGTTGTTCGCACGAAGTCCCCTCGTAAACAGCCGCTGCATTTGCATTTGCTACGCAAAACAGCTTACAAACGTGCTTGCAAACAATTTGTATTCCCCCGAGAGTCTCGCCGCCTGCAAAAATACCATTTCCAAGTCGTTCCGGTTTCTCCTCGTAGGACGAATCTACAAAAGCTTTCAGAGCAACGCGACTCCTTCTCCAGAAGTCTCTGACTAAAAGTCTCCGAAGAATGCGTAGTTTCTCAAAATTTGCAGACGAACGCTGAACGAGCTTGGAGGACTGTTGAAAAGGAAACTTTCGTGGAACGTATCCAATTTTTCTGCGACGCTTTTGCTTGATGATATGTAACGCGTACATTTCCGTGCTCGTGCCTGCGCGTTTCCACGGCTTTTAACCAATGACTTTTCGACTGCTTGCCTCCAGCAAGGAGTATTGACCCATTCCCGTCGCCTCGGGACTCTTTATCATAATGCTTTCGGCTGAAAAAATTGTACACGTTTCATCCTCGTCGAGTCCTCAGCAAACGATTCGTAACGTTGCTCAACATGGGCATAAGTCGTTGATGATGCGGACATGTTGTCCGAAAGGATGACAAAATTACCCCCGTCAATGCAAAGGCTATTATCTCCCGAGCAACGTGGGCTAAGTGAATTTCCAAAAGTGACGCTGCCCTCTGACAATACCGCATCTACTCCAGCTTAATTTGGCCGGTTTACGGCAGCCAGATAACTGCATTACACAGAATTTCTATGTAGGTGGCCTTAGCCAGCGGGGGCAGGGAAATTTCAGCGCGGGCACAGTCTCCGGGGTGCAATTCACTTACATAGGTAATACCTGATGCCGTCAGCCGAACACCGGCTGCGAGAGGAGATTCTATTAAGGAACGGTAGACTATCTTATCAGCTACAACCCCCGCAGGATACCGTTTCGAAAGTTTTGGCTAATTTCGCTCTAGACACGCGACGTTTCCATACACTCCTTTACCGATACGCAAATTCTTGTGACTCGACGTAGCGAGTATGTTGAAAGACAAGACAGCTTCTTCCGTAGCTCTAGATCACTCCACGAGGCCGAGTTTCTCAAGCTTACCATTATACTCTCCAGCAATATCCCGAAGACGTAGCATGCAACACGCGCAACTCCAGTACCACCCACAACCGACTAATCTTATCTTTTCATACGCAACATCGAGCAAAGCTGGCCTATTTAGGACGCTCGCAAGAATCAGTCGGCATATTGCAATTGAACGCAACGGTGAACGAAGCCGATTTCGTCGCCTTCGTGCCTCTAAAATCCGTCGAGTGCTTCACGCTTTTTTTTCACAGATTTTCTCGGCTGACAATCGGGCTGAATCTGTGCGCAGCCAATTATCGCAGATTGCATGACGGGTTGGCGAGAGCGAGACGGACGGTTAACGGCGCTTCAATTGGTCTAATCGCAGTCACTTTGCCCAGCAAATCCCCGCCGCGCCGAGTACCGACGTTCACGACCCGTTTATTAAATAAGAGCAAAGGCCACGAACCATTTGCGAAGTGGGACGAACGGATTAGATTTCCTGTTGCAATTCTACGCATACGCGCATACGCGTACGTCCGCCTTCAACGACGGACTAAATGAATACACCGATGGAAATCGTTTCAATGCCCATTGCGGGAGCAGGATTGTCCAGGTTCATTGGGCCTGTGAGATTGTGACGCTCGGTTCGCCGTGGAAAAATATTAACGATTATAGTGATAGCAAATACGAATTAACCATTAACAACCCTGTATGCTTTTCTTTCGTAACTGACCAGTATTATCCCGTTACTATTGTCATTACATTATACAAGTCAGAAGTTCAGGGAAACAATTTAGCCAAATTATTTTGTTTAGTTAAATCAATTTGATAATGCGTCCGTTGGACATTACTCGGTTGTCACGAGGCAACACGTTCCCCACCGAGCAATTTAAATGATTTTTCTCAATATAGCTTTCGTTCGGGTACCCTGTTCGTTAATTCCCCTGAGAGTGGAGCTATTTCGATCGGATCCATGATTAGTCGCAGGTCTTGATTTATTGATCAGCACGAGGGTTACCAAACTTTCTCACGAGCGAACGTACACGAGAATTAACGTCCGCCGGGTATCTAACAGAGAGGAGCAAGGCAAAGCTGATGAAACGCGAAACGAGGTCCGATGCGAGGGACGCGAAGCGACAAATTTTTCAGCGGATCGATCTTGTATCTTCGCCAGGGACAACGAAGTCTTCCGGAGAAGCGACTGGGAGCAATTGGAAGCCGTTTTCTACCCGTCCTGAAAGTCACGAGAACGAACGGTGACTAATAATACGTACATCGTGAGTCACGACGTGAACCGTGACATAGCCTCGAATATCCTAGTCGTCTCCGCGATGCTTCCTTCTCTCTCCTTTCGATTGATCGCTATACAGAATCCCTTTGCCTTTCCCTTTCTCGCGCGCACCTACGCGAGCCCTGACGACGAGCCGCGGAACGGTTCGTAAAATATTAGAGGCTGGCGTGCAGCCTCGGCAACAAATAATCAGTCGCCCTTTCCCTTATACTGCCGTGTGTAGGAGGAAGCACCATTATCTCCCGTGCGGATCGAAGGGACCGATGAATCGAACATAAAAAGTGATCAGAACGGTACGGAATAGACTTCGTCTTTGCAAAACATTCCATTCGTTCGTTTAGAACCACCCTGTGTACATCAGAGTGGTAAAATAATTGATTACTCCGTTAAAACGGTAACGAGTGCAGGCAAGAAAGAAATTTTGCCGATTAAATTGATTCTTCAACATCGGCGCTCTCAAATAGCGTCGCTAACTAAGGTATCATTCCGATGCGAAGAGTTACGAGGGAAGGAAAGATCTTGTCGGCGCGCGGTTAGTCGACATTTTAACCTGGTATGCCGGCTCGTTACACTAATTAGAGAGCGCAAAGCCTGGCGAGTATCGGTGTTGTATCAAGGATGTGCAGGAAAAATGATATCGGCTCGCGACGAACCGTGGGCTCGTCGATCGACGTTATCCGAATCGATTTCTGCTTCTGGAGCGGAACCGCGTGTTCGTTCCACTTGGTAAACGAACGGCAAAAATTGCTCGATAGGCGACCGTGTGCGATGTTAATGCCAGACGAGCAGAAAACAAGAAACAAACCATCTTCCGAAGGCGAGCGGTATCGTGCCGCTTAGTTTACCGTTCGAGGAACATCGCTGGGTGGTTTATTAAAACAATTATCGAGCCGTGAAACTGCAATTATCTCGTAACTTCACCGGGACAGCGCCGTCTTTTCCTTCGGGACAAGATACACACGTGCCGAGAGATCTTAATCCCGACGGTCCAAAGTAAACGAGGCTAATTAGAATTTAATGTATGCAACGGAGCTAATGAAGCCAACGATAGACGACCGCCTCTCCAAACGGAGACTAGTAGAACCGAGCCTGTTTCCTCGTTGCTTGGGAGATGAGAAACGATCGGTCTGATGCGTCTTACTTAACCAAAAGGCTAGTCGTCACGCGACGTCAACCTTCGCTTGCTGAATAGACGCTCGTAGGCTCGATGATAAAAAATGACCTCACGTATGCAAGTACATACGTGATTCTGTATTTTAATGAGGTACCTACTTACTAGGGCGGCACAAGCTGTGCAGAATTAAAATCGCTATCATCCTTTCGTTACACAAACTAAAACCAACGGTAGTGTGTTTAGTCTTCAACTTTAGATATCAGCAGTCGCAAAGAACTCGAGTCTCTCGGAACTAGTTTAAGAGACCGGGGGAGGATTTCCCTAAGGACATGTACAGAGCAACGAGTAGTTCTTTCTGCTGGCAAACGTATCTCCGAATAGTGTCGAAACTCTGGCCCAAACCGGTGACCCAACAGAAGTGCTAATGGAAATTGCACGTTAATTACAGAGCGCTGTAATCGTTCTGCTACTTTGATCAGTGACAATCGTTTCGAGCTTGTTTCGCTTGGATTTTCAATTCACGGTAACCGACACCTCCCGAATTATACTCCCACGGTTAAATTCCTCCACGGTGGCACGGCGTTTCCCCTCGAATACCTGCAGATCATGGGTCCTGGCGTGGGTCTGCTCAAGCACGTAATTCTCTGTCCTTCCAGAGAAATCTCAGCAGGTTTTATTTCCAGGGCAGGTTCGAATGCTCCTGTGGCACACACTTTCTAGAAGGGAATCGCAGCCGGTCGCGGCCCCTGTAGCCCTTGGTCAGTTCCCCACGAAAGTATCTCACTATTATTATAGGATCGTCAGACGTAATTCGTGTAAAATATTTCTCTGCTCTATATCCAGTGATTGTTAAGTATACGTTTGAAGAAATGGAAATACACAATTTCCTTATGAAACAACGTGCTTGATAATTTCTTGTCCTTTGGACAGAAATGATTGAGATTATCAAATGACGCGATAAAAGCTAATTCTCCGATCCTTCATTTTTACAATCACGCGTATTTCTTTTTTAATTCGTAGCACCTGTAGCGGAAATGACAAGCATTAATTAACGCGGAATAAAGGGCGCAGCACAGTATTTCATTCCCGAAAATTGGGTGCCGCGAAGTTCGTGTAGAAAAGTTTCGCTCCGAATTAATTAAAAGCTACAAGCAACCCGGGCTATTCGCACATCGTGCAAGATACTGCGACGCACATCGGCCAAAATTCTAGAACAATTGAGTAGATGTTTCAGCATGATCTACAATGTAATCTCGTACGAAATACCACGATTAATATCTCGCTGGCGAGTCGAAATATCGTCACGACGAAGGGCCAAGAAAAATGGAGTAACGCACGTGCCTGGCACACGTGTGCTCGCATTCATACGTGGTTGGATTTGGCTACGGTAGCGTGCCCATTTACGATGCAACCTCCTCGCTGCATCTCTGACGAGAATACGATCACGCGAGCGTAAAGTGCAGTCGAACGCAAAATCGACATTTTCCCGAACAATGACGACAATTGCGATGCGTTTCGTTCGGTTCTCTTGGAAACCGTAATCGAAACAATGTAGCAGGATGTTTCGCACATACGCGCCAATGAAAGAGAAACAATAATGTTCTTTTATTTGATCGAAAAAGCGAAGTAAATCGATTGACCGCGTATCATCCTTTCCCATAACATGATTTCCGTTGTAACTTTCGGAGAGAAAATCTCCAAGAAGTCACATAAAAGAGGGCTGCGTTGTTAAGCCACCTTAATCTTTCGAAGAGAACGCTTTCAATGGGCAGACCTGCGAGCTCCTATGAGCACCTTAAAAGGTGCACAGGCACGCGCCCACGCACGTGCGTGTCTACCAGCTACGGAGTCTCGTTCAAGCCGAACAAATTTCTTTCGTCCCTCTGTGCTTGTAATGAAACACCTCGAGCAAGGAATGTTGCTGGCTCCCTTTCAACACGAGCACCGTTAAGAACTTTATTTTGAATTATACCTCACAGCGAGAGTGGAACAAGGTTGTTTAGTCTAAAAAGAAATGGCAGCGCGCGAAACACGTATGCGTTGCGTGTAACAGCAATCGATCATTAAATATTTCTATTACAAGCGTCCAGCGAAATTATCAATCACTCCGATGTCGCGCAACTCAGGTGCACTAAAGCAAACTCATAAATTGTGCTACAATGGACTTCGCGACACGATCCCCGTCCAAAGTATTTCAATCTACTGACATAATAAATTATATGGACTCGATATTAAATTAAAGCAAATTTCACCAAACAAGCGTCGAAAGCACGCAACTAGAGATTACTCCTTCGAGTCGCGCCACCAAACGAGTGCGTTACTTCGGGAATTCACGGCGCGCAAAAACGAGAACAAGCATGGGGCTCGTTAAATATATAATTATTTTCAGAGAAACGATAAGTATGGAGTGGTCGCGGGGGGGAATCGCGTCGATGTCACATCTATCAAGCGAATCAATTACAACCGCGTTCGTTGTCTCTCCTCGTGAATGAGAGCGTGGCCTTTGCTTTGATTTAGAGCGCGCCCACGCACCCCCGCATTTTCCGCCCCCCCTGCGTTCATTCAATTATCCGTCGGAATTATTTACAAGCGTCGCAACCGCTCACTGAAAACATTAGGTGATCCAGCGGGAATTCGTCGGTCGGATTTTATTCTCTCGCCACCTGCTGCGACTTCACAACTGTATCGACGATCACCCGCGGGATAAGCGCATTCATAATCGACAGGCAAGTGTGGTCGATGGTCAGATTTTCCCCGAAGCGTCTCCTCTCGAGCGATTAATTGCAGATTGAAAAATTATACCATGGAAACTTGAACGGTTTCCTACGAGATCGCGGAATGCAGACAAGGGAGGAAAGATGCTTGCGCGAGGTAAATCGACGGGATATACCAGGGGAAAAAGCGGGCAAGAGCGGACGTGAATAAACACTTCGCGTGAGATTTGCAAACCAGAGATGATCCTCTACATCCACTCAAGAGCGTGGCGAAAAGCTTGTGCGAACAGGATATAACGGAACACGTGTCACGCCGTTAGCGCTTCCTGTCACGCGGTCTTCTTCCAAAAAGTGAGAGACATTTATTATACAACGATGCTGCATGAAATCAGAAGTGTCGCTCGTCGAACCGAACGCTTCATCGAATGGTTGGGCAATCCATTAAAAAAATCAACACATTGCTTTCGCATTTCTTTTTTTACGTATTGCTTTCAATGTGCATGCTGAATCGCAAGTATGCACTGTTGTTAGCCGGCTCGAAAAGGAGCGTTTTAATTGGCGGCATAGGTAGAAGGGAACTGGTCCGCTCGTTCGTGCGGCAAATTTGCATTTAGCGGAAAGGCGAGAGTGGCGGCAAAGGGTTAAGGAAGAGGGGGAGAGGAGAAGAAAAACGGGCAGGGCGCAGTACAGCTGTTTAAGGTAATGCTCGTCGGCGAATCGGCGAGATTTAAGGCAAAACGTCTCGCGACCCCGCTCAATATACGGACTTATTAGCGTAATTAACGGACTACCGAGACATTCGTTCGACTGGCCGCTCGCAAGCATATTCCAGTAACGGTGGCTTAATGATGCGCGAAAACGTTTGCGTTGATTAAATTAATTGACACGCGCCCGATGGAGCAACCACGTGGTTAAAAACCGATGTCGGTTGCTTTGAGCACGGTGAATAATAATTCGCGAGTGTTCTCAATTTTAGATGATATGGACATCCCCTGAATGATTCGTTTAATTAATTTCTCGGCCGATTACGAAATTAATGATTAACTCGATTCCATTGATGAGTACTCATTTGTACATTCTTCCATTAACTTCACATTCCATTTTGAGACCTATTCAGCGATCAGTTTAATCGGACAGACCACGGGGCAACTTGCATTCACCGACGAGGCCGACACATAGACGAAGTCCAGATGACCAGATACATGATCCATCGATCATCCGACTTTTCAAGCGTTAACCTACTAATACCTCGTCGAGTACCCCACATGGGACTCCTGAGCAAACATCTATTGCGCGTGATAATTTATTATTAGCCATCGCGTGACTTCGCATATGTACACCGTGTTTTGGAGCACTAATCAAACAACGAACGTATATGTTAAATGTCTGTCCCTTCGCTATTAGTATTGACCATGTATTGACACTTTCGTAATGACTAAAGAACGGTACAAAGAATGAAACATTCTCTTTTCGTACACAACGATAAGAACTGAATAAACTGTCCATAAAATTCGCGATGGAGCAGCTTCGCGAGCAATAACGCATTTGATTTCGCTTACGTTCTCCGATAACGTCGAGACCGCGACCACGTACGACTGAAAGGAGCACGACGAGGTCCGATATTCGCTTATAAATACTCTCACGTCGCTTTTCTTAAACCGAACCGCGACCAATCGAAGATTACATTACCGCTGGACGTTTCTCGCGTGTATACGGAGCGTTAAATATGTAGTATCGCCGCCTCGTCGACTTCCTATGCTGGTTCGCGTTCGGAGCGACCCGCGTTACTCGTCGATGTAGCCACGGTTAAGCGAACGATTTAATAACCCGGAAGATCATCGAATCGGATGTCAGCTTCAACGAAAAATCCCGGCCGTTTCGCTGCAATGAAAGCTCGCGGACCGTGTAATTTCGCTGGGCAAACCGCGCTACGCGAAAATTGGAACATGCCAGGCTCCCGGGAATTGGGTTTTAATTTTAATGCCTTCATCAAGGAATCTCTCCCGTGAATACGTTTCCTATTTTTCCCCACGACGGTATAAAATGTTTCTTGCGAACTCCATTCCCGCTTCCGGGCACTTTTTCACGAGAATAATGAACGGGTATGGAAATGTGAAGGAACCCCATTTAATTGGCCAAGTGTTTCAATTCGCGATTAAAAATGATAATGTCGGCAGTGTTCTAAACGGGTAGATGTAGTCGAAGCTTTTTTGGCTGCCACTCGTTCTCGTGGTCGCTGGCAACAGGTACAAAGGAAGTTTACACTCGGCTCGAGATTGCTTCGCGTTCCCACGTTTGACGCTTATGCTGACCGCGGGGTCGACGTGTTTATTGACCCTTGAATTTTGTAAGTGGCGAAGAGATTTCGACTTTAGACTCTTTCTACTCTGCCACTCTTGGAGCCACGGGCAATGAGAGAATTGCAATTGATTGATCGATTTTTTAGTTATAGTTTCCACGGATTGGTTAGTTTATGGGTTAATCGTTGATTTTATTATCCATGGGAAACGTCATGCTGTTAAATCGAAACGTGGTATACGAACGGAGGCATGTAACACTTCCTGCACGTTGAACACTTCCGACCCCAGATTGGAAGCACCAATGGTGCGTAGATATACGCGTACGCATACATGTAGTAAGCGATAACGGTGATAACGAAACACTCGACGCCCAGAATGGGAGCGTTGCGTGCATACTCGCAGGTATCTTTATTAACATACATACGAAGCGTCGGGCTCGTCAGCTCGAAGCGACTCAGAATGTCCCACAACCGTTTCATTTTCATGTTCGAATAGAAATGAAAGTTGGTTAATTAAAATGATGGTCCCCTCTGGGAATATCCAAATACGAACCCGCGAAATTAAAAAAAAAAAGAAACTACGAGATCCAGGACCAATTCAATGAATATCGAAGCAAATGCAAAAACGATCTTCTACGATTGTATGTATATTTATCGATTCCGTTCATACCGATTTATCAGCGATACATATTCAACAAGGGAGAAGCTCGCGTGCTTCAGGTAATTGGAGTACCATCGACATTCGCTGTAACCGCGAAACGTCGAACAAGTCCTCCTACGGTTGGTTACCGGGAACGGCAACTGCTCTTAATTCCAAATTGAAAGCGGAACTGAGAATACGTGACCCCCGGTATTACTCAACTTCCTGATGTACGATAAAAAAAAACGCAGCAATTATTCCACGGTAATTTCGCTGTGTTGCGTTCAATCGAACATACGTGCGAGACGGAGATATTCGAAGCGGGCCGATAACCGTGTGTTTGCTCTGTTTTAAATGTCGCGTATCAGGTGATACATTAATATAATTTTGGAACAATCGAAACGATCGATAATGTGCGTATAAACGCGCGATAAGGATAGATTTATTCGGTTGTTCTTGTTGGTTAATATAGTATTATTGCTGAGCGTTATGTGATTGCGGATTCGCAAATATTAATTATTATTACTACAATAATAAAAGCGTAGGGAATCGGGGCTGGCATATTCGTACGGCCGATTCTCTCCGATTTCGAAACGAATACGAAAGAAAGGGGAAAAAAGCGACTAGCGTTAACTCTCTCGACGGACATCGCCTGGTACTTCTAGTAACGAGAAAACCACTTGAACCTTGAGTGAACCGTTCCACGCTCGATTCACTTAGCTCCGCGTCGCGGAACCGCGAATATTCCCGTCTGGAATTCAAACAACCTCAGACGCTCTATCGGATGGATGATGCGTGGAATCTCCGTCGTGGCAATGGGTCTACCACTTGACGAACATACGCTAGATGCTCAGGTATAGCTTTGTGCCCCCAAAAACTTCCGCGAACTTTTTCCCGCTTCCCCCTTTTAAGTTAATTCACCGTAACAAACTAGCTCCGTCCAGCTCCTTCGAAATTTAACTTGCTCGTCTACTTCCTTAAAACGTTTTGCACCTTCAGAATCGCGTGAGGTCTATGGGCCGTAAATTTATTTCTTTGCTTTTTCCACGCGAGTTCGAAACCCGCGGGGAAGTGTTAATTTCCTTTACCCATTGCCACTTTGCGATGGTATATTTAACGAAGAAACTGCGAAACATTGTCGCACGCTTTTACAAATGATTTAAGGGTAGTTCTCGCCTCTTCAACGTGCATGATTGCTGATGAAAAAAGTGGATTTAATATTACTTTGAAAACTATTTCCCCGCAAAACTTCTTGAAAATCAATCTGTTCTGATTAATAAAAAAATGTGACCGAAGCGAAAGCTCAGAGTCAGCTGATCTGTGTTCCATATAACACGATCATCTCATGGGACGCGACGGGAAAAGCCTATGGTGTCGCGCGTCTTATTTCTTGTCGCCGGTTGACCCGTTCGCTCCGATCTCTATTGCTCTCTTTTTCATCCCACTCCCGTTGTCTCTTCTCGCTCTCGTTGTCCTACCCTACGCCTCCTTCGTAGGCTTCACACGATGGGAACCGGTATGACCGGAAAGAACACGCGGAATCCTTTCTACGATTGTCAAAACAAGTCCATCGCCCGATCCGCTGATTTAACGGATCCGTGTTCTGTAGTCTAATCAATCACACGGAGCTTATCCGTGTTTTACTTGGCGTACTAGCAAACGTACTCCAGAGCGCGGGTAGTCTATCGAATCTATACACGGACACGCACGAGTGAGATGAGTAACGAGCGAAGGTTATAAACTGTTTACGTCCTCTGGGCAGGCCCTAAGATATTTACTATCAATGTAAATTTCTTCCAAGGACGAGGCTACGAGTCTCTCGAGCTTTCGGAGCAAAACGGAGCCCCTATGTGTTTTGTTGATCCGCGCGCGGATGGACGAGGTCACAAGGCATTCCGACAATCAACCACTGTGTTTAAATGCGCAGAAAGTAGTTACGCACCAATGATTTGCATATTAAAATCCATCATTGTCAATTGTATATTAAAAACTGTACCCAAGAAAGAAATAAAAATGTCGATCTGTATATAACCTCAACACACCGATATGGTAAAGAAAACAACCGGCACTTTTGCCACATCTTACATTCCGAATTCCAACGCGTTGCTACCGCAAACGCGTCGAGACCTTGTCACACAAACTACCTGTTCTTAATCAACAAAACAAAAAAAAAAAGAAACGTGGACTTACCCGTCCTCGAGTCGACCGCGTGACAGCGAAACAAGGAAGATGAAGCGGAGAAGGTGCACCGCAAGTTCGCCGAGATTCCCGCGTGCTGCGATTCAACGCCGAGTTGCGTAACGCGGCAACTTGTTCGCACAACGCGTTCGCTCCACGGTTAAAAGAAAGCACTCGATTTATCGTTAAGACACAGAAAGTAGCACTGTTCGGTTCGCGCAAAATGTCACGCGACACCGGGCAGAACAATCCACTAGTTTCGAAGCAGCGAACGCGAAGAGAGTGTACGAATAGAAACGCGAAGAATACCTTCCTCCTCGACGGTTGGAGCGCGACTGACTAGTCGAGCCGGCTCACCGCTACGCACTCGAGTTGGAGTTTCGAATTACGCGCGCCGCTTAACGAGACCACGTTCTGAATTTGTTAATCTTAGCGGTTCAAATAAATTTGCGGATGTTGTGTGATCAATTTCGGGCTGTCGTGTTCGTGTGTAGAATGTATACACATTTGCTTGAAATTAACATCGACAGATGTCTTCTTTTACTGATGGAGCGAATAATCGAAAATGTATTAGCAGTGAAATCAGGGCCCAGCTGTATGATTTCCTTTTAGAGAATTCCTGATTTTTCCATGATTATTTGCCTCGTCATAATTAAGAAATAAGTGGTGCGGCAGGAGAGTTTTGGACAACAGTCAGGCAATGAATTTTTTAGCTTTTTAAATGATAGATATTTGCGGCACTTATACCACACCCATAATTAAACATTTTTCTTCTTATATTTAATTCCACTTCTAAATTGCGATAGGCTTAGCAGTGGTAATTTAGCTTGATACCCAGAAGATCGATTGCACAGACAACGGAATGCTAGACAGGGGACCGGTCACAATAAGACTAACCCACGTAAATTCTATTACGCAGGAACCATTGTTTCTCCGTTATCCGGGTACGTGTAGCGAAACAAAGCGACAAAGGGATTAACAAAAGACGCGGCATGGCAGTGAGCAACGTAAACAAATGATTCCTATCAATTTTGTAGCACAATCGTAATCCAACGACGAACATTTCCAATTAAGGCTTCCATGCAATAAATTAAAGCCCCGAGCTTCGAATATTAATCAGGGACCAGTTGCGCGACGAACAGAAGAAACTCATTACAATTTTCCAAGCTTGAAATTATTCAGGGAACCGGGTTTACTTATCCAATGGTAAGATTCTGTAATCGCAGAAAAGTTTTTATTACGAAACCCAAACATTTCGTGCAAGGAAGTGTGTCGATGATATCTGCAACAATATTCGACAAAAAGCGCCGTGAAATTATTTACATAAAATTGTTGCGATAATGTATAAGAAGCACGCGCTTATTTCGTGCTTAGTTCGTTCGATTTCAGTCGATAGAAAAATCCGTGATCAATTGTCGCGTGCAGTTCGATCACGGATAAAACAAAACCCTCCCGTAGAACAAGAACAACACGGCTTACTGTTACTTTCTCCTACAATTAGGTAAATCAAGCGAATATTGCTCAGGCACCCCGTGCGACGATTACTTTGAACGACAAGGTGCCGTAAAATTCACCGGGGGAACGGGGAAAAACACGTCAACATCTCTTTTTCAATTTTACCCCCGTTCCGAGAAATACGCATAACGTGACACTGAAGCTGACGCGGTGTGCATGGCGAAAACAATGGTTGCGACAACGACGACGACGACGATGACGACGATGATGATGATGATGATGATGATGAGCAACGTATGAACCATCGCATCGAGAATAATATGGCTCAACGTGTAAATACGTGTGTCCGTACTTAATCCGTATCCATGTTCGTTTTATGCAAATTCTGACAAGTTAACGAGTGGAAATTATACAGCGAGATGACCATTCGTCCGTTGTATCTTCGGCGAAGTTACGATGCCGGTGCTGCGAACAAAGAAAAAAATGTTTCATTAGAAAACGGAATATGATTTTTTTCTATGTTAGCTCCATTCTTTGAAAAAGGATGTCGTCGAATTTTGTTTAGATTAATGAATCTTTTTTTAGTATTTTTAACTGATCGTTACTACTTATAGAGAACACTCCCCAGTCCTCTTTGATTTTCGTTCCAGTTTAGATGAACTCCAATAGTCATGTGTTCCTCATTATTGTTTTATCGCAACTACCGATACTAGTGAAGCCATCACTGTTACTGTTGTTTTATCAGTTGCTATTCGAGCTAAGTTACGGAAACTTCGTGAGCGGCAGTACAATTGAACGGCAGAAGTTAATGTCCTCCTTGGAATCTAGTCGTGAACCAGACGTAAAGATGCAGTAGCGTGGTCGTTACGATAGTGGCGAGAATCGGTTTTAGTTCCCGCCGATCGCATCGACATTTAATGCGTGTGCATATCGGCATGGCCGTTGATGTAATTAGTCGACTACTTCTCTAAGACGTTACTCTTGACTGATGGCTAGATTTTTAGTCCTCTACTAGATCGACAACCTTCAGAATTCAACATACCGTACGTGATGAACTTCGAACCAATTATCGGACGAGTGGGCATGATGTTCAGCGTAACTTTCAATACCAATACTACCTTATTGTTAGCTAGAAATTAAGTCACAAAAAAGGAAATTAAAAAACGCAGCGTCGACGATCAGGAAATAGAGATGAGTAAAATGAGTACGCTGCGGCGTTACAGCTACGCTTTGTAAAAGAAACAAAAATTCGTTGAAAAATAAATGATGCAAGTATCCCAGATTCTTCTTGATAAATGGCGAGAACGGACGATGAATCCTGCAGTGAATAAAACGTGATCGTAATGGACGAGAAAGATAAAAGAACTTGGATTACCTTCAGCGGCGGCTGGTGCTGGTGCAGCTTCTGCTGGAGGCGCGGCTGGTGCTTCGGCTGGTGCACCTTCTGCAGGGGGTGCAGCTCCCTCGGCTGGGGGTGCCGCTGGAGCTCCTTCAGCTGGAGGTGCCGCTGGAGCTCCTTCGGCTGGCGGTGCTGCTGGAGCTCCTTCCGCTGGCGCTGGTGCTGGTGCACCTTCATAAATTCACATTAGTCTCTTACCGAACTCTTTTCACGAAAATTGCGAAAAATATTAGTTAAGAATTATGATGGAAAATGAAGACGAGACATTCACAAAAACGATTGAAATTATTGAATTGAGAACAAAAGAGTGTCTCAAAGCTCTTTGCAAATTGTCGTAAAATCTGTTGCAAGGTCACCTTCTGCCGGTGGTGCCGCGGGCGCGCCCTCCGCAGGAGGAGCACCTTCCGCTGGCGGTGCTCCCTCGGCTGGAGGTGCACCCTCAGCGGGAGGTGCACCCTCGGCAGGTGGTGCGGCGGGCGCGCCCTCCGCTGGTGGAGGCGCTGTGCCATCCGCGGGAGCAGCTGGTGGTGCTTCGCCTTCTGCTGGCGGTGCCGCTCCTTCCGCAGGTGCGGCTGCTGGTGCACCTTCTGAACAAGTACATGCACTGTGCGTTACTATCACTACTCTAATTCAAGATAAAAATGAACGAACTGCGATTGAAAGCGTCTTATCTGCCGAGATCCCTCTTCTGGTCGACCGAGCTACTTGCTCGCGTTATCGTACAAGATATAACGGACGAAGATTACAAATGATACGATGTGACGTCGATGAAAATTAGAATAATATTATTATGTATGTTTGGATACGGCACGATTGTAAGAGGAACCCGGATGATCTTTTTCGGCGCCGATGTACTGACCAGCTGGGGGTGCCGCTCCTTCCGCAGGCGCTGCTGGTGCTCCTTCTGCTGGTGGAGCGTCTTCCGCTGGGGCTGCCGGTGGAGCACCCTCCGCTGGAGGTGCCGCGGCTGGTGGTTCTGGTGACGGTGTTGGAGCTGTTTCTGGAGGCGCTGGTGACGGTGTTGGCGTTGGTTCCGGTTGTGGCGATGGTGTTGGGGGTTCTGCTGGTGGTTCCGCCGGCGCTTCAGCAGGTGGCTCATCCTACATAGTAACAAAGCATGAAGCTTCCCGAGGGTATTTGCAATGCAAGCATCCACAAAAGACAGCCTGTTGCAGATACAAATGAGCCCCTTTATGGTACGTTGCTTACATTTCGATACAAGCACTGTATTCACGGGCACATTTTAAATGCATGCGATTAAACATTTAGAAAACAAACAAAAAAACGGAACAACATGTACGCTTAACGAGGGCACACTGCTGTTTAATTCAGCAGGACGCGAGACGCATGGCTGGAATAAAATTACATTTTCAACCGCGGTGCTGGTCGACGAAATATGCATTAAATGGCGTGATCTACAATTGACCGTACACGCGATTCGTAAATGGAGTCACATTAAAGCGCCGTTTATAGATAAATCATTTGTCCGAGTAGATGATAATAATGATGTGCGTTGCGTTCAAGAGCTGGGAAACCATTCTCAGCTCGTTGCCGTTCGATAACGTAAATCAACTGCCATTTGCGATAGGGAATATTGTCAGGATAATTAAACAATAACGTTGCAATAATAAACACTACCAAGTATGTAATACCAATACTCGCTCGGCGAATGAGTTTTGTGTCCACGTTGTTCCTGCTCGCGTCCCGTGAATTTACAATCATTCCCACCGCCTGTTCGTTGAAGAACAAAATACGAGACACAAGTGGGAAAGAATACAAAATACAAATAAAAAACAGATTATCCAATTAGTAGCGATTCAGCTATCCCGAAAAACCGTGTTTTTTTTTTATATTCACGGAGCTTGCAGCAAAAGAATTTTCATCTAATTTAGGTGTTTTCTTAGCGAACGCTTGGGGAAAAGCTCTGCACACGCAACTACATAGCGAATCGTAATTAAGCGAATCGTAATTAATTTGATTAACATCGAACCTACCACGGCTTGTTGACCGCTGAAAATTAAATTCATTCAGGTACTGTAAAAATTTAATTCCTTGCATGATCGCTTGTAATCACATTATAATTTAATCGTAAGTGAAAATAATAACAGTATTAAATCGATTTAAACGTTCGTTAGGATAAAACAAGTACGAAACAACGATTTACCTAAATCGGACATGTAGACTTCAAAGACAATATACATTTAACGACATTCTGCATTATTTTACTAGAATCAAACATTAAAACATAGAACATAGAAGATCATGTACGGTGGGCGAATAGGATCGTGGAGTGTGGGAAAATAAACACACATGTGTTCGATTGGCGTTAAATATTTTGCTTTACAATAAACCTTAAGTATTGATTCCCTTTCCTGCTATTCAATTGCGTTACATCTCTCCCTTCATCCGGTTCACAAGTGAATTACATGTACAATATGGGATTAACGTATACAAAACAAAAACGTTGGTAAACGGAAACGTAAACAGTGTTGTTTCTTTTTTAAAAAAAATATATACATACACGTGTCTTGATGGACGAGAGAAAAATGTTGGTCAGTCACAGTAAAATCTGAATAATTAGAACTCGACAAGACTTTGGATGGTACACTGCATCGAGCAGTCATCGCGGGGAGACGAAACATGTAGACAACGTGATTCGTGCGAGCATTTCGGGAGTTGTACACATTAAGTTAATCGATACGATAACGAAACAAAATATAAGTAATGATGAGGAAGTTTGAAAATTATTGTTGCATCGTGATGTTATCGATTGGATGGATGGATGGTTGGACGATCCCTTCTCGGAAACGCCGAGAGCGATTGTCAATTGCCTCATGCCTCCACCTCTTCTTCCTTTACCTTCTTTTCATCGCCCTTCTTCGACCAGTCGGGTTTCTTCTGCAAAATTTAGGAAGCATACGTGAGATGTGGAGTATTTAGAGAAAGAATAAGATCAGATTTACACACGCCAGTTCCTGGTTAGCATCAGGGGAATTTTTCGCAAAGCAGGGTAATACGGATAGTAATATATTCCTAGGGCGCGTAAAAAAAGTGTACGACGATGAAATATTAAAAATCCTCAACATCTCCATCTTCAAAATTTGTTCAATTTAAAATTTCGTCTGACTAGCGATCGCCAGTTTCATTCTTCTCCGATCGAAGTTACGGCGGCTTGACGATCTTCTCTCTTTGTCGTCATCCAGGAAGCCGTGCAGATTGTTAGTGAAAGGGGGACGAGAGAGAAGAGTCTGTGTGTGAAAAAATTAAAAAGAAAAAGAACTGATTTCGAGCTCTCTTCTAAATGCGCGCTGGAATATTTCCAACGCGACGGCCTGATTTCGTCGGGCGTCGATAAACAAAAAGACGTAGAGAAAAATATACGTACGGAAAAATGACATATTGTGCAAAAAGGAAATAGTGGAGAAAATAATTGAACATCCTGACTATATCGCGGTTCGCTGCGTTAAGGGAGGGAAGCTTGTTCTATCTATCCCGTCTATCGTATCCTGCGCTTCGGCTCTTTCACACCATCCCTGAAAAATCTATATTTCGTCTAATACACGCACACTCCCCTACAGAAGCATGCCGATCTACGAGTTGATCGTTTAAAGCTTTACCTTATCTTTTGACGCGTTCTGCGAACATAATGCAAGAGCAACATCATTAGTTACCAACAAATAAGACGTGGACAATTATTAGAGCGTACATACTAATTGATAACTTATTGATTAAACGGACGATCGTGATTTATGGGAACGATCGAAGTTCTGCAGCTGTCTCCGATCGTAGCATGAATCACGTTCGATAATGATAGCGTAATCGAACCGTGCATGGGTCAATGTAAACGTCACTTTAAAAGAAAAAGAAAGTCACTGATACGTTTTCGCTATTTTCCCATTTATAATGAAGAGATATGTTACAAGTTTCGATAGAAATGGATCTATGCAAGGTTCGATAGAGAAATCCAGACGGGACAACAATCCTACACATGTACAGCCTGGAAGCATGGCAGCCGAACGTTGGCGGTAAGAAGGCAAGCTGCAAAAAAAGAGCTTACTGAAACTTGGAAAGAATTGAAAGTGACCTTTCGTTTGAATGTGTCCTCTGTACGTTTACGTATAACGAATCGTTTCCCGAGCAAGGAGAATTTTTGCGAGAAGGAGTCTGCGCGACAAATGAGTCCGAACAAATAATAAACGAAACGAATACAGACACAATTAATGAATGAATAATTAATAGAGAAAGTAAGAGAAGTAGAAAGATAGAAAGAGATAGAGATAGAAGAGTGTGAGAAAGGCACTTTTGTGAGTAAAGCGCTTCTGCGATTACGTACGAAACGTTGAAAAAGGTCTGTGAGTTAAATATTATACTTTGTAAGCCATTCTCACCTTTTATTTATTTTTTACTTTATATCGCTTCTTTTTATTCGTTATTTTTTAAACACCGCGTACTGCCTCTCTATTACGCAGTTACTGAGGTCTTTCTTGTGAAATGACGTTAGAAGCGAAAAAGAAAAAGAAAGAGAAAGAGACAAGAGTAGGCGTATTAGAAGCAAATTAGATACGGTCTTACGAGCAACCTTCGGTATCTTCCGTGAAGATGTCAAACGGATAACAGAAAATAGATCGAAAGAGACTGAAGAAAAAATTAGTGGTGTAGGGCGGAACGATTCTCGATAGTACCTGACCCATTCTTATCGAGGATTCTGTGCTTTATGGCGGGTCAACGAAGCGAGTTTTCATGTTTCTGCAGAACCGAGCATAGTTCCGTGCGTCGAATAAGTAAACAAAAAGGAAAACAAAGATTAACGAATAGAACAGAATGCTAGAAAACATCCGAAAAATAATGAATAATAATGCTGTCGAATTGGAGATCAAAATAAGAAGTCATCGAGAAAAAATATTTCTGCTTTCTTTTCACATGCACTCTCTTCGATCGTTTATTGACACAGCATTCCTTCGCTTCTTCGCGAAAACCCGCGAACGTAATTCATCGATTATGAATGAATCAAATCGAGCAAAGAAACTTGGCTTACAACCTAATCGTAGTTCGTATAATATTAGGTAAAGTAGAATCGGAAAAAAAATGAACGAAAGAATAGTCGAGCGTTTACAAACGGTTTGAGAGAAAGTGGTAACCAGGCCACGTTAATTAACGTGAAACAATTATTGAAAGTGGTAACGTCACACCGATTGTTCTCTCGTGGTATTCAGATTTTTCGCATTTCGGCTTTGCATTTTTGGGCTTGCGTCGAGAAATGAAACGCGATCACGCGGATATATTTTGTAACATTTGATGTGTGCGTGTTGAAACTCTTATCGGATATTGTGTTATTATTACTTGTTTGCCTGTACACGCGTGTAATCATTTTTTCTGTTTGTTTTATGTTTCTTTAAATCTACTTCTTCGTCTGCCACTCTGCCTTCTCGGACTTCTTGGGCTGTGGAGAACAACACAATTGCCTAGTCAACTATCGCTACTACTGGGAACTTTACATAGACGAAAAAAAAGGATAAAATATACGGTGCCTTTTGGGGAGATCCAACGTTTCATCTGACATTTAAATTTAATAAGTCTCGAGAATATGGAAATTCTTGCACGTCTCGTTTAACGAATTAAAAGAGGGCGAATCGTTTGATCTCCATTGAAGGGACACGTACGATTAAGTAGACAAGATACTACAAATACAAGGGAAAAAACCTGCCAATTGGGTTTTGTACACGGAAAGAAAACCAGAGCCACAAAAACTGTCTTTCTCTATGGCTGGAAAAAAAACATAGATACAGGCCCGCCCGTCGCATGGTAAAAACATTCTGCATAAAAAAGGTGGAAAAATTTTTCCATCGAAAAAGATCCGCAGAAATACATGATTAATATTAATTTCTCTAAGCATATAAATCAGAACAAAGCTCCAATTGTTCATAAAATTTTCATCACACAAATCTTGTATTTCTTCGAATATTCATCAGACGAAGAACATGAATCGCGAATTGAAAAAATCAAAATTGAAACGAACCATCGACGGGAGGGAAAAAGTCTACATAAAAAATTAGTGTATCAGTTTATACGATCGAAGACGATCCTTCTTACCTCCTTGTCCTCTTCCTCGAGGGTGAACTCCTTCTTCTTGACCTGTTTGAGCTGGTTACGGAAGTTGAATTCGGCCGCCTTCTTCTGGAGCTTGGCGAACTTGTTCTCGTACTTGGAGACTTTCTTCAGCGTGGGTTTCATGCTAAATACAATGAAGGTACGTTATAGTATACAAGGCGAAAAGGTTCGCGAAATGATAGCAGAGTGATTTTCTAGGAAAATTAGATTCTCGTGAAGGGATTACTTACAATTTACCTCGGAGGTCGTTCACTTGGCTGTTCAAGTCCGCGATCTGCAGCGATCGAACATTGCATTAATTTCACGTTTCGTGTAAACGAACATCAACTAGAATCATGCGCACTTCCCTTCGGATTTTCATCGAGAAAGAGTAGGACATCGATGGAACGATGCACATCGGAAATATCATCCACATTACAATAAAAAGTACTCTCAAATCGAATCGATTAAAATAATCATTACTAGACCAAAAGGGTCATGTTTCCAGAGGCTAATCGTTTCAATTCGATGTCCCAGCCGGGAATAATAAGTGCTCAACGAAAGGGACATTAATCCCTTTGGATACTAATTAAAATACAAAAAGAAAGCGTCAAGTGTTTCTTTTAATCACAATGAAACGTTCAATCGCAAAACACATAACACACACGCGCAGCACATAGAAACAATCAAAGCGTTCACGAATGCTGCAAAAGTAAGAAGTTATTGAAAACGATCGAGCAACAATGGATTGGCGGACGAAAGAACGAAAACACGGTACTCGAGCAAGAAATTAGCATGCGACCTGCGTGCCAGAAGCAGGCGGGAGTGGGTGACACATTGGATTCGCAGCGAATACAGAGATATTCGGTTAGCGAGCCACTCGACGAGTCGAGATTGACAGTAAATTGGCTTGCTGATTAACTGCAACGCCAGGTAATCGCGATGGAAGGACGATCGATGGGAGAGGAAAAAGTGTACATAGTCGGGGAATATTGAGGGAAAGTAGCACCGGGAAATATAGACAAGATTGATGTGCAGAAAACAAATATAAGAAAAATTCAAGTAGGCTGGCGGCGAAATTAATCTCGTACGCGGATGGCCCTCGCAAATTCCCCCACAGACAAGGACTGAACAAAGGAGAAATGGTAAAACCAAGTTATGTTGAAGGTAAATTATTACAATGAAAAATTCGTGTTAACACATTTTTTTTGCAACAATCAAAAGCCGTGCTTTTTTCCTGTTACACTGAGCACGAGACGGAACGATTTGATAGCTGCTGTTTTGGGGGGAAACCGATAAATTTCTTGCTCGAAGCTTAATATATGCTGTACATTTTATATTGATAAAGTATGGGAGAGACGTGAGAAAAATGATTTCAAAATGTATTGCGGTGAACTTCATCCACTTTGATATCGCTTCCAATACAGTGAAATGAAATAACGTAAATTAATAAAGAGATACGTAAAAGGGTATTCCGTTCCCAATCAATCATTCCAAACAGTATAATGTTACACATAAGGCCTTGGAACGTATGTCAGCGTAATGTCTTTCGAACAAATTGATTTTCTAGTGTCTTTGAATAGCTTCTTCGGGGAAAACCTCCTCCGGAAGCCACTTGTCGGATTCTCCCCTCCCTTATCGAGGGACGTTCGAGTCGTTCGCTTTCTCATTCCATTTCACCGTTCACGGTTTGGTCGTCGAGAAAGAGAACTCGAGTCGCTTCGAACAGAGGGGAAACGGGGAGAAGGATTGACGAATTACATACGGAATGAAACAAAGGGGCAAGTACACGGGGATAAAAGGGAAGAAGGGATCAGCGATAATAGGATGTGAATTCCTTGTGGCCAATCAGGGGGAGAGCTGGTCGCGATCAGCTCTTTGTCCACAGAGGGTGAAGAGAACAAAAAAAAAGAGTAAAAAGTCCACTACATTCCCTTTTCTGGATTATTGGAATTCTGTTCCTTTTGTGATTGCAACGTGTTCCTAATTCACGCAATCGAAAACAAGTCCACTCTTTTTCAACAGTAATTAAACAGGATACCTTTTAATGGTGGATTTTTTTTTTGAAGAACAAATTAAGCGTTTTGAGAGTTATTGACTTATCAAACCATTACCGAGTATTATTAAATAAACATTGTTTAAGGAACAGATTTCTGCCAGAAAGGATCCGCTATTTACAGGCCCAATTGAACACCATGACAAGAGGACACTGGCAGTCGGTGGTGCGTGCGAATCGGTGCAAAATCACTTTCGCTCGTTCCCGTCTCGACATCGTAGACGCGTGTACGTGCTTTACTTTCACGTCTCTTTCACAGAGGACACAGAGGGAGAACAAGAAAAAAAAACAATTCGTGTAGTCTCATTCTATGTACAATCACAAAATGATGGGGGGTGGATAATTTACATAGGGTCGATCAGACTTAAAACAAGAGAAACAAAAATAAGGGGGGGTCAGGGGTGGGACAGGGTCCGGAGAATTTTCACAGCATGGCACTTCGGTCTCGTGATCTCTCCATTTGGTTGGCCTCGAGACTGTCCACCTTCGTGAGAGTTAACAGTGGAATAGAGAGATGGAAAAGCGTGGAAAAAGAAGGTATCGGACAACCAGCATTTCCATTATCTACACTTTTCTAGGAGGAAAAATACGATAGAGTGTATTCACACGAATATTCTGTTTAAACACTTGACTGAAAATTCTGGGGGTTGAATTGAAAAGTGGGGTCAGCAAAAGTTCTACAGGCGGGTTTCGTTCTACGTACCTACTCTTCTTCCTTAAATTCGACTGTGATATTTCACGATAAGATTGATTTGAACTTTTCATTACTTCCCAGGCTCCATGATCGATAATTGTATTAATAAGTAATTGTTCTTTTTGTACCTCAATTGGGCAAAAATATTCGTAGAATAACATTGCCCTTTTTTTCTTCCCTCGCGGGGAATATGAAGTGCCATACTTGCCTCTCGCGATGCAACGTCATCTAAGTTCGAACAGGATTTTTTGCGAAAGAGTGAACAATGAACCATTTTATAGACACCGATCGATTCGTCCTCGATTCAATTGCCGAATGCCCGAAATGAAGTTAATAGAAAAGTTACGGATGCGTATATTTGCGTTGCTGCAGCGTGAAAAATTGATCCATGCTGTTAATCTAGATGTCCAGCCCAGCCAAAGTGAATCTGTGCGCACGTGTGTCGTGATAAAAATCGTTTGAAACTCCGCGGATGATTGAATAACGTGTTGCGGCTAATTCAGTTGGATCATCAACGTTTCACGTTCAGTTGCGTGTTATTGTATAAAAATAGTTTACAAAGACTTTATTGGACACTGAAAAAGTCGCAACAATCCAAAAATTTGTATTCACTGAAATTCGAATAAAATTACACTGTAATAAATATCGCTCGGTATCAATTGCTTTACGCTTGCATATATAAATAGATATGTCATGTACGATTTCTGAACATTGTTAATAGGTGTATAGCAAGCCATGCGTAAGCAAAAGAAAAAGCAGCCCCTTTAATAGCATTCTTTGAGAGTTAATCTCGCAAGGTATCAAAGGTGGAGAGAAACAGATAGCAACAGAGATAGATCCAGAGAGAAAGAGAAAAAAGAGACGTGAAAGGCGCGGAGAAACTAACAGAGAAGAGATGGAAAACAAAAAATAGGTAAAAACGAGCAGAAAAAATACACGAAGAAGACGTGAAATGTACAAATGGTAGCCGATTGGCGGCGATACGATTCGATAAGCTTCTGTTCCGGTTTCCCCTATATTTTCGCCCCTTTTTTTATTTGTTCCTCCTGATCTTTCCGATTTTGCACCGCACACCCACGCACGCACACGCGCACACACATGCGCGTAGTCTCACGCACACGTTTGGATCACGCGTGAGATTGAAAGGGATCTGCTTTGGCCCCCTTCGATGTGTTCTTTTCCCTTAAATATGTACACTTCTTACACCAAAAAAATGCATGGAAAAATGTAAAAAGAACTGGAAGAAACAAAAACGAAAAAGAGTCGATGGGTAGCAGTTCTCTACCGTTTAGATGAGATCACGGCCTTCTCACTTCACGATTATTTTTTCTCGATGAGAACGCGTTATGCGGTAATGGACGCAAAAATTATTCCTGCGAAATGATCGCCAGATCAAAATCGTCGGACCAGTTAGAGACGGTGAGTTCGAGAATGAACAGACGAGCGAACTTGAACTCGCGTCGATATGTGGATCGCTTTGACCCGAACAAAGACGTCTCCTCCATAAGCTTGCCCAGCCCTGATTCGAATCTCGCAAGAAGCTTCTATTTTATTTTCCTTGGCGAGTTAGTAGAAAGCTCAGAAAGCCTATGTCTGCGTTATACGGTTAGAAAGATAGAAAGTAGAGAGAGAAAGAGAAACAAAGAGACAGAGAAGTAAAGAAAGATAGAGGAAGAGATAGAATGATAGAGCGCATGTGCATTTAATTCAGACATATCTATACGTCTATAGAGAATGAATGAGAGAAAAGAGGAAGAAAGAGAGGCGGGAAGAAGAGTAGAGAAGGCGATTGAATAAATTGACAAAACGTCGTCAATAAAAAAAGGACAAAAAAGAAATCAAAAAGAGAAAAGAGCGATTGGAAAGTGTGGGGCAAAAAATTCGTTTAATTGCGGCACTTCATATCCACGCGAAAAAAGAACAAAAATTGCGGTAGACTTGTTTCATTCTATCCAGGATTCGGCGTAAACTCGATGGCTTAGATAAAAAATATTTGCGAAAAAAGGGGGTGGTTCGAAAAGGGGGCGGGTAAAACACCGAGACAGGACTGACCAAGATTATACAGTATGGAGTTAAAAAAAATGGTCGGTCGAAACTCTATCGAAATGTCAAAGGCAATAGAAAAAAAGGGCGAAATAAAAATCGTGTATATTACTTCCTCGTGTCTAACGTCGTTTTATTTTACGCGGTTAAAATAAAAACGTAGCCGGTCCCTTCATTTTTTTCGATTACTGGTTGCTGAAAAGCCACTCAACGTGTTCTCCAAGAGAAACATCGTGAAAGAGAGAAAGAACTCAAAGAGAGACGTGTATGTACAGAAAGGGGGTGAAACAACGAGAGACAACGCGAAGGGAGAATGTCAGAGAGATGTTGCACAAAAGGAAGTGCGACACAGACAGTTGCTCTCTTTCTCCTCGCATTGTTCACCGTTTTATTTCTTTTTTTTATGTTTTCTTTGATTTTCTCCTGTACCTCATAGTCCCTTTTCCGAACTTCACGCTCCAAATCCCACTTCTGACCCTCACAAAGGTAGACGCGGTCGTAATACATTTGGCAAATCTCCTTCAAATCGTCTACAAAGAACATGGAGTGTCTCTCAGATATTTTCCGCTCATCGATACGTTACTTTCACTAAATAGCCAGGAGGCAAACAGAGAGAAAGAGAGAAAGAGAGAGAGAGAGAATTTACATCTTTATGATTTTAAATGTTTAAAATATGCCTAGATTATAGCTTTCGATTTCTTTAAAATGACTCTCACTCTCGTTCTTCTCGCGTGATAATAATAGTCGTGCGAAAACCGAATGTCTAAACGTGTCAGACGACCGGACCCGATGGTGTCTTCTCGAGGAACTGACACGAACGTGACCTGCTCTGAAATCTCTCCTTTTTCGTTCAAATGGAAATTGTCCTATCGACCTCCATCCGTATCCAGACGATACACGGGGTTACGTTTCCGGTTACACATCCTCGAAACTTCAATCCACGATGGTCCAACGAATGCCAACCACGTCGCGGTGAAGCGAACGCACTTACGATCGAATGGAGACGTTCTATGAAAGCTGCGGGGGAAAATCCTCCAGCATTTCCCGTCAGAAGAAAAGAGGAGAAATAGATATGGCAAGTAAAATTTCGAGGATGCATCGACCGAGAGGAGAACGTATAGAACGTCAACTAATCGCATTGCACGATCGAAGACGTGATAAAGTTAAATGAAATGAAAGAGAATGATGTTGGGTGGCCAGATAAAAGTAATCTGTGCATGAGACTCGTCAGACTTTCTTCAGGCGAGCCGATCGTAGTATTTACCTCGAATTCTTTCAACCTAATTTGCCTCTCGAGGTCGTATTTATCGCCCTCGAGCGCGTATAGTCTGTTCCAATATGCCGAACAGATCGTCTGGAGCTCGGCTAGAAGAACAAAAGTTTCACAAAATAGGGAAACCAATTTACTACGAAAGAAAAAGAAAAAAGAATATAAATTCTGAGAATTCTTTGTAAGAAAATATTCTACCATTTTCTACTAACTGTCCAGTCGATGGGATCTTACCATTGACGTTGATCTATCGAGAGTTACGAAAATACTATATCGAAGGGTTAAACGCGGAAAGGAATGAATAGTCGGAGGAATCAGAGACGATGACATTCTTGTGTTTTGGAAGCAAGAAGCACGAAGCACTGACATTTCTGCATGAACGTTAACCTGACGTTAAGCAGACCACGATAAAAGGAATCTGATAGGGACATGAAGGGAACGTATTTTCGTACTAGCTGCAGAAGGTGAAGAAGATCTAGTGCCTACGCGCAAAGGTACGATACAAAAGGACAAAAAATTGTGTTCTACTTCAAACCGCTCATGATAGGATCTATGACAGCGTTGCAATTATTATCTGACATCTACTTGCTGCGATTCTACGATTCACGCGTGTCTGCTTTCGTTCTCTTTCTAATTGATTACGTACGCTCTAGAAAGATGTTCTAAACTAAAATGTAGTCAAGAAACTTGCGAATACTACGTTAGAGTTGGTGCAATTAGATGATTCAGCCTCGTTGCCTAACATTCAACGTCGTTAAAGGTAACAACAGCCGAAACTTCAATTTCGCGAAGGAAAAAAAAAGTTTTAATGGTCAGCGTTGTGCTAGCAAAAAGTCCTTGCGTACTAATAAGTAAAAAACATATTCAGTACAAAACGAGAAAAAGATTGTAGCACGATAGAAAAGAAGACTGAATGAAAAATTCTCTGCTTTTTTTGTTTCTCTCGTTTTTGGTTAATTCAGCAGTATCGTCTGTTTCTTTTGTTTTGTGTATCGAAAACTTTTCGACCTCGAAATCCTTCTTGGCGACTTCGTACTCAAGGTCGTACTTTTCCCCCTCGAGAGCGATGATCCTCTTATGATACTCGATCAGAATGGACTTCACGCTAGCTGTCAAAATTTCAAGTCACCGTGAAAAATACACCCTTTTCAAATACAACGAATACTTTGTTCAGCGGTAAAACAACAAAATGTTTTAAACAAGTCTCGTTTCACTTCTCCGTATACTATCCGAGGCACGATGTGTCAAAGCGGGGACAAGTGTGGCGGTGGATCTGATATCAAAAAAAAAAGCTTGAACGAAAATTTGACGACGTTGCAACGTACAAAGTGATGCTTTCGAGCAGGTCGAGCCTATCGAGTCAGCGTTCGATTACAATCCCGTGTAGAACGGGATACAAAACTTTTCAATCGAACAGGTAATACAGGTGCATGAACATAGAAAGCAAAGTGAGAAACTATAAACGTCGGACGTATCTCTTGAAATCATTATGAGTTACCATTATTTGCCATAAAGTATTATTCCATCATACATGAGCAGCGTTTGTTGCGACAACTTGTGAGAGCACAAATAGTTAATACGTGAATAACCCACGAATGCTCAGCTTACCATTGTAAAGTAACGACGAGATAGCATTAAGAACGAAGAACAAAGACGTAAAATACTAGACATGTCGCGCGAACAAAAAAAAATGCCAACAGAAAGTTTGTGCGTAGAGAAGTAGACAGAAATAGAGAGACAGAGAAGATAGCCGTGTTATGAAAGTGTGAAAATCAGAGATTTAAAAATAAAACAGTGAATAGAAACACTGAGAGACGAAATGCGAAGCTACCAAACGCTTGCCCGGACTGCAGGGAAGCGATTCGACGAACTCGAATTTGGCAAAGAGCTACTTTAGCCAGTCGCTTAATTCCAAAAGAAAAAATTCCTGCTAAAAGAGATAAAAAGAACGCGACCGGTAGGACGAAAAGGAAAATACTTTTTCATTACTTAAATATAATCGCAATGTTACAGTTGCGTAACATCGTCGATCGAATCGTTTCGAGCTCTTTGCCAAACGTGGCCCGATGCTGATCGTCATCGATAGTAAATTCGCAACCGGGCAAACGTACAGCACATTACTCAAGTGCAACAGCATTGAGCATCGTTACAGAGTCGCGAATGCCACGTTATTTGCACGTCTCGAAATTGTAATCGCAACTGATTTCTTTTTTGTTCTCGTAAGTACCTCGTAGTCCTTCTTCTTAACAACATACTCGAGGTCGAATTTTTGATCCTCCAATGCTGTGATCCTATTGTGGTACTCGCGCAGCACGCGCTTCACGGTTTCTGTGTGGATTAAGGTGAAACAGATCGGACAGAATTCATCATGTTCAGTCAAACAACACGAGGGAATTCGATGATTCTCGTTGTTCGCGCTCGAAGCGAACACGTGCAATTTACAGTTACGTATAAATACGCGGTGTTAAAATCGTCGAAGAATCTTCAAGATATATCCTGTACACGAGAAGTCGAAGAGATCGTCTGAAAACTACCAACGAAAAATCACGATAGATTCGAGCAACAAAATTCTACTGTTCAACTTCGATTTGTACGAGTCGTATTGCTTCTTGGCGTGTCTGTCGAAATCAAGAAAAGTAGATTCTGTAAAACCTGCGGTGTGGTGTTGTTCAATCTTCGACCCTGACCGAATTGTTAGCAGTCTAGCATACGTCGACGGCCCGATAGAACGCGATTACGATGTTAAAAAATAAGAATTTTTGTAAGTCTGCAGGTACCTTCGCTCGCGTCGTCGGTGTTCTTGGGCTTTCCGCAGCGTTCCTCGATGATGCGCCTCCTCTCAGCTGCCTTTCTCTCTTGTTCCTTCTTCAATTCCTCAGCCGCTTTCTTACGCAGCAACAGCTAAATGTACACAGAGAGACACTTGTCAAAATGGGATTCGGATAAAAGAATTTTACGGTAGAAACAGCGAAAGGAGATAAAAGGGTCCCGTGGGGTGTAAACTCCTTTCCAACTGAAGTGGCGAATTCGCAAGAGTTTCTCGGACGAATAGTGCATAGGAACATTGCTGGGGAATTAAGTGAATGTCTGTAATAATTGTAATGCAGCAAGAAATTACTGCGGAATGAAATGTAAACTTACCCTAAGCTTCTTCTTCCTGTCAGGGGTCATGAAACCCTTCTTCGCCTTCTTGGCTTTAGAAGCCTCTTCAAGGCGGGCGCGGACCTCCGCCCTCTTTCTGTCGGTCTCCGCCTGTTTCCTCTTCTTTTCCTAGATTTTCCGTGTGAAACTTTCTTAAAACATTGTATCTGACAATAGCTCGAGGCTACGAAAATAAGAAAGTTGAAAGAACCCCTTTCACGAAGAAAGACATTTCTTATTCCTATAATTTTTGTAAAAATAAAAATAAACGATAAAAATATGATAAGTAATAGAATGATAAAAATCGTGTCGTGTCAACGTGCCCCCCTTAAAGATGAAAAAAAAGTCTAAATATCAATTTCCAAAGTTCCGACGAGGCTTGTAACGAGCTCATAATATGAAAACTGTCGCAAAGGCCATACGATTGGCGTGACTTGACAAGTTATTGAAAAAGTTTCGCCAGTGAGGCCGTGCTTTCGCCAATAGTTTGCCCACTCTTACGTACATCCTCGAGACGTTTCCTCTGTAAAGAAAAACACAAAGCGGTCGTTAGAAAAATCTATCCTGCGTAACCTTGCGCGAGCGAAACGCGAAACGATCGAACATGGAATAATAGAAAGATGTATCATTAAGAAGATATCGAAGAATAACGTGTTCCGCGTTTCGCTATCGCGAGAGCTCAAGGCATTCAGAAAGCGATATCATTGTCCGTGATACGCAACAGTATAGAAAATGTGCAATATTGGTGCAAGTGCAATCAATTGTTGAACCCAATCAAATTATATTTTCGATTTGTATAAATTGGCATTGAATATCATGCAAATAATCAATTTACATATATCTAATTTATTGATATTATCAAGTTTAACGAGAAAACATTTATATACAACGTTTAATCGGTGGTAAATGAAACAAGCGTGAATAGCATGCTGCGGACACATAGAAGGATGCTATACGTCGCAGAATACAGAAATATTCTGCTTTTTCGTGCGACAACGTCTACGTTACCTCAGGTTCGAATTATTATATGGCTCGTGCTTGGACTTCTATTCTACTGCTACGAAATTTCACTACTGACATGTACTTCTAGTCTCGTTAGTGGAATCTTAACGATAATTAAATATTTCTACAACGCGAAACGTGCATCGAAATGGCACGAAAGAGTTGGAGCGCGTTTGCCGTTATCGTGTATACATACATAACAGTTTGATTTACATTTAGAACGAACTTCCGCCGAGATTTACATTGGGAAAAGTCTGACAGAGTTGCGGCATTTTCTTATCTTAACGACGATGTCTTTCGCGCCGATTCGAATGCAAAGCCTGGACGACCCGGGACGGAAGAAAGAGTCGGAAAATATATACATATAACTCGCGGAAATATTGACGGTAAAATTCTGCAATCGCGAGTGAGAGAAAAGTACAACGAGTGACGGGGAGAAGTTACGGTGAACAGTGGAATAAGAAAAGGCGGCGGAACAGATAGGGTAGGGCGAGAGGAACGCGGCATGTGGTGGTAAATAATGTTGAAGTAAGGATGAAAGTGTGACGATAAATCACAGAAAAAGTGTAACGCCGCAGAAGCAGCCGACACGTCGCTCGTAATACTTCCGGATCTATTCTTTATTCTCCGGGGGTGGACGGGACGATGCGTGTGAAAAATACACGGACGATTTTTTACAAGTGAAAAATATTTCGAATAAGATTCTATTTGCTTTTTCCTCGTGAAAATAAATTTCCGTTCGACTGACTAAAGAACTTTTCCGCTCTTTTTGGGAAAAAAAAAATAAACGATGAAATGAAAAATTTCAGGATGCTACTCGAGGCAGAAAAAATGGCTAAACTTCGTGATTCATAGTGGACCGCTTTTTACGCACGTGCATGAATTTTGTACAACGGTGAAAAGTATTTACAGTATTTACACAGGACTCGGCTGATTTCGACTACAGCTTTGATCGGGGCTATTTCGTTACTGAAAGCCCCGCCAACATGATTACCAAGCATCGTTCAAAAAACTACGTAAGTCCAGGTAAAAGAAAAAAAAACAGGAAAAAATGTATCAAAAATTTCAGGATGAAAATCGTTCGTCCTTTGACGTTTCATAGGAAACAATCACACAGACGAAAGGTGTGGTTTCCAGACATGGATTAATCAAGTTCTTGTACGATCTAACAATCGTCCGAACAGGGGACAGCTACATTAAAAAAAGGTCTCACGAGCATAAAGCGCACACACGATGCATACCTTTAAATGTCATTAATTTTTCACTGCATGGTCCAAAGGAAAACGAAAGATCCACGATTCCCAATTTTCGTGTGAAATCAAGAATACCCAGTGCGTGGAGCAGTTGCAAAGAGAGAAACATGAAATAGAGAAACAAAATGTTGAGAGGTGGCTGCATGTATAGGAATGCTTTCAATATTTGTCTTCGAGGCATTACATATCTATAATTCTCCTCAACGGAGATAATCGTTGATACCCACCTCACCTCATCGTCCGCCATCGTGCTACCTGGCTGTTATACCCGTTTACCCTAAAAATGAAATAGAGAAAGGGTTGCTTCAGGAATTCGTGGAAAAATAGCAATACCGTGGCGTTGCGTCATCGGCTTGAATACAATCGTTTCGGTGACACGGATAACCGAACGAAGTGAAAACATTGCACGAGTTAAATATAAATCACGAGTAAAGGGTTTTGGTGTACAGGTGGACGGAACAGTCAAGGGGTGAAAGAGCAATGGTTTGGGCTGGGGTGACATGAAGATACCGAATTGTGTCATCCGGATAAATTTTTCCATCGCCGATCGGTTACAGGCGTTCCTGCGGATCGGCGTGATAAATCCAACATTCTGAACTTAAATCTTGCTGTTCACCGCACGGATGGCAACGGTATAGAATATCCGGTGCTCGAAAATAGACGTGGACCGTCCCCACTTTTCGAACCGTTGCCGAGACGTCGCTACGTCAACGATCCAAATTTGGATGCAACGACCCGGTAGATCTCTCGTCTTCTCCGGCTCGATTCGATGTCGAAAGCGGAAAAGCGAATCGAGCTGGAGGAAACAGCGGGTGCTATCGGGGGTGATTCGTTTCTATCGAAACGCTGCATTCCTCGATATAAAAATTCTTCCACTTCAGAATGTTATTTTAGACGGAATATTAAACGACGATACAAAGCGTTTTTAATTTAAGAGTATTCCAATGTATTAAAATCGGGAAAAACAATCTCCTGGCGAACATCTTACGCGTCGACGTGGTCGCGGCAGCGATGAGTCAGAAATGTTTGAATTGAATAGATACGAAATTTATTACACAGAAATTGTATAATATGTTGAACTACGATAGCAATTGTTATGAGGATGACATTTATCACTATTAAAGAATAACACCCCTACTTGCTCTTTACCGTACAAAAAAAAATATTTGCTATTCAATTCCTGATACTAAATTATTTATCATAAACTACCCCTTTCCTGCGTGCAATCATATTAAGATTGGAAGGGGATAATCAAGTTATACTCCAATAGTTGCACTATTTCATTTGTAGACTCGAATATCGCTGAAACAAGATGAATGTGCAAAACCGTGTATTCATAGAAATTTCATTCGATCGCTAGCAAATACTTTATATGCATTTGTAACGGAGGATCGGCCCCGCTAAGTATAGATTTTACCCTCGGCCGAGCCATTCCAAGACACGTCCCACCAAGCTTCGATGTGTGTCTCGTCTCCGATGTCAAAAAGGCTCCCGGTACCGTAAAAATAGAAAACACGCACGGTCTACCACCACGGATGATCTATGATACTTTACAGGACGATCCCCTGTCGACTAGGCGCGGAATTACTACGCCCGCATGCGGGAAAATCGTGGAGACGATTCTTCTTATTTTTTTTTTTTTTTTCGTACCAGATCAGAAAGTGTTCTGCCGAATTTACGAATCAACGAAGCCAGAGCTTGAAACGAAGTCAAAGGCTATGTGTCGAAGGTTATTTCTAAGAGCTGAATGTAAATTGCAACGACACGCAAGCACCTCGAGTTATATTTATGATGAAGATATTGCTAGTCGCGACGAATACTGGTACAAGGCTGTTTACATCCGCGTGGATTCATATTGCAACAGAAGCGGTAACGGATTGGGATCCTACCCTCTGAAGTCTCCTAAGAAGAGCGGGGTGAAAATTCGAAGTCGTGAGCGAGGATTAAGAAACACTTCTACCCCCTTAGGCTTTCAGCACAAACTCCCCCAACTAAATGAAAACGTCCAACTCCTTACGAGAGTGCTTGGAAGAAATTAGCAGGAGCACGAGCAGAAATCTCGTGTTCTGTCACTCGATAGTTATCGCGTCACAAGCAGAATCTCACTCCGGGACTGTTCCGCGGCCGCGCGAGGAACGTCACAATTCCTGGAAAGGGCTTAAAAACGTAGATCAACACTCGTGACCTTGAAAATCGCATTTCTCATTAAACACCGCTCACTGACACTCCATACTCGATGAAGGGAGAAGAAGTATCGCGAAGACGGTCGCTTTGAAGAGGGGAAATCCTCCGCGCTGACGGGACAGATCCTGAAGATCCTGATCACGGAGAGATCGTGCGACGCGTTCCAGTAGCTCCGCTTGGAAGATGACGATAGGGCTTACCTTGAGAAGAACTTTTGCTGGCTGCGACTGGCCAACCGGACCTTAGGCAGCTGACTGTGCGATCGTGGATCCGTGGTCCACGTCGTGAACCTCCACCGTAGGCTATTCACGCGTTGGTATCGGACCAATGACGGCTCGCCATTGGTTGCAAGCATTTTTAGGCGAGAGCTCTGCCCGCTCTGCTTGTTGCCAAAAATAATCGGAAACTGAAAACGGAGCCGAGCCTGCTTCGCTGCTTGCTCGGCTCTCCGCTCAATCTCTCGGTTGCCTTCCAACGCACTCGATTAATTGTATTAACCCGACTGCAATGTGTGTCGAGGAAAAGCCCGGCTTAGTCGTCTCCCTTTCATTTTGTTAATGAAGACCGATCGATCGCGTGAAATCCTGTACGATAGCCAGTCAATTGACGATGGTCTTAATCCTGAGGAACAACGTCTTAAGGGTATTATGTCTAAACGATAGATTCCTAATTAGGAGTTTGGAGGCTCGCGTAGATTAACTTTCCTAACATCTGCTGGATATAATTATAGAGATGCGCTCGTGACACCCCCGTTTCCAAAATTAAACGCCCGATTGTATATGCGTGCAAAGATAGATAAGTACCTACATACAAAATTCATTCATGAAGAACGGAAATGGTGCACCACTGGGTCAAGTTTTAATTAATAATGCTCGATTGATCGAGTGGATAGAAGAAAGTTCGTATAAAGTTCGGTTGAGATTTAGAAGTCCCTCTGATCGTGGGAGTATCTTTAAAACGCGTCGGGAGCAGAACGTGGATATTATTAACGGATCGTTCTGGATTTCGACTGTGCCAGCTGTTTGGCACTAAACGCGGTAACGCTGACGGAAACATCGTGCCCTAAACGTAACACTTATGACTGCACCTGATATAATATCTTCTCGGACTTTTAACGAAATTTTACGGATTTTGCTATGGCTGAATAGCCACTTCCAGAGAAGCCACCTCCATACTTGTGGGTACGCTTACAATTTGATAAAATTATGAAACAATTACTAAATTGATTAAGTTACATGTACAATGCCAAGAAGTAAAATCTTCTGTTTTATTCTTATCGCTGGAGAACGATTTGTGCCGACTGAAATATGAGACGAAAATTGTATTTAGAAATACGAAAAGGTCGTTTCGAATCCTGTGAAAAATAGCGGATCTATTTGAGGAAACCAGTTTTCCCGATATACCGTCGTAACTGCGCGCGACGTAAGCATTCGGTAAGCTCAAAGCTACACGGTCAAAGTAGGAACCAGTGAGTGAAGTAAAAAGGTTCCGGTTTCGAAAAGACGGCGAATTCAATGCTTTTTTTTGATACCCTAAAATGAGGTTTACGAACAGCTTTATCATTTCCACGTCACTCTCAACGTTATCGAATAAATAAAGAATCACAGTGCAACACCAATAGTGACAGGAGTTGTAACTAAATAGTGGTAAAGATATTTGACAAAGCGAGTGAAACGTCATAACTGCATAATGCAAAATAATGTACTGTTTAAAAACTGTTTGAACAATTTGTCTTTAGACATAACAAATTTATGATTGTAAATTAACAGAATATAGAATACGTTGATCCAAATTTTTCAAATACTAGATCCTAAAATCAATTATCGGTCATTTCTTATTAACTTTATGAATTGGGATCGCAGTTAGCACTTATAAACACCTACGATACTTTAAAATTACATCAAACTGCTGTTTCATTTGCAAGCAGCTAATTGCTATAAGTTAAAAAGTCCATGCAAAATGCAAGAATTATGAAATATTATAAACAACATACCAAAATTGTAAAATCTTAGATGCGCGAATTTTATTCGCACAATTCGCGCGCACCACCCCACTATTCACATTAGCAGATGGCGCAAATGCGAGCGCACAGTCTTGCGCCGGATCGACTGGTCGAATAGGGGTTGATAGAATATTGGCCGCGGTTTCACGTATAAATCAATTTTAATTAGCTGCAACTAACCAGCGGCCGTTTTAAAAAGAAGGCCATTTGCAGAATTTAAAATAAAGCATAATATATTATTAATTTACTTCTTACCCCTTTCTCGATGAGGAACATAGATTTAATACGCCGACCAATAAGTTGATTTGGCATGTATGTACCACTACATACACTGTATATTAAATAATATACATTAAAGGTTTATAATTTTTATTACGTTACACATATTTTGAATTTTAATCACTATAACTTCGTGCAAATATAAAACAGACAAGAATATAATCGCAACCACCCCTTTGTGGTCAAAGGACACGGCTGAGACATCCGTCATATTTTGCACAGATGGTGCAAAAATGCAGTCAGTAGCGCCATCTGTACGAAGTACAGCATATTATACTCACGAGACAATACAACCACAGGGATCGCGTAACGCAACAATGGCGACCTGAATGGCTGGCGTGCGCTTCCTTGCTCCATATACTTTTGACATCTCGCCAGTGTTTACTGTACCCTTTTTTGCATATTCGTGAATGTGAAATACATTCGTGCTACCGTAAAATATGTGACTAGTGAAGTGAAAAGTCACAGAACGAGAAATCGCGTCGATCCAGCCGTTAATGCTACTTAGGCGCTCGACATAATTCAATGGTGTTGGTCCCAGCCGAAAAAACGGGAAAGCCATGTATGCATCAATATCTTGCCGACTATAATGCGCTGGTAAGTAGAGGAATTGCTTTTTAATTTCGTGCTTAGCGCCTATTTTTAATCGTAGCATCCTTTTGTACTATTCAACGTAGTGAATGATTTAGAAAAATGTGTAGGTTAGGTTGGTTTGAGAAACTGGCATCGCCGGATTTTATTTTGCTTTCTTTTTTAAAAGGCCCTCATTTTTCTGCATCGCTTTTATCGTTCTGAACTTTACATAGTTCAAGATCATTTATTGTTTACACTCGAAGGACAATTATACACACTAAACATTGATATATTTGTTATTTATATTACCATACATGTTTTAGTAACATGGAACGATTTATATATACGTATATAAATTTATACGCTTGTAAATAGAAAGTTACAAATATAACCTCAGAACTAGTAACAGGCAAATGTATGAGTTTTACTCATAAGTAATAAAATTCTTGAGATACCATAGATAAATCTATAGGTACAGAAGCTTCTCACAGCGGTCTGTAATAATTCAAGGATTCCTTGTCTTTCCTTATGTTATTGCTATATGCACAATATGATTTTACTGACTTGCAAATGAAATGCTTCCAAAATAAATGAAACAAAATGTAAATGTTTGATGTTTATATAATGTAATAAAACAATGCTTGTTTGCGTACAAATATCAGTGGAACAGCAGTGGAGACTTATTACCAAAATCTATCGTGGTGCTGATACGGCATGTTAAAATAAGGGAACTGAACGAGGGAGATGAGCCACAATATTGCAGGCATGCCACCCTTCGCAAGGATGCCTTTGGGGGTTATGGGTATGGGTGTGAATATGGGTCCTGGTGCCCCGCATCCTGAATCTTCTGCTCACCCTCATCCACCTCCACCACCACCTACCGGTGCGAATCCGAAAAAGAAGAGACGTACGAATGCAAACGTTGCACAGCCACCACCACAGCAACCCCCGACAGTGCAGGTACATTTTCTTCTTACAATTATTAAATTCGCCTGTAAATGAACATTGAAATTGCCAATGAAAAATATGTGTTCCCAGGATTTATTACCTCCACCTTTAACCGGTTATGGAGACACGATAGTTGCGAGTAACCCTTTCGATGATACACCACCGCAAACTACGCAAACGCCAATGATGCATGGTGGACCACCTCATATGCATCCTCATCACCCGCACCACATGAGTGGGCCACCTATGAGAGGCATGAGTCCTCTAACTTCAATGGGCGGTATGAGTCCAATGATGCCGCACAACATGGGAAGCATGAGCCCAATGGGAAACTCACCAATGACAAATCACATGAATCACATGGGAGCCATGTCACCTATGAACCATGCACCAATAGGTGGTATGAGTCCAATGAATAATATGGGCCCGAGTATGCCGCCCGGCCCAATGAACACTATGAACAATCATATGAACATGAGTCACATGGGTAACTCTCAACTCAGCGGTCCACCTATGGGTAGTCCAATGAATAATATGAATAGTGGTCCAATGGGTAGTCCGATGAATAACATGGGACATAGCATGGGAAGCCCCATGGGTGGTCCGTTAGGATCACCTATGAACACAATGGGAGGATCGAATCATATGCCTAACGGACCAATGAATATGAACAATATGAACAGTCACATACCACCTAACAGCCCCTTAAACGGACCATCTATGAATAACGTAAACAGCCCACTGGGTCACAATGGATCTCAACCACATCCGAATCACATGGGAAATAATCTTAATAACTTAGGAAGGCCCATTAATGGTCCTATGACGACGATGAGTTCCATGGTGTCCAATAATATGAATATGAGTGGCCCGAATCAAATGAATAATATGAGCATGTCTGGACCACCGATGAATAACATGCCTAATATGAATATTAGTCATCACAATCAAATGAGTCACATGGGTGGTCCAATGGGTACAATGTCTAGCAGTATGGGTGGTGGACCACCCATGGGACATCCGATGAACATGGGAAGTTCTATGCCCCCTCATGGTTTCCAAGGCCCACCGGGGATGGGGCCGAAACCAATGCCAGTTTCTGCAGGAAAGGTAAGTTAATCCAATGGCCCCCTCGTGTCGTGAATTTTTATTGCTTCGATATTGAACTTTGTGTTACTTAAATGTTACAGATATATCCTCCAGATCAGCCGATGGTGTTTAATCCACAGAACCCGAATGCTCCACCTATTTATCCTTGTGGCGTGTGTCACAAAGAAGTGCACGATAATGATCAAGCGATTCTTTGTGAATCGGGTTGTAATTTTTGGTTCCACAGGTGTGTGAAAGAATACTACTTGATTTTTTTGTACGTTATCTAGAAAATATGTATTCATACGTAGTTTTCATCTAAGATAAAAAATTTCTTCCAGGGGATGCACGGGATTATCGGAAACTGCCTATCAATTATTAACGGCGGAAGTGTACGCAGAGTGGGTGTGTGATAAGTGCTTACAATCGAAAAATATACCTTTGGTGAAGTTTAAACCATAACACTCCTTGCCTCGTCGCGTATGCGACGCAGCACTGACTCTTTGTTAGCGTTTACATCTTGGTACACGCACATTATGCGCGTGCGATTGCACACACATGCGGCATACACTAGTGCACGAACGAAGCCGTGCATATAACATAAACATGCGCTGTTTGTTAATATTTTAGCTTTAACCTGTTGAAATATTAGAGTATCACTATGAGCCGTATCAATTAATAAGATGGCAGGAACGAAATATTCTCAAAGGTAACATTACTTTTTAAATCTTTTACAACTGGAATCGTTTGCTTCGAAAAATATTTATCACTTCGCAAAGTCCGGAGTTCCTGATTTTTTTTAGTAACTGTTGTATTTTCCGATTCATCCAAAATAAATACCACAGGCATACAAATTTACTAAATTATTTAAAAGATGCATATTACACAGTATAAAATCATTTGTGAACCTCATTTATCTTTTTACTTCTAATTGCATTTAATTTAAAAGTAAAAGATAATCGTAAGTGTAAAATAAAAATATGTATAAATACATATATGTGTATATTTATACAATATACATATATATACACGTAATAGGTGGTAAAAATGGCTAAAACCGCATATTAATAAGAAATGGAACGGATACATACATATTCTGTTTGCTTTATTTAGATTCTGGGTGAACGTTCCTGATAAACTATAATTGATATTCAGAAATAATTAGTTACATGATTCATTTCATAAATAATTTCTAAGCACGTCATCACCATTCGTCATTAGGCTCTTCACAGTGATTAAGCAAATCCAAGAGTTTAAAAAAGGTACTTTTGGAGAAGGAAAAATGTATTGTGAGTGTATATTTAACAATTTAAGGACAGAAGAATACTGAATTTCAAGGAATGTAAATTCTTCTCATGGAGCGATATTTTGCTGTAAAAGTGTTCATGTCCTATCATCGAGTATCGGAATATCGGGAAATTTTTAAATAATCTTCTTCGTGTAATTAAACTATCACCGAAGTATTTTGGGTTTTCAAAAAACTCGTTTGAAAAAAAGTAAGCGATGTTACCCTTGGCGAGTGTATTACTTACTCTCAAACGCTGTTTTTTGCTCCCAAGTGTTAGTAATGAAAGTACTATGATTCTTGTATTTTTATATTTCAAGTATTTTGGTATAAACCATGGTCCAGTTATATGCTTTCGAGACACTTTAGTGTTACATTTTAGAACATATTCGACATGTAAATAGAAGTTTTAATACAAAACGCATAAACATATTTGTTATTCGTTCACGCGATCAATGGATGATTTACGTGATAGGGAAGAACGTGAAAAACAAACGTCGGCTTCCTTATAACGGAGTTCATATATTGCTTCTTGCCATGGTTTATGCTTGTGATTAATTCGGCGCGTTCGAGTATTGAATCACTTGATATACGATTGTTCACATAATGTAAAAAAACATAGCAGAAATTCGGTCGACTGACGATTTGCGGGAGGTAGGAGGTTTTGTATTATATGTAAATTTGCACGATAAACAAACCGATTACGTTCGCTTAGGGAGAAGCGCAAGCTTTTAAGAGTTGCGAAAGTTTTTATGCTGATAAACCACCGGAGTTATTGCGGCACAATCCAACGGGAGGAATAAAATGTTAAAAAAAAAAAGTAAAACAGTTAAATTATTGCGAGAGCAGATGAACTGTCGAAAATGAATGGCAGGCTTATGTTTTTCATAGATCCGTCACTCCTTGGTGCAGTAATTATCATAACCGAATAGTAAATGTATATTAAACTCAAGATACTTCGCATGTATATTGTGGGCGAAATCTTCTACTTAGTTCTAATCATAGAATTCGTCCGTGGTAAATTTGGTGGTAAGAATTTAATAGCAAATTGCGATCGAACCGGATGTCGTTCACACAAACGATCCACGCAATGAAAAATGAAAAAACAGACTAATATACTCCATTGGCAGCTAAGAACAAAATTAAGGAAACCACAGATCGCATAATTTTATCATTTTACTAATTGACGCCTGTATCAAACGGAGTACCGATGAGACAGAGTTCTAAAAACTTTGCGAGTGCTCCAACATGCACCCTCTATGCAACAGGCACAGCTAGTTATTATTCTGAACTTTTACTCGTGTTTTCTTTCCGTGCAATTCACGCTTTAAGCTTGCTTTACTGTAATCCTCTTTCTAAGAAATATTATACATGTGTAATGTACACAGGATCCTACAACTACATAATGCTCATATTAGTATTACAACGAATAGAATACGATTCTCACATATCTTTATTTTAGAATATTTTCTCATGACACGAAGGTCGAAGGGATCACAACGGAGATCGTTAACATTGCTTTCTTTTTCTCTATTTCGATGAATTGTATATGGGAGTGCAGGAGATTAAGAGAATAATGAGACGAAAGGTATTAAACAGATGCGATGCGTGAGACTTGCTGAATCGAAGATAATCGTTTTTCTAGTACAAACGAACGAATGGTAATTTAAGTAATCACTAGTAGCGTCTATTTTTCACAAGTAACTTACATAAGTTGTATCGTTTTTATGAACGAAACTGTTATGCGACCATCGAGCATAACGCACGCCTAAAAGAGAAAGAAGTTATTGCATCTTGTGTATACATCAAATCGAAGAACAAGTTTTTTTCACTTATGATTAGTAGTAGCTTCATCCCTGTACAATTTTTTCGAAGCAAATGCATTTAATGTGTATGAATCTTTGTCTCATTATACTACCTTCATATATTTAGTTACCTCATCGTATCACCATTCTATTTGAAATGTCGTTATCCTCCTGGAAACGCTCTGAAATCCACAATAGAAACACAATAGTTGAACACTTTCACAAAGATGGAAATCTCTTGCACTACGAAATATAGATAAGCATCCGAATAATTAATTCTGTTGTTGCTTTCTAAGTAATTGTAGAATTTCGTCGAAAATCTATCAATTTGTTTGTGTATATAAGACATTTGCAATTTCGTTGAAAAAAACTATGCGGTAATTGACGAAACAATACGAGGTACAATGTAACAAAAAGGCGTACCGATAAATAAATTGTACTCAATTTTTGTAAATATCTCTTGTGACGCGCTAACGAAACGATGATCTGTTAAGCGCATGTTGCGCTTAGCAGCGACAGGAAATGAAAATTTGCAGCACGAGAATAATTCGTTGCACTGCATGGATTTTCATTTCGGAATCTGTAGCATTTAAGTCGTATTTCCTAATCCATCCCTTAAAAATCATTGTACATCTAAATTAACGAATTAGCTCGGATCTGAAAGAGGCCTGAGTGCAACGACACGTGATTTGAATGCACTGTTTTATTATTATCATTAATATTTTTTATTATTGTTATTATATTACCAATCATATTTACTATTAGCATTTGATTTTTTATTACTAATTTTAACGCTTCTATATGCATCAAATGGGCGTTCAATTAACGTGTCGCGATAGATAGATCTTTCGATTGTTAACATATCGCGCTTCCCTCATCAGGAGGTGCTGATTCAATTGATCGGATAATTGAAGAAAAAAACATGCGAGGCATATAGTATACACAACAAATTGTTTATAGATTGTTTTTATCGTGTAAATATCGACATACATACATGCATGTACACATACATATATATGTATTTATGTATGTCTACTATGCGTGTCAACAATAAAAATTGTTATACATATGTCATTAGTTTCGTACACGGTCAACTTGCGTGCTAAGATATTCCCATTTTCTGACAACTTGTACATGTTCATTCATTGCACGTATTTGTATGGCACTTTAAACAACAAATTCACACGATGTTGCTCTGTTAACATTGTTATTTTATACATCCCGTGAAACGTCATCCATTCGATCAATCACACATACGATATCTCCTTCCTGTGCAACTTAACTCATCAAATTATTTACATAAATGATAGTTTATTTTCACGTTTCGACATATAAAAGTGTTTTATACTTAATTTGCAAAAATTGGGACATTTCTCTACCATTAACACTATTCGTGTGAAGAGTTTTTATATTATGACATAATTGAATCGTTAGAAAGTATGTGCATTAAGTGCTCGATGATTAGTCGCAAATGCGACAATGATTTTCGAATCTTTCGTCCAGTTTCATCGGTTGCTGCAGTAGTTGACTTAATTAGCCGGGCTTCTTCGTCGCGATGCGTTTCTCGTATGGATTCATTGTGAGAATTTAGACGGATTGAACTCTCCCCTTTTCTCCAAGGTGTGAAGACGTACTATGTTCGACAAGGTACGGGCCACGTGTGTTTTTGTTAATCGGCTACTTCTATCGTTCGTGTTTAAATCGTTGGGCCAGAATTTCCGCGGTATGCTCGGCCGAATGTATACAGGAGCCTCGTTACACGTCACTTTGAAATCTGTAAATCGAAGATAATCGCTTTTGTACTTGGCTCTCCCGTTGCCCGGACGTGTACACCTCACCTGGTATTTAAAAGTAATTCTTTTTTACGTTCATTAATACAAAATCATCGAACACATTGTTACCCTGCAACGAGGAAACAGAGCGGATTTAAGTAGGTTTTAATATAGCGAGCAATCAGTGCCAAGGAATATCAACCACTTTACTTGCTTTCAGGCAAAATTGCGATGAATGATTTGTCCATGGTTCGTATCTCGTTTCCATGCCCGGGTGCTGATGCAAATGACACTTGTGTCTGCAACTGGACGCACTTTTGCTCACGTTCTCTGTGTAACCGAGTTTTCCGTACAATCCGTATTTCTTCTCGTCGATGGCCCGCAAGGTACCGTTCTTCTTCATCGCCATATAAATCTGCTCCAACATACCGTAGCTCTTGATCAAGAAATCTCGTTGAGCCAAGGCTGTGACACGTTCCCTTTCCTCCGATTCGCAAATAATCTCCGGTTCGAATGAATGCGAGTTATTAATGCTGGGAGGCGTCTGTTTCTTTGCCTAAATAAAAAGAAAATTATGCCGCTAACAAGGGAACTTGTGCAGAAATTCCTTGCCGCGGAAAAAACTGACATTCGAGGGCGGCGAAATTCTCTTCGACAAAGTCGCGGATTTGCTTCTCTCGTGATCGTTCATCGCCCCGAACTTTTGCATCGTATTCGGACTCTCCGGATGTAGCTTGGAATCGCTCCATTTGCCAACGATCCTCTTGCTCTCTTGATCTTTGAGTTTCATCTGCGAGTTTGTAATCGTGCTTTTTGAACATTCCAATTAATTTGTAATTTGCTGAAAGCGATACCTCGTTCTCCTCCTTTTGGATCCTGGACGCTTCTTCTCGTGCTCTGGACGCCGCCGTGTCTTGATACACGGAAATGCTCGTTTGTCTGAAGAACGGCTCGTACTTAACACTGTCAGAACATGGATAAATTCTACGGAAATTGCCCATGTGCGCGTCTTCCCACTTGAATTGCTTCTGCAAGTAATCTTCCTCCGGCTTTTCGAGTTTCGTCGAACCGAACGACGTCTCGTTCGTGCTTCAAAAAGTTTTGTTTGAACCATCGTTAATTGGTCCACGGTTTCACCATACAACGAGAATATTTTCATTAATTTACCTGCCATCTTTCGGGTTTATTCCTTGAAGCAGTCTGTCCCTAACGCGTTTCCTATCTTCTTCGATAATTTTTCTCTTGTCGCATTGTTGTAAATTTAACATGTCGAACGTGTTCATCAGCAGACCCTCCTTTATGTCCTTATCGATTTGCGCGTCGGTGTGGAAGCTCGGCGAATGATTAACCTGGGATAACATTTTTTTTTTCATACAGCGAAGTCGTAATCGCTGATGCTTCATAATCGTTACCTCCAAAAGATACGGTTTCAATTTCCAATCGAGTAAAACATCAAAGCCTAGTAATTCGAAACACGCGTAAGTCTTGTCGTGCGTGGGAAAGCATGTGTGATAACTGTGCTTTAAGATAGGATACGCAGCCAGGACCGTCTTTATTATAATCTCGTCAATCTTGCCCCACATTTCGTCCACGTCGATTTCCTTCATCTTAAACCACTTGTTCAGAGTCGATATTTTTCTGCCGCGAAGCATTTTCATTAATTCTGGCGTAGTAGAAAAGCGGGCGGAAATGAAGAGCGATGATCACCACCGACCTTTTACTGCCGACCTCGTCGTCGATTACGTACATTCGGCTGTGCTTGTTAACAGCGTAATTCGTCAAATGCATGAACACGTTGGACGTGTTATGGCCGGTCGGCTCCTTGTATCTGCTTGTGGCGAACCTGACTTGCGACATCAGACGAAAACAAGTTACTCGGTTATCAAACTTGTGTAAAACCGTGAAAAACATAAACCATGCCGTTACCTCGCCAGGCCGTCGTTGTACACGTAAATCCTAAGGGGATCGCAGGATGTGATCAGCGCGTAGATACGAAGATCGAATTTGTAGCCGTCCACCAGAAAGGGCTACAGACACGAATGATCTTCACCAAAAGAAGAGTACAAACGAATGCTTACGGTTAAAAAAGCTCTCGTACCCTGGCCACGTAAACCTGACAGATCATTCGCTCGGTGGGTTTAACTTCCTTCAAGTTCTTCGTCAAGTAAATGCCGCGCCCTTGACAGCCCGTGTCGGGTTTGATGATGAAAGTTTTCGATCGTCTCAGTTTAGCATAGGCCACCGCCTCCCCGTGGCTAAAAATTTCGATCTAAGCGTAACGCAATTATTTATCCAAAGGAAAGCCAAAGCGGAAACGCTCCGATCCTCTTACTCTGCTGGGAAACACCAAGTCTTCGGGAAGAAGTTGTAGTCCTTCGGGAAGAGCTTCAGCATACGATTCAAGTTCCGCGCGAGGAGGTCCTTCCTACAAATTTCCGTCATTCCGGGAAAATGATTCACTTTCTGGTATCTCTTCATATCCTTCGCCCGTTCCACGCTCACGCTCAGATCCGTCCAATAAAGATTCCAACTGCTGTCCTCCGTGACTTCTTTCATTCCGAATCGGGCCGCGACTCGTCGCACCGCTTCGTACTTGCAATTGCTCGTGCATATCGTCAAGTATCTTTAAAAATCGGTAAACAGCAAATGCGAAGAATCAATTAATGTGCTTCGATTTCTTTTTTTAGAACTGTACCTTCGTTTCTTCTTCTTTTTCGCCTTCGTCGAAATTCCATCTTTCCGCGAGTCGGCGTCAGTGTCCGCGAGCGACAAGTCTGCGGTCAAATCGAACACTTTCGCGTTAATTTTCCGCACCGGAGTCGTGTATAAAGAAAATATTTCTTCGAAAGAATACGCCAGGTTAGAAACGGTACCTTTGTCGTCCTTTCTGTCAACGATGCATTTGGGTACGATCGGTTCCCGATCATTCTTCGCCGAATCGGCGAACGGGGCTACGTTCGACGAGACGTCAGACACGACGAGCTTCTTGCAATGATTCCTGTACACGGTTTTACATGATCGCACCTCGGTACTGGAGTCAGACTCGCTGGTAATTTCACCGTTCCTCGGGTAACTCTTCCTCGTATCGCTCGCTTCTAGCTCGTGCACCACCATCAAAGGACGTTTGTTGTAGCGTTCGACGTCGTTCATGACCGGCGTATCTCATTATTTTAAACGATCCGTCGTCGCACCGCATCAATTTAATCATTCGTCAAACCGGAGATAAATACATCGTATTTCGATCGCGTCAATTTTACTGTGAACGTGTTAAGCGCCGAAACGACCGCTTGATCAAAGGAGAATTCGGTGTTGATTTTTTTTTCTTTTTGTAAAAAAAGGGTGACTGGACTGTGATCAATTTATTGGTCTATGATGAATCGAAAACCGGTGCTATTTATTTTCTGCCTCTCCCAAAATATTCCGTTGCATTTCACGCATCGCCCCTCGCCTCAATTGTTTTTTCATTTCACGAAGAAAGGAGACAGACTCGACGGGAAATTAATTTCGACCGAATCTTCGTCCACTATGCATAGGAGCTTAGCTAGAAATCTTACACGTGAGCGTTCGAACGGTTTCTGAATAAGGATGCGCGGCACTGCTGCTTTATCGATATTACTGCGGTAGAAATCCCGTAAAACCTAGGTCGCAAATTGCCGCCTCACTTTAATTATAGCATAGTGACATTGTGCAAAGTTTGTGCAGCAGTGAAAGGAATCACGAAAGCCTTTACGGGTTTCAAAGATACGCGAATGTTACGATTATTTCGAGTTAGCAGGTTTGTCTAAAACGGGTGTAATAAATTCGATGAAAAACGATCCTTTATTATCCTTTGCTCGAGTTCTACAAATTCGATCTCAGTCTCTTCGTGTTTTTTATAATCTTTACGACGTCCAAGGCGCAACCCCAACACAGCGTCACTCCGCTACCCCCGTGTCCGTAGTTGTGGATTACCTGAAGAAAAGAATCAAATTACTTTCAGTTTATGGGCAATTTTACTGTACACAGGGGGACCGTTTCCGATACCATAACTTCTCTGCCATCGGAATATTGAACAGCTTCGGCTTCGACACGAACTTTTGATTTTCCAGGCCTAAGACCAACCCACTCTTTCGTCACTTCAGCTTCCTACCAGAAAAATAAGTACATGACATCTATTATTATGTCGATGCTTCCAATGTAAAAGACTTAAAGAAAACGGCACCCCAAGGGAAGGCATAAGCCGACAGCATCCGATTTGAATAAACATGGAATCCTCTGTTCGCGGCGTGCAATCGAAATCGTTCTCCTGATGTGTGCCGCCTAATACTACAGTGTCCGAGCTTAACAAAAGGAAGAAAAAACAATAAATAAATTGAAAGAAAATCATTCTGCAAGAAACATTTAAAGTTGGTGCTCGTTACTTGGGTATTATGTAATTTCCGTGGTCGTCGTCTTCCAAAAATGCATGCATCACCCAAGATGCGGCTACCTTGAATAAAACGGAACACCTGAAATCTATGCGTCGCGATATCCCGTTTTTTCTTTTAATTACCAACCCTTGCCACTTGACCTCTAATAGGGATGACCGCGTTATCTCCGACGAGCTCGCGTGCACCAAGCCCGCTACAATTTATGATTAAATCATACCCGTCGTCCGTGAATTCGCGTAGGTTGCGAACTTTCCTGCTTCGAAGTTCTCCACCCGCCTTCAGGAACTGTTTCGTCAACCAAGGCAGCAGTTTAACAGGCTCGCATGTATATGTTACGAACATCCAACCGTCTCTATAATCGCCGGACGAAATAAATGTTTACAATGCAATCAAAATAATATGGACCAGTCTCATTAACACCGTACTTATAATTGGCTTCGTGTGCGGCGTTCAATTTCTCCAGTTCGTTTGCAGTTAATCTATGCGCACCGTAGACCAATTTCATCCAACCCGAATCGGGAAACCCTTTCGGATCGCTGGTAACGCGATATATTGGTACCAACGAGAGTCCTATTTCCGAGGCCATGCCAGCTTTCCAGAATCTCTCGAACCACCGGTGGGTGGCTCCACCCCATTCCCTATTAATTTATCAATTAATTTCCTTCGCCCTTTATCGACATCCAGGTTCCTCTCACCCTTTCGACCGGAATCCCTAAATACCTCGGAACATTACACATGCCTATGTACTCACTGTATTTTGTCCGATGGAGTATCCCCGATGAGGTAAGGACTCCAAAGACCAGCGCTTCCATCCCCGGTGGTATCGGGAGAAAATTTATCTGCGAACACATGCACCTCGACGCGCGTGAAAGCGTTTTTCACCGCTAATGCACTTGTGATGCCTATCACACCGGCTCCTACCACAGCTACGCGCATTTTCCGGAATAAAGATCAATGAATCCACGATGAGTTCCGAAAGACGACTGCACGCAGAAGCTCTTCTCGAGGCTACATTGTTGAAGGATAAAAAAAAATGAAGTATCGCTGAAACGATAACCCCGGCATGACGCTTGCCATCCAACAATCGGGAATCGCTATAATAACGTGTAATGTATAACATAATACAGCTCGTCGGATAAAAGATAAGAGAAGAAAAAAAAATCAGGAAACTATAATAAAACTTTCTCTGCGCGATAGTGTGACTGTTGCTAAGTTTTGGAGCCGGGGCGGTTTTCCATAAATGGATGGACGTCGATCAAAGAATCCGCGGCGAAAAATTGGGTAGCTTATCAGGATAAATCGAAGATCACAGAAAACTTGCGATAGCTCATATAACTAGCATAATGCCCACTTTACGACTCGGCAATATTATGCTAGAATATGGGAATCGCAGAAGCTGAGCGGTCGTTGCAACAAATTACCGTGTCGAAGTCCCAGCGATGCTTGTATCACGGCGTGGCAACGATAAACAGAGCATAATACTTTAATAAATACCGCGTGACAAAGGTCTTATACTCTGCTTACCGATAGCACGACACGCGATTTCATTCTGCAGGATAAGACGACGCGGAGGGCCCCAATCTTTAGATGAAGTTGATAGATTCACGATGATCTTCCACTGATTTTCTACAGCGATCTTACACTATTTCGCCGTCGATATCCTTCAGGATTTTGAATTCGGCAAGACGGTACCAAGTCAGCCCCGTGAGGATATACATATTGGTACCAGCCAACGCGAAGGGAAACTTTTGCAACGATCGTTTTGGAGCGCGATCCGTCGACTGTGCCCTGCACACGTATCTGGCTCCTACAAGACGACTGGTCGAAGTGCTTGATGACAGTTCACGATATGCGGTATTTGTTTACCACGCATACGAAAGCCCTAGACATAATACAGCCCGGAAATGCGATAAAGGGTATATAGATGACAGGATAGCCGGCAGACCACGGCGTTCCCTGTTGCGTTTGCTTCACGCCTGATTAGCTAATAAGCATTAACAAAGATTTCAACCCTGAACGCGCAAAGAAGCTGGGAATTCTTTTATATGTACCCTGGTTTGCCAGCCACCAACTAGGAATTCTTCGTCAATCATTCAGTTTCGACGTAATTCTGACTTTGAACGAATATTAACCGGCGCGAAAAAGGGGTGCGAAGACTTTGCACCCTCCGGCCAGTTGAACGAGACATTTCCCTCGAACTTCTTCTTACAGTTTAAATTGACGAGACGCTGCTGAAATATACATTGTTTTACTCTGAAAATTTAATACTCCAATAACCGCCTGAATAAATTAATCATCGTTACAGAATGATACGTAATTATGAGTGATATCTATTGTAAATCAAGGACCATGAAATCGTATATCGTACTTCAGATAATTGCCAGGGTGGAATGTGGCGTCGATGGGTACGGATAACTAATACTTTGGTGTCAGTTATCCGAGGAGAATATCGACACGATGCAGTTAATATTACATCGTACTTTGCGGGCAAATACCCACACGGTAGAGGATTTTTCGTTTAATCAATCACTCCAGATTCAAACTTAAAGTACATGTAATAATGCGAATAATAATAATAATGCGAACAGCGAATTGAGTAAACGCAAGTAAAAGGAATAGCGTGTGTTAAACTGCAAGATATCTTTCAGGTTTTAAAAACAAAATTTATTAAAAAACAGTTTGAAATTAACAATATGTATGTATAAGATTCTGTGTAAAGTCATACTATTCTATTAATTAAGTGCACGGAAGCGATACGTCTAAATTAAAATACTCTATTGGAACGGAGATGATGTAGGTCGTCGAAGTTTGTACTGCTGTCGCTAATGGACTGAAGAATATACATCTACTAACTTTTTACAAATTCTCTGTCAAAGGAATAATGAGCATGGTTGTTTTATAATCTACAAATAGTACAGCTTAGAGACAATAAATTATATCTATGCGCGTACACTATAACTTTAAATACTTTGCAAATGATTAAGAACTAAGTATAATACACTGGTATCTTCTTTTTACATACAAGTTTACATGAAGATAATGTGAAACTTTACGTCGCTTTTAATATAGTAACAATATAAAAACGTGGAATATAATATTTTTCAACAAAATGTATACAATCGCTATACAGAATTTGTTCATCTTGGACGATTCTCGTAATATATGTCATATTGAATCCAGCATATTACTAAACAAAATTTACTGATTACTGTTATTCGTTATAGATAGAACAATATTGTAGTAGTTACTATGGTAGCAATTTTTATTAAAATAATCGTAGACTTAAAGAGACAAACTATGGTTTCCTAAACTTGATATATTCATGGAAATAGCACTATAAAAGTTTATAGTTGTAATAAATAAAAACGTGGAATCAATTAACGCCACTTTTATGACTGGTAAAAGGATCTGTTACATAGAAAAAATATTTATCACAGATAGAGTCGAAGATATCGTTAAAATCGCAATAAACTTTTAGACCAGCATAGACCTGTGAGATACGAAAATTCATTTATAAGTCCATAAATATTTAATATCACTGAATTATAGTTCAGTTTTAGTTGTATTTAACTCATTCCCATTACAAAAAAAAAGATGTAAAAAATGTATCAACCCTTATTGCGACTTTATGCTAGTTTCAGGGACAATATAAAATCTGATAATTTACCATCGATATAAAGTTATCTTATAAATCTACTACGTAATCAAAGGTTATATACGTTAATTCGTGTGATGTATTCCACTTTAATAACTTAATTATCTAATTACCTACACCGTGCTTCGCTATCTCATCATTTGCCTAAATTTATCTAGCTCATAGATACTGTCTGACAATCTGCAAAATTAAAGTGTAATTATTTTAGTTTATTTATAAATCACATTGAAAGTAAATTTTTCAAATACGAAAAAGTAATAGTTACCTTCCGAAACTATTTATAAGGGCGACAATTTCACTCCTTTCCAAAAAGAATTTCCTTTTACTAAAGCTATGCAACGTTGGTTCCCATTGGTCGAATTTTCCCGAGAATAAAATCTTCAATGCTGTACCCAAACCATGCGTTTGAAGTTTTCCCCAAAGCTTACATTTATCGCAGCCAACGCAATCCATGATTCGAGATATATTTCTAAAGTGCTGCCTAAATTGTTCCTTCAACAACTGAGCCTCAGCACCGCCGTTAAACATTACGCTCTCGTTGAAGTGTTCGGGGAATGATCTAAAGTAAATTCACATGAATAAAGTATTGAATCTACGATTACTTTATGCCATATTTATAATCTTGAACATACTCCATAACACTCAAAATATCATTCATGGCAACACGTGTATCTTGATCCTGTGCTTCATTTCCAGTATAATACTCATCCCTTCTTAAGTACGGGGAAGCTTTAACCAGTGCTCTTAATTCTAACAGGTAGAGAAAGTATAAATTTTTTAACCAATTTGGACCTTCGCCTCCACTCCCTTCTGGCGAGAATCTTCTTCGAAACTCTGCCAGATTGGGACCCCATTTGCCACCTGGTATTATGCCCAAACTATCTTTCGAGGACAATAAATACTTCGAACACAGATGAATGTTAATACTGGCATGAAGGCCGGATATAACACGATAGAAGGCTCTCTTTTCCAAACACATCCCTGCAATGACAATACAATATTACTTCATAACTGGAATGAATTCTGTTATATTCTTATCACATTAGATTATCTCACCATTTATTTTTGAAGACTGGATAAAATTGTGCGGCGAGCTTTCAGGTCTAAAATTAAATATGTAATGTATATATATTATTACTATAAATTAAATGGACATGTGCATAAATATAAAGTAGATACCTAAAGCAATTTTCCATATAAATACTACGCCATATTCTGTGAGCGCTATGCCCTTTGTAGCCTGTATATCTTTCAGGATTCAGTAAAAGATCTACATATTCACCAGGACTAGATTCCCTCACGCAATAGTTATCTTGAGCATCGTCGTATTGTTGCCACAACTCAAAGTCCTTATAATTCTCTGAGCTAATCGTTGTGTTTAAATAGCCGAGTTCTCTGTTATGATCTTTAGCACTATTTAAGCAATCATCAAACTGTACGTTAGGTCCGTATTTGTCCAAAGGACTTTCATTGAAATGAACATTCTTTAGTGTATCCCCTTTTAGGCCTTCTGGAATGTCTTCCTACGAACAGAGAAACATTTAAATATATAAATTTAAAGTTATTACAATCATTTTTAATTAATGTAACAAATACCTACATCTAGACAAGGTTGCACATGACAATATCTCATAGCGCATTTACTGTCATCGGTCCAAAAGGGGCATTCTTGTTTTAAATTTACTTTGTAAAAGCGAAAATAATCTCTGACTAGTAGACTTTGAATTCTTGGATATATTTTCATATTATTAAAATAATCCACCGTATCTACATTGCAACTGCAGTCATCGATCGAGCCCTTCAACTGAAACATTTATTAATGTAATACAATTGCATAGAACTACAAAATCGATATTATTTTTTTTGCATATCCAAATTTCTTTCTTTGTCCTCATCCAGTGACATTAGACTTACAAAATACATACAGGTAATCATTAATACACCTTCGATAAGGCGCTTTTATGCAAATCGACAAGAAATGTATGCAAGCAATGCTTATGTCATTACACAGCAACATATGTGTATTTGACATGTCCACTGTGGAAGGTTATGTTTATTTTTTACGAAAAACATGAATAACGAGAAAAGAATGAAAACAATACCTTACAGAAGCACTGATCATTTTTATCACTGTTCGTTCCAAAGTAATTGCAATGTACGATGGAAGATGACAACAGAGTAATTATTATTACAATGCGGAACATGTTGTCACTGGGTTCACTTCGCATAATTAAGTTCACTGGTATGCTTTCCAATCACATATGGTAGTGGTTAGAATTAATTATCGCGTGTAAACGCGATATAACGTGTGCTTCCCACTTTTGATGACATTGACCAGGCTACGTGCCTCCAGAGACGTAAATTTTCCTGGTAAAAGTAATTCTTATTATTGACACTTTCATTGTATTATTCACGGAATTAACGCTCCCCTATTACGTATATTGGCAATTGTATTTTATATATGCATAATGCACTATAATTCACTGTATGTGCAAGAATTCGTCAAATATATCAGTTCTACAAGCAGCTGGAATGTTTTATCTCGTCAGTGACAGACGGTCCACAATCATAGTGACGTGACTTCGGTCACGAAGTCACGAACGTGTGTCACTTGTTAAATTATTAGTTTAATCTTAAGTTATAATGCATATGCTTAGCTATAGTTCGTATGCTAGAATATCCAAAAATCGTTAAAATAAAATTGCGAGCACGAAACTGATAATTAAATAATTATTAATCCATAGTGAATCAATGTTGTAGTGACAAGTAGTAATGAAATTATTCACAGCGATTTAAATGTATCACTAATATATTAAACCTTAATTTATTTTATATGTACTTGATGACAGCTATTGTATATATAATATCAAAGCGTTAAACTTACTTCTAGACCCAGGTATGCATTAAAATAGCTTTGATTCTACAAATACATATGTGCGTATAGATAGTCACGAGTAGTCCCCTCTTCCCTCTCTATTAGATCCGAATTCTGTTCCACGTGGCTTCATAGCATTTGTTACTGATCACAAGTATGATAACGATGAAACGATATAATAAACACATTTAAAAGGAATTTATATTTCTTAAATATTTCACAATTTGACGAAACTTCGTGCCGAACACAATCACACCTTTGCATAACATATTCGTTTAACTATTGCATCTATTACAACGAATACTGCATCAGAAATTTTAAAAAATATTCCACTTTTATGCTTGGCATTTTGCATATTGTATTGTTTAATAATAAACTATCAGAGAAGTATCGGAGTTCTCACTGAACGTGCTTAAAAAAAATAACTTTTTGTGGAAAAGAAACTATAATTTAGCATTTAAATATAACTTTGCCGCTGCATCCGTATGTTAAACAATTATAAAATTTAATTCAATACTAAAGTTAGTCTGCAAAGATGTAAAATACTGTTTAAACATAATTCTTACAATTAAATAAGTTCACAGCACTGTTTGTATATACCCATTGGCATAGACGCATTGTGATATAGGACATGTCAAAAATTTGTGATGGCGGCGATGTTAAAGGTTAGTTGTCATTAAATAACGAAATTTATATTCAAAATCGATTCATATTGAATAATGGATCTAAAACTAATTTCGTAAAAATGCAAATAATTGTTTCGCAGTGTTTTATTTTTGGTTATGATATATATATAAATTTTGGTAACCTACACGCTATTTAGGTTGTCAAACAACGATTTCACATTTCTCGTGTATAAATTTGTATTCACTTCTATATTAAAAATGCTCATAAATATTTATGTAATATTGCTGCAGCTTAAGCCTGTCAATAATTAGAGTAGACATTTTTATAATTGTTAACAATCAGACACTTTTTTGTTTTCATATGAAGCAAACCATTGTTAAATAAAATCGTAAACCCCAATAAATGGTAAAAAGAATAGCATTTCTTAAATACTAGTTGTTTGAGATATTTTAAACTTCCCTTAGATACTTCAAAGTATACTTGCAAAATTATTTTCTATAAAACAACTCATTACAGTGATGTTTGTATAAGAAAAATATTACATTCGTGTTATATGAAAAATTCTAGGACAAAAGTCAGTTAACATTTGAGGACAAATGGCTATCTATGCGACCGACTGTATTAAAGTTGATCAAACAAGAGCCTGTGACCCACGCAGAATGGCAAGATTTATTTTATACTGTACATTCGGTATGCGTGTGGGATGAAAAAGATGCTCTTAAATTATTGGATGCACTCAAGGAGGATATTATGGATTTTATAAAACAAGCTCAACAGGTATAAAATAGAATTGTAACAGACAGAAAGTAATTTTAATAAGAGAGAAGAAAAATTGTTGCTTCTTGTCCTTTCCAGAGAATTTTAGCGCATCAGGAGGAACAAGCTTTATTAAAAACATACATAGCTGAGTGGAGGAAGTTTTTTGCGCAATGTAATTATCTACCGACTCCTTTTAGACAATTAGAAACATCCCTTGCTGGAAGATCATCATCATGTAGTCAAAAGAAAAGTCCACCAGATGATATTGTCAGAAAAGTAAGGACATTACATTAAGTTGCTTAATAACACTTAATTTTGTAAAACTTTATTTTTATTACAGCTAATGTTAGATAGTTGGAATCAAAGTATATTTGTAGAAATAAAACAAAGACTACAGGATTCAGCTATGCGGCTCGTTCGTGCTGAGAGAAATGGAGAAGCATTCGATTCGCAACTTGTGATCGGTGTTAGGGAATCTTATGGTAATAAACATTCTTGCAATTAGTATATACGTTAATCGATGTATCACAAAGTGGTAATTATGTTAAAAATTTTAGTAAATTTATGTTCGAATGCGACGGATAAGCTTCAAATATATAGAGAAAACTTCGAAGCAGCATACATAGAAGCAACAGAGGCTTTCTATTGGGTCAAAGCACCAGAGCAGTTATCGTTACATGGTGTAGAAAATTACATGCGTTATGCGGATGCGAAGTTACGAGAGGAGGAACTTCGTGCTCAAAAATATTTAGAACCAAACAGTGCTAGTGTACAGCTTTTAACCGAATGTTGCGTACGCGTATTAGTAGCAACGTTTAAGCCAGCAATATTAGCGGAATGTCCACGAATGATCCAACATCGCCAAACAGATAGTGAGTACAATGTAATTTGAATTACAATACTTCAAGATTATTTTCATCCTTCCTATCGTAGTAATGTTAAATGACATCAAATTATAGAACTTAGGCTAATGCTGAAACTAATGGACAGAGTTCCTGAAGGAGTTGCCCCAATGTTAAGGAATTTGGAGGAACATATAGCAAGTGCAGGCTTGGCCGATATGATGGCAGCTGTAGACGTTATAACACAAGATTCTGAAAAATACGTCGAAAGACTGTTGGATCTCTTTCGTCGATTTTCCATTCTTGTTAAAGAAGCATTCGACAATGATCCCCGGTTTTTAACTGCTCGAGATAAAGCCTACAAACTTGTCGTAAACGATGCGACAGTATTCAGGCTAGAATTACCTGCACGGCAAGGCTCTGGTATCAGTACAACAATATTGAATAATAAACCTAATAACAACAATAACGGACTACCAGAATCAAAGTGTCCGGAACTTCTTGCAAACTACTGTGATATGTTACTTAGGAAAACGCCGCTTAGTAAAAAACTAACTTCCGACGAAATTGAGAGCAAATTAAAAGATGTGGTATGCACTTTATTTTATGTAGATCGTTATTACATTACAGTATTCTACGTCATTATTTACGTCAAACTCATTTTACGTTGTTCGGATTTCAGTTACTCGTGTTAAAATACGTTCAAAATAAGGATGTATTCATGCGTTATCATAAAGCCCATTTAACGAGGCGCTTAATATTAGACACGTCCGCGGATTCTGAAAAGGAGGAGAATATGGTTGAATGGCTTCGCGAAGTTGGGATGCCTGCTGATTATGTGAATAAATTAGCCCGAATGTTTCAAGACATTAAAGTGTCACAGGATCTCAATCAACAGTTTAAAGAGCAGTGTAGAGCCGCGATTGCTGATAGCATAAATATTAAGGTATCTACATTTAAGATTTGATCACAATATTTTCATTTGCGGATTGCCAAATACATAAATGTATATTAATGTCATTTTTATAGATATTAAATGCTGGCGCATGGGCCAGGGGCAGCGAACGCGTCACTGTGAGTTTACCCCTGCAATTAGAAGATTATATTCCCGAAGTGGAAGAGTTTTATAAGAAAAAACACAGTGGGAGGAAATTGCAATGGTATCATCATATGTCGAATGGAACGGTAAGAAAGAAAAAATGTCTTGTCGGAAAGTATTAGATATCGATGTCTGAAAAAGGAGATTTCAAGCAATTTTTACGAAAATATTAGTTGAAGACAAGCTATATAGATTAATAAAAATGAAGTGGCATTAATTTTGTCTGATGCAGTAAACATGGGTGTAGAAGGGAACGTTTCAAAAAATTCAATATCTCGATTCTAATTTTCAGCCTCACCTTGCTACGAATTTGGATGGTGTTCCAGATAACATTTTCCAACCAAGTGGGACGGTTCGATGTGGATGTAACAACGTTTCAAATGGCAGTTCTATTTGCGTGGAATCAGCGGCCGTTCGAAAAAATAACGTACGAGAATTTACGCCTGGCTACGGAATTGCCTGATCCCGAACTGAGGCGGACTTTATGGTCTTTGTGTGCTTTTCCGAAACTCAAACGACAACTCGTCCTAGTAGAACCACATGCGCACAGTCCCAAAGATTTTGCGAATGATACAAGATTTTGGGTGAATCAAGAATTCGCCATTGTGTAAGTACCTTATTACGAAAAGTTTTAAAACCACCTTACTATATTCAAAGGGCATCATTTATTTTTTTATATTCAATTCTTAGAAAAAACGGCAAGTTACAGAAGCGGGGAAAACTTAATTTAATAGGAAGGCTACAATTGTCTACTGAACGAAGCAAAGAAGAAGACAACCAGTCTATTGTACAACTTAGAATACTAAGGGTCCAGGTATATTTTTCATTCAGACAATTCTCTTAAGACCAAGATCTTGTAATAATTGAGATCTTTTTTTTAACAGGAAGCAATCATTAAGATTTTAAAAATGCGGAAGAAGATCAGCAATGCCCAATTGCAAACTGAATTAGTCGATATATTGAAAAATATGTTTTTGCCAAGTAAAAAAATGATAAAGGAACAAATCGAATGGCTCATCGAACACAAGTATATACGCAGACACGACGATGACATTAACACTTTTGTATACATGGCATAGGGATCAGAATTTGACGCGCGTATACTGTTCAGATTCTTATCTTTAACACAATATTTTTCTATGAATTCATTCCTTATTCATCAGAACAAACTTTGTGCAGGAATTTGCCGTACAACATTGTTCATATTCCGTTTTACGCTAATTAGGTCGCAATCTTGTTGATTCACATAAAACTTCCTGTTCGTGGCTGCAAAAAAATTTGAGATAAAAGTTTATGTGAGAAAAGAATATACGAAATGGCCTATATTATAACGTGCACGTGTCCTAACTTTAAAAAAAATTCAGATTCGTTTTATTGTATTAATGCAAGAATCCGTAATCTCTGTGTACTAAAAGAATTTTACGCCACTTTGTCGCGAGTCATGCACTTTCGGCTTGGCATTACGTACTAATAACATCCACATGTATAAAGCTTTTATATTATTTTAATAAGCGATTGACAAGTGTAAAGGTAAGCAGTTTCGAAATAAAATATTAAGATTTTTTATATCTCTTTAACTTTTTTTACTTTAACAGATCCATATGAATAAAACATCATCTTCCGGAATTAAGGTAAAGATACATAATAATATAATACAATATAAACTGAATAATAAAACAAGAAAACTACAAACGCATTTTATACTTTGTTTCTCGTAAGATTCATTCATTAAAGGCAAATATATTTAAATACATATGTATTTTCACAAATGTAATTTGCTGTAACATATTACTGAATTTTCAACAATTCTATTATATCTTACATCAATAGGAAGTATATTTCGGAAGAGAGAATATTATATACATGTACATACACATATAAGTAAATATCACTGTTACAATAAAAGAATAAAATTAATAACATATGAATTCTTCATCGCAATTTTCTTCTTCGGAAATAACAAATAACTTTAGCAACCTTGTATTTTAAAAACTTCCATAACCTTTCCATATAACTATAATGTTCAATTAAAATATAATAAGCAACAGTATCAGTGGTACTACTTTTTATGTGTTCTTCATAGAGAATTCGCATAATCACATGTATTTACATTAAATATACATCGATGTTATAACTCCTTTAAACACATCACACACACTCATACACATTTTATAACATTTTAGAAAGTCTGTATTTCTCGAGTTAATCTTTTTTCTTTAAATTCTGCAATAATTATTAAATGAAGAATTTAATGCTAATTCCTTTGTCTAAGATCATAAATTTTATATACCTTCTTTAAAATTATTTGTGACATTGACGTTTCTATCTTTTCTTTTGACACTTTAACATTAATTTTTACAATTGTAAGCATCTAATATTTTAAACTGTGATTTTAATTTAGACGCATATTAGAATTAGCGGAAAGTAATTTATCTTGAAACATTGTGCATATTTTTCTAACGTTTTATTTGTACGTTATTAGATATTCGATGATTTTTTAGTTATGCCGTTGTATCTCGTTTTTTTTTTTACTGCTCGTAAAGTCAGCAAAAAATTTCATTTCTCTGAAAATAAATAACTATTATATTAAAATATATAGTTATATCCATATCCTAGACCTACCAGTTCCTTTAAAAAAATTACATACTCACATATATCTGTCTGAGCAAAAAACATTACAAATTATTCGCTGTGACGATATGGTCACAAATTAATTAAAGTACCACACTTGCAGTATTGCAATAGAAACTTTTCTGTGTCGAATAATCATTGTCTGTAATGCCTCTAATTGCTTCTTGGATGGATGAATAAATTCATTGTCAAAGGATGGACAATGTTTCTCTAATAAAGCTGTTTACGAGTGTTCTGGACAACGCGTTTGTTGGATGCGTGGAACATTTTTCACAGGATTTGTAGCTTCGCAAACATGCACAACTATGCCAGGTTGTCCTGATCCTCCAGGATGCAATTCGTGGGTACCCCCTGTGAAGTCATTCGCATAATTCATTTATGTGTACGATATATAACATCCATAATATAAATCTCCTATATCTATCTATATTAAATAGACCTGCGGATAAATTTGCTATAGCTGCCAGTAAATCATGATTGACTAAGGGTTCATTTTCCTCTCTAGGTTCCCATCCAACTGGTGGGGAGGCAGGTGGTGAAATTAAAAACTGTTTAGTGGGTGCCGGTGGTCGAAGATGTTGATCTTCTATATCTGTTAAATAAATCGTTTTTGTGCTTTGTAAAAGTATTCCATATACAATATAAAACGTAGTCTTACAAACCTATCGGTGTAACAGGTTGTGCAAAATAACAATTAATGTCAGTGTCACCGAAATGAACTTTGTGTAGTTGTATCCTAGCATTGGCTGCTCCACTGGGAGAACTATAGTTTACTCTCATTCTTCTGAACGATCTAAAATATTGAAATGTAGCATCTTGACCGAATTGCTTAAATAGATCCTCTATTTGATGCTGCAAAAGTGAAAGATGTATTTAAGTACAATTTTACTCATTATAATTAAGCTTTGTTATATGTTTTTCTCACCTTTAACTCATCACTTTTAAAAACTCGTGGATCTACATTAGTTACAATAACAGATGTTGGCAAGTCTTCATCGTGTACCAAATCATCCATAGACTTTATGCTCGTATCAACATTATCCTTTTCTATGTCGAATTCTAGCCCTAATTGTTCATAATTCGGATGCAAGTTTGGTAATCCGTCAACCTCGTTTATTATTATATTCTCAGATTCTTCTAGTTCCTCGTCTTCGACTATACCTGCGCCATGCTTCTTCTCCATATTTATCTCTTGCTGTATACAAAAGAATTCGATTGAAAATAACTATAAGAAAATAGTTATAAAATAAGGATTTGAAAAAGTTGATGAATAATAAATAAAAGAGAAAAAATATTGAATAAATAACTAATATTGCGGTTTATCTACCAGATATGTACAATGTCAATCAGTCCATCATCATAACACTGCATGCACTCTTTTAAAACACTCGGTTGACCACTACCAATTATCAATGAACAGTAAACACTCGTTGTTACGTTTGATGAATTGTAAAGAGTAAACATCAGATTGCAAAACTACATATTTACAAACTGTGAAATCTGTTACCACTAATGCAAGTCCTACCGAACCAGTATGACTGACGTTACATTATATACAGACAAGTTTTTAATGGAAAAACTAATTAATCAGCTGACTGAGCGCAGATAACACTTACCTACTTTCTCTTAAGCGGCTAAATCGAATGTACGATATGTATCCTTTCCTTCTCAATGCTTACTCAAATTGACAATAAATTGTCCATTTATATACACATTTATTTCCTTTTCATATAAAATTCAGCATTGTGTGTACTCGTTAATACGGTTTTTCTTGTCGTACGTTGTATTCATGATTTTATTATTATCGTAAATTAATCCTTCATAATCGTGAACTATATAAAATACGTAGAAAGATAAGCAAACCAAAGGGCATAGGATTCTTTTAAATCGCTTCTTCGTTAAAAAATTATGCATATGCCCATTGCAAAACATCCACCAAATGAAATTAAATCGGAACATACATTATCCAGAAAATTTAATTCACATAGTTCATGAATATTAAGCGATCTCAGGTAATAAAAACGCCCTTTTGTTAACACCAATTAATACGAGGAAGATATTTGAAAATTCATCTTACAGAAATTTCCTTATTGAGTTACCTTTCTATAGATTTGTAAAGAAATGCATATATATATACGTATATTATTTATTAGCGGAAGAATTAGTGGTAACCACTATCAAGAACTAGATACTTTATTTTCTCTATTGATAGCTATAGTTATTGACAGTTGTAAATTATTAGTGTACAATAAATAATAAATAATTCCATAAATGTATTTTTATCATTATCGATAACTATCGATGGCCAATGGTCCAAGGGGAAGCTATCGATAATGTTAACTATCAATAATCGCCACCACTACTATCGATAGTATCGAAGTAGCAATCAGGCTGACAAACGGTAAAACTTTCCGTATACAATTTTTAACCCAATAGTAGTCATTTTGAAGTTTAATTCCTTTTGTTTCGTACATCGGATTAAAAGAACAATGATAATTAAGTGAACTAAATAAATAATATATTTCATTATTCAGAAATTCATGCCGATGCAAAAGACCATCATGTAATTTAAATAGTATGAGGTATCTACATAATGTACTCATACACTGTGTAATGTGTGTACATATACCGACATTGCGTTTACCTTTCCACTGCACTGAGAAACCTGTACACACCTATATCTCTGCGCAACACACATTTGTAGTAGCAGTGAGCAACAAATAACAATGTCGACGATGGAAGGATCACTTAGTAAATGGACAAATGTTGTTAATGGATGGCAATACCGTTGGTTCGTTTTAGACGATAATGCTGGTCTCTTATCATATTATACGGTAAAAATTTTTAATCAAACTACCTGTTTCAATTTATTCTATGTGTTTGCTGTTAGGTTACACCCGATCTTTTTTAAAACTTTATCTTCCACATATTTAAAACTACAATTTAATATTAATGTTTATATGGGTCAGTTATGTGTTTATATCGTATTGTGTATACTTTTTAAAAAATTGTATACATCTGTCATAGTCAGCTGATCTAACACTTTCAAGTCACTGAATTATATTTAAAAGGACTATTTGTTAGTTTCATGTGGTACAGATAAACGGGGTTCAAAGAAAAATTCATTATTCATATAAAGTTTTTTATTTTGCACGATTTATTATACATAAATCTTAATTAGTAATTGTCTACATGGTTGATATTATTTAGGGGTGCATTATATTATTATTAGGCATAGTATTTGCATTTCACTTTAATTGCAGAGTAAAGAGAAAATGATGAGAGGAGCACGTAGAGGATGTGTACGCTTGAGAGGTGCAATTATAGGTATCGATGATGAAGATGATAGCACATTTACGATTACCACATCGTCATACAAAGATGATCCAAAAACATTTCATTTTCAAACACGGAATGCAGAGGAACGTGAACGTTGGATTCGTGCATTAGAGGATACTATTTTACGCCACTCGCATGCTGTACGATCAATTAAATGTTATAAACGGTAGTGAACAAAATTGTTTTAATGCACACATAACTTCAATAAAATATGTATTAATATTTCAGAGATGGGATCCTAAGAAATCTCCTCGTAAACAAGACTTCGATCGCAAAGTTGCTGAAGCAGATGCTTATCTTCAGTTGTTGATTGATCAAATAAAATTAATTGAAACGAAGCAAAGTTCCATTGCGGCAGAAGACGAAGAAAAGCAGCAAAGATATGCTGCAGTTTTAGCCCAAGCAAATGCAATGCTTAATTCTGTTAAACACACCATTGTTCAATTACAAATTGCAAAGGTAAATATAAATTTAATGCATTTGTATTATTTTGTAACCCAGGGTCTTTTCACTTTAATTTTGTGTATGTAATGTAATCGATTTTAGTAATACATAATGAAAAATATGTTTAGAATACAGCCATACCAGTAAATGGAATATACAGAGGACCGACTGATCCGATACATGTTTCATCTCCCATGTCTCACAGTATGTATACAAGCGTAAATATGGACTCGCCTGTTATAAAAAGATGTTTATAATATAATAAATTCTAGTTGCCGATAGGGAACCAGAAGCACCTGTACAGACGGGAATTGAACTGGGCTTCGAATGCGTAGAGTTAAGAGTACCTACACTACCGAACGGTAATTTACTTTCTTCTTATATCATACTATTAAAAATAAATGTTAAAGTACTACAATACGATATTTATTAAAGTAAAACCAACAACTGCGAAAGAAAATTAATTAAAGACCACGTTTCTCTTGATTTGCATCTGTGAAGCAGTTGTGGGTAGGGATCTTCCTGTGCCGCAATTTTCTTATTCATCTTCAGACGAAGATGAAGCTTATTATGATGCTGCAGACGAAATATCACCGCCTTCTGCAATTCAAAAGCATATCAGTGCGTGAGTATCTACACGGATTCATAAATGTTTAGATTATAATATTTAACAGTCGCGTAATACATTTTATAATAATTTTACGATTCAGTAGAAGGAGAGATACTGAACGCACGCAGCCACTGGCAGATGTTTTAAGCGAAAATCGGAAACAATCCCCGTTGCCACCAACGAAAGGTGATGGTTCAGTTGACTATGATGGTAAGTAATATTTTATATTATATTAATTATTGAAACATAAAACAAACATTGTTCAACAAAAATTGCTCGTTTTCGTAGCATGACACTATCTGCATTTTTTGTTTGTCATATCATCATATGTTTATCCGTAAATGTTGTACTGTTCATTTTGGGATGAAATTTAAATTGGAAATGTAAGACACGATAATAAATGATCATTAAATATTCAACTAAATTAATCGAACAATTGGTCAAATATGTCAAATCGAATCGTTATAATTCGTGCTAGTCTTTTGTAGCAAATTATATCTGCATTTAAAAGCTCAGAGAGAGTTAAACAAAACATGGCACACGTTAAATGAATAATTTCAAGGAAGTATATTATATAAGCATTAAAAGTTCATGGCAAATTGAATTCGTCGTCATCGGTAATACAGGTTCGCACCATTTGACGTTACCCGTAACTACAATTATTGATTTTAAAGAGCATCTACACGGCACGTGAATTATTGTGTCGTCGTAACGTTGTCCGTAAAATTTCAACGATTTTCGAAGTAGAATCAAGTGAATCTTTCATATTATGGCACGATCGGAGAAAGAAAAATTTAATCAACCACCAATGATTTTTTGTTCTCTAAGAATTTCACTTCTCGCTGTCAGAAAAAGACGTTTCTGTCGCGTAGGGTCGATTTCAGATAATCAAAGTAATTAAGAATGGATAACAGGTAGTATTTAAAACATACACAGTATGTCGAGTGCAGATTCAAACAGTAAGTCTTTTAATGATTATATTATATGTAAGTCATATAATCTTGAGCATGCTCCTTTGATCTATGGACATGGATATTCATTGATGTGTACCTCTGTGATGTATCAGAATCATCAATAATTCGGAGAAAAATGTGCAAATTATAATAAAAATGTATCTTACATGTTTCAGCCCTCTACGAGGAGGAAAGCGAAACAGAAAGTTAGTATTTGTTACGCCATTAAACTTGCCAATCATAAGGAGGTGCAACGCTTAACTATTTTTTGTTTTGTTTTAGTGGATTCTATGGAATCTCATGGATCTGTAGTAACTCATCTTTTATCTCAAGTAAAAATTGGTATGGACTTAACAAAGGTAGCATTGCCTACATTCATTTTGGAGCGCAGGTCGCTTCTTGAAATGTATGCGGATTACTTTACTCACCCGGATCAATTTGTGAGGTACATTTTATTAGATAAGCAATCATAGAATATTGTTAATCGATTTGCAAGAATAATATATTATAATATTGCATGTTTTAGCATCGCAGATATGCCTTCTCCTAAAGATAGAATGGTTCAAGTTGTTCGTTGGTATTTATGCAGTTTCCATGCAGGTCGCAAGTCAGGTGTAGCTAAGAAACCATACAACCCAATATTAGGTGAAATTTTCCGATGCCATTGGGATATTCCCCATGATACTGTAGATAATTCAAATGAACCGAAAGTAGTTGCTGAAGGCCCCGTACCGTGGTGCAAAGAAAATCAACTTTCATTCATTGCCGAACAGGTTTCACATCATCCTCCCAGTAAGCCTTTTAATTTATTCAAACTTCTACCATCTTAATAAAAGTATAAAAATAGCATCATTTACATCTCAGTAAGTGCATTCTACGCCGAGCATTATGGAAAAAAAATTAGCTTCGGTGCACACGTATGGACAAAGAGTAAATTCCTTGGGCTAAGTATAGGAGTGCACAATATTGGAAAGGGCTGGGTAAATGTGTTACAACATGGAGAAGAATATGTCTTGTCCTTTCCAAATGGCTATGGTAGATCTATCCTCACTGTACCGTGGATAGAATTAGGCGGAACTGCAACTATACATTGTCCACAAACTGGATACCACGCTACTGTAGAATTCTTGACAAAACCTTTCTATGGCGGTAAACGCAATCGAATTACATGTCAAATTACACAACCAAGCGATAAAAAACCATTTGTTGTTATAAACGGAGAATGGAGCGGTGCTATGGAAGCAAAATGGGCAGATGGAGTAAGTATAATAGAGAACACTTAGGAGTAAATGAGATATTTTTATTTTCGAGTTCAATTCTTGTAGAGAACTGAAATGTTTGCGGATGTTAAAGAACTTTATACTCAAAGAAAATTAGTAAAACCAGTATGTGAGCAAGAAGAGCATGAGTCACGTAAAGTCTGGCGAGACGTGACTGTTGGATTAAAAATTAACGATATGGAAAAGGCAACGGCGGCAAAGTGTGCAATTGAACAGAAGCAACGAGAAGAAGCACGTACCAGAAAAGATAATAACATTAATTGGCAAACTAAGGTATGCTCTTTCTTCGATACTTTTTATTTTTCCATGCTTCTTATTGCAAGGATGTATATAGTGTCTTGTCGTTTAATAGTTGTTCAAGGAAACGAAAGACGGTGGTTGGATGTACGTAAAGCCTCTTGCAGACAGATTACACTCTAATTCCAATCAAGCGGTGGCAACATAATTCTAAAATATGAGTTGCAAAAGTTGAACAGTGCACAGTACTAGAAACTTAAGGCCTAACACATACGATAAATAGTATATTCTTCATTTTTAAGCATAGTGATTATGAGCTGTAAAAGGAAAACAAAACCTGTGGGTATTACACATTATTTCCTTGAAAAGTTTCTTTGGTTCTATATGATTCCATCAAGTACTATAGCGGGTAAATGATATACTATGATTTCTTTCAAAGGTCAATATATTTTGGTAGTAATGAAATTATTTTTTTATAACGAATTCCTACCAATAGCCACTACTGTATTAAAGTAAAAAAAAAAAACTTGAATAGTACTGTGTGAATTTACAAGCTCATCTACTGTTGAAAAATATAAGGATACAAAAGTAATATTTCCGATATAAAAATCCTTACAGGGTTTATGAACGAGAATTGAAATGTAATTTAGCAAAGTAGAAGATACGTTAAAGAAACCACTTAAGTAATAATAGAACAAAAATATAATGCACCTGTCCCGAGTGTGTTTAGTCTTTTGCAAGGTGGTGCAAAGCTGCCTACTTTCGAATATCAGTATACGTATATAACATGATGCTGTCATAGAATTCAATTTCTCGATCTGCATAAACAAATTTTATTTGATTTTATGATTTCTGCGTTCCATTAATGATTTAGTTTCACTTAAAGGCCCATATTTAAACATAAAAAAATTACATCTAAATTATTGTTCCTCAAATAATACAACTGGAAAACTCGAAGAATGGATAATAGATCATGATTGTAGAATAACATACGTATATTGCGTACATTACATGGATGTACATAAATATTTTACTTAACTTGCATTGGGTTTAAATCATAGCATATTTATATATTAAAATTAGTAAAGACGTGATTTATAATCTTATTCGTTACTAAGATTTTATTCATACAAAGAACAGTATCTGAATCAGAATTGTAAAATATTCCCCCTGCAGTATAAACATGTAACATACAAATAAAAATGTAAATTTTTCATAAAATAAAGGTTTATTTATATATTACAAGGCACATATCTTTAATATAAATTACAGGTAATATGATATTTTCTGTGTATTTAAAACGCAAAGTACAAATATAATTTAACGAAAAATAGTATTTACAATACTTTACAAATAAATTAGGATAATTTTGTTTAGCTTATCGCATTTTCAAAGTATATATGGCCGATGTAAAAGTCAGATGCAATTCTATGAAGGTATGGAAATCGTTTCGAAGACATCAATAAATGTTCTAGGCCAGCTTTTATTACTAAAAAACTTACTTCACAGTACGTTCTATTTACCGAATCTGTAATACCCTTACTCGTCTCATACTTGTACAATACTTTAACAACTGACACCCTTTGCAATGTTACAACACTGCTCTGTGAAAGTGACTTAGGCTCGATCATTAAATTTAAATGCCAGTCCATTGGTTTCAAAATGAGCGAGTGAGTTTCTTTTCCCATGAAAGATTGTAGAACTATTTCTTCACCAATCATACCCGTCAGAGAAGCTTTAATAGCTACCAAAAAATCGCTAAGTGGGTCGGTTGCATTCTGTATCGTCGAACTGTTTAATAAGTTATAGTCTATGGCACAACTCCATAATTTGAGTGAATCCCTTGTATAAACTTTTCCCACATATTGCAAACATCTATTACAAACTATGGAATCCTTGTCTCTCTTTACATTGTCATTAAACAAACTTGTATGAACAATAAAGAAATATTGACCATAAAAAATATCACACTCTAACGGCGATAAACTTAGCATAATGTCATTATGACTGTGTTTACAGCAGAACCATTCGCTTGGATCATAATTCATGTCCGGTAAAGGTAATATTCTCTTAACGCTTATTGTTTTAGTAAGAATATTTTTGCAACACGAACACATTACATTACATTCATCCGTATTTTTTAGCTTTGCAGGTTTTAGAGAATCATTGAAAGAATTAATTTTCGATGTTGAATTGGCAATTACCTCTGTTTTAAAAGATCCAAAAACAGAGTCGGATTTTGTTTGAGCACGAAAGCAAATCCAATTATTTGTTATGTTTAATGAGGACAATGAACTTGGTATTAGTTTTACGTATTCTGTAACAAATTTTGTCGTACTATCTCCTATTGTTATATCTATACCTTCTGCTAAAAGTTTTATCTTAATGTTGTTCGAATTTATTTCCTTACTTAAACGAACAAAGGCATTACACGTTTGAAGCCTAGGCCTCAGTTCCAACGTTACGTATTCTATCATGTTGAAAATTGTTGATACAAAAACTTTAATTACAACATTTTTGTTTGCATAAAAAGTAGCGCCAAAGGGTTCGATGCATGTTACTCAGTATACATAATTCTTGTCAAAAGCATTCGAGAATATTATCGAAAGCGTACTTTTCTAATTTTAAAAACATATCCTAAACTCAGATTGCATTCAATTTGCATCTTGCAAATGATATGAGGTGAGAAACGAAGAATGTTGAAATTTCAATCCTGAAATTCCCAGGATTAATAATAATTTACCTAAAAGATTAAATGTTTAAATAAAAAATACTACACATAACCAAAAATTTGCAACGTGTGACTGTACATAAGTGATGAAATTCGCGCTACAGAAAAAAATGTAATTTACCAGACAAGGATATCACCTGCTACAGCTGGAATCTACTGCTGATTATTTTAGTATATATAAATAATGTTTTTTAGTACTTCAAACAAATAAATCAATATCAACAACTCGCAACAATATCGAAGCGTTTTCACACAATGGACCACATGTAGCAGTCTAGTGTATGTATGCTGTGAATATAACCTAGCTTCAGTATTAGGGAGCATCAGAAAGAAGAAATTTAAATCAGCATTGAAGCATGATTGGCTCTTTAAGATTTTTATGCCATAACGTATGGCAAAAGTCAACTTTTATAAGGACAATAGGTACGGTATATAATTATTCTTATATGCTATATATTGTAAGACAACATTTCGTACTAACATTATTTGTTGCCGCGGTCGGCGATAAACAGAACATTGTATGTATGTATAAACAAATAATTTATACACCTTGTATCAAAATCTTAAACGGAAATTTTCCTCTGTTTGGTTCACGCAAATATTGTATCATCATTTTTAGCCAAAGAAACAACAGCCCTTTCTACTGCGGCCCAAGCGAAACCTGTAATATCAGACAGAGATGATAGCCCTGAAAAAGATGTCAACGATGATCCAACCAGTACATCTTTCGCAAATTATAGATTTCTCTATCCCGAGTTTTTACCAGACCCCAATCCATTATATCGTAACAGTGTCAGAGAAAAGTTGGAACGTATGGATATGTTGGCCAGAAGATCTGTATTAAGTATCCCTGAATTCTATGTTGGTTCTGTATTAGCAGTAACTTATTCCGAACAACACGCAGTTGGGAAAGTAAACAGGTTTGTTGGTATATGCATCTTAAGAGAGGGTTGTGGCTTGAGAGCTTCGTTTCTTTTGAGAAATGTTGTAAATGGAGAGGGAATAGAAGTCCGCTACGACTTATACGATCCTGCAATTCGAAAAATTGATTGCTTGAGGTAAGCATAGATGGAATAGCTTTAATTCTAATTTCGAATAAATAGCGCATACACAAAAGTTTAAACTATTTATTATTTATAGGCTGGAGAAAAGATTGGACGATCATCTACTTTATCTCAGAGATGCACCATTAGAGTATAGCACATTTCCTTTTGATATGGAAGCAGAATTAACATCCCCAGGATTTGTACCTTTGAACGAAACTAAAATTCCCCTTAATCCATTACCATGGTCAGAGAAGTGGGAACGCAAGGAGTTGAAGGGAGTTAAGGACATAGTTGTTAATGAAAAACGTCAAAAGAAAGCAGCAGCTCAGGCTAAACCATGGGAGAAATATGATTTAATGAAAATATACAGGTAAATGTGATGAGTGTCATATACACGAAGAAAAGTTTATTTACCTTATTATTTAGCATAAATTACTTAAATTGTATGGTTTCAATACTTCATTAGGAGCACCATTCCGGAAGAAGAACAACAGGAAATATTTTCGGACGTATATACGGAGCTTCGTCAGTTGGAAGTACAGAAAAATATATTGAAACGCAAGCGTATGCTGGAAAGGCCGAAAAGAAAGACGTAAAGATCTTTATGTTAAGAGTATAAATTTCAATTTGTACAGTACGTATGCATTAAAATATGGGAAAATGTACATCGTTTCTTACACAACTTATGCTAATTGTCAAGATATAATTGTAAAAATATATACTTGAGAAAGTTCAATAGTAAGTCCTTTCTTTTTATTAGGAAGTGAAAAATATACAATAGAAATTATAAAAGTTCAATGACTACACATCGTTCTTCGAACATTCTTATGTGGAGTATAAGGGAACAATTATCTTCATTTATATTAGATTATCCTAATTAACAGGGGGAAGATAAATACACGAACATGAAATTAACTAGTTAATAATGCCACGTTAATTTCTTTAACCATTTTGATACGATGTAACATCTTTATGAGATGTTCCTTAGCCAGAGGAGACGTAGAATACCATACTGGACTGTCTGGTACACAACTCCTTTCGGGTAGTAAATAAAATACATCGTTTCGAGTCTTAACACTTTCCGGGCTGAAATAATATAAATAAATAAATACATTTTCCGTGTTTTATTGAAAGTTATATTTGTAAGAAAAACATACCATTTAGATAAGTAAAACTCGTATAATTTAACTGGACACCTTAATGGATTTTCTTCGTTTTCTTGTTGTTCATACACCTTCCTTTTACGTGAATTGCCTTCTAAAAACAATTTAAAAAATAATAAATTTCTTATACTTTTAAATAAAAATAATTTCTTCTTTACGAACCTAAGGCTGATTGTGGTGGATAAAAACGAAGGAGAACGTTTCGAGAACCTGGAATCTTCCCCGCTGCTGTGGTAGGTTGCGCAGCTGGATTACGTTTCCAATGTTTCATGATGTGAGAAAATGATAGCTGCATGTGCTCTTCTACTGTCTAAAAGAAATTAATTTAATATGGCGTTCTTCTTGAAATTTTGTTCATCGGGATTAAAATAAAGTGCTTTATGCATACCACAAGATTAAAATGTTTGGTATTAAAAAACATTAGAGTACTTAAAAGAACATGAGGAGAATGAGCGCCTAACTGCTTACATTCCCATAAATGTTCCTCCTCCACCCTTGTAACGATGTACTCTGAAAGAAAAGTATATTTTATAAGTAATGTAAAATGTCTACTACAATTTCGAACGAAATTAAAGAAAAACAACTTACGTGCATCGTTGTAAAGAACTGAAAACTTTTTCGCAACTTCGTTCAAACAGTCTGTGAATCTTTCGTAATACGAATCCGTAAATATGTTGTCTATTCTACCATTTTCAAATAAATACTGCTGTATCCCTACGACGTAAAACTATTGTAATGAAGCAAAAGATTCTTATAATTAATCAAAGTGCTCAATGCATTTACCTAAACAGAGATAATATATTGTGTCTGGAGCATACTCTGCCCCATTTGGTTTTCTAACTTCTTTTACAAACAGGCATAATGAATAATTTAATTCATCTGCCGTGAGTTGTAACAGATCTGTTTTAAATAATTTCATTTTTCTCGTTGGTGTACTTTGTTTTTCTAATTCAGTATTTTTTGTAATCACCTGTTTTTAAAGAAGATTAATGATTTCGAACGCTTGCTTAAAGTTGGAATTCAAATACAAGTATAATATAGTCTTACCCATTGTTTCCATGCATTTACCCCAAAAGTATATTTAAGTGCCATGTTAGCATCTGGTTTTTCAATCGGTTCTATAATTCTGGGCTGCGGTGGAGGCTGTGGCTCAGGTGGTGGCATTAAAGGCATATCGTTTGCAGCAGACACGCGTCTACCCCGTTTACTTGGAGTAGATCGCGGTTTGTATGGGACCATTCGTTTCCTTCCACGCGAAGAAAGGATTAACCGCTCCGACTGAACTGGATATTATACAACAATCTGATCATTACTTGATCTTTTAATCTACACCTTTATATACTTCGTTTCATTTTCTTTCGTTACCATCGTTTTCTATAGTTGCGTCAGATTGTGTTGTTGCTTGTGTAGCAGTGATCGTGTTCGGAGTTAAAGCAGCTTCCAAGTCAACAGCTGGCTCGTCCAATTCACCAGTTGCCATTTTCAAAGCCATTTGTAGCATATCTTCGCCGAAAGTGTTACTGGAATCGACACCTTCTGGACTGAAGCCCCCGCTGTGAGGATGATCACGATCGCCATTATCCTCCTCTCTGTAAGGGGAAGGAAGGCGAAGCAAATTTTTCTAGCATTCACAAATAATAAACATACCTATCGTCCGCGGAATCGGAATCAGTTTCATTAGCTTTCTTCTCTGTTGCAACCATTTCTGCCATCATGAGAAGCTCAGCTTCGAAGGGATCCGCTGGTATCTTTTCCTGTATCCTCTTAATTTCTTTAAATATTCCTTTAGCACTATTTCTTGTTGTAGGTATAAAAATGGGAACGGGGATAGGTAATGGAATGGGTACTGGAACTGGAAAAGGCATGGTATACATATGCACCGGGAATGGAACGTAAATTGGAACTGGTATCGGTACAACAGCGTGGTGAACTCCATCCGTCTGCGTGGCTTTTGTACAAGGATGTGGACGTACTGAAACTCCTTTCGTGTGCATCACAGGCTTACATTGAGTAACTTTATTGTGAACTTGCACCGGACTTGGCGGTCTCGTTATAATGTGCTGCTTATAAATTACTTGCGGTGCCTGATTTTGGCTGATAGCGACAGTAGGTACCACCATGCTATTTGCATTGCTCTGCTGTGTCGTCGGACTGGACTGCCCGTTTCCTATCGCAGCCAAACTTGTCACGGAAGATATTACAGGCATGTTCTTTTTATTCTGTATATCACTAGCCTTTTGATTACTGGAATTCGTACTCCTTTGAGGTAATGTCCTCTTGGGCATGCCCGTAGGAACAGGATCGTCACCCGTCGGTATTGTGATCGGAGATTTAGTATATTGAGCTTGAAAATTCATCACACAATGATACGAACAAAAGTTTCGTATTGTTGCGTCCGACATTGTTAAATGATATTGCGCTTGCGAGAACTCTCTACAAAAATCACAATTTATTCGCTTTGCGGAAACTGCGTTGATAGAGACCTATATACAATTGAAAATAAATTAGATCGGCTTTACTTCTACTGTTGTGATATAAAAGAAAAGATATGTGGTTGCTTCATACCTGATACAGCGTTAAACAATTTAAACTGCACATCATCATTACTTGACCAGATTTCAGTTCCTTCTTGATCATGTCAAAATTATACTTTTTTACCTTGCACCAATTGCAAGCAACGATTTTCCTGTTTGTAATAATAAATATATTTAAACAAGTCTTAGAACAAAACGTGTGAGCTTCATTCTCATAGAAGACGACAGAACTCTTTTTGTTGGGTAACTCAAAAAATTTTTTACATGTAGAACACTGGTCAGGGTCTACTTTTTTTACAAATTTAAATGCTGCGAAACATGGTTCACTGCAAATAGCTACTGGATCGGATCTGCCTATCTGAACCTCGCAATGCACTACTTTTTCCTGTTATAAAAGATACAATGTTAATTGTCCATTTCCCTTTTATGTTTATAAGTGGGCAATGAAGAAAATTGGTTACTCACTTCCTGGCAAACACTGCAGCATTTTTTCTCTAAGACTGGAGGTTCGACGGAACTCATTTTCGAATATTTTTCCATACAACTTTGAGTGCAAAAATCTTTAAACTGACCCTTTTCACCAACTGGTGCGAGAAATCCTTCCGCACTAGAACTTATATCTTTCTGGCAGTAAGTGCACACCTTCAGACCTTTTTTGAATTCTTCTAGGCATGTGGAGCAACAAAACTGCCTAACATCGTATCCAAATCTTACACAGTATTTTCCCAGGCTGACTGCCTGCACAGAACCGTTGCAATTTCTACAATAACTTCCATACTTTGTTTGAAATTTGCCCAGGCATTCTTCGTTACAAAATTCCATCGTCTCCCAAGAAAGATTGCGTTCATCGTTAGGTTCAACAATTAATAAACAGTTTGCGCAACGCTTCTCTCTTTTGGAATTGACGCCCTCGCTGGGTATATCTACAGCCCTGTTATTAGCAGCTGTAAATAATGCTTTACATGCTTCTGAGCATACGTTATAAGTATCAAAACCAATTTTTACTTTAATCTTACACGATTTTTGTTCATTACATTGTTTACAAGTCTCCTTCGTTATTATCTCTTCGATCTCAGGATTTTTTGGCTCTTCGTCGATATTAATAACATCTGTAGTAGTATCCTTAACATTCTTCTGTGCACCTTTTTCTAGTGGAGTGCATTCTATATTACTTGCATTACTTTCATTCACAGTGCTTGATTCCTTTGAATTTTGCTGTAAACTATCGCTCACATTGGTATCTGCCTCCTTACTTTGTTCAGTTTCTTTAGCCTTATCCTGTTCGCTACTAGTTACATTTAACGATTCTTTATCGTTAGAGCTCGATTGCTCTGTCTGTTCTGGAATTATTACCTTCATGCTATCTGGAATAATACACAATTCATTGTCCTGCCCTGGCAGAACAGTAGATTGTTCGTCTTCAGTAGCCAGTGGTGTAACTTCATTAAGAGTTTTCTTTGATTGATCATCGGACTTCTCAGTCGAACTTGCAACTTCCGTGGTTAAATCGCCATTTTGTCCTGTTTCGGCTGTATTTTCATTCTGACCAACATCTGTTATTGTATCGGTAGAGTCTATCGTATTAACAGGAATATCTTTGCTTCCTTTGTTATCTTCATTTTTATCGTTATTAAAATTATTTTCTTTATCCTTTACAATGTATTCCAAGTTATCAGATTGGTCGCACAATTTAGGAAAACCTATGTTAGTTTCGCTGAGATTATCAGTGTCCATCGATTCAATATTTTCAGTGGCAAGATTATCCCCTCCAAAGGGATCTTCCGCATCCATAGACTGATTCTCTATTTGTGCATCTCCGTGTTTCTCTTGAGAAAACTGCACAAATTCTGTATTTTCTGGCTCTATAACATTTTTTTCTGCTGTATCTCTGCCACAGTCTTCCAATGTCTCCTTTAAGTCCACCTGTTTATCGGCCGAATTATTCTCTTCGCTATTAGATACTTTGTTCATCTGATTGCTATCTAATACATTATCATCAATTTTTTGTTCTGCTAGGTTCAACTCACTGATACTATCTGTATTGATACTCTCTGAATTTTCTGTTTCACTTGATACGCGCTCTGAGCATTCCTGAGATTCTGTACCTTCCATCGTATTTGTGCATTCTGTTGTGTTTGTGCATTCTGCTGGGTTTGCACACTCTGTTGTACTTGTACCATCTGATACATTTTCTACATCACCCTTGTCTGTGCTGTTGGATATTATTGGCGCCATACTTACACTTTCTTCCTGTGAAATATTTTTTGTACTACTTTCGTGTAAAGTTGATGACTGTACATCAGTGCAGCCCAAATCTGTTGTATCACTTTTTTGTGATGCTAATGTACTCGCTTGTATGTTACCTTCTTCTAAAATACTTTCCGACATTTCAACATCGTCTGAACTTATATTACGCTCTTTCTGTTGTGTCACATCTTTAACGTTAACTATCCCTTCATCGGTTAAGCTTACATCTCCACATTCTTTGTCCTCTTGAACAATTGGTGTACCCTCTATTTCACCTGTATTGACATTTACTTTTTTATTTGCATCGACTAAATCTTCGGTTACATCTTCGTTCGTCGTAACTGAATCCTTTTGTTGTTGTTCAGTTGATAATTCTATATCAATACTAGGATCCATTATTCCTCATGTGAATTATTTGCCTGAAACATTTATTTAAAATAAATATTACGGAGCTAATGAAACTATTACCACAAAGTAAATAAAAAAGTTATAAATAATGTATCTGGATGCAGTAAATGTCTTAAAAACATAGAATAACACATTTTTATTTTAAATGATATAAACAAATGTTAATATCAGTAAACGTCAAATACATAAATAAATACGATAAGTTAAGCACATTTTTTAAATAAGAGAGATACCGAGTAACAAGAAGGACTAATAAATAGTTTTTTAAAAACAATTGACATTACACTTTTTCTGTTAGTAAAATAATAAACCGGGGTGCAATGAATTAAGATTGTTATAAAAAGCAGCCACACTTCGCCATATTGTGATTTAGACAGCGACTTAAATCAAGCCTGATATCAAAGTGAAATATAAATGAAAGTAAACCACCAATATTACATTTATATCCTTCAGCAATTAGTTCTTGTATTTCGCGAACTAAAGATAAAATAACAATTGCAATTTACTGCATACATCCGAAGCTGAAGGGGCGTGCAATTAACAATTTTACAGCTCAGCCAGAATAACACGATTAAACATGCAGTAATAGTAGATCTTTAATTCTTCCTTTTTTATAAATATATATCACCTTTTTGCTTTAATGTTAAATAGCACTTTGTGTCACAGTTTTTAGTTAAAAATATAAAGCTGAAACCATTGTCGAAACACAATAGCAGTGGCGGTAATCCATCCGCACTACCAACATATGATTATAATTTTATTTGGGCCGAACTAAATTATGCCGCGTTTTCATAATTACTGTTGCTTTTTACTACGTTCAAATATATGTAACAAAAATATCAGTAAAACAATACAGGTTTTAATAAATGGACTAAAAATTTTGTTAAAAATTTACTATTCACATCGACGCACGTTTTACTTGCACGCATTAAAAATAAGAAGTAAGCTTTACAGTTTTTTCAGGTGCAACTGCGAATTAGGTAAAAAAAGAGAACTATTAAAATAAGTTGTTTATATAATTGGTCAAGTGATATGTTATAGAATGATACTTGAAAGAATAAGTATTCATTGAATGTATATTGTTAAATTATTACGTGTATTAAAGTCTAAATGAAATAATAAAATTGTCTGACAATGCACGAAAAAAATGTTTGAATAAAAATGCAACAGGTGTTTAATTAACTGTGCAAATATTTTCAAGTACTTCTTCGCATACTCTTCGAATTACAACTACAACATGAAATATACTAAAGTTGCCAATTTTGAATATTTCAATCTGTCGGGCGCATGCCCTGATGAGCGCATAACGGTCAAGAGTGAATTTACCTGTGTACTCTAATTGTGACGTATATGTGTGCCCTCACCTGTAAAGTTGATGCGTTACACGTTAAAATTTATTTGTCCATAGTGAATAAAAACAGAGAGTGCACATATATGGAACCAGATATTTGGATAAGAAAGGAAAGCTAGCGTCGTCGCGAAGGTGAAGGAAGGGAAAGGGCTGAAGAAAAGGAAGCCGATGTACGAGGAGTGTTCTCTAATCATTTTAAAAGAACCCGTGAAAAGATATCTGTTAGACAGAGTCGGTGATATAGTATGAAATACTGTACGGTCTAAATATTACGTTCATTCCTGTATATTTCTATTTTATTTTGTATCGTTTTTGTCAAAAAGAACGTACGCGATCCTCTGAGGACGCGTTGTCGTTTATTGTTAAAGTGGAAGCTTTAGAAAATGGCCGACAGTTGGACACAGAGCGTTGTTTGCCGGTAAGAAATTGTTGTATTTTCAACCCCCGAAACGTATTTCATAGATAATTAGACAAGAAATAAAACAGTAAACTGTGTTTCTTTGTATAGAAAAGTATTTCTCAGTATAACAACGAATTGAACGAAATAAATATCAGTATTTCTTGTTCCTTTTGTAGTTGCTTCTCATTTAAATAAACTATTATTTTATCTATTAATTTTAGAGAGTGAACAATATATCAAGGTTATTAACTATAGCAAGAGATTGTAAATCCTTCAAGCTTTAAATATACTGCTTTGTTTTGCGTCAATATGTATGCAATTGGATTTTTACACGTATTCACGAATTATAATTAATTTGTTTAAAAAATCTGAACAGTGATTAATTGCTAAATTATATAATATTACATAATATTATATTTATTGATCACGTGTATTAAGGATGATTATTGGTAACAAGTTAAACTGTCATACTTATTTTTAGTTGTACTGTCGTTTGTATGCTTATAAGTAAAACAAACACGAGGAATATACATACTTGTTTTATAATTACTGACAACAATAGAAATTGTGTATTATTCATGTTTACATATGAGAATGCAATAAAGAAATAATCTAAAAATCATATTTTAATTTTTGTTTATAGTTACTTTAAAAATGGTATGTGCCGTGAGGGGAATAATTGCAGATATCGCCATAGTCAAGGAAGTAGTGAAACGATAGTATCGTCTTCTGCCCCATCATTTAATGCTGTGTGTTGTTATTCTAAATACGGCAGCTGCGAGTATGGAAATCGGTGTGATTTTCGACATTGCATATGCAATGCTAATAATAATTCCTTGAATGCAAATTTGGTAGAAAGTTCTTCATCGGGGCGACGTACTGCAAATGGATCATCTTCAATGCCACTAAAAAATGTGTATGTTGTTGTTAGATGACATTATCGTTCAGCAAGATTTGAATCATAATACCATTTGCATTTCGCATAATACATTGTAATATGGTATATAGAAATATACTTCTATGTAAATTTCTTTATGTGCATACATTAATTAGCATAATTACAGATATTATGTGTTAAAATATACTTATCCGTTTATAGCAAAGAAAGTGCTCGCATTGCCGAAGAATGGGTCAAGGCACCAGAATTCGTGCCTTCAAATGCAGCTGGTTCATCTTCTGCGAATGATGCTAGTATCATATCAGGCACACCTACCAGTTCCAAGTGGTCTTATGCTCAAGTTTTAAGTCCAAACGATCAAGCATCCAGCCCATCTTTAGAACCCATATGTCCATATGCAGAGGCGACAGGAATTTGTAAGAAACGTAATTGTACATATCTACATGGAGATATTTGTGATCTGTGCAATCGAGCTGCACTACACCCATACAATGAAGAACTTCGAAAGAAGCATACAAATGTAATTATATACGATGGATTGCATGAATGCGATATCAGTATCGAATACAATTTTATTTCATCGACGATACTGGTCTTGTTTAGGAATGTGTTAAACAGCACGAAGCAGATATGGAGTTGTCTTTCGCTATTCAACGTAGCAGAGAAAAATCTTGCGGAGTTTGTTTCGAAGTTATCATGGAGAAGGCATCTGGCGAACAGAGATTCGGCATTTTACCGAATTGTAACCACTGTTTCTGCCTGAGTTGCATTAGAAAATGGAGACAAGCGAAACAGTTCGAAAATAAAATTATAAGAGCTTGTCCAGAATGTCGTGTTACTTCCGACTTTGTGTGTCCCAGTATGTATTGGGTAGACACAAAGGAGGACAAAGAGAAATTAATAACAGACTACAAGTCTGCGTTAAGGTAGAAAATTATATATACAGATTACAGAATAGTGATTAGCTATACTATATTGCTCGCTTCTTACAGCACCAAAGACTGTAAGTATTTCAACAAAGGTCGCGGTAAATGCCCCTTTGGTAACAAGTGCTTTTATCTACACGCACTTCCTGATGGCACTAAAACAGATGTTGGTCCACCTGTTCGCCAACGACGTAATGCAGACGCAGATGTTGCCCTGTTGCGCGTAAGTTCGGAATTTTACTGCATCTTGAATCTTATTGTATAGTTCTTATTTATAATTATTCAATTGTTGAAGTCACGTGCTCATCGTAGATCCACAAAAATTTCTGCATAAACAAATCCTTTGCAGCAGCTGCTTTTGTGGGACTTCTTTGAAGAGAGAGACAATCGTTGGATATACGATGTAGATCTTGAGGATATAATTTCCTTCTCTTCGGATTCCGAAGGATCCGACTGGCCTGAAATCGAAATTGATTTTGAGTAGTTGGATTAACTCGGTTATTTCTGCTGCTGCTGCTGTTAACTATATAATCTATCACATCCACCACTTGTATGTGGTCTCAATGGCTGAATAGACAAGTAGTTTACGAATTGTTTCAACGGTTACGGCTAAAGAATGTCTTGGCTATGTTAATAAAACATTTGTCTGCTTTGCTTGATGATATTAACACGAAGAATATGTAAATGGCATCAAGAAGATAATAACAAGGAGGTGCAGTCGCATGAACAATGGCAAGTTTTTTCATTGCTACATAGTCATTTTGTAACCGCTTCTTTCCGTATGTTGACCAATATTGTTACATTAATATGCATCAGCTCTCTTATCATTAGTAGCCCAAATTAATTCGACGAACAGAATACGTATTACAATAATCTTTTGACAGTACGAAAAATAGAAGGGTTTGTTCCTATTCTCATCCTTTCTTTTTTTTTATGGGGCAGAAATAGATTGTATGGCAAAAATAAGTTTACTATATCTTATTAAATCCACTTTCCTTATTCCTTTAAAAGGGAAAAGATGTACTATTATTATACATGTTTGTAAAAACATTATTTTCATAAATAGTACTACAAAATTTATTAATTCTTGGCTGAAACTCTTAGCTTTTTTGTTGTACAACATAGCTTTAATGTCTTGTTATTAATTTTAACTTCAATTAGATACTTATTTTGTGAACAAAAAGTAAACTAAGTTCGATTTTTAGTACTTCTAGTCTGTTGCTCGATTTGGAGAATTGATGGGATATAAAATTTCGAAATTACGATTTTAAAAAATAATAAAATAATAACTACTCTGTTATTTGTATCAAGTACATAGTACGTATCTGGTTAGCGATCATTTGTATCGAAGACAATTAACAAATTTCATCCTACCTCCTGTTACGGCTCTGCGAACGGTTAACAAATTTCCTTAAATTATTAAACTGTATAGTGTTAGTTTTTAATTTTTGATAGCTTTAAGATGATCGTGATAAAACGCGCAAATCGAGTGTAACATATACTAAGTGTATGCCTGTGTGATAGTATGATAATTTGGTTGAATGCGTGCCCAGTTATAAATATAATAAAAAAAGGAAAATAATTTTTGGCGAGCTTGCACAAACGGTTTCCAAAATTAGAAGGAAATAACAGATAAAAATTATTTTATAAAGGATTACGAAGCTGCTCGGGATTTTTATTTTAAATTTGGAAAAGTTAATGATTATTTATTTTAATGACTGAAAGCAATCCGAGCTTTGTAAATGGAAAAAGCCAAAGAATGAGGTGTCAATTTTTTTTTGTTCAGACGGTGTTTTTATAAAAATGATTTTCTATTCAAAGAATCGAACTGAATGAGTATTAGATTATCAAAGTATTTGGAATTATTTTTGTTGTGTAATTGCATTTACTATTTTTAATAGCCATAGGGTAGAAAATTTTCCCAAAATTGAAATGATCTGTCCACAATGATGCTTCTAATGAAGATATTAATTCCATTATTTGTGAAGTTAAGATGTGGTCGTCTCTAGCTTCGCTAGGTAATAATTTTAAAGTGAAATTTGTACGCCGATTTAATTTTCTATAGATTGTTTGCACTATTAATTTTATAGTGAATTAGTATATTGAAATGTTAATTGTTATCGCTAGTGCTGTTTACAAAAATATCGAGAATACTTTGCCCAGTATTCTCAATATAGTAAGCATTTGTTTTAGACCTTTATCTTTTATTTTTAGATATGGTTTAATTTACATACTTCATTATTAATGCACGTATAATACATTCGGTTGAATGACAATTAGTGTAACTTAGTAAAGTAATTAAGAATTGAATACATTGTGTAATTTTTATGTATTACGTTTTTCAAGATTTTATCATTACTTGGTAAATGTTAAAAAGATGTTACGTTTACGCGTTAACAATAAGAATATGGATAATGCTATGCGTCACCACCGGGTTGTTTAGCGCTTGTACATTTCAACTTGTTTCTTTAAAGAGTGCATGCCCATTAGTACAATGTAAGAATAAGTACGTATAAAGCGTACAAATAAATCTGGTTGCAAGTTCAATGTTAATTTCTTATGTAAAGTGCAGTTGTAGTACGAAAAACGAGACCTTCATCCCAGAATAAGTAACGCGATTGTGTGTATCTGCAATTGCACTGTAGGAGCGTATAAATAATAATTTTCAATTATAATTGGTATTAGATGTAAAACATGCATCTTAAAATGAAAATCAAACAAATTTTGTACCTTATTTAATTTGTCGATCTTTGAAAATTTCAGTAAAATATTTGAAAATCTAATACTTAGTACGATTTCGAAGTTATTAAATATATTTCTGAAGCCTCTAAGTAAATAATTACATGCAAAAATGTAACACATAAATCCTGTTATTATGGTGATTAATAGTCGATAGTTCACTGAATTATACAAGCATCATAACTTGCAACTTTGGAAACGTCTGCGTAAATTGTCAACTTAATTTCTAATGCTAGTCTTAATGATGATTCTATGCATAGACACCAAAATCTCTAAATTATTTATCTTACAAGCATTTATTCATTGTTTGGTAAGAAAAAAAAAAATATATTTTCTTGAATACAGCATGTAACGATTATCTCTTTTATAATACTAGAGACATTAAAGAGTGTAGAAGATATGTTTGTATCAATCCATTATTTATTCAGTCTTGACAAAAATTCATCATAAAATTTTTAACAATATTTTTAGTAACTGGTGCAAATTATTATAATTTATAATTTCTTGTCATGAGTTGATACTGTTTCGATAAGTTAAACATTCATTTTAGCGCACAGTACCCCTTACTCTCACGTTTCATTCATCAATACAGGTGGAAAAATGAAGATGTATTACAAACACAATATAAAATTAAATATATTTTCGGTACATTTCTATGATACTTTTAAATAAATACGAACACGTAATGAAACATTTGAATCTTTGGCTTTTAAAGCCGAGTGCATGAAAGATAATGGAGTTTAATACATCTTTATGTTTTACAGGTCCATGTAGGTGCAGATGCTTACTAAACTATGTTTACAAATGTAAATTATATTTAACTGTATAAAGAGCAATTCCTTACTATTAATATTTTGCTTACTTACTCAATTACCTGGCGTATACTAGAACCAATGTTCTAATTTCATTTATCATTTAATATCCAAAGAAATTCTCAAGCTCATTAACTATGAATAATGTCCATAAAATCTGTTATAAAAATATTTATTAGTATTTTACATTATAAATCGAATCAGTCAGTTAAACAAAACATAACTATCTCCTAGTAAATCTTATCATTCTTTTCTTCCTTCAAAGAAATATCGATTAACGATTATTAAGGCCAAATGGTGATTATCATTTTCATACGTGATTTCACGTATATAATATTTAGGTGTCTTTGAGTATATTTTTAAACTACTTACTGTTAGCCTACCTTCCACATATTTATCTTCTAACATATTATTCGTTTGCAAGTTCCACAAATTTTAATAACAATTTGTCTTAAAATAAGGCACTCTTCAGGTCTCCATGTCAATATTTAACGTAGTCGATTCTTTAATTCTAGTCAGTTAATGTTTTCGCAGAAAGTATATCTTGAAAAAAAAGAGTCAACGTTTCGAATCGAATTAATTAATTTTTGATACTGCAAGCTCAATTTAGATAATTGCTGCATTAAATTCCAAGGTTGTGATTTGCAGTTAAATGTGTTACAAATTCTTGTAAATTAAGAATTTATGTTTAGACAGGACCAGCCTATCTTGCCTGATGTATATTCACGTGTTCTTACATTATTTTTAATGTACACACGGGCAAAAGTTATCTTAAAGACGTAAGGTAAGGCTGACACGTCATTCGTTGAACAGGCTGATAAATTCTCTTTTGAACTGTTCCGTTATGTGCGATACTTGAAGGATCAGACTCCGCGAGTTTATTGCTTGCTCCAGCACAGCGTCCTCCCCGAGGATCATCCTGAGCTTCACCCGAGACGTTCTGTCCGCTCATTTCGTTTCTCTTACGATACTTAGTTGAATATTTATAAAAATCGGACATTTCAAAAGGTTTTGTAACTTCTCTGTATGGTTGATATTTTCCGGCTTGAACAATCGTACAGTTTTGAGACGAGCCCAATATAATGGTCTCTTCACTTGTATCTTGCAGTGATTTTGATTCGGCTGGGATCTCGAGCACCTTTTTTCGTACTGGGTCGTAGTGCGGCGACAATGATGGCAAATGTTGATCGCCTTCAGTTGTCATTACGTCAGGTTTACGATGATTCAGCGGTAAAATATAATTACTTTTTGTGCTATCAGCATTGCTACTGGTGCACGATTTAGAAGACGAAGCAAGAGTAGAATGATAATGAATACTTTTATGCGACGATGCTAAATTGATATCTGACCTCGGACTCGTACCAGAGTCCAAAGAGGTCTCATACCATTCTTTTTCTCTCCCCTTTCGGCTAACATTATCCGTTGTGTCTTTGCTATCATGCATATCGTGCAAATGATTCGACTGCCACTTCTCCACGCTACCTAATGATTGCGTTCGAAGTAACATCTTATTGTTACCCGACGGCTGTTCCGATAACGGAAGCAAATGAACGGAAGCGTTTTGATGAGGGGCAATGTAAGCGGAATTTTTATTGCAACCCACAGAAACTGTTCGGTATCGTGGTTGCATATCGGTGCCAATATTTCCAGCATATTGAACGCCGTTGCGTTTCCTCCGATCTAGACTACCAAATCTATCCGAGACTGGCTGATCGTCTGGACACCATACAATTTCATCTTCGTACCGCATCCAATAACCGGACGGTATTTGCGATTCGCTCGGTGAATCTGTATACCGTAAGTTTTTATTTCCGCCAGAATCACGGTCACGCCTATGTAAAGATTGTGCCTGAGAATTACTTTTATGATATACCGGAAATTCGGGTGTGTGCGTGTAATGCAATGTGCGATAATCTCTCTCGTAATACTCTTGTCCAGATCTTCGTTGAACTTCACCGTCCGAGTGTTTATAATCGGGATACGGTTGATAGCTTTGTATTTGCTCATGCTGTTGCTGTAACTGACGATATCGTATTTGGCGTTCATCTTCGGTATACACGTTTGGTACGGGACGATAGTTTCGTTCGCCCTCCTGATAGTGGTTTTGCGTACGCGAACCACCGCTGCCGTGAGAGTACGTTCGCGTTCGATATTGGTCAGGCAGTATATAAACGTTATGATTATCATTATGGTCGTGTTCTACTATTTTAACACTTTGCCTCTGATCCGAGGCCGTGGAACAAAATGCACCAATATGATTGTGGTTACAGTTGTTGGGTAATAAAGGCTGGTCATCATACCCATGGCTAGGATAAGTATTGGATTTATCCTCTGGACCCAGCGGACTTAAACTTACACCGCCCTCCTGAAGCAGCCCCCTCGTAATCTTCGCGTTTGCGTCGTTTACTAAGACAAAAACAAGAATGCACGCGAAATAAGATTAAGTCTGTTAAATTTCTTGGTATCTGGAAAAAGAAATTGCTTACACGTACCATCTAGAGGCGGCCGAGGTTTTTTTGTTCTATGCTTCACGTTTGCGTGTAAATGTGGTTGAGCACCACAAACTGTGGAGTGCTGAGGTTGAGTTGAATGATGAGTCTTGCTACGACTTTGTCGTAGAAAATTTAAACGTGCTTCTAATTCTTGAAGCCTACGTTGGCTTTGCTGATAAACCAGCCTATGTTTACGACGCACCGCTTTGCTTTCAGTGGGATCATTTACAATTCCCAGAGCTGCCTCTACTATACCGATTTGAACTTGTCGCTCCAGTTCTAAGGCAGATTCCTCCTAGAGAAGAAAGTAAATTAACTTGTAATCCATTCCAACATATTTGAATGAATAATTAAATGGTTCGGAATAACATACAACTTCATTTGTTTTCAGTTTGTTAATTAAATTCTGAGGATACGTAAATGCTGTTCCAACCCTCTTACGAAACACCGGTGGGCTTTCTCCGGGTTCTAATGGAATTTCTGGTGGCAAAATACCAGTTATCTCTGCCTCCTCCACGCAGAGATTTTTAAGCTCATTATTTTTTTGAGCTAACTTTTCTTGCAATGCTTCTCGACGTTGTCTAAGCCATTGCAACCTTGATGATAGCGAATCTTCTGTTACAGATCCTGTGGTATTTTCGTTTCCTGCCATCACTTAACAAAAGAATCCTTTCATAATTTATCGATATAGTTCATCCTTTATTAAATAAATATGGTGGAAAGATCTATCAGTTTTCGAATGCTTACCCATATTATTAGCGCGATAGAATGATATTGGTTCACTACAGGTGCTTTATCTGAAATGTTTATATAATCAAGGCATACTCATTGGATCAAATATAGAGGTGCTGACACAACTAATGGATCGTACGCAATATAACACATCGCATTTCTGTTAATTAATACCTTTAACAAATTTTTCTTTGAACATTATTTTTTATCATTTTTATGTTGCTAATGGCGCATTTTGTATTTCCAAAACTTGAAAGCTGCAGGTTAATAGTTACGAAGGGTTACATATTTATGCCGTTATTGTAACATTACAATAATTATCTCTGTACCTTCCTTGCGCAAACTTTGTACATAAGAATCCGTTAAACACATATGTTGATGCTAGGGAGCACATATATTTTTTGTTAACGAAACAATGTTACAATCGAAGAAATGGACGCTTCTTATCTCCCTTTCTGTAACGGTGCCATTTTACATTTTGACGTGTGTCATAGTAATTTCGTGCAATAAAGTTTTCGTTGTGATTTATGAAAACTGTACATTTATCCTCCTCGTAGTCGAAAGAGATTTACTTTACAAACGGATCTTTCGATTCTATTAATAACTTAATAAATTGCACTTGTCACTAAACAAAGTCTTAAAACTTTTTAGCCTGTTGCTCTGCCATCTATAAAAAAGTGCTTGAAACAACTCGTGTCCCTGCCATATCAACTCACAAAAGTGGTGTCCAAATAAAAAATGCTTTTTCTTTTTTTTAAACGAGATAATACAAGAAACTTGATTTTGGGAATCATTGCTTGAGCTTCTTTTATGTATTCCACAATAATTGTATAATAAAAACAGCATTTATCATTATGTGTTTCTACTGTACCAACTCTCGTGGATCGGTATGCAGGGACACGAGAGGTTTCAAGCACTTCTTGATAGATGTCAGGTCATACAGTCTTTTCCGTATTTTGAAATGAATATCTTCTTTTCTTTGTTATCTTATTATGCAAGCAAATTTTTTATATAAATAGAGTCTTAAATTAAAGCTTAGATTCGCAGCTACAATTTGATATAACACACATATGATTTTCTGTTGTATATCTTTAACAACGTTTCCTAACAATTGATTATTTATAACAAATAAATCAGAACAACAATGTTTATGGAACTTTAATGGTTTGTAAGTTGAGACTTTCAGATTTAATTTGAGCTCTCATTTGTAACAAAATTCTGCTTTGAAACGGAGAAAATTGCATTTCATTGAAACGCTAATGTTGACTAGATGACTAAATTTATTTCAATGTTTGACCGCGAAATGGTTAGACCTGAAGAGCTGCAGAAAATTTATGGGCCGTACTAAAATGGCACAGACCGCAATGCGTGCACCCCAAATTGTTAGTGCAATTTCTTTGGCGCCTGTTTCTAATAATATGCTATTCAACTTTCTGCAAACCTGATGCTGTCTGTGGTACCAGAAGTAATGCTACTCCTTTATCTATTCCAGTAACAGCATTTTAATTCCATTGAAGTTCACGTTGTTTTTTTTTTTTTATAAAGGAATCCATGAAACAAAGGCAGAAATATGAATGAAATTTGATAAAACCAACTCGAAAAATTGTTCGATGGAAAGCTTAGTTAGCGAAGAGGACATACACAGAATTTACGATGACCGTCACTCATAGTTAATTCGACGTTTGAATACTATTCAGCCTATAGAAACGGACGGAAAGGAAAGGACAGAGAGCATCTGATTACACGTGGAATCACGTTGCATCAAAGGCTGAAACGGGGACATTTGGAATAGCATCGGCCAAGTTCAAACGCGTTGACCGGACCCAGTCTTTTCGCGGTTCAATTCTATCTGTCGAACGTCCGTCGAACCTGCACGCCGTCATGCCTGCCAGCAATTAATACATTTTATAGATGTTGCCGATGTAAATGAAGTTTCCGGTTGAGCGTCCGCCGCCAGGTCGCGATCGAACGAAACCGGGATAAAATACAGAGCGAGAGAAAGAACGAGGGCAAAGGGGAGAACGAACATGTGGCCTGTTCGATGGTCGTAAAAACGCCGAGGCTTTAACTGGCCTACCCCCTAGTAAAAGTTTGTGGGAGCAATTAATAATAACCATCTTCCCTGGCTTTTCCAACGATGGAATGACCACTTCCACCCCCGTAACGATTCGTCGCGGAGTAAAATCTTCGGGAAATCGGAGCCTCCGCCCTCGTCTATCGCTAATGCCACGGCTAGTCTGTTGAGATAACGGCTGGGAAATTGGCGGAGATATAATAGAGACATGTTAGGGAGGCTCGAGTCCTTATTTAGTAATTGAGAAAGATTTAGGTACTACTTTATGGTCGCGTTAATTGCAGTAGATGCTCTTTGGAGATCTTTCCGGGAGAAGCGTAAGAGTCATGATGACGCTCGTATATTAGAAGCTTCCGCTAGACATGTTTAAATTAGAGGAGATTAAAGAAACGCAATGTGAATACCGCACTGTATACTTACATAAGAATAGCAGGTTTTCTCATCAGAATGACCGTAAATTTTTAAATACATTTTTCCTTGCGCCACCATTACACTCCGTTCTACAATTCAATGCAAGTCCTAACGAAGAATATTGCATAAAATGTAACACGTGATGCAACACACTTTATCGTTCCAGCGTTCAAAGTTCCTGCCCTTTTAAGATCGATTCAAAGATGCTTCCAAGTTTTTAAAACGAGTTTCCATTGAGTAGGAGACGTTTTATGAAAAGTACCGAGCTTCGAAGGAGCAACTTTTCTATTCGCGCGTTGCGTTTTCCGCCCGGTTCGTCGTCTGAAGCACGGCCGCTCAGATCTGTGGCCAAATTGCGCGTGTGATGATGAGGGCCTCAAGCTGCAACCGTTGTATCCTACTTTTTGATCAAGTACAAAATCATTTCGGATTGAGGTCTCGATTAGGAAAGTGGCAGTCAAGATTTCTTACTTTATTCAATCAAAAGAAAATGATCACGAAAATGGTACTTTTCTATACTTATCCCTGTTTGGTATTTCTATAAACGCTCCCATTCAGTCAATTACTAAATTAAGTTTAAGAAGACGCCGCGAATTGTTCGCTTCTAACTCCTTCTACGATGCAACAAATAAAAATCTCTATTCTATAGCAGCAATATATCATACCGGATGAGAGAGATTTCATCGTTTACCGTGAACCGGTTAGTATAACGTAATTGATTAAGTCGAATTTCCGGTTCGATTACGCGTTGCCTCCCATGGATTCCGAGGTATTCATCCTTGGCGAATTTCTTCGCGATTCTCGCCACTGCGAAATATTTTTCTCCGAGTCCTCGCCCGCCTGTTTATTCTCAATTTACCATGCCGAGGTGGAAACGGTGGCACGAGTTTACTGTGCAATTTTCTATTCCCTCTTTTTCCCTCGTTTCACCATGCCGCGCTCTTCCTCCTTCGCGCAACTTCCACAAGCCATCCGTTCGTCACCCTCCATTATTTACTGTGTACTTCGAACTATCGAAGACGCTTCCTTCCACTTCGATTTTCTTTGTTCATAAACATTGTGGAAGGAATTGCTGTTCCGTTGAGTTGCATGAAGTATACATTTGCGCATCCTTTATAATCAATGCAAAATTAATGTAGTGCAGAAAAATTAAAAAATTTGTTTTAAGATGTTTCTTTACGGATAAGTTCGGGTCAGCTTGCGCATTCGTATAGGACAACCCAATCCTCTACTTTCCAAGGGACGAGGGGCCAAGGGTGATGGGTAACTTTGCGCACAAAGACCTCGCAAGTCGAACTTACGAAAATTAATACGAAAAATTTCCCATAAATTCGCGGTCTCGTTCGCGGTGGCCAATAAAATTAGAGTTATGTCGCTGCTCGGCCCCCGCTGGCGAGCCAACTTCGACGAAGAAACGAGGCGAGGCTTTGCATGCCAAAGGCGTTTGTTAGCCACGCTGGAATGTGTCTGCCGGTTCCTAACGTATGAGTTACCCCTCCAAGATTACATCCATGTCTTACGCCACGGAGCCACCCCAGTGACAGGGCCTATGGTTATTAAATTCTGCGTCTTCTATATCCGTGTTCCCGTCCTCGATATTCTTCGCGGAACACAGTTGAAAGACTTATCGTTGTTTCAGAAGGGGATGGTGGAAAACGACTATTTCGCGTCACACTTTCCATGAATCCTTTACAGGCACGAATTTCCTCTTAAAGCGGCCGATCGTAATGGCGATATTGCGTTTAACGGGTAAAGCGACTCGTTACGGGATCGTTCGGCGGGGAAACGTTTAACGGAAATTCGTGTGCTCGGAGGGGATTAAATCGGTTTATGGGGAGCGCGAGTTGTGGATGCAGCGGGCTTCGTTTTCTGTTACTGCACCGTGTTGCAGAATTAGAACGCTATTGATTAATCTAACCCAAGGCTTAAATGCTTTTTCCTGAGGTGTCAACAGCTATGGTATAATTGTTAAGTGGCTGAATCTCTGAGAAAATAGTACAGAATAAAATATGCGTATATTGAACATAAGATCGCTTCTTTAATCATTCTCTTTAAAACCTAATTACAACCTACAGTGAAAAGGGTGTCGAAGCATGGTACATACAACATCAATGTGACAACGTACGGTTTCAGCGGCAGTATCGTTTTCCTCGTCCTATCGCGATACCTTCCAACCTGCCGCCCCGTAGAATCAACCAAAACGTCATTCCGGGACGGGAATCATGTGCAACGGTGGTTCCCTGGATGACAAAAATCTGTACGTCGGCTTATGCGGTCCGGTGTCGTGTACCAGCTGACCACAGACATCCTGCCGGTACGCGTTTGTATAATGATAACAGTGGTCGGATCTGTTCGAGTATCGAATAGTTGACGGGCTGCCAATCGTGAAACGGCAATTTAGCCGTGAAACGCGGGGAGACGCGATCGCGGTCGCGCACGACCGCAGATCCCGCCGAAATTCTCTTCGTCCACTTAACTCCTGCGGATCTGTCGAGTCAACGAGAAAAAGGTAGAGTTGGCAAAAAAAAAAGGGATGAAGGAATTGGTGTCAGTGGTCACGGGTACGCTCGAAGCTATAGAATCTTCATATTTGACGTTTCAATTGTGTTTTATCAACGATCCCCTGGCCTCCACTTTTTTTATTCCGCCCGCTTTGATTACCTTTCGTGAAAACGTCAGCTTTCACCGACTTGAATTCTCAGCTACTGTAGCCTATTGCTTTTTATTCGTGCGCGTATCTCAATGAAATTTAAAAAAAGGGGGAGGGGAAGGATGGCGTTTGAAGTTGCGAGGCATACATACGGAAAAATATTATCGAGAAGTTTCGCCAATAGAGTATCCGCGATGTTCATTGTTCGGGTGGAAGATTCTTCTGAGGCAGGATACGACCGGATTATAAGATTGCTGGACCCCGGCGGAGGATAGAGGCAAGCATTTTAACAGAGAACGATCAGGGATAAGGTGGAAGACTCTAAGAAGCTTACCCTGATGACAATGTAGACGCTTCGGAAACGAGAACGAAACAGGCTCGAGGAGCGATCCTTCGTTTTCCTTTCTCGTGTATTAATAATCAACAGACTGTGGACCAACGTGCCTGCCTTTATAGAAAATGACGTTGCAGTCTGGCGTTCCCCGGAACGCTCGCTCATTTCCGCCCCCGCCCCCCCCCCCCTGGATTATCACCCTGCCATGAATTTCTAGCAGGAAGCGAAATTAACAGAAGTCGGGATGTTATTCTTCGAGCTGAAATGAATTTTTGCAACGATAATGAGAGTGATATTAGCAAGATGCAGTCATTGTTAGGCTTTAATTGGCAACGTTCCCATTTGCGTCCTTCGAATATCAGCTGCATATTTACAAATAGACGTAAACCCTTACAAAATCAACGATGCGTCGGTGTATCCATTAGGAACCAAACACTTTTTTTCGTTTTCGTTTGCATACGCAAATGGCTAGAGGGTAAGTTTGCGGAGTAAAAAAGTGACGCCGTGGAACGGTAAGGAAAAAGGAGACAAGATCGTGGCGCGTAGGAGGGAAGTTGTTTATTCATGATAGTGCACGCACATAGGCTGGCACACCTGTGGCAAGGGGAGGGAACCGCTGGAAATCACCTTTGTCGAGATATCGCTTTACCCTCCCTGGTAAAAGCAGGACATTCGGCGACGAGTTCCTTTGAGAAGCTTGCGTTTAGGATATTTAATAGTTCGTGGAAAAATTTAAGTCACTCGGTTATTTGAAGCGAAATCCTACCCGTGCTCTTTTGTACGCACCGAAATGCGGCTGATTAAATTTTGTTTTTCCTTGTGCACGAAGAGACCGTCGAAATATAAACGCGTTAATGAAGATGCTCTCCATCTTTTTTTTTTCACTTCGTTCATTTATTCACGATTAACTGAATATGAAATTCGTAAATTATGCTTATTCTGCTTACGAAAGTGTGCTTTAATTTGAAGAAACGTAAAGGAAAAATTGTTTTTCACGTTCTTCTTTAACGATCCAAGTACTAATAATCTTTCATTCTCGAGATTGATGAATGCCAATCACCCTGTTCCAAGGTATTTGTTCGCGGACCAAAGAAAAAAATGTGTAACGTGTTCTCGACGAAAGACGAAGACTCTTCGAAGGACGCGTGCCGCGGATTGCACGAGCAGACTTAGCAGTTCCCGCGGAGGAAGCTCTCGTCCGCAAAAACCGTGGAACACGTGCTTGATCCTTTTCAGTTAACACGTCGATGAGACACTCGGTCGGAGTGCAGTGGCAAAGGTGGAAGAGAACAAAGGGTGAACAAGGACGGAGGAAGCTTTGCCTAATGGCTCGGATCATACACCGCAGATCACCGGATTCCTAGGCTGGATATCGCGTCTCCGTTCTCCTACCCCTGGCTGCCGTCTCTCGCCTCAACCACTGTCTGCCGATCCTTCGATGGTGAGAATCCTAACATCCCCCGACGACGATTTGAATAATCATTATATGCGCGGTCGTACCTCGCAAACGAAAGCGTCGTTGTCGTGCCGTTCCCTTTTCCTCTAGAATTCGCGATCGGCCGCGAAAGACGCCGTTCGTGAAGATGGACAGAGGGCACGCGGGATTAGGCGGTAATTGCGTGAACGTGATGAGGTATAATTGATGATTGCAGACGCATCCAGGATTCTATCCGGCGTACGCTTGGTGCATGGGGAACTGGGATTTGAGGTCGGGACCTTACGAGGGAATTGCAATTGCTGAACGACGAATTAATTTTAATTGAACTGCCCAATAGCGTTCCTACGAGCATACTTTTAAATATGTCAAAGGTGGGTTGAATGTCCTTCTTTTGAAATCTGTACCCTCGGTGCGACATGCAAGCTGATGAAAGAATAATATTTGTTTGGAAAACCTCCCTGTAATATCCAGAACGTTTTATCAAATTAATTTCATCCTAAAGTTCATGATAAAGTAGAAATAATTGACAATAGCCGGGAGGGAGGCGTAAAGTCGTAGCGGAAGTTCAGTTCCTTAATTGAATCTCGTTTCGAGTGGCCAATAGGTAATCCCCGTGCAGGATGGCCCGTTTTTTTGTTATTCGTGGCGAACATTTTCGGAGGGAGGCGACCTGTACCCGACCTAATCCCGTTCAAATTTCCGGCCCCGGGGCGCCTAAAGGAATTAGCATTCGATCTCGTCGCGCGGCAGTGAGTATCTCTTGGGAATCGCCGCCGGAAAGCTCTCGTCGCCTCACTTTCATCGTGTACCCGCCCATTCGAACTGTCTTTCGCGCTGCCTTCGATCGATTTTATTGGTTGGTTAACATGGGTGAGCGGATAGCTGCCGGGACAGGTGTCTAACATTTTATCTCATTTGCTAAATACTAAACACTGAAAACGTAGCGACTATTTTTATTAATTATTTTTTAGTTTCTTCCTTTGCTACATATGTCTCTACTTTCCATTACACCTGCGACTCCTTCTTTTATATTATACGCACAAGAATGTATTACCTATGACAAGAACAACAATATAATATCGAATTAATCTCGCGATATAAAATCAAACACTCCACCACCCGAACATTCGATTACACGAATCGTCCGGCTTTAATTCATCGTGTCACGAATGAGCGGGTCACGATTCTGAATCGACATTCCACCGGGAGTTCCATTTCCATTTTTTTTTCTCCATCCCTTTTCAAATCGCGCAGCGCCGTTATTATCCGGCGAACAGAGGGCACGAGGTAACAATAATTTCAAGCGAGCAACCACCCTGTTCTCCACCGGCCATTCTTTCAGGCCATGGCGTAAGTTTAATTTCGTCTATTAGTCCAAGTCGAGGCGGCCGACCTAGCTCGGAATCGTCTACGGGAGTTGGCGTGATTCACCGGCATAATCCATGAATCGAAAGGGGGCGCGTGTTGGACCGTGTGCGTAATGACGCTCGCCGAGATAATGACACGGTCCGTCAGGCTGGCGTTGGGTAATAATGTTGCCCTATCAACCGTCGATTAGACGCTTTAAAGCAACAGCGATCGCGCATCGCGCCGGTCAGTCGGCAGGTTCTCATTAGAACGAATTACTCGTGAATCGTGACGACGATTACAGGTGCGACGGAGAACCGTGTTGAATCGCCGAAGGGGTCTGTTGCTCGGGAGCATGGAATTGCTAGGTGTCGGTGAGTAGGAAACATTGTTCTCGTTCCTTATTAATCGAGCAACAGTGACACGGATAAAGCACAAGGCACGGCGTTCGCGTATCGATTTCCATCATCGAGCGCGAATTAGGTGGTGCGGCGCACACCTGTTCGATATTCCCGGCCCGAGTGGCTGCTAAATATTTCAGCTGTAACATGCCGTCTCTGACTACTTACCGGTCCATGAACTACGGGAACTTCCGTTTCATGGAAACGCACTGGTTAGAGGGAAATTCTGAAGTTATGCACGTTTCATCGACACGAACGTGATGGAAAGCGAGAGAATTCCACTGCTTTATTACTGTGCTAGCTAGACTAGTCGAAACGCCCAAGGTGTTACACTCTGTAGACGACGCTATTCTTCTTGCACTTTCATTGTTTAATTCGATGAACAATCAATGTTAAACTGCAATATTCCGGGGGTCAAGGAATCCCGAAGGGAGGCCGGACGAAACTCGGGAACAACGGTTTAGCGTGGAACGGAAAGACGCGATTCGGTGAATTATCATTGACGTTAATCGTACCATGTGGAATCATTAGGGATGAGAAAGTGCGATTAAACGCGCGGTAATAAAGTTGCGGTTGCGGCGCGAGGTGAAGCAATCGGTTCGGGCGGTTTCAGGGTTGATGTACGCGAGAACGCTGCAGCTCGGTCAGGTGTATATTTCATTTCTATCGTTTTTATCGCGGACGATGATATCCGAGGATAGACATTCGTGTTCACCACGTATTAATGTAAATGAGTTATGGACGGCCGTTCGGTGCACGTACGTTGCAGGCGGCCAGATCGACCGGGAGATACAGACCGAAACTGCTTTCGCAATTCGTTCTCGTTGTTCGGTGCGCAACGGCCACTTGTCGTCTCTTTGATCCCGTGACCTGCGGGGCTTTATGCCACTTTTATCGCGCTCGTTTCACTTGTCATCCGCTAAATTGCATTATCTATTCTCCAGACATTACCATCAATATTTGAGGGGAGATCGAGAAATGAACATTTGACGTGGCGAATATTCTATTAATATACATTAATGTGTAAGGTTGTTAGCATATCGAATGTCTTTTTTATCGTTCTGCTGCTGACTGTAGCTGTAGCCTTCGAAATGTATGGGTGGTGACACAGTTTGCATTCCCCAGTTTAATCGCAAAGATGTATCCATCCTTCCAAAATAAACGTATTCAAGATTCACTGGGGTCTCGCATCCCTTTGAAAAATTCAATGACGTTTCTATTATAATATCTATCCCGTTGCTGCGAAAAACACTTGGCGGTGACGTAAAAGCTGGAAAACAAAAGGGCAGGCATCGGTGGCAACAAGACCGAAAGGAAGGAGAAAGAAGGGGTGAAGCAAAACTGCAACAATGCACCGTTCGTGCGTGTAGCACAGCGAAAAGGGGGGTTCGTAGAGATGCATACGCAACTGGCGATGTTGGCACAGATTGAAAAGGGGGGATGAAAGCGGCTGGGGATTTCGAAGGAACTACGGGGTTACGAGTTATGAATTAACTGTCACCGCCTCTTTGATTTGTGATGTTTCTCTACCCACCCACTCCTATCATCTCTACTTTCCCCATCTCTTCCCTCTTACTCGTTTCTATTTTTTGTCCCGCCGTTCCCCTTCGCATGCCTTTTTCTTTTCCTCTACTCCATTTGCCTCTGTTTGATTGATTGAGCGCGATCGAGTTCGATCTTAACGAGCTGCTCCTCTCCATATTTTTTGTTCTCCTTTCATAGTAGTACTTGCGCAATTGGTCTAATAAAGTCGGAACTGTATTAATTGGCTTGGTCGAAAAGCCACGCAATATTTTCGCAGATGCACCACCGATCGCCCTGCCGTGCGTCGAATGATTAACACTCACTACTTATTCTCGAAACCGCGGTCGAAGTTTCCTCTTCTTCCTCGAATTTATCAGGCCATCCGTAAGACGCCTGGCCTCATCCAACGTCTGCTAGCTGTTGCGCCTGCGAGACGTCGATGTCTCGTTCCACCGGCGCTAATTAGTTTAGTTAATTATGTCGAAAGTTTTCAACCGCAGTAACCATCCCCGCGGCACAATCCGCGCGCTCGACGCGAGGATAAAACCTGGGCAGATGCTCTATGACTGTCACAGGATCGTCATAAAACCCGACCAGCCGACGAGTTCCCGTCGTTCGAACTTTAGAAAACGGTCCCCGCTGCTTGCATCGTTCGCGTGAGTTTCGACAGACTGGCGATGCAATTATGGGTAGTCGATGTTCCTCATGCAATTCTAACGACGAGAAAGGATTCTATTCAACGGCACCGTCGATATTTCCAGTTTTCCTTCGTTCCAATTGAGAGAGTCCAATCGGTAGGATAGAAAATTTTCATTTTTTGATTCAGTTGTTAATTATTTCAAATTCTGTGTGGATTAAAATGGAACCGCATCTTTGAACAGTCTTTCGCCTTTATTAAAGGGGAGGATAAACACCTGAAACTTTGCGTTGCGCGGTATCCTCTGTGTGAAAGTACCGAAGAGACAAGGAAGTTGATTGTCAAATCGATCGTCGCTCCGTTTAACGATCATTTTGTGGCGAGCGCTCTATGGAGTGAGCTACGAGGTTCCTCGGAGGTAATTCAATACAATTTGCTCCGTAACCTCGAAGAGTCAGACTAAAAAGAGATAAGGGCTACTTCATCCTCGGCGACGATTATCGGTTGGGTTTATTAATTAATTTGCTAACGACGTTGTTAAAGTTCCTCCGCCACGGTGATGCCTGAAGATCAAATTAATCTCGTGATCTTCCTCAAGTTTCTCCAGGCACGATCACGCTCGTGTGTTTTCTATTGACCTTTTGCCGGGAAGGATCGTTTTTTTTTCATATTACAGCCACTCGAGGATTCAATTACGTTCGTAAAAAGAGACTTGGATATTCGAAACCTTAGGTATTTTTTGGTACTTACTTGTGCACTTAGACAACGTCGCCCTAACAGATTTACCATCTGTGCGATGTCTTTTTGTCCATCAAGCGATTCGTTTTCCAAACCGATCTTCTCAGCTTCCATCGATACATTTCTATCCGAACGGCTAATTCTCTTTCCCACTTGGCGTTCCGTGGGAACAGAGACAGCAGTGAAAGAACAGGGACCCCGATGGTAACCGGAAATCGATGCTCATTCGCAGACACGTGTCACGCAAACGAAACGACGTCGTTCCACGCGTCGGGAAACTACGCTTTTCCTCCCGTTTTTCTCCATTAGCACGAGCTTTTGAAAAGAAAGCATTAGACGCGAGCGAACGACCTGCTCGAGTGGCAGAGGTGGGCCAGGGTGCCAAGGGGGTTACGGGCATGATGTAGAGGGAGGGATGCAAACGGCGGGTGAGGGAAATAATGCGGGTGTTGCCGGAGAGTAGTGCCCGACAAAATTACAATTTGGGGGATGTAATTCCGCTCCGGAGAAATGGCCTGCACATACCGAGGCGCGGCGGGGGTTGGCACGACGGGTAGTTGAACATAGGGGAACCCGCCGTTGGAGGAGTCGCCGGAAAGCCATAGGTGGGCGTGAAGGGTGGCAGAGCGTACGGGGCACGGAGGTGGGAGAGATTTATCAACAGCTCGTTCCGCACTAACTAGACGCCGGAAACTCGAAAGATATTGCATCAGCGAGGCGATGATAGTGCCACGACGACTGGCATTAAATTGCATCCGGTCGTTGCAGGAATTTAGCCGCCATTAGGGTGTCTCTAGCTGACCCCCTTCGTTCGAACGGCCTTCGTTAGCCCAGCAAGCCTGCACCCTTCATGTATGCTTCTCTGGTGTTCCTCAATCAACCATAGGCATAGACTATAAACGATTCAACTAGGAAAGTTCAAGCTCAAGCGGCTTAAAGCTCTTGATAAACTAATTCTTTCGTTTACCACTTTCGCCTCAATAGACGATTAATAATTGTTACGGCGCCTCCTGAGGAATCGCAGGCGAAGTCAGAGAAAAAAGGCTCGCGTCGCCGGGAATTCATTTGTATCGCTGATTCTTTCGAGGCGCCGCTTGGAAAACATAATTTTCTTTCTCTCTTATTATTAACTTTGAGCAAGAATACGGGAAGAAGGAATGTGACATTTATTCAAAATATGTCAGGAGATAGCGAGGAGTGTACCTTTGAGTTTGCCGTTTGACCCATTCCGATAGCTCAATTAGTTTCTGAGATATAAGCGTTTAAAGTTAAGGCATTTAAATACCGCGACGTGACCTACATTTTTTCCTGGAATCGGAAGCAGTTCGCAGAATCGCGTCTGCTACTTGTCTACGTTTTTTTCCTGGAATCGGAAAGAATCCGCTGACTCGGCGTCTGTTACCGTGTTTACGTTTTTTTCCTAGCATCGGTAAGAATCCGCTGACTCGGCGCCTGTTTTTTTGTTTCGACACCTGCGAGCGATACTCGGTGAGGTAGGTCAGTGACGCGGCGCTACGAAAGCATTCGAAATTACCCGTTTCTTTGCACAGCGATATCTCAGGAACCGGAAGTCGTATCGAGTTCAATGAAAAGCCGTTTCAAAGGGGAAGAAAGCGCGCTTCTAATGAGACCCGGCCGGATAAAAAGTAATTCGTATCTTCGGAGTTACAGCGGTTCAAAGTCCGTGCAATTGTAATACGTGACAATCAAGCTTCTAGCCTCCGATATTTGGCTGTGGCCCGGAAGGAGCACGGACAGCCTCTTGGAAAGGTCGCCTTCAAGAGGTTACAAAGGGTATTTTCTGTACACAAGGAACACGATTGTTTTAGTTTTTGTTTAATCTTTATGAAACTAACTTTAATGAACTCCTGAGATTTTTGCAATTAAAATGGCACCAAACACGACAGAAATCGCATAGTTTTTTTGTTATGTTATAATACTAAGTCGCTCTCGAAAAACCCGGACGCGACACGGTGATATACAAATGGACCCTGATTCCGTCTGTCCTGTGATATCATAACAAATTTACAACTTTCCACTTTTTTCTAGGTACATGGTGTTTATATTTTGTCGAGGGTCGATCCGGGAAAGTTTCACTTTCAAGAACACCGTGAAGCTCGTAAATTTTCAATTGCCACAGCAGCTCCTTGAATTTCTCAGGGAAGAGGGATGTTTGAATGCCGCAACCGTGCTACGATCGGACGGCCAGCGTTGCTCGTTAATATTTTATAATTCGAAACGGAGAGCACAACGCGCCGGCTGCGGTAGTGACCTACAAGGTATCAACGGAATAGGAAATTCACTGGCAAATTCGTTTTTCCTCCTATCCGCGTCATTGCAACCGCACGTGATCTCTTTTAAAATTCACAGCAGATTAGCGAGTCGTTGCTCTCCAAAACACGAGCTTCTTTCCGTCCCAGGTTCATACAAAATTCACTGGATCTCGAATTTCGCATTGGCACTCCAACAAAGATAGAAAGGCATAAGGCAAAAAGTCGCGAGTCAACCTACGGTGACAAATTGCTCCATCCTATGTACTGTCGACCAGTTTCACCCTTCTTTTTCTCCGGTCGAAGCTGCACGGTTAATATTATTTTTGCCCGAGTACACCTGCCTCGAAATCGAATTCGGGCGGCCGTGACAGCGGCAGCTCGAAGGCTCGACGTGTTTCCTGACAATATCACCAGCCGAGCCGGAGTAATTTATCCATTTTCTGGCACCGATCGGGAGGCGAGAGAGTATTTCACCTTCGATCTCAGACAATTCCTTCCAGTCGAGGGGGAGTCGTTCGCGAACCTCGAACACCTCCCAACCTCCTGCCATCCATCCTAGCAAACGTTTGCTCGAACCACCCACTTTAGCCACGCGCCTGCTCGAGAAGCAACAATCTGTTATAGCAACCCCGTAATTTGTATTTACGCTTTAAACAAAAAGACCAGCCAATGACGACGTTGCGATGGCTTCTGGCGATGTTCATCGAGTTACCTGTTCCTTCGTCTTGCCATGCTTTTCTTTTGTCTCCAATTCTTTATAGTTCTGCGCACCGCTTTCTGCACGAACTATTGTTACGTTGGTAGAATCGTCGATAAAAAATTGATTTCCCCGCGACAATTTCTACGATGCGACTTGTTAAGCAAATTTAAGACTTTCTGATATTAAATACCTCTCTATCTATTTTTCCTGTCATTCTCATTACGATTAGTTTGCCAGTCCCATAACTCCACGCCGGGCAGGGGGGTCTAACGGGACATCAGGAACGGTGAATTTTCAGCAGATCTGTACACCGGGCTAAAACTAATTACTTGTGCGGCTATTGGCGGTAGCCGAACGAGTGTGGCCCCCCGTTTTGAATACGACACCCCACGAAAACCAGCTACTAATTATAGCAGGCGAGGGCGCCCGGATAGCACGTGGTGCGTGGAAACGTCCGGGATGACGTAGCGCGACGCCAGCTTTCGCGTGGCACGAGTGCCGCTAATTTGTATTTAAAGCTTTATCGGTCGCGGGACGCGCGACAATTTCACGCTCCACAGAATCCGTCTGACAGCCTCTGGGTCCGCGCTGCATCCACTAGCGGAAGCACGAATCTCTGAACCTTCTGTTTCATGACGACGGTGTCGGGCAGAAAATCAGGGAATCGGTCCCGGGAAGGGGGGAGATTGTCTTAACCGGGCACAGAAAACTGCGAGCGTGTTGCGTCACTCGAGTATCGTGCAAGTAATTTAACTGGTAAAGTACTCGGTAATAGTCTCTGGACTATATAAACAAAGCGGACGGTTAATTAATCAGTCTCGAGTCGCAGCAGCGGGGTAATGGCTTTTGAATAGATTCCAGATTAATTATCCAGTAGTTTCTTTGAGGTGTCATGGCTCTTGGAAAGTTTTGTCGCTTCTAATCACCCTTGACGAGGGAAAGTAGGAGAGACTGAGATTTTTATCAACCTTAGAGAACAACATATTTCGCAAGATTCTCTGTGCAAGGCATTAAGGCGAATGAATGCACAATTAATTGAAACAATGTTATCCCGAGTACCAGTTTCCAAGAACACGATGAGATACATCGTTTGAAGTACGGAAGCATTTTCAGCTCGTTCATCCCCTGTATTCGCGCGTATCTCGTTCGTCCTATGGTAATACAAAGGGATCTAAGAGACATCTTTCATCCGACGCTTATTTTTTACTTGGTCGCTGCTAATTCACACCGCTTACGTTCTTTCCCCCCTTTTACCCCTTGTTAGATTGCTCCATTTCCCTCCCACTCCATAGACGTCGTTACCCCCCGAAGGCTGAGCAGAGCAGATAGGGAGCCGCACTTTGTTCCCCTCTAGTCTGGATGCAATTTTAATCTCGAATTCCGAGAAAATTACCTTGCCGTCAGAGCCGTTTAAGGAGCTACTAGGCGGGATTGCCTCTGCTACCTGTCAGACCGCTTGACATATACTATATTATGTAGCGAGATCGACTTTTCCTGAAACTATTTTCGTTTCACCTAATTTGACTTCCGTTATCGCTTATCGCGCCGCTGTCTCGCGGCTACGCTCTGCAACGTAGCCTGCAACGGAAATCTATAGGATCTGGCCTTTGTCTATTACAAAAAAGGATCTGAAAGATATTGGTCAATGGCTAAGGGGCTTTGCTGAGCTAACAGATTCATCTCTGTGTCAGAGGAGTGAAAATTATATTGAAATCTGTGATAGCAATAGAAAAAGACAAGGGACGATCCGTCAGGTATCAACGTCATTGAAATATTGACCAAAATTTTACTTACCTGTTGCCGCACAGCCCCACACTGCTACATGGAACTTCAGCGGGGTAAAAACGTTTTTACCGTGTTTAATAATAATAGTAACAATAACGACTTTATTGCCACATACATAAATAGATGGACATGGCTGATGTACAGCGTACAAGCTGGATCAAACAACCGGATCCTTTTACAGTGAACTACACTTGCATCACCCTTAACCCGCAAGACACGCTTTAAAATAAACATTCCTCTAATCCAGACGTGTCCCTCCAAATCGGCGTCTCGAAAACCGGTCGCAGAAAACACAGACATCGTTGCGCGCGCGCTAGAAACTAGTTTTGCCGCATGGTACACCCGCGTACGCACGCACCCCTTTCGTTCGTTCGGGCTCAAAGGAACTGCGAATCGTTGCCTATCGACTAGCCGCACGAACGCTTTTGCGCAAAGAAACCAGCAGGGAAAATCGGGCAGGGATGATTTTTACTAATGACAGAGGGCAGGGGCAGACAGGAACGAGATGACCGTTCGACTATCAGCCGCTGTTCAATCGGGCAGTTTCGTCGATATACAAGATATACAATACTTTCACGTGGTAGTCATTTTCAATTTGCGTATGTTACAACACGTGATGCGAACCATTGACTGGAAGAACTATGTTTCGTGGAATCAGTTCCGCCACGTTCCCTATCAGTGTTCCTCTTTTTCGTCGCGAAACGCCTGCCAACGACGGACCATGGTTCCCGTGCAATTGGAATCAGCGTCTTCACATTGTTCTAGAACGGAAACACCAGCGAAAAGCGGAAGGCCTCGAGCGATTTCGGGACATCGACTACTGTACACCGACGCCGGCATTGATTCTTACGACCCCCCCGCGGCGCGACTGTTTTAGTCACCGGTTGCATTGTAACTGCTCATTGTCGCGCTACCAGAAGAATCAGTATCTTTCCTTTCGAACTTCTTCATAGAATCCTATTAACTTCGATCCGTTAATGACTAAACCATTTCTGGTATTAGCAAATCGACTTGTCCGCTTGGCAGGTTCCCTCGGACTTGGCGAGAAACAATTTCCCGTTAGCACAGGAACATAATTGATATATAGTTGTGTCTCTTTGGCTCTGGTGAGAAGACGTCCTGGAAGAGTGTTGCTGCTGTTGCTCCCTCGACGAGTGGCCCTGGCTCAAAGTCGCTGTTTTCAGCCCTTTTATGAAGAGGGTTTTCGCTTCCAGCCTGATGGCGCCCTGAATGCTTTGGAGCTTCAGGTCCGTTAGGCAGGAAGCTGAGATCTCGTTGGCCCAGGACTCGATCGCCACTCTTTGCGGCGCGCTGATCTTTAGGGATCTAGTCGCTGACTCGAGTCTGTAATAGAGAACGATTTCAGCGGGGATTGAGTGCTTCTGACTTCGCTTCTCGGAAAAGTACATAAGAGTTTCTGAGGTTAACGTAACTATGTCAACGCGTGCATTGCGAATATTTTGCAGTTTTTAATCCGACCAGTTTAATGTAGAGGAAAGCGAGTCTTGGCTAAAAATCGAAGCAATATCGAATAAGGAACAAATACATAAGAGAATTTGTTCGCAATATCGTACATGAATATAATACGTCGTTCATTCGACTACGATATCAGTCAGTTGACTCGCAATAATCGATCCTCGTTTCTAAGAAGTGATAAAGCAGCGTCCTCGGCCGTGCCTTTCTTCCGATACCACCCCCTTTCCACCCCCAACCTCTCCCGGTCGTCGTATAAGTCCTATTGCTTTGCGGCAGCCCCGCAGCATCTCGCTCGTCCGGATCCCCGGTATTTCATATCTGGCATAAATCCAATCCTATGAATATAATTTTCCGCGCGAGCAAAGTTTTATTGTTATCGTAAATCCGTCTGCAAATTGCCCGACACTATCAATAACCGCGAAACCAGTGCGCCGCCATTCGCCACCCCTTCTTTCGAACTCTCGTGATCCGCCGCCCCATAATACGCGATCTTACTAGTTTCGTGTTCTCGGAACCAAGACCCACGTTGCTGATATTTCGTGGAAAAGTTTCGCGACGAATCAAGAAGTCGATTCCCGCTGCGAAATTTCTTCGATACAGGAAACATTTGAATATGGTCCCGTTGATTATGGAGAATATTTACGCATGTAGATTCTGCCTCGATAATGTACAATATTCGTTTAACGATATTTCGCATTTTGTGTAACTCCCTTGAAGTCATTAAATTAATAGATTGAAGTCTTTTAAATATTCCTTGTTTTATTTAATTACTAGTGTTTAATGAAATTCAGTTCTTCTATCATACGAAGCATTTTTTAAATCAATACTATCCTCACCGATCGCATCTGCCAGCAGAGCAACAAGTTTGGTCATGTAATACGAAAAACGACGACGCAATATCCAACAAGACCGTCGCGACACTTTTATCAACGACCGCTGCCATGAATTATAGGATTTCATTCCAAACTGTTGTCCCTTCGTTTCGCCTGTGCTATATATTTAATGCGTTACCGCGGAGATTAATACCACGTGATCGGTCTGACACGTAGCGATTCAACTTGATTATTTATTGCTTTTCGCGACGGAGCGCGCGCAAGGAAAGTCGATGGAAACCGTCGAAACGAATTGCACAGCTATTTGTATACATGTACTCGGCTACGTCTAGGATGATTATCGGACAGATCGAGAAAGCCGGTCGGAATTATAGCGCGAGCTAGTTGAACTGGGTCGAAGCCACTTTTAGTAATCCCCAAAAATAAATTTGGGACAACGGCGACTATTCGCGAAATACCGAGTCCGCTGCTTTATGTCAATGCTTAATATCGTCGATGCTAAAAACGTCAACAACTACGTCCTCGACTGCGACTTTCCTCTCGTCCATTGAATTTAATTGGACATAATTTTTCGCGCGCTATGACGTCTGTAAATTAACGGTTTTGCTCACCGCGGCCTGTTCACCTTTTGTCGAGAGTCACTGTCAATTACTGTCGTTATTATAAATTAACATTTAGATTGTAAGGAGAACAGAATCTTTAGGATGATGCTTTTAGGATAATATTTTCAGAGGACTTCGCAGACTTTTACATCATCAAACGTCGCTATCGTCTCCTTTGAAAACAAATTTGTTAAAATATTCTATTTCTGGGATTTCGCTGCGTCACGATGAAATATTCACTTATTCCGATTTCCTTTTTACCTGAGGCCACGGCCTGATTCCCCTCTGACCAGAGGCGTTTGAACGCTGCCCTGGAAAACGGCACCCCCGTCACCGGTTACCCTCAGCATCTCCGCTCCTACCACCACCTGCTCCCTGTCCGCCGAGAAGAGAACTCCTCCTCGAGGGTCGGTGATTCGGAAGCCCCTCGACACACAGTCTACGCGATCCTCCCCTGTGAAGTGAGCAAAAAAAACAGTCGTCTATCGTTTCCTGTTACGACAAAAAGAGTTCTTCAAAGAGTACAGAAGAGTCACGTTTCCCTCATTGTTTGGTAGAGATAATGGAGTATGAATTTTCTGTATTGTGGTTGTTGGTATTCAACGAACCTTCGTTTACATATTTAAAATTACGTGACGCGAATTAATCTGGTTTAGATCTTACTAAAGATGGGGGAATTCATTTGAATCAATAAGTGCGTACTTATAAATATTTATTTTTAGAAATGTTCCAGGTGCCTTTGGACCCACAAAGGCCATTGAAGCATATTTTGCATAATGTTGGGAGAATTGTGTGTTTTACCGTTTCGAGGATTACACGCGCGAGACCGAAGAAGATTTTGCTCGTCCTCGATATTAGTAATAACGCTGCAAAGCCCTCGATTCGACGATTGTCGCGCGATTTAGTTGCTTAGCTGTAAAATCGATATGATTGGAATTCTTGTTTCTTTTGACCAACTCATTTCACGCCGAGGTACCGTGTTGTGTATTATCGATATTCGTCCCGTTGTTTTCCAAGAGATCGCAGAACGGAAAGTATCTGGTTCCATTAAAAAAAAGCTATTTGTTCAGCGTCAAAGGGAACAGAATCTGATAGACAATCGTTGCGCAATCGCATATTCCTCGCAGTTTGGTTTTCGATACGGTTTTCAGCGCTTCAAATATTGCCTAGCACTCTTTTTCAATTTGAAATTTTAAATGCTTGCAGTTTCACGATTCAAACGTTTTGCATCTCGATTAAGAATTGTTCATCAGCTATAACACAAAATGATTCTCAAAGTTTAACGATTTAAATGTTTTCGAATCGCGATTCACGAACCACTATATTCTTCCCATTGATTTTGAACCGATCAGCAACGTTCCATTACGTTAACACACGGCAAACTTGGATACTAACATCATCGAAAGCTCGCGTATCGACCAAAGTTCGACGGGTATCCAACTAGTTAAACGGAGCCATTGAAACTCCAAAGAATAGGCCCGGTGCAGTTAACGTTATTGTTAACGGAAACGTGTAACAAAATTTATGTTAGCGTATGCTCACCGACAGTGAATCGTGCGAGCAATCTGCCGTCGTGCGACCTGGCGGACGCGGTGAAGTTGTTCCACGACTCGAGCATCAGATTCTTGCCCCGTCTGGATCTCAGACTGGAGGCCACCAGGGCATCCAGAACAGCAGCCTGGCCTCTGAGCTCGATCCCCCCGGGCACCACCTTCAGAGAGCCGATTCCCTCCTGTGAAAGAAGAGGAAATGACAGTCAGGAAATAAACGAGCCTCCTCTGTCGATGGTTTTTCTGGGTCGGCATTTCGCGATCGTCGATGAAAAATAGAAGCAGTAGGCCTCCTAGGTTCAAATTCGGTCGTCCATCGACTCTAACTGCGCTTCCGTTTCCGTTCTCCGAATTTTTTTTTAAACATTTTTGTGGGTTATAATGCGAGAGATATATTTGGATGCAGGTCCGTGCCGTGATTCAACAGCATGAAAATTAAATACCACCGGCTGACATTATTGCCGTTTCAGATGGTTGAATAATAAATGCGCTGATGAGATACGCGGCATCGCGTCTGCGAACCCCCGCTGCCAACCATTGTGAACTTCGGGGGGGGGGGGGGGGGTCTCGGTTGAAATATTTCTCTCGTAATATTGGAACAGTGGCGCAGGCAGAATTTTATTTCGACCATTCGCGGAGGACTAAAAGGGGGGTGCTCGTAGCGTATCGTCGAGTGTATCGAACGGAACCGAGCCTCTCTGTTCGCTGATTCACTCGCGAGCTGCAGCTTAAGAGCGGAAACTGCAACACGATGATCCGAGAAACGTGCTATAAAACAGACACATTGCATACTCTAACCCCGTGCTCGTCTCATAAACTGGGCATATTTTTTCCGCCTAGCGATACGTTCAACCGCGTGTCGTGGCGCATTTTTTCGGTGGGCGGAATTCAATTTCGCGTTACATTAATTGCACCCTGACGTCGAACCCCGCCATCCACATCTCTTTGATTCTCATTTTTCAAGCTGTTCAAACCGTGTCCATAGTGATCGAGGATTTATTCCTTCGTCGATCGTGGCAAGAATTCCGATGAACGTAATTGCGTTAGAGGGGACCAGACTTGTCGTCCTTGAGAAAGAGGAAGAGAGAACGTTCGTACTTGAAATGCCAGCATCGAAAAATTAGCCTCCTTCCATTTTATCGTCGATTCTGTGTATTGTACGTCGTCTCTACATTGGTTTCCGATGATTAGCCACTCGATTGGAAGCAATCGCCACGCGTACGCTGTCCCCGCAATTTCCACTTATTATCGCGATCGTTCGCTACGAAATGCTGCTAGTTGGGTAGACGCCAGTAGACTCGACTTTGGCCGTTCCAAAGCTGAACGCAATCGTGCTTCTAGAATTTCCTGGCTTCAACGAACGTTTCACAGGGCACGGGTGATTAAGTTATCAGACGTTGGATTTAGTTTGATCGTAAATATATTAATAAATGCCTACGATTTTATGGAGTGAGCTCATAAACGATGTAAAGGTAACGCAATGTACTTTTCAAGAATTAATTTGCCTATTAATTCTCCGGGTTTTTATTAATTTTTCTTTCGATTTTTTCTTTAAATATTCGTAACAAATAGATGATGTTTTGGCATGTTAATATGAAAATGGGAGTCGGGTATATGAATAACGTGCTCAGTGAATTCTGGAATGGTAAATTTGAAAAACAGAACGTCATATTCCTATTTGTTTGAATGCCGCCGATATTAAAATCTAGCCGGACGTTTTAAAAATACCTCTATCCATCGTGGCGCGCGTTAATGTTGGCTTTAAAGTTAATTTTCAGCGACCGTTACTTTCTACGAGTGTGTTCCACCTTTCAGGTAATTCTTGGACCCTTTCCTCAAAAAATTTCATCCCCATTCAACGGGGAAACTCGGCGTTCATTTCGTAGCTAATTTCTAGCGGTCGGTATCGTTAACGTTTTTTTTTTCCTATCCGCGAAGGCATTTTCCAACCACGAACGCAAAAACAAGTTTCACCACCCAATATTTAATTCTCCAATTTACCTCCACTCAATGTGCAATTTCCAGCTAATTTCCGTCTATTTTTCCCCTTTCATCAGTAGGTCAGAAATGCATATTTAAAGCCACGGGTTAATAGATCTGTTTATCCAACTGAAAGCTAACATTGTTAACCCTGTTTTTAATCGTACAACAAATTAGGAGGTTCTTTTCTGTTATTAGAAAAGGGAGTCGTATTCTTGGTGGCGGTTCTAGGTTGGATCCTCGTTTAAATTTCCGCAGCCGGAAGTAGCGAACGGCGTTCACCGGATGTGCATAGCTTGTACGGTGGTCTGTGACCTGTCTCTATCGCGGCGCCACTCGATTAGCCAAATCGTTCGGAAAACGATACGATCTCTTTGCTCTGTACTTAACCGTAACCGTAAATCCCAATGGCGTCGAGAGGAACGTAGCTGTGCCTTCCTCTTAGAATCGTTGTACACTCGAAAGGGGAGCCGAATCGCTGGGAAGATAAGGGAGAGAGGTCGTTGAACTTTTTGTCACACACGGACGAAACGAAAGAAGATCCTATTTTCATTATTGAGGATCGACGAAACTCGTTCGATGTTATGAAACAATTTTCAATTTCACCACGTTCCTAATCGATAACGTATCAAGATAAAACCAACGTTAAAATATAGTGAAAAGTGAATCTGCAACGGAGAGGGATGAGTATTTACGTAATGCTCGAAAGCGAGGCTTTCGACATTTCCGCGATCTTTGAAAACAAACTTGAAATCTCGTTTCCGTTTGCGTTTTATCGACTAACGTCATTTAAATTCCACTTCTTTTTGATACTTTATATAGATCGTAGATTTTTAACTATTAAAACTTGAACTCCGATCGCGGAGTTTTCCATCGAGTTACGCTGCACATTCTAAGTACGGTTCTCGAGTTTACCAATAACGTAGCACGCTAACTTCATGTTAACTAACCAGTTTCGGTTCGAAAAACGCGATGCAGAATCTGGAGTGTACTGTAAGTAGATCATACCGTCATCATACATTAAACAATTATCGCAAAATTAATACCATATCTCAAACACCGTATCCTCATCACTTTAAATCAATTTTCACGGCCAGTTCGTGCATCCCGTTTCTCAGCAGTATAATTATACTTGACTATAAAAAAAACGAGACAGAAATAAGTGTCCGTTCATCTAGTTGGCTCAAACAGCGACCATAATCCAACAGAATTGCGGCTCGAATTCGGGGAATATCGACGAAGTAGTCGACCAAAATCCAGCCAATAATCACAGTTATGAAAATTAATCTACTGACACGCGATCAGGCCGCTTGCTCATTTTTATTCATTGTGTACATATGCTAAAGGTGAGGGGGGTGAAATTAGTTCGACTCGATATTCGAATGGAATCAAATAAAATAGAGTCGATCGCGAGCATTGTTTTGCTGATTCCTCGACTAGGAATCTAATATGAAGTTATCGTAGATTTTTTTTCTATTCTTTAAACCAGAAGTTCTTGAATCGAAAATCATAAGTTTTTATCTTTAATCGTTTCAAACATCTCGTCAGGAATGGGAATTTACCCGTTTCCCCAAATTCCACACTTTTACTCGCGATCCAGCATTCAGAGATTCATTTATGCTTTTCGAGCCCTTTGTTCAGTGGACCAGCCTCAATAAAACAACCCTGCTGTGCCCTTGCCTAAATTCCTCGATCGTTCGCTAGATACATAACACAACAGCGGGATTAGTCGACAGTCGTATCGAGAGGCGAAACGTTGAAGCGAGACGCTAAAGCGAACGCGTTCGAGTGCACGCGAGCTGCGGACCAAACCCTCGAGGGATGACGCTGGAACATTCACCCATACGTTCTCTCTACGACATCCGTATTCGAGCTGTTTCACGTTAAAACGCGCAGAAATTGCGGTCATAGTTGTTAAAAAAGTATTGAAAAATTTGACGGAGTAAATTCAAATTATAATTCCAAATAGATTAATAACAAACTATTTGAAATAAAGTGAATAGTTAAAAATGTAGTTTAAATATGTGCATCGGGAGCGGTTTCTTCGATTTCAAGAAATCTAGGTAAGTTGAAAACCAAAATTATGGATAGGCATGTAGTTCCTGGACAGTGTTAATAATTGCAATCCCCAACAAATTTTGCCTACTTAGAATGTATTATTCTCAAATATTTATGTGTACGCGTGCGCGCATAAGCCGCGCTAGTAATCATACATATGCAGCTGGTACGTACCGCCACGTTAATGCACCTCACGTAATTATCCCGAGCTGGACAGGAGTCGCCAAACTTGTGCCGCGAGTAATCCGACTCGTAGCCCTGTCAGGACCTTTTACGTGGCGGACGGAGCAGTCGCCCCTCAGTGCCCTCGAGCAACTACCACCCACCACGCAGTTGAATCACCACGGCGACATTGCAATTTCGTGTTATTTTACGTCGCGTACGGCGCAAGGATTAAATCGCGGCGTGTACTGATGGCGGATGGGGTCGCTATCCGACCAGGATTTACCAACGTCCAGTATGATTTCGTGGTTGAAACGCGGCAATACGATCTCACGATGGCGTCGATACAGACCGGGATTAGTTCGTTTTGTTTCGTGAGACATGAACAAGAATTTTGGAGAAGGGGTGATGTAAAAATATGTTCTTGTTCCAAAGGATAATCTACTTAGGGGAGATTGGGGCTAAGAGTTTCGCGGGTGCATTGTTTCGATAGTTATATTTAACAAATTAAAAATGCGTAACGTTATGTTTTCGATTGGTGTAAAGTAAGTAGGCGTAACAAAATTAATGATAAACAAGGAGAATTATTTGCTGTTCAAATAATAAATATTAATGTTAAAATACAAGCTAGTAATAATGCTTAAATCCACAATTATTTTGTTGGGATTAAAATTACAGGTAAAAAGATCAAAAGGGAATCCAAATGATAGCGTTTTGTCCGATGGCAGATTTGTAGACAGCTAGTTGACACAGTTTCCAATCGATTGTTGAAATGAACGATGGACGGCATATCGCGCGTATGAATGGTGTAGACTGTAGACAAAGCGTTTGAACACAGGAAACGAATGATTTTTGTATCCATGTTTATTCACGTTTTTTTTGTTATGTTCGCTCCTACGTGCACAGCATCCCTCGAAAGCTTTTTGCCAATCTTTTTCCACGCTCTGCGGATGTTAACAATTTGGAGAACTCGGATGGCTCGCTGCAAACGCGCACGAATTTCTCTGTGTTCACGATTACGGTTCTTTCTAGTCTTTTATGGGGTCGGTTTAAAAACTGGGTCGCACTAATTTCGTCGGCCCATTTCTTGTTACCAATTTACGTCAAGGAACTGTCGGTAAGAGGATAATGGATAAGAAGGCAGGTCCAAGTAGCAGAAAATAAAACGATCGATATCGGCTCGAAGATTAAAGGCAGTTAACTTTTCGCTTTGCCGTGTTTATCAGGCTAATCAATCGAATTGATATTCCATGGATGAACGTGGATCAAAACATCTCAATTACCATTATCATAGTGGACCACTCAATTGTTAATCCAGTGACAAATCAACCGTGGTCTACCGACAGTCGCAATTGCGCGAATATCGACACCCATGCATGTACCCTCGTTTTCCACCCATTCCGTATAAGCGTGTGCATTGAACGCAGACGCGCGTGTGTAGGTCGAAGAATGAAATACGGAGGAAAGCCAGAAGAAAGGCTCGGGCTATATAATGAGCGATCGTTGCAGATCATTTTCTTAAGATAACGAGGCCAACAGTAACCGATGGCTCACCGTTGTTCGTCCTTATTTACATAACAATGCACATGCACATGTATACGTACATAGACCTTTCTACATACAGCCCTGTCTATCTAGTGTCGTCTACATAAAAATCTATACATATTTACGTATACATTTTTTACACTAATGGGAATAATTCTTTATATAATTTACAAAGAAGATGCCAGGCAACTGGGTGGTGCCCTAAGGGCATCATTAATGCCGGTACAGTCTCGGCCCTGGCATCCTTCTTTATAATGATCCAAGCCTTTTCCAGGTGTCTCGCTCTCCCGTTCGTCTCAGCCTCTTCGACTTCCGTAACCGGCCTTGCCACTTTCTTCTTCCTCGATATAATCATTTATTGTATTCTTCGCTCTCTAATTAATTTCTGCCTCCAAGGTAACCCCATCTAACGCGAGAGACACAGAGAGATGCTTTCTCTTTCGGCGACCGGTTCATAATCTCTACTCGCCGCATCGTACGAGGTTCCGCTTTCTTCTTTCATCTTATTTTCTTTCTTTATGCGTGGAATTAAAAATAGGTCGGCGTGGGGAAAATGAGGGAGGAAAATTATTAGAGACAGGTGGAAGAAGGATTTTGAACGAGCAGCAAACGAAGCGTTATATGGATACGCGAGAAGCGCGGAGAAACATGGAAAAGCTGGTGAACACATATACGTGCAACGCAGCGGCCAGGCCGCTGGCTTCTAAACTTTGCCTCGGAACAACGTTGTTTATAATTTTTAATAACCCGACTACTTGCTCGCCCTGCAGCCTTTGATCGCGTGCCAGTGCACCATCGCCATGATAATTACTTTATTTCGGGCCAGTTCATAAATTCCTCCGCTCCATGTGTTCCGCGACGCGAAAGCGCTACTCTTTTTTTTTAATGCATATTACGGTGGCGATACTACAAAAGTTAGCCTGGAAGATCAACTTTTTTATTTTGGAGAACGGAAAATGGTATCGATATGAATTATGCTTTTATGCATAGTAAAAAACTAGAGCTGGAAATATTATGCAGACCTTTGTTTCATTTTTCTACTTAATCATTCTCAACTGCAATACACTTGGCGGTTCGATTAATAACTATTTTCACTTCGTATTGGGACGAAAATTTGTTCCCTTTCCTAAAGAAAATCGTATAAATTTTTTCATTACATCGAGCAACCATTTCATCCGGATAGCCTTTCACCAAATCTACAGTAATACCCAAAGGAAAGTCCTCACCCTCTAACAGGGGTAGCTTCGGGAACGCATAACCATCGCGTGCCTCTCCACCGAAAAGCCCGCAGGAAAGGCTGTCAAGATTTTGGAGAATCGTTGAAGCTTGGAAAGGTAATCGTCGTAAAATGCAACAGAAAATCGGTACGGGCCTTCGCGGTAGAAATCCCTGGGAACGATAAACTCGTTCGTCCGTTGTTCGACCCGGTTCCACCGGCCAACAACTACGCCGCGGCGCGCCGGTGTATGTTCAAAATTCATGGCACCGTGCCCGGTGTACTGCACTTGCACTTGCTAGCTGGTCGCCGTAATAGATATCCTTTAATACTACCACAGCGTTTTATATGTAATATATACAGGGTTGACCGGGCCATTTCTCACGCATTTATTGGCCCGAACGCCAAATTTTCCGATGAATCAATATGTAGATTCTCGCGTCCGTTGAACTTCGTCGTTCAGCTCCGTTGTTCGACAAGTTCGTCACAGATTGGGCGAGAGTCTTTGCGTTTCAACTTTGATTCAGTAACGGAGAAATTATACAACCTTCAGGATTCTATGATTTTTTTTTATCATACGCGCTTGATAATTTGGGTACAATTTATACAAATTTCCATACTTAAAATTTGTACGAATAATCGCAGAAGAATAATTTTCGAACGCTTCAATTATTTGCATCGAATCACGATTTGTTCAGGGCTCGATGCATGGACCTTTGTTCGTTGACGAACAGTACGAAAATTCTGGTAGTTTCGCGAAAAATTCGCGAAACTGTGGCGAACAATAGCTATTATTCAGCTGATTAAATCAATAGATACGGTGTCGTGTAAAAGCGGATTGGACTTTATTGCACGCACCGGATAGAACTAGGTTCGCCGAAAGGCCATACATATTTTTCCGCGGGAACGCTTACAAATTTCCATCATTCATTTAGCCCGTGGAAACTGTTTCGAATTTTTATCGATAACGCCACTACTAACGCCATTTCCTTCGTTATTATTTAACTTCGTGATCACGTCTCGTGTAATTAAATTAAAAGTGTTTACGTGATAAAAAATTATTGCTATGGTTGGCCACTGTAGTTCGATTGAATATCGAATTTTTACCTTTACACTGGATACCGGGAAAAATGTTTATATTCGTAGGTTTCTGTTACACGGCAATGTGTAAATCGCGTTTCATTGATACTAGATTTTATTGTTTTCGAAAATTGTTTTTTAACAGAATTTCGAGCGCATTCCCCTTTTAGCCGTGCGCGTTTCATAGATTTTATCACAGTAAAGGAAGGATTACAAAATCCAATTGACCAATGCCAGCTTGTGCTTCAGCATCCTTGTTCGTTACGCAATTCATTTACAATTGATGTAAATAATACAAAAGTCGTTTCTCTGAAGAACCGCAGAAAGAAAACGAAGTCGAAATGTAAATCGCGGAGACGATTCGACTGTCGCGATGCACACTTCACCTTGACACTCGCAGAAGAAACATAACGGGGTCGTTGCATCGGTGGTGCAATATAGGGAGAGGAATCGTAGTCAGGTGAATTTCCTGTGGATATACGATGGTTATAGGGGTCGGTTTCTTGGCGATATTACGTAGGTGAGGGCATCTGTTTTCCACGGGGCTGTGTATATACGTAAAGCCGTTAGTGGCAATATAGTATCTGTATACAGTGCCGTCCGACATAACGTTTGGGAGCTGTATTATATATTGTTCGTAATCGAAGATCTCGTAAGGCCTTTCGATCCGGCGGAGATATTGGAAACGTTGCTAGTTATGAATTTCCTTCTTACCGTACCAACTTTACGACGGAGTACGTGCAGTAAATTCTGTTTCTCGAGCGACGCGAACATGCGCGATGTAAGCGAACCAGTATTTTACGGCTGAATCCGCGTACGGACAACGGGGCGCGGAGGAGGGCGAACGAGGGCGGTGGGGATACAAAAGGGGAGATCTCGATAAAGTTTAACCGCCGAATTATTAGATTGCCAAAAGCTGGAGAGAATATGCAGGAGGACCGAGGAAAGAATTTTCGTGTTCGTTCCAGGGCGACCCTTTCGAAACCGGTCCTCTCGAGTTATTTCTTACTCGTTCAATTTTTGGGTATTCACAGCTTTCACAGATTTTTTCACAGGGTTATATCGAACAATTAACTTATTAATCATCTGAGCCGAGAATTCAGGGAACCGGGTTAGTTTCTCGATGACGTTATTAAGGAAGAGATCGAGGAAAGCCAGAGGGTTTGGCGAAACCAAGAGTTCTGCACTCGCTCATCAAATATGAATAGACGGGAAAGAATAGTGGATGAGGTTCGGGGCAGAAGGTGAGGCGGTCAGGGTATAAAATATTTCTTGGCTCGCGAGTGCATCGCGTTCTCAGTTGGATAGGACAGCTAGCACTACCGGGCTAAGGAATATCTACGTGAATATCAACCGCGGGCGTCTCGAAAAATTTCAGATCCGCGCAGGCTGCGGTATCATAATGACGCGATTTTTATAAACCGACCCGCTTTCGAGAACACGAAACGTTCCATTTCACGCTCCACGAATGACACCGTTTCCACTTTGCGTTTCTTGTGATTCGTCTCAATATATGATATCGTGTTTCGAGACTGAACTTGAAACGTACAAATATGCTTCACTGGCTTCTACAAATACCATGCTGATTTAAAGAGAAATCTCTTATAACATTATCATACTATCCAAAAGATTCGACAATGCTATTCCAGAAAGCCATGTTAAAGTCGCAATAGCAAAAATCCCGTACTGAACATTAAACATGAAACTATTTTTATTTTGTTACGGGACGGTAAAAATGTCAGAACTTTTGAAAATCAATTTTTGAAGGCTGGTATTACCTTTATGTAACCTCAGCTAAGCTGAATGCCCCATGCGAAGCACGGCAGCTAAGAATCTCAGTTTATGACGCTATCCATCAATAAAGTAATTTCAACTCGACTAAAGCGTTCCTCACCTTTGATTCTCGCTAAGATACTAACTTCACGAGAAGCTGATCTATGTCTTCACTAACTGAATCAGCTACAGCATCTTGGGGGGCATAAAATATGCCCCATAACTATCGAGTCGTGGACGAATAGTACATGCACGGCGAACAAGAAATTTGTGTTCCCTTTTCGCAAATAAAAAATAATACTTCAGACCTATTAAAGAGTAATACCTTCTCCAAAACATTTCAAGACCATCCTCAGTGTTTCTTCGCGGTGAAGCAACGATTTCGTTCCGCAATAACGCCGATCCCGAATGCTCCGCTTTATATACGATTTGCGAACAGACGAGAGACACACATTACTCACGGTGCGTCAAGGGGAATCGTTCGGGGGACAGTGTGTCACCGTGGGCAAGGAATTCCTTTAAAAGAAACGGGGGAACTAGCTGCGAGGCGTGGATCATGAGATAAACAATGAGGAAATCCGAGGGGGAAAGAAAGAGAGAGAACAGCGAGAACGCTGGAAATCGGTGCGAACCGAGCTGGCGGGATGGTTTGCGCCAGACGAACGTACGAGGGCGGAGAAGGACTAGGGGATGGCCGGGGGGTGGCTTACATTTCCCACGGGGTATCCCTGCTTGCTCGCAGACTTCTTACTTACGGATTGATACTCAATTTCCAGCGAGTTTAGCCCCTATCAGGAAATCGTTGCGCCTGATCGCGGCAGCTCCTTTCGATTTCGAATAAATTCGATGATGGTGGATATGGCAGGGGGCGAGTACGAGCAGGGATATCGAAGAGGATTTCTCCATCGTCTTTACCTTAATCGACGCTGCTCGGGATGACGGAGAGCGCAGCCTGGTCTGTTTCATGGGTGCATTCGACTGGGTGATCTCCAATCAATGGGTGTTACGTAACAATTCATATCGATCCATGGGTCTTTTAGAGGACTACGAATTACAGAAAATTCTATTTGAAATTTCTGCCGCGCTGTTTCTTAATTAGGAGTTTCGAAATATTCAGTTGATTGAACACAGATTTGGTCACGATAAATCCTGCTAAAAATCACGGCAATAACAATAATGGAACAACAGGAACAAGCTTCGGTTTCCAGTATTTTTTTTTAACGATCAATCGTCGAAACGAGCTTGTTATCAGAGTGTTAACGAGTGGTTATAACCAACAAATTCGGTTAATTCTAAACCGTGAATTAACTGGACGGCGCAAAAAAAAAAGTGGGAACGCTGAGAGTGATATTGTACGGTGTAACAATTTTGGCAATTACAGCGAATTGCATTAATTAGCCGTCTTTCTGTTCGGTCTGCCCTTCTACTCGAGTGGTGTAAGGGTGAATGTTATCTGTAGTCTGTTGAATAGGCTAGGCGAGACCTGTTGTTCCGCAGGCGGAACTCGCGTGATATTAATTTCCAACGATATGACAGGAGTTGATTTTATTAGCGAGCGGTGGTTGCTGCGGTGTTCAGTCCGAAGTTTTGTTGTGCTAAAGATTCGCGTTAGGAGATAATATAACTCTTTGGCAACAATATGCACAAGAATGGTATGCTTTTGTACTCCTTTCGACAAGTTCTACGAATTAGCAGAGACGAATTGAACAGCGGGCTTTTTAGGAATATTTAAAGGAGCTTGCAAGTTCGTAAAAGAGGCATTTAAAACGAAAATTAATATAAGAGAACAGTGGCAGGCAAGGAAACAACATTTAAATTGATATCTCTCGAGAGTAGTACAAAACGCGGGTCGCTGCAGAGTTCAAACTTCCTTCGGCTTGATAAATGTCCGGCATGACAGATGATTCAATTCGTATTCTCGTTAGCTATAAAACGATCGAGCAAATAATATTTCACTCTACTCGAAAATCATCCAAGGATATTAACGTCTATAAAACTTCTCCATCGTTTTGACTCTCAAATTGACTGTCAAATCGATATCCCTTGACGGAATCACTTTATAAGTGCAACAGGCGACGCCTGTTTGTACTGATTAGTGGGAATTAGCTGGAGAACGAGAAGCGATCTTGCTTGAACGTTCAGAATCGTACTTCATCACGGAACAAAAGCCGCTCACCCACGGATTTTCAGCGATGACGGTTGCCAGTCGGTTTGCATACCCAGAATGCGCGTTCTATTCGAGCTTCCGGCTTCAAATCTATGCCGCTACACCGTTTCTGCTCGTTGGATATCAAAGCCAACGATCGCAGCAACGTTGCGGAATGAAATAACGCGGACAGACACGCGTTGCACTCGGAAGGCTGACCAAGCCAACAAGTAGCAGCGAGAGGAAATGACCGGGCCGGATGTTTTGTAAAGAAGCACAGTTTGAAATTCCGGAAATAATTTCAACGCTGTAAAAGGAAGAGATTGCTCGCGAAAGAACGTTGGTACATTCATTCTTTCTCGGAATATGTTTGCATCTTTTTGCAAATTAGTTTATTATTCTATTAGCTAAATAAAAAAAAGACTCATTATATAAAAAAGGTGGACTTACGGAGCTAAATCCCATGACTTTAAGCAGCCACACGGTGAGCGCCAGATTTAGGATCACGATGATCATCAGTGTGAGCACCAGCGAGTACAAACACCTCTTCCTCCAGCCGTAAACCCCTAACCTGAATCCACCCTTGCAGGACGCGGAAGTACGGTCCTCGAGTATGGGGGGTGTCGTCCTCGACGATGGTCCTGCCGACTGTCGTGCCATAGTTCGACCACTGGTCGACGTGCACGGTTCGTCGGACCAGCCTGTCTGTCCTCGAGACATTCTGAAATCACAAACGATCCAAGATTTACATTGAATCCCCCTTTTTTTTTAATGCGTCAATTGCACGCAGTGGAACGTATGATATGATAAACTGATTTACCCAATTATTTCATTTTCGTTAATTATTGATTCTTTGCCAAGAGTAGTTTTTAATAAAGAGTGACGTGCGTTTGTCTGAAGAGAACTGCACACTGCAGTGCAATTTGCAGAAATTAATAGGCCCGTAATTACCAAGCCGCTCTTTCCTGATGATTTATCAACGATTTATGCCTCGTTCTCGCACACCGGCTGCGGGAAATTGTTCAGAGCTAGGAAAAGAAACAGAGTCGTGGAAGACTGATCTCCCAGGGTTCTTACTGCTTGAAACACGAGCCTTCCTTTATACGTGCTTTGCTTCCGAAGATCCAATCCTTTCCAAGATGCCCATTTCTACTAGAACACACGCGTTTCTTTCCCCTTCTCGCAGTTCAACGTCCGATATGTGTTACCAGATTTTGTCCGCGGACAAAAATCTGGATCGTACGAAGCGCGACGCGCAAAGACATCTATATTAACGTTGCAAATAGGGAAAGATAAAATTTGCCGCGGACACGAAATAGCAACGAAAAACAGGGCGAAGCGGAGAATCACCGAATGGTAGATAATTAGCGATGGTCATGGTATGCGCGTATGAAAAATGAACGAGTGGAAAAAGAGCTGGGTTGTGATTAAGAGAGGGTGGCGAACACCTGCGAGAGAAATAGAGCGAAGACTGCGATGGAGAAGGAGGGCTTATGTAAATCTCTTGGCAAAATAGCGGTGGTAACTTTACGTCCTAATCTCTCTGAGTCGAACGAATCGCCCTTTACTTACGCTTTTTTTCACTCCACCTTCACCTAGTCCCCTTGCAGAATTTGCCCGCGCCCGTTTTCATTTTACGTTCTGTGCGAGCAAGAGGGGAACAAAAATACGTAGCGACAAGTGGGTCAAACAAGGGAAAAACAAAGAAGGATACATAGGGAAACGTGTAAAGAGAAAGGAGGAGGGGTGTACGGGAGAAAGAGACAGGGTGTAGCGAGGGCTAAAATATTCAATGCTATCCCTCCGCCTTCTTGCGGATAATTATACCTCTCACGGATATAAAGAGCTCGGTCGCTTGAAATTAAAAGCTCCGAAGATAAGCCTCCGCGAGGGTAGGGCGCCGCCAGCTTGCTTTTCAGGACAAGAAGGTATACGATTTTCAGCAACGGTGCAGCCAGAAACTGCGAGAGCGAGAACAAGGGAGGTAAAAGGCAGAGGAAGGGGTTGGCTGGCGATCACAGAGATGCTGTAGCAGCTGCACGCCTCATCGAAGATTGTATTTAACGAAGGTCTTTAATCTGGCAAGCTTTTTCGGATTCTGCTCTCATTCTCGATATTAATTTCCGTCGCCTGAGTTATAGAGAAAATTCGTCTGAGCTCTAGACGATTTGCCTTCGCGATTATTAGAGATCCTGGATTTTGGGAAATATTTTGCGAGCTTCCTAGTATTTGTGTATTGATTTTTATGCAAGTAAAGTTTTCTTACATCTGTTTGAAAAGTTTATTGATGACGACAGAATGTTTAAAATCATCTGGACACTGCACTAAAGACACTTGGTCGATTTTATGTCTTTGCAACTGTCATACTGTTTTAAGTCCACAGAAGCGTAGTCGCAGAAGCACGTTGCCAGAGAATGATAGATAAGCTCTTGCCCATAAAACCGTAGGGATATTTAAAGTCGTATCGAACGGGGGTGGTTTTACGCGTATTCATTCGAAGCAGAGAAATCGCGAGAGGGCGAGGGTTCAGGTTCAAGGGTCAATTACAAAGCGGAAGTATTCGCCGGATCATAAATAGCAGCGGACGTATCCATGTATGCTAAACGGTAGACGGAACTTTTGACGCAGCGCGAAGTTAACGCGACAGCCACCATAATTCCACGGTATCAAGCCCAAAGAGCATTACAAGTTGCGAAATTATCACTCTACTATCATACGAGCGCGCTGCACGATTTTCCCTCTCGTCTCGTCCTCGTTCGTTCACCCCTCAACCCGTTCGCCCGGCGGCCGCGCAACTTCCGTGATAAATAGCGGTTTGTTTAAAACGAATTAAACGAGTGTCCGACTGCTTACGCGTCAGGAACCGCCCTCCTGGAATTGTGGCTTTCGAATGCGGCACACGCGAGACCTGGCGTTACACGGTGAATTCCAAAAGCGGCGACGAAGATGAAGATCTTGGAGGGAAAAGCGTGGCGCGAAGGATGTTGAATTATGACTTTCTAGGCAACAGGAATAAAGAAAAGATACATATACGTGTAGAAAGAAGTGAATTTTCGAGCTAGAAGTTATTTAATTTTAGTTTGGTTATTCAATTTCTAAAAGTGGGGTTCCGTTTCTTGCTTTGTTTAAAACTTGCAGTAAATATTTGTAACAATGGGGAGAGGAGCCACTTTATATACCTTATTGCATGCATATAAAGGAAAGATGTATCGAGGTAATCCAATGAATCTTTTCAGATACGATAAACAATTTTTATGGGCAGGGTTTTCTTCGAAACGAAAAGTTATTCCGAATGGTAATTTTGGTTGAGTCACCCTGTACATCCGAATAAATTCCAGATATGTCCACTCAGCGTAGGTGGAATTTACGATATCCGTATCATAAATTTCATAACGCAATACATATCAATTCAACGAAAAGCTTTGCCCGCGAAACATTCGTCACGAAAGCTCATGGGTCGAGAGATCATTTTCAAGAGTATCACCGAAGAATTTCTTCTATCACAGAGCTTTGCAGTACCGGCTTATAAGTTTCGCGATTACCATATAATAGTGGATATAGCACAGGTAAGAAGCTGTTCGAAGCCTGGTCAGAGGAGAATAATTTGCAGCTCGTTGAAAATTCGAAGGACTACTTGACTTCATTCGAAAGGGTCAGTCTTTCCGGAAACTCGTTGAAACTGGTATCGTACAATGGAGGCAGCTTGGTCGATTACGATCGACAGAATTCCTCTGGACCGCTGGCGTGGCTCGAATAGGAGCAACGACCACGCTCCAAGAGAATCCCGAACATCCGCTGAATCTCTGGAAACTATTAGTTGGACGCTCGTTGTCGCGGACGACGTCGAAAAGAAGCTCCGGAATATCTTCGCGAATAATTCCATTAAAGTGCAAAGACGGAGGTACCTTTTGCGCGCTTCTGTTGGTTAAGAGGACGTAAAGGGGCAATCGATAATTCTTGCTTAACGCTGGCGAACCTAAACTCCGTCCAAGGAGTCCAGACAGGAAAGAACATCGTGTATTGGCCGCTTAAGATGTAGAGCGTAGGAAGTTTTTAAAGAAATCCATTTAACGAATTTAAAGGTCGTCTCATAGAGATCGAGATTTGATCTAAATGGAAAAGATCGCTCTCCCAAAATAAAGTTATTATAATCCTACATCCTTGCAAGATACAAAACATGACGCCACTTACAAAGGGTGCAGTATGTGGCGCTTCAAGAGCACACAGGTTAATTATTTTCTTAACAACGTTGTTGTCGGAAAGCCAACAGCTTATGGGGTGGTTAGTCGAAAACCGCAGCCCTGCGGTGTTTCAACGAGTACTGAACGCAAATGGGGTTGATTCACTGCGTTAGGAACTACTGACGCCCACGAGGATCGTTCGGCTCTATGGTGCCCATGCTCAGGGCGAGTATACATATGTATATGTATGCCACCTTTTTTCTGGGTGCGTCCTTGTTATTGTACAAACATCGTTCAATTCTAATTATCGCTAATAAAGGTGATTGCCCGTCATGGTCGAGGAACAAAGCGTGGCAATTCGAGGAACTCCATTTTTACACCTCTATCTTTCCTTCTTTCACCCTCTTCTTTTCCAGCTATTCTTTCCTCGATAGGACAGCACGGAAATTGCCAAGCAATTTCCATGAGAAATGCCAGAGTTTTACAGTAGGAACGCTCAAGGCTCGCTGTCCTCGTCTTGTTTGCCACGGAAATTACGCTCCCTTCCTTTCACCTGTTTCTTTCTTTTTATGCACTTGAGCTTCTCCCTCTTGCCCTTTTCAATTTTTACAGCATCGGGTAATTTATTGAAACAGAATTGCTCGCCAGTTGATATTCAACTGTTTCTCGCGGTCACTGAATGTAGATTAACGTTGTCGAGTAATTAAGTAGATCCTGTTCGCCCTGTGATCGCCGTTAGCTTCTTATTACGCATTATTTCTGACTCAATGTCGCTATGATTGGAAAACGAGTTCGAGATAAGAAGGGTGTCGCTTCGGAAGTGGGTATAGAAGAAATTAAGTAGCTCTAAAATTGTATACTTAATGAATAGCAGTAACTTAATAAAATGCCATTTTGCTTTATTACTCGCAATTGAAAATCAAAATGAACCTTGCACCCTCTGAGGCCAAAGGAAAAAAGGAGAGCAGACAATTTTCAACACTCGTAGATATGTAGTTGGTGGAAGGCCGGAAAAATCCCATTCGGGTTTCGTCGGTCACGACCATCGGCGTGACATATTGGTCAGTGGCGCGACGAGAATCCGCGTGAAATACGCGGTCGCGTTACGAATTCGCTCCCGGTCCGTTGCGAACGATTCCGTGAGACGCGAATCGTTGGACGATTTACGTGAACCGTACATCCATTAAGGGCGGATCGTCAGGACTGCGAAAATGAACACTTTATGGGTAGAGATTCTGGCGTCGTACGAATCCTGGCTGATTCGCGTGCACGCACGCGTGTAGCGGAACACGATGCGGGTTCCAGTTATGTTTAACGGACAGATAAGCATTTACAGAGCAATCATTCGGCTTTATCATAGATTTATCAGTGGGTCGATCCGCGAAGTGAATTAAAAAGGCAGGCGCAGTGATTATTAACGCCCGCATACACGCCAACCGAACCGTCACAGATCTCCTCCACCCCTACTGTTCAATTCTCGATCCTCTGCGTTGCTGCTGCTGTTGCGTTCTCGTCATTAATATCAATCATCGGCATCGGCATTCCGCCGCTTTTGCCGCGCGATAGTTTACGTCGATGATCGATCGTTGCCCCTGATATTCTGTTGCTGAAGACAAGCTGGAAATAAACGTCGATTTCACGGGTCGAATCGGTTTCGCGCATTTCCGTAGCGCCCTGTCACAAAAGCGTTGAAACACTCCGAGTTTATTATACTGCAGAGCATGGGTTTAATACGTTTCTTTTGTAGGAACGACGGAGGATAATGAAAATAATAATATCGCGGGGGCAATCACAGTTGTATCGGTGCACGATGAAATCAGGGCAGAAGCATGACAATTAAAACTGTTTGCGGGTGCCTCTGTTTGATTTCTCGACGGTAATAACGCTGCTCGACTGCGCTAGATACGTTGTTCCAATGTTCTCTGATTGAAACGCGTTATCGATTTCTGCGCTCTTTTATTTTTGTTTCAATTTAATTTTATTAGTAAAGTGTAATCGGTTGCACAAGTGGCGAGCACAATAAAAGTTGTCGAGTTCGTGTCTGTATGAGTAATTAAATTTACTGACATTCCTGGTTTGTAACGCTTTTGGATTCGGAATATTTTTTTAACTGCAGAGGATATGTTGAAAACAAATCTGGGAAGTACAGAGCGGAGAAATTAAGGGACACGCTTCTTCTCGGCCATGTTACTGCAATCGTCTGTACACTTTCACGTAAACGCTGGAAAAGCATTCTGTTCAGAGTGAAACGAAGTGAATGGCTCTGTAGCCGGAATTACGAAGAGTTTTCCTGGAGTGAAATTCCTCGTCTGACAAAGACGATTCAATGTTGGACACGAAGAGCCGTGAGATCTTCGACATCTGTTACCGTAAAATTTCTGTTTTTGAATGGTGAAAACATCAATCGCGTCAATGGCTGAATACCTAACTCTTGAGCTAGCGATTCAGTTAATCCCAAATATGAAAATTCCCTCGTTCGCAGATCCATTTTTTTGGGGGGGGGGGAATACAGCTTCGGGTGCTACTTCTAATTAAACTAAAATAACTAGGTTATTTACAAGTGAGACTCTGTTCAAAGCCTTGGTGCCGTTCGTGTATTTTTTGGAGACAGAAATGGATGAGAAATGAGAGACAATTATATAAAGCTAGACATCGCTGTTCAAGTTCGTTAAAATGTAGAGCAAAGCGCACGAGTGTTATAAACGTTTCATATCTTTCGGATGTACTTTAATAACGCCCGGTGAATATTTGCAACGGTGAGATATATTTAACAGACAAATACACTTGAATTTTTACATGCGATATATCCACCCGCTCGATGCGCTCGTTCCATTGCACGGATACTCGAAAGGGAATCCTTCGATTACAGGCTTTAATGAATCCGCGTAAATTATACCGTTCAACCTGGACGAAATGAAACAATTATCAATAAATGTAATAGCCGGCCGGATTTATAGGAAACGTTCATCCAGCGTCGCGGTCGAAAATTTAAGGGAGATTGTTATCTTTATTCTGTTACATATATCACCAGGCGTGGAGATAGTAAAGTAATTGATATCGAGACAGGCGAGGGTGGAGTGCGCGTTCGGCGAGGTTGAAAAAGGAAAAAGCCCGAGGAAAAGGAAGTTTCGCGGGGCGAGGGAAGAAGGAAAATCCATCGATCCACGTGGTAGGTTTCTGCGAATCCAAGGAAATCGGTTTAGAGACCGGAAGGGAGCCGCTTTGATCGCGTTACCGGCTCGATCTCACGGATTAGGGACGATCCCTTTCCTCTCTTCTCTCCCGCTTCCCGTTGCCGTTTCACTCGCGCTCGTCGCCCCCTTTCTGTTCTTATCCTCGGCCGCCTTTTCTCACCAAACTCGATATTTCGACTTTGACCGTAACCTGCCACAAGGAAAGCCCCGTTTCCACTTAGCCTGGCCGACGAGTAAAGGGGGAATAAAAATAAACTCCGTGGCTTGTTCAATTTACACTCGCGTCCTGTAGGGACTGATTCGTAAGTGCGTGGTGGTAGGTCAGGGAAATGATTCCCTTGACGGAATACAAATTGTACATTTATCGCAGAAGTGTTCGCGTAGAACGGTTTATAAAATATAACTAAGTTCGTTACATGTGCATTGCACGTGTTACTTTAATTTAAGATGAAAGTAGAACATTCAATTCTTCCAGGCCTTTTAATTTATGAACGAAACTAACCCACAGGAGCAAGAAGGGCAATTTCGATCTTCGTCTCAGCTCAGAAGTGGGATGAATAATACGGTTCAAAGGGCTCTGCCACAAGCTTTCTTCTCCCTTCTGACCTACCCGTCAGGCGAAGTAATAATTTTTTAGTCACGGACGTCGCACGAAGGACCTTCCCCCGTGAAATACCACTGGGTGCTTCGCGTTTCTGACATTTGACAAACGAAACACGACGTATTCACCGCGACACACTTGGGATATGCGGTTGACTTTCGCCCCTAGCGTCATTGACATTTCCTGCTGGCCGAGCGAAGACTATGGCATTTCCCATTCGAGACCACAGAACTCGTGCACTCCGCAGAATGTTCACTTTACACAAAACACGATGCATACTTTATTTCGAGTGAAGTTCAGGGTTTTCGAACGAGGAAGCCAAATTATGAATGTATTACTTAATGCGCAAAATATCATCCTTGTTCTACTTCTCACGATTAGTATTATCTATGTTTTATGTAGCTGTAAGAGTAAGGCTGTAAGTAGAGTTTGATAATAAAACAGATGCGATCTTAAAAGTGTAAGTTGCTTGGAAAGGAATGCTTTTTTTTAGTCTTAAACGCATACAAGTTTTACGAACAGCCGAGCGAATTGTCAAGGGAAGCTGCAGGGCAAAATTAGAGCTATCGATTTTCTGACGATGCAGAGGAACGTGTATACCAAGATCGATATCATCGCGTTATTTATATGTAATGTACATGTACTGGCGACAGGTGTACCTTGGAACATAATCTAAGAAGCCATCTCTATGGTATTACTACATGCCAAGCAACTGAAACTGTAAGTGCTAGAGATCGTTAGGGAGTGTTTGCGTCGAAGCTACATGTCTTCATCGTGTATGTTGCTGTATAATTAATTTTTATTAATGAGCATCCTATTCTCTTATTAGTCCTTTAAATACTTTATACCGTGTCACGTGTAAGGGAAATTAAATAAAGGAGTATTAGATAATGAACAAATATCATTCTACATTTAGGTCAAAAGCAAACAGTAAACTCAGCGGCAGCGTTTAACTCAAATACCGCCATCGTGAACACTATTCGCTGCACCCGGAAAATTGAATCATTCTTCCAGCCCCGTGAAACGTACAAACGCGTCGCTGTACCCAAGAAGCCAGTACGCTCGTCAAACCCAAACAGCGTATTTCACCTCTCTTGCTACCCGTTCGTAGAATCCCGTTCACATCAGAAACACATCCGTCCCGACGCTCGTGGGGCCGCGAACCTTTGCCACCCACCGGCTCGTCGTGACAACACTAATAACGCCCCGCTATCCGATCATCTCGCTACGCAAATCCAGCGTCGTCTTCGTCGTATACATATGTCTCCGCGACTTCGTAGTCAGTCGGCCGCTCGTGTGCGACGAGGGTTGAATTTATAACGAGCACCGGCTGAATTTATGAGATGGTCTTTTCCACCTCCCCTGAACGGAGTGCAAGCCGAAGGGGGCGGCGGTGGTCGTATCGGAGGGCTTCGAGAAGGACGAGGAAGAAACGGTAGAAAAGGGGTGAACGGCGGGGCAGAGTAGGTGCAAATGTAGACTCTAATCCGAGCGGTGGTGAGCCATCGACAGGAAGATTTATCTCGACGAGGCCAGCACAGTCGACCAACCCCCTTTTTCTCCACGAACACCCCTGGCAATCCCTCTGCCGCTGGACGTTCTCCCGGACGTTCAGCCATGGGAATTAAATTCGGTCGCGAGGCGGTTAGCAATATTTTATGTTCCGATTCACCTATCCTCTCCGCATTGCTGCGTCTGTATTCGACGTCCTTTACCCACCACCCCCCTCCGCGTGGCGAAGTTTACGCGTTAAATCCTGGCCGTTTGAACGATTGGCCGCGACCCCCGATCCTTCGAGAGCTAAATGACTGAGATGGATGCGTGTAACGGGGCTAAATTGACAGGATTGGTTTGGCACCGATTTTTTTTTTTATCATTGGGGTGGCGTTGAGTTTTTAGTATTTTTTTGGAGTATTGGGAGGGACGAAGCACAAAACTACACAGGCAATGTGATGCCTGTATGTGCGGTTGATTTTCCTTTCTTTATATATTTGATTAATATTTCAATATGTCTTGTGTGACTCATTTCTTTATATGCGCTTCACACACATGCTAATATGGACAACACTTTACCTACTGGCGAAACTGATCGAATGAATAAAACGGCAAGCGTTACCGAACAGGTTGGACCCCACTTGACCGTGGAGTCGGTTCCCGAAACTTTTGCTAACGGAATCGTGCCTGCTTGTAAAGGAAATATTAAATGCTCGTCCTGCACAGTTCCGCCTTTGATCCTTCGTCGCTTCGGTGTAAAGATCTCGAGAAACAAGGACATGCAGTATCTTTTCTCCTTGACAGTTTTAATTTATTAATTTCTTTTCACTGCATAAATTGTCCAATCTGAAATTGTTGGGAGAAATGTCAAATAATCCTCCAATGCTTGTAGAAATAATATGACTCGCTTAGTTACCCCTTCGAATATCAATCGTTCATTTTACTTCATCAATAAATTACGATACCAGTATGGGCGATCTCGTTCACCATCCCAATTAGAAACTGTCGTAGTAATAAAAGAAGAGCATCTAGAGTCGTGGCTCTGGTAGAGATTCAGTTCCATCCATTAAAAGAGAGTCGCCAAGTCCGGGTTCTCAGGGGATAGTGATTATAATTACAAATTTCCAGCGATGCTCACTTGCCTGGCCGTGAATTAACTCTTCAGCAATTATAATTCCAGCGAACGCGGCTACGAAAGTCCCCAGAAGACAAGCACGATGTTCCAGCGGAGAGACCGTCTTCCGCGAAAAGTTTGCCGTTTGGGACGTCTTCGGAGTGGATGCGACATCAAGGAGGGCAGCGTTTGATTAATTTGGCACGAGTTTACGCTCCACGTTCAGCCGGAATTAGACTAAACGGATTTTCGTGCTGCAACGGCTGATGCACACTGCGAGTACAATTCCGAAACGCTAACGCGTCCACGCTGCTCGACGGCTAATGCGATTCCGTGGACAGGCGGCGAGTTAGGGTCAGCTGTCCGCCCTAACTCGTCGCGTCCACGCTCGGCTAGCCCGCTTCCAGTCGAGCTTCTCGAGCATGGCCCACCGCAGTTTCGGCCAAGTCCAACTCGAAGCTGCGCGACACCGGCCACTTTACGCGAACCGCCCGACCACGGCTGATGCTAAGTCAATAAACTCGGTGAAAATTGCCCGGGAAACTTTAATCCTGATAATTACCGACTCCCAGTAATTGGATGCTAGTCGCTATTAAACGATTCCGTTGACTCTCTCGTTTCAGCCGCAGTATTCTATCCAATTGAGAATAAAAAAAGAAAGATTAGTATTACTCATGTAGCATTAGGAAGAGAGTCCATGGTGGGAAATCGTGAACAAGCATTTGTGTACAGAAATTGAATCGGAAGCTTAGTTTCATCAACACCAATCAAATTTAAATCACGAAGAATTTTTTTATAATATTAATGATAACCTTCGATTGAGACGATTTAGGTGAAAAACAAGCTCGGACGCATGGGGTTGCGTGTTAGTCGTCCATTCCGCGATCAGTTGTCAGACGACAAGTAGCTGTGCACGAAAGAAATGTTCCGTGGACTAAACTTTCACAGGTGAAGGCGGTCGAGTTGGGGAAAACGAAGCGCACCGGGGAGTAGAAGGGTTGCAGGAAACGCAGGGGGTTGGGGGGATCGAAAGACAGAGCGAGCAAAGCGACATCCGAGACGGAACTCAAACATTGGTGTAGCCTCCGACTCGTGCCTTTCCCTCTTGGCTACTCGACCGTCTGCTACGTGTATACACACACTTAGGCACACATTTGCGCGAGCACACCGCGACCAAAGTCAAACTGCGCCACCTTCGCTCCCTGTGTCCCGCCGCCTTATATTATCCAGTTACCCGTGAGGCTTGCAAACCAAACAAACGAACAGATAGCAGTTGGATTTTATGATTACGAATCCGTCTATCCGACTGCCGCTCTCCTGCGAGGCTTCTGTGGCTTTTCCCCTTTCTCCGTGTTTCAACGATTGCCCTGGTACCTGGGGAGTGTATTGTACTCTTGATTTTCTTGTGCCACTGGGCAGGGTTTATCTTTGGTCTCTACCCGGATGGTTGATCTTTTCTTGGCATGGTTGAAGTTCCTCAAATATTTAATATTTATTCTGAACAGAGAAACAATAGCAAAGGGGTTGAAACCGGGGCGTAAGATCGGGTAAATCGTGCCTTAAACATGTTTATTAAGAATTATGAATAATTGTAATAATAATTTTAATCATTTTAATAATCCTATAGGATTTAAACGTTTACGACACACTTTTATCATTACTTTAAGGAATCCGTTTGAATATCACAGAAATATAAATAAATGATTATCCCTAATCGCTCGGTGTGACACGAAAGGGAGCGAGAAATCCGCAAGTCACGTAACGTCGCCAATTTCACTTACTTGCTTAAACTTCTAAGATAGGGAAGCATCTGTTTCTCCGTTTGCGGAGGAACTTTCTTTGTTAAAGATTAAGGAGCTCTTCCCGTAGCAGAACGGTCTCCTTGCAAAATGCACGACAGCGAGAGAATTCGCCGTGACTTTGAGGAAAACTATTCGCGCTTAGTTCTAACTCGTACCCCAGGGGTCATTATCTCTCTACCGCAACCACTGGTCCCGAGGGTGGTCCCGGTCTACGTCGTCCGATGCCATCTTCATACATCGAGCCTTCAAACGGGAGATTAGTTTGGAGTCGCCTGCCTAACTCGACCGACCAACTCGTCACTCCAAAACGTGCTCACTCTGCCTTCAACTGTGCTATCTTCATTCGTGATCATTTTGCCAAATCTGTTCCTCATTAAATATAAGAAAGAATACTTCGTCTATAGAAGCGTACCTTCCACCCCTACGCGTCAAATCAATAATGCCAATCACTGTTCCAGCTTAAGTAGTTACCACTCGAGTAGAACAAATAATACGTTTAAACAATTAATCTATTTGTTTCCACTGTCACTGGAATTTCTTATTTTACTTATTCGAGAGTATACCCACTCGATTTCTACTGGCGCCTGGAAATCGTCTCAGGCTACCGTAAATACCAAATGGCCAATCCTCTCGCCATGCACAGAGAGAGGCCTCCAAGCCATCGCGTCTCCTACGAATTCGAGTCGAACGCACTAATATCCGGCGTAGCCCGAATTACGATCGACAACAGCGGTGTAAGGCTGACATTTAAACCAGCTCGGCGAGTGGCGCGCGACGACTGCGTCCAGCTCGCGTGGACCTCGCGCGGAATGCCAAGATTCAGCTCGCGTACGCGCGATATCGCTGTGTCGAAGAGGCATAGCACGACGTCGGATCCTCAGAGTATGGACCTCAGCCGCTCCGGTTGTTCTCGGCTTTTAGGTCGGTTCTCGCGCGGAACTTCCGTAATGCGTTAATCCGACAGGCACGTATCTACGCTGGAGATAAGGGTCGTGTCTGCTCCCTCGTAACCGGAGGGAGAAGCAAACTGGTCCGGCCTCCCCCTAGCTGTGTTTCACGGATGGACCTCGTCCCCGAAGATTCCGACTCCGCGGAGTGGGCGGCAGCTTCTACTACGTGACGTCGAGTTTGCTCGATTTCCCTTAATCGAGTCTTTCAGCCGTCCGGATTATACGGGCGGCGACTTCGCCACCCTGTGTAACAAGGCTTTCAGCCCTGGAGAGATCGTCTTATCTACGGCTGCCGCGAGAGCTAGCTTTTTGCCAGGGAACCAGGCCCCTCCCCGGCCCCCCGTGAATGGTCGTTCGGCCTCCAGAATGCCAATTATTCCGCGAGAAACATCGTCGGTGGCAGATAGAATTTAATTATGCACGGAAATTTCGCCTCGTATCTACCAGCGCATTTTCCTGGTGGACCGTTGGGAGGTTTCGAAGGGGAATTGTAGACGACAGGTGCTCGACCAGGAGGTGGTCGTAGAAGGGGGAGGAAGTTTGAGGAGAAAGAATTTCACGGTGGTAGTGCATCGATTAAATTTCGACATTTTTGGGAGTTTCCTTCAAGTTCATAAATGTAGTTGGTAAAAACATTCTGCTTAGAGATATTGTTTCAAAATGTCAGTCAAACATTTAACAATTCTTCCAAATTGAAGTTTCACAAGAAGTTTTTGGCGAGATCCGTTGAAAATGTACATCATTCTGCCGCACCACAGGAACGACCGCCAAGAATTGCTGCGTTTTTCCTCCACACGTTTCTTCCTGACTCTGTACTGTACTTTTTGGGCCAACGAACGTCTTCACTGATGGATATATAACGGTGCAAAAGTAATTGAGCAAAATTAACGACGGGCCACGGTCTCTCGATGGACCTCGTCGTTTCATGGAACAAACGACGCGGCTGTTCGTAAACTGCGCATTATTCACAAATTCTCTTTTTGCTCGGCGGACTTTTTTCGGTAGATTAACTGTAATTTGTGTCCCGACTGTTTGAACTAGCTGCCCAAATAGTCTCGGTCGGTGTATCCGTTTACCAATTACTATTTACGATATTATAGATCGTACGTAGAAACCCCAATCGTTAATTATAGCGTGCAATTGATTTCATTTTGGTAATGTTCGTTTTAGCCATAATTACACCGCAGGCTGTAGTAATCGAACGTTATTATATTTAGCTGAATTAATTATCGACGTTTCAGTTAATTTCAGTTTAGATATGACACATTACACTTAATGAGAAATGGTTAGAGGATTCTCAGGCGGATAAGTTCGATATCCGCTGCCAGTTGTTAATCATTGCCGATATTATTGAAAGCGGCAGGACAGATATTTTCACAGGGATTCCTTTCTTTGTCAGATTTTATCGATACTTAAATCTTAAATGATAATTGACTGACTTGGTAGAGGGTATCGAGTAACCGATAATTGGTGCAATTGAGCTTCCGGAATTTTCCTGTGAATCATGTGTCGGTATCCCTCAATCTTATGGGATAATCCGACTAATCAGAACGGGTCAACGCAGCTGCTCGATGCCAGGACATCTGTGATTCTGGACTCATATGCAATTATGGGGATTAATGCTGATTTACCTATATGCAACTGATGCAAACATGTCACTTGACTATCGTGTTCTAGCGTCAAAGTGATGTCAGGTTAATCGCACTTTAGATAATGCCGATCTTGCTCGCCAAAAATCGATTCCGATTGCAAAACGTTACAGTATCATAAATTTCAAATAATTGTCAAACAATTTCGATGTTCCGTTTTCTTAAAGCAGTCCTTGAAAATATTTAGACCATCAGAAACATTGAAATATGTCACCAAAGTGTTTCCAATAAAATTTCAACCTTTCATTCGAGGACCTTCTCATTTATATCCGTAAGAATCGACGCCAAATACAATATTCGCCCAAAATTATCCGTCGCAATGAGATTCCCGCCACCGAGATTTCCCCGGGGGTATTTCCAGAATCTCCCCACGGCTTTTATCGGTCGCCCGGCTTCCGGATGTCGGCTAAAGATCCGCCGGATCTGCCAATACCGCGAGGAACGGCGTGACACGCTGCGAAAAGAAGAGTGGCGGTTCGTGATACGGCTAAAACTACTCCCGACGAAACGCTCGTTCTTTTTCCACTCGCTGCCAGTGCAAAGAGGAACTAGCTGCTCCATGTACGTGTGAGTGATACGACAGAGTGAGTTGTAGCGGTGGATACAAAGCGTGCCTCATTTTACCTCGGAGATGTCTCTAACGCGCGGTCGGGAAAGCCCGGAAGAGCCGCTATACAACGTTTCAATTTTCGTCCTGGTCCAGAGAGCGGCTCCTGCTGCTTCAATCCTTGTCGCTTCCCACCCGACGAGCTAATATTCCCGCCTTTGGAAACTTTCTAAAGGCAGGAGTCGTCGCGACGCGACTATGTGACGGCTAAGCGACCTGTGTACATGGACCGCCGGGTGCATCGACGAAATCGAACCCATTAAATCTCTTATCGGCTATGAACCGCGTGTATCGTTGAGGACGAGCCACCATGTTTTAAAGTTTCTTTTGTTAGGGGCAGCAAAGTGTGGTGGAGATTTCTGGAAGATTGGGATGAGGTGATTGAAGAGTGACGCCAGTGATGGGCGTCATAGTTGCTCTTTTAATAGTGTATTGTAACTAGTGTTGTATGATGCGAAAAAACTTTGAGTATTATTCTAAAACCATTGACGAGTTCAATTGGTTTGTTACATTAAAATATTGTGGCACAGTTTGATCATGCCACCGAATTAGTACACAGTGATCGATGGCTGACGTATGGTCTACTTGTACTACTAGAAATATTTTCTGCTCCGACAGCTCCCGTGGAGAGCTAGCTTCTGACGTAGGCGAGGCGTTCTCGTTCAGCCATCGAGACACGGGGGGAAACAGAAGGAGCACCAGCAAAAAAAAAAAGAGGAGAAGGGAAAAGAGGAACGGGAATAACGGAGTACGTACGGATCCCGCGGGAAGTCTTCTATTTAGCCGGGGTCCCAGCAGGTTGCTCCGGGCGAAGGACAGTTTCCGGTTGACCAATTCGTTAGAAACTATCCCCTGTTCGGACAGTCGGCTCGTCTTCTTCGTCTCTACGGTGCACAATGAAAATCTCGACAATGGCCATACAGTATCCAGTGGACGAGGCAAGAGGAACGAGCGAGGGGGGGTCCACGGGCTGGACGGTCAGGGATAGCGGCGAGAGTGAAACGGAGGACCAACCATGGAGGAAGACGAACGAATTCGTTGTCTCGTATCGACGACACCAGAGACGTTTTGGTAGCGACGAGAGTCCGTCGTCGAGAGTTGCTCGGTTACCGGAGAACACTGGGAACAGTCGCTTCGAGGAACTCCATTTCGCAATAAATGCAATATAACTTTCGTTCATAGGGCCATGGGCTCTTCTCTCTTTTCTGTTCCACGACCGTAAAATATCTCGTGGTAAATGAAACGGACAAATTCCAGCAGCGTCCACCCTCGACGTCTCGCCCTCGCGGATGCCTTTTCATAACCCGGGGAACCCGAACTCGCCGGCTGAAAGTGGAGCCAAGTCGTTGTTCGTCGCGGATAAAAGCGATGTCGACCTCTCTGTTCGGTTCAACGTTCATAGTGAACGATCCTTTTTGTTTTTTATCAAGCTGTATCATTCCCGGCTTTTTTCGTTTCCCGTTTGCAGTTAACTTCCTTCGTCTTCGTAATCTTTTGTTGCTGTCTGAAAAAATCTATCGTTCGATTAGCCGGGTCCTTTCGTTTCTGTCGTTCAAAGTGAGGTCTCGCGATTGGTCTCCGTGCTTCTTGGAACGCTTCAGTGACGAGAGTGCAGCGATGCTTCTTGCTACAGATGACCAATCTTTTTCAGTGGCACACTAATTTTCTAAAAGTTACGGCGGCAAGTATTTGACCCATTCACAGTACTTAAGTGTCCCAAAAAAGAATGTAAAACTTTCATGATCTGTTTTTCCTGTGTACGATGTTTTCAATGGAACTAAACGTGTATTCTTTCATCACAATCTTCTTATTATTCATAAGATTCTCCTCTGCACATAAATTCCATCCATCGATATACTAGTAAATAGCAATAAAAGAAAACTCGCTTCAAAGGATTTCACGACGCGTTAGTTTTAAACGGTTAAACGACGGTCCTCCGGGCTTTGATCGCGCGGAAGCGAGCGTGCTCGTTGAATGCCGGCGATTCCGCGCGCAAAAAGTGTGCCTATTTAAAGGCTCGCGTTCCAAACTTTCCAAATAGGGGCAGACAGAGAAAGTTCGATAGAGAATCGATCAGGGAAAAGGAGAAAGATCGAGACAACGTTGAAGGGGGCACGTCAGGCGAGGGGAATTTCTTTGATGTTGGCTGCACGCCTTTCCCGGCATCACCATTTCGCATCCCTTTATCTGGAAAATCTGTAATCCCATCCCAACCACCATTACCTTCCCCCACTCGCGTATCGTTCATCTCTCCGGACGCGTTTTATTAAATAAATACCTGAGCCTTCGCGTTGGTAGGTAAGCGCGCGTGCTTCGCTAATAGAAAAGTGCTCTTTTGCTCGACGGCATAGCAAAGGGAAAACGCGATGAGCTGCTCCACTTTGAGCTACCAGCTTCGCCGATCTGACCAACCGGATCCTGTGGAAACAGGGGAAAAAAACAGCCTGGCTATGATCGACAATGCGAACGCCTGCAGCGTCGACCGTTCGGCTTTGATACACGTTTCCACGATCGTTCTCTTCGTGTTTTGGATCATAATTCGATACTGATGCGATCGTGTTCTCTTCTGGGATGTGTGAAACTGTGCATGGCGAGGGCATTGCGAAACTGCCGAGACCTGCAGGATCGAAGGTATCAACGATCGTTGAAAAATGTATAAGAGTTTGGGGATTGCATTCATGAGGCCGCTACTTGATCGATGCGTTATTGATTCTAATGTTTTTATTTTATAACGATCGGAGGAAGTTACTGATGTTGTCTATGGTATTCCAGAAAAGAGATAAGGAACAGACTGTACAAGTATCTTAATTGAGATATTTCTAAGCAGCTGTTTCTCAAATTAAAGTAAAATAGTTGTCACACAGGGCTCGGCAGACTGATATTACGTTTCACGCTAGAATAGACTTCTAAATTATATCCAGACAACGGAACGCGCACGGTGGCGAATTCACGCTGTTCAATTCCTCGCTTTCGCCATGAATTAGTATCAGTATACATCTTCCTCGGCAAACATGCTATGCAAGCCATTCGTCGACGTATCAACAATATTCGAAGGTCATTTCGCCGCTCGATACTAACGCGTATCGCCTGCGCGCTTATTGAAATATCGTCGAAATATTTGCTTAGCCGCGGTAAATCGCCGCGGACGCTGTTGTTATCGCGAGAGAAATTGGCCCTCTTTGTAAGCTCGTCGATAATTTGTCAACACTAAAAGCTGCTTAAAATCGGCCGAGTTCCGCGCGACAATGCAACGGACGTTGCGAATCTTTCAAACGCGAAAAATAATTCGCAATCGAGTTACGTCTTTAATTATTTCGCTGCTTTTTATAAAAACGTTGTTCTCTCATTTCCGCCATCGCAAGGAGCTTAGTGACGATCAATGGGGAAACGAAAAGGAGGGCGAGACTAGACAATTTTAGACTACGACCGAGGATCCGACAAAGTAGTAAATTGCACGAGCCCTTAATTAGGCGGTCGGCGGATTCTCCGGTGGAACGAGCCCATGAAAATATGGAAGTGGTGCGGGTCTATTGGTAACCATTGCTCGTCCCGGTCGCATTCAATCTTGATTCCGTTCCCCTAAATAATTCGGCGGGGAAACAAAGCAGAAGCACCGAGAAAGTTGGGTTCTTTGGCGGCGCGGCGTGGACCATTAACCTTTTAAAAGAGTTAACGAATTTATACACGCCACCTAATTACCGGTCCGCGCGCAGTGCTGTGGCAAAAATAAAACGTAGCTTCTGGTAATTGAAAGCCCGACAGGAGAAGGCAAAAAGCACGGAAGCCGTTCTGTAATCTGCATTACCAGGCTCTGACCCACTGTGCTTTTTCATTTCGATCTCCGTTGGCCTGCCTCTAACTATCTCGTTACTATTGCTAGCAGGATAGAACTCTTTTTTCTCAATGTACGCGTTGCACAATTTGTTATATTATCGTATTTTATGTAGTACAGAGGGACATCATTTCCAATTTTTGCAAAAAATAAGTGAGAAGTTCATCTCCAAATTATTGCCAATCAATATTAAAAGAAAGTGTCACTGTATCCGATATTGCATATTAGAGCAACAGCATAAACGTTCTCATCAATTCTACTACGTCCCTCCGGGCGAAATTCAAAAAACATTGCCACTTCTCCCTCGAGAACGCTCGACCGCTGTCGCCAGAACGTTAAATGCAACGATTTTTTCCCCGTACAAGTACTCGTCAAATTTTGCATCCATAAAAAGACGTTTCACCTCGAGCCGACGATTAATCAAGCCCTCGGGACCGCGTCGGTTTTCCACGGGTATGGCGAAAAACGTCGTCGCGTAACGAACTAGCTTGTCGTCGGTGCCGACGTACACGTACAAAGTGTGCGTCGTGCACGCAACTTCGACAAAGAAAAAAAAAGTGAAGTCACGCGAGACGAACGGGGCAAAGGCATACAATAGGGCGCCTCTAATTTCCGTCCAGCGCCGGGGGAACGTGGAAAAAAAAATTGGAATCTGGCTGTAGACAGTGTTCGATCCACTTGCATTATTTAAACAACCCCAGAGCCGACGACTGGGAAACTTTCGAGCGACGCTTTATTTAGTTAGAAACTTCTCGGGAAGGACGTTTCGGTGGAAACAGGAAACAAAGGACTGGAGGGACAGGAAGCAACGCTGCCGGGGAATGAAAAAGAATGAATCTACGTTGCTGATGCGTCTCGAGCGTACTGAGAGCTTTATCAACCCTTCCGGGTGAATCTTCTGTAGAGTCGTATTATGTAGTCAGCATCGCCACCGATGGTCTCGAGTGAAAGACAGGCGGCGTCTCGATGCTGCGTCGACGACACCGTATCCTGTCTTCCTCACGGCGTACCATCGGGATGCGGTTGAGGAATAGGCGAGGGAGGAAAACGGACGGGGAAGCTAGACGAAGGAAGACAGACACGAGGGAATACTCGGTGTACAGACGCGTGCTTCTTCCTCGGGAGACTCGAAAGGAGATTCGCTCCAGAACGCTAGCGTGCTGCTCGTTTCGTTTACGGTGACCCAGCAGTGAGACTCCCCGTGGTACGGAATTCGAATAATTGTATCCTTTGAACGAGAAAGTAAATTATGCGATGAGAATTAACTCCCGATGAATAAACGCGATTCAAAGACGAGTATGTAAGTAGAAATTTGTATAACGTACTGTTCTGTCGTACGTAGGTCTTCAGTTCGTAATCGTCGGGAAAATGTTAGCGGTCAACGAGATATAATTAGCAGGTTCGTTGGAATACGTGCGGGAAAATTTTCAAACAAAACAGGCAAACTCTCGCTAACCTGTAGCATTATCTATTACAGCGGTGTAGGTACAGAGCTGCTCCTGGGAGCAAAGCAGCTCCAAGCTGTCCCTATTATTATACCACACGAATGCTAGTTCAGGCTGCGTTATACATAATGCGCGTCTAACACAAACACAGCGCAAAACACAATGTACCGCGTGGGGGGAGACAAAACGGAGTAAGGAGGACGGTCAAAGGGCTGGATTGATCTATGGGATCATCCATCCGTTTCTGTCCACCTATCGCACTTGCCGATTTGAATATTCCTCCGAGATCTGCAACAGTAACTTGTGCTCGACTGTAGTCCCATTTGCAATGATTTTACGAATGATACAAAAATAAGATTACTCTAGATTTACTTTGGCCCTCTGATGTAAGCTCTATCAGAATCCTGATAATAATTCATCTACAAACACCAATTAATAACGACGAAAGAATTCGTGAGCACACGTTGGGTTACCGTGATCCCATAAAAATGAGCAGGCATATGTGTGCGTACAAGAGAAATTCCAGTACTTCTGATGAAGGTTAGTTCGAGAATATTATTGCCTCTTCATCATTAGAGCAGCCTCGTTTCATCTCTGTTCATCACTCCGTCCACTATTATCTTGTCTCTTCGCCCGCGGTATTTTCCTCGTAACGCCGTCACTTCTTCCGTACCCTCTTGGAAACGATAAACTTTAAACGCCATTTGTCTCGAGTTTATGGCACGAGCGTAAGACCGCCGGTATCAACACCATTGTTGATGATGTCTATTTGAACGCGGCGCCTCGTGACTCGGGAGTTTAACTCGCTGCTCTACGGAAAACGTTTCCGGTTAGCGTCTGACCGCGTGGGAAGATGAGAATTCTCTGTCGTGGATGTATTTATGACACAGCGGCGAGAATGCAATCGTGCGAATTCTGCTCGTCAGTCATTCTTTGAGAGTCTTCGGATAAATCTGTATGCATGGAAGCGATGGTGCTTAATTGGAGAGAAATTGAGGATCGTAGGGGTGAAAGAGAATGTCGGGGTGTTGAGATGATTTTCTGTATTTAAGTTCAATGGAAGAAAAACCCTTGACGTCTGCGGCCGAGGAATTTTTTGTATGAAATTACTATGCAGTTTAAAGTATGAATTTTCTATCTTCGCTTGAAACCACGTAATCTCGCAATGGAGAATGAATTCATAATGTACCGATAGTAATATTCGTCAGAAAGTCTATTTACCGTCAAAAGTGACTCAGGCTGGACATAATTACTTTGGAGTTCTGAAGCTTCTGTTTGACGACTAGCAGATAACAAAGTGACTAACTGACTCCTAAACTTTCGAACACGATTTCTCTTTCCTGGCATTCTTAGACTCCTTTCCTCGGAGAAGAGCAACAGTATCCTCTGTGCACAACGGTGGACAAAAGTTTCGTAAAGATACAGAGTTTCCTGAGGCACGCCGGTTTCTTGCAGCCTTTAAAAACTAATTTCCCCCTTGTCCTTCGGAAACATTTAAGTTCTCAATACCTTTGCTTGCTACCGAGTAAAGGAAAAACAAGGACTCGTCCTCACCTCTGAAAAAATGCTATTTCATGCACTCCGATTCAATAAAACGTCGGTTGATCGTGCGCTGAAAGCTTCTCGAGCCAAAAGGCAGCAGAAGATGAACAATTTGAAAGTTTGCGTCCCACTTGCAGCGAAGGGTGGATTTCTTAGTGCCCTACGATCGCAGAACTGATTCTCCGAGCGGTCTTAAAATTGTGAAACGACTTTCGTCGACGATTTTGATAATAACTCTGGAACAACTGCGCTTTCCAACTTTATTTCGACTTGCTCAGAGCTTTCGAAGAAAAGCGTTAGGAAAACGGAAAGCAAGTTCGGACGGTGCACATACAGAATTTGACCTACCTGTTAATCGGAATACTTCGCGTTGGCACAAAGGCTCTTGGGGAAATTAAGAATTGAAAGTACAGCACAATAACGTCAGTGAAAGTAACGAATTTCTAAATACTATATCACACCGATACCATAAGCCCCTCTATTATTCATTTGATCTCTTAAACTCCAACTTCACAAAACTGTACACCGGCACGGTTCACTTCAAAATAAGGTACAGTTGTCCCCAATAATCAACGGGGCGGCAGGGACCAGGTCGACCATTCGCGGTAGCAGAGGCAGGAGTCACCACGACGCGACTACCCCTAATGGTATCGTGTCGCGTAAAATCTGGCAGGGTTCCACGTGGATCTAATCGGGATACAGGGGAGATCTGCGAGGCGCAACAATTTCTCTGGAAAATGATTAGTCCGCGGAATGCAAGGTTACACCGTGTTTGTTCGCCAGGGTGACGAGGATAAAGGCATCTATACCAAACGCCCAGGGACCAAACGGGGAGACAGCGCATTGGGTGCAGTAACATAGAAGGAGCATCCAGGGTTATCTTTCGGATGCAAACCGGGCTCCGCTGGCCGCATTCCCATAGAAATCGCTCGTAATGCTCCCCGTATACACGTGTACGGTTGAATGCAGTAGGTACGCCTACGCGATACACGTGAAGGGCCCTCCGCTGCCCCGAACAAGCTGCCTAACGCTGGCGGACGATAATGCTGCCCCGAGGGAGCTTTTCGTCTCGTGCACCATGATTTCCGTTTGTATGCACACCTCTCTTTCCGCGCGACAAATGTATCTTCACTTGTCCACGTTGGTCGGACGTGAAATAAGGGTCGAGGCGTCCAAGAAGATCTTGGGTAAGCAGGTTTCCCCAATCTTTTCAATAAATATTTTCTTTCTTTATTTTAGTACTGAACGATATTAGAATTCTTTAGATCTAAGTCTGTTTCTTTAAATTAAAAGATTGCCACTTCTTTCATTAGGCGAATAAATATATTATACAGGAATGCTCCCAAATGCGATACATTATTGGTTATTATTAAGCAAACGGCAGAAGGAACAACATGGTATTCGGAAAGACAACTCCAATCACCAACACCGTGAAATTTGTGTTTCTCTCGGCGGTCACCGAGTCCGAGAGGATCCACTTCCGGTGGCTAGTAACGATTCTCGAAAGCGTGTTAAGATGAAACTTCAGAAACACGCTGCTCTGTAACGTTTCTGCCTGTTCGATCTTGCCACGGAGGTTGTGCACAAGGCGGGGCAAACGTTTGAGCGACGCGGCTCGAGAGCGGATCGAACGCGGATTTCTATTTCCGGGAATATAGACGATCGCATCTCAATAGAGGCAGGGAATAAATCTAACGGAAACTGCTCTTCCCAGCAGTGATTCCGAGCATGCAGCCTTTCCTTTCTCGTTTCCCTACCATCGCGCCGAGCTAGTTTGATCCTCTGTCATTTATTTCACCCGCTGTTTTCCGCGATACAGTCACAGCCGATGCGGGAATCTTTTTCTGCTGCGAGTACGGTCGAATTGTGCAGAACAAGACCACGGGATGGAGTCGGTACGTTCCGCGAACGTGGAGCAACGTGTCCATCGGACCTTACAGCTTTCAAATCGCCCGCACTGTCAGTATACTGCTTCTTCTGGTTTTTTAAGTAATCAGTGATGGGGCGTACTGAATGTTATAAATTGTATAAAATGCAGTGGACATAAATTTATAAGAATTCCTGACGTCCAATGTTGTGCAACAAAAAGAATCAGGCAATATTTTAGTACTAGTTACTCGAGTTACAAGTAAATCTCTTCGCATTAAATCTCGCGAACTATCATCTGAAAGAGCTCATAAGACAAGCCTCGGATCCCAGTCCGATGCAAAGTAAACCTCTCGTAGCCAAATGTTACCTCAGAGCATCTCCAACGATCTTTAACCCCACGGAACAAGAAGTCCCTTCCTTTCTCCAATAGAACCCGGATTCTTTATCCGATCCAATTCGTGCAATTACGGCGAGATCGAGGAACGCAAATAACGGAACGACCAAGCGGCGGAGAGTTCCAAGTGCACACGGCGGTAAGAGACATCGAGAGAAAGAGAGAGAGAGAGAGAGAAGTGGATAGAAAGCCGGAACGTTAATTCCAGATTCCTCGCAGGACGTTCGGCGAGGATTTCGCCAGGATTCGAAGGGTAAGGCATCTGAAGAAAGCGCTCGTGGGTGGATTCAACCCAGCGAGCTGTCGTCGAATCCCAAGGGCTAACCGATTTCCAATTCCTGATATTCATGACGTTCCCGACAGTGTGTTTGCTGATTGAGGTTTTCCTGTCTCGCGATTCCTTTTATTTCCCCGCGAGGACCCTGATCCGGGATAAGAAAGAGGACGCATGGTGGTTGAAGGGAGGTGGGCGAACAAGCAAAGAGGCCTCCTTTGTGGTGTACCTATTCGTGGCTGAGAAAGTCGACGTTGATCAAACGTAGAAGACGCGGAGAGACATGAGTCGTGTGCTCTGCTGAACAGCGAGGAACTGAGACTTCCGTTTTTGCGATGTTAAAGAGAGAGAGAGAGCCACTTGCTGTGTAAAGTAACACTAGATTCCTTTTGGAGCGCGCAGGACTTGTACGGCATTGGGCGAAGTTAAACAAATATCATATCAAGGGGAGATTTAAAGTTTCGACGCGTAAAGTATAGAGTATATAGTAGCATTAATTTTACAAAATTGGCAGAAACTATTACATATTCAGTTCCGACCTTTGCCTCCCCTAAAAGTGTTTTATATCGTAGTACACTTCTGCAAGACTATACAGATTGATTAAGCCAGAGAACCATCAAGAGCTGCATTTCTGGTACAAAATGATCAACGTGACCAAATCGTGACAGCCAAATGAGAAAATAAATATCTGGGAAATCAATTTGTCGGACAATGGAATTCGGTATGTACGGAAAAACCGCAATCCCGTGGTACGATGAACGAAAGTGGTCGCTTTATTCCGAAGTGCATGCATGCATTGTGAACGCAGACCGCGTGACTCGAAAGTAGAGAAATATTGCATATTCATAGGTTGGTGAAGCCCTTTAATGCAGGTTGGATACCCGAACAGCGATCACATATTGCAAGTTATAAAAGCAGACTGCTGCCCCCCCCCCCCCCCTGTAAAATGTTGCTCGAATAACAAAACGCGCTCTCAGGGTCCGCGCGCACAATGTTCGTTCTCACATTGAACGAAAACCGCAACCATTCTACTTTTCAAAGAGGAAAAGGATAGTGTCACTTCTTAGTCTATTTCTTCACCTAGTACGGTACCCATATTTTACGTCGTTTTAATAATTAAAAAAAAATTCATCTTGTGATAGATGAACGTGTCGGTAGAAGAAACGGAAAGAAATATTCGGGCACGTTGATGCCGGGCATCGATTTCAGGCTTCGGCGCACGTTTTCCCGGCGTGCAGTATCGGGGGCCTGGTGCAACGAATAATTTCTCTTTCTGTCTCCGGACGCGCGTATTTGTGCCTATACGTGTGCGACGCTCTTAGCTTCCGCCTTCGTGACTTTTTCATTTTCGCACAAAGCGCCTATCCGGGGCCATCTGCGAGCGCAGCATAGACGAATCTGCCCCAGCCACCTTGCTCTTTCGTTCACTTATGATGTCTTCCGATCCCCCTCCGGCTCGCTATTTGTTCCACTGTATCCTGATATTTCTCGCGGCGAGCTCGGTGTCGATAAAGGTGACGAATCATCGTTGGGCAGAGCTCGTTCAGCGCGACGAACACGAAAGCGTGCAGGACCAAATGTTCCCCCGATTCGTGTTTCTACGGTTCTCCGGCGGAAAAAGGAAGCGGCTAGCGGAGAACCTCTCGTTGGCTTCTACTCGAGATTCGTTGTTAACTTCGTACATGATCTGGCTGTTGTTAAAAAGTTCTGAGAGGGCTGCAGGAAATGGAGGAGAAAGAGGCAAGAGGAGTACTTTCAATCTGGGTTAGCTAGTGCGCTAGACGATGTACCGGAAGCTTGTTAAGTCTTGGAGAATCTTGATAGAAGGATTAGTTCCTTCAGCTGAGGTTAAAGATTTTAATTACTTAACAGGAGTCACGGTGGTTGGCGAAATTCCTTGAAGTTTCGAAACGATGATCTGTATCTTCTCGACTTGTCTTCTTGGTTTACATTTTTTGTATCAATGTTTTATTGCTGCGAAGTTGGGTTTATTGAATGTGGTTCATTAGAAAATATTTCTTATAATTATACGACTTTGTTCATTGTTCAATGATTTAATAATTTTGCTAAATCACAATATTTTGTGATTGCAAATGTATGTAAGCATGAGCACGCGGCAAAATTAATTGAAATGCACTGGCACTGGCATGAATCTACTCAAACTTCGTAGAAGCAAATGCTATGTCCTCTGCTCTTCGAACACCGTGCCTGGCCAGTCGAAACGAATGGTTGTGGAATTTTAGCCGAGCATGCCATTACATTAAATAGTAACCCCTTCGTTAACGATACCGAACAATCCTCTGTGGTCTATTAATACCTTCAACTGCATCCGATAGTTGGAATTCCATCGTGAAATCTCGAGTTCCTTAATTCTGCTCCGAAGTAGAATTGGTCAAACATTGGCCAACCGTTTCGATAAATTCTTGAAACTGCTCGATGGTAATTGCCCGCGTGACTAACGTGGACCCTTTTTGAACTGGTAGTGGGATGGTAAATTTCTCGCCGCAGTGATAAAGACAGTTTTAAAGGGAGTCTGTGCATGAATTACAATATTTTGAAGTGATTAAAATTTCCTCTTAAAGATTGAGATATTTCCAATATTAATCAAAATTAAAATGATCTAAGACGATCCCCATAATCCAGTGATCCACAAAAATTCTCCAGTGATCCAAAATTCTTCAGCAATCCCGTATAGTACGTTTTGAAAATATACTCTTCCATTTTCATCTGCATGAATCTCTAGCTCGCACGCACCTTTGCTTGTCCAAGCAAGCGCGGCGACGAAGCGAATAAACCTCGAAGAAACTAACAGGCATTGACGGGGCGATTTGCGCTCAAAGAGAACATGAAGTGCATCTGCCGTCGTTAATCGACGAAATCCAGAGGAAAAAACACCTGTTCCACAGACGTGAAATCGTTTTCGAAAGGGTGCGTCATCGTGAATCATGCCGCTAATAGAATCTCGTCACCCCGCGCTGCTGGTATGTCGCCGCTAATAAGGATTAGTGCCGCTAGCTCCTCGCGTCGCGGGATATAAATTCGGTAACGTCAATCGATATCGATGGAGGGCCACGAACCGGTCTACATAATAATATCGACCGGATCGTCGAAATAATGCGAGCAATATATGGGATCGGTTAACGGTGTCGAGTGGCAAGCGAGTCGCTCTTCCCCGGGACGAGGTTGATTTTCATTGTCATCGTGGAAAATACAGGGGCATGCGGTCGGTATTCGAATCGATTAACATCAGGCGCAACGGGAAAGTAATTAACACGGACGAAAACGGGGTCGGGCGCACGGGCCCCCGATGTTCAATGCGAAGAAATCTAATTACGACCCTCGACGGGCACGCCGCTGAAAAGACCGGCGAGCAGAAGAGAGAGAGAGAGAGAGAGAGAGAGAGGCGCGACGTTTCCGGCAAAGAAAGTTGTTCCCAAGGGAAAATCGGATTTTTATTTTCGTCGTTCGACCGTCACTACTGCTGGGTGGGACGGTGTAGCTTTCGCGTCAATTGCCGATGAATTGGCAAACGATTCGATAATTACCGTGAAACTTTCACGGCAAGTTCCTTCATCTAGCAAGCTGGAAAACTGAGGGGGGTGGGGGAGAGAGAAGGAAGGGACGAAAGAAGATAGAAGAAAATAGATCCCGTTTCGCGTTCAGTACCGGCTCGTCGGCTTATTTTACGAATGCAAATGCCCGGAATAATCCATATTTTACGTCAAGATGACACCGCGTCGCGACTAGGCCCGAGATAGCTTTTTCTCCCGTCCCATCTTCGCGTCGCCGGTCTTTCTTCTTACACGCGGTTCGCTCTCGCGAGAGCGGAAAAGTTTATTCACAAAGTTTTCCCGGAGTTTCGTCGCCTTTGCCAGGGAAAAGACGGGCGCGGCCCGGTCGCGCGACTCCGTGCCACAGTTGACCTTATCGTGGGGCGCCGTTAGGCGAATTTCCTATTTGCGAGACGCATCGCCTTCGAACGCGACAACTTCCACGACGCCGGAGGTACGCCGGTGGAGTAGTTTCGCGAACGGATGGAACGAAGTGAACGGAGCAACGTGCTGGAAACTCCGATGAAAGCGCGACGAGATCTGCTATGAAAACATTCGAAAGGCAAAGGTGTAAGTGAGGAAATTTCCGGGGTAACTTGGACATTATTTATTCGGCACTCAATCTCCAAAGGAGGCGCAAAAGTGCGTAAACTGTAACGGGTCATGTACTCCTTAAGTATCGAAATTGATGATTGTCTATTGAAGTTTGAATTGAAACTCAAACTTATATTTATTATTTTTGATTCAGATTTCATTCTTTTTGATTCTGTTTCAAAACATGTCCAAAAAGTGAAAGTTTCATAAAACCCTGGGAAGTTGATATCACAAGCAAAAATTACAAGCTCGAGTAACTTGAGAAGAAAACAAAGGGAAGGATCCTCGATAGACAAAGATAACATCGATCCCTGTCTACGTTTCGAGCAACGTGCCCTAAATTTCCGTTTCCTTTATACTCGTAGTAACTAGGTACATTTCCGGTGCATGTTACTCGTGAACGACGTCTCCGAGTTTAATTTGGAAATACGCCCACGGTATTGAAGAGCAAATCCGTCGTCTCTTCTCCAAGCTTATTGTTTGGAAGCATTCGTACACACGTGAAACGTTTGCAATTTATGCCACGCCATTTAGTGAGCTAATTGCCATTTGAATAATACACGCGAGGAAAAGAACTGGACAAGCGAAACTAGCAGAGCAGTTTGAATAGCGGCAAAAGTTGCCGGATTTGTCTTGGCCACTTGCCATAGGACACATCGTCGGTGGAACAAATATATTCCGAAACAGTATCCCTTGTGCATGACTTTTTAATTTGATGAAGATGTACTTCTTTTGCAAGAACACGCTTCTAACTATTATTTGTTCTATTTTCTATAAAAAAAAATGCTGCAAAAGGTGTATTGATCGTATTGAAGTGTGCATTGATTATGTTTATTTCAAAAATAGCACAGCACTTGCACAATGAAACCCATCTCACTAAAAACAGAGATCGACAATGGGGCACCATTAGGCATTTCGCGTCGCGCGACGAGATAGGGTCGCATTAAAGACGCTAGCTTTAATCGGTGCCTCGTTGAGTCGAAACGGAGCGAAACGAGACGGTAATCAGAGCTTCGTGGTAAAGTTCGACGCTTCGCAATTGGAATAACACGAGGGTATTTTCTTTTAATTCGGCTACGGGGTTAAGATTCGCGCTGGCGCTTCGACCGTATCTCAGGATCAAGAAAAATCATTTTTCATCGAGGGAAAGAGCTGGCTTGCAGGGTGAAATTCGTTAATCCTACCGCGGACACTTTCGGGTCACGAGTGAAAATATTGCTTTCTTAGTGAGATTAGAAAAAAAACGCGAGTAAAAAGTAATTAAGTTGGATATATTAGCAAGGCATGTGCCAGATTTTTACATGCACCGTTATCGGGGAAAAACTGCGAACCAAATGTTATCTTGAACGTTGAGCTTGGGATATTTATGGTCCACCAGTGAAATGGGATTGAACCTGGAATATTTAGACTAGTCGATAAAAATGTCGTTCTGTCGTTATATTCCACAACGGGAGTGTAATTTTGTTGAAAGGAACGTGAGTCTATTTAAAATCTAAAACGATCCTAACAAGCGACATCGTTATACGACCAGCAAGCTCGGAAACACAATCGATAAACTCGAAATAATTGCTTCGTTCATTCCGCCGGAGATCGCTGGTAATCCGTTAATCCGGCAAATAATATTCGCAAATTTTCTCCACATCACCGTCCCATTGTTATCAATAATTCGGCATTAATTACAAACCTATCGATATAATATTGACACGACGGGAAAACAAGTCGAGCCCAATACACAGCATCGAGCCCCTCATCAATTTCTTTTCCCGGCCGTCATAAACGCGATCCCCGTCGCCGAAACGAACTACATTTCCATACGCGCAGCTAGCATCATCCCGATCGGTGATTATTTTTCACGGTGATTTCCGGCCGAACGAAAATGAAAAATCATCGAACCGACGCGACGAGGTCGGCCTGGGACTCGGTTTCGAAAACGTCCGCGGAGCCAATTAAAAGTTTGCGGCTGCCAGAGCCAATTATTCCCGCCGCTATAGAAACTCCCGTCGTCGTCGACGCGCCGAGGGAAACGCGCGTCTTTCCGCGCGAATTCGCGTCAACGGAACGAACGTTCGCCGACGGGCCTCTAACGCCGATGCCTGCTCCGTAAACCTATGCCTAATCGCATGTTCATAATTAATCGCTTGTCGAGTACCAGATACGAGCGCTTAAGCGGCTCGAATGCAGCTGCGAGGAGCTCGTTGCACGACGTGTCGGAACGCCGAAGATGGAGTGCCTCGCGCTGTCTGCTGCCAGTCATTTAGCGCCGCGTCTTTACCGTCGGTTATTTAGCAACTTCGAAACGACGGCGAAAAGAAGAGATGTCGCGGGGCTGAAGCTCGTTTACGAGCGCGTAAACGCGTTACAGCGGCGCGTTCGCGCGGCTGTGAAAGGATTTCGGAGGGACCGACGACACGTCGCGCGGCGAATTCCATTGAAAATACCGATTGCGCCGCGTTTACGTGCCGAGCCACGAATTTGACGCCTTCACGCTTCGCGGTCGGAGCCGAGCGCGCGATTCGTGCCCTGCGAGCCACCCACCCCGTGTGTACGGATTTTTGTGGCGTGAACTTCGATCGATAGGATGTACGGCCCATGGTTCGACGGTGAACGCTGTTCCGTTTATTTTTAGATATTATTGCGGGAAGCGGAAACGCGGATTATTTGCAAGGGTATTAAATTATTTTCGGTCCGGGTTACTCGCTGCAGTGGGGGATGGCGGAGGATTTACGTATGTTGATTTACGTCCCCGTACCCGCATCTGTGCGTTACGTTTTGTTCTATGAATTTTTCGAAGGAACTGCGTCCGGTGAACGCAAAGTTGGCGTTTCGCGAACGCATCCGAAGGCGGAGAACGTGCGCGCGGGGACGGATAATGTTGACAGATCGCGATATTTATTTGCGGGCGACGCAAAAAATGTTACGCCGTCGGGCAAAGAAGCATTAAGAGGGAAAAACTCGTGGCGGAGGGAAGGGGAAAGAATTACACAGTCTCGTAACATTTTTTTCATTCGTCCATTCATCACCCGGACGACAACGCGGAACTTCGACCTATCGTCCCTCTCGACTTTGAGCCTCTGTTCTTGAAACGCGTTCCCGCTCGCTTTGGTTTTTGTGGAACTACATTTTTAAATGGCATTCGACAAATCAGTGTAACAGTCTTTTTATATTTTACACTGCAGTTGAACCCGCGAAAAGGCAAAAGACGAAGGGCTGTGCATTTTCTAGTAATTAGTTGTAGTTAAATTAATTAATAGACAACATTATTCTGCGTCCGAAATTTAATGCTTGCAACGGAACCTTTATTTCGTAGGCTTTCCAAGAAACGGGAAATCAATTTTCCTGTTAGACAAGTGGAAGGAACGCACAGGTAGCTAGCTACTATATCCTAACTCATCATTCTGCACTCGCGTCAGCTATTTTCGACATACGCAACATGCCATTCATCTACCCCATCCTAAATTTCCCAGTCGCGCAGCTCCGGAGATATCTAACGAATTTTCCACCCGAGTTTCCGCGAACAGCACCGCTTCAAGCAATTATTATTAATAACGAAAAAATTCAACTACATTTTCCAATACGCCAAACTTTCGCCTTAATTCGCGAACTCTGTTCGTACACGGTTCCCACACACAGTTCACCTGGCGCAGAAATAATCGACCATGTCGAAACATGTACGCGGATCGCGATCACGTTTTACTTTTAGCGATTGCCGCTTCGAGAATCCGTGACGCGTACGGGTCTCCCGTAACTTCCGGCGTCTCGTACCACGCCTGACCGACCCCTGATATTCGCCTACCCCCTTCGTCCACGGGGGAGGGCGCAGACTTGAATCGGCGGTCGTTGCGATTAATTGGAACACATTGCACCTGGGAATCGCAGGTGTAATGAAAGATAATCGTTCCCGTCCGTTCGCCCTTTCGCCGCAGTTAACATCCCCGTCGACACGGAAGCCCCCGGATACTCTGTTAAAAGTATCGTAATCGTCACGGAAATGATCGCGCCTGTTGGCGCGATTCAACGTCGAATCGAAGTTACAAGGAAAACGATAACGATTTGTTTTCTTGATATTTTCTATTTTATTTTGCACGAATCGCTGCAAATTCTCCCAACGAAACATTGGCGTAATAGATTCTCTTTGAACAAGGTTGACTTCACGATTCGGAATCGCTGCTCACCCGGTGATCGACCGTAGCAAGGAATTCTGTGCAAATTCAAAGTTGCTGTTGACTTTATCACGAGCGTTATATTATTTCGAGATCTCTGACACAGCGAGGTGGCTAATATTCCGCGGGAAATTTCGGCAGTCCTCGGTTTTCGACGGGAGCCGTATCTTTGAGGCAAGGTGTCGTGAAACGTAATTAAACTGTCACAAGCATGGCGTAAAAGGCTGTGCCGCTCACCTTAATCTGCTGTGTTCCGAACGCGGCGACTCCTCGGGCGATTTGTAACTGTTACCAGTCTGAAAAGCAAAACGGTACTTGTTAGGAACACCCACCTTATCGTCGCCCCGGTAATATATTCGAGGACATGTTCAGAGTTTAGTATTTCATTTACAATAAAATTCACAGTTTTCTTATACAATTTGAAATATATCTATTCTACTCGTTGAATCGAAATTCATTTTTCTGATCATCGATAGACTTCTTCTTTATCGAAATACAATTTTTCTAGTTCTCCAGCATTCGATAATGCCCGTAGACCATCGTTGCACGATGACCCAGTCGTATTCGCGACGCAGGTTTAATTTCGTCGGAGCGACGTCGCGACGCGGAACTCGCGTCTCGAGGCGAATGTGAAATAACATTCGTCCAAGTGCCTCGCGTATACGTTTGCCGCGAGTCCGGGGACCGACGGAAATCGCGCGATAAATCGTGGCCCGCAGTCGTTGACGCCATCGGCCGGCAGTAAAGCCACTAAAGAAGACCGACGATATAAATTCCCCGGCCGCGACTCGCCCTCATATACCGATATTCCGGGGAATATCGAATTTATAGTTAACGTCTTCTAAACCGAACAACCAGCGCGCGTTTCGCCCATGGAAACAGCAACAAATGAAATCCAGGGTAACGCGGAATATATACGAGGGGGGGTAACGAGAATTTATGTCGATTAAAGGGCGAAAACGATGGGGAAAAAAGAGAAGAAAGGAACGTAGGGTAAAAAGGAAGGAAAAAATAGGCATGAGAAAACGAACGACAAAAGGGAAATGTGGCTTCGTGCTCGCAGAGGGGTGGCTAATACGTTTCCATCGAGCCGATTCGCGTCGTAAATTTCTCCGTTAGAGCGGGCCGCTATTCGACGTTTGCACGGCGAGCAAACAGTCGAGGGGGGGGGCAGCGTGTTATCGACGATGCAATTATATCGGCGATCGACGGGGCTCGCACCGTGCCGTGCCAGTTATTAGCGGAATGATACAATTATCTCGAAAGTGATTAGCCGACTCGCGACGCCAGCGAGCAGCGCGCCGTTTCACCCCATTCTTCGTTGTTGGGCAAAATTGTAATCGCATAAAAATGGCATACATTAGCCATCAACTTACAATGAGAACTGTCCTTTCTTTGCGCGGTCGAGTTACCCGAACTGTAACGACGCGATTGGAACCGCGGTGTTTTTTTAAATAGCCATGTAATGACCATCGTATTAATCGTTATGGGAATATCCGTGGGCACAATGATGGTCGTTGGTGGCTCTCGCCACGTTGTCACGCGTTCGCACGGTATCGCGTACCGGACAATAATAATTGTTTCGATTCACAGAGAAATTGAATAGCCGCCGCGGGTATTATTAAAGGATTGTTCGTGGCAACGGTTACGCGGGGTTGTTACTGTGAGTTTAATCTTTCGCTAATTAGCACGCGCCTTGCACGCGTCTCGCCGCTGAACGCTCTACATTATTCCGACAACGGATCATTTTAACGTTTACGTCAGGGGGGAATAGAAAAAGCAGCGTACGATGTTCCTTCTCAATGAAGAAGAGAAAAACATGTTTTCAACGAAAACTTTACCTTGTGCTGTTTTTCATTCTGAAGAGGCTCTGCGAGTCTCGGTCACTGAATTATTATAAATTCTCGCGTTTCCAGAGACACACGCTTGCTCACAAAACTCACTCTTATCCTATTTTATTCGACTCTCACTCGACTTAAGCGTTTTCCTATTCGTCCGCGACTTTCACTTGATCGCATGCGAGCCAAGTCGCGTTCCTGCTCGAGCGACTACCTTTTGGCACGAGAAACGCTGTTAGCCGTTCCTCCGGCCCGTTCAGGGAGAAACACGACATGGGAATGAGGAAGAATAAGAGCCTCGGTGCGTGGGTGGGATATGAAGCGACCTGGGAGGAGCACGAAGCGAACACCGAAATATTCCACGGGGCGATATGCGGATTTTTGAATTCAATGATAAAAATCCCGTGATTAATAACAAGGAATTACGTACACGAGAAATATTTTCTTTTTGAAACACGACGAAAAATCGGATGTAAAAGATTGAACTATTTTCAACGGTTCAATCATCCTTTCCTCATAAAATCCATTCACTTCTTACTCGCAGAGCTAAAGATACAAATCTATTTGTGCAAAATCTTCTTGTTTCATCATTCCCCACCAAACCTCAGAATTTTCCTTTATTATATCAGCGAATGGGACGGGATCTCGCCAGATGACAAAATGAACCGGCAGCAGAAAGGAGAATACGCGGGATTGCGAAGACGAGCACAGGTCTACCAGTCAGTTTAAATAGCTTCAAGCAGACAGCGTACTCATCTTCTCGCATATTTGCCATGCACCCGGTTATTCTCGCCAGGAATGCATCGAGCAGCGTCTCCAGGCGGCGAATTCCTTTCTTTTCAGGTCCATTGTTTAAAGCTACGAAGGACAGCGGTCCTAGCTGAAAAAGAATTCAATTTGCTCTCGCATCGGGTCGATCCGCTCTTTTGCTTTCGTCAAAAAAGAAAAATATATAAATTCTCTTAGACACTCTTAATATACAAACTAGCTCTCCCGATATTAACCCATATCAGATACAGCTGCGTTGAAGCCATGGCAAAGATCGATCGACGTCCAATCTGAATCGGTTCGTATCGCTGATAAAGGAGCGTCGAGCTACAGGGAATTTTCATAGGGAAGTGGTCAAAGGGCAGAAGTAATCGGTAATGCGAAGTGGTGGAGGATCGAGCTTTGGTAGTCCATCGAACGGCAGCGTTGTAAGCGCCGGCTTAGAGTGGATGCGGAATCAGCCTAATCACCCGGAAGTGTCGCCACTGTTCACCGCTAATCCGATCGCAGATGCTTCTCTCTCCATTCCATCCTCTGCCCTTCCGTTTGCCATTTCTCCTGTCCTCGTTGTCTGCTTACCCGTTCGCCATTGTTCTCTCTCTCTCTCTCTCTCTCTCTCTCCATCCCTGTTCTATCCCTTTCCCCCCGTCTATCCGCCATCGTTCCAACCGCAGTGTTTGCTTGCGGCTGCATTAGCGAATCCTAATCGCGGTTGGCCCATTTTCACCCTCAATTCAACGCTGCGCGGGACCTGTCCGCTCGAATCGAATAAAACGCAAGCTGTTTAATCTTCTCGCCGAGCAGCCGCTTACATACGCGCGATCGTTCCGGACAAGATCCCGATTTTCGTCCAGGTTGCACGAGGTGGATGCTCGTGGCGGTTCGTATTCGCTGCTTGTTAAGTCTTTCACTTCGATCCACTGAAACCGGTGGTCAGTGAAAAATCGCGTACGCGTGCTGCAGAAACACTCGCGTTCGTTAAAAGTTCAGGCGGTCTGCATAGAGATTGTTTGTTTAGTCGAAATACGTTGCACGAAGGAAGTTGATAATTTAGCTTTCCGTTCGGCAGATGGTAGTCGTGTCTAAAAGTTCCGTAACAATTCTGGTCGCTCTGAAATAATTATGGTGAATCGTGTCGCGTGTTCGAACAACTCGGCGTATCTCTGCTGCCTCGCGGAGATATTGCTTCGCCGTGCGTGATAAGAGGCGAGTCGAACGTTTGCTTGCGAAAAGTTGTGGAAACAAGCGAATGAAGAATTCGCGACCAAACACGACAGAGAGGTAAAATAAAAAACAACAAAGGGGAGGAGACGGTATAGGGGTTAGGAAAAAAGGAACAGCGGAGGGTGCAAGGAAAATCCAGCGGTACGCGCGTGTACAGCAAACAGGAAGAAGAGAAAGGATTTGCACTTCCGTGTGCTTGGAGGGGAAGCAGAAAAATATTTTGAAGCGAAGAACGCCGGCGAGAGAGCCACTCTAATTAGCTTGGTATACGGGGTGGCTTTTTGTTTAATTAACACGCTCGTAGTAAACTACCCCTGTACCGCGTAACAAGTCCTCCCCGACCCTCTTCCGCCCTTCCATTTGCCTAGCGTTCTCTGTGCACCGTGGTGCTTTATGCCTTCTTTTTGCTTCACCCCTCTTTGCTTTTCGGTTGCGGACCTTCGCCCCGCTGCCCATGATACATCCGATAGGTGTATTTGTTTGCCTAAAATTCGCGTTCAAGGGTGTCGGATGTTAAAAGGCGACGCGTGAACGAAAAATTGGCCGGCCCTGCCTCTTTTCCACGCCTGTATTTCTTCTGACCGAGGCAGCTACGAATTTCTTCCTTCTCTCTGCTAATGCGCTGGTAGTTGGAGAAATATAGTTTCCTGCATTAATTCGTGCAAAAAGCGGTCTCTCGGTAAAGGAGATGTGACGGCGTTTCGTGCTCGCTCCAACAACGAGCCGCCAGGATTCGGTTCCGCCTGGGTCTGTTCGTAGGTGGACGTTAGGCGCAGGTGGCGCAGTGTATTTATAGCCATTTCGTGACTCCTCTTTCTCTTCGCCAACAACATCGCCGTTCCTACAGCAACTTCGCCCTTTATGCTACCTATGTTGTTCGACTCACTTCGAATCCCTCCACTAGCTTCGCCAGACCTCTCTCACGGCCCCGTTTACTTCTCGCGAAAGCTCCGGCAACCTGGGCTTCTACTTCTCCCAGCAACGACTTCCTCGATGGGTGCTGGGTACAATAACGGCGGGAGGAAGATTTCCGAGTCGATTAACAGCGGAGGCTTTCAAATCTTTTGCTGTGCTTGCCAGTACAGCGGATCTATTTTAATATGCAACGTTCTCTCAATAATAATCAATAATTTTATTAATTTAGGGTATCACGTATTGAAGCAGCAGGGTTGTCGGGCCTCGGTTTTGTAATTAACTCGACCTCTTTGCGTATTGGAGAAACGCATAGATTCTAATTAAAATTTTTGGTGTGACCGCAAATTCCCATGGATTCTTCAATTGCGTTACGCCGCATAACGCGCCACAAAGAAGTCTGACGAGATCCTCGAGCCAACGAACCAGTTTCTCGCGCTCGCTAATCCCAGCTTGTCATAAGTGGAACGTAACAGGGGGTGTACACGCAGTTCCCTTAACGAGCAGCGCGTATTTAACCCCTCGTCGCGGTTCGAAGAGGTTTTTCGCCGCTTAAAAGCACAGCGGTGCGCGACGGCTACGGGCAACACTTTTACCACGGCTCGGTTCGCCAGCATCAGATAACGACACAGTCACTTTCAACCGGTGCCGTGAAACCACCCCTCGCGCGCTAAACGGTTAAAGTCTTGTCCAAACTCGGTGAAACTCGTTTGCTCGCCGACCGCCGCTATCTCCTCCACGGGATCTTCCGCCTTTCTGTATCCGCCACCTTACCCTTTGTCCGCTTTTGTGCGCTCCCCCGCGAGCAGCGATCTGCTCCTCCTGCTCCGTCAAACACTCGGCACCCTTTCGCTTCGCTTCGATCTTCGTCGACGGAACTTAAGTGTTTCCACGTTCTATGACGTTGATCTTTGAACTCTCCTCCGCACAGAGCACTGCCGGGGTCGCGAGATACGATCTGAGAATATGACTCGACTCGGTTAAGGTTAAGGGGCGGTTGAGCGGCCTCCTTGCTTTCAGGAAAAAGAGCTGAGTAACGCCGAGACGCGCAATAGCCATCGCGAGGATTAGGGGAATAATGTGGTTCATCGAGTGTGAAACAATTACCTACGTAGAGTGCTGTTTTGTGCAAAGCCAATTAGCCTTGACGCGTCTGAAATAGCCGGGAGAGGGGAAGTTCAGAAATTCGACAAATTTCAGACAGCGAGCTTACGCGGAAGCTCTGGCGCGCCTATATGCGCATGGAAGAAGAGGGACGAGGTATTTGTAAACCTAGCTCGCTGAAGGCGAGCCGTAATACAGCAGCTCGCACGCGAGGGACGACCGCTCGGGGCTAAGAAAGGTCTAAAGCACACTTCACTTTGAACTGGCAGTGACGACGATTTATCTTAGACGTATTCTCTCTATAGAGTGTCACGATCCCTTTTAAGTAGCGCATAGGTTGAGCCATTAAAAGGCAATGATCGATGCTTCGCCGCGGCGCTGTTCCATGTATGCTATCCATTATACCAGCTGGCAGTATATCTATCCGCCGGCTGCTACTCTAAAATTCATTCACCCCCGTATAAGCACCGAAATGGCCGCGACAAACGCTTCGAATCACCGCCTGGCCCGGGCTAGCTTTCGGAATTACGGTCACGGTAAATTCGGAATTATAAATTACACCGTTATTACGTCCGCGCTCGTGAATTTTTAACTAAGAAAACATGCGTTCCGTGCCTGCACTTCCTCGTTGGCTTTAATTTAATATCATGAAATCGTGTCGTCCTTTAAATTAGGATTAGTTAAAAGACGATCAAAGATATTAAGACGGTTCTCTTGAATAAATTCCACGAAGTCTACGAGTATGCATAAATGATAGCTATCGTTCCCTTTTCGAGCATTGCGTTCAGTTCGGTCATTAAACGGCAATGATCGACGGTTCGCCACAGCACTATCGGTCCCGCGAGGGTATTTCGCACTGAATTCAGAATCAATACACTTTCACGAAGCATACCGGCGTTGAAAAGGTATAGCCGTGTAATCCGTTTCCCTTGGCGCCTTCCTCTAACATTACTTTCTTCTCCCACGAATACTTTACTTTTATATAAAACCACCGTCCATTTAAAAAAAAACAAAAAACGGAAGTAACAAGCTTAACGACAAACTCAGCAGTTAACTAATGGAGATTGATTTCCCTGTAGCGTAGACAAATCGAACGACACTCCCCTAAATGTTTAACCCTTCTATCCTGCACCAATCGCAAACATCCCTCCAGATGACTATAAAAAAGCGCTAAGATCGAGTTTCGATAATGGCTGTGCAAACTCGTGACCACGGCGTCCACGTGTCTATTTCCTCTCAAGATCGACGCGACTATCGGTTGCTTCGTTGTAACGACGTAATGATCGAGATAATGACGGTGATATCCCGACGGGTTCATAGTCTGGCCTGCGAGCAATACGACCCCTTCGTGGACACGTAGTAGGGCGACGAACCTATCGAGGAGTGGAACGGGGGGATGCAGCGAGGGCGTGCTACGAGCCTCATAATCAAGCCGCGTCACATGGTATTCCTCTAATACATTCAAGCGTCCCTCTGTATTGGAGGGTCGTGTCGTTGAATGGGACTATCTGCGCGCCCCGAAACGCAATATAGGGCATGTAATATCAATGCAGAGTCCTCAGCTGATTATTGCTCCAGCCGGCGCGATACAAAGAGCAAACTGGATTATAGCCTTCAGCGACGCGCGTTTGTACGCGTCATCGTTCACCCAGCGTTCCTGTGCCACTCGAGATTGCGCTCTGTACGCAAGAGTCTTTAACTCGTGATTTAACGTTTCTTTGCATCTGCGGCGATTAAACAATGCGAAACGCTCGAAGCAGTGCGTACAGGCTCTGCAAGTAGATAGGGTCAGTTATGGGTTGGACGTAACTGTATTCTTGTTTCAATAGAAAGAGATAGCAGTTTAGTACTGCCGTTCAGTTGTGAAATCTAAGAAAATTAATTGAAAAGCAGTCGAGGAGATGTTCGATTGTTTTTTCATGTAGACCATTATGGAAATATTTACATCTTTCCCTACAGCGTAAACAGGCAGCGCAATTTCATCCGTCGCCAAGACGTAAGCGGTCTCCAAAGAGACGTTCTTCAGTCTCCAAAAGCGGTGGCCTCTCGTCGAGGAAGGATCGGTACAAACGACGTCCTCCAAGGAAAGGAAAGAGCAAACGTTCGGCGTAGGAGGGGAAAAAAAGAGATCGGAAGGCAGGAACAGAGAATGGAAAAATAATGAAAGAGAAAAAGGAAGCGACGCAGGGACGCGAGAAAGGGACACAACCGGGAGCGTGTACGAAAGAGGGAGAAAGCTTGCAACCAACTGGAAAAGCAACAGGTGCCGACGTCTAGATAGCGAGCAACTCGTGCCGCCTTCCGCCCCTTTCCAGCAGCAGCCGCTTATACCGTTCCCCTCTCCGTCTTTCATCGTCCGAGCTTTCTCTGTTTCCCCGTTCACTCTCGCGTCTACCCTCGAACACAGATCCCGGCGAGATAGCAAAAATGTTTAATGGGGTGAACTCGCCGGAAAATGCCAGGCGACCCCGCGTCTCCTTGTAACGACGAAGCTCTCCGGGAACGTCGTTTCCCTCGATCGGTTTCGCATTAACAACTCGGGACCGTTTGCCGAGGACCTTTTCGTGTTTCGCGAGGCTTCTTCCCTCCGCCGCGTCTCGAGCGTCCTGAATTCCTGCCGCCGCACCGACGGTGTCGCGTCTCCTGTACACACATTCCGAGAGGGTGGCGACTCCGAAGGTAATTCCGTTTCTTGGCTTCTGTCCCGCGTGGTAGACGCAAACAAGCGACGAGGAAACGGGAACCGTGGGGAGACGGTACTCTTGATCCCCAAACGGGAAATGAGAGTGGAACACCGGCAGTCGTAAGGGAAATTATTCCGTACGCACGTCCCTCGCGTCTCGATGCGGAAAATTGACTTCCTTAAGGCATGGTTGCTTTAACGAGATTTCTTTTTATCGAGGTAACGATATTTCCTGCGTTTTTCCGGAGTACTGGTCCCGCGGACGGAAATAATATAGTGGATTGTTTGCTTCGACCCTCGCTGCCCTAGGCTAATCATTCTTCGGTTCACCGTTTGATTTCTTGGAGGTGCTTGTAAGTGGGTTTTGGATGGTTTTAAATTGCTCAGAGATGTTGAGGTTCTTTACGGAGGGAAGTGGTTCATTATTCTACCGTGGATTCAATTTCCAAGCAAAATCTAATACGAATGGAATCTGTTTTTAATTGCATAAAAACTATCTGCTTAAGAAACTTGCACCTTTAATTCCAATTGCTCGATAGAAAAAAAAGCTATGAAATCTTTCGAGTCTTCCGTGCAACGACAAGAAGTACAGGATAAAATTGATACTAATTGGAGGGGTGACTGAAAAACGGTGAAGCTTAACCAGACTATTGTCGCGCGGGAGGCAGAATGAAATGTCCAAAGTCAAGGTTCCATGTCGTGGGTAGTTTCCACGCGAATTAATGGGACGCATTAATAAGGAGCCGCATATTTCAACCTGGTGTCTAGCGGTAATTAAATTTATATCAGAATGGGGGAAAAGGGTGATGAAAAAAAGTCATGCTTGTGAAATCCGTGGAGCGTGGCCGCGGTCTTTTTCATTAACGTAGCGGACGGATGGTTAAGAGCTACCGATAGAACAAGACCTTTAACGCGAACAGTTGAAAAGCACTTATGCTTCTCCGGAACTCTGCCGCTCGGTCGCTCTGGATCAGATGTTTCGTCGCTCGCTGACACGAATTTATCACGAAAATATACGCTCGCCAAATCTCGTAATAAATTTTAATTAAAACAACCCGCCGATGATTTCAAAATTTATGTTCAGCCTCGACGACAGCGATACTTAATAATTTCCGCGCGAACCTCCTGCGTCAGGTTTCCGCGGAACCGTGAAACAAACGTTCGCGAACGGTTCGAAGAACCGTAGACGCGTGCAATTCATTATTTTCCGCTTTACGATACCGTTGTGTTTATAATTACTCCCGGCCAGCAGAAGTATGCAAAGTAACGAAAGGTAAATGTTACGTTTTGCTTAAAAATGGAAGTGGTGAACGATGAAATTGCAATTCGTTTGCAGATCGTTTGTTTGTTTCTGATGCCTCGTTTAGTATCGTTGATATCATTATGGCGGAGAAGTTTAGTGGAAGATTTCTGAGATACGGGGTTCGCGTAGCGTTTCCCGGCCAGGAATTTACGTTTTAAGCATCGCCTACAGTATTAGGATGCGGCGGCATTCCGTATTAATACGATCTTGCGTGGCAGCCTCCGGGGCTGGGCTTTACGACTCCGTGAGCGCGATTAAACGCTCTTTTCTGGCGCAGCCCCGTCTCGCCCGTAAATATTCCGGTTGTAATTCAACAGGTACAACCGTTGGCCCGATTAATCTTTAAACCCATGCACCTGGAGAACGGGGCTGCTTCTGTTGCTCGTAACCGTTTCACTGTGTTTTATGTTGGAATGTTATTATTATCTTTTAAGAGTGATAGGAAAACTTCGTACGAATGCGCCGGAAAAGTAAAGAGAAAAGTAATTTAATTACTTAGCCATTTATACAAGTCCTAGATTTGATTTCAAACTTCCCTCCCTTGTATAAATGAAATAAAATCTCGTGTCTCGAACAGGAATAATCAAAATTCTACATCACCTATTTCCTTTGAATCATGCATCCCGTTAACTTTGCCAATCCATAATCCCTAATTTCCCATCGCGCGATGAATCTTTCCGGCGAGATCAAAAGAGAGAAAATTTCGTAGTCCTCCTGGGCTAGACGCCAGGCGAGAGGATGCTCTCACTTCCTATGCTAATACCGAAGGCCCGAGTACTTTCATAAAGGCGTCGCTCGACCTGTTCCTACGAAATAAGATCGTGAGTTTACGAAGAATGCGAATCGAGAGCGAGGGAGACGGGAATGTTGGAGAGGGCGGAACGGAGAGTGGGTGCGTGGAACAGCAGGGCGGAGGGTGGTCCTGTTATGCCCGCGGCATCTGCCACCACCGTATCCGATATAGCGTACTTTGTTTGCACCGGCTGACAGCGTTGTATACGCCGCACGTCTGCACGCCCGTAGCTGCTTGCGTGCAACTAAGGAGAACGCGAAATCCACCAAGTTCACCGTATAAATCAGAATACAACGAGCGTATCAGGAGTGCGATATTTTCCACGGTCGTGGACCCATTCGCTGGAACTCTCGCGCATACATTCTACAGCCGAATCGCCGATAGAATCCTTTTCAAAGGATTCTGAGAGGGCTGGCCAGTGATCATTCTTTGTACGGGTTTATATAAACGGTCCAGTTTACCTTTATTTAATCATGATCTAGAGGTAGAAGGAAGGAAAGAGTTCAGGTCGGAGCTGCGTGGCTCCAATTAATTAATTCATGAATCAGGAATGAATTGCGGCTTCGGCAGAACTGCAATACTGTACAACATTATAATTTTGGTTACAAGCATGGGATTTATGGAGAAACGTTGCACGTTTTGTTGCAATTGTACCTCGGCAATTAGTTGCCCGTGTAATACTCTGCACGATGATATACGTACGGATTTAATTATTAGACAGCGTGTTCGTCAGCGATACTGCCTAATACGACCGTGCCTGAGACTCCGGGACATTAAGATAGGCAATCTATTTGAGCGGATCGATGGAGACCAATAATGCCACAGGTACAGGAATTCTGCGATAGAGACCATCGCGCTGCAAGTAGGTATTAACGATCCTGGCCAGCCGCAAGAGCCGATGTTGCAGAAAACTATGGATCCTTCAATAAGCCACTGAATAAAAGTGCTTCATACTTCTGTTTTCTTCGTGTCGAAATTGCTACACTCTCTAAGCCAGATTGTTCTAACCAATCGAGTTTCCTATCTCTTCACGGTGCATTTTCTCTCTACGGTGCCAATATTCCTGGAGAATTGATGCTCTCCACCGAGGAACGGCTTGTTTCACCCGATTGCTGACCTTATCCCGGTTCGCTCTGAAATAATACATTCGAGGTGCGTTTGAATCTACTCCGACGCGAGTTTGTTCGGTGTATCTACAAATTAAATCCACACATCTTATTCCGACATCCTATTAAATAAATACACTTAAAAAGAAAGGAGGCTAACGAAAGATTCGATCAGGACGCCAACCAGACGCCTCTGGCGTTAATATCAATCGGTCGTCGCGACTCGGCGACGAGGTCGAGCTCGGCTTAAAAACCCACGTCACGTTACTTGATACCCTTAGGCATCAATCTACTCCACCCCCAAACGGAGAACAGGGTGGTGGGTGCTGATAGAGAATACCTCGAGACGGAACAAGCGAGACCCACCGAAACACCAGGTAGGTAGCGAAGGAAAAACACAAAGTAAAAAGGAACGCGTCCTCATGAGCAATCTTGTATGCAAATCGGGAGGAATGGCGCGAAACGAAATAAAAGAGCTCAGCGGATGAATCAGGTCGGTGAATGAGACGGTGGCGCTTCGAGGGAAATTTGCTCCTCCAAGATTTCTATATGCAAATCCCCGCGAGCTTCTATGTTTTCCCATCGTCCTTGAATTTGCATTCTGCATTCATATCGGGCGGTTCTTAAATTTACGCGACGGTGCTTGGTTTTATTAATGACGGGTAAGCGCCGACGGAAATGATAGCGGGGGAAATAAAGCTGGCGGAGGGTGAAGCAGGACTGATGCGAGTGCCTGCTAGCACCGTAATTACCATTAGTCCATTAGAATTCTATAATTTGCCTAACTGAGCCACCGTATGCGTCTCTCTGTTTATTTGGCGCCGCACATGCGAATCTCGCGACAGATTCACGTTCCACCCGTGTGTTTTCAACGATCTAATTGTTCTCGGGTCAAAGCGACGCAGGTAACTTTCGTCAAGCTATCCGCATGCACGCTGTGTTTGGAGATGGCACGAACTTCGGGCGGATACGCTACACGGAGAAATAAACGGTACTGTCGTTAAATATTAACAGTGGCACCGTCTCTCTCCGTACTGTAAAGTACGTGAAATTGATCTTCCAATTTCTCGCATTCGAATTTGTTTAATGGCCACTGCAATTTAATGTTCAAACAAATGAGCAAAGGTATACAGTTCAAAAAAGCTATACAAAATAGAAATAATCTCAAATAATTTATTACAAAATTCAAGAGCGCTAGATTTAGTAAATATCAACGATTTTCTAATGATCCTTGAATCTTTTACAAAATACAAATAATACCTGCTCATCGATATTCTACACGAAAGGGCGACATCGAACAAAAGATTACATGGTCGCAGAAAATTTCACAGAAAATTTCACGTTCTCCGCCTTCAAGCCGGTGATTCTCGATCGCGGATTTCCCAACGGTTCGCAGGGGGGGAAAACGTTTAGCGGTAAACGAGTCTTTACCGGGACGGGATCGCGCTTTAGGAAAATGCCAGGAAAACCGGTGTCGCCGGGGAATTACTCGATGCCAGGTTAGATCTGTATCGACTGGAAGGCGAGCTCGCACCGTCTCGTGAATTACGAGCCACCGCGTCAAGAAAGAGAAGCCCGACAGGCGGACCGAAACGATCGGGAAAGAAAAAGAGAATAGAATCGGGAAACGAAACGTACGGCGGATAATGCGATTCCGCTTCCGCGGCAGCGGATAGAATCGCGTGAAAAAGTTCGCCCCCGCTCTGGCCAACTTTCGTTCCTCGCTCATTTCCTACCCCGTCACCCCTTGCCGTACCACTCGTTCAATTTTACGCGGAACGGGTCAAACCGCAGCAACGAGTGCTTTCGTCGTTCCCTGGTTGCGACTCCCTCGAGGGTGAGCTCCACTGTTTGTGGTTATTAATGTGGAGGATCGTTACGGTTTTAGGGCGTTGGATTTTGGGACGAAGTACTTTGCTGGGTAATTATCGAGTATTAAAGAATCGGGAGATTGGCACTCGACTGGTACACCAAGGTGCTCGACCAACTTTCAAGTTGCTTCAAATTAAATTGATTGCTCAGACTTATTTATTACGAATGATTTTTTGAGTTGACTTCATCTTTTCCAACCTTAATTTCACCGTGATCAACGCCAATCAGTCCTCGTGTCTAAACTCGTTGTACACGGGGACGACCGTCGCTACCCGAGCAAACAGCAAACGAATTCAAGAGAAAACGCTCGTCTAATGCCTTTAAAATTACGCGGCCTTCAACGAAAGAAGCTTGCGTAATTTATACTTCTTTCCCCGGGGGCGGTCCCGTGCATCAACGGGGGGAACGTTGATTTCTCGCGTCAGCGTCGCACCGTTCCATTAGTGGCACTTATTTTCAGTGTCTGGCATTTAAGGTAGAACGAGACTTAGTGCTAGAGGTGATGCTGACCTGACCCACATTTCCCCGTCGCTGGTCGAGGGTAATTTCGAAATGAAAGAAAACCCCTGCGATCGATTGCTGCTTTCCTTGACAATGAAAGAACAAGCAGATGAATGAGAAAAAAAGGAAGAAACCGACAAACAGTGGGGAAGTGGTTGGGAGGAAATTGATTCAGCAATTAAACGGTACATCGCGATGATAATGTAGCCCCTCGTTACCAGCATCCACCCGCCTTCACGGCGATATTTCAAAAACTTCCTTGAAAAAAAAAAAGAAACTTCGCGGAAGCAATAAGACCGTGGAAAATTGCCGTGGCAATAAATCCCGGCTAAGGAATTCTCGTTAATGCATCTGCTTCCCGTATGCACGTTGAAGAGAACTTGGGAAACCACCAACTTTCCCCAATCGTTATAAAATTACCGTTATCCGAGGGAATCAGCCGCGGGAACTACTACGTGCACGAGCAAGGCACAAAGAGTTGTACACCGTATACACAAATAGCGTAACAGCACAGCAGGAGCGGGGGAGGGGGGGGGAGTTTAATTACGAGTAAAAATCGAGTTTGCTCGATCGACGTCGAGATTGTCGCCTTGCGAAACAAAGTCTCACGATTATTAGATTTCCAGTGGCGGAGGACTCTCGGGCCGTTTCTCTTTCGGAAAGAGGGAAGGGATCTACGGAGCGGACAACGACGGTGCGAGAGGGTTGGTTAAACAGCCCATCCCGTGTACGATCCGATGTAAAAGGGGGTGCCAGCGGCGGCGGAGCGGCAACGACAGGGAAGGGGTGAAACTATTTCTCTTGCTTCTCCGGTACGCTGGTTGTGATTTGAATACATCCAGTTAGCGGCGCGTGCCTCGAATGCTTGGCAGTCGACGGGAACGGTTAAAGGAGCCACTCGTTACTTCGTTTCGTCGATATTATGCTCCGTTCGCGTCCCGTTGCCGATTACTTACCGCCGGCCTCGATATTGCACCCTCCCCGATCCCTGGCCCACGGATTCAGGTTGGCTGTAATTAAATGACAAAGGGTTTTTCCTTCACGTTCTCGCGGATCTACAGCGTCCAGCAGGATTGATGGGCTCAATTTAGTGTTGGATTCAAGTCGGGTTGGTCGTTTCGTGAAATTACGCGTGCAACACAACGAACGCGTGTCTTCCAGCTTGTCGAGACACGCGCGATAATCTCGCCGGCTCGCCGTAATTTGATATTTAAATGAGGTTAAAATAGTTCGCAACAGCAATTTGTCTTGCCGTGTTTCCCAAGGAGAACAGCCTCTCCGGCTCAACGCTCTCGAGTCCGGATCATTCTTTTTCCGCCTTAAGGATTCGCTCGTATGGATCCACTCGGACGCGTGCGGGCCGCGGCGTATGTCTGACTAATTGTCGAGCAGTACTACTTAAAGTGTTAATACTTTCTGTCTACAGGATGGTCTAGCACATCCTCTTCGATAAGACGATTTCTGTCACAATCCCTCTAATATTTATACATATTTGGAATGCTGCCACCAGTGCCCTTTATTCCACAGAACTCGCACTTGATAAAAACGAAGCTAGGAAAAAGGAAACAGTGGTGAACGTTATCCAAATTGCTATTCAAATCAGCTTAATAGAAGAGAAATTCCTCGTGTCCAGCCACTTTCATCTTCGTCCGTTTCTGCACGGGAACAATTTTACCCCTTTATTATTTCCACGACTGAGACACACGAAACTCTCGGTAATCGTCAAAATTCACCAGATTCAAAGGCAAAGATGGAGTGAACGAGATGATCGGGTAACAGGTTGCGATAATACTCGCGAAACAGTTATCCCCGCCGTTTGCGTAATAACAATCTCTGTTAGCCTAGCACATTCCCGGCCGCAATCACGTAATTGCGACGAGCAGCGGGGGCGGGACACGTGTTGGAAGAAGCAACGATCCCGCGAAAATCCGGAAGTAAGCGAATTTCAACGGCGACGCTCGACTTTTCGGAATTAGCTAGACACTCCGACGGTTTCCACCTCGTCAATTCCCTCTGCAACTAATCAAAACTTCCATCCGTTTTCGTGCGACGTTACCCGCGCGACGCGACGCGACGTCGCTTTCCAATTTGGAGATGTTGGAGCCAGATGCGAGGGCTAACGTTACTGTTGCAGCTTCCCATTGGGGAACGTTTCGGCAAATAGATTTTTCCGTCGAAATTTGAATTATTGTATACGTTGTTCAAGAGGAATGAGAGGCATCCGTCTGTCAACCATGAATAATGTTAGTTGTTCTACGAATAATGTTGTGATTAGTGATGGAAATGCAACACTTGGTTCCGTTATGGATTAGCGTGTACGAAAACTGATGGATTATGTCTGGATTACCATTATGGCGAACGTAATATTTTATTAATTCATTATATAGTACACTGAGCTTGAGCATGTAACGAATATATTATTATACTTACTCTTGCGATTCAGTGAATGTCTTGGATTACAAATAATACATTTTTGTACCTGCCACACTTCCATTTCGTTCTTCTTTTAAACAAATAAGTTCCTTTCAGTTCAGCAAGGATAATACGATCTTAACAGATCTCTACGTGAAACAAATACAGTGTTAAGTACTAGTGGGAATCTGATCGGGAAATAGTTCAGTGAGAAATAGTTCAATTCAGCGGAAACACGAGGAAGCCGGTATCAGAGTATCTCTACCGGACAGCGTTACTTCCTGTTTATGCAGGCAAAATTGGTGGTCGGTAGCGCGATAAACGGAAGTAGCACTGGAAATATTAGTTAATAATATTGATAAGCAACAGACATTGGATTATTATTTAATGTGCTCCATGTTACATCTCGTTAAGGGAAGATCGACGAGGGGTGAGGGACACCGAACCGCAGTTCCAGCGTAGCTTGTTAAAATAATGTACGCGATGCGAGTTGCAATAATTTCACGCGCGTTAAAGTAATAAATAATACCGGAGCGTGCCGAATGAAATATTAATTGCAAACGATTGCAAGTTGTTAGGGGGATCGTCGAGTGGACGGTATCGTATTCTGTGAAATTTCGCTGGGCGAATTTCGCTGTGCGCGTAAAATTGAATGTTTATCGGAGGAGTCAGCCGGATGCGGTAAATAAAATATTTAACTCTTTACTTGGGACGTCTTGCCGGAAATCTACATTAACGTCTGAACGTGGTATAGACTGTGTGTTAAAAGGATTGGTGAGCGTCAATGGGATTAATAATGCGACGACAGCTGTCAGAGGTTAATTATTGACGCTTGCTTCACTCTACTCGTTAGACTAAACACTGTCTTTTTACTTGATCTATTTATCAGTTAGTTTCCTTATCGAACGCTTCTTTTAGATACGAAGTTGAAATTGATTAGAAATTCAAATCCTCGCAAGTGCAAATAAAACACGCAAAGTGAGAAGAAAGAAGAAAACGAACAACGAGTTAGAGTAACAAGCAAAATACATAGCAAGTACAATAGTGCAAGATTCGGTGTACACCGAAGCTGAATATAAAATGTTAAACCACGCTAAGCTCATTTCCTATGCATACATGTATAATAATGATCCAGGTACGAGTTGGCTCATACTCCCGCAGTTAACGAGTTAACCGCGACGAGTAAAGGGGATAGTTTGCACGTTGTGCCTGTCCGATCTCGTTTTTTCCGAATGTCTTCCTCCGCGTTCGCGGAGGCAACGTGATAAATAATTCCGTCGCGACCGTTCCAGGAATTCGGTTACACGACTTTGCGCCGCAAAAGCGGCTGAAAAATTGAGTTAGCCCGCCACTCCTTTTGGCCACGGAGTCCCGATTGAAATGGCCAACGGGGTTGACTGAATCTTCAGAGGCCTCGAAGAAGTGGAATTCATAAGGTACAAAAAATCGGGCATCCTTCTTCCCCTTCGTCTCTACCGCAATTAATATTTTCACGAAAGGGCTCGGGCGTCTGATGCTCGCGAGCGAGGAATCTCCGATATCCATCGAGACGGAATAAAACAGCAACCTCCTTTCGGGTAGACTTTTTGCCGGGACGCGGCGGGGGGGCTGCAGCGGGAAAGCCGGGAAAAAGGAAAGAAGCCGCGAAAGTAGCGGGCCAGTAGAGTCGAGTTGGAGAACAAAGTCGATATTAAAATCAATCCAACTGTCGGGCAACGAGTTCCACTGAGTTTGTAACCTTAAAAGTTCGCCCCTGCCCTCCGTCCCCCCGATGCCCTGCTACCATCCGCATATTGAACTTTAGTCAAGTTCACTCTCCCGTTTGCGTATCCCGTCGACGCGGAGGGTTAAGAAAGCTCGACCAGAGAAAACGGGGGGGAAAAAAAGAGTCGGCCCGAGCGCGAAGGGAGAAAGGCAAGCAAACGAGCAACCAGAGAGCCGAACAAGGACCGAGAAACACCACGACGCGAGGATGGCGAAGCGGGGATGGGCGAGGCGAGCCCCGGAGTACAAGGGGGGCGAAAGAATGGAAGATTAAAGGAAATAGTCGGAACTTGAGGCACTGATCTTTCGCAGCATCCGCTAAGTAGCACTCCCGAGCACGACATTGAAAGACTCGTATTTTATGCGAGGCGTTCGTATATTTTTTCTCGGGGGTTAAAGACAGCGGGTTCGCGGGGGGGTGAGAAAGAAAAGGGAACTGGAGAATTTGCACGGGATGCATCTGCATTATACATCGATACGCGTCCGCGTTCTCCGCTTTCAATTATGCAACCTACAGCTACGGCGAACGGCAATATAACGCGAGGAAATATGAAACGAGACACGGAAGCAAAGGGTAAAGTAAAAGGCCGGGGGAAAAGGTGGTGAGAGAGAAGTTTTACTACGCGTGCGCTTGTTGTAAATAGTCTCGGGACGCTTTTCGAAAGTTTTCGATTATACGATCGAGTAGCTTAACAAATCGTTTCACACCCCTTCTTGTAAACTTAGGCTGGTAAAATGTAGCTATATTATAATCTACAGTGTAACGAGCTCCTGCGATAACTTAAAATGAAGTATCGCCCTGATCGTGAAAAGAGATATAGGATAGAGAGGGTTGGCTCCGTTATGAAGGTTATACAAATCGCCGATTACGCCTTGGCTGTTTAACGAGCGTCGAGTTTCACGAATATTCACGGCGCGAACGCGGAAGCTAGAGACTAGCCAGCGGTAAGTCGGGTAAATGAAACATTTCGCGTTCGCGCGTTACGAACGTGGCCAGAAATTCGTCCCCGGCCAGGGTCTCATCTGGTGAGAAAAGCTTTCCACGTCTTATTCCACTGATGCTCGCGAGCTGTGGAGTCGAGTGTCGTCGGCCTATGACCTCGTAATTATCACACGATAGCAGACAACGCGACGACCGCTTGAATCGGACAAAGCGGCCACTCGAAGCTACGATGAGAAATTTTATTTCCGTTGGATCGGGGGACTCGACGGAGATGCTTCCTTGCTTAATTATTTAAAGACTCTCATAACTTTTCTATGACACTTGACACGGAAAGGTAAAGGGGACACTAATGAAGAAACTCTTTATTTTCGGATTGTTTCGAAAAAGTCGTTCTATGCGTAATAATCGATGTTTATTATTCCACCTGTCTCCGTGGATTATCAAGGAACGATACTTATGCGTTTCTGTTCAACGGGTGAACGAAGCGAGAACCGATTCCATTGCTAGGATGCCGAAACGTGGACCGTAAAAGTGGCAATAAGACCGGGACAAACAGACGCGCCCGTGTTTCGCCAGTAGGCGAAGGAGCTTTAGAATCCGTAATTAAACGGCAGCCGCTCGGGTCGCCGCAGCTGAACCTAGAGGAGACTTTCGAGCATAAAGGTTTTATGCTCGGCCCAGTCTTGCTCGCGCCCTCCTAACCCTTGCCGTTGTTCCCCCGCCTTAGACACCTCGCGCACCTTGGCGCCCCTAGTGTTCCATAAGCTGCGCATTGTATGGACCACGATGGACCCTCCAAGTATCGTCTTTAGATGCATGGAATAGGAAAACGGTGGCTGTTGCTCTTTCTTAAGTGTCCCTTTTCGATTTTCGAAAGCTCGAGGGCGCCTCGGAGAACGGCTTTCGATATTTAAAGACAGTACAATGTTCATAATTTCTTTTCTTTATATTGGGAATAACGTTGCTCAGAAGCATAGAACGATAGAATGAAGTCTTTTGCAATGTCCAAGTGAAAGACGTACTATATTAAATGTTTCGATGTATGTATGCACATTTCATAGCCATCGTTGAACAAAGAATTGAGAATTAAGATGTTAATATGCAATATTGCTTCGCTACTCTGATTGTATGTCGGGCGATCTTGTAATGTTCAGACGAGCATTTCTATAATTCGAACGGAGACAGCGCGTCACAAGGCGCAGAGGCCCGACTTTATTTCGATACTGCGCCTCCTCGAAGGTTGGCACAACAGAAATGTATAAATTAGGTGGCTGGCGGAGGGTCAGGCCAGGCAGACGTGACTGCAACTTGCTTCGTATTAAACTTATGAATATAAATCACAGCAAGCTTGTTTCACGTCACCGACCCTCTGTATCTCGCCCTCGTTTCTTTCACGATCGAATTGTGGCACTCTCCTCCTACTATCTTCCGGGCTGTATCTTACACGGCTGCAGTTTCGTTCTTTCGTTTTCCCTTTTTCACATCTACATAAATCGTTCCATTCTTTACTTCTCTTTTGCCGTAGGTCTGTGTTTCCTTAGGACGTGTAAACGAATTGTGCCCAGCGCAAACTCATTTCAATTAAATTTCTACTCCGTGCGCATCGATACCAAATGCAAGCAGAATCTGCATGTGTCGTATGTAAGCAGAGTATAATTCCAAAAAGCCATGCCTCCCACAGCTCTACAACAGTAGATTGATGTTGGGACAGCGTGACAACTTATCAGAGACGATCAACGCCTAGCTCCACGCGTGGATTATGTTTCTATCAGGAGGAGATATCGGCATGACGTTGAATTCCTGCGGTGTATTAGCTTCGAACGAAAATGTCATTCCAAAAGATAACACGAGGACCCCTTTTAAACATCTCATTGAAATCGATCTCGCAAAGAAAAATTATTGGAATGTGAAAAGATTCAGAGAACCCGCAACAAATCCAAAGAAGCCAGAGGTTTAACAGCAGGGGTGGGAGTACAGTCAGGATTGTCAGTCGCTGTGCACGCGTATCGGGAAGGCTCCAGGGATTCCGCAGTACACGCAGGGATGCTCTCCTCGATCCCATACATCGTCGATCCGCATGTAAAACGTATCGGTCGCGCGATGTCATACATATCCGATGACAGAAACCATGGGCTCCTTTCCCCATCGACGACAGAGGCTTTTCCTTCAGACTTTAACGATATTTCCTCTGCCTACCCCTTGGGACGACTACTCGAGCTTTCTGCTGGCCGTCCCATGGATAAAATCTGGCGTGCCCATGCTTAGGGATCTTCTAAGAACGAAAATATGGGCCAAGCGCCCGTAAGGGAAACGATCGAAGGTAATAAATATTGCGGGGATGAGTGTTCGAAAATATACAAGCATCCTTTTGATAGGTACACAGGTAACTTTGCGTGAAAGCAGAGTACGTAATCTTCTCAATGAATGGTGGAAAATTGATCCACCTGTCGCTCAACCAAACTCACGATTAGCCGATTAACGCGGCAACAACACTGGTGAACTGCTCTCGAGCCAATTTTTCCCTTAATTAACAGGTGCATAATGGTCGGCGAATTTCCACGATCGATCCGATTCCGAATGGAAGCCGAAAACGTTTGCGTTCGGTGTGAGTTGCTCCGGGTACGGGACGCCAGGAGGATAGGATAAGAGGAAGCCGGAAAACCGGCAGGAGAAGCGTTACCCGATTTTCCGCTCGATCGTGCGTTATCTTCCCGCGGATTAAATTCGAATCGATATTTTTATCGGTCAGTCTGGTTACGCCGCCTACAATAATGCGGAGCAGTGTACATATAACGCGGGGCGAGCCTCTCGTCTCCTGGCTAACACAGACGGATAACAGAACCTATTCTCGCCCGCTTATCCGCGTTGATATCTGCTTTATTGCGGGCCGCTCATGCGCGAAACTTCGTTGCCTACTTTCCGTCGCCTACGCTCGGAAAGAGGCATTCATTTTTAATGTGTACGCGCGACGGTTGTGCACCCGCGAAGGAGAACGGACCGGGCCGTGTCGCTTTAATAGGACCGCGGGCTCCGGGGTGAAACAGCTGCACGGGAATCGTAAAAGCTGGATCCGCGAAGAAATAGCCCGGGAGAGATGGATCTTGTCTGTGAACCGAATGGTCCCGGCGAAACGGTCGTCATGAGAGAACGTCGGCTGTTACGAATGCGATATCGTGCAATACGCTACTGCATCAATTCCGATGATGCGTACAGTTTAAAAAAAATATGAATTATTATTGCGTTATTTTGTAATATTTTTTTTTAGCGGAGAATGATTGCTTTATTCATGGGGGATGATGCATCGAATGTCCGTACGATAGTAATCATTTTTCCTAGAACGCGTTATTTACGAATGTAACAAAGAAGAACAATCCCGTATAAAAGAAAATCTGAACGCGCACTCTGCAAACACATCTGCGGAAGAAAATGAAGATTATGAATACTAGATGTATGCGCAAAATAGCGTGGAATTCAGCATACACAGGCGAGTGTGTATTTTCTGAATGCTTGTTAACCCCATGCGTGTGCCATGAAAAATTTACACACGAAGGAACAAGTACGTTTCTACCAGGTTTCAAATAAATATATTCTCCGCCTGGCGAGCGCGCATCGACCCCGTAAAGGTCACGTATTTCTTGCGACAGATACACTTGTCGGGAAAATTTCGAAAGCATCAAGTCAAGGGAACTTGATGATTCAACCCCTTTATGCATTTCCTAGCTTTCAAGTCAACCCGTTTTTCGCCCAGCGTGCAAAAACACAGGGCGCGTGATATCGCGCGCATACAAATGCCCAAGCCCGTGGAACGCTCGAAACAGGGTGAAAGCGGCGCGATTCCGGACGACTATTTATTAAACATACCTTCATTACGAGGTGGCTACATATTTTAGCGGGCTTCACGCCTGCGGCCCCTGCCGGCTGCTCGTCACGCGAGCCGTTTAACACGATTGTATCGTGAATAATTAAAAAAAAAAGAAAAAAGAAATGTTAGGCACCTCAATTAATACAGCCGGCGCTCGGTTATCGCGATGCACGCTCGATCGGGGTTGCACCGCGTGTCGCTGTTACTACCAACCCAAATAAATTCGGTGGACTCGTTAGCACCGTGGCTATTTAAATATTTGCACGCAAGTTCGACAACTGTGTTTCCGGAAATAAAACAATGTTCTGTAATTTCTCCGATATTTATGTTTTCCGACGACTGCAAAAATAAGCAAAGCTTTTTTATGATAAAGACTGCTTAGTTGGGTTCGTTTTATGGTTCCGTCTCTGTTACAACAACTCTTTCGGATCTTCCATATTTTCCCATAGACGCTTAACATTATGTTACACAAATGTAATAACGTTCATACAATTTTTATTACTTCGGTATCTGCTGACAGTCCAGATTGAATAATAAATTCAATCCTTCGTAGAAAAATGAAATTTTTAACTCTGTTAGGAATGCTTCGTTAACAGATTGAATAATTCACATTCAGCCATGCCGATTAATTAATTAAATTCCATCTTCCCCTCTACACGTCCATACGGACACATCGCACACCCAATACATCATCCTGTTTACTAACGCTCTGCTTCCGAAAGAAAAAAGGAGATTTCACAGGCTATGTATCTTCCGTTGCCCCCGTCGAAGGGACGTCAAAGGGTTCAACGGTCGAATGAAGAATGCGAAGAATACGACAGAGATAGCGAACCGTTTTCGATACCGCTGGCAGATACGTATCGGTACGTGTGGCTGTGACGCGTTTCCGGTTCGGATCGAAATCCGGTGCCGCGCGCACGTACACACGCACGTGCCGACTGCCACCGTGTACGTGAGAACTGCGCCGTAATGCAGCACGTGCGGCTGTAGTTGTAGGTAGGTTCGATAATATAGTAGCATAATGCCTGGCAATATAGCATAAAGGGGTTGACACGTTGACGCTGTCATGCGCTACCGGCGTCCTAGCGGCTATTGACTATGTGACATGGAGCCGCTCTCGTATAAAGAGGCGCCAACCCTCCTTCGCGATGCACTCGTTAAACACCACGGATCACACCTTTCGTGCGTTCGGATCCACCCTCACCCCCTGTCCGTTCTTTTAAAAATTTCGTTTCAAGCGTGCTCGTCGCAATCTTCGACCTTGTTGACAGCTACTTTGTACGAAAAGCTTGCAACCCCGGCGAAAGCGTTCACGTAGGGGACGCAGGGACACGCTGTTTACAAAAACGCATGATGCCACGATTTTTAATGAACCGAGGAACTCTTTTATTGGAAAGTAAAATAATAGTGGCGCTATCTGCGGTATGAACAGAAATGCTACATTTTTTTTTATCGCTGCTATCAAGATTAACTTTCGTTAATTGGTATCTCGATAGACCAGCTACCAGTTACCCAGAGATTTTTCTTTTCAAAAAGCAAACTCGTCCACTTCGCATCCAATAGAAAGCGCAAGAACCTTTTAACCGGCGTCCCTCGCGTTTCGCGTGTGTACGACCACGCGCAAATCCATCACGATAACGTTGGAAGGCGCGGCGAGCTGGTAATGGATACAAACTCGAGCCGGCTCTAATACGCGGTTTTTCGTTTCCCGTCCTCGTCATACGGATCACGCCTCTCCGTTCACAGTTTTACCAGTGCCCGTCGGCGAGTCGGGCAGAAACGGAGGGAAATAGGATCGACGGTTCGATACGCAGACGCAATTGATGGATGATCCACGTCCAAACGTCTAGTGGTCTCTTTCTGCGGTTAATGAAACGACTACGCTGCGCTGGCACCATGAACCAGGGGGCGCGAGAACGGAAACGCAGCGCGGAATGATTATATCATGGCACAGGCACGTAGTATCGAGCTTACCGAGCTGTCTGTGCGCGGTTCAATTCCACCCGTCTAATCAAGCTCGGAGGGTTACAAATTAATTTATCTTTGATAACTCGCGCCAACCAACAGGCCGAGAGCACGTAACGTGTTGATAAATATCGAATGAAATTTCTCTAGGGGCCGATCCTTTGAATAGAAAATATAATTCGGGCATGCCTCTCGGAATACGAACGAAGACATTTTGCGAAATTGTCACGCGAGGGGTTGCGTTTAAGGGTTGACTATACAGCGAGATGGGATTATACAATTTTCATTGACCGTGAATCCGATGTTTCTACTTGCAAAAAGAAAATGGGAAAATCGATTCCGACGAAAGCGTAACGGATACAAGTGTATACGCGGCTAATGTGCATCGTCTTCGATTCCCAAGTCGCGGGGAGTATATATTTTACTTCGGCCAAGATACCGATGAATTATGGTCGACAATGTGCCCTGGGTGCACGTTAATGAATTACGACGTCGAAGCTGTCGCCCGCTCTGAATATACATGCGGCTAATGACGACGAAATTTACACAGCCCGCGATGATCGACTCCATTATGAATGCGTTCAAACCGCGAATCGTGCGTGCGGCGATAACGTGCCACCACTCGCCGACATTCTGCGGGTGCCTTGCGCGTATTACTCGTTCGCTCGTTACGAAATTCTATTTCCTCCACACGTGATCGTTCTTATGATCGACAGTCTAGATAGAGCTGCTTGGTAAATTTTGGGATAAACTACAAAGCTCATTAATAATAACAATTAAAGATTAATCCTTTGATATGCGATATTTAGAATGTTTATTATAATATATCCGACGAATGAAAATGATCAAAAGTATCCCCATTCTTTTGATCTTCTCATTTTTGAAGAAAATGCAACGAATCTCCAATTTGACGAGAGACTCCAATAATTTTCAATGAACCCCTTGAATTTCTCTACTGCCTGACTTCGAATCCCACGATGAAGTAACACCCTTCAACGCGACCCGTAGTATTTTTTTACGATCGTCCAGGGTAATTTAGCGGACGCATTAACGTTCGTGCTCGCGCGAAAGTGCGGATGCAAAGCGTGACTATTTCGCCAGGGGCGGGGGTTCGATATTATGAAATACGAGCATCGTCTATCGGGGGCTTGATTAGCGGTGCGCGACGGTGCAGCTGAGGTCGTGGAGAAAACGACGAGCACGAACGACTACGTCGACCGATCCAGTAGTATACATGCCGTATAAATGCGCCGCGCCGCGCCGAGCCGCCCCGTTCGGGTTGCCAGCGTGCACGCGATACTCGGATACTTAGAGGGGCGGGCGCATCCATTACGAGCAAGCCGCGTCATACTCGATTCTGGTTTATCGGGAATTTCTAGAGGCGGCATCCGCTGTATCCGTCCCCGGTTCAACGGTAAACGATACGTCTACGCTTCGCTTCGCCGTTTTCTAAACGAGCGGGCAGGTGAAAAGATGAATCGTCCGGTTAATTGCCACGAATGGAAATTTCGTGGATTTCTTTCAGTTCATTTTGCTGCAAGTCCTTCCTTTTTCTTCTCTTATCGCAATTTGGATATTGATTTTAGCCAGCGCCGCTTTCGAGAGAGAGATAGAGACTGTAGTAAAGGATTGAGCAGCAAATCGGGAGACCTTTTGTAGGATCACCATAGAACGTGATAAGATTTGAGAACTGGGCGAGTGAGTTGGGTCATTGAATCGGCGCGTGTCGGCAAATCTTTTTCTGCAGGAGGCTTTCGAAGTTGGTGCTGAATGCAGGGAAATATTAGCGACAGCCCTAAGATATTTATCGGAGTATTAAAAATATCCATGCCTAGTCTTCGCAGAGCAACGTCGACGATAATAAATGAATGTCCTCCCATTCACGATAGTCGCTGGTCTCGATCGGCAAACAATGAAACTTCTAGCCTGATACTTGGTTCGTCGTGCAGCACGAGTGTATCGATTAGGAAGCGAATTAAGACACGGAGAAAAGAATCCCAACAATCCGATTATACCCCCTGCTCGCGAGAAGCATCTTTCACCCGGTTTCCTTTGGCGACGTCGACGATGTCACGTCCGACGCGAAAACTACGCGAGCACGCCGGCGTGGGCAGACAAAGGCGACAAGGAAGAAGCAGAGCGAGGCGAATGAAAAGGGCAGCGATGAAACAAAAAGGGCGCAGAAACACGATTAGAGGCACGGCGAAGAACGGTGGATGGTAAATCAAAAAGTCAGAAGCCGTGTGTTCTTCGCCCGAGCGAATCAGGATTTTCTTTGAGCTCGTCCAACCCCGTTCACCCTTTCCCCATCCCGATTCCTGCCATGAATTTCGTTCCAGACCCATTTAGAGACCCGACTTCATGCAGATTCCCGTTTTCTCTTTCACCCCGGACAGCTTCTTCGGCTTTTTAACGTCCCCGCCTCTTTTGCGTGCATGTTTGAAACCGTGGAGGGGCGGGGGGTGGATGGAAAGAGAAGGAAAAGGAAGGCGCAAAAAGGTTAAATCGGATTTGTATCCCGGCTGAAAAGCGCACTAAAAGTTAAATGCGGTTGGTGACCGTAATGAAATGTTCTAGATCTTGGCCCCAGCTGATCCTCCGGTGTGGAGTGATTTAAACTCCAATCTCAGGGATACGATGTACGTATGTGTGTATATTAATAATAGAATGGCAACAAGGAGAGTCGAAACCACAATAGACTTCCTTCGTTCCGATATTAATTAGTCAATTAATTCGATTTCCTTTCATACGTATATTCAGGTGTGCAACAACGTAGCCAGCGATGAAACCAAGCAATCGAAATAAAAGCTCGTTCGCGGAGCGCATTCGGAAGCCGATCGTCGGACGATTACGGTCGGATCTCCTTATCCATTCAGACTCGAGCCATTACATGCAAATAAGTCTGCGATCTCTCTGTACTAGACTCCTGGTCTTCGTCTTTGCGGTTCCATCTTCATTCCCTTCGTATTTCCACCCACCCGCCCCTTTCTATCGCGTTCCCGTCACCTCGCCGACACGATTCGACCGTCCGTCCGTCTCCCTCCGACCGACTGGTAAGACCTCAAAGCCCAAGGTTCCTCTTAATTACAGTTGTCTCGAGTCAATCTCGATGGTAATTAAGCTGGTCGCGCGAATCTCTGACTTACATTCGTATGCAGAGACACAGACGATACGATGACATTTCATCGGTCCTGTTTGACCGATCGCACCCAAAAATATATATGTATGGAAAAGTATGAATGATCCGTGAAGTTACAACGAGGTAGAAGAATCGTGAGAAAAATCCTTAACCCGCTTACGATGGCCGATGAATATTGACGCGGCAGTGATCCGGCGTTAATTTGCATGGGGAACGCGTTAATTTGAAATTGAAATCAGCCGGAGAAATCGCTTAACATTTCGCGTTTTGGTTCCGCGTTAGGCTGCTCGAAATCCCTGCGCAGTTGCTGCTCGATCTATTGTTCGATCTCCATGTACGTGTAAATTACGTTGCAGCACGACACGCGTCGGTTTGTTCTTTCTCTTTTTTTCTTTTTTGCCCATCATAGTTGCCAGGGTTGTTCCATGGCAATGTGGCACGTTTTCGACCGAAAAGCGACAAGTCGAGGTAGAGATTGCATGGTATACTGGTTCATTTGGCGAGCACATTGAAAAGGAGCAGGGAAATTATGGAAAAATTACCGAAGTGATGCAACATAAAACAATCTCCTTCTTTGTATCTATGATACGAAAAAGTGAAAATAAGAATGAGTAAAACACGAACGTAACAACACCTTTAACGGCTTGCGACATTAATTGTTCAAAGCCGTAACTAATCGTCCGAAAATGTAATACCCAGTCGTTCCCGCTTTCCCATTACCCTAAATATCTCGGTGGCCGGTATGCCAGGGAAAGGATTCGTTTTTAATTTCGCTCGGAGGAGCGGAGCAAAAAAAAAAAAAATCGAGGGGAGCAAAGGAACGGCAGGTGAGAGGCGTAAAAAAAAAAAACACGGAACGCGGCTAAATCATGGAAATTACGTATTTGCGCCGGGATACGTTTAAATTAAAAACTCGTTTTAAAGCTAGCACGCAATACGTTGCTGATTTATTTAACCGTACTTCGTGGAAACTTCTTTTCTCCCGAGGGCACGCGCTGTTTTCTCTGGTCTTCAAGGATTCTTCCTCCCGGCTTCCGGCGCGTGAAAACGGGGCCTATTCAACGAATAGCCTTCCGTTTGCCGGTGAAACGAATTTAGCATAAAGAACAGAAATGAGTGGGCGAAGAATGAACAAGGTAAAACGACTGTCCCCGTTCTTGTTTCGCCGTAGACTGTCAGCGAATTTTGCGCGCCGTGGGATTACGAACGGGTTGCTACTTTGCATACGGGGTTCTGAAAATTTTGATTACCCCTCTCGTAGAAACCGTGGCGAAAATTAAGCGCGCGGAAAATTTGAATTTCATAGCTGGCAAGGTATTGTGTAGACAACAGTGCACGCCGCGGCTTTCTGCGGGAATCAATTACGGCTGGTACAGTGAGGAGCGCAATGGCTATCAGCGTTCTATGGTAAGGTAAAATGAAACGTGAACGCACAATAGAATGGTGTATGGAAAGCAGCAATTGTTCGATCGGAGAAGGGGTCAGAATATTTAAGTAAAATGTGGGGAAAAATACGAAATCACTTTTTCAAGAAGTATCCAAGGAAAGAAAGGTATGTACAAGATTTATATTTTTTATTATAAACGAATTCTCTTAGTTTCTTCTTTCGCACCATTTCATAGTTGCATTTCCAAGTGAAAAAAAAAATGCCGACCGTCCGCGTAACGCGCGGGTGGCTCGCGTGTCAAAGTCCAGGTGCTGTTGCACAGGCCCATACATAATACATGGTATCAAGACTCCCGTTGATCGTTTTTATGGCGAGCTTTCAATCGCCCAAGTCTTACGTTCGTTCGTCCCTGTAGTCACAGTGCCATCTTCGGCTCGTAGGTCGATAAATTTTTATTCTCCCGTGCCACTTTCTTTTTTCCCTGCAGGATTTCCACGGGAGAAAAACACCGATCGTGTTGGGGCAATGAAAAGTAGCTGAGGGAAAAAGGAATAGACGGTGGAGAGGAATGTGACGAGAGAAACTCCGGTTTCCGTCTTTAAAAGAAGAATCTTTTATCCCTTATGGGGAGAAATTCGAATGACCCTTAAAGCACACGGAAGTGGTAACCCAGTTAAATAGAAAATTGATCGGTAAAAGGATTTTGTTCCTTTTCGCAACAGCGCGAAGCGGTATCCCTAAGAAATTACTCGGCGCAGAAAATTCTGTCGAGATTTTCGCTACTTGAACAATCTTTTGAGGGGCCTCTTTCTCTTTTCAAAAGTATTCCATCGTTCTCCCTCTCGTCTGCTAAATTTCTATAAAACGGAATTCAAAGGCTTGTAACCAGGAGCGGCCTGGGTTGAAACGTAATAGAAGGTTCATAAGCTAGCAAAGGGCCTTTATATCAACCTTTTAATTTTCTCGTCATTTATACCACCGGCGAATAATGCGCTGAAGGAATAAGGGGTGCACGGTGGCCGCGCGCGTTAGAAGTGAATAATTCTGTCAACTCTTATCATTATAATTACTATAACATCAAACACAAAATGACACAGCAACAATCACGATCATGTGTGAAAATTGCCCAGCACACGTGCTGCGGTAAAGTGCAAGAGCGATCCATTCGATTCTCTCACATATTGAAAATGAAATATTCCATTCACGTGTGTTGCAATCGGAACGCAACCTCATCAAGGGTATAACACCCCAAGCGAAGCATCCCAGCGGCTGGCCAATAGTCTGAAGCAAGATGGACTAGCACGATCTCAGTCTAAATTAGCCAGCAAGTTTTCAAGAGGATTAATGAAGCGCCAGCTGGTTCTCCGTGTCTTTTGACGCACGACTTATCAGACAAACCGTATTCAAGAGTCTGATTACTTCCGGTGGCCGTTAAGGAAGGAACTGTGCAGTTACCGCGACCGAAACCGTGCAATAATTATGGGATGTCGCATTCAGCTCATCCCTTTGACAAAATCTTGCTTCCTGTCGATGAATCGGAGAACTTTTGATTTAAAAATAGTATCCATTACGGTGGAACATTCTTTTTTCAATTATTAAATACTAACTTCCTCGTTGCTTATTTGCAAAACACCATTAAATTGTCAGTACAGTTTGCAATCGCTGGACGAAGTTCGTTGTCGGATAATAAACGTGGCTGTTTCAATATTTGCGTGTTTCCCGTGGAAAAAGATTACGACTCGCCTCCAGGACAAATACTCCGAGGCGTAGCAAGGTGCAATTCGTTTACGTAGCTCTCCCCGCGCGCGCACGACTCGCTCTCCAACAGCGGAACGTCCGACCAGCGTTTTACTTAAGCGCCATTAAGAGGGATATTATTTTATTTTCTCCTTTTTTATCATCAAGCTCGTCGGGGGGGGCCACCCGTTCAGGCGTCAGACGCGACGAGACTCGTTAATGGCCGGCCGGAAAAGATAAGCTTCCCTTTCTATTAACACGTACCGAGTTGTTCTGGGAAATTTAATGACTGGGAATATTTGCTAAAGCAATTTCGCGACCGGCTCTCTTCGTTCGTTACAAGCATCTCGACGAATTAATACGTGAACCTTAATGAAAAATAAAATAAAAAAATACTCCTTTCATTCTCCCCCTCCCTCTTTTTTTTCCCCTCTCAGAGCTCGTGGACTACTTTTTGCTCCCGTCGCTGGATCTACTTTCAGGAATTCAACAAGCGAAATCCCCGCGCGAAGGAACAGAAACTCGCCGTCGTATCTCTCCCAGTAGTCGTAAAAAAAAAAAAAGAAGAGCCGGCTCAACCATTGTTCCCGTCATTGTTCTCGTTCGTAACATTATTTATTCAGAAGCGAAGCAGATTCAACTGCACGTTAACTCGGGCAATGTCTGCGGTTAACGACACGATAATTAATACCGAGTTAAGGCCGATGCTCCCGGTGAATAGAAACAAAAAGAACAATACTATATACCCCGCCGTGGTAAGTATCGTGCTACAACAGATGAACGCTCAAAAAAGGGAGTTAACCGGAACATGAATGGAAATATCGAACGGGCACGCGGTACGAAAGAAACGTTGATCGACGACCACGCCGACGCTCCAGAGAAAACAACCCTCGCATAAATCGCAAGGGCGTGAGGCTCCGAGATTTAACGCACCGTTTAAGAAGCCTCTCGCAGGGTAACTTGGAATTAGCTACACCCACGCGAGAAGATGGATTAAATATTCATTTGTTGCGGCTAGGCCGCCACTTCCGTCTTTCCGCCCCTATCACCGTTGCACACGAAGAAACGGCGGAGGTCCACCCCTTTTCATTCCCCAACGCTTCCAGCCCTTCTCGCTCGTTCCGTATATCTTGCCACCCCCCCTTTCTCTCGTCGCAATACCCCACCAGTTATATTCGCGTGCGTAGTTTATTGGCCATAACTCCGGCGCAGCTACAAATCGCTATGCCCCGCTGTCCCGACCGCTACATCGAGCTCTGGCGGCTTTAATGCCCATACGCGTGCATGTACGAACGGAATAAGGGGGGAGATGAAGGGGGTAGGTACACTCGGGCGAGCGACTGTTTTCTGCGTATGTATACGGTCCAAGCGCGCGTGTGTCGAAAGGGTAATTGAAGCTCGCGACGGGCTAACCCTCTCCTGTAATCATATCGTTTTTACAGTAATTACGAGCAAGCCCCTTTAGCCGACACTTACGGGCGACATTGCTCGCCCGATGCTAAGATTACGCGGCACCGTGATGCGTGCTGTCCGCGCGACACGCTGATTGCAATATGTTTACGCGCTGAGACTTATGTGCACGGTACGAGATCAGAGCCGTTTGACAATTGTAAAGTTTTTAACTGTATAAGAATGAGTTTGTGTCAGGTAGCGTGAAATGTTTTTCGAGGATACTATGCTCAGTAATTTACTTAATTGTACTGCACTGTTGTTTTTCTTTTTTCTTTTTGGGAAGGCGACAATATCGAAAAGTTCAGAGGGTGAGTGTTTTTGGTACGAAGCGTGTTCCATAAATTGCTAATATTTAATCATTCTTTAGCACAATAGCCAGGCATTTAATCACTTCCATTGTTCTGAATACACGCTATACTCGGCCCTCCCGTGCACTGATCCAACTGCTTCGAAATTCTGCGAAATTGTTAAATTCCCTCCCGTCCCCTATGAACGAACTTCGATATCGACCAGTTGATTATCGCACGCGTGAAAGGCGTTTATGGCGCGGCGTATCGCGGCACACGCGCCACTTTAATCGCGATCGATCGCGCGTGTAACAAGCCGATGGAAGAATGAATGAAACGCTGTCTCGTTTATACGCGCTAATTATCGTCCACCGTTATCGTAGCCGTCGCTGGAGAGCACTCATCGGCGTTACCGGTTGGAAATGGTGTTTGCCGGAACGGAACCCCGCCGAGAAATGATTTCAACGAGGGTGCTTCCCGGCGTCGTAAACTCGCGCGAAGGGTGAACACTAGAATAGCAAAGGTGAAAACGAACAGGCCGCTTCAATTGAGCTTTTGGTTTCTTTTTAGAAAATCTATCACTTGGAATTTCTCGAGGTTCGTGATTAGAGTAAATTAGGGGTTGCATGGTGATTACATTTTAGATAGGGCGAGACCGAAATGAATTCGCTGTTACCAGTACCGCGGTTAATGAATGTTTAAAATGGTTTAAAGCATAGTCGTTAAAGAAATCTTCGATCTATTACCTGCTAATGTGCTGCAGACGAGAATTTTCATTTAAGATTCTTAATTTAAAACTAACATATGAATGAAGAGTGATTACGTTGCTTTGCAATCAAAGTTATTCAATTACCAACATCCCTTGAATAAAATCGGCTAAACGCTTCCAGTACTGTTGAAATAGCGCAACTCATGTTAATTTTCTAATTACATATTCGTGCTCTTTGTGTTGTATTTTTAAATGCAGCCTGGCATCTCGCGTTAACGAAAACCATCGCAGCTTTTTGATCTCGGACCATGCATAAAGAAGGAAGAAAGATTTCAGACGGAACCTTAGAAACCCTTAATAGGGGGTAGAGGACAGTTCTCGAGCGTGGAAGAATTACGCGCGACGCGTGCAAGTCAACGTTATCCAAAGAAAAATGTCAGGGCCTGCAATACAGTCACGCGCGACTCCGTTTCTTTGATTTAAGGTACAGACCCTAAGCGGGTTTGTCTGTGAGAAACAACCCTGCATTTTTGCCAACCGCGATCCTTTGTAGACAAAGGATTAAAGATTGTTTGACAAATAATCGATGAAATATATGTACAACTCGAAGGAGACTTTCTTGTGATGCACGCTTTGTTCAGAAGTTTGGAAATGCACGCTCGATGGAAATAATGCGAAAGAGAAAATGCAGGTGCAATGTGAATGTTAAAATTAATAAGAAGTAATTAGTTGGTTAATATCAATGAGAATTACGGATTTATAAAAATAAATGTCGCTACTAAATATACATGTATATACATATTTCCTGATTGGATATAACATTCAATGATAGTGTATACACGTGTATACATTTAACTGATGCCAGTCAGATTTTCATTAAAATATAAACTAGAATAATGTATAATTTGTAGCATTCGAACGGCGGAGCAGAAATCAATTTTCATCGAAACTTTTTACCCGGGAAATTTCAATCCCATTCGGAGCAGCAGATCAATGCGCGTTACACCTGCTTAATGCTGTATTTTCTGCAATTTTCGATATTTACTCGTACTCGATGCGAATCAAAAACACGTTTTACATATTTGCGAATGGATTGTTCAGTATTCTCGAAAGCTAAGTCGAGCTTCGACCGAAAATACCCATTTGCAACATATTATATTTATGAAATACCGTAATATCCTGAAACGTTCTGATTACAAATACATATTCCATATTAATAGTTTTAATCCTTTCAGCTTTCGGAAAGTATGAAAGGAGATCTTCGTGCGCTCACGAAAGTGCTGGGTGCAACGTCGAAAATGCGCGCACGGTTTAGTCAGTTTTCACCGAGTATCACTTGTAATTTCGGCGATACGTAACCGCGAGCGAAATTGCACGCACCGCGGCGTGACGTTTATGAACCGGAAGCGGAGAACACGGCCGCGGTTGGTATTCATACTAACGAGGTTGCGTGTCGGGCTAAAAGTAACCGTGGAGAATTTTTTTTTTTTTGATAAAAAAGAAAGGAGGGGAGAACTGTTCAGCCAGGTGAATTGAAGTTGAACCAGCGAGAACGCTGATACGCAAAACATTCCGCCCTAAAAATTCCACGGGGATTATAATTATTGCATTCTTGCCTCGCGGTGGTAGTTCTACCTCGTGGTATTTTTGTTTCGTTCGCAGACGAACTTTCCCCCCTCGGCTTGTTTCTTCAGAAACTTGTCCAACCATCCTCAGCATCGGCTAGAACAAGTGGGTTAACTACATTGTTCTATTCTTCATCGTTTTTATAACCCTCGTATGATACATAGGTCGCATTGAACGCCAATGGGAAAGCACAAGTCGAAACTCTTCAAACACTGCTCCTCCCCATGGACCAGCGCAGTCAGCCTTGCAGACAGAAAGATGCAGACTTCGTTTAGGGAACTTAATTATCCCCGTCACCGGCAACGTCAACGTCAAGCGAAATGTCCGTCCCGGGAATTCAGGCGGCCGCTTTAGGATAATGTTTTTCCCTCGATGAAGAAGCCGTTTCGTCTTGCGAGTCGAATGACATTTATGCTCGCGGGCGAAACGGCAACCCGTTGACGGGAGGCGATGGGGCAGCTTGCTGAACACCGTTCATCGAAAGAAAGGTAAAGAGAAGGGGGGCGGTCGATGAGAAGGGTTGAAGCACGGAAGCGCAGCGTAGAAGTTTACTCGACTCCTTGTCTCTTCAACTCGATTAAAGCATCCTCTCACGGCGTAAACATCTTTTGAGGAGAGGCCCTTCGTGTCAGACGCCGAAGAGTACTCGGAGGTGGTTAATTATCACCCTCTTAGTCATTTTCCCTGCTGCTCCGGTAAGCGACGATAATCTTTCTCTTCGGTTCGTCCGATCCTCGTTTCACGGCGTCACCTCTACCCTCTCCAACGAGATTTCGCTCCCCCGGTTCACCGTTTGATTACCCGCCGCAATTCGAAACGTGCGGAGCACGCGAATCATCCCTTCCCCTCTCGCTCCCTCTACATTCATACCTAAGTATACACCTGGGCCAACGAATTCTGCACGACGTTTTACTTCTATTCCACCACTCATGACATTCTGCTGGCCGTTTGTTTCGCTCGGTGCTCGTGACGCGGACACGGCGCCTTCTCTTGCGGTCAGAAATTCCCGCTACGAAGGGAGAACATCACCGCGTTAACATTTCTTTCCACTCGTACCGCGCGCGCTCACCGCTCGACCTATGCAAAGTTCACCGGCGAAAGAGTCCTGCAACGTGCACACGCGAACTGATACGGTCGCTGGCGGCAGCTAAGGTCGATTTAAACTTCTTCCATTAGCTACACGCTCGTAATGAGCGCAAGTACAGCATCATTGACTTCGTGCCGGGAAAACCTCGGAATTTCATCGTCCACAGCCGGATGGCTGTAACGATCACGAGGGTGAGGCCGGCGGACCGGGTCCGACCACCGTCGGTGGCCCGTGCCATGGTAATTAGTTGGCTGCTGCATGGTTTTGCCAAGCACTGCCACACCACACTTGCCGCCGCCCCTTTACATCCGCATTTCCTCCTGCAGCTAATCCATGATCACTTAGAGCGTGGCCCGCCACGCTGTGGCCACTGTTAACCTTCCCCAATTTCTCACCCTCGCCGTTGTCAGGAGGCACGCTTTAACCGCATCGTCGGTAACTCCGCGTTTCAGCACAGTGGTCGAACGTGTCTACGAAACGCGTGGATCACTGGTAGCGAAGCGGCAGAGACAAGGCATCGATCATCGGGAACAAGGCCGACGAGACGTATACGCGACATTTGTCAAGTTGTCACCACTCGAACGACGGTGCCAATTTGTGGCTGCGTTGTTTCAGGATTGAGCGTTAGTCATTTGTTTCTTGGAAGTTGCGAGTGGTTTTAAGATTTGTACGTTCGAAAACACTGTGTTTGTTTTTTGGAAGCAATACATGCGAAGTACAGTACATTTATTACACAGCGTAAAACAAGATAGAAAGTTCTGCAGGTACAGAAAAAAAGACGATATTGCTTTTTTCACTGTTCCCCCCTCGTTCGTTTACCGAGCCAAATATCGATTATTGTTTGCAAATAAGAAAACAGAACGAAAGCTATTAGAATGATCGTTACAGCCGACCGCGATTAATCAGTTACGCCCTCAATGATTCCCAGCATCGTCCGGCTCGAAATGGAACCATATAAAATTCGATGGATATTACGAAGGACCATTTTTACTGTTCACTTTTCGGCGTTTTCAAGCGTGTTACTCGAGGCAAGGATCGCGGCCCGACAAAACGCAGCAGGATCGGAGGCAAAACCGTGGCGTATTTATTTTCAGCTTTCGCTATTCAATAGCAGCGGATTATTGAATCCGCGATCTCATGTCAGAACTGTCATTGGCACGGATCTTTTTTCAGATACCACGAGCAGCGAGTTTCTTGTTTGTTTATTTATCTCCCGCCATCCCCTGTATCCTGGCACTTTTTTTCACATTTCGTTTTTTTTCACCAGCGAGAGACTATCCATCGCAATCTCGCAATATCTGTTCATATATTTTTTTCATCGCCGTCTGTCATAACCAAAGACGCTATAAATTTATGTGTACTGTACAGATATAAAATGGAATATCGACGTGTTGGCTGCTTAATAAACTTCAAATTATAACAAAAAGATTTAACCATAAGATGATGTGTAGTATATAAAAAGAGAATCTAGAATAATTGTCCAAAATCTAGACCATATTACCTCTTATGAATTCATAAAATTGTCTCGCATTTACTAACAATTTCAATCCCACTTATCCGTCCGTAAAGCGCAGAAATCGTTGTCCCACTTAAGACGCCCCATCGCAATTGTAGATTTTAGAGCAACCTCCGCTAAACGAAACGATTGTCCAAGGGTAAAAGAGAACAGTCCTCCTTGAAATCGAGACGAATACATATTATCAAAGCTGGCAAGGGGTAAGAAGGGTGCGCAGCGAACAAGGGTGACAATAATAAGACGCAGCAAGATACGAGGATCGCAGCGGCGTTATTAGATTTAAACTGTTTTGGCGTCTCGAGTGTTTCGCGGCTAATTGTTCGGGGATTCAAATGCCGCGAATATTATTATTTCTCCGCTTTCCACGCCGTTTGTTCCCCCCCGTATTCTTTTCCCATCCACCAGCCCACGCTTTTTCTCCACGCTCGAGGGGCTCTCCGCTTCTCCGCCCCTTGCCTCGTTCGATCCGCGCGCGGCCGTGTTCGTTTCGGTCCGGCAATAATTCTAGAACTCCGGTTCCCAGCGTGTCGTGCGCTCGTAATTATGCGCGGTGAACCGTGCATTTCGCATCGCGGCATTATTCGCGTGTGTTTCTCACCCTCCCTTTTCATTTTTTCCTCTACATTTTTCGTCTCCGTTTTCCCCCTTTTTATTTTTTTTTGCTCGTTCGCTAACCGTTCTGCCGGGAATACGGGCACGCCGCCGAATAAGGATATAATGGATTTCGGGGATAAATGCTATGAGTGCTCCGCGTCGGGTTTAATTTGACGCTCGCCTAAACGCGGTTATACGATCGCCGATCGGCATTACGCGGCTGGACACGTTGACGAGTGTCGATTTCCTCTCTACTAGCACGCTCAGGAAATCATCCCCTTTCAATCGGGGGCGCGAGCGAAAACTGGATATACGCATCTCCCGTAGCCTTTCTTCGAAAATACTTTCGCAGATAACTTGGGATCATAAAAATCTCTAGGGTGGGTGACTGATGGACTTTCGGATTGTAATAATACCCCGATAAAATTCATTCTAAATTTATCGAGAGAGTGTAATTTAATTCGCGTATTAGGATGAAGTATTTCTTGCGCATACTGTAATTTTATTTTTATATTAATTGCGGAATAGAATTAAAACCGAGTAAGTAGCGACGGAAACAGGCTTGTATAGCCAAACCAGACACTCTACGCTAGATTCGACTCGCGGATTTTCTGGAAAACGAGGAAGCCCAACGTAGCAGCGCGAAACTTGCGCACGTTTCCGCGTTCGCAATGTTGCTCGGACAAGACGTTTACAACTAACCGACACCGGCGGTGCATAGCAATGTCCGATTCAGCTGTCCGTCCATGCACGCGAATAAAACACGGCGAACAATAAGACAGACAGAGAGAGAGAGAGAGAGGGAGGGAGAGAGATGAGGATCAGAGTTGGTTTATGTTTGACCGTTGTACTTTCGCTCGATGGGCGGACGGCGATCTCGAGGGTAGAGCAGCGACAGCTCGAACACCTACCTAAAGGCTTGCATCAGCGGTCGCAGCGCGGAATATAAAGCGGAGGCCACTCGTGGCAAGATTTCAACTTCGATTCGACGGTCAGATTTTATACGGCGCGTGGGATTTTTACCTCGGAAACCTTTGGTCGGAACAATCGCCACTCGGTTGCATACTAAACGATGTCCTGATGTAACTGGGCTGCGCTTCGATTGTTGATTACTTGACGCGGGTCTTGGTGTCGATTGGACATGATTGAAAGATGAAAAATGAGAGGGAAATAGTGGTTCCGGACTGATTCTATTTATTAGGTGTTACCGAGATTATTTGGTATCTATGCATGCGATTCAGGGGCCACACAAATGAAAGTAGAACAGAAGGAAATTGTAGAGTAATAGCGGAGCAGGAAACTTGAGCATGAAAGCGCCTGTTCGATAAACGAACCACTATTCTACTGCGAAACAGTAGCAAACCGCTGGCGAACGTTTGTCCCTTCATTGCCCTGCGTATACACTATCCAGGGCGTAGTTCAGAATGTCTGAAGGGAAGAATCATCGTACGATGGCATCGACGAGCGATTGTTCACCGCGGGCAAGCCATCCAAGGCATCTTGGCGTATTTTCTGCGCCTCTTTTCACCAGCGATCCCCTTCCGTCTTCGTGTCGGCGGGCAAGAGGCGTTGTCCGACATCGTGTAGCTTCCATGGGCACACTCCATTCACACCCCACCAGACGGGTTAACCGCTGCCCCCTTTGTACGCCTCTGTACCGTGAGTCCGCGCACGTTTAAAGGTACACACAGTGGCACGGGTACAACAGGGTTCCGTTACTGCGGCCTGCTGCTATCGATGTACACAACGACGGGGAGATTGCCGACGTGCAGAGTACATCTACGTGCTCGTACGTGTGGGCGGAAAGCGCACGTGCGCGTGGAAACGCGTTCTCCGATCGCGTGCACACCAACGCGGATATCATCGAACGATCCTAGCAGTCGTAGCCGAGCGCACACACGTGAACACGGGCGCGCGTGCACACAGAATCCGGCCACGGATACGTGGTGCCTCGAGGAAACACGGAGAGCCGTCGCCTCCTCGACAAACTCCCGCATAGGCGTCGGATAGCACCTAATACCTCTCTGGCCCAATAACCGACACCTTGGCTCGTGTCTGAATTCCGCTCTCTGGCCGATCTCGTTGCCAGAAGTCGAGATACTGAAACGTTTACGATAATCGGGTGAATGGGGAATTTTTGACCCTTTCATTCGAAGGTATTCCCCTAATTGTTGTCACAAGTGGATATATTAGGAACTCCATCTTTATACTGAATTACGAATAAGTTACGGATCAGCTGATAGACTGACTTATAAAGTCTCGCGTACACAGATTCTCACAAACCTAAGTTGCAAGAAGTAGAACGGAGATGTTCCAAGCCCAGATAGAGTTCGCATACTTTATTCACTCTGTTATGAAATCATGCGTCAAGAGCGTAAGATGCCCGGACTCTTTCCGGGAGCGTACCATTCCGTTGTTGCTTTCCAAGCTGGCTCTATAGACGTTCGAAAAGCGAAGGTCCGAGATTTAGCGTCGTCCGATATGCAAAGGCTTCGAATCATCGGGGCGGGTATCGCTGGTCTCTGTGCTCCCAGCTTTGGCGAAGGGAAAAAAGATCGACGAGGGCACGGAACGGAGGGAGACAGATACGGAAAGAAGGTAAAAGACAGAACACAGCCAAATGAGCTCGAGGGTTTGAGTTCTCCGGCGCAAGAGGCTCTTTTCCCACCGAGGGATGCTGCCACCGTCATCCCTTTCGCGACTCTGTTCCCTTCTGTCCGCTCTGCTCACCGCCTATCCCAGCTCCTCCAGGTAAAAGTTAAATGGTTTAGCGATGGAGGGATCCTAAAGGAGGGAGCATCAAAGATTCAAAGGCCACGATTTCACAAGCAAGCGCTCCTTTCCATAAATTCGTAGCCCGTCGAATTAACGCCAACCACTGTGCACGCCTACGACAACCGTGCCGAAAGTTTCCCCGATAAAACTGTCCCCTGCATATTGCACGGGCTTCTTCTTTCTCTTCTGCTTCTTGAACGGTCTAAACACGTTCGAGATATTTTACTGTGTTTTATCTAATAGCATTCACCGCATTGTTTGGTTTGTTATAATATTTTACAATAGAGTGTCGTTGTTGTATCATTTCACCACCACAATTATCTCTGCTGAACCACATTATAACCATTATTGCTTCAGATTTATCAAATACAACATTGTTGATACTGTATGTTTCGTGCATGGTGTTTAACATTTTCACTTAAAAAGAAATCAACTGGTTGTTGCCTGTGGCGATTAGTAAGTAATTATACGTTGTCCACGATTCACCAAGCTACGATCAATCGAACTGAGATCCAATTCTGGTTTTCGATTAAGTAAAAAAACGCCAGATTCTATCTACAAAACTGAACCGGCACAATACTGACTTTATCTATTCGATCTTTTTTTTCTGCTGACTTTTTTTACGTCAGTCCTTTCCTGAAACGGACTATAGTACAGGGGTCGAAAAAAATCGTGGGGCATGCAAAATTTTAGGCAGCCAAGTCGTTAGCTTATTCGTAGCACTTGCGTTTACCGCGGGGGCATCGGTGTTCCGTCGCGGCCGACAAAGTGCCGGTAGCAAAGCGAGCCTAGCAGTTGCAGTTTTCATGCAGTTTGTATTACAGCCGCGAGTACTCGGTAATTTGGTGTGCGCACCTGTACGCAGCGTTCGCTAATGAGGCTACAGAACGTGCCCCGCGCTGCTAACGAATAGTTAATACGCGCAAAGCGCCGTCGAAACTCGCGCAAACGAGGCAAACTCTGTCGCGAACGGTTGATCGTGCAAGAAAATTCGCGCCGCTGACCCGTGGCTCGATTAATTAAAGGAAAATTTATTTTTATTCGCCACGTGGTGGCGATATTTCATCCGATCCGTGCACCGTGAACGACAAGTGACGGTGGAAACTCGTTTGTGCGTTTCGCCGCTTTATAAATTGATACGCGTGAAAGCGATCGATTGAAATCAACGGTTTATATGCCCTGAACTTTTTCTTTTAATCATCGCGAAGTTCTTTTACAATGAAACGCGCTCACGAGTGTGTCAACGCACGAATTAAAAAATAAATAAATTACCAGAGATAAAAAATAATACACAGAGGTCAATTTATATAAAATGATCTCGATCGAATAATTATTGAATCATGAAGAAATGATTCTCCGAGGAATACGTTCGGAATCTAATCGCGCTGCTAGAATTTGGTCTGTCGATTCTCCTACCAAGCCGCGATCGCTTGCAAGAGGCATTGGAAAAATAATCTGGTAAACAGGAGTAATCGGCCGAATAAATGCACGATGAAAATAGAATTACCACCGACGTATAATTACGGTTTCGATTTCGGCGCGCGGTATTAATCGTGTACCTCTTCGTATCGCGGCACGCGCCGCGAAATAATTAGTGCCGCCTTTTACTAATTGAAACGCAAGTAAATGCAATTAATACAATTACCTCGCAAGAATCTAGTCGATGATAATTCAACGTTCCCGGAGGCCACGTGTACATTGGTAAATGAAAACAGTTACGCGGCCCGGAGATAACAATCCCGTAAGCCAAATTGCCAATTGTAGATGTTAATTGCTCGCGCGATTCAACAGCGTCCAAACGACGGACACAAGGATGGGCGTACAAAGGAAAAGAAGGAAGGACTACGGAAAAATAAAACATCACGGTGTTTAAATTTCAAGAGGAATATTAAGAATGCACGATCGCAAGTAGAACTTCGCGCTTCCGGTTTTCTGGTCAACTGGTGGAAAGCGAAATGTCGGGCACACGGAAATTGCGCCACATCCGCCGTAGCCGACGAAATCCTCTCATTAAGGTCTCCACTCTTCGGCAAAATATGTACGTTAATTACTCATAATTATTACACATACTTTGACCTCCTCCTATTTTCCCCGTTCACTCCTTCGCATTCTTGCTATCCCTTTCCGTTATTCCTTCCTGCTCCCCGCCCACTCTATCCCTTTGCCCCGACGTCAGGCGGCCGGTTATTTGTGCGGAAATAAGCGATGAAAATAATGCCCGCGGCGACGGTGAGAAAAGTACAAAGAGGAACCAGCGACTCCGCTAAAAGGGAAGCGAAAAAAAAAATGGTGCATGTAAGCATACGTCTGTAAGGGGAAATGAGGATCGGACCGACGACGGAGGCAGAGCACGTTGCAAAGAGAGACAACGAGACGAATAGAGGGTAGAATAGTCGGTTTCGAGGAGACAAGGACAATGAACGTCCCACGCATCGCGACAAGACAAAGACGGGTTGGAAACGAACAGGCCGGAAAGCATTTTGCGAAGGTAAATGCGTGTGTGTGCGAGGAACGGGATGAAGTCGGGGAGGGTGGCTACTATCGGCGTGAATAATTCAACGACGACACGAGTCTTCTATGAGAATCACTTGGGGGAAACTATTACATATCGGGCACACTTGTTTTACCTGGCGTAAAACTGTTGCAGTTTCAACGCCGTCGTTGAAACGCGGAAAGGTTAAAGTTAGCAAGCTGAGGCGCCTCGCTTTCGTTAAATTGTACCGCGTAAACATGATGAAGGTAAGGCAACGTTAAAGCGCGAAGCTCTCAGCTATCTCTCTGTAATTAATTTTTGCTGTCTTCGCCGAGGCATAAACTTTAGCAATTACCTCGTTAGACCGTGACTATGGGGCGCGAGCGAGCTACCGAAGGTACAAATGGCGATTCATTTGGCGAATTCATATACCCATTTTCAGATGCCTTTCTTCGGGAATGAACTACCTGCTGGCGCAATTATTGCCATTTAATCTTTTACGGCCTGTAAATATCTTTATGTTGTACATCGATAAATCTGCAGTTAATTTGAAAAGTTTGAAGTAAAAGTAAAATTAGCAGAATCGAATAATAATAATAATAATAGACTCTTATCTTTTTTACAGTATTTTTATAATGGAATTTAGTTCATAGCAATTTGAAATGTTTCACTGGAACAAGATTTCCTGAAAGAAAATCGTAGTCACGTTGCGCATGAGATCGCAAAGGATTAGTTTCTGCTGGTCGCTGTTGCGTGATGGATACGTAACCATCCTTGTACAGGATTTGTATCTACACTCTCGAGAAACACCCTCGTCTCATTGTATTTTGTCGAGTCTCTCATTTGAGAAGACTTCATCGAACGCGTTGTCTAACGAGCTCGTCCAAAGCCTCGTGTCGTCGACGTCGACGCTGCACCGTCGCCTAACGGTTCTTCAATAAATTACGATCGCGACGATGCGTGTACCACCGTGTCAAACTAATTGCTGACGTTTTAACAGCGCGCCGGTTTACGCGGCTGGTTCGCATAATTGCAACATTGTACAGTGTGTGTGTGTGTGTGTGTGTGCCGGGGGTACATGCGAGAAGTACTTAAGCGGCCCTCGGCCGCCTTCCATGCTCGAGAGTCTGGTAATTGCCTTAATTACGACCCAGTCCGACTTACCCGCTTATGCATGGCCGTTAGTAAATCTTGCTTCATTTTCTCCTTTCCTTTTGCTCGCTTTCTCCCCCATTTCCCTGTTCCTTCTCCTTCTTTCCTTTTTTTTTCCTGGTTGTTTCTTCGAGCAGTAGCGCAAGCTTACCCTCAAAGGCGTGACACAATTTGTTGAACTTACCGCGCGGCAACCGTTTCACATTTCCTTAAACGTTTACCAACACGTCGCGTATTTTTGTTCTCGCGAAAGGTTCAACGGTTAGAGAGCGACCAGAAGATAATGGAACCGGAAAGACGTTTCAGTTTCGTTATCAATATTCGTTACTGTCGATCTGGAATAAATCGAATTTTATTAGCGAACCACAGATTGGTCTTAAACTCTTCGAAATTACATCCGGGTTCCGTGGGTGAGCTTAAAGCTGATAAAATTCTCCGGGAAAGAAAAAATCCGAGGGTCTTCCCTTTAAAGACCTCTCGCAGCGGCAATATTTATCGACCGCTATCCTGAACGGAAATTGAAACGTTCCAAAATCCTCTAATTCGCATGGCGACAGTAACCCAGTGCAAATATCGGACTTTTGGGGGGACTTGCTTCGAGATTCGACCGGCGCGATGAATATTTAATAGCCACGGGAGCGGAGTTACGAGCGTCGTTTAACGGAGCGCGAAATGCGTTGGAATTATGATCGCGATCCGTTTAGATGATCGTTCGTACACAGGGATTCAGAATGGGAAAGTCAAATCGGGAAGTTTGTTGATCGTTCTGACCCGTAGCGTTGCGTAACAGTCGGCGTTATCTTCGCCGGAAGGGCATTAGTCTGACGGAAGTGACAATTTCCGATCGCGAACGTTTCCGTCGATCGGCCGTTCGCATTCATCACCGCGTCGATCCATCATCTTGCAGGACTGAATTAACGGCTAACCACTTCTGTCGGTGACTTTTATTGGCAAACACCGACTGGAAACAACGTTTCGTTCTATTGCACGACAATGGAGGAGAGAGAGATAGAGAGAGATGGAGATTGCCGTATATGAATTTTTCAAGCTTACTAAAGGATAGTAACGAATTGAAACTTAAAATTATCGAGACGCATCGGAAATATGAATTTCCACGATTTCTATTTTAGGTTTCGTTTGCCGAAGGATTTAATCGTACAGCGATATTAAAGTTAAAACATTTCTATACTATTCCCATCCGTCATCGAGAATAACATGTCATGTTCTCGATTTCAAAATAAGCTTGCAAAATTCATACACGATTACTCGCCGGAGCTATTCTAGTGTTCGCTCGGCCCGATATCATATGCATTAATCAATATGCATTTGGAGCAGACTCGAGTTTCAACTCCTCCGAATTGGCATTATTAAAAATACTTTCGACAGGCGCGTGAATTATAAAAGGCTCTGTAACGATATGATTAATTAAATTAGAATTCAGGTAATCAGGCGTGTGTCACAGGCAAGAGTAAGCGACAGTTTTGTGGCGGCGAACCAACCGTTTCGGAGCAACCAAGTTGCAAAACATTCGCGACCTGTTTCCACCATTCGGAACGTAGAACAGAGGAGCGATCGAACAAATTATTTTCGAAAGTTTCCCGGACAACTTTGGGGAGAGCGTGGGATGAAGGACCCACGGGTACCCGAAAAGGGGTGACAAGTTTAAAAAACACCCGTGGGAACCGCGTGAACCCAGTTCCTCGCGGAAAACTTCCTCGCGAGTGGATTATTTAATCAGCTGCACGCATAATTACTCTTTAAACTTGAAATACGCAATTCAACGAAGTTTCACCGGTATTTGAGCGAAAAAGTGTCCCGAGACTGCCTTCCGTGCATTTCGTTCATCGAAACTTTCCTGTCGAAATTCGTCGACGATTCGACGCATTCCGTTCGAATTTTGACAGTGATATATTTGATCAGCTTTGGACTTGCATTTTTCTTTTGGCGAATGAAATGGAAAATGATAAATCGTTGATAAGTAGAAATGAATGCGGACATTATCCCCGAAAACGTAAATAGCAAAATTATTCAACCCCGAAGTTTGTAATGCAAGTGCGAGGCTGTGTAGAGGGTCCACTCGGCGTCGAGCCATTATTAGCATACTAGCTTAGTTCCACGTGTACGACCACCCTGCGAGAGCACGTACACTGTCATAAGAGCGCACAGCACACGACCCAACTTGCCGGAACACGCACCTATGCACCTACGGGGACTCATAACTGCCTAATAACGTCTCGTTCCTTATATCACCCTGCCCTATAACAATCGCGAAACTTTGTACCACCAGTAATTAGCAGTGTATCTGAGAATTTTCTGCATACAAGTCTATTAACACGTATGTTGACGTGTAATTGTCGATGTACTGTAAGTGCTTTACACATTTCAGAATCGCTATGCAATTTATGCAGATTACTAAATGAATAGTACAAGGATGAAATTAACGCGTAGCCACTTAAAAGCAAACAAAGTTCAGGTAGAGTCCAACTGCGAGGCTCCAGCTTCTACGCATGGAGATAGAAAATAAATAAATGCGAAGTACAGCGAGGTAAAGTCTCGTGGACGGTCAGCCGCAACGTATTATTGAGTAGCTGCGCATAGAAGGAACGAGGGAGGAATATATGTGAAAGGCAGAACCGAAATGGTGGATAACCGGTTCGATGTACATAAGGATAGACAGCAGAGAAATTGGGTTAAGACGACACCGCAGGGAGCAGTTTCGTATTATCCCGCACATGTTACCCGGCTACATTTCCTACAACCTTATGAGCTGCTGCCGCTACTTCCAGCCACTCGAATATTCACGATCGAAGTCGCGAATAATTCGTCGGATGACGTCCGGTAGGATACGCAGCCACCAGCAAACAGAACCGTAAGGAATTTTACGATTTATCATCCAAGGTTTGATTCACTGCGATAGGGGGAATATCTGTTGGCTTATTTCTCTTCGATCAATTCAAAATCTTAACACGTCCACAGCCCAAAATCTTTTGCCTTTAACAGTAGCGAACGGCGGAGGGTCGTCTCATCGTTGGAGGCGAGAACTGCAAGAGTCATCGCTATACAAGTACAAGCGAGTAACATTTATGCATACTCGAGCGAACAGCCGGGCGAGTGACAAACAGCGAAGAAAAGCTGTCGGTGGTCCTGTGTACACGCTACGATTCATCCCTCAGCTTCTACTCGTCGTTCGAGTGAACTTAGACCGGCGCTGAGCCGAGAAGTCGGCCAGCCCTTCGAATAAGCCGGGCGACCCGAGAGAAGGGAACGGTGTGGCCGCGGTGGGATGAGTTTGCTAAATGCGTCGAGCCAACCTATGCATGCTAATGCCCATCTTACGGGGTTGCGAGCACCGAGCTTTACGACACCCGAACCTGTGGATCTCCGGTCCACGACCGATCGTATCGCTTCTTCGCTCACCGCCCCCTCGCCGGCCACCCTCGGGCTGGACGAAGTTCCGCGGTTCTTTGACGGTCAAAGAAGCCAAACGTTTTATCCGCCCCGACCGCGGAGCTATCGGACGTCAGTCGTTTGCATTAATCAGCCGAGCTCGCATTGAATCACGTATCGGTGCTAATAATAATCACGGCGAGAACGCTAATTGTAGGTATACGTATTAAATTGCACCACTCTGTAGTAATGCTCTTAAAGCGTCAAAGCGGACGCGTTTGGTCGGGTAAGTTATTTGCCGTGCCGTTTCATGCGCTCGCGTTCCATTGCTCGTCGCGCGTTTACGTTTCGTTGCGGCATCGCGATCTCTCCCATGGTTTACTACGAGGAGGATTACCCGTGTAAACGGTCAGGCCGATTACGTTTCACGCATGTCGGATTTTTAATGGTTTCAAAGATTTCATCGAAGAGAATTCATTCTCTCCCGACGCGATGGACTTCCGTTTTAAGTACATTCCCCTGTTTCTATCCACAGCAGATTCTCGTTTGTTTGGTGAGAAATATTAATAACATAGAAGAATCGTCGGATTGTCTAATCCTTGGAACAGTGGAAGATCATGCGTAGTCCGTGAAAAGAGTTTCAGGGTTGCATTGCTCAAGGTGATCTCGCTACTTCTATGGTGCGCGTGTAACAGTGAGAGGTGATTGATCGATAAAAGAACATGGAATCGTGTTACCTTGTTCCTTGTCGTTCCTCCTTAGCGACCGGAAGTACACGGGGTTGTGTAGCGAGTATTCGAAACGGCTGGACTAGCGGTATAAGAGTAATGCGAAGAGGGGGTGGTGGTTCACGATAAACAGCCGTATTCTCGTAAGCCGGTTTAAATGGATTAAGCGGCTGTCTTCGTCCGAGCCGATTCCTCAAGCTCACGCACGGGGTTTTGTGTTACACGCAAAGGAGTAGCCCCTTAGTCCCGAACGCCGCTTGCGAGTCAGAACTGGTTGGAAAAAGCAGAAAGGAAGAGATTTTTTTTTTGCAAGTAAACGAAGCAACGATTCTCGATGATTGGTGCAAATGATCTACGAACAGGGTGCGTATTGCTAAAACGAGATACTTTTCTCTCTAATGAACGAGCAAGCATTCGTTTAAAAAAAAAGCTTGCAATATTAAATACGCGAGATTACCACGTGGGAATTTATTACGAAAACAATACTACGAATTCCGCTTTCAGATAGTGCACGTACTTTTACTATGTCGTTGGTCGCTGTATTAATAACGAAACGGCGAGATACTTAACTGCGAGATAAAAGAACGGGAAAGCACGTTTTGATAGTTAATTTCGAAATGGGGAGGAATGCCGAAGATGAGCCCGAGGTCCTTCGCCCTTCTTGCAATCGTTTCCACGATCCTGCATCTTCCTTTCCCCTACTACGTGAGAAGATTTTCCTTTTCCCTCGTCCTTGCCTTTCAACCAACTACCGCCTCTCTCCTCTACAAGTCGCGGAAAGCGAATCCTACTCAAAACCATTCTCCCTATCCCTGATTTTCTGTATTTCGACATGAAAGAAATACTGCGATCACAAGGATTAATCTTTCGCGACTAGGGATCCAAGCGCCGATCTCGTTGATGTCTCGCGGAAAATTCGAGGAATGCCAAACGACACTCGACACTCGTGTTTCGCTGCGTCCGCCTCCGCTCTCAGAGCGTCGGATCAGATTGCTCAGCGCCGGTCCCTCGGTTTCATAAAATATTTATCAGAAGTTTGCGGAATGTACTTGATATTCACGGCGGGCGCTGTTATTAAACGGGACGTTTTTACACCGCGCTCCGCCGTCTGCTTCTTCCGGCCCGAGATAAACCCCGACGATGCTAATAAAAAGATAATAAATACTTGAGTGTAAAACTCGCCGGGAGAAAAAGTTTTTAGCGCCGCGCCACCCAAGTCGACGGGAACTTCACCTTCCGCCTGGAAATTCGCGATCTTCGGCATCTGGAACGCGCGCCCGGCGAAGAGGCAAACGCGTTGCGTTTTCGCAGTCCGTCAAGTTCGTAGAAAAAAAAAAAATAATAAACCAACTTGCATTTCGGGCTGGCAAAGCCTTATATAAATCGAATATATTTCATTCACAGGCGAACGAGCAAGTATTTTGGGAGACTCGTCAGTTTTAATAATCTATTAACGGTCAAAGTTAAATAGAACCGTGCTCAATCCACCGTTCCGGTCTGTGTTCTCGACTCCGATAGTTCCTTCCTCGTTTCCAATCGATCCAGGCGTTGGTTTCGTTTTTACCTCGTCGATCGATTGACTCGTGGAAAAGTGAGAAGCTCAGCTGAATTGGCTGGAGAAGTTCGGCTCGAATTTCAATAACACGTCCTTCTATCCATCGATCAACGGTATTCAATATTACAAGAGCAACTCGTCAATTATTTAACCGCGCGATGACGAAAGACGCAGAGCAATGGAAATAGAGGAATACAATAAAGGGACTGAGAATGTAATCGTTGGAGTTGTCGGCTAAAATTGCAACGAATTAGTCGTATTAATCGACCAAGTGATTGAACTAAACTTTTCCTGATGAATGAATAATGGGATGCCAACAGGCTGGCAGTAACGAGAGCGCAATTATTGATCCTATATACGAGAGAAATCTAGAACGTGTAGTTTCTTAAAGAATCGAAGCTCGACAACTATTCCGCGCTGTGCATGGAATAGAAACGAGCGCGCGTTAAAATTTTTAAGTTCGCACACTGGATCGTGTGGGGGCACGCCGTCAAAACCGTTCAACGTAGATTCGTGATAGTCGTTTATTGCTTTTGCCGACTATGTTTCTGTCGTGTTTCGAATTGCCGTGTAGGATGTTAGTTTTTTTGCCCATTTTTATTTCTGGCGTTATCGGGAGCATTCGTGAAACGGGAAACGATATTGAAATCATAAATATATCACCGAAATGGGAGATAATTGGGGGTAAATGAAACGACTGACACGAAAAGTTGATCGCTCGCCGTTTCCGTCGTGACGAGGGATCACATTTCCAATAAAAAAAAAAGAGCAGAAACGAATTATCCTCCTCTACCATTTGAAAATCAATTCTACTGTAATTGTAAATCTACCAATTAACTTGGTACTTCGGTAAATTCACTCCTCAATTGTTTAGTATTGCGGAGCAAAGTTAGTACGCTGCTCGCGGCCCCGTTGAAGCGCTCACAGTTTCGCCAATGTTAATAGTGCCCGCATTAGACATACTTTGCGCTTTTCCGTTGTCGTTATTTCAATATTTCACCGGTTACATGCGCGCGGGGGGTGGCTCGGTGTAAAATCGCCGCTCCGCTCGCGACCACGATGGCCCAGTTCGCATCGGCGAATTACTGGCAAGCTGGCGCGGCTTACCGTGGCGCGTCGATTACGCGGGAACATCGATAAAGTTAACGATTACACGATTACACTTATCGGTCCTCCGTATGCAACGCATCGTACCACCCCAAAACTATCCGGAAAATAATCCGGTGCCGCGAGTTTCTCTATCGGAAAACCGTTCCACCGTTGCGCCGATGCGTCTCGTATACCTATTCACAAGAGCAACGTCCGGCGCCTTCACCGGACTAAGCGTTTTCGTTCGAATTTAGTAAAACCGTCTAAGCGAGACTACCGTATTCGTGAACGGTGATTTCCGTCTATCGCTGGGTTGGTTTTACGCGATACGCGCCGCGGAATCGCCACGCGGACAAGAATAGTAAATTTGCGGCGGCACGAATCGCGAAAAGTGAGCGTGCAACGAGGGAAACGCGTAGAAGGGATAGTATAAGGGATGAGACTGAATGAAGGAAAAGGGGGGAGGTGAACTGTAGACGGAAGGAAAAAAGGCAGCGGCAGTTTCCTCTGGACGAAAAATGCCTCGATTCCATTCGGTTCGATCCGTGTATCGGAATATCATGAAACAGACTCGCGGCAGGGTTGTTCGGCTCGCGTTGGAGGCGACAGCGCGGCACGAGAAGAATGGCAGTATCCGAGAAATGGCAAGCACGAGAAGGGGTCGCGGGGTTCCTGAACCGAGTGCCGTTGCCTCTACGTCGTTTGACCGTAAAGCCGGAATCGAAGAATGCGCTACTCCATCAGCAGTAAACTTTCGCGCACTTTCCACCGCGGGAAACGCCGCCGCCTCTGTATCCCCAGCCAAGTCGTACAGGTATGCTGGCTAACTTACGCTTCACCACGGCCTCGCGACCACTGTTGCCACTCTGTCGCAGAGCAGAAGTGTAAGTATGTGAGCGCGTGTGACTATCAGGCAGAAGGTCGGAGGGATCGAATAAGAGAAAGCAAGAAGCTATCGGGAGAAGCGGGAAAACGGCGCCAAGAGGGATGGGAGGTTTGGGCGACGGGGGACGAGTGACGCGAAAGGATATATCGGTAATCGATTTCCAACGAAATCGACTGGCAGCTTCGCAGCGGACCGACACGACACCGATACCGCTTTATTACTTCACGAAAGCTTATATATTATTCAACCGCCTAATTTATCGTCGCAGTCCGCGCGTTTTGCACGTCCACGCGCGCCACGTTTCTTTCACTGGCCCCTGCTATCGAAGACAAATTACACCGTACGCCGGAATGTTCGTTGAAATCAATTTTCGCTGGCTTTTCATTTAGAAGCATCAGTTTACCCATGCTTCTCTCCCTGCATATTGTACATTCTCTTTCTTTTTTTTTAAATTCTCGCTCAACTCGTAAATTTAAGAAGATTCTGTAAATTCCAGAAGCACAAGTTCCTTTATGCCTGATAGTTTTCAAATGGAACCGGTCATTTCCCAGACTCTCATTTCATGAATTCAAACAGAAATTGTTCGTTGAAATGCTAGCAGACGCATAAAGTTAATTAAATTAAAAAAAGAAACGTAATAGAATTTCTGACTTAATAACAATCTCGAAACAGTCAATTATTTGCTGAGGAATTGCCGGTTGCGTTTTAATTCATCCTTTGATCCGACTTTCGATCGAGACTTTTTTCCCATTGATATGTCACAACCGTGTTCCCATATCCCAGAGCGTATTTTCCCTCCCTGTGCAGTATCAGTGAAAACAGCTTTTTTTTTTATCCGGGGAAATTCACTTCGCCAGGATGGAAAGTGCACGCGACGCTCTTACAGAGGGGATGAAAGCGAGGAGCAAGCAGGAGCGAATCAAAGAGACGGAACACGTCGCTGCATAAGTAACGTGCATCGTTTGCGGATCGCGATGTAAACTGACGCGTCGATATATCGCTCGTAGCTCCGGGGCTCGAAGGTCCTGTGTGTACGAAACGACTCGCGTCCCCGGGGATGATCCAGCTTCACCCTCGTCCCGCGTATTTTTCTTATATGTATCTCGGAGGACTGGCCGCTTGGCGGATTTCAACGAACCCCACCCCCCAGGAGGTAATATAACGGATGTCCAAAAAAGCTTTGAGGAGCATTGCTAAAATTGGGATTCAAAATATTTAATTATTTTAGACTGGAATGTCAATTTAATTTCGATAAGAATTATCCGCAAGTTTCTAAGGGGAAACAGAGATGCGTTCCATCGAATCACCATCTCGAGCGCACATCTCGCTTATAAATCCCCGGTCGCTTTATTCCGACGTCCTTCGTTGAACTCGACGAGGCTCACCGTCAGAGGGAGAGTCTTTCCAGCTATTCCTTTTTTTTAATTGCCCCTGACAAACATTGAGCTGGCTTTATAACTCGGTGCGTGATGATGAAAGGAAAGCGTCCGTTGGAGGAACGCGGCAAATTCTTTCGTGTGCAGTTCCCTTGTCTCCTTCAATTATTCAAATTACGGAGGGACAGACACACGGGAAACAGGACGGGAGAAACATTTTTTCATTCATAATGAATCCTTCCGTCTGTCGTAATTCCGCCCTTGCGCTTTGCCCATTCAATCTTCGCCGCTGGAGACACGCGACTCGACTCGACCAAAGTCAACTCTCCCGATGAGATAGCGTAGACAAGTTGAATATGTTAAAAACGGATAAAACCGCGAGTTTCGAGGATATGCGAAACTATGACGCTCCATTTCCTACTCGAGCAACCGTAAATTTCGACGCTGTCTATGTTCGCGTGTTGCACAATCGAACAGCCGGCATAATAACACTTGGACGGTGACCATAGATTTACTATCCGGGATAGGTAGCTTCGGCTAAACCGCTATTGGTATTCCCTACGATTGGAATCCCCGACCAACCCCCTTTCCCGATTTTCTACGCGAATATTCGCAGAATTGGATCGACGACTTCCTGGACCGTACATCGCGGCTTTTTCCCTCTCCCGAGATTCGTAATTTCCCCCGCCTAATCAGACACGAGTAGCTTCCTGATTAGCCGCCCAGCGCGATATTATTCTTCTTCGTAGCAAGATTCGCCGGCGAGTACCTCGCGCGTACCGAAAGGTAAATCGTAAAAGGGAGTAAAGGATGGCACGTGGCTCTGTTTGTCCGGCGCGTGAATCAATTTGTAAACTGGCGAGGGAAAATACGTGGCTGCGTCGGGCGTTGTAACGCAGCGAGCAGCGCAATCAAGCTCGATAGTATGGTATTGATTAAACCTCGTTGCCCAAAGTTTTATCCTCGGTTACGCTGGATTATGCATTCGTCAACGGGTTTGGAAACCGAGGGGTAAACGTGCGTCGGATTGGGATTGCGAGGTGATTAAAACTTCGCGCGAGACTGTTGTGCTTTGCTCTTGAGGTGACTGTCGATTGGATTTGCCTCGAATAGAAAGGGCGAAACGATCGATAGATTGGGACGGTGCAGGACGTTCCCTGTATCGGGACTCCTCCTGTCGGTTTAGCAATTAATTTGTAACTTGGAGCACCTTCCGATGTTTGATTTTGATAAAAAATCAGACGTGAATTATTTAATATTACATGTAACAGTTTATTTTACGCTCTCGAATTCCGTTCAACATCGTGGAGAAATTAATTAAGCGCGATTTGCTTTATCGCACACGTTCGATATTGCTTCACCTTTATCACCGACGGGGTACTATTAAAGACTGACAGCCACCGTGTAAATTGCCGTGTAGTATTAACTGAAAGTATTAACTGAAGTCATGAATATTAAAGAAAATGTGATAATAAGTATATTACATAAATAAGTATTGAATAAAATATACGACAGGACACAGAAACCAATTTGGTTTTTAATTTGTAGAGCCGTAAGGAATAATCATTTTAAATAACGCTGTACGTGAAATTATAAATATTGATATTAGTAATTCTCGGGTAGATAATGTACTGATTAATTCGTTAGATATTAACTCTGAAATATCAAATTGTGACAAACGTTCCGTTCAATAGTTATATGCGCTTATTAGATAAAATGTAACAAAAACGTTGGAAACTCCTATTCAGTAGAGTCAAATGATCTTTCATTTTAATTAGTCACTCCTTTAACGCTCAGACCCTTAAATAGTTATTGCGAAACACAAGAAAAGGACATGAAGAAATACAGAATTAATTTCCGGAGGGAATACTTGAGGAAGTACTTGAATCTCTTAGTCTAAAACGTTGAGATTTTCTTTCCTATCAGTAAAGCTGCAGGTACCAAAAATTACTGTAATTTTAAAACGAATGTTGCATTGGTGTAACACCAAGCATCAATGGGTTGATTAGAATCTACTGTAATTGCAATTCAGAATCGTGCTATTACGGAACAATCGATTTAAAAGAAATCATAATATATTCCTATAATATTTGAAATTTGCCTAACAATGGCTATTTAGAATATACGCGATAGCGGTGGAGGAAAAAGTTGTGAAGTTTCTTTTTCAAGCTCTACGTTTCCTGACAGAACCAGAAGTCGGGTTATACTTTTTGTAAGGATAATAGAAAACCGTGGTCGTTAACGTGTGTGAGGAATTCATATTAGGCATAGCTGACATCCGTATAGATTCGCGATCGTAAACAAGGGCAAGGTGAACGATCGCGGCGCACATCATTCACACTTCGGCCGTCGCACCGTGCAAGCGTGTCGCAACACGCACGCATTTTTCCGACGGACAGACGGGATGCTAAGTATTTATTCCTCGGCTTCGTTCTATCACTGTGTACGTTCGTTTGTTTTCTTTGAATTAACCAATACGTGATTAATTAGCAATCATTTTAGCATCGTGCAAGTTAATGAAATAGCTTTGCGAGAATACTTTAGTCGAGAGTGATCGCGCCACTTCCTTCCGTAGCACCGATTAGGTTAGATTCGATCGGAGCTAATCAAATCAACGCGAGAGTAAGTAACGAATTCCCTCTGTTTTATTGTATTCTATTAGTCAAGCATTTCGGTTTGGCAGCAATTAAAGAACACGTACGTTCTATTAGAAGCAGTCGATTAGCCGACGGCCGTCGCTAAATGGTTTCGCCAACAGTCGTCGCTAAATGATTTCGCCAACAGCCGTCGCTAAATCTCTTTATTAAAAAAAAAAACAGTGGTAATTATTAATTCAAGACATCGATATAGAGCGTAGAGAGGGGGGCGCTTTTTCGAAATCCGAATCGCGATCAGTGCCATTTCCAATTGGGTTGTAACGTGCGAACGTGCCTTGACAAACGGTGCATAATGGACTCTTCCGACGGGACGCTACCTAAGCACGAATTCTCCGGCTTTACTTTATCACCGTGTAGGTACGTTTACCTCTTTCAATTGAGTAGTACGCGATTAATTAGCAATTGCTTTAACATCGTGGGAATAGATTAAATACTTTTGCAACAATTAAAGAGTACGTGCATTCTATTGTAAGATCATTCGATTAACAATCCGACGGCCGTCGCTATATGGTTTCGTCCGCGGCCGTCGCTAAAATTTTTACGCGATCGGCCGTCGCTAAATGCCTTTATTAACAAAACGGTTGTAACTATTAATGCAAGACATAGATAGAGGCTTAGGAGGGAGGTGCGGGGGGGGGGGGGGGCGCGCTTTTCCGAAATCCGAATCGTGATCAGCGCCATTTCTAATTGGATTGTCGTATCGTGCGAACGTGTTTTGACAAATGCCGCATAATGGCCTCGTCCAGCGGGACGCTACCCAAGTATCAATTCTCTCCGGCTTCACTTTATCACCATGTACGTACATTTACTTCTTTCAATTGACTAGTACGCGATTAATTAGCAATTGGTTTAGCACCGCGGAAGGAGATTAAATGGTTTTGCGGCAATTAAAGAATACGTGCATTCTATTGGAAGACCATTCGATTAACAATCCGACGGCCGTCGCTATATGGTTTCGTCCGCGGCCGTCGCTAAAATTTTTACGCGATCGGCCGTCGCTAAATGCGTTTATTAACAAAACGGTTTTAACTATTAATCCAAGACATGGATAGAGGCTTAGAAGGGAGGGGGGCGCTCTTCCGAAATCTGAATCGCGATCAGCGCCATTTCTAATTAGGTTGTCGTATCGTGCGAACGTGTTTTGACAAATGGCGCATAATGGCCTCATCCGACGGGACGCTACCTAAGTATCAATTCTCCGGCTTCACTTTATCACCATGTACGTACATTTACTTGTTTCAATTGACTAGTACGCGATTAATTAGCAATTGGTTTAACATCGTGGGAATAGATTAAATAGTTTTGCGACAATTAAAGAATACGTGCATTCTATTGGAAGATCATTCGATTAACAATCCGACGGCCGTCGCTAAATGGTTTCGTCCGCGGCCGTCGCTAGAATTTTTACGCGATCGGCCGTCGCTGAACCTCTTTGGTAACAAAACAGTTGTAACTATTCTATTCGAAGTTACGGTACACGGCGCGAGGAAAGTTTTTGTCGAAATGGAATTACGAACGCCGCCAAGGCCAAGGTAAACGAGCGGGGCGCGGTGTCATTTACGCTTGGGTCGTAGCGTATGGACGTGTCAACAAGCGGTGCGTACCGACGCGACGGCACGTATCCATCCTTCGGCTTCACTTTATCACCACGTACGCTCGTTTACTTGTTTTAATTAACTAATACGGGATTAATTAGCATTCGTTTTAGCATTTTGGAAGTAGATTGTATAGTTATTCGAGATTCTTCTGTCGGTGGCTTGTATGTACGGTCGAGGACGAACGCGTCTCTTGTTTCGGTAGCGACGGCCAGGTTAGGTTCGATACGAAGTTAATTAACAAATCATCGCAACTTTTTGGAATTACTTGAACAGTTCTTTCGGTCTTACTGTACTCTATTGATCGAGCATTTGGGTTTCGCAAAAGTTAAAGAATATGTGCATTCTATTAGAAGCATCATTCAATGAACAAGCCGACGGCCTTGCGAATGCTAATACGTATTTACTTCGTCAACTGTAGCGCGGTTTCTTGAAATTGTTTTTCTTTTGTTTCAGGCCTCTGGTACAAAAGGAATCGAAATTTGAGCCGCAGATTGAGTGGGAAGGAATACATATAATAATCCAGCTGCACAGGGTAACAAAGTATTGTGCTGGTGGATTGGTAACTAATTAGTTAACATATTTACTCATGTGTATAATTTTGTTATTCACAAATGTGTTTTCTTTGTGTAATTGGACTTTGGTAATGAGTGATACATCACTGATATACATTTCACGAATAACGATGTGTAAATTCAACAGTACAATTGAGTGAATGAATATCTCAAAGTTTTGAACGAAAAACAGTTGAAATATTCATGTACCACTGTATATCGGTCGATTTTGCTTCGTAGCTTCGTTATTGTTTCCTCGGCACTGTTATTGTTTCTATGCCTGGTCGCAAGTACGGTCAAGTCGTATTTTCGCCGCAGGATTCGCCGCGTGCCGCGTAGTTGTAACCTTGCCCTTGATGCATGGTAGTTTCAGAGTTTTTATTACTACACAAGCAGTATTACGAGAATTTGTACTAACACGACATAGTTCATTGATACGGACACGAATATGTTTGATACTTTGACAACGAACATTCACGGTACAGTTTTCATAAATGTATCGCATTACCTACAGTCCTCAATATAGGAATATGAAATTACAGGGTTTCAAAAGATTCATAAATACTCAGAAGTATTTGAATCTAAATAATAATGTTATTTCTGCAGTGATAGGAAACATATCAGTATTTCCTCAACAGACGATGAGAAGGAGAAATAAGATGCAAATCTCTGTCGATTTATTTGTTCCGCCCACCCCCCCTTTTCAGCATCGCCTACTCCAGTGATCAGGACGATCATCGGGCAATGCTGCATCAGTCAACGATGTAAGTATCTTTATAATTTATTAATCCTTTCTTTTTTTTTTAATAATCTTTCGTTTTCATCATCTAGAATTAATTGTAAGAACAAATGAGTAACCAAATTCGTTCCTTTCATGTTTCAGCGGGTTCGGTTCGTCGGTATTCGGACAATTTTGGCGATCGCCCGCGATGCGATCGGCAGAGTCAGTGTTTTATCCGTTCAAGTTTTTTCTTGTATCGAGTCAGTGAGTTCGCCGATAGTAAATATTAAGCGGTCGCGACAGGACTATGTTTTTTTTTTATCGTTTCGGTATTAGAGTCATGTGTCCTGCTCCTGTGATCGGGCGATCATCGGGCATGCTGCGTCAGACAGCAACGTAAGTATCATCATAGTTTCTTCACCTTTTTTTCTTAATAATCTTGCATTTTCATTATCCAGAACTAATTGTACGAACAAATCAGTAACCAATTTCGCTCCTTTTATTTTCCAGTGGCTTCCAGTTCCTCCATGGTTCTGGTGGTCGGCAACTTTTGGTGATCGCGCGCAATGCGATCGGTAGAGTCAGTGCTTTTTGATCCGTTCATGTTCTTTTGCATTGCTTTAAGAGTGCAACCGCTCTGAGTGAAGTTAGATTTAGTAATGATACGCGATATTAGAGTCAGTGAGTCCATCGATTACAAGTGTTAGATTTAGTAATGATACGCGATATTAGAGCCAGTGAGTGCGTCGACTACAAGCTGTGATCAGGACGATCATCGGGCAATGCGGCACCATCCCACAACGTAAGTATCTTCATAGTTTATTAATACTTTTTTTTTTAATGGTCTTGAACTTTTATTATCTGGCTTCAATTGCAATCGCGAGTTACAAATCAGGTTCCTTTTAATATGTTACAGCAGCCTCCCTGATGACTTCCCACAGCATCCCTGGTTGGTGGCTTTCCGGAGCATCCCCGATGATTTCCCACGGCATCCCTGGTGGCTTCGCGGAGCATCCCTGATGACATCCCGCAGTATCATCGCATGGATAGAGTGAGTACCCCAAGACTGGGCATTTCAAGTTCCTCCGGTCACTCAATCATGCCGCAGGACGAAAGGTCCGAAACGACACGGGTGACTGGTTGTATTACGTAGAATTTTTGCCAAGCACAGTGACCGTGGGTATATGCAAATATACTCATGAGTAGTAACATTTCATTGTTTTATATTAGATGAGGCTAGGTCTTCTTGTACTACGCGATTTTTCATATTTTAGTAATATTCAATTCGGGATTTAGTATAAAAGAATATTTATTCCTGATAATTAACAGGGATCCCTTTCAATTGAAAAATATCTTTACCAAATATATTTTCACTATTCGAGTATTTGCTCGAATAAGTATAAAATAATTAGTTAAATGCATAGTGGCGTTGAATGTTAAATGAAATGATATGAATATTGAAGTTAGTTTTTAGTGCTGAAGTCGGATACCCTCCGACTTCGTTTATAATTGTAACTATTGCACAATGATAACATCTACGCATATTATTATTGCTGTGGTAGCGACAATGAGAATATCTTGTCTTCGACTTTTGCCGCGTATCAATTTGTTCTCTACGTATCGGAATTATCGAATAACTCAATTTATTCGATATCCATACCAGAATCTTTAACGTATAAAGACATCGGTACCTCGCTTTTCTTTTCGACGTATAAATCGAACAAAGTGTACAAGAAGACAATTCGCGACGGGTAGTTTTCGAAGTCAAGGCAGCAATCTTAACACCAAACTGGCGTTTTAAAAGAAATGCCTTGATGACGGGAACGCCCGAGGATGTTTTAATTAACTTGTTCAAATTTTTAGAGTCTTTCTCTTGTTCAGAATTCTTGCATAATAAATTAACGTCGATTTACTTGAATATCCTTTTACAATAGAGTCATTGATTTGCTCTTTCAATTAATTAGAGTCATTCAGTTAACTTTCTGATAAAGTAGAATCATTAAATTTTCATTTCAAATAAAGTAAAGTCATATTGATCAAATGCTTAGTCCGTTAGAAAATGTACATGTATTAATCACTTTTTTAGATGAGGATTTTCAGGTTTAACCCCTTCCGTGTTCACTGCCTCGATCCCATTCACGTGCCCAGGTGCTACTTGATTGGGAAAAAGGCGGTGGGCATGATGACCCTAATTTTTAAGCTAATCATGTGTTTTTGGCGGCTGGCAATGCATTGGTGTATCGTGCACGACGTACATTCCGCATTGTGTGTGTGGTTAGGCTGTGGATTTGCGTCGTTTCGTTTGAAATAGTAATTAGTAGCTTCACTGTTCAATTCAATCACGAATGTACCGCATTCGTATTCTTTGAACATCCACTTGTTGCACAAACTGTGCCATTCCTTACAAATATCTCTCCATTCCTTAGAAATAAATTGCCACTCATTATAAATATATTGCCGATACCTCGGGTAGTTTATTAACTTTTTAAAACGTCCATCTGCCTTTTATCGCGAGAACGCAAAGATCCCAGGCATTGTCAGTCGATTTCAGTGAAATGGTACGTACCTTAGAGTGTGTTTGATGTATGCTCGCGCTCGGGTGTCGGAGGCGTCCCGGGACGTCCTCCCTAGTGTAGGTCCCTGCACCCGGGCGTTTGTGTGAGAACCGTGGAGCGTATGCTTTTTTTGGTGTGTGTGCTTTGCCATTTTTAAATATAGGGTGAGGTAGGATAGGTAACTTACCGTCTGGTGTGTGTGTTAAATATAAGTAGGTAGGGCCGGGCAGGTTGACACATTCTCTGATCGGGTAGGCCCACTTTTTCGCGTGTTCAACCTGTTTCAGGAAATCTGAGATTGAAAAGTCAAGTCTTAGCTGGGCGCGAGCGAAGAATGCGTTCGCCTCTGGCTTTGCTCGTTGACTTTTCGAACTCCACCCGCGGTCGCGGTCGCGTATTAGGCCCCGAAACGAACTCGCATTCAGGCTCGAGACTGCTCGTGCGCACGAAGAACGACTCTTGAATTTAATCGTTAATTTTGCCATTTTCTGCAATGGCATCTTTTACGATTATACTCGGTCGTGATTCGTCCACGGGTGTTCCATCTAGATCCGCGTTTTCACATTTTTATTTCACCTTTGTATGTTTTTCCTTGGTTTCCGAATAGAGTCTCGAGCTTAGACTAAGTTTCAGCGGGCATCGCGCCCGAAAAAAAGAAGAGGCCACTGGCCGAAGAGGCCCGGCAAACTGCCACTCAAGAGGGCAACTACTAATGGCTCTGCATTCTCAAAAAGAATGGAGAGTCATTCTCTGTTACTACTTTGTCACTGTGCTTGATTTAGCTGCATGTAGTAGTATTTTCAGCTTGGCCCGTTGCGGCCCAACGACCCCTGGGCAAAAATCGCGTTTTTATTAGAGTCGCGCAAAATTTGAGAACGGTTTGAATTAGAGTCGCGAGAGATGAAACTCGGATTTTTAATTAGAGTCGCGAGATATTTTATTTTCGCGTATTCTTAGAGTTGCGGCCAAGTTCGCGGATTTTTAGGTAGAGTTGCGATTGCTTCGATTCTTCGGTTTTGCAGTAGAGTTGCGAAACATATGAATATCGCGTTTTTCTTAGGCAGAGTTGCGCATATATCTCTTCACGGTTTGTCTTAGAGTTGCGATGAAATAGAGATCGCGTTTGATTTAGCGTTGCGACTAAAATATCGCGTTTGTATTTGCAACTTTGTTCTTCACAGATTTTAGTTTTGTACTAGCTTCTAACTCTTGCGGCAACTGCATTTGCCCATTTCTTATCATATGTAATTTTCTCAGATAATAGTATAGTAGCTTCCAGTTAAATTCTCAGAGAATTTTCAGTTTAACTTTATTGAATTACTTTGTTAGGTTCACTCTTAAATGTTAGTGTTGCGAGACGATTGCATCGCGAGTTCCTGTTAGCGTTGCGTTTAACAAAGATCGCGTTTTTAATTAGAGTTGCGAACACAAATGCCCAATTGTTCCTATTCTGGAGCACGCACCTGAGCCACGTGGACAGTGGCACATCATCTGCAGCCAAGGATCACGGCTGCAATCGCCCCCCTTCCCACCCTTAGAGTTGCGTTTTATTAAATAATTGGTGCATAGAGTACAGAGTCAGTATATTTTATTAGTGTTGCGTCGAATCGCGAATTTGCTAATATTTCATTTGTGTTTTTGTATTAGAGTTTAATGTGTTGAATTAGAGTTTCCTTTTGATATTGATGTTTGAAGCACCATTCGCGTTTAATTAGTGTCGCGAAAGATAATTTTCCACTCACGGTTTGAACGAGTGGACTTGTCGGTAGCCCTTCTGGCTACCTATTCCTTTTTGTTCGAATCAGATTTGCAAACCCAATTCCACAATTGCTCCTAGCTGGGAGCGTGTTCCTGAGTCACCTGGATGGTGGCATGTTCCTGAGCCACTTTGATGGTGGCACATCATCGACAGCCAAGGACCACCGCTGCACCCCCACCCCCCCTAGAGTTGCGTTTTACTAAATAATTGGTGCATAGAGTACAGAGTCAGTATTCTAGTAGTGTTGCGTCGAATCGCGAATTTGCTAATATTTATTTTTTTTTTATATTAGAGTTTCCTTTTGCTATTGATATTTGAAGCACCACTCGCGTTTAATTAGTGTTTCGAAAGATAATTTTCCACTCACGGTTTGAACGAGTGGACTTGATGGTAGCCCTTCTGGCTACTTGTTCTTAATCATTGTTCTTTTCTTTCAGCATCTTTTCCTGTCTCGATCGTCTGTTGCTGGAAATACTGATAAAAACTTGAATATCTGATTAGCCATACTAGTATAATTACTTCAAATTTCACCTGCAAAATTTCATTTAAATAATGAAATATTACATTAAAAATATTACATTACGGTCGTTGAATTTCTCTTTAATTTATTTTTACAAACCAGAATAGATGACAGAGTTGTAATTAAAGTTTGTAGAACTGACAACCTTTTTATTGTATAATATATCCAATTTGTAGATTCAATTGATAGACACAGTACTCTAGTGACTGTTCGTTGACACAGTTTTGTTCTTACATTTTTGCTTCAATCCTTGTACTTTTATTTTCACTTTTTTTTTAGTAGAGTAAATTGTTACAATTTTTCGTATCTGCTTGTGCAGAAATAAAAATTCACTTCCGATATCCGTTTATGTTCATGAGAATCCTTGCAAGAAAAATGTTCTTGACTGTAGTTGGGACTGGCTATGGTGATAGGAGTATTGTATTTTGCTTTCGCGTAATCGTCTGCTGCTTCTTTTTCATAGAAGCAAAACAGAATAAATGCAGCGAAACGTGATTACTTTCAATTCTGAGTTTTTGATTAAACAGAGTTTACATTGAATTATTATAGCTTGTACAATGTTATCCGATTACTAAGAAATAAACTATGAGAACCAAATTCCTTCTCGTCTTTTTCTTGGTATCGCTATGCTTATATTGGTACCAGATTCATTTTATAATTAAAATACCTACTAAATACAGTCGTAGCTTCAAGTTTGACAAAATATTGATAATGCTGATGCTAATGAAGTTAGTGAAAGAAAGTATCACCTTGGCCAAGATCCAATTACTGATTTGTCATATTGTTATTAATAGACTGCGGATTTTTGTGCAAATTCGAATTTTTGGAAATATAGTAAAAAAAACAGCTTTGGTAGGGAATTATTTCACCTACCAAGTATTATAAAACGCTATACAATTTGAATAATTTGTATATTTATTCATATTAAGTGCATCCTGTGGAATTTTGCACCTTTTAATTTTCTACATATAAATGCATCAAAGTCCGCAGTCTACTTATTATAGTGTCGATATAAAATGATTGTTCTGTTTGAAATACGATCTTCTTTCAGCTGCAATTTTTTTTCTTTTTCTTCTAAGGGTGGGTTGGGAAGACTACTAATCTAGTGTATGAGATTGTTACAGATCCACAGGTGATTCCAATTATTCGAAATAAAACCCCAAGTATGTTAAAGAAATATGAGTACGTCAAAGGCTCGAAAGTATGATATGCTATGGTAATCGAGGAGTATTACTAAAAGATGGATAGAAATTGTGGAACATAATCTGACCCTCGTCAATCCAATGTCCAAGGTTTGAAAACTTACTTTTTATAAAATGTTATTAACCATTTCGAGTTAGTATCTGTTTCAGAAGCTTCAAGATAATCATTTGGTCGTCAATGAAGAGGATTCAGGGTTAATTCTCCCCCCCCCCCCCCAACCTCACTTTATTAGAAATACCAATTAGGTAGGCCCAATTATAAATTGCTCAAATGTTTAGCTCATCATGTAGGTAGGATGTATTTGGGTTTACAAAATTCTTAGATTTTTACGTAGGTAGGGTTTAACAATTTTTTTTCGCGTGAGTTTCAGTCTGTCTCAAGGTTTGAAAACTTATTTTTTATGAAATGTTATTAATCATTTCCAGTCAGTATCTGTTTCAGAAACTTCAAGATAATCAACTGGTGTGCACTCAAGGAAGAGGATTCATGGTAATTACGTACATATAGTACACCCCCATCTCACCACGCCCCAGCCCCTGTTTTCCATTTTATTAAAAAGATCATTTAGGTGGGCCCAGCTATAAATCGAACAAATGTTTAGCTCATTATGTAGGTAGGATTTATGTGAACGAAAACAATCGATTGTTACATAGGCAGGCTTTACACGAAACGAAACCATTAGATCTTTAGTCAGGCAGGACTTGGAAGATTTTTAGATATTGTACACAGGTAGGGTTTAACATTTCTTTTTTCGCGTGAGTTTCAGTCTGTTTCAAGAAACGATGAGACAACGCTGGGCCCTCAGATACACGTACGTGTATGGGAAAGTGTCTGTTAGATTTGTATATAGGCAGGATATTTAGATCTAAGTCTTAAATCGAGTACCTTAGGTAGGACGCTTTTAATATTAAGTTCGATGTGTAATTAGGGAGATCATTATTAATAGTTATAAGTTAACTTTAAGATAAGGATGCGTAGCTTTTAAGTTCTAATTAAGTAGAACACGCGCTTTTAGTGCAAGGTATTAGTTTGTAAGACAGCGGCACTGCAGTGCCCAAGTTAAGCACGTTAGTGTTAAGATTAGTTAAGCATATAGTAATTAAGCGCATGTTCGTTTAGTCGTTAAGTAGATTTGCGCTACGGGACACTCGTGCTTTAAAGTACAGTCAGACATCGTTGTTCGCCTTTTTTTGTGCAAATTCAGTGGTTGTAGGAAGTATTTGCACACTCTTCAAATAAATCAAGTTAATCCATTTTTTCAAAACGACGAAAACAAGATATATGTATAGTAAAGTAGTCGTTCTATTTCCTTGTGAAAACTCAAGTAGTTTGGATCGATCAAGAAAAACATATCTTGTTTTGAATAATGTACGAATAGTTTCTACACCCATTGTCTTTTAGAGTAATGGCGCAGGCGTACTGTAGTGCGATTGTGTCCCACGTAAAGTTAAGTTAATTTTTAAGTTAAAGGGATTTTAATTCCTCCATCCTCTTGCAATCTTTCGATTTTGCTTTGATTTGAGAATTTTCTAAGGCCTCCTCTTGCTGTTTGGCTTGCAGGGCGTTCAATTGATGAATGCTCTGGAAACTTACAACAAAAGGAGCAGGATTTCTTTGTTGTAAATTATAGTAGAGTTTAGTTTTTTTTTTGAAAAACGAAGGGTGGGACGTGGATTAAACGTGGGTAGGGTGGGTCTCCATTGCAGCAACCTCCACGTGGTGAGTCCTAGGCAATCAATTATTCGCTCTATAATTATTATTCGAGTCTTTATACTATTTGATAAAGTGGACAAGATGAGCTTAATTATTATATAGCGAATAATCGAGCTGATTGGCTGCACGTTACATGTATCCGGCATGTAACGAATGAATCGGAACATTTTTTAGTCTACAATGGAATTTTGTAGCAGTCGTTAATTAGAATAGCAATCAATTTTTAGTAGTTAAAATCTGTTCAAACAAGCCTGCATTCAGAGTCTGTTTTGTTAGGGAATCTGTCAAATACAGTGGCATTATTATTATATATTACGTAATATTAATAATAGAATGTAATAAGGCAAATTGTAGCGTAAATTATCTTAGTTTGCTCGTTACATCGGCTAGGTATTTTCCGTATTTCAGTTTCTATTTCTTATTCTAACCGCACTTTTTGTGGAACGCGAACTCCCATAAAACGGGGGCAGTTTTCAGTAGTATCTCGTCGGTGTCTTTATGTATTCGCGTTTCATTATACGGCAGTTTTTGCCCGGCGCTAAGACAAGCAAATTGACCGGAACAAACGTGCATTACAGTAGACAAAGCGATCGGTTAAAATTTTCTCTACTCTATCAAACGGAAGAAATGAAACGATTGCGATGCACCCATTGTACATGCCCCTCTCAACCACTTCACAAGATGTAAAATTGAATGAAGAATCAAACGCAATGAAGCGACCGTAACTAGTCTCCAGAACTAATCAGTATAAGTGGCAGAGCGTCACCGAAGCTCCGAAGAAACACTGTGATTCACGAGCGGGGGACTAGCAAGCGGGGAATAGATCAGGGGCAAGAAATTCGATCTCGTTCGGATGAGAGGTTTTCGATGAACCATCGATCGAACGAGTCCAAGCGGAAGGAACCGGTTGGCCGATGGACACTAAAGGCGTCCCGTAGAAATCCCGAAGTCTTCGACGTTGTAGCAATCGTCTTGGCTTCCGAAGACTTTAGACTCGCTCGGTCAGATAATGCTGGCTGCGTCGTGTCGCCACGGTTACAGAAACCGGGCTAAGTTCTTGCCCGTTCCGCTACCATTCCCTTCGACGCTCGGGAGGAATTCCCAAAATTACAGGCATTACCGAGGAACAAAGGCTCGCACCGGAGCGGAGTTTCGTTTTCCAGGCAGCGATCGGCGAATCGTCGATCGCCAAGCAAAATGACGTTGTTCTCCGTTGAGTGTCTTGTCTTCTACGGTAATTTTTTCGGCGCGGTGGACTTGATTTTAGAAGTATTCCGCGTGAATTTTGCAGTCATCGCAGACGGACTAGTTACTTGTTTTATAGACGAATCTCACGCTGTGTGACTCGGATATAGACCCGGTCGAAGAATGGCAAGGTGTTTCAGAAATAATAGAACACGTTTCCCAATGAGACATCTCGCGCGTGGCCATACCTGTGCCCTATGCATGGCCTCCTGACCTTTCCCGAAATATATCGCCGGAGTAAGAGCGTGTCGACCGCAAAAACCATCCGATCGATCCTCCTATATTCGGCAAAGACCGAATTCCCGTTCCAGCGACACGGGTCAATGTAAATTCAATCTTTGTTTCTATGACAGAATGCGAGAGTGCATCTGCAGAGTTTATGATATATTGTTTTTCGATCGATATCATTTTTATTCGTAATTCACGCAATCACTGATGATAGATATTAAAGAAGTCGTATTCAATAGTTATCACTATACAATGAAAATATTCTTCATTATTAATTTACTATGAATCATAGCCTCAAGAAGTTTCATTTTATTGACGCAATTTCATTGAAGGCGTAAAGCGATCTATTTCCTAGAGTGAATGAAGCATTTGCTTCTCCCTCGTATTCAGTATTCCATTAATTATTAGTTCCCAGCGTTATGAATATAAAATAATGCTCACGATCTCGCGGATACCGATACACGTGTACGTGTCAGGTCGGCAGGGTGAGTCTGTCGCAATGATACATCACCGTGATGAAACCGGGAGGTGACAAGCCTCTCTTCGTTGCCTCCCTTTCAGATGCGCGTATGCGAATGTGATTTTCCTCTTGCGGTGTAACCACCCCGCTGTATCCTCGAACGACGTTTCCAGCGCTCACATTCTCTTCGTGTCTTATAAATCATGGTTTACCTTTGTTTCCGCGAATGGGATCTCCAGGAGGAGACTGGAAACCGATCGGATTTCGTAGTGGAGAATGTGTTCGTTAAATCACAGTCAGACGAAATCGCAGGATATGTAAATGAGGCGCAACGCTGTGAGCTGCATTAACAGATAACAATTGAATCGCTACTAAATGAAGTAGTCTATAGAAAATAATAAATAAATTTCAATCGATCGATACTATAACGCTCCATACGAACTTTAAATCTTTCAAAGCGATTTCGTAGAAGCCCCATTCGATTCGGTACACTCGACAACCCCTAATATCGAACCACCCCTGCCCACGTCGAACTGCTTAGAACTTAACGGGTTGAACTTTAGGATCCTATGCAAGTCGCGGGCATAGATCGTCATGGTTCTAACGACACCTGGGTGCATCGTTAAGAGTTCGTCGAGACGGAGGCGGCATCGAATCTCCCGTAAACGACTGGTAAAGGATAGACACAAGGGGGGAAGGGGAACGGCAAAGGCCAAAGGGTGAGCGTGGTGGAACGAGGGGCGAAACGCGTAGGGCGAAATCGAGACGCAGGGCATGCACGAAGGGAGGATCTGTAGGAGCGAACTCATGCATATGCCACAATCTCATTTGACTGCATAATCACATTCCGGCCCACGGGGATCGGCCGTGTCAACAAGTTACATATTTTTCCATGGCGCGCCACCCCCTTTTGCACCCTCGTTTCGCGATCCATTGTCTCCGCGTCGACGTCGATTTGCCGGTCGCTAATTCGCGACGATTGTTTGATCCTGGCACCGGTGTCGGGGGAGCTGGACGCTATTTCACGGTAATCCTTCGGGGATCTGAACCGGGAACAGAGTCAAAGGATGGGGGGGGGGGGATCATTCGACGTGAAGATGGCTTGATTTATCCACGTGGGATATCTAGACACTTTTTTAATTGGAAGAAACGAATATAAGCCGGGGGAAATATTGATTCGCTTGCTGTGAAAGTTTGTGAATTTAACTAAATAACAAAATACAAAATCTCGCCGCTGAAAATGAAAGGGAGAAACCTCGGAATCGAATAGCAAAGTATGCGAAGACATTGCAAGGAGATTGAATAATATAACAGAGACATACGCCGATTGATCTTGCCTTTGGAAACCTTGGATAACCCACATGCGAAAAGGATCGAAGAACGAGGCCACATCTGACCGAGATACGACTTCGATTTCTTTCTCTGCTTGCATACACTCACGTTCCGGCCTCCCTTTAAACAATCGTATCACTCGTCGCAGCGCGAAACGCGCCTCTGTAAAAACTCGATGGAGCGTTTTACTCCTTTGAACCGTATGGGAATCGGAACATAATAAAAAGTCCGTTCGATTTCATTATGGTACGAATTGTTAAATTTTGTAACAAGAAATGCCTTGCCAATGCTTCTATTCTTAACAACGGAATAATGCTGCAAACAGTGCGATAGGGAAATAGATTTATTTGCAGAGATGGATATCCGACAGAGTAGGAACTGGTGAAGCTGATAAAATTCCAAGAGTTAGTAGATCCTCCTCGCGTCCCCCTCGCTGCTCGCAGAGTTATTAGATCATTGGTTTGCGACCTCTGGCAGATTTCAATACATAAGCAGTTTACACCGGAGGATTGCTGTTGCAGATTCCATTTGTTCCGCCTGTCACTTCATGACGTATGTCCCATCCAGCTCGACGTACGCTGCACCCTTTCCGTAACGTATTACAACGCTTTATACATATATTACGTACGTACGTATATTATACGCGAGCCATTCGTCCCATACATCTAGCCGCGTGAACGAAAAACTCACGCGCGCGTTGCGCCAGACGTTACGAAATATCACCCGACATTTTTCTCCATGATTTCGTTTCACATGGTATTATCTAAGAAGAACAGAAACCGAGGGTAGAAAGCGGATTCGCTGATCGAAAGCTCGACGCATACGAAGCTATTCGATTGAAATGTCTGCATGCGACAGGAATTGGCGACGACTTGCCAAGTAAGTCATGAAATTTCGAAGATACTCGATCGCGGAGACACCGGCAATACCGCCGAACATCCCACCGTAACGTAAACAAGGCTAGCTTCTCGGTCCCTTAGGGCTCCACCGGGAAAGGAGAGTTTGCAGGACGCGAATCCTCCGAACTACCCCGTTAAACGTAGTAGGAGTGGTGTTCAAACAACTTTGTGCAACGGTTATAAATTTTAATTCTATCTTGAGGAATAAAAAAAAAAACTGTGCGACAATTGATGTGAAGACTAATACAACCATTAGTATTTAAGCAGGGAGGATCAAGAAAATATTCTTGCACCTTCGTTTCGGAAGCATTCCGTACGTGGGGGAGACAGTGTGATGGAAAGGAGCGTTTTGCTTATCTCGCGATCACTTAGAAAGCAATCCTCCACGTGCTGGTTGCAGCCCTGTCTGAAGAGATTGCATATCTTGGCCGCACAGCATTTGCGAGCAAATCCCTTGGCGGTGGCGTTAATAACGTACCCGGAACGTGTACGTGTGGTTTTTCCCAGCTTCTACCCTTTTAGACCACCCTCTGCCGCCGTGTCTTGTCCGTTTCACCCTGGCCTGACCGCGTCCTACGCCGCTTCACCTTCTTCCGCTTCCTCTATGGTACACACCGCATATCAGAACCTGAGTGCGCCGACGACCACGTAGCTAATTATCCCCAAGAGCGCTCGGCCCTGAAGGTGATCTATTCGCGGTAGGAGATTTCTACAAGTGAGAGAATACCTTCGCAGATGGTGAATCGGGGGAGCGAGATAGGGAGGAGGACCGAGGCGGCGGAGATACTCCTTTTCGCGGAATGCAAATGAGAGGCGTGGGAGGGAGAGAGGTCACGGGTGTAACCAAGACGGAACGAAGGGGAAGGTGCGCGTTCAACTCTGGCCGGCGTTCTCTCGAAGGGGCCGAGCCACGGGGTTCAAACACCCTCCGACCAAGGGGGGGTCAAGGGAGGAATGAGAGATGTAAGGTAATTAAAGCGAACGTGCACCACCTTGTAGGAGATTTAAAAGCTCGTAACTTTTTATGATTTACATTCCTTTCATTTAGTCGCACGTTCCTACGGATAGACTCTTACCGTTCTACCTTCCTTCCACTTTATCCTATCGTTCTTACCCCTCCGCTCTCTTGCATTCCCTTCACCATTTCTTTTTCTCCGTTTTCCTTCGTGCCAACCTTGCAATCTCAAGATTACACGCGACAAGTTTGCCACGCTCTGTGAAACGCCACTTCTTTACCCGAGATCTTTCCTTTCTCAGCGCTGCTCGATTAACCGTACCTTCAGACCGAAAATTAATTCGACGGGGGAACTCTAATAAAATCCCGTTTTCCTCTGAACTTCGCTCTAAACCAATCCACGATATAAATTCTATCGATGGCATCACGAAATACCCATCGCCCCTAATCGTTATTCAATACACCGTCCAAAGACGCCCGTGTTTCCGGTGTAAATAGTCGCTTATTGCAACGTTTAATTGCAACACGGAGCGACTAATGTCGCCGATCAGATTCGTCGTAACTTGGAAGTTTACCGACGCGACAGTTGCATCGTCTCTCGCCTCTGTATCGCTTCTTCCACCAATACATAGGGACAGGAAGTTCGAGCGAACCCTCGCGATGATTTCACGACTTCCCCACCCGCGTCCCATCCCGCCGATCGTAACTGGGATTAATCATGAGCACGCTATGCGGCTAGAAACTTAGGCTAAGACGGGTATCGAGTTGTATTATATTATACGGGCGTGCACACAGATAAATTCATGCGCGGAAACGTAGTCCTCCGTCTCTTCACGATACGCGGGCGAAATTAGGGGAGAGCAACTCTGGATGCCAACTTCTCCGCTTCCGACCTTGTCTTTCTTCCTATAGAAAGCCGGCGCGCAGCCGTGGACCAGCTCGGAGACGTCTGTTTAAAGACAATGGGAATATTAGAGATGCTTTCTGAACACGATTCGCGGCAGTTATCGATTAACTCGAGCGTGTACGACGCTGACAATAAGCCAGCGCGAACAGTGGCTAGGATATGTGCTCGATCGCCGATTCACGGTATTACCGGTGCTCTCTACATGTAAATGAGCGTGTTAACGAATTTATCGTCTTCGGCGAACTAACAGTTGGCGGCCCGGCGCGGCAACTGGATCAGGCGACAAGCTCGTTGTTCCGTAGCTTTGTTTCCGGTTAATAGTAGAACAGACGAGTGCAAACGGTGGGTGGAGACCGGAGGGATTGATGGGAATGCAGGGCAAAAGTCTGGGACGAACGTCGACTGTGTAACAACGATCCTTGAAAATTTAATTCTCATCTCTCCCGGCGAAAATGCACGCGCGGTTTCGTTACCGAATTTCTATAGGTAACCGTTCCGCGTGCAATTTTCGCGGAAACATGCATTTTCCCGTGGAGTCCAGAAACAACGTTGCCAACGCTCTTTCGTCGACAATCGTTGATTCCAATGGGTCTTCGCGTCGAACACGTGAATCTCGTCAGCTGGTATTCCTACTTTTAATTTACTGGATTATGCCAACGAAAGGTGATTCAGGTGGAAATTAGTGAAGCTCAATGGATCGAAAGAAATTGGGTAAAGAGTAAAGGTAGCAGTAAAAATCGTGGATGCAAAACGGCGAGGCAGAATAGATTTGCCGCCGGACCATCAACGATCGCGTCTTTCCATTCGTCATTAAAATATGCATCGATGTACGCTCGCCCGGATGAATCACCAATCGTGGGGATCCGTTTTTCCAATTTCCCGCGACCCCACGACCGCGGAGATTTACGCTTGACACTGACTCGCCCCCGTAAATTCGAGGAGAATGGCCGGAGATGGTGAAGAATGGAGTTGCCCGTTCACGTGTTCGCGGATATTGTCAGCAATCTTGTCATGACTTATAGCGAACGATTAAAAAATTCCAACTCACTATTGATCGGGCCGGTCGATAAATCTCTCGTAACGTTTTAATTGTGTCGACCATTTTGTTCAACAGCAAACGGACGGTTCGGGAAGAAACGGCTTGGTCAATTTCCATTTTAACAAGAATTATTAAATTAATATGAAACACTTTTTTAAATTGAGCTATTATAAAACAGCTCAATATACAGTACTTCTTTAAATTTTATTTAACCGGTTATTCTCTCGAGCGATGCGTGCTTCAATCAAATATTCCATGAAAATTAATTAATTTCCCAGGGTCAGTAATTTTCATCACTGGTTAAGTTCGATTAATGAAATGATCGATGATCAATTTTAAATCTACCCAATTTTGGCGTTCGTTGATCAAAAGATGTATTACGAAGGCGTACGCTTTCCTTGCCATTGTCCAAACCTTTCGTATTATTAGCGCAGCCACTCCCAATTCGATTGGATAGGAAACGATGTCCAATATGGGTTCGAAACGAAACGAGAAACTTGGCTTGAGAGCATTGCTTGATAAATAAAGGAGTCTCATACTTATCCGAAGATACGTTATCGAATACACGACAAATAACGGAGCGTTGCTTTCACGGTGAACCATTTATCCGAAGAAATAACGAAAAACCCTTTTGAGGGATAGGATACGCGATTGATGACCGAACTTCGCTCAGAGAGTTCATTCGGTCGCTATTAAATATTTCTGACCATTCCTGTTCCGCGAAATAAAACCTGATGGTATTCTATATTCTACCAAATGCTTATCGATATCGTGGAAAAAGAGTTGCTTGTAAACGTTGAAGTATCGACGAGCCTGCTAATGAATGCAATTTTTTTTTTTTAATTCAGTCTTTGCGGATACAAACAGCATGAAAATCCGACGTGACAGGCCCGGTTTCGATCTGCTGACCCCGCTGCTTCGTCCAACCATGTTCTTGAACCGAATCGAAGATAAGACCGGGGATGCTATATTACCGGCAGCTTAAAGCAAGCCCTTATACCGTGGACGTAATCCCAATCTTCTTCCTTTCCGTCTAGTTGTCGGCCGGGTTAACCCGACCGGCGAATTAATTAAACTTCTATTTACGATATCGATGAATCAGCGATATCCCGCGAGCAGCGTCTGCCTGCAATGCTTGAGGAACAGCGTAATAAGTTTTCAAAAAGTGCCCTATCCCCCCGCCGAGTGCTTGATCACGAAGTTTTGTCCCTTGCATAATGGTACGCAGCGAATGTAACAAGGATATAGATCTTTGCGATAAAATATGCATATTGAAAGAAATATCTGCGTCTTTATTAGCTTCAACGGGCATTGAAGTTGAGGATGAAGATCGAGGGAAATCACTTTTCGAGGGGAAAGAATAGGGTTTTGCTGAGGGAAGAACAGGGCGGAGATTTATTAATTTTTGCGACTTTATTGTATGGAAATATGATTTATTTATCAGTTTCACGGGGGGGAAATCTAATGTATCTAATATCTGGAATAATTGAACAGGAAAGGGTTAGCATACGGCCAGAGTATTCCTCGGACATTTTACCTTAGAGTTTCCTTAAACTTTCACCCCCTTGTAGCCAGCGAATTTTAATATAAATATAGCTGCTGTATAACGAGCAAACCACAGACGAAACGGCGCAAGAGGAGAGAGTGTTAATCACGCCTGGCCGCGATACAACCGCTGCAAACGAGAACTGCAGGTATTTTGCAACGCTCCGTGGAATTATGCGCCATGACCTGAGGGATTTTCAGGCTGGCTGCTACCATTGATTGGTAATTTATATCCTAAAACATGAAGAATGAAAAAAGAGTCAGCGGAACGATCCAGTATCGAAGACGCGTAACTGTCACGGAAGGGGACAATAACTATCGAATTTCCATTCCAGCCCGATTCATGATACAACTCGAACATTACCTTAATGAGCTATTTGAGCCGCTCCGTGCAACAAAGTAAAGCGATCGAACAACGGGGAAAAATTTAGGTGAAAAGGATTAAATTTGCCCGGGACAACGGAGGAGAAAGGAAGACGGAGGAGAAAGCTTTTCGTTTGAACGATTTTTAACCCAATTCTGGGCCGAGGGTTGCTTGAAAATTTGATTACGCGCGGCCCAAAACGATCTCCCGGGGTTTAATATTGAAAACGCTGAATCGCCCCACGCGCGCACGGATGATTGACGATAATAATAACGAATCTCCGACCGGCATCGAAACTCCGAATGTGTGGCACACTCGTATCGGCGGGGGTAATTTATTTTTGCAGCCGAGCAACGTTTTGCTGCAGCAAGCACATTATTGTACGCAGGCGAAACAGAGAGGGTGAATCGCTTATGGCGGGCAATGGCGAAACATTTGTATCCGTCCTAGATTATGGGAATTCAAGCGAAGCGGTAAGATCAGTAACGTTGAGGCGAGGGGGCGGAACAGTGTGGAATTTCTGAGACGAGGAATGAAGAGGTAGGAAAAAACGGGAGAAGTTCCGTCGGGGAACAAAGTCCACTGAGGGAACAAAGAAAGAAAGGGGAAACAAGGGGTATGTTTAATGTCTGGTACCCTCTTAATAAAATCCCTCGCGCTCCAAGAAATATCGTGAATGGGAGGAGTTCCGAGAGGGTGGGCGCTTAACAGAGAAACCAACGGTCCAAGTAGAACGGGGACAAACATTGCTGAATACTCCGGCCGGAGCGAACGAATTATTAACTCGTTCGCCGACCACCGCGCGACGATTAATCGACGCAAAAGGGGTGCACGGCGGGCGGACTGAAAAGCCATCACGACGACCGTGTAATTCCATTGAAAATCTCGATGGAAAGGTGCGCGACGAGCAACAAGAACGAACGGGAAAAAGGATAAATCTCTTTGTTTAACTGAAGCGTTTTTCATAATGAAAATTGCCATTGTGCCCGCCGATGCACACCCTGTTCGATTACGAGGATAGGTATCGCGCGCAAGAAATGGAAACAAAATCTCGTTTCCATCAGTCGAATTGCAACGCGTTACACACCCCGACAACTTTTTGTATATTCATAAATTCACCGTTCGTATCGATCTTCCTGCCGTGCGCGAGCCTGCCGCGAAAAGGGTAAAGCGGGTCGCGTGTTTCGGGGTGCAAAAGTCAAGGCCGGTAGCAAAGTCTTTTATTTGGGGGGAAATAGGGGTGGTTTTTTTTTCCGCTGTGCCAATACTGAATGAGAGCAGCCGCGGTTAATGCGCACAGTGGCAAATAGCTGGGACATATGGCGATTCGATCTGGCACGCACACGTGCGTAACCCGCGTTCGGCGGCACCGTGTTCCCGTGATAATAATATACCGAGTGACCCTAAAATCCGGGAACCGCAGGCACCGCACGATCCGACACACGTGACGCGCCGCTCGCATTCGCCCGGTCGGAGCGGCGCGGCCAAACCGCCGAACGCTTGTTCTGTCCGACTAATTTACTTTTTGTATTTTCCGTTTAAATTGACCGACCGTGCCCGATAGGTGCTTTCTGTCTTCCCCTCCCCCGCGGCGGTACCGCGCGCCCGGTCGAAAACCTCGTTCTCCATTCGCGGCAAGCGAAGCTTCACTAACCGTGAATGCCAATCTCCTCGTCCACCGCGAGGCGATATCTCTTTTTTTCGTTTTCAACCTCGTTCCACCCCCCCCCCCGGGTGTCCATTCCGTTTCCTCCCGCCGGTTTCGATGCATCCGTTTACCCGTTCTTTCCGCTTCTCGCTTTTTTTCCGTCAACCGATCGCTGTCTACCAACAGTCACACCGGACCGCATCGCGCGTTTCCGGTCAAATTTTCCCGGCGGACGTAATCGGTTCCCGTTTGGAAAGAGCAAGCGCGACGACTACCTTTGCCCTTTGATGGGATTGACGTGCCGCGGTCTCTTTTTCTCCCGCCCCCTCTATCCGTCTGCCTTTCCACAGCTTCCCCTCGTCCCATCCCGTTTTATCCCACGGACCGAAAAACAGAACTCGTAGCTCGGCCACTGTCGCGCGTCGACTTTCGAATAAAATATAGCCAAGCATTTCCAACCGAGCGACAGATGCTGCGCATTGTTTACCATGACTGAGGGAAATATTTGTGCTGCACGGAACGCGAGCGTCGATACAACAAAATGCATGGGATTGCTGGATACTCTGTGCTCCGCCGATTCGCTAATGATGTTACACGGACGCCTTGGCCTGGCGCAAGATAACATGATTCGGGGTCACTGTGGCCACCAGGTCGATCGGAAGAAGATTCCAAACGAATGGGAGCACCGCGATTTCTGCGCCGGCGAGCGCGCAAACTACGCGCGTTTCCTATTTTACTTTGTCAACGACCGATTCGATTGCTCCGCACGTCGCACGTGAAACGCGATTATATTTGCCGGCGATGGAAATATAACGTTCTTCGAGCGAACCATTTCATTTTGTGTTCGATCGAAATTGGTAAACTGATCAGGCGCAGGTATCGCGGATTAAATTTCTACGAGCACATCGGCGCCAGTCTGTTTATGAAATATTTAATTTCATATTGCCTTTGCCCCCGCGTGTCTGATGTAGAGACAAGTATAGTGTCACCGAAGTGAGATAAATTAAGTCGAGACATATTTCGTCCCGAGTGATTGACCGTGGACTAAAATACATTAAGACGTATCGACGTGCTTAATGCACTAGTTACCAGGCAATCGACGAGAAAGCGAGAGCCCGGAGAACGTAGAGGGAGAATCGCAAAGTTCGAGACGTGCTTCTCAATCTCGCTAAGTGCATTTCTAAGTTTGAACGCTGATACTACGCTGTGTCGTTTTTAATTCAATGGGCTGATGCGAGAGAAGAATTCGTTTCTCTTAAGACGCCAGCAATCGGCCAAATAAAAGTTGTCTTCTCGCATACTTTTTATTCTCGATAGTCCCGTTATTCGCGTTGCTATAGACTTCTTGTTCAGGCTGCACACGAAAATTGTGCTAGTCTGTTTGCCGAACCCATTAGCGAAGTAATTAATCTGTAGTTGCGTAATTTCCACGGTTTCTGCCGTGGAAATTCGCTGCAAAGTCTAAACAACAGTGCCTAGAGCGCGTGTTCAATTGAAATTGGCAAGATTGTCGGATTAATTATGAAATATAATATTGCATAGCGCGATTAACTGCTATTCCGTTCGTGCGCACAATCGACTTTTCCCTTTCGAAAGAGGGGGTGAGAAAGTACGATCCTCGTTTTCTATTATACCATTTTCATGTGCCTGTGGCAACGGGAAAAGTTTGTTGCGGTGGAATCCACGCGCCTGCCTGCACTCGAACTCATTAAATTGAACGAAGGGTATCATTTACACGCGCAATGGTTCATTCGAAGCGTGTTGCAGTTTGATCCCGATCGTTGAGCATCGAACTGCGAAAAAAGCTTCCTTTTTCTTCGCGGCTAGGAGACGATCGATCGTAATCGAAGGATGCAGACGGACGGCTGTTCGCGAATCCGACGCGTGTTATTAATGGCCGTTAAGCACCGTCACAAGTTTCGTAAATGAGATCCGGCTCGCGTGTACTGGTTGGGTGAGGGGCGATTGCAAAATTTGCCGCGCCAACGTATACATTTGCGCCGCGCAGCAAACCCCTTCAGTTGTAAAATGCTAAACAAACGGAGGGTGTCCGTTCAAATAACGCGGCCGACCAGCGACACTAAATAACCGCTCCAACAAGCAGTCCGGCCTTGTTTTCCTCCCCCAAAAACCGTTCAACTTTTTCAACCGTTCGACTTTTCCCGGCTGCCTCTCTACCACCGACGTCTGTTTCCCCTGGATTTCTGAATTAACGCGGCTCGCTGTTCAAGCAGAAACATCGTTCCGCTCTCTCGATGTATGAATCCATTCTGAAAATTATTTTCGCGTTTACTTTGTTTCACCAAGCTTTACAATAACGCCCAATTCTTCTTTTTTTCGGATTTTTGTTCGTTTTTCCGAGCTGAATATATCACGAGAATACTCTTTTAATATATTAATTCGAGATCGATAAATAATATATAATACAAACTAAAAAATAAAAGCAAACGTCTATCCTCAAAAGCAAAAAATTCGCAGGGCTTCCTATTTAACACTAAAATCGCGATCACTAATAATTTCATTTCTTTATAAGTCTAATAAATCTATGTTCGAAGGGGCCGAAGAATCCGCAGATCGCGACTATAGAATAAACTAAAACGCGGCACGTGGTTCCATTTTATTTAGAAGGAGCCCAGCTCTCCCTCTCTCCCTTTATCTCGTTATCAGTAGAAAGTTTCCGCCAGCGTCAGACCGTACCATTCCGCCGGTGGAACTGAAACTTAACGTATCGCAAAGTTGCCGAGGAAATCCGGAACGGGGAGCGTGCAGTCCCGACGACTAACCCCCCGGTGTGTTCATCCTCTTCGAACGTAGCGGCATTTCGGATGCAACCGGGGCAAGGGAGAACACGCCGGAGCCACTACGGAAAGGTCCAACAGGAGGTGGGAAAAAGAGGAGGAAGGAGCAAAGGTTGAGGCGCACTCGTGTCTCGCGCCGGGATCCTAGGACGTGACTGGACTTTTTGACACGCACGACTTTCCAAAGAGCGTTACCAACGAGCGCATCCTTCTTGGCTTGCTTTGACACCGTGTACTCGACCCTCGTCGGTTCCCACAGGTACATACACCGGCGAACTCGCAAACAGCGGTTTTTTTTTCTCTTATTTCACTTTTGCGACCTCGCGTCGATTTCCGTGTCGAGTGCACCCCTGCCTTCATGCCCGTTACCCTCCTCGTTGAACTTGATCGAAGTATCGCTACGTCGCATCGGCCACCATTATTCCCGGCGACTATTCGGCCCGGTAATTCTGCCTTTTGGTTATTAGCCGTAACGTCAATATCATTTGTTCGGGGCAAAGTGAAATCGTCCTGGAAGAGGATCATATGGTACCCCTTTTAAGCGATGCTTAAAATTGTTCTGCGCCGAAAGTGGAGATACCGGAGCTTGGGAGAATTCTTCTACCGTGGTCGAAATCTTTTATTCGACTTTTTCATCGTTAATCTTCTAGATTTGTGACTGTTTAAATACACTTATGCAGGAATTGTGGGTGACAGAAAGAGACCAGATATAAGTGGTCGTTTAAAAATTATTTCTCTGCTCGGTTTCACTGGAATCGCCTCATCAAACGAAACGCGTGCACTCCTGAGTTTATTTGCTCGAACGACATGGCTAGAAGGACGAGCGTCAGTTTTGATCCCCCGGGACGACCCTGCCTCTGGAACTTCGACGAGAGTTCACCACCAACGAGAACCGGGAACAAAGAGCGAAAGGACTGGAAGAGGAACCAGGGAAAAGAGGACAGACCACTGCGTTTAATATTCGGTGTAGCTTTCGGCAAAAAAAGACGGACCATTCGATTCCGCGAAACTGTGCACACAGGAAAAAATTCGAATCCCAAGAACATGTTTAAAGGACTTAAAAGGAATGAAGTTACGATTCTCCCTCGAGTTTCCTTCTTTTGCAACACATCTTTCGCATCTTCCACAATTTTAATCCCATCGAAGATACGTGAAACGATGTTCTTCAAAGCTTTCAAAACGGACCGAAGATAAATCCTGATTTATTTACGACCCTACCAAAAGATCACCGGACGCAAATGCTTCTCTACCTCTGGCCACAGGAAATTGTATAATACGTCTGACCTTATTCGCGAAACCTTTCACTCAGCCTACCCCTTCGCGTCGGGGTACATCCCTTGGGATGTAAGGTCGCGACTGCATCCGAATCCTAATACCGGCTTCCTTGGCAGAAGCCGTCCGAAGGCGATATTTCGCGACGGGATACGTCGGTCCCTACTCGCTGTTTATTTATGGTGGCGTGTATAATATTCAGCACGCGTTATTGGAACGCACAGCCTGTGATATCCCAAACGTCCTAGCCTTCTTATGTTCTGGCGTTTAACCACATTCGAATTATGGAATCAAAGACAAACTGCCTACCCTTCTGTGAGGAGCAATAAAAAACGAAGGACAACGGTATCTCGACACCTTCGGACAGTTACCGTTGTAATAGTCGCGATATCTTTTCTCCAACGAGCCATTCGAAGCATCGCGATATCGTCGACACGGGAGGGACGATAAGAGATTAGGCGCGAATTCTTTCACTCTGCGAAATGTAAAACCGTGGAACGGCGAACAAATGGCGGTTACGTCGAGTTACACAGAAGATCGTGGTGCAACGAGGGGCGATTTGTCTTCGACCTCAGATTGCAGGTTTTTGCGGTGGTTGTTAATAGCGACCTGTACAACCAGCGATAAGGATCGTTCGCCATTTGTTCGGTCGTGCCAGGAAATTTTTAACAGCTCGCCTTGTTCATTTTCAAAGGTGTTCGGGCATTCGTATTAGCCTGGATATTTGAAGGAACAAAAGCGAGGAACAAAGTCCTCTGCCCCATTGATTAAAAGGATCTTTTTAAACGATTTAATTATATCGCTGCAAAAGCGTTAGGGTCGACAATTGTTTTTTTTTTTACTAGAAAGTATCATTTTGTTTCCACTACGGGGCACGATGTTTCGCCCAGGGTTATCTTGTTCCGACACGAGTATTTTTCCAGCAGGGCGAGCTGAAGAGGGAACGGGCCGCGAATTGTTTCGGTGCAACTGTATTCGCCACTGGCGCTCCATTTTTTTTCGGTAATTCTTGGATAGAGCAATTTTTGATTTTACAATTTCGCGTGCCGCGCGTTCGCGATAGCTCGTTATGAACTTTACTGCGCAACCCCGCCTGTTTCGGCGAAAACGCGGTGCGGATGAAATAAGTGACGCCGGGAGGTAGCTGCTGCATCGCTATTCGGTGCGTTGGCGAAGTTTTCGAGAAACATAGAAACATGGTAGTCCCGTAGACAAAGTTTAGGCGGAGGGTTACTTCGTAACAGTCTTACTCGAATAAAATTCATTACAGCTTCTCATCACCTCGATGCAATACTGTGAAATAGTTACTTGCTTGCGAGATGGAACGCAAATTCCAAGAACGCCAGAAAGTTAGCTACTTAGCTGTCCGAATAAATTTCAGGGAGATTTTTTAGAACAAAGTATTTTCTTTAAAAACAATTTGCCCAGATTTTCCAGATCGATGGAAATCTCTTGATACAGTTTCATTTCTCTCACTGTACGCCGGCTCTATTTCACAAAAATCGTTGAAACTTCTCATATCCTAACTACGAAATCGTAAAATAGTCACTACCTCGTGGACGCAGGAAGGTAAATCCCAGGAAACCTTTCCTAGCCGCGAGATGGGATCGCAAAGAAACTTTTTCACGCAAAGTATTTTTCTTAAAGCACCGTAAATCATCTTGGGCCCCGTTTCATCGTTATGCGTCAAAAGATGTCGTAAAGCTCTCTTGCGACCGCGGCTGGTCTCTCGCAGAATCGTTCCCGACCGTTCGACATATCCGTTTGCCCACAATAAAACCCTGGACGATCGGAAAGATCGCGACGACGACGTATCGAGTCGTGGGCAGAAAAACTTCTCCCTCGTGAAAAACTTGTATCCTTTCTCGCTACCACCTGTCCCCCCTCGCTACGGGATCCGGAGAAGTGACAGCGGAAGAAGGATTTCCATGGGCGCGCGGTATCGCGTGTAAGCTATCGTCGTTTTAATACAACTTTCGATTGGCACCCTCGGCCGGACCTTCGACGAATCCGATACCCCCGGAGCCGAAGACGACAAGGGCAGTAAATCAGTCCGTGTACAGTTCAGGGGTTGGCCGCTCAGGACGACACGTACCTGCCATCTATATTCGTGGGCTCGCTTCCCAACCCCCCCCCCCCCCCCTCCAAGATTCAACCCTCTCCTCTAGTCGTTTCGACGCCACAACCACCGGCGTGTAACTGGCACGAAGACTCCGTATAACCTTCTGGAAAGGGACGATACACCTTGTCGGGGCCTCCGAGATTTATATCCGAGCGAAATCGAGTTTGATGCTGATCTCGTCGAAAGTGCTGGGTATACGGGCGCGAGTTTGGCTGCCGGTGATATTTTTCGGGGTACACGGATGCAGGCGCGTCTATTATCTTTGAGAAAGGGAGTAGAGCAGTATAGAGGGTTAAGCGGGTAAAAGTCAGTAAGAAGGATGGTTCAATAGGGGGTATTTAAATTTTTTAAAGGGAAGAGCTCAAGGTAAAAACTTGAAGTGCAAATATCTCGATTTTAAATCAGTAAGGTGCCTGTATATGCATACGCATTGCTCGGCATCTAAACTGCACGAAACGCGTTTTACGAACTGAATAGATCATGATAAAATGAAATTAAAGGGATCAGCCGGAGTGTTCTGCAAATATTATTAATAATTTATTGCGCTCGCGTATAATTGCCACCCTCTCCCTCGAATTTCCGCGTGAACCGTATCGCGCTGCAAAAACGATTATGTACATACACGTACCTGTAAAATACGTTCGTACTCAAACGATATCGATCCCGAGGCGGCAGGCACGTTACTCAAACGTAAATAAATCAGACTGTCAACTTTGTCCCAAAAGTGGTGGAGCGGTGTGTGCGGGGGTTGGTAGAGACAGCGCGCAACTCGTAGCCTAAATTCGCGAGCGAAGTGTGGGGACACAGAGAAAATGGAAAACCGCGAAACACGTGAGAAGAACAGAGAAACGGGGAAACGAGTTTGCTGCGAGGGAGTCGTTTCGATTTCTCGCGTGCGATACGCTCACGATTCACGCCGCGCCGGATAAGTCGCAGTGCTTGTTTACACGTTACCCGATTAAACGCCGGGGAAAATCGTGTCTTAGGAAACCTGCCAATTTGCAGGCGAGCTGTGGTGCTGCGAATTATCAGATTCCCGTGACGCACCGTCGCCCACGGTAACTGATATATACGATCACCTCCGCCCCGTCGCGATGAATAATTAATTGCCACGTCGTTCGCGAAATATGAGAATGGTAAATTAATGTAATTTCTGCTGCGATCACGTTAATATCGCTAATAACGCGTACCACGTACTCGTACCAGAAGCGTTCCGAATAACGACGTTCAATTAATATCGACAACTTTAATCAGGTGGGACTGAATTTACTATACAGCAGCCTAAAAACAGATGGAGTCGAAACAGGACGCTTTTGACGTCTTACGGTTGTCAATTCTTGGCTTCTTTCTTTCTTTTTTTCGAAAAGAATCGTCGATGCTCGAGAAAAAGTAGCGGGGAGGTAGAAGATGGACGTAATGAGTGGCACTGAACGTGATTAATTAATTAATTATTTGTGCATAATTATTTTCCGTTCCGTAATATCGTTCGCAATTTGCTGTCTACACGAATTACGCTTCATCGTACGCTAAGTTACTGTACCAATTAGTAGCGAAACATCTATTTCTAATGGCGTCACAATTTCATTGATGAGAAACAGCAAATAGTTTGGCAGCTGCAATTTATTCTTATTACCCTAACATTAATTTCCACGCGATCTAAAATAATTCTCTACACAACCCAACATGTAATTACCTTCATGAGCTGAAACGAGCAAATTCGTATTCAAGCCAAATTACCAAGTAGATGAAAAACTCGAATGAGGTGAATACGAAGAAAGGAAGAATAGAGGATCATACTAAAAAAAAAAAAAACCGGAGGCTGAGCAGAAGACTGGAAACAAAGGTGGAGAGAACGTTTCTGAGAGAAGAAGTCTTTCGGCGGCTGGTGAAATCAGAAATCGATTGTTCCGCAATAACAATTCGGCGCACTCAGCCATGGAGGAAGAACCATGGAGGGGGGCGAATGCTACTTTCGTGTCGGTGCAATATCTGTGAGTGCATTTTTCCGGATATCGAGGCGGACCACAAGCGACCGGGATAGGGCCCGTGCATACATATGTCTAGGTTTGGCAATAACAAACACAGATTTCACGAACGCGCAAGCCAACCCAGCCAGTATGCCACGCTCCCGCGAAACTGAAACGGGATGCGGCCTTCTGGCCATTATGCACCGGCTACAATACGCGCCGCGTTATGTACATCGTTCGACTCGCGAAAATGGCACGCTTAACAATCGACCGCGCTCTCCCTTTTGTGGCCACGATCCTCGCTACTCGAATGCCGTTTTCGCTGGCTGAATCTATCGATCACGCTAGTCGTTTGTCGCGCGCTCACGGCTTTCGGTAACTAATCCACGAATTTCGAGTACTTTCACCGGAATCGAGGAGCAATGATGCTCCCTTGATGTGCCTTGATCGAACCGCCAATTAAATATACGATACTAGGTATAAATTGTAGAATATTGTTCCGAGCAGCGGCGATTTGTTTGCCGATACTTTTTCCCAAGGAAGACCTAAGAGGAATAATAAAAGAATGGGTCAGGATGTTTCAAAGAAATTTAGAAAAATATGAAACCCAATAATTGTCGAAGAAATTAGTCGTTCGTTGGGATTTGTACGGAACTGTTGTAAGAAAAAATACATCAGTATGAACCAAATATGCGCGTAATTTACTTTGAACTCGGAAGATCGAGGATCACGTAATGCCGCGCTCGTTTATAAAATTTCCGTGGGCTATAAAAATCAGTTTTATAAGAAAACCAGGCGAACAGTGGTCCCGAAGAAATGGTCATACTTCACGCGACCGTGTGTCACGCGACGAAAAATTACACGGCATGTACGGAGTCGCGAAACGGCACGTAACCCGCGTCCGTACTTATCCGCGGCTCGATGGTACACAGGATTCCTTGCATCGTAAAACGCTCGTATCTTCCGATTTGGCTTCAGCCGGCCGCACGGAAATGGCAGGTTTTACAATCACGCGAAGCACTCTTTAAGAGACCGGGTAACTACCTCGAGGAGAGGCGGATATCACCTTTCCCTGAAAGTCTTTGCTTATGACCATGACAGTATTCCAAGTGAAACCGACGAAAAAATACGGCGATGAATGTGGAGCTTGTTGTGGACGAACATTTTTCCGATGAGAAGCATCAAGTTGGCTGCTCCTCGGAAACACGGTATTTGTGGCGTTGTTGTTTCGTCAATCGGAAGCTGCGAGACGACGCGAAACTGTGGAAATCGTGAAACGAGAAGTTTACTCTGTCTAAATTTCGGAAAAGCGGGAGCGGATGTTTTCTCTTACGGATTGCACATTTTCAGGAAGTCGTAACGTAAATTGGAATTGGATAGTGGCTGGCGAAAGAGACCGAACGTGGTCGAACAGAATCGTACTATTACTATTGTGCTTATTCCCCGAACGGAGGGACTACCCTTAAGCTGAAGGGAAACGCGTCTGTATGCATAATATAATCAATTCCAGGGATTTCTCCGATCAGTTAATAATCCATAGTTCCCGTGTCTCCGGGTAACGAATTGTCCACTGCAGGAGAAAATAACGAATAGCGAGAATACGTCTCGCGAACGGCGACTGTTCTAAGGTGAAGGATGGGAGGGGAAACAGCGCGAAAGAAAGGGGTAGCAGTGGCAAACAAGGAGGCAAAGGGGGGTGGGTGAAACTACTCGGGAGCGAGAATAACTAAAGGGTGAATGGCAGGCTGCGCGCTGTTGTACCGAGAGACGCGTAAACTTAATTGACAAGCACAGGTGGCGCATAAACCTGACTACCCGTTCGCTGTTCCTTAACTGCTGCATCTCAAACCCTTTCCCCATGCTTGCGAGAAATCGAACGATATTATTCCGTTCGAAGGTCTCGTGACGGTATCGCGGCGAGCCGCAGAACGAACGAACGAACGAGTAAAGTTTCAGTTTCGCTTGACGAGCTCGAAGAAACGAACGGGCCGCGTAAACGAAGAAACGATTCAGGTTTAAGAGGAAGGGATACAGCCACGCGAAATTGGAATCGCGAGCCGGGTGAAACGAGAGAAAGGGAATCGCACTTTTCCGCGATAAACGCTTCCCCATGGCTCTTATCTCCGGTTGTTCGCACGCGGTATCGCGCCTGGAATCGCTTCGCAGCGAAATCGGTCGATGTCCGTCGAGGGAAACATCCGTGTCCATGCTTATCGAATGGAATTAATCACTGCCCGCGGTCAAAGGCTTGGATTTCTTTTCAACCCCGTTTCGAATTGCCGAATGATTTATGCGACAGCATCGAGCACGCCCCGGCCCGGTCCGATACTGCTCCGCGTACACGGATAAGGTTACCGCCGAGGAATACTTCGCGCTGCAAGACACGAAGCACCGCCACGCAGGACTTTGCATGTGCATCTTTAATCACTCCGGTTCACGGCAGGTGAAAGGGACCCGACGGCTTGCATCGCAACCCCGTTCCCGGGGCTTGTAAAAAATTAACGAGCTGTCTTCCGGGGTCAAGCACGGCGTCGATCGACACACCAGCCCTCCAGGTGACTGAAGCGGATACGACGGGACAAGCGCACTTCGTTCAAATACCTGCTTGTCGGTGTACATTCTTGTTGCAGCTCGTTTCAGCGTTGTTCAATCTGTGTTTTACTTGTTTTGGGTTGCGGGACTCGTTGAACAACGATGTTAGCGAGTGAACATTTTTGCAACAGTAGTATTTCAATGTAATTAAAAACAGTCTGTTTTAGGTAGGTTTCTAGTTCATTTTATTCCACCATTTTAATCAGCGATTGAATATTTTATTAGTCAAGCGTAGCCATATTGTATGGAAATACCGCCTGTCGAACATGATTTACAAATATCGGAAACATGCCGACCGCGAACAATGTGGGATAGAAGGCGGAAAGTTTTCGATGGAAGCCAGCGTCGAGGTGTCGGCGATCATTTCGATTGTCAGGCACGAGACGTTAACCGAATTCGTGGTTCGTGCTCGATTAGATTAACGAATCGCTCGTTTCTAACCGCGATATGGAACGGCAAATGTGTCCCCGCTGTTCTTCCTTTTACACCGTAGCTTTACGCGACTGCTGTCGCATCCTGTCGTACGCGTCCTCGACAACAACGACACGTATGTATAATATTTTGCGTGAACTGCGACGGCACGCCGCGGCGTGTTCGCCGGAATTGCCGGAAAATTCCTGCTGAATTTTCAAGTCTGCGAGAATTTGCGGTGACACGTTGTTTGAATAACTCCCGCGCGCGGACTTAACGCTCGAACGTTTACCAGGTATTCGGATGGTAACGAAGACAACTGCGCTGGCGAACAATTAACATCGAATCCGGAACTAAATGGACCGAGAGTAGAGGCATTGTATGCAGGACTTTTCCAGGCAAAGTTCTTTTCGCTTCCTCTGGAAATATAGTTCCACGATAAACATAATTTAATCCAAAGCTAGCTTTGGATGGAAATGATTGAGTAAAATAATATTCAGCATTAAACATAAATTAAGATTAATGATAATAATCTGGAAAAGGATTCTGGTGCCGAAAGAATTCGTCACGTAAAATCTTTATCGAACATAGCAGCGCGACGTGCTCTCCGTTTCCTGAAGCGAGAGAAATTCCGAGTCAGTTTGAAACGCGAAATATCGCGCCCTCACCGTGCTTAAAAGTACAAAGTTTAATGCGTGCATGCAAGCAGAAAAGTCGGCCGTAAGTCGTAATGGGTCGCCACGTTAACGACAAGTCCGTGCGCATAACTGAACTGCAAATTCACTTTACGACGCCTATTTTCCAGACTTGGACTCGACTGGATACTTTATTACTGTCGTTGCATCGAGGGACGGGCACCGGTTGCACTCCGTCGACTTTTCGCGCGAGAAAGAAATCGACTGCTTGTCCTAAAAGCGAAGAACTCCACGGGGACACGACCCGATGCCGTATCGAATTAAGAAAAGAGAACGGTTTAATTTTCATTGAGAAATTTAACTTCCCGAGAATGCCGAAATTTGATTAATGTAAATGCGGTAGATGGGGAAGACAAAGAGGATTGGCCGAGAACTGGGTTATATCATTTTGCATGCATTATTTCTCTGTGTCGAGTGCACGGAGAAATGTTTTCCGACTGAACCAGCGGGTGGGAATGTTCCTAAGGCAAAATCGTTTTTAATTTCGCCCCCATACTGCGGGTCGAGTCGTTAGCGGAGTAGGAAAAAGAAAATCGTGCGCTCGTTAAAAAATACTTCTTCCAAGTGTACCTGGCGCGCGTGTGGCTCGACCCCGTTGCTGGCTACGCGCATTACAACCATTAATAAATCACTTTGTCGCGACTAACGTCCGTCCCAGGTTCAACGAATGCAAAGAGGATGGAGAATACGTTAGCCGGTAGGTAATCAAATAAATTGGCAACTACCAGCCGCACGTCAATATCCAATTGCCTTCCCTCTGTTCCGATTATTAAGAGAAGTTTCAAATAAATCCAAATTTAAATTTGGACTTAATAATTTAAAAAATTCTCGCTCAAATTTAAATTTGTACGTGTCGATCCAGTTCCCCGAGCTTTTCAAAACATATTAACATTGGACAACTTTAAATCCATCACGATTAAATGCTAAAATGTTACATATTTTATTTCCTGAATACTAGACATACTTGGCGAATGTTATAGACATCCTGCAAAACATCGAAGCCATGATGCGTGCATACGTGAAAGTACATGAAATAGCCGTCTGAAATCAAGATGATTCCCGGCAAGATGCAGAAGGAAAAAGGGGGAAGTTATTAAGAAGATTATGGACGGGTCGTTGGCCGAACTTCAAAGGACCAATTCCCATTTTCAATTTGCTTCGAGCGGAGCCGGTCGGTGGGGGTCAAAGCCAACTCATTCTACCGGCTAGATCCTTCCCGTCCGAGAGGGTTCCGCGGATTCTCGGCTACCGAAGAATTCCATTCCGGGGTTACTTCTGCCCTTCGAGAGCTCGCGAGTTTCGTCGAAAAACCTATCTTCCTTGCACGAGTCTTATGGACGCGAGGGCAAAATGTTCCTTTCGCTTATTCGGTCAAACGGATCTCTTCTGCGCTACCACCGTGGAGAAGACACGGAGATCCATATACGGTGCTGTCGACATTTTCCACACCGAAATATATCGTTCTGCAATTCATGAAACGCAGCGTTCATCTGGAACACGTTAATTTCACGTAGATGTGCTCATCGAAACGATACGGTGCGTCTTCGTCGCGGCGCCATCAAAGTCGCCCGGTGGCTGAGGTAGAACAGTTTCTGCGAGAGTGAATGGCGACATTATTCGGGATAGTAAAAGGATCAATATGCCACGTATGAGCGTAGCTCAAAAATGCATCGACAGAGAAGAGATATGAACGCAAATGCATCGCAGCTGCGACAACGATAATAGTAGCACCAGTTTATTACCACGTGGAAAAAAGAACGCTTGGTCACTGCAATCGTCGGGTTAATTTCCGGCCCTCTCCACTAATTTCCTCTCTTCCCAACGTGCTCGATTAGACTAGCTTTTGCTCACTTTTCGAGATTCGTCAGAACGAAATGGTCAAAGGATATAACGCGACGAGGATCAATCGCCGCGAATGATATCGAAGATGTCGTTTTCGCTTGATCGAAGGCCATTAAACGGCCAATTGTGCTTCCCCAAAAGGTTCAATAATTCCGTGAAGTCCGATTCGCGAGGAATGTCAATTTCCTTCGGCTACGGGGTGAATTGGCGGCGAAAGGGTGGGGGGGGGGGGGGGTGCGACTGGCAATCATCAATCTCGTCGAGTTGTACCGGGCTGGAACTAATTCAGTACACCCTTGTCCTCCGGTCTCCTTGTCAAGCCCAAACTTCGTGTACCTCCTCTACCACTTAAGCAGCGTTCTACGGAAGACAGGACGGGCCTTTCGTTCGACCAGAATTCGAATAAAGTGGCTTCCATACATCAACGCCTCGGAAATCGCTGCAGTTCGATTAAAGCACACCTTACATTGTCCTTGGAATTCGCATTCAACGTCCATAGGCTTGGATGGAAATAAAACTCTTGATGAACTGCTGCTGTTGCTAATTCAGTGGAAACTCGCTAATTCGATTTCCATTCAACGATTATTAGTTCCGACGTGGAAAATAGCAGACTTTCATTTACACGAATTGATGAACAATTCTGCAAAAATGCAGCCCGATTTATGAAAATTGAAACTGTATCGTGGCCCTCGAAATTCGCATTCTAATCTACCGCTTAATAGCGGGAAAAAGTTTGGGCGAACGGAAAAACGATGAACCACGGAGGGTGTGCAAAATCAATTAATATTATGCCAGCGGCGATGGCGGAAAAAATTACCAAAACAGACAGCTATTGAACCAGCGGTATCCCTCGGCGAATTCGCGCAAAAACGGGATTATTATCTTTGCATTAACGGTTAACCGATATATTTCGGCCGCCAGAACGATGGCGGTGTGGCCGATATTTTTTAACGAAGAGAGCGCGAAGGGGCGAAAAGAAGTTTAAGAAGAAGTCCCATTCATCCGGCGGTGGCGGCGAAAACTGACAAAACAGTTGATACGGCAGGCATAGCGGAGGGGGCCGTGGAATACGAATGGACATCGCTGGATATACGAGGGCTCGTGCGAATGGCTGTGAAAGGTGGAGCTCTGGAGAAATCTCGAGCCTAGGGGTCGAGGGCAGAAAAAAGAGAGAGATATGAGAGGATTGTAAAAGGGGGAAAAAAATGTTCGCGGAAGAAAGTACGACGCGGGGGAGAAATCGCGAACAGCGGACGGGAGGGATGGGCGGAACGTTCGTGGAAAAATGTCATCGAGCAATCCTGATTTACAACTGGAGGGAAATCGGTGCGGCGAACTTCGTGCCCGCGGCCCGGCGCGGCGGAAAGTCGGAAATTTTCACTCGTGGGAATCGGAACTTTCATTGACGTCCGCTGTAGATTTTTCACGCGCTTAAAATCAAATGAGAGGAGGGAGAATGGAACAAGAGGGTGGAATGAAGAGGTGGAAATTGCGAACAAATGTGATACACCTCAGACAGAGCTCGTTGGCGATTTTTACAAAGACGAAGAACAATATTTTCAATTGTACGGTATGGAATAGAAAAAGGTGTGTCCTTTATTAATGCGTGCGCCAGTTTGACATTGGCTAGAACGAAACGTATGATTAGCGATTAATTAATTACCGATCAGCACGAGAAGCTTACAAGTCTCACTTTGAAGCGCTTTAATCCAATGATATATCTGACAAACAAACGTTTGCCTTTGATTATCATGCTCGTGTTTGCATAGCTTGTGCACATAATTCTGCGACCCCGCTTCTATCGGGAACATCGGGGAGTGTTGTACGCGTCGGGCGAGTAGTGTAGAGCTACCTTTAACTACCGTTTGGTTCCAATTACTTCTATCGTGTATTTATTTCAGCATTTGACAGGACGAGTGTTATCCTTTCACAGTATGCCAGAAGGGTGTGTCTGGGTGACGTAAAAAGAACGCTATTGCCATGGTCGCGTAAAGTGTCTCGGCACGCCTCGTAAACACATATTTCCAATTTTACTCTATTTCAACGCGTTACACGGGGTAAAAGCGAGCCGCGGTTGTATTGAATAACGCCCGAAACTCGGTCCACGTGCGTTGAATTATAGCCGGCCGGTGGTAAAAAAAAAGGGGGATATGTGTAACCAATAATATCGATGCGGAACCAATTTGTCATTAAAAGTTTTGCCCGGAACTGATCGAGGGAAAGGGGTAGTGTAGCGTGACTGGTAGGTAATTTTGCCTTTGGAATTCTCCGGGCCAACCTGTAACGACCTTCGACCTGCATGGCGAATCTATGCAAATTTCTCCCATAGGTTAAGCAAGGACTTCGAATAGCAGAGGCGACTTTTAGGTTCCAATATTGGGCGACGTCCCTTGAACAACCCGCATATGATCAACGTTCAAGCTCCATATCAAATAGGCAGGAATGACGTTTAGAATCGCGAACGTTCCAGTTCGTGATGGCAAACAGAAATGACGACATTAGTGCCCACCCGTATCGCGGATAGCGACGAATGGGTTAACTACGATCTAATCAAGTCCCTGATCTAATCCTCCGTTATAGAACATTGAACAAAGCTGCGGTAATTATCCTAGCAAAAATTAACTTGCAATGCGTCATTAACACGTGTTTTCATCAATGTGCTTTGATTTCCCACTGGTAGAGTACAGATTATTAATTCATCAATTTCCGCGTTGAAATGAGAATTCTTTCAGAGATGGAGATTTATCTAACAAATGACGAGCGCATTGTTTGGAACACGCACTAGTTCAACCGTCATACTTTAACGCGTACGGTCTCGAGTGTCCGTGCATCAATTACAAGTGGTTTCGTCATCGATCCCCGTGTGTCGCCCGTTCTGCGTGCACGCCACATTATTTCCGCGGTAGAGCATTCGAGTGCTTATGTCGGGTTGAAGCGTGTCGATAGGTGAATCGTTCTAATTTCGCTCGCATCGCCGAACTATGTACGCCGCGGATCGTAAATCTGGGCCGCGTAAAAATTTCGGACCGCTCACGATTGTCGTTCAGCCCTCGCCCGACGAGTTTAAACATTTTATGGAATCGAAATGTATAATCGTGGCTGTCTCGAAGCCTCGTTATCCGTTCCGACGAATATCGGCCACCGTTCAAAACGACCTTCGCTCGTAAATGCTAATTTGTCCAACGTAGGTAGCTTGAAATAACGCTATACTATATACAAACGATCTAACGATTACTTGCAACGGAATGTCGCGAGACGGGAAAAACAGCAGTCTTCTCGACAGAGTCTTGGGTTTGGTCTAATAAATGCAGGAAGATCGTGAAATAGTGTATGGCCCGGCACTTACCACGTGCGGGGACCAGTGGTGCGGCCAGGTCTTGGTCTCGTGACTACCCCCAACGGTCGGTTGGCTTGCTAAAAAGACGACTCGTCTATCGCTGCTTCCGGTTCCGGTAGCACTGGTAGTCAGAAGCGCTGCTCTGGCCCTCGAGCCGCCGATACTCAACGTCGGCGACGTGTCCATATTACTCTGAAAACGAAAGGGAACCATTTATCGACCAGTCGCAGAAGTTTACGAAACGTATTTCCCCTTCACGTGCACGTGTAAGCGTAGGTAAAAGTGACTCCCCGGCGAATTTCAATCGCAGCAGATACATTTGATCGCGAAAGCGAAATGGAACTCAAATTCAGCCCGCTTAATGAAGCCCGTTACGTGCACGATGAATGCTTCCAGAGGGATCTCGAGCCAAGTACGCATCCTTCAACCTTGAGCCAGCCTTTTCTGGATGTTCTTATTCATTCGATTTCCAAGTCCGCGCAATTTCGAACGATGTAAAGCGAACTCCGGTATAGCCCTCTAGAAACTTGGCAGGAAAAATGCTAACGACAATATTCCGTACACAGAATCTTGACGAGATTCTTAAAACATGTTTCGATAATTTCTCGTAATCGCAGCATTTATAATGTAATTAACTCAAACGCGGCGGGGGTGAAATATATATTGGTTTTGTTAAACTAGCTGCTTTTGCGTTTTCACAAAATTACGGCTAACAATGATACATATTACAACGTGAACGATGTTGGATTTTGCCCAGACTCTCTTTCTGCCCCTTCTTTTTTCTCTCATGTACAGTCCGTCATTAGACAGGCAAAAGAAAAGCAATCTCCTCGAGCTAAATTTTCCCGCAAATCAGCGTGCTTGGGGCGAAGTTAAAAATCACGGCGAAAGGTTCGACGTTCGTTGGCGTACATACGAACGCTGACTCGAAAACCCGGTCGTCGCCGTAAAGAAATCCGGCCAGAGTAATCGAGCTCGTTAGTTCGAGGATGAAAGCTCATCGAGCCGCAGAAACGCGAAAGCGAGCGACCCAATCGAGGAATTGGCGAGCGTGCGAAAGACTAGAACACGGGCTGAAGGTGGAGGAAGAGGCGACTACAGGGTAGGACGTTTTTCAGTGGGATTTACGGGTCGTCGACAGGCATTAAGGGGAACGATGCGCGACCACGACCCAACCAGACACGCGACATTTTGAAAGGGGCAAGAAAAGGACTTCGAATGAATAAGACGAGAAAGAGGTGGAGCGGATGAGGAGAACAATGGAAAGATAAAAAATCAAATCGAGCTGACTGTTTCAGTCGAGTATATGAGCGATACTTGGGCGTACCCCTTAATTAAATCGCGTTGAATCCACTCGGCGCCAGGCAAGGATCGCGGCAGCAACGTCACGGTCGATCGGCAATTTACGTGGCCTACCAGCTGGATGCTCGGTTGGCGATAACCTATCTCGGGCTGCAAAGTCGACGTTCCGTATTCAGATACGTCCACTCCAATCCCTTATCCTCGGCTCGCTACACATCAACCGGGGTAATCCTTGAAGTCGCGTGCGCCTAATCATTATAGCGAGAGGGGCGAGGGAGGGTGGGCCGCTAGGTGTTCCTTAAATCGTTCCAGCACGACGTTCGCTCCTCCTTTGCGTAATTACGAGTCATTACGAGCGGGATTCCACCGTGTAGCGTAGGTACACACAGGATGCTTTTGTTGCAGATAGGGTACACGCTGCGCTGTTCGCAGACCATCAACGAGCCACTGGCGCGATTATCCAAGTCGGTTCCTGGTCGGACGATATATGAACGGTAATGAGGATAACGATGACCGCCAAGACAACCGGTGATGCGATATATTGCTCTCCGAGATAATTGTAGGAATAGTCGACTTTCAAAGGGGCATCAAGAATTCCTTATTTCGCCTATGAATCACGCGGGTTTTTTTAGGCAGCTGCAAGCTTTAATTCGATTACAGCATTCCTGCGCGCAGAAAGCACAAGTTTACCGGCAGAATCACGAGTACCACTGTTCCTCCGTTAATGGGAAAATTACTACCGCGGCTCGGTTTAATCTGTCAGAAAATTTATTCTGCCGCCCTCGCTCGCCGGAGCCCGCGTCTGCCCTCCGATTTTAATTATACCAACGCGTTATCATTTATTTCTCTCTCTTCGCTCCCTTTTTTCCCCAGCATTGGTAGTCGTTCTTTCTACGCGCTCACGACAGTCCGGTCGTTTGATGTATCATTCCGATCGTTGCCAGGCCGATATCTCGGTCGCTGCGTGCTGGTTAATTATTTGTGTCCCAAAATCATACATCGCAGAGAAAATCAAGAATTCTCGTGGGGGTAGTCTTTGCAAATCGGAGACGAAACTAGCATCCCGCCTCGTTCTTCCTTCATGATTCACTGATAAATCAATTCGTACACCATCCCAATAGGATCTTCCGAGCAATCGGGTTTTACGTGACTCGGGAATCGAAATGATCGTGTTTCGCGCGAGGAAGTCCGACACAGACGGAAGTTGACAAGCGCCGCGTACGAAATCGCGCACGACACTGACCCGCCAGGACGCCTGGCGCCGGAGGTGAGCCTCTCGCGGATTCGCGGGCTCACGTGTGAAATTCTTGCGCATGCACCGTCGCCTTCTCCCTTCCGAAAGTCCCCTCTTCACCCTCCCGTCGTCTGCACTTTTCTCTTTACCGGCTAACCACTTTCCATCCTGCTCCTCCGCCGCTATCTCTTATCACGGACCGTCGCTGTTCTTTTCTCCTCGAGCCATCATTGTCCCTCCTCCCTTGGTCCCCGGCCTGGATAAGCTGCTCCGGATGGTATCATGCTAGCGACAAGTATCTAGTGTTAGTCCAGCTTGGCACGGAACTTCGCCGAGTATTTCGCCAAGTATAGCTGAGTAGATTGACAAGGGAAAGGGCTGGATAAACGTCGTAGATAAATTGTCGCGGCTTGGATACTTGGAAGATGACTTCGTGGTTTTAACTTGAATATTGCATTTGTAGTTATTCTCTTCTATGAAAGTATATTCTTTGATCTAGTGATGTTGACCCTGGAAAGTTGATTAGGAAACTCTGTGCATTTCAAGCAACGTCATCACTTTTCCAAGTTCCTGTGGTTTGCGTTAAACATCTCGACCCATTTACTTCGGATTCAATAAAAAAAAGAACCAATGAGGAAATCTTCCCCATTTCGAGAAATGTCTCATTAATGTCTCTAATTACTACCAGCAACTTAACGTCTACTGAACCGCGCACCAATGACACGTAAATTGTCCTCGAGAAAAGGGAAAATTTCTCCTCCCCTACAATCGCGCGATCCACCGAACAAAAATTTCACTTTACGCTGATCCGCCGTTCGCCCACGACTTGCATTATCCCTGCAAGCGGTGCACTTCAAGTGAATTCACCGCGGTCTTTAAATAATAACCGTTAATACCGCGTTGATAGAATAGATTGTCGTTTAAACAAGAAAATTGCGAGCAGGATATTGCAACACTCTCCGATCCCGTGCTTGCAGCGACTTTTTCCCCCCGCAGCGTCCTCCATAAACTTTCCGTTTTCACACCGGCCACGCGTTCTACGCTTGCAGACTATACCCGCTTCCTTTCTCTCGCATTATCGGCCACATTTTACTTGCCATCCTCGCAGCCGGGCGCGCGACGAGTGTCATATTTGCGGAGGATCGTATCTCCTGTGGGCCTAATAAGTTTCCGCGCGATATCGTTAATCGTGTATAAGCTCTGCAGATTCTACTAACCGGAACAGGAAGTAGTTCAAACGGAGAAACGAGCGTAATGTACCTACACTGTACATTCGTTACCGAAATCCGTCGGCGAATTTTTTCGTACCCAGCGCATAAATGAATGATGCATTACACGTTCGGATCATTATTCCATCTCGTTACTGCTCCAGCTGGACTGACCTGCGGCGTTCGTTTCGCATCGATTTGGAATCGCTCGTTTTCTTCGATGATGCCGCGGCATCCTGTGATCCTTTTTTTTTCGAGCCCAGAGAACAAACCCCTGGCGTACTACGTTATACGAATCGCAACAGAGACATATGTATGCGTACCTGTTGAAAACTGGTTCACGATTCGGTTCTCGTGCAATCGATCTCGCGCAGAACGTGCACGCCCGAACGCCTCCCGATCGATTAAATCACCGAGCAAATGGTACGCGAGTAATCGGGATCGAGGGAAGAGAGGAGCCGAAGGGTGCGGCAAGTGGATCGCGACTGGCAACGGAAACGAGACGATACTGCCTCAAAAATGGCAATCGTGAAATGTGCTTCTCTCCTTTCTCTCTACTTTACACTCGTTCTCTTACGTCCATCTCGCGTTCCGCGTTTCCTGCGCCGCAGAACTCTGTTTATATCTGCCGAGGGTGCCTTTGCAAGCCGTAGTCAAAAAGACAGCGATACGCGGGGCCGAGCGTAGTAGGAGCAGACAGATTGATTGACTTGCTTCCCCCATGTGTTCCACGGCGCCTGAGTCTGTCGAGAAACGAAAGTGGGACTGAAACGATCGGTGCGAAGAGACTTCGCGACGAATCAAGCTCACCGCACGCGGAAGCACTTTGGGCCGGTCGTTGCGGATGCCTCTCGGCTGCCAACGATCTTCACGAACCTGCATTTCGTGTACGAACGCCATGAGAATAGGCTGTCTCTCGTTGCTGATTGCCTGCGTGAAATACGCCTCGATTGATCCTTTCGCGTCCTACCCTCTCGATTTATCCCTTTCGAATGTGTTTTACGATCGCGAAGAGTCCTGGCGAGGTTCAGAGGATTCAATTGAGGATTAATTAAAATATTCTAGAGAAATGATAGTAACACAAAATTTTAATCATAAAGTTTCACGTAGCTTATAATGCGCTTTGCTCCTTTTTATAAAAATAATAGCATAGTTAGAAGATACTGAACAGCTCCAATTATTTCTAAGCATCACATATACTGTCACGAAGCGAGATATCCTACATGTGTTCATCCAATCAACATTCGCAGATACCGTAGCAAGTTTATCAACCAAAAGACTTTATCCAATTGAGAACACTACACAATATCGTAATGTCATCACTTATACGTCTCCCCTTAATATTCTCCCTCGTCTATTTTCCTTGGGCTGCTCTAAAAAACTAGATAACAAAGCCAGGTGATACTAATTTAAAAGAGGCATGGCATACCGAGAAATTCCGTCGGAACTGAACACGATTCCGCTGCAAGAAAATTAATCCTTGCTCCGCGTAAAAGTGGCGAATTTGTTTCTCAGCGCTGGGAAAGTATAGTTTCCCGGAACAGACGCGCGGATTAATTTCATGGAGGAGGAGCGAGTTCAGAGGAATCAACGAGCACGATGAATTCCAGCGGTAGTCGCTGCTAACGTGGCTCTATTAACGAAGAAAAAACGATCTCCACGGTTCACTGGAGTGAGAGCGCAGGGGGTCGCGGGTCGGACAATGGCGTCCCGATGTCTCGTAAAACGTGATTTTATTCGAGGTTGAACAAATTGAAACATAAGCCGCTCGTAAGTCGCTCCCTATCTACGGACGAGGGCTGTTCGCTTCTTTCGCCCTGCTCTTCAACTATCTGGTCCCCTTCTTAAGATTCGCATGGCAATACACACCCGCCACTCGACCTTTCCTCGCGAATTCTCGGGATCTTTTATTACAGCCCGCGAACAAGGGCAACGGCGATGTCGTAGCATTTACGTTGGGGGGTTATCCGTACGGTGGACGACGCTCGATGGCAGGAGATACCGAAGCCATCGGCGTCGAATTTATTTCTTTGCTCCCCTCGCGAGCCAGGCTATCCCGTTGCATAAAAATTTATCCCCCTGTTGTACGGGAATATAATATCGCTGAGAATTGTATCCCGCCGACAGTTTATTGTCGGCCGTCCTTCAATGCGTCACGGTTCGAACGGTTTTATTTCGCGGAATTAAAACGTAACGGGAGATGCGCGCGTACATCGCAGGGGAAACGGAATACCGAATCAAGAGGGAGCGAACACGGCGGAATTATATTTTTGAAAGATCACCCTCGTGGTAGAGGCGAGAAGAAGCTTCGAAACGTAGAATTAGAGGAGCGGTCGGGCGACGGGGGTGTTGGCAGGGCACAATTAAGGAGAGACGGACGGCGTCCTTGTGAATTAAAAGCGTCAGCCCGCTAAAAGATCAACAATCCCCTTGTGTTTCCAACCCCGTTGTTATTTTTATCCAACAGCGCTACACCGCCGCGTCTTTTTCTTCGTTCAACCCTCTACCTTCTCTCCTCGACCTCAGTGTATATACATATAAACACGTTCGAGCACTGCCCATAACCTGTCTGTAAGACAGAAGGGAGGAGAACGCGGGAAGGAGAAGAATCGAACAAACGAATAGTAGACGAAGGGCAGAGGAGGTTCGAGGAAAGGGGTCGAAGGATGGAGTGCATTCTCATTCCGATTCCCTCTTTTCTTCCCAGTTCCTGGATTGAAGAGGCCTTTATGATAGGGTACCGCCGCTTTATGGCGCAGCTTCGCTGCTATTATGCGTGCATCGGCCGGTCGAGATGGGCCGAAAGGGTGGGCGATTGAGATGGCAGCGGCACGGGTCTGTACGGTTTTCGATGCTCGAGGGGTAAGCGTGGAGAAGAAACGACTCTGACGAGGGGTGGGAAAAGCTAAAGGGGTGTGGAGTCGGAAGGAGGCGGAGGAGGGTTGTGCTTTAAAAGGCGGCCTCCACTATTGTCAGGATAATGAAGCCAAGGCGAGATTTCCTCCTTTTCAGCGGCGCGCCGAACGGATATCTCGATGAACTGATTGTTAGATTCTTTTGGATCTGGAGCAACGCGTATGATCGCGTTCAGTGGATCACGTTCGTACCTGATTCACAATGTGAAACCTGAATATTTTCACAAACGCCGCGGTATTTTAAATCCCGGCTATATTATTGGTATTTATAATCAAATTGTAACAACGTTCGATGACAAAGGACGAATAAGAGTTGTAAAATGGCTTTCGCGAGATACAAATGTGCGGGATATCTCCACCATCCGTAACCTGTTGATCGTTATAAAACTCGAAAATATATCCGAATACGATACGAATGATAAAACGCGAGTGGCGCACGCGCGTCCTTCGTGACTGGAACGTTTAATAGCCGATTAACCGGACGATCTTAATTAACCGATGCTGCTCGACGCTTATCGATGAAACCAGGAACCGCTGCTTTTAGACGCGATCGAACACAACAATCAAACGTGACCAATTATTCGTTTAACGAGATCTTTCTGCGTCAAAACGTACCTGTGGTGCACGCGTTTCGCAGTCGCCACACAAAGCGTTGGCTGAACAATTTATTATTGAATTGATATAACTTGAGTTGTTCCTCGTTCCTGCGCTTGCTCTCTGCATCTTTACAAAATTAATAATCAACCTCGCGATGGCGAATCATTTCGCACGGAGTTAAACTCTTGATCGACGACGGATCAGGCTTGGCTCGCGTCGAGGAGGAGAAGAAACGCGACACAAGCGTTGGTCGACTTATTACGCGTGTTGCGAGCTACAATTTCACCTATCGCCGTCCGTACACTCTCGCATATTTTAAGCCGGCCATTTTTCAGTATTTGCGCTATACGTCTACGTCGAATTTGCATGAACCAACGATTCCAGCCTTGTTCCAGGGAAACTTTCTGCGTGATCCTTCGCGAAAGTCGCTCGACTTCCTCTCATTCTTCTATCTCGGCTTCGCAACTTATGATTGACCGTCCTTTTGGCCGGATAATAATTTCCCTAACATTCTCACCTCTACCCAATTTTACTTTTTTTTCACCGCTTATACTTTCGTACGCTGTTCCCGCGATCAGAGAAAAGGGAGCGGATTGGCATAAATTAGCAGTTTATATGTCGTCCTTATTTCACCACGAAGAAAATACGTTTGGGGGAAATGCTCTAACTGAAAAGTGTACTGATAACTGACGCTAATGTTTCACGAGCTTCCCATGAATATCTTTTTAGGATCTTGCCGGTAGAAAAATGAGTGATCCAGTGTCGAGAAACGCTGCTCTAATCCTAATGCACGGTGTCTTATTTATGCAACCGCGGCGTTTCGCACCGCAACGTTGAGGACCTTAACGGCTTTCAATTTCCGTTGGCCATCAATATTATTTAGTTTAGTTTAGACCACCTTCTCGCGTTCTACCCAAGCGTTCAGTATGCTTCTCACGCCTCTGCCAAGGAAATTACTTGTCCTCTCCCGCCCCCTCGCCAATCTAACCTTTGCCTCGCCCCCTCGCATCCTCTCGCCCTACCGACTGCGGAGATACTTCCTTTAAGGGTATTTGTCTCCGAATCTCGCCGCATCTCGCGTTACCCAGGCAATGCATTATCGAACGGCTGCACCCATCTCGATATTAAGGACCTTAAAAAAAAAAATGGTATTACAGCAACTATCGATAAATGAGCGATAGCTGCAACAAATTTTTTGTTAACTACAGCTCACACGAAAGTCCCAGGTGGTCGCGTACTCTCGTGATTTTCCGCGACGAAATGAAACGAAATTACCATCGAATCGGCTGTCCGATGTCCACTCGGAACGCGAACGTTTTACGGGCATACAGGGCGAGAACGAACCGTGCAGAATCATCGATTACGTGTACCGAGAACGCTTTCCCGCCTCGTTTCGCCATCCTTTTAACCGCGTTTACGTTTTACGTCACGTGTACGCGCTATTTGCCGTACGATTTACGTTCCCGATTCCGCGACCGTTGATTTTGCACGCGAATCTCGACGGTGTTTCGTATCGGGATTCACGACACGCGCTCGATCGAAAAGCGGACACGACCGGATCGTTGTCGCCGTCGTCGTCGATTTAGCCCGACGCGACTGGCGAAGGAGGGTCGCCCATCGAAACAGCAGAATTTAATCAGAACTGCTCGTGAAGCAATAATTCTCTTTATGTTTGACCCGGCTTTGGGATTAGCAGCCGCAAGAAACCAGCTGCACCCTCGGCGATGAGCCAAGCGGTTCCCCAGACGGATTTTTACCAGAATCCGCTCTGGTCGAACCGCGCATACAGATACTGGCCGTACCTACCCCGTTCCTGAGCTACTATATCTCAGACCGATACTGGGAAGACAATGGCGTACTTTGTGGCGCCGTGATTAAAACAAGAGGCCGAGCCGAACTGGAGCTCCGCTGCCGCTCGTTTCTCTACCCACGGTTTCGTAGGGATAATGGGAGAGAAAGAGGACAAAGAAGGACGTTGCAAGGCGCAAAGGAGAGAACGCCAGTTACAGAGGGAGTGTGGGCGAAATTGCAGGGTGGGACTTAACAAGAGAGAACGAGAAAGGGTAAAGCACAGAGAGACAGCGTTTGGGAGTTCTTTTCATTACCAGCGAGCTCACCTCAACAACAATGCGAACCTCCGTGCCGTACACTGCTATTTTAACCTCTATCTGTGTCTAATACGTATACACGCGAGTCTACATAGCTGCCAGCCGAGTCTCCAGTATTTCGAAGAGGCTTTTTGGCCGCCGCGGAGAGAAGTGCCGATAGCAACATTTGTACGAAACCGAATATTATTCAGTATCGAGAAATAATTGGAGGCCACGGTTAGCAACGAGCTCGGCAACATTAGACAGAAGGGAAAGGGGAGTGGGCTTATTGAAATCGATGGCTGGAAAGGAATTCTGTTAGGCAAAATTGTTAGGTTTTAGGAGCAGAATACCTGTAAAGATGTGTGTTTCAACATGGAATATTCAAAATTGTATAAACTATGGGTTATCAGATGATCGAATCGCGAATCGGATGGAAAACGATAACGCGATGAATTGGCTTGAATAATGATCAGCGGGTGATTATGCGCTGCATAATCGCGCAAATTCATCAAACGGGGCGATAAAGAGTGGTATACTGTCTATAGATATCTATGGGCAAATAGGATATCACGGTATATGAAGATGATTATTATATTACAGCAAGAATATATTCCAAAACATTTATCGACCCAGTAATATGCGCCGGGAATTCTCGTTTTTATTGCCGATCAATCGAGCGACACGGAACAAACGGAGACGCGGTTTTTAAAGTGAAAACCGGAGGTGTTTGGTCGCCAGTGTTCGGTCGTTCCCCTCGTTGGTAGTGCAAGTTGTCCCACGAAAGTGGCGAAGAGAGGTTTAAGTCCGACTTACACGATATCTGGCCCGCACACTCACCGGGCACTCTATTTCGCGACGCGATACTGTCCTGGGCGGTTCAGAGTCTGTATTAAAATTGCCGCAACGGCAAACTGGATTTCGCACTTTGTCGATGAAAATGGGTGCAAAAAAGCATTCACGCGAATATGATTTTGTATTACGGCACATTGTTGGAAATTGGATAAGAAGCTTGTAGTCGGGGCTTTGATACAGCCTCGCTAAAGTGCAGCTTATGTTCTCAACAGAAGTGGACTTAAAAAATATTTACCACTCACACATTTTCCTTTGTAAACTGGAATATATTTCATTCTTTGGTTCGAAAAATTTGTTGGCTCAGGAGTGTGATAGAATTGCACTCTGAGCACAAACTCCTAAAAGCCACTGCAACGTATGTATACATAATATTCTCTAATTGAAGCTTGACAATCCGTTTTACGTTTGCGCATTGTTTTCACAGTTTAAGATCAGTTCTCGCTGAACGTTCGTACATTACGGCGCACTTCGGACCGTCAGTAAAGTTCCCCCGAATTTTAACATTGTTGCCATTCCCATTTTGCGCTAATAAACGTATGCCCGATCGATTTCGCTGGCGCGTCTCGTACACCACGCGTCAAATTAGCTCCGCCGCCTCGTCCATTAACCGATCACAGTATTATGTCGTTCATCGGCTTGGATTTATCGGAAATCCACCATGAATTACGCGTTCCCATCGGTTTTTCAAAGTCCCTGAACTCGCCGCACGGTATCACCCTCCCTATCCCCGAAAGCTGCGTCAACTTCCAAATTTCCGGACGGGCTCACACTCTCTGTGTACTATTCGTGATCTACGAGGAATTGGACCTTTCTGCCCCGGGGCTACTATGTTCGGGCAGGACAGCTATTTCCGATGTTGATAAATGTCCAAGACAGGCGGGCCCCCTAACTACGTCATTGAATGGGAACAAGTTTGATGAAGTGTTGCGCTCAACTTTAGACGGATGAACGAGCAACAGATTTCGAACGAATCCGCGCGATATCCTGGCAGGACTTTTACATGCTCGTAGCATTTTTCTCTACCTGATTCTACCTTCTTCCGTCATCGCGAAGGAAGGGATGACACAGGCGAGGCATCGACGTTTCATTTCAGAGGCACGGAATTAAAACCGAGTGTTTCTCATGTTTCGACGCGAGGTATTAATTTTTTGCCCCGTACCTTTCGGGAATCAGGGCGTCCATCGTTTCGTTCCGCGTCGCTTCTGCATCGCGAACTCGGGAAAGAGGGAAGCCCATTGTGAAAGGAAATTCGATGTCGCGACTATAGTATAGAAGTCGCGGTGATATTTGGTCCGCGAGCGACCCCGACTTCGAATCGATTCGCAGAGGAAACCGACATGCATCTTGCACCTTCGACTCACAGTGATAATCAATTTGGAGGGTACACGGGGGGGTAGCATCGTTGCTAAAATATGCAGCGACTCTCATTTCTCACGAGAGACGTAACTCCGCGCCGGCCACGTCCCGGAAATTGAAAGTCGGTGACGTGACTTCCGGCAGAGCCTCCCTTCGCTTCCTTCAGAAATTTCACATTAACGAGCGAAGCGAGAAGTCTCGCGACCCCTCTATAGTCAGCGACACTTTTTCCCTGCTCCTTTCTCATCCTCGCCTTTTCTCCCCGATCCGCACCTTTTTCATTTTTTTACCCCTCTTCGAGCGTCTACGCCGCTATCGGAAGACCACGAGTTAGCGAAGTAACACCCGGGGAAGCCGACGCGACGCGTCGCGATGCCTCCGCGAGAAGACACGACGAGTTTTCCATTAAATTTCCCCTGTCGATTCGCGCTATCTCGCGGCAACGATCCCGCCGTTATAATCGATTCGGCCTGATTCCGGTTAACTGCCGTCATCCGAAGTTTGCCAAGCGCGTTTCCCCGCGCACAAGCCATCCCGTATTTGCGTCAGACATCAACTCATCCCCCGCGCGCCCGTCGAAACAACATAAACCGCCACGAAGGGAAACGTTTCGTTACATGCCGCGGTTTCCACGGCCTGCGACACGAACCATGGGAAAGATCGAGGACAGAAAGGTGTCGATGGAAAATTTTACGCGGCCCGCTCGATGCCACGCGAATCGACGAATTGGTACCCGAGGAAAACACGTTCCCAGTCAGTAGTCGTGCTCCTGGGAGGAATGTAAACTTCTCTGTCTAAAGCGATTTTCCTAGTTTTCGTTTAAACGAAGTTCTGGCTACCTGGTGTGCGCGTGGCGATCACGAATGAAGAAAGTGCGAACGATAGGAGCGGTGAAATTTCTTGAAAGCCTCGGAATGCGTTCCATTGTCCGCTGCTCTATTTCCGCAGACTCCAATTTAACTATTTATCCTAATTTGGTTCTATGACAAATATTATTGAATAAATGTGAACAACAATACAACTGGAAGATAGGGAACAATGATTGAATGAATTTTTCATATTAGACGTATTAGAGTATAATTGATCGTTTGACGCTGACACTCTATCAGAAAGGAAATTGTTCGTTCGACTCGGCGAGCTTTTTGCGTTACGCCCACCGTATAACGGGTGTCCCGCAGAAGGCGGCTTAGTCCGAATACGGTACCGCCTAACAGCGTATGGAACACGGTGGGACGTGTGTTAGAAGCTGATTGCGTCCGGCCGAGATGATTGCTTTTCCCGTGGCTACGGCAGAGTATGTACGCGCACACAAAGAGCCAAGAACTGGACGGTGCACCGTTTGCGCATGTACGTGTTTATCCAGCGAACGATTACCGTGGGTACCTGCACAGAGAACCGATGTTTCAATATTCCGATAGTTTATTCGTCTGGATCGGTGGACGCCTCCTGCCATGCCGGCGCGAAATCACTTCGATTTTAGTTAACGTCGACGTTGCACGCGTTACGGCACGAATTCGACAAACACGCCCTACCGGTTCGAAAACGATTCCACCGATTGTACACCTTTGGGGGAAGCAACGTTTCGATTCCACCGAACAATGGTCCCCGGATCAATATTTTTTCGATTGAAGTTTTTTGATTGGGAGATGTTGATATTTTGGCTAACTCGTCGATAATTAATAGTGTTTTTGATAGCGCCGTTCAGAGCTTGTGTTAAGACATTTTTCAATCCACGTCCATTAATTTTTATTTTAATTCAGTGTATAAAAGAAAGAATATGCGAGTCTCCGGTTTAAACAGTCTAAGTGATCGTTAACATGATTTTACAGTGCTGTGGAAAAATCAGCACCTTTCCGACTTCATTGCGAAATTGAAGACCAGAGAATCATGGTCTTTAGAAGCACAATTACCCCTAATTTATATAATTTAGTCGAATTTTCGTCTCCGTGAATAAACGATGGAGCTCCTGTTTCACTAATCGTTCCGTTAATCAAAGCTCGAACGGGGCGCATCAGATTCCACCGTCGTGCCTCTCGTACTCCAGGCGGCGAGCAAGACGGCTGATTTAAGGAGGCAACAAGCTTAAAGCGTGGCCGCGTTTAAAACGGAGGAAGCACGGGAGAATGAATTTGAACGCCGCGAGTGAAACAGTGCATATCCCTGAACTGCTCGAAATTGATCCTAATCCGTAATCCGGCTTGTTCAGACCTTCCCCGTCTGTTCTCTCCCAAGACGCTTAGCGCCGGGAACGACGAATCCGGGTGAAACGGAAGAAACGACGCGACGGAGGCGAGTCGGAAAGGAACGCGTCTCCGGTGTGCTACGGGGACACTTATATTCGGAAGGCCAGCCGGCGCGCCATGTTCCGTGCATTATGCATGGTACGACGCTGCTTAATGCTCGTCCAAATTGTAGCTGGCCGATTTGGAATTTCGCTGCTGCTCGCCTCGTCCACGGGTTGCAAATGCTAATTCAACTGCTCCCTTAATTAACGCCTGGCACTTTAGTGGAAAACCGCGATTTAGAGTTATTCACAAAAGGAAGTTTCTATCCTGCGGCAAGTAAAAACGTACTTCAATTTTTAGACAAACAGATGTTAATGGTAGCAAATCGAGAACTCTCGCATGGATGCAGTTTTAGATGAAATATCAAATGGCAGATATAAGGAACAATTTGCAGTGAACAATCGCAATATCTGCATTCAATATCTGATTCGTATAATTATAAACAGCACTCGAAACAGCTGCTATTAAATTCGACAATGGAATCGCTCGAGCGCACAAACTACTAAATTGCTTTACTCTAAAACCTTTCAGTCCTATCACGCAACTAACCGCCTGTTGTGCTCGATGCGTTTGAATCCTATCGCGCAACTTTGAACTTCAACATTATTACAGCAGACGTACGTGCCTCTAGAATACTTTACTGTCAAAGATTTTAGCGTAACCCATCACATGACGACGGTTTATTCGTTGATCGCGAAATTCGATGCGAGGCCGCGTCAGAATTATTCTTCGATCAATAGCGATCGCTAGCGGCTCGTTCATAGCCGAGTCAATACGTTTTGGGAAACTTCGAAAGTCCTCTCCGCAAAATTTCAGCCCATTTTCGGTCGATGAACAAACGAGCAGCCTTAATTAATCCGGACCCCGCCAATTGCTTCCCGCGCAACGTTTAACCGCTCGAATCAATCGTGAAGCTCTGGTTCGCCGAGAAGTTATCCGATGGAAAGTCGAGGGTGGCAGGGGGTCGTCGTTGGATTTGCTCCATATTCGCGCGTTCTAGGATAATATAAGTCGAACAACGCCACCGCTAGACAGCTAGAGAAATGAACGAATTAATTATTCATGGACGTCCGACGTCCGACACCGAACTGGAGCCAACGTCACTTTGCAACGCCTCTGCACGAGCTGCAGGCATCGTTGTTTAGCATGACTATAGGAGAATACATTGAATGCGTTACGGTTTCTACGTAAAGATGCTACATTTGTACCATCGGATGCGCATGGCGTCTGTGCAACTTGCTCTGACCGAAACTTATCATAGACATTATTATAATATTTAGTTCGAAGTTCGTAGAATTAAGCTTCTTCAATAATAAATTTGTCTAACCAGTAGGAGAATGGAATTCCTATGACGGGAAAAGACACGCGAGTGTATCTATACTTTACTTATCTATTGTCAACGTCGAGGAACCCCGATACACACGAATCGAACCGTGCCTCCTTAATTCTTTCACGATATCGGTCTTCGCCTCGTCGATACACGTTCCACCCTCGCGTTCACCCCAAATAATCCATTCTTGAGATCCCATTCAAACAAGCTGGATCTTCTTCTCGTTCTACCCTTTTAATTCGAGAACCGAGTGGAATCAGAGTTGGCCGATTTGCACTCATCGTAACGTCGATCTACCTCTCTATTAGACCGCGATGGGATCTCGATATTCTGTAAACAATGGCGGCACGATATCAAGCCGCCGGCTGCCACGAGTTCCTCCGATCTGTTCTCTATACGTATATAACGCACAAGGAGTATATAGAAGGGGATTGCGCTGAAGTAGAAAGACCGGACGAGAACAGTGGAAGGAAAAGCAGAAGGAGGTGTTAGAGGATCCTTATCCCTCTTATCCGTAAGCTCGCACTGTTTCCATTCCAAATCCACGAGCAGGGATTACTTAACTGGAGAAATTCATCCGAGCGAAAGGAGAGACTGCCGTCCTTCTTCGATGTCGGTGAAGGCGGGGGGGGGGGGGGGGGGGCTCTGTTCGTTCCTCGGCACCGATCGGTCCGCGAAATCAAAGTCCTCGCCTCTGCGCTCGAAAACCGAAGGAATCATTATTTTACGAAGAAACGAAAGAAGCGGTTACCGGCCCGTGAACCAACGTTTTCTTCCTTCGCCATTTATTTTGTTTCTTTTTCCTCTCGTCTGCCCCTGTTTCTGCCGCGCTGAAATATAGAATCGTTCGATTTCGTACCATGGGCCAGGGATGATACGCCCGCCGTGTGTTCCCCTTGGCTAGGAAAATTTCGCGTGCGCAGCGTCTACATTTATTTCGCGGTCGGCAGGGTCAGTTCGATTTCCGCGAACAATTCTGACGAATTCCCCGGCGCGAGCCAGCGAGAAAAATGTTTCGAGTGGAAAAAAGAAACGCAGACGGGGAGCATGTCAAAGAGTTATTGGTAATTGCGCCGGCCTTTCCGGGCCATTGGCTTTGATAGCTTCATACTTTACGGAATCGAATGGGAGACCGCATTCGTGTCTATCCCCTCTTTATATACTGCCCCACTAAAATCTTTGCCAGGACAATAGATAATAGAAGGAATACCGTGTCCTCCGGCGCACGGTGGGAAAGAGGTACGGTCTGTCGCGATATTTAGGCTGCGACCAAGCTTCCGTTCTCGCACCTTGTAGATCAGACCGACAATGGTTTGTGATAATTATTGAAATAACTGTCGGGCGTATTATATGTGTATGCCGGTGAAATTCGGCAGGAATCTTTCGATCTACGTTTCTATTGCGATTATCTCGAAGAATTTGTATTTAATACTTTTTAAGCTCGGTCGATTCTCCCTTTCTTTTTCTCTCGCGACGGAGGTAACCGAGCGGTGGGATACTACATAATTAGTGAACGGTGCAGGTTTCGAGGCGGCAGTTAAGCAGGTCGGTAGGTTACATAGTAGCTAAGCAGGGAAGGGTTGATGGTGGCAGGGGTGTAGTAGCGAGCGCGTCGCTATGTAAGAACCGCGCTGCCTCTCCCCACTAACTAGATGCTTGTCAGCGGAAACTTAATTAAATATCCAAAGTGGATGCCGGAATTACTGCAATTAGTATGACGGCTCTCCTAGCCCGCCCTTATTGCCCGGCTAGTCCCGTCCGTTCCATTCACGGGTATTACTACTTAATGTCTAATAAATGTCACGCCGACCGAATGTCGTGCGTTATTTCTTTCCTACCTTCCGCCCGTTCATCGTCATACCGGGCGAAGTGCGAAGGAATTTCGCTATCTCTCCGCTTGAAAAAAGGAGAGAGAAAGAGGGGGGGAACACGGCTAACGAACTCCGAATGGAAAAGTTGGCTCGCAGTTGTCGGCACGGTTGCGCCCAAAATTTTTCGACTACCGCCCAACTGCAGCAGCCGGAATGGCACGGAGAAAGGGGCGGCGGGGGAGGGGGGGAGGGGGTGAAATTAGTTGAAACGTTCGTAAAGTTTCCTGGGAAAGTTACTTGTGCGACGATAGCGTCTTTGAATGAAATTTTAATTAATTATCCGGCTGCTAACCGGGCCTGGCTTGTCAAATCGTTTGATTAATCTACAGATTCTGCTGGCTCCACGCGATCAGAGTTAAAATCCAACAGAGATTTATATAACCGATGGCTTGTCCGGACGATTCGCTGGATATCTACAAGCAGTTACGGATACTTTGCCGAACTGCCGCGTAAATACTACGAATTCGAAGAACTTTCTTCCCTCGTTTCAAGTGGTCCTCGCTCATTCTCCCCGGAGAGACGAGAAGGGACGAGCGGGATGGGTGAATTACAAAGGAGGAACGTAGAAGCCGGACGTCTTTTGTCTTGCCCGAGATTCCACCCTACGATTTAATTGCGGGGAAAGAATCGTCGCGCGCGGACGATGAAAGGAGATGTCCAGCCGTTTATTGCAAATCGAAGGGGAATCGTCCCACCGATGAATGGTGCTCCAGACACTTGGAACGATCTCGTGAAACGGATGAAATTACAGCTGAACGATCTATAATCGAGTGTCCGCTCGACGTTGGCGACGACGAGCATCACGTTGGCGACGGTCAAGCTGGAAAGAAACGAGCTCGAACAATTTCAAGCTCTGCCAAACGTATGCGTTCTTCTATCTGTCACACTACAGTTTTTATAAATTTATATCTTGCAGAAACTGTGTATCTATCCAATCAGGAAAATCTCGTCGAATTTTCGATTTCATCAATTAGCACGAATTCAAAGGATTCGAGTAACAAGAGGACTACAAAGACAAAAGAGAAAGAAATGAAGGTGGTAAGGGATACACAAGGAGATGCGGCGGAGCGTTCTATGTTATACATAGATATATCTATTGGTGCGGGAAAGAAACGGTTCACAACAGAATATTGTCCCGCCTAAGCCGCTCTCCAATATTTCATCAACTTTCCTATTCCTCCTTTTCCGCCGCCTTCAGCGAGTCCGGGTCGTTTCTTTTGCCCTGCGCTGCGTCTTCCAACCTACCCTCCACATTTTTGTCTCTCTCTCATAAGACAGTCTGTTTGGCCTCGGGGTGACGAGAGCGAAAACGAGGCGGGCAAAGCGTGTCTAAGTATTTCATCAAAAATTCGCCGCTAAGGACACTTTATTTTGTAAAAGCGTAATATCGTCGCCAGGGCGCGGGACGGTAATTCGATCCCCTTGTACTCGCAAATATATTAATCCGTTATGAAAGCCGCGGAAGAAATTCCTCGGCGTCGCTACGCTTGCCGACGTAACCAGGGAAACGCGAAGAAGATCAGACGCGAATACTCTTAGCCGAAATATCATGAAAAAATTGTCATCCTTCGCAACTGTGATTTCGTTCTGCAATTAAACTCTGCTTTTCGTTTCTCGTTAACTGGGTCGAACTAATTTTATACTCGGCGACGCTGGGGTCCTCCATGGATCGAATGTCGGGACTTTCCATGCATCATGCGTTCGCAGGTTAACGTTTCCAGAGCGAAAATCGACGAACGATGTTACCGCTCGCAAAGTTCAGGACGCTTCGTTACCCTTTCCCGTACACGCTGGCCACGCAGGAAACTTCGTCCGGGGACAATAAAAATTTTACTGCAGCTGACCGGGCTTGTACGGACACCGTACAATCTACTTGCGGGCGTAACGGCTGAATTACGAAAGTGCAGCGTCGAACAGGAAGGGCGAAAAGAGAAATAGTACGGACCCTGGCGTAATTTGGGCTGCAGCACGCGTAAATATAAATCATCTCGCAGCGACGACGTAGCTCCGGCGTTTCGAAACCGTTCCACAACGAAGGCAACGCGTATCCGTTCCTCTCTGTATGCGCGGAATCGGTCATTGCGCGTGACCGTGTACGCGGTAACACCGGAAAGAGGGGCAAAGAAAAAAGAGTCTTCGCGTGCCGATACTAAAGGGCGCCTTTAGCAGGGGTAATGAATTTTAGAGGTAGATGAGCCCTACGGTCGTTCAACCGTACGCCGCTGCATACCCGACGTAAGAAATTGCGCTGGCAAAATTATTTCCTTTATAAATCAGCGGCCATACGTTTCGACCTCATCCCACCTTAGCTCGCATACCATTCTCCACCCTCTGAGTGTCTTTCCCTCCGTCTACGTTCTTACTTTCTGCTTCTCTAGTGCACGAGATCTTCGAAAAACGAGGCGGAGAAAAATGGTGACGGTTTATTAACAATACGTTATCGGTTGAAAAATTTTACGAAGTTTCGCGAAGAATTACACCGGATGCCAGGGTGACTGTAAACCGCTGGTAATCCGATGGGAGGAGCGAGCAGACAGAGAGGGAGGATTACTACTATTGAATCGTCGCTGGGAAATCTATTTTTCCACTCCTCTACGGAAACGAATATTCTACTCTGGTCGTGTACCGGAGGAAAGAAAATTCGTCAAGACACTTATTTTTTAGGGTAACGCGCACCCCTCGACTCTTGCTACATCGTTTAAAGACAGAGGGGGACTATTCGCTTTAGCAGATAAGAAATACACCCTTATCTAAAGAAGAAACCTCTCGCAGCTGGCTGCCTCGACCAAGAAGAATCTCTGATAGAATGACCCAGCGATTGTTTGACGCCTCTATGACCAACGACACGAGCTTCCCCCGAGTGAAGCATCAGGGCGAGTCTTTCAGCGGAGGACAGGGGACACGGAGAGACACGGGCGTACGCTATGGGGCTTGATTTGGTACCAGAATAGCAATGGTGGGGATGTAGTAATTTGTCGACTTGGGAAGGCGGCTGGCTCCAAGCTGATAACAGGGGGTGGTCCATTCTCCTCTGATTCTGCCACCCCGTTTCACCTCGTCCTCCGGTTCGAACCCTTCCTCTTGCACCTCCTCAACCAACTCCATCCTCCTTCAACGCTGTCTGGTTGCACTGGCGAGTACTATGGCAACCCATGGATCCGCGTAAGACGCGCGACCTCTCGAAATGTCTCAGATGCGCACGGGGGTGATAGAAAAGACAACAGCGTCCGGGGAGGTGCAAAGAACGGGACACCAGGGGATTTCCCGTAATCGACCAGCGAAACTCCCAGTCGTTTACGACTCGCGCCAACTTTCGACCATGATTTTACCACGGCTTCTCCCCGAGCGTTGTTGGGATGAAAGTAATTTCTGTCCAGGATCCAAGTAATAACGTTACGGGCCATCGACGCTTGCGAGTCGATTAACGGCAACGAAGAAACGGATAACGAACCGAGGAGACGATGATTCGGCGGTGCGATTCTAATGGAACGTTTTCCGAAGGGGGCCGGAATTAACACGAGGGCTGTGTAAACCGGGTAGAATAAATCGAAGTTGCGGCACGCCGCTTGTCCCATTCAAGCTTTCTAGCGCTCGCGCGCGCGCTCCGAGTTATTTCGATCGAGACAAACGGAGCGTGTAACAAGAGTAACCTTAATTCCGGAGGAATCCACTCTAGTTGGAGTTGAAATTCTTGAGACGGCTGATTGGCGAACAAAGTTACCTTTCTAATCTCGTCTCGAACCGAAGGGACCGACTGTGCCCGAGTTTATTATGCCTGGCTCCGCAAGTGCAGGAACTCGCCTGTATCCGAATCGGTTTGAGATTACCGCGGGAAACTACTACTCGATGGTTGTGCAGCGAATAACCATTCGTTGCCGCAATTTACAACCCTTCTTTCTTAGGAAAATTCACATTCGCTCTTTCGATCAATTTCTTTACAAAAAGGATCGTTTACGTACGAGCCTTATTTTTGATACTCGAAGCTTTTAGACAAGAAAGTTTTTCATACATCGTCTCTATGCAAGGTTTTTCTAAAATTACACAATGATCTCGAGGCACATAGTTTCAAACAGCTACGGGTGTGTCGAGAGTAAGTATCTTTAATATGTCTGATATATGCGGCAGTTAAATTAAAGCTTCCCGGAAGTACCGAAGGCTCTCACCTTGTTTCAGCCTTGCACGTTAACTCGGAGCCCATGGTAACGTCGCGTACCAAACCCCGACTGCTTCTGCTTTTCGGTTGTTTTATTCTAGTTAACTGATTCAGTCGTGCTTTTAAGCGCAACACGTTTTTCTACAATTTTTCCTCGATAACAGATAATTTAAAATGTTTCTGCTACTGTCTGACACGAGAGATGGATAGTTGAAAGGCTTACACGTCGTGCGCCTTTGATCTCCGATTTTCTGTTTACCTAATTGATCGTTATTAGCGGAAATGAATATGAAAAAAAGGAATAAATCATGACTAATTAAAATTCGAATACTGCATACAATTTGATTGAGAACACACTGTCTCAACCCTTCCATTCGTTGTCATCGGATTCACAAAACTAACTTTGCCCCACGTCCTGTTCGCTGTCGGAACAACGCGCACACAGCCGCTTGATACCCAATGTTGCTTAGATATTCACTACTCAAATATTCCCGTGATCTCTGGCTTGTGTTTGAACCGTGTGCAAGCATTCGCTTACTAGCCGAAAGGACGAGCACTAATCCGAACAGTCCACTTTAGCGGGCTGAAAATTATGACCATAGTCATCGATGTTCTTCGAACTCTATATACATACTTATTAATATTGCTAGAAATCTATATTGTGCAAAAAATTAGGCTTTCTATGTTCATCAGCTTCCATGATATTCATTTTAGGCGCTTTGACAACGAAGCCAAAGTGGATAGTCATATATTTTATTTAAAAGGTCGATGTTTAATTCCTAGATAGTATTGAAAAACGCATTAAATATCAGGATGAATCGGTCGTAATACCAAACCCCGATGTTTCAAAATAGCCGGCAGTGGCGGCATTCGACGGCAGCCTTCAAAGATGATACGAAAAGCTAAAAATCCGATGGCGAAAGATATTTGAGAGTGGTAGTCAAAGTAAAATTCAATAAAACAGTACAACTGTACAATTTTATTGGTGTACTTACAATTTGTCTGCTATGCAATGATAAACTGAAAGATCAGATGCCGGATCGGTTCTAAATTACCAATTGATAGTTCAGTGAAATCCTAACGGTAAACCGTGCCACGGACGAGGGTATAGGAGGGTATAGGATAGGATATCTATAATACCTGGTCTGTGGACCATACTTTCTGTTCAATTGTGCGGGAAGAAGGTATATTTTTACACGAGTAAGTTATTCTTCCAGCAACAGGTGAAGTTGAGCATTCGTCGGTTATCTAGAGAATTCAGACCGCGTATCATCAAAGGGTACAGTGGACGTTCGCAGCTTGTACAGCAACCCCTAACGCAGGGGTCGTTTCACCCCTGATACACGCATGCCCCGAACTCGGGGAAAATTTGTTTGATCGATAGTCGAATCTTTCATGAATCCGTATAACCCCATAGATGTCTCGATGACGATACACTTAGGCTCAAACAACAAATTATCCGACAATTTATAATTACAATTTTCCCCTAACGTGTATACAGCTGTTGTATTCAAAATTCCGTCAAGATGAGCGACACTAAATTGCAATACACGCGTCACGGAGGTTTAAAACGGAAGCAATGGATCACAGGAAAGAAGTATGTAAATTACATTGAAAATACTTGCGTATTATTCTAATCGTTACTTTGAAGGAATCTCGTTTTGGCAGATTGGAATATCCAATTCCAAAGTCGGCGGAGTATTGGAATAGATTTTGCGACACCGAGGAGAAAAAATTGATAATAGTGAGAAATCCTTTCCAAGAATTATCCTATCGTTCATTTTCGAAGAACCAACCTAATCTCTTTAACTTTAATTCACACGATAAATCATCTATATGGAATTGTTCTTCTAAATCTTGCATAGACAATCGCAGAGCGTCAGAAAATTCTTTGCACAAATTGTCTTCAGCGAAGTCGAAATTTGATCTGAGGGGAGATTATTTGAATGGTAAGAAATCGTTATCGTCATTAACATCTTCATCTCGAACTTCTTCAGAAATTTCACACACGACTAACAATATTGCCGGGTCGTTCAGAGATGTACAAATTCCAAGTATTCGCGCTCCTTTCAGCATCCAAAGTAAATCGAAGCCACGAGGCGAACATTCGACAACCCTCCCTATTCTTCGCGCCATCTCCAAACCGGCTGATCCTAAATCAACTTTAAGCAAATTACGAAAGCGCTTGAGATTACCGGAGAATAAGGATTCGAAGATTAACGATCAATCTCCAAGCAACTTTGCTGAAGTTAAAAATAAAAAAGTACCACTGAAAATAGAACAAATCGCACAAGAGAAGGATAACAAAATAAGCAACGAGGAACGCTTAAAATATTCCGCTGTTTTCGCCTACAAGGCCCTGAAACGTGTAACAAAAAACAAGAACTTGGATTTCGAACCGAAGTTCATCGAAAATTCTCCGCAAGAGCCTTCTGTAGATTCAAAGAACAATTTTTCTGCAAGTGACGATGACGAAGATTCGTTTAAATTCGACGATATTGGTGAACGCAGGGAAGATGATTCACCGTTTATTCCTGAGACGGAAAGAGTCTCCGTGGAAAACTTTGCTTCTGTCAACGATTCACAATTCACGCGCGCCGATCGCGGGTCTTTGAAAGCCGAGGAGGCAGGGTCGAGAACAATTTCAACAGCATCGCGTTCCACTTCGGGGCCGAGTCCCAAGTTTGTGTACCCGGAGAACCGGGAAAGTTCCTCGTCACGTATTTTGTCGTCTATTCCGAAATTATCTGGCTATCCCAGGAAGAATTGCGACAGATGCTTGCCTTGCATGTACAAATCGTTCGAAACGTCCGAAAAGCATAGAATATCACTGCCAGGCACCCTTCTACGAAGAATCATACACCCGGAAACCAAAGAAATCTCATCGCCCCGTGTTTCGTCCGAATCCGGCGACTCTATCTCTCCCCGTGTATTAAGCTTCGAAAGCGAAAGAGGAAAGTGTTCAAGTTACGAAATCGAAACGGAAGACGTTAGACTCGACGAAGAGTCTGAAAGTCAAGTCGTTAGGGAACCATCCGCTGCTTGCCAAGGAAAACGCGAACGAGTAACAAAAGTGCAGAGGCAAAAGAATATTTCAGACTCGGAAGATTACACGATTACGAAGGAAGCTGAGGAGGATCAACGAGGAGACAACTTAATTTCGAAAAATTTAAAGAACGCTCTGGTACGTTCAACGGAAGCTGCATCTTCGGAAGGAGCCAAAGCATTTTCTTCGCTTCACAGTGAAAGCTCAGAGGAGGACGATGCAAACGTCATCTCGATGAATGACGATCAGTCGAAGCCGAAATTTTTAGTCCCCTGCCATGCTCCTACGAATTTAAGGCCCAGCTTGGAACCCTTGAGGGCTTTGAGAAACAGGAAATCGACAACCTTGCAGGAAAGAATTGCCATGCTCGAGTCGACGTCGTTGAAGAAAAGCACTTCAATCGACGATTCCGATGACGCGCCGGAAAGAGCAAAATCTGCGTCTAAAAGAATTGGCGACAAGGGTGAAACGAGCAGTAGACGAAAACCGTCGCCGCCACCCTTAACGAAAGCGAAGTCTGATTTGGAACGAGTGATGCTCGAAACAGCGAAAGCGGACGTAGGAAAGCTGCGGCGAGTCCTCAGAAAAGGAATTAGTTTATCGAGCTTTCCTCTATCTACGGAAACCATCACCGATAAATCGGAAGTATATTCCGATTCGCCAGAAGATGATGTGTCACGAAAAACGGACACGACCAGTGATGATGTTCTTTTCAAAACGATTCTCGATACAATTTTTCCCGAAGCCCAGTCAAGGCTGCCGCTTGCTAATCCGAAAGAAATTGCAGATATTTTGAAGGATCTGGGGGGAAACACTTCATCGACGCAAATTTTGGAGACTTTGTGCAAAGAAATTTCGAAACGTCTCTCGAGTAACATAGAGATTAACGATTGCCATGCGAAAGAACGTAACAAGACGATCACGTCGTTGATAAGGTTGTTAGTAGATTCTAAACGTTATTTGTATCCCGATAAGTTCCCCTCTGATTTACGCTTCTCCGTAAACCAGCATCCAGCTTGCAACCCTCGATTCCTCAGGCAAATACTGCCCTTGAAAACTTACAATATGATCGCGCCTCTGCTCGACATGCCCGAATGGTATCCGCCCAAGAGAACGTCGTTTCAGCTTAGCGCCAGCAATTCCAGGCCGGTGCAGCTAAGACAGAGCATCGATCAAACCCTGCCCACGTTCGACAGTTTAGAGGTGCGTCCGAGCCTCTTTTCTTAAAAGAAAAAAAAACATATGTGGCAGATATTTATAGCTCGTACTTTAATACATTGCTCCAGATCTGCGCGCGTCCTTTTAAAGATAGCCTTTTTTATAATTATCAAGGTGCATCCGCCGACGCCGAGAGACACCGAATCGCCTGGCGGCGAGGAGAAAGTCGGTCATCGTAGATACAATCCTTACGGTCTATTTCTTACGAAACCGAGACGCAAGGTACGATATCGGGATTGAGAGAGTAATCCTATAACGATGATGGGGGAAAATGAAAGATCGGGGGGAAATGTAATGTTGACGTGCCAGGTTGTTACCTGGCGTCCATTGGCGAAACGCGATCTAGAGGGTTACGACCCGGACGCCACGCTCGAAACGAGGGCCGAGAACATGATGAAAAGGATATGCCAGGATTTCTGCAAATGGGTCGACAGTTTAGGCGGGACGGACAAGACCATCGACGAAGAGGTTCTCAGGGACATGTTCGAAATCGATTTCAGCGCGGAAGCCTGCAGAGCGATGCAGGTTAACAATTTGCGCAATCGCCTTTAACGTTCTGCATATTTACCCTCTAACGTCCCGTGAAAGCGATTGTATCGCTCGCAACATCGTTACCGGCAACGATCGAGGAATATTTCATTCCTCGGGTAAATATCCGGACGAGTCTCTAATTACTTTAAGCAGCACGTTCGGAGAGGAAACGTTTTCCCCTGTTTCTATCCGGAAGGAGTTTGTTCAGCTGGCATGCTTCAGTCGCATCTGAATACTTCATTGCTTGTTTTCTTAAACAGGTATTGATCCAAGAGATGCCGGTGGTGCCCACGGAGGTGGCTGTAACGAGAAACTGTCCGAGCGCGGGCAAGCTCGCCATGGCGAGGAAACACGTGATGAGGGATGTAAAGGCCGAGCAAACGGCGCCGAAAACGATGGCCTTTGGCACCGCCTTGCCTTGGGATATGCGGTTCGTCCCACCTAAGAATCGCGTCCACGAAAAGTGGCTGCATTGCGCGAACGTGCCGACTGACCTCGAAACGATGGACGTGGTCTGGAAGGATATCGCTCACCTGAAGAGCGTGCGAAACTTCGCCGAATGGCTTCGACAATATCCAGAGGTAACTGTGCCAATTAAGAGGGTTAAGGTCTCTTTAGATTAGCGTTTCGTCGTCGATGCAGCGGTCCACGGATCGCGTTGGCTCCCTCGACTGACCTTTGTTCGTAATGCGCAATGTGCTCGAGACGAGAGGGATAATTGAAGCCGTTCTGCTTGTCGAGCGTTAGAACATTATGCGAGCTCTCACCGAAATCCACTTAAACCGCTGTTACAGATACCACAGCCGGAAGCTTTGAAGAAAATCACATCGTTGGACGATAAAGCCCTGAGACAGATCGAGGAAGATGAAACGTTCGCGCAACTCGAGTCGGACGTGGATCAAATACAGAGTCTTAGAGTGGGCTCGAGCCCGTAACTAGTCGTTGCTCGACGGGCGTGTTTAATGTTTATTTCTTCGTGCAATTATCGGCATCACGTATTATAACACACACGTAGCTTTCCACGCGAATTCTCATTGTCGCTTCTGTTTCATTCCGATTAATCGAAACGAATTATTCCAATTTCCAACGAATTTTCATGTGCTCCCTCCGAGTCTCCCCCCCCCTCTCTCTCTCTCTCTCTCTCACTCTGTTTCGACGCTTTCGTTCGTACCGATGCATGAATATTTTAATTGTATTTGATTGTCCCACGGTAAATGTCGGAACGAATACGAAATGAGCATGAAAAATCAACGGCTGGCCGGCGGGTCAGCGTTTCAGAATTTCTCACCTCCGATTTACTTTATAAATGAGCGATACCGGTGCGTGTAACCGATACGACGAGTCGATGACACGATGTCAAAAGCTTCCCCGCTTTGGATACGAAACGAAGGGTTAACCTCGAGCGCCCCGACGAATGCACGGGGCTGCGAGGAATTTGTAACGCACCGTTCGATATCATTATTTGCGCGAATATCAACGAGCGACGAGCGTGTTTCAACCGCGCATGGGAAACGAAATATCCGAAGGGTTATAACGTTTCACGGGTAGAAGGGTGGAGGTGGGCGCGATTGCTGTGAATAAACTCGAGTATTTAATATAAAACGTCACGCAATCAACGGGATTTGGGGGAAAAGCAGATCGGGCAGAACAAAGAAGGGGGGGAAAAAATAGAATTCGGTAGAAATTTTCGTCGCGCGGAGGATGGACGATTAACAACACCGTGCTTAGCTCGCCCGATTTACCCCGGCGAATTGAAAACGGGGACGCTTTCAGTGGGACGGTAATAAATAGCAAATAACACGATCCGATGTCAATCCGCGCGATTCCTTTGACCGCGTACGAATCGGCCTCGTTGTTAGCGATGTCAATAGTTTCGCGTGAAACATAATGCAAACGAGACGTCGAGGGATATTGGAAATGTTTCCCAGAGGCTGGGCGTCCTGTCGTCTGGCCCCGACAGCAGAAACGCGTTACAAAATCATCATGCTACCCTTAGAATCTACTTACAATACATTAGAGCGGGAAAGAACGCGCGTACCGGTCTTCCTTCGGTTTCAACGAAACGAGTTCTCCAATTTTTGTAAACCTTCATTGAAACCGAACAGTTTGAAAAGAAGGCGAAGAAGATTTTCGTGAAATTACCGTATCACGGGGTCGCTTTTATACGTTAGTGCGTCGCTCTTTATGCTTCCTTTTTAAGGGATTTCCCATGAGATAGTATCCGCAGGAAAACGACAGGGGGCGAAAGGGGTAAAGACGTCGCGAAGGTGGACGAAGGAAACCTCGAAAGGGGAAGGGGGGAGAGGGTGCACCGAAAAAGTCGACGATGGGAAACGAGGAGAGAGCCGCGGAAGCGGAAGATAGAAGCGGAGCGTCATCATTGGCTATTGGCCATCCGTTTCGCTCCACTTGGAACCGAGACTTGCGCTCGACCGAGAAATTTAACAAGGCGCACGGCTCCCCGCTGACAATAGCCAACTTTCTGACCCCCCACCCTCGCGTGCCTGGATTTTAATTACTTCAATTTAAACCCGTCGCTTTTTCTTCAGACACTCGAAAAAAAAAAGGATCGCCGCCCGGTGATTGAACCCCGCGGATTCTGCTGCTCTTTGAACATACCGCGGCCGAAAAGAAAGCGAGTAGCAATAATTGCAGGCGGGGGCGATAGAAAGGAACCGGCTTCCCTCCGTGTCTACGAGCGAGTCGATACAAGTAAATACGAGTACGAACTGGACAGTTGTATACAATGGGATTCCGCGTCTCGAGGACGCACGCGGGGTGTGCGCAAAACGATCAGCGTCGTTACACACCGACAATTACCCGTTCGTAATGCAGTTAGGCTGCTGCTGGCAGATCGCATTGGCAATTCGCGCACTTGCAGCCCTCCGCCCAAGATCTTTTATTCATGCGATCGAGTTTGCATTTAAAAACTCTGCCTCTCGCCGTCGCGCTTCACTTCGAATCGCTACTTTTCACCGGGACTCTCCTTTCGGGAAGAGGGCCGACTATTCCCGCGCGGAAGGATCAAGATTCTGTTCGCGCGTCGCACACGAGCAAGCGTTATGCAAATTTATGCGACGCAACAACGCGCGCAGGATTTCACGCGGCCCGATTTTTCGCCAAGAACGTATCGATCGGCCGGCCGTTATTTCCAATCGAAATTCTCGATTGTCCGTTTAGACGTTGTCCCGGACGCGAGTGGATACCGGTCACGACATTCCCGATTATGAAAGAGGCGGCGGATGATCAAATCGGATGGCCAGGTTTTTGTTCTGCAACATACATAGGTCCCGGAGAAGCGCGCTTCTAGGGCGATCCGGTTCGCTACGTTCATTCGGCCTATACGAGAAATCGAAACGTGTGAGCGGGTACGTAGCTATTCACAAACGAAATGGGAAGCGCTTCCTGCCGAGCACGGCATTCGCGCCAGTTCGATCTATTGTCGTCAAGTTTGTGACAGTGTGTAAAACAGTAGGGCACGTTGCTGTGCTTGTATCGCGGCATCTTTCTCGTCTGCTCGACCAATTTTAGCTTTTCTCCTCTCCGCTCCCCGTCCCGACGCGATTGGTAAAAAAAAAAAAAAAAAATAGCTGCAGCCGACGCTCAAGTGGATTAGCACACGTATATTAAGCTCCTCCTTTCCCTCGATAACTTAACGCGCGTAACGGCCGGAAAAAATGAAGAAATTAACGTGGCGAAAAAGTTTCTGTTCACCTGTAGCGAGAGGCACCCTCCGGACGGATTTAACGAATTTTCTAAGGAAGAACCCAGGGCGAGGCTCTGGCAAATACCTTTTTCTACACTTCCTGATTGAATCGCTAAGACGCGAGACGCTGCTGGCTTCGTATAATAAACAAGTTGCCCGCTGAAGGAAGAGTGGATAACATCCAGAGCGAACGAAAATGCACGAGGCGGGAGGAGGGAGCAAAAAGTGATGGAGTTTCAGTCGGGTTAAATGAAATCGGCGAAAAGAAGCATCCTGCTCGACGACATACGCGAGATTATTATATTTTAAATAGTCGACGACGCACGTGTAACGAGTAATAAGTATCTTCGTTAACCACGGTTCAACGAGCTCCGGACCATCCTTCGAATTGTACTTGGATTTCGACAAACGCCAAACGACGACGTTACACAATGTTGAACAGCCACGCGTAATAGATTTGAAACGAACATCCGGTTTCACCCGGAAGGCCGCTCCCGTCACGGTATAGTTACAACGGCAGCGGTGTGCCGGCATAACGCGATTCTTCGTTTCGTCAGTGCGTCGCGCTTTAGTACCAAAGGACGGTGTGTCTTCGACGACAGTCAATACCCGTGGAATCGGTCAGTCTCTCGTTGCCCTTTGACCCGACGATCATCGCTTGCTATGTAGACGCAAATCGTCCGTAATCAGTCGTGCGATTAACCGACTTGTGAATCGTGCATAACGCTGTTAACTTTTGCAAAGATCCAAATTCCGTCTGCGTTGAAACGATCAAGAATATCGTTGACTCTGCCGTCGATAGGAGCAACGAAGTCCTCGGTCCGGCATCGTTATCTAAACTTGCAACTTTACAAAAGGAGTAGAGCCGCACGGAGCAAGACCGAAGGTACGTCTGTACAATTTTCCGTTCGACAAACGAGGGAAATTTTCCAGCGGTCCGGTTCCACGTAATAGAACCGCTCGTCCTGCACCCGTGCCACGTGACACCCCCGTACCCTATCCGTGGCACGTAAGCAAAGCAATTAGACGGAAGTGCGAAAGAAAAAGGTGCGAGCGTAATGACGCAAGCAGGGTAAACGTGTGGTCGTTTAGGCGTTTTCCAGCTGGATACGTCAAACCCCTCCGTTCTATCCACGGACGAATGTACTCGCTCGTTGGTCGTCACCAGCGTCGTTGTCTCCTATTTACTTTTTTTTTTAGCCCTTTGCGCTGGACCCTCGGCCGCGTTGCGTCCAAACTGACCGTAAATGGGACGCGATTCATCGACACACGGACAGAGTGGCAGCTACATGAGAAATCGACGATCGATCGAACCGTTTAATTTTAATCGCGGTACGGTTCGAATCGTTGGACCGAAAGGTTGACTTCACTTCATCCGAAAAATCAGGAATCCTTTACAATTAAACTGCAGCTAAACCGTGAAACATCTCTGTCGTTGATTTCGAAAATTCAGGCGTAACAAATAACAATGAAAGCAAAAACGATAGTCGGCCAACTGAAAGATAAAAATAATTGTAATCTGGTTCAAGCATAAGAATGATTATAAAATCATACAAAGTAAATTAGATATGGTGGCAAATGTGCGGGGCGAGCGATTTCGTTATCCGCTCGTAGAAAATCCGAACGGCAACAGACAACGCTATCAGGTCACTCTAGGTTCAATCCTCGATGGACCAGGCTCCCTGTTTCGTTCTTCCAAGGTGGTGCGACTTAGACACCGTGCCAGATTGATAGAAACCCCTCGTCCAGGGACGGCATCGCAAGCATCGTCGCAGCGGAGGCTGCAAAGTATATTTACATACGGGGATGCTCGGTCAAAGCCTTTTACTTTGCTGACCGATATCAGTCGCACGAGTCACGCTTGCACACGTTCAAGGATGGCCCTACCGAGGACTTGCAAGCACGCATTAAGGATGGCCCTTTCAATGCGTCATGTCTCTGGTGCAGCGTTAGTTGTACAATTTTGCCGGGTGAACAAGAATATAAATTTTGTTAGCATTTACTAGAATGCGCTGCATACATTATTTCCCGGTGTTAACAACTGTTCTAAACTGCCCCGTCGTTTGATCACCGCTCGTCCTTTCCTCGTGATAAAATTCTGGCACTTTATCCCCGGTACTTCGGGAGGAGTTTCTTTAGAGTATCGTGGTTAAAGTCTCCCCAGCGCCTCAGGTAACGCATTATAAGCGTGATCGATAAATAGAGAGATGTTGAATCTTGAATACCCGTCGAGCGGGGAGAATAAAAATTTGAAAACTTCCACACTTTTGTCCCGTCCTGTTGATCTTTCATCTCGAGTGAAAAACACGGAATATTGAGTCACCGCTGCGGTTTCGAAAATAGTCTCTTTTTTTTAGAAAATGGGAGCCTGTGAACGGGGCAACCCGGGGAAAGCTTCTCTATCTCCGCGTTTCCTTCTTTCTCGTTTCTTGTCATTTTCAGAAGATATAACCCTGCGGGGTCGAAGCGCGGCAGGAATCCCGTGGTGAACGATGATAGAGAGGGTCTCTGACGGTTAGAGGGGGGGATAATTGCGCGTCTGGGTTGACTTATAGCTTCTAAAATCGGTAGCTTCTTCATTCGAAATCCTTGTTGCGTTGTCGTCTTCCTCGTCGTTGGATGAACTCTCATTAAATTCCCGTCGTTTTAACGCGTTCTGCATGTAGTATCAGTGTCGAGCGTGTGCGGAAGAAAACTATATCGTCGAAACCGAAGTGACGAACGAGAGGACGAAAGAAAATATGAACGATCCCCAACGCTAACGAACGATCGGTACAACTGGGATAATCTCGCAACGAGAACGGATTATTCGTTTGGAAGTTTGCTAAACGACACCTTACGCCTCGCTGCATACGGGGCTAGATTGAAATCGAAGTAGGAGAAACTTAAAGTTTCGTGTAATTACAAGTGTTTCCTGCCGGAGAAGGTAACCGGGCTCGACTAATCCGAGCCGTTGGCAGGCACTTAGCGAAGTTTCGATTGTGCTCGGCGTGCATGTTCTCAGCGTTAACCCCTTGCCATCGCCGCGGCGAGGATGCTCGCGGGAGCAAAATAAAGTCTGGTTGGATGAGGATCAGAGCGAGCCAGGGTCTCGCGCCTCGGATCGGACTCTGTGCTCGAGCATCGAGCGAACTTTATTAAGCGATATTTCTCTAATTATCGCAGTTGCGGCCCGCGCCGGGCTAAAACTCGGCGCGTACACGCCCGTAGCGCATATTCATGGGGCAGCGCGTTAAGCGCCCCGAAAGCATAAACATTAAAAAGAGCCGGGGCATCGAAGTTAGCGGCCGCTCAGCCGGCTTTCTTCCTCCCGGGAAACTGGGAAACTTCCGCCGTCGGGCATTCCGAGGAAAAACTTGAAAGGTTAAACGCCTCGCGATACTATCGCCCGAACGTGAAACGGACGCCCCACAACATAGGGCCGTGAGGAGTCGCTCTCTCTTCGGTGATTCCGAACTTTTTCAGGAAAGCAGCCGACGGTTCATTCAACTACGATGGGTGTGGGGGTGATATAAATTTTATTGGACGATTGTAATTACATCCTTGATGTCATTTTGGTAGTTAACATGCATTTGCCTGGAGGAATTAGAGGGTTGTGCCGCGGTAACAAGTAACAGCCTTTAAAAGTCGACGAAGTACTTCGAAAGCGCTGGTTTAAGGGCCCCCATTCCCTGTTCACGCGCTTGCACGACGCAGTTTAGAAATAATAACTCGTTGCTTGCTCGCACGAAGGGAAGGAACGATCAAGTGGACCCTATAGATACGTTACTGGAGGAAAACTCTCCGCCGTAGCTTCTTGGCGTCTGAAATGAGGTTCGTTATCGCGTCCGATGTTTATTGTTAGAGTTGGGAAGCGCGAACAATAATTGGATGGCTTAATTCGCTGCAAAGATCTTGTAACTCACAGAGCCACAGACCCCGCGAGTGTAATTGTAATTCGATGCATTAAATAACAAAACACACTTTGCAAAGCGTCTTGAAGGTTTGTTTGAGAATAGTGTTTCCTGCTATTCTCTGCCGTAACATCTTTTTTTTTTTTTCTTTTGAAAGAATCAGTTTTCAGTTTTCGTACGAAATTAGAAACGATCTTCCGGCGCGGATGTCGCGACCGCGATTCACTAGAAGTGACTGCGCCCCGAAATAGAATGGAATAAAATTCACGGCTCTCTCGAACAGCCAGGTAATTACGTGTAATTTATATTACTTGCCATTGAGATGCAAATCTCTGCGATCCATGCATGTCTGTCCTAGGCTCGACGGTACCGCATCTCCGCCCCCCAAGCCTGGTCGCCGTTCGTGCTACCATTTTCATGCCGCCTCTCGCTCTATATTCCCCTGCCACCCTGTTCCGCGCGTCTTTTCTCTCGCTATTATATTTAGCAGAGCAAAATCGCCTGACGATATTCAGGAAAAGGGAGACGAAACGTTGAACCCGCAGGCCAAGAAGAAACATCCGCGACAGTGAACGGCGGCGCCGAGGATACAGTGGAATTTATCTCGCTTATCACCTCCGCACCTGTACCATCCTCTTTCACCTGGGTTGTTCCGGTGAAACGAGACAAATGCTGACGTCAGTCGGGAGCCGGGCTATTAATCAGACAGCAAGAAAATCTTATTAACCGTGGCCAGACAGACGCAGCCGTCGAATAGTCCCGTCCGGTTACGACGCGTCGCTCTCCAGTTCGTAAAGGAATTACGCGAGGCATCAAAGGCACGGGACGGCGAAGTGCATATTCCATATATGCAAGAGGGAATTCGGATAGGGCGAGTCGAATGCAAGTGGAGATCCGTGGAAACGTGGTTACAGGTAAATAGACAGCAGAAGCGGGGCGGCGACACGCGATGATGGGAGAGAGAGACGCCGCGGCGAGAATCGGTAGCTTAGATACGGCTGAATTGGCCAGTAACGTCAGTCTTTTGATCTAAACTAAAATACCAGGTCGAAACAACGGCCAAAGCAAATCCGTTCAAAGTGCTTGTCCTCTTCAAAGTACTTGCTCTCGTCTATCTCGCTCCGACCAGGCGCCACGGCCATAGCCCAATGATCAATTATCTTTGTATCTTTGCCGATGACAAGTGAACCGCGAGTAAACTGTCAACCGCGGGGGGGGGGGGCTGGAGTAGGGGTGGCGAAAGGGTTTGGTATGTGTCGGTTTATCGGCAAGGGTTGCGGCCGTAGCCGCGCCTCTCTTTTCGTCTCACTTTCTCCCCTCTTTCTGCACACCCAGACTGAACCCCTTCCCAGTTCCCTCTGGCTCGATCAGTCGTCCCCCGTTGGGTTCCCCTTTTGTTTTTGTATTCCTAATTTCATGTTGGCGTCGATGGGCCTCGTCGATACTTTGTCAATCCGCCCAGACTTCGTGCCTTTTTATCGTTCATGGACACTACGGGTAAATGCAACGGTATCAGGAAACGGTGAATGCGTTCAGGGAATTAAATTAAATGTATGCCCGACGCGAACCCAACTGGTCTTCCGAAGAAACCTTGACGCGGAACGCCGGTCAGACGCGGAGAACTTTAATTGAAATTCGTGCAACGGACTAATTATACGTCGATATGGTTATACGGTGTCGCGAAACCGTTCGCGAGCCCCCCGAGCCGCAATAAATCGGACACCTCGCATCTTTCGCACGAAACGATCGATGCCTCGTAACGCCGCGGATCGAAGGAGAGCGCTGCCTGGAAATGTTGGCCACCGGTGAATATTTAAAACGCGTTCCCTTCATCGTCTGCCGGCGACGCGATGCCGCAGACAATCGTCCTCAAAACAATAGCCATCTAATGCGAAATAGGATGTCAGGTTCTTGCGCTCCCGCGAGAACTAGCTTCGTTCTCCAGCACGATGCTCGCCAGACGCTTGAAAGCAGACGTGGTTCTGCGTTCACGAGTCTCCGATTCATCTCGTTAGAGACAATGAAACACAGTGAAATTTCTATAGAACTCAGAAAAAAATGTTCAAAATGAGAAGGCAATGTGTAATTATTTGATCGTTATAGTGACACCGTTAATATTTTTAACCAAGGAAAAAGAGAAGAAACTGTCTTCCTCCTTTTTTCCCCAAGTGGCGCACACACATTGTCTTGGCAAGCATAAATCTTTCTCAGTTCGCCGGATTATTAATTCGTTGTCGCGGGTGGAGGTGTGTCGTCGCGCGTGACAGGCGAAACACGTTAGCCGGCGAGCTAATGAGAAGAGATGGAACGAGCAGCGGAGTGTTTGGCGTCCAGCACACGTACGTGAAGTAGCGCGGGAGTACTTATTGTTCTGATGTCGCCTTTCATTTAACGCACCGCGATCCGGTATCTAATCTCGCGCGAGTAATCCCGCTGTCCGTGAACGCTAGCTCGACCCTACTACTGCAATCGCGCTGAATCAGACCGTTCACGTGATTCGCATTCGTTAGTAGCTAACCTGATCGCGAAGAATGGCACTTTGACTCCTGCTAGCCCTTTACGGTTTAAAGCACAGTTTTTTTCTTCTTCGAGATTTCGAGGGACGATGTAGATTAAATCTTGGATGATTGCTTTCTTATTGGGGTCGCGATATTAGGATTGGAATTGGACCGTAGTTAGGGGTAGATTAGGCTCAATAATAACCGAGCTTAGTCTGGCCTTTGTGCTACTCTTATGTTATTTGGATGACAGTACTTTTATTGGATAGTGGTTCAATTATTCTAAAAAAGTTTTCGTCCCAATGTAATTCATGGGAATATCATTTTGATTGCTTATTACGTTACGAATAATTTTACATACTAACTTATAGACTTCTACATAAATTCCCTTAGGTAGAAACAAATGTCTAAACAGTCGATCTTTCGCCCGACTTTGTACGTTTCAATATGATATTCGAATATTGATTGCGAAATTTTTCCGAGTACCACCGAAAATCGAGGCGGGTGTCCCGTTTCCATCCGGGTGGACATCACGCGAATTTCGCAGGACGTTACATTAATTCCAAATTGGTTTCGGCCGAGCGGAGATGGTGCAACGGTGTTGGCGGCCAGGACGAAGGATCACCGATCCACAGAATACCCAGCTTAGTTCCGCCGTAATTACAGAGCAGGGCAAGGCTTAGCCGATCTTTATTTATACACGCGACACTCTGCGACGCGCGTCACACGAAGCTTCTTGCATCGACAACGTTTACCTCCTGTTTACCGATAGAAGAATCGTTGTTCGATCACAGGCCACAGTGCGTGCATCGGCGATGATGAAGGATGGAAGATCGAGGTACAGGATCTAACGCGCTGTACTTGATAAGGATGAGTTGGCAAAGTTCCTTCAGGTACTCAATTGACAAGTTACATCGACGGACTTTTTCGACGAAGTTTTTATTAAAGCCCGCCGACAGATCAGAGTCACGAGAAACGAAACTGTGATCTGCTTGAAGTTTACATCTTCGTTTCATTTCGACTCAGCATCGATCCCACTTTCAGTTCCACCTTATCTCAGCTTCCAAAGTTCATTTAAAGTGTCAGGGTGGTCCTGGTTTATCGTAAAAACGCAAGTGCAAGAGCATTAGCAGGCGATCGAGAAATTAACGAGCAGATTGTCACGTTCTTAAGGGCACGTATGACGCATGTCGTACGGGGTTATTGGCGGTCGGCCATTCGAGAGCGGGAAGTCCGGGGAATTCGTAGCGGCACTAAAAGGAGCACGTAAGGCGAGGAGAGTGGCATGGGGTGGAGGATCCTTTAAGCACCATGTCGCTATATTTAGGGCTCATCCTTATCTTCGACGACCCCTTCTAACCGCAGTTTTGAATTGCGGCGCGCGCACCGTCGCTAGCCGCCGGTCCACATCGCTGGTGATTTCGCCACGGGGTCAAAGGAAGGGGTTGCTCGCGCGACGAAGACGATGATACACAGCGGCAGAAGGAGGATGCTCGTGATGGGAAACGGGACGGAGAACTCGTTGGTGTACCGGGGTTCCCGCGAAACGGACCAGGACAGAGATACCAAGAGGAGGACGCAAGGACGAAAAGAAGGAAGAGGATCGAGCAAACGCGAGGGAAAAGGTAAACGGCGAAACACGGGGTGAGTGAGCGGCAGATACGAGGCAGGGAGAAATAAAGACATAACGAGTGCGTGGATAGGACCGAGAACGAAGGATAATGGGGAAGGAAGGAGGGACGCGAAGAGGAAAGAAGATAGAGGGGTGGACAACCCAGCAAGTGGCCAGAGGATGAGAAAGTAGGATAGCCGATGGTACAGAGACAAGGGGATGAAGCTGCTCACGGAGGAAAGGGTGTTGTAATGAAGCTGCGCGGGAGAGGTGGACGCTGGAGAGAGGTCGATGTAGAAGGGGTGGAGAACGGGTCGCGGAATAGAAGGACGTAGGCTGCCTGTGCGAAAATCCGTCGGAGAGAGAAGGAGGAAAAATGATAGGGGGGCGAGTGAGGGAAATAGAGGAGTATGTCACGCTCGGAATTCTGGTGGGAGCACCCAGCAGGGTGGGAGAAGTGAGTGGCGCGAAGGGGTGCAAAGAGGGGTTGAAACGAAGGGACGACAGAGCCATAAGAGGGTTGATAGTGGCCCGGGTTGGCCCCAGTAGCACAGTCGCGCGCCAAACTCTCGAAGGAAAGCACATACTCTCGGTTCAACACGCTTCCGCACCTACCTACCAGCCAGACTTTCTTTTCACCAACTACCCCGTCGTAAAATATTCTCTATCTTTCTCTCTCCACCCTCTCGACCCGCATTGCAACGTATCCCGCGACACACTGTCAACCCACGCATCTCTTTTTCCGTACCGATTTCTGGGCCAACCCACGCGCCTGTGTCTGCCGAATTGGCCGATCGACGATCGACCGAATGACAAGCCGCCGAGAAAATCCTAGCTGACTCGAAAGAACGACACTCGGAGGCCAATGAAGACGAACAACAGGTAATGCAAATAATTTCTATATAACTGATATCGTTGAAATTAATAGATGGTAGCACTGTCACGGTATTTATGTTCTTGTTAGGCGAATTGTGGCAGTGGTACCATTGATTCTTTTGTCAATGCTTTTAATAGGCATTATGGATCGCAATTATTGTTCTAAGTAGCGCGGAAATGGAAATTGACGTAGGGTTTATAAATAAGTTCTGGCGTTGAAATACTTCTGTTTAACTGTATTCAATAGCTCGTGTATAAATTATTGCCATTGAACATTTCTGTGCCGGCGAATGAATCCATTCTATCGATAACCGGATAACAATTTGAATGCCGTGAACGTTGCGATATCACGCTCGAGCTGCCCGATCGAAAACATTTCTTTATTGCCCGACAAGCCGTGCTTCTTCCACGTGAACGTTTTATCGACATCGATAACAGAGACTCGAAACTTAACGTAAAAATGTGTTCGCCTTGGTATCTCGCATTTTTTGCCCGGAGATAGCGTTATCAACAAGCTCACCCTTCGATGGAATAGCTTCCGTGCGAAATCGTCAGCAAGGAAACTTTAATTCCAAGTTTTATCAAGCGGGGAAAATCCCTTCGAAAACATAGTTGACATTGTTCACTTTGCTGAACTCGATCGATCGTTCGCTTTTTCATCGTTCGACCGCCTCTTTCGCGTTCAATCTTCTATCATCGAATCTTGCGTCCATCGATCACGCTTTATTTCCGATGAAAAACGGTAGGGAGAAAGGGGAAAGTACAGGGAAGAAAACGCCGCACCATTCTGTTTGAATCATAACATTGTCGGATAGAGCGGAATCGATCCGTGGCGACGGTATGCAGCATCGAATAATTATTACGTTGCACGTAATAAATACCGTCGAGTTCGACGCGTCCCAAATCAGCTCCCCTGTGCTTGAAACGTATTTCCATTTCATCGCTACCGAACGTCATCGTAGAGCACCGTGATGAAACAATTACCCTGCTGACCGCGATTTACTCTGCGGTAACGTACGCTCAACGTCGAACCCGTTGCGAATACGGTGCGCGCTATGCGGAAAATTGTAAATATGTATCCGCATGGGCGTATGTATCACGTTCGAAGGCATGCTGTAGTACGTGAACTCGCGCGGCGCATCGTAGTCAATTTTCGTCCAACATAATTATGTCGCATCGGAATATCGGTTCACGTCGCGACGCCGGAAGCACGAAACGCACATTTCCAAGCATCATTAAACAATTTCCTCTGCGCGCGGTTCACGCTACCATCGGCGCACGCATGTATACGTACACACATAGGGTAACCTTGTTTTCCGGAAATTAATTACCTCGCAAAATATGTACACCGGCCGCGTTGCGATACACAGTTTGCCAGGTCGTTTCCCTTGCGGAAGGGAACGCGCGTTCCACGAGCGTCGGGTAACCGGCCAGATCGGCCGAGGGTTCAAGCGTGTCCCCGCTAACGGGATTAAATGCCAATTAGGTTCTTAGCACCGCGAGATTGCGTGGCATGGCCAACTTTTAATTCGATAAGTGTCCATTAACGATCGGTCCAGACGGAGAGCAAGAGGAAAAGAGAGAAAGACAGGGGCGAAGGGGGGGTGGGGTGGTAATCGAGCGCTCGCAACTAGTATAATGTATCCACGAGTGCCGTGGATGCATCGTTTCCGGCATCGCGAACGCGTTTCGAACGCCGCCGATGATCGATTGCCCGCGTACAGCTTCCTGCAGCGCGGAAAACTCTGGCGAACGAACTTTTATGTATTCCTTCCAGTAGTGGTGGATGCTGGAAAATCTGGTGGAGTGTCATGAGAATTCTCCGAACGGAGAATGTATTTAAGAGAATATATTTAAATTAATACATCTCAATGATATACAAGAGCCAATTAATTTAAATATTAAGCTTCGCCACATCCTTTCCGCCCATTAGACTTGTATCAAAGGAATTAGTGCATTTTCAAACATGCGGACAATTTTCAACGGTAAAATGACTTTGGAAAAATGTCAAAACATTGGGGAAATTCACGAACGCCATTCCTGATGGAATCTTTAGAAGGGAGCGAACGAGTTGCTCGCACAACAGTATTTACATGGCACTGAATCTCGCAATGAAATTAGTAATGAAAGTAGCGGCGCGATGGCCTTCCCCGTGGCACGTCGATTTTCGTACTCATCAGGATAAAACGATGCTGCTCGTTACGCTCGTCGTAGCCCCTCACGCTTCCTCTGACAGTCGGTTTCAAAGTTCCCGGTGTAAAACCAGCTCCATCGCCGTCATAAAAGTGCGCTTAAACTCGGCGTAATTTATTTTACGTCATTCCCCCTGCCCTTCCCCAGCGACCCGTTGTTTCGACTTCCCTCTACCCCTTTCCCGTCTCCTCTATCCACCCCGGTCCAAAGCGTAAAGAAGAAGAAGAAGCTATACTGGTGATTTCGCGGCAAGGGGACCAGTATCCGCTGGTTGACCATCTCGTCTCGCGATTTATTTTTTAACTTTTCACATCGTCCAGCGTGGAACGACGCCCTGCTACCACCCCCACACATTATCGCATTTTTCACTTTAGCGAACCACAGTTTCCTTCAAATTAGCCTTCCACCTATGCGGAAACGGGTCAAAGACGTACATATATTCCGGCCGCAATTCCGTCAGCCGATTATCCAACGGTTCGCGTTAAATAGTTACCCGAGAGAGAGAGAGAGAGGGTGGAATAGGAGATTGTGAGAACTGGAATAGATTAAGGGTGAAATTGGCGTTCCTTAATACGACCGGGCAAACGGGTCGCGACGAAAGAAGAAATACAAGACGTCGTCGTCGGCTTAATCTTTATCCCTTAACGAGGCAGCCCAACGAGGATCCCGAGGACCTGAAACATCGTTTAAGGAAATCTTGCCTTAAGTCGAGCACCGTGGCGTTTAACGCAATTGGGGCTCATTTAAAAATCCCATCAAAAATGTACTTGGAAATATCTGCGTGCGCCCAACTTCTCTCGATCCTCTATCGTTCTCTCTGTCCCTCTCGCCGCTGTTTCAACCCTTCGGGGCTGTTGCCCCACGAATTCACTTTCTCACCGGACTCTTTTCCTTGATCCTGACCATTTCCCACTTTCATAGAATCTCCTCGCCGTTTCCTTCGACTTCCGTTCTAGCGTTGACCTTCCGCCGATTTTCCTTGTTTCCAAGCAGCTTTTTCCTCACAGCCTCTCTTCGTCCCCGTTTTATTTCCTCTCGAGCTGACGAACCCTGGAAACACCCGGGAAAAAAAAGAGACGACACGAAGGCGGCTTGCTGCCAGGGGCGGCTGATTGGATTGTAAGCTCAATTTACACTACATTCGGTTCCCGACTTTTCGTTCCTTTTTTTGCAAAACGACGCGAGCCCGTTGGTCGCCTTCCCGGGCTGTTGCGGAAAGTTAGAAGCACGAAGCGGGATCGCGAGACAAACTACAACGAGGCGATGGGTAACAAAAGCTTCGCTATAATGACCGGAACGGCGAGGAAACTTTCGACGAAGTGAAATTGAGTGTGCATGATATTTCACCGAGTTATCTTTTCCCTCTCGCGAAGCGTTTCGTAGTACTAACTGTTCTGCAGACCTCGTTTCTGCCTTTTCCCGCTGTTTTATTTATTTTTATTTCTTTGTTTATTTTAGAACGTACTCATCGAAGCGATCCTTTCGACCATTTCGGTCAGATTTTCGTGCGTTTCACGCACGGGGATCACTAGAAAATTCTATGCCCAATAAGCCGCGCTAACGAATCCATTGTTCGCGGGATGCGCTTCCGTTATCAGTCTACTAACTCGACCCGATTCTCCCATCGACGATTAGACAGGCCGGGTCGTCTTTGCCGCGAGAAACAAACGCGAGCGAACAAAGCGAAAAAAAAAAGAACAAAAGAGCATAAAGCACAGAAAACAGGTGCGCGTACACAAATAGAAAAATTGGAAACCAATAGAGAGGCATGGCTCGCGTGAAATGCGCCGATACTTTTCGCCGTTGAAAGGGCACAGGGAAACGCAAGTTCGTTGGATAGAAACACGAGCTGCAAACCAGAGATAGCGACTAGAACGAAATGGTAGGGAAGGGGTTGGCTATTATAAGGGTTACCTATAACAAGACAACCCCTCTCATTGTCCACGGTCAACAATTTTTGTAGTTTCCGCTCGACCGATATCGCGAATGAACGAAACCGGTCCAATACCACCTCGGAACTCGCGAAATTAATTTTCAATGATTTCCGATGCGCCGGCAAGTAGCTGTTGTCTCCCCTTCCGCTGTTTAATAAAACGCTGCTGTTTATTGGATATTCGTATGAAATTTTCGAGGGCGAGCGTGGTCTGAAAATTCATATCGCAGCAATAGAAAATGCAATATGGAAAGTGTGCTTAAAATCGTAGGAGAAACGTTAACCGGTTGGGAATTTCAATGTTTCTCTCGAGCGGCAGCGCGTTTACATTATTCGTCGGCACCGCGACGCGATGTGATTGATGAAAACAGCAATTCAAATAAAGAAAAACTATGGGGACTGTTGATCTAGTACGAGTCAATATTGTACAGTTCCGGTGTTCTAAAATTCGAGATAGATAAAATTACATCGACTTGGAGGCGTTCGATTATTAGGTAGCAATAATGAGGGGGACAAAGTATGCCAATTTCCAGAAGTCACGAGTACCTTCCCCCCGAGTGTTCTTGTTGCAATTTAATGCAAAGCACGGCGCAATCTCCGAGCGATTGAAGGATTCGTTTTCGAGTCCCCGTGGTGGTAATTCGATCGACGCGTTCCTCTTCCCGTCTCGACGTTTCGGTGATACGTTGCACACCGTGAGCATCGCGGAGAAACGAACGCTATATCAGATTTAGACGAGATCACGTCGAAACGTCGCTGGTTAGAGGACACGGGTGGCGGAGAATGAGAATCGATAAGCCGCCCCCTTCCCCCCACGGAAGGGGATCGGAAGACCACGTCTCTCGGGCGATGCAGACGCGATCATCGGACGCGAGTCGCGTCTTCTATATTTTCTGGCGAAGACAGGCAACGATTACCCCTGGTGCGAACGTAATTACGCTACGAACGAGGCACCAGGCGGAAGCTTACATGTAAATTGCTGCTTAAAGCTCGATCGTGCCCCGTCAAGCCCAGCGTTCCAGATTAGAAAAAGCGAGCAGCCTCTTACACGGTTCACTAGTCACTGGTTAAGACGCGAGCAGGTTCACGGAGGGCGAAAACAGCAAGAGAAAAAAGTTGAACGAGAGCAGCGACAGAGGAAGAATGAAATGTATGTGCGTGTTAAATTTTAGTTGCAAGATTATATTTATATTTTCGCCGTTTATTTGTTAAAAAAAAAAAAAATCACAGAATTTAACGCGTTACGATTGAAACGATGATCGGAAGAATGTTTGCAGCAGCAAATTTGTCAGTGTTCGAATGGACGTTTAATGGGTATCGCGTTTCGTAAACTGTTTGCAATTGACGGAATTATTGTTTGGGAGACAATGATTTTTTCACGAGGGAACATTCAGCGAAGTGGGTGGAACGAGGAAGTTCTGTTTTAAATCTGATCAAGCGCGGATACTCTCTTCGTTAACGTTAGCTTTATTGGATTTCATTTAGGACGACTGTTTTGTGTACACGTAATCCCAACAGGGATGTTTTAATTTACAGAATCCGTTGCTGCGCGAAAATATTGTCATCGCTTAAATATTTGAATTTATATTTCAATTCGAAAGCCTGAATTCGTTAACGTTGGCTCGTTAACAGAGCAAACCAAATGGTCGGAAGCGCTGGAATTAAATGAAACTTCCATACTATTAATTTATTTCGTACAATCTTAAGGGATGCTTTTAACAATCGAGTTGGCTAAAAGCGTACGATTTTTTCCTTCCAATTGTATTCACGGTGCAACCGGTATACGAAGAAGGGGCGCGCAAATATAAGGGGATATTTCTCACTGCGCCCTCGTACGACCACTTTCGCGCCACTTGGGTGCTCGAGGGTGCTCAAGATTTCTCGATCCTGCCCAGGTAAATCTTTGTAGATTCCGGCGTCGCGGAACGACACGAGATATTTCCCGGGACGCGCTCAAAGCGACGATCCCTAATAGCATTGAGCGGAATACATTCTAGAAAATATCGCGCGACGCGGAACGCGTTGCAACGGGTACAGCCAGTCGTCGGCAAACTCCGGCCGATTCGTAGCCGTCGACGATGCACACGTATTCCCTGATCCTATTCCTCCACACATATACGTCTATCTTCGTTGCGTATTTTCCCGTCGCTGGAAAAGGGGATTGAGGATGTCGTGAAAGGAAGCGTGAAGAGCCGTTCGGTCGTTGCCGTTGGGTCTCCGTCCGAATATACGCGAGCAACGTTGAATTCCGAGAATGATTGATTTCCAGCATAGAATACTGCGGCCCGTATGAACCACGCATGTATTTCTTCGCTGGCTGGAAAAACACTGTCGCGACACACGTTCGTTCGTTCGTTCGTTCGCAATTAAGACCGGCATAGAAACGGCGACGCGGCCGGGATCGACAGGCAGCGTGAAATCAGGATTAAACGCGACGCGAATTTCCGTTCGAAATAACGTTGCGAACGGGTTCTACGCCGCGAAGGCGAAATCGGATTTGCCGGATTTATTATGCTCATGAAATGCGAAAATCGAGACGCGACTGTTGCAGGCGTCGACCAATGGTTCCCCTGTGCGTTTATTAAATCAATTTTCTGCGGGAAACTGCCGTCGGCCCGGTTTTTTTCGACGGGCATTAACGTTGCCCTCTCTGCCCACCCCGTCTCGTGAAAACGAAGAGAAAACAAGCGCCCCGTGATTCGACGGCGACACGCGAGACGAGCAATAAAATCTCGTGGCTAGGATCTCTCGTGGAGCACGATGTCGCGGCCCGCGAATCGAAGCGATGAACTCGACGGCGTTTCTATCGGAGTTTGAAGCTGGGGTAATCTCGACACGTTCGAGCGTCGAGCGAAACCTAGATAAATGAACGAATCGCAATCTTCGTTGCGGGGAGAAAAAGAATTAATTCTCGCTTGGGCTGTTAACGTAATGAAAGGGGAGCACTTTCGAGCGTTGCGCGTAGGGATTTAAAGTTGCGGCGACCTAAGTGAAATAATCGGAAAATGGAAATAGAAGGAAAATAGTAAATCCCCCTTCTATATTCCGTCGCGTTCCGCAGGCTGACGCAATTAAAGTTCCGAGGAGATCGTTCCGATAGCCAACGGCAGATACGATAACAATATTTGGACTTAAGAGAAACGATCTCCAGACACCAGGCGCGGCTCTGGAAGACCCCATTCCCTCAGCGATCGCGCGCGGCACGAGTATCGTTTGCGAAAAGCGTTCCAAAATAGTAACGGCAGTAACGCTTAATGCCAGACCCATGTAGAAGGACAACGGAAACGGGTACAGAGAGATCGAGGAAGGGGGGAAAAAAATGAAATTCCCCCGGTAATGGGTCGTGATAGCGGCCCGCGGGGGTAACGGCTTGCGATCAAATTAGAGACGAAGCCTCGAAACGTAGTAAAATTTTATTTTACACCCCCGGAAGGCAATTCGGCGGTGACCATGGACGCGCCCGTCTCGCTCTTCCGGACGACCGCGGCTGAACGGCATGGCGGTGCACATCTGCAGGCACTATCGGCGGTTCAAAATGTGGCCGAACGGCGCGAAATAGGTGGTGTAGGGTTAACGCGTGGTTCTAATGCAAATACGCGAGACCCCGTAGGCCCCGTTGACGTGTTTCCAGCATGCTCGACCAGTTTACCCCCCGCGCCAGGCGATAGAATAGCGTCTACGCGTTCACGCGTACCGCGACCACCCGCCTCTACGCCTATCTATGAACCTACCTACGTGCGCGTTCTACGTGCACGGGGAGTGTACGCGTATAGAACGAAGGGTACCGAGAGGCGAATGGCGAACACAAACGCACAGACGGGGCTGCGTTTCAACACTCACTCGCATTGGATTGCGGTTGAAGCGGGGCATAGGCGCTTCGCCGGACCGCTCGAATATATCCGGCGGTAACGCAGCACGGCGCGGCCTGGGTCGCAGGCACGCGTGAGCCGCACTGTCTGGATTGCATTCAGGTAAATACCTCTACCTATAACCGACGCACATAAAGGAGAGGGAGCACATGGGCTAAGAGGAGAGGAGAGGAGCAGATAGCACCCGGATAATAGCGTAGAACCATCCGCCAGAAAATCTCTTCCAACGGATATAGCAGCACGGAGCGGTAAGAAGAAGGGGTGGGAGGAGAGGGTTAGAGGGATCGTAATATAATGGATATACGCGGTGCCTTCATGCAATGCATACTAAGCTCGTCTGACCGTCCGCGTAAGCCAGAAGTCTGCCGCTGCACACGTTTTTTGGCCTCCGCGGTGCACCGTGCTTAACCGCGGCGAGTCGCGATTAACCCGCCGACTATCCCCCTGCCAACCCGTTGGATCGCCACGGGATTAGATTAGCCGGTTGGACCTGATAATCGAGATCATTCGGCGAGCAGCCGTTTCCACGGACTCTTCCTTCGAGGGTTCGACGAGAAAGAGAGAAACCCGCTTCTTATGCAACCCACGGGCAACGTGGAAACGCAAAGTTGGTGATTAGTACTGGCAATTATAATTTAAGTAGAGAGAAACTTGGTTGTTGGGTATTACAATTAGCCGAACTTTGAACCGCTGTAACTCCGAAGATATTAATAATTTTGTAAATGATCGGATCTCATTAAAAGCGCGCTTTCATCCCCTTTACAATGGTTGTTTGTTGAACTCGATAGGACTTTCGATTGCTGAGATATCGCCGTATAAATAAAAGGGTGATTTCTAATGTTTTTGTATCGCTAACCTTCTCGGTCGCGCCGCGTGATTGACCCACTGACCGCCAGCATCCCTTGCAATTTTCAACAATAACAGGCGCCGAGTCAGCGAATTCTTTCCGATTCCAGGAAAAAATATAGGTCACGTCGCGATATTTAAATGCCTTAACTTTAAACGCTTATATCTCGGAAACTAATTGAGATATCGGAATGGGCCAAATGGCAATTCGAAAGGTATACTCCTCGCTCTCTCCGGACACATCTTTTTCAATGAATTTCACATTCCTTTTGCCTGTATTTTTGTTCAAAGTTAATAATAAGAAAGAAAACACATTGTTTTTCTACGCGGCGCCTCGAGAAAATTGGCAACGTAAATGAATTGCCGGCGACGCGAGCCTTTTTTCTCTGACTTCGCCTGCGATTCCTCGGGAAAGCTCGAAAGAAACGTTCGGGGGGAGGGACTTAGCGGTGGCTCACGACGAAGCCTTCCAAAGTATTAAAAAGATGATTGCAACGTGCTCTTCTTCCGGCGGTCGCAGAACCCGTAAAGGTCCAACGCGCTGTCGATTTAATTGCAGTCCAATCCAGCGGGGATAAAGCGTTTCGAAATTTACGAGAGTTATTAGACCGTCGCGTGGCAAAACTAAAGCAAAGAAGTGACCGGAAACGTTATCAATCGACGCTCGTAATCGGATTTATGTTAAACGTGCAAACCAGCAGCGAGACCGCGAACCGCTTCCATCAATCTGGTCCAAGTGTTCCCGTCACGGTCCCATTATCGTTTGTATCCAATTTCAGGATCTATTGGATTCGATGAATCATTAAGCGGGGATTCAACCAGCGTCGTATAAACAATTAACCGCGTTTCCCGGTCGCGCCGTACCAGGCTGATGGTCGGGTACGAGCGATCGCGGGAACGTTAACGAAAATCACCGGAAACGTGTTGAATCGAAACTCCGGAATCCTCGAAAAACACAACTATCAAGAAACGATCAAAATAAACGGAGACAAACGAGCGTCGTGGTGAAACCAAAAATTCAACCATTTATCCTCTTTTTTTTTTCGTTGTTTCGCGGATCAGGGTAGTTCTCGTGGAGTGTTATAACTAACGCGAATTCGGGATTCCACTGGTAGCACTATAACTGGATCATCGTGAAAGCCTCGATCGAATTCAGGGCTATAGCTCGCGGACAAATCCGAAACAGATTGGCCGGCTGTAAATTCGTTAAATCGCGAGCTGCACAGTGGCCAGGGCTTGTACACACAGTTCGCCTAGTTTATTCGCAAAAAAAGTTAGCGCTTAAGCTCTCGGGTAAAATGATACTAAACGACCGTTGATCCCGGTAAGCTCTCTCTGCCCGTACCCTGTAACGCGCAACACGTACACGTTTTCAATGGTACATACCGTTTCACGTACAACCCTTTGCCGCGTCCCGCGTATTCGTACAAATAGATACACCCGCGTATCCCTTTATGTATACGTCTCGCCCGATCTCGTTTATTCCCCTTTTTTTCCGGGATTCCACCTATTCTTCCGTTCCCCGTACGTTTTCGTTATCGGAACGATATTTCAGTTAACGGGCTTAACGGGAAAGCGATCGCCAACTATTCAGCGGAGGGGAGTTTTTCGCGATTGCAGTTCGCGGGATCACCGAGGCACGGCGAAGGTACGAAAACAGTGAACGGCGCATGGTTGATGCAACGGGGCAATTGATGGCCGCGTCGCGCTGCCTTTTCACGGGCAGTTTAACTTAACGCCTATTTACGTAAAAGCAACGAAAATTAACATGCCGTAGTCGAGCGGGGAAATTGCCAACGATTCGTTCGAATTTGAACGGCCCACCTGCCGTGAATCAATAGTTATCCAGGAGTAATGTTTCCTCGTTACACGATTCGTGGTATTGGCCCGAGCTAATTGCCGGAAGAATGGCTCGTTTTCGTGATGCTTATGACCCGCGATGTTTAGGCGATCCGGGGTGACTGTTTTCAGGTGGCAAAGGAGACTCGATGTTCCGTCGAATCTCTTCATAGTAATGTGTACAAGTGTGCAAAGAATAATTGTATAGAAATAAAAAAAAAATAACGAAACCGTAGAGTAGCAGTTACAATATTTAGCGCAGTGTTTAGAATTCGGTGCATCCTTAAAATATGAACAACTTTTCGTACATTGTTTAGATATTGTTCGAGGTATACAAGTTAGGTGGACTAGCTCAAACGGTATAGTTAATCCAAAACATGATTTGAGACTTTGGAAATGTTTGCGTAATATCGAGCGTCCTAGATACAGTATAATCAAAGCCATCGAGAACTTAATTTATAGAGAATTCCGTATCCAGTTTCTCTCTTTGCTGGCAAGTGCGAGGAAATTGGCGTCCACCGCGTAAGAAGCTTTGACGCGACCTTTAATTGGAATACGCGGTGAAGTCGGAAATGAAAATCGAACAGTTCTCGACCCAGTAAAAATTTGTTTAATAGCGGAACTGCGAGATGCACTTGCTAGCACCGTTTCTTGATGCTAAGAATCCAGAGTAAAATACCTTCTCTGCTTATTATATTTCTTTAGGCAACAGAACCGAGGGAAATGAATTATTAACGAGTTTCACTAGCTTATGTTATAGAAATTCATTTCTTAACGACACGACTGTTAGGTAACAGTGCATTGCTTCGGCAGAATAATATTTCTTCTCTTCTAAAACATATTGTTCGTCATTCGCGTTTACTGTATTGTATTATCAAGTCTCCGGTAAACGTTTTCGAGGAATCATTTAAATTCCTCTTCGTTAAGGGGACTCGATCCATCTCATTTAGGAGGATTAAAGAGAAGCGGCGTCGTTACCGGTAATTCTCGTTTGCAAGTAATAATTAAACAAGCGCCAAGAGAACGCTTGTCCACGAGAGAGACCAGACCCTCAATCGTGTCTCGCGAACTATCGAATATTTTGCCCCACGTTATTTGCTCCGCATCAATAGTCGTAAGCGTGATTGATTTTACGCGAGCGTGTAAGTAGTATCGAAATGGAAGCAAGAGTCGGGTCGGATCGATCTTAGCTCGGAGAGATCACACGAAACGGCGCGCTCCGTGAAATTCGATGATACGCCTTGCGCCCACAGCTCTTCGCTTATCCGATGATTGCGATATACCTGGTAATCAACCGCAAGACAAACAGAAACTCGCGGTTAGGTACGAGTCGCGTTTCGCTAACACGATCACGTTTGCGTTTGATAGCGAGGCGATTTGGAAGCCTCGGATATTTATAGGAACTGTTAAAAACATCTCCAAGCTACAGTGATTGCATAATCATCCGTACTGGACAATAAATTGGATTATTGATACTCTTAAAAAACGAGTTATTCGCTGGTCTTTTAAAAAACCGTATCACGGCTGGCCTGACTAATGTCGCGCTATACTACTCACCAGACAGCCCGTCGCGTTTCGCTCGGCCGTCCGACCTATGATTGACTCGCGCTACTGGTTTAATCATGCGACCAGCGTTTCATTGTACGCAACTGCGCGGGTAGGAACGCAATCTCGTGCTCGGAGGCCGGCCAGGCCGTATCTTTTTGGCGCAAACGGAACGCATCGGGATAACGAAATTCATTACCGGCTGTTTCGCAAAGTTTAATTAAATAAGAAACTCCGAGGGGTCTTTTGTCCGTCCAGCGGCGAGAGACAAGGAAGGCAGGTGACAATGAGAGAACGTTGGAACTGGCGAGGAGAGGAAGTAGCGGAGGGAACAGAAGGAAGATCAATTGGGAAAATAGAAACTGTTTGACGGTCGTTCCTTCGTGAAATATGAACCTGCGCTGTTGCACTGAACACTTTTTTTTTACGCGACAGACTCCCGTTTCCTGTTCCTTTTTCTGAGAGACGATCGATGAAAACTCGCCTGTCCCAGCGAATTGGTGACATAAGCGGGCAAAGTTATGCGAGGAATTCCAACAAACGTTCGCCGCTGCCAATAATGTATAATTAGCGCGGCGAAATTTTTAATCTTTGCCTTATTGGCTCACCCGTTCAACGCGTCGCGTCCTTTCATCCTTTCCGTGCAATTTCTCGAATTGCAAATGTTATCCGTCGCACGCTTATCAAAACGTTTCAGCCTCGGTTAATAACACCAGCAGCAGTGGACAAATAAATTGCTCGGCGAATTGAAAAACATATTCTCTCTGCTCTTTCTTTGTCCCGAATTTTAAGCCACTGCAATACTTTCTATTCTGCTCCCAGCTCTAATGCATCGTTTCATCACGGGGGGCATCTCGTTATCCTTTCCTCGTTCTCGTTTTAATCGCGGTATCTCTTTTACGGATGATATTCGTTGCCCGCCTTCTTACCCGGAAAGAAGGCGCAAATATTTGAACATCCGCTCTCGAATGTTTAACTAAGTCATTCGTAAGTCTTTTAATAGCTCATCGTTTGCTCGCCTAAGTACCACGATATCCCGACATTCTATCGAATGAAAATATTTGCATAACACGTATCGCGGGTGTATGGAGTAAAATTCGCATCACGACATACGTCGTCGAGCGTGGCACGGTATTCGCACATCGAAGACTAATAATAATCCTCGGTGTTTAATTCCCTACCGCGCTCGAAATCATTGCAGTACCAAACATCGTAAACAAGTCCATTGAGATTGCGATCGCAGCCAATTCACAATGGACAAGGGACGCTCGCGTTTGAAAGGGTGCGAAATCGTACGCGAAAGTTTTCCCGGCCGCGTAGGTGCGCGCAAGTTTCATTCGTACGCGGCTACGTCCGAACAATGACGTTAGAAACGTGGGGGGGAACAGCCAAGGGGGTGGCTGTCAGATGACGAGGTGGCGATAGCCGTGCACGCGGCTTTTGCACGCCGCCTGTGTTGGCGGCGCAAACACAATATGTACGCGTGCACAATTGTGCACACGATTGCCTGGCCGCGAACGCGTACAGGCGAGACGACTACGACGACGAATCGTATCTCGAACGGAAGGCGCAACGTCGCCCATTGTTCCGCCGGGATGCTGCGACGTTTGACATCGACGGTGTTTCCTTCGCGCTTCGAACAAACCCATTCCGCTTTCGTCGCGCCTCTCGCTTCTCTTACCGTTTCCCCATTATCTGTCCACCGTTTTTCGTGTTATCCTGTACGACGAGCTACGCTTTACAGTTATCGAAATGCAATTGTCGCTTGTCGATTTTAGAAAAAAAAAAGAAACGAAGAATCGATTCGATATTGTGGAAATTTTGTTAAGACGAGATTAAGTTGGCATCGCATGACTATCATTTATATAACGATTCCACAGATGCGTATTGCTACCAGGAGGAGTCTCGCCGTCAGTCGCCGATTCAATTTCGCGACGTCGACGGTGATTCCGTTCATCCCGCGAGCTTCGGCGTGTGGCGCGTTAAGGAAGAGGTAAAGTATCGACTCGATGCCGAAAGACATCTTTCGGTAAACTTCGTTTCCAAAGAAATATCCGAGAGGCGTTCCCCTAGCAATCAGCGGCAAAGAATTTGCCTGGCGGCGGGCAAAGAAAAAACCACGATTCGACACGGCGAGCGAAAGGAAGCAGTCGCATCGCGATCGTCCTCCGTTACTTTCCATTCGACCACTCCTCCCCCTCGAAACGTAATTTTGTTTTTTCCGATTTTAGGCGACGCTCCGGGTCCTAATTTCGTTAAATGAGTTGTTTGCTAACGCGGTTAAATTCGCCAGCAGTCATCCAGGCGGCAGGGGCGAACGGGCGAGACCGGGCTTCCTCCTGGCAGCTACCCCGTCGGTGCCTCGGTCGGTCCACCGACCAGCCAGTAACGAACCGGCCGACGGGGTCGTGTACGGGTAATGGTTTGACATGGTTATTGACGTTTCAAGCCGAAATCTAATTATTTGATATACGTGCTTGTCCGCCGTCACTGTGGACTACAGATACGTCAGCCATCATCGCTTCTGCCCTTCGATCTACATCCCCTTTCCACCCCCGCACACGAAGCGAGGTCGCTCCAACACAGCCTCGATATTTCTACCAAGTACAATAGCCCCCTCCGGTGATCGAGCGTCAATGATAATTGCTCGCTAATGCGTAATTCCAACGCTCGAGCAAACGTTTAGGCGACAAACGATCTCTGCGGTCGATTGTCTTTCGCGAGTTGCTACGACGTCTTGCTACGTAACCCTTCTACCGGGATTTCGTAATAGGAGGAACGACTAGACGAGCAGCGTTCATTCTATTCGTTACTCGCTGTTAGTTAGCAATGATCGCGGAACAAGTTGAACGCTTGCCGATCCGCTGGACTCGCCAAAGAACAATACCGAGTAGCCGGATAGCAATTTGCGCATCGGTGTTAATTGCACGGAGAGACGGAGCGCGCGTTATTGCCAGGCTGCGCGTTCATCAGGTGGGTAAAACCAAGCAGCGTTCCAGTGATTGTTCTTCGTCTTTTTTTTTCTCCGCGTGGAAAAGCAATACACTCCGGCCGGCGCGGAGATTAAAACTCTGTTGGTTAATTCGATTGTTCCGTCGTGACCGCTTACCGCGGACGCGGGCTGGAGAAACGGAGCGCCACGACGAAACTAATTGAATATTTGTTTGCTCGCGCTCGTGATCCGTGCATTTTTATCGACCAAACGCCGAAACGTTCGGCCCTTAATTCCATGAGAATCGAAACGGAACACCGCCGAGGGCAACTATCGCCTCCGATAAAATTTACCCTCGTTTCTCGATACACGATATCATCCGCTCTGCGATAAGTACCCGCGTGCATGCACACGTGTGTGTGTTAGTGTGTGTCCTGAGTGTGCGTGCGTACCAGCTACCGAGATGCGGTTAGTTACTGTCTGATCACACAGGTCTGGTCGGTCGCGCTCCGTAATAGCGTTACGTTATAGGCTGGCTCGTAATATGCACTGCTCTCCCCTTCTGCCGTCTACTAAGGGGGGAATCTCTGTAAACCAAGTGGCTGGTTAACCGGTGGTAGTAGTTTGGCCGCCGTGTACTCTATACAGTTTCCGTGTTCCGGCGACGCACTTAACATAATTATAGAATGCTCGTCGCATTGTTCCGCGGCACGATGCCTTCGGGACAAACGGCGGCAAAGGTCGAACTTTGGTCACGTTCCGCGTACTGATTTCCGCTTCAATCCCGTGTCTTCCACTCGACAAACAATGGACGCGTATACGAGGAACCACGGTGCAGGTAGAGCCCCGGAGTGTGTACCGAGGCGCGGACAATCGGGTCAATCGCGCGCGCATTATTCCGTATTCGGTCCAGCAGATCGGCACAGAACGCGCGGGTATTCATTTTCAAAACTGGCTTCGCTCTTCTCCTCCGTATTTCCGTGATTCGGTCGACGGGAGAGCAAAAATTGCTGCTGCCATCGAGAATACCTCGCGGCAAAGCGTTCCGCAGTTCCTCTTTTTTTTTGTATCCTCTCATCGTTCTTTTTTTTTTGCTTTTCGCGGAAACAATTTGTTAATGGAGCCCTCCGCGGCGCTCGATTGATTTATACATCGGTACGTCGCTTAACGTTCAAAAGGCATTTCACGGTGCACGGGAAATTCGCGGAGCGTTTACGGCTTCCACGCGAAACCCCTCTAACTGACGCAAATCGCGCGCGACGGCCTTTGGGAACGGAAGGTCGCGCGGAGGAACAAATGATGGCGACGGGCGGGGAAAATAGTACATCCCGATGCGAATCAGCGCAAAGTCGATTCGTGTTTTCAGCGTTGTGCAACAAAGGGGAGGCGAACGGGCGCATCAAAGGACGCGAAGCGATCTGACGGCCTTCCGTGGCGAATAGTTCGACGTAGTAGTCCGCGCGCTTGGAAATTTAGCCGCTTAATGTGAAGAGGGTAAAAGCGAGGGAGGAGGGGAAAAAAATGGGAAAAGTGTCCCGGAGGGGTAGCGCGTGCTTTTGCCCCCTTGTCATCTTTCTTCTCCTCGCTCTTCTTTTCTTTCTCCTCTTTTTCCCTATTCCATCGACTCTCCTCGATCTCCGTCCTTTTTTCCTATTCCCGTTTCTCCCCGCTCATTGCACACAAGTGCACCGCCATCGACGCTCCGGTCTCTTCTTCCCATCCAGTCTCACCTCTTTCCCCTCCGATATTTCCTCGCCTGTGCTAATAGGAAGGCCCGTCAATTGCGCTTTTCACAAAGCTCTCTTCCCTCTTGCTTTACTGGCGGCGGCTCCTCTACTGCGTAACAGCACGGATGCATCTCGGCGCGTGCACGCCCACTCTTACAGACACACTCAAACGCTTTGTGCACACGCACACGTCATATCCCGAGTGTAATGCACGGTTCTGCGTCAACAGCTGCCACCGTATAATGCACACACTCGCGTGTACTCTCCGATGCGCGGCCCGACGACTCGTACGTGCCTCCTATGTACGGACGAGCAGCTCGTGACACAAGCAAGGACTTTGCGCTCAGACCAGTGTGTACCCTGTACCCTGAATAGTGTCTTTCAGGCAAGTAACATCGTAATTTCATTAGGTCCCTGTCGCCCTCCACTCTGGCTCGTCCTGCCTCTACGCGGCCGCCTCTTTCAGCCTGTATCGTTATCCATCTTGGTCTGCCGGCGATTGTATGATAATACCGAGCAAACTTTGCGTCGAATAGCGAAGTGGTTTCATGAGAAGCGATTAAACGATGCGGAAATAGTCCAATCAGGAATTCCTTCGGTTTGACCCATCGAGGCCTGCCAAGCTAGCCCAAGCAGACCGTAATAGTCGATAAATCGACGCGCATCGAACGTGCTTATTAACCATACACGGTGCTCCATTAATAGTTGCCAGAATATTCAAGCAACCTGACGGATTCTGTGTCTGCTACACGCCTGGCGTAACACCGTATACGTCGATTAAGCGTGATCTGTGTTTAACTGATCGACCCGATACCGAGCGACCGCCGTAATTTCGTTGTGGCATTAACGCCACGCGAAGGAACTCCGGTAACCATTACACGACTGTCAATACCTTGTTCGACGGATCTCCTACTCCTGACGGGCCTGATGTCGAAGAGAAGGAAGACGTCGCGTCCTCGAAGAAGATTAAAAGGGGAAGCGGAAGCACGGATGCAAACGTCTGGGTTTCGTGACAGGCGAGCCGTTCTTTACGACTTGGTTCGTTGTCAACGAAACCTGCACGATCTGCAACCGCATCGACGATACATCAACGACGCGGGATCAACGTTTGCCGTATAAATATCCGTACGCGAGACTGGATGGAAAGGTGTGAAAGACGCGCGAAAAATCGTGCAAAAAGCAACGGAACACGGTTTCCGTCCACCTGCCATCGGCGGCCGCGAAAAAAGAAGAACTCTCGAAACGGAGGAAAAATGACACGCGAGGCGGTAACGTGGTCGCGCGATGATTAATACGCGCCCCTGGCCACTGAAAAACCCGGGAGCGGAGCGTAACGAAGGCTCGTCCCGCGGGGGCGCGCTTAATCGTTAATATTAATGAACACCGGCCGGGATTAAAAATACGACGCGCGATGTCGACCCTTCCGCGATGAACGAAATGAACGTGTACAGAACTGTCGCGCTCGAAGTAGGTGTATTAGTTTGATGCTTCCCGCAACGAAGGTTCATTTCCCTGTGGCGTTCGCCTAGTTCGACGTTGGGTTAGGCGAGGGCAAAGTCAAACAAGAAGGATCGCGGGGAGTTAGCGTGACTGGCAACCACTCGGAAAGCTCGAAAGATCCTAATCGTTGATGATCACACGGTACACGGGTGCGACATACGCTCGCGCGACGAGACGCGAGCGGGCGCGGGGCTCGTAGGAAAGGAAGAGCGGAAGACACTCGAGGTCTACTTAGGGGTTTACTTAACTCGAGATTAACTCGGGGTTAATTCACTTAGGAGTTGGCCCCGACACCGCTCCGGGCCGCTATTAGGTATTACCGCTAACATCGGCATTACCGGTTTACCGGGGTCACGTTGCCGGAGCACGTGGCCACAGTCGCTCCTCCGTTCTCCGACCGAGAGCCGCTTCAAGTTTAAGCCTACGTTCCTTCCCCTTATTTCTGTTCCCTGTCTTGTATTTTTCATTCCCTTCTCCTGCTCCTTTCAACAACTCTCTCGACGCATCGCGATCCATCCAGATCGCTTTCCTCGAGGCTGTTTTCTCTTCGTTAATGCTACCACCGTGGAAAATCCTGCTCGATGGAACTTCCGAGAGTTCCTTTCGGACGTGAGCAAAGGAGGCTGCTCGCAGGAACAGTCTCGGCTATCATCATTTTCCAGTGTTTACGCACGCGTCCGAATACGTTTGCGCGGGGGGTCACGGGTGAGCGCGCGGTGCAAATTTTATCGTAGCCGCAGCACCGAACGGGGTCGAAACAATCGGAAATGTGTCGCGTATTGGCCATTAACGCGACGGATCGAACGAGCACTCTTCTCTCGGCGATCGACCAGTCATTTGGACGTAGAAGGCCGACGCGAGAGGCTTAACAGAGAGGCTGCTACGCTCTCGAAACATATTGGGAATCACACGGCGCGCACGGCATAATAACGAGCCCGTCCGCGATTGTCTATCACCTGTGCGAATGCTCGGGACGTGTGTGCGAAGCTCGTGCACGTACACGGCCGGGTTAACACCCGCCGACACGTGTGCGTGCCATCCCAGGTAAATTCCGCGTGAACCACCGGCCGCTCGATACAGTCGCGCTCTCTCCATCATCCCTCTTCGCGCGAATCCCTCTGTGCACACACGTATACGCCTGTGCCAAAAATGATGGCGAATCGGCGGCCGAACAGAGGCGCGAATTCATATCGCGCGCGTGAGAAGCATTTAGCAGTCACGAATTGCACCTGTCAGGTGAGCCGAGGCGAGGGGGAGAGAGGCTACGCGCAGAGGTACGGGATAGAGAATTTTTCTCGTGCGTCACGCGCGGCGGGGGTATGACGTTGTTTGCAGCAAACGGCAAAAATGTTATCGAGATATCCCTTTCGCTACGATTCTTTTTTTGTTTTTATTTTTCAACATCCGTCCGACGAACTCTGACACGCAAGTGTGCATCCGTGTTTTTGCGCGCTTTTTTTTCACCTTGTTCCGATTTGACACTCGCGGAATCCGTGCGACGTCGAAACGCGAACCGCAGTGTCTAGTATGAAATCGAGCCTGGTTGTTTCGGAAATCGTTCCGAGGGTAACACGCCCGTCGGACTGGCCACTGTGTATGACGCTTGTAAAAAAAGAAACATGAAAATTGTGTCTCTCGACACGAACAGTCGATTAAATAACTGGCTTCATGTTTTTTTTTTTTTAAATAGAGCTAGCGATTAATTTGATAGCAAAGAGTACTTCTATATAGCGCGACGAATGCAACATGTTCAATTATTCGTGGTGAGCCGCATGCTGCCCTCCCTGAATGCGTTCATCCCCCTCCCATTGAGAAGCTGGTCTCCTTAGCACAATACCCTAGGATCGGCATCGCGACCCTATTACTTCGTCGAGCCATTTCTGTTCTTCAATTACTCGATATCTCCCACTTTTGCCGTTCCTTTTTATCATCCCCGATCCCCGTTGTTCCTTCCGCTGACATCAGACGGTCCCACTCCTCCCTGCGCTTCGCCTGCATCCCGTATTTCACGATATTAAGGGTCATACTACCCCTGCGTAATATCCAACCGATACGGGGATCGATTTTCGTCGTCCCTGCCGTGTGCATGCGTACACCTGCAACCTTCGCCTCGCGGACTCGCACGGTTAAGAATAACTTACCCCTCTTACGATTAAAAATAAAAGGAAAAGCTTCCGCGCCACGTCCGCGTTCCCCTTGACGCGGAACGTTTCCCATGGATTTTCGGTACGAATTAATCGCTACCGCGCGCAATTCGACGCGGAAATTGCATTTGTACGAATTCGTACAGCTCGCGGCGTTTAATTCGATTCCGCGAATACCCGCTAATTGATAGATCCCTAATTCCATAAACCTATTATTCCCGGTGCCGAAATTCCATAAAGCTGATGACTCGTGAGCTGGAAACACGCCGCGTCGGTTCTATCGACGCCAGACACAAAAGTTGATATCGCACCGTAAATACAGACAGAATCCACCATCCCCCCCCTTCGCCGGATGCCACTCAAATTCCATTTTCATCGCCTTCAACCGCCGCTCCCCGGGGCTACGTGTGCCGGTCTTGTTGCGAGTACACAAGCAGCCGGTGCAGTGATCGAAATGTCCGAGCGAATCAGTGGGCGCCGTCCGATACGTGCATACCTCCTCGCTCGCTCTCGTTCCCTCATTTTCCCGTGCACGCGCGTGCACGCCAACAGGAGGCAATGACAGTTCTCGTGACAGCCATGTGACGTTTGCGGGTATCCCGCCAGGCATCTAATTATCGTGCGCTGCGCAAAACGCGTGATCGCGCACCGTCGCTGAGGGCTCTTTCGTAAGCTTACAAGAGACCGTGGACTGGAGAACATTGGATACTTTTACGCGTACGAGTATGGCCAGAAATACTGTTCATCTTTTCCTTCTGCCGAATTTGTTATAACAGGAGTTAATAAACATTCACTTCATTCAGATACACTTCGAATGATTTCTCAGCTCTCGGCAAGAAGCTTTTTCACTGCTTCTCGTGTCATAGTACAGCCGATGCGTATACCTTTCGCTGACAAAGAGAAACCGGTCCAGCGGTGCATTCCCGTTGGCACAGGCGATGGGCAGCATTCTTCGCGAACCCAGCCACCCCATCGACCGCGTCGGCCAGTCCCTCGCCCGGCCTGTTCTCCATACACGCGTCTTGTCCACTCCCCGGAACGTCGTCCCCGGCTGCGGGGCAGCGGCGATGAAAGCCACTCCTGATCATTCACGCGTACTACATTATTTTTACCTCCGCAACTAGAGCGGCGAAACACGCGGAGGCGTTATCAAACACGGCTTTGTCCAACTTTAATTGAAAATATTGGAATAAATCTTCCAATAGACATTGTCGAGCGAAACTACCCCACCCCCCCCCCCCCCCTCACTCCGCACCGGCTGCTGTACGGCCACCCAAGAGATAGGGGTGAGACCGATGCTGCACGGGGTGTTGGCGGGTGAATAGAGATTTTCAGGGGGGGGGGGCGATGGGGATGAAAGAGGAACAAGTGACTGGGCCGGCTGGCGAGTGGAACTTGGACGCGAGAGTATCAACGAGCAGGCCTGAAGAGGTAAATAGCCATTTGCGGTCGAGCTTATGGTGAATGCTGTTCAAAAATGGTAGTCCGCTCGCAGCCAGTGGACCGTTTTGGCAATTCGAATCAATCCCGCGCCCCCACCCCCCTTTCTACTCACCGCCAGCAACGGTGTCACCTTTATTTTGCTGGCGTACGAAACAGTTTATGCCGTATCAGCGGTGCCGCCGGTGCGGCAAATGGACTTTTCGCCTCTGACCGGTTCTCTCTTGCCATTTCGCGGAAACGTGTTTGAGCGGGTGCGGTCGCGCAACGTAACAGGGTCGTTTATCCCTTGTTTCGGCGATTTCTCGGCCTCCAGTTGGCGAGTCCGCGGAGGAGGCTTCGTCGAGGGAGAACTATCGCTTTCGGAGAAGGAGGGTGCCTGGAAAACTGTTCCGCGAATCGCGAGCCGGAAAAATGGTAGAGTCGTGGCTGCGGGTTCCAGTTGAGCCCCGTTTTCAGATTTCAACGCGCGCCCCGTTCGCAGTCCCGGTAATGACCATAACGAATCGTCGTGATGGCGGCATCGGCAGGGCGGCGCGGGTCGTCGTTGTCGTTGTTGGCGACAACGCCGCGCCGCCACTTTGGAATTCGAAGCGTGACAAGGTACATCGTAGATAGGCACGAGCAACGACACGGTTATCGGAGTCGATCATTCAATTTTGCGCAGCAAATTGTCCGCGCCGGAAACTCATATCCGGGCACTTCCGGTTCACCCTGGTTCCGCCCCACCCTCGGGAAGAGGAGTCTCGCGAAAGGGCGGCCCCGTTGAATGGCCCGATTCGAGGGAGAAGGGGAGAGAACCTGCGGCTCCGACGTAGAAAGAGCGAGAGAAGGGACGGGGAGGGTCGGAGAGCGGTAAAGAGGAAAGGGCCAGGTACAGACAAGAGAGAAATCGAGGAACGAAGAGGTCGCACGTTCCATAGGCTTTGGACTTGGATGAGCGACGTGCTCGCTTCCGGTTGATTGCTCGTCATCCTGGCAACACTATCGCGTCATTAGCAACCTTGTCCTGCCATCTGATTGTTCCGATTTCTCAGGTTAATTACCGCTTGTCACTTTTCAGCTTGATCGGTTAATTAAAAATCATGAAATATCCACGAACGTGTACATTTTCACTAATTAGTTAATTAAAAGTAACTCCGCGTGGCCGTCGCTTTTTCACAGTTTTAATTCCTTTAATGTGAAATGCGGACGACTGACGGAACAACGCGATCACTGAAACAGCGATGGTAATTTCAGCAGTTTTTCCTGCGCGCAGCAAGCACAGTTTAAGTGGCGAACATTTTCCGTCACGTTAAATGGCATTGGTGAAAAGACAGGTCTCCCCTTGCCCATCCTCTTGGGTCGCGGCAAAATGTGATTATTAAACTGGGACCGCATCTAATCCCGGGCATTACTATTCGTTGCCACGTCGCCGTCAAACCGACGGATTTAGCATAATTACTCTCGTCAAATCCGAACTCCAATTGGGAGTCGAATTCGCGTGCGCGCCGTTTCACGATTCCTTCGACATATCCCGCTCCTTTTCCCCTAAAATTTCGCGCTGCGTCCCGGCGAGAAAGAAACGAAACGACCTCGCTGCTTCCGTATCGTTGATCGGCCACTAGGAAAGGCCAATCGAAGAACCCACCGTCCGACGCGCGAAGTATTATTTATAGTTGATACGCTCGCAGCGAGCCCGGAGGAAAAGTGACAAGGACAACGGGACAGGCGGATGCAAATCAGGATTTGTCGAATCGATCGGCGTGCACATCGACGCGATAATTAGGCTGCAGGTACTAACTATTATCGGCTGCCCCTACGATTAGTGCCTTTTAGCGGGCACGCTCTAAATTTTCCAACTGTTTCGGCAAACACACCGAGGCGTTCCGCGTGGACGACGATACTGGCTTCATTATCGGCTTATACTCCACTTAACCGACTCATTTACACGGATTACGTTCAGAGAAAATCGCCCCATAAACTGTCCCCGGGCCGCGCGGACAAAAGTCTCGTAAAATTATGCTGAACCCAGCCGCAGGGGAGGCACTCTTATGAGAACGTATCGTCGCGCTCGTCCACGTCCGCCCCGACACGGATTACACGTTTTCCGATTAACGCGAACCGCATCGACGCGCTCGTTGCACTTCACCCGGCACGATCCGCTCGACTCGATTCTTCCCGCGTGGATCGCGAACGGACTCGGCGGAAGAAATGTTGCGCGTCGAAATATTTCGTGCTTGGCCCGTCTCTCGCTCCGGCTGCTTCTAAATAATTCCGCGCTGGAAAATGAAATTCTCAGGCAATCGAGCGGTACAAATGCGAATACCGGTTCCCCGCTACGAGATGTTTCGAAATAAATAACGAACGATCGGGTGAGTGCGAGTTGCAGAAATTCATTAACAGTACCGATCTCGGACGTACTGTCGTTGAACCGACATCACCGATTTAGAATCTGGATGTAAAATCGATCGGTCAAGCGTTGCTCACAACAACACCCCGTCGTCGCGACATCGACGTTTCTCGCGATCGGTCGCTAATTGCCCGACGACGCTGATTGTTTGTCGTTGACCTTCCACGTGGTAGGGACGCAGTCGCGGATCTTGGGTCAGAACCGCGTGAGCAGCGAACGAACTCGCGGCTGGCCGCGTCGTCCTTTACGAGTAGAATCCGGAATGATCGGTGGTGGACGATCGTTGGATGGCTCATGACTGTTGCTACGTTTCTTGTAAACTTATTGGGACTCGTTATTGCAACCGAAACGCTTGGTGCATCGTCTGATCGTCGAATCTGCAACAGTGTAGCCCTTCGAGACGCCATCAGCTAATTTTCCAACGTGAAAGGTAATTACGTGACCCGTGAAGCTTCCGTTTACTAAGTTGAACATAATTCGCGCGCGTCGTAAAGTCTGCACGCATCCGCGAAACAAGTCCCGCCCCACAAAAGGTGGTCGGCGCTCGAAAATTTCGCGGACGACGCGACCGGCGACGGGCGCACAAAAGCGCTCGCCTTTCGCAGAGGCATGCTGGAAGTGGCTTTTGTTCCATTCGCGACGTAGTTGCCGGCACGCGTGCAACATCCAACACAGCATTACCACCGCCCGGAGACCCGGTTTCTCGTGAAACGTTTCGCTCTCGAGCGACACGCCGATACGGAGTCGCAGCGGCCATAGTTCGCCGGGATTCGTTTAACGCGATTCAAATGGAAGTTGGCGAAGTTCGGGGCCGATTACGCGACGGTCGGAACGGTGTTGTCAGCGTTGCTACACCGAGCGCGGAGTCGGTGAGCCGACTTCAACGAGGTCGCAACTTTTCGCCGCGCGGTCTCGGAGTTTCGCGTGCGTAAACGAGGGAAAGCAAGTTCCGGGAGTTCTCTCGGAAAAATTAGTCGCGAACGAGTTGAACGGCAGAACCGTAGCTGTTAGGAGGGGAGGCGATAACGAGGGTAGGATGCAACAGGGTGATTCGTAACGATTCCTCAGGTGCGCCAGGGGTTGCTCGATCCACCCGAAAATTCGCTTTTGTCACGGCTGTTTAAGCGTCACGGGTCGGGAACAGAGCGGAGACAGGGCGGAAAAGAAGAAGTTTCCGCCGGCCTACTAAAAATTCAAAACGCGGGCGAGTTTCCCTGGGAATAAATTTCCAAGTTTCTCCCCGCGAGAACAGCCGAGCAAATACGCCGCGGCGAGATTATCCAATCCCGGGACGAACTAGAAAGTTTGACGCATTGTCGGTGAATAAACCGAAACGATTGTTGCGCAACGTTTGCGAGGGGAAAAAAAGGGGAGGGAAAAGAACTTCTTAATCGTACATCTGCCGTTGCGTAAAATTTATAATAATACAGCTATAGAAGGAATGGAAAAAATGCGACTCTCTAATCTGTATGATTAAACATTTCTGTCTTTTTTCAGTTCTTATTAATTATTGCTCCCCGTGCAACTATGAATAACGGTCAGTCCAACGCAGCGATGACGTAAGTTTATATGAATGTACTTTACCGTGTTACTGGATGCTGAATTTTATTGGGAAATATATATATTGCATAAATATATTATATAATAAAAGATGCGAGTCGAGGAATCGCGAAGCACCGCTGCCACTAACCCTATCATCGGAGGCTGATGGAAAAGACTACCCCTTGTCGCCTCGAGGAAGAGCGTCGCACCTACACAGGCAAAACATGTCCCTGACTGCTGTTATCAACCACCGACGCGGCCTGATCGGGTAAAAATCAGTCACTGGGTATTCCTAATTTCGCTTCCATCGAAACTTGTTCAAACTGCACATTCGATATACGCGCGACCGGGTTTGATCGTTGCCGGCGTTAATAATCATATCGCGGAGCTAAAATATTATAGGGTCTCGCGCGGTCAGCGTGAAACACGGCGACACGCAAAAAGGCGTATAATTTTCCGTTCATTGAATTCACAGTTTTCGAAACGCGGGAATATTTTCGACGTGACGGTCCAGCGATTCGTTTTAAATTCGTATCGGCCGACAGTGACCGGCGCGAGAACGTCCCGTTGGATAGAGAGTTAAATACCCTCGACTCTGTAAACGTCCAATAAACTGACGCCCCGTACATTCTAGTCGCGCCGAAACGGTGCATATGAAAATACGCTCATCCCCCTTCGTTCGTCAGAGCGTTGATTTCAGGCATAGGCAGCAACATGTCGTTGCCCTCCTGCATCCCACAGGATCAGGAATTTTTCCCGGGAGACACGACGGGATGTAAAATGCCGTTGCTGAACAATCAAAATCAGCCGGAGAGGTACGATCACGAGGGGCAGAAGCAGCGTCCCAATTTTTTACCATTGGCGCCTGTCAACGCGGCTTACGTGCCGGTAAACACTTTGGACCAGGCGAAAGGTAAGCGCGTCACAATTTCCATGAGCAAACACTCGATGCAATCAAAGCGACGTCGTTGCGAAATTTCATTCGGCAGCGAAGCAACAGATGATTGATCAACGGGCAAAGCCAATGGAGAAAGGAAAGTGCCATCCGGAAATGGTGTCCATCATGAGCACCCTTTACGCGAAATTGCTGACCGTGATTGGAATCGCTGTCCCCGTCACTGCGAGCGTGACGGAAAGGGTGCCGGCTTCTTTGAATCAGGTAACGACATATTTCCGCGCGGCCGCTTTCTATGAAAAATTGTGCTATCCTCTCAATTGCGATTCCACCTGCTGTTTAGGGGTTTTATTTGTATCTGTATGTCGTCAGTGTCACGTTCGTGATCGCGATGTACGTTATCGTTTTGAGGGACAAGACCGTGAAAAGTCTGGTGCGGAAGAACAAGAAGGAGGCGTTCACGTTCGACGGAAAGGCCGATCGCGCTAATGTCGGTCAGGTAAAAAATTTCTAATTAAGTTCTGGAAGTCGGCGTTCCATCATTGTCACCTCTCGCGCAAACACGAGCGTGTTTGTGCTTGACAAACACTCGGCGGAGGTCTCTTTGAGGTGTCTCAGCCTGAACAAATGTTGATTGGGCGCGGGTCAATTACTCGCCACCGCCGATTCGCCCGTTGAATAAATTTCGACAAAACGTTCCCCGTACGGGAGGGCCAACTCGCCGGGTCGTTCGATGTTTTCTAATTAGCGGATCGTATTCGGCCGTGCAACAAGCGTACAATGAAATCTTTGTTTCGCAGACGCAACAGTACGGTAGCTTTTGTCTCAGGCTCGGCGCGGTGGGTTTCGGCGCCGGCTCGCTGGTGTTTACGGGATTGCAAATTGGGGCGGAAATAGCTTCCGGCCCGTTCAGAGCGATTAGACCCGGCGCCAGGCTGCTATTGGTCACGGCTCAGATGCACTTCATATTTCTCAACAGCAAAAGTCTCAATCTGTCCAAGCACACGGCCCTCGCGAAACTGGGCCTGATGCATATGATCGCCACGAATCTCTGCGAATGGTTGCAGGTGCCGTGACAATTCGATTCCTTTATCATTCGATACTTCAAATATTTAAACGTTTCAGAACTGCAAGCAGCAGTTCTTTGCACAGTCAATTTCTTTTTTTTTTTCTTTTACCAATTCCATTTGACTCCCAAGGCGCTAGTCGGCGAAACGCAACACGAAATCGATCAACTGGGCCACACGCACGACGACGACGACGGGATCCTCGAGTCTCTCCTAAGAGACGCCAGCCCGTTCCTTTTCCCCTGCACGATCGAGTTCAGTTTAATTTGCGCGGTGATACTATTCGAGATGTGGAAGAGGGTGGACGAGAAGATCGATGCAAAGAACGAGAGCCCGACGAGATCTTCGTATCACCTTAGCATAGATTGCAGCAGTTCTCACAGGTCAGCGAGGGAATTTAATTAAATCGATAGCAACCCTCTCTCTCTCTCCCTCTCCCCGTTAATTTGTTAATGCGACGTCGTTGAGATTTAAAGCGTTGCTTTCCGTCGCACTGCTTCAGAGGTCTCTTCGGAGGGATTCTAGTCGTAGCCGCGACGATACTGAGCTTGATCATGTTCTTCGTGCTGAAGGAAGCTAAAATGAATATCGCGATCGTCCAGGTGACAGCGTTGGACGCAACGATACTTCTGCTGGGTAAGTCATGCTCAATTTTGTAACGTTCAGGGCTTGCGATGCATGGAAAGGATCGGATTGCAGGTATGATCGCCTCGATCGCTGGCACGATGAAGCTGCAGGCGTTGCAGCAGAAGATCGTTAAACCGTCGGACTTGGACACCACGTTATTAGCCGCGGCTCAAGCCGGAGTGTATCTGCATTGTCTTTTCGGCGTAGTCGGGGATATACTGACCATGGGACCTACTTGGATACTATCGATGATCACAGACTTGCTAGCCCTGACGCAGAGCACCAGTCAAACTTTGCTCATTAAAGTAACATTTCGATCATCTTATTGTCGGACGATAATTGTTGCACAGACAGTTGTAAGCGTGTATAAAACTCTTAGATCGCGTGGGGAAGGCGTTGCTCGAGAAAGGACAAACCGGGCAAGGAGCTGATCACGTTCCTGATAGTCGTCAACATGGCCCTATGGATCGTGAACACCTTGGAGAAATCCCGAGCTGGCGTTCGTCCGGATCACCTGCGATTCTTCGGTGTGTGGGCGTGGACGATCATCACCCACGTGTCAATGCCCCTGGCCATATTCTATAGATTTCACTCTGCCATTTGCCTGTTCGAGATATGGAAGACGTGTTACAAGTGCAGGTCGAACAGCGTGATCCAAACCCCTTACTAAGTATCTCTAAACGTTTTTATAAGAACAGTATCGAACAAAATTGTTTCGTTGAAAGGCAAAGCGTTATGTCTCTCGCCGCTTCGGATCTTTTAATTACTTATTAAAGTACACAAACAAGACGTCGCTAAGAAGGGAGAACGGGCAAGCCCCCCTGGCGAGCAACAATGTCGCAGGTCACGGAAGACAAACTTGTCCGCAGCGTCTGTTGGCTTGTACGGCAACTTCCGTGCCGGTGACACAGACGAAGGGTGAAAGGGCCGCCGTTTCAAAGGTCTTCCGTGGTCCGACGGTATCGTCGAGGCGTGCTGGTGTTGCGCCACGGCCGGGCGACGGGAATCGATAAAGGCGCGTACTTTTATCGATGCACGCCGCAGAAAAGATAGGCGGCAACGGGGGATGCCGGGCGGTCGACAGTTTGATACGGTTTACGGGTAAACACATTTCGGTAGCAATCACATCACGAGGCAAGGGAGGGCCTCGATGCAGCGCGAAGTAGGCGATGCCACGGTGGTTGGAGAAAGTGAGCAAGTGGACGGTGGAGAGCTCTTAGCCAACCCTTTGTTGCACCAACCCTCCGCGCGCCCCTGCCGTCCCCCCCTCGACTCCTACCCTAGAACGGAGTGCTGGCCGTACTCTTGACCAAAGGCCCTCTGATTTACTTAGCCTATCGAGTGCTCTTGGACTCTCGGTCCACCAAGAATACCGCGTGTACTACGCGGGACAGGCTTGTGTGCGCCGAAATTTCGAACTTGATGCTCCACTTACTGTCCGTCCTTCTACGGTCGAAATTCCGAGCCCTGATTGCTGGGGTCGTCGTGTAAATAACTTTCCCGCGAGAGAAACTGGAACGAAATGAAACAGGGCCACTTTCGAGCTTGCTCCCTTGGAACGACTGCTTGTTCTTCGTGGCGAGTAAGTAAGGAATCGTGGAACGGTACAAGGGAGACGATAATCTTTTCGGGCGTACCGTGAATGCAACGTATACACCGATGTAGAACGAATGTCGATCCATTGCCACCGGCCGCGTTTCATTTGCCCGATTTAATTCGCAGTCGAATTTAAAGCTGTCGCATAAGCAGCGACCGTAATGCTCGCGTAACGAGTCGTCTATTAACGATAATAATTATTATCGGGCTGAATCAGCCGTGCAACGGCAATATCGATTATTATTATTAACGGTGGGATTATTTATAGCGGGGACACCTTGAAAGCGAATAAATCAAGGACTATATAAATTTACGTTTCACGTACCGCGAGTACGAATCTATCGTCGGGAATTTACGCGTTCTTGCTTCGGGTGGACGGAAAGAAAAAAGGGTACGATGCTTCTTCGGCTGGTCACGGTAAAATCTCGCAATTTATCGGGTTTACCGATCCACCACCGTCGATTCTAAAGCCCGTGGTCGTGGGCAGGGTGCGAGAGCGGAAAAAGAAAGGTCCGAGGCGACGGGACGGAGGAAGCCTTGATATATCCGGCAAACAGAAGGAGCTAGAACGCCTTGGCGGATTTATCGGTGCCGCGGATAATGGATGGTGTTTCCGGGCAGGGAAACTTTTTTAAATAATATAACGTACAACCGGCGGAGAACACGGCGATTCGAAGTGCAGCTTACACGAGGAAACGACTCTGCCCCCGTCCCCCCGTTTCTCCTTGCGAGCACTGCAGCGAAATAATCGCCGATGGAAGGAAACGCCGACAGTTTGATTTCTTCGTGTCGACCGCGCGGGAGCGACGAAAACGTATCGGTGGATAAAATCGCCCTCGTGTCCGAAGCAAAATTATACCGGCGAGAACGTAATGCGCCGTGCAAAGGGTCAACGGCGGTCCTCCTTCCAGACCCAATCGCGCGGATCTTTAATGAATTTTCGATACGCTCGCTACTCGTTACGTCGTAACGCGCCCGATAAAAAAAAAAAACAAAAAAGGAACGGTAAAAACAGGTAAATTATTTGTGGCGTCTGCCGTTTCAAGCCCCGGGAGAGGAAGGAGTTGTCGAAGGACTGGTGGCGAAAAGAGGTGACAGTAGTATTGGCAGAACAACTAGCCGACAAAAACCACCACCGGAGGTCGTCGATTGGACGATCCACGGGAATGTATTTAATTCGATTGCACTCTGCCGCCATCGGCAACGAGGCAAGAAGAGAGAGGGGACAAGAGAGTGGCTCGGGCAAGGGTGAGGGAACCTCTGTTTCCGGCGGAAATGAGGCCTTCGCGAGTCTCTCCCCCATCCTCCGCTACCCCTTTTGCCTCATCCCGTGCGCCCTCCCGAGCCTTCTCGTTCCGTCTGTGGTCGCTCCCCTAACCGAGCATCCCATCAGGCCTCCATCTCGAGGGCGAGAATGCAAATCGTATTTATATTCCATCTCTCCCGGCCAGGTAAATACTCTAGCTGGCCACGGTTACGCGTGTATCGCGTGGAACTTGTCCCCGGAAAATCATTGAAATCCACCTGTCGGATATTACGCGTTTTCCACCACTCCTTCCGGTGTTCTGCACCGCTACCACCCTCGTCCCCATCCGCTCTTTCCCGTCGCGCTCTATCAAATATTTAAATAATAAATATTTACCAATGTCGCGAAATTCTAGTTCCGACTGAATGTTGATTAAAAATAGCCGGACCGCTCGGCACAGGAATATTATCGTCATCGTTCGACGGTTTATTGCAATTTTTTAAACGTGTACGCCGCGCACGCCGGGATATTACAGTTTAAACGCATCTCGTTTCTACGATATCGTGATTTCTGATACGGTACAATTTCGATACAGGTGGAAGCGGGAAGCTTGATAAAAAAAAATATATATATATATATATTAAAAAATGAGGAATAAAAGGTAGGAGATCATAAAATGGGAAAATCAGAGGTAGAAAGGCGTGTACTAATGCCCCCTCACTGCTTCGCTGAATGTCGGCTTGCTCTGCGAGGATGTAATTTTCGCTGTATGCCCGGATTAGAAGCCAGCTCGTCGGGCCTCCACGTTGCACCGCTTGGTAAGTATTGCCCCGTGCCTCTTGAACACGCTAGAACTGGAAAAAGGATTCTACATGATCTCAAAGCGATCGATCGGCCCCGGTTTGACGTCACGGGTCACGGCAGTAGGCGGCTGTTGTGTCTCGTTAAGAATCCACGTACCGTAATAACGTGGATTAATGTTGGAAGCGTTAGGGATAGGAAACGCATTGTTACCTGGTTGCAACGTCAAAGCTATTATTACGTCTTTGCTTCTTTGGCGAAATTGATTTTTTTTTCTTAACACCTTGGGGGGAAAAAATACTTCATTGACCTTCCGAAGGACCCAGATCTTAAGGGGGCCAATATCGATACGCGTACATCTATATTTAATACCAAGTACATGCGTGCAGAACTTTTCGAACGACCAACCGAAGGTGCATTTTACTATGAAACGTGCGAGAAGCTACCATTACATTTTTATTTCGCATCTCAATGAAACTGAGATCTGTTTAAAGTGCAAAAAATTACCGGCTGAAAGGGAGGATTACGCGATCGTGGCGTACTTTGAAACGGGAAGGACAAAACTTATACTAGATGGTATTTCTTAAAATCGGGTAAGCGGATCATTGGAAGATTCGGAGAAAAATCCTCGCGAAAAGTGCATCAACGTAAGGTACTCTCCCTGTAATAAATAAATAAAAGTAATTGTATTTGGAATTATTAAGCAATGGATAAAAGTGAAGTAGAAAAAAAGATGCTAACACAGTAAATAAAACTTGTTGCATGGTTTTTATTGTTTCTGGATTCTTAAGACTAAGAGTTACATTGTCAGATTATAATGTGTAACCGACAGAATAAGAAACTTTCAACAGCTGATAGTTTTAGTACCTGTTGTTCCAACTTAATACACGTAGCGGTAAAAACTTGATAATGTGGGTGCAATAACATCCCAATCGCATCGTATTTCAAGCGAAGATTTCGATTATTCTTAACGATCGAAGAGCTGCGCCGATTCTCATAAGTATGCCACTGATTTTCTGTCTTGATGCAACAAACGATTGTTTACTTGTCCTTTGTACACGGGTATACTTAAACCTGCGTCGGCTTTGGCATTTTGGATGGTTCCGATGTTTGTGGCAGTTGAACGCACTCTGCTAATGACCGTATCTAAAACAAGCACGATACATTTTCCTTTGAAAGTGAAAGTTATAACTATTATATGAAAACCTCATCTTCCCTCTCTACGAACAAACAAGTAATTTTCAAAAGCTTTAAGAAGCCAGTAGTGTATCGTTGTTTGTTGTAAATTATACTCACTTCTGAAACTCCCATTCTCGATTGTCAAGTGGACAAACTTGTCGAGTCTTCAACCAACGTGAGATGCAATGGAAATGGAATGCATGCTATGCAAAAAATATCGAAAAATTAAAAGAAGAAAGAAAAGTTAGTACTAAATGTGTATCTTAGAACGACTATACTAAACGAAAGCATACATTGCATACACCCCAGGCCACGGTACATTCTTCGCTCGTAGCTGAGGCTTGATTCGCTTGACATTCGATACATAAGTCCATTATATGATTACGGCAGATCGCGCAATTATCCACTACGATATCTGTAAAACGACATATTATACAATTAGTGCTAAATTGTATGAAACAATTAGACATAATCAAATTACATTTTACAAGTAATCGTGTATATAAGAAAGATATTCAAATACGTACCCCATGCCCAAAGTGCCACAGCATTCCACTGAAATAAAAAAATTACCTACGTTTAGTCAAACGTTGCACGTTAAAGCATATTAGTAGAAGAACAGTGACAAAGCGGGATTGTGGTTAGAATTCACTGATTTATTTGCAAAAAAAAGGAAGAGGTTCACGAATATATTGTAAAGCATTTCTGGTTAATTCTAGTCTCACCTTCTTTACTTCAAAACGTTTCTTCTCTCCTTTGCTGCTACTCGAGGTTGGTAAATCACTTTCTTCATCATCAATTTCCATTGCCGACGCCATATTTAAATTTTGATGCTGTGGCCACAGACTTCTAAATACCCTAGACTGCTAACGTTCATAGCTTGGCATGGGAACGGTGATGCCAGTGATGCGGGCTATTTTGCCTTTACTGCAAATGGCGGACATCCCCACCACTCGCATGACTTTTCCCTCGGCCGTTAGCAATCTAGTGTAGCACATAGAAGTCTATGCATTTCATGTAATTCTTTTGCATCGGTAGCAATTAAATTGTTATTATAATAATTTAATGCCTGTCCTTTAGAAATATCTACATGAACTTGTTCTTTGTGAATTCCCAAACGTAAGGAGTGATGTAATATTAAAGTGGGAAGACAGTATTTGGAAAATTGTCTGACATATACATAACCTCAATTGCGGACTTGACCAGTGCTGACATTTTCTGTTTTGCATTTTAGATTAGCGCGAGAATATAACACATTACGACAACTCCAGAAATTCTTGTTGTACATGCAACAATTCTGTAGTTATTCATTGTATAATTTATATAAATTTAAACTAGGAAATGTATTGTAAACTAATTTATAAGAATAATCTATAAGTAATAGCTTTTAAGCTTAAATGTTATCATTTTTATAGCATATGTAAATCTATGCTGCTATTATTATTATTGTAATTTTCATTATTATTTAACTATAAGATGTATTGTAAATTAATTTATAAGAATAATCTATAAATAATAGCTTTTAAGTTTAAATATTATCATTTTTGTAACATATTTAAATCTATGCTACTATTATTATTATTGTAATTTTCATTATTATTTAACTATAAAATCTATTGTAAATTAATTTATAAGGATAATCTATAAGTAATAGCTTTTAAGTTTAAACAATATCATTTTTGTAATTTGTACATTATTTCAATTTTTCAATAAATCTTCTCAAAAGGAATGCAACTGGTGTCATCTTTTTAACGCCTGTCCACTCGTAATAGTATAAGTTAGAAATAATGCGGGAAAAAGACAGCAAATTTCTGAATCCCTGATAGTATTGAAATTACCGAAATTTCCTGGAAAATGACGTCAAATTCCAAAAATTAGCGAAATAAAATATTTGGCGATTTTAAGCAAGAGGAATTCTGTAAAATTATGTTTGGAGGAATACCTTCTCGCATATTATGTTCTCCTGATACATTTGGTCGATTTCGAGCACGAGAGATTTTGTAAAAGCAGGTTCTGGAGATGTTTTGATTATGACATCACCAATCATGAACTTCGGATACCTCCTCGCATATCATGTTCTCCTGATACAAATTGGCGATTTCGAGCAAAGGGAACTCCGTAAAAGCAGGTTCTGAGAAATTCTTGGAAATGACGTCACATTCCACGAATTGGTGAAGTGAAAGACCTCCTCGCATATCATGTTCTCCTGATACAAATTGCCGATTTCGAGCACTTGGGATTCCGTAAAAGCAAGTTCTGGGAAATTCTTGGAAATGACGTCACATTCCAGGAATTGGTGAAGTGAAAGACCTCCTTGCATATCATGTTCTCCTAATACAAATTGGCGATTTCGAGCAAAAGGGATTCCGTAAAAGCAGGTTCTGAGAAATTCTTGGAAATGACGTCACATTCCAGGAATTGGTGAAATGAAAGACCTCCTCGCATATCATGTTCTCCTAATACAAAATCGTGAATTTCGGGCAGTCTCTTTGCTGAAAATCGCCAATTTGTACTAGGAGAACATGATATGCAAGGAGGTCTTTCATTTCACCAATTCCTGGAATGTGACGTCATTTCCAAGAATTTCTCAGAACCTGCTTTTACGGAGTTCCCTTTGCTCGAAATCGCCAATTTGTATCAGGAGAACATGATATGCGAGGAGGTCTTTCATTTCACCAATTCCTGGAATGTGACGTCATTTCCAAGAATTTCCCACTACTTGCTTTTACGGAATCCCAAGTGCTCGAAATCGGCAATTTGTATCAGGAGAACATGATATGCGAGGAGGTCTTTCATTTCACCAATTCCTGGAATTTGACGTCATTTCCAAGAATTTCCTAGAACTTGATTTACGCAATCCGTTTTGCTAAAAATCGCCAATTTGTATCAGGAGAACATGATATGCGAGGAGGTATTTCTCGAAACATCATTTTACAGAATTCCTCTTGCTCGAAAACGCCAAATGCTCTATTTCACTAATTCTTGGAATTTCACGTCATTTTCCAGCACTTATGTCTAACTTAAATTATTGGGAGTGGACAGGTGTTAAAAAAATGAAGTCAGTTGCATTCCTTTTGTGAAGATTTATTGAAAAATTGCAACAATATACAAATTACAAAAATGATAAGATTTAAACTTAAAAACTATTACTTATAGATTATTCTTATAAATTAATTTACAATGCATCTTATAAATAATTAATAATGAATGGTAATAATTAAACTTAAAAACTATAATACTTATAGATTATTCTTATAAATTAATTTACATCTTACAAATAATTAATAATAAATGGTAATGATTAAACTGAAAAGCTATATTACTTATAAATTAATTTACAATACATCTTATAAATAATTAATAACGAATGGTAATAATTAAACTTAAAAACTATATTACTTACAGATTATTCTTATAAATTAATTTACATTGCATTTTATAAATAATTAATAATGAATGGTAATAATTAAACTTAAAAACTATATTACTTATAGATTATTCTTATAAATTAATTTACAATACATCTTATAAATAATTAATAATGAATGGTAATAATTAAACTTAAAAACTATATTATTTATAAATTATTCTTATAAATTAATTTACAATGCATCTTATAAATAATTAATAATGAATGGTAATAATTAAACTTAAAAACTATACTATTTATAAATTATTCTTATAAATTAATTTACAATGCATCTTATAAATAATTAATAACGAATGGTAATAATTAAACTTAAAAACTATATTACGTATAGATTATTCTTATAAATTTATTTACAATACATCTTATAATTAGATAATAATGAAAATTACAGTCAGGAATTCAGAAATCTCACATTTCTGGCTTCTACACGTTTTACGTTACACCCTGTATAGAAGCTGTGTCTGATGCCAACTGATACCTCGAGGAAATTTTTCAAACAGTTTCAAAGTACGAATTCTTGTACGGGGAGTAACGAAGGCTTAAAACACTGTTTCTGTAATTAATAAACATTTTGGGTGTTAGATGAATCACTGTACTGCATTACAATTTAACTGCGTCATTGGACAGTAGAAATTTTTTAGAATCACTGTATAAATAACGTAAAAAATACACCTTATTGTCGATATGTCGATACTAGGTTATGTATTACCAGAAGAGGAGCCGCTTACACGGAAGAACATGACAGTTGTCACGATCGTTTGAAAGCTGGATAAAAAGTATTTTACTTTCAAGCAGATAAAGCGTTCAATTGCATTGTCGTAATCTGAAACACAGTTCAAAGTGTATTCAACAATGAGGCGAAAGCCAGGCATTGGTGCTATTCAAAAACAAAAGCTGGAGCAAGAAAAGTATAAGGACAAGGGTACCGAGATACAGGAGAATCAGTTCGAGCAAATGACAAAGCAAATGGAAACGTTTCGAGTTAATCTAGAGGAATTCGCCACGAAACACAAAAACGAAATTAAGAAAAACGCTCGTTTTCGGCGACAGTTCACTGAAATGTGCGCTTCAATAGGTGTAGATCCACTAGCATCGGGAAAAGGATTCTGGTCCGTCCTCGGTATAGGAGACTTCTATTACGAACTCGCTGTTCAAATCGTTGAAGTTTGCATGGCTACGAACTATAAAAACGGTGGATTGATATCATTAGATGAACTTAGAACGAGATTGGTTCAAGCTAGAGGTCGTAGAAAAGAACATCAAGAAATCACAAATGAAGACCTGTTAGCTGCAGCTAAGAAATTAAAAATATTTGGAAATGGATTTTCCATTGTTCCAATTGGCAGAGGAAAATATTTGGTACAATCCATTCCTGGCGAACTAAATATGGATCATACCGCTGTGTTACAGCAAGCTAGTTTATCTGGAAATGCATATGTTTCAAAATCGATACTCTGTAAGGAGCTAAAATGGCAACAGGATCGTGCACAAAAATCCTTGGATCACATGGTCAAGGAAGGATTGGCATGGTTGGATGAACAAGGAGAAGATGAAACATTATATTGGTTTCCTAGCTTATTTACAGCCTGCATTGTATCCAAAGAGTAAGCATAATATCGACTTTACTATAAACAGATTTGCAGTGCTCAGAACAAAGATATATCTGTAGTATAAAATGTATTTTTAATTAAAATAAATTTGTATGCTCTTGTAATATTTACACATTGGTACGTCTATTACAAAGCTCTTGCGAAAGAGGAAAAGTATTGTCACCTAATTTCACTTGCTCCATTAAATCTAAAAAGAAATATAGTTACTTTAAGGTTGCCATTAGTTTATGTTATCATTGCAGAAGTATTTTCATATTTGATTCATACCTCTGTATATCTTCTACAGCATGCTGAGCCAACTGCTGTTTGCAAGTTATCAATTCCTTATTCAATTCATTATTTTCCATTTGTAATTTATTTATTTTACCCCTTAGTTCTTTACTTTTCCCTTGAAATTTAACGGTCAGGGACTTGGCTTCATCTCTCCACCTAAAAAGTGTAAAGTAACATATTATTGAAAATCCTTGACCCATATCCCTATGAGGTTCACTTACTTTTTGCTTAGTTTTTGATGAACCTGAACATGATTAATTAACTCTTTTGTTTTTCTCTCGAACTTTTCCTGCAATTTGTTCATATGATCCGATAATACTGACTGGCAGCAGTGACATTTATTTTCCACCCTACAACAGAGGCATCACATATAACATCATCCGAGTTATTAAGCATTTATACTTACGTTATATCTAAGCTGGGCTTAACTTTTACATCATACGGATAAGGATTTATTTCATCAGTAATGCCATCTTTGATTTTATTCTCCTTTATACATGTTGCCTTATGAAGATTGACTTCTAATTCTCGAAATTTATTTTCGAGGGAATGTCTTTCATTGTCCCGTTTTTGTATTTCATAGTCGAAATCATGCTTCAATGATTTTAATTGTAGAACAAGATTTTCCTTGTCACCTAACGTTTTAGCCAATTGATTCTCTAAATCGGAACATTGCTTTATTATGTCTTTATTTTCGCGATCGGCTCGTATCGCTTGATCTTGTATATTACTTGTCTGCTGTTGTTCCAATCTGTGCAACTTATGATTCGAACTACCTAGTTTGCCTTCAAGCGTAATAATCTTTTCCTTTAAGTGCTTAATTTCTACATCATATCTGTTCTTCGTTATTGTCTCGTCGTAAACTTGTAACTGAAGTTCCATACGCTTTGCTCGTTGTTCATAATCTAATAGCTTTTCATTACATTCCCTCCGTATTTTTCCTAATTCTTCTTCGGTAAATTTCAGTTCCCTTTGAGCTTTCTCTGCTACCATTGTTTTTTCTCTCAATTCCGCCTTAAGTTCATTGATCTCTGTTACGTATTTCTTTGTATCTAATTCGATCTCGTCCTTCGTTTTCTTGGTCAATTCCTGTATCTTCGTATCGTACTCATTTGCTATGATATTTAGCCTGTGTTCTAATCTCGCTTTTTCCTCCAATATGAGAGCTTCGCGATGAAGTACCATATCCTTTTCCCTAACTGCTGATTCTATCAGTTCGATAGCTTCTGCCATCTTATTCTTCGTTTCTTTATCCCTTTCCACTACAGCATCTGCATACCTCTTAACTTCAGTCAACTTTTTCTCCAATTCTATTTTAGCTTGTACTACTTTATTAGTTTCCGCTTTAGCATAAGCCAATTCCCTTTTCAACGTCTCTATCGTCACCTGGTTATTCCTGTCTTTTAAAGCAAAACAATAAAGATCCATTTACTAGAACAAATTAAGAATATATGACTTACTGACCTCTGTCCTGTGCAGTTTTTTGAAGAGTGCTGTACCTCTCCGAAAGCTCATTCTTTTCCTTAGTTAAACCATCAATTCTTTCTTTGCTAGAATGATACAATGTTTGATGTTTTATAATATTATCTTTGGCCTGTGCAAGTTTCTCCTCTAACATTTTAATAGCTTCCGAATAACTCTCCTTGATAGAATTTGCCTGTTCTTGATAGAACTTTGTTCCTTTGTTGTCCGCACGAAATCCTTTTAATTCTTCCTCCAAGGCACTTATAGTGTTTAACGAAATGTGCCATAGCTGTAAAACTGATTCCTTCTCTGACTCTAACAGCGTAATACGCTCTTGTAAATTCGAAATTTCTTTTTCGTGTGTATCCTCACTACCACATTCCACCAAATGAACGCGATTAAAGGACTCCTTTATGTCATCAATTTTTTTATTTTCATTACGCAAAGTTTCTAGTTCCGTTCGTATATTTTGCTGTTCTACCTGTATGGAAATATAGAAGTATTTGACAGTTCTGTTCAATCCCTGATTATAATATCTACATACCTTGCATAGCTGTAAATCCTTTTTAAGGTCCGCTATAATTCTATTTTGTTCCTCGAGCAATGCATCCTGTTCGTTGCTATCGATGAAACAAATTGTCTAAGCATCGTTTATCTGTATAAAGTGAAAAATAGAAAAAGATGTATAACCTTAAAGCTAACCTTTGTCTGCAAACAGCATCTCGCTCTGTATCGAGCATTTTATCACCGCAATGATTTATGCCCCGGCAATATTACGTTGTATCGAGGAACATCGTTGGAAATATATTACACAATCAATTCATATTTACAATATTGTACGTCATACTTCGAGCAACATTGTGCTAGCTGAACGCGTAAACATCAACAATGGCTCTGGCTCTTTCTTACCGATAGGTTATGCGTGAAGAACTATCGATAGTACTGTCGATAGAATATGGACGGTCAGAGCTATCGATAGTTATAAATTTGAATGTCTGGGCGGCTATCTACAGAGAAGAAGCATGTAATTTCCAATTTACGAGCATAGCATTTTTAAAACGTCCATGATTTTCAAGCAATGTAAATTAAAATGTACGTAAACACAGGTAGTTACGAGTTTTGTATCTTGTTTGCGATTATACACTCGTGTGCGTACACGTGGGAAAAGTTTCAGTAACTAACATTAAGAATGCAGATTAACATAAGAAAGACAATAAATATTGAAAGTATCGCATTTATTATTCAACATACATATATGAATATATCGGCGAGTATATAGATATATGGAATATGTAAATGTTGAATATTAAAATAAGAATGCTATTAAATACTGATTTTGATCTATTTCAAATTTGTAATCATCGATCAGTAGAGTATTAGTAGCGTTATGTACAGTATTTATAATATGCATTATATTTCTTAAGTTTGTGATCTGATATAGTGTTAATAATCTATGCATAATAAATCTCTATTAAGCATTATACTGTACGCAAAGTTGGCTTCACGTTTTCTTGCAGCTTTACAAAGTAATAGTCATGAGAAGGAATATCTGCTAAATTTGAGTACATACCTATAAAAGTACTTTATTGATCTTATTGTATTAAAAAAAAAAAACTTCCATTTTACCGTGCATCTTTGTTAAACTGTTCGAAAAATTCTGCGCTCGGTTTGTTCTTGTAGAGTACCCGATTCAGATACTCCTGATGGGACTTTTGCTGTTGCGCAAGTTCGAGATTCTCCACCGCTATCCTCTTCTGAAGTTCCCTGCAACGTATCGAAAATTCATTCAACACGCCCGATTCTTTTTTCCATCATTCAATAAGCCCGGGATTCTTACGCTCTCCTCTGATCTATTTCACGCTGGTACTTGCTCGCGAGTTGCGCCTGGGTGTTCGCCAGCCGGTCCCATTCTTCGTCCCTGCGCTTCTCCTCTAATTTCATTCTCTGGAGAAGAAGAAAAAAGAGGATTTCCTTGAGCGAGCCAAATTTTTTGTCTCTTTGACCGTGCCCTCTCACGGCCACCGGCAGCCAGTTGGCACCGTTTCAGCCTTCCGACGGGCGTCGTTAAAACCGCGCGAAACGACGTTCTCCCCTTGGCTTTTACCTCGATTTGTTGCAGCTGCTGCGCCTGTGCCTCCCTGAAAGCGCCAAGCTCCTCGGCGCTCATGCCCTTGTAACGCGACGCTATGGGCCTGGTCGGTCCACGAGTGCTCTCCGCCTGCTCTTTGGCTTCCGTAAGGAAGTCCCCAGTCACGTGATTGTAGATATCCGCCTTCTTGTCCTCCTCCTCTTGAAGGGCTTCGCAGCGGCGGCGGTACTCTTGCTCCTCCGCCTGTTGGTGGAAGCGGAGGCGGCCGGTCAATCGACCGAAACCCGCGATCAACGGGGCATGACAGCAGCCCGAAGGGGGGAAAAAAAAAGTCAAGGATGGGAACACGGGGACGGAGATAGAGAAGGCGACCCGAGAATCGTCCGTCGCGTCGGTATTATTACAGAGCTCGTGTGCTTCGGTGACGTCATGGAGTTTGCTCATCGACCATAGCAACCTCGTCGTCACTGTAAACGGTGCGCTCACCTTCGGGGAAAGGTTTTTACTAACCGCGCGGTTAACCGTGCTCGACGCATGTTAGGAAGCGGCAATGATTCGTCGAGCGCGAAGACGCGATCAGAATTCATCCGTAAACAGTACAGGCGTATCGGGCACGACGAGATCTCGCCACTATTGAACTCTGACATTTCACGATGTCGTTGTTGGCCGTCCGCGACGAGGGAAAGGGGACAATACGAGTGAGGGAGGGGGGGGGGGCTGTAAATCAATTAATGCAATGGAGAGCCATGGAGAGTTAATTATCTGAATTTTCACTTTCTCGTCGCCCACGAGTGTGCGCCAAGAGAGAACCGGTAGAGCGGCTGGATCTCGCTGCGGATGCGGGCAGGGAATTCGATTTTTCCCATCAGCGGAAAATAGAATCATTGGATAATAAGATTCTTATCTTTCCCTCGCGGCACCCTTCCGCCTCGTCCCGAACAGGAGAAAGCCTTACCAGAGCTCGATTAAATCGTGCGGTGGCTTCGTTCAACCTTCGTCGGCATTCCCGTTCCATCCGATCTAACGCCGTGGCACGATTGTCCCTGGAGATGATGGCTGCCTGGTACGCTTTCTCGGCTTCCTGCCGATCCGCCTCGGCCTGTGCGCGCTCCTTCCTTTGCTTCTCGATCCACCATCTCGTCTCCTCCGTTCTCACCCTCGAACGTTCCTTCAAATCGTCATCCTCGCCTTGGAATCTGCCCGGTTGAGACGGAAACAAATGTTTGATACGGTTCCCCTACGAGATTCACGGGATCGTCGCGCGGATTCAATCGACAGCGGCAATACTTACTGCTGCCCGAAGCCGGAGCCGTCGCATTTCTTTAAAACATCTGGATCGTTGAGCTCGTAACTCTGACGTTGCTCAGGACGTTGGTATTGTTGTCGGAATTGTTCGATCTCCTTATGTACGTTCCGTTTCTCCTAGCGGATCAACAGTTAACGTTACAGTTCCGCTACGAATACTCTAAAGCAAGACACGCGCGAGGAAAAGAAAAAGAAGCGACCGCGAGCGAGCGTTGGAATCTTTCACGATGATACTGCAAAAGACGATTAATCATCCGGCCGCTTGTTTTTTTCCGCTCGTAATTGACAGTTTACCTCTTCTTGCTGTTTCTCCAGTAGCAAGGCGAGCTTGCTGCTGCGAATCAAATTCTCGTCGAGCTCGGATTCTCGGGCCAGTTCCAGCTCGCGTTGCTGCTTCTTTTCCGCGACCTGTTTGTCCAAGAATTCCTTGTCTATCTGCGGCCGTTGCGGATAAGAAAAGAAAAAAAGAAATCGTTATACGCTGGGCGAACCAGAGAGCAGGACGACGCATCGTTCGTCCGCATGCAAAAGCGACGTTCCTTTTGCGTTTCGAGCCACGATCGTTCCGCGGCGGGTTAACGTCCCGGGCGCAGCTCCTCGTGGCTACCGGAAACACTTTGTCTTACGATTAGAAGGCTCACCCCGATTTTCCTGAATCGAGGATTAAATATACGTTGCCTCCTCTCCGCGTCCGTCAGCCGTTTGCGTTGAATGGCCGCGGCGAGTTTCAGGTCCTCCTTGGTCACGGTTTGAAACTTCAGCATCGTGCCAAATTCGATCTACGCGAGGACGAGCGTAACCAGAGCCGAAGCGTGAGCTTAGCCGCGAAAGCCGCAAGAGTTGCGTGCGGAATTCGTTACCATGGAGCGTTTGGACGATAAACGCGACGCCCCACTCGTGAAATCCTAACGCGATCTTTCGTATTGGAATAAAAAGAAAAACTCAGAGCATTCATTTTATTGCTTTTAACCAAAACGCGGCTTGACAATTCAGTACTTCTCGATCGGTTACTTATCAGAATCAGACCGTGCCAATTAATTGGGAACCGTCGCAATTTCGTGAAACTGGAGACGTTCAAATTTGTTGGCTGCACGCATTTGTTTGACATACATTCGGCGCGCTAATTGTTCAGCCGTTAATGATATTTACGTAAAAGAGTCACGTGAAGAGCAGCTGTCGAAGGCGTAAACATATGTTGCATTATCTGTTGATTCGGCGAAAGTCATTACAGATGACTCGCGACTTCGTGTTCCCGTATTATCGTTTATCGTACCCCCGCTAATGTGTTGCGCATCGATCGTTTCCATGTAGTTGTAACACGCCGGCATTCGATTGTAGAAGTAGAAAAAAAGTGCAGCTCCTTTCCTTCAATTTTTGTCTTATGCACGTTTGTCCCGCCTGATACCGTGACTCATGCGTCGCATCTTTCCTTTGAACAATGAAAATGCAGTAACGAGCGCACAAAGCACGAGCCACGCGTGTCAACTTGTATTCGTGTTTACCCCTTAACTGTCTCATTGCGCGCGGAAACCGCAAAAGCTCAATGCTGTTTATTAAATATTGAAGACTCCCGTCGTTTGTATAAAACCGAAAGAAGCTTGAATGAATCGTGGCTAAAGGTCAAGCCTCTCTAAGACTTCGAGCCGGATACAATGAAAAGAATATTAACCCACTGTACGCGGCGCGTGGGAACTTTTGGGGAAGTAATTGTCTTGCTTCCGAGCGTTTCATTAAAGATTTCGCTACGCTGTCTGTCAATATTCCTGAAAGAATTAAAAAGAAAGGCGGCAAGGAGAGATTTCGCTGATCGTTAATTACAGAAACGTAGCTGCGAGCAAGAAACGAACCATTTATTTATGGTTCCTACACACTTGTTTCCTAGTAATTGCTTCGCGACTTCGACGATTACGCGGCGACCCAGAGCGTTTCGATGATCCATTGTTTTACTCTTTGAACGATGAGTATTCCTTCGTGCGTCATTGTACAACTCTGAGAGAAGAATAACAATTTTCGAACAATACAAGTAGATCCTCCGTAATCATTTTGTGTCTTTCGATTTGCATCGTTTTGTTAGAATTCATTAACACGATCGTTCCACCGAGCTCACAGCTAACGCTCTTAATTATTCCCCAACTAACAGGGAAACGCGTGTCTGCGGCTGACCTATATTAGTCGCATCAGGCCATATGGTGCTCAGGAAAAAGCAAGTACAACACGTGTAACTGTGTGCCGCCTATGATGCGGAAGAAAATCATTATAGTAAAAGTAGACGGTTGATATTTTATTAGACTACGATTTCTTGATTCAACTGATCTCACTTTCTTTTCTCCATTTTTCTTTTCAATCTCTATAGAGGAACTGACGAAACGATCAGAGTTGCTTGCATAATCGTTACCAGCAAAATGAATCGCAGTCGAATATTGGAGAAATAGTTATTTAAAAATAATCAGCGGCCCGTTTCGGCAAAACTTCGTGCTATTTCGCTGTCTCAAAAAGGAAGGAAGAAGATGGAAGCTCAGCAAATACAGACAGCCAAATTTTGCGCGCGATTTCAGACGAATCCGCGCGGGGATTCGCGGAAAAAACACGCTCGAAGATTTCGCGGTATCGCGCACGACCGACCCAGAGAGAAGATGCCCTGAAGCGAAGCGAGACTCGACGGCGCCTGCGTGGCCATGTGACGTCATTGGCGAACCGGGCAGCTCGTCCGCTAGACATTCAGTCTCGCCTCAGCATCGAACGAGGTTGAATGCGTCCGACGTGTGTTCGTTCTTCAAAGTATCACGGAAGTAGCCCGGGTGCCGAATTGAATCGGCGGTTCGTCGCGCGATCGTCGTATCTCGTCCGTGTAAAACACGAGAGCGCGTGACATAGAGAAGAGAAGAAGCGTCGCTGGGCCAAGTAACGCGACCAACGTCTAGAGATACCGACATCGATCGATCGAAACTCCGCCGCGGGCCGAAAGGTGCAAAAAGAAAAAAAAACAAAAATAAAGATAGATAGAAGAAAAAGGTAAAGGGAGTACAAAAAGGGGTGGGAAGCGCACCCCGTTTGGACGGACGAGTAACACACGCGATACGCGCGCGTCCCTATTTTTCGCGTCGGGGGAATCGTTACTCGACGATAACGCTCGCGCGCCCCTCTCGTACCCGTGGTAATTAACGTGTCAGTGATAAACACGTGTCGTCGGGAGTGTGCATACGGGACAAGGGGACAAATTCTTCTTCTTTTTCTTTTTTTATTCTCGTCCGGACCATGACGCGTATGTCATCCTTCGAGTGACAGGTCTCTAAACGGGAGGACAAACATCCGAGACGCACACGCGTGAATCGTTTCGGTGCGCATCGGTGCACAGGGAGGGTGTACATGCAACGATCGGCTGCGTTATCGCGTGCGTCGCCCAGTCGTTTCGTTTACTATGCACACTGAGAGATACCCGATTACTATGAGAGAATGAGCTGCTCGGTGAAAATCTCGTGTGGCAAGAGCTGGAGCGGGTCGCAGCGTAGGATCAACTCCCTAGCGGAGGAAACGACGTGCCCCACGGCTGGAAGCGCGAGCTGCGCCGGCCTGGCGGCCCAGACGGCCGCGGCAGCGTCGACGTCGACCGCGGTCACCGCGTCCACGTCGATCACCACCATCGTCGGCCCCGCCGCGCTGACCGTCGGCGGCCATAAGCTGGCACCGCCGCGACCTGTCAAGTCGATCACCGCTAAGAAAGGGGAGGATACCACGAAACTGCTCAAGTACATCGAGGATAACGTCATCGGCAAGAACGGCACGTTCTTTGGACCATTCGGCCGCAGGAAAGGTCAGTGATCAATATAGTCTTTACCCCTACTGTCCCCCAGCTGCTCCCCTCCCTTGTTACACCCTCGGTGCTTTTCTCTGTTTCTCCATGCTGCTTCTCGTTATGGTCTCTCCCCCCTCTTTCACTCTTTATTCCCATGAACCGACGACACAGAAAGCGTCGCGCTCTAGCCCCGGTCCACGAGCTCTCGTTAAGGTCGTCAACATCGTTCGATTAACTCCGCACATTACAAGCTGCGCGCGCTCTATTAATAAGATCGAAGGTTCTCGTAGCTTCGACCAAGCCTAGTTTCTGGCGACTCGAGCTTTCCAGCAGATTATGATGCACACGTTCCTAGGTTAGCCGGATACTCTTGATCCTACAGCGATCGTCGGAAGGGCGAGCTTCTCTGGAATCGGTCGGAGGAGTCCTCGCGGTTTCCCGAGCAGGCGCTTCAGCTCCGACTCCGTTTCGCTATGCGCCGGGACAGGCCTGAGGGAAAGCTTACAAGTGCGCTTGGCATATACACCTTTCGTAACGCGATACTTCGGTGCCGCGCGCGGAAACCTCTCGCGTGTGTTGCAAGCACCTCCAATTAGAAGCGTAAGAGCCGCGTTCCGCGGCTACTCCAATCGATAATCTCGCGGAGACGAATAAACTATACCGGTCGGTGTACCGTTCGCGATGTTTGTTACCATTGTCCCACGAGCGACGAGTAAACAAACAAGTCTTATCAATGGGACCGCTGTTTTTGGAGCAACGCTTCTAGGGTACCTCGTTCACGATACGAAATAAATAAGGAGCGAGCGAATGAACGGGTCTCGATCGCGTACGACGCTTGCATAATTAATTTCGATTCAAGTCTTTTGCTTTCGAGCAGAGCAGAGAGAGGTGGGAGATCGAGAGGCAGAGTATGAGCGTTCTTCAACGTAAACATCGGCCTTCCGCGATGGTACTCGCACCGGCGGCTCTGATAAATATTCAGAGGCCAGAATGTTGCGTGTCGTGTTATTTCGGAGTCGTTGGCCTACGGTCAATCCGAAGGCCACCTATTTTTCTGGCCCTGCCAAAATCCTTACGCGCTCCGTTCCTCTTGTGCCACGGCTATTCGCGATTCACGGGAGCGTCGCGAAGCGCCTTCAGAGACGCCGACCCATTGGGCGGAAGCTAGGCCTCCTTCCGTGGCGATGCCGCGGCAAGTATGTCGTCGAGCTACATGCTGCCGTTTGATCGAGTTAAATAGCTGTTACAAATTGCCTCCATGGTATATCAATTTAGTCTATCTGCTTATTGATACCTGTTTTTCAATTATCCAAATATTAACGCGGACCATCTCACTCTTTTGCGATCTTTCTTACTTTGTCACGAGTACTGTAGCACCAAAATGGAGCGTAACACGGGCGCCCGTTCACCGTTGCAGAACAGGAACGAGAAGGAAGAGAAAAGGCGCGCCGATGTTGACGATGCGCCGGCATCTCGTACGCACGCTTCCCGATCGCCGCCCACGGCGGGCCACGTGCGGTGCAAATAAATTGCCACCGCCGCCCATTTCAAGTGCCTAACCATCAGCGTGTGCCTCGCGTAACGTTTTTAATGCACTCTCGTGGCAATCAGCGGCGATGGCCGACAATAAAAAGTGTTAAACAATTCGAGCAAACGAATAAACGAACGAACGCGGTGTCGCAGTTGTCTAGGAAATTACCCAGCACACTCGAGCATTATTTGTTTCAATATGAAGCTGACGCGACGTGCCTGTTTAAACACTTTGTTCCTCGCTGAATAATTGATACGGTAGTCGCCGAGTGACGAGATGCATGGATGCGTTTTCGATGCAAATGAATGGGAGTGTTAAACATTATCGAGCAGTGCTGTATTTGTTGCATCCAGCGTACGAGATCCCGGAGCAGTCGTTTCTCAAGCATTGACAACTCCTTTCCGTGCTAAAATTTTAATCGCGCTCTTTCGCTTGCGTAAGAAATCTGTGCATAGAGTTCGCTTGTTCCGCGCCAGGTAGGTAATTTAAAGATATTCCCGAAGAAACGGCGATCTTGGTCGACACCTTTGCAGATCAGTTCGTGGGATGCTAAGAAATCGTAAGCCTCCACCTGAAAATACGTTCCCGGTCAGGTTCAGGAATATTCGATCCATTAATAAATCGCGTACATCCGGCAAAAACAATGAACGTCACAGCGCGCAAACTCTACCTCATGTTAGACCGAACACCTCTCTCTATGGAGTTACCACAAATAATCACTCCGAATGAACGCGCCATCGGGCTAATCCCGTTCGTCGTCGAGGCGGTGGCATTATTAGCTCCACTGGCCTCGAGAACGTGGACGAAACGCGCGAATCATTGAACGTTTGGAAAAAAACACGTCGGAACAACGGTCGAAAAACAAGTTTCTCGAGTCGTCGGATGGGCCAAATACCGCGCCCACGATTCGCTTCGGCGATGCGTCGATTCTTTTCCAGGATTCAGCGTGCAAGGTCATCGATACCATCCGCGTCGTCCGCCTCGGAGGTACGAGCTCGTTTCGACCCGGAGTTGCTGGCACCGTTCTCGAGTAATAAACGTGGCAGGGAATAGGTCGGAGGTGCGTATGTGCGTATTCGGAACCGACGACGTTGGGACGAAAGCCACGATGGCGTACTGTGACTCACGTCGCATGAACGAGGAACGATAGCAGGCGAATGCAAGAGCGCGCGATAAAGCGGACGCGTTTACTACGCGGGCAGCGTTATCGGAGTACGCACCAGAGTCAAGGACTCGGCGACGAGTGCCTCGGAAGAGAACGAAAACGAAAGTCCGACCGGCCGTGTCGACATCATCAGTGTCGTCATCGCGCGGATATAGCCACGTGGATGGTTTCGTCAAGTGCAAGGTCGACCAGGACGGTGTGGACGAACTTCTTCTGCACGGTCACAATTTTGTCCATGATTTGAGGCTGGCGGTTCCTTCATGTTTGAGTTGCCAATTTAACCCTTTAGCGGGAGACCCATTCGCGATCCTCTCTGTTCGTTCACGCGGCCCGAACGAATTTCTGTTTATATTTCCCCTGCAGAGCTGCCTCGTATCGGTGGGAACGGTCGCGATAAGATATAATCGTCGGGGCAAATTCTGCTACCACTTTCCCATCTCAGCGCCCAATACTCTCTTACTCGCGCAAGTTGGCGTGAAGTTTACTATCATCTGCATGAGACGCGTGCGAACGATAGACGGCCGATAATTCGCTATTCGAATCGGTGAACGCGTGACCCAGATCGTTGCGTGTACCGACACCTTGTTGACCTAATTCTACCTCGGTCGACGTATAATAATGGAGCGACGCCCACGAGCGTCCCGCGGCGTGCGCAGTGCAACTGTCCGCTGCTTCATCACCGTTCGACGCTGCTCTCTATCGAACTGTATTTGATTTTCAATGCAATATCGCGTGAAACGAGTCGCATTCAGTATAATTGCGCGCTCTCTGTTTTCCTTTCTCTTCATTCTTCGTTGTATCCGTGCAGGAGCAGCAGTTTGAGATTCTCGATAGGTCCGCGGATCGCACCTTCTGACGCATATCAATCTCGCCAGATAATTACGTGACGATAATACGAGCGACCGGTTAATGGAAAAATTTTCCTAGCCGAGTGGTCATACGCTCGACACCGTGTTTTGTTCGCCGCGGTGAAAGCGCAAGGCCGAAATCAGATAAAAGCCCGGCACGGATACTCGTGGCCGGTATCGGCCGATTGCCGAAATCGCTGCTGCGGCCTCGCTGTCTGACCGGCCCGTTGGTCGCATTGACTCGTACTACTGCGAGCCGTACGATGCGTTTCCCCGCATCGTCGACGACTCGGAGCTAATCGCGGAAAGCTGAAAGTCCAACGTTTCGGTGTCGTTGAAAATGTCACACGGTTGTGTCTGTGTTCCGAGACGTCGTGAAATCTCGCGATTCCAAATACCGCGATAACATCGTCACGACTCCATTTATGAAAGCGCTCGTATTTTCGCGGCACCTCATCCTCTTTTCGTTTCGTATTTCAACTTTTCTTTTATTCCGCCTCTCACCGTTTCACGTTCACGGAAAGGAGCCGTTCAAGAAAGCCGAGTCGCGAGGTCGACCTCGATCCGAGAATTTCGGATAACGAGCGCTGGTTGAATTTTAAAGAGACGGCCGGTGACAAAGTCGAATTTCGTCGAGGCACGTTTCACAGGTCTTGCTTGCTTACTTACGTCGAGCGTCGGTCTTAACCGCGGGAAGAGAGAGAGAGAGATTCGCGTTACATCACAGTTTGCGCTGCTCGCGAAACAGCCTCTCCTCGCGTGGAAGCCGAGCCAGCGCTATCAATGTGCACACATTCTACGCACGTTGTTTTCTCACGGTCTCGGGAACTGATACCTTGACGGATACCTCGACTACTGTTACGGGCCAGCAATCAACGAGTCGTCGAACGAAATTGAATTTCAAGTCGCTTCGCCTCTTCCCGTCGAACAGAATCCACCGGTCGAACGAATAATCCGCGCGTAGATATCGTCCGACTCGATAGTTGGTATAAAGTATGTAGTACGCATCCTCGGTAGAAAGTAGCGGATGATAACGCAGCCGCTTCGATAATACTCGTATCGCGCGTTTCCTTCGCAATATAGTTGAATAAGACACGCGAGATAACAATTATGTTTGTTTATATCGAGTGCCCCGGCAATACGGCCCCAGGTTCCATTACAGCGGATGTCCGATATTAGATATCTGCCGCTGCTGAAAATAGATATGATGTCAGTCGCTCTAGAAGGATGCGGAGGATTCCAGCACGCGCGTAACTAGGATTCTTCTGGAACTACCGCGACACCGGCTACTCCTTTGCTCCATAAGCGATCCTCCCTGCTTCGCGAGACGAGCGATCGATCACCTTCGGCAAAGGCGTTCGCACGTGAGATTCATTGCTCCGCGCGCGGCACGTGGCCGCGATCTCTAAAATCGGTTCACCGTATCGCGAAGGAGCAAGCGAAATCGCTTTACCACACACCCAGTTCCCGTCAAGTAGCAATAATTCCACGCCGCGGGAAAGTGCGATGCGATCCGGTGCAACGCGCGTGCATAGCACACGTTGTCACCATCGTTCATGCGTAATGTCTTTTCGCGACTGCAAAAAAGTATGCGAGCATCAATCGTCGCTCGTAGTCTCGCTGCGTGTGGACGGAATTACGCTCGGCGACTCGCCGCGAAAGAGAGATCTACTTTCACAAAAAAAAAAAAAAGGCAAACCGCGAGAGGTGCAGTTGAATTTACGCGTTTCAACGTGTCTTCGAGATTTCACCGCTTTTCGCCAACGTGCACCGAAAGGTATACATATATCCGTCGCCTGACTTCAGCGAGCATGCATGCGGTCAGTTGACGCCGATCGGAGCACGCGAGAGCTCGCGTTCCCCGAGGGTCGGAATGGCACCGATAGTCACGCACCGTGGCGGCCGCGTCGCGATATCCTCGAAATTTTTCGGTGATTGCGGTTTAATCGAGGCTGACGGGAGGGAACGGTTCGCGGAGATTACGAGTCGGGACATATGTATCCAGGTCAGTGTGCGATGCAGCCGTGGCACGCAGAGGCGCAAACGGTTCACCGAGCACGAAAATGGGAAACGGGAACGGAAAACGATCGCAATCTATCCGCGTATGTGCGACACGTATGTATGTACGCGTGTACTTAGGTGATGGATGCGGCGTGCCGCTCGTCTGGCCGCGTCGCGGCTGCCCCCGTGTCTGCTAACGGGATAAGATGAAGTCCGGTAGGAGACCAGCCGCCGCGTCCTCCGACGTCCCGATTTCCTCATAAGGACGCGATTCCAGCGCGAGAGCCGACGACTCGTTATCGGTCGACCGAGGAGAAGCGGGTCGCGACGGAAAACCGTCGCCTGGTCGAAAAACAACCAAGATATTGAGCAGCGTTCGATCGCGAGCGGGACTCACGATTCGTTCACGCGGATGGTCAAACGAGATGCAAACTAGTAGCGTTTTCACGTATGTACGTAGATTTGCGTCCCGGTCAGGGCTCCTATACGTCTTTTTTTATTGGACGCCTTTTTCCATTGGGGAACTCTTTAATCGAGATGACTCGTGTTTGTAAATAACACGACCGGGATGATTATCGGCAGTTTATCGGAGTGCCTTACGTCATTCAGTTTGTATCACTGCTGGCGTGACTTGGCTTGGTCATCCCGAGAACGTCGCGAGGTTCGAAATTACACGGAGGGAAACCGTGGGTGAAAATTTATCGCGAAAAGCCTTGGACAAAGAGCCGTTGAAATTTTATGCAACAGCCTTGGCTTCAGAAAGGATTTACATTTGTAACTGCTGCTTTTACCGCGATTCGTGAGTATTATATAACATTGGAACGTGTCGCAATTCCGTGCTGATTGCTCTTATCGTAGCCATTCGAATGTTTGCCTATGATGTCATCCGAAATATTATTCCGTAGGAGTCCTGTTGACATTGTTAACTTTGTAAACAACATATTGCATGAAACGGGAAAAATGTCAGCTTCGTAAGAAACCACTGGTCACGAGTGTATCTGCCAAATGATTGTGCACTTTCTACGTGCAGTTGCAGAGAACATTTTTACTTTCTACGTCGCGCATTAATCAACGTGCGCGCATATTCGTCCCGCGTCCATAATTTATTAACGTATTATGCGGCGGCGGCGTAATAAAGTAGAATGGCCGGTTATCAGGACCGCATCCGCGAATTATACGAACGTTGATCCTTCTGACCCGCGATTAAGTCAGCCGCGAAATCGTCGATTTTTCGTGCTGCCGTTGCGAAAACAGTTTTCGCCGAATAATGAGACGCGATTTGTCCGGTGCGCGCTGGATCGGATAAAGACATTAATTAAATTTCGTTCGTTTCGCGCGAAACGGAGAAACTACCCGCGGATAAATTGCCCCTGATAAAAGCATAAGCTCGCAGTCACACCCTAATTTTAGGAGCGTACCATAAAGTTTTGTTTAACCAATGGAAAAAAGGTGCGAACAGCGATCCGTGCAGATTCGCGAGCGAAATCGAGCGACACGTCGTAGACTTTTAAAAAGACGTCCGCTAATGTTCTCGGATCTACATAAATATTCCCGGATACACGTAAGCTCTTATACATATGTCGAGGACGCTCGTTTGGGCGCAAACAAGTCCACGTGCAGAGTCCGAGCAAATCGGACAAACACTTTTCCACTGGCCGCTGTTGGCTTGACCCATTCTTTCGATCAATTATAATGATTTTACGTCGCGTCGTCGAACAGCGGCCATCGGTCCGTTAAATAATTCCATCGAGTACTAGCTTTGAAATGTTTGACCTTTGCTACTTCGCTCGTCCCAGCCGCGTGACACGCTTATCGAACAATCGGGCTTGGACCCGGGGAAGCGGAAAAACAGAAACGGCCGGCAATTGCGGAACGCGCGGCGGCAAGAAACGATGCTCGCGTGAAATGCGGTTTCTTAAAGGCCGCTCGCGAAAGAAACTGTCCCTGCATAGCTTCGGAGCACGTCGAATAAAAGCCGCGCATATTTGTGGATAATTGCGGTGCGCATTGCGCCGCGAATATGTAAACGCGATACTGCCACGACCGGGATAAAATTGCGCTTTCGAACGGCGCGCGTTCGGGACCGTTCGCCTCGTAACTGACGACTGCGCTTGGCTCGTATCGTATAAACGAATGGAAGCGCGTAGGTACGAAGATCGTCGAATAACATTCAAAAATCATTTTACGAAACCGTATTGGAAGGGGATGGGTAAAAAATTCGAACGCAAATGATGTGGGACTAGTGACATAATTTCACTGCCTTTTGAATCGCGCAAACACTGCAATGGTGCGATGATAAATCGGTCGAGCCGCGGCATCGGGAGAAGTCGATCTAGGCACGAACATTTCTAACCGTTCACCCGCGTGTCTACCGTGCGTAGCTTCGGTAGATCGTTACGCTCTACTCGATCTGCTGCTCGTGCGTTACGTAACACCCTTGCTTACTACGTAAGCGGTGCAACCGGAAGTGAAGCGTCGCTGAATTCCGCGGTCGCCGAAGAGAAGCGGGTACTATTGCAGCGCGACATCCGATAGCCACCGTCGTTATTCGCACAGACGTGCGGTTGAAAAGAAAGTTTCGCTGGCTATTTTCACCTCATCGTTTGTTCGGCCCCAAGTCGAAATTATTAGATAATGAAAGGATAAAGTAAAGCCTTCTTCTTTTTACTAATTCGCCGGTTTTCGTTTATGCAAACTCGTTCTTTAACTGATCAGATCAGTTCGGCCGTGGCACATCCTTCTGATACGTTTTGCAGCACGCTCTCTCCAATCGGATACAGATCTACCTTGCAGCCTTGCATATCTGAACTCTTTTCTTCTGCTTTTCAATGATATCGATTTAGCTGTACCACAGACAGGCTTGAACGGAGACACGTGAGACCACACAATGGCATGCCCCGGATGCACGTCACAGTTTCCATGTTTCAATGAGAACCCGAGGTTGCATCGGTCGTCGGTGAATGCACGCCGGTTTGTTTTCCACGATGTCCGTCCATTGCTCTTTTCGTCGTTAGAGAAAAAGCGAACAAATAGAAGGGGGGAAAAAAGTACATCATTCGCTCCGAATGAAAATTAGCCTGGCAATGGTCTCTCCTTATTGCTTTCGCTGAAAGGAAGACACTCATGATCCATTCTGTAGGGATGAGCGTGAAAATACGTATCGACGGAGAAGGGGATGATGGAACGTGTCCGACTTGACTCCGAGTGAATAGACACTGATCGATGCGATCCGAGATCACGAGGGTGCGAGAGCGCACCGGGGTAAAATTCCAGGCTGCAAGGAATGACACGCCTTTCTCCGCGTCAAACGTCACTGCCTATCCGAAATGGCTGGATGTCAACGATGCCAGCGTGTGGGTGAAAACGTCCATTATCGCGGGCGTGATACATAACCGCCTGCTCTCGACGAGAAATACATTCAGGGACAGTTCCGTGAAAGTATCTCTTGAAATGAAATGCGTATTCGCAGCGTCGCGTCATTATTCGGTTACATTTTGTTCTCATCGCTCGATCTTTTACCCGTTGTCACTTCGTCTCGCCGCTTCCGATTGCACCCTGCTCAACGACTCTCTCGCATTTCCTCCCATACCTCTCGTCTCATTAGATCTTCTCCCTCCCCGAAAGCAACGTCGACCCAGAGAGCTTGCGCGTTTTGTGTACCAACGTCCACGCGCTCCGTCCCCCTGTCCCAACGGTACTGTTCTCCTTTATGAGAGCCCGAGGTTGCTCGGCTGTACGGAGGCGACGACGAGTCTCAAGGTCACTCCATCGATCCGCCACCCTTCACGGGTTCCCTCTGCCCGCCGTCTGATTCACTCTGCTCCCGCTGTATCTCTCCTCCGGAGAGTGGCGGTCAGTTTTTCTCTCCCTTCGCCGGCGGTGCAGCCCTCGCGCCCCGTTAACACTGACGTCAGCGGTATCGATGCCACCAAACGGGACGAAACTGGTTCCGCTGTAGGAGACATTTACGGTTAAGATCGTTCGTTGACTTTAGACCTGGGAACAGGTAACGTCCGTTTGATGCATAGCTCCTCGCGATGTTCGTTCGACGGTAATAAGATCGGATTGTCTTGCGTTACGCCCACGATAAGGAACAGCTTCGGTCCTTGCGCGCACGTAGAGATCTCCTTTAGCCTTTCGGGTTTCTCTCGATTAAGAAAAGTGAACGCTTGACATTTTTCGAGGAAAACGCCGGCGTACACTTTCTAGTCTGAATACCCGTGAAGGAAAATCGTTATAGATTACCCATGGTTGCAGCGAATCGATACTTTCGCCAATCGAGTGTACACCGAGATAAACATAATTAAATTTCGATGTAACTTCAAGCGAAGCATGCAAGACCAACTTGGCTCCAATTCGCAAGTCTCAATATCGGCAGAAACGGCTCTTCAATTAAATTCGAACAACAATTATTATAATTCGGACACGATTATTGCTGTACATCTGCTTATGTCCCGCGACGATCCAAGCTGTCGTCTTGCACGATTGCCGCAAAAAGCGTTCCTCCGTACGGCGACCGAACAGTTATCCGTGTCAATTATATCTCTCGGCTCGCTCGCTTCGACAGCCTCTTGTTCCGCTACACACACGTTATCGTCGTTTCTCGGCAAATCCGCGAGCTCGGCCGTGTGCTCGATTTCGTTTTATGAAAATCTGGCAGCACCTCGATACACTGCACCCCGGCCGACGCGTTTCCACGAATTACCTCGCGGTTTAATCGGGACGCTCGCGGAATTACATGCTACCCGAGCGGCAAGGTAAATCGTGTACCGTACCTCTGTTTTGTGACACATAGAAAAGAAAAGACGCCTGCAGCAATGCTCGGTACGAGCCCAGAGCCTGGTTTCTAAATTATTACGTTGCATGTAAGATCCAGAGGACTTGGACCGACTCGGGTCCGGGTGAAAGTGTTCGAATCAGCGTGCCGCATGAACGACCATGGTCCCTCCTCGCCTATCCTCGATGCAGTTAGATCGATCGATTTCCCTGTTTCTATCCGCGGCCAAGAGGAGCGGAACAGATGTTTCTTTATCGTGTAATCAATTTTCTATCCGATTGCTCGTCGACGAAAATGGTTCGACAAGCTGTGCGCTTAGCTCGTGACGCTCGCGGATACACGCCGATTCTCTTCTGATCCTGCACGCTGCTTTCAGTCACTTTCCCTCGCCTGTACAAATTGTCACAATAGCTCGGTGCGCTGGCAAACGGCGAGAACCACGCGGAAGAACTTGGCGACGGTGTGCACCCGCGAACGGCGTGGGTATCATTACGCGAGGGGGCAACATACATACGCGCACGTTCGTGGCGTCGAAGTAGTTACGATTTCGCACGATTCGTGGCGGTGAAACGGCCGAAGAAAATGAACGGAGAGTTTCTATGGAAATATGTGCCGATGATCTATCGACACGGGGCGACGTGAGCGATCGGGTGCCTCTCTCGCCTTTCGATAGCTGATTAATTTTCTACTTCTTGATGCACTGCCGTTGATCCATGGTTTGCATGTTCGATAACGATGTCATCGTCGCTTTCCACGATTCGTCCGACACCATCAATTTATACAGACACGCGTGTACGTTGCACCCGCGAAACTCATTTTATACGCTTGACGCTGGATCGGGTCGAAATGGGAATACGAGCGACAGGGGTAATTCGCGAGGTCTGTAATTCGTTAACGGCGACCGCGATGTCTTGAGATTAGAGCTCGTCGTAATTCGCTTCAAATTTTGCTTACCTTTCCACGCTGCGAGTGCACGGCGACGTTTGCCCGCTGCTCATCAATCATGTATTTTTAAAAGCGAGCGCGAGCTCGTCAAGTCGACTCGGAGAAGTAAGAGGATCGATAACGCGTCTTGTCCCGGGACATGTTTCCTGCTTGATTCTCTGCTATTTGCGCTACGGTGATAGCAATAATTGCTATAATAGTAATAACGGCGGGATGACGCGTGTATTTTAGTACGTAACGATACAGTTAACAATACCCACGCCGCAGTACGTAAAGTACATATGCGGAGAAGTATTAATAAATCGATTATCATTGAAACGAATAGATAACAGACTGCGAGCTTATAGCCCAGACCCTGGCTCTAGAATTTGTCACACAAAGTATGGACTACCACAGAGAAAAGTATCACTTTCCGTGCGCTATACTTAGCTTTTGATTGGCGTGGATGAAAGGTGAAGGTGATGGCGCGTTTTCCAAAAAGGAAGAAACCGGCGCCGTCAACAATATCTATAGGCCGGCGTCTGAGCACCGCTTTGAAAGGGAATCGATCGTGTCGCCGGAAAGTCACAGTCCGCGCTGTCGAATTCACTGAGGATGCAAATGATTCGGGAAGAACAACGTGACGGTGCAACGTGACTGACAGCAAACATTTGCACAGTCATCGAGCTTGAAACGGTTCGAAACGAGACGCCAGCTTTCCACGCCGTGGCCCGATTATCCTTTCTATTTTCATCGAGCGTTTCGCGACGCGCCGCGCGTCACTTTGCAAATATTCCTGGACGTCGATGACGGATGGGCGCGAGGACGGAGACGGATGACCGCGGTCTCGGTACGGTCTCGGGCGTTTTCGAGGAAACGTGGCGGAGAGTGTGGCGATCGGCCGCGGTGACTAACGGTAACGCACGGTCGCTCGCGAAACACGCGACCGGTTCGGCGAACGTGCCGAAAACGGTCGCGCGTTGCGTACGTCCGTGACCCAAAAGTGTCCATCAATTCCGATCCCGGGGATCGGCGTTGACTAACGAGCGCGCGGCGTCCAGTGACGCGAGCCCGACAGGCTCGACGTGTCGATTAAATTAGACAAGAAGCCAATTAGAATCCCGCCGCCACTCTAAACCTCTCCCCGCGCTGGTAATTGCAACACGCTCCTGTCGATACTTTGCGCTCATCGTCGCGCGACACGATGCGTAGCTAATCGCGAGCCGTCGTTTCAGATTGATTTCTTTCTATCGCGATAGTCGGTTCCACGGTCGTGTCCCGGCAGCAATATGCAGCGAGTACGCATAACTTTCTTGCATCAACGAATCTGCAATTCAACGTTACAGCAGGAAAGTGAATTATAGGAACGGAAACGCGACGATTAGAATTACAAAGCAGCGGTCGTTTGCTAGCGTGTGATCGCGTTCGGCACTCTTTCGCTAAGCGCACCATCGCCGCTGCGCTTTTCATTACACAACTTCCTCCCGATCGGAACGCGTTAAAAGGATCACTCGTCCCGATGCTAGACGCTCGTCTCTTCCTCCTCTTGACGTCAACGACACGTCGGGAAACCAGCCGCAGGGAACAGCAGATGAAACGCGGACCAAGTTAGAAGTCCGTCGACAACGAATTCTTCTATCTAGTTTTTCTTGGCACGAAATTGTAGTTTGCGAACGACTAGAAAGGTTTGGAAAGACGATTTCTGTACCGTGAAAAGTTTCTCGTTCTTAATGCCCGCGATAGGCGGACCTCGAGTTATGCCCTATTCTTTTCTATTTATGCTATCCCACGAGCGAAGCTTCAAAGTAGGACAGTACTCGTGTGAGTTCGTTAGGATGATTCGTGGGGGTTTTAACTTATGCACACAAACCGATCGAAGCTACCCACAAAAGCAAACAGAGAGAGAAAGAGAGAGAGACGTTCGAAACACCTACGAGACTCATATGTATACACGAGGATGATTTTAAGCTCCGATGTAGCGACCTACTTTCCGTTCAACTGCCTCTCAACGACTTCTTTCCTTTTCGATGACATGCAACTAGATGCGAACGGAGACAAGTGGGAGCTTTTTATGCAAATCCGTTAATTAGAAATCAGTCGTACATACGTACAGCCGATCTCGACTCGGCGATCAACTGTTCCTCCGCTGTTTCAGTGACGCCGCCGCGCATTCCGATATTCCTGAAGAAACAGCGAGGGACCGTTCGCATGATTTCGCAGTCGTCGTGTGTACCATTGCAGCGTAGAAACCTTGCCGCGCCAGGCAGCAATCGAACGGACTTCGCGCGCGCGCGACATTAATCCGCTTGACCGATTTTGCAATCGGGAACGAAAGCGCGTAAGCCGCGAGGATAGACTCATTATCAGTCAGGAAAGCGCTGAAATGCAGCGGACTGCGTTAAGGATTACACCGTCCCGCGACGATCGGAGGCTCGTAAAACGTGCTAATACTTTCTCCCCGAGTAAAGCGTTGCGCAGCGATTCCTTTTATTGTATTTTATCCGGTGCTTGCTGAACGTCTATTGGCCGAATTACCGCGACGAATTTGCATGAAAGCGAGACACCCTTGTCGCCCTGTCGGATTAACATTCTGTGCATCCTTTATTCACCTGCAGTGTATGACGTTTCTACTTCCCTCGTCTAATTATATTTTCTGACGCTTCACCGTCGAGTGGTTTAATTTTAGAAGAGAAATCTAAATGTTCCCGTTTACGGCTTACGCTTTTAGCTACTTTACAGGCTGCTTCCTCCCAGCGGTGAATTGCCGCGGAAGTAAGAATGGTTCACAGAGAGAGTGAACCGGTTGTGAGCTCTTATGATCTCGTTAAACCTTGTCATCGGTCTCGACGGATGTGCTCCGAATTTTCTTCTCCGAACATTGCGACTCGTCGATGTCGAAACGAGGAATAATTGGTAGGCTGGGATGGCTGGTGAATGAGGCTTTATTATATATTTGATACACAAGCCCCCTTTTGTCCTATAAACGGACATAGCATGCGGCTTAGTGCCGTCGTTACGGAGCGGACAGCGTACGCCTGTGCGCTCTCATGGTCGCCTTGACGTGGCGCTAGTCCGCAGGGTGGATACACTTTTCAGCAAACGAAGCGGATTCCTGGCTAGGTGCCGAATGTCGAAAGGCGCGAATTCCGTGATCAGCTTTCGTGCTGGGAATCGAATATGTTTCTCCCGCCACCGTTGCTCGGTGCATCGCAACTTTATTTCCGACTGTCGTGCCTTCCCCCCCGTCTGGGTGGAAGATTTCCGCGCCGTGCATACTAGTCGGAAACTTTTCCACTTACGACTTGTTTGTTACTTTCCAACGTAACAGTTCTCTATGACTGCCCGATGACACACGATAAAACGGTTCGCGGCACAATTAACCGAGATAAGGTTTTGCAACGGCCACGACCGTCTGTGTCTGTCGCTACATTTTTTCATAGCCCGATGTCGTCGACAGTTTGCGAACGGCGGCGGGTTGACCGAGGTCGCGTGACCGGAGCGATAACGTACGCGGATCAGTAGACGTTTTCACGTGGTTAGAATCGCGAGGATCGCGCACGCACGATTGCATAAGCATCGCCGCGAAACGTTCTCGTAGCTGCGAACCACCGCCCCGTGTCGTTCAGGGATGCGTGTACCCTTCTCGCGGTAACACGTGGTTACCGCATCTTGTGCCCCGTCCTCGTCGTTATTTCTTTCTAGCCGCAGAGTTCGACACGGCCACACCAGCTGTTGTGCGTCGACTTATATTTGTACCACGATCTAAAAGCGACCGAGAAGAAAAAGAATATATCTCTCGTCCGTTCGTTGACCCACGGGTTCGCCGCTGATCCGCTCCAGATCGGCGCACTCATAGACCAAGCGCGGTCTTCCTTCCTCGTTTCTCAACGGGCCTCTTTCTATCCACGGAGCCGGCCCTTCCACCGTTCTCGCGTCAGCCCCCCGGGGGCTACTTGTCATCGTAAAAAGACAATGCCCTGGAGACGAGCCAAGTCACGTCTATAGACCGATTCCTCTCGTTCGAGCTCTACCTATCGCGCAGTAGATAGCCTCTTCCCACCGTCGGTGGCCGCGGCTCGTCCGACACGCGCGCGTGTCGTACCGCCTCCTCCGCTTTTACTCATTTTGCCCGCACATAGAACGGAACCGCGATTCTATCGTAGATTCGTGACGGTCGTCGATCCGCGGTACAAAGGCGCGGACAATCTGCTCGTAAACACACGTGCGCCAAGTCGAGCGTATCACGGCAAAACTGCTAGCTCGCTTTCCCTTCGGCTCGCCTCGATCGGAACGGTCCGTGTCGTCTGGTAGCGCCGTTTTCCCTCGCGATCTTTCTTACTCCTCCGTAGCCACGCGACCAGACTTCGCGTTGCAAAAGCTTCCCCATCTCCTTTCCACGCGATGGAGATTTCCCCCTCGGCTCTTCCCTTTCGTTATCGTGTACCGGAAACGCTCGTTCACTTTCTACGCCCGGATCGTGCCCCGCGTATCGTCGTCGCGGTCACCGATTCCGACGACTAGAAACTGGAGCTGCGAGATCGTAAAGTTGGCATCGGGGAAAGCGCGAGGGCGACGAAGATCTATCGGATCGCGAACCCTCTTCTACTTCCCCCGTCGGTTCCGATAAACTCTTGCGCCGCGTTTTCGTTGTCAGGTAACCCCGCGATTGACCGTGAACAGGCGCGGCGAACTCGCTTTCATCGATTTTATCCGCTCTAACCGGGACATCGGACTTTCTATCGGCGATGACACGCTCGTGGTATTTTCATCCGGATCGATGGAGGTGGCCGGGGTGCGCCCCTGGAAACTGGGGAAGGCGCCTTCATCCGTTCCAGCCAGTGCATCCCACTTTTATTTACGGAGCCGTTTCGTCGACCGACAAGCGCGACCCGACTCCCGCTATTGAATTAAAAGCAACACCATCGCCATGGAAACTGGGTCAAGGATGTCGTTCCCTGGATTCCGCAGGAAAACACCGCGAGTAGAAATTTCCGCGCGCTGCTTTTTTTCCCCCCGGGTGCGAGAGGGAGCGCGGTCGATTCGTCGCCGTGGAGAACGATGGTTAATGCGGTTATCCGCGAGATGAGCTCGTTTCCGATGACGATATTTCAGGATTATCTTCGTTTGCACGATGAAATCCAATAATCGACTTTGCATTATGGTGGCAATACTCGAGGCAGAAGTTGCCGGAAGTGGTGCCACCCGAGTTGCACGAGATGCATAAAAAGTAAATATTTCGCTGTCCTTTGTATTTGCTAGCGTGAAATGAAATTGTCGAAGCTCGAAGTTATATAAACTGGAGTTTGTTATTCACCTTGCAGCTGTTGCAGCGCTTATGCCTACACTTTTTTCTATTAATACGCAGTTGGAGCGCACGAAAGGAAGTAAGGGGCATGGAATTCTGTCGCGGTGTTATCCAATTTCGCTGACAATCGTCCACCGCGGCATTAAATAGCCGCGTTTCTAACAGCGTTGCGGCCGATTTCCTGCCGGCAACCCTCCTCCTCGCCCCTTCGCCGTTTCGCGATGCCGCGAACGTTCCTCGGTCGTATATCATTTTCCAACGCGGAAACCCTCCGCTGTTCCTTTCGCGGCAAACTGCGCATTGTCCGACGACCTCTCCATTCTTTTTCACTTCTCCCTTCTCTCTATCCTTCACCCCCGTCAACCTCGACGACCGTTGCCACTTCACCTTTGACGAGTGGCACAGGCGGTCTCGCGCACAATCCACCGGGGCTCATTGTTTTCATCCGTGTGAATCGGCGTTAGAGTCGTTCTAATCGCGTGGGAGGCGGCGAAAGAGGGTCGGTGGAGAACGACGCTGTATGCAAATAACGCGATTACTCCTTGAGCGAAGCGTCGCCAGCCCTAAATTACCGTTTTATTGCCGGGGCGCCCCTCGCGTTTCTTATCGATTCGTCCGGCCATCAAAATTTCCAGTCCGTGCTTCATGCCCTGGGTTTGAAACGAGGTCTCTCAGGGCCTCCGTCCAATCGCTCGCTTGCATCGTTCCCGGAATAAATCCTCCGCGTCGTTTTACAGAGCACGTACACGTACAAGATAGTTAAAGGGCGCTGCTGGGAACCGTGCTCGGCGAGTTGTGAAATTCGTTTCTCCTTACACCGACTGACAGCTACATCCTTTTGTCGATAACGAGACTTCATTTGCAATCACGATGGAGTGTTGCAGTGTAAAATAAGATGCCCGCTTTTTTCTTTCTATGACCCAGGCCCAAAGATTGCGTTCTAGGAATAAATTCTTTTCCGCAGCAGATGATCAACCCTTACCTAATAATCTATAACTCCACACGAATAATTTTCACCTCAAGCAGTTAATTCTTAACAGCATGATGATATGATGCGATCCACCCCCGACCGACCTCGGTGGTCCAAGCGGTTGCTCCAAATACAGAGATCAATCCTCCGCGTTCCAAGGAATCCGACTACCGATCGGAGTTCGCACAGTCCCTAGGCAAGCTGGTCGCGGATAGAATAAACGCGGGGTGGGACGACGAATCGAAAGTCCTGGATTCTGTCGACTGCTGCCAAAGCGGCACATACCCAAGCGTGTTATCCTTGATCCTGGCGCGGGCATGGAACGCGATCAGAAACGCGCGCGCTAGGGAACGAGGCCAGCGAAAGGATCGTGCACACACGATGGCGAGGAACGAACGTTTTCCCATTGGTCGCTGGCCATCGGCCGACTCTGGCAGACCCGGCGTCGCCCGCGGTTTACGTTACCGATTACATCACCACGCTGATCTGTGATAACGTTTGTGTGCGAGCGTACATGATCGCAAAACCATCGGTCGTTACGTTAGGCCAGATCGTTATGGAGTCGCGTACAATGTCTTGTCCGTCCTCGCGTGCACGCCGCAGCGAAACACATGTAGCATTTCCTCGGAACGGAGAACCTTGAATGGTGACTGGTGGTTGCACCGCGTGGATCGACTGTGCTCCAGCGGCTCTTGTTACTCGTTTCTCGGCTGTAAGCTGTAGAAACGTTCGCGGAGAATTGCTGGTGGAGCGAGGTATTAATATGCAAATGTAGCGCAACGTAGGATATTGGCGTATCAGTGAGAGTAGAGCTTTCGAAAAGACCCGCAAAAAGCTGGAACACCTGCCGTGAGAGGATATGCAGAGATAGTTTTCATAGTACCACCTAGTTTCTCTTGCTCGTTACTCCTCACCTTATCCGCGGGGACTAGAGTATAGTTACCAGGCGCCAGACTCCTCACAGACGTAACTGGAATACCTCGAATCATATTTTCGTAGGTGATAACGAGAGTTTCAACGACGCGACCCGCAGCACGTCATTCGCACGTTCTTTTCTCTTATTCCCGGAGCCGCACGTCCTATCTGTCGCCCGCGCAGGATCGATTATGAATCGCGCAGTAAACCGATGACGTTCGTACATTATTTGTTCACGGTCTCCCGGGAGATCGCCCGATCGCCTGTGAGCTGTATTTTTTTATTGGGTCAAATTGCGCGACGATTTCGTCGGCGACTCCGTCTCGATTCGTCTTTGCGGGCTAGCCCGGTGTTGCGTGGGCTTATTTTAGCAGTGACAATCGTTCGAAGCTCTAGGCTTAACCAGAAGGAATCCGCCAGCGACGAGTCGCCGCGAGTGGCCGGTTGGCCGAGCCAGTCGTCCTAGAAATAAAGAAGGTTCGATATCGAATTCGGGTCTTCCGAAGGAGTCACTCCGCGTAAAAAAAGAAACGTAGGGGTTGTGGTTGGAGTTATCGATTTTTCTCAAATGCATCGAATTTTAGCTTAATTTGGATGATCGGTTAAATTTAAATTCGTTTCGAGAATCAACTACCCCCGTTTTTGCACTAACTTAAGATGCCCCGTATTACGTTCCTCCTACGAATTTTTCTCCGTACAAGATCTATGTACTTATTCGATTGAGCAGAAGTAAAACTATCGGACATCTTCGCAGCCCCTTTCGGAGCAAACACAACAGAGAGTCGCTCCGCCAAGAACTAACGTATCCCATAAGTTCGCGCCTCCCAGCATCCGCTTGCTGTTTACCTTGCGACGACGTTCTATTTGCGTCGCGTCCGTATTCTGCGGAGCGATATAGAGAAGGTAAAAGCGGATCATCGGTTTTTCCACAACTGGAAGGGTGTTCCGTCTTTTTGCGCGTCCTGCTCCGGCGAGCTTATCGCGACGCGATACGAAGGCGAAGCGTCACCTTAAAACGCCACAGATCGTCCGCGTTTCCCTTTTCTTTTTATTCCACGGAGGAGAAGAAAGGGCGAGGGCAAATGGCAAAGTTCCCAAGCTTTTCCCGTATCGTGTCAATCGAATCGATTATTTGGACGCGATATACGTGCCTCTGTGGGCGGGCGCACGGTGAAGTCACAGAAAGCTCTCGAGAAGAGATTTATAGGTCATCCCTGCGCCAAGCGGACCGTGATATCGACGCTAATTGAAACAGCGTCGCGGCGCTACCCGGTAGTATCTTTCCCGTCGTCGTCTATCTTCCACGGGAGTAGCATTTCGAAAAGCTCGAGGTGACTTGTACGTGGGTTGAATCGGAACGATGAACGATCCGTAACTTCCCCCGTCGAATTATACACTCGTGGCAACAAAGTGTATCTCATGCTCGCTTTTGGCACCAGATATTTCTCGAATTCCTGTGAGACCGTCTCAACGCGTGCGCATTCATTTAGTAGCGCATGAACGCTTACGTTCGATGCACCTTTGTACGTAAATCCCTATCCAACATCGAATTTTTACTTCCGACATGTCGCGTATCGTTTTGAAATTTCCGAAAGCAAACGCGTCGTTATCGTGGCATGCCAGATAACGTTCTAAATACGATGCCCACACACACACACACACACACAGACTCGATCCACAAGCACTGCTTTGTACTTGGAGTTCCATAAACGCCTGCGAAGCGTCGGTGGTCGAAACGATAGACCTCGGCGATGATCGTTTTCGACGAAATCGTAGATTGATCGGCGTAATTAGCGTTAATAACGGCACGTCCGCCGGCTCGTTTGTTTCGCGCGGCCAGTTGCGTCATCGTTGCATTTCGCGGCGCGTTTTCCTCGGGCTCGTCTAGAACATGGCCACGGGAATCAAGCGACCACCAGTCATGCACAGTAGTTTCCACGTTGCAGGGGACTGTATTGCTCCGCGCGATCGCGAAGGCGCGCTTTACGTAACAGCTCTAGCGTTCCAAGCGCGGACAATTCGCGGTTATCCTAGCGGCGAAAGAATTCCGTGCGGATATTTTCTGCGCTCGCGGATTCTCGTCGTGCTGTCATCTCGTCGGACGGGGTAATTCCTGGTGATGTCAGAAATCGCGAGATACTCGTCCTTAGAATCGATAGAGGCCAATTGAAGGGAAATGGGAAATAGTTTATCGAAGAACATCTTTGCCTACTCGCGAGAGAGTTATTACGATGATGTTAGGAATTTCCACTGTGGCCGTTATCAGTAGAAATGGCACGCAGAATGTTGTGACAATATTTTCGAACAGTCAACGAGATTGCGCACGAGATAGTGGGAGTTCTCTTACGTTAACCCGGCCCACAGCGAGAGTCTTGGAAACGCTAAAAACAGAAGCAAGGACAGGCCACAGGGTCTCCAGCAAGAAATTTTTATTACTTCACAGCTCGTCTTAGTTCGCAAGAATATCGTGTGTCCGTACATTCGAAGCTTCCGGTATGCAATCTCTGTCGACAATGTTCGCAACAATGTTCCGTCATCAGTGAGGACTATGCGAATGTAACTCTGTGCACAACAGAAAATTGTCCATGAGGGTTAGAAATAGCTGTGCACACGAGACACGAACAATAATCCGGTTAAATTATGCCTGTGTACCTGGGCATTGAATATTCCTGATGCACGAGATGCGTTTCCCGTGTAAAAGTACAGCCTGTGCAATGTGCAATTCATACCAAAATGAAAAATGATTTCCGGCCGTCAGTAATTATTCTATGAACCAAGAAAATAATTAGTCGCTTTAATTGTCATTAATATCAATTGTTTTCATTGTTTCACAGTAAGCACGAGTACCGTTCGCGCGCGAACCGTTCGTGTTGTTTCTAAAAATAAAATCCATCATACGATGACTGACAGATATAACAGCTTATTATTATCGTATCGATTATCCATTGATTAATCGTCGACTTATCGTTCACCGTAATCAGGCTGCATTTTCATTTCCTAATATTCGACCTTTCAGCAGCGATCGGTCGCCTCTTCGCGAGTGGATTTATTTTACGTAACCGTAAGCACGCGTCGACGAGATGCAATTGCGTGCACGCACGGCGCGTAATTCGAGCTCGCAACGCTTATCGTTTTATTAGTTGTCCTTTATTGCATGGACGACCCCGTTGATTATCTCCTTAGCTGCGGTGCCTGTCGCCAGGAATCTGCCGCCATTCAGACGGCCCGCGCATTTCTGCAGAAAAGCTTCGTTATCTCTAGGATCGATGGAATCGGATATGCATTCTTGTTGAAAATTACGAGCTACAGAAGATCGGGTCCGACGCATGAAGCCATCAGGCGTCGCAGTAATTTCGCACGAGAGTGCTTGCCAGCTACAAATAATATTTTATTGATCGAATTATTGGCCTGCTCCGATATGCAAATAGCCCGATGCTTGATATTCGAGATGCTCGTTGATGGGACTCCGAGTTGCTTCGAGTCTCTTATCATCGATGAACTGCTGAAGCAATTTTCTCGCTACCAAACCATCCTTCATACCACGGCCAATCGTGGTAATTGGAGGAAGGATACGAGTTGTATCAATGCCTCGAGAAAAGTGATGCCGATCAGCGAAGCTTTTCTCGATTGTAACACTTGCAAGCTCTCAGCGGACTCGAGATGGTTACGCGATGCCGCGTACATCGAACATGCAAATATCGCTGTGAAGAGCTCAAGTGACCACGGAACATTTATAGAATTAAGAAGCGGAGTTGTGCCGCACGCGAAATAAACGATTCATGGCCTGCGTATAACCACAGATTGATTTATTTTTAGTCGCGAACAGAGCAGTGATCGCGTTGTGCGTCTTCAACGATCCATGGAGCGAAGCGTGTGCTCCGGCTTCATCATCGTCGCGCTTAAATACAGACCCGGCGGCTAGATGCGTCTAAGGATAGGCTCGATTGACGGAACAGCTAACGACAGATGCTGTTCTAGCTGCAGCCCAGGACTACCAATTGACTCGTCTTTTTTCCCCTTTACTTCGATACAGCGTTTGACATGGAAATGGGATCATCGGGCGTAGCGAAGCGTCGAGACACGTATGCTCCAAAAAGAAAAATTCAAGCCAAAGTCGTCAATAAGCTCTCCTTAACCATTGATCCAAAGGAATCGATACTAACAGACGAGAATTTATCGGCGCAAGGAATTAGTGGGAAGGCCTGCAATTGCAAAATGTCAGAGATACCATTCCAGGTTAAATAGGTCGCGCGTTATGCGCATTCTTTTATTGTCTTTAAGTGGCGAATCCGCCTCCGGAGCAGGTTTCCCTGTTGCAGAAGCTCCGTACGTAGAACGTAGCACGAGAAACGCTTCTGCGATGCGTACGAGAGATTTTCGTACACACTTGAATAAACTATGGTTCGCGCCCAAGTAAATAAATTTAGAATACACTGTAGCAAGGATGAGTGCAATAATATTTTGAACAGCTACAGTAGTTTTCGATATACTGCTCCTTCCAGCAATGTTCAACAAGCTAAAAATCATAACAATTGTTTGCACGCTTCCTGACACGTGTTCCCTGAACGAAACTCAAGATAATAATAATTGGTAAATTCGAGCGGGCACGTGACTGATTGAAAACGAAAATTGCTAAGCACGTGCATTCTTCAATAAGCGCTGAAGTCGGAAAGAAATGCAAACAATTTGCATTTTGCCACGATGTGTATTGTAATAAGTGTCCAATGGGCGAATCGGGAAGCAAAGTTTCGGCGCGTGCCGTTTGGCATTGAAACAGCTCTCCGGTCGGATCGCCGCTATCCGGTGAAAATATCCTGGCCGCGAAAATAGACATTGTCGAAAAGGCCGCGCGTTATATTTATATGATTAGCGAGCTTACAGCTTTCGTGCGATATCGTCAGGGAAATCTACCGAATGGAATCGTAAACAGCCATTGGCACGTGAAGGCTGGCACGAGAATAAATGATCGGCAACAAACACGATGAACCGAATCGTACGAAAATATTTGACACGATTGCGCGTACGCGAAAATCATTCGTTATCGAGCGATGCATAATGCAGCTGGATGTTTTCCCTCCCTCGCCCCGCGGTCGGTGCGAAAGAATTTTCCACGCAACGAGGCGAGCGAACAGTAAACCGGCTCTGATTGCACCGTAATCGCCTCGGCGAGTGAATAACGCTTGGCGAGGCGGCCGGTTGGATTTTTGCGCGAGCGGAATGTTAATTGTTAGATAACAGCGACACGAGCAGACATCGCGGCACCGCGGCGAAAAAAACAAAATTCTTATCAGGGCTCAGAGACGCGCGTATCAGCGGCGAAAATCGTAGTAACAGTTTGTCAATGTAAAAGGCGATTAATTTCGCGTTAAAGCCATATCGCGGCGAGTCGCAAACTGGCAATTAGTCTCGCATATGCATGAATCTTAAAAATTGCGTTTTAACTTCGATAACGCGAACTGCTTATGGCTCGTTGCCGGTATTGTTGGTTAACGAGTTTGCCTGCTTACGTAATACTCTACGTTTTCCAGTTTCCTTCGCTGCAGTTGCTAACGGTCTTCAACGATAGGCGCGTGAAATAAGATTGATAATCGGGGTGAAATCAGGGACGGGGGGATTAAGGAGTCGGTCGAAGAGGAATGGAGGAGAATGCTCCTTCGGAGCGTACGCCGATTCGATCAAGAAACACCGCGAACGCAATAGAAAAAGTGCCAAGCCACGATTACCTCACGTGAGGCAGCTGTGAATCGGCTGATATTACATCAACGACCAGATACAATGCTACACCTCTATATGCACAACGTACGAGCATCGACAGCTACATGTGTACGCTTTATCAAACAGGAAGTCGTCGTTCCTTGTCTAAATATGAAAGCCGCAAAGTCATTTAAATTGCCACGTACAACGCCCCTTGACGCTCGTATATTATATCGATCGGGGTGATCCTGTTGAATCACGGAGAAGTTTAAATCGCCTTAGATTCGTCCTAGAAATCTTCTGCGATCGAGTAACGAATAATCAGCATCGAACAGCAATCAGTCTTCCGCATTCACAGGTTTGCACGAACGCGAGCCGAAAACGGAGCGGGGCTTTTTCAATGTTGCGTATTGTCGCGTCGCGTCTTTAGGATAACGAATCGATCCGGCACGGTTGCATTTCGTAAACTTATCGCGAGCATCTCTCGCAAGTCGCGGGAGACGAGTCGTTGGCTATCGAACGTGCACGCAATCTGCCAGAAGCTCGATGCGTAACCTTCGGCAAGCACTGTATTACTAGATCGCTGCCAAATATCTTTGCGTAACGTTCGCGCGCCCGCTCGCTCGCGAATACGACGCACACATACGTATCTCGAGAGTTGACGGACGCCTGAAACCGCGGTTCGCCGTGCATTAAACCGACGACAGAGTACTTCCCGCGTTGGCTCGCCCACGAGCGGAGACACGTTATCACGCGTGACTATCTGCGGCCGCGGTCGGACCGCAGAGGGATGCCCAGGGTGTGGATCAGCCGCGGCGCGTTATGCGTTGGTGCAGGCTGTAGCCTTGACATTGCCCCCCGGTTACCTCGGCCTTACGTAATCCAACGCAGCCGACGGACCCACCCGTGTGCTAATGCAGCGCGCTCGCCTAATGTGGTTTGCTCGCGTGGTCGTTTGCTGCTCTCTACGTGTGCAGTTTGCGCGTGCACAAGTGTACACGCGTGTATGTACGATGCATGCGGTCACCACGCGAGGCTGATCTTTGTACGAACCGCAGACGCGTTCTCGTCTTGATTGGAGAGGGACACACCTTCTATGCAGGGAAATGAAGTTGCACAGAGAAGAAGTAGTCTGCCGAAGATGCATTTGATTGGATTTAATTGGCTGACCAATGAAACCTATTTCTATGATCCTGGGAGAGGAATCGATTCGTTGAACTCCGGACTTTAAATTCCGTGGAAAGTGGTTCGGGTACTTTCGAAACATTGTGCTCGCTAATATCGCTGTTGCGGAAACGTGGCATGCGGAAATGATCGATATCGGCCGACGGCGAAGTGGTTGACTCGGATCGCTTCCGTCCACTCTTCGGGATTACAGGTGGTTGCCGCCGGTGCATAAAGTGGAGCGGCGAAGTTTCATCGAATCTGCTGCAGTAATTGTACGTGTAATATACGGTACGCGTTGATTAAGTTACCGCATTGAACTGCTGCTAATTTCCTATGAAATATATTCTGTACTCGATTTTGAAGCACGAAAAGAACCTCGCCGGATTTAAGCACAAGGAGCGTCATTGGTTGGAATAAAAGTTTCACTGTTTGCAGGCGTTTCTATATGCTCCTTGCAGGGAGCAAGGACAGCAACAGAATCCAATTATACAAAAAAAAATATGATGTAGTGCCAAGTCCTGTCATACTTCCCAGCTGGACGGAGCGTAACTGTTTCGCTGCCCACTCTTGTTGCATCTGTTACGATCACCGTTTCTTGAGCCTGTGGCTAGTTAATGGCTATTATGTAACCGGAGCACTGATAGTTGTGCACCCAGTCATATCGATGATCATTCGAGAATGGATTGCCTTTTCCAGTGCAACTGTGAATTGCAGTGGTGATGTTCAGTACTTCTACAATCTTCCATCCACTCTTCTTTGAAACTATGTATATCTATAATATAGTGCATCTGCATAGGACAGTCACTTTCAAAAGTTTATAATCCTTTCGAAAGATACAAGGATCCGTGACATTTGTCATTTGACTCCAATTAAAGTAAACGCTTCGATTGGTCACGTCCCTCGATACAATAAAATCGCTGGTGATAAGGGAAACCTATTATGCATCGAGCAGGGTCATCCTATAGATTGTGTTGTCTTCGTAATGACACTATCGTCAGCAGAGCGACGTAATCAGTGGAAAACATGAGGCGCGTTGCATCGGAACGAAATGATCTCGGTATCAGGCGCACTTAACCGGTTTCGCGTGCAGCCTGTACACGATAATCCGTGTCCCAAGTTGAACCGGGTAGCCCGGGTCGTCTTCATTCATGCGTCATTGCTCCAGGGTTAAACGGTCCAAGGAAGTGTGACGCGGTGATTTAATCACTTTCGGTTTTTATCGCATCGTCCCTTGCCACTCTTGCTAGCCGGTGGTTGGATCCAGTTACGATACACAGGTCGGGTCTTCGCCCCTGATTCCTTATTTCCTCGCGGTCCCGAGACCAATAGAAAACATGACCACCTTCTAGCCATCTGACTTGGATCCAAGATCTTTGGATCGATCGAACAGTAATTTCTAATTTATTTTATTTTAAGGCTAACTAGTCGGCTTTTTTTTATCGGTGTTGTCTAATCAGAGTCAACCTAAGCTTCTCAAATATTAGATAATAACTTGTGGTAAATTTATTTCTATTCATCTTATTTGCTTTATTTCCATTTTGTTTGACTGTTCAGCGAAACAAAGCTTTTCAGCTGTTGCAACATATCCTGTCGGCCGCAAAAGCACTCGAAGACCCGATTATCTCATCGTAGTTCCTTATTCATCGTCGGCACTTTATCATCCTTCCGCTATCCATTACCCGAGTCAGCCTCGCAGAAAGTCTAACGCGTAATCCCCCGACCCACGCATTCGTTTTTGGCTCTTTTCACCCCGAAGTCCTTGAACGCCAGCAGGGCATCGAGCGGGAAACACGGGAAGCGTTGTTTCCACGCTCAGCTGACCACCCTGTCTTCCTCGTCCCCCTCCGTTCATCCCGGAATCGATCGCGGGACCACGCGGTGACCCTATTTTCCGCTGGGCGGGAGTGCGAGCGGATCTAGAAAGTCGCGGCGAACTCGGTATTTCGCCTCTCGTAGTACGGTCGAGCGAACAAAGGAGAAAACTATTTCGGTCGACGGGATGGTCTTGCATGGAAGCGACTACGCGTAGCCACGACGATCAACGCTCCTCTCGGTGGGTCCCTTTCGTATTTAGGTCGCAAGCAACGCTCGCTACTCCGACACGACGCCCTGCGCCGTATCGTGCGACGTTGGATATGAGCCTTGTTCCAAATTTAGTGTCGGCCACGGGTCTCGAAAGGCTTCCACCCTCTCTTTGCCGTGTCCACCCCCCCGCGCAACGCCGCGCCGCCGCTCCGCACATTGCCTCGCGAGTCGAAGGTTTTTGGCGCTCGTAAAAAGATTCCGAGAACGGTACCGCGTTGTCAAAAGCGTCTACAGCGTTGTGCACGATTACACCACGGACGCGGCTTGAAACCACGAGGTGCGCTGACGCACGAGGGACTCACGGGAAGCAGGCATTGATGAGATGCTTTTATCGCGCGACACCTTATTTATAGCGGTAATCGTTGTGCGACAGGGATGCGCTCGACGAAGCTAGGTAATTTTACAGATAGGACAGGCAACGCTCAGCTGTTCGTTGCGTGTAGCAGAGAAATCGGTTGTTTGCACGAGGGTACAAAGATATGTGTGACAGAAGAGTCTCTTATCGCAACGTGCAATGAAATATAATTACAATTGGGCTGACACCAATTTCGTTCCATTATCGAAACTGTTGCTGCTACGAAACTCTCGGCTGATAATGTACTCGGACAAACGCAGCCCGTAGATCGTCCGTTTCGAAGATCAAATGTAGCGTACAGAAATAATCTAGCGGCGCATTCCAAACAGAATAAAATCGATTGCCAACAGCTGCAAGGCCCTCGGCGCCTTCTTATCAGATACCGTTTTTCCTTTCTCCCTCGGCGTACTTCCATAGCTCGCCGAACTTTATCGTGCACTTTATGCACCAGGCGAACGAGCTGAAGGAACGGAGGAGAAGTTAAATCCGACCTTCGGACTGTTCGCTCGCGAAAAAGGTTACTCCTGTCACGTCGACACAGGGACACCACCCTCGCGAGTTGACTGACCTGGAATTTACTTGTCCCGCGAAGGTTCGAATGCGCGTGTCGCGTGAAGAAAAGTGGGCGGAACGCCTCCGCGTCGACCCACTCCTCTTTCCCCGCGGATCCGAGTAATTTTAATCACGGCGAAGGGCAAGGAATCTCGGATCGTTCCGCTTGAGACCGGCCGCCGCGCGATCGTTAACTCGCGAATCGCGCGTATCCTCGCGGAAACGAGCGGTCGTTATCGGAGCGTGGATCTGCCAGCTGAAACGAGCTCGATCGATTCGTTTATCTCGCGATTGCGCGCTATCTGAACGGCCTATCTGCTGGCGGAAAGGCCGACTATTTTCTTAACTACTCGCTGGAAATCGCCTTCGTAGTCCCGAGAAATCTAACGTTCAGCCGCTCGGACTCGATGGAAATCAAATGAGCGAAACACGCGATGGAGCGTGTACAGGAAATTCTTTTAGAAATTAATAAACAGATAAGCCTTCGCGGTTGGTGGAAGTCAGTCATATCGCTCGCAGTAGACGCGGCTAATATTCTACAGAACATACAGACCGGTCGAACGAACTCGTTCGTCGGCTCGATCATCGGACATGGAAGTCCGAAGAACACACGGACGGACTATCGTCACGGCTGCGTACAAAGTGGGGGGCAATCGAACTCGAAACTGGGTCACTCGCGTCTCGATCGGTAAACGACCGGGCCACTATCCCCGTGTCCCGTGGATCGCGCCTCTATTTTTCTCGCGCTTCTTATCCGCTGTCTGGCCAAGGAGCAACCGCTTATCTCGGAACGTCTCCTTCGGCCGTGACACGCGATTACGGGGATAAGGAGATTATCGCTCAATCGGCCAAGATATCTCGCGTACTGGCTGTAGCTTCGAGCGATAATCGTATTGCTCTACAAATATTATGCGTAGAGAAAAAGAAATAATCTATTCCAAAGTATTTTACCTCTAATTAATTCTATATCTGCATTACAATTGTGTACTGCATTTCATATTTTTGAACACGTCGTTCACCATGCTCGCATGCTTCCACTTCCTCGATTCCCCGAACAGCCCTTTCTTTTAGAAATACGTCTGTTTCCGATCCTCCGATCTTCTTCCGTTACACTCTCTTTGCAACGCGGCAAGAGAGTAAACGAATTCGCTGAAACTGTCGGTCGAGTAATAGACATCCGCCAGTTGTTCCGCTGAACTTTATCGGTGCGGCTTTCGCGCGCGTCCCGCGATACGATTAAGAGCGATGCTTTCAATTACGCGCTGTACAGTTCTGTCGACCTCGAGGACAATTTCCCGGATTGCCGTGTAACTGGAAACAAAGTGAATGGCGCGGCGACCGGAACGATCAGCTGCGAGAAGCGAGGCAGCGCGTAAATCCAGTTAGCGAAGTCGGTCGACACGCAGAAACGTTCGCGCTCGAGCCAGCTGTGCCAGGGATAATTGCGAGCGTTAATTTCGTTTCGTTTTCCGTCAAGGCATCGAGGAACGTCGGAAGACGATCGATCGAGCGTCAAGGAAACGTTTCCGCTTCTAGCAAAGAAGAGAATCCGATTTCCAAGATACCGGATGTTGATATTTTTAATTGACGCTTGCGTGTCGAGGTTGCAGGACTTCAGGATTCGATATATTCGCGCGGAAAGGAAAGGGTCAAGTCGTGCTGCGTCACGATTGGATTATACGCGGCTTGACGCACACGTGACAGAATGAAATCTCGTGAATCGTCACGCATTACGTACCGAAGGACGCACGAGATATCTTGTTATTTCAAATTACAGCGTTGACGAAGCACAGCCAATTAAGAGCCACTCGGCACAATAAAACGGGAGTGGTAAATTTATTTGCGGATCGTTGCCCGCTCGCGTGTTAAATTGCCGTTGCTTAAATGCCCCTTGTTCGTGCCCGCTTCGGATTGCAAGCTTCAATTCTAATGTAACGCTTGCCTTTATTTAATTAATATTGACGCAAGCTTATCTAACGTGCCTTGCGCACACCTGCCGGAAGGTAAACGAAACGCGCACCGTTCAAACAAACGTCCAACACCACCCTGAACTGGCGCCGCATAAACATTTAACTGTACAAAGATAGAAGGGCTGAGCGAGGTAAACGATCGTGTATTTTCTCTAGCGATTATTGTCCAGGTCTTACTTTCAATGCATCCAAAAATCTTCACACCTTATTAAACGATCTATGCGTCAACTTGGCGCGTACACATTTTTTTCGCAAACAAACACTCCCTTACAGCCATTCATCAATTCAAGCAATATCTTCCCGTTGATCATACGCATTCCCACTCGCCAACCAGATTAATCAATTCGCGAGACAAACTTTTCCCCGAAGTAATTGCGTGGCGGCTAGCTCGAAGAGGAGGAGGCGGTCGTTTGGCAGTTAAACGTCCGCGGACGCGTGCCATCATCGGCTCGCTCGTCCGCGTGTAATTGAAGGCTAATTGGAAAACGGAGTGCCGGTAGTTTACCGTTTGCTCGAGACGAACGATGCACAACTAAGCTATCTAAGTTCGCGCACGCACTTGTCCTCCTCTATTTCTCTTTCTAGCCCCGCTATTTTTCCCGATGTAACCGTTCCGCGTGCGGTTTTATCGGCGAACGCCCGTTCGCTCCAGTTTCGCCGATGGGGAGGACTCGAAGCGAGCTGTCGCACGGTTCGGGGTCAAACGGTCTTTCGGGTAATCGTAGCGAGTTGCCTCGGGATTTAGGTCGAACTACGCCCAGAAGCGAATCCCCTGCAGTTATGTACTCGTGGTACCTTGAACCCGGCGTATCGCTTCTTCGTGGAGTCGTTCCTTCGTTGAGTCGGTGTAGACCTTTCGTGGCACGATTAACCAACCCGTCCTCACCTTCTTTTCCTCTCCCCAATCCTTTTTCAAACGATCGCCGCGATGGCTGGCTTCGTGCCTGCGAGCTAGAGAAAGCGTGCCCGAAGTATGCAAAGTTTCGCGCCGCGATTCGCAACGAGGTTACGAATCCGCGTTTCAATCCCGCCGCCGGCTAGACGGCCGAGGAGATTCCATTCGTGACCATGATCGAAATCAATTATCATCGGAAACTTCGTTCTCGACGAACGTCGAGTGGCTGGGAGCCGTTCAAGCTAGGACCGCGCTTCGAGTGTCCCGTGATTCCGCTAGCAATCTCATTGATCGACAGCGATATTCGATGTACGCTCGACGAGCGTGCGACGAGACATGGGGAGCCGCCTCGAGCGACGCGAGTACTTACGGAAAACGTGTCCCTGTTTGCATAGCCGCGGAGGCGTTGCAATGGTTGACGTTAAGGCTGTTCATCGCGGCGCACTCGAATTATTCTCAAGGATCGACGATGTTGAAACGCCGCTTCGAGCAGTTGTAGATCATTGATTGCGGAGACGACAAAGACTCGATAGAGTAACGAGACTTTGCCGTCAATCGCGAGCCCCGGCTCCGTTTGCGCGTGGCAAATCGAATATTACAGTGTACGCGTATCTCGATTGAACGTACAGATAATCAGAATCTTTATTCAGCGAAACTGTCTTCATTATATGAAATGTACAGGTATGTTTTGAAACGTGTTTATTTTGCCAACTTTTCCGCCCAAAAGTTAAAGCACTTAATGAGAGAATAATGATGGAAAGAATATGGTGGGAACGAGCAGAATTAATCGAGCAGAATTAAATGAAAATTAATTAGGTGTCAGATCGATCTATTCTTTTTAGTCTTACTTTCTTCCCGGCCTCTTAAAAATTTGTAATCGCTATTATATTCCGATTTATTACAGCCTACGAGCATCGTAATAATTAATTTTCTAATAGCGTGGAACGCTGGAAGACAGTTTAATAACCAGGAGAAGGTACCGCCTCGCGCTTTACCCACGATGCCTAGGGGGAAAAAAAGTAAAAGCGCAAGACCGTTTCCCATCTTTAATCACGCGAGCGCGAGAGACTCGTCTATTCGCGTAGCAAATACACGAGAAAACACGCTCGAAGCGTGCAATTTACGTAAGCAACTCTGATCAGTTACGAAACGATCATTATATTTCGCTTAGTTCCACCGCGTTCCTCCTCTCCTCAAAAAAAAAAAAATCGATGCAATTTTGTCTCTCCTTTCGCGCCTAAACGCCTGAAAGCCATTCTACGGCCGGGGTAGATTTTTTTCGCCCGCGGGCTTCGAGACCGGTTGCCGATCGATCTGTTTCGTAAGACACACCTGCGTGTCATTATCCCTCGCCTACCTTGGCTTTCCCTGGCAATAAAGCGATTCGATTTGCCCTCGCGGAACGTCTCCATCTCTCGCCGCTCGGCCCTCTTGCCGATCGTACGCAGAAGAATGATCGTTTCTAGAAGTTGATCCGAATTGTGTTTCGTAAGTCGGTCGAAGGCTGCTCCGAATCCTGTCGCTCGTTGGAGCAGGTAAACTCCCATCGACACCGCGGTTTCTTTTCGACTGACTCTTTTATGTAATGGTTCGGCTCTATTAAAATACTAAAGCGGCGAGAGACGAGCACTTAAATCGTGTCGGAGTGTTACGATCGATGTCGAAGAAGGAAACTGCTCTACTTTGACAGAACGAATATTGCGTGTTCTGCGAATGTCTCTTGGGTAACAGTCGAATCCGAGCTTTAATTCAAATTATTGAGACCTGTTACGAAGTGCAATAGTTATACGTTGCTTTAATCTACTCCTGTTACTTTGATTCTTTTTTATTCCGACTTTCTCTGGTTTCTGCTGCAACCTGTATTACCATTCCGAAATGACAGACAGCGGAAAGCTCTTTGCATAAGAATACCACAAACGCGTGTACGCACACGTAGCGTTTTATCGCCAAAGAGACGGGGAATATTCGAAGGAAACGCGGTCCCGTTCTAACTAAACATTTTCCATTTTCTGTTTAACTTAGCCTGGTTGGCAGAGCTAAGAATAGTAATCGATGCAACGACCGCTGCCTCGACGAATTCGACGCCGATTCGTAGGGTGAGACGAAAGTGGCCGAGGGTGAAATCGGGTCGCGAGTCGTTCTGCAGAAAAGAAAAAGCTCGGCCGCGATTGACCTTAGTCTCTCCGCTCGAAGTCGTACTCGATAATTCATCGGGGTAAATTGTACCAGATGTTATCGAGTCCTCTTCACGGAGGACGCTCGAGATTCTTTCGCTCCGGCGTCCGCGCGACCTTCGCGAGCTGACGTTTTCCCGCGTCGTCTCGTTCGCGAAGCGTCTTTATGCATCCTTCCCAGCGAGGAGATATGCAAACGATTCAAGTCGGGACAAAAACAGGACCAGCGTTCGCATTCGATGAGCTGGTTTCATTCTATAAATAGGTGTATCCTCGGAAAACCGAACATATAGGTCAACCGGAAGCTTGGAATGTGGGTGGGGTCGCCAAGGTCCAGCCAAGGTCGCTGGAGACTCTTTAACCTTTGGAACTCCTTTTTTGTTCGTTGAAAAAGTTTATATCCGTACGGATTATCGCTTATCGCTACTCCCGGCCAGCCTTGACACCTCTATTACCAATTTTTGTATTTCTTTATACTCTATGTATACGTTCGGTGTACCTGCAACGCGGGCACATTAGATAGAAAGCCCTATGCCATTGTTCCGTTTATTATTTCAATACTTGGAACGCGTAGCAAGAAACGAATTTGCGTTCAGTCGTTAAGCGCCACACCCTCCACATGCATCTCCGAGTAAACGACACGTTGTCCGTGGCGCCGCGCGAGATGATAGCACGCGGCTCCAGCATCCGTTCGAGTCGCTCGGATGTTTCGGTACGGCTCGAGGAGAGCACCTCGCTCGAGCCGAACAAGGGACGAAGAAAAGTGTTCTCGTCGAAAGCACGGAATCGTTGACCCTCCTCGCGTTCCGGCGAAACATTTCCAGAAACGTGTACATGTACTTGGCGAGCCGCGCATGAATAAAACACGCGGCGGCGTTATCACTGGCCACGATCGATTTTCCGTGCGCGCACGGTAGCCTGTAGCCCGTGTCGAGAAAATAGAAATCATTACCCGTCCCGGTTCTTCGTTCTCTCTGTTTTATGCAGCGTTCAGAACCGCTTCGAATTTATCGTTACAGTGGTCTACTGCGATTACACCGCCTCCGGAAGGTCGCTGCAATTTCTCGAGGAGTACATCGCCAAGGAAGTGCTGCCATATTTGGGCGACACCCGAGCGTCCACGTCCATTTGCAGCCTCCAATCCTCTCTGTTCAGGTGAGTCGTCTGTCGAAAGATGTTTTCCGTTTTTTCTTTTTTTTTTCTTTTTTTTGTTACCTCCGCGCCGTGACACTGTAACGACAATAATGCATCTTACGACAACGATAATGATCGAGGTCGCGACAAGAGGCACGCGCACGCATTTCTGCACGGTCGACGAGCATCGAGCGCGACACATCCGCGTCCAGCAGCTGCCAGCTTCCCAGAACCAATTCCAGTTACTGGTCGACTTATTAATCGAAGCTGCGAAGCGGTTACGCGTCAATTCTTTACTCATGCTCGCCGATGGGTTGCTCTCCGTGACTCACGGCGCATTCGGCGATCGTCAAATATTTGGAATCGGCTCGCATTTTTGGGGAATACGAGGTGGACCACTATCTGTATCCGTTTGAAGTACTTGCTAAATCTTTCACATGAGCTGAAGCGCAGACGTAAACGTTTTTAAGTTGTCTTTGAGGCAGACAGAGTTAGCGAATCGATCCCTATAAACGTTTCAAGACTGCAAAATACGAGCCAAGTAAATCATTCTTAGGAACGTTTGGGGGCTCTTCTCTGGTATCGGCGACATTGAACTTACATTTCTGACAAATCCGAAAGAGGAACACGACACCGAGCTGACAAATCGATGCCGAACCATCGATCGGCACTGGAACAATGCGAATACGTTAGAAAGTAGCCGAGCGTGCTCTATGAATTGGTAATCGTCGATTTCCTACGTGAAATTAGCATACCGCTTGCAACGTGCGATTCCGGGCGACGTAGCGTTTCCGCGGTAAACGAGACTCGTTTTCTGCACCGCTCGACCGTACACGCGCCTTTCTATCTCGCTGCCAGACCGCGGAATGGTTTGCCATGATTCGCGACGCGGTTCGTTTTTGCTGTTTCATTCCCTCTCGAGATTCATAGCGGATCGGTAAACGTGGACGTGCACGGTTTTCGATCCGAAAGCGGCTGTCCGGTGCGCGACGACCCCGTTAGCCCTTCATTCTTATGCGGTCGACCCGCGTAAGGGTGGTTCCGCTTGCCGTTCCGTTCCCGGGCGCTGATGTCCCAGATCAATATCCACAGAGTCGAGCCCCGAACATTTACCGGATGGGCAGAGCCACGCGGAGACACGAGAGCCGCGTGTCGCACGCATCTCTTCCGAGTATTCCGAATGTCTCTTTTTTTTTTCATTCTTTAGCAGAAAGTAACTTTGCGCGAAAGATGATGGCCACATTTTTTATGCTGATACAGTGTAAGAGAGCGTTATAGTTTTTGGGAATTCTCACGCACACGGCTATTGTAGGAAGAATGGCATCGCGCTGTCCTAAATAGTTTTCCACTTGGCACTTGAATAGCGACACAAAAGCGCTCGTGTAAAAGGCTCATCTGCAAGGCTTTAAAAAAGAGCAGACTAATGCCGAGGCAGTGAGAGACACTACGGCGCCAATTTTTCGATAACGGGCACATGTGCGAGATGTTGCATAAGCGATAACGTTTGCCTAAAGCCGCGTCACAGTGCTACGACATTCGGTAGAAGCTGACTTAACGACGAAGCACTGAACTCGGGCAAATGGAATTACTTCCAATTGACGTTCTTGCTCTTAAAAGAAATAAGCTATCGAAGTATGTTCTTTAAAAAGAAAGAAAATATTTAAATAAAAACGCAGAGGTATTTGTCGTTGCTGCCTTTCTAAGCAGCCAAGAATTCACGCGAAATTTGAAGTATCGTAGAATCCATTTCCGTCGCGTTGGAACACCTTCGCGCTGCGATGAAGGATCACCGGGAGCGGGAAACGTTCTTGAGAGTCGCGAAAGAACGTCACCCGCCCTCGGTAGATCCGGCAGCCGGCGTTTTACGATCGTTGATGGCGACGGAAGGACGAATCGATATATCCTGACGAGAGGGAACATTGCAGGCACGAAGCAAGGGACATCGTCAGGCATGCGGTGGGAGCCGGTGAGCAGGATGCGGTGCTGTTCACGGGTCAAGGCACCGCGGCTGCCCTTCGCACACTTTTGCGACACCTCGATCTCACGGAATCCACCGTGGTGTTCGTGGGACCGTTTGAGCATCACGCGAATCTACGACCTTGGAGGGAGCACGGAGTCAGGGTAAGAAGGCGAAAGAAAGACCGTTGCCAATTTGTTTCTCGCCGAACGCGAAGATGTTGAACAGCTCTCCAACGATATTCTCATTTTAATAACATTCAGTCGCGCAAATATCTTTGGATCACCGTTCGAGGAATACAATAATTCCTGTTTTCGAGAGATGCTCCGTTCGTTGATCTTAAATTCCAGCGAATGAATTGGACGCTTTAACGAGCCGGCATTGGGATAATTGATACGCTCGCGTACGGACACAAGTCCTTGGCTTGAGATGAAATAAACACCGAAGGGTTAACAAACGTTCTTGAAATAGATGATCAAATTTAGAGTTACGGCGAACGTCTCGCGGACAGCGGTGATTCCGATACGTGATTCCGCGAGCTAGAGAAACTCCATGAAACGTCCTTCCCGAGGGAAGCTCTTTGGAAACTTTTCAACAACTTCGACACTTCGCGGAACGTGATGCTGCTCGCTACTGAAGAAGCCGTTCTCGACTTGTTCCTTCGAAGTGGCTTGAACTTGCCAGGCGTTCTTATCGAACTGGCTATATAAATAAATTCTTAAAAAAAGAAACAGTCAGAAGAGAGATTGTTTAGAAGAGTGTTGTTACTCGTTTTTAAAGTGGCGGGTTGTTCAACAATTCGTGCGAAAATGTTAAGAAATCAGTGACAAATATCACGATAATTTTCGAGTATGACGATAATTGTATTAAATCCCATTCAGGCAGTGGAATAATTAATAAATTATTATGGACAACAGATGGGGAGAAACTATTTTCTAATATACGAATGATCCCCGCAGATAGTACGAGTGGCCGAGACCCGGGAGGGTTTCTTGGACCTGAACGATCTCGAGAGGAGCTTGATCAAAGTTCGAACGGAGGGTGTTACGCAAATGATCGGATGCTTCAGCGCTGCCAGTTGCATAACCGGGGTTTTGGCGGATGACGTGGCCACGACCCTCCTACTGCACCAGTACGGGGCACTTAGCGTCTGGGATTACACCACCGCAGGTACTGATCGGCCCATACATAAAGATCGAAACGGCGATGATATTTCTGAGACGCAACGATTGTTGTCCCCCTTTCCGACAAGAATGTTATCAAACGCACTTGCGATTTATCGTCTGCAATAAACACTTTATCATTGATAAATACACAAGAAAGCCTTCTTTACTACCCTTTTTTTTTAAAATCCCTCATTTCATTAATAAAAGAAATTGTCCGCCTTTCAGCCCCGTACGTTCAGATCGACATGAATCCGCATCTGCCCGGCGTGGGTGAGACAGCGGTGCACAAAGACGCGATAATCTTCGCCGGGCACAAATTCATCGGCGGAGTTCAATCGCCCGGCGTGGTCGTGACCAAGCGGTCCCTGCTGAAGGATAAAATTCTCGCCACCGAGGACATGCGAGACTCGCACCACTATCACCGCGATCCCGAGCTTCGCGAGGAGAGTGGCACGGCTGGTATCGTGGAGACCGTCAGATGCGGTCTCGCGGTGCAGCTGAAGGAAAACGTCACGCCGCGGGCAATCGTTGCCCGGCAAGATAAGATTTCCAGGTAAACGTTGTACTCTGCACTGCGCTTCGAGAAATGTGGTATAGAAAACTGTTCTCGCGTCCGGAATCGATTGTTACGACTTTCGCCGCTTGTCTCCACGAGTAAAATTCCATTCCTACGTCGCGCCCGGCTGGCTTTATCTGGATAGCTTTTCGTTCCACGCCTGACCTGGCTGGTCGTTTCGAGCGCGACACGCGCTGTACTCGTGAAGAAGCACTTTTGATACCGTAGGAATAGTTTCGCGATGGCAGTCGAAAGGGGATCGTCTTTGAGCGACAGACAAAACGTGGAGCTATGTTTGGGCTGCGATCGATTCGGGGCATTAGGCTATTTCCCCAATTAAGTGTAGCCGTGAAGATAAATTTCTTCTACACGATGGATTGATCGGAGCGCGCATTAAATCTATCGCATGAGAAACAAGTAGTAGCCTCGATCGATTCTGGACGATGCACGAATCCGTTTATAAAATTTTCAAATGCCAATCCGATGGACGGTTGCTTTTACTCGGAAAACGTGATCGATCGTTTCCTGTTTCCCCCGTAGGCAAGTGCTGGCGCACGTCCGCACGATCCCGGAACTGATACTGCTCGGCAGCGGTTCGCAGAATGTTAAGAGGCTGCCGATCTTCTCGTTCATGGTACGTCATCCGCGGGGCACGTTTCTCCACCACAACTTCGTGTGCGCGGTCCTGAACGACGTGTTCGGCATTCAGGCGCGCGGCGGCTGCGCTTGCGCCGGTCGTTACGCTCACGACCTGATGGGAATCGACCAGGAACTCGCCAAGGAGTACCAGAAAGCTCTGGTGGACGGGTAAGAAATCCGAGGCTCGCCTCGCGGCAAATCGATTCCCCCGACGTGGCTTCGCGCGACGCCACGCGCAACGGCTCCCTCGGCGGAATCGTTGCCGTTCAGACAGAGCGAAATTACCCCGGCGTTTAACCGGGCCACCTTGTTTCACGTTCGCAGCGAAAGCAACGGCGAGCACGAGGAGACGAACACGGAGGGTCTGAGGCCGGGCTTCGCCAAACTCTCGTTCCCCTATTTCATGTCCGAGGCGGAAGTCGCGTTCGTGTTGGAGGCACTGAAAATGGTCGCGACCGAAGGCTGGAAACTGTTGCCGCAGTACGTGCTGAACCCGGACACGGGCGAATGGCGGCATCACACGAACAGCGTGTTCAAGGAGCGAAAGTGGCTCAGCTCGATCAGATACACGGACGGGAAGATGAACGCCTCCGAGAGGCGCGTGTCCGGCTCGGGCGTTCTTCCGCAGAACTACGGCGACTGTCTGCAGACGGCGCGGAACATCTTTAACCGGGCGCGGAAAATGGCGCAACGATATCCGCTCCAGATAGACCGGAGCTACAACTTCGTGTCCGACCGGCTGGAGGCACTACGATGGTTCATGCTGCCCAGCGAGGCGCAGGATCTGCTGCTGGGAAACTCGCAGAACGTGAAGCAGGACGTGCCTTTCAACCCGATGCTGTCGTGGAGCAAGCACGGCTACCACACGCCTACCACCGCGCACGACAGCCTGGTCAACTGTCTAGCCCTGGCGAACAGCATCCGTCGACTGAACAGCGACATTCCGCGAACGGGGAACGTTCCGATCACGTCGAACTCGCCCAGGCATCGTAGCCTTCCGGCGTTGAGCACTGCCAGGAGAACGTTGGCGAACGCGGCCGAGTATCAGATATACTCGATAAGCCCTGGTAGCGGGAACGAGGAGGAGCAGACGACGGTGTCCCAGAGCAGCGATCGGGGCAACGACTTGCTCGGTCAAAGGTCACCGGCCACATGCCCGAGCTCCCCGATGCCCGTGAGGTTCGCGGTCGGCGAGGCGGTTACGCCCTCGGCGCTGGGCACCATGTCCCATCCGGGCAACAGGCCGATTAAAGAGCGGAGAGATCTGATTGACGCTGCCAACGCCGGTCGTGCCAGGTGTAATTCTCTTGGTAGCACCACCGCCGCGGGAAACGATTCGGGGAATCGAAACGCGGCCTCCTCGTCGTCCTCCCCCGTCCCGCCGCTTCCGCTGAGCCCTCAAACGTTGACCAGCTTGGGCCTGAGCGGAAGCAGCAGCAGCTCCACGAGACACCGGCGGCATCACTGTAGCTGCAGCAGCCAGACGGAATTGAATTCCCTGGAGTTCGACGCTGGCAGTCCCAGCCATTCGATCTTATCGTTGACCGGTCACAACGCGGCCTCGCCGCCCTCCTCGTACTCGTCCGTCAGCGATTACACGGAGAAGCTCGTGGGCGGAGGCAGGTCGTCGTCCCCGGTGTCCGCGAACGGCCAGCGGTCCGAGGACGATCTGAGGGCGTACGTGAAGGAGATGACCAAGGAGCTGGCCACGGAGATCAAGTCCGAGATCCGGGAGGTGATCTCCAAGGTCGACGACGCCTTGTCGGAGACGAACACGTCCGAGAACACGCCGCAGCATCATTCGCGCAACCTGAACGCGATCAACCACTTGTCCGTGGAGGACAAACAGACGAGACACGACTCGTTCACCGCCAGCGACATCGCGGAGTACCTGATGGAGTTCTCCAAGGAGATGGCCAGCGAGGTGAAGTCCGAGATCAGATGCATGGTGAACGCTGTCGACGGGTTGCACAGACACTCGCCCGACGCGTCGGCTTCCGATGTTTCGTCGAACGGTTGCGGCTCGCCGGACAGAGGGAGGGCTATTCAGTCGTCAGCTTCGCCGAGGATGTCGAAAACTAGACGAAGCGGACCGATAGATATTACCGGGAAGGTCGGAGAACTGACGCAACAGGAGAGTAAAATGTCCAGCGAGTGTTCCTCCGACGAGACGGTGATCTACGTGATGAAACCGCCGGAGAACGAGCAGATGGTCCACAGCCAATCGAAAACGGACGACGAGGAGGTGGTGCAGGATCTCGAGGACGAGCTGAACGACGACGATACACACGAACGCGGTGGCCTGGAAATCGGCGACTCGAGGAAGGTTCTGCCAAAAATTTATTCCGCGGTCAACTCTGTCAGCTCCCAAGACAGCGGTATCAATTTGTCCTTCCACGAGAGCGACAAGTCCCTGGATTCGGTGGACTTGAAGCGCAGCAGCAGCGCGGAGTCCAATTCCGCGAACAGTTACGGTCGCAAGCCGAGGACAGCATCGATGTCCTCTCTGTCCAATAAGTCCGGCTGCAAGCAGCAACAGGTCCGTCAAAACGACGACTTCTCCGAGGACGAGGAATGCTCCGGTGATCTCAAGGAGGAGGAAGACGGGGACCAAGCGGGCGCGTTCGAGTCGAAGGACGGCGAGGTCGATGCTCCGCGACCTCAATGGCACTGCCCACCCAAAAATGTGTGGAAACCAACGGTGGAGGCTATGCAAGAGTTCGACATGATCCGAGACAGCGACAGAGTGCTGGTCTGCCTGTCGCCCAGCGGCAAGAGCTCATTGACACTCCTGCACACGTTGCACCAGTACCGATTCTACGTAAGGTCGAAGGGCGTCGACTTCGAGATCGCCGCGGCCACGGTGGACTCGAACAGAGTCGACCCGTTAGAACTGATGGCTTACTTGAAAGCTCTGGACATTCCCTATCTCTACGAAGAGCAGACGACCGGCGAGCCGAAGTGCGGCAGCGGCGAGAATCAGACGGAGGTGGCGAAGGACGCGAGCGGCGCGTGCAGCTTCTGCGATCGAACGACCAGGGCGCAATTGTACGCGATCGCGAAACGGCACAATTACAACGTGCTGGCGGTCGGCCAGCATCTGGACGATCTGACCGAGGGTTTCCTCGTCTCGGTGTTCCACGGCGGCACGCTGAAGACCATGAAGGCCCACTACTACATACGCCGTCAAGATCTCAGGGTCATCCGGCCGTTCGTCTACGTTCGGGAGAAGGCGTTGAGGCAGTTTGCCGAGAGCAAGAAGCTGTTGGCTTCGCGGGAAACCGGGTCGAGTGACCTTCTCGAGGTGAGCCTCTCTCCCGTTTATTTTATACCTTTAATTGTTCAGCGTGTTGCCCGTGTAACAGCTTCAATTAAGCTCGATCGATAACGCGCTCCCCTCGATGAGAATGCTCTTGACCCGTTCCGTTTAACATGTCCACCGAAACCGTGCGTTATTACTTTCTGTTCTCTTTTACAGAAACAGAAACAGAGCAAAGAGCTGATGCTTCAGCAGGAAAGGGCCTATCCTCGATTGTACTGGTCCTTGAAGACCGCTCTGAGACCGCTGATAGACGCGTACGGACAGCAAATGGACGTGGATCTCCTTGTAGGCGGAAACAATGCTGGAAGCACATCCGGTGGTTCTACTTGCGGTTTGAGCACCTCGGGTAGCTCGGGCACCGGTTGCATCGGTGTCAGCAGCCAACAGAAGAGACAGCGAAGGGCGAAGACGAACACGGCATCGTCAGCCAGAGGGCTGTGCCCGTCCCAGGAACAAGATGACAACGATGAAACCGACGAGGAGCCGGTCCTTTGAGGCAGACCCGTCGCGGGATGGGATATCAATCGCGCTTTGACCTCATCCTCGCATCGTCGTCGGAAATCATCCTTATCGACGTACTCCGTAATCAGGAGAAGGCGGCTACGTTTCGCCGCTGCCACCCAACCAGCTAAAGCTAGGGATCCTGATGGAGAATGCTAAAAGACGTCGATGACTCCTTTTGCATCTCGATTACGAGAACGGAGGATTGCGAAGAACGGATCGATGATCGTTCTTGTTTCAGAACATTTCAATTGGAGACGAATCAAGTGTATTGATTCCCTTGTAAGGCTACACCCTTTCACGAGCAGCGATTACTCGACTATTTCTTTTCGACAACGATGAATACTAAGCGGGGGGATCTTGAAAATGTATCCGACGACCCGCCGTTTTGCGACAGCTTACGATCTGTAGAGGTTTCCTACAGACCTCGCGTGAACGAGTTCGCTGTATCGCATGAGATTCTCGCCGCGGAACGTCGATGCACGAATGTAGGCTACTCGCTCAAACAGGCAGATGCAACGACGTGACCGATTTTTCGTGTTTCAGTAGGCTAAAGGGATCGTGAGAGATCGTCGTTGCGGTTCGCACGATGTCCGACGATACGAACGCTTCAACAGGCTACTTAAACGAAACGTTGTGCGCGGTTAAATGTTACTTACCTAAGGAACACTTAGCGTTTAATAACTATCGGCGTGTCGAGACTTCGGTTGTATTTGTCGAGTTCAATGCTGGCAGACACTGTGGAATCCCGGCACCGATCTCCGCAGTCTAGTCGGCTGAACGATACTATTGGAATGTCGACGGATCTGGATAAACGAACGTGGAACCGACGTTGCGGATAATGTAAGGCAAAAAGGAAGAATGCGAACACACGCGATTCGGCACACTAATTGGACTAAAACGAGTGAAACGATTCGTACAGTCGTCGACGAGACGCAGGAGAAAGGAAGTGGTGGCTTGAGAAGCGCCAAAACCTCAACTACTCGAAGGACACTTAATTTTTTATATAATTGTGATTCGATGAACCAGCGAGCCTCGCGCCGGTGGCGACTAGGTTTATTCGTTTGAAAAATACCAAATTTTTGTAAAGCCGTGTTCATGCTCGCGCGGTGGCAACCGAGGCGAGCCTCTTCCCTCAAGCATTTTTTCCCCATGATCGAACGTAATTATTCGCGCTATGTCTTTCAATAGAATGTAAAGGGGAGGGAATTAACGGGAGCCAGGGATATTCCGTTGCCGTATCGAATCGATGGGACGTTCATTTTTTTTTGCGGTCGAGAAAAATGTCGTCCTTGACGATTCGACGACCCGCAATTCGTATGTAATATAAAGGGAAGCAGAGGAAAGAAAACTGCGTTCGCTCGATCTAAAATTTCGCGGTCCGATCGGACGGTATGCTTTATAAAACCGGTCCGTCCTCGAACGTTCCATTCTTCCACTAATCGCAGGCCCAAGACGCGGGACGCGGGAAGTAGCGATGGTTTTGACAAATTCTCAACCGGGGATTGCATTGTACTTCGATAGCACGCACACAAAACGTACACGCGCGCGTCGCGTATTACTCGTAAATATACTATATGTGTACATACTATATACTGCTTCTCACACGAGCAAACCGAAGAAACGTGGTATATATATACATATATACGAATCATTAAACGAAAGCTTTTTCCTTTTAACTGGTAAAAATAAGCATACATCTTATACATAATGTATCATGTACGTCGCCTTGTTCGAGATCATTTGTGGATCATATTTTTCGACTACTGTATAGCCCTTGCTTCGCCGACGAACCGAGAAGGAACGAAACGTCGAGCCGTTCAACGGAATCGGAATATTGCGCGGCGTAACGCTTGTTCTGGACGCGAATGATACTTTTGGAAATCGGTGTTCGTCAGAGGGAGTTCCGGGACTGCGGATCGGAGTTAATTGCAAGGATAATCCAGGCGTTACAGTCAACGCTGGGCCACGCTAAACCAGTTAACCGTCGAAAAGCTGGATGGCATGGCGATACGGAAAGAAAAATGTAAGACGAACGAGTACTCGTGACTTTAATTGTGCCATGATTGCACAGGCATGCGAAGGTCGATGATTGGAAGATGCTCGTACACTTCGATGCTCGATACGAACTCGTCTTACGTTTTCGTATATATATATTTTTTTTCGTTTTTTTTTTGTTTCAACGTTCGACAGTTGCGTATGCTAGCTATCGTGTAGGATTATTAAGGAAGCGCAAGGCTTCGTACGTACGTAGGCCGCATGCAATTCATACACTCGCATACACAACACTTGTAGACCCTTCTGTACGTATCTCGTGTCGGTCCGACTTTTTGTTTTCTAGCGACACGTTTCTCGTTTACGGGACTTATGGCGTGTCGCGTTGATTCCCGAAGAACGCCGCCGATATCGGGAACAGCGGCGAGGAGAAGATTGTGGCGGAGAAGAAGCGTGAAACGGAAAGGGGTGGAAGTCTTTGATCTATATGGACATTCGCGTATTATAGATATTATCATATTTTCCGAGAGTTACGAGAGGACGTTGTTACTGTAAAGATATGTAAGTTTATTTATCACTAATAAAAATGAACGTTTAAGAAAGACGAGCGTGAGCCACGCGTCTTTATTTCGTTCAACCTTCCGCGACGACGGTGTTTCACCTTCCTTGTCATATTTTAACAGCAAATGGGATTATAGCGGGAATCGGTTTGCTTTCGCCGTTACCAATTTGTCCCACGGCGATCGATTAATCCAATTTCCCGCGAAGTTTGTCGCTTTTACGGCGATCTCTGCCGTGAAAAGCAACGCGTATCGGATTGGAATGAATGATATCGATCGGAAGCATGGAACTAACGGCAATACATCTGTTTTCTCGGTCTTACTAATGGAATTTGGGGAGTGAAGTCTGGCGGGCCAGGGAAACATTCGTTTAGTAGATTTATTAGACCCTTTAAAATATCTGAAACAGCGTGCGGCTCTTGTTATTTGGCGTAACAGTGAGATATCGTTAATAAGGTACACAGTACGAAGCTCGGAGAGAGCAAAGCGATCAAGATCGATTTAAGATTCCCAATACAACACGAGCTTTCGTCCCAAATGGAGCGCGCGTGGTCTAAATATTATTAGTGTAATCTTTGAAAAGATCGACAGCCTCGTGTTGCACGCAAACGCAATCGATCGAGCTTGCTATGGTGCTGATTGTTTTCTTACTCGTTACGTTAACGTTTAGTCGAAGAAGAAATCGTGTGACTTAGATTAGACGACAGTGAGAGAGTAAAATCGAAAAATTCACATATCTTACGAGAGGAAAATCCATTACGACCTTGGTCGCGCTTTAAATTGATTCTTGCGATCGGCGACACGAAGAAAGTTTGTGAGCAATCCAATTACCGAGAGGAATGGTCTCTGATTCCAGGAGTGGAGCGCGATCGTTATTTTACGGTGTAACAGCGACATCATTTTGGGATTTTGGTTTACTTCTTTCTGTCCCGAGAATTCGTCTCGCTAACGATCGCCTCCCTTCACCCCTTTTTGCCAATCTCTCGCTGCTCTTATCACGAATACTTTTTACCCATAGATACTTTTCCTTTTGCAGCACAGTTAACGAAGGAAGTTAGAGACGAAGCGTCGCTGGCCAGGGTTTTGTGTTACACGAAACACTAGCCGCTTCTTCGGCGTATCGCCTCACACGTTACATCGTTCGCCTCGTCCTCATGAACCAAAACGACGTGCAAAAGATATCAAACGCTCGACATTCATTAACAATCTATAAGACGCAGAAAATTAAAAGGACAACAGTTGCTTCATGTGTTTCGTGACTGAACTCTGCGACAATAATTTCGTCATTCTTGCGCACCAATATACGATTAGAAATATTAGAATTACTTTACCTCGAGTAACGTAAAATCACACTGAACTATATATATATCTTTGAATCTCGCAATAAATGCGATTGAAATTCGCCGATGCGATTTTCCGGAATTGACTGAAGAATAACGAGTGGCACGGGTAAGCTCGGCTCGCGAATCAAACGAGGCGCCGTATTTAGCCGCCGGACCAGACAGTGGCACACTCTGTCGCTACCCGCCGCAACTATCTTTCCCGTCAACGGCTAGTTTCAAATCTTTCGCGCGCCTCGGCTTCCACTGTTTCCAATTCAATCATTTCCCGACCCTTCGTTCTTCCGCGGTACTTTTCTACCTAACACACGACAAACGAAAATAGGAAAAAGAAACGGCTGAAACGTTTCGAATAATTATTTCAACGAACGTCGCAGAACATGTAACGAAGTGCAAATAGTCACGGAGAAAAATAGTGCGACGACTGTAGCCGTTCTTCGGCACCGTTTAATTCGTTCTATCTAACACAGACACGAGAATAGGTAAAATCCTAGTAGCCCGGGGAGAGCACCTCGTCGTCCTCGTCCTCGTCGTCGTCGTCGATCCCCGGCTCTCCCAATGCGTGGACGAATTCTAGAACCACAAGATCCTCGATCAAAGCGTGTACTTAGCGCTATCGCGAAAACATATCGGTAACCGTATAAAATGGGCACGCTGTGGCCCATTTGCATTTCCATCTTAACTCCCTTTGGAACACGCTCTTCTAACGCCTTCATCCTTCATTTCAATGCAAACTCGAAATCCACCAGATATACAGTTACGTATATGTAAATATAGAAAAGTTCACAGATAGCATCGATTTACACCAGAGGCACATTCGCTACTATAACAGATGCACCGTGCGGGTAGCGTTTATGAATGGCGTAGTACGGGATTTCTAAAATACGCCCTCCAAATCCTGTGATAAATTCGATATGCATAAACGATTTTTCGCGGAGGATCCCGAAGATACGCTAATCCTGCTGTAAAAGGGCACGAATGAGATGCTCGAGAGCCCTAGGGCTAAAGGAGGATCGGTCGTACTTTATCCTTTGTCGATTTTTTAAACGACAAGGGAAAGATACGCGGACGCTCTACGATGGAACGATCCTTGTAGGGATGGGCGAGATACCGAGAGTGCAATGGTTGGTATTACATAATTCTCTGGATTTATCAGAAAGTCGCCCCGAACTTTTGGCCAGAAATGCCTTCTCGGGTTTACTATTCCCCGGTTTCCTGGAAATTTCGCTCCCCCTTGCATGGTAGACGTAGATTAATTGCTTCCTCGAAACACGCGAGCCAAACAAAAGGTACACGCGTGGCGTGAGTAGCTACCTATCAGGTACGAAAGATTGCCCTACTCTGCACGGATGCTCGTATATCTCAACGGTTATTAGAAACATATACAGGGGGGGTTGCGCTTACCGTAGAAATCGATCCGACCGTCCCCGTCCACGTCCACTTCCTTGATCATATCCTCGACTGGAACATACAAGAAAAGCGGCATACATCTCGCTGCTCTGGTTCATCATTCAAAGCGTCGCTGTTCTTATACCCGATTTCGCACGCACGCGATGGATATTTACGTGCGACATCGTTACAGGTTTTACATTAGGTATATTCGCGATACGGATTATGAAATTGTGGCCAGGCTGACATGAAGTTAATATTAATATCTGTTGCCCTGCCAACGATAAGCGTTCACCGAAGCGACAAATATTACATTTGCCCTGATTAAAATCACCCATGGAGGGTCGTATGCTAATTGACGGGGTGGCGGAACGTGGCAATTTCATTTTTCGTTGATTCCGTTCCGCGACGCGACTCTCCGAAATTCGAAACGCGCGAAACGATTAATAATACCTCTCTGAAATAAAATCCTGCCAATTTGTGCTTGCAGTCGATCTTCCGTTTTAACGATGCCACGGATAAATAGTTAATTTCCCTTTTAGTCAGCTGTCTGTCATAAACGCAATCCCCGTACTGCTAATTTCTCAAACGATCCACACCGTGAACTCATATTCGTTCTCTGCCAATTCCAATTACGATCGCCAAGGGTTTTCGAAAAATCGTCCTAGAAATTTCACCTATGACCCGAGATACGAGTCCCCAGTGACGAATGTTGTTTCCTTTCGAAATTTACTGCGGTCGGGAACGGTAAAGATGCGGCCGCGTAAGACACCCTCTGTTTAATACGTAATGACGGAGAGGAGAATCGATATCCGAACAACTGCAGATCGTCTCCCGACCGATTCTCGTTTTTCCAAGGATACCCTCCGGAGGATATTACGTACGATCGTCTATTTACTCGTTACTAAATTACACAATCGGCAATTTTCCCGATGGTCACTATTAATCATGACTGTAATCGGTTTCACACACAGCCTATGGCAATTATTAAATATACGCGTACACAGGAATACGTGGACAGCACAAATTGATTCTGGTCAATTAATATCCTCGTCCGACCTATCGAACGGATTAATACGTTGGCCCGGTATAGACGGAGCTGATTCGAGAGGAAACACGAGCGCAATTTACCGTGTCCCGTTATTAGGATTGTTCGGGCTGTTAACGGAAATTTAAGCGAGACGCTTCTTGATTGTTCGTCGCGTAACACATTCACGGAGATATGCTGGAAGGGGCAGCTGACGGTGAATAGTTTGACTGTTTTTCCGCGGTTCGGGTTACTTCGCCCGGCCCGTCCGAGCGGGTTAACTTTGTTACAGTGACTTCATCTAGCTCGGTTGATCATCGTTACAAGAGCGAGCGAAAAATACCGCTCGAGGTGGAGTGAAACTTTAAATCGATGACCGAGCATAAACGGATAAGGGAACAAAAAATGTCAAACGCATCGGGTGGAATAGAAATTAATTTGGTTCTCATGCAAAGTGATACGGAATTATATTTGCAGCGAGGATGGAGTTGTATCAGGGGTAGTTCTATGCGGAGAGTCATTATTCCTTGGGCAAGGATGTGTTTGAACTAACATTTTCCTGTAAAGGTTGTGGTGCACTCTTTTTGATTCACCCACTTTTGTATCATCCTCTTCAGTATGACAGGCTTCCAACATTTTAATCAAGAGTGTTTTGAACAAACGCGAACGACTTGCATATTTATTTGCCGTTCATGACAATCATTACTAAATTTGTAGGAACAGCATCAATACGTTACATTATATTGCAAGTCACAAGCGGTGGGGCAATCCAAAGGGAAACCGTGGAAATGAATTATTACTTCGGGATAATAGCAGTTGCCCTTTCCATTTTCCCCTACGTTGTTTAATTTAAGGTTGTTCAACCTAATTAATACTGGAATCGTCTATGTTAGATCCTGGTAAGGGGCCGCATCGCTCAATATAATTCCCTTTGCTTTTCCCAAGAAGTATCGTTAGCGATTCGGAGCGGAAAGAAGAAGCTGTAAGGATATCCTGCGAGAAAAATTCATAGGATTTCGTTAGGTCGCGCGACGCTTTCCTTGTGAAACTTTTCAGCAGAGATTCGTCACGACAGACGAACCGTCGCCCGATTCTCTTTCGGGCGTTTTTTAAGAAACGCGTCGAGGATGCAAGATTGGATGCCATTTGCCGTGAACGAGGCGCCAAGCGCGGATTTGCCACCGGGACAAACTTTTCCAAATCTTCTTTCCTCGTTTTATCTTTTCTGTAACACGTTCGGTTAGTTCTATCGTTTTCTACCGTGCGTCGTTCGTTACTTTGCAAACTATAGATCAGTCCCTCCAGTTTCGAAGCTAATTAGGAGGAGGTCACGTGTACGAGAGTAATGTAATTATTAAGATAAGTAATTGTCCGTGACGTTGAAATTAAAGCGAGTCCTTGGGGAAACTGAAGTTTACGATATTCTTAAGACTATTAGATAATTCTACTAAACTATTATTATAACTATTCTTAATACTGGTACTATATGTACGAGAAACACTTACTCTCCTCCTCGGACAAGTCCTCGCCAAGACACTGCAGCACAGCTCTCAGATCGGACGCGGTGATATAGCCACGATTGTGCTTGTCGAACACCTACGGACAAAGAAAAAAAAGAAACGAAAGGTACAGAAGCAAACTCTATAAAACCTTATTATCCATCGTGCGCTATCGAAAGAGGAAGGGTGAGGGGTGTGTGGAGAAGTTGGCCCGCACGAAACACCGGCCGAAATAGATTCTTTTATTCCCAAGCAAATGGAATATCCGCGTGTGGAAAATGGCAGAAGGCTCTTATCCGGCGCGGTCCCGTCGGCTGGGGTGCTTCTCTTCAGGGGTGTCAATAATCATGGACCTGGAAGGTCCGCGAGAGAAAATGCCACCGCGGGGATAATAACGACGCGCACGTCTATTATTTATCGCCTCGCTTTTAGTGCTAGATACGCAGCCACGAGACCGTCAGACTTTTGTGGGAATAGAATTGGGATTAATGCCGCACTGGGGAACGTTCCTCGAACGATGCCCTTCGATCAGGCCAATTTCGATGCAGCTACCCCTCTTACGGTGCCTACTTAGTTACGAACAAACTAATGAGCTTGCCAGGACAAGAGAAATGGTGGGGCGTTGCAAGAAATCGCACGCACAGCTAGCGGCGTAAGCAATCACTGTGCTCGTTTGGGACCGGGCACGGACGAAATTCACGGTCGAACGCGAGGAAAATAAGAGGAGTTCGCAGACTGAAGGCAGGGATGAAAATGGGTTTCGCTTGCCTAAGAAACTGTCGCGCATTTTAATGATCTCGTTCTGACATCGAAGGAATTTCGTCCACTCAGGTCAATCTCGAAGGCCTGAACAAATAATTGAATTGCTCGTAACGAAACTTGCTCTACTGCCCAAGTCGTAAATATAATAAACATTTATCAAAGTTTATCCATCGTAGATACACTTTGTTCCTGGGCCATCGAGACGTACCAATAGCGGATAAACATATTTGTTCTCGATCGCTTGCGACAATTTACGTATAATTACGAATATTACCTTCCGACTTGAATTTTTTAAAATAAGCTTACGGTAACGTTTATCGCGATACGTAATGTTGAGAGTAGCTTCGGCTTTCTTTGGTTAATGTCATTTCGATATCGTTTGATTTTTTTTTTAACTAAAATATATTAACTCGAGTATTCAGAATATGCAGGATTATTGGCGCACTTTAATTTTCTGTGCGAGCGAGCGGCCCTTTTCTTAAATGAAGACAGGTAAATTGATAGAGCGAAGAGTTAAGTGGTTTAACGAGGACAATCTTTTTACGACACGATCGCCTGGTTCGCTGTGGAGTGTATGCAGTTGCTGCTAATGCAATTATACATCGATACTTCTCATTATTCCACTTGCAAAATATCCTTATTCTTTTCCATTTACAACCTACTTTGCGACATGTGAAATATTCTGCAGAAATTTGTGCACAGAGTAATGTGAAATTGAAATTTTATTTGCTGCGCAAAAATTTTTATTTAATCTTCAATTTCCCGAATAATCATTTCCGACGCGTGAGAGGAGATAACTTCTATCAAAGGACAACTTCGTAAAACCCTTTCCACTTTTTTCTCCTTCTTCCATCCGGTCTCGTGGTAGAAGGTAAAGATTCCATCGGAGAACACGATGTTTCCACAACAGTTTACAGTTTAACGTCTACAAAACTTTTCTGTTTTTCCGTCAATTGGAAATCGTTGGCTGTACTCTGTTTCCGGTTACGGGAAACGTGGCGTAGAAGGAAATACGAAAGGGCAAGGAAAAAGTCGCGACGCGAGAACCTACGTCTCCATTCATGACATTTTTCCGTTTGCTCGACGTAGGAAATTACAATCCGCCACCGATTAGAGCAATTACTGAAGCGCTTAGCTTCCTAACTATTCTATTGTTTCGCGCTTGCGAAGTGGATCTCGCCGAGCGCTACGTTGATGATCAACACCATTGTCGTTCGCCTAGTCGAGACACCCGTACGTTTCACGCGTTAGAGGCAATTTTTGTGTGACAGTTTTACGACCGATTGGATTGAAGTTCGAATGCTTCAGATTCGATTGATTACTTCTGTTGATTAACTTGTACCAACCGTCGGCGAATAAAAGTTGGATTGGTATTTTGAAACATTTTAATTCAAATTGTTTAATGTTTGCTCAAAATCTGAATGCGATTTGGCATTTTTTAATATTTAAATCCAGCTTGCTAAATATTTACACTTAAATTGACTAACGTTAAACCAATCGATGGCTTCGACCGTAATTTCGTGCACTTTGACATGGAAGTAGACTAACGCTCCAACTATTTCTGTCTAACCGAATAAAACGTTAAACGACGATTGAAGAGCGACAACCAAACCGAAGCCGAACGGATCAGTCGCGAAATATACAATATCTATGCTAATACGAGAGGCGAAGATTTAATCCTTGATCCTTGGAGCCGAACATTTCCGCCCCCTATACGATCTCTGATCCGAGATCGCGTTATGCTTCTTCCCCATGCATACGTTTCATTCGTCTCGCGCCACGAGGTGTGCGAGTCGGAGAAATAAATCATGACCCTTTTATCCCGGAGCAAACGGCGTGCTAGATAACGCGGGAACGAACGTGGCACGCCGAACTTATCGCAGGTACGGCTTCGAGTCCGGGACAAATCGTTGAAATGTTGCGCGTGGTCAACGGGAGAGCGGGCGGGATAGAGAAAGGAAAAATAAAAAATAGGGTAACAAAACGGCGCGCGGCTTTGGCGATAGCGATAAGACGCGATAATCGCGAGCGTCGGAACGTTGGAACGTGACGAACGGTAATCGAGACCGTTGGAACAACCTAAGAAGAATTCCCCAAGCGTTGGCCCACCTCGCATCCGGAATATTAAGATCCGCTCTACTTCTTCTCTCCGTCCCTGATCTTTCAAGAGCCAGCGATTAATCCATCGTGCTCTTACTAGCCATTTCAAAAGCGTGCACTGCCGCGATATTAAACGGGACTCGCTTGAAAGCGTTTTCCATTTTCCTTCGATTACAGCGAAATTGGTTGCTAAAACAAAGGGATCGCTTTTTAGCGGTTTATGGAAAGCGGGCTCTGACTCACGATGTTTTCCTATTCGTTTACGAGTTTACATTTTCCCTTTAGCTGGCCCACGGGGCCGACCGCGCAACGTGCTCGCCGCGCCGATACTCCGGGGAAGTTGGAATTTTCGACCCGCTTTCGGCTCCCTTTCCCCGTCAGCGATTTATTCAACTCTTTCTGCGCGTCTACGTGTGTTTATCCGTGGAGAATAAGTTGTTCAATTGGCATATTCGGCGTGCTTCCCGTTTTTCGTGGTGCCGTGGCTGAGTTATTATTTTATAGCGAACATAAATCGTATGTCTCTTTCGTGTTGCAATTTTCTTTTTTTTTTTAATTAATTCTCTCTTCCCTTAAAAATTTTTACTCACTAAAATAATATGCTGAAAATTTAACGAACGTCAAAGGGAAACGGCAGTATTTTCGCTGGCGGGGATAATCGTCACGCTCTTTAGTTAACCTTTCGCTAATATTCATCCCTCCTTCTTCCACCTTTCGAGCCCAATAAATCTTACTGGCCGTTCCACTATGTCCTACGTCGCTTTATCTCTCTCCCTCGAACCCATTCTTCGCTCGTCTCTCGTCGGCCTGCTCTCCAGCCTCTCACCCTTTTCCCGCGTTTTCCGGCTCTCCTTTTTTATTCCCCGGTGCCTGGCTACAATCCGGCTGCCGGCGAGCTCGCTAGGCCACGGAGATTAAAATATCGACTCGGGACAGTGCGATACGTCGCGTCTGACCCCAATGCCGTCTCGCTAAACTCTTTAAACGCGCGTTAGACGATTTAAAGGGATCGGGGCGAAGCTTTCCACTGGAGGGAACGAATCGTTCCGTCGACTAGAAACGAACGCCTCCTGCCTCCAGCAGTTTGTCACGATTCACTGCAGTTCACTCTAATTGCACGTTGCACTTACTATATTTGCGTCATTATTTTGCAGTCTATTTTTCTTTAAGTCTAAAGCCAGCAGGGTTGATCGTGCGATAATTGTTTGCGAACGAGGAGCAGAGAATTATTTTCGAAATTGTACGGCAGGCGATGATCGCGAGAGGCCAGCAGGTTAAATGGGGCGGTAAAAGTGGCCAGAGCGAACGATCCCGTGCGTCCGCGCGTAAGCAAGTAATGGCTTCGAGAATGAGGCAAGGAGAGAGGAAGGAGAATGGGATCGTTAATAGAAAGACAGAGTGCAAGTTGCACGCGGCGATGGACCAGCCATTCTCGCGGCTATGAATTACCTCGTGTACACGGCACAATGAAAGCAATATCTTGATCCGGAACGATATTACAAGCGCCAATAAGATATAGCGCTCGTTATAATATCTTGTGCCCGGATTTACTGGACCGACAAATTAACTGCAGGCAAGGATGATGCGCGTCGTTGGACGGACCAGAGCTACGAACGTCCTCCGTTCGAATTAATATGCAACGGTATTCCCTGGAGTAAGGGCGGAAAGGGCGATGAATAAATTGATATCGCGATGACGATTTTTCTACCAAGAGACCCCGCGTGTTGAATATATGCATGAAGTATCATAGGTAAAGGAGGACGAGGACCGAGATTTGCCTGATAATCGAGAAACGCTCGAGGAAATAGTATAAACGCAGGCCCGGGAGGGGTGGAAAAGGGAACGAGTGGGCCGGCTGTTAAAGAGGGAGGCCGACAAAGGCGGCGGAACGGTTGCGAGAGTGTAAGGCGGACGATAGATACAGGCGGAAGAAGAATGGAGCACGAAAACGGCGCGAGGGTGGAAAGTCCTTCTGCTCGGGCTACAGTCATTAGAATGTATTGTGGCGCAACGGTTTGACACGTTTCCTTTTGCGTCGCGAACCGTTTCCACACGGTCCCCGGCCCGTCCCTCGTTCGCCAGAAAATTCGTCTCCGCCGCGGCTCTCTTCTCATCCACGCATACCTACCCGCGGCGGCACCCGGGACTCTATGCATATAAAACGGACAGCGCTGTAATATACCGGATAATGGGTTCAGGGTGCAGGCAGATTTTTTTTTTTTTTGTGGAACGCGGCCGGCCTTTTGTGATCACGAATGAGTTCCTCTCGCTGCCGTTAATGCGGATTGGTGCTCGAAAAAGGGCGCCAGAGATTTGGAGAGCTCGTGGCTGTTATTGGATATGAACAATGATTGTTTTATTAATTGCTGATGATCGTTCTCATATCATGATTACTATAACGAGGATGACCATTATTCTTATCATTTGCAGTTTTTCTATAAGAATGTGTCTGTTCCCGTATTACATTAAACTTGTCCATTCCAAATCATCGCACTTTGAAATTGCACACCTTCTTCTTTCACGCTTCTAAGCTCTTCTACAACCTCCTTTCTGCCGACGCGTGTACGCGGGTGAGCGCTATACAATACCTTTCCTGTCTTTCATCTGTCCTCCGTAGAAACTTATAATCTTACTCTGCATTTTGCGCTGGTACCTTTGTTCCAGTTTCGCGCTTAACGTTGCAACAAGATTAACTATAAGAAAGCGTTCTGCTTTATCGTCTCCCGTTTGCATAATTCGTTTACCACCTAATCGTACAGTGGTCCACTAATTTTTGCGACACCCCGCTTAATAGTAATACGTATAATAGGCCGAAAGACTTTTATTTTCGTAATCAGGTCGGAAAATGTATTCAGCCGGCAGCAAATATTTTTCCACTCCGATTTTACTTTTCAGCAGACCCATCTCGTGTTCCTACGCGTGTATGCGAGTCGCGTGTTGCATAACCGTGACTAGGAACGCCAAGCGTACTTGGCATATCTTAGAATTATGGTTACGACGTATTGAAACGCTAGACACTTGGATCCAAGGGATTCCGTACCCGGTCGAACGAGAACTAGCCCTTGCAAGGGTGCGATCGTGAGGCGAAGTTACTTCGGCGGAACGCGTATCGAGGTGGCTAAGCTCGTTCGACTAACTAATATATACGATAACCGCGCGTGGATGGTGGATTATCGTTGAGCTGGAAACGAGGACGAATAGGTACGATCGCGTGTCGAAAGTACATTATCGACTTCTCAAACTCGTGCACGCACGAGCCTATCGCTGGGCCACGGGAGAAAAAAAATTCTGCCTCGCTGCAAGGATCATCGCTCTAACATAGAGAGCCAACAATTTCGTGGTAGGCACGATGAGAAGTAAATATGTTTCCCTTTTGTTGCAGTCGACGATGGTTCCCGAGTATTTGCCGTGGGAAAAGGAAAAGTGTGCGGCAACGAAGCACCGTGCTTGAACCTATTATTCTTCACGAGGGGATTAATTAACGAGAGACAACGACAATGGGCGAATTTCATTGAAACAATTACCAAACTACCGACGGTGATAGGTTCCAATTTCTATATCGAATAATGCAACTGATCGATGTGCGCTCAGCGGTAAAAAAAATGTAAGCCTTCGAGCGATCCAATTCATTTCACACGATTCGATCGTTTTCATGCGATGACATCGGATTCAATGGAAATTGCATTTACCGTTCGTCAACAAATTCCTAATAATAATGAATCGCGCACCGAGTAAGGATAACAATTCAAGCATTCCGGGGGACTGGACTGTCTATCCACAGCCCAGAAATCGAATCGTATTATGACGCCGCGCAGTTTACGGCCTCGGAGAGGGCTAATGGACACCGCGCTTTTACACGATACGCCGACGGTTTGGCTGTACCGCACTGTTTCGTTGCAGTACTTTCGAGGCTTGAAAGCCAGCTTTTAGGCAACCGAAACGCCCGTCGTAACTGGAGTAGCCGTGCTTCTCCGGGGACCTTAGATTAGATCGTTTCCGCGGCGAGATGTTGTTTAATTACAAATACACCGTGCAACCTAATTGATTCACTTTCCTCGACAGATCGAATTCCTCGATGCTTTAATTATACGCCGGGACGACGCGACACGCCTTGCTGCAGGAGTTTTATTTTCGGCCTCGATATTCAATGTAAATCTTGATACGGAAATCGATCGCGGACGGTCTCATTAGCGTCATCCTCCGCGCGTTTCGCCTCGCGTGTGACTATTCCCGCTCGTCCCGGGCTTATCAATTTCCCCGTCGAAAGCCGACGAACGGTCACAGCGATCAGCAGAAAAGTTTCGTCGAAAATCTCATAGGGGATGAATGTTTCTGAACGATGCTTAATTAGCTCCGATCTCGCATAGATCACTAGGAAAGGAACTACCGTTCGTTAAACTTCGCGTGCACACGTAATGGAAGTAGGTCGTTAGATTACGCAGCATTCGCGCGCTCGTTGTCACTCAAGATAAGCTTCGTCCAAGCAGCGAGGGACATTAAGCGCGCAACTGGAAAACTCGCGAAATCTCGTCCCTGCGATCCGACAGATTACCGAGACGAAATTCTTCGCCGTTCTTATGGCGTCCTGGATGAAATGGATGTGACAACTGGACGCGGAAGTTTATACGGACTGGTAGATACCTGCAGAGATTTATGACACGGCGTAGATAGCAGAAACAGTCGGAAAGAAAATGTATTTAAAGGTGCCGTGCCACGAAGGGATTACACGAAGCTTGGAAATTCGAGTAACGTGAGAATGATGAATTTGATGTAACGCGCTTTCCGAATGAAGACAGCGCGACCAGTGAAGCGAACGAACACGGCGGAGAACGCTAAATGGGGATTCGCAAGGACCACAGCGTAATCCCATCGCATCGGTTCGATCCGACTTTGATTACGTGACAAGGCTGGCCCGAACTTTCTTCCTCTTCCCGCCTTTTTATTCCACGGATTCCGTCGCGACCAACTTCTTCAGACTGGAACAGGAAGCAGCCCGAGAGCCTTCCACCCGAACATCCTCACAGCTAATGTCACGGTCCTCGAATTCGAGGGTGTTCCAGCGTTCCCGAAGCAAGAACTTTTGCCGGTGCTGCTTCCCCTTTGATCCCGTCCGCTTTTCAGGCCTCGTCCGCGGCTCGCCAAGTATTCACGTTGCCCGTCGAAATTATTACACAACGCGAACGACGACGGAAAAAAAAGGAAAATAACGAGGCGAACGCGGCGAATTCCTGTTGCTATCATTAAGAACGGGACCCGTTTAAGGAAGCGGGCGTCCCATTACGAAATCATTAGCAGTAGCTCCATAGGTCTCGCCGAACAAGAACAGAGTTCGCCCGAGGTTTCGCAGCAGAAACGAGAAAACTTAAATTCGAGAGAATTTTAAATGACTCGCAAGCGGGACGCTTTGAGCCGGATCGTGTTCTACAATAGCCGTGAGGCTTCGTCGCGAGACGAACTAGTTTAGACTTCGAATTTATCAATTAGAACTTCGAAATGGACGCCGATCGAGTTTTCCTTTTGTTATTAACGCCGTTTCGGCCGATGCTCGCGCAGCTGTTTTCTTGTTTAAACCGTTGACGTAAATGAAGATTGATATTCATTCTATTGCTCGTTGAAGTGTTCTCAGCTTTCTTGAAATAACTTTTGTTTAATATCTCCTGCAGAGATATCGTTTCTATACTCTATCCGATTCATCGATTTCCTGTTTCCACGTTTTACGCAGTTTTCATACGTTCGTCACGAGTTGCGGCCGCGAATGATAATGTCCAACCGCATCCTGATCAATTAAATCAACTCCCCTCGCTCTCGTACCATTTACTCGCGTCAGTGAAGAAGATACTCCGACCGGAGCCGCGAGAGAGGTAGCGGAAGCGAAATTAAAAAGACGCCGCGGCCGTTTAAAAGACTGCTGTAAAGACACAGACGTCTTTGGGGCTACGAAGCGACGTACCGTCGCGTCGAGGGAACCGTGCACAACTTCGACGAGCCTTGTCTCTACTGCCGAATAAAAGCTGCCACTTAACGTGCCCCGTTGCACAGCAACTTTAAATCGACAACATGTCGCGTTGCTTTTCAAAGGGTGTAAGGCGTGAAGACACGGCCGCCTTGCGAAAGGATGCACGAATGCGACACACGACGTTCAGCATCAAGCTTCTTCGCTTCATTGGTTGTGCTCCTTCAAAGGTAGACCCTTTATAAACTGAATCGTCCGAGAACATGTTCGACTCGCCAATCAATTGCCTCGATAAGAGGATTACGATTGGAAATAAAATTGGACTAGTGGTGGAAATAATTGATGAATTTAGTTAATAGACAGCATGATCGCACGTGGACATGACTCCTTTTGTAGAAGCTCCACAGGCGAAGCTTTGTGCCGTGAAATCTGTCCTTCGTTGTCCGTTATCTGATAGTTATTATTAACGTTCGCATTGAATTATGGCTCCAATACGTACATACGTCGGACGTTTCACACGTGCTTCGATAAATAATTGTGCGTTCAAATATTTCAGTAATTTTAATTAAGTGTAAAACGATATTGCTTCCGAAAAGAAATACGTAAAAAAATTTTAACGAGCCAAAATCAAATAAATTTCTATTGATTCAAGCTCGTTACATTCGCGCAATTTTCTACGAAAACAGCGGTAACATCTGTGTCTGCATTCCAACGCGATTTCAAATGTAACGTTCCCAGCGCAACTTCGCTCTTGCAAAGATTTGTTTTCTTTAACGGATAGCCAGTTCTCACGTAGAGGCAATAAGTTATACATGCGCATAGGAATGCAGGCTACCATCATCGGGGATTTATATTTTGTCGGAGTGAACGTGTGGCGAAAATTTCAACGAGAACTCGACTACGTATGAATCTTCCTGATCCGCGAAGAATATCCAGGTGGTCGAGCGATTCGTAAATAAATCGATTATTCTATTATTGGTGAGCGTGTACGCAATTTCGACTGCGATAACGGGGAATGTAACCTTTGCATATGTAAATCCCTGAATTCTGAATTTAGAAGTAAATCATTTCTTTACATGTCAAATTTTTTAGTTTTCAATATCGAAATGCTTGACTATTAAAATCGAGTGAAGAAAAGAAAGATGACTTCCTATTTTTCTAGAAACTCGATAATTTTTCGTTACTACGAGCCGCATTAATTTAATAAGTTCTGTGAGAGAGATGGCGTTGTCGGGCTATTTTTAAATGATCCAATCCAAGTTACCTAACGAAAACGTTAAATGATTAAACAATCGGTTTGCTCGTTAGGTGAAATCGTATCTCCGCACGTTTTCCGTGCTGGCGATTTCGTTGGAACGGCCAGTCGAGCCAGGCTTTCAAGGAACAAAGGGGAAAGATAAAAGGTAAACGTACCCGAAACGCATCCCTCAGCTCCCGCTCCTCCTGATCCTGGTTGGTGGGGGCGGTTTCGTTTGCACCTATATTGCTCACGATTTCTACGAACTCTTCGAAGCTGACATTTCCATCTCCTGGAAAAAAGAAAGCGGAAAGCAGATGAAAATATATCATGTAAACCCACGCCGCGTCCGTTGTACTTTCGCATAAATTTGTTCAACGTTACTCGTCAAAATGAGAATCATTTATTTCCAAATGCCGCTCTACTAGGATTCCCCTTCTTTCTTTTCTTTTTTTTAAAGAGACCCTTTATCGCGGGAACGCTATTCATTCTGCCACGATAAAATCTTTTCCACGTACGCACCTTCGATTCTCACCTTTTACGCTTTTCTAGCCGAGATCCTCTCCGTACGCGTCGAAGTCAAAAGAAGTCGCTGGTGGCGCGAGTAAGGGGCGGGGGAAAACGTTGCAAAACGGGAGCACAGAAATCGCGACATCGGGGGATTAACGAACCCTCTCGCTCGAATGTAAGCTCAACATTCTCAGACGAAAGCTGCTTTCCACCCCCTGTTTACGCTTTCGTCGTGGAAGACGTGTTTTCCCTCATTTGCAATTTTTTCCGCCGACCACCTTATTCCATCGCAAACATTCGACCCCGCGTAGGAAAACGCGGCAGTCAAAACGTAATCCCCCTCTTTGCGGAATCGCGCAAATTATGCCAGTAATTCCTTGTGGGGAACGCACAGTTCAACAGACAAATTCTCCGGAACCTCGCGGAAGGTCTCTCGAAACGATAGCCGCAATTTTTCACGGTGAAGATAGCATGCCATTGTTGTTGATTGTATCGAGGCACCGATATCTCGATCGAACCTCCCTTTAAATAAATAACACTGTTCCCCGAGCAAGAAAATTCTGTTTGGCGATTACGCTCCGGCAAATAAACGAGTACTATTTGCAGGCTGCATAAACGTCTGTTGTCTCGTGCTGGCTCCGGTATTGACGACGAGCTTTAAGCCGGCAACACGGGCGGGGACTTGTCGTGTACTTAAAGCCTTCATTCTTCGCCCCCCTCCCCCCTCGAGATTTTGTTTTATCGACAAATGTTTCCTTGCAGCAGTATACAGATCCCGAAGGTAAAAGATCAGATCTCAACGAATTTCAGAACGAACAATTTTGCTCAATTCACCCTCGTGATTCGTTTCGATAGGCATTAACTCCCCCCAATAATTCCTATGAGAAATGTGTGCATGAAGAGAATTCAAAGACGCGTGAAAACAGAATTTAGCAATGTAACGTGTTTGGAGGTATTTAAATAACGTGGAAGATCTTTCCCTCGGACCAAGATGTCGTCTTTCGAAACTCCGACGTTTCAAGATTTTTCACCGACGGCTTAAATTTTATGCAACGCCGGCGTCGGGACTTAGGAGCGATTATACCTCCCGAGAGCCAGGGATTTCCTGCGAGTCTGTACATAAAGCGTGCGTAATCGGGTGTCTAACTTTCCTAGCCGCGTGTGCTCGCCAACTTATGCACACTCCACTATCGGATACGTGTCCACGCGGTGAGCAACGCTCGTTTGCTCGAACGATTAAACGTCCCGGCGTGAAGAATATAGATTGGCCGCTGTTGCTCTTCGATTTTCGTTAGAAAACTTCGATTGCCGGGTTAAAATGTTTTGCTTAATGTCTCCGAAAAATCGAATATTTAATGCTCGTCACTTTTCAATCATGTTTCAGGGATGTAACAGGTTTATCGTTGTCGTTTAGTTAGTACCGCGTTTGCTACAGCTTTTACTGTGTACTTGGAAGCTTTACTCCTTGTGCTGAACTTTTACGTTTATGCACAAGGAAATTCGTCATACCTTGGTATAGCCTGCGACCATCAAACGCATACTCAACTGCATCAAATGGCATCTGATAATTAGAGCCGGCTCCTACATCAGTCGTTGAAAGAATTGTACCATGACAGGGGTGACTGTCATACAATCCTTATGGAATGAATTCAAGGTACACATAAAACACGCGTCGTATTACAAAAAATGCAGTCCAAGGCAAAAGGAATAACTACCTATATAAACATTTACCAAGCACAGTTGATTCCTCGGATTACACCGCACGATAAACGATTACGTTACCCAAGCAGGTATGGAAATTTTAATTAACACTAACTCGCCTCAGAATCCGAGGACCGCATGAAACGCAGCCACGTGTACCGCGACACAGCTTAGCTAGACTAGCTAATAACAGTCCGACAGTGAAGAAGCCTCGATTACCTTTGCACCCACGTTTGTAAAGCGCGTCGCACTTGGCCGTTCGCTTCGGTGCTTCGCTTGCCTCGCGCGTACGTAGGCGCAGACACGGCGAGCACTCGTGTCAGCTCACGGTATTCGGATTTCGGACGGTGAATTCCAGAGGTGCGCGGCCAACGTAACCGGAGTAACCGAGGCCCTTTTGGAATCTCTTGACGCATCTTGAGCGGGACCGTCGTCGTGACTCGGCAAGTTCATCGACAAAGACCGCGGCGAGGAACGCGGCCGGAAAATGAGCGCTCCTTGAAAATTACTAGCCACTAAATAAATTGGAACGCGCTTTGGTAGCCCGAAAGCGGATGGCTAGTGGTTAACGAACCGCCGTTTGAAACGGTACTTTGCTCGACGAAAATGTGTGATATCGACGGGGGGAAATAAACGTTTAGATTATTCGCTGTCGAGGTGGCAAAACAGAAAAGCGTTTGCAATTGTCAAGCTTGGTAAAACGCGCCCGAATAAATTGCGCGCGAAAATAAAGAATGTGTTGCACAGGATGACAGGGAAAAATGGCGAGAGGTTTTATCGAAGTACTGCAGCAGCAGTAGCGGGGATTACTCGTTACAGTCGCGGAAACGGTACGTTTAAATTCGTCGCGGGGTTCGACAGAAGCGGAGAGCTATCGGGGCACTGCACTGAAGCATGAACGGCGGTGAAGCGGAACAGGGGCTAAATAAACCGCGATTCGTTGAACGAAGCTTTGCCTCGGGCCGTAAGTAAAACGTGCAACAGAATGGCCAGGGTGGATAGCGGCATCCACCTTCGTGGATCCTCTGTGCTGGTTCAATTCGTTTCAACCTCGAACCGTGGAGAATGTTGTCTATACAGACGCGTATTGATAGCAGCACCGGTGAAACCGTGTTTCGAAGCTCGATGCCAAAGGAAAGTTTCTGCCGTGCCCTTGTTTCCACGCGAGAAGAGCATCTCTCGATTATGCATTCTGCGCCGTCTTTTATTTTTATATTTACGATTCACACGCAAATGATGGGTCGCGCTCGTAACTGTGATAACATCAAGGCGAACGCGGTGTGTTCGTATTCCGGACATAACCGGCGGCTCCGGGGCCCGCGGAAGTAGCGTCACAAACGGACAGAGAAAGATCACAGAACTTAATACGCCTCTCGTGAAACACGGCGCTTTGAAATATCTACCGAGCGTGCGTTTGATGCGGAACACCCCCACATGAAATTACCGCAGAAGGGATTATTTTGGGACAAAGCTTGTATCGGATTCTATAGGATTGAAGCGAACGGAATTTCGGTGATTTCCATTATCTCGACCGTTCTGTATGTCTACAATGATATTAGTAATCGATAAAATCGGGGGTTTTGAAAGATGTATTCGAAACGCTGGAGAATACTACGAAGTTCCTAGGGAGATCCCTTCATTACAGCAACACGACGAATGGCTGAAATTACAATTCGAAACCTTGTTCGAGTAAACGGTGGTCCGAACGGTCTTCAAAGACCTCAACTTTGACGAACTTTCAATGCGACGCTGTCGTACGTTCCGTAACGGTACGACAGTGCGAACTCTTGCAATTATTTAACAGCAGCGAACTGTTGTCCACGAGCAACGCGGTTCAAACGTATCCAGCTTCTACTGAAAGTACGAGCGATTCACTTGGAAGCTTCCGATTTAACTGAATAATATAATACATAGAATATAATAAAGTACACGAGCTTCGTAATGTTCGTAACATTCAGCGCAACGATCAAAAGAGAAGACTTTAAGTTGAATTCTTTCGCATCCGATCCCTCTGTCAATTTCTACTTTCCCCAAGATCATTTTCTGTAAGCACTCGCATGCACCACAGTCGATCCCGCGAGTCCCTTAATTACCCCGACAGCCAGGGAAACACGGCGGATCGCGAAAATCAATTCGCACCCCCTCGAATTCGCCGCTTTGAAAACTGTTCCGCCGATGAATAACGATCTCGGTCAGCCGTGGCGCCGCTCCAAAGTTCTCAAGGGCTGGGGGTGGAGGGGGTGACTAGCTGACTGCCGCCGATCGACCGACCGGAACTTCCACCCGCGTCGTTAAATACCACGACGTAATGTTGTTCGATTGACGTTCGAATGACGTTTGTACAAGCGTTACTACGCACCGTGTACACACGATAGCACTAGTTCGCCCGGCCAAGTCACGCCTGGCTAATTCTCTCCAGTTTCAGAGGAGAGAAGGCGCATTTGAAGTGACGCGACGGACGTCGCGTCGGGACGCTTGGCGTGAACGGTCGCATCGATGCCTCGCAATATTTCCCCCTGGTTTTTCTTCCCGTTTTGTCCCTAGCGTCGATATATCCGTGCGCACGTGTGTCCCCCTTTTTATTCGATGGTATGTACATACACGGGCGAGGGTGTATTCATCGGGCGGAGATGCATCCGCGATGAAACGAGCCCCGAATACGTGTGGGCAAGCCGGCTGGGTCCTGTTTCCGCCGCTATCCATGCCGAAGCTAGTACTAATTACTTGTGCACCGGCTACGAGCTTTTACGTATCGGAACTCGTAGCGGCTCCCGGTTAAAGTTTGGGAGGTTTCGTCGACGCGGGCGTTGTATCACCAAGATCCTTTTTAAAATATTGCTGCGAAACAAGTCTTAAACAATTTTAAGACTGATCTTAGGAACGTGTAAAGGGTATCTCGTCAAGGCCACTCGAGAAAGTATATGCTCATTATAAAATGAAAAAAAAGCTTTCCAATTAGCCCACCAAGCGCACTCGTTACAGGAAGAACTTGCGGCAGCCAAGTTGTAGAGAACTGCTAAAAGACCGCTAACAAGTTTACAAGACATAAGCAAACGATAAGAAAAGCTTGAAAGTAAAGTAAACAGATACTGCGAAAATCTGTGCCTCCAGAAATTAGGATTACGAATGCAAATTTAGATATTTAATGAAAACATCAGCAATTACGGGATCAATCATTCCTTTTGCGAAAGCGAAACGACACACCTTTGATTGCCCTGACAAGCGAACGGATCTCCGTGACTTCGTTATTTTCAACGGATGGTGAAATTAATAAAAATCCTGTCAGCCCGATCAAGCCTTTCACGAGCAACCTGTGTTCGCCGCTATACATATGTATAAACGGGGTCACGTACCATTGCGACAGACGCACATAGAGACGGAAAATTTTACGCGCCCTAAACACGAGTCGCCGATGGACGACGACAGCTTTCAAAGTAGCTGCGAATCAGCCAACGTGACGGTTGTATACACGTATGTGCAACTAATTACTTGCGTAATTACTTTTCGCGAAATTGCTCGAAAAGGTTTCCGCCTGAAATTAGCTTTTTACGCGAACCTGTGCAGGGTACGACGAAACTGTATCTATAGATAATTGGCAAAATGTTCTGGAAAAAAGAAAACAATGGGATATTTCTGATAGAGCAATAAAACAGTATGCATTCTCGGCGATCGAGGAACCAGCAACAGGTACCCATACCTTTTTATGCACCCTTCTTGTAACGTCACGAAAGAGCTATGCGAACAAAGTAGTAAGCAAGTTTCGCTTACAGAAATCGAAGACCTTTGTTCTAGCGTCGACCGAATTGTTTTAATCAAAACGGTGAATAATTTAGCTCGCGGCATTATACATAATGATAGCACACGGTCCATTTTCGTCACTAACAATAGGTAAGTGCACGTTCCAACGAATCTAAGAAACGAGCATTAAGAAAATAGGTACATTTGCCGAATTCGAGACACGAGCATCTACAACCTCGCAAAATGTATTCCAACGAAGAGGGCAAAGACTGTGGGCGGACGACTAGACAGGGGTTGCCGGTGGATCTGGTTTAATAAAGAGTCCTCTGCTCACGACCGTCCTCCCTATTGTCAAACGGGAGAACATTTCGCGAAAATTACCCGCAATTAAGTCGATGCTGTAGGGTGGAAAGGTTGTAAGTGGAACACACCGTGATTATACAGACGAATGGTTAACCGGGAGGATTCTCCTGTAGCATGCCTGCTACCTTGTTTTACAATTCCGTCCGGGTCAGTGTTTCGCGGACTCCGCTTGTAATGTAAGAACAACGAAACGATTTTGCTTTCGAAAGTGTGCGCGTCGCTGTGAGAGACGACACTTTCAACGGACGCGTCGCTAATGAATTTAGTCGATCGCGAACGTCGTTACGAATTCTAACGAACGTCGCGAGGCTTCGTTTTAACGGGATCGTTGAATATTAATAGGAAACTCTCGGATTAATGCTGCGCCAGATAGTGGTTTTTAGAGAACGCTTTGCGAAGTTTATTACTCCGGATGTTTTTCATAAATGACGATGCCCGAATAAATTCGTAACCGAACACTCCCGTCTCTAAGAAAAGCGTGCTCTGCCTTTTGGTTTTATAGTGGGAAGTACGTTCAGGAGATCCCAAAAGGTTTGACAGACTCACCGTCAATGTCGATCTCCTGCAGCATTGTACGCAACTCCTCGGCTCTCGCGAATTGTCCGAGGGAGCGCATCACCCTTCCCAGTTCCTCCTTGGTGATGCTTCCGTCCCCGTCCTTGTCGAACAGTCTGAAAGCTTCTCTGAACTCTGCAATAACGAGAAATCGGTGCGATTAGCAAACCACAACAATCGTCGCTATCCCAGCCACATTCGTCTTAATTGTTAACAATGGACAACATCTCGGGAACGCTTCGTCTCCGGGAAGAAAGATTTCAGCGAAATTAGCCGAACATTGGAATACTCTTAGGAAACGCGATGAAACGGAGTTTCTTTCTATTCTTAATAGCAAGAAAATTCGCGCAACGATACTTTAATTACTCCGACCTTAAGAATTCCGTTTAATATTCCAGTCAAGTTGGATATTCCCAAGGAATACGGCACAATGGAGTGGCTAATGTACACCCATCGAGAGGATAAAAGGCATACTCAAGCTTTCACGCTGGTCCAGCATGTAATTAAGTTCGCAGTATGGAGATCGAAATATTGAATACAACGGATCTCGGCTCACGTATAGAACACGGAAGAATTTTAAAGCACGCTTCTCTCGTTGGTGAACGGAGGTTGGCTGGATCCGGTGGTTGGAGCTGATTAAACGGACCGGTCGATAACATTCCGTAATGTTTGATGGCCGCGGCGATCACGATGAGAAGAGACAAGCGGGTAGGACTTGGACCGTCGGTGGCTGACTCCGCCGTTTAATAGCCTCGTTTCACGACCCATTGATTTTCTACGTACCAGCGGCTATGGTTTTCCTATAAGCACATTCTACATCGACGTGTCTACGCGCTATTGTGCTCGAACCAAGCCCGAACGGAAGAGAAAAGAAGGGAGAGGAGTCATAGAACGTAGCCCATGATTTCCCCGCTAATGGATAACGACGGGAAAAAAGGAACGACGGACAAATAGATTCTACTTTCTTAGGTCGGTTACGCGTTTGCAGTTTCGCGTGTTTTGCCCTGCCATTTTATGATCCGCTTCCTTTCGCCACGCGCACCACGGGACCTCGAAGATAACCGGAAGACGTGAGATAAGAGGGAAGATTAAGGCACAACGAGCTGGAAAAAATATGGCTCTTCTTGAATAAGGACACGTCTTCCGGTACGGTCTTTCAAAGACTGTCTCTCAAGGATCGCTTGGTACATGTGACGTTACGATGAAATTAAGTTCGTTAGCTTCGAACAAAAGCTACTGCGCATGCAAATATTTCACTGCACGATTCGAGCAGAGGATAATTCAGAGCATAATCTTCACTATACTACCGAAGGAACGCTTTTCATGAAAAAGCTCGTTAATCAATGGGATCCCATAGGTGTAACCCGTTCCTTGGACGGGCGAAGATTTCAACGTTCTTAACGCACAACTGTGACCATAAAGTGTTTCGATATAAAACGCCGCTCGAAGAAGCACAGGCAAAGGAAGCGCAGCCAGCGTTGTCGCACGTGTCGCTTTGCAGTAAAAAGACGGAATTTCGGAGGAGATTTCTTTGATTCGAATTCCATTTCCGACATCCTTTTGCCTTTAACGTCTGCGCGCTATCCTGCTATAGGACGCCACCCTCGACTGGCTATTTAACCCGGGCCTGGCAAAAGCACCGTCTTTCCAGTTATAAAAACGCGTTTCGTATTCATTGAAGGCCGGGTTCGCATCAACTCTTTTATTTCTTTAAGCTTGTTTTCTATTCGAGAAGCAGGTACGAATCGCGCGATTTGAAAGTGTCGAGATGAAAGATAGTCGACATCTCGGACGAAAATAAGTGCACGAGGATATGGCGACAGGTCGAGATGGAAATGAAAAAGAAAGATCGAGGCGCGAAGAGAATCTTGCATTTGTCACAAACTTAAGTCACTGCACGCGCCTTCGCGATTTAGTTCACAAGACGTATCGTTGACAAGGGAAATACTTGTTCCAGCAACTTACCGCGCGCATTTGACGTCCCGTCGTTGTTTTATTGGAGGTAACGATGCGAAACGCGCGGCGATCGATGCCTTCCAATTTGCGTGACGGTTTTAAGTCACGTAACAGCCATTCTTGGAGATATTCTTTTACGCGGTAAATCGTTAAGCTAATAAGGCACGGAAATGTAATGCTTCAAGTCTGGACTACCCCGAATTCGTTTAGTATATTAAAGTGCGCGCGATGCGGGTAGAAGATATGTTGTAATTAAGATTAATTAATTTGACCATAATGGATGCTGCAGACACTGAATGCAATAACGTTACCGAAAAGCAAATTGTAAACGATAAATCGATCGCCGATAGCCACCTTGCTTCCGCGATTCCCATATTGTACAACGTAATATAATCACGAATACAACCGCGTGACTAATTAGTCTGAACGATCAAAAACTCGTAAACACGAGCGAAACGAAGATCTCCCCTATGCGCCGCGAAATAATAGCACGAATTAATATTCCTGTGAGATGTCCGTAGAAGCTCGCAGCACCGCTATCGCGTTAACAAATTGCGCTACACGATATAAACAAACCACTGAACCAACGTTCTCTGTTTATTTCACCCGCAAGGAATGTCCGAATACTATCCACCGCTACTGTTTTCCGCGTTGAATGAGAATAAACTCCGGGGCGAGCGTATATAAGTTAAACTGGAACCCAGCTGTTTAATATTACACGTTTTCGCGCTACAAACTCGAGCAGAAAGGGATTTCGCGTTCCGTTCGCATCGCGTCCATCGATTCCAACGAGAAGTTATTTCGTCGTATCGCGGTTGGACTTCACAAAAAGAACTCGACAACGCTTTTGCGATTTGCTTAACATTGGAATTCGCCTATCAGCGGAGCATACCTTTCATTTGTGATTTGGATATGCCGGGCGTTTTGCTGGACGAGACGGGGGCTGACTTTTTCGGCGTCACGGGTAGAGAAAAAAATACGTTCGTCGACAGTTTGCTGGTCTCTGCGGACGACGAGGCTGACGAAAACGTGCTGGACGACATCGCGGTGACGGGACAATTCGTCGCTTGGGACTGAGCCGGTTGCCGTTGCCGACGACATTGCTGAACCGTCTCGACGGACGATATCGATGCCTGCGACTCCGTGGGCACGAATGGCAGCGCCATTGACGCGACTGTCATCGTTGACGTCGGCGTTGTCTGCGTCGTGGTCATCGTCATCGTTATCGTCGATTTTCTCGAGGAACAGCCGCTCGTCGTCCCTTCTGGCTCCTTGCCATTCCCCACCGCCCCGCTGTTCTGTCTCGCCTGCGAACATTTGCAAATTTTCCGGATTATGATAGCCGCCGCGGCGTATAATTGCCTCTTCATTTTTCAACGCGGCAACGTTCCGCAAGTCTGGGACAAAAGAAAGTCTCTGGCTGAATAAACCGGAATAAAAAAGAAGCAAAACTAAGAAAAGGCAGGAGCTATATTATCCTTGGGTAAAAACAGTATGTATGCAATCAGGAGAGACAATAAGAACGTAGAAGAAGGAAAGGGTGGAGATTTCTAGGCGGCGATTTAAACGTCCTCCGCGATAGATAGGACTACTGGCACAGTAGCCACAGGTGGTACGAGGCGAGTAACGGCCGACGGTTCGCCGCGACACAGAAGGAACAATAAGGGTAAAAGTGCGAAGAAAGGGAGCACGAAATTATGCTTTCCCGCTGACAAAGGCGATTTTTCCATTGCCCCGCCACGCTAGAGCGCGATTCCCCTGCGGTTTCCAGTCCGCTGTGTTTTCTCTTAATACACATCAGGGGCGTGTTGTTCAACGAAAAGAATGTACGGGATCTGTCGATTCGCGGCACGGGCAGGGTAGTGTAAATTCGACGAAATTGGAGCGACAAACGTGTGCGAAGCTGGTAGCGATCGGGGAGTAGCTACGGTATTCGCCGTATCGTGGCTCTAAAGTTGGAAACACATCCCGCAGGCATATCAGAGAGCGAAGTTTGTCGGTTGCACGACGACTCGCGAACGAACCACGAACGTGTTTTCGCTCTGCTCACGGTAATAATCGCGTGTCCCGTTGCGGTGGCGAGAATCGATCGAACGCCTTGACGCTCAGCTTCCTCTTCGCGGGATGTATTGCCGACAATATCAACACCGAGTAATTGATGGAAGGCAATTGTTTCATCGTGTAATGGAAACACGGCTGGGATTTCGATCGGGGCAAACGCATTTTATCGTTTCATTTTTCCTTTTCTCGCAATCCAAGATTCGAGATATGACACTTTAATAACCAATGTCGCCGGAGCGATGACTTCGATGTCTAACTATCGACGTACGAGGTGTTCTTACCATCTACTCTACTTGATTTATAGGAGGGGAAGAAAATCAGAGAACAGTCGACAGCGTTTGAAACGGTGGAGGAAAACTTGTGGCACGATCAACTCTGTCCAAAGACTGCGATTCTCCTTGCGATTCCGGGACAATAAATGCCGGCTCCCTGGCGGATTTGACGCCGCGCAGCGCGTCACGGTGACAAATCTCGGAATAGATAACACGCCGAATAACAGCGTTTTTGCGAAAGAAGCGGGTAAAATCTCGCACAAGCACAGCGATCGAAATTAATCTTCCGATGGGATCAAGCTCACGTATCGCCCAGCACGCTGTATTCGTGTCCCCCAGCTCGGGGAAAAAGCGCAGCGCATCGCATTATTGTAATTTTTCACCTGCAAACATTTCCCTATCGCGATCCTTGAGAAACAAAGTTAGGCGCATGCACGCGTTCCACGATCCAAATGGGAGAAGAAGCCGAACGGATAGAGAGAAAGACGTCGGATTTATTGAATTCCCGCCAGCATTCTCGAAGCTGACATCGGCGGGTGACCTAGAACGAGAATTACGCGGTGAACCCATCTGCGGACAGCACTTTCGAATTTTAAAGTTGACCGACAGGGAAAGTTCGGTGGATTTTAATAAGAAAAGAAAGCGTCGGGGTTTTCTAGCAGAAATTTACCTACTCCTCTTTCCACTTCGTTTAGCTTCCTCCCCTCTGCTGGGGTGACAAAATCGAATTCTCGTTAACTCGTCACGCGTTGCTCAGCACGTCCTGCGACACGTTTGTCCTCGCATTCGACGATTCCTCGGATCGCTTACTGATTTAAATTACATTTCATTGCTACCCGCTCCCCACCGCCGGCGTAGACAAAGCTATCCTAGAATCGAGATTCCGTTCGAGTTCGCCGATCCAACGAGTTTTTTGCTCGTTCTGACAAAACCGTATAAAAGCATCGCGTCTTCGACACTTAATTGCAAAAGCGGTCTAATTTTCTCTATAATCGTCCGTTAACGACCCGGCTTTCCGGATTAACCGTTATCGGACGTTATCTTTAATTAGCGGCGTAATTAAAATTCTTGCTGTCTTTTTGGGGGGAAAATAGAGGTTGTTAAGCATGGATGTTCTTGGAAAAATATTGTTGACAATGAAATTGCCACTTGCCTGATTGGATCCTTGTTAATTAAGTGATCGGGTGTACAAAGGGAGGCAAGGGCTCGAAGTCGGGGCTATTCTCGTCTTCTGCCATATCACCCCTTGCGTTTGTACGTCCCGTACATGGACCGTTCAAACTAAGAGACTGATCAAATTTATTCAAAGCACGGGCGCGGGACCAACATCGCGACCGTAACCGTTCTGACCTGATCAAGTGTCATAAGAAATGAACCGTTTAATTAGCTCGTCTTAGAGACGAATATGCAACGTGCGCTGAGGCGAAGAACGCTTACCACTTCGACGGGCAATTAAACGAGCTGACCATCGACTCGTGAATGTTTCCACGGAATCGTAGAATGCGGATAGCGATTAAAAGAACGCTTTCTTCGAATACCAATGAGAGCACTTCGCGCAAACCGGAATGTTCGATCATATCGCGTTATGGAGATCCAGCGTAATACCCCAGCGGGTTAAGACGTTTAATTAAAACGTTCGATCATAATTGTTGTATTCCTTTCTTTTTCTTCTGTTAGGAAAGGTCGGCAAATGAATTGCGAGCGGCTTCTAAAATGATTGAGGAGGAACAAAGTGATCGGAGTTCGCTGGTCACACGATGGAAAGCTAAAAATAAAGGGTAAGAAGACGGAGAAACCAAAGTGCAATGAAGCGGTAAATGTACACGCAAGAAACAACAAGGTAAAAGAGGAGAGGACAGCGACAGAGGAAAAAAACCATTTATCGTACGTCGCGATGGCTGGAGGAACGATAAGACGCAACGCTCGATCACACTGTCTCGCATTTTGATTGATCGAGAGACGGGAAAACTTTGACTGACTTCCACGCACGATTCACGATTTACATGCGTCCAGGTCGCGTCAACTGCGTACGAAAGGGAGCGTGTTTACGCCAGCATTGAAAATTTTCTTCCTCTTCTGGCACAGTACAAGTTTACCCGAGTGGAATAGTAGAATTACGTAGGGGTTGTTTATCAAAAAACTTTAATGTCGCCGAGAGAAACGAAAGCGTGCAAGTAAATGTTAAATCATTCCGTAAAGTTTGTTGCGAACGCGAGGACTTCCACAGGATGCTGCCCAGTTTCCAAACGGTAAGTTCGTACATTTGCTCGAACCCCATGGGTTCGACCGTGACACAGCAAATTCCACCGATTCCATTTAGGATTAGCGTAATTTGTATACGACATGGTACCGCCCCTTTCCGATTATACCAATACCGCGTCTTCGACTAAGCAAACAACAATAACAACCTGCGTCTTGTGGGCACGTAAGCGATTGCTTGGTGGACCCAATTTAATCAACGAAGGGACGCCGAGAATTCCGTGAACACGCGGCGACGGCAAATCTTTGTAATATTCAAGAGTATTTCCCAAGATAATCAGATACGACAGAGGCCGCTATATCCGCGACGGGGCACGGGGTTAAAGTATAATTGCTTCGCGACTTTCTTCTTGGCGACCCTTTTGCATTTTGGCTTTGCGACATTGCGTGACTTCCGCTGAATATAGAATTACGTATCGCGAGCTATATTTACAGTTTCTGGCACTTGCCCGCAACGAACTATTTGTCATTTTATAGAGCCACCGCGAACGACGGAACGCGTCCGTTGAGTGCTAATTGGGAATGCACGAAATTACCAAGAATTAACCGATTAATCGGCCGACTGGAAGGGGAGAGAATCGCGTCGAGGGCGAACTCGTTAGCGCTGCGGCTGACCACCCGTTCGCGACCGATTTGTCGCAACGGGCTACAATTCACCCCGCGCCGGAAGGAAATGATCACGCGGATAAAAAAAAAACAACTATCGATGCTTCTATCGTACATCCATTTCGTTTTCAATTCGCTGTTTGGGAGAAATAGCCCGAGCGCAATTTGCAGTTAGCATCGTTTCTTTCTGTTCTAGGGAAAAAAGGATATGTATTATTTCTTCGGTGAATGATATTGGCGGTAAATGTTTGAGGGGAAATTTCTTTATGTGCTTTATAAGCATCGAAGTAAGAGCCATCGTATGATTTTTCTCGACGAGAAATAAGGGACGACGGAATATTCTTCGAAAGCAACGAAGTAGCCAAGAAGGTCGATCGAAAGAAAACACATGGCCTATTCATCGTCACATAATTTAGGGCATACCTTTCCTCGTGGCTATATTAGCATCGCTTTCGATGAAACCTTATTTTTTAATAAGGACCTGCGCCGCTACCTAAACTTATGCGAACAACTAATCGCGTATTCATCTTCCTATTTTCCATTCACTTTAATTCCAGGAACATGTTCTGTTGAACTACAAACTGTTCTATTAAACGTTTTTCGTCGCGCGCTTATCTCGCTAGCCGCGGAGACAAACTGAGGGTATTGTTGCGTATGCGTAATACATCATAAACAATGTGTATGATAAAAGTTCCATTCAACGAAGCCTAAAGCCGCAAACCTTACGTACCCAAGCGCGACAGCATTCTCGCTGGAATCGAGCATTGCTTCAACCTCTTCCTTTCCGCGAGAAAGGGACGGTGGAGTTGTATATCCCTGGTGCATGGTATATGGGCTGTATTTTCCCAGCAAGGGTTTTCACCCGGTAAAATGTACGTGTTTCCGGTCGCCAACGTGCGTCCAGCATTTTCAAAAGCCTTCTAACGTTGGATTCCGCTGGCAAGTCCTGCTCCGTCCGGATCAACGTGTGCGAAGCGTGCGACGAAGAAAAGGGTTGGAGAGACACGGTAGCGCTTGTGGCACTAGAGGAACGCTCAAGTTCTCTCGCTTAAGCATACCAGCACCCATGTTGAAACTGTCGTATCTCGCGTTTCAAACGCATTCAGTTTGAAACGCTAAGTTAACGAACGAGAAACACGGCCAGTGTTTAAGAATAAACGGTGAGCCCGAAAGCGAGAGCTTGAGAAAATGCTCGACGACGGAATTTAAAATTTCTGGTCAGGTATGCGGCGAAGCTTCGCGCTGAAAGTAGTTCGGAACTGTGTCAAATTTCGCGACGGCCGCGGCTTTGCGCGGCATACGGGCGCATGCATGTTACTCGGTATCGTGTTTTACCATGTAAAATGTGGAATCACGCTTATGCAAATCTGGACAAATAGGGCGCTATCTAGCTGGCAGGTAACCGGCGGCGTTCTGGCCGATTCGTACGAACGCCAGCGCCTTGTATCCGAAGGTGTACTTGTGAGAAACGAATGCCTTGCATTTTATTCGTCCGCGAAAAGGAGTCATCGACGTGGAGAACGAAGACCGCAGAGTTCGAAAATGCCACTGCGTCAGCGTGGTTTCGCGTTGCTCGGGCTCTCGTCTTTCCCGCCGCGCAGAAAACTCGTTAGCTCCGCCGATTTGTCTTGGAAAAGCTCGCGGAAATGGAGGACAATGCAATCCTACTGCGGGGACTGAAAAGGAACGGGCGGGCTGCTGCTTATCGGTTAATTACAGCGGACGCAGTTGCTCTCTCGTTAATTGTTTAAAAGCGCTACGATTACCGGCGAGATTTTTAATTGCTCGCCGAATCCTTTTCCGAATGGAGCTCGGGCAGGAATTTGCAATTACGAGGGAGCCATGGAAAATATTCAAGACGCCACGGACTTCTCAATTCTAGACAATTTTCCACAAGAGCATTACAAAAGAGATATTTTCCTTCGCGTGTAAATGTTAAATCCGATTTGACCATTTCCTTGGGACAATGACCGTGGTAAAATCACCGAACGGATTCGTCCGCTTGGTATTCATACTTTGGGGAAACGAAATAGGTCCCCCCTCTTTGCATCCCACTGTCCTTTTACGATCCCAGCTCGACCATAATAATAGTGGTTGCACCGTTTCGCCCACGACAGCCCCGTCGTTATTATCTTGCCATTCTTCGGCATAAAGCTTCATTATCATTTCCCGATGAAAGCGGCAGCAACTCGAGAAAGAAAACAGTGAAAAGGCAGAAGAGGTGCCGGCTGGTAAGGGGTGTTTCGCGATATATACGAGCCGTATGCATATTCGATCGATGAATATGCAGATGGGAACGTAGCGCGCCGATCGCGGTCGGCTGCCAGAGAAAAACAAAAATTCGTATAATCACGGTTACAAAATATTCAATTCCGCGTTGTCGAGGATCGTTTCGAAAAATTTCTACGGTGAAATCCCGTGCGCCGCCCCTCCTCGAAAACGGGGCCACGAATACGCGCTCGTTATCGACGAAGCCCTGATCGATACGCGAGTCGTGTCTTAATTTTAAAACGCCGCGAGCGTGTCGCCTTATCTGGGCGCCTATCTCGCTAATTGCCCACGATCTGTCGCTCATTTCCCCGCTCATACCTCGTACAACGGTCGACGCTTACGAATGAACCGGAGGTGTAAGGTCCCAGCGGCAATTCGGTTCACGCGTCGGTTGCCCGCGCCCGGCTTTTAGTCGAGCGTTGTCTCAAATTTAACCGGACGGGAATATGCTCGCAATCGCGTAATTCAGTGAAACGCGTCGCCCGCAGGAATTGTCGGATGTTCACCTGCTCGAAGCCAATACGGCTTTGATAAAGCGGCACGGTTTATCGAGTCGCTGTATTTGCACGATAGCAAAAAGACGTTTGGTGCTTTTTCTCGCACGGAACGTTCTACCTGTAAACGTAGAACAATTCGCATATTACAGCGATCGCTGTCCGAAGTAAAATATGATTGCGTATATCGCGACGATTATCCACGGGCGCGTGCAAAGTTTCCCGCGAAGATAAAGCAAACTTTATACGCCTTTCCGGGAGTTTTGTTACGGACAAAGCCAACGGATCCCGCGAAGGAGCACGCTTAATTTAACAAATCGATGTACGTTTTCACGGTTTTCCACAGTCCAGCCGGTCCAACGCTAACGACTAGATCGCCGGCTGGTATATTTTATTAATATCGTCGATAAATCCTACACCGTTATGACGAGCGATGTTTTTACGGTTATATTGATGTTTGTCTTTTCCACTGCAATATCCGTAGCCTCCACCCGAGACACGCTCTATTTACGAGCATTCGATAAACGAGTTCGGCTGTCTTGAATTTATCGCGGCATCCCGTCCGAGTTTTCGCGGGCTGACCGTGATGTTGTAAATATAAAGATGTCGTAAAGCGTATAATATTGCTGCGTTAATCTTCACCTGAGATCCTCTACTCTGAGCTCAATTAATTTTTTTTAATAGACATAAACCGACGAGGTTATTCGATCTGTTAAAGGAAACATCGCAAACATCGCAAAGAGTTATACAGCTTTCCTAATCGCTTCCCCTTTTATTCGATAAGCCGGTACTTAACATAATTTAATTTCCATCTCTCACCAAATCGTATTGTTTACGCGTAAAGTGTAAAAGCATTCATTATCCCAGACTGGGACTTCTTAATTGTTCCCGGTCTTTTGCATATTGCATATTAATCCCTCGGGCCATCCACCGCGATATATTTCACATTTTTCTCAACCGCGCTTTTTATCCCGCGCGTTTCCAACGCACACGCTCGAGACCGGAGAAGTTCCCGACGAAAGTTAGAACAATGAATAGAGTTACCCGCGCGCTTCCCGCGAAACGTCTTTTCGGCAGTCCGCCAGCGATACCACAGATGACGAGGCTGATTTAAATGCGAACTCGTTTGCCTAATATATTCAAAGGGACTGAGAACTCGGGCGGCCAGCGTTGATGCGGCTACTCAAAATTACAGCAACGGAAATATTTGAAAAATGTGAAACGATTATTTGTTTGTTAAGGATTTAATGCATTACGTTCCGTAGCTAAGATAGATGAAGCCGAATCGCTTTATCAATCATAGTGTTAAGAAAATTGCGCTGGATTTGTGCACGGTGCAATAAATATACACGCTAGTGCATCATCTCGCGCACTAGAAGTTATCTTCCTGCTACAGTGAGCAGAGATATTAATGACACCTTGGAAAAGTAATTACCCAGCCAAATGTGTGAGTACGGTCTGGCAATTAGAATGCAATTAGGTGTTTAAATAGCACAAGCTAAGGTCGCCGGTTAATTGATCGTTCTCGAGTGTGCGGCGGTAATATGATTCATAATGCGTCTCACTGTCACTCTGTCTACCATTCTCGTCGCTCGACTACCCGTTGACATTAAATAAAAGTTCTGCATTTGTTTCGAACTCGTAATACGAACCGATAGAGGACATTTTCATACACGTGTCACAGACGCGTTTAATTTTCGAGATTAATTAGAATTCGACATATTTCGTCGTTCGTACAGCGGCGTCTGTCAAAGGGAAATTAATAATAGATGAAAAGTATGGAATGTTTACTGACGAATGAAACGGTTGATACCCGCTTTGCGCCGGAAAGTAGCGAAATAATGCTTTTTTTTTTGTTGCAGTCAACTCATAGCGAAATAGCGAAGGAATTCCAATTTCCAGTACGAAAAACGACGAAACGGATTCTGTCTCTCGGGAAACGATTCGATCGCAATGGTTGCGCGCGTGCAACGCGACGACGCGATTCGAAACGCGCGGCCAAGAAGTCGCATTATGCGCGCGGACAATCGGGACGCTCGGAAGGAAGCACGTTCCGCTGGAACTTGAGACATAATAGGAATCGGAGGATATCGGGACTCGAACTCGAGGTATCCACCAACGAGGTCCCACCCCTCGGATTTTCTGCCCGCCTTGTAAGAATGTTCTCGGGTGAATGCGTATGGATCACGTCGGGAGTCCCTGGAGTGGAAGGTCGAATATAAAGCAAGGAAGAAGGGCTTTTGATAGGTGTACAGTTTCGACGAGGAATAACGTTAACCCTGTCGGAATGAGAGTTACTTGGGGTCGTTGGCGCGAAGGTGCCTCTTCTGGATACTGCGAACGGATGTGAAATTTATAGAGCAACAGCGATTAAGCTCGTCGAAGTTCTGAGGCAACCCCGCTCTCTTACTTTATGGTCTGGAAGCAAATCAATATGTCGTTGATCATCCTTTTTTTTTTTGCAAACTTGTTGGAAGCACAGCCTTCACGGCGGCTGGTATCGAGCGCGTTACTTTCATTCTCAGCGTCTGCCATCAGAATATTCAAAACGCCGATGACAGGCCTGTAAATCTAGCAAGGAATAGCCCGGTGGCTCGTTGAAGAATTCTTGGAGCACGGCGCTTATACGACACGTCGACGTTGGAAATTGACGATATAAAAAGCATCGAAAGTGATCGACCGTTTTACGCTTCTCCACGCGGTACAACGGTGTGCCATTCTTTTCGTCTTTGTGTAGCTCGTTACAGAACCCAGCAAAGGTATAGGATGAAATGTGCCATAGAAATGCGAGTCTTCCTTTACGTAAGATGAAAGCGTGGAGGTAAGTGTCATCGTAATTCTCATATCAAGCCCCACGTTGTCGCTCGTCCCCAAGAGCGAATCGCGCGTAACTAATTCTTCTAAATAGTAGGCATATCAGTTGCGAGGCGAAATTAGTCGACGTTACAGCGAGTTATACCGCGCTATCCTTCGAAACGTTCTCCATGATTTATTTTTTTTTTTTTTCAGCCGAGCTTTAGAAGAGATCGCTACGAATTAAATAGAAGCAAGTGGGCGGACTGCAACGAGCCGCGTGGAATTTCTTCCCTTTCGCCTTGAAAGAGAGTCTAGGCGAGGCTCCGAACGAATTAAAATAACGATACGTTCACCTATCTCTTACGAATTACACAGGAAAATGGGCAAGCCCTAATTAGATTGGACCCTCCGCCGGAAGCTCTTCGCCGAAGCTAGCGTACCACCCCTTCGTTCGTGCGAGTATAAAAAAGTCCCCGTTAAAGCGTTGTAAAGTGCACCGCAAATGAATGAAGAACAGTTCAGATGAGCTGCTAAAGAGAAGAATATAAACAGTATTCGAGTAGTTACGTTGCGGGAAAGAGTAACAATGTAACACGCGCGTATCCCTCCCAGCTGTTTTGCGCTCAACGATCCTCGAAATATCATCGGGGAAACGTTCACAATGGAACGAGCTCTAGCACTGCTATTTTTGACTAGTCGAGGCAGAGAAAATTAACAATGAGCTGGCTCCTTTTTTTCGGGAGAAACTCTTTAATTAGACATTTCACCCTTGCGTTTTAGCAAACGATCGTTCGGTACCGTTAACAACTCTCCCCTTACTTTGTTCAAAGACCGAAGACACATAACTATATACTTGCTAATGGCTCCTTTGGCCCTAGCTCATTAACATTTTCAAAGTGACCCTAGCCTCTTTGCGGTAAGCACGAAACGGTGTCATCGTTCCAACCGCGCTGGTCTGGCAGCAGATTTTTATCACGGATTTCGGGCAAGCATTGCCGCCGCAGTCAACATACTCCTTTAATCTACGTCCAACGACGTGCAATTACACGTGCATGTGACGCGCGAGCCTTGTACGTTTGAAACTCTGTGTGCCTGTCCACGATTCTCGTCGATTAAAACGGAGAAAAGCCGATCCGGGCCGCGGAGTTTGTTTCAAACATTTGCATTTCTCGATGACGTTGCTCGTGATTAATTATTGCCCAACGGCCAGCAAACTTTCATGTTAATGAGGGGGGAAAAAACGGTATCTGCGGTATTATTAGCGAGAGGCTGAAAGCCTATCGAAAGCCGTTCGATCGCGGCGCAATTCGGCGATCGGTTTACCGAATAATCGATGAGAGCTGATTCGATAACGCGGTCCACGGAATACTACAACTTCCAGGGATTTCAACGCGCGGGAATATCCTGCTGAGATTTTCGTACGGGTATTCAGCTAAATGCTTGGCAAAAATTTGATTCGTCCGGGATACAATTCGCATTCAAACGAGCGGCAACCATTCGTGGTAATTGGCCTATCGTGTGCCGGGAGACACGGTGTCCCAGTAAGTGACAGTGACAGTGAAATACGTTTATAAAATGTTCCGATATGCAATTATAAAAAATAAAATGATCGCAGTTAACAACAGCAGCTTCCCTTTAAAAAAAATTACTAGGCCTCTAAGTATATGATAATCTACAAGAGGCATACGAGTTGGATGATTGGGATACCTGAAGGCGACGTTCGTAACCCATTTTTCGCGAATATACGATGCGAAGTTTCATGGAACAGATGTACCTTGACCGCGTCTTAGAAAGTAACTGATAATTCTGTTTCGTTTCACAGAACTGCGCTTCCCTGTTTTTCTCGGATGAAACTCAAACTTTGGTTTCATTAGAGAACAGATCTTTCTATCGTGTCCACGAGTAGAAGGTAACCAGCAGCGAAAAAGTTCGCAATGCTAACAATTGTGAACTACTGAAACAACGAATTAAACACACGATTTCATACATAAATGAACAAGTCATTAGAATAGCAGCATCGCTTTAACAGAAGCATAAGTGATACAGCTCGATGCTAATCTCGGCCTGGAAGTCAGCAAACGGACTTCTACTACTGTGTCGCTCCTGTAAACAGAGAAAGTGGCACACGCAGTGGAGAGCGAAAGCTTGATAGACTGTCCGCAGCAAACGTGCCTGCACCTTTCTATTCGAAGGGTATCATTCGCAATCGAGTCGAAACTAGAAGCTCCCCGATGATACATTCTTTTATCGGGCCGTCCGATATCTGCCTACGATTCGCTCATTTGTCCTCGCGCGTGACACCGTGCACTGTCCGGAATCTCGATTTCCCATTCAACGATCATTCGTCGACGATAACGGCACGCCGGGAATGGAGGAGAACGCGACAACTCCTACGGGGTTTCGTCCTGCTCTGACAGAGGACAATGCTGAAGCGTTCCGAAGGATACTCGAACGAACGCGGCCGAGGTGTTCCATCAAGAGATTGCTACTTGTATAATAAATAGGAACGCCTAGACGGGTACGAACGTCAAAGGCAGGACGATTGTGCTCGTGAAATCCTTGAAACGAGTACCGAGACGACGCATCGTTTCGCACGAAATGATCTTTAGAGAAGATCGGCGAGAAGAAGCGTGCGCACACGTCTCCCTCATGTATTTGCATCCTTTTCCAATCGGGAATTCGACGATCCGTTCGCAATAGCTGACACATGCGAGACGTTTGTTCCACGGCTAAATTAGGCGAAGGATCGACTAGATTACGTGGACGAAATTTGCGACGTTTCGACGGTAGTACGTCTTTGAAACACAGCGACGACAAGATACCGGGTCCGTATCCCTTTGATCATTCCAATCATAGTCGACGTGACGCACAGTAAATTCCACGGGATTTACCCGCGTTAAGGATACCGTATTTACTGGAACCGGCGCTAAACGCAGGGAAGTCTCGGTCTCGGAAAGGTACGCCGAGCAACAAGTTAAAACGAGGAGAATGGAGCGTGTTTCGATTGCTTCATTTGGCAAGCGACCGGTACATATGCTATGCAGCTCGGAATACAGCAAGGAATGCGCATACAAGTGCTCTCGTGAATACGAGCATCATCGATTTGCATTACCTTCCATACCAATGGCTTCACTCTATTCTGGAACACATACCTGGTATTACGTCCCTTGGCGGAACACCGAATATCCTTCTCCGAAGTTACCGCCTTTTTTCGTGCAAGAAAACTTTGGGCCGCGTTAAATTATCGTTCTCTTCCGCTAGATTCACACGCACGATTTTCTGTAATTCTTTAATGCGCTCTTTGATGGATGGACGCGCGAAGAAGGAGGTACGGAAGCGGAACTGGCGAGTTGCAAGAGAAAGATGTAATGACGTGTAAACAAGTGTAGAGAGTAAGATAATTGTGGGCAATTAGAGGCATTATCCTCGCCGCGTTCGCAGTTGAGAAAAACGAGTCGGAAGCCTCCACGGACCATTTCGCTGGCACGAAATGGTCCCCGTAAACGAAAAGACCCACTTCCGGATGGATCCGAATATTCCTCCGACTGTAGAACGTCTACGTTATAAAAACTGCATGCTCGATTGCTTGCATTTCTAACATACCACCGTTATTCTAGTGCCGCCCCGAGTTATCTCTCCTTCCACGGGGAAACATATTTGTCGCGAGCTTCCGCTGTCCAGGAAGGAACGAAATCTGGGATAATCATAGAATGCATATTGCAACACCCAAGAATCTCGAGAAATCGCGCTCCTGCCCTTTCCCCGTTGCGCTGCTCGTTGCCAATGTCGTGTTCTTCCACCGAAGGAAATTACCGATACATTCTCAATCAAACACCGTTGACTATAATACCAATACACACTGTTGGCTACGAGAAAAACATTGCAGAGGAAAAGGACGACTCCAATATCCGAAGGTTCCTTTTTATTACTGTTCTAACATAATGTAATAGTTTCCGTGGTACGGTTCGGGACACAATCACGTCGCAAAGCAGCGTAGCCAACAACAACTTTTCTCAATAACGTCGAGGAGAAACTGTGCCATTCGGGGCGAAGGACGAAGACAAAAGCGGAATACGGGGGTTGTTACACAGCAAGATATACATAGATAGAAGGAACAGACACTTACCATCAGCAACTTGACTTTGTTAACCAAAGGGGATGTCGTAAGGAACTTGTTGACGGCCGTCAATATTTTCCCCTCCAACGTGGCAGCGTTTCCGGCGTCTCGTCCTTGCGAACATCCGGGCCCGATGTCCGCTTCTTCGGGGCTGGGCAACAACCCCCGGCAGTCCCGTGGGAAATCGCTGTTCTTCAGTCTCCTCGCGGGCCCTCGTGGCTCCTCTTCCCTTCCAGCTGTCGCTCCCTCAGCGTTCACGCTTCGCACGCTTTCCCTCTATCCGCATCAAACACGATTAGCCAAGTTTGCTCCGTCAACCCCTTAAGGCATCCGCTACCGCGGCGCAGCTGATTGCTTATCCTTCGAGTTGATGGCTTTCAGTCAGAATCGCCAGATGATTCGGATAAAATCAGGGGCTGTTTATTAGCCGTGCACGTACAGGGCGTATGTTCCAGGATCGATCATTAAAATTAGCGAGGATCGTTTAATCAGCTGGTACCACGGGTGTTCAGGCGAGAAAGCGAACGTAGACGGCTGGTACCATCGAGTATACTTGTTTAAATGCCAAAGAAATCAGCTGTTTGTGAAGAAAGACTGCGGTATCTAGTTTGCTCCTCAAAGAAATCCGTCACACTGGATGACGAATCAGTGCACGAACTATGGCTTTTAAAGAAACAGTTCTTGCGGGATACCGCCAGCTGGCAAGGTCCAAGGATCGCTGAGCGTCGAAGGGTCCTTAAGGTCCCGGCGGTGACGCGTTCTCGACATGGACTGAAGTCCGAAGCGGGCCGATGGATGCTGCGAGTTGCTCCAGAGGCAGAAGAACGCGCGCGCCAGAGAAAGCCGCGCGTGTCGCAGGGGGAAAGAGACGGATCGCGAGAAGAGGGGAACGGTGAACGAGCAAGGGCGAGAGAAACGGATAGGAGAGAGGGGTTGATACGCGGAGATCGAGAGCGGGGGGGCCAGGGTCTATTCAGGGCGGGAGTGAATGGGAGGGAAAGGAAGGTTCACCGAGGGTTGAGTTTCAACAAACGCCACTAGTTGCTGGTAACCCTCGGGATGCTTACGCGGCAGCCGTTCCACAGTGGCTGCCGATTGTTCCTCGCAAATGCGTCGATGAATCTTTTATCATCCCGATTTCGGACCCGAAATAGGAAAACTATTTTCATTTCTCAAAATACGGATCCCGAGCGTTTCATTGGATAATGCTCGCTGAAGACCCGACAAAGGCAGAGCTCCATTGAAATAATTTATTAGCGATTCTTCGCTTTCATATTCTGCTGAAATTCTACGTATATCGAACTGATCCTTTTGTCTTGATTACTTTTAACAATGAAAATGGAAAATGAAAAAAGAAGGAAACGAACGATGCGTCCTCGTTGTATAGACATACAGTCGAAAATGCTCGATGACAAAGGACACGTCACGAGCAACGAAACTTTTTGCCGTCCCGTTGTATTGTCATAAAACAAAATTGTCCGAGCGTTGTGGAGGAAAAGGACACTCCGTGATCCACACAATTTATATGGAAAGTCAATGACAGCCGATTTTTATGTAAATGCGTATGGATAGTAGGTAATAGGTGCACGAATGGATCGCGTATAACAAAGTACCTTGCCTCGCAATTTTAGTAAATAAACGAGGCTAGCCGCGACGAGTCGAAATTCGATTTACCCGGTACGTTTCGCCAGAGGGATTCGAAGAAGAATTTCGCCGGATAATCGCTTCATATCCACAATATATATTAGTATATTCTTTCGAACAGATGTTCCAAGAAGAAAGATTAATATTAATATCGTTGTATTGTTGATATTATTATTATTATTATAAACGAGTTGGTACTGTTTATTAATATTAATTATCAATTCGATTCAATGCATTCAGACAATAATGCTATTTCAATGTGATGAGCAATCTATAAGTTCAAAAAGAGAAAATGATATTTTCGTCATTCGATTAGAATTTCTAAATTAAATTAAGTACCTGACCATCGCACCCTTATATCGAATATTGAAAGCGGGTATTTCCAAAGCGAAGTGTACTACTGCTGCCACCTGCCCACACTGTCCCAAAGGCAAACGAATATTGTATCGACGAAAAATAATATTATTTGCTACGTCACCGACGAGATACTATTAAAGACTGTCCGATGAAGTCCGACGAAGCACCTCATCGGTGGATACGTACTTTTCTACATATAATGTATCATAATCTGGTGTGATGCATTCGCAGAATTTTATTGCATGAATATTGATAACATATCGGCGATGCTTATTTCAAGTTATGAAAATACACGTATCGTTCTATATGTATCGTTCTATATCACCCTTCCCACTAGCGTAATGTTGCCGCGTTCTATAAATTGAAAATTAACTTTTCTCGCATAATATCACAGGTATAGGTACTCGAAGTGAAATTCGTTAATACGTGATTCTTTCCTAAAGGCCTTCGTATGAAACGTTCTTGAACATTATCAGCGTTGCGCTATGCGTGCCGCCCAAACAATCTACGGTGTTATCAATAATTAGCAAAACGAACGCAACCGAAGTGCAGTCAAAATAAGTTCCTTGCAATCACTCGCAGACATTCAAAAGCATGCTATCCGTCACAAAACCTGAATCAATGAATTATCGTCCATCCTGCTAAAAATCATCCCTTAAGCGGAATGAAAAATTCGTTTTTCATTCTTCGCGCGAACGAGTATACTTATCTATGTCTAGCTTTTTTTTTTCTTTTCCCTTTCATACATTATCGATCAACGAAACATAAAAATGATCATTGATTATTGTCCGGCGGGCGAAGCGCCAGAGCCAGAACTTGTTGCATTTGTATCCGAACGTCGAGCTTCTTCTCTTCCGGTACTCGCCGGAGTATCGGCAATAAGGAGAGCAGAAACATTTTATCGTAATCGTCCTCATCGGCCACGACGCGTTGGCTGCTATGCGACGATAGGATATCGTGAATTTCATTATCGAAGGACGCGAACGACGTCTCGCAAAGTTGCTTCGGATAACGGGGGTACATTTTATAGGAAACGTCCGGGTGTAGGTATTCCCTGCCCGTGGTAGTGGAGGACGCAGCGTGGACCAGCGGTACGTCGTATTCCTCGATCATCGGATTGTCAATTTCACCCTCGCTCTCCTCGGACTTCAAGTTACTCAACGTGGTCCCGGCATTTCTGCAAAATACAGGCAACAGGCGCGCGCACGGCTATCAGCTATGTCGTTTAAAGAGCGTGCTCTACGCGCGCGAGCTAAGCGGAAATCGGACGGTACCGACCGTTTGCTCTCCACCATTGGCATCAGGAACAACAGCTGATCGAAGTACATGTATTTCTTTCGCTTTCGACCAGCCAGTCCCAACTTTTGAGCCTTCTGAAGCTTTAGCTCTTTCATAAAGTAATCCCTAATATTCCTCCATTTCCCTCGTAAATTTTTCTCTGAAAACAGAATCAATGGTCGGGAAAACTGTGAGAGATATCGCGAGGTGAGATCCTGCTATTCGGGTCCGGGTTTTCCGCTCAAGATTATGCAAGCGTCACCGTCATAACCGTTGGACAGGAAAAAGAGTTTGTACTAATTTTAAACGACTGCGGGTACGGTCACACGGCAAGTTGTGCCAGGGTCCGGGGGTAAGTGCAAGTGGAGGAATCTGGATCGATCGATCGCAAGAGGCTGTATACCTTCTACGTTTCTCTCCTCGTCCGTCAAGCGAGCCCAATTCGGTACCATCACCTGGCAGACCTCGTCCCACGCGACCATCTTGGCGGTACGGTCGTTGTACTCGCTGCGATTCACATCGTAAATCGCCGGCCGTTTCTCTATTTCCTCGATAAATTTCTCCGTATCGAACATGCTTGATATCGCGCGCACGCCAGAACTACCCCTCGGTAGTCTTTCGTCACCCCTTTCCTGCTTCCGTTTTTAATCCCAGATTTGTATAACGTCCACGTGGCACAGGCGTGAAATCGGTACCTCCACTAGACCGATTTACAAAAGGGGATGTTGCTGCTGTGCAGCCAAGATATTGATCGCGTTTCAACGGACGGCGATACGGGCGTATCGATTCGGATTAATCCTATACGCGCGTGTATACATATGGTCGCACGACTCGGCCAACATTCGCGATCCGATTTTCGTATCGCATGAACTGCCGGCTCCGTGTAGCAAAGAATTTTTCGACGGAACGTTAAATCCCGCCAAGCGATTCACGGTTCGTATCCGCTACGTCGTCGCCGGCAGCTTGCGCGTCACTGCGGAGAAACCGTTGCACGGCTAGCACGGTTGGCGTCATGGCGCTAGGCTGGCGTGCGGTTGCGGTTGCGGAGCGGAATCTATGCCGCTGCTATGCCACAGCGTTGCCAAACGTACCTGGCCTTGCAAGGCTGAAAAGACGGCGCGGAGCGGAGCGACGGAACCCGCGGAGCATGCCGCGATCGCCACCTTTCCCACTGCGTCGCGGGCGTGTGTGCGTCGCGACGCGTCGCCGTTGACCGGTCGTCGCTACCCGCATTTCCAATGCGGTGATACTGCCGCCCGCCGACCGCACCGGACTTATAATAATGTCGTAAGAGAGCCCGGCGCGGTCGGCTGGAACCGGTTGCGGATGGTACTCCGATCTTCCCGCGCGAACAGGCGCGCGCTCCGCCGCTATAAATAAGGCGACGACATGGGAGACCTTCACCGGGCAATTACGCAGCTTATTCAAAAAAAAAAAGAAAAAAAAACAACTAAAGTATAATCGAGCGACAATCGCTCGTCGATGGTTGGTCGCGACTCTGCTCTAAACCCGCTGGACGCACGGTTCCATTTCTCGACGATGGCGGAATTCGCGCGGCATTGATGTTGCCACTCGTGCGAGCAATACGCGACGAAAGTGGCGCGTTGCTACGCGAGCGTGTAGATACTGTGCTCAGCGGAAATGGACGCGAACACGCCGCGGCCACGTCGTCGCGTTTCTACCGCGCCGTTATCGACCACGCCAGGTCGTTTGGCAAACGTAGCGAAACCGACGCCGGCTGGTCGCCGGATGAAATGCTATACTCTTTTGGTCTCGCTTGCGATCTAGCGCGGATATTCGCGCGTCCATTCCTATAATGCATTAAAAATATGCTCCAAAGCCGATCGATCGAATGCGTTCAAGCGCTTTCGAAGCTAATTCAATTCGTTAAGGGCCATTGTAAATACGCAGACCACAGGGCCAGGGTTATTGGTAATATTTTTCGACATCAGCGGTGATAGGGATCGGTATTGATGGATTGGCATTAAGTATCGATGGAGATATAGGTTTTCCATTTTTTCTTTTAGAGCCCCCACCAGCTGGTGGTGGAGATATCGATGGCAGTACTAATCGTGAACCAATATCTTGACCGATACCACCCTCCCCCTTACGTTCTGTGTACCGAGCCGACACACTGGCAGTAATAGCAATCGTGTAAAACCGCGAATGTACTGATGTATGCTTTTAGTACGTATTACTGGCGGTGTACGGCGAACCTACAGCAAAAAGCCACCATTGGTAGACGCAAGGCGCGCAGACGCTCGTTGTCCAATAAATGGCGAACTTTGACATGGTCAGGTGAATACTCGCGCATGGTCTGAGCTCTCGCGTTGTCCCACGATTAAATAATTGACACCGATTAATGGTAATTCCATCGGTCACGTATGCAATTACATCTTAATTAAAAGCGAATTAAACTAAATTGTTGAAAACGTCAGTGACATGTATATTCTATCGTAGTTGCAGGAAGTAACAATTATCATTATGCGATACTATGTTCACCGGAAGTGAGCCGGTACGATGCTACGAGTGTACAAGTCTATTCCTTGAATTGCCTCCAAACAGCAGAAAAATCACAAACTGTGCGAGAAACAACGAAACATCGTTTGGTCTGTGTGGCAGCTGCGAATATTCCGGGATAGGGACCGCCCAAACGCGTGATCGTGGCCTAGGTCGGAAAGAGATGGAAGATTTTCAAATAGAAGATGAAAAGAGCGAGAAGAAAAGCCGAATGAGAATGTACGATCGACCGGAGCAGGACGAAAATGGAGTGAATGAAAAGGAGTGAGAGAGGATGAACCGAGAGGGAGAAGGAGGTGTGTACTCAGTACAAACGAAGCATACCACCTTTAACGCGCTTCATCCTCCCGGATCCTATTCAGTCTAGAGCCGGCAACAAGACAGTGAACGTCGGTCCATTTCTCTCGTTTACCTGCACGACCATAGGCGATAGTCCTTCCGGACCTTATATCCTTTAGTCACGTGCGCCCGAGACGAGGACAATTTCAATCGATCGTCATGCCGGAATTTCTTGGAAAGAGGTACAAGCTGTTCAGCAGCGAGAACTTCGACGAGTTCATGAAGGCTCTTGGTACGTATATACGAATTAACATCACATTAGTCCAAAGGAACCGCGACAGATAGTTAGTCGTACGAACGAGTTTCATTTAATTAGGGGCCGGACATTGCACAAATTTTATGACTATGAGATCCGGAGCTAATACTGTCAGGAAACATATCACAGATATCACGATCGAAGTAGCACATTCACGAAAGATATTTCTCTCATTCGTTAAGGGTGGTATCCCAGTCGAGGCCAAGTATTAAAATTGTAACGCAGATAGGATATCCAGTAGGTTTCCTTTGGTATACAATAGCCACTTGACTACAAAGTTGTATAATCTTGATATATGCGATCTGATAGACGATAATCTATGCGATCAATTGTGTGAACGTTTAATGTATTCATCATGGAAGATAACTAGTTGTCGTTGCAAAGGTAAAATAAAGCCGATAGAATATTTCGGTTGAACCGGAGAGATCTCAGACACATGCCCTGCATGATTAGCGTTACGAAATGGCCGGGTCCTGCGATTGGGAAATTTAATCCGGCCGCAAACGAACATTTGCATCGTTAAGGCTGGCGACGTATTGTGATGACGAATAATGTAATCAATTTTAATATGGTGAACTATGCTCCCGTGGCTGTGCAATGACCTGACCCCAAGCTTAATTCCCGCCATGTGCCAGAGACAGAGAGTCCGATTGTACTCCAATTTAGCACTTGAATTAATTTACCGGCAAGATTAATAAATCGCAATTGTCAGTCGAATCGTACTAATGTATGGTACTTACGGAGTTGACTTAATAAAAATACATTGACCGCTCCTTGATAAGGGGCAGTACGGTCGGTGGGGTGGGAGGCACACGGCATCGCAAAGTGCAAACAATTTACTTGTCGCGTCGTAACCGGTGGCAGCTTTTATAAACGCACGCGCAACATTTTTGCATTGCATCGCAAACGGTTACTTCGTACGCTTGCCGGAAATTAAATAAAGGTGCAAGTTCAGCCTGATCGACGTCGCCCACGCATCAAAGTGTCGGCTAATACGGACAAGCAACATAAATTATCCCTTCCTCGAATCGGGGGGGTGGTTGGAAATTGTATCGATACTTGTTGCGCGCAAATTGCAGATGTTTCTCGCGGGAACATTTCGGATTTTGTTCGCAGCCGCATCTCGCAACTCCGGCTGAGGGGATACCGATAACAATTACATAACGTACCACTAAGAAAAAGCTGATGCCACAAGTCCAAAGGTTTTTCCTTATGAATTTTAATACTTGTACTACGCGGATGAAGCGTTGAAAATAAATATGGGAATCGTATCTCTGTGTAATTTGACGCGAGCAAACAAGATTACGATAGCGTTACAATTTCTGTTTTCAAAGATACGCGACGCGACGTGCTCTGTATACATACATGTATGAACGTACGTATCGCGGAATCACGGCTAAGAAGTTCAAACTTCAGTCTCCACTGTATTTCGCATGTTAATTTACGACGAAACGGTTTCTCGTATCATTGATAAGTGACTAGCAGGCCTGACATTACTCGCAATATAAGATGCGATGACACCGTTGCTGTTCAGTCACAACTTTGCTTTCGTTGGTCGCGCGCCGCGCTTAGCAATTTCAAAATGCTGTCGGCCTTTTACGGGAAACGTTACAAGCTCCAAACGAGCGAACATTTCGACGAATTTATGAAAGCTTTAGGTGAGGAAGTCATCCTCGTTTAATAGACATTGATTTTGCCAACGATAATTTAAGTTTAATTTGACATTCCAATGTTAAGCACGCGCGAGTGGAAAAAGAATTTGTCTTCGCGTTTGTGAAATCGTTGTATTTGCGATACATCAGGTTCGAAGTGTTGCTCTCTTTTTACGTCGATGTAAAATATTTTTTTCCAGGCGTAGGTATGATGACACGTAAAATGGGCAGCAGCGTGAGCCCCGTGGTTGAATTAACGGAGAACAATGGACTTTATACGCTGAAGACGACCAGTCCGTTCAAGAACTCGGAAATAAAATTCAAGCTTGGCGAAGAGTTCGATGAAACAACGCCGGACGGAAGAAAAGTAAAGAGCGTTTGCACTCTGGAGGGAAATAAACTGCATCAAATTCAAAAGGGCGACAAGGAGACCACGATCGATAGAGAATTCACACCGACAGAAATGAAAGCGGTATGTACGATTATGTACGATTAAAAGGAAGTAATCAGATCATTTTGATTCAGTCGTAAATGTTAAAGCTAACAAAACCTTGGGGGATAATAAATTACATAATTTCGATCATTGGCATGTCAGAAGTTTAACGTTCCAATTGAATTAAATTTCATGGGATAGAAGTTCCGCTGAGTTCAACGACGCGACGAAAGATAGCACGAACTTTTAATGACAATAACAATGTCTTTGTCATTGGTAAAAAGAGCCGCCTGTCGTCGCGTGCTTTTCGCATTCGTGACTCGAACAATTTAATAACGTTCAATAACGGAGTTAGTAATCATTGGTTTATAGTCGTGAGCACCAGTTAATGAAATAATACGAGTAGCGTACTAAGCTTTATGAATCAGAAACTGTTTCGAATATTTGAATAAAAAATTTTTTTTTATAGAAAGTAGAATAATCGTTTCTTTTTTCTTTTTATAATGTTACAGATCATGAAAGTCGACGACATTGTATGTACGAGAGTATACAAGGTCCAAGACGACTGATAAGTTGGATAAATGTACAAAAAATGTAAACGTTTCCTACGCGCACAATAATACGTATGAACGTATCTGTACGTTATTGATATTACTTTGGAGTAAAGTATAACATTTCGCAATATAATACGATGTATGAATATAATACTTTACATTCATACGGGCACAAAAGACAAATTGTTGTGTTGCATTTTGAAAGTATCGAAAGTTTATATGTATGTTCTTTACGTAATTGAATATAGTTAAACGAATTCACCGTAAATAGAGAATAACTTCAAACAACTTTGTACGAAAATATTTCTTTTTATATAAATGTAATTAAAGGGTAATACAATAAATAAAATGTGTTAATTACAACGATACAGAACGAAAGGAAATTTTTCGGAACCCTTCTAACTAGTACCCGTAGGCTTATATTTCCTTATTATCGATAATAAAATCATTCATCGTTATCTATCACCGGAGAAATCTGAAAAAAGTTTCCTACGTGTTTATGTAAATTCTGAAATTGTACTAACGTGTACAAACACAAGAAAAGTCATTCTTACGTAGTATTCTATGTAACAAGTATGCCCCTCATCAGTTTTGACCATGTATTGGAAACATAACAGGCCACACGTATCAGTTCTTAAGGACACTTTATTGGCACATTGCAATGCCTTCATAGCTGGTTTAATATGTGAAAGTCTGTAACCAGATGTGGATGTTGAAGTACACTGGAAGCTATCAACCAAGTCACCATCATGTGGCAATTCTACGTGGCATATTCCAGCCAAACCAGCTGTACTAATTCGAAAATAAGGCTGAGAAGGTGACAGAAGGAGCTGCAATTTGCTAAAATATAGAGCTGCTGTATCACTACCAAGTTACGAATATTAGAAAATGTTCTACCTCAATTAAATCGCTGGTTGGATCAAGCTCTGACAAGATATCCTTTAACAACTCAGTGTGTAGAACTACTTTGTTTAGAACATGTTCTGGTTCTAAATGAAAATCTAACAGCTCATCAGGATCCTGAGTTTTTAGGGAACAATCTATTATAACACCATCCTCCTCTATAAGTACTGTCACAGGATAGCCATTACCCTGTTTAAAACTTTTAGTTAATGACTTCTTATATCTACAAATCCCATAGCACAGGCTTGGGAATTAACTGCACTATTCGGCCGATTGTCTGAGGCGACTGTTAATTCCCAAGCCGGCCTGCCATAGCATATGTCTAGTTGATTAATACTTTGTAATATAGCTGTAAAGCCACAGAGCTTCCCTGGGAATTGATATTACTCCAAAACATAGAAAGACACTCCACTAATATGTTTAAATGTATTCGAAAAATCACATCTTCCTTTAAATTATATACTTCGAAGACATTTGCTGGAATGTAAGCACTGGCTTGCATACATTTTGCATCTTCTACTGTTACTTTCAGACCATTTTCGGTTCCAAAGCAAGTGGCACTCTGGACAAAGGCGTAATATTTTAAAACTTAACACGCTTAGTTTTTGCATAAAGCATTAATGGATTTTAATGCTAGCATACCTCCTTAAAATTAATTGCCTTTAGTAGCTGAACTATAGTTTTAAGGTTTCCTAGCTTCGCAACTAAATTATAGGTTTCAAATTCAGGATGCATGTTGCTTATAGGAAACTTGATACGACAACAAACTTTGGAACTGTTTCTCTGTTAGATATTGGTAAGATAACTTTTCTTTTGTAACTGCTGCTAACCAAGCAGCTAAAACATGTTTGCAAGTGAAGAAAGACCTGTTGTTCAAAACCTGACACCTGCGAATATATTTGCTAATAAAATCTTCGTTCCCTTATAACTGTCTAATGAATTTTGGAGTTTCATACCTAAAGGAAGCACAAGTGCAATAATTTATATCCGGAAAAAGCATATATATCGCTCCCGACAATCCTTTAACCTGTACTAAGTATCTGGCATTCTTTCTTTCGCTATGAGATGCGACACCGACAGTTTCAGAAGGAAAGATATGTGTCACACGTGCTTGTTCGTACAATTCTAACGCCCTTTCAAATACATTACCGAAAATATTGTAAAGATTTAACAGCACATTGTCCGAGACTAAAATTACGAATTATTATATAAAACGTTGTTACTTATACTTAATGCACGCAAAAATATTCCTACACTTTTGCTCTTTTTCGAAACTATCAGCTGATTCTTTTAACACTCTGTTTACGTATTGCACATATTTTATATCGTATATTGTAGGTGTAGCAGCATTTGAGGTTATTTGCTCGTTTACGCTCATGAGAATTATTGTGTTTTACTTTGTCCCTCCAATAATATGTTTTAGCATAAGAAAAGTGTAATTGAGAAATATTTACAAACAGCATCCACTCTGCTTAATAATTTTAATATCGTTCCACTTAAGCTAACTTAATCTTACTCACTGCGAGGTAAACAAAATATAACACGACATTTAAGGCTGCCCGCATTTATATTCTCTGTCTGACCAATACAGCGCACAGAATATTCTCTATATGGAAAGATTCTATAAGTTGGCATCGTGGACGATTCAAAATGGATTGTAGAGGTGCATCGTAACGTTCTTAACGGACGCTATTGTTTAGAAAAGGTTATTGTGTAGATATTATTGTGCGTAATTAACATATTATAACTGGTATTAAAATGAATCAACGTCGCAGGCGAGCGAACGATTTCTCGGATTCTCTGAACAGTTATCGTAAGTAAAGATACGGGGGACAGGTGTGCTTTTCGTATACCAAAGTATCTCCTTACATTCGATTAATAGCTAATATCCTTTTCAGATTGTTCCGAGATTGATTCCGATGCACATTGCTCGATATCTCAGGACAGTTTGGATGATAGTAGAAATGGTTCAACATCCAGAAATTCTGCGCGTAGCAGTAAGCATTCTATTATTTTGGCTGGCAGCTCTTCGAAACATTCTTTTATACAAAATGCATCCGCCTCATCTACGATATTGTCAGAAATTCAACCCAGACCAGATTTAAATAAACGAATCGACTTATTTCAAGTTGGACAGCCACGCAAGAAACTGGACGAATACAAAGAAAATGAAAATCCACAATATTCTGTTCAGAATGAGAGGACAGAGAAGGGTAATGGAAAATTGCCAAGTACATCTAAAAAACGAATATCAGTTTCCCATACGAAAATGAAGAGTGGTTCGATTAATGAAACTTCAAAGAGGGATTCCAATTATAACATACATTGCAAAAAGAATAATGCGGCTACAGAATTTGCGAAGAATATATCTAAAACACAGATAGAAGCAGAGACCAATTTTGTATACTCTTGTACGAATAAAGATAAGCAAATTCCTGAAACAAATTCAGGAGATGAATGTGTAAATAATGAAACGAAAAAATTTGAAACAGTACTTTGTTCGTTGGATAACCAATTGAATGAAATAAAAGAAAATCCACGGACACAACAGATTTTAAAACGTTTGTCCGATCAATTCATAAATTCTCCCAAGAATTTTACGGAAAAACTCTTAACTATTATTGAAGAATCTATTATTAACAACGATGATGCCATATGTGATACATCCGCAATAAATTTGAGCAGATTGACAACAGAATTCCGAAAGATGTGTAAATTCATTGCAGATGAATCTGCCCCTGAATGGCCTGTATCTCCATTAGAAATGCCTCTGCCTCAAATTCAAGTTTCCATAAGCCCTGTGTACAATAAATCGATCAAAGTCTCGAAAAATGGAAACAGCACACCAACGAATACGTCTGTACCTACTACACCCATCTCTGGTGTAGAAATACTCAGGAAACGATTTTTCAATAAGATATCGAAAAATAATGTTAGCAGAGGCGTTGATAACGTAATTAATGAATCTGCTAGTACATCTTTCGAACAGTTAGAGGCTCAATGTAAAAGATTATTTCCCGAGGAAAAAGAACAAAGTACATCTTTGCGTAAAAGTACGTCGATGCCTTCGTTGTTAAGTATGAGCCAAATCGAGCATATATGCGAACAGCAAATGGCTTCTTTAAATGTATCTGACACTGAGAAGAATCAGAAACGCAACGAGCATTTAAGCAATTCATATTTGTCAAATTCACAATTATGTCAAAGTTTGTCAAAAAGCAGGTCAGAATCGAGTTGCTCGAAACTAAAAGAATTGCACAATAATTCGAAAAATATACAATACGATAGTGTATCATATTCCGAGGACAAGTTTAAGAATATGACCGAAGAAGTTGACCTGAACACAGCAGAGTCCAATACATTTACAAATAACTATGGAATTCTAAATCCGGATGAATTAGAGAAGACACTTTTACAGGATATAGCAGAAAAGAGAAAGAGATGTCTCGATACAGCAAGACTCATTTCGGAAATTAACGCAGATGCCGTAGCAATAGAGGCACGCAAAACCTTGAAAATGTCCCCTTTGTTTGCAGAAGACAAGGAATTGGATTCATTCAGCCACGACGAGACCAAGTTTTTACAAACGCTAATGTCTTGCAAAGACTATCAAACGTACTTAGAAAAACGGAAACCTCTTTTTAAGTTACTCCAGAATTCAAACCCATGCACGCCCGAAACTAATCGTGAAGATTTAGACGGCGCAAAAATTAAATATACACCTAAAGAAATTTCAAATATAAAAAGAACACCAAAAAATGCTACTTTAAGCCCAAACGTAAAATCCTGCGATCTGTATAAATCACCGTTATTAAAGAAGCAGGGTGAAGAAAAGAAACAAAAAGCAGAGAGTGCGAAGACAAAACTTTTTATCACACCAGGGAAATCTCCTACGAATTACAACAGCAGGAAGAAAAAAGAGTATTTTCCTAATATGTTCAGTCACGCGAAAAAAACGACGGAAGATCATATTTTGAAAAGCCCACACGCAGCAGGCCTGTATCGCTTAAACTATAATACAATCATTTCGCCAGTGGGAATGTACATAAGAGGCACGGATATGAAACTGTTAAAAAATGTACGCCCTAAAACAGATAAACTATTGCTCACGCCTGTAAAAAGCAATGAAAAGATTTCGCCAAATAGAAATTCGACACAAGTCACACCATTCAAGGGTATAACTAAAAATCAAGAAAAGGCGTGCCTCAAGTTTAACTTATCTCCTAGAGTAGATAAAAACCACGTATGCACACAGGGGGTAAAAACACCCGAAAACGATAGTACACCAAAGAGCCATTTTGTACTCCCTAAGGTGTCTTATAAATTACCTTCACAAGTTAAAACGGTATGTACCAGAATATATTCCTACTGTATTTTCAATATACTGTGACCAATTTTATTTACTACATTTTCAGATTAAGGAAAATAAATCTTCTAAGCAAGGGCCTCGCGTCATGAAATTACTCGAAGACGTGCAGAATAAAGTTGTTATCCGACATGAAGGTACTATATCTAATCTTTTAAGAACTGCAACTATCTACTACTACAACTTACGTATCTGTCCTTAAAAAATATTTTCAGCCCGAACAAATTCAGTACGAAGAAGGAGAAATACCGCCAACGAGGAGGAATACGAAATCTGCTATGGATCGGAAGATGAATCTGTATGCATCGAACAGGCAGCTGGCAAAACGAATTTCATTCACAGGCCGAAATATGTGTAATTAGTAGTTAAGTATTTATAATAAAGTTGATATTTTATATCTTTATTGTCGCACGAAGATTTTATAGAAAGCAAAATGTATAATACACTACGTATAATTCTGTTCGAATTTGTGTATCTTTTTTGAATTTCGGATTTCGTCGATGTTCTCAAGTATTTGTGATTGGAAAAATAATACTGACGAAAACATTTCCCCAACCGTGCTTCCCGATAGATTCTATGAAACAGATGTAAAGAAATGACGTGAGTCAGAGGATCGTTCGGTGCGTTAAATTTCTAGAATGAATTCTACTTTATTCGTCGGAGTATTTGCGTTCTTATCTCCTACTGTTGTGTAACGTGCAATGTTCCCTATTGGTTTCGTGCTGCGCTTGTTCAGGACTGTAAACTTGATATTTGTGCCCCATTCAAAGCAATTCAAAATTTAATACGTGTGTATGCTCACGTACGATTTGCAATGATGAAACTATCCTTGTATTTCTCTTTTTTTTGTTGCAAAAATTACCGTTGATACATTCGAATAATTTAGCATTTCACTTTATCCCTCCTGATCAGTTTTTTTAATTTCTATCGTCAAAAAAATGCTATGGCACAGAACTCGAAAAACTATCATACCAAGTATGACGTAAGACCAATGCGAAAAATTCCATAAATTGTACTTGCAAAACAACTAGCTTAAATCGTAATAAATATACGACGGTATTTGTTGCGCTCTGGAAATGATCAAAGGGCGGCAAAGAATCATTGCATAATATTAAACGAATATTAGCAACAACGAAATTGAACATTTGCGAAGCAGAATCGATTTGAACGAATACACTCCTGATTTGCGCATGGCACGACGATACTCGTTGCACACGCCGTTCCGGTACTTCGGAATAAAAGTGGCCGTGGTAGGGGATGGTCGATAAATTCGAACGAGCACGGCGGAACTGGCAAGTGATCATTCCTCTACTAGAGAGTTTGTGAGATCGAACGTGAAGAAATCCCTTGTTGACAAAAATGCCGGGACCAGGATGCGACAAATGCACAGGTAAGAATTAATTTTAATTACTAGCAGTCCTGCCTTTCTCATTGCCGGAAATACCGCGATATTTCTTCGGTATGACTCAAAAGATTGATGGTAATTCTGATGCATTATTTATTGCAATCTTATGAAACTTTTTGCAATTCTGCTTTCATTGGGGTAAGCAATGTAGCTTCCGGATATTCTTTTATTTTGCATGTTTCATTTGATCGAGTTAGTTTTTTGTTTCTAATCGAAATATTAGAATTCGTTTTCATTCGCGAGTCGTACGTGAACGAGATGGGATTTAGTAATTGGAAATTCCTGGACTACATAGAATTTTCTGGGGTGGATTATGTGTAACATGCAGATCGTGCTATTGCCTCATGCAGGAAGTAATAAAATAATTTGTTCATCAGACGTTATTGTCGTGAACGCTCAATTGATGAATTTGCTCAGATTTAACAACTTTTGAATTTTCTCGATAAAACTGCGTACGATATTTTACGAATATCCGAACATTTATTGTGCTTAATTAATAAAAATGTTTTCTCATTTTAGATAAGTGCCAAGACTGCAAATGCGGTGACAAATGCAAGTGCTGCGACTCCGGATGCGGAGGTAATTATTTTTAATTTCAATTGTTTGTGGTTAATTGAATTATAAAATTTCGAACGACCGCATTTCGCCACGAACGGTACTGCCGTGCCTCTTGTAACATAGTAGTAGAAAGGTTGCTTCCGAGGAATGTAATCACGATTTTACGTTCGAACCGTATCCTTGTTTTTTTTTTGTATAAACTCGGGCAACGACCGCCTAACCGTAACCAATAGTTCATTCCGGGTCATTCTACGGTACAGCCGAGCTCATGATGTACCAAATGAAAGAGTTCTACATTGTTCTCAGCTACATATTTTAAGTTACGAACAAAAGCGCTCTTTATATTATTCAACGATAGGTTTTTTTGCGATATGTACTTCGTCGGAAACAAATTTGTATTAAAAATTCTTGAATTTTACATTTTACAGACAAATGCAGTTGCAAGTCTGACGGCCAGTGTGGCTGCAAACCCTGTAAGTGCTAAGCCGCAGACAGGACGTTAATGATCAACATCGAGTATGGCTGACGCGACGAGTCGTCAGTCATCATCAATTTAGGCTAGCTATATAATCATTATCGCGTAACCCACCAATAAAATTCATACTATATCCCGTTGATGCTCTATTAATACAATTATGTATAGTATTATATAAATAAAATAATTGTAATAAAAAACGTTGAAAGTTACTCCTTTCTTCTATTAAGATCTACGAATTCATATACATATACATCTTTCATAAGGCAAAAGAAATTGAACAAAATGTACGTTCCATTAACAGTATAAACGGTACTTCGATCGCCCGTGCCGATAGGTAGCTTGAACGCCTTTAATTTGAATGCTTCATACGGAAAACTTAAGTGCGTATTAAAAATTGACAAAGTTCAAAGCTATACAGAAAAACGTTTGAATTTTGCGTCTCAGTACGTTGCGAGATTAGAATTACCGTTTCTATCAGTTGTTGACTTACCTCTTACAGATACCGGGAGTGGAAATGGCGCCAAACGGGAAATGGAAGACCCATCGGCTGAATCATCTTCCTTCTTTACATGCACTAACTACACTTTAACTTTTCCACATCTCAATCCGTTAACAATTTCACATATCCGATACATTTTCGACTGTCGTAACGTCGATAACGATTACTAACCGCCGCAAACTCAATAATCAAACATTCGTCCATTTTCGGCGAACGAGCTCCACCGCGCGAAACGATTCAAACTGATCTCGACATGGATGATGTATGAGTCATACGAATGGCCACGGTTCTAATGAAATTAGCCTTCGTTTTTATGAAAGATTTTTGTCAACCAATGGTAGGAAAGCTTATTGCTTACCCGTATAGTAATGCAAGCCCTTAGCTTCGCTATTCGTTCATAGAGTGCGCCACAGGAGCTAGCAAAATGTCTACTTGAATTATTCTTTGAAGTGCACGGAATGTGTTGATCCAAAGCGATTGTGATATTTAAACAGTTGTTGTATAATATTATTTGTTTAGCGTTGGTTCATTTCGTATAAGGTTTATATATATATTTGTGTAACAGTAGTACCGTACTATTTGTATTAAAAGTAGTGATTATTCTTGGTTCCCTGATGTTTGCCGCAAGATTCATTCGAGAACTTTGGTAAGGAGATTGTAGCGGTAAGTCTGAACATTTTCTATGTACTGTTTAGATTGTATTGTTTATTGTAGAATAGCAGACAATTGGAAACATTTTTACCTATGTTTTCCCTGGTATTTCGTTTAAAATATGAATCTTTTTTACCACAATTTTATCGCTTGTACAATGAAACACTTGGCGGGAGAATCGCATAATTCAATTCTCTCCGCGCCAATCGAAAATGCACCAGAAGGATTTGGCATTTGCATTAAATATCGAGCAAAGTGCACTCGGTTCCCTGTATTTACACAGACCGTGTTGGTCCTTGCCATGTCGTAGAACAGAGAGAATGATTGAGTTCGCTGGTTTCAAACAGAGTTTACATGTCTCTGCGCCGTTCGGCCTACGAGAATTCGGTTGATCGATCTTCGGCTGATTCGCGCGCTGCATTTAATTGTTATTCATGCATATTAATTGTAAGCGAAGATTCTAAACTATTTCTGATATGGGATTTCACAAATTATTGCAGACTATTCGATTAAAATAATAACAAAAAGGTCTCCACGCATGAAATTTCGCTCAGTACGAAACGTAAAATCATTTCTATACCGAAAGTATCACGATTGAATATCGATGCGTATACATATAACAGCGAGTCGGTAGTACGAAGCAGCCACGAATCGGCGATGCTCCTTTAATTGATAACTCGATTAATTATGCATTCGGTCTTTGAGTGCAACACCAGTTCGCCAGTTCAAACAAGGGTGACTAGTCGTCCGGAATGCGGCATGCAAAGTGCTGTTTGCGTGCGAAACGGTTGTGAACTAACGTGGCTTTCGTTAAAACCGCTTAAATTTATAATCACCGTCGTTCTATCAGCCGCCGCGATCGAAAAGAACGCGGTGGACAAATGTAAGGATACCCGCACGAGTGGAAAGGTTGATCGCGAGTCGACTTGATTTGCGGAGGGCGAATTAGAATTGAATAGAAAGTTGCGTTAATTAGAAAATGGTGGGGCGACCGTGTGCTCTGCGAGATTGAATGTTACCTCGCGAAGCTTTCCGGCGTCGCTTCGTGCTCGCATTATGACGCAGAGTCGTATAACTCGTTGGCGAAGCAGGCGAAATGGGAGAACACGTTTTCTTTCTCTCGTATCAAGCAGTATACGGACGGAAAAAGGAATTATCGCTCACGAAGGCCTATAAACGCGAGGCGTAAGAAAAGCGACGAGCGACGAGGGGCTAGCAACTTTCAGCTCGCGAACGGGAAAAGGTTCAGACCGTTAACGACACCCTGCGCGGCTTTAAAAACTAATATTTCCATCATTGTTAGCTTTTACGTCGTGGCAAGTTACGGAGTCCCGCGCTTTCCGTTCTAGGCGAAAGACTTTTGGCGCAGCGAAGGGTGTTTATTAATTTATTATTCCGCGGTCGAGGAATGGTTTCGCTATCGATTTCAGACAATCTGTAACGAACTTTCCTGTACATCTAACACTTACGCTTTTCTTCCTCTTCCGAAGAATGTATCTAAGGATGCAGTTTGTCGGAGCATTTAAAACATTCGCCAATATTTCGCTGCTCCTTCGCGTTTTCAGTTGAAACCGTCTCCAAAGAGACGGCGGCGCGAGCAGCTTGAAGCTTAGAGGTGAGATCGTTAGCGCGAAGAGTGTGACTCTGCATTGTGCCGTTGGAGTACGTCTTAAGTGTTAGTTTATTGTTACCCGCTAGCCGGTGGGCAGGCTTCTCTTTACATATTTAAGCTGGTCCATTAGCGTCCAGTCGCGTTCACGTTTCGAAATTCTCTAAAACGGTCGTGAAACCTAACGGAATGGCGCACAGCCGATACACGGTCCGTCCTCTGTTCAACACTTTTGTTCTCGTTACGCTCTTCATAACAATACATATCTGCTGCAGTTCATTTCTACTGTGGTTAGTCCCTATTATTGCTCCGATAGCGACAAACGTAATCGTGTTCGCGAGGCAACGATTCTTAATCGCGGATTCACGGAACGAGATTACACCCTTATCTTCGGCTCGATTATAGAGATACGTGTAGTTGTCTTGAGCGAAGTGAATGCCTTTAAGAGATGGAGGGGCAATTCTGCCGACCGAGGACGCGTGGTAGACGGGCTCATTAAACTTTTCGTCGTTTCGTCCTTTGGAGGAATCGTGTCGAGAGCAACGACTCCCGCGAGAGTACCGGTGTGGCGCAATTATACCGACCGCCGAGAGGGACCCACCACAGGGAAGGATTATATGGGGTAAAGAAGAAGGGTTAAAACAGTCCTCCGTTCCCGTTGCGGGATGAGAATTCGAATGCTTTCGAGCGGGTTCGTCGAAGTAGCAGAGTAAGCGGGAGATATTCTTGCCCTCTTCCAGAACGCCTTTCTCCTTCGCGTTTCTTCCGTTGTCGTCCACGTCCGTCGGACGCGATCGAAAGAAATTAATGTCTCGCCGTTACTAGCAGAAGTTGGTCTTCCGAACGTCGAGAAACTTGTGTAACGCTACACCACGGGTATACCATTGCGAAAATTAGCGGAAAGAGGAGGCTGGTTGTCAGAAAAAAAGTTGCGAGTTTCCAGCTTGGTTCGGCTCTTCTTACTAGCTTGTCACACCGTGTTTCTTCGTTAATGTAATTGACCGCCGGCGAAAGCGTCGATCTGGCTAGTGGATGATACATGAGACCGGAATGTTCGGTTTCCTACAAGGTTTTATCCGTGTCCAAGCCGGTCGTCCGATTTATCGAATCGACGGTAAGGCGATACGATATATGGATCAAATTATACGCAACGAGAACATGCCTTCACCGAGATGCATTGAGTTCCAACCGCAGTTTTCAAGCGCTTATTCTCTGATTACTTGTTCCACGATGTGGCGTCGCTATACCGTATACCTTTTTCATGCATTTCCTTTCCTTTTTATGAACGAGAAACAATTTTTGTCGAATATCCGCCTGTAGGGAATCCATAGATAGTTTTTGGGCGCTGTAAAGATAAATATTCATGCGCACCGCCGATGTAATTAAAGCGTCTCTCGAAAACGTTTTCTCGGCTCTTCCGCGGCGGGGAATAAACCGAAGAGTCAGCAGTTACCATAAATTCTTAATCCGAATCGGCGGTAAAACTGAAAGTTAACCAAGTTCGGTAACATTAGCCGTAACAATGCTCGCAGTAAGTTCTTACGGTAACGATGCTGTAACGACGGTTTCCGGACCGTGGCAATTTCTCGCGATAAAGTCACCGATGGGACCCACAAGAATTAAACTTGCTCAAGGGGTGGTTTTGTCGAAGCTGCAGCTAGCGTCGCATAGAGATTAAAATTTTACGATCATTGCGCTCCGCTCTCTATAAAAAAAGTCCTCATACGTGCTTTCCGCTATGGGCAAATTTACTCGAAGAGAATAATTCGATTATAGGTATTTAATCGTCCCCTCGGATGAGAATTATTGTTTATCCATCGCAGCCGACCGAGAGCTAATCAGAAATGCAAATATCGCATAGAGAATTTTACCAAATTCCTATATGTCTCGCCATTACGGTCGGAGAAATTCGAATTGAAGCAGATTACCTGCCGGAAATTAGTCAAAACTAACAAAAGCCCCCGCCGACCCCGTGGCATTCAGCGGTCGCAATCGCGGCTGAATCGCGATCCGCAATTCCGCAAATGGGGCGGTTCGAGCCTTCGAACAAAAGATGTAATAATTCTGCCCTTGTTTTCCAGCACCCCCTTTTCACCCTCCACCACTCCACCTTGGTCCCCTGCGCTTCGCTCTCGTTCTCCTTCTCGCGTCCCCTTTCCCTCCTCTCTTTCTCTCCTGCGACGAAGTCTCTTCAACCCTTAGGAGAAACCCTTTGTTTGCAAAACAAACAAGAATCGTTTGCTCACAAGAGTCAGGGAGCATGGTAGCGGAGTTAGTACGGGATTCGAGCAGAGCTCGTAGGCGGAGGGCGCGGAATTTTAATTACACGAATATTATCGAGTCGCGTCGTAATTGCGTTATCGGATTTGGAAATTGGCGATCAACGAGTTGTGTGATTCGTCCGAGCTAATTTGTTAATCATTTTAGATCGAATTTCATACGTTTTAATAACATTGCAGTTCGGTTTCTCCCTTCTTTTTTCATAACTTTGATTGTCGCTATTGTCTCAAAGTTTTATTCTAATACAATATGGGGTGTAGTCGGAAAGTTGCATGATAGGAGAGGAACCGGTCATGATGAATGAATCCGCGCCATTTTAATATATCGGCGTGATAAAACATCGCCGGTAATCCGGGACGGCCGTCACTGTAAACATTTTAATTAAAACCTACGAAAGATATTTAATTTCGAATAATTAATGGTTGCCCGGTGAAAATTCATGGATCCCGGACAAAAGCCATCGCCCTCTCGATTATTCTTGATTTCATTACACGAATCAACAATCGCGTCTGTGACGGCTATTAAGCACCCCTTTTTTCAGTCCCTCGCCACCCTGCACCTGTTCCCCGGTGTTGTTTGCCGGCAACGATTTTGTCCGCTGAAATATTCGAAACAACCTATTGACATGCACTCGACGAACCTATTGGAAAATATTTGTGCGATACTTGCTGCCCTGGCGCGTGTACCAGACATTCCCGTTTATCGTTTATCGTTGCGAGACGTACGCGCGGAAATAATGGAGGAATAAATAAAGACGATCTTTCCATGTTGACACATTTTGTCCGGGGTTTCCGTTTGATTCTTGATATGTAAACGTTCCTCGGATCCCCCTCGAGCGTTCCCCGTCGATACTAACCCTCGCAGCGCGAATTCCATCCCGGAGAATATTTTCTTGCCCGGGCTGTAACGTAGTCCAGGCACGAACTCCGCTATCTTACATATTTATGCATTCGAGGAAAACGAGACAATGCCAGGGAAATATGGAACGAAAGTCCATCGTAAGTCATTCCATACGAGCCTTGGCAGCTACAGCAATTCCACGCTGCTCGCGCTGCGTACCTCGAATTACATCGTCGAAATACGTTTAACCGTCAGTCTGAAACACGCACCTTTGTGCTCCTCGCGAAGCCATTTCGCCGGACAACGATTTCATGGTTTGGCAACGGGCGAGAAATAAAACGCACGCGGGTAAAGTAATACCACGCAGAGCGAAGAAGTACAATAACGGCGGGGCAGCGTGGCGTGCCTTTTGACCGTACTATCGCACCCGTGAAACTCGATTTCGACCGGAGCCGCGCACGGCAAGTCCGCCGAAAGACGAATATATTCGCGTGTTTCGAACTGCGCGCCAATTTTCTTTGAACAACGGCCCCGCGTCTCGCTCGCGCGCGGACAATGCACGGCGGATTCAATAAAACCGCAACAATAAGGGTGAAAACGGCGCAGCGCGGCGGGCTCCGGCGGAGAGGAGTGGGACGGGGTTGTAGCCGGCGCGAGAATGGGAAAGCGGAGGGTAATTTGAATGAAGAGACAAGAGACAATGCGTGGGCGAAGCCGCCGGAATAGAGGAGAGGAGGCGGTGAAGGTGGGTGAAAACAACCGCGGAATCAAATTAGAGACGATGGGATGGGCCAGGTGGAAGCGCCAGGGGGGTGCGCAGCGGGTTGGGCCGAAGGACGACCAAGAGGAGCCTGGGGTAATTATATTTACAAGTGGCAGATCTCGAAAACAAAGGACCTAAAGATTGCTCGATTCATTCGAGAACTCCCCGAAGAATCGTCCTTTTTTCCCCACCGCCTTTTCGGGAGAAATCGTAGTCGATTAGCACTCGTGACGGTCCTCCCCCAATTTAATGCGATTAGATCTATTTATCGTTCGTCCTTGGCTAACAGAAGAGATATGCCTGGTTTTTTTTGTTGTAAAACGAGAAGAACGATTACAGGAATCAATTGTAACTTGAAACTGTTGCCGACTTGCGGTCGGGACAATGGTACTTATTGGAAATCGCGAAATATTCGGTTCCACGACACGGTTCTGCAAGCTTATTCCTGCAGCTTTTGTACGCGATCGTGCGTTTGGAATATAAATTGCGTAACGTAGCTGAACAAATGTCTTTTTAGCGGAGAGGGAATAACGAGTTCTTTCAAGTTGCAATTTTCCAGAGGTTTCATTTGCCTTGTATCGAAGCCTTTCAACGTTCTCGTCAAAGTTTCCCGGTGAAGCTTAATCGTTTTGTGAGAAGACATGGAAGGCGTACAAGGATATTTTAAAGTGTTTTAAAGTGTTTTATCGCACTGTATGAAAATGCAAGGAAAATCATTCCTTTAAGTGACACAACATCCCCGTGACTGCGTGTCACCCTTTGCATCATCGACCCTCCTACATTTTTACATATCCTGTGCCGTGCCGGACAAGGTATTATGAGAACATAGTTCGCATACCTTGACATTTACATACGTCTACTTTTACTATCTACTATTGTCGTGTCTGATACAGTCTACTATATTCAGTAGAATCGTATTCTTCTCGTTTCCCTTCGCGCCTGCATTCTGGGAAATATCCCAACAATTGAATCGTACATTCTCGCTGTTGTAAATCGTTACGCGAATGCGAAAAATTTTCTACTGACTCACTATCTCGCGACTGTTGTACATACAACACACTCCTTAAAATTTAAACTTGCGCATGTTATGCAATGAGGTACATCTCTGAATCTGCTGCAATCGCGACAAACGAAATGCTAAAATTAAATCGCCGAGGGGTCATCGTTATCGGCGATGCAACGAAAAAAGAGGTGAAAAACGGGATGGAAAGGTTTCACTGGCTGGCAGAAATGGTAAGCGCCGAATGTGTACGAACATTTGACGCAGCCTTCCATCCATCGCGTCATGGAATTTTTTTAATTGATGCAATTCAAACCATCCAGCCGGGACGGCTGTGGCGCTCGTAAAACTTTTCGCCGCCTTTCGTTGCCGCTTGAATTCGAACTACTCGGAGTTTTCTTCTGCATCCTTTGCTTCTCTCCTCTTTCCCCTCCTTTTTATCATAAACGGTCCCTTTGGGAAATATTCTGCCGTCTAAATTCAAACTAATAAAAAAAGGAGAAAAAAAAATGCGTACTTGTATCGTATAAAGGACTAGACACTGGAGGATTTCGATAAACTGAGTTCAGAAAAGTTTAAGTACTTTATTTAAACATTTTTACTTCTTACATTGAACAGGTTTCGAGGTACTAAATACTTGTCGGCCGCTATTGGAATCAAGAAAGAAAAAACCAACGCCGCTCGGGCAGCGTCTTCTTCGTGTGCTCGTTTCGACATAATGAAAAGCTTAGCAGTTGGTTTAACTCGGCCGAGGATTAAGTTTACCTCGTTCTAAGGGTGCCAGAGCAGCGCGGAATTTCTGCCTCTTACTTTTTCCGGCTCCTCGCCCGTGCCCTGGAAAAGACCGCTTGGCTGGTATTTCTTAATTAGCAGCAAGCATCTCGTTCTGCGGAAGTTGCTGTATTAATTAATATTACAAAAGGGAGTCCAGCTGTTGCGCGGAGTGGGTGGGTGGGATTTCTTAATGTTCGAACACTGCGGTTTGTACAGATTTTAAAACAGCAGTTAGGATTAATACGCTTTCAATTCCCTCTTGTTCATTCCTCGCCATCTCTCGTTCGAGCCGTCGCAGCTGCTGTATTCTTTCCGCTTGTCACTCTTCAAGAATATCGCCCAGAAGGGTTGAAAGATGCTCGTTGCGCAAAGCCCGGGGTAGAAAGTTCTTCGAGGCGTAGTAAAACGGTGCCCGAAGGTGGTCGGACGTGAAGAAAAGGAACCGAGAACGGGAAAACGGTTATTTGAGCAGCTAGACTTATACTTCGACAAAGAGTATGAAAGAATGGTGACCGTCGAGGGAGGAAGAGGGTGGTGTACAGTAGCATTGAAGTGGCCCGGGTTCAAGCGCGAGGAAAAAATATGTAATATCGCCCGGGGCGTTTTAATAAACCGAGTTGGCCAATCAAAGCTGGAGTTAAGAAGCTTTCTCGCGTTTTAACGGCCACTTTTACGCGCGTTTAAATCACACTTTGCGCCACTCCTAGTCGTCCGGAATAATAGGAGCAGAGGAGAGGCGGGGAAGGCAACGCGAGGCATGGCAACGGAAGGAAAAAATATCCACGAAGGCGTAGAAATATTTTTATGAGTGAACGGCTGCGAGATTGAATGAAAGCGAGAACATGTGGAGTGCGGCAGGCGAAAGAGAAAGAGGGAGGCAATAGCGGGAAACAGAAGGGGATGGTAGCGAGAGGGTCGACAGGGGGAAAGAAGGAGAAGGCGGAGAGAAGATTGGTTGCTTTGTAACCGGTGTATGCACGATACGCTTACGATGCCGGGTCAAGAGAATAAACGCACCCAACCCACACAGGGGCCCGCGATAACGTACACACGGTCCGCTGGGCGAACGTAAAAAAATGCGAAAACTTTCGCATTTCGTCCAGTCTCCATTTTTATTCGCGTCGCTTTTTCACTGGAGCATCGCGTCCCCGTGAACAGCGCGCCAGCACCGGCGAGCTGGGACGACACACGCGCTCATCGGCCGGATATTATTTCAGTCGGCGCATATTTCCGCAAATGAATTTTATGAAAACAGTTTTTGCTCTTTTAATTAATCGCTCTTCCGTCGTCGGACCCTCGCCCGGCAACCCCTTCGTCCCGTAGCCGCTTGTCAGTCGGCGCCGCGTGGCCACCGCTCTTGTCCCCGTTCCGTGGACTCACGTGGGATCACCGTTCCGCGTACAGTTTTTAATAATAATATTGTTTCAACGACCACGAGGAGCGCGATGCGCTCGTTCTTCCCTTTTAATCACGCTCCAGTGGACGGAATATGATTTTCGGCTGGCTCATTCCTGTTATGCTCGACGGACCGTATCCCGTAGAAAAATATAACCAGAGGGATGATGATTATCGTAAGAAATATATCTTCTTCAACATTATTTTAACGAGAGCTTGACTAGCGGAACTTTCTGTTCAACCTGTGCCGTTTCTCGATTCAAGATACCGTTGCATATTTCCCCCCCGGCACCAAGATACAGTACGATCGACGCATCGTACTAACGAGGTGATAAAACACCGTCCCGTTAAGTCGTTTGCTCGGCATCCGTGATCCGCGCGCATTAAATCGATCCACGCGATTCAGCAGAAATTTTCGCCTGTATTTGTGACGGGGTAAAGTGGCGCTTGTACCGACATTTTGTACAAACAGGAATAATCGCCGACCAATTAGACGGTCGACAGGGGTGGAAGGGTGGGTTTCATAGTTAGGCGAACCTTCGAGCAGCTAGGTGCGCCGCGGATAATCACGGTCATAAATAACATTTATCGGTGGCCGGTGGTCTAATTGCCAATGATTACCGCGGGCCGCACGAGAAAAATTGCCAATTTACATCGAATGCTCGCTCTTCCTACCACCCCTCTACGGCTTAGTTTACTTACCCCAGACGTTCGATCGTAGATAAGCGGTTTCTCTTACAAAACCGTGGTGCGTTCGATTAACCGAAACCATTACTTTCTTAGTCGAATTACGGTGCGCGTAATTATACGAGATATATGTCCTTCCGGGAAGATAATTATTTAAAAGGCAATTCGGTATTTTCGGCGCATCCAATAAAGCTTGAGGCCGATCTTAGAAATCACTCCCTTTTCGATTTTCCATCCTAGGCATCGATTCCGACCCGCTTTTTCGTTCCCGCGGCGAATACAGCGAGGCGAGGGTTCGCGTTCACAGGCGAATAGAGTCGGATCTCGCTCTCCTGAATACGCAATGCGATTTATTCGAAACGTGGCGTATAAAACACAAAGGACCGTGTATGATTGGTAAATTATTGAGACATACCGGATTTGTCGGCCAATCACGTAGCGGTCTTAAATAATTCAGAGGAAACGCGAAGGATGCGAGAAACGCAGGGAAAATCTCGAGACATGTCTGGGAGATGCGGGGGTATTACGAAACTTTGACTTTAAAATCGTGGTCACGTTACGAGACCAATAGGATATTTAAGGTGGTTTAATAACAGCACGGTTAACATCGAAACAGTAATTTTATTTTAAATAATATTTCTAATATAGAACTATGATACAAAACATATCTATACTAGGGAACGTACACACTTCCTTACGTATTCTCGTTCAAAGTTTTTTACATGCATCGTACATTGCGTCCGAGACGAGATGGATTCGCCTTCTTCCCTCTGACAAGTAGTTTGGATACAGAATTCGATAGAAGACAATCGATGGTGTACGATAATATGCCTAAGAGATTGCCTTCCACAGTCGCTACTAATCGTAATCTATGCGAATTATTTGGTTAGACAATCGGATAGTATTTTCTTTTTTTTTGTTCTATCGATCGTTACGTTTGTTCATCGCAGAGACGCTCAGCTTTAGGAATCACGCGCGCACTCGTAAAATGGTATTGTGACAGCATTTGCCGCGCTTCCAAACGAAACACGGTTGGATAGAAAAACTTGGTAATGAAGGTAGGCTATTTGGCGAACGAATACATTCATCGCGCGAGCACGCGGCAACTATCACAGAGGCGACACACGCGCGAGAAGGCGTGATTTAACCACGTTGCAAGCGAAAAGTATTCGCCCGCCGAATATCATCGTATCCGACAGACGTAAGCCTATTATCGTTCGAATGATCGTGAAACTCTTTCCGGCGGCGTAGCGCCGACAAATCTCCGAAGCGTATGTGGCGGGAAGGAAATAAAACATTTTTCCCGTTTCTGATAGCGCGCGGCCGATCCGGGAGAAAGAGAGACGAACTTTCGGCATAACTCAGCCTCGTTATCTGACTCGCAAATAAGGCAACGGAAAAGTTCGCGACATCAATCTGGCCCTCTGCAGGGAGATTCGAAGTTGAAACAATGCTTAAGTCACCCCTAACGTATGAGCCCCAAGGGGTGGCGAGGCTGGGCTCGTTGGACGGCGAAGCTAGCTTACCGATTCGATTTGCCAAGCCAAACCTCGCTTCACCAATTTCACCCCGTGGCCATTCCTCGAGTTCTACAGGCGCGCCGGTAGTCCGTTGGTCCGGCAGTCCGGTAAAGCTAGATTTACCGGCGCTGCCAGCAACGGACAGCAAAGTCGACTACAAGAACGGCCAAACTTTGATCACCCTTGAGCATTCGGTTTACCCGCATTGTTTCCTCGCGCACTCTAAACCCATAGTGTCCCTCTCTTCCTCTCTCTCTCTCTCTCTCTTACTCCTCTGCTGCCAGTTCATTCGCGTTCCCACACTCGGTTGATTTTTACGTTCTTCTACCTTAGCCTGCGAAATTCGAACAATTAAACTTCGTCTAAACAGCACCAATGGTTTCGCGCGCAGATCGACTTGAATCTACATACAGCTTTCAGAGTCTGTTCACGGGTGAAAAGTACCTAGGAACTATTTCTTTTTCCATTTCCTTTAGCGCACGAACAAAGATTATGTCTATTCGACAGGACGAATTAGATTCAACCGTTCATTGATTTGTGAAATTTCATGGAATTTGTAATAGGTATCAATCGAACGATGTATGATGCGCGTTGATTCTACGATTGCTCGTCTGATTTCAAGAACAATGCGAGTTCCTACAACGAGCAACCTATGGCTGTTTACAAAGAAACCTCGAGCACTGAAAGCGGACTCTTGAGATTCCAGTAATGGGTGAACCTCCGAGGGGTTACTACGATAGCAACACTGATGATAGAGGACGTCCGTGCCGCTAAACAAATTTGGCAACGTGTATTTGCGAGACGGTCGATGGGTCGACGCTTACTTCGTTTGTCATTTGGTATCGTAAGGTGTTTGCGCATTGATACCGTTTAAATTATTCATGGAGCTGAGTATGTTATGGGCGCTCGAGCCCGCTGGCGCGACGTACCCATTGTGGTTATGGGTTGTTTCTCCGTTTGTTTGTCTCTGCGGACTTCCCGGTGATACGTTCTGAAAGGCAGAAGGATTTCAAAGTTATAACGAGTTTGAGTAAAAAGTGAAACGACAATTACTTCAAGTGTAGTTATCATACGGGTGTGCTGCGCGTTTTCTTCCTCTAATGAGAGGAATTCGTTTCAATCGTCGGCGAACAGATATCGCGGAGACGGATAGAAAATTCAAAGTGGCATAATTACATTCGCAATCAATCGACCGGGCAGCGCCTTAATCTGATTCGAACAATTATTCACGACGGCGACTTAAAGCTCGAAGGAGGGAGGCGTTCGCGCAGCAAAAGGGGTTGACGCCACTAACGAATTCGTTTTAGACGCGGTCTTCTTGTGCTCGTCCCACGGCGTCTACTCCAAAAACAAAAGGCCAGAAGAAGGAACTTGTATCTCAGCACAGCCGTAGCAGCTCAACGTTGGGCGTTTCCTCTGGTTCATCTTGTCCTCCTCCTCCTCCTCCTCTCGATACCCTCTCCTTCGTTCCCGTTCCTCCTCTTTCTCTGCGCTGCTTGTCTCGGTCTTTAACCATCTCTATCTGCGAGCCATATTTACGGTGAACAGAGGAGAGAAAGGGTGGAAGCTAGCCGAGGAGAGGGTACCACGGGGAGCAGGAGATGCCGCTAGGATAGGTAAGTGCCGTTGAAAACTTCCAACTTCGTATCTCTAGCTCCGTTGTTCCCTTCACCATCAGCTTCTCTTAGTTTTGCCGGTAAAGGTGTTAAATTATACAGGCTTAAAATTCGACAGACCGTGCGGAAACAGCCCCTACTGACGAAATCTTCCCTTACCATGATTTTACTCCGCGAGTTGATCGCACTAACTTTCGCAGGATGAACGAGCCCGCCGTTCTCGTGATTTACCTCGCCGAAATTCGGTGCCCGCAATATGCCTGCGCCATTAGGAGATTAAGGGGAAAGAGTTTATTTAACGAAAGATCCTCGGAAAGTATCGCGATTTTTAATTGGTGAAGTTTAACCCGCGGGCGACAGAGAAAAATCCACGCGGACCACCGGGGTCAGTAATTAACCCGTAAATAATTATGATAAAAATGACAAAGCGCCTCTGAAGAAATGCTTTATCACCGTAGCGAGGGTGACCGTTTCTCCCCGGCAAGAATTTCTAAATCTTCTTGCCCGCGACGAGAACCCTTTTTAGCTTCTCGCGACTCGACAAGGACCACCGTTACTTTTCCTTTCTCCTCGATGCAATCGCTCCTTCGTCCCGTCTCCTTCGCTCTCTCGGTTTCTATCCGTCTCGTCCCTCGCCGGGACCGCGCTGCGCGTAATTAAGAAATCTCCGTGGAAGGTTCCGCAACGCTGTTAGTCGGTACCACGGTTTAAATTAAGTCTATGACTTATTCGGGTTTTATCTACAATTGCCAGCGGAGGAATTACTGCCCCATGGATTTACTGCTGTCTTTGTAATCGAACGACACGCCCCTTGTAAATCGCTTACGCGGATATGAGAGAACCGGGTTAATAATAAGTTAAATATCGCGCCTCTTTTTAATGCTCTCTTCATCGCAAAATCATCACCCGTTTTGCATTTCTATTTACTGCAACGCAACCCCTACTGCCACGTTTCTCGTATCTCCGTTGTGCAGCTTATTGCGCCAGCGTAAGCGGATCCCCGCGCCTCGGCCACGAATAAAGACATTAATCGCGCGAGTCAACGAGAGAAGGTGAAGGCAGTTTGTAACTGACGGTGAACGTGGAGCATCGGAGGGTTGTCGGTGGTTCCCGGGACGTAGGAGAATCGCGTGTCATTTGTCCGTTGATCTCCCGCGGCTGGGAACCGGCCAGGTGCTAGCCAGTTCCTCCGCTGCGTCGCTTTTCTTCAGCGCAAAAATTAGCGCCACCCTCTCTACACCATTCGCCGTTCCCGAACCACGATCCACGCCTGGCCGTTCGCCGGCGCAGGGCGCGAGATGAGAATTAGGCACATCGTTTATCGGGGGGGAGGATCATTTAGAACAGAATGCCGTGGAACATCGCTATTTTACGCGGGGATTACTATATCGCGAAGGATTTCCTTAATGTGCTCCATCATTTGGGTTTTCCAAGAGTTCTTCACTTGCTCGTGAAATACAGACTCACGCGAAACGGTTGTTAATTAACAGCCCATGCTGCCGCATGTTCATAAAACACAAGGCGTTGATTTTCGTATGTTTAGTGATTCTTGCTGATTAGCTTTTCATCTGTCGATTAAAGTGAATACCAGTGAATTCTTTATTCTAGAAATGTGATTGCGGAGACAAGTCCACGCACTAGAAGTAATAATCGTTACAAAGAGTCCGAGAGCCACGTTTCCTTGCCTCGCAACTAAACTCGTAATCTCACATAAGCTCGCAGACCGGCTTTCCCATGCGAGCTACCGCTGCGTGTACCGTGTAAGAGACTAGGGTAAGGCTTTACGTGAAGTTCAGCCAAGTGCGATGCATCTAATAATGCGTTCATTAACAAAAACGACGTACGTGCCGATGGCCTTCAGGTGTGCGACATAAGCAGCGACTGCTTTCGCAGCCTCGTATTTCATATTACTACCATTATCAAATTCTCTGTTACCCGTACAGTACAATCGTAGATGACGTTTCCATTGGGGGCATCATGCTTCGATACACCCACATCCAATAAGAATGACGTATATTCGGAAGTTTAATTCAGACAGGCCGCGCAGGTTTCACGAACTTTCGCGGATCTAATCGTCTGGAAGAAGTATGGAAGACGTTGTAATACCTTATTCGCCGTACGAATCTCGTACTGCACATTGATCCTCTTAAATTCCCATGTAGTCTTCGTCTTGGCATTAGCATATTATCTTCCGCAGCCTCCCTCTCCGTTCCCCGGTTCCACCCCCGTCTCAACCCTCTGATTCGCAGAGGACTTTGCAGACACTTGAGAGTTTGTTTTAAAACTCAGATAATCGTTTCGAACTCCTTCCCTTTCCGCTTCTCTTTCTCTCCCTCCCGATACGCTTTCTTTCCCTCCTTCTACCGTTTCACCCTCTCCGAGCCCTATCCCTTTCCCACGCTGTATCACCCCCTCGCTTCGCTCGATCTCAGGGGGGAAATTAGAAGAAAATAAGACTTCTCGCCAATTTTTAAACGCGTTACAGTTGTCGGTCGTAGAAGGGAACGCTTAACGCCGTCGAAACGAAGTTTTGTCGCGATGCTACGATAATATACGATCCAACGGTCTCGTATCGATCAGAAGTTCGCCTCTCTTCTTAAACGCTTCTAAAAGAGCAGCGTGACGCGTCTGATAGATGGCCGGCCGCGGTGTTTCTTCTCGATATACCATTTCCTTCCGAATAAGGGCCAAGGGTAGGGACGGTTTGTCAAGGGTGAGGCCGATGGTAATTGAATTTATCGAGGGTGATGACCGTCGTATTTCTCCCATTCTCTTTTCCATTTTTTCACCCTCCCGCCTCCCATTACCGGTTTACCTAGGATCACTTCGCACGCTCGAGTTATTCGTAAACGGCGCACGGCCGGGCATTATTTACAAGAGCCGACGAGATCCTGCCGAGGTGCTTGGGCGTTACGCCCGAGAAAGATTGGGACAGCTGTCTGTTCTCAGGCAATCAGAAAAACTACCGTCTCCACCTTCAGCCGGGGCAACTTTGCCATTCCCATAGCCGCGGCTTAAGGAGAGCCGTTAGGGTGCCAGCTGCCACCGCCGGGATGAGCACCCTCTTCGCGGTTTTTAAGAATCTTAACGCCATCTCGTCCCCCTTCCTCGCTCTCGATTTCGTCACGTCGAGATAGCATGGCCACTTTGCATTTCGTCGCGACGTCTAATTCCGCCAACGAACCCGCTGCTCCAAGGGTCGTCGAGTGTTATCCTTTCCTTCCTAGCTCCTGTTGATCGGTTGCCTCCTTCCCGTCGTTCCCACGATATTCATACAGTCGGACTAATTCTATAAGGTTGTCGTAGATCATTTTAACAGATTCGCAACTTCTACTAGAGAATTAGCTTCGTCGATAGCGAACGCATCGAACGCAGCGTATGTAGTTCCACGTTGACTCTCGTGACGATTAACGAGAAACTCACGCATTCAGCGATCCGATGTTATCTAACGCGTGTCAAACTCGCAGACCAGCTGTCCCGACCGTCGTCTTTTCAGATGTTAAACGTCAACGCGACGTTCACCGAGGAAATGGAACGCGTGCCTCCATGTTGGCGGACACCTTTGAGTGTTCTCCGCGATCGAAGGTATTCACGCTCCAGGAACGACGTGTCAAGGGGGGATCCATCAGGCTCTGCGTAATAGATGCGCAAACGACATTAGCATGCCGGGCCGATTATTGGCATTAGTCTGTCATCCCGTTATTTCGCGACATCGGTCATTTATAACCGTCCTCCGTAAGCCCTCGGATGAAATCGATACTGCTTGAATCGTGGCTCTTGATCCTTGGAACGACGAAGAGCGAGCGCTTGAGAAATCGCGAAAGAAACCACGATTCCTGAACTTGTCAATCGCGCGTTCTTCTTTTTTTTTCACGCCTAACTTTCCCAACGACTGCGGGCGCTCGAATCCCTTAGGCCTTGGATTTTTCCACACGACACCGTGGATTATGTCGTGCCGTCGCTTCGCTCGGCCTGGTCGTACGTGCAAAATGATATTAATTGAACTAAACAGCCACGCATGTGGGTACGTGGCACATGTAAATTTAAAGCGGCGACGCGCACGCATCTAGCTAGACCCGAAGAACACGGACACTTCGCGTGGTGTAGAAAATAGAGTCGCAAGGGTTAGCAACCCCTGAATTACACGCAGCTCCGCGGCAGGGCGGTTAAGGGGCGGAAATTTGCATATTATAAGTAGTACACGCTGCCGAGTCTGATATCATCAGACCGGGGACCTCGTTATTCTGTGCATGCGTACAATTCGAGCGTGTGCGCCGGCAATCGAGCCTCTTTTCGACCTCGGTCTTAAAAAGTTCGTCTTGAAACTTCGTTAACGATAGTTCTAAGCAATTATGCGAATCGGTCCCTCGGCAGAAAGGATTAAATCCGTGATCTGCAGAAAAAAAAACGAAGTAACTGCACGAGAGAAGGATTTATCTTAACGAGAGAAACTTTCTGTTGTTCCTTGCGTTGTTCGGTGATTTATTACAATGCCGATCGTTGTTGACTGTGTTGTGCAGCGATGTTGGACGATAGTTGATCGGCAAATATTGCGCTTGGTAAATTACTATACGTGACGCGAGCACGCGAGACGACGCAAGCGTCCTAGACGGGGGCTGGATTAAGTAGAACGGATCCTTCTTGGGTCGGACAAGCCGAGGTCCGCCGTGCAGCACGGGCTTAAGATATTGTTTCGAAGCAGGGCTGTTGCCTTAAGATAATCAAGAGGCCCGAACGGCTTAGCGCGGCGAGTTCATAATTCCAACTTGTAGAGAACTCTCTGTACCTCGTACTGATAGAGACGTCTTCAGCAGAATTTTCCAAAACAAAATTTGCATTACACGATTTACAACGAGCTTCATTATAATTTTATCTCGGTTAACGATCGATATACTCGAAGCGCGTCTTCTCCTTCCACTCCTGATGACAGCTTTCCCAAAAATCGACGGCGAGACCTTTGGCGGGTGGGCGAATTTCAGGCCGTGTAATTCCACTTAAGACGCTGGAAAATCCTTGTCCAAAGAGTACATTCTTTCGCACGTTCCAGTCCCGCTGAAGAGGACGGATCGTTACGGTATGCGACGAAGCTCACCGAACGGGAGAGCTTAATTAATAAGGACACGCGATATCCTAGCTCGTAAGACGATGGGCGGGGCCGTAAAGCATAGCTGAAGCCTCGGGGGAGTCCTTTGTTGTCGAAAGGGTCAGGACGCGCGACCCGCCACTTTAACCCACCTTAAGGGGTTACGTCTTGAGGAGTTTCGAACGTTTCGGAACATCCGATGATCGTAATCTCCGACAGACATTCAAAGCAGCCCGGTCAACGTCGTATTATGGAAAACGATACGCTTGCGTGGGTCAGCATACACGCGTGCACAGGGATATCAAGCACGTTTACGGCGGTATCCCTGTCAAAGGATATGACAACTGGTATCTACGGTGAGATTCACGCGAATCACGGGGTGTAATGGAAAATGTGATAGCGTTACTGAAGAATAATGGATCATGAATGGATGGCACAATTACCTGCGGTTGAAGATGGGTGATCTGTCTCTTGATATGGGCCAGCATCGCGGTCGGCGGCGGGTGGATCGCCATGCTATCGAAAAACAGCCTCTCTTTGTAGTCGTTCCAGCACAGGATTTTGTTCTCGTACAAGTAGAAGCTGTCCCCTACGCAGAATCTGCGAAGAAGAAAAGTTTCCGCTTGGATACATTTAAACGGGTACAGAATTTCTTTTCTTTTCGTTTCCGAGTATCGTTTAAGTGATACGGTGTCAACAAGTACAGCACCGGTCGAGCTCGAAAATGTGCTGAGATTCGACGGAGCTGCGCCGGCTAAGGGTTGTCGGGAGATAGGCGGAGTAGTAAAGCGTGCTAATTCCTTTTAACGCCGTTTTCCGTTCTGCTCGGTCTCGAGGAAATTGCGAGAAAATAAAAACAAGAAGCGAAGCGTTACCGGTGCCGCAGTTTCCCAGAGTGTCTTCGAGGTCCTTTAAATGTAAATTTCCACTCGATTCGCAGACGGTACATCGTACCTGGATTACCGCCGCAGTCCTTTTCTGGACCAACCTTCTTCCCTGCCTTTCGCAGACGTTTGAATACTAGAATCGAATACTCTCCGAACGATATGGCAGCGGCGTTTATTCGCCGTTCGTAGCCATGGGAACGATTCGGTTTTAACGAGACGGTATAACAATTTTAACACAAAAATTATCCAAGCCCCCCCCCCCCCCCCCCCCCCCCCCGAGCAATCGTGATTCGAGTGGCATTTTAAAATTCAACGTTTGAAGTGCACGGGATTTTCCAATGATCCTGCATGGTGTACACCGCTGTCTATACATGCAAACGTAGACTTCAGAATGGCGATGGCGAAGTACGAACGTGCTTGGCTTGCGATATAAGAGAAATAAGGTTGCTGCCGCCGAGGGTTATACGCATCGACCAACTGTCGCGCGCCGGGGTGAGCTAGAGGGAAGCGCGTTACTAAAATCAAAGATTTCGCATTTCTCCTTTTTTATTGCCGGCTTAAAAGTCAATTTTTTCTCTAACCGCGCGAGAGAATGGGACACCCCGCTCCCCGGGTGTCCGCATAAAGGACGATACGCCGGAAATGCTAAAGAGCCTTGGAAACGAGGACCATAAGGGTGGCTGGCTTCCAACGAGCACAATAGATCCGCGAGGGACTCGAAAATCGTTTTGTCAGGATACGCGACGACTTGAAATTCTTGTCATGTGCCGCGTACATCGCTCTCCTAGTGTTATACGTATCGACCGCTGTATGACGAGCTCGTTCCCGCAATTTGTTTCGGAGAAATGAAATCTTGGATCCCTCGTTACTTAATCCCCCTGGACTAGCAAATTCGTATATAATATTTATATGTTACTAAATAATTAAATAGTTCCGCAGTATTCGTATTTCTTTTTTCGCTGCAATTCAGTTCAGGCTGATGGCTTCGAGACTTGAGGATGATGGGATCCATTGCTGAAGCGTGTAAACACTGTATAGGTGTAAGGGTGTATCTTAGTATCCTGGCTCACCGGTGAATAATAAAAGCATTTTTTTTTTCTCGGGCAGAGACAGTACATCGTGTACATACGGGCATTGCGTATTCAACGGATGCGCTGTCCCGTGCTGGGATCCTGTTTGAGTTTTATGCCGGGATTTCTGTCGAGTGGTTTATACCGGCGCTTATGTAAATGCAGACGTGATTTTTTCACCACCTACCCGAACCACCTGCGCGAATACGCGGGGGCATTTGCCGCATTCGAAACGAGCCTCTAGTATCATCGCAACCGCCGTAATAGGAGCAACAGAAACAAGACCTTATACTCTCCAAGGTAGAACACTTTCCAATATGCAACGCGACCGATGGTAGTGGAAGATGATTTAGCGTCATCAAAAACGAGCTGAAATAGCAATCCGTTGGCGTTCGTAACGGACAACGCGAAACGGTGATCTACCTTCGATCTTTCATTCTTTGAATTCCGCGATTCCGCAAGGGCGAACGAGAAGAGAAGGCAGGGAAACAGACGGAGCAGCGCGGATGGTAGAGGTTTACGGGTGGGAAGAATATAACGAGAGGGAAGCGGAGAGCGATCGGAACATCTAGCATGAACCGCCATAAAAAGCAATGCTCCACCGTAACGGGGTACGATAAGTGCCACGGCGCGAAGTAAAATCGATCCCGGGGGCAGCCTCGAATCGCGCGCCATAAAAAGTGAACATTAGAGCGAGAAGGTGGTCGAAAAGCCGATAGACAGAAAAGGGAGACGAGAGCAACGAGAGATCATGGCGTAATGGTGTTGTGATTTTCCGCCTAGATATACCATACAGATTACGCGTCGCTGCAATGTTAAACGCTTCGGGCATTAGCGTGGCTAAGCGTCGCCGAGGCAACGTCGTTTCGAGATTCGCGAATTTCCATCCCAAATATCCCTGACAAGGACTAGCGGAGCTTCAACAATTTTTCTGGGAAATCAATTGCGCGCGGTAAAATTGGAAAATGATCGTTTCGCAAAACCGTTAACCGCGTCGCGACTCGGAACGTTGCTAAGCCAAGAGGAAGCCTCCGAGATTCGTCGGCAAACAGAGCGAGTTGTCGAGGTTGAAGGGTGGGAAACCCCAAATGGCAACACTTCGGCGGTAGTCAAGACCAGCAGCGGGGGGGGGGGGGGTGGCGGTGGTGCAAGGAGGAGGCGGTTGCAGGGAATAAATTTTGTACTTGATCGCGGAGCGCCTACCGAGCAGAGGAGAGCCAGAGAACGCGCCTATATTCTTGGTAGTTGGTGCTGCTCCTACTCAATTTGCATCAAACTATAGAGAGACAACCACCACCCCCGTCTCCGGGCACCTCATCCCCTGTTCGCGCAGCCACCGCTCTAGCACCTGACGGAGCTGTACACCAATCCCCCCTTCGGCGTTCTACAGTCGAGACTAACGCGTTTAGCAGAGACTCGAACCCCTAATCAGATCTTCCGCCGGCACCGGGGTTTCTAAGGTGCTGCTAAGTGTGAAGTTAATGGAGTCGAGACGTTCCTCCTTCATGACAAGACGTTTGCCCGGTATGCCGTTAAACAGTCCTGTCTATCAGAGAATTCACAAAAATACGGCACCTTGAATGAACCATCAAATATTATTTACCTTGTATGCAACAAGTTTCGTAGAAGTGATTGTTAAACTACAATAACAACCTTTACCAAGTTCATTTAGTTCGATTTAATTGCACATATCATCCAATGTACTTGCGCAGGTCGTATGCGATCTACTATTCGATATGTAACACTTAACATTCATTTATTACATATAGCTAAATCGCTTTGTGCCAGGACTATTGCAATTTTTTTTAGAAACGCTTCACGTTAGAACTGGTAGACCGATGAGCACACTCTAATGGCCCTGTCTATTTCCGGTGACGTCGTCTCATATCAGGCCGCTTTATTTCGATAATGGCTGCTTACCTAGCGCGTTCTCCTGTTAATTAATTCAGACTGTCGGGGTATCAGGGAACTGTGACGCGCTAATTCGATCAGAAGTGAATTCGCTCGGTTCGGTAGCGAGGGCTGGTCGCCGCCGCGCCGCTTGGGGGAAGTGCGCTGCCTTTGCTTCCAAGACAGATTTACCCCCGTAGCAGACAGTTGACGTCGCTATCTAAATGTCGCTGGAGAGACGCGTCGGAATGCCACTCGATAATACACAACGCGACGTCTCGAATCGCGACTCATTGTCTGACCGTACGGTGCACGCTGACATGGAAATGTTGACGGGGCCTCTATGTCACGTCACGCGTCCCATCGACGTCGATGTTGGGGTGAACCGGTTGGCTCAAGACTCCAAACGGACCGGACATCTTTTCTCTTTGTTTAAATCGGAAGGGTTGTAACGCGTTTCGCGTTCAAGGGAATAAAACGTGGAAGGATGGAAGTTTACAAATAAAAAATGGAGATTTAGAAGCTCGGGCTTCATTTACTATTCCGTTTGGGTATCCAGCTGTAAAGTGCGCAAAGGGAGCATTCGTCTTTCTATTAATTTCTATGCGGCGTGAAATTACGTGCCGCCGACCCTAAGCTATATTAATAACCCAGATTACGAAGGAAATTAAGACAGCGATGGGTCGTTGATACCTTTAGGAGCGCGGCTTTGTTGCCACGGCCGAAAGGGTTGAACCGGCGGGATGAAACTACGATATTTCCACGGGACTCGCTCTTTGTCTCTCGTCATCGTCGGAACGACCCATAATACCGCGTCTTATCGTACAATTGCAACGCATCGATCTTCGTTTCACGGGAGAGAATCCTGTCGTGTACGCTTCCTCTCGCGCCCATAGAGATTCTTTGGTCGTTGCCGCACGTATACATCGTCCCATCGTTCTTTCTCAACGATATTGCTCGGTGTTATGCTAATACCGGTCCCTATTAATATGTAACGAGCTCGGGCGAAAGAGGAATAATACGTTATCGTGAATGTGCCGAGCGGAAAGTGGTTTGCGCTGTTTTGAGGTTCAATCGTCCCCGCGTATCGCGGATCGATCGCCTCGGTCGCCCCCCGTGGTTGGAGAGAAAAAAAAAAGTTCCGAGGCAAAGCGCAATCACATCAAAGATTATTTCCGCCAATAAAACGGAAGTTGAGTTTCGGTCGATGGGTATAGGCGGAGGAGGGTGGCTGTACGAATCGGTCGCGGAACAAGACGAGGGCAAGAACCACGCTAAGAAAACGAGAGGGGGGAGACATGACGCTACGGCGAGGGGGTTCGGGTGGTAGCGAAAGATAGAATGGGTAGGACGGTGGCAGCGAGAGGTTAACCGACAAGCACGGCAATAAATCTACCGTTCGCCCGGAGCAGGTACTTATCAGTTCTCCGGAATCAGCCGCGACATCGGTGACTGCGAGAAAAGCTTGGCGGGCTCTCGTCTCTCGGAATTGACGCTCGACCTTCTACGGCGAGCACGTCAATCCCGTACCATGCGCGTCCGATCGGAGAGGAGGATGCTCGTCGACGTTTCCAAATGTTTCGGCCGCGTTGCACGGTCGAAAGGAGTTAGTGAAATTCGCGGCCTCCATTCAACGCGTGATTATCTCAGTTTCGCGGAAGCGTATTGGTTGCATACCGCTGGCATGAACGTATGGATGGCCAAGCACGATCGATGCTCATTTCAAAAGGATAAGCTCCCATTCTGCATAATTGCCAGTTAACGGCAACGAACTATAATACGCCCGCACGAACGGACACACGCGGCGATCGTACGTGCGTGTACACGCATTGATCGGACACATTACAGTTCGATCGATCTGGTTCCTCTTTTCTTTTTGTTACCTTATTTGAACCACTCCCGAGCGAAACGCGATGGTTCTTCAGCCCTATGGAAATTTGACTAAACAGTTTTCGGCAGAGCCGGGCGAGAACTTAATTGGTGAATACGACGAGGGAATCTGCCAATTATGGCATCGGCCGATAGCCGATCGATCTGCCCGGCGAGCACGTAGGTACTCGTACTCATCGTCGATGAGCATCGTCGAGAAGTACGTTGCGCCGTACTCCATAATTCCGGATAAACTCCGGCTAATTTGAATGGGCCGATACGGCGCGAGCGTATTCGAGAGACTGTACACCGGAAACAGGGGGTCCGAGGTTCGCTAAGTCGACGTTGGTCTACGAGCTGTCGGGCCACTAAGGGGAAGCGGGTTAAACATGAGTTACCTCGGTGCTTAAATTTCCATCATTAAGTGGCCTACAGCAGCCTGTATAAGCTGGATCCCGCGGCACCGAAATCTTCCACGTACCGTGTATCGAATATCGAAGTTATCGAGTAACTATGATCGTACCTGTAACCGACGGGCATTGTCGGGCTTCCCTTTCGCTCCGGTACATCGTCGTTTCGCGAGCAAGCCTTCGGGCAACGTAATCTTGAATTATCAACAAAGTAGATTCACGTGTTTCTCATTTACCAACGATCAATTCCCAAGTTTTCCCCCGTCGACGGGCGTAAATTTCGCGCTGCGCGTGAACCGTCGACGTTTTCTACCCGAACGCAAGGGAATTACGTGACCGTAACGCGTGGAACGAAGCGCGCGGGCTGTTTAAAAAGCGCTGATTCAATTTTACGCTCGAAGGATAGCTCGCTGCCCTCGATGCCTAGCCGAGCACTGTGGATGACAGGGATACCAGCGATGGTGTTGACGTTCCTGTAATTTGGCTGGAAAATATCCAAATCGTTCGCGCAGGCAACTCTACCGGAAACTCCAGACTGCTACGATGTTAGTTCTGCCGTTACAATCTATTTCGAAGCTGTTCACATGGATCGTTTGCTCGATCGAAGTGACGCGAGGTAACTTCTACACGAATCCTTCAGGTCACAATTGTCTTGCTGCGATTTCACAGTTCTTTGTCTTCTCTAAGCAAGGACAACATCTCCGGTCTATTATACGAATCGAGCGTGTTCCGGAACGGATTTATTAAATTGCACACCACGGCAGAATAAAACGACCCCTTTCCGTGCAAGGCTCCGAATTAAAGAGATCCATACACCCGATTCGAAGCAGCTGAAATTCATTAGATGACCGGCGCGCGATATTCATTATCTCGAGCATCACGAAAATAATTCGACTATATTAAATATATCCGGAACATTTTGATCTAAGTAAAGGGGCTGTCGAGACTCGTTGGAATTAGAACGGAAGACACTTCGAAGGCTTAATCAACAAATTGGTCCCCTAGGAGTTCCCCGGCGCAGGACCGTGAACACGCATAATTCAAAGTTGCATGGACCACGGTTTAATTACCAAATCTTGTTCGGAGTTAGATGCAAGGAACAAGGCTGCAAACTTCTTGGCTCGGTTAATGCTCGCGGGGGGCGTGCTTTATTATCGTACGACGAAACCGAATCGTGTCTATTATAAACACTCGTAAGAGAGGATGATGGCTTCCTTGATACGACCGCAGATTTTTTAAGAAACCCGGGGATTGAGAGCTTCTTATTCGGTAAATTACAGGGCCGAGTAATAACCTTATCTCGCTTAGGGCAGCTTGTTTGACTTCTAACGGTGCCTCCTTCTGACCGGTGGTACTTGATAACTGAATATCCTAGGGGGTGAAGCAGCGAGAAGAGGGAGAGACGAAGATAGAGTTCTGGTAGCGGGGCTTAGCTAGCCTAATCCTTTCTGTGAGGTCGGCTTTGCATTAAGCAAAGTCCATCAACTTGGCGTAAAGCTACCGGAGTTTCGAAGACTGCCTATGGTCGACTATTAATACGGTATTAATCAATAATTTGTGAAAATTTACCCCCGACTGGGGGTTTGCGAACGAGTACGACGATCGACGAATCGATTACCGAATATCACGACGGCCCGTTTCCCTTTCGTCCTGCCGCTTTTTCCTCTCCCCGTTTTATTGAGTTCATCGGACGTCCGACGTGGAAAGAAAGAAGGGGGTTAATTCTAAGGAACGAGGTAACGGCTATATTTCTCAATAAACAATAAATCAGCTAGGACGCCGAGTAAGGTATAACGCCCTCAACCCTTTATAGATCGACTCTCCTCTTCACTCCCTTCGTGACACGTGTCTTTACTCGCTTTTGCCCTTTGTCTTTCGTTCCCTCGCGCCGTCCTCCTTCGATACTCTCCGCGTGTCTCTTTCGGTCGCCTTCCGAGTCTCCGAGCCCCATTAATCTATGGTTATCTACGGCGCGCGCCGGATAAGTGCGTCGGAATGAGCCATTTCACCCTTGGGAGTTCGAATCCATCCTGTGCCCACCCCTCGAAGAGGAGGCCATCCATAGACTGGCCCTTGGGCATCCACTTTTACCCTCGTGATGAGCTGTGCAAAACTTTCTCCTTAACGAGATCATAATGACGATGCCAACTGCAAGAAACGAGACACGTTTTGTTTCTTTACGCTTTCCGAATCACAGTGGCAATCATCATACTTATGTCATCGTGTCAATCATTCCGTTTTCGTTTTACGTAAATGTTACGTGGCCACACGCGGTGACGTAGGCCGGTGATAACATTAGGGGATGATCGAATTGTATTACGTCAGCAGATTGCCATCATCGAATCCTTAAACTCGCTCCGGTAACGTCAGCTCCTTTCTTCCGGTGAATAATGCCGGTAGGTTATCTTTCCACCATCGAGTCTCATAAGTAAAGCGGTGAGCAGCCACCTCCCGTAGCTGTCGGTAGATCCGACCTAACGAACTAAAGAACAACTTTACTTTGCATGCGTCGGAGCAACCCCTAACGCTCCTCCTCGTTCCATCGTCGTTGCGTCGCGTCGTCGAGCTTGCCCTTATCGCCGGGAAAGTTAAGTGGAAGAAAATGCGTCTGCTAAAAAAAAAAAAAAACGGTGGGACGGCGGGCAAAGTTGAAATTGATGCACTGGACGGGACCCTGAACCCACGAGGTTTACGCTGCCAGCATGTCGCAAAGCCACTCTCCGAGAACTTTTCGAAAATAAGATATTCTCGATAGACAAAGATCTATATTATCGTGACCTATCGCTTTACGACAAGTTCGTGAAGCGGTGGATTCTTTTCTCGTTTATACCTCGATCGTATCTTAAAGGTTTTGCGAAGCGTATTAATATTAACCGGCCGTGCTATCGTTTTGAGATAAGAAGCATTTAGCGTCGTTCGATAGTCGCGAATGCGACGGTATCGTGTGGCATACCGCGAACATCGTGTCCTTTACGCCTGTCGGCGAAGCGAACCGAACCGGACGAGCTGTCGAGAGTTGTACGCCCGCTTTAGCTATAGGCAAGCGTTCATTGCAACCGAATAGTCTAGGTTTCCAAACTGACGTCGGACGTGACAAGTGATATTGTACCGAGTCGTCTAAACTCCGTTGCCAGCCCACTAGATACGGCGCGGCGTGTCTGCCACAGACGCTGGTGTAACTCAGAAACCGATGTGTCACACGGGGGAACGGGCGCCTCGGATTGCGCCTTAGTCTCATTGTGATCTGCTCGAGGCAGGCCGTGTTTCGCCGTGTCGGCTTATCATTCCGTAATAATCTATCGTACGCAAACGGGTCTGCTCGAAGCCTTTCAACGATTCGCGGATCCGCGATTCCGCTGATCGCGTGCAAATACATTCTTCCAGCTATCCGTAATATCCGGGGCGATTGTTTTACGACGATCGTGACGAAGCATCGGGAATACAGATTATAAATAGGCGGTAGTCAGCCGCGGGAGGGCAACGCTCGATAAATCGCGATTTTATTATCGCTAATAACCGTCCCGAATTATTGTCTAGCGATATTTACGCCGAGGCTAACCTGCATCGGATCGCGCGCATACCGCTCGCGTGTGCAAATCGGTGTCCACGTGTGCAGAGGAGAGGTACACGCGCTTTTCGCGATCGTATTTTCACCATTATTTACGCGCCCCGTGCATACGGTTTTCGCTTCTACGCGGGGGGGGGGGGCTTACGATTGTTTATCGGCAAAAATTAACGGCCAATTTGTACCGGACGCATTATCGCCGGTAATTATTATTTTATCGACGGTCACGCGCGAGCACCGCCGATCTCCCGCGCTGTCATTATTTATTGCATCTCTCGCATCTGACTCGCCAAACGGCACCGCCGCTCGTGCCCGCCTCTTTCCCAAGAATTCGCTCAGCGAGGAAACGTGAATTCGCGCGATATTATCGTAACGCCGGCTGTTAAACCGTTCGTCGCATAGTTGCCGCGGACCAATTCGTAATTAAAGTCTCCTTCTGCCATGCAGAACATGTTTCTGAGATTCGATGCAAATGCCAATTTTACATTACACCTACACGTTGAATTAACAACCGTTGAATTCACAGCTAATTCTCGTTGCTCGAACCTACCCCTTGTTCCCCGGCACTCTTCGCGCTTTCGTTGCTCTCCCAAAGGCTAAGTTCAATTACGAACACGAACACGTCCCGAACCGATTCGACCCGGCAATGTCGTCCAGACGCGTGTAGACCAGCGCATCGTTTTTTTTTTTTTTTTTTTCGTAATTGGCCCGGCTCATGCCGAGTCATGCACAGGGGAAAAATTAGACTTCGCGGCACGCCGCGCGTTGTTTATAAACGTGAACGTTATACGCGCCGCGGCACGGAAACGAATGGTGGTTTGTAAAACACGAGGTTCAGCGGCGGACGTCTGGCCGTTACCGTTATTGTGAATACCGGTGCAGCGGGTCCAACCTGGCCAGTTCGCCGCGGCGCGGACTGACGCGTATCGAAAGGAATTTCGCGACGGGAGACAAACGGGCACGAGGAGACCGACAAACGCAAACGTAGAATCGTGTTTCGCGCGCGTGTCACGCATCGCGGATGCACTCGATTATATTTCGATTACGGTTATAGTAAATCTAAACGGTGGGTAGATAGCTCCAGGGAAATCGCATTAATTTCTATAACGACGTTCGCCGCGGCGCGCGGCAATTTCGATATCGTTTTATCGGCGACCACGTAACGCAAATACTCGTCTATCTCTGCGTGGCTGACGGTATGTATATAATATAATGGTATATGTGTGCGGCTCTCTACGCGTACACCGCGTATATCCGCCGTCCGCTTCAGCTAATTTCGTGTTTGCTCGATTAATTTCCCGCGTTTAACGGAATTTGATGTTTCGTTAATTATTCTGTCGTGCGCGCTTCATACCGCTCGCACGCACGCCTGGACACGCACGCACCATTTCGCTCCCGTGCGCGCTCGTTCGTTACTTTTGCCCGTAGCCATGTCCGCCGACCATCGTATCGCAGTTCGAAAACGTTGCAGCTTGCTAATATCAGCGTTCGAATTGACAGCTGGCACGAATGTAATTTCTACATATTGCTTTTTTCTATGTTCCTCTTTTTTTTTTACGAAACGATATAAATGCCGGTTCTGTTCTATTCGTGCTAATATCATTGATATATTGATGCAGCCCTTGAACTAGAATTAACACGATCGATTCGTACTCACGGAAGTCTCGCCCTTTGGTCGAGTTCATTCATGAGATCGTCACTGAAGTCGTTCTTACGTTTCGCGTAAACGGCGACGATTTTTTGCACGTCCGCGGTGCGAATCACGAAGGAATCGGTCACGCGACGGAACGCGCGATGAAACATTAAAACAGGTAGAAAGCGCGAGGCGTCGTTAAGGCGGTAAGCTGACATTACACCGACCAGACTAATCGCAACTTGTCAGAGTGATATAAGGCATGTGTATGCCTTACAAGAGAAGAGTCTAATGCCCTGTTTAAGCCATGCGAGGCTTAGCCACGTCCATTTTCTAACAAGCCCCTAAACCGGAGATTAAGCCATCACTTTGCATGAGATCGCTTGAAAAATCCGAGGCTTACGCCTAGACACCGGTGCCGGAGCAAGCGTTGGCAGCCGCTCCGAATTAATTATGATCCTCGGTGCAACATCGTTACTTCTTATCTCCTGTTTTTAATAACAGATATTTCTTTTGCCAAAGTTTCTGCCTCTGTCATGAAATTCGATTGAACATTTTTTTTTTCCCGCGTACGGGTCTTATTTCGTCGGCTTCGTAGACGGTTCCCCGACCGCTCGATACGAAACCGTTTTTAATCCGATCCCTTGTTTGCTCGATCTCGCGCGAAAGCGTCACTCATTTTTTCCATTAAAACTGACGCTGACAAAACAAAAGCAGAGACTCGACCCGCGTGTGCCTCGTAGCCAAGCTTGCTAAATTGCGTAGCCCATCGCATATACACGCGGCCTCTAGTTTGCTCGATTGTCGGTGATAAAAGGGGCGGTGCGCGGGGCCTGTAATGGGTGAGACGACGTGGGCGCTGGTACACGTTGGCGTGTGCGTACGCATTTACGTGCTACGTTGCCAATGATTTATGTATACCGCTAATTACCAGCGTGCACTGCACCGTTTTATCCGGCGATCATAGTTTTATTAGGCCAACCTGTGCATTGCGGTATTGTCAGCGCCAAAAGCACCGCCCGGAGAACAATCCGTGCCGGCTGCGTGAAATGTGCCACGGTCACGGACCGTGTTGGCGATCGATCCATGTTTCGCGCAAAGATTTTTGGTTAACGAACCGTGAATCGGGATAACCATCGTTGATAGGAAGAAACGCTCTATCGGGGAGAGTATCAGTTTCAAATTAGAGATCGACGAAGTCAGTATCCCTTGCTACGCTTTTCATTTCTCTCGCACTTTTTATTTGTATCAATTTATCGAATCTGATTAAATGATATTTTTATTAAGATCGTACAGCGAAAAATTCATTTCTTGCTTTCATATTCCGTGCTTCGAACGTGTACACGTATTTGCGCTTTATCCTCGCATGATTGGATCGCCATGATCTTTTATTCGGTATCTTCGGTGTAGACACGCTCCCTTTACCGAACCTGTTGCCATTCGACCGCACTGTTCAATTTGTATCGGTTATCGCGTTCAATTAAACTCGCACAGTTTTTGGCTCCGATTACCGTGCATGGCTGTCCTATGCGCGCTACAGCATCGCCGTGGTGGTGCGGCACAGGGCTACACGTGGAACCGTCAAATGGATATCATGACAGACGATTGTCCGTATCAGAGGCTTGGTTATCGACCATTGACTATACAAAACTGATTTCGATTTCGCCGAGCAAAATCTCTCCCAGCAACAATTACACAAGCGTTGCTTAAACATTTCTCCGATCGAGCGCGACACGCGTTTCAATTTGCAATCGCAGTGGAACGTCTGCTGTCACGAATTTTCGTGTGTATCGCATTAAACGGGGGGTGCAAAAGAGGAGAAAGTGCGCGTGCCTGCAACGTTTGGCTATTCAGGGCTGCTTTCGAAGGCAGTTTCGACGAAAGGGACGATTGTTCCAGCAAAGAGGGGCGAAACGGCAGGAGGAAGAGGCAGAGTGACAGGGGGTTGGTGGCGAAAGGGTAGATGGAGGGGGTCTATCGGTGCCGCTACCGGAGCCGGCAACGCGAGTCTAGGTTATCCGGTGACAAAGCTGGTTCGGTTCGTGCAACGAGGCCCTCGGTGTACGTCGGATTATCACCATTGAAAATGGTGCAACTGAAACCCCACTGTTCGGATGCAACGGCGCTTGAACGCGATACGCGGCAAGCTTTGCATCGGAAACCGGAAGCGAATTCCTTGTCTGTCGTGCATTTTTCGCCGATCACAAAAGTCCCGACCGGTGTTGTTTTTCCCGTTATCGAAATTTCGCCTCTGATCGATGCCTTTGGTGTACGATTACCGATGTACGAGCCGATCTACGAGATTTTTTCCGATGCTACGTGGACTACGGGATAGTACGCGGATGGGGTGGGTACGTTTTGGTATCCCGTTGGCCGGTTTTTTTTTCAGCATAAACGATCAACGAAAGGAAGGACAGAAACGACGATTCGCGGGATCCTTCCAGACCGCTAAAATCGGATAGCGGGCGAACGAGGTAAGGCGAACCACCCTCCGGGGGGTTGTAGCTAAATTGGCGGCAGTATATTACCGGTCAGACTCCCGCATTTAATTTGAATATAATCGTGAAAGGAGATCTCAGCAGCTCGGGGGCACTTCGCGACGCAGAACTGCGTGACGGTGACCGGAAGTGCTCCCGGGACACCGGAAACAAAATGGCCGGCTCCCTTCTACGCGACTCGCCTCTTTCCATTCCGCATAGCCTTTCTACCGACCTACCGCCTTCCAACCTTACCTACCCCCCCCCCCCCTAAAGAGCGTGAATTCGTAACGCGAGAGTTAACTTTGCATTGTGCTGCTTCGCGGGTTGTCTCGCTCGAACATCGAAATGCTCGCCCCGTCTTCGCGTACGCGCGATAAGGGCGGCGAGTCTCGTTCGTCGGAAATATAGTCATAACGCGCACGAACGATAATAGCATCGCCGTAGCTAATTTCTCGCATCGCTTTCCACCGCCCGCCGCGGCTGAAAGATTATCCGGAAACGTTTCTATTAATGGTCCTGACTTACCAGGCGATTCGCACGCGCCGCCGGAAGTTTAATGATTTTCGAGTAATTACGAAGCCGCGCGATGACTCGCGTGGGAATGCAGCAGAGCAGCGTGTTCGATAAGCGCCACGGAACAATAACAATTAAACCGGCCTCACTCGTAATACCTAAATACAATATAAGCACGAACAATGGACTATAGTCCTGCGAGGGAGGAACCGTACAGTGGCTCCACAATGCCTTCCGCGCTTTTGTACAACGAAGGACGGCTTCGAAGTTTCGTGGGCTGAATCGTAAGTCGGAAAAGCTCGCGGCACCTTCTACTTGAGACGTTTACGCAGCTTCAATTATTGCCTATCAAGCACGTAGTAGATAGTTTTCATGCGAAATAAGCCAAATAGTGATTCCATTTGGGAACAGGTTCCTTTGAGTTGACAGAGAACAGTGCTTATCAGTTTCGAGTCATCGGTAATTACGGCGACGAGTCTTTTCGTGGTGAACCCACGTTTCTCGACAATCACATCGATTACCTTTATTGACACCGTAAAATCAACGGAGCATACCTGTTAATGGATAAACGGAGTACTTTTATCCGGCGGTACATCTCGAACAGGAGAAACTACGTGCACGTACGCGGAGGAAAACGGTGGAGTGAAACAGAGGAAAGGAGAAGCAGACCTTACCCTTACGAGTTTACGATGTACGACTCGGCTTAGGAGCGTATGATTAAACAACTCAGGTGTTTTATGCTCGGCTCGTGGAGATCGCGTGACCCAACGGCCACATCCGTTTCCGTTTTACCTACGGTCAACCGCTTCGACCCCTGACCAATGGTTCGCCTTAAGGGTTGCACGTTACCTTCGACCACGAAAGAAAGTATACTTTCGACGTATCTGTAAGCAGTAATCGGGCCCGCTCGATAGTCACGCGCCACCCCAGCGGCACGCCGAGCGGCTAAGGTTTTCGCCCGTGCGCCCCCGCCATTCTTTACTCTAACTCTTCACGTTTATATTCGACCCGCGGTCGCGACACGAGTCATCTAACTATTTTTAACGGCCGGTTGTATTCTGAGTTCAGCGAAGAACGTGTCACACGTTCGAGCGACGATCTTTTACTCGCGCATATCGAATTCTGACGCGCGATATACATACATGTTTGACTATGGGTCATCCGGAAGCTCGTTAATTCGAGGCGAAAGATTTCGCAGCGAGAAAGGTCAGAGAAATGCCGCAGTCTGACATTAGCCAGGCGAAATGTCGCGCCAACCCCTTTCTAACACCTGACCTCTCTGTCTGAGCAAGGATACGCCTGAGCGTATTATTTTGGGCGCCATCGCGCGATCGATTAGTGCTTGCTAATTTCGTCCATAGCCGTCGAATATTCCAAGAATAATACCAGAAGCAAAATTAATTAATTTGCTAATTCGGGATTATCGAATCGCGGCTACTACACACGAACGTGTCTTCTTCCTCTCTCTCTCTCTCTCTCTCTCTCTCTCTCTCTCTCTCTCTCTCTCTCTCTCTCTCTCTCTCTCTCTTCTCGCGAACGCCGGATATTTGGATACCTCGCCCTCGGGATTCGTTAGTTTTCCGGGAAATTAGTCAGCATGATTTGCATCTGACGTGCACCTCGAGGCGCCTACGCGTCGCTTGCATAGTTCGCAGTTCTCGACTTTTCGCTCGGATCTCCTCTCCTGCTGCCGGTTTCGCGTCAATTATGCCCGTCGTGGGAAAGAATTTCAACGGGCTTCTTCGCCGCCGGTATAACGAATCTATTTTTCAGGAACTTCCATTTTAATGTACTCGAAGATTGAAAAAAGTCATACGTTGACCGGGATACGATAATTTCATAGCTAGCACACGTGACTGTACGAATAAGGACAAGTTCTTCGCGAACGAAGTCAGTCATATCGCGGAGAAGAAAGTTTACGAACAAGCGGGGCGTAATTAATCCGACTTTATTGCTCGGCCCAATGAGAAAGCACGATGGTACTCGGCGGCTTCTCGATTCTCGCGCCGATTATATCTCCATCCGGCGGATTCACCGAGGTGTCTTGACTTGAACACAGACTCCGAACGAGCTCTCCGGGCTTAACTTAGTTGTTGTGAATAAGTAAGCGAAGTGTTGCGAAGTGCTGTAGAAGTTTAGCCGAGTCCCCCAGGCACACGGCCGGGTTGGCTCGAATTAAATTGTTATACGGATGAGCTGCCACGACGAATACTTCGCAGAAACCAGCGACTTTCCCGCCGCCCTCGGGTGTGAATGTTTAATCACCGCCCCCTATCGTATCTAATAAAATAATATCTAATAATATAATATCGTATCTAATATAAGTCGAAGTAGCAATATTGCCTTTTTCTCAAGTCTTAATTTTTTTTTTTCAATCCTTGTACCGCGCTACTCTTCTAACTATTCACAAAAACGGATATTCTTCTTCCGATAAATCATCACGGTCCCTACCTGTATCCGCACAGTTGACAGGCGAAACACTCCAAGTGATAAACGTTTGCTCTTGCTCTCATCACCATCTCCAAGGCGGGGATGATTTTGTTACAGGCCGCGCAGTGTCCAGTGCTTCCGAAAAGGCTGCGCAATCCAGAAACAAAGCGAAGTTGACTAATCTTATTTTGACAAGAAACCAAATGAGTATTCATGTTGCTCAACGATATTGCTTTCCGCCGCCCTTCGCCCGCCCCTCGTACGATATTATATCATTCGAATAGCCGAGACGCGTCCCTACTGTCGATGACGTTCGAGAGAAAGACTTTCAGCTCGGGTAGAGCAATAAGCCCTCCGACCACCACGAATATGCCATCCTCAAATATTGGGCCATTAATAAAGACCACGGTGGTTCGATAGCGTACACGCTCTTTGCAGACACGCCACCTGCCCGTGTTCCCTCGGGACTTTGTAATCTCAACACGGTTTATTTGCCCACGCTGTTTATACGGGACGCGGATGTATTCAATAAGGGAAACTCATCTGTAAAATTCGATTTGTTGCTTCCGTTCGCGGCGACGTGGCCCACCGGAACGCGTGCTTAACGTCTCCTTTTCCTCTTTGCCCTTTATTGACGTCCCGCGCCAACACGGAACAATGAAATATGGAACGTCAACGTGTGCACGCGGTGGTGAATGGTGGAATTGTAATTTTACCAGCGCCGCCGATTCCGTCGAAGGGAAATCTACGAGAGTGTCGCCTACCTTAAATAATCCTTCCTGCACAACATAAGATTCGATTTTTCGTAGAATTTCGTGTCGACCTCCGCGAGTCTACAGTGGCAGCTGCTGCACTTCAAGCAGTCCTCGTGCCAGTACATCTCCAGCGCCTTCAGAAGGTACCTTTAATTCGAAGACGGGAACAACCATTATTAATTATCCAACTATGGAACCGTTTGACGTGTCCAAGCGAAGTGTTTACCTTTCCGTGATCACCTTGCCACAGCCGGCGCATTCCTGTTGCACAGCCCCGTTCTTGTTCGGCTCGCTTTTGCTCACATCCATCGTCATTTGATCGCGCTGTTCGAGATGCCACCCCCGGTTTCCTGCAACATCAGCGAAACCACGATTGATCGTCGCGATTCTGAACGAACGGGCAACGAACGACAACGGCGCCGCGTATTAATACGAACGACGTATATTATTATATGATTCGCCAAATAATTGTGCCACGACCTCGATCAACACTCGATTACCCGGTAGCGGTAAATCATCGTCCAACCATCGGATCACGATGAACGATCGCGTTTGCGTGTTCTTAACAAGTTTCAACGGCATCTGGCACTAGGACGTCGCGTCGGCTCGTCTATGAGCAATTAGAGAGTTACAGGTTCAGAATTTAACGGGGCGGTTAGTGCCATCTGTGTCCATCGTGGGTGTCCTTTCCCTATCCACCCCCCCGGAGCCGCCTCTTTCTCGCGGGTTGCGGTCAGAGTTTAGAATCGAATTAGTTTGACCCTCCCTCTCTCTCTCTCTGTCCACTTATTGCGCGTTTAAGCGCCACCGGTTCTGAAACAACTACCGGCTTGTCGGGCAACGGCTGCACGAGCTTCCCGATAAACATTAATTGTTTTCGCCCGAAGACGTATGTACAATCCACCTCTGTGTGCCGTTTAAACGAAATTTCGGGGTTTATCGTTTATTTAATCCCCGTTCCGCCAGTTCTATGATATCTTGCCTCTCGGACACCATTTAAGGGAAATTAGCTTTGGACAAGGAGGCGAAATATTTTTCTGCATCGCTTTATCGGTGTTGTTACATCTTCCTTTGACGATGCATTAAAATTTAGTCTACGTCCACGTGGACGTTCGATCTCAGCCACCCTGTATATTTACGAGTGCCCGCGGATGCTATGAGCAAAGTTTGTGCGGTTTCAATATGTCCTCTCCCCTTAGCCTGGACACAATATCACAGGGACGTTAATATCTTCTATGCGGTTGAGACTCCGAAGCAAATATTAATACTGTTCCTTTGATACGTTAATTATTAAAGACCGAAATATTAGAAACTCGTGCGCTCGGGGTGTAGGGACTTTGTTTTCTTTTCCGGGGCGATATTACCCATCTAATCCCTGCTGAGTCAACGATACTTTTAACCGAGAATATTATTACAGAGCCGGCTGTTTGCTCTATGATATTTACCCTTTCTTCCACTATGCATTACCGTTTCGAAACGGGACGGAAACCTCAAATTCGATAGCTGCCTTGTAGCGAGTTAATTAATTGTATTGTATCCGTTGTGTGCTGGCCTGGTTATCGATACATAGAATATGATATAAATAACGGTACCGTTATTATGCGTAAGCTTATACCCCTATGAGTGCAGTAATTAATGGAATAACTAACTAGCCGGGTTAATTATGCAAACTATTAAATCCAAATGTGCACAAAATTTCCCACATAATAATCGGCCACCGATCGAACGATTTCCCGTTAAATTTATGCCGGACGTTAACACATTTTATTGTTATTACAGCTTGATTATAATCCCCCATTAATACGTTCGTCGGTAGATATTATTATCATTTTGAAATGTATTTCCTATACGTCCCATATTCCAGGATGCTCAAACACACTCGGACCATGGAAAACTGTAAAACTATTCAACAGCGGTTGTGTTGCCTTTGAGAGCCGCGGACCAGCGAACACAACATGTGTATTCCACATATAATAACAAAAGTATTTTCGAGTTAGATGTAGGGGAATACGACCGCGGAAATTCCTGCGGAAGCCAACCTGAATGCCAGCGACGACCTCGAAAACCTTCGCCGACCCCATGCGGTCGGTCAATTTCCACTTTGTTCAGTAATTTTCGTAGCCCGCCGTCGCCGTCGTTCCGCCTCGACACGCTCGTCCGCCGGCGAACAATCAAAGCGGATCACTATATTACGGCTACAAGCGCCGCGACAAATAATATCGTTTATGAACATTCGCGGCATTTAATCGGCTATCAAAATGCAACCTTGACATCGTTCGGGCGTGGTGGTAGCAATATCAACGCCGGTTATTAACCAACATCACGCCGCGGTGCCGTTTCGCGCTTTAATTGGCCGGTAGAAGTTGCTATCGTCGAAAAGCCAAACGGAGCACAGTGGAAACGGTTCGTTGGAACGCAACCGTGGAGGGTCCATAACGAGAGCGTTCCCTTCGAAAGCGGCTCGCATCGCTGGCGATCCGTTCATCAGGTACGTGATCAGATCATCCACGGACGTTGCTCCTCAAAGCGACGATAATTCGATTATCTCGTGCATGTTCGACGACCGCCAACATGTCCCCCGATCGCCGGATCTTCTTGGTTTACCATCTTCCGCTATGTAATTAAATCACTTTCGTACAACTTGTGTCCATCTAGGCTCTGTCCTTATTTTTTTTTTTTTTAACGTAATCGAGCCGCACGTGATTCTCAGCCTTCGATTAAAACATTATCCGTGTTCGTACAATTTTTCTTCCGTGATATTACGCTATTCGCGTCCCTTTTGATTTAACTTTTTATCGTGTCCTGGACTTCTGGTTAAGTACCTCAAAAGAAATGAGACCAACGATGATAACAATGATAACAGTGTTGAAACGAAACCCGTGGAAAGGAGGTCTCTCTGTTTATCGACGTGACTGGGCAGTCTCGATGCAGTTCTCAAGGCCCCGCCCTCGCAGCATCCGCGACACTCCCAGAGAACCACCCCTGGAGTCTCCGCAGCGGAAAAACAAAATTTTCCCGGTTTTCTTCACGCAGTTGTGCGCGCTGTGCGTGTACACTTGCGCGAACAACGGGACGTTCTCGCGCGAAACGCCTTTTCGACACTGCTTTTCTTCCTCGATCAAAGAGGGGCGGTTCTCGTCGGAGAAAAAAATATCCAGCCGGCTTTTGACCAGCACCGACGCTTTTGTCCTTAATAATGCTCCCGCGGAAGCGTTATCTTTTACTTTTAGGACGAGAGCACGAGCATCCGGTGAGTCGGTCCATTAATTAGGCGGGCCACATTAAGCCGAGCATTAATATACTCCGCTGGCTGTTTTGTTTTATCCCGCAGGAAGGACGTAACCTCCCTCGCCGGTTCAAGGGGGTAGCTCAGGCGAAGGCAAGAGGGGGAGGGGGAGGGGGGGGGGATTATTTCGACGGCGGCAGCCTGCTAATCCGACCTGCCATGCTACCGCCTTCTCCCCAGGGACTGTTTAAATTCTGTAAATCGTCCCGAACAATTCCCCACGTCCCGCCCCTTCGACGGACACGCGCCGCTCTTACTCGTTTCCGGGAAATTAAAGAAAGCGCGCTGATAAAGGCGAGCCACAGATAGTTGTGTGTCTTCACGATTTTGATAGGTGAAGTTGGAGAAAGGAATTTATTATGCTCGAAGGTACTTGAATGAGACTTCAACTATCCATCGTAGGTGATGTCCGGTAAAATGTGACGGAAGATCGACTTAGCTGAAAGCGTTCAGGACAGTCTACGCGCGGGTGGAAAAAGGGTGGTTTTGTAACGATGTGATTTAACGGGCGAAAGGAATATTCCCTGCGGAATAAATCTCGCGTAACGTCGCCAGTGAAATCCTCGTTTACCCAGCGTTCAGCCCCTGCTAATGGGGGTAATTTAAGGGATGTTTTAAGCGCTCCGTGGCACACGTGAGTCGCACAAAAACTTCGCGTATTACGATCCTCGGTAGCGCCGTAATCACGCATTAGAATTCCGAACGGTCGGTGTCGACCGAAAACACGCCAGCCGAGAACGCCGTTGAAACTTTTCAGCTTCGTCGAACGACCAACTAAAAAACGCACCGCAGCCCCGTGGAATCGTCTAAACTGCTCGGTATCTGATAAAATGAACCGCTGAATTAATTACGATCCTTTCTGAAGTGATATCTCAACCATTTGAGCCATTCTGTTTAACGAAAAATCGAAATTGGTATCGTCAAGAGTGTTTCGGGTATACCGAAAAACACTAGCAGGTCGAAGTAGTCATTCTTCCGTATAATTTTCTTCTAAAGGCCGTTTAAGCACGACGGAAACGACGGGACGGACAAACGGTCTGTTTAACAAGTTCTTTCGCGCCGATAAACGCGGCGACCCCGGCCGTGTCTCCACTCTTTTTCTCTTCATATCTGCCGTTCCCTTCTGGCGAGACCGCGGTTAATGAAATTCTAGTCAGGTCGTGGAATTCTTTCGTCAGGTGGCGATGCCACCGACCGAGCCGCATCCCTTCGCGTTGCGTTGTCGGCTCCGATGTTTCTCTGTTTGTGTTTCTCCTCTGTCTTGCCGTTTCCTCCGCGTCCTTTTCGTTTCTTTTTTTTTTTTTTTGCCCATTCAACTGTCTCTCCTTTCCACTATCTCCGTATCTCCACAGCCCCTCCTACTCGGTTCCTCTCCACCGTGCACGAGGGGGGGTGGCCGCAGTCTTCTGGAGTATAGAGAAAAGGACAGGGGGTAAAGCGGGATTCGCGTACACGTCGCGGCGCGGAGGGGTCGGTGGCTGAAATGGGGTGGTGTGCAGTCAGATTACGCTAAGCTATGCCTGTACGTGCTCGCATGGAAGTTCCACCCCTCACCGGGTTTGCCACCCCGCCTGGGAAAATGTATTTATTGTTGTTTGTCCAGCGTTCTGTATATGGCCACCAGCGAGAAGAGCGGCCACGGGGGTGGATGGCAGTGGCGAGTCGAGGGAGAGAGAATCTCGCCCGAGGTTGCAGTTGAAAAAAAATTGCCCGGGGACGACCGCTAGAATGCCGAGCATAAATTTAAGCGACGCTCACACCTCTCTTGCAACCCACCCCCGCACCGCCATGGATCTCGCCATTCCTTCTCTTTTTTCGGATTTCAATCCCGCCGACCGCTTAAATACATCGGGATTACGCCACGCGGTTACGTATTCCAGTCAAATGGACAGGTACCAAGTGAATTTTTCTCCGACGTTCTTTTCGTTTCAAGGGGCGCTGCCAAAGATAAAATTCCGAAAAATGTATTTCTAGAAATGTTTCCTATCGCTCTAGGGTAACGATCGATAGCATTTGTACAGAAACGACAGTTGTGCGTCTCTCGTTCTCTTCCGCCGGTATTTTTGGTGCACGACCGATGAGCGTTCAGCGAACGCTAATCACGCAGATAGGAACAGATCGAAACGGTCCTTATCGTTCGGGCCATTGGCTGGACAATCGCGAACCGATACGTTGCCGATGCCGACGACAAAGGGGTCGTAGCTACTTCGGAAACTTTTATCCGGCAGGATTAATGGACGGATTAAAGTATTTGTGGCTGGATGCGGGCTGATTGGGGTAAATCGTGCTGGGATTAGAACTTGATTGGCTAATTTGTAAGTGTCCCCGGCAGCCGGGCAGGAACTTAACGATCGATCGGTGTCCTCCTTCCACCGTACATACGTGCTCAGCAATTCTCACCCGAGACGTTGATAAAAGCGAAACGAGCACAGCCTATTCTCGGCGATAATCTGACCGGCGAATCGGATTTCGTGGGTCATTTCGCCTCCGGGGTTACCGTGAATAGCATCGAAACTGGGACGAACGATTCGGATTATAAGTCGGCTGAGCGCGGACAGGATTCTGTAAAGGAATCCGAAGTTCCAGAATTGGACACCTTGAAATACCTGTGAGATTGACGAATAGTATGAAAGCAAACTTTTTACGAGCACAAAGATCCTTTTAATAATCTCTATTTTTGCGCAGTTGCAGTAGAGTTTTAATTTGATTGCCAATCGTGACTTAACTATATTATGAAGCTATAAAATTTCGTATGACGTAAATTGAGATACGGTTATATTTTGCCTGACAGCATTCGGCAGCCGCTGTACGCCGATTCGCTGAATACTTTATCACGCGGAGCAGGTAGCATGCACCGTCGCGGAACGAAGGATCCGTACAGTCCAACTGTGAGATTAGCTTGCTTCCATCTCGAGTGGTCAAGGCAACTTAATGTGCGGTCAGTGCATGCGGCCGGGCGTTAGACTGATTTACATCGTATCCCTTTACCGAAAGCGAGCTCGAGGGGAACTGTGGTCGGCCAGGAGGCGCGGCCGGTGATCGAAAGGCATTGATTCGCGGCGCTGTACAACCCTACACGTTTAACCAAAGGACGAGGCAGATAATCCAACCGCCACCACACTTATCGATCTCAAGCAACGATCCAGGGAAGACGAATTACTTTCGATGGCCAAGGGAAAATCGTAAACCGGCCAAAAGCGAGGGAACGTCAATCGGCGCACCGTATGGAAAGGCGTAAAGAGAGGACGCGGGCGCGCTTCCGCGGACCGAAACCCCATCGCGTAACTCACGACCCTTGTTTTCCCAGCTGATCGACGTTTCGAAATATTTCCCAGCCGAGCGTCCAGACGTTGCACGGTGTGTCCGGCTTCCTGTCTCCTTACAATTCGCAGACAGTCGTACGCCAGGAACCGAGTCGGGACAAAACCGGTCTCCGGTGATGGACTCGCGAAAGATAAGGGAGCATTCATGACAAAGACAAAACGCGCTCGCCGCTTGTGTAACCGCGTCTCCTGCTGCTGTGCCTCTCGATGCTCCTCTTCTCCGCCTACACGGCCGCCCCCTTCGCCAGCTGCCCCCTTCACGATCGTCCGTTTGCCGTTTAGCGCGACGCCACGGGACAATGAGCGAAAACTTTTATTATTAATGTTTCGCGGACAAGATAACGCCGGTTGAAGCGAGCCTCTCCGCCACCCTCCGCTACCCCTTCTTACGATTCGTCACCGCGCGACTCCGTTCTTCGCGTTTTTTTTTTTTTGCCACCCTCTGCCAACCGGTTCATCGAGCTGGCAATGATTCTGCGTTATTTCAGGAATAGACCGTCCTGATGGATCCTGTTGATCTTTCCCTGCCACCGGCTCCAGATGGAAATTAGCATTTTGTCGAAAGTTCTCGGAGAAATTTTAGCAACGATTTAATTAGCATTCCTACGAGCCAGCGTAAATGAAACGCAAACGGTATGCAGTCGGGGAGAGAGCAGCGCGAGGTATCTTCGCGAAAGAATGTTTATTAATTGTTTCCCTCGCTCGAAGAGCGATTGACACGTCTTATCGTTCGGAGAAGCTGGCTGAAATTCCTTTGCGAAAAGTCGCGTAGATCGGAAATCATCGACGGGCATATCCTGGACTGGGCGATGGTGTCATGAATATTCGTTTCATTCGGGCACAGGGTATGATCAACTTCGCTCCGCCTCGGTTCGCACCGGATAACTCATTCAAGACGGTCTCGCCGCAGCAAGACGAAGGTCCGGACACTCGGGACATATTCTCGGTTGTTGCGCGTGAGTTAGGACCGCTCGAGGAACGGTTAGCCGTTAGCAGTTGGTCGGTAAATAACCTGGACACCCTCCACGACTACCCTTCTACGTGGATGGGTGCTCTATCTTCGGCGTTGGACCTTTGTCTATCCTTAGATCGGTTTTCTGTCAACCCGGGGGCGTTCGTACCACTCGAGCTAAGTATAGCGAACTATTGACGGAACGTCTGAAAATGTATAGATCGATATAATATAGCGATACATGTAATTAGAAGGGTCGACGTCTTTATTTCGCAAGTAGATTAAGAATAGCTTACGTATCCTCGCGATATTTATCGAAACAGGGATATAAACTAATAACCAACTAAAAACCACCCCTTTCGTAATCGATGTAGTAAACCGCAAAAGTATTGTACTACCACAGAAAATATCCGACTGCGAACAACAGGACTGAGTCTCGACGTTTCGATGGACTCGAAAGAACGCTGTCGAAGACAAAGCGATCGCCAAATGCAAAGGGACGTATAAGAGAGTCTCCAACAGGCTTCCCCGTGGCGGAGTAGTTTCTCTATTGACCGGTCGAAGAGTACAACCCATTCACGAAAGCGGGAACACTTAATCCGAGAGGTGCTCCGTTAAAGCGATGACAGGAAACGTCAGGCGCGCACCGCGCCCCGTGATATATCGATACTCGCGAGAAGTGTCCGTGTTTAGGGGTGGAACAATGAAACGCACGCTGGCAGAGGGTGTTAGCGATTCAGCCACGAAGAAGTCTGCACGCCTGTCGTGCGTGTAAACGATACTTGTTCATTCGTCGATAAAATGATCGATCGACCGGAATTACTGCCAAAATACTTGGCCGAATTCCGGCTGATCAATCTGCGGGATTGTTTGACGATTACGAGTAATCTAAGTTACAAATCAGCCCGTTGGAAAAGTTTGCGAGGGATGGAGGAGCTTGTGCTAGTCGGGGCGGTCTAATTGGCATACTTCTTAAACTGTATCGCAGCGACGACATCGTCCTGTTAATTAATCCCGAATTCGCTAATTTACCGCTGATAATGTACGCGCGACTCTCCAACAGGCTTTATGGAGCGGAACGGGTACGGAGAATAATCAGGCAGGACGGCGCAGTTAGGATAGTCTGTGAACCGGCCGATAGCGGCAAATGACCATTGCTGACACCAACGTCGTCTCGGTGTACACCTCGATAATTATATACGTGTCTATATGAGCGAGCCGGAGTGCTATGTCAGCCTTTACTTAGGACTCTAACGACTGGGTCTCCACGGATGTTAGCTAAATAAGGTAGTTGCATCAACAAAAATGCTGGAATACGATGGACGAGGTGTTGATACAGAAGCGCCGAAATGATTATACATTAAATATCTTCATATTCATTTAATCTTTATTCAATATGCATCACTAATCGCCGTAAGCGACACGATGCTGTATAATTTCCAATCGATGGGCGGCGATTTCGTCCACCTTCATCCCTCGCGAAGGGATGGATCGAACAGGCGCCAATCCCGATTCAGATGGAAAAAGAAAGGTCAGCCGAGTTATTGTTTTTGTGATGAATGTACATAAAATAATGAAACCTCGAGTGTACACCGCGGTCTGGGAGAGGAAAAAAAAAATATATCCTGCGTAATACGAGCGACAGCTTCGCCATAGGGGTTCCGCGCGTTTCACGTACGCCAGCCGAGTATTTATTGTCCATGGTCAACGAGGAAGATGATACGGTGGCGGTGAACTGTCACGGACAAGAGATTCACCCCTGCCCCGCGGGTACTTCGGATTTATCGCAAGTTTAACATTACACAGAAGTTGGAAACGGCGCGGCGCGAGGGATTCCGCCGGATATTTATACGGTTTGAATGCACGTACGAGGATCATTCTAATGGTTTTATTATACTGATACCCGCGGGATTTCTTGGTGGACGCATTCGCACCCGTGGCCCTCGCCGATCCCGCGGTGTACCACGATTCACCGTCCTTGCGACTCAGAAATCTCGCGCGTGTCCCGAAGGGGAAGACCACTTTCAAGGAGAATCGCGTTTGACGTCCAAGTCGCACATAAATCGCAAAATTCAATTCTCACTCAATGAATATTCCACTCGAAGTTACACGGATAATGTCCGAAGCATCAAGAAGTTATAAATATATATATATATATATATATATATATTAAACGTGAATGAGAATGGATGAAGAAGCAAAAAGAAAAGGTCGGTGTTAAGATGCTATTGACCACTCGAACGGGAGGCGAATCCCATGAGATTTCGTCATTGACTCGGAACAGGGCGAACAGGGAGGCAGCATCGAACTGTAAGGGGGGTGGTCCGAGGTGCGCGTCGATGAAGGACCTAGAACGTGGTTCCGACGCATCTTTCCTATCGAGACGGATGATTTATCATGCCGAACGTTCCATAGGAATATTGAATACGACAAGATAATCTCTCGACACCCTTCTTCGTCCCTCCTTCCCTTCCCTTTGAACCCGGCATGACCGACAGCATCCCCGTTTTGCGGTAGCGCCAGTAAACGGCCGTGCTTAATGTACCGCACCGACCGATAAGCCGCTTCTACCGTCGTGACGTAGCCTCTAGGTTTTGCCTCTCGCAAAACGCGCAAACGTGCACCCTTTTCTTCGTTGACGATACTCGTTGACAGCGGCGGCAGCCACTGACAGAACTCGTTATCGGTAGTCACGTGTACTCTTCGCGGTGTTCAGCTTGCCATCCGTACATGTATGCGCCGCACGTGAAAAGGGTTCGTTCGTTTTCTCCCTCTCCCTTTGTCTCTCTCCGTGGCTCTCGAAATATTTCTACGCGACATCATCGCCGTTTATTATCGCAACCCCAATTATGTCACGGATGAAGCACGACAACGTGACGGAGCGGTAATTGAAAATTTGATCGTCCCTCCGTGTTTGAATCAACGAAACGCTTGAACAATCTGTTCGGAAAAATTCGGCGGAATATACGTTCTCCCGTGGACCGAGATAATTCACGGCGTTCGCCGTCGGGTCGGAAAGTTGGTACTTCGCGAACTCCTTTGGGCGCTAAGGCGGCTTATCGCACGGTTAGGAATTCCAACAGCGAAGATAGCAATCGGCACGGATTAATTATGCGGAGTTCGGCCGACGAATCCGAGTAGCAGTTATGCTAATCCGACTTTATTAATAAGGACTCGGGCCAAAGTGGAGATCGTTGTAGGAAACGCGGGTAGCCTTAACCCTTCGCCGGTCTCCTCGAACCGCGCCCCCTTCGAAGTCGCTACGCTGTTTCGAGTACTCTTTACCTCGTTCGGCTGCAAGGGGCAGCGAGGAATCTCGTATAATCGTTTTATCCTTCGACGATTTTCGTACCGCCTGGGAAAATTAGCACATCCGGCCATACCGAAGAGGTTTTGCTATCGGAATGCCCGCTATCGAGATCGGCAATGTTCTCCCTCCCCCACGCGATAATTTTCCTGCGGATCGTAACTTGGTGTTCAAAAGCGACGAAAAACGTATTCGCGTCGTGTGTATAGCAATGCTCGTTCGCCGCGTTTTGTTTTACACAATAAAAGTGGCAATAGAAATGCCCGGACACGCGTTGCATCGAAAACGACGTTTGCCTATGCCATTGCGAAAGGGGTATTTGAGAACTTAAGGTCGCAGAATGAGTGACGGAATCTAGAGAGACAGAACTAAAGAGACTGAGGAGATAATCGGAACAATAATAGTCGAGGAGTGTTCCATGATCAGCACTCGAACTCCGGGCACAAAGGTGCTGTCACCGTTTCGGACGGCTCGCCGGCGGGCTCTGAATAACCGAAAGTGACACAGGTGCCAGAACAAGTGGACTGTTCTGACAGCCGGTTATCGGTTATCGGCAATTTTCGAATTTATCGCTGCTGGACAAGAAGCCGCTTCTCCCATTAACGTAAATACGCTCCGCTCGGTAATGGCGATCGATCTCGATGATTATTTCGCTCGAACATTTTTATTTGTCCACGATGATCCCCGATAATGCATCGGCGAGCATCGCGACGGAGGAGCAAGTCGGATCGGAACGCAAATTCAATGCTTAGTTAATCGAACGGGGCTCGCGTAAGATGGCATATCGAAGCAAACACCAACGGAATACAGATCTTGTTCCATAGCGTGGCTTCGCTGGCTCGGCAAAGGGGGAGGAGGGTCGAGGCGAAGGGAACGGTGTTAGTTTCCGTGGCATTGACGTTCCACAATACAGGCCTGATGCCGTTGACACCCCCATTTGCAACCCCCAGGCGCAATCTCTGCCGTCGCGGAACTGCGGCCCGAAAGTGCGCCAGGGTGAATGTTATTCATCCCCTTCCGTAGCTCTCACGATATTTCCTGCCGACCTCGCGTGGGTCCGCGAAAAGTTCGCCTAGCTGTTTTTTTCGTTTTAACATCTCGATAGAGTGTGCATCGCGAGTCGGAACGAAGAAAAGTATCAAGAATCGCGGATGACTCGAAGCGATAAGTCGCCTTTGGAGTTTTATTGCTCCCGCCGTCGATAACAGGGCTCCGTAGCCGGAGGAAACGGAGCATGAATTCGTTCGGTAAAATCTATTATCGCCCCGCTTATATCTAACGTGGGACAATGGATAATATCGGTGTTAACCATCCTCGAGCGAGCGCGAGCGTCGATCTGGTGGTACGGCTATCTGTTGTTTCCGGCTCACCAAACACTTTAGGAGCTTACGGTTCGACAAGGTGGTGCCGGTTCGCTGACGCGTAGCTGCTTTTTTCGTGCACGCATATATGCAGGGATGCCGATCGTGTGGCGATGCAAAAATCGATGGGGGAGGAATCGCGGACCGTCGGAGGGAACCGCGGAAGCAGAACCGGTTTGGCAAGAAATATGATCGCGATAATTTGAATTCAAACGAAAATGCGGACCAACGTCGAGCTCATCGCGGTGCACGTTAACGCGGCGCGTCCGCTGTTATCGCGCGATTAAAATGGATCGCGGGGTTAGAATTTTAAGTATCGAATTAACGCCGAGCGGGGTTCGCGTTCGCGTTAAAATCTCGTTGACAAAAGGAACGCGATCGGTGATACATGAAACGCGATGGAACAATACGAGCGAATAATGATCGAACATTCGTGTATACGCGTATCGGTGATGCGTGGACGCGATTGCCCGCGGTTGCACGAGAATCAAAGCGGCACGGGTTCCCGTCCGATGATTTTGTTTATACTAAATCGGTTCGCGGTCCGGGGGAAATATTTTTCCGCTGCCCCCGGATATTATCGTTCGCGCTGGACCATACCGATAATGGCAGGGCAGTCAGTCGCGTATGATGCGGCGGAGATAGCCCGCCCCCCCCCCCTCTCCCTGCGTTCAGATAGGCGAGAACGGAAAATGCGGCCGGCGACCAAAATCCGGCTAATGGTTTCACTGAATCAAACCAGCGCCGCCGTTTAACGGAGCAAACAGACAGAAAATGGAGCGCAACCGTATATAAAGAGTCGATGATAACGAAATGATATATGACTCGGCGCGAATAACAGAGGAGAGAACCGAAACCGACGTGCTTGCACCGGCCCCGTTCTACTCTCCCTCTCGCCTCTGGCCTAGGGTTTATACGGGCACCCTTCTGTGATTGATCGGCTCGGAGATATACCACAGGATATTCACTACAGGATTAAGTGAATGCGCGAACACTTAATAATCCCTATAATATATATCTGTCTATCTTGTGTGTTGCCTTGGACGTTGGCCTGTCTATGCCAACGCACGTTCGCCTATTTAGAAGAATTCTAATGCATCATGCTTCCAAGCGATAGGTTCTCGACTATGTTGTTTCTGGTTTATAACGCTTCGATACGATCTCTCTCATGGCAGAGCGATTTGGGGGCACCCTTAGATGGGAGACGATGGTTCTCGGTCTCGTTCGAGCATCGATGAAAAGTCGAATTATCCTGGAAAGATTTTATGACGTCCTTAAGCGAGCAACGCGCGTTATGTCATCAATAAAACTTAGCTCAGCCTGCTCTTCGTTCTCATAAAAGGTTCATTGAGACAAATGCCAGCCATACACCGTTCGTGACATGTTGCAGAGATAAAATACGATTAAGAGAAATAAAGATCAATATCTTATCCGTTAATAAATACGATACACACAGGTAGAGCAAAGCACCCAAATTACATTCGAAAGCGACGTTATCCCCGGAATAGCCCGATAAATCTTTCTCTATGGTACACATAAAGTTCCTTCCAACAGGAGGCAGCAGGAGCCCGGAAAGAAAGATATGCGCTCCCGACGGTTTACCGAACCGTCGCGTAATTATCGCCGCAGCCAATGGCGGGATAATTCGATAATAGCTTCCAACAGTTATCGATTCAATTAGCTAAAAGTGCCATAAAAGTGTGGCCCGCCTGGTACCCCTGATCGACGGTGTCTCCTTTGGACGATTAACACTTCGAACCTCGCATACTCTTAAGGAAATCGTTCGTTTTGCTCGCCGGCAAAATGTCCCGACAGAAGAGGGATACATTCGATTCGTTTTTTCTTTCTTACTGCGAGGTTACTCGTATCAGATTCGATCGTGAAACGAGTCCGTACACGGCCGTGAAACGGAGGCTGGATTACATGCGGGGTTACGCGGCTCGGGTCCGGAAGTAAACAAGTCAAAAGGGTTCTACCAGCAGTCGGTCCCATAGCCGTAAAGTATCCGTTGTCGCGTGTGCGGGTAGGTGTGCGCGCAGTAAGTTAAACTCGCCGGCATTACGCGAGCAAAGTGGGCCGTTAACAGTAAATAATACTGCAACTATTACCACCAAACGGCGCTCTTACCGAAGAAATATGGCACTCGTACAAATCGTGCTTAAGAATCCGAGGCGCGCGCGGAGTCCCGAGAAGAATGGAGATGTCGGCGCGGCCACCGGTCCCCGATTCGTATCTAATTCCCGTCTTTATCGCTTCTCGCGCCATGAAAAACTGTTTCGAACGAACGATCCGGGGAAAGATCGTGTTCCCTCTCTCGACCACCTGCTTTTCCTTTCGGATTACCAGTCGTATATTTGCCTCGTAGAATAAGTCGTCTTAAAGAGCTTTAAGCTCGATCGATGGGGTTTCTTTGCATCTTTCAATGACTTTTTCCCCGTTTCGGCCGACAGCGTAAATCTGTGGCGGCCCTGCCCAAGCAAACGTGATCGTGTAACCGGCGCGCAGAAACGATCGCTCTAATATTCAACGACCGTAATAGCCGGACACGAGGTTTAGGATTCGTTCAATTATTCAATCTCGCCTGCTCGTTAGGTCGGTCTAAATCGAGATCTAGGCTGTGCGTCCGGAATTTCCCAGAGAGGAAATCTAAATTTGCCCCGTGTTGCTTTGAATTTTGCAATGGACGTGTGTACAAACCTTCTGGCGACCTGGCTGCCGTGTACGTCTCGCCGTACACCATAGGCTATAGACCGACCGATGCGAACTACTGCAAAAGTGTATTGTAAGAAACAAACACAATTGCTTTTGCAATCGACTTATCATTTTTTCTTTAACTCGACTGTAAGGCGATCGATTACGAGACAGCGTTCAGCCAGCGACGAGATCCCCCGTCAGAGACTTTAACGCTCGTTTCGAAGGTCCGAGACTTAAATAATGCATGAAGCGGCGGACGAAAAATGAGCGGTGGATAGATCCGGAACGGGGGGCGGCGGCTCTGCTCTTTTCTTTCAGTCTTCCCTGTCCTCCGCGCTGTCAGGAAATGAGATCGGAGACAGGCAACACGCTACTCATCACTGATTCAGGCCGGACGTCCGCCGGCAGAGACGTTGTTGCTTGGATACACCGGCTGTAATTGAATCGTAAGACTTGTCGCGATTTCCGAACGCCCGTTTCGAGACTGGCGAGCGTCCGCGCGTTCCCGTGCTCGTAAACGACTGAACGAGTTCGTTCCCCTCCGCGACGTTCGTCGGAGTTTAACGTAGGTATGTAAACTGGCCGACGAGTCAATGCGCACGGGCTGCTCTGGAACTCGTCGATTAGCAAGAAACGACGATCGTTCGCTCGGTCTCCGCTTTTCACGCGGTCGTTGCTCGTGTTACGCGTTAAACGGTCGAACGATTCGCGGGTAATTTAGTACACGGAGCTGCTTCTTATTTGTTAAACGAGCAAATGAGCTGGAAGACGCGCGTTTCACTTCGCTGAAACGGACGTACGGTGCAATTGCATCGGAACGCGATAACGGGGATACAAACGGAGCTGAAGGTGAGAATACGCGAAGCGGAAGACGCGTTCGGGTACTAATAATGGGGGATCGGTAGGTCGGGGCGAGTATAAGGAGACACATTTTTCGCCCCAGGTCGGGCGTAATTTTCGCCCACGATTGCCTATTAGCCCTTTAATCGATACCGGATTAAAAATCACGGATTGAGGGACGCCTCCGGGAGTTTTCGAGTGCGGCTGACCAAGCTGTAACAGAGTTTCGCGCCGACCCTCGGGCCACGTTGACCAAATTTCTCCTCAAGATAATTACGAGGGTCGGATATAACCCCCTGGAAGTTTCGGGCAAGGGTCCGTGAGAAGATAATGCGCTTCGGATGGTAGCCGAGCGTGCTGTTTCTCTCGTCTTATTTAATACGCGGCCAACGAGAGTCGTTTACTGGTCTCGCGTATGCACGGTCATCACGCAACGCGATCGTCGCTTATTTATACTTCGTACAAGCGATAACGTGTTTCCCAACGCGGCACGGCTTGTAATTAATTGCCGGCGTGAGTATAGACGGCGCCCGTTTGCCCGGCCGGCTTACTTAGCATAAAATGTAAAATAAGCCATGGCCAGGGAATAAATTGTATTCCCATTTAAAGCAGCACGAAGAGGCAGCCCGGGCAGGCCGTATTTGAATACGCTTGGATTAAAAATTAAATATTACCACGGGATGTGGCGGCGATTAGAGCTCGCGGCGCGAACGAAAAAAAAAGCCGCGGGAGAAAAAGGGGTCGAAGTTGCGTGATACGGGGTGGCTGCAGCCGTCGCGAAAATATTAAACACTCGTTAATTATTCTCGACCCGGCAGAATTCGTAACGCCTGTAACAAATTATTCTTACCGCATTAATTTGATGCGAACGCTATAAAAGATTGAAAGGTGACCGACCTACATGAAGGCTCAAGCTTCTCGCAGAATAAACGCGTTGGACAAGAGCGAACTTCCGCGAGAGAACAGTGTAGAGTTTTGGTGGAGAACGATCAGCGAAGGGTGGATTCGAAACTTTTTGCAATATTCCTTGGTTCGAGCGGAAAGGTGACGCAAATGCGCGCGGCAGCTTTGATTTGTGAGCGCTCGCGGGATCGTATCGCGTGCACGCTGCACCATAACCATCCCTCACAATTTCGGGAGGCAAAGCGCGCGGCCGACACAAGTGTCCCGCGTATCTCCCGCGAGCTTCTTCCCTTTTTTTTTTGCTTCCTCGAGGCATTAAAGCCTCGGGCGTCTCGCCGGAACGGTTAACTAAGACATCAGTCATAATACGCGAGACAACCGGATGCGAAGGCAGAGGTATAAAGGGCCCTCGTAACTCCTCGTTTACCCACCTTTTGTTTCCAATGCCCCGACGTCGCGAGAATCTGCCCGCTCCACCGCGAAAACTGCCTCGCCCACCGCGAGAATCTCCCGAGCCTGTCTTTAACCAGAGAGGATTTCCAGACATGCTTGATATTAATCTTGAGCTTATCGACCAGCGTCTCGGCGCACGATCCTCCTCCCTGTCCTTGGCGAAACGGGGATCGTGAAACGGTGCACGTGTTCCGGACACGTTAATTAAAAGTTTGTTTCGATTGGCGCGATATAAAGGTTTCGGCAAGACTGATTTTCCACCGACACCGTATTTACCACGCTCGTAAGACAGACAAATGCGTTCTGGTCAGTTGGGACGGGCTCCGACCCCGGACGGTCTGGCCGGGGAGAGATTTACAAGTTTAGTTAGCTGCGATCACACCCGCGGGATTCGAATCGATGGAACGCGTCGTCCGTCCGATATGAAACTTCTCCGAGCGATTCCCGTTTCGTTCCAGCACGCTATTTCTCTCTTACGGCGCTCGTAATGATATTTCCGTAATCGCGCGGTTCTCCGACACGAAAGGATTTCCGTCTCCGTAAAAACGATGCACCTAAATCACGGAAAGTATCGCTGGCAGTCCATCTATCGTTATCTCTTTGTCGTTATGGACGTTCAATATTGGTGCAATATCGGTCGAACGTCGAACCGCAGCCTCCGGAGAGACGATTTCTTTCCCCTCCGCCGCGCGACGTCAACAAATCTCGCCCACTTCCTAACCGTTACAGATAGCCGGCCATTACAGCGTCATTTTTTTTTTTTTTTTTTGCCCGCGTGTATGAATGACCGTGCTCGGATAAGCCCGACGGAATAGATCGTCCCAGGACCGTTCTTCGTGCGGCCGCATTTGTTTGAATTACTTTATATCCTGCTATTTTTTATTATCAGTATCTCTCGCGACCAAGCGGCCGGTGTCCGTGTGTATCGAAAATTGGACCGTCCTCGATTACTTACAGTAATACGACGCACACCCCGCGGCTATAAACTTACCGAACAACGACTCGCCTTGCCATGCGATCATGGAAATGATAATTATGCCTGCGGCTTACGGGAAGAGTGAAACGTTCAACGATTATCATTGCGAATAAATATCATTATCATTTCCTGGAGGACTCGACGAATGCAACGAGGTGTCCACAGCGCGCGGAAGCTCGACGGGGGCAACGTCGAAAGCCGTGTCCCGCGGTTTCGAAAAGCTTTAAGCTCCCCCCCCCCCCCCCTCGTAGCCGGAGAAAATGACGCTCGTTCCGACGGCCGCCAGGATCGTCCTGTTTGGCGGGCCAAAACCGCGTCGCGTAATGGGAAAATTTGCGTAAACGGCGGGGTCATTAAGCACCCCTCTTACGCGCGAATGTGCGTGGCGGTCGCCGATGTGGAGACGGGGCTATAACTTGTGGTAATACCAACCTAACCGTGTACCCATGATTATAACGCTACCAATTAGTCAAGTCGGCTTAGGATGGCAGCTCTGCCCCGGGACAAGGGTCACGCATACGCGTATACATATACGGCCAACCTTCGTTCACACGCGAACGATCACGCTGGCTACCGCGGAGCCATCGTCGCTAACGCTTAAGCGCGACTTTAAAGGGGTGGAATTCTGGTCGGCTCTGGTCACGCATTCTTGCGGCACTCTTTAGCTCGTAACGAAAGATTTCTTTAGGGCGGACACGCGATTATCGTTTCGATTTGATGCTTGATTAGAAAAGGGAGGGATCGAGCTTGATTTGTAAATCCTCTTTCGTGCCATGCGTTAAGAGATATTCGTGGAAGCTTTATGCAAAGTCTGCGTTTCGTTTGACATCTGAATGCGATGGGAGGAAAACGCGAGCGGCAGGAGGTGGAAAGCAGAACGACAACCGTACGACTCCGTTTGCCAATGAAGTTTCGTCGGCTGGCAATGCGTCGTTGTCCGCGCCGGGGCAAGTTTGGTAATTATTTAGCTAAATTGCGAGACAGTTGGCGGCGCGCGGCAACATGTGCTCGCAACCGGCGAAAAATCTCTGAATTAATGTTCCATCATTAATTATGTTTATGAGGCTGAATTGTCTCGGGGAGGCGCGGATATATGCAAATGTAATTTGCGAATTCGGCGTGTAGGTAAAACACGCGCTATTAGGACCGGCGTCCGCACCCTCTTCGCACACGCGAATCTACTTGCGCGTATTATTTACGAGACGCTACCCGCAACCCGGAACGTCTTTCTGAGCAGCAGCCCGAACGAACGGATTCAATTCGATCCGGGAATACACACAAAAAAAAAACGAACGCAGCCGATCGTTCATGAATACCAACGGGGAAAATCAGTCAGCTTATTTTTGGCAATTCTACCGTGAACCCCGACGAATATCGTTCGCTGCGCTCGAAAGGGTAGTTCTCGATCGCTGATCCCCTTTTCCATCTCGCGCAACATCAGGTCCGACGGTTTAGCAAAAACTTGCCGATTCGATTAACTCGTTCGTTTGACCGGACCGATTTTCACTTTGTTGCAACGCCTTATCGGCGTTCGCGTTGATAGGTGTAGTTATGCACGCTGACGTGTTCCGCGCGACGAAGCGGAATGCACCGGAGCGAGCAACGCGTTTTTACATCACCCCCTTACAGGCGGCCTGCTGTGTAAATTGAAAATCTCTACCGGCTCAGAGAGCTGATTTCCAAGAGGGGCGGGGGGCGGATGTGTTTGTTTTGCCAGCGCGTGCCCCTGCCCCTGGACGGAGGCCGCACAAAGCGGTCCTCTGTCGGTAGCGTGCCACACGTATCAGCTGTTTAATTAATTTCACGTCTCGCGCTAATGAAACGGAGGAATATAATATACGCGATCCGGGGCGCCGATTTAAATGGCATCCGAAATCCCCACGGGCATTAGTGTCCTCGACCTTCTCCCGCTACTTCTATCCCTTTCTGGTTCGAGTCCCTTCCCGTGATTTTAGTTTTCCGTTCTTCGTAACAGCGTTTTTTAAACGCAATTCCGCTTTGTTTTTCCCCGAACGTTTTAATAGTAAAATGAAGACGATGATAGTATTCTGTCCTTTAAACCATAAAGCTTTGTTAAGGCTCGCTAAGATTTCACAGATTTTAGTTGTCGTAACGAAGCTCCTCCATTTGTCAAGGGAACCTGACAAACGCCGCGAAGGTACACGAAGCTACCAATCACGTTTCCCACCAATTTCCCTTTATCTTTGCATATCCAGCCGTCACCTGGACATATGCTCGTTACGTATTGCCTTTTTACTTCCCGTCTCTCTGGCGAGCTTCCACCCGGCAAAGACCGTATTGGCTGTCGCGCAAGATTAAAGACAAGCAGCGCGGATAAATAGTAGCCAGTACGGATTCATCGATAAAATCGTTGTCGTTCGGTGACGACCCTTAGCAATCGTGTTGCATCCTCATTGGCCGCTGTTGAGTATGTTTGCGTAAAAATCGAACGCGGATCGAAACGTGGAAAATCCAGCGACGCGTTCAATCGCCGGCCGTGCACGACCGAAATCTCATAAGCGAGAATTAACAGGGTGGCTGCTTTTTATGAGCGCGCGAATGGAGAGGAACGATCCGGCGTCATTTAATTTCGTTTGTCAGAGACGCGCAGCGGCGGGGTGTTATTCGATAGCCGGTCGGTTCCACCGCTTGCCCTCGCGTTACGAGTCCGGCCGCATGAAAAATATATAAATTTCCAACGTTGCGAAATACCCGAAGACACAAAAGTTGATACTCCCGTCGAAACGCGCCACGAAAAACCTATTGATATTCCATCCTATGGACGGCGAATCGAAATAAAATATCGTCCAAACGTTTCATAGGATCCCCGGCTCGTTGCGAAATTTTCCTGCGAAAGCCTCTCGAGTTTGCTGCTTCTTCTCCGAGGAGAAATCGTGGCGATTGCTAATCCATGATTCCGGCGCAGGTTTATCGATTGCAAACCGAGGTCTGATCGCCTGGGTGCCGCACACGACCCTCAAACATCGACGCCGCATCGATATCATGGCGTGTGTGTCTTTTGTAAAGTATGGATTTGAACTAATCGCGGCGGAGCCGGCGTGATACGACTGCCTATCGGTTGTTCCGTGGAATGCCGCGAGCTACGCTCGATACCGGCTTTATTAGTTCGCGGCAATAAATCAGAAGGCAGATCAATTTTGCGCCGTTCCCTGATTTCCGCTCCGCCGGAAAATCAGATATAAATTCGCGACTACGATCGTGGTATCGCGGGTGCGGTACCCGTGACAGCCACCCGCGACCACGGAGATGCGGCAGATAGGGCGACGATGTTATTCGATGCTCTTAATTTCATCCAACGACCCCGCGCTCCTGTCGTTTCTATCGTTTCGTCGATCGACGCCGAATACGATTTGTCCCTGTGATCGGAGTTCGTATGCCGTTCCACTCGACCTTATTTTCGAATATCAACGAATATTCATTTGGCGTGGCAAGAAATAGCAATGGACAGTTGAATTTGCATGAGATAAGTAAGAATTGAAGAAAGATTGACGGGTTGTTCGGGTACAAGTTTAATGGAGACCAAGAGAATTGCTTAAACAGATAAAAATTGAACGCATGTTGGTCTGCGTAAATATCCGCTATATGCAGGCATTCCAACCCCTTTTCATTCTGATTCATTCCAATCCATTTTCTAATAAACGCTCGCTTAAGGCGTCAAGGTAAGGGAACGGGCGAAATATGTTGCACATTTTTCGACAGAGAGCTGCAGGACACGTCCGCTACAGAAATTAGCGTTACCGCGCGCGCTGTTGACTAACGATGGAGGGGCTCGGGTTCACGAGGGTGGCCATATACATACATACATATCGACAGGCGCACATCGATTATATGCTCGATTAATTCGCGACCGTGCCGACCCTTGATACGCTCGTTCGTTCGCGCGGCCACGACGAACGCGATCGATTTCGCATGGAACCGTGTTGCTCCCACGCAACTTGCATTTTTCTCTTCATATCCGACCCGTGACCGCCCTACGTTCGAACAGTGCCGTTCACCCCATTTACTTCCAAGATATTCTCACCAATTTTTCGCCCCTCGAATAGCCGACGTTAATTTGCGAAAGATGTTGAGAACATGCACGAGGCGAATTGAATCGATGGAACAGCAAAACAATTACCGTCACGGAACAATCCAAAAGATCGCAGACGAAATTGTCCCCATTTTATCGGTGTCGTATTGATACAGCTAACGACCGATAGAGAGGCGAGGCAATTACGAATTCTAGTGGACCACCTTGTGAAACGAGAGAAGCGCGGACTCTGCACAGGGGGGCGAGGGGGGCGCTTCCGTTCGCGCGATAGGCCCGATCGATGGGAAGTCTCGATCACGATCACGTGCAGTTATTTCGGTCGCCCGGCGAGAAATTTCGTCGTCGCATGTGCACGCGATACCCGAACGCATGCTCGCAATTCTGAAAGGTCCGAGAGAGTATCGGCCGCTGCGAAGGGATGAATTCGGATTTGGATTTGAAGGGTGGCGCGTCGGGGAGGCGGCAAGGGTGGCCCGGAGGATTGGAGGTTGGTCGAGCAATTAGCGAGCCGTCAGTGGCACAGTGGCTGACAGGGGCTATACAATCTAGCGGCTGCCTCTAGCTCCGCCGTTTCTGGCTTCAGCATCGTTTTCACCTACAATCTCATCGGCGTATGCCTTACTCAGCTGCCGAACTACCGGCTCGTATTACCTCTAATTAGAATATCGAATGGTCGATCGTTCCATTGCCACTCGTTACCGCCGATGATCAGAGGAACGCTGAGCATCTCGCTCTGTCTGCGACGACAGTCTCGCGTCGACGTTCGACCGGATGCAAGCGCTGTTTTAACGAGTTAATTTTTAATTAAATGGGCGGATATCTGTTGACAGAGATAACAGTACTGTAATCAAATTAGTTTTCCTTGAAGGTGAAAAATTTGTACGAGATTTCTTTTCTTGCTCAATAATCAGTGCCCTCCCCTTTAGATTCGTGCAATATTTCCCTATTTTTAATTCCCTGTAAATCCTTCATGACAGGGGGCCTCAGAAAAGGGGAGCCACCGGGTGGAGAAGTATCGTGCGCTCGGTGGCTGTTCAGCGAGGGGGTTAGCGAATGCAATTATAATTTTAATTTCGATGGTATTTAATAAAGGGGCGTATTGCAGAGCAATGGACAGGCTGCACCGGCGGCTGTCCAACCCTCGAGCCTGCCATACAGACCTGTATGCGCTAATTAGCAGTTACGGCCCGCAGACCGCACGAATGCATTCTGCTGCTTGCCTGCGTGCTGCCACGTTGCACTTTCGTCCCGAAACTCGTTCGCCCCTTCGCATCGTCCGGCCCATCTGACTCGATCATCGCGGAACAGGATCGAATGGAATCGCAACCATGCCAGCCATATCGTTCGAGTGGATAATGATTAAATCGGGAATCTATTGGTAGATCGGGAATAAAGTACCCCTAACGAAGTTACGATAGAAAATCAGATTCCAGTCAATCGGATTCGAGCGGTCTCTCTCGATCGAGGAACGCGTTCAGCGATGCTGAAAAAATCATCGAGCGACACATACGACCACGAGTTAGCAGGAATGATTAAATCACCGTATTACACGCGTTTTGAATTTCCACCCTCTCCCTCTCCCTCTCTCTCTCTCTCTCTCGCTCTCGTCTTGGTCTTACGACGCGACGTCCGGACTCGCGTTTCGATGAAATCGCGTCAGGCCGACGCTCGCAGCGATTCGATTATACTTCGACAACGAAGTTTGTCCACATCAAATGCCGAAAGGCTGAAAATCAATCCGGGGTGCGATCGGTTTAATGGGGGCACGCACCACGTGCCGCGGCCATTACGTACCCCGCGCCCCGTCACCCGCAGCGGCCTATCACGACTTCCAGCCAGGCCACCCTCTTTCCACCCTCCGCGGCCGCGCCATACGTACCCGCACCGCAGCAGCCGTTACCCCGCGGTACTTACGCGTATAGACCCTCGCAAAAACGCCGCCGGATCGGGAACGGGTTCTCCGATGCTTTGACGTATGTAAGAATTAATCGATGCGCTTCGGGCCGAACGCATAAATCACAACGTCCCCAATCTTTCTCTATCTAATTCCTTTTCTCTATTCTAGCTACTGAACAACGACACGAAGGCACTTATACATCCTCATTTCGCGAGAAACTACCGTCAACGGCGTCGTTTTAACTTACGTCTGTCCGATCATGTATGATTCTATTCTACACACAAATGCCTGACCATACACGGATTCATTCTACTTACTGCTGCCTGGTCATGCACAACCTTATTCTACTTAACTATGCCCGAGCAAAAACGAAGGGAGCGGAACAATCGTTACAAGAACAGAATAACACGGGCTCGGGAACACGTGAATATGAAGGCAACACGACGTTCAAGATCCCATCAATCGGCGAGCAATCGAAACCCCTTACACCCCTGTTCGGAACGTTTAATAACCCGAAGCTGAGCGATCAGGCCTACGCGCGATGCAGCGTGCGGATCTATGCTCGGGGAAAGGCTTGAACCGGTGGCTTTCGCGTCGGGAGCGAGAAAGATAATCGCGAGGGGGATGAATAGGCGAGGATGGCCGGTGAACGAAGGGAAGGTGGCCGCGTATGTGGGATGAGTATCAAGGTGGCGTGGGGGATGATCACGGGGGGTACGAGGCAGTTGCATATGAGCGATTGCTACACACGGTGTGTAACGCCGGCCGTGGCGGCGGCATTTACGTTAATTAAATTTCCCCAGGCCGTAGGACCGATCCTCTAGCCCTCCTCACTTTCACCCCACCCATACACGGGGCTGGCCTGGCATCAATCATTGCACGCTCAGCCTCACTAGCCGGACTCCGCTTATGCCGGAGGATCGAGTCGCCGGAGACTGTTTAAAATTGCTAACCCCCTCCCCCGCCCCGTCCCTCTCTTTCTCTCTCTCTTTGCCGCCACTTTTCCCTCTGTCCCCAACAGCGCCCCTTTATTTCCAACGGTGGAGCAACGCCTGATCCGCCAACGGCGCCTTCCACGACCTTCTGCCACTACCGCCACGCGCTCGTCACACGAGCCCCCCTCGAAACCCTATGATTTCCCGTTAACCACTTCGACGGCTATCAATTAGAGGTTACTCGGCCGGTTTCCCGATCGTCGCCTCTTAAATGCGTTCTACCGTTCTGATTCCGGTGAACAAAAAAAGGTTCTACGGTTCCTTTCAAGCGGGAACGCGTGCCTCGATTGACGTTTAAACGTGCTCGGCTGTTGGGGTGGAAAATTGATTTTCCAAGTTCACGGGGACGTCTGTATTTTGTGTAAAATTATACACCGTTTCCAATTAGGCAATGTTGAGATACGCTTGAAATGTTTCTTTGAACGGTGAACAGTTCTATGGATAATTGCACAGAAAAAGAATGAGGCTCTCTGCCCGTATGAATTTTGTTTTATATCTTTTATCGCAAAACTGCGAGACAGAATCGAACGATTTCCGTCCTATTTAACGGTATTCGGGAGGGGTAAAACGAACGAGAAAGTTGGCCAAGCCTTTGATTACATTTTGCACGCCTCCCTCCTCAAAGCTAGCTTCACCGCGTTTCGTGAAATCCGATAAATTCCGAGCTCGCAGAGGTTTCGCGTCTTGAAAACTCCGGCTACTTCTTCGCAGTCCTCCCCCGTCGCCGTCCGTTTGCAATCTCGTAATCGACTTTGCCAGGCAATTCTATAATCCCTTAAACCTAATTAGGGGCGAGTGAGCCGCGGACGAGTCGGAACTCGAGTTAACTTCGCTACAAACAAGAACAATATCTTCCTTCGGCGGAACTTCGTTACGGAGGATGGGCGGTGGCAGTCCATGCCAAACGATCACCGTGGATCGTCCTGACTCGAGGAAAATAAGGTCGCCCCGAAGGATCGCCAGCGGCTGGCCAATGTAATCGCTTGTAAAAATGTAATAAAGGATCAAAGTCTGCCGTTGAAGCACCTATTACGCGCAAGGAACACGTTCAATAAAAAAAAGGAAAGAGAGAGAGAGAGAGAGTACTTCATCTCCGTTCTTTTTCGTTTCTACCTTGATGCTTTGTTGTGCGCTTGCACAAATGGTATACGATTTCATTGAATATATTAGATTACGATTATCAGAAGAATCCGGGACCACCGTGAATTATTTGCATTTTCATTTGTCAGCAAAGGAAGAAAATGTCATAGACCTTGATTCGCTAGGGATTGCGACGCGCGCTTCATCGGTGTTAGCCGTCCAAAAGGAATTCAGACATCCGACATTCGTCCACGGCAACGGTCCAAACATTCCAGCGACTTTCGTAGTTCTCAAAGAACTAACGGCTGCTGGCCTCTTTGCTATATAGAATATTCGAGACAGACGGACGGGGAGAAAAATATCGCCGCTCGATGCAGTCCAACGAGACGCTCGAGCGCGCCCTCCAGCAGGGGCAGAAGACCCGTCTTCCTCGAAGGGGTACTCTGTCCTCGGACCGGGGTATTTCATATCTGACTATCAAAGGTGGAGCTTTGTGCAGTTTATATTAAATCACGACATGGTTACGGGATGTCAATAGACATGCCTTCCCTCTGTTCGCTGTATCGTGTATACACGTTTCCACGGTACCGGACAAAAGGCGGATTCTATTAAATCGCTGCGCGACGTTGGAAGAATATCTGGCCCTGTTATAAGTTGCTGATGGCTATTTTTACCATGAGCCGGGAATAATTTTATGATCGATAGGCAGCAGACGGAAGATACAGCGATTAATTGATTCACATGGACCAGAGGTTGGAACGGTTCTTCGGTCGCGAGTGCAGACTTGTCCTATTTTTGTCTGGTCGACGCGAGATGAGAAAATTCACTCGTCGAGGAAAGATATCTCTCCATCGTTAAATTTCTTTATTAAATCTTCCGAGAATATCGAGACTGACGCGTCGAAAAAGAAATTTGCGTTTGATTCGCTTCGACTCCGGGTTGAAGTAACTTCGCACCGCTTGATGGGAAATAAAATGATCCGCTACGAACGCGTTTCAAATTGCAGTCGCGGACTTAAATCGAGGACGAACGAAGTCGGTTCGGAATTATCGAATGAAATCGAATTGGTCCCGTTTGTTGATTCGCTACCGGTCGGCGAAGGTAGTACGAGTGCACGGAAGAGTGGGCTGAAAACAAGAGGGGTCCGTTGCAGATTCCAATCGATGCGATGCACACGGTCGGATACCGACAGCGTTATTACGTCGAGTGCTATTAAGACTTCCAATTAGTCCGATGTACCGATACGCGGCTGTGTGCGCGTTTCATTCAGGAAAATCAGTGGAAAATCGGCCGGTTGTTTGTAACATTCGGGCGGGCGGGGGGTGGGGGGGCGTACGAGCACCAGTTAAAAACAACGTATTTTTATTCCCCACGAGCCGAGCCCTATTCGTGTTTTACAATTTTTCATTCCCTCTTACGTTTTTTCATGGTAACAAAAGGTGAATAAATTCGAGAAGATCCGGAAGGCCTGATTGCGTTCTGGAGAAGTATAGTCAGATTGAAACGAGAATAAAAGGGATTCCGTCGGTAGGAGGAGAAGCGTATCGATAATGTCTTCTGCTCTCGCAACGAATCTATTCGAAGCTTATCTCATTTATTACTCCCGCTGTTTTGCTCTTCGACGCGGTTATTTTACAACCCCAGATACGGGGAGCGAGTAACGTCTTTGTTTTCACCGCAACATCCTCCGGCCAGCGAGCCCCAGTCGTTCGGTAACCACTCTTCCGGCAGCAACCAAGCTCGGGGAACTTGCGAGATAAGGAGCGTCGTGCTTTTCGATTTTCCGTATCGCCACCTTCTCCGTTTTCTCTACGGTTCCGCGCCGGAACCAAATTACGCTATTGTTTCCTAACCATTCCGCCTTCCTCTAAAATGTGGAGAAACAGAAATATAAGGGAAGGAAGATTTTCTGTTACGTTTCCGTATTGACACGAGTCTGGTTCTTGAAAGAACTTCAATCGTTTATAGAAGATATGCGGGTTCGAAGCGGGATTGATTTTTGCAAAGGAATTCGTCGATATTGAACTAGTCAACCGTGCGAGCAAGGCATCGCGGTTTTCGACAGGAAATCAGAGAAGATGCTTCACTCGTCCCCTGTTCACGGAAACGGACAACAATTGCTCCAGTCTCCAGCAAAACATAGAAAAGCTATGTTTCACTTGACATTTAAAAATAACCCCCGGCAGGAAATTGAAATAAACCCGGTACAAAGTGAAACAGCGAGGGCGGGGAGTAAGTGACAAAGCAGAGACACGCCGAGCAAGAGAGACGGGGAAACGTAAGGTCGTTTTGTTCGAGGAAGGAGATTGGCTTGGAAGAGAGAATACCTAGTTGTTAGCAGGCACGAAGCAGCCCGGGGTTGCTAGATAAGGCGTGGGCATAAACGACCGCAGATAAGGGTAGTTTGCACCCCCGTTGTGGACAGTTAGCCTTAAATGAGCCGGCGGAAGGGGCGAGACGTGTAAAGGCTTTTGTTGCGCGGATCCCATCTTCGAAGCTTTTGAAATCAGTTTCGCAGGGTATCATCGCAAATCGAATACGCGACGTGGCAAGGAAAACGTTTGTGTTCCGCGGACATGTCGCTTTAAGATCGATTTCTAAGTTCTAAGACCCTGCTCTGCTTTTGCTCATTTGTCTCATAGACCTTGATGCAACACAGGTGAACAATTGGCGGGAGAATCAGCGATCCAAGCGCACTTCAGATGCAAAAGAAGCGAAAAGAGAAATGTCCGCAGCGACGCTAGTGGCCGGCGATTTTTCACGAGCATCGTCCTCACAAGAGTCCTGTCCCGCCGTTCTAAATTCCGCTTATCTAATGGGGTTTCGACAGTAATGTGCCAGCGTATTATGTAGAACCATCCTGCCAGGGCCATCCCTTTTACGTGGAAGACCACGAGCAGCGGTGCCGTTTAGCGTCAGATAGCGGAAACGTATGAGGGACGGGGTGAAGCCATCCTTATCTTAAGGGTAGCTACTCAATAGCTAGTCGCAGCGAAATTTCTACCGTTCTCTCTTTGTCGTTCCAACGCCCATTCCCGTTTCTATCTTCGCCGCACTTTCTTCCTTTTTATTTTCCATTTTCTTTCTCGGAGTCGTAGAAATCCTGATGCCATTTTTTTTTTCTTAAAAGTTTACAAGGGACTTTCAACTGCAATGTAATCGAAGCACAATAACGGGGCACAACGTACGAAGGAGTGTTTCTCATTCGTAGCTGCGAGGCACACGCGCATAATTTAACATACAAGACACTGCAGGCACGAGAGCCAGGCTCTAGCCAGCCGCTTAGGGTTACTTATATTTACTTCAGAATGCCTATGTGCGTAACGCGCAGCGATGCCTCGGGGGTAGGTGCTTGCGGTAAATCTAATAACGTTGTAATGTTGTTACCCCCCTCGAAGTTGGCCCGTAAGTTTCTGCCGGGCCTCGACTACCGTGCCGAGAATTCCTAACGTGTGCCCCGTTTCGGCTGCATACTCGTACGCATAACTTGCGCCAGAAAGAGAAGCTGTTTTTCTCGAGGGAACTTTCGGGAAAGCAGCAGCGGATCTTTTTAAACGAAACTAGGTCGTAAGATTCAAGAATTGGATTTCAACGAGAAAATGCTTCTGAACGAAAGAAAGATAGAAAGATGAATTATAACAAGAAAATCACGTTCCAGCTGTCCACCAAAAAGGGATGCGCTTGCACAATTTTCCACAGCGGGCACGTTTACAGCATTAACATTCCCGTTGCCGCGAAATTCATTAAGGGCAAAATTATCGCATCAACCTGGCGATTGACGTGCTGGCGGGCAACAGGTAGCTGATACAAATTTACCGACTTTTCCAGAGGGACGTGGTCGAAATCGAAAGAGGAGCAACGCCGCGTGACGCGTTCTTCCGCAAATTTCGTGCGACTCGCCCCTCGTTCGCGCGTCCGTCCTCCCTACGGCGACGGTTTGTTAGAGCCGCGCGTACCAGATATACGCCACGAACGAGCCAAGGTAAGCCTCGCAGTCACCCGAGGGTGTTCTGCAAACTATGCTCGCGAAAAGTTCAACACAACTTCATAACATCGGTGTTCCGTGAGAGAATTAGAGGGGTGAGAAGGGACTGCTCGAAGTGGATGGTCGGGGGGGAGACGTGGCCTGTCTCGGGGGTTGGCGGAGTAAATTTGTTCTAGCGTGAGCTTACACGGGTTACTTTAAGTACATAGGTGTTTGGGGGTAGTTAGCTGTATCCACCGCCATCCCGCGCGGAGCACGCGGTCCGTGTGTAACTTGAAACGTCCTGTACACGGGAGCAACGATCCTCCAGCGGATTTCGGTAAGTTTGTCCGCGGCGTTCGCCTAATAGCAATCGGACGCGTTAACGCGGGAGGCTTTCGAAATTATTCGCCGGCTCGACATCTCTGGATAGACGATAAGCACGACAGTTGGGAATGAGAAAGGTCACGGTTCAATAAAACTGCTACATTTTGATAATGGGGCTACGGTTTATCGCGAAAAACACCTCGGTCGCTTCAAATCGCTACACGAACCACCCGAATCGTATTCCTATCCGTAGTCTCTCTTTCCCTCCCCCTTTGTCGTTCATCCTATTCTGATATTTTTTTTCTCACTCCCTCTCTGTACTCGAACAACTCTTTCTCGCGGCACCGACTAGCGGAGATAAAAATCAGTAATTAGCCGGGGCCATTATGGCGGCCGTTTGAAAAATTAGCGGGTCGTGGGCTAACCGCCCCTCTGGGCATAATCCTGCATCGGTAACGGCGCATTCCAACGTGCATCCAATCTGTCTCTGATTTATACGGGCTTGCTATTAATTACACCCACCCACTGTTTCCCGTACCAGCAGCACTTTTATGAACGTTTGCACGCAACCCCGAACTTCTTCCGCTGTTGTGAACACTTTCAACATTTAATGAAAACAGTTATCATTTTGCAACCACACATTAAATGAATAAGCCGACGAAAAAAAAAGAAAAAGAAAAGAGAGCTATAAGTTTTCATACGCGACTCCCCCGCCCCCCCCAAACGTTCAGTATTTTTCCCAATCTTTCGAGTTCCACCGATCGTAGTTTGACTTCGCGCGAGCGATCGTATGTATTTTTTTTTTGTTTTTCGTTCGTTCGTTTACATACGAAAGAATTCGCGTTGAGCTCGGCGAGGCGAAAATTCCAGCCGGGTCTCGCGTCGGTTGTTGTTTCAACTGACGCTGCCCGGTCTCGACGGGCTGCGGCGCAATTAAATTAAATGCTTCGGATTAATTGTTCGAAAGCAGTTAAATTAGTTGCGTTTGTTTTGCCCGATTTTTGCGCAATCTCGCTGCGGAATGCGCGAGGTGTACGCACGGACCGTGTCAGGCGAGAGGTGGCCGGCACAGAGGGGGTGGAAATTTCGTTCGCGACCGCCTATTGCCCATCCTCGATCCTCGCCTGCATATCGCGAACCGAAACAGCCCAAATACATGCAAGCGTCCCGCGATAGGGACACTTAAAAAAAAATTCATTTGCGCGTATGCTAAATGGAATTCGCGATTCTTCCCTTCCCGCTTCAATGAGTGTGGCGTTCGCGATCCTGTCTCCCTTTTGCGGAAGCTGACAGCCTGGTTAAATGTTTTCACAAAAAGTAAAAACATCAATTGTTCCTCTTTCATTTCTTTATTTACACTAAAGGCAAAGCGCAAAAAGTTTCGAAGCTTATAATTTAAATTCCCCTCCATCCCCGTTGCGCTTCAGCGTGAAACCCCACCACCTATAATAATATTCCCCAAAAATGGTACTAACCCTACGCCACCCCTCAACATTATTCCCTATTCTACATACCCCGAGTCACGTTCTCGCGGTAACACTCGAAACCCCCGTTGACCCCCGGCGAATTGGCCAACACCGTAGGAGCCAATCCCCGCAACGGAAGCACGGTAACCATCAGTGTGCATCTTGGAGTGCATCGTCAGCCAGCGGCTGGGACTCTTGAGCCGCATTGCTCGGATGCTGGCGATGCGTACGAGCGTCTGGCGAGCTTGCAAGTAAACGTACGCTAGACATGGTTGGCTGGTATTCAGCCGCAAGCTCTCACGACCTCAATTGTGACCATGCACCACCCCGATTCCAGCTGGCTTTCGTGCTTCTCCCGTCGTTCAAGCTCCCTACCAAACCCCCCACGACTCGACCTCCACGACCGATGCACGTCCGCCAGATATCGCATCGCCGAGACATTCAAGACATAACGGGACGAGGATAGATATGCATCATTAGGATTGCCGGACAGCCGACATACTCGCGCCCGCTGGGCGCAGCGTTCCTGTTATCCTTCGATTCTCGACCGGCCGAGATCGTTGGAATACCGAGGGGTGCTCTCGCTTCCTAAGATGGGCCGCATAGCCGCGCGTCCATGCGACTGCATTCGAGCTGTTGTGTACTTAGGAACTGGAGAAACTATATTATCAAAGAATAATTGATTTTTTCTTTCACGCAAATATGTTTTCCTTGCATGCTATCATGGTAAGGAAATTGCAACTTTAGGATATCTCATTGATACAGTAATTAATAGAATCTATTGGCAGATAAATAGGTAGTGATACACCTGACAAAGAAAGTGATGGTCTTTTTGTAACTTTGCCATATTTAATCACTTCCTGCTTCCCCTCCTCCCGCTCAGCACAAAGGTATTCATACAATGAAATAATATCCGAGCGATTGCGTAATTCCTTCCACAAAAACGCTTCGTCCCCTACGGTCCACGAGCAAAGCCGTTCGCAAAGGAATTTCCTAAAGAAACAAGCCGCCTGCTCGATTCACCGCAAACACGTCCAGGTCCGCGCATTCCTAACACCGAAATTGCATGCCTCCGTAGAAGCGTGCATACGGGTTGGAAACAAACGAATAGGGTTGTTTCTGGCACCATACAGCCTCCGTTGGGACGGGACAGTGCCGGGGCAGGGGGTTGCGGATGCGACGAGGATAGGGGTACGCGGGGACGATACGCGAGACGCAGGGCAGGCGGAAAGAAAGAGAGAAAGATATATGGTGATAGGGTGTGCGAGGGGTGGGTAACACGCGGGGTGGTAGCGGCGATGGTGGTGCCAGTGGCGGTGCCAGTGACTCGGTCGAACGGCCAGGGGTTTGGAAAGCGTAATCGTTCTAGCCCCCGCACCTCAACGAACTACCCCTACGCCTCGTACCTGCCCTCCCCGCGCTCGCAACCCCCCGATGGCCCCGTGGCGGGTCGCGCGCTCGCTATTTATTGCCCGCACTCGGCCGGTTCACAACATAAATATGTTACACCTATGGCCACACCTATTGCCCACGGCCCGCGAATTCCTCCGCAGGAATTTCGACAGTGAAAAGAATTACGCGGATAAACGCTGCACCGTTGTTTCACGTTACTTTTTTTTTTTTGTTCCTGCTAAGCCCCCGCCGTTTCTTTACGATTTCTCTGATGGAAATTTCACGAGAAAAGTTCGTTATCTTTCTCGTCGAACACTGTTTAATTAAAGTAGTGCCTCGATAGGGGATGATAATGATATCACGGATAAATACATTGTCGGGAAGAGGACAGTGGCAGTGACGTTAATGTCCTCACCCTCGTCCCTATCGCTTTTAGACGGAGACCGTCGACGGTCTCTTACCCAAGAGAAACAGCCCTCTTTTCCAGGAACGAAGGGTGACGTAAGGGGGAACTGTTAAGGGTTCGACGCAGGAGTGGCATGGAGGGGTGAATTTTAGAAGTTAAAAGAAGGACCAACTTGTTGAATATCGGACTGGCTTCTCTGAAGTAATTCAACATCTACCTGCTTATCCCCCGTTACTTCTATTGCATCAAAAAATAGTGAAACTGTAACTTACCCTATCCTTACGATTCTGTGTCCGCCAACTACGCTATGCTTCTCAGTCTATCAGCCCTTCCAGAACCCTGGGACACCACACCGTCTGCCTCTACTTTGCCAGCCAAGCAACGCTCCCTTTCCAGTACGCAAGAACAAAACGATGCGACAACAGTCTAAGCCGTGTTCAACGATTATCGACGCGGCATGGGTGGTGTGGGGCTAAAGTGCAGCGGAAAAGTCAACGAAACGCTCGAACACGACGACTTCGACCCCCTTTAAAAGGCGACGAGATTGGAGCGCGACGCGCAAAAGCTCGACAGCTCCGCGGACGCACGTGCAACTCGGTCGCGTGGCACGTGGTGTTTGTCGGAGTGGCTCGGCTCGAAAGCCGCTCAGCAGAGCTTGCAAGCTCTCGAGCTTTCATTGGCCGATGGGTGGAAACTGCGCATGATTGCGGGTGTGGCCAGAAGTTAAGGGGCGGAATAAGCTCGGGGTGACGATAGGACATCCCGAAAGGGGCACGTCTTCGTGGGTGTCCACGGTTGCTAGACTAACCCACCCCCTAACGTGCTTTTTCCTTCGGGCTTCTAACGAGCGCGAGAACCGTTCCCATTCGGCCGGCCGAGCTTCGAGAACTTCGCGGGACCGACTTCTTCGATCCGGGGACCAGCGCCGCGGACCTGGCGGAGAGGTAATTAAGGGAAACAAATGACGTCGGAGACTCTGCAAGACAGCCAGGGGGTTGTTGCGGCTAATGCCCTCCGTCTCGGTATTAATTCATCGAACTTTTTGCCACGTCGATGGTCTTCGATGAACTTTTCACGGAAAATGCCGTGGTGAACAGGTCTTGAATTTTAATGACGATTACGATCGACCGAATTTCGACGAAGTTTCCGAGCGACGCAAAACTTCCTAGGTTTTTATTTGTTCATGCGATGCTGCAGGTCGCGGATTATTTCTAGCTGCGTGCGAATTCACAGACGTCTCGCGGACGTTTTCTCGTACGCACCGGTTGAACGGATATGATCGAGCGTCGCGACGTATTTTTCTTTTGTAGCAACAGGTGGAAGTCCTTTGGCATTAATGCGAAAAGAAGCGGAAACGGGAGATTGCGGGTTCGCTTTTCGCAATCAAGGTAAAACGATCGTTAACAAGTCAGCAGAACCGGTCAATGTTTGACAAGATCGTGTTATCCGGGGTAAAGCGAAAGTCTAATCACGGCCGACCGATAAATAAATCGGCCCTGGCTAAACAGCGAATCAGGTAGGTGGCCGGTGTGATTTCGGGGAAGAGCACGCGGCCTGACCGATGTTTCGCGAGGGTTCGACGGATTTCCATCACGTATTTGCACGGTATGCCAGCTGATTGGCGTTGTACGCTTACCACCGTTTTAATGATTTACCCTTGGAGAATGGCATTTAGCCTACAGCGACGTAACGCAATTTATTATTGATTGCTGTTCCCGTTGAATAAACGTAATTCAGTTAGAAACGCTCAGTGTCGTTTGAACGCTGACTAGCGTTTCGCGACCAATTTCATCTCGCCGGAAGAAGGACTAAATAATAACGTCATATCGGACAGATTTCGTGTGACTGAGAATTAGTTTGACACGCGCGGATTAACGTGAATGTCCCTGTGACTGATGTAACCCTATTAGCCGGGCCCGACGTATATTAAATCGGTGAAGCTTTCGATTCTAGACAAAGCTTCCTTCCGCCGACGAACCGGAGACGACGCCGACGACTACGCGTAAATACGTAATAGACAGTCGTCTCGACTCTGCCAACCAATTATACATATGTAACGCCAACTATTGATTGCAATTACGACGCGGCCGGTGCAAGACTCGCGCGATACGGCTGTAGCCCGATCGCTATTTCATAAATTCGCAATGACGCACGCCCCGGGCATGAGTGACGCGTCATATATCGCGTAAACGGCGAACATTTATGTGCACTCGCCGCCACATAATTGCAATTAGAGCGGAATTCATTTACCATCGGGCCCGATGTTCGATTTGTTCGCGGAGGAAGCGCGGATTTACACGGCCATGATTGTGCACGCGTCCGACCTGTCTCAATTTATTTCCGGGCACGTCAATTCCGTCGCGATGTAAATCGGATTAGATTAGCCCCGGAAATCGTGGACGGTAAATATAAAAGCGTTTACCGGCGAGGAATAGAAATCTATCACTCTGTATACCGGCGATTCGCGTTCTCGAGAAAGTCCTTTTGCGCTTTCGAATAGAAGATACTCGTATATTGAATTTTATGTAGAAATGCCCGCGGGGTTATTGCGCGGTTGTTAAATATTTATACGGTTTCCACTGTTTTCTCGCTCGGCTATTTCATTCGCGATATTTTTCTTCCAATAGAAAACGATTTTCATAAAATCAAAGGGTACGCAGAATGAAGGAAGAGCCGGGAGAATCGGTGAAAAAAGGAAACACCGGGCGACCTTCCCGAAAATTTCATTTCGATTTTTTTAAACACCACGCACGCTGCCGCGGCGTCCGGGATTAAAAGCTAATTCGAGCGCTCGAGCTTAATTGAGCGATTAACGGCTAAATAAAGCCCATTCCTCTCTTTCTTTCTCCCCCGTGGTGCTCGTTTCTCCTCTTCCGCTCTCCATCCGACCCTCTCCACCCGCCCCTCGCCAGCTTTTAGAACAAATCGTTCGTGATGGTGTCCAGCTCGGTGGAAAATATAATTCAAAGATATTTATGGCTGGATTACCGCTGGAATTGGGTATCTAATATACATGACCGGTTCCGCGAGCCGGCCGGACTTTAACTGTCCACCAGGGGGTTCAGCCTCCACCCTTTTAAAACGACGCACGCTCGCCGTTACCGCGTAAACGGTGACCAATTGCACGACCGTTCGATTTAGTCGGTGGGGATACCAAGGTTCACGAGCCAACGCGAAGATCGGATAATGAAATTTTCATCTGTTCGATTCTGGGATTCACGGCGGAGATCGTTTGGAGGAGGGACAAGAGTTTCGCAGCGATTCGGGAAAAGGATTAGCCGCAATTGATAGCCACGGGCATGGAGGAACGTGCTTGAACCTCGCGTTACGCGCCAGAGCGTCGACCGTCCGACTATTCGCGTGTTCCACACTTCCCAAAGTTAGCGCGCTGTCCCGTTCAGATTCTAACGCGTGTACGATACGTAAACGGGCAAACGAAAAAAAAAACAAAAAAGAGGACAGATGGGAAAGCAAACGCGAAGAAGAATTTGCCAGAATTACTTTTGATATCGACACGGACTGTTTGGGAATGGGAAGAAAAATTTGTTGCTCGCGCGGGCCCGATCGTTTCAGCGTCCCTTGGAAAGGACGGGACGAAGTTGTGGAACGCGCCGAACGTGGAATTAATTAGAAGCAGCTGCGGACACCGTGAACCTAGACGCTATCGTGCAAGGATAATTTTCATTCTGATCCTGAGTTAGGGCCAGACCAGCGTCCAGTGTCCAACGTTCTGCAATGTCCGGTGGTTAGTGCCGGTCCAGATGCCGCCGCGGGCGTGACGTAGCTGGTTAACTACCCCTTCGCGACCAACACCATCGCCACACCGTCACCGACCCCCCTTTACCTTCGCCACACCCGACGGACACGATATACGGGGATGATTCTGATTAATTACCGATAGTTACACAAGCTGACGCCACACCGTTGACAACCCCCGTCAACAGCGCGGACCTTTCCTCCCTGCCGGCTATCGAAAATCGCATATTCGATCAATTTCTTCCAAAGGGTAATCCATCGCGTTTCGTTTTTTTCTATATTTTTTAATTGAACTTTGTTGAAATAAAAGAGACAGAATTTAAAAGAGATGTGAATTCGATGAAATTTCTGAAAGTATCTAATGTCGCTGCGGAGTGGGACGAAGCAAACAACGTTATTCCAACGGCAAATCCATTTATCGATTCGTCGAGGTTTAATTCATTCAGGCTGCCGGCGGGAAGGATTGTTGCCGCGAGAAGGGATGAAAACGCGCGAGAACGCTAGCATCCCCTCGCGAGATGCATCGGTCCACGGCCGACCGATCGGACCGCCAATATTTGGCAATTACGAAATATGAGTTTACATTTAATAATTGCGGTAAACACCGGCGGACGCGGCGAGTGGCCACAGGGGGTGAGCCCAAACGAGATATGGTCGCGCGTTCGTTCGCTCGCGTTTGGGGTAAATTCCGATTTACCCTTCGTGATAGGCATTATTCGACGCAACCCGCGACTACGTTTTATTCGCTCCAACACGCCGCGAACCTCTGTTTCCCTTTATCATCGCCCGCCGAGATAAATGCCCGACGCGCCCCCGAAACTTTTTGTTCGCCACCTTCCATGTGGGCTCTCGAACACACACGCGCGCGCGCGCTAGAGTGTTCAAGCTTTTTACACTAAAGTCTGCCTTGGACGTGTTCATATCCGTTTCTTCCCCCCCCCCCATTTGTCCCTTCATCCCTGTTTCGTTTCTCTGACCGCCAACTCGAGCATCCGTATCGCGTCGATTAGAGCGTCGAATACTCGAGGAAACAGTTTCGCGCAAGGATCGACGGGATGCTAGAAGATCCGTCGTGGGCTCGCGCAGTAGGCAGCCTCCTCTACTGTTTCGTAAAGCCATATAGTATTAATGAGAATATGATCGATATTAGCAAACATTTCCCAAGGGGCGGTTACGCGCGGCGGCTCGCGTAGATCGATACCGTGTTCGCGATCTGTTTTGCGATCGTTTATCGGCGGTGACGTTTATTCAAATGTAATATCTCGTCCGTCGACGAAGATTACCTGCTTGGAAAATGTGTCCCACAGGTACGCATCGATTTCCCCTCACGCCACGCTCGTTTCCTCCTTCACCACGTTTACTTCTTCCGTTTCCTCCGTATCCTCGGAATACGCTCCTCTGCGTGAGCAGTGACGAAAGGCATACGTGGGGATATTCATAGAGCCGAACAGGTACACATGCTACGAGATTTTACGTTCGGCACAATTTTTTTAAAATCCGAATTGAAGTTATAATCTTCATGAATCGCTCTCGACTCGCTGGGCGCGTGTCGATCATTCTCGTAGCCAGCTTTTATCGCTAATTTGTCAAGAACAGGAAGAAGATTGTTTCACGAGAAGCGAATCGTTTCGCAAGTTACATAATTACTGGATGCAGGTGGAGGCACAAAAAGAGCGCCGATAAACGTCAGGCATCTCGTCGTCTCTTCGAACACCACGGATATATTTACGCTGTTACGTAAATCCATGGGAGCACCCCCGTCACCTTTTATTCTGCCGCTTCGAAGCCCGGTGCTCTCCCTCTTTCCTGCCTCATAGACGTTCTCCTGTGAAGGGCTCGACCACTCACACCAGTCTGCACACAGATACACACACCACAAGCATCCCCTATTCGACGTTACTCACTCTACTCGCGTTTCTTTCACCCCCCCCCCCCGTTCCGCTGTGTGTCCTAGAGCAGTTCAAAAAGTTCTCCAAGCCACTCTCGACACAAGCTGTTCCACCAAGGATCTCGCGCCTTTTTCCAATTTCTTAAAGAGCCGCGACAATTTATGTGAAGCGTGTTCATAAAGTACTGCCGCCGCCCTCCGTTTATCCACACCCCCCGAGCACACTGTTTCCTTCGAGCCCCGAGGAAACCTGAAAACCGAGCCCCCATTCCTTGGAACTCTCTATTTCTCTCTCTCTCTCTCTCTCTCTCTCTCTCTCTCTCTCTCCCTCCTCGAAGGTAGACTTCTTAAAAGTTACTCGGACTCCGCGCCCCTCGATACTTATTAGCTCTACCCGGGCGATCGGCAGCTCGCACGTAGTCGCCTTCGCACGTTCACGCGTCGAGAAAGTTTCGCAATATGGGATCGTGTGTTTGCGAACGCATGCGGCCGCCTACTTATAAGGGAACTCCTTTGTTCGAGGGGGAAAGGGGTTGAAAGTCGACGGAACGGAAAATAATCGCGGCAGAATCGATGGACGACGGCATATTTAAACTCTAGATCCGAGAAGAATGTGGCTGTAAAGTAATTTGAGGGTTTCCTGGTGAAGTCTAAACATGGGAGGTTCGTCCAAGTCAAGGGAGGGGGGGGGTGAGATGTGATAATGAGCGTACAGGTACGGATGAGGTGTAGATGAAATAAAAAAACCAGAGAAACTTCCGAGGAAGATCGTGATCGTATGTGGATACTTTAGGAAATTGATTACGGGGGTGGTTAGGGGGTGGCTAGATGGTTTATTGTTCCACCGCGACGTGGCAGCACCCGTGCTTTGCTACGATGGAATCCAGTTTAAAACGATCCCTTAAGCTCGTCGAACGTTCCCCAGCTTGAACTGCAAACATACCTCTACATTTTGCTTCCTTGACCGAACAAAAACTGTCTCTCCCTTTTATTCTTAAGAAACAAAAAATACTACAAACCCGAGTCGTTCGAAAATATGTATATTAAAGTAGACCCGTTAGATTTATCAAATGCCAACAGGAATTGTTTTACGATTAATGAACTTTCCCCGCTAATTGAATTCACACCAGGGGCATTCGACGCACCGCGATCGACCGATTTATACGAACGGCAAGGGTTAGACGAAAATAAACGAGCAAACTCCGGGGCCGATAACTCTGAATAGCTAATATCGTGATTTGCGTAAGAGATTCAGCAGGTCGCGATTAATCGCGAGACTTAATGGGCGCGCTCCTGGCCGCGGGCTAATCCCGTTAAATCCTCTGATTTGGAATTCCCCGGGAAAGCGGGAGAAGCCTGCCACGAACACCGGGGATCGGGTATCTCGCGTCGTTTCCGCCGAGTCTCAAGTCGCCGGCCGGCGCGCCGTCAGGAACGGAACGAGGCATCCGCGGCTACGCTTTGCCCGACGCGGGATCGTGGCCCAATACGAGCCGGCAAGGTGGGTCTCTGCTCGCTTCTTTTCCAATTAAAATTCAACGCCCGTCGGACAGGCCGCGTAATTGGCCGAGATCTCTTTAAGCGGGAAAATTACCCAGAAGGGCTTGTCGAGCGGCAAAGGTTTAACGGTCGGCTGCGGGATGGAAAAGGAGGGCGAGACGGGCGAGTCCGGCCAGGACTCTTCCTCCCTCCCGGCGACACCCTCGCCGGGGCAAAAATCCTGCCAATAAATAAATTTAAATACATGAATATCTAACCCGACCGCCCTTGGAACCGCGCCGGGCTGATCGCGCGGCTTTACGAGTTCATCCGGCGGATACCGATGGATCGGCGCCTCGTTCGACTGCGACCGCGTTCGATGCACCTTGCAACGCGCCGCGAGCGTCTTCATCGCGGGCGAATCGCTGGCTACTCAGATTTTTTTTTACAATGGGACACGGTTCGCTTTGGACGAGCGTTTAAAAGACGAGAGAGCGATCACATATTTTGACAGCAAGGGTTTACGTCGTTAGGAGCGTCGGGCCGCTGCGAAACGCTGCCGTCGCGTAATTAGCCGCACAATGCACCTGTATCCCGACGTTGAGCGATGTCGTTTCCCGTGGTGGAACATCACAGGCGACCGGAAGAATCGGACGCGTATCTCGTCCGACGAAACGCGCTCCACCGGCTTCGCTCGGTATCGCAAAGTGAAAGGGGAGAAAGGTGCGCGGAGGACATAGGAGACCGCGGAGCAAGGGTTGCGTCGCGGAGAAAAATATACTGGGAAAAGGGAAAAAAATTGCGCAACAACCCTTCTCCCTCATTCGGCTTGATCCTCCCTGTCGGAATCACGGTTTTCACCGCTCGACAGTGACGTCACAAGCGTCTCTGAGAGTGTTCCCGTGCCGCTTTTACACCGAGTACACACCCCCCCGGTACACCCTCTCCTGAATCCCCCGGACAGCGCCATAAAATCATGTAATTAGCTATATACCTCTTGTCCGTATTGCTCTGTCAGTGGTGCGGTGCGGTGCACTTTAGCGGCGCAAGGAGGGGTGCAGAGAGAAGAGAGGGTGGGTCGACGTACAGGAGAGCCATCGGCGGCCGAGGGGGCGATGGGCTAGGCTGGCTGGGGAGGGCAACGGGGGCCATGAAGTACCCGCTAATTAATACCCTTAATTGCACCGACCCCAGCCTACAGCCGCTGCCAGGGCTGTACGTATCTAGAATGCTCCGCGGTAAATTCGTTTCAGCCGATCGTCGCTTCGCTCGTCGTCTTCGACGGACTTTGTCGGTGCGGATGCGCCTGCCACTCGAAGCGGGCTCCAATTCTATGTCCAACTTCGATCCGATGCGCCGGGGGCTTAGACGGCAAGCTCGGATCGGAGCGGCGATAATTGCGGTTCTATTTGCAAATCGATCGTTTCATGGAGGCGCACCTGGTTCATTTCATTTGTTCATCCAACAGTTTTCTTTTTTAAGGGTGCATATTTTCTTCTGCTAGCATTGTCCTCTTTTTCTTTATATAACTGAGGCAGAATAACAAGATTTAGTTCATCCTTGTTAATTAAAGATTGGACAATGTAAACACAAGTAACAGCATTAATGATCACTGGTTCACTTCGGTGATTTATCATTTCGTCTACGATCTAATATGTAACCTCATATCAAATTCTATATTCCGTTTGCCGTCGCGGGCTTGCGTGTCATCGGCACCCTGTAAATCGGATCGACGTATTTCTATCGTTTCGCGAAAGTACCACGCGGGTCCGCCCTTAAAGTTCACGCTGTCACAGGTACGCCTTACGAAGGGACGAGGCTGAAGTGTGGGCGAAATCTATAGAACGCAGCAGCAGAGGGGGGGAAAAAACGAGAGGGTGAAACGAGTCGTCTCCCATATCGACGACGGCGTTAAGTTATAGCGCTATCCTGGCAACATGTCGCCGGTCTTGTTCAACAAACTTTTCAATGTCGGCATATATTTCCCGCGGCCGCCCTTTTATGAGCTGTTGAGCTAGTCCTTCGAACCGCTCCGACCGTCAGCAACTCGATTCAGCGTATCGATCTCCGACGGAGAGCCTTTTCAACCTTTCGCCCCTGTCGTTTCTCGCTTCTGTTCCCGTAAATCGTCTTTGGCTCGCTAATTTTTCTAAAGAAACGTTTCCCCTTTGCCAGCTTTTAGAGCGTTTAAAGAATGGTATATTCTGTGACGAGCAAACGACGCGGGGGGGAAAAATTGGCGCAATACATAGGCAGTAATTCGACAAACGGCAAGTCGCGATGTTACAGCGGCAACGCGTTATGGGACGTTTAACGAGTGCGGTTAACCGGTTCACCGGAAAACACCGATGTCGCGCTCTAATATATACGAGTCGCGTTCGCGGCGCAAGCCTGTCTGTGCATATGTTGCCAGCTTCCACTAGTCTTGGCATCGTTCTCGCGTGCTGCGCACCCCCTATTTCTCAAAGAAGATTCTAATAATCCTCGTTTCGCTTGTCACGCGATAAATGATCTCCGGCAATTACGCGCTAATTAAACGGGAATCGCTTCTTTTTTTAATCACTTGTCCAGGAGATGTTCCAAGGTGTAAGCGAATCGGAGCAACCGCGCTGAGAAATTCCAATCGCGTTCCCTTTTATTTTAAATCGCGCACCGACGGGCATTGTTATTTCGTTTAATTGTACCGTTCTCCGGTTATTAGGAAGAGTTTAATCATTTTCGGAGCACACTTTCTTGACGCGCGTGGCCGCGAATGAACGAGTCGAGAAGATCGCGCGGCGGGACGCGCGGGGATGAAACAGAGCGGGTGGGCCGCGGGCGGCCGATCGTTAGAGGATCCCTTTATTGGATGTGAATGTTCACCGACATTTTGATAAATTCGCGCGCACACGCGTGCGCGAGCACTTCCAGCAGCGGCAATCAAATAGACACGATTAACGACGCGATCGTTAATTATCGTTCGGTAAATAACGAGAGCGATCGCATTGGCAAATTGTTCGAGGCGCTTTAATTGAACGCGAATTCATTTTCAAGTGCTTCGTTGGCCCGATTTTATCCTTTCTACACCGGCCGTACCTCGTAATTGAATTTCTTTTTTTTAACGAGAAACACCGTTAGGATCGTGACTTTCGCAGTGCTAAGCAATCCCCGCGCATCTCGCACCTTCGGTGCTGTTTACTGTATTCGTCGTGGGATCATTGGCAGGTGAAGACGATTGAATTCAACGATTCTCAGATCGCAGGTTGTTACTCACCAGTTTCGCGTAGCGTTTCTTCCCACCGTATCGGTTGCTTATTAATTAATCGTACGTAATCACGAGCACGGCGCCGGACAATTATGTCGCGCTCCATTGTCGACGGAGAATGATTCGAGTCGCGGGGAGCGCGCAATTACCGATCGATCGACGTTTCATCGCTTGATTCGGCAGCCCATTCGTAGCCCGTAGGCCGCGGCGAGATTACCCCGGAGCTCGGTTTTAATGTGCAAGTGGATTCGATTCGCCGGGTTTCCGGCGTGAAAGCGAGCCACTGTAACTCCGCCCCGTGTATATTATTAACATGTAATTGAATAGCGTAGACTTGCGTTGCGGCTGTATATCTACATACATATAATACATATATACAATATATGTCGCATTGTGTAAAGTCGCGCGAGCGCCGCAAGTTAATTAAGAGTCTCTAATGAACCAGCCGCACCGCAAACGACGACGGCAGCCCGACGCTGGCGTCTCGATCGATTAATTAAAAATCTTGCACAGCATCGTCGTCAGGCGACGCCGCGTCACACGGACGCGCTGCCAGGCCTCGTAGGTTGCCCGTTTCGCGCATGTACCCCGGCCTGCACGATAATAAGGATGGTCATTAATCCTGTTGGTCCGTCGTTCGCGACGGTGTTCCACCTCGCGAAAAATTCACGCGCCACCCTTTCACCGGGCCGCGTTTCCCTCTCGTTCGTGCTAATTACGCGGGCTCTGTCTGTACGCTACCTTGGGACGTGTAATTAACAATCGCGCGAGGTTTCGAGTGCGCTCCGCTAAACGGCGCGATTAACAGCGCAACCGGTGCAAGAGCAGCGTTGGAAATTATTGATCCAGCGAGCTGCTCGCCGAAGATCGTTCGCAGGATTGTCTGAAATGCCTGTTACCGCTCACAAGGACGCCGAAAAGATTCGTATAACGGCGACGCTCCAGATTTCGCGCGCTCGATCGAATATACTTGGAGGAATCGCGTGCCGCGTACACGCTCGTGATCATGATAATGAAGCATGCAGGGATACGATCGCCCGGCAGCGGATATCGTGCACAGTGAATAAGTGGCACCTTTTAAATAGTATGTCCACAAACGGTTGGCCACGAGAACAGGCTCTAGATGGTTACGTGCTGTTTCACCGCTCGCCACAGGATTTCCAGAGGGAAATGTCGATAGGTAAACGGGATGTATTTACGAGGAGAAAAGTGGTAGCAATGTGGCATCGATCCGGCTAATCCTATATAATTGGAACGATAGGATCTGGCGAGTTAACGGGGGCTAATCGCGATTGTCACGCGCGACCGTACGAATCGATGCGACGACGCGTACGTTAACTCATCGCGACTAGAAGAAACGTGTCTCCCGTTAGCCACAATCGAGACGCCGCGAAACGCCTTGGTAGCAATTTTATTGGCCCGCTGCGTGGCTGCTTAAGTCCATAAACTATTATACTTTTATGCGCGGTTTTATCGCAGCAATTTCCAACTTCGTGCCCGAAGGGGCGAGGATGGAACGCGGCCCAATTGAGACATAAGAATCACGGGGAACGACTCTGAACGGCGCCGCTTTGACAAATTTGACGTTGCGTATCGGTGAATAACGTTAAACGCGGCGTTAGCTGCTGTTTGGCAATTGCGTTCTATTCGAAGCGGTCCGGATATCCGGAGTACACTTCTAGTAGGGTTGCTCGGTACCGCATTACGAGAATCTTCCTGGATTTCATATTTAATGATGCTCTCTGACCGTTTCTATATTCGGCGTTCATACGTAATAAAGTTTCGGTGTCTCGTTGAGTATCGATAGGAGTGGATGCGAAATGAATGAAGCTTGATAAATGGGACTTTATTTCAGTGTGCTTGAAAAAGACATTTATTCGCGGCCTTCTTCCTCTCAATCGAAGTTAATCCAGAATGAGATTGCATTAAATATTTCATACTTTAATTTCACGTATGAATGCGTACGCTATCTAGTATTGAACATGCTCGACTATTTTCTCCACACAGTATAATTCCAGTTTGAAACAAACCTCCGTTCTTCTTGATTCACGTTGCCTTTGTTGTTCTTGATTGATAAAATCATTTTCTGAATAATTTTAAACGGTACGACGATGCGACTGTAACTCGGATCAAAGTGCCGCGGCGAATTATTCAGGTACGCAGCAGTGCTTTGGCAAGGAGTAAGAATAGCGATAACTACTACGTGCCCCCGTGTGTGTGAAGGGGCGAGAGACAGAGCAGAGAGAGAGGAAGAGCGGGAGGGGTGGAAATAAAAGCGGGATGTAGCCGTGCCTAAGCTGAGCCAAATGAAGTAAATAGTCTGAATGCCAGCGGTACTAATTAGTTATATAAAGGGCTCCTTACAGGCCGTGGCTTGGGGAGCTTATACCGTTAATTAACATACCGAGCAAGGGTGCCACCGGTAGCGCCGTAACCGAAGCCTCTCCGTGAAACAGACCGTAGAGCTGAAGAAACATTATCGAAGCGACTATGCCATCGTTTTTTTTCCCCATTAAACCGTTTCGTTTGTCCGTTGAAAGACGAGCAAATCTTCATCTTTGGTGCTATTAACTTGGCGGGTAGGAAATTCATAGGAAATGATAATGCAAAGACGCAGCTTTGATCTTAATGCAAAGCAATTTTTTTTATTAATCACTTAAGTGTACAAGAGAACATTAAGTTCACGATATACGTTTAAACATCATTGCATGTAAGTATCGGTCCCATGGACGAAATTTCGCACGGTAACCTTGAGCAGCGATCCGCTCGCGCGATCACGGCCCAGGGCGAACAGAATAAAGGACCAAGGACGGAGAGCAGGGCGACGAAGGAGAGTTTATGAGTCGTGAAACCAGCTTTAGCTCTGTCGCTGCATCTTTTTATTATCAGACGATGTTATCGAATGTCGCGGTGCTCGCGACCCTCTCGGATCCGCCCTTTGACTGGCTTTTTGTCAACCGAGCCCCGCGATATACGTCACGAAGGAGTCTCTTTCGAGGATCGTTCCCTATTCGATTGGTATCCAGGCCGCGACTCGCAGCCCGTTTGAGAATAACGGGAACGCAATTATGCCGGATACGTATCATCGGCCACGAGCCTGTGATATCCTCGTAAAATGTCGGTAGAACGAGTCGTAACCCTTGAAAGGAAATTTCATCCAGCCGAGATGCCTCTCATTGGGGTTCGCCGCATTTCACTGAATTCGGAAATTTTATCATTAACGTTTCTGAAATTCATGGCGCACAGAAAACAAAGGAATGGCAACACTCGCGGCAAACAAGCATAAATATCTCGCGATTCGCTGTTTCAACATTGTCGTTTCGAGTTCGCAGACCGCAGGACAATTTCCGTTGGTCCGCGTCTACAAATCTGCTTAAAGCCGCTCCTCCGCTACGTAAGGCTGTAAATTCCGATGTTTCGCGTGTTTGAGGAACGGATTTTTTCTGCTCGTGCTTTATACTTCACGCTGCCGGCTAAACGGACGATATTTATGGCTGGACTTAAACGTCCGTATGTCCGAGATCGTGCGTTTTGCTCGTCGCAGACTTTGTTCGTTTCGTTTTTCCGTTCCTCCTCCTAATTTCGCGCTTTTTCTAAATAGTACCTTTGCTGGCATTAATTGCGCCTCGTCGAATTGGTCTCTGAGAATCCCTCGGTGAAGATTATCGAGATCCAGTTATAATTCGTCGCGTTACAACTTGTTGCAAGTTGTTCGATGCTCGTTAAGCAGACGCGCGGATGAAGTATTCGATTGACGAGGACAAACTACGATCGACTAGTGGGCAGAGGGTTTGATAAAGGAACAGAGGAGCTTTTTTCAGATCTCCTATCCCTACTGTCCTGTATGTCACCGATACGCCGGAAGTTGCTGTTCGCGAAACTAACGAGGGATTTAATTCACACCGCCGCCGTAAACGTTGCCCGCAGAGAGTCCGCCCTCGCCCTTCCTCCCGGGGATCATTGGATAGCAACGATAGAAACCAGTCGTCCGACGAGGGTCCCGTCGTCGTTCAGTGGCAGCAGAGAGTGTGCACGACCTTTAAGTAGGTTTCTGCGAGATACCTCGAAGCACAGCAGTCGACGACGCGAAGCGGCAAGAGGCAAACGCGGCTGCGAGTTGGCATGGGTTCAGAGCCCCTCTTCCGTGCCTCCATTTACTGTACCTAAGAGGCTCGCAGGGGTGCAATGATCCTTCGCGAGATAGCGGCGTACAATCGTTGAGGCATGAGGCGGTCGTCAGGTCGCTGGGGAGAATCAAAAAGCCTGTTGGACGCGTTGCTTGGTGGAGCGCGTTGCCCTTCTTCAAGCTAGCGGTACAAGAACGAGACACGTCTTCCATGGAGGGGTTAGCTTGTAAAACGACAATGCGAAGCGCTGGTTGGAAGTTCGGATAGGATCAACCTATGTAGCTCTATTTTAGTTCTCCAGCAATGCCGCCGGGAATTTGTATTACATGCAAACCGTAACGACGGGGTTGTCCGGTGAGAATGTTTCACCTGGCGAACGGCCGAGGCGTACCCCTTTCTAAAAGATAAAAATCTTTGGGAGCGAGTATGGCTTTCAGTCATTTAGCAAATGAAAGGAGATCGAAGGGACGAACGATCGTCGGGTAAGGTGAAAGAACCCGAAAGGATTAGCCACGTCGCGGATACTCGACGCATTCTGCTCGATATTCGCGGTGCAAGTCGAAGGGGTCGCGCCTCCGCTACTGGTGCACACACACACACACACACACACGAGCCTCCGCGGTAATCCTGAGTTATGGCGGATTATATCATCAATTTAGCCGACCAGGATCGCAGGTGCAGCGTGCAGCATCGGCAGCCGGGGATACATCCGTGTGTCTATACGGAGCACGATGCGCCTCCCTCGCATCTCCCGCAGACCCGTATCATTCCTATCCGATGTCCCATAACACAACCATAACGCGGAACAACTTAACGCGCCGCCAGCGCCGGAATGTCCACCCCTATCGAGCTGTCTGTTCTTTGTACGCATCGAAAAAAAAAAAACACGTCACCCGTTTTTTGACAGATGAAATCCCTACCCGTGAACCGGGGAAATATCTCGGGGCAATCCGTCCGCTGCCAGTGATTATCCGCGTTATCATTGCGCTATGGTACGTGCAACGAGTGTTCGATAATGGAGCTGACCGAAGCGAACGTAACGAGACGTAATACGGCTTAATAGCGTCGCTCTACGTTTCCATGAAATAAAACAAAAAGTGCCGCTGAATGCCTACTGCATCACTGATACCAATGGGTATCGGAAACGTAGCGGCGATAATTTTCATTTTCGTTCGATCGCCGATGCTGGGAGGATAGGGAGAACAGGCTCGCGCCCAGAGGAACCGAGAGGGCGAATGGAAGAGCTCGAAGGAGGAATGATATGCCTGTCGTACGTTCTCCTGCAGATATCCAGGAGGGGGGGATCGAGCCGCCGCGCGGCGCAGCGGCGACAGTGCAGCCAGTGAAAATATAAATCCGCTAAAATATTGAGAGATTAGCGTTCGGACACGTTGCCCGATAGCCGGTCGGTGGCTCAGGCCCAAAGCCGACCCCCGACGCTTCCTTCCCAACCCCCTTTCCGCGCGCGTCCGAAACCGATATGGAGAGGCGTTGCAGAGAACTGGTCAGCCGGATTCAGGGAGCAGTGTCGAAAGGCAAAGGGGAGAGAGTGAGAGGCAGACCGCCATTTTTTCTCGTAACAATAATTTGTCGTTATCAAATAAACGCGGCCGTAGAGAGCGGCTGGACCGGCCTGGCGGCTTTGCACCGACGTGCCAATAAATGCTGGCAAAATAAAATTTTACTGCCGAATAATATCCGCGACCGGAGTTTGTTGCTATTGAATTCCGCGGCTCCGTTCCGTAACGATCCAGGTAAACTACGAGCCCCCCCACCGTTGTTGTCCACCGGGATTTGCACCGGCTCACCGCGAATCCCTTACCGATTTCTTTACCGAGGAATTTTCGGCCTGCATTCCCTTTTTTAACCTCATACTGCGTGTTCCTTTATGCTCGTTTGTATTGAGTCGATAAATTGTTAAGCATTGAAAACAAATAGCGGAAATTTTGCATCGCACGAATAGGTGAGTCGCTTCAGCGCAAAGGAACGAACATGAAGAAAGGCAGCCACCAGCGTTCTTCCGGCGGGATGAACAAATTTAAGTGAGACCCCTCGCGCAATCAGTTTCTAATTACTTAGACTATAGCCACGACGAGGTCTCCCGGGGGTAGCAAGTTCCGCGGAAGATCGCAGGCAAGACAGCGTTCGCAAGGGTCTCGAACGTACAATCGAATCCCTTCAGAAGGAGCCGTTTGCCTCGTTGGGGGTTCTCGCGGCGTGTATAGAACGCACGGAAACGCGTTGGAGTCTACCGCGGAGAATAATGTTAATGAAATACAGATATTATCTCTATACAGGACCCCCCTCGTCGCTCGCGGTTCAACTATTGGCCGTTTCACCGGCGTTTCGCTCGCGTCTTTCGTCCAGCTGTCGCTTACGAAACACTTTCGTCCCGCGGTGAATTCAACAGAAAACGTCTCTTCCTCGCTTGTAAGCAGATGTAGCATCGATGAGGGAGAGGCGAACGGAAGCTGAGGCATTTTGCACGCGCGCGACGACAGACAATAGTTTCCCCGGGGCAATCTCGCGTCAGGGAAAACTGGCTAAATAACGTGTAAACCACACCGCCCTCGATACGAGAAGGTTACGAACCTATACTCGTTTCCACGATAAGGAGCGAGCGTGGCATTCGCAAATTTCGGCGATCGCGGCGTGAAAATTTAATGGCGCGTAAGCGTCGCCGGCGAGAATTCGTTCTCGAGGCAGTTGAGCGATTCCAGGGAAACGATCTCCACGGCGAACCGTGGAATGGTTACCCGGGAGAGGAATTTTCGACGATGGTTACAAGAAGACTCGCTTCGAACACTGTTCCTGTCCGGAGAACGCAGCGACGGCGGTGCAGAAGGTCTTCGCAACATGCTTCTGCCAGAAATTCCGTTCAGATAGAACGTTCAATTGCAAGTAAATCATTGCCCACTGCCCGCCAATTATTTTCCGCGCAAGAACTCCTTGGATCGAGGCGAAACATTTGATTCCATAGCATCGCGTGAACTCGCGAGCGGAGAACGAATCGCCCTCGTCCCAACGACAGCACCCCCCAGCGTCGGCGAGTGATTTTTTCCTTTTTTTTTTTTTGAAAAGCGGCCTAATTAAAGAACGCCCGACAAAACGTTAATTAAAGCACTCGAAAAACCGAGTGTCATTAAACGAGAAGGGCAGGAGGAGGCGGCGGAAGACGAAGAGGAGAGAAATTACAAGCGCTACCGCATAAAGGAGAGGAGCGCGGTGAGGTAGAGAAGAAGCGGTGACGAATAAAGATACGATAACAGGACGAGGGTGGAACGAAGTAAAGGGGAAGGAACGAACGGGGAGCAGGAGAGAAACGGCGCGACACGGGGCACGGGGAGCGTGGAGAAGGGCTTAAAAGTTTGAGTACGTCCGTGCTAGTAGATATAGCCTGGTTAGGGCGGGCGAGAGCAGCCAGCAGGCAATTCCTAACGGCTGGAAAGATATGCAAATGCGCGAAAGGGAGACCGCGGGCTAATGTCTAGCTACCTGGCCCGAGCACTGGAACGCAATAATCATTAAAAACTAAAACGCGTGCTCTCCCTCCTCTCTCTCTCTCTCTCTCTCTCTCTCTCTCTCTCTCTCGATTGTTCACGGGAACCATCGCGTCGCGTCTAGGAAACGAGAGTTCAGATGGAGAACGCGAACGCAGGAGGGAAAGATCGCGGGAGCGGCGAATGGGTCGGCGGGAGGACCGAACTTAGGTCGAGCTTAGGAACTTGAAGCTTCTCTTCTCGGAGGAGAACGCTCCAAGTGGAGGGGTCTCGTGCTAATTTCGCAGCCGTGCGACGAAGCTGCTGGCGTATCGAGCTACGACTCCCCTGGGATCGCTCTGCTTGCACGCGTGCTTGATAATACCGAGATCGATGCTGAAAGCACACGAATGCCTGTCGGTAATGTTAATGCTGGCGCCCGACTATTAACCATTTGCGTTTCCCGACCAGATTCGATATTCGATATCTATTTCAACCGCAACGTTCATTGCTTGATAATAAATAAGCAATAAATTAATTACTCGATATTAGAGATGTCGAACAAGATCCAGGTTAGACTCGGCTAGCTTGTAAACGCGCGCGTAACAAAATCTAACGCCAACGTTCGAGTATTAAGCCGAGGATCGAGAGCTGTTATTAATGGGCCGTGATTCCAATTATCGGGGACTGGCCAATCGATACGTCGGGAAAATAATAATTAATACCGGAACGTTAACACGATACGCAGCCTTGGAGAATAGCGTTGAAAGACTTTGCCAACGACGACCTGCGTCCGTTTTCCGCTGGAAGGTTGGAAAGTGTGACGGAAACGATAAACGACAGGGCAATCGACTAACTACATTCTTTTAATTTGAAATTCGAAATAATTATAGTCCCGGCTCGGGGGCGCGGGGAGGGAAGAATAAAAGCGATGAATCGGGAACACGTGAACGCGCGGCATTCAGGCGTTAAAGCGTTTCTACCCTTCCGAGGGAACTTCATTTAAAAGTCCTTGTTTATAAACTGAAACAGGACGTGGCGGAATATAATTCCGCTTCTAATTACTCTGAGTGCTTTGCTTCTTTCATGGGAAACGAGCCGTCCCATAGCCGGTCGTGGCAAAAGTTTCGTCCGGCCGCGAAAACCCGCGGATCCGATCGAGCGGCGCGCGCCGCGGGACGATTGTTGTACGGTCGTCGCCATAAGTAAAAACTTAATAAATAGCCGGAAGAAAGACCGAGACAGGAAGTGTGGGCGCCGACAGAGACGATCCGTTGGATGCCCGGCGGAGGGGCGAACATAAAAATCGCTGCGGAGGGAGGAAGAAAAATGGAGAAGCCGAACAGGAAGAAAAGCTGCGGGAGGAAACGGGGGGTCAGGGGGGTACGCCGACGCGGGGTGGAAAATTTCCTGATAATTAAGATCGTTTTAAGGGAAAAGAAGCGAGTCTTCCCTCTTGCTTCCTCTCTTTCTCCATCTGTTGTAGTGTTTCGCTGGGTCTCTCCGTTGCTCGGTATCCTTGCATCCTCGAGAAGGCTAATTAATTTAATTACCGCCTTCACCAGATTTAGCCCCTCGCCGCCCCACGGATGCCGCCGACTCCAGAATGGCTCTCCCTGTGTTGCCCGATTCCGCCAGGGGTGTACAATGATTTCGCTGGCCTTTGCTGGTCCCATCAGGACCGGGAAGGTAGGAGGTAGGGATTCGATCGACTCTCCGGTTATCCGCTCGATTTCCCCGCGCTCGAAAGCTCATGAATGACGAAAGCGATGAGAAAAAGGTTAACTATCGAGCGCATATTTATGAGAGGTTGCGTCGCGGGCCAAAGGAAACGTGCCGGAGCCTTGGAAGAATTTAAATTAACGGCGGAGGCCACTTACCATTCTTAATTGAACCGATATTCTTGCAGATGCTCGATCCAATTAACACTCCTCCACGATTCGACCATCGTCCCATTGTGGAAGCATTTCACAAGGGCTGCGCTCGCTCGAGTTCTCCCTTCCTCGCGCCCTCCGCCCCCCTGCGCGCCCCTCTCGTATCTGATCGAAATTGATATCGCGCGAACCAGCTATGCACAGAAGTATTAGGAACGAGAGGCACGGAAGGAAGAATGGAAGTAAGGAACGATGGCGTGCACCAAAAGCGTGACAACGTTTCGCGCGCGTACGCGTTTCCAGGAAAAGCGTTAGGGTTCGCTTATAGAGCGTAACGAGTAGTAACGGCGTGGCAGGAGCGGCTCGTTAAATTTAATGTTTATCGACGACAGAGGGAGTAAAATTTAATTAATCGAAAAGTGATTATGAGCAAAAGCACGGAGGCAGAACGCTGATTCTATCGGTCGCGATCAGCCCATAAGCCCACGGATGGCTGGCCATAACCCTTCAAGTCCATTTTACTTCGCTCCGCGGACCTGACATAGCAGCCGCGCTGCGCTTTACCGATCGGTTCACTGCCGCCCAGAGGCCTTGTACTGACCTAATCAACCGGTTCCACCGATTTCCGTTCCACCGTGTCCGCTTTTTCCCAGCCAGGATCCGCCGGTCGCGCTCATAACTTGCTCGCTCGCCGCTCGCACCCGAAAACTTTATCACCTGCGATCCCATGGACAATCCGATTGCTCGGGAGCGACGCGTGTGTTCTAAGTGAAACCTCTTAAGCTCAGCGGAAGGGGTCGACAGAAATTGCTGTCGATGTGTTCCATTAAGAAAACCGGGTCACCGTGTTTCGGTCTGGTATCGAAGATTCATTAGCCTCGCAGAAAAGAATCTATCGGTCGCTTGAATAATTCAATTAACGGAACAGTCATGATCCACCTTTGAATACGATTCTCTTTCCGCCGTTCAGCAGCAAACGATCGCCCACTCGTGAAGACAATTCGTGTTTCGTCACAGAGAAATCTGAAAAACAATTTAATCCTGTGCAATTATCCGGAATATCGGTTCGACAATTCGAACCAGCGTGTGCATCGTAAAAGAAGCATCGTGAAACATGAATTAACCAATCATTTTTCCGTTCCTCTGTTTCCAAACGATTTTTCTTTTCTTTTATTGTTCTTGCCAATCGATCGCTCAGCCGCTCGAAAAGTATGCCAGCCAATCTAGCCGGCAAGTATGGCAATTCATTTCGGCGCCGAGAAAAACTCGTAACGCGAACCGTGAAGATGGGTCGAGGTAAATAAAACGCAGCGGAACGTAAAAGAATAATGCCCGATACGCGAGAGATACGCATTTCAGCGTTCTTCGGCATCGGGGAGCCGCTTGTTCGCGAAGGATGGACGTGTCGCTGTCGCGTGTACGCGCGGAATCGCGCCCGCGATAGATAGAGCGAGGACCAGGCAAATTGGAACAAATTGATTTTACCCGGCGACATCTATTAAAGTGACGGAAGAGAGAGTCGCGGTATTAACGAGCGTCGCAATATCGAAACCCGTCCCGGGCCGTGTGCGTCGTCCAGCTTTTCGGACAAATTGGATTTTCGTGAGAAACATTATGACACCCCTCATAATTGCCGCGCCGAGCGATGTACGCGCGCTTCATGCGCACCAATGAGTGCTCGTCTACGAACGGGATAGGCTAGATTGCATAGAATTTATGTACTAATTGCGCACGGAAACGTATCCCGTCGATTTGGTATTTCGTTTTTGCTACGCTGATTCGATTGGATTGTGGCAATTAGTTTGAAGGCGCTGCTCGATAAGCTGAATATTTTGTTTCTTCTATGAAATATAGTATAGAAAATAATGAGTGATCTTGTTTGCAGTCGTTGAGGATCAGCATTTGTTTCAACGATATCAGTATTATCTACTGAATGTTTTACTAATTAAAAGCGTCTGATAAAATCCTTAAAGCCAATTAAAAGTTTTTATCTACGTAAAATCCTTCCGATCCTTGTAGCGAATAGAAAATTAAAACGAAGTAGAACGTTTTCAGTTCCAATCGACGAAACTTATGGTCCATTCCCGGTTGATCGAGGCGTCCCCTAAGAAAATAGTAGAATATTTTTTATCCCGAAATCGGGTCCAGACAGAAGCGCCTGTTATTCAGCCGCTTATCATGGGGATCTTCGATTATTCCGTCGCCATTTAAAACAGGCAAGTTTCGATATAAAGCGAGGGCGAAGGAAGGCGTCGCCCTCATATTAATTCCGTAGGCCTACCGGTGATAATGTCTCCGGCGTGTTGCTCCCAAGGGTGACGTGAAAGCATTCCCTTTAACGACGTCGAATCGAGCCGCGAGATAGGCGATCGTCTTGCCGATTACGTTAAGGAGAACGGGTAATTACACGTCCGATTTTCCTTCAGCCAATCTCAGATTGAACTCGGCCGATTTAAATTGCCGCCGCTAAGCTATTTCTCTCGATGAAATTATTTCGTCGGACTAAACGGATCGGTTTCCTTTGAAACTTCGAGTCCAATTAAGCGGGTGCTAAACAATCGCGACGCAGGACTTCGATGGCATCTTTGCGAGACGAGGCGAGGGATGCGCGAGAAATGAATCTTTGCACGGGCGTTGAAGAGATGTAAGGGACCGAGCGCGGGGAAATCGCTAACACGTGCGAGACGTTAAAATTAACGGCGCACTAACAAAGTATCGTAAGTCCGTCGAGCTTGAATCGCGCGCAGAACCAGCGTCCCGGCTATTAACGAACGGCAACGGTGGCTCGTTGAACTCGTACGCGTTACGGCTCCGCAGGGTGGTAATCAAATACTTAAAACTCGACTAGCGGGCGAGGCAAAATCGACGTAGGCAAGATGGGAAGAAGCTGGGTGGTAAATCCTGGTCCTTCGGCCCTGACAGGCTCGTAAACCGATTCGTCTTCCGGTCCCTCGACTCTCGGTACTTTCCGCGAGAACTGTAGACTCTTTTCCAGCCGATGAGCGTGGAAAAAGTCCCTCGTATCTTACGATCATCATTGGCTTGAACAAGCGGAACTATCGAAACTCGTTTCACGACAGGGTAACGGTAAAACTTGCTGGTGAAGAGTAGTGGCGGAGAAATATCGGTTCAATTATTGTGTTAATTTTATAATTTTAACTATTATTGAAGCGACAAAGGTGTAACAAATGGCTATTTAATATACTTTTTGTGTGTGCAGATTTCCCGATCAAGGAGTGGATACTCTCATCGTAAGTTAACAATAACGTTGTCGAAAGGTGTTTTTCCATAGTTTAACTTGACTTTTTCATGCAACAAAGTTGCAAAAGCATGCTTTTTCAGTAATTCCTGGAATTTGACGTCATTTTCCAGCACTTATCTCTAACTTAGATTCATTATTGCGTTCCCTTTGTGAACATTTATGGAACGATTGCAATAATGTACAAATTAGAAAAATGATAACATTTAAGATTAAACTACTATTTCTTATCGATTATTCTAATAAATTACTTTACAATACATATTATAATTAGATATTAATGAGAATTATAATAATAATAATAACGGTATAGATTTAAATATGCTACAAAAATGTTTTAGAAACTAAAACTCTTATTAACAAATTATTAACAAATCACTTATTAACTATTCTTATAAATTCATTTATAATACATCTTAAAGTTAACACTTATATAAATTCGTAATGCGAATGTAAATATAATTAATATAACTTAATGTAATTTTAGTGCGATTTAAGTAGTATGTATCAACTATAAGTGGTACAAGTAAATGGTCGGACATCAGGCATAACTAAAGTGGTATGGGTGAAGGTATGGTTTAACATGGCTTTCTTAATTAAGCTAATTGGTCGGTGCTAGTTGTTAATAATTCAAAAGTGAGGCCTTAAGTAACATTCTGGCAGAGGAAAGAGTTGCTCAGAATCACCTCAGCAATCACTCCTAAAAGTTTCTCCTACCTGTTGTCGAACACCCTGTATATAGGTCAGCGGGCTGTGAACATCTTGGCCACGGCCGAATATCGGAGGCTAGAAATTATGGCCATGCCCTGGACAGGGGCGCGGACAGCCTCTTGAAAAGGTCGCCTTCAAGAGGTTAAAAGGAGCATTCTCTGTACACAAGGAATACAATTCTTTTAGCATGTATTTAATCTTTATGAAATTAATTTTGATGAACTCCTGAGATTGTTGCAATTAGAATGACACCAAACACGAGGGAAATCGCATAGTTTGTTCTTAAGTTATAATAGTACGTCGCTCTAAAAAATCCCGGACACGGGGCGGTCATGTATAAACGGGTCCTGAATAAGCATTAAATCCGTGCTTAGGATACCTTGATCTGTATTTTTTCCCGGCCTGCCGCCTAGAATATATTATCACCCGGGGGATTTTATCGCGACGGCGATAATGCCGTTAACGCGCGAATATACCCGGCGCAGAACTTTTCTTAAAGGAGCGACCTGCCGGACAACTGTATCACTTCACCCGTCGCTTCTCTCGCTTATCGAGAAAGGAATTCTTGGTTCTTCATCGACTAGACAATTATAATGTCGCAGTAGGGGAAAATCCGGGAAACGGACGAAAGGAAAGAAGCAACGTCGGACGTTTAACTTTCGCCAGGGGGTGCGCGCTATTAGCGGACCGTTTCCCGTGATGCACGGACGTTACCCGTCCGGCCATCAACGGTCCACGTAACGGAGCACGGATTTGAATTAGGAGAACGGCGGCGCGCATGATGAGGAGTGCTGCGAGGAAGCCGAATGTACGGATCGGAGAGCGGGCGGGTGGGTGGGCACGGGGTTGGTTGCTAACGACCGTCGCCAGACCAGGGTTGTTAACTGCTGCCCGGGTTCGGTCGTCCCGCTTGGATGTGCTGGTGGTTCTTCTGTGTGGGAAGAGGTTCCGCTGGAGCGGGTGTGAGGGTGGAAAAGAGCCACGACCGGGGGGGGAGAGAATGGCTAAGCTATTCGGAACAATGTCTTGTTAGGCGGTTTGCTTTGAGGTAATCGCTGGGAAGACCCCGGCAGTCGTTAGACTTTCCCTCGCGGACCTGTTTGTTTCGCGGATAATTGCCCACCGATACTCGACTCTAGCCCCTCGTAAAATCGTGAACGATCCCCGTCGGGCTTACGACCACGGAGAACCGGGACGGAGGCGAGGAGCGACCCGGAGAAACTCGGCGAGATTGAGAGAAACGGAGGAGCAAACGAGGGAAGAAAAGAAACGGTGGAGCGGCGAGTGGGAAGAAAATTCTGTTCTGCGGGTTCGTTGATCGTTTTCGTGTGCAGAGAATTGGTATATTACTACGCGATCCGCCCGTTTTACGTGCTTGCACGAGGAACGGGTGGTTAGTGCGTCATTTCATTAGTCGATATACCCAATTAAAGGGAGAGGGGGCGCGACTTGTAAAAAAGTAGAGCCTCCGCAGTAACGTCATCCAGAGAGACCGTGCACCTGCCGGAGGAAAAAAATACTTCAAAGCTAATTAGCGTAAACTGCATCTGAACGGGAGCGCGGTAATTGCTGATCTTATATCCCCGGCGACTCGTTTCAGCATTAGAATCTATTAAAACAGCTTCGCTTGAGCGAGACGCGGTAACGCACTCTTTCTTTGCCACGCAGAGAGAAAAAGCTAGCGCGCAGTTTCGCGATCGCGCAATCTTTTCGATCAAGGCGACCGTCAGGGACGATGATTGTTCCTCTTATAGATAACGTTCATTCGAAGAGTAACGATGGGTCGACGACAAGTTTTATTCGCGCGTCGAAACTTACCGGGGAGAATGGCTAATTCCGGTATTCTCATCGGTGGGTGCGTGTTTAACGGGCTCGTTTCGCTGGATATTTTCAACAATCTCTACGAAATAACAGAGAGGCAAGTGCGTTAGAGTGTCAAGATTGGAGGATAATGGATACATCGTCGCCACTTTTCACGTTGATTATTCCCAATTTTCGTCGGCACACTCTTCAATCGCGGCGAAACGTTTTACGCCGGCCTATTGATTGCGCAAACGAAACTCCCGTCCCCTAAATTTCGAATATCGAGGTAGTTAGCATCGACCCGCCCCGCCGCACCATTCCGCTACGTATCGTCGGCTAATTAGCATGTACCACTCTTCCCTGGGACATACTTTAATCGTTGTGTACCCTCCGCTTTGCCCCATTACTTGCGCAAACGCGACCGCTATTAAAATTGAAATATTGACGCGCTTAGCATCGGCCAGGCGATCTTCATACAAACAACGAGTTTTCAATTATATTCCTTCGATCCCTTGTTTATTCTTTTTTTTTTTTGATTTAATGAAAACAATTAAGTGATTGAACTAAAAATGAAATGAATTATTTGAAATGTTAACAAATCTATACGTGCAAGGCAGATTAAATTAATCACCCCGTTTCCTTCAATCAAGCTGAACATTCAAACTTAACCCTTTACCGTCGTCTACGTGACCACCGTCGTCCGAAATTGAAATATCGCGGTCGTTAGTATCGGCCGCGCAATTAGAACGTAGAGTTAGCGCGTTTCCCCTCGCAGTAATATTCTTAGTTCGATCCTGGGGCCATTCTCGCGCTTCCTACGCTCGTGTCCTCGTGGTTGAGGGTCCCCGGAAGTGCGGGCTCGAACCAAAACTCACCCGACGATGGTCGTGCACTAATTCGTACTTTGGGGGCTTACGGACAACTAACTTGCCCCTAATGCTCTCCTTACGCGCGATTATTGCCTCGACGAGTTCCAGGCTGACGCACTAGATTTCTCCTCGCCCTTAATTGTGTGCACTATATTATCTCTCAGTATCAGAATTTCGAGAAATATTGTATAATATTATATTACTCAATAAAAAAAAGAAAGGAACGCAGATCTCTCGGATTCAGGGAAAAACAATATTACGTTCCATTTCCATGCTCGTATTTTTCCAAGCAAAAGTTCCGGAGCCGTAATTCCTGGGGGGAGGCGAACGTTGGCTATTACCAAAGCTACAGAACACGAGTATCATCCGCGATTCGCCGCGAGATAGTTCGGTCTAACGTTTTTCGGGATAGCATCGACGTCACGGCCGATCATTATTGATGTAATGCAATTTATCGATCTTCCATCTCACTGTCACGACGTAAACCAGGGAATAATGTATACGCGTATATTTAGCGGGATACAAGGAGGAGCGAGTGGCGCCGCGACGTCGATTCCGCTGGGAACCGTGACTCGAGGAGAGACGTCTTAACGGCGTTTCCGGTGAACGCGGGTCCTAGCTGACCTGCAGCGAGGCAAAGGATACGTCGATCGTTCCAGAGAAATTCGGAGCAAGACGATATCCGCGATACTCGTTGAATAATTTACTCGCGTCTGCGTGATCGCGTCGGGGGACCGCGTGCAGTTCAACGAGGACACGGGGAAGGATGGCCAGAAGGGGACGAGAGGCTCGCAGTAGGAATAGCACGGACTGATAAAGTGGGACGAAGGCATAGCCATTAATAGAGCGCGAGATCAATTGGCGATCATGCGCCAATCTGCTTTCGCGACAGTGCCGGCCGGGGAAACAAATATTCCCCATCAGCCGCAGCTCGCACCGAACCGCACCGCTCAGGGGCCGATCTATCTGTATTGCTCGCGAAACCGGCTTCCGTATTCCGTGGATCATTCCGCTAGCCGCGATTCGTCCTCCTTCTTGCCCGTTTAGCGACCCTGTACCAGCCAGATAGCGGGTATCGATGCACCCGAACAATCCCTCCTATCTCGGCCAAGCGTGTTTTTATTTTCTGTTAATTGATTTTTACACTCCGATAGACCCTGACGAGGTTACTCCTTTATGATCGGCCGCAACGATGTGACGCGACTCGCGTCTCGTCGCGTATCCATGGTAATGGCCCGCCACCGGGGCTACGATATTAACAGACTCTGATACGGAGGAAAGCGACGAGGGTCGGGACTAATTGAAATCGTGATGCTCGCGTACTTTCACCGCGACGCACCTTCTACCGTTGACGATCGAAAAAAAAAAAGGAGAGGGAGGAAGGAAGAAATGTCCAGAGCGATGCTTGGGGAGAGAGAAGAGGTTCATCGACTTCCTTTGTCAGGGCAACCAAGCGGCCGGTCCGCTTTCACACACGAGGCACATATAGAATCCCTTCTTCTCGTGAAACAGCCCTCATAAACTGTCCTTCTTACGTTTGCTATCTTCGTATCGCCGTTCAGTTACCACCCACCCATCCCTGTAGCAACTTGGGCAAGCGTGCTTAGTAGCGTATGTACGTGACACCACACCACGACAAGATACAAACGTCCGCGGAGTAGATTTTTCCGCGCCTAGATATGATTAATACCTCGGCGAGATTGAAGGGCGGCGGGCCGCGAAACGAAAGGCGGTAGGGGGTTTAGGGGGTGTCGCCGCACGAGAAAGCTCGAACGGCACCGGATAAAGGATGAACAGAGAAGGCGCGGGGGGAGAAGGAAGAAAGCTTGGCCGAAAGCGAACGGGCGGAGGGGGTGAAAGCGGAACGAGGTGGCTGCGAGAAAAAAAGAAGGATAACGGAGGGTGAAGGCAGCCGAGGTAAAAGGGAACGGTTATGGGCCTGGTGGTCGCTTGCCGTACAGCAAATCCCCGTCAACCGCATTCAATTACGATGTTATCGCGAATACAGATGACGGTTATTTCCTTCGGTACACCCTATACGTAACGTTCGCGATGCGGCGCGGGGCGACGCCGACGTCGCTTACTCCGTCCAAAGTTAAGGCAGTATATCGTGTAATGGTGGGTCGGCCGGCCGCCCGTGTGATTGCTTTAGGATGCGCGCTGACAATACACCGGGATAAAGCGAGTCCGATTTCGACCAACGACAGTTACGCTCACCGGGTTTCCGGTCCCTTCTGTTCGACCTAGTATCGCCTTGGTATTCATACGTATACGGTTACCGCTTGAAATGGACGTTCCGTCTTTCTTATCACAGATGAAACGTTGTGAAGAAAATTGTTTTAACTTTTTTTTAATGGGATACGGTGCCTTCGTTGGAAGTGATACTTTTTAATCAATTATTGGGATTACTGGGGAACAATATCTGGCGATTTAGGAGTGCTTTACAATAGATGAAATATCCATGTATATTAATAGGTCTTTTAACTGCTTTCTGCAGTGAATTTTTTAATTGACACGCAATCAGTACGATCGACGCCTCGAGGCTGTATCGGTGCTCTAAGCTTATCCGCTCCAAAAAGAAAAAGCGCAGCCACGACTCGCGGCTGGGTCGCCTTGAAATCGCGCCCGCCACTTTTCGGTACACGGTTTGTCGAGCACGACGACCGACCCACCCTCCGCGTTTTCGAACGATAAAACCTGAAATACGAGCGTTGCACGCTGGTCGAACTTCTATTCGCCGCGACCGAAAAGGATGTCCGGATCATAACGCGGCGCGGTCCCGCGCACCCCGTTGCTTCCGAGAGTTACTCCGCGCTGCCGTTTCAAAAGAAACCCTTTTCCACTTGATTCTCGAGCCCTCTATTCTCGCCTCCCCCCTCGTATACTATGATCGTTACAGAAAACGCGTTCACCCGCGGGCAGCGGCATTTTTAAATACCACGTTCACCCCGTTTTACCCGACAGTAATAATATTAATAATAAAACTTACCCATATTCCGATTCAATTCCAACGTGTTTATCCAGAAAGAGTTCGCGCTGGAATAAAGCGATTCGATATACGTCGAGGGGGCCGTGATACCGCTACCACGTCGGTGGCCGGGGGTGGAAAAAAGTGCGAGGGAGATTAATTGGAACCTTATTCGAGCGAAACAGAAACAACGAAGAGGAGTCAAGGGGAGGGGGGGGGGCTGGAGCGATGCATCAAGGGGTGAGGGTCAGAGAAAAAGATGAACAAAGGGGAAATTGAGAGAGGAGGCAGAAGGATGGAGGGGTGAAGGAACGCGGAACCGGGCGAGAACGAGATGCAGGATAGGCCGGGGGGGGCGAGCTTTTTGCCGAACACATAATGCATAGCGAAGGATGACACCCTTATCTCGGGATCTTTAATTCCGCGGGCCGCTGCGAGGGGGGCTGCCCCGTCGTCATTTGTCGGTTGCACCGCGCGCTCGAATCGGGGACGGGCACGCGGAGAGCGGATGGATAAAACCGCCAGCGCTGTTAACATCACCGTTGGCTACAGGGGCTGGAAATTGCCTTGGCTGATTTCATTTCGGCCCAGATTATTTTAAGGGGTGCTGCTTTTCTTTCCCCTACCAGTCACCCCGCCCGTCCCCCGTCGCCGTCCCCGATCCTCGTCGCTTCGGCGTGATTAATGCGACCGCGAGAACGGAAGGGGGTCGAGGGTGGAGCGAACGAGACAACGATCGGGCAAGTTCGCGTCACCTTCTGCCCACGTTCGCGTGCTAACCGTTTAATTTATGCACGCGTATGAGGACTCGTTAACGAAAGATTCGCAGAAAATTTCGCCGCGAACAGAATTGTTCGAACGTCGAGGGAGTGTGAGACGAGCGCTTTCGGGGGCGACCCAACGAACAGAAAACGGGGTTAGAGGAACCACTCCGCGAGTTTTAAAGAGTTTCAACGTCCTATTATAAAGTCTTCACCGTGCATAATAACATTGAAGTCCGAGGGCTGGAAGGCATTAGGGAAATCGCGTTGTCTCCCCCTGCTTGTTTCCGCCTCACCCCTTTGCCGCCTTCTCCACCCTCGTTGTCACGGCCTCGTCCTAGCGATTTCCCTGTACCACGCGGACAATACGCCCCCTCCCCCCACAAATCAGTAGATCTCGCTACCACCCACGGCCACGAGATTTCATTTCTCGTTGATTTCCCCGCGACTCCGCAGAGAGACGCGCGCGGGGTACAACTGGCATAAAACGAACGGAGCCCGCGTTCCGAAAGGAGGGTTAAACGTCGCGGAAGGATCCATGAGTAGAGGAATAAAAGACTAGAGCGCGTGTAGGCTCGTGGTATTGCATTTATAAGAATGTTATATTTTCTCGGTAGTAATGGGCGCCTCTACAGAGGCGGTAAATATATTAATAGTGCGCTAATAAATGATATTTATATACAGATGGATAAAAAACGAGAGTGAAGTGTGTTTTCTTCGCTCGCATAGTTTTCCTCTTCGTCATCCTCTATCCCGTGCACAATTAACTACCATCCCCTATATCTCGCAGTTCGTCCACTTCGCGTATCCTCTTTTTGTACTTATAATCGATTCGGTGGTTTCGAATTGGTAGTACCGTGCGTAGACTCAGCGCGAGCGGTGGAGAATCCTCCTGATCGAAGAGCAACGCTTCTCTTTGTGGATAAATAAGAGACAGGAATTCGTCTTCGCCGTTCGTTCACAGCCAGGCAAATTTTCCACCTGATCGCAGCTGCAATCTTCGCCAAACAGCGCGTATACACATGTCGTTTGCTTCGCCTGTGATCGGATCGTTTATCAGCGCACGCAACGATCATCGGATTTTCAGCGACCTTTGTTTTTTTTTTGGTATCGGCGTCACACTTTTACCTTGTCTCGCTTCTTTTTCTAAGCTATTTTTCCACCTCTCGTCCTTCACGTCCGTTTCTTTTCATTCTTTTTGGCGTTAAAGCGTAAAGCAACGACTAAGCCCCTCGTTCTGCAAGTTCTCGATCGTAGACCGCGTTAAAGATGCATTCACCGCGAAGCCCGGGAGCAGCCACGAGCAAGCTATTACGGCTAATATCACTGAGCAAGGAATATTCCGAATCCGAGACGTCGAGACTTGCTCCCGAGGGGCATCGAAACTTACATCGTTAGTCTTTGGTACTAGCCATCGGTGTGCACGACGCTTTTGCTCGCGCTTCGTATACCGAGATCCTTCGAACGTTTCGAAATTCGTCGCATTCGCGCCGCTCGGGTTCTTTTCCGAAGGAGAACACACGCCCCCGCCTTTGGCGTTCGAACGTTTCCCAATAAAAACGGATTCAACAACTTACGCATCCCTCGAGGAAACCGAACAAAACAGTAAAGATAAAAAAAAAAGCAGTGACTCGCTAAGAAACTTACGTCGATCTTCTCCGTACCGAGTGCCGACGAATCGCGAGTGTCATGGAAATCATCGAACGGTCTGCGTATACTGATAGTCTTTCGGTGTCGCAGAGTCGACGGTACAGATATTTACAGCAAAACTCTGCCTCCATTCGCGCAACCGCTCATGCTGGCCCTTTCGTTCCTACACGCGCGCTTACTAATCAACACCCTCTAGAAATGTATCTTACACGTATCGCCTATTTTACCATGTTACATGTTGTACCGTATATTACAAGACGCGCGTCGACGTATGGCCGTCAACGCGCGCGGAGACGCGTCGTGCATAGACGACGCGACGTCCTATGGTTCTATCGTATCCTTCCATAAATCTATTCATATATAATTCCTCGATCACAGTGATTATTCTCAGCTTCCCGTCTGATGTCTCCGGACTACCTCCGACCATGCGAAAGTGTCCTCGAGACCTCACCGATCATCCCGCCCGTTACGTTCGTATGCGAAATGTCTATCACTCTGCTCCCCCGTGTCTGTTGCCACGACCTGTTTCCAGCACTCCTCGTTTCATCGTCTCCGTTTCCCGTCCCGACGCTGAGCCTCGATCGTCTCAATAACCGCTAAGACATCTGAGCTTTTTCAGAGGTGGCGATACCTCGTTTCAGCTGGTCGGCGCCTGCATAGACATCGGCGGTGGCTTCACGGTACCGAGTGCTGTCCCCGACAGACCGTTGTTGTTCATGTCCCCGGGAGTCCTGGGACCACCGACACCTATGGCTGTTCCGTTCATGGTTGGCGTACTTCCCGACATCTGACCCTGCACCCATAAGACGATCATTCTGAATAGGCCAAAAGTTAGATCGGCTACATAAAAGATCGGCTCGCATACTGAACCGGGGTGTCGTTATTCCGAAAAAAAAAACAGTGAAACTAGTAGAAAAAGAGAATCGAATCGCGCGTAGAGGCGAGAAAGCTGAAGCAAAAAACGGGCGTGCACGAGAGCGGTTTCTCCGGTCAGAGAACGCGAGAAGAGAGCTTCGGAGCTTTCAATTAAAACACCACCAGCTCCGCCCGTCATTGTCAAAAGGTCTCCACTAAGGCGTCGATGGTTTCACTCACGCGTGCGCGAAACAACGCGTCAAACGGTTACCGGGGTCTCTCTTAACTTACGTTCGACACGTGATTATGTTGACCCACCGACTGGCCGAGTCCCTGATGAGGTTGCAGCGGATTGTGACCCGGATGCATGTTCTGCCCAGGCGGTGTCGGCGTTGGCGGCAGCTGCCTTTTGATGTACGCCAGCGAAGCGGGTGTTTGCGGTGGCATATTGGCGAACGCGAGCCTCTCCCTGTAGTCTAACTCGCACAGGATTTTGTTCTCGCACAGATAGAATCGATCGCCCACGCAAAATCTGCAACCAAAACGAACAGACTCTACTGGTGCCATTCCGCTCTGGTTCACCACAGCTCGCTTCCTCCGCGCCTCGGCGCGGCTCGCTGAATCGACCGGAAGAGATCTCCGCGCGATGCGTTTCTCATCACCTGCTACGTTGCAGCGCTGAAAGGGATCCGCAGGGGCTCGTTCATTGGCCCGCGATTGATACCACGGAAATTTTACGCAAGTCGACGCTTGTCAAAGGAAGAGAGGGTTGTGCAAGAATTAATTCTCCATAGGCGGCCGCGCGATTGAAATCATTTTTCCGCCAAGCTTCGAAACTAATGCAATTAAATATTGCACAAACAAGTTTGCCTCACGCGCTATTAATACCAATTCGATTAAAACAACAGCAGACCGCGGATTAAAAAAAAAAGGAACGCAGTAAAAAAAAAATGGGGAAACAATAGCAAAGGGTTGCACGGGGACAGGCGGTGGATAACGAGCGTATCGCAACGCGTCGGACAAATAATTATTATCGGGCTTCTGTCCGCGAGCGGTCTCGCATCCGCTTTGATCCCAGTAGGAAATACGAGAGCGAAATACGAGAGCGGCTGAGTCTGGTTCGAGGTAGATACTCTCATAATCGTACGGCAAATAGAATTATCGCGCGCCCGTTCCCCGACGAGCATAGCTTATACCGGGTTTCGCTCGTTTCCCCCATTATACGCGTCGTCTGCTAAATGACACCGTACTCCGATCCACCCCCATTCTCCCTTTCCCTTTGTCTCTGTCTCTTTCACCCCCCTCCCCTGACGCCCTTCTGTCACCGTTCAGCTGACCGTCACCTGGTTCCCGATCTCCTCCACGCGAGGCCGTTTCTCGTCGGAACCGGTCTATCTTTCTCAAGGTACACGTTCCGGTCAGTTTCCTGTCAGCTGAACGTGACCGGTTATTTACGCTGCTTCCTATTACGCTTTGCACGTTTTTTCTGACAAGTTTCGCTCCGCGTTTTTGACGCTGCTTGGTCACGATACAAAGGGGTAGCTGTCAACTTAATTAATTTGAAGAGGGAAGGATCAAGGTGGAAGATTCTGTGCTGTTTTACGTTCATAGAAACGTTAGACGGTACTTGCTTAACAGCTCCCGGTAGCCAAGTAACGCAAGTGGTTCGTGTTTACCGGCGATAGAGGTATTTAGAATCGAGATGAATTTCGATTTTATTCGAGGATATCCCATTCTCTCTACAGCGAACAATTTTTCGTAACAGTCCTGTAATAAGGGGCGACAAAGGGCTGCAATGATAATTCATGGCACTCTCTTTCAGTCGTGAGGCTGGATCGAAGCAGATATTTCCATAACTACCAGAGTCGACAGAATTATCATGTTGCACGAGTGCACTCGTTCCAGAGCCCCTATTATGATCGCGCGAATAATGCCTCGCGGATCCCGTTCCACTAATTCTCGCGACCTGCCGCAGTCTGCCGCAACACGATACCGAGCGCGCGATACTCGCCGATTTTCCACTTTCGTCTAGCGTTTTTGAACCGCTCCGCAGCCACGGCTGCAGTTCAATCCTCTCGGTTAATCGTTTGGATGATACTACGCTGCAAGTTCAGCCCTATGCATTTGATAATTATCAATTGATCATCAACTATTGCGTTCCCTTTCCGCCGCGAAACGAAGCGTACACCCGAACAAAGAGGCCGTGGTTAAAAAATGACTCGCAGTGATGACAATTTCAACTCGCATCCACTGTCACCGGTCTGTTACGCTATATCCGCTATGAAAATCCGAGGGTACTGGGCCGCGAGAGCGGTTCGTTTCAAACATTAACCAAAGTCGCTACCTTCAACGATCTCTCGAAGCACGCAAAACGACTCTAACGTTTTTAAGAGTTATCGCAGAGACGCCGGACAACAATTGAAATATTAACCGGACGGTAGCGCAGAGGGTGAACCGCATCGCGAGCCGAGGCTCGCCGTTCGCAAAGCCGAGGTCCACGTTCGCATAGAAAATTTCAATCTAGAGAGAGGGTCGGGTTCTGAGATCGTTCCCGGTTGAATGTTTAACGAGGGTCGCGCAAAGCCGGAAGGACCTCGGCGTGCACACGAGAGATCGTGAAAAATCGGACACGGCTGCGGATCTCGCGGAAACGGACGCGGAGGAGACAGAGGCCGGGCTTCGCGTAAATAAGTAAAATAACCGGTGCCAATGCGTGGGCCCCATTAGACTCTACGGTAGGTGTGTATGTGCTCGATGCAGTTGTAACGTTCCAACAGCGACGCCAGCCAGCGCCGGAGGAATGAAACATTCACGGCGGCCTCGTCCCTCTCCTCCTCCACCTCCTCCGTGAATCCTTTTCTTTGAAGGGACACAGGTTTCTTGAATAAAATTTGCATACGCGCCGCGTCGCAACGTCGCGATCGCGTCCGGGGACCAGGGCAACGTTACCGGTTTAATTTGCGCCGCGCTGCCGCCAGACGGGACGAGTTTCCTCCGCTGTAGAAGAGAGAGGATTAAACCGTTCGCGTCCAGCTGCACGGCGTCGCCGAGTAAATTAAGCGTATCGCCTCGGACGACGCTGTTGGCCACGATTAATGGCTTGTTTATGGCCGAGACAATTCTTTTTTTTTTATGGGTTTTTACCCTTTCGCTACGGTGATTTGCGAATTGAAAATGTACTCGAAAAGCAGCATAATTTTCATCGATGTGAAACTAATCTGCATTGGATACCGTGCTTGATTCGTTAGGTCGTACTTCCTGGAAATAATCATAAACTGTCGCACTGCAGAATGTTTACGTGATAGTTTTCAGTAAACGATTCGGAGCAGCGAAATTGCGTTTATTGCGCTGCCAAGTAGAAATCTTCCATTCATGTGAAACGGCTGATCGTAAACAGAACGACGAAGCTGATAAAATGGCAGTCCCGAGATTTTTAACTGTCCGCAGAATCGGGTACACCGTGCTTTTAATATCTTACAACAGGTTTGCGAACGAGGACAAACAGGTGGAACTTGCTAATCAACTTTATCGTATCTTCGACTATATCCACTCGCATTAAGTCAGCCGATGATACGTTTAAGTCTTGCGTGTAAATAATTTCTCGGTGAATCTAAGATATCTAAAGCTACTATAAGACCAAGGAAAGAAGCGCGCCGTAAGCATTTGCAAGGGGATCACGTAATTTCATTTCCACTAAATTATAACCAGACGTGAAACGGTTCGATACGTGACGGGCGAGTACATAGAATTAAGGAACATCGAATTAGCGACGGCCTGGCGGCAAACTGCAATTTGTAGTCGGCGATGGCATTAACTGGGCGGTCGTTAAATTTGACCAGACGTCTTCTCGAGAGGATCGAAGAAACGCCGAGGGGACGCGCGTGCATTCCCGCTCGCTTGTACGTAGCCGGTCGATGTGTATGTAACCGGCGGAGAAGCAAGTGTTGGTGAACCGGTGCGAGAGAGATATCTAATTGGATCGGTAAATCATCCTCTAACCAGGAGGGTGGTAGGCTAGGCACCGCCACCGGCAACCCTTTATTCTGTGTTATTACAGTCTAAAGTTACCCCGTGTAATTGTTGCTGTTTAATTGCGAACTCTAAGTCGTCGCGTTACACGTCGCGGCGCCCCGCGTATAATTGCCCTCCTCGAGTTCATCCGCTCGTTTTGTTTTTTTTTTCTTTTTTTCTTTTTACGGGCGAAATAATTGGAAACGATCTCCCTGAGCCCCGCCGCGGTTCACAGGAAATATCTAAATCCGCCGATGCGCGCTCGGAATCGTTTCGACGCGGGCTTTTCGGCGCTTCGATCAACCGGGAATAATTGGCGAGATCGTCGGTACGGTAATTGGCCCAATGAAATCTACTCGTCGAATTATCGTATAGACAAGGATGTTCAGATCGAATCCCATACGTTTCCCGGACGTGGAAGCTATTATTGTAGGCGTACGCCTGCATGGAATAAGAATAATTACAGGCATTTCTAGCCGATCGGAAGCCACCAATTATAAACAGCGAATCAAGTCGACGTCTGTTCGCCGTGAAAACGATCCAGCGCTCGCGGACGGATCGTTCCGCGAAACGGGCAATCGTCGAAGCCATTGGTTGGCGGCCGTTCGTCGAAAGAGCTTGCAGCGAACCGCAAGAATGCCGCGCGCGCGTGGAACCGCCGGGCGAATCAAGGGGACAAAAGCCGGGTTTCGTTGATTCCGTTGAAGTCGGGCTGCGACGCGGTGAACGCGCGACGATGCCTTGGGCATAGCGACGCGGCTCCGCTGGCTGGCCCATTGTCGAAGATAGACAATGCCGCGCGATAAAAACGTAAAATTGATGCTCTTTTGTTCGCATTGTTTGAGAAGCTGTACAACGTTTGTCGCACGCCTGGACGAGCCACTGTTATTGGCTCCGAACTACATTCTCATGTTCCGTTCTCGTTCTCCCACTTCCGCGCTCGCGTTTCTCTCGACCTCTCCCGGCCACTATGCTCTGTTTCCTCTCTCTATCTTTCGCACCCCTTACTTCTACCCAGAAACCGCTGGCGACCAGTCGCTTTTTCCTATCCACCCGAAACAACCTTTCGTTTCGTCAATAAGCCAGACATTGTATTCCGCCGCTGTTCCATAGTTTCGCCATTTTACATGAACCGTTTCTTTCCGCGGTATCTTTGTTGGGTTCCTTATCGCTGGCCAACGAGAAGTCTGAGAGACCCTTTCTCGTGCCGCGCCCGATTCATTCCGTTAAGCTCGCGATACTCCTTTGTCTCGCCGGAATTGTTCCCGACTAGCGTGGAAGGAATGGAATCGGGACGATGGGGGGGTAAAGTCGCAGAAATTACTCGTGGCTCGTTACCAGCGCCAGTAAAATCTCGCATCCCGGCAAAATTACTCGCCGCCTGTGCCCGCGTTTGTAATTTACGCGTCAGATGGCGGACCGGCGGATGATCAGGGGTAGGAAGCTTTGAGGCGAATCGCGCAAGTTTAATAAAACATGAACCATCGGGAACGCGCGATAGGTGGGAAGGGGTGGTCGCGAGACACGGACGATAGGGCATACAACGCGTTTGCGATTAAAAGTTCTAGAACGATTCGAGATTTGATTTGGAAAGAACCGGCTGCCGCTACGGTGGATCATCTCGTGAGAAGTCGCGAGCGCTTGCACGGCATTTAGGGTGGCCGCGTCTCGCTCGTCTACGCGGAGCAATATGATACAAAAATGTCAGCAGTATACGGATAATTACATAACTGGTCTCGAGGGTCGCCGAGAATAGTTGGCGGGGTAGATACGGGACACGGCGCGGGAATAACGCGATGAGAAGTTGGCCTCCCCCCCGTCCGCGTAGAATGCTGGCGCAAGCGGAGGAGGAAGTGGTCGCGACGGATAGAGCGCAGGGTGATTTCCCAGCTGACCTGTAAAGCAACTCCCGCGTGGACTGTGTCTCTCGCAGCGAACCGGTACGCTCGCTTCTTTCCTTTCGTCCCCTGCATTTCTCTGTACCCCGTTCCACCCACCCCCTGCGTCATTCTTTCGCTCGCCCCCTTTCGTCTTTGTTACTTTTGCATGCGCACGGTCCTCCCTTTCGCTCCTTCGAACCGTCGTTCGTCGGGATACAGTGAAGAGGGACGGAGACCGCGAGGGTGACAGAAACGTGACGGGACCATCGATGTCCAAGGAGGAGATCGATTAACTTACCGATGTCCGCACTGCTGGCACGCGAAACAGTCCAGGTGATAGACATTCGTCTTGGCCTTCATGACCATCTCGAACGGTGGTATGTGCTTGTTGCAGGCCGCGCAGTTCCCCGTGTTCCCGAACAGCCTGAGGTAGTCCCTCTTGCAGAGGATAAGGTTGGCCTTGGTGTACAGACTAGAACCGACCTCCCCTAACCTACAGTCGCAGCACTCGCACTTGAGACAGTCCTCGTGCCAGAACAGGTCCATCGCACTGAGGAGATACCTGAAGAACCGACCACAGTGTTCCGTTCTTACCGACCAGTAGAGTCTACGGTGCTCGCACGTCGGATCTCTCGCGATTATTCGCAGAAGAAATTCCATCGTGCGCGAAATAATTTGGGACGATGAGAAGGTGCTCACCTCTCCGTGATCGCTTTCCCGCACCCGGCGCACTCCTGCTGCGTGGTGCCATTTTTATTCGGCTCCGTCTTGCTCACGTCCATCGTCATCGTGATTTCGGCTAGGTCGCCGTCTGGAACAAGGACGGGGCGTGCTGATTAAACTCGCGACATCGTGAATCGGATGGGTCTCCCTGGGCATTGTGCGTTCGTAACAATGGGTGCCGCAGGGTCGAGCAAGGCGTAATGTATGAATATACGTTGCGACAAGAAGCGTCTGCTAAGTGGTGGACAACACGCGACAACGATCCACGCTAATCGGACCGGTCGTCGCGCGTTAAATCTCTCGTGCCAGTGTTTGTCGACGGATCGACGTCGATCGAAAAACTTTGCGGTAGGTACCGCTTGACGGAAACCAGCTGACTCTGATTAAGGGGGAACCACGTCGTACGATCGTCAGGCAATTTTAGTAGATTTAATTCAAAAAACTGCGATGTCGCGAAGATTCGCGGGCTGTCCGTTTAAGCTTCGTGGGCAGGCTTGATCGCCGCACAGTTGATCCCGTTGCATGGAAATGTAGTGAGGCTCGAGGGTCGGTGCAGCATCCGGTGGCCGCGTTTCAAAGATCCACGGGGCCGCCTAGGGGGCGGCGGAAGCATCGATCGCGGGAAACGTTCGAAGCAACGTGGCCCGGTGGCGTTGAAAAGCGGCAAGTGGAAACACGGACGACCACATTCGCAGAAATGAACGCGTTTCTAAAGGCGATCCGGGGGAGAAGGAGGAGGACGGCCGGCTAAAATGGTGAGTGGCTGCACGGCGAGGCGCGGGGGCTTAATTAATTAGCCGGATACTTTGAGTAACAATCCATTATTACATACAAACATCCTCGGCCCCGAGGCCGCGCTGTAGCTTTATGCTGCTAATTGGCCTTCTCAAAGCTTGGAGACCCGGGCACGAGTTATAAACGCCGCTCCTCTAACTCGCCGGCACCCCCGACGCCCATCCCTCTCCTCCTTCTGCACCCTGCTTTCTCCCTTCCTCTTGCAACCGTTCGTCTCTGTCCCTCTACTGCCGCGTGTCCTCCCCCTTGGCCGACCATTACTCGCGCACTTTGCAATGTACGTACGTACACGAGAGCCGTACAACCACGCTCGGATACGGATACGCGAACGCGGTACACTCACGTAAAAACCGTGGGTGATAGAATGCGGGTGGGACGCGGATGGTGGGAACGAAGAGGGACACAACTCTCTGTAGGAGGGACACGGTGGAAAGGGTAGAAGAGGAATGGGGTGCGGAGAAGAGACGGGAGAGAGAGAGAGAGAGAGGAGGGTAGGAGCACAGGAGGAGAGGCAAGAGGAACGACGGATAGCGCTAATAACGCGCTCGTTGCGCAAAAAAAAAGGAAGGAGTATAATTGCCAGCCCTCGTGGCAGGTATTTTTCAAATAGGACCCCGTCCGTTAATTGGAGGGCAAATTAAAGAGGCGCCGCGGAGGAAAAAAACATCATCCCTCTACCACGTATCCCCTTGGCCCCCACTTAACGTACCCCACCTATGCCGGTATCCAAGAGACGCCTCGTGATTCGTCAAGCGATCTGTGCGCCCCATTTTTTTTTTCTCCGAATCTATGTGTTTTTCTTTTTTTTTTTATTCCGCTCTATACCCTTCTAATGACTCGTCCGCGGTAGCTCGTTTCCCCTGGTACGATCCATGGACAGGATCATCGCGAAACGGAGACAGGAAGTTTGTGTACCGCGCTTGCAGCGTACAAAGGTTAATGCAAGCGACCGGGGATCCATGTATTTAATAACTTTTCGTAGACGCCCGGTTATTTGTTAACCGCACGCATAATCGAATACCACCCGCGCTGGACGACGGTATCGGTTCTGGGTTCGATGATGCGCTGGATAAAATCAAATTAATCCCGTCAATTTACCGCCCCATTATTTCGCGACAATGCGCAACGATGTATAGCCGACCAACTAACCGCAGCGTCCCAAACGACGTTCGACGATTACGATTTACTCGACCACGCGATCGAAGCGGGAGAAAAAAAAAACATTCTATTCCGGGGCTTTCGCGTGAGATCGTTCTCGCGCAAGAAACGGCTTACACGGTTGGAGGGAATCCGCCGTCTCACTAACGCCGTCGTAAAGTGAAAAGTTGATTTATAGGGGAGCAACGTGTACGGACGTTCGGTAGTTTTGAACGCGATACAGGGGCAATCATTCCCACGCCGACTGTCTTTCGAAGGTGAAGCAATCGAGCCGGGGTTAGGGATGATCCAGAGGTCGGAAGCTGGGACATCGGATCGACGAATCGGCGGCGGATACGGCTCTTTATTCGGTCAATATAAGGCCACCCTCGCCAGATTACGAAACTGCCCTAACAGCAATATGGGATAATGCGGCCAGCGCGTCCCAGATCACAAGCGTCGTCCCGAGATACCCCTGTCTGCCGGCCGGTTTAATAAAAATGTCAAATATAAAGTAGCCGGCAGGGACGGACGTTTAGGAAATAAATAAATGTAAAAGAGGGAGGAGGACGAAGCGGTCTGCGTGAACGCAGAGAGAAGTATCGTTTGAAAAGGACGAGACGAATTCGGTCGTACGTAGGAGGATTGTCCGTCGCATAAATTTGCGAGAGTCGGACGTGGATCGTCGGATCGTTTAAGACGCGCGTAAATCAAACTGGATATTGAAATTTGAATTAAAATTATTCATCCTGTTCGCGTCACCGTTCTTCGTCCGTGTCGCGTAACAGGTCCACGCGCTGCAATATTGAAACGCAATTAAGAATCGCCCTGTACTTATCCGGATTCCCGCGCGCACCAAGGGAGCCTGTTTAATTGCGTCCAGCGTCGAAGCAATTAGGCAAGTAATTTCACACGTATCCCTTATCCGCCGGTGAAACTCAATATTACGCGGCACCCATGGAACGAGAGCCGATCAAGCGTGTATACGCTCTTGTCCGTGCGATTAAATCGAGACGCGACAGAGGGGCCTATATAGTATTACAAAAAGAAAAGCAGAACAAAAGGAATAAATTGGAGGAGCAGGGGAGAAGGAAGCAACACGAGCGAAGAATATAGGGAAAACGTTGCGTGCAAAAGGGGTTGCAAAGTCAGAGCGCACCCTCGTCCTCGTCGAGTCACGTTCCGCGTCTTGCCGCGTGTCCTTCGAGCCGGTTAACGAAACGGCGCGTCGCGGTGCGTCGCGACGTCCGTGGAAAGGGTGCGCGAGCTGCGTTGAACAAGGTTGAGAACGCGGGACAGGGTAAAGCACAGAGCACGAGACGGTGCATAACGCGAGGCGGCAGGCACCACTGCAATTTCGGGGTTTAATAATGATCCCCGTCGACGGCTCAAGACCGTATCCCGTGTCATTATACTGTGAAGTGGAGAGGCTGCTAATTAGTCATTAGCGTAGGAAAAAGACACCTTCAACGGGCGCGGTAGTTACTAGCAGGACGGACAGCAACCCCATCCAACGGACGGTGGTGCACAGGTACGGCGAACTTGAGCAAACAGGGTGTAGCTTCTAGCCTACGTCTAATTGGACCCTAGCGACGTAAGTTCTACTAATTGAGACCAGGCCTGTAACTATCAGCCCCGCGCGACAAGGGCCTTCTCGTAAATTCGCCAAGGATCGACGACAAAGTCGTCGTTACACGGGGAGAGGGGGGGGGGAGTTGTGTACACAGAGACGTGTACCTACACGCAAATTAATACACGTACCGACGCGCATCGGACCGCGCGAATCGCTCGGTGAAAAATGGAGAAAAATTTGAATGGAGAAAAGCGGGAAGCGAGAAGAGATCGAGGGTCGAGAGGTGGTCTTAACCGAGAGAGACCTATTCCGCCGCTCGTATCACCCCGGTGAGAGGGGCCGAAATTTTTCTTACGTCAGGCATTTCATAAACGTCCACCCGGCCGTGCTCCCACTAATTTGCATCGTGTATCTGTGCATATATTTCACGGTCTAGAAGTTATTAGTCTCGCTCCAGTAAGCGCGATACAGTTTGCAACCTATGACTAATTGGAAGTCGGTAACGTAGCTGCAAGTTTCGCTAATTGAGACGACCAGTTTAGTAACTACTGGAGGGTACGCGAAGGTCGTGTGCTCGAGGAAAGGAAATTTCTCAAGGAGAATTCGAATGAACCGGCGCACCTTAATTTCGCTCCTGCTGCCGCCCACGTTCTCCCCCGCACCCCCGGCTCCTCTATCGATACCGCTGCACCGCCGACCACAGCCACTTTCCTTCGTCATCGTGCCGCGAGATTAACGTTTAATTAAGCATCGGCGCATAGCTGCGGGTCCGGCGTTTGATTTCACGAGTCATAGTTTCCGTTGATAGAAAAACTAAATCACGGCTCGATACGCTACCGTCTCCGATCTAACTCGTCCAATTAACCGGCGCATCGAGAGGATACAGTTAGTCGCCGCAATAATTGCGGGGGTTGGAAATTTCGTCCGCCACGGAAATTCGCACGAAGTCTCGAGATCGTTTCCGTTCGAATTGAACCGCCGCGAACCGGTTCTTGATCTTTTAACGACGTTCCCCGTACCGGGACTGGAGCAAGAAGACGTGGAAGGAAATAACGCGCGCGTTACGAAGGGGTAGTAATCGGCAAGAGGGGAAAGGGGGTAACAAACGCAATCGAGTGGTGCTCGACGAGCATCGCTTTCCGAAGGAAAAGTACTCGAGATACATCCGGCGCAAGGACGATCCTCGTTCGTCCTCGCGGTCGAGTCACCGGCTGTACGAGAAAACGTATAAATTTCGCGGTGGCCGCGTAACGAATCCATCGGAGGGAGATAGAGGCAGTAGGGATACGACAGAGTTAGGGAGGGAATGTAGAGGACTAAGCTACGAGAGCTGAATAGAGAGCCGAAGAGAGGGAAAGAATCGGAGAAACAGTGTGTCAAAGGGAAAAGGAGAATCGAGGGTGCGTGAGAGAAAGAGAGAGAGAGAGAGAGAGAGAGAAAGGGGAAGCAGAAGGTAGAGCCAAATTTTAATTTCACCCCTAACAAGGGAAGGTACGGAGTAGGGTGCTCCTCGGCCCCTTCAGGACTATGCTATTCCATCCTTCAGAATCATTATATCGCCAATTAGAAGATAGCGGAGCTCGCCGACGCCTAACAAGCTTCCTGGGGAGACAGATCTACTCCCGATCCAGCCGTTATACGCCCAGGCAACTGCACCGATGCTGTCTTCGTAGCGAGAGCTCGTTATAAAATATTCTTCTGGCCGTGCTCTCTGTCTTTCTTGCGGCGCCCTGTCTTCCTCCGTGTCTCTGCGTGTCGTATCCCGCGCGGCCAGATATTTTCGAAGCTCGTAACAATTAGCCGGTAACCACGATAACGATTATCGCCGCGGTACAACCGCGGCATTCCCATTGGAACGTTTCCACTGTTCGCTATTGAATTAAGGAAACGAAAGGAGTATCGTTAAACGGGCAAAGAGAAAAGATCGTAATAGCAAAACAGCGAGGCTAATCTTGATTTTCAATCGCAAACCCCACGTTCCACCGTGCACCTTGAAAAAAAAAAAAGTACAACGCGTATCGACGCAAAACGTTCCTTCCCGTTTGACGCGGTCTCCATATTAAATCGTCTTCGCGGAAGCGAGACAGGCTTGCGGCTGCTGGGAAAGCGAAATAGAATCGCTCGATGGTACGAAGAATACCGGGATAGATGGCAGACGGATGCACGTGGATATCGTCGCGGATAAGGGAGAATGGAATTCGATTTAAACTTATTTTTGTTCCTGCGCGACCCGAAATGATATATTTAAATAGGGGGGACAGAATGTAAAAGTGTTTCTGGCATCCAGTGAGAAGAGCGACCATCCCATATTGCTTCCACGTCTTTTGCTTTGGAAAGGAACGTGGGTGCGCGGAAACAGAAACGCGCACGTTGTACTAATTATGTTAATCCGTAACGAGCGAACGTCTATCAATTCCGAGCGCGGATTTATTCAACCCTTCGACTAAACCGCGCGCGTGATGTTTACCGTCCGAAATTCGGCCAAAATATTTGCGCTACAAAACGATTACGTGAAAATTCCGTCCGCGCGGTGGACGATGAGGTCGACCCGATGACACAGAAACGCGTATGTTTCGAATTTCGCGATCGTCATTATCGGGACGCGCGGGCAAGAATCGCGGCGGCGGATATTTATTAATAAGGTTCCCCCGTTGTCGGTCGTAGGGACCGTTTATTTGGCGATCGCGAGCCCGCACGTTCCTGCCTGTAATTTATAGCCGATGTCACGATAAAACGCGAAATTAATTAACGTCGCGCGATGAAGAATAGCGCAGCGATCCGGTCTGCGTAATCTCTGCGATCCTTGAGTCAATATCGAGTCGCTTTAAATTCACCTCCGTCGAGGATGATCTTTATCATTTCGTCAAACAATTAAAGCGAGTTCGATTGAAAAATTCATCTCCTGATTGTTCATACAAATTCTTTCTATAAGAAAAACAAAAAAGATTCAACTCGACATAGGGGAAAGCGAGCCGGATCGATCTTGACCGGTTTCTCACCGTGCTCGCCCTTTTCCATTCCATCGGGTCCCGCTAATCGGAACGACAAGAATGTTATGGAAGGAGGTTCGCGTACGGACGAAGACGTGTTTCCAAGTCCTCGGAGTTGAGGTAAAATCGACGCGGCGCGGCAGCGCGATACACACTTACCACGGTAGGCAATATTCATAAATCACCCCTTCAGCCCACCCCGGGTATTCTGCTTGCCCCTCTTATATACGCTTAGAATAAGCACCCCTTTTCCTGATAGAGGGATGCAGCGCCGGGGTCAACTCCCTTCCCCTTCCGCCCCTTCTCCGGCTGTAGAGAGAGGCCCGGCGCCGAAGGAGGGACAGGGGAAACGAAATTTTCTGGCGGGAGAGGGAAACACGTAGGAGAGAAAAGAAGGAGAAAGTTAGAAAACGAAGATTGCAAAGGGGCTGTACCGAGGCGCGGCGTTTCTTCGTGCCACGGGACTTGCCGAGAGGGGGTGGTCTAAGATTCTATTAAGATCTCAGTAAGTCTTGTTACACGGAGAGGCCACACCGCAAATCTTGCAATAAAACAGCCACCACGGTATAACACCGATCCGAGGGATCGTCTGGCGGGCGAGGGCGACATAGACGCCCGGCGTCTGCGGCGTCGCCGCCTCCGCGTGTACCATTGCCAAACAGCCCCGCAGCAGCAGCAGCAGCAGGGGGTGCATTCCCCGCGTGAATGCTGCACGTACACACGAACATCGGAAACGGAAGTCCCGGTTAATCCTGGGAGAAAGCTGCGGCTATCGGTTATCCGACCGCTTCTCCCAAATGACTTTAAATCGCTCGCTATTTGATTTAAGGGGTTCCAGGCTATGTAGAATGTGCCGAATGCACGAGTACAGCACTCGATCTTTTTTTCGGCGGGGAGAGAGAGGTCGTACTATGAAGATTCCTCTTTACATTGTTACCGTAATTATTATTATTTTATAGAGGTCTGAGAACATCTCGAGAATGTCTCTGAAAAATACTTTTTTAGAAACGGAGAAATCTGGCGGAACAAGAGATAACGCGGATCTCTGGAAAAATCGTTCTATTAGCCACTGAAGCAACTCTGTTTACAAAAGAATCGAGCAGCACATGTTCAGCGCGATATCCACGATAAGAGCACCTTACTCGTTTGCAAGAGTAATCCTTGTCAAATAACGCGGGCACGGTATAAACGAGACAATAAAGGCTTAAAAGGTAAATATGAAGATCGATGGGGCGGAGGATAGGAGGGAACGCCGAGGGGCAAGAATCGCGGGCTGAAAAGGATCGAAGGCGAACGAGCGAGCTTTTGCGAGTCGGAAATGGAGGAGGGGTCCCCGCCTCTGGGCTGGGGTCCGAAATCAATCAAAACATTAATTGAAAGAGCCGAAAAGACAACGGCGCCCGTTCGACTAAGGCGGTAGCCGAGGATGGTCCTGATAATCGAAAGATATCGTGGCCAATAGGTTGCCCGGCGAGTCGGACCGACTGAAAGATGAACGGAGATGGGAGCACTAGAAGTCGAGCATCCAGATGGAGGAAGGAACTTTCTTGCTTGCTCGATTGTGCTCGGCGCGTACCGAAACGAGGAAAGAAAATTCGCGTCGCGAGGGGGAGCCGAAAAGGGCGAATCGCTCGAGACACCGAGGGCGTAGCGACCGTGTGCGTCGAAGAGACGGGAATCGCGTTTAACAAAGGGGACGAAAAGTCCTTTTAGCCGGATGACGCGAAACGAGCCGTCATCGTTCGCGGTTTGAGGCGTGGAAAACTCGTCCGCTGTCGCGCGAATCGCAACAATATCGCGGAGAGGACGCGGCGCGCAGGGACGCGGTTCGCGACGGCGATCTGTTCTCCGCTACCGAGAGAAAGGGGAGAAAAATTGTTTATCGGGCCGGCAAACTCGATCACCCGGTTCGGTTGGTTCGATTCGTTCGTAATGCACCGCAACCGCTGCTAATAGTACACGGACAGTTAATGAACGCGATCTCTATTCAATTGTGGACCAGCGTTATTAGTAGAAGCGAGCGTAGCCGCTTTATTAATTAATGAATCGATTTTAGTCGGTGGCCGGTTAATTATTCAACGTCGGTCGGCATCGGTGCAACTGCAAATGGTTCTTTAATGATCGGCGAGGGGGCGGAAGGAGGACGCTGATGGCGAGGCTTTGCTCCGCGTTCCACTCGCGTCAGTCGGACCGCGCGCGGGCTCGATCGAACGACCGCGAGAACCGGAAATCGGCCGGAAACGGTAACCGTGCCCCACGACGTTCTCTCCTCCGATCGATCGAAGAGTGAATTTCTGCGCGAAACCCGATTACCTTATCCAATCTCAAAGGGGTAGAGGACTAGCGAATTAAGTTCGAGTTAATTATGTTCGCGTTCGCCTCTCGCCACCCCGCTCGGAGGGCGGCACGCGAAAATTGTGGATCCCCTTCGAGGAGCGGAGGATTTCTGGCGCCGCGTCCCGATGGGAATTTCTACTAAACTGCGAGATGCAACGGGACAGTCGTCCAGAGACATATTCGGACGTCAAGGCTTTCCGAAAAATCTTGTAAATGGAATATTGGGGGGGGGGGGCGACGCCCAGAAGAACGTGGCACTGCCACCTGGCGGAGTGCCCAAGGACCCACGGGAAGCTTCAATCGCCGTAAAAGCAACGCCTCCGGATAGGGGGGCGAAGGGCAAGGGAGAAAAGGGTGAGGGGTTAGAAGTTAACTTAGAGGCTCGCGGGTGAATCGCTCGGACGCGACGAGGACGGTGAATCGAGCGTTCCGCGGGACCGAGAGGAAGAGAGAACCCGTAAGGGTGGAGGAAACAGTGAAGCGCAGGGGAAGAAGATAGCATGCGATGGTCAGACTCGAAGATACACGACGTTCGACCGGTGCAGCGGACTTAAGAGGATTACATTTGATATTTCGATCGGGCAAAGTGGCTTTTTATTGGACATTCTCCTCGGAATTATCGCTGACGCGTGTCGAAAGACATTACGCGTGGCCGGCATTATTAAATTATATCTCAACTGACGGTCCCCCTATAATTTCCTCCGCATCGTCGACAGATACCTCGCGTACGGGCGCGTATCGTGCTGTCACGAAACCCTCGGAGCTCGTCCGTAAAGATGCCCGGCTGTTTTTCGTTAAAGCCACCGCTTAAAACTCGTTTAGCGCGGAGCTAGGAAAAAGAATTTAAACAGATTGGGGGGAGGGGGGGGGGGGGAGAAAAAGAAGAAAAAGTTAAGCGGCAATTGCAGCGTTCTCCTGGTTCGGCGCGCAAGCGAGAGCGTAAAGCGTTCCGGATTGAAATTCGACCGGTGTACAAAGGAGCACGAAGCAACGGGGACAATCGCTATGAATCGGGCCCCGCCGCTGCTTCCTTGAAACTGCAACGCGGTAACCAGCCACGTTGCATCTGCAACAGGATCGACGTTGGTGTAGCGTGACACGCGGCGCACAGCGTCGCAGTCGCAATTCTGCTTTTAGCCGCGGCTAATTAGCCGCACCAATTTGTCGGTGTAAAATAAACGTTTGCCCGGCTCGACGCGCTCTCCCTCTCGCTCCAGTTTTCTCAATTTATTCGTGAACGGACCGTACCTCCGCGCGCGCACAGACGATCCCTGTCTGTCCCCCTGGTGCACCCAGCCAAAGGCCTCTCTCTCCTCTTCTACTCCTTCGCCAACCTCCTTTCCGTCTCCGCGCGGACTTCAAACGAAATAATTAAGTCACTCCGTTCGGGAGGACGACTAACGAGACCGCCGCAGCTACTAAAACTGGGCGCCAATTATTGAAATTCAAACGACCGGGTACCCTTGTGTCCCTCCAGCCGGGAGGGGCGGTCAAGGGCCGGCCCCCATCTCGATATCCGGTCGCGGTGGATTCCGGACGCGAGCGTCTTGAGAGGGAAGAAGACGCACAGAGGAACGTGGAAATAGATAGATAAGCGACTCGATGATAGGCCGTAACTGACACAGCTTGATTTAAGAAATGATTGAAAAATTAACATGTAAATTAGAAAAGACATTCTCAACAAATATATGTATATCGTTACTCTTCCATCAAGTAATCTATCGTTTGGGCAACGTATTGAAATTGGATGAACAGTGTTTCCAGCAATGAAATTTGTTGCTCCAAGATCGCGCGAAAGGGATGAGCATCGGCTAACGGCGTATTAAAGTCGATTAAAACGAACGACCAGTGTCCCACCCGCAACGACATCGGGCTTTGTGCAAAGAACGCGTCGACAGTTCGCGTTTCGCACGGTAATTCCGATTGCTGCTACCGCGGAACCACCGGCAATCGAGCCACGACCCCGTGGCTGCGAAACTTAGCGCAGCAGTGTGTCAGCATTTGACGGGATGCAGATTAAGCTCTTTTCTAAGGAATCGGTATCGCTAACGGCAACCATACGAACGCGTCGTCGTTCGGTGCTATCGGGTGAAAGGCACAGGCAAGCGAAATTGACATCGCTGACTAAACGTGACGGGGAAATTGGTGAATAAGATGAACAAACAGAATTAATGGAAGGCCGTTAACGAGCAATGAATAATACTGGAGCGGTACGGGATTTTCACGATCCATTTGTCTCCCGCGTACTTTTTCATCTGCAACCTTTCACACGCAAGGCGGATTACGCGCGGCGTTTTATGGTAAATTTCGAACGGAGCGAACTGAGCGGGAATGAGCGCGCGCGCGCGCGCGCCCGCCTGTTATTCGCGGTACCATGGAAAGGGCAAAAGCGGTTCCCGGCACAAATTGTTAAATTGAACATACATTGAATGTTGAAACGGGACTGTTAGTATGTGCGACAACTATGTTAAATCCTTTCTACGTAATATTAATTAAGAAAAATTTGTCAAACTCACTTGTCAGGGATTGCAACCGGAGCCAGTTTCTCCAGACACCTCGTGCTAGGCAGGATCTCCAGGTTTCCCTCCGTCACGTGACACTACACCAGCTACACAAAACAATGTTCACCGTTTATCATTGGGCTCTCCGTGAAAAATCGAGACAACCATTTCGCGACTAAAACTCGACAGAGAGACGGTAGCGTTCAACCCTCGACCCTAATCGCGACCGCGTTTATTCTACTCCAAAGCGAGGCATCGCGCGTTTTCCCAAACGCTGTGAACAGATCGGACAGTGGCAGAAGGCTGAAGTTCACGAAACCGCCAGCTCGGCGGCCGCTTGTAAACTGCCGAGCACCGCGTGCGACCGCGGCACGCCACCGAAAGTGATAAATCCCCACTGCTGGCCCGACTCACCCCTACAGTCGCCCCACTCGCGTGCCTGCATCCCTTCTATCACGCAAAATATCACCCCTCCATCGGCGTTCACAGCTTCCCCACCCGCGGCGTTCTCCCCACTCGGCTCGGTGGCACTCGATCGTCATTGCACCCGTGTTCGAACCCGAGGAACTCCCGCCGAACCGAACCCGTATTTGCACCCACCATTGGACGCAACCCGCACTCGATTGCCCCACATCCCCCCGCCATCTATCGTCGAATCATTGACACTGTGCCGCAGTTTAACTCCTACTCGAGCGGAATCCTCGGTTTTCTGCCTATTAAGAGAGAAAGAGAGAGAGAGAGAGAGAGAGAGAGAGAGAGAAGGAGGGAGAAAGAGATCAAAGAGAGCCAATTGTATCGGCCCGGTACACGTTCCCACGAGTCGAGTGCAGGTTTCATCAGGAAGCTGTAAGAGGATCGTATCGAAGCTGCGTTTTTTTTTTTCAAGAACTCGATAGATGGTTCGACATTTGACTTGTATATTCGATGTAAGCTAATTAAAGGCAGGAATAACGAAACGGGGTATAAAGATCGTAGGAATAGCAGAGGGAGAGCGATGCTGATAGAAACGTTTTCTCGGTGCACAATTTAATAACCTAACGGGCGCATTGCTCGCAGCAACAAAAGTGTCTCTAATTACCGTCCCTTCGTGGATGAACCAACGGAGGAATCGCTTTGTACCAGAGATGAGTGTGCGTTTATACGTGTATCGCGCGCGACGGGATAAGGGAAGGAGGGTAGAAACAAGCGACAGAGGGCGAGAGAAGTAGAAAGCAACGGTGGTGGATCGTAACCCGAGTCAAGACATAGCGACGGAGGATTAACCACCGAAGCGGCGTGTGCTCGCATCGTAGAAATCCACCCCTAAAATCGCCCCTACGAGCCCTACCATTCCTCGACGCGAGGCGAACGCAGGGATGGCATCCCTACTATATGTCCGTTGCTCCCGACGCGTCCACCACCCCTACGAGGCCACACCTCCCATTACAAAAATTACACTGGTCGCTGATTTAGTGTTCTGCGCCGGTTCTTGGCGGATGGCCGCGGGGCGAAGGAGGAACAGAGAGAGGCTCGGGGGGGCCGCCGTGGCGCGGGAGGGTGCCATCGCGAGGATGGGGTGGGGAGGTAAGTAATGAAAGGGTTGCCAGCGGCTTCGAGAATCACGGAATCATTCGCCAGATTAAATTAGAAAGGTTACGAGACCTTTTTTCCACTCCCATACTATCCACACCTACGAGCTTGCCCCGCGAAATGGATTAGACTATGTTTACCGGCGGCATCGTCGACGGCCTCTTTTAATTACCGGCTGATTTATTATCGGCCGCTAATTAAATCGGGAGAAAGAGTGGATTACTCCTGCGAAATGACGTTCCCATGAACTTATTCAATTCGCCGCTACACTCTCCTCGTTCTCACCCCAATCTCGCCGCTCACCCCTAACCGATCCGTACACCTTGCAACCCGAACGCCCACCGATCGACGCGCGGCTAAATTTAACATGCGCCGAGTTTCCGGTCCGCGGGAAACGCGCGGCTCTATTTTTCGAATCGAAATTTCGGCTGTGTTGGTTTACAGCCGGCGTCTACCCTCTTTTTCGGTTACCCCCTCCCCCACCTTCGGCCCTCGCATCGCCATCTCGTCGCTACAACGATCATACCAACACACGCGCGATTCCTTTCCCTCTATTTTTCGCGAGGACGAAATGAAATTGGGGCGATTGCCAGGTTTCATCTGCAATCAAGAACGAAACCATCTATGTTGAACTTAATTTCGTAAAATGTCACCGGTGGCTCGGGCTTTTAGCTAACGGCGTCCAACAATTCGCCGGCTTTGGCGAATCTCGTTGTCGCGAGTTTCGTGTCGATTTTCCCCTATTCGAAGAGAGCCCCGTGCGTCGCGTGACGCGTTACGCACAGGAAAACGTGCCAAACGGGGTTGAATTTAAAAGGAGCGAACAAAATACATCGAGGGGGGCGGCGATGTATCTTTTTTTCTTTCGCGCAACGATCGGAGAATTCCTTTTCTCACGCCCATTACACGGTCACTCCCGTGCTGGCGTTCGATAAACCGAAAGCGTGGCCAGCGAAAGGGTTAAACGAAAGATCCGTCGGAATAGGCGCATAGAAATGAATACAAAGGGTAACGGAGCGAGGAACAGGGAAAGTAGAAGGAAGGAGAAGGTGGCGATAGTGAAAACCGAAGAGCGGGAAAGACGGGGTGGGTACTAATCACTTCTAGGGACTTTAATGGAGGTTTTCTGTACGCCGTCTACTTTGTCCGCGACTTATACTACTTCGAACCGGTTGGAAGTAGAGTATTTGGGAGAAAAAGCAGCCGGAGAGTAGCGTTACGTGTATTAAACTAAACGACACCCGACTAGCTCGATCCAGCGGCTAGCGTGCTGCGCCCCTCGCCGACCGAAGAAACGTTCCGTGCCGATGGCGAAATAAATTCTACGACTGCCACCCGCATCCCCGTGTGCCCGATCCATTCCGAGTTTCGTCCCCCTCCCCCTGAACGGATTTATTTAGCGTTCGTTAATTAAGAGAGCCCGCAGCGGCTTCAACTTCTAAATTCGATCGAGCTTTTCTTCGATAAAGCCTAAATTTCCCGTAGTCACGCGATACACCCTTCGTCCGCCCGTAATTCCCGGGATGTTGCGCCGAAACAAGGAACACGATTCATGGTCCCGGTCTTCGTAAACCAGACAGTAACGGTAATTACGTATTCGTGAGTGAACGTGGAACGTTCGAAGTACATCTTGAAAAATTCAACGTCATGGACACAGGATGGAAGCGTAACAAGTAACCGAAAGTACCGACCGTCAGATCGGGCCGGTGTCGCGCGCTCAACTTTCCTGACAGACACGGGAAGGGTAGTCGCAAAAATTTGATGGCCAAGTTTTCGCCGGAACGTGGATATTAATACCACGAGACGGATCTCTCTCTCTCTCTCTCTCTCTCTCTCTCTCTCTCTCTCTCTCTCGATAAGCAAACGGACAAAACACGCGCGTGTTACGGAGAAACTTGTCCCGAGGCCCGTTTTCAAAGTTCCCACTCGGCTCGGAGTGCATCCCCCTGTCGTCTCTGTTCCGCTGCACAATCCGTCCAATACCGCTAAAGGTGAAACGCGTGTTCGCGCTCCGCCGCTCTACTCCCGTGGATTTATTATGCATGGACCTCTGACGTATCCGGACATCGGCCGGACAGCTACGCGGAGTGCGTGCTCGGACGGGTGCGCGATTGGTGCCGGCTCCAGCGGCATCGCCCATCAACCGGCGGTAGACGTTACTCTCAAGAGTGGACCGAGGTGGATGGTGGATCGCGAGGGACAAGAAGAAACACGGTGCGGCTCGGTGGGAGTAAGACGAGAGTAGCCGTACCACCTCTGGCTAATGCCGCTTCATCGAAATCCTCCCGCGCTTCTTTCCCCGTTTCTTCCCAGGGCGGGTTTCTATTCGTCTACCTCGACGATCCCATTCCCCGTGACACGCAAGCAACGCGTGCACGCGAATCAAATATATTTTCATTCGCGTTATTGCTTTCGGTCATTTGGTAATTACTTCCCCCCCACAGCAAACCCTCCGTCGTCTCGTTTCCGTGCTTCTATATACAATTATCTACGAGCGCGTTCCCCGATCGAAACAGTTCAGGAAGACCAACGGTGCGTGTAACGGTGTCTGGAGAACACGTGTACCCACTTAAAAAATGCCCCCGCTTTGCACGGGAAAATAGTTGTACACACTCGGACCCGAGCACGGCACCGGTTGGCATCCGTTGCGATTTTCCAACGCGCGCGTTGCGGTCTGTTATCCAAACAAGTAGATGCCCCCGTCAGCCTTCCTGGCCTGCATCACCGAATATTTTTTCGACCGAGACCCCGAGAAAACACGTGGCCAGTTTTCCGGCTATTAGATGAAACGCGTCGCACCAGTTACAAAGGAAAAAGAAAATAGATCCGTCGGGAGAAACGACGGGGTGTCTGGTGCCCGATCGAACGTTTCGAACGACTCGGAAGCTGATAAGCGTGGCGGGATTTTGGAAGGACGCAGCCCGATGGCATCGATGCTCGTGCGGCACAGATACTGAGAGCTTTTCTGGAAGAGCGGGGGTCCATTAGCCGGCTCGCCTGTCTCTTCTGAGTCCATTACAAGATGAGCCGCCATCCCCCCGAGCGCGCTACCCTCCGTTTCCAACTTGCTCAACGATACGGTGTACGGATCTATACCTACCGTACAGATACGTTTCTCCCCCTTTTTCCCACCGCTGCAGTCGTTCCACCCACCACCGATATCCTTCGAGCCTACTCGACTTCAGCAAAATCCTTCCTGTCCGGCCTCTTAATCATTTCACTCGCAAACAAATCAGCAACATAAAGGCAATCGAGCGTTAACTTCACGGCGCGAAGCGCTTCTGGTAATTACCGACCTTTTTACTCGACGACGACACCGCTCTTGGCTACGAGACATTAGAAATCCGAGAAACTGTGCGGAGCTTCGACACCTAAGCCCTGCGTTACAATTAATGTCCCCCTGTTCCCTGAATTTCTCGGCGCCCCAGCAACCGGATGAAAAACGAGCGACAAGCAACGACACGCAGGACACGTTGCAGCACTGGAACTCGACAATGCGTCAAGCTCTGACATACATACATGCATACGTATGCCGGAGCATGGCTAATCGTATTTCTGTAATAGAAGACAACGAGCGCAAGGGGTGCCTTTAAATCATCGCGCGGCTAAGGACGGATCAGAGGATTAGCCTGGAACGTATACGTACGCACGTGGGAATGTCCAGGGCGAAACGAGATGCGCACCGTCCCTCTCCGCGCATTATTCGCCATAAAGTATGTACAAAAGAAGAGGATCGTAGCGCATCGGTCCGGTCGCGCTCGAGCAGCGGTAAGCGCGGGACTGCTTCTGCGACGCTCCTTGATTTATTCACCCTCTGAATTTTTTACCGCGCCAACCTTTACCGGGGGCCTCTGCGGACTTCGCTGCCCCAAACGAACTCGTACATCCTTCCACTCGTCTTGGACAGGATGTATTACCCTTCGGGCTCTTCCCCGCTTGCTCGCGCCGGTTCCGTGAATTCTCCTCGGACACGATCAGCCTCCGGCGAACACTTCGGATAATTGAGTCCGCGTAGTACGGAACTCGTAAAAAGAAAAAAGAAAAAATAGATGAAAATATTAGGAACGCTTGTGGCTGCGACGAACGTTTTCGGTGATCGATAAACCCCTATACGTATTTGGCTTGTAAAAGATTGCGCTTTTAGGTGCGCGGCGAAAGCGTAAACGATAAATCGATGCGGCACGCGTACGAACGCGATAAAGGCGCGGCCGACTGTCAATCAAGATGGTAGGCGCGACGCCGATATGCCGGGGAGCAATAATTTCAAAAAATGCAATAATAGTGCGCGCGCGCGCGCGCGACTGCGATCGTAATGGATAAATTGCTGAGGCCCCGTCTGTACACACCGATAACACGAGCAGGCAGACAGGCAGGCATGTGGGGTGGATGGATATTGCTTAGCGGAGACTGGAGAAACCCCTCTTTCCTATATTATTCTCCTCAACCCCTGGACATCTCGCTCAGCGAGCGAGCCGAGTAACGCGCAAACGTTCAAGAAGCCGGCAGAAAAGGAATCAGTTTTAGAGCGCGCTCACCGTGGATAATTTTCAATAAACCCCATAGCGTTACATTGAACGGCGCCGCGCCGCGCGATGCTTATACGGGGGATTGAAATTGCCCATCTGCAAAATGAACTAAGGGCAGAGAAACGGGGATCCAATTTTCGAATCGTACACGTTACGTCCGTGTTCTGTTTGCTTCTAGTTCCGTTTTCATTTGATCTGTCGTTTTATATATCGCCCCGGCCCATGTTGTTCTCCCCGTGCTGCATCGCGGTATTATCCGTCGCGAAATGTCAGGCAACTATGCGCTACGAGTCGCGCGTTGCTTTCGATCGTATCAATTTTTCGTCCGTTTCGATGAAATCGATCTGTCGTCGGTACGCCACCCGCGCTCACCGGTGAACGAGCTTGTTCCATTTTACACGCATTGAAAACATCGGTTCGTAGCCATCGTTAGGCGAGGCGGGTAACGCGGCACGACAGCGGTATGAGCGAGATGCCCAGCCGCGCCATTCATCGACGATAATTGCATTATTGACATTAATAAAACGAGCCAGATGCCGACGAGTACATCATCGCGTCGGGGTCTACGTACGCGCGTGCGTGGGCACTCGATGAGACTACGAGGATGGGTAAAAAGCAAAACAGGACGAAGCAGATGCGAGAGGCAAGGTGATTGGAGGGCCCCGAGGTTTCTCGTCCAACGTCTCTAGGATAAGATAAAGCAAAACGTTCCGCGGATATTTCGTGCCCGATCAACGCCGTGCTGTTTCAATTTTCCCTCGGCGAACCGCTCCCTTTACGTCGAAAATTGAATCAATCGCGTTACCCACCTCGCTCCACCGACCGATCTTGATTGTCCGCGGATTATACAGAGGCGTCTCCCCCTCCCGCTTGACTGTGAAATTTGGTCGTTGATGGAAGAGAGACAGGGAGAACGAAACAACCGATAATGTTCGGCTCGATAAATCGGTGGCAAGGATTCGAGAATTTAACGCGCGTTTGTTATTCGATCGCCCGGAGGTGTGCATGTACATTGTACATAAGGGGGGCCGGTATAATCGGGGGTGATCGATGCTACTTCGCATACGACTATCAGAGCAGGCAACACGTACAGGTGTCGAAGGTTCAATGATGTACCATCCGCGATTCCAGTCTGCCGCGCCGAAAATCATGCCTACTTCCGTGCCCCGTGTGAACCAGCGACGAAACCGTTCCGTCGAAACGAGCCGTGACATCGTTTCGGATTGCACGCGGGACGAGGCCCGCGACAAGCCGCCACGAAGCGCGAGGGTAGGATGAGGGCGCAGCCGCCGCAATGGACGAAGTAATACAGATAAAAGCATAGAATCATAAATAATCCATCGCGCAACGGAACGTTACTTTCGCGAGTGCTCCGCGAACGAGCGGCTCGATCCACCGTGCGGCATATTCCATCCTGTTCCACGAGGAAACTTGAAAAATCGAAATGCACCGCTTGGCAAATGGAAGCAGGGAGGAAGGTCTCGGGCCGGGAGGAGGAACAGCCAGGAGGCGAGGACGGGAGAGGAGTGGCGGTGAAGTCCAGAGTATTTACATCGCGGCTTACCCGTGATTATTTTTGCTTCTGGGAGCTCGCTACCGTCTCGAGTATAAGCTGGAGGCAGATAATAAAAGCCCGGTGGCAAGAGAGCGGCGGAAGGCCGCGAGTGCGGAGGAGGTGAAGGGTCTAAACGGCGCGGCGGGGAGAGGAAAAGGGGAGCAGCGATATTTCACGGGTTTCGCGTGCGGGCGAACTTTAATAATATTCGTTCCATCAGGTATGGCCGGCCTCATATTAAGTCGGTCCGCGGTGGACGAGGCGCGCTGTGCAGGGGTGGCGCAGGATGTGACGAGAGCGGCGTAGCCGCCGCGGCCGAGACGTGAACGAAAAGAGGAAAGGAGAGGATCGTATAGACGGCTCCTCGCCGGGGGCACGAGGCCGGAGGCGACCGGGGAAGCACAGAATGAGACGTGTAATAAAGTGAGTTTTTAATTTCCACCGGTGCCGGTGGTTGGCCCCGCGGGTAGGGGCAGAAGGCACGGGTTTGCCCCCCCATGCCTGTGCCCCGGCCTCGTGGCCTGTCGGCTAGTATTACTAGATAAATCACCCAACAGGCAATAACCTCCTGCCCGGCCGTTCTTGCTCGCGAACCACCTCTGCCCCTGGATCTCTGCCGCCGACAGCTCTGATACGCGCGCCGCTTCGCCGTTGCGCTCCCAGAAGCGGAACCATTGTAAACGAGACCACCAATTTTCCGCTTCGAACCGTGTCGAACGAGCGGGAAAATTTTCGAGATTTCATTCATGGTCCTAATGTATATAGCTAGGTAGCGGTATAGCTAAGGTAACGGTGCGCAGCAACTTTAAGCTTATAAGGGAAGTAAAGAAACTCTGGCATGGCGATGGAACTGAAACGATCGATCGCGACGCGAGCACGTGGCGAAATCGAAAAATCAATATTTAGAAAGCCGGTCACAGACAATCCAAAAGATCCCCGCCCCACGTATGGACGGAAGCACGAACGTCTGGGACCGTAAAATTTGACCGGCACGTCCCGCTGTTTCCCGGATTCTTCCTTCCAGATAACCTGAGAAAATACAACGAGTCCCTCGGGGGAGCCGGCCGAGTCAACACTCTTAAGTCCGTCCTGCCAACAAATTAATGTCCTCGGATTACAGAAACGGCCCTTTGGGAGAGATTTTCGCCGGGAGGCAGACGGTTACGTTTTTAAAATTTACTTTAAACCTGGCCTCGCTCCGTTTTCGCTGGTATAATATGCGTCTGAAGCTATAAGACGGCAGCGGATGGTGACAACGCAAACTCTAATAAAGAAACGTCTGCGAATCTCGCTTCTGGATGAAGGTTAATGGGACCGACGTCGATTTCCCCTTGATTAGGATTTTTTTCCTGTCGCGTGACTAACCCGTCGCGCAATCCCTGCGTTGACGTTGGAGTACCGATCCCTTGTGTTTCATTAACTAACAGGCATAAACGCACGCCTTGCGAACAGAAAAGCAGAAAAGTGTAGCGGCAGCGACGCGAGGAGCAACGAAGAGCCACGAAAACAGACAGATTAGCGGCTTTAATGCGGCACTTCCTGCCACCGAGCCACGGATGAGGGGACGGAGGTCTGGCAGCTTGACTCTGAACTTGTTCAGAAGCCGGGAACACATCTGGAACGCTTCTTCCGTTGTACCTCTTTCGTCGTCTCACGATATTATTTCTCTCTCTCTCTCTCTCTCTCTCTCTCTCTCTCTCTCGCTCTCTCCCTCCTGCTCCGAGTATCTCTATCTGCTCTTTTAGCCCTTGTCTCTGCTCCGCTCTTTCGCCGTCGCTTTTTTCGTCTTTCGCTGGCCCTTTCTCCGTAATCGGTGGAACGTTGTGAGTGCTCTCGTGTAATAAGCAGGAAGCCAGAAATTACGCTCGTCCGTTGCCGCGCTCCGTGAAGAAATATTTTAATAAACATGGACAATCACGCGGGTAACGAAATGAGGCAATTTCAATTAACAGCATAGCAAATCTCGTAAATTAATACATGGTCGGTAAGCTTCTCCGAGCGAGACTACGTAAGTGTATCGATAAATCATTCGAGCAAAGGGGCACGCGACCGGAAGAGCCGTTGAATAAACGTTTGATCATCGCCTGAATTCGAACGACGAGCGCGGGTCGTAGATAGCGGGGGGGGGGAAACGAACGAACGAGTTTGCCGAAGAAAAGAATAAAGAAGGGCGTCCAATTTTCAGGATATTTTCATCCGAATCCCGGTAGCCGACAATCGTTCATTAACAGATTTTTTCTCGCGACACCACCGGATTAAATTGCACAGACACCGGTGGGGCCATTCAGGGTGTCGACTCGTCGAGGGGGCGCATTTAAATAAAAAGCGACGGTACGGCCCGACCGGTGATATGTCTGTCGTGCTCTCGCATCGTGCCGCTGCCTATGTACCCGGGACTGTTAGGTACCACGGAGCGTGGCGGGGTTTCAGGGGTTGTCGGGGGGGTCAAATGGCGGGCAGAATGCGCGGTGATTGCTGGAGGGCCGCATAATTGCACCCTTTGTGGTGCAATCAGCGGCGCAACTTGGCCGGCGCCTACGTCTATCGGCTCTCGTTCTCCCTCTCCCCCTGTCCGTCACTTTTCGTCGCTCCTGATTCACGTCTCTGTCTATCAACCCCTTTTCGCTACCGTCTCTCTCTCTCTCTCTCTCTCTCTCTCTCTCTCTCTCTCTCTCTCTCTCTCTCTCTCTCTCTCTCTCTCGTACTTTTGTAATTTCTTCCCTATCTCCGACCGTCCCCCCCCCCTGCCATTCCGTGGCCTTAACCAACGACGACGCACCCCAATCGCCCCTTAAATTCCTTTCGAGTTACTTACGTCGTTAAATGCGTCTATTTCCGAACGAAGATGGATTTTTCGCCGGAGTCTCGAAGCCCTCGGAATTTGTGTGGAAGTCAATTAAGCCTGGCGTGGCGGTCCCGATGGAATATTAACGTCGCGCTGGAGCTATTAAAAACTGGCACGCCCGATAGGTGAACGTGAGTTATTTTCTTTCCAAAGTGTGCTTCGGGCCAGGGATCGTGGGATTAACCGTGGCGACGTTCGGTCCGTCCCATCCGCTGTACGCGACAAACGGATTCGAGAAAGAAGATGCGAAGGGGAGAGCGAACAATTAAGCAGAAACGACATCCGTGACGACAGGATCTCGTCGGTCGAAGCATCTTAACGGTAAACGCACATGCTGCCTACGGTTGCCCGCATGTGCGCGCATACGCGGCCCGCCTGCAATACCCCCGAGTATTCACCGGAATGTTTATCTTTTCTTCGAGGCTCTCGTATTAATTCGGCGGGGGCCGGCCGTGGCTGTACAAAGATTAGAGAAAACCGCAGCTGGTCCCCTTCGCCTCGTTTCTTTCTTCCCCGCTGATGTATCTTTCTCTCCCCCTCTCTGTACCCGTGCGCGTATGATCTTTCCCGTTTGACGTTCTCAGCCTCTTCCTTCGCCGATGTCCATTATGCCGGGCTGGCCGCGAGCAGCCACGTTTCAATGCCGACCGGCGAACGGATTCCAGTTCGAGGAAAGGCGATGTGCATCTCGTGGCTGGAAGTGCAGAGCGAAAAAGAGGAAGCAGCTCTCGAGCGTTGGCCGAGTTTATTTATTTTACAGTAGTTCGAGGGAAGCGTCGCGTCGGCATCGACGGGGCGGAAAGTATCTCGGAGCCAGAGAGCAGCCCCCCTTTGTCGGCTTCGTCCGCGACGCGGGCTCGGTGCCGACGCGATGGACACGGAGAATAGATTCGCGTGATTGAGAATCACTGGAGCTTTAAGCTGGCGACACGACGATGCCATTACCGCGTCGACCTTCCCCGCTACACCCGCACTCTCGTTTCACCTCTCGCTCTCCACCATCTCTCGTCCTGTTCCTCTGTTACTCTTGCTCTCTCCGTCCCAACCCCCTTGTCACTCGCGCCATTCCACCGTCGCCGCTCCTTCCCTTTCTCTCATAGGTTTGATATCGCAGCCTCCTCCTTCGTTTCGCTCGCTGCTCCGTCTGTGCACCCCGAGTCTTGAATTATACAGACAGCGCCACTTAAAATAATACGCCCGGTATAAACTGTGCATCAACGCTAAAAGCTGTCATTTTCTGTAAGCCAGAATTATGGAGATTTCGTGGCGCCGCTGTTGCGCCCCGTACACCCCTCCTTCATACGTTGTTCCTCTCGTTACGCCGTGAAAAAGACGCCGGAGGTGGATGACGCGTGATGAAATAAACCTAGCCAACCTCCCTCGGACACCGGCCCGTCGGGAATCCATTAATTTCGTTTTAAACGAGCGATCGTTCGACACCGATAATTAAACGAGATCTAAGCGAATGGATCTTGGTGTCTTGGTGCCCCCGGGGTGATGCGAACGATAACATCCCCCGTGAAGGAGTACACGAGTACAGCGATATTATAAAGTAAACCGATCACAAATCCTTCCCACTATTTTGAAACATACGAGATAGCCAGGTATCGTGCAAGCATAATGTAGAGAGGCAAAAGGGGTTGGCGAAAGTATACCAGAATTCTCTAGAATTCACACGACGCCCGGGCTCGTAGCGAGATTCTTTAATCCCGGAATGTATTAGTTACACGGTACACGCGGAGGACATTTATTACGTTGGATACAAACTTCAATTACGCTTGCCATGTATAAAAGGAACAGAGAGCGGTTTCTCTCCCGGGAGAGAAGCCGGAGGAGTTCATAGACAGACGGGGATGGAAATAAAGAAGAACGGCTCATTATCCGTGGCGGTCTCGTTACCCTTAAATAAACTGTTGCCCGCGGATAAAGAATAATCCATCGTGGTCCAGCTGTCGGAGACAGATTTTAAAAGTCACGCCGTAATAGGGTCTCATTATAACCATTGCTCTTAACTACTAACAGCTAGGAGCCAACGTCACGCGGAGCGGCTAGAGAGGCCGCAGGGGAACGGAGAAAAAGAAGAAGATGGTCGGGCGTAGGAGTGTAGGGCGAGATGGCAGAGGAGAAAGAAATGAGCGGGAAAGGATGGAGGGACGGGGCAGAGAAATGAAATTGATTGCTCCAACCTGTTCGCGCTCGTTATGCCCGCTACGCTCGATGCGTAGACGCGCGAAAGAAGCTTAAAACGCGAGCATCGACGATTTATCGAGACGCTATACTCCGACGGCAGCACGATGGACCTTCGCTCGGACGAGAATATCGATGGCGTGTTACGGTACATCCGTCGAAAAGCTTTCCCGACGCAACCAGTCGCGTTTTTTTTTCTCTTGTTTATTCGGTTCTCTTGCGAATGGCGTTCGCCCGGCGAGGACAGAAAAGAGAAATCGAAAGAGGAAAGGAACGAGAGGGGAGGGTGACGGGCGTGAGTTAGGGCCGCGGTGCGGGAGGTTCGCTTAATTAGAATCTTCGTTAAGGGGTCGCATAAGCCCCCCTTGAGACACGCAGGTAAAAACGTAAGAACTATTTTCATTAAAGTTACCCGGCCGGCCGCGGCGGCTGAAAAGTCTTTCGCTTTTGTGCTCGAACGTCGAGCGGCTACGCGTGAAGAGATTAAATCGGGAAATGCGAGTAACGCGGCCGGGGTGGCACGTTTCATTATTAATTTACTTTTATTAATTCTGCCCCCTGGAAACTGGAATCGCGGCCGGATATTCTGCATGCCCGCACGATCGGCCGAATCGATACTGCCCGTCGATTTTAGGTACGCGCGATCAAACATGTATGCACTACAATAGTACGCACTGTCTAACCAACAGATTGTATCGAAGACATTAATAGCCGAGGACGAAGAGACGGATGCTGCGTATGCACGGGAAACTTGCTCCGTTGCAATTTACCTGGCCTCGTAGAAATTCCTTAACGGCAGCGACACGCACGAAGCACCGAAAAATTATTACGTCGATCAACAACCCCTCGATCAAAGTGCTATTAGATTCTATGGCAATCTTAAAGGGTACCACCCCTCGCGAAACTGGTCTGCACGTGGTGCAAATACTTTGAACTTTTTGTTCTTCCCACTGCATGAATATTAAAATTAATAGCTACCCCCTTCCCTCTTCTAATCGTCGATACGAGCCACGAGGAGTAAGCGCAAGGCGCGCGGAAGCCGCGCGCGTAATGGAAACCGTGTTTCCGGAAGCGCAACCACCGTGAGGGCTGACGTAAAAGGGGGCTTGGATGGAAAGCATAAATGGCATAGAATATAAAGGTCGCGGCGATGCCATTAGCAAAATTGCCGCTTACCATGTTATCGATACACGAGCAAGGGAGCAAATAGTATCCGGTAAACGGCGTTCCATTGGACGCGGTGGCGAAAATCGGAAAGCGTCGCACGCAGACCACCTCCCCGCGCCCCGTTGTTCCGTTCTCCAATTCACCGACGAGGGTAGTAATTGCAAATGACATCGACCGATCCGCGCAAGGACAACTTTTAATTCGTTCCGCCGAATATTTCAGCTGCTCCCGTTATTCGATACAAGGGAGAAGAGAATTCAACTGCGATTTCACTGACGTTGTAAATGTTTAATTCAATAGAGAACCCATCTTTTCTCCGCGAACAACGTTCGAAGTAAAAGTTCCCACATTCCGTGCTGTCTAGTTAGCGAGTCGGGCAGGCGAATGTTAAACAGCAGAGGCAAGCGTATATACGTATACGATCTTTTCAATGAAAAGGATAAGGCAGCGTGTAAATCGGGACGCATTCGCGGTCGGCAACCGTAGCAAAGATTTATGAAAATAATCGGCGGTTTTCTATGCGCCGACGGAGCTGTCAACGGAGGAGGCTCTTTTCACACTACCGCGAATGTCGCGAAGGACTCGGTTTCCCGTGCGCGTTGTAACCGACTCGTTTCAATGAGCTGTGTCGTAGGAGTAGCGGATGGATAGACGCAGAATGGAGAACTGGCAGGAGAGTGCAGTCACTGATTTAACGCGGGACAATTGAATCCAATTACAACCGCCGCAGCAGTCAGTGGATCTCAATCGTGCCATAACGCGGCTCGTTTCTTCCATTCCGCGGACACGGCGCAACGCTCGTCGCATTAACTCGATTATAAATTCTCTTTTTCCCCTCTCCTTGGCCGCCGACACACGTCGCTTTTCCGCGCATTGCGCCGATGACAACGGATCAACGTTTTACACCAGTTTTTGCCAAGCTGAAGCTTCAAATGCGTGCACGTTCAGTGGTGCGTTGCATGCGGTTTCTACAACATCGTAAAGTCACGGCCCGCTGTCTCCTCTTTTATTTATCTTCCACCCCCTATTTTTGGTAGCTATCTAGCCCCGCGGCGTGACTTACGATTCAACCCTTTACGATCGCGTTAAACGAAACCTTGTATGGGCATCCGTCGCGACACGAGTTCGCTCGTAATTTTCAACGACTCCACCAAGAACTCACCCCCTGTGAGCCGCGACTGATTCGCAGACAATTGGAAATCCGTTTACATCGCGTTAACTCCGTTCCCTGGCCAAAGGACGCGGCGCACCGCTTCCGCTCGATCCAATTTTATATTCGAATGCATCCTGAGCCGGGGGCGAGCCAATGTAATTAGGCCGCGCATTCGATATACACGTCGACTGCGACGTGTCGCATCGCGAGTCTCGCGTTCATCCGTCGCGCTCGGTCTTCGCGCTGTAGGAGATGCAGCGGTACTTAGGGACGTCGATACGATTTACTCGAGGCGTAAACGGCGAGACCGGTGGCCGTAATCGAAATTGCCACGCAATGCGAACCTCGGACGCAACAGCCGGGGGGGTGGATAACGCCGGTCTAACGCTACGCAACATAATCTGTCTGTCTCAGACTAGATGGCGTGCTCCGGTGGCTGCTCTCTGCCGGCCGCCCCTGGGCTGTTCATTAGGGGCCGCATTGTCCGCTAACTAAGTACAGTCACCCCCTTCCCATCGAGCCCTCGAACCAACCTAGTGATCCCCGAGTCCCCTCTCGAGCCTCGCAGATCTCTCCACCGCCCCCGCCAACAAATCGCCGTCGTGCCCGTTCACGTTGCCGCGATCATCATCCCTTCCGATCGTCCTCTTCATCCTTCTCTTCCGCTTGTTTTAAACGTCTTCGTATCTATTCGCATCGTGCTTTACGCGTTTCCCAAGTATCGCTACGATATATTATTCGGCAAGAATTTTGTTCGACTCTCGAAGGCGAACGGAATTTCCGCGTCGCGACATGTTTCACGGAGAATAAAGGGGGACCGCGTCCGGTTCTCCGCGACAGCGCAGCCGCGGTTGCCCGGCACCAGTCAGATTGCTAATCCTTCCGCACGCGAACCAAGCGTCAATCAGAATCAAAGTACAATGTGCGAGCGCACCCTCGGAACGTGTCCAATACGCGATCGGTTTCTGTACCTTTCATTGTTCCCGCTTTTAATCGAAGTAGTTCGATGCTGCACTAACGGTATTTTTACTTTCCCCGGTTCTATAGGTGCACGAGCACCATCGCTGAAAGGCAAATAAATATCGAAACGCGATGAAAAATTTGTTAACAAACACGTTGGTCAGGAGAAACAACGGGACGTCAATGTGGATGATCGTATACACGATAATCGAAGCGATGTGCGATTTGATTAAAATAGTCTTAGCAAGTCCATTGAGAATTTCGCACGATTGGTACACAATCTTCCCCTGTCTACGAATTTCAGGTAATTCAAGCCCCTTTCTTGCTCTCCCTCTTCGCGACCCCCCTCGCGTACCGGCATTCCGCCTCGATCACGTTCGATCGTACGATGCACAGTTCATTGTGTCCAGGATAGAATCCAATCAAGGGGTCGGCAAGCCACTCTCAAGCACCGGCGTCACGGCCAATCAAACGACGCTACTGCTGCATGTAAATACACGTCCGAACAGCCGCGCGAATTTCTACACCCGCAATTCTCTCGTCGTCTTGACGTTTCTCTACCTCGTTGGTAGTTCAAAGACGGTAGCACGATCGTGAAGGCTCGTGGAATTTCCGGAATCGATAAAAATCCGGTTAAGCGCTACGATTAGCCTTATCGGTAAACATTTTGTCCAAGAGAGACAGGAAGGAAGTCGACCGACAATGTTAGAAGGTGTAGCCGTGAATGTGGGGAATGGCGGGGGCCAGGGTGAACGCTAATTCGATCTATCGTTGCCGCCTTAGCCGTCGTCGACGGCGGCAGCCGCTAAACGCGCATTACAATCGCGGAGATATGGAAATTTAGTTACGCCTACCCACCGTTCTGGAAACACTGTGGGTATTACCGTAATACCCACTCCGACCCGCTTCCTGCCAAGCTATCCTTCCACCGCCGGACGACAGCTCGCTCGCTCACCCCTGGCCATCCCTCGCTCGACCGAACGACCAAACTCGGCAGCGCGCCGTATTATCCAGCCCGTATACCTAACTATGTAAATAGAAGTCAGCGGAAATTGGTCTTTCGAGGTGGTACGTGACCCCGCGCGGGTGGCGTCTTAACAGAAAAACTGGCATCGATTTCCAGGGAAATATCAGGAATACCGGACCGGATCGATGCTCGCCGTATTCGGGCAGGAAATGTTTTACGCTTTTTAGAATTCGAGTTCGGCCTTGATCCCGGAAGAGAGATTGATAAAAATGTTCAAACGCGACGAATCGAATGATCCACGGTGCAGGGCGGGAGGGGGAGTAACGGGACAAAGCAGCGATCGGGAGCAATCGAAAGCGAACACGTGTTAGACGAGCCGTCAGCGCGAAACGCGCCGCTTTGAAACAGACGCGGCAGAGAGATTTCAGCGGATGGAAAATGCGCGCATTAGCCGGGCTTATCGTTTCGGAACCGGTACGGCCAGGTTGCAGTTTAATCGCTTATCGCGGGTCTGCATAAAACATGTTTCGCGTATGTACGTACGCGACAGGATCCGCTACTTAACGCGCCCGCATATACGCACAAGAGCGGCGTCGCGTCGTGTCCCGTGCTCTTCGAAATTGTCGTGGCCCCTCTGAAAGGGTACGGTGTTTCGGCGCCCTTATAAATATTCCGGATAGGCTTAATCGACGATCGCGTGGCCCGCGTCGTGAAATCGTGCCCGTTTTGCGCGCCAAGCTTTTCGTCGATGCTCGATACGTTGTCCCCTTAAGGCAGCGATGGGGAATGAATAAACGTTTCGCGTGTTGCCAGGGGATTCTCGTACCGAACGCGAAAAGCTTCGGGCGAACACGGTATCGAAGCGAGCGAATCCGGCAGCAAAACTGATCTGTCCGACCTCCGGCGAACGACAGCACGTATTATCTCGTGATGCGCGGGAATAATAGACATGACTGCGCGGAGCAATCGAACGTGAAACGCGGCGATACTGAAACACTGGAAATCTTCGATTCGGTTTGCTATTCCCTGGAGTAAAACGCGCCTCTTCCGTTTGCTACATGTTTAGTTTCAATTAAATCGGAGACAAGCGGCGCTACTGTCCTTTTAGAGCGACTTCCGCGCACATAGGTACGTACGTGTACATATTGGTGGAGGTTTGCGCGCTCGGAGAGGAGCGACCTTCTCGCAATCTCCTCTCGATCCAATATCCGAGTTTTTTGACAGCAATTTCGGTCACGTCCGATAATATATCTGGATCATTAATATAAAGCTCGGACCACACACCGCGCGTCCCTCGCGGGGAAATTGCTTTTCAATCCCCTATACCGTCCCCTCCCTCCGGCCCACATGATAGGGAACTCTCCTTGCCAACCCCACCATCGCCGCCTCTACCATCCGTCTTTGGCTCTGCGCTTCGGTGCTTGCCGCTCTGCTCCTTTGCTCCCGCTCCAGCTTTTGCTTTTGCCCATATACTTCTGCTCGAACCGTCCAACCCTCGCCCCGGCCGCTTCGAGAGCCAACCACCCCGCGGGGCTCTTTCGATTTCGATCTCTATTGCCGTTGTTTTATTTCACGAATAGATCGCTCCTCGTAAATTCCTATGATTCGCAGGAGACCGTAGCCCAATCTGACACCACAGAAATAAGCAAAGTAACTCTGTGCTAAATGGTGTATACAATAACCAACGTCAAAGTCGCGAGAGTTTCGGGTGAAGTCGACGGCGAGTTCTTTAACTTAGCGCTATCTCCACGAGAGACGATTGCACGACTGTATTTCCAAAATTGTTTACAAAAGGAAAAGATTGGTAGGAGAACACTGGTATACGGGACATTCGAAACGCCGGGCTACAGGGTAAATGGTGGCGCGCGCGCGCGCGCGCGTGTACATATGCGTCGATGTAGAGAACGACGGAGAAACGTATACGGAGCACCCTCCATAAAGAAGATCCCCTCGATCAGATAAAAAATGTATTATAGCCGCCATGATACAGGTCTCGATACTTCGACGAGACTTTCCCGGGAACGGACAGCGTATCCTCCCGCAGGATTCAACCCCTACCGGCGTGTTGCGCCCCGCGTGCCCCCGCGCCGCTGCACGTTCCCTCGATCGGCGGTACGCTCCTCTCTTTCTGGTGCACGCGCGACAGGCGTTCTCTACCCCTCACCTGGAAATTGCTATCGGGCGATTCAACCTCGAATGCAGATCGCTGCACTCTCTCGAGTCCCGAGGATGACATTCGACGAAATTAGATTCCGAGGAAAGGAAGAGGAAACACGCATGCCCCTGCCCCCCTGACCCCTTCCGCCGCCGCGTCGCCCGCTTGCCGTCCTTATTTCTGCTTCGGATTCAGCTCCCGCTTCTCGTTCGGAATCTCTTTCCTCTGGCGGGACGGCGAAAAATCTACCCCTCGCCGTTACCAGCCAATCTATCGAACGGGGGGGGGGGGGCACGGTCGTGCGCTACTCGAAACACGGAAACGTCTCGAACCTCTAAACAATCGCGCGCTGTAAAGTCCGAGCGAAATCGTATTTTATTGAGAGGGTGGCGTAAGAGGGTTACATTCGACGGTACACACGATTAAATCACGTGCAATAATATCGGGCGATCGACTTTTCTCCGGAGTAAAGCAGAATCGGTCGCGGAAAGGTAACCGTCAAAGGGTAACGCGAGAATCGACGAGGTTCGCGAGCGGGGGCGTAAGCCGAAAGCGGATTTTTGCGGTCGATGTCGTGCGATCGAAACAACCGAGTGCAGAGAGAACGCGGGGCCACCGCATCACCGGTAAAAACGATCCTCTCTGCGCCACGACATCAATAACATTAGTCTAAGTAATGTAATTGGCCGGCTTCCCCGCACGGCAGCGTGGCCGGGGGTTGCTCGTGCTGGCGTGCCGACCCGGCGCTATATTGCGACGTCGTTTCGCGTCCGGTGTCGTCAAATCCAATTTTACGCTATCGAGGTCGAAAAAAAAGGGGGAAACAAAGGCTGATAGAATTGAATCTTGGGAACGACGTGGCCGTATCACGATGTCTGCGCCTTTTTTTTAATTAGAGCGGAAGGGAAATTCATTATTCTTGTATTAAGAAATTCCTGGGAACCGTGTTCATCTTATTGTCAGTGTTAAAGAGGGATGCATTGAATCGATGGTTTCGAGAGACCAATGACCAGACAGATCTTTTCTCGACGCGACGCCCTTTCGAGCGCATCTTCGAACGAGATGAAGCTCCTTTTATACGGTCTCGCTTGAGCGGCTAACATCGCGTCACGGTATGCACCTACTCTACGAGAAGAGAGATCTCGAACGCTTACGAGCTCGATAAACGCCAGCGGCGATAAAAGTTTGAGGGGGGATCGGTGATGCTCATTCTTGACGCTTGCGAACGGAATCCAGCAAGTGGTACGAATTACTGTACGAAAGTGATGCCCCCACCCCCCTTGTTAATTTTACCACCTCACAAAACGGTACCAGGTAAACTTTGTGGCGAAACAACGAAACAATGCAAACTAAGGGACGATGCTGCGTGGATAATGGAGGAATATCGAGATAAAAATGAAGGTTCAAGCCTGGAGATCAGCGTGGAAGGAAACGAGGAAGCATAGATGGGGGGGAGTCGGGTAATGCCGGCTGACAAAGGGAAGCCAACAACGGCGAGCGAGTGAGACGGGACGCTAGGGGAGCGTTTAATTCATTACGGACATTAAAAAAGTAAATTGCCCTGCGTCTAGGCAAAAAAAAGAGGGGGCAAGACGATCAGAGCGGCGGACATTCGGCCACGAAAATATTTAATTAAATTCACTACCGCAAGATACGCCTGTTTCGTTCGCGCTCGCTCAAGCGTACGCCCGAAAACCAAAAGTAATTATCTCGGCCTTTCCGAACGACCGGCCACGTCTCTTTTTCGTGGAAAGAAGCGGGGATCGCTCCGTCGATGGATTGTTTCTCTGATATCGCAAAAACAAAAAAGTAGGAGCGGAGAAACGGAAGGAGAACGGATGAAAAGGAAACGGGTGGCACCCGTTTGGCCCGGGCGGACTCCACGCTCCGATCCCTTTTAGTTAATACTTTTTCCATCGTCGCGGCGTGACCGTGGTCAGCTTGTGCACGCTAGAGAAGGCACAACGTTTCGAGCGAATTAGGCGCATGACTTGCGGAGTCTCATCTTTCGCCCAGCGTCCGGCTCGATACGGTTCACTTGGCCGTCTTCGACTCGCCGGGATGGCGCGCACCCCTGGCATCGATCCGAATCGGTTTTCCGACCAAGGATCGATAGAGATCTCCACGAGGTAGATGGTACTGTACGATTCGACACGATTGTACCGCGACCAGCGAGCGCGGCGGCAACGAATTAATTATCGTGGACGCGGAATCGTCGCGTCGTCTATTTGCGTCACATTATTTGCCACATACACATATATACATACATATATACGTACGATGCATCATGCCTAACCCCGGCAAATACACGGCTGAGTGAACAATATGTTATTACGAACAAGCCTTGTAATCGACCCCTTATATCATCCCCCTTGCGTAGCCCAATCTCATTACCGGGGATGCACTTTCGGTATTAATACCGTAAGGAATTAACTTTCGGAATGCAATGGGATCGAAATGTCATTAACTTTATACTCGCGGAGCGATTCTTCTGAAGCGTACGAGGCAATTATCCCTCGGAAGTTTAACGACATTAGTGGAACTTGTAGAAGAGGAAAACAAGCCTTATTGACTTATAGCGCTATCGCTATTTTCTCATTAGCCGATTCGTTCTCGGCAATCTGTCTCGAAACGAACACTCCCCCCTCGTTTTCCTTTTGACAACGCCGAGTAACGTTTTAGAGGCACGGGCAATTCGGCACCGCGGGAGATCGTTTTAAGCGTGCCGCGGCATAATCGCTAATTTTCCTTGCAGCGACGAATAATTCGAACGTCATGTGGCGCGTCCACGAATTTAATGGATTTCATCGATTTGTTAGCTACCGTCGGCCCGTGTGCAACAACGAATAGGTTCGGCCGACTGTACGCCGGCGACAAAGGGTTGCCCGCAGCCGCTGTAATTCGCAGTAATCGTTTGTCATCACTGTTCCCACACCCGATGCGAGAAATATGTTACAGGCGAACGGCTACCCCTAAATGCAGTTTTCTACAACCTTCCCTAATAGAATTGATCTAAATATACTAGGGGTTGAGGGTAAACAATTATCAATTATCAAATTATCGTCGATTAAACTGTTTCTATGGAATCACCAGAACGATCGTACAATATTTTTTTTGAAAGTCTAATTGCAATCTAGAATCTGAAGTGAAAAAAGAGAACTACTCCTGCTCGATGTAGAGCCGATATCAAACGGATATTCGTTGGATCAAGTTCGCGTATCCGATAAGCCTACCAGGTCCCCGAAGGTGCAGCATGCAGTATCGCATGTTTGCTTCCTTCCCGCAATAGGGGAATGCAACGCGGGATCACCAACTGACAGGTTCCTAATGGAACCCATAAAAAGCACGCGACGCGCGTTATGTTTTCCAAATGAAATCCCGAAAATTGGTTTCGAGAGCCGACGCCGGGCTTGGCAACGCGTTACCCCCGTTCGTCCCCAGCAATCCGCAGCCCGGTTGCGGTTTTGGGACAGGGAATACGTGTAACGCGGCCATGTATCGGTCACGGTAACGGTAATAAATAGTTTATCACGCACCAACCACGCTATTAGTAATATCCTTTATCAAACGGCCGATTCCACATTTCCGATTATCGGCGAAATTATTGGGAACGTGTTCGGGTGTTGTTTTAATCAATTTAAATTGAGTCATTTATACGTAATTTCCTTTTTCTCACCGTTTCTTTTAGGGCAAATACGTGTACCAGGTTGCGAGAGAACGGATTTTTAGGCGATTCGATATGGGACGATTTAGCTGTCTATTAATGGCAATAAAGGCCTGTCGATTGGCCGAATATTAATTAAACGTTCTCGCTCGCATAAGTACAGACGTTAATAGCGTATCTCTGATCGCCGCAATGGTACAAACGTGCCTCCGTCCCCGTTTTCTTTAGCGTCTACGCTCGCGGCAGAATTTCGGAAAGCGATTACTCTGCCGGTATAATTACCGAGTTTTCTTCTAATTAGCGAGGCGAATGCGCACCGCTTAGAGAGACGGTCGATCGTTTGCGAGGACGAACGGCGCGACGCTAATTCCAAGATAATTGGCCACCGGTCCTCGCGAAATTTATGACCGGGTAATTGGTAAAAACTGTGTTTTCCTGCAGGCAGCGCACGTACATGAGAGGACGAGCGACAACGATGCGAGAAACAGAAGAGGCAAGCGAAGCCCAACGAATTACCTGTAATGCGACTTAACGTCGTCGCAAATTAACCATGGCGCGAGTGTATGTCTATGCACGGGCCAGCGAGTTTAATTTATTGCCGTGATCCGAAGGGTATCCGATCGATAATTATAACACCAAGAGCGTGGCCTCGCGGAAAACACCGATTGCTCGTTTAATATTCGGCTAGTAATCATCGACCAGCTCGATCGAGCCGGTCCCGCGGCAAGAATTAGCGCTCGTTAACGCGTTATCGACAATGGAAAAGAGAGCGAACGAAATCGAAAGAGGAAAACAGCATCGTCCCGTCGAGGATTTAACTCGCTTCGGCCGATGAAACGATTTCGCTTGAAAACAGAGACGATTTTTCAACGGTACCAAGTTTCGCGGAACGTCGATGCGAAGCGTCATCCGGCTGTTCTGCAAAAGAAGTCTATAGCTTCGTTCGGCGAAGTGACGTCGCGTAATTAGTCGGCTATCTCGCCGTTCAGTTTAATTATCCGTCCGATGACGCGTCTACTTTAATTACAAGCACCACCCGTACGCGCGCGATTAATATTCATCCTCCGATACTCTAATAACGTACTACTGTAATATCACACCGCCGTAATGCCGTAAATGTAATAATAGCCCATTATCGTCATTTACGCAGAAATAATTATTCCTCTTGTGGAAATCGTTGATATCGTGCAATATTGAAAATGGCCAAGGATATCGCATGGCGAGAACGTGGAACAGGAGAGAGTGCCATAGAAGTAGTCCGCTAATGCGACGCGAAACTGCGATAAGAAAAATAGGTGCCACGAACAGGTGAAAGATTGCATTTGAAAAATACATGTTCAAAAATATCACGAATCCGTCGTTCGAGAGGACAGGTTTAATTAACACGGAAAATCGAACAGACACCCCAACGTGACATAATCTTATTATTTCATTAATTAATTACATCGCAACCGAAACAGTTAAACACGTTGAAAACGTTTGCGCTCTGTTGTCGGATATCCCGTAAATTTCAATGTTTCGCGAGGGGCTTGACGTTGCAGCGGGGCAAGCAAAATGCATTAAAGAATCGTGGCGGCGAGCTCGGCAAACTTTCTCATCGAACTCCGTAACTAACGCGACGCGAAAGCTTACCCCTCCCGGAGAAGAAGGTTGGCCGTGTATTTGCGCGCAAAATGGATACGTGGCCAGGCCGGACCGGCCAGTCGGCGTTGCTCGATCGAGATCCCGTACCGGGGAGAGCTTGGCGAAATTATATTTGATTCTAATCTAACAAATGGGTCGGGAATGCAATCTATTTATTTACACTTGGCTTCAACGAACCGCGGTGATAGTATTGTCGGCCACAGCTTTGCCCTCTTCTCCTCTTCCTTCGCTGAATCTTATCGATTCCGTCCGTGGATGTTGGCTACTAACGCGAAACTAAGCCGCGAGAATCGATGGGCGGACGAAAGTAAAGCGAACGATACGGAACAGGCAGGGACGAAAGCGATTGAAGTAGGAACGCGTTTAATACGCAAACGCGAGCGGAGCCGCGGTACAATTCGCGTCGGATGTTTTCGAACATCGGCGCGTTTCATTTGAGAATCGGCTCGCTCGATAAACGGGCGTAGGGACAATTGTTTGGCCGCGGAAAGGACAGCTGGTCGGGCCGGCCGCAGAGACAGGACGCGCTGGGACGAAGTGGCTATTTTCCGCCGACTGCTCACCGATTAAAAATCGAACGGCCGCCAAGGAGCGAGAGGCTATTTGAATCTACGATCCCTTCGGTGCCATTGCTCCGCCGATATCTTTCTCGTTGCTTCTCCCTTCGTATACTCGTGGTCGTACAACACGGTTCGCTACGGCAGACGCGAAAGGGTTTCGGAACCGCCTGCACATAAGAGGCGCAAGGGGTGTACGTATATAAATACCCGCATGCGAGTCGATATTTATCCCGCGGCATTATTGAACACGATCAAAGGGAGAATCGAATCGAACGCACTTAAGGATGCCAAAGGAACGATGCTGTGATTATTAATGGGCATCGAATAATGAGAATAATGCGCCGTACAAGCGAGCGGTCTCTCTCTCTCTCTCTCTCTCTCTCTCTCTCTTGTCAACTAATCCAGCATGGTTGCTCACTGTCCGATCTATTATCGGGGATCACGTTAATCTTAGTAATGCGATATTATTGCGGTCAATGCTGGTATCGTGACACCGGTGTAACCGTTGATGCCTCTCTGTACGCTAAGGCGTGGGTACACCTACGTACAGAAATCCGAGACACCGGCCATGGTACAAGAAACGAGAACAGAGGCCACGGGCATTAATTACCGGCGAATCAAGTAGATCGAACGTTCCAGTAACGTTCTTGCCCCTTCTAACGTCTCGGCGAAGAATTAGATTGCCCCGAAATGTGATCGATCGGTTTGATTCCTCGTGCCAATGCCGGGGATTGGAGCGGCCCAAGTATATAGGGGAAGAAGATTCGTTCGAAAGCAACATTGGAATTTCGCTCGAGTCCGATCGAGGAGCGACGCGATGGCCAGTCGAAACGGCGCCACGAGGGAATTAATAACCTTGAAATCTATCCATTTCAAAATGCATGCTCTGTTATAGATATCAAGGATGCGCTCTACGTTGCATAATTAATCGCGAAGCCGATATCCAACTGATGTCTAGGCCCATGATTCCTTTGCTTCGTTAACAGGGGTGTCACTTTGGACCAGTTGATCCGATACTTTTATTGATAAATGAACCTGCAGCGATTTCTGAGTGGCTCCACGACCGAAAAGAGAATAAAGGGAATAGATCGAGGGAGAGCAAGAAGTGTGGACGTCAGTCCATAGACGAAGCTGACCGCTGAACGATACTCATTGTGGAAATGGTTTTCGAGCCTCGAAAGAGGAATCGGTGGGGCCACAGACTGTCTGTAGTCTATGGGAAAGCGGAGGAAGGTTATAAACACGTATTACGAACTCATTAGTAGGTCCATTAGGAACGGAGCTGAACACATCCACGTCAAGCTATTATCGTGACTCGAGCTCAAATTAGACCGCTCATTATGTCCCGTTTAAATATCTCCTTACATCGATGCTTATTCGCCGTATCCTCGCGGTATGTTAGTTCGCTCGTTATGCTCGCGAGTCTCGTTTTCATTCCGCTATCTACGCGCTGGCCCGGCGGCAGCGCGCGGCATTGTGCAATTAATTCCAGCAATTTACTTGAAAATTTATCGCCAGCGACGAGGAAAGTAGCCCGTTTCATGGAAAGTCGCGGCTAATTCGAAATTAATTGAAAACAACCCCGGCTCGATCATGCCCGTAATCCGCATATTGCGCGTGATTCGAGCATAATTCGCGATTGATAAACGTCACCGGTAGCCGGCGAGCTCGTTTAAATAATAGGAAATTAAAACCGGTAGACGCGACAGGCCAGCGCCTGTTCAACGATTCCATTGCGGGGGTCAATAACGCGTGGTCTCGTGCGCATAGTATTTAGGGTGATTAGTTTATACGAGCCCCGATAATGAATCGGTGGCGAATAGAGCCGCGTTCGTATCGGCGTATCGTGGCGTTTGCCCGCTCGAAACAACACCCCCGCTGTTTCTTCCTGCGAACCTTCATTCTCGCGCTATTAACCGAGACCACGATTCGTTCGGGAAACGGATCCTGGCCAGCGTGATCGCGTGGCTGTGCTTTCCCCGGGATTTAAGATAAAGAAAACGAGCGGTCCGAGGAACGAGCGAAAAAGAGCGAGCGTTCGACCGAGCGAGGGTAAGAGGGTAAACGGTTATAGGGGGTGGGAAGGGACGGCCGTGAAGTAAATAGGAGTCCTGGCCGTTCTGCCGTAAAATTGTATGTGAAATTGTGCGATGTGTCTTGCGAATTGAATCGCCGGAAACGACATTGATTTTACTGCTTGTTTTCAGTGCTCTGTATACGCCGTTTCGTTCTTCCTTTCTGCTCTCAACCTGAAACCAACCGTCTGCTCCGCCTTTATCGTTTCTTGCTGTTTAAAAACAAAAAAAAAACATCCGCCAACACGGTTACCATCCCCGTTCATCTGTGCATTATCCACGGAACGAAACTCCTACCCGCACGAACACATTTAATCACGGTACGATCGAAGAAGAGACGACGATCCTTCGCAAGAAATTGCGGGAATCGTCAACGCACGAGTAACCTTTAATACAGTGAATGATCCACGGCCGGAAACTTTTTCGACTAAGGGTGGCTGTACAGCGGCCGGGCGCGATCATGGCGAAGTTCGTGGCTCTGACGGTAGCAGGACAAAAAGGGCCATGAAAAATCGCAGCCGAGCGAGATTAATTGGGCTTATTAACGCGGACGAATGAACCGACCGTATTACCGGGCGGAATTCCAATCCAAGCGCTCCCCGCTGAACATTTTCATAAATGCGGAACGGGTGATACCCGAGGGAGGCGGAAGAGGACCGGAGCGGGTCAACAGCCATCCGCGAGTTCCGCTCATAATTTCTTTTCAATGATTTACCACGGGCTAATTGCAGAATGCAGCGAGCGGTAATATCGCTTTGCAGCGTTACGTCCGGGAGCTAGCTATACTTTAGTTTGCAATTTAAACTTTACTTCCTCCGGAATTGATTAGCTTTTAGTAATTAAGCAAGCAACGCCTTGGACCTCCCCTACCCTCGACCATCCATCCACTCACCCACCCTCGCCCTCTTCTATGTATGTGTTGTACACTACCTTCACCCCTTCCTACTCCTCCTTCTTCGCCATCCAGTTTTCCCTCTCGCGCAACGTCGTCGGACAAACACAAACCGTTTCGTTTCGCGTTCCTGCGCCTGCGTTCGAGCACGCGCGCGCCGTCCCATACAATTGCATACACGCACCCACTTACGCGTATATACATGGGAGCGTATCCAACTTCTTCAGCCTCTGAACCCCTCTCGACCCTCTTCCAACTACGCTTCCCTTTCGCTCTTTCTTCCATCCTCCCCTACCGTTCGCGTAGCCCTTCTCTCTCTCTCTCTCTCTCTCTCTCTCTCTCTCTCTCTCTCCTCTTGGTTCTCTCCCTGTCACACCGCATTGCGCGGGTGGGTTTTAATCAACGCTTTACGAGTGCGAGACAGAGGAAGTTAAGTCGAGGAGAAGCCCGAAGAGTGGTGGATAAACGTACGTACACAGCCGCCACTGCGTTCGTCTTGCTCGCATATACATGCATCTTTTGACACGCGAAAACGCAACCCCGAAGCCTCGCGCGTGTTTTCCGTTGAATCGAGTGCGAAGCAATTTCGGCAAGGAATGCGTTTCCCTCGATACACCGTATATACGGGCTTGTGCCCAGACGGGACAGGTTCAACCAATTTCAACTTCCATTATACACCCTTACTCGATTCCGTGGACGTATTTCCAAAGTATGCAAAGCGACTGATCTGGATTTCCATGGTAATCTCGACGCTTTACGCCTTGCCTACCAAACCCTGACCTGCTTCCTTATCTTGTCACTTCCTTTCTACCTTCCGTTTCTTTTTTTTTTACAAGGGACAAACTATGTATTAATCAATCTCGCACAAAATTCATCCCTCTATTTTGTAATTAAATCGCAACAAGTTTTTAGCAAAGTATCTTTTAACGCAAAAATAGGCTAGCTGATTTACTCAGGAAAATATATAACGAACGCAAAGTCATTTGAGTTTCCAAACTGTGTATAGCCAGGTTTCGGAAGCTCGCGCGAACGCGCCACGTGCCACAGCTCTCGACGAGTTTAAAAACGCAATTTACGGACAATAGAATAGCGGTCGAAGTTCGGTAACCCTGTCGAAGCGGAGGATAGGCCGCCTATGCAGAACACGGACCACGTTAGACAACGATCCTATCGAGGGGAAACGACGGGAGAGAGGAATAACCCCGAAGTCGCGGACCCGATTTCCGTTCTTCGACGTGCCCACCCTTTCCGCGCACCGTCCACGGTCCTCGAGATCGTAAAAATGTTGTTTTTTAATTTAGGGGACGCCGCGAGGTTAATATACGGCTTTAATTCCCGGATTTCATTTAGGGGTTGGTCGCCTCCTCGTTTCGAGGCTCGTGGCGGTGGAAATCGCGGAGAATATCAGACGCGGGAAAGGTGAAAGGGAAAGAGGGTGGTACACACGGAACGTCCAGAGTTCGTCCCCCCTCCGCTCATCGCACGGATAGATTTTCGCGTAACGCTAAGCAAACATTCGGGCAAGTGAAATACTTCGTTTCCTGTCAATAGGATCACAGGCAATTGCCCTTCTGAAGCTCGGCTTTCCATACAAGCTTTGCAGGTTGAACGTAAAAGAGGCTTGGAGAACACGTGCTGCGTAATTAAAAAACCGTCCAATCATTCCCATCGTTTCTTATAGAATCCATCGAAGATTTTTTTTCCCATTGAGGCAGCTGTCTAACTGTTCGGGGGCAGCAAAGAGTTTCCATCGGTTAATCGAGCGATCGTAATCTTGGAAGAAATTGGTCCCGGCTCGGCGAATGTTAACGCGACCTTCCAGCCATCCTTGGCGGGGCAGGTTTGGCGGGAACGGCGGTCGGTCCGCGCTAAGGCAATTAAAGCTCCACCCAATTAATGCCTCGACGAACACGGCGGGGGTTGATGGCGAGCGTTGCGAGGGCTGCTCTCTCTCTCTCTCTCTCTCTCTCTCTCTCTCTCTCTCTCTCTTTCCATCTCGCTGTCTCGCAAACAACGCCTTCTTGCCTGGCAGAGGCCACGCGGAAATTTCATTCGGCCATTGAAACGTAAATGTACGTCGTGGCGAGCATTTCGTTGGACCGTTCAATGCTACGGATTGTCCGACAGTGGACGATTTCTATCACGGCCGAATTCAAAAGGACAACGCGATATTGTGCGATACGGCGAACGCGAGCCGCTCACAACTGTGACTCGGATTTATTTCGCGGAACGCCGGGCCTCCCTGCGAGACGAAGGGCCAATTCCGCTTCGGCGACCGCAGCAAACGCGCCAAGATTGACCGCGGGGTAAAGAAAAAGAGCGTACATACAGACGATTCGTGGCACGGGCACGCGAAAGAACCGCGTGACTGCGGACGGCTTGGAGCAGAGAAATAATACGTAGATTACCGAAGAACGTTTGCAAGCAGATTCTATGCAAAAACAAGATATCGCGAACGCTACCGGTGTGCTGAGATACCCGCGAGCCGTAAACAACGCGTCAATTAGCTCTGCGATTCACGCGGAATGCTTCCGAGTCTAAACGGAGCGAGTTGAAGATAACTCGGCGCACGCGACGAAAGCACGGCTGCCGCGCGGTGAAAAAGTCGCCCCTAAACGTTAATTGAAACGTCTCGCACGCGGAACCGGCATCGCCGGCCCAGCTAGATCCATCGCTAACAGCGTGTACCGACACGCGGGCGGCTCCGACTTTCAACCTCTACACGCCGGGGACAAGAAGAGATCTATCGATCGGCCCATTTCGTTTCCATCTAAATCGATTTGCACTGTTTATCCGCACTCGAGGGGTATAGCCGCGCGTGTGCCAAGGGCGCTCATTCATGAAACAATGCGTAAATGGGTACTCACCCGGTGAAGAGATAACAAAAGCCGCCGGAAATCCTCAGGGTACCGAACGGAAGAGGACGCGTAGGTCCCTCGATCCTTGCGGCAGGTCACTCATGGAGCGCACAAGTCCTCCCGATCACGACGGGCAACAAGGGCACAGAGTTTAAGCGCGAAGGCAGAAAAAAAGAACGGAGCAGTAAATAAAAGCTGTTCTTCGTATGCAACACTTAAAGAGTCACTTGTCGCGCGATATCGATCGATCGTCCGCGTGCCGCGGAGTATCGCGCGGTGGGATGCCGCGGCACGAAAATAATTCAATTAATTAGCGGTATCGTGCGCGCGCGGTGACGTATCGGTGACGGAGCGATGCGTTATCACCGATGCGCGCCCGCTGCCAGGATATGAGAGCTGTGCCGCTGCCGGTTAGTCCGCGACGGCAGCTCACTTCGGAATGAAGAGGAACGCGACGGCGACGCGGGACCGCCAACCACTCGGCGCACTCTCGGCTAGACTTTGCTCGGCACACTCGCCCTGCGTCTCTTCGTTTCTCGTCCTTCGACCGCCGCCGCTTCGTCGTTCCATACTCCGACGTCGTTCGGCACGTCACGCGTGGCGGTGCGCGTGCGTGCTTGCCCCCGCGGCGCGTGTCGCGTGAACTTTCACCCGCTTCGAACCGCGGCCCGTTGAGATGCGCGTGTATACCCGCGCTTTATACGTCAGCCCTTATCAATCGGAGTCTTATGTGACCGTCACGATTTCTCTGGTAGCGGCAGATATTGCTTTCAGAGGAGAGTTCACGAAACGGAAGGGGCGGGGAGCCGTTAGGTACACATGGTAATACGAAGAGGGGTTGATCTTATTTTCGAGATTTCCGGATCAAGGGAAGAAGAATTGAGAAAACTGAATTATGTTTAACGACGTTGCTGATAAAAAGTCTGTTCCTTTCTTTTTTTACGTTCTATCCCCGAGGATCTCCTCCCCTGAAAGAGTATTTTTAATGCAATCGAGACGAAATTGAGAGATAGAGTTTCTCATTAAGGCCGCCGTTCTTTTGTTTCCCGGCGTAGTTAAATTTCGTAAAAGATGAACGGGCTGCCTGTGACGAATTAGATGGAGTCGCGATTACCCCGTGACGAGCGAAAATATTCCAATCCGATGGTCGCGTCGGTGCGACGGGACTGCGATAATTACTGCTAATGTAAATGTTCGTTAATGGTCGTTATTAAATGCAACGCGGCAAAATAGTCACCGCGCCGTCACGACCGTACAAGCTGCGCCCCACGCCGCGCGTAACCGGTCCAATTATATTAATTAAATGAGCATTATAATTAGCTAATTAAATCAAATGCATTTCGGTGCGCGAGCATGGTCGTCGCCGGACGCGTATAATACACGCGCGCTCGTTTTCTGCGCGGGCGCGCTCGCGTGGCCCGTGTTGCAGAACGCGATAAAGGTTTCGCAATGACACTGGTAAGCGGTATTGTCCGGCCAGATTTTCCATGATTCACCGGGCCTAATGAGATTACGCGATAATCAAATTCGGTCGCGGCAAACAAAATGGCAGAGTGCTCGACCGTATCGTTAACCACCGCGGTATGCGGCGCGGTGTTAGAAATTTACCGTCGCTCGACGATCGAACGAAAGTATCGTAGCGTTTTGTCACTGAAATTCGCGCCTTTCTTGCACTGAATATTGGACGTGGTGACGCGCGAGCGTGTACAAAAAAAAAAGGGCAAGAGATAGTGGGAAAGGGGGATTTTACTCGTTGCACTGTTTAATCGAATTCCGCGAACGATATCAACGTTTCTGAAAGAAGAACGGGGTCAATTAAAATTAATGGATAGTGTAATTAGAAAAGTCGTTACGGAAGCGTGCGCGCGAGAAACGCTTCAATCCAATCAAGGAAACGACTTCCTTTTCTCGTCTTTAAAAAACTATTAAAATCTCCGTTGACTGAACGGCCGGGTGAAAAAACAAACCTCCACCCCTTAGGGGGTAGTAGAGAGAAAGTACAATTTCGACTGTTCATTAGCGTCGCGTCGAGACATAGACAATGGGGGGAGGAGAGCAGAGAATATCTTCAACTATTTTAAAGAACGTTTCGATCGAGCGTGATCCCTAATCGCGAATAATTTTAGACCAAAGCTGCTACCCGCTAGGGGTGGAAAACTATAATCGGGACTATCGATAGTTTCCCATTAGTTGGACCATCGGTCCTCGATAGTCATCGAGTGTACCATCTATAATTCTGCACCACTACTACAAAGCTACTGGCTGCAGCGATTCTCGGATACGCGTGTATATTCTCGGTACATCTTCATCCCTGTGTGTGTGTGTGTGTGTGTGTGTGCATGGGTCACGGCTTTGCAGGCCAGCCGGTTACAGTGACTCTCGAAAAGCACCTTGTGTCATTAGTATGTTAATTGGTAACGGTCTGCCTGCCTACTCGGCTGGCTGCCACATCGAGTTTCGTACACACACACACACACGCACATACGCTGCTGGGGCCCGGCGTGTTCGTACGTTAAGATGTTTAATCGCTTCTGTAATTATACTGTCCCTCAAAGGGTTAATTGTCCCATAAACCCATGAATACGTTAACGAGCGCGCCTCGCGAACATCAGAAGGCCTCTGGGAAGTGGCGAGAGGGAGCGGCGTGCCGTGCTTGCGAGGGATCGACGAAGCTCGAACGCACGCATGCAACCGCAAGGGTGAAGCCACAGGAAGAAGAAGGTAGTATACATCAGATCGCGTCGTTACGCAGATTTTCGCGACTCTGGCCGACGACCCCCGTTCCCTCGCGACGCCCGCGACGTTTGTCACTTACAAAAAAAAAAAAGAATTAATCTTTCTTTCTCATTTAACGCAACCAGCGTCGGTGATGATAGCTAGATCGAAAACGGATCCTTCGAAAGTGGCGGGGAAATGGAAGCGTTAAGAAAAGAAGCTACGAGGGGCGGGGTTGCATTGTCGCTCCGTTATAATTAAGAAGATAGACTTTAAATCCAGAATGCAAAGCGTGGACGGGCGAGACGCGGAGAGGGTCGAACCATTGCGGGCTAAACGAGTGGTAAAAGGCCGGCTCGCGAAACGCAGAAGGGAGGCGGTAGGACGGGACCAGGGGGAATGACTCGGATGGAAATTAATTCATTACTCTAATGCGTTGACCGAGAGGATGAGCTGGAAGTTGAAGCGTCGAGTGCCAAGTACCTCGCGGAGGATGGATGTCCCGGTTTCATTCCGAAAATTAACACTCTCCGTTACTTGCCAACCATCCAACAATTTTTTCCTTTCCTCCACGGCCTGGACCCCGCGTTGCTTAAATTCCACATCTGTCTGTCCCGCGTCCTTCCGTCACGCGACAGATTTCACCCCGCTCTCTAAATTTACTCTTCGCCATCCATGTGTCCCCTTCCAACGGCGTCGCTCGTGTCCGTCAAAGGGCGTCACAATTACGATACCCTACGGTTCAAACCTGACGTTGGATGTGATTAATTCCTGCCCGCGAATATTATTCCATTACGTGCTCGCGTATCGTCGAGAAACTTCTCACGACCTTGATTGATCGATCACACCAATATGGTCGAGTACAGCGGAAAATCTATGCGCAACAATGTCCTCGCGAATGCTTTCCCAAACACCTTGGGAATGTTAATCGCTGCCCCTACGTCTGCTCAAGATATGCCTCATCGATGGCTAAGGAAGCGAGCGACGATAATAATTCCGATTCCGGCGGCGAACGAGCAATCTTCTTTTTCATTTAACATACATCGGTAATGATATCTGATCAGCGGGAACGATGCTCCATATCTGCCTATACTCCCTCCCTTCCTTTGCGCAGCCTCGAACGCTCAGCGATCAACTCCCGACGAGCTCGTGCAGAGGGAAATCGAAGCTGCGGATCCAGCTCAGCAAACGATTACGATGGACAGGTTGAATGCGGACGTGTCACGGAGTCGTCCTAAAGAGTTCCATTGATACCAATTTAAAGTGGATATCGGCCCGGCCTTCCCGGATATACCATTATCGACTTCCAAATCGAAGCGATTCGGACGAGCTTTGCCGATCGTTCAAACAGCCGTCACGGACACGTGTAATTAAATTTAACGCGCTATCCTCTGACCTTCCCCCTGACCTATATACATGTATATACCAACCGTTTCATCCCTGCTGTTTTCTTTTTTTCTTTTTCATACTATTTCCGTTTCACCGTTTGCAGCATCGACCCACTTCCGTCATACACATTGCCGACAGGTAGACGTAGAGGAGTGCGATACCGTTGCCCTGTCTCCCCCGCGAAACTCGATTCGATAATCGAATGGAAGAGGCGGGCTGCGGCACGGAAACGGTATTAAAATTCGTCGATCGGGTCTCGCATATTGAAACGCCGCTGGTAACATCGTTTGTCGGTCAGTCTCGAATTGGCATGGTTGACGGGCAAATGCGGGGGAGAATCGTCGATGCGATTTTACCGCTGAATTTCGAATGAAACAGAAAAAGAACGCGAGAGGCTCTCCTTCGCGTAGAATGCAGGGAGGAGTTATCGGTTCGCGAGAGAGCTGTTACAGACATCGGGGATGTCCGTAAAGCAATTAAAAGTTGGATCGCACATTTGTTGGAATTTAAATGGAGCAGTTAAGGAAAATGAGTCGGTTCACGTGTGCACGTACGCCGCGTAATTTATTCGTTCGAAGAGGCTCGCGATACGACGAACCGGTTTCGTCGACGTTATTCGGTGGAAACTTCGTTTGCACGATCATTTAACGACGAATCAAGGGGAACAAAAACGAGCAGGTATCGATCCGTATTGGCTTTTTTTTAAAATGGTCGGACCGTCTCTGTCGGAAGGGAAAGGGCACGGCGTGCCCTCGTTGCTGATTGCGGATGCCTTCTTCACGGCCCCCGATGTAATTTTCTGAATGACTGCGTAATTAAAACTCTAATTTCCTGCGCTTAATTGACCAGAGTCTTGGTTCCCTCTTTGCTTTGGTTTCCCTCGCTCCTTACCTCGGCCGACCGGCTACTCGCGCGGCGGCTCATTCTCTCTCCGCCTGTCGTCCCTTGCTCGATCTCGTAAAGCGTGGAACGAGGAAGACGGCCAGCCATCCTTCGCGCGTTTAACGCGAACGCTTTTTACGCGACACGCTTACAAGGTGGCGGAGTTAATCGAGAGAAATTTCGCAGTTTCATGCGCGACCTTCTTTCCTTGAACCTTATATTCTTTCTTGATCCGAGGGAGTTCTTACTTCGAGAATTTCGGATAATAGCCGCGCAAAGTTTTATAGGTACGTACATCCTCGTGGCTATGCCCAATTTTCGCGAGGCTCGCCCCGTGTCGCGTCGCCTGCGAGTGCTTGGATAATTACATCCGTCTCTGCTGGCCGGAGGCAATTATAATTGCCAGCTCCTTTCGCAATTATAAGTTTCTGTGAGACTTGGCGTGCCAACGTGCCAGCATGCTTGCTGGGACAGGGAGAAGGCCGGCTGCTGAGGGCACGAATGCTGGTGTCGGCGGGCAAGGTCTGGCGGGAAGAGAGGAGAGAGAGCCGGAGGACGAAAGGCGAGGGGACAAGCCCCAGCGCGTTGCACGTGAAAACGTTAATTGCGGTGACCTGCTCGGGAACTAGTTACAGGAGGACATTCCATAGACCCCACGCGACATTGAGTATGCACGGACGGGAGGATGCATCAGCTTGCGTTTTATTCTTCCCGCGAGCTCGTTACTCTTCCAGGGGCCAAGAGAGCGTTCTCTCTCTCTCTCTCTCTCTTTCCTACGAGGTGCGCGCGGTTCGAGCGGAAAATCTTCGCGTCTAATAAACGTTATTGCGGGAACGAAGCATGAAATGTGTAGCCGGCGCCCCTGAGAACCACTGGCGGGGCAAGGTGGTAGTCGTGGAAGAAAGTGGGATTGCAAATAAAAAGTCGCGGAAGTAGCGCGTAAAGTATAAGGTAAACCAAAGTAAAAGGAGTGACTAGATGGTAGGGGATAGAAATGGATGTTACTTACTTCTTCGCTGCATTTCTATCCCTCCCGTGTGTTCCTCCATTCTCTGCATTCGTCCCTCGTACCGATGTGGCCGCGGTTCGCTTCTGCGCCTTCTACGCACCATCGCGTCGTTCCTCTCCATCTCCCTCTTTCTGTCCGGGCTTTCTCAGAGAGTCGCGCGTGTCCCTTTCGCGGTGAAAGAGTTTTTCTTCCCGCTCCTGTCGCCCCTTCTTCCCTGCCATGCAAGGCAAACCACTATCCTACGTCCCCGTGAAATCCTCCTCGAACCCTGACGCACGGCTTCCGCGGTTCTTTCCAACTCGTTCAACCACTCCCTAAAGGTGTCGGTGAGTTCATTTCAAAGGTGTTCGCCGAGAAACTTGCGGGACTACCAGATTTCCTCAAAGCTAATGATCTTCTTCGTTAGAGTAGCGACGCGCTTACAGAAGGCCCCAATTACGCTGCCTAAGGAAAATTACGAAATAACGAGACCGCCGTTCGACGCTCCCGGGCACACGGAATTTCGATCCTCCGCCGTCGGTCGACGCCGGCATAGTAGCACCCGTCAAGGGAACTTAATATTAAAAATGAGAAATAAGGGAAAGCGACTGCGAGCCACCCTGCCACCCGTCCTTCCTCCCTTTCATTTACCAGTAACGAATCGTTCCGTGATTCCGTGGCTCGATCTCTTTTGTCGCGCGCTCGTGAATGTACGCGATTTTTCGGCTTCAGACGCGGCGGAAACTTTCACACCCCCAACCCCACCCCCCTCCCGACCACCCACATGGTTGCTTTTTAACCCTCGTCTCTCCTTTGTAACTGCCTCTCCTTCCCGTGGACGCCGCGATGGAAACGGTGGCTTCGTGGCACGGAGAAGTTAATTATAAGCGATACCAATCTCTCGGGGTTGTTGGGCGGTTGGTAGAACTGGGAAGCCATGACAGCCAATTACCACCCCGTGCCGACCCTCGCGCACGAGCCACCGTCCTCTCTCTCTCTTTCTCTCCCCATCTCACCCTTTCGCCGGCGTTCCCGTTCCTCTTCCAACTTTGCTTCCTCCGGCGCCCCTCTGTTCCTCCTTTTCCTTTACTTGAAACTTTCTCTCCCATTTTCTCCTACCCTATCTTCCCTACATCCGTTCCACACGAACGCACGGACACGAGCGAAGACGCGCGCGTGCACGCGCTACACTTACACGTGCTCAACCCCCTCGCCAGTATAGGAAATTAAAAGACTGGGCGATGATTGCGCGCGGCACGACCTGGCCTTTCCAACCCCCCCCTGGCCGCCGGCGAGCCCTCCGCGCAATCTACCCCGCCGGCTCGCTGCCACGAGAAGAAAAGAACGGAGAGGCATTCGTTCTGCTTAGCGAAAATTACGGAATTGGTCGAGGAAAGTGATTGGGATTGGCCCTTTTACCGCGTCTCTCCGTGCCTCGTTTCGCCTCGTTAAAGAGCCCGAGGAAACGGACACCCTATTTAGCCAGCCGGACCCCGTCTGGCTCGATCTGTTTCATCGGAGGAAGGATTTCGGTTGCGCGCGTCTTTGGCGCATCAGGTTCAAAGGTGAGCCTTGTGCCCGCGACGCCCACCGACCGTCCAGTTCGCACAGGCTCACGGCGATCCTGTTGTTTGCGCTCGAGAAAGAAAAATGTTTCACCCGTTGTTCGCGCCTCGAAATGCTTCGTCCGACAAACAGAGCGAATCGAACCGGTGGCGGGCTCTCGTCTCAGCCGCTGCTGCGCCCAATGCGCGGATCAGTTCCATCCATTAGAGGCTTACGTCGGCCGACAATGGGGATTAACCTTTGGTAGAATGCAACGAGAGAAAGCGGCGACGCCTGCCATGACAGCGATCCCACCGGGTGTCGTATTTAAGCCGCTTCCGTGCGATGGCTTGTTTACAGTTCCTGTGAGAAACTCGGGTTCGTTGGTCGCCTCAAGAATATTGCAGACAGCTGAAGTTTGATTCCGTTGCTGCTGAATGGGCCTCGCTAAGAACAGCTTGTGCCGTTTCCATCGGTATACATAATATTCGAAGGTAGATCTGTACCGAGGTATCTAGTAATTCTTGCTTTCCCATAAGCGGTTAATGACTCGATACCGATAAAGTGAAACCCACTGTCCTGGCCCGGCACAGTTAACAGAGTTAACTCCGCTCACCGGTTAGCCTGAGTTAATTATAACCGATGCTTATCAGCCGGTTAACTCCAACGTACCATTAACTCGCTTTGCCTTGCAGTGTCTGGTCTCCTGCATCGTTGTCTGTACCTCGACTCCCGGTGAATGCCACTTTCACGCGTCTCTCCTATGGAGGCACTATTCACGATCGAGATGCTAATTTCTTAAACTATGCGATTCCCAAGGACCTCGTACACACGCGCGACAACCTTAATGAAAGCTTGTCGTGCAACTTCTCATGAGTTGCCGCTTGTTAGACAACTTGGAAACTTTTTATTTGGTCCGAAAACAACGTTGCAGATGAAAGGCGTCTTTAGTGATAGATGTTTCATTCGATCCTTGGTCTTGTTACGTACACAATTGGTCATGTTCGCACAGGAAGAATTTGAATTGTTTATACAAAATTAAAGTAAATACCCTCTTACACCCTTTTACTTTCGTGCAGCGTGTATTTAAATATCCAACTTGTTTCTTTACACTGGGATCATATTTGTTGGATCTCCTAATTTGTTTTATCCGCATTCCGGATAATTTTATTGGCCCGATACTAATCCAAAGTTGCACAGGTCCCGTGCTGACGCGTCACCCTACGCCACGGTCCGACAATGTCGAAACCACAGGCGAGGTGCGCACGGTTCTTAAGCGAACTCGACGAAACAGAAAATTACCAGTCGATCGATTTGACGCTTTGCGAAATTGCGTATATAAACGCATGCTATATTCAGGCCGGACGCTTTGAGAGCGTATTATGTCGTTATGCGACCAGTTTAGCTCGAGATCAAAGCGAAACGAGTTTCTTCATGGTGTCTGGTCGCGACGTTTACTCGCGGCTACGACAAACGCAAATTACTTCGCGCAATCAACCCACCCCACTGGCAAAGGTATGATCCGGTCGAAAGCAGATTCATTTTTCTGCATTCCCCACGCGTGGACGCTTTCGATTAAAAAATCTCATCTTAATTACCTCCAATGGCATAATCAGGACTGTGGTCCATATCGATGCGAAACATTTGAACGCGCACCTTTTCGTGTCAAAGCGGCGGGCACGCTGTCTGCGATCGCCGGCTCGAAATTGTGCAAAAAGTTGCTTCACTTGGCGGAGCACCGTATCGAAGTTTTAACGGTCGAAGCGTTTCTCGAGAAATCAATCGGAGAATGGCTTCGTTAATCTGGCGAGGTGGTTTCTGGATGCTCGGTTGCTCTTACATCACGTAATAGTATCGGGGCCATCCCCCGCGTTGGCCTTAACCCCCGCAACCTACTACCGCCAACTCTTCGGACCTCTAACCACCCTTCTCTCTCTCTCTCTCTCTCTCTCTCTCTCTCTCTCTCTCTCTCTCTCTCTCTCTCTATTCGCTCGGCCGCTCCGCCGTTTCCCAGCTAAGTCTGCGAGTGACTGAGTGGTTATTTAGGTAAGAGCCAGTCGCCCCGCGCGGGAGCTACCCGCCCACCGCCTCTACCCCCTCGCTTAAGTAATGGTCCCGCAACATATTGTGCAAAGAAAAACTGGCTCCGCTTATTTACGCTACTCCGGGGCGAGAGTGCCGGATGAGTTTCTTCCGGCCAGTCTGCGACTCGATCGGACGGGGGGGGGGAAGAAAAAATTAGCAATCGTGACGAATCTGATTACCTTGAATTATCGAGTAGATCTCGAGCTAAAAGTGGTCGAAAAAATTGTATACGAAATACAAAAAGCGGTAGCCCCGCAGCGAGATCTTAGCTCACTTTTCCCACGACCGAGCGCGAAACACTTCCAGCTCGAGAGTCGTCTGGGCGCCCAATTAATGGGGAAAAGATCGAACTGTAAGCCGCATCTCGGAGAACTATTTGCATCGTAATGCGCGCACCCCCTCGGTGACCCAAGTTCGCGCAACAAAAATAGCATCGAGATTCACGGTAGGGTGGCTCATACGTGCTGCTCCTGCTAATGCCAGTCTATCCGTACAAATAGCTGCTTCTCGGCCGGCATAATTACGGATTAGATGAACGAAAGATAGCTCTTAACTGGTGCGCGGGAAGGGTGGCCCAGGGATCGTTGGATGACCTCCGCCACCATCAGCTGGGATCAATCGACCCTGCACACGCGATTCTGCACGCACACGCGTGCCAGATACTGTACCCGGAGAACGATACTTTCTCGCATCTCGGTGCTTCCCTCTGACAGAGCCAGCCGGCACGTGTCGAAGCGGCCCGGACACGTGCAACGTTTCGCCGAAGAATCGATATTCTTCTGTGCCGCTCACAATGCCAGCCACCTCGTATATTATTTTAACACGCTTTAAGCTCTCTCTCTCTCTCTCTCTTCTCCCCTCCTTTGGTCCACGAATACTTTGGACACAAATTTGTCTATCATCGCGACGGTCCAGAGTTCCCATGACGCGTAATCGCTTAATGATATTCGTTACGCTCGAGCTTTCATCTGTATTATATTATCCTCCTCTGACGATAGAATTCGCGTCAATTCTCAGGGTTAGTGGCATTACGACTTTGATTACACTGCGTCTCGTGTCGCAAATAGTTTCATGCCTTTTGCGTTGCACTTCTTTGGTAACTAATTAAAAAGAAAGGAGCGTTCTGCTTTCAGCATTCATTCCATTCGATAAATTATTCCGAGTCTACTAATATTTCCATTTAAATCGAACGCAGATGAGCGGATTATAATGGCGCGTCGGTGACTATCGATTTCATTAATTTTCTATCCGAAATAGGAGCTTACGTTCAACAATAGAGCCACTTAAGCAATAAACAAAAAACGGGCGTACATAGGCTGTGAATGGTGCGGCGAGCGGCGACATACAGCAGAACGATGGGGTAGAGATGATCTGATTACGACCGCATCATGGGAAAGTCAACTCGCAAACCGAGGGGGTAGAAACTCGATTCATCCTATCGTGTACCGTTGTGCGAGGCACTGTCACCGGTGCGTATAATTCGAAGGGATCCATGCGCGTCCGCACGTTTCGGCATTAATTTCGTGGACAAAAAGTGTGCAGCGCGGGAAACGCGATGCGATGCGTCGTTCATCACCCGCCGTACGCCGGAAATATCCGATCAAAATTCGACTGTGAACCATTAGCGTTTCCTGGAATCTGTGGCTGGCGTTCGCATACGCCAGCAACCCTGACGGTAGAATCGATAACACCGATACCAGATCGTACGAGGAGAAACATCAATCGCCCGGTGAAGAATTTGGGAAACACAGTGGCCAAACGCCTCGGTAAGTAAACGAGAATCGAATGTATTAGGGAATCGAGGGCGATGGGAAGCGGACCAGCAGCAGGAAGAAATCGCGAAGAAAAGACGGTCCACAATGGACCGTTTATCAAAAGTCGTGATACCGCGCTGGCCGTGCCTTTCCAAGGCCGCGGTCCATCAATAAAACCAAGTGATTTAGCGAGTCCCTGTTGGGCGAGGCAAGGTGGTGGAGCACGAATTTCCAAGATAAAGGGGTCAACAATGGACTGTAACCAATGGTTGGTATTCGGCCGGTGTCGAAACGACGCCGGCTTCCAATCACTCGCCGATAACAATGCCCCTCAGTCTGGTTTATAAATCCGCGCATTGTTGGCAACTTAAAAGCTCTCGCGACAAGAGAGAGAGAGAGAGAGAGAATGAGGGAACAGGCGAAGGTGGAGAAAGCGGTGAGGAACGAAGAGAGCGAGGTAAGACTGGGAGGGAGAGAATCTACTCAAGATCTCAGGCGTTGAAAGCATCGTTGGAAAGGTAGACGAAGGCAAAGAAAGAGAGAGATAGAGAGAGAGAGAGAGAGAGAGAGAGAGGGCTAGGAGAACAGTAGGAAAGAGGGACAAAGGTGAGGATCGTGGGTGTTTAAAGAGTGAGAGCGAGAAGATGGTGGCAGAGCTTGAGAGCCGTGTAAAAGCATTGAGAGCACTTTAATGAATACGATTAGGGGCGTTAACTGTGAAGGATTGCCAAGCCGAAGAAAGCACCGCGCCGGGGAAAGCTCTTTTCCGGCACCTTCGAGCGAACCCGGCCGAAGCCCTCCCGGGCCCGCGTTGCGCTCGCGGATCGACGAACTTCTTCGAACTCTTCGTTCGATCCGATTTCGAGCGGCACGTTAATTCTGGACGTTATTTAAACCGGTCGCGGGAATTTCGAAGCAGCCAGGCAAGGTTGTCGTACGAGAAAAGCGAGCTGGGAAACGTTAGCCCCGGGACCAGCGTATCTCTGGCAGATGCGCTTATCTCCTCCACTTGAACACGATGTTGCGCTATCGGCATGCGAACGACAAACCCACTTCCTATGCACATTCTTGTTTCTTTCTTGTCGGTCCAGCCTACGGAGAATAATCTGCCTCATTAGGGAACCGATAGAAGCCGGCTGCCTACGCGAGCCGAATCACCGCGCTTCGATGCGACGGAAAGCTAACAAAGACTGGCTAAAGTAGTGGGATCGATTTGGAATATCTCGGGAATAATGCAGTCACGAAAAAAAATGAATCACGTTTTCGGTGATGTTATTGCCGTTCATCGGTAGTGTTCGAATACAGCTGTCGGCTTGACACTACGAATAGAGATGTGGCACGCGTTTTACATTCGATTCCTATTGCAGCCGCAATACTCGCGCAATGCTCGATCTCCAGGCTGATCGCAGCAGCGGCCTGTATTACTTGCGACCATCGTGTCCAACTCCATTTCCGGTCGCGACCGATGCCCCCTCGTCGGTCCAACGGACACAGAGCCGGCCGAGCACGCACAGAACGCGTCCACGTCGAGGCACATAGGTAGGCAAATACACACGCGTGTTCGTGTGAACGACGTGACGCTAGGTGGCTGCCACTCGACTCAACCGCTCTAGCTGACTCCACGCAATTATAGATCCCTAATTACGAACCCGTATGCCCTACCTCGGTACACCTATTCTCCTCCCTCGTTTCAACTCCCTCGGCCAGCCTCGCTTTCTGCAACCCTAACTTCATCCCTGTTCTCTCATCCTTCTCCTCTCGCGCCACTATTACTACCCATGCCCGTATCTCAATCCCTAACACTCCTCGTCGCTACTGGCCTCTCCTACGGCGCTTCCCTTTATTTCCCACTCCGATTCCTGTTTTTCTCTTCCGTTCCAGGGAGAAGAGAGAACCCCGACTTCCTCTCGTCGTTACCGACGTCCGTCCTCCTCGCCGCACGTTCTTTTCTTCTCCGTCTACCATCTTCCCACTTCAGTTCAGTTAATTAACTTCCACCTCATTAACAGGGCCAACCGAGCGGCATTCTCTTCCGGGAGGAGTAAGCAGTCCATCGCGCGGCTTGCGTCCCGCAACAACGATGTTATTAATAATTGTTTTTGACCGACGCTCTGATGGCCAATCTTGCGTTCGGTATTATGCACAGCCGTCCCGTGTGTAAGGGCTTGCGATGATCCATAAACGTGGCCGATGTGTGCGCACACGTACACAAGGGGGGGAACCGCGCGCCAGTGTACGAGCACTCTTACGGGGAATCTAATTAAAGTTTGATCTTATTACGTCGAAACATAATGATATCTGGTTTATAACGCGTTTAGTAATTTTATGCGGAGAGGGATATGGCGAGCTAATTAAGCGCATGCACTTAAGCCGCATGCGCGCACGCTGATATACACCACTTCATCCTGCTGTCGCTTTCCCTTTTTCCTTGCGCCACCTTTTTCTCGTATTTTTATCGCTCTTCTTTTGCAATGCCGCGCGTGTTCGTACGCGAAGACGCCCGTCTCTTCGATGATATATTATTGGACGCATTTACGGCCGCCCCGTGTCGTTCGCGTCTTGTTTCCATTCGTTTAGATACGCATTTTAATTAAGCCGGGCTTCAAGGAGCGCGCCGCTTCGTTATGGAACAATAAGTGCTCATCGCTTACTCGTCCGCCTGTCCGATCCAACGTTGATACTGATGATCTTAATAAAACTATCGTGAACGAGGGTCACGCCAATTAACGAACAATTCCGATACCGGGGGGAAACGGCGTTTCGAAATTAATCTTGAAAGCGTATCGCGCGATATAACGTGCTTCATTTTTCATAAAAATCACATTACTGCTAATTTAGCCGGTTCCAAATGTTACGCACAGATGAAGGAACTGATGATCGCCGACCTGGACACCTTAATCGGCGAACGAATAGAGTCGATTTCATTCTATTCAAATGGCGTCAGAAAGTCTTATAATGTAGACCGCGAATAGGATCTCGGATCTAACAACGGACGGACATGCTATAACGCGCTTGGTCTCGCCGCTCATCCGAAACATCTTTAATCCGCTCGGCGTTTCGTTCTGTATGTAAAAAAGTATAACGACCTGAATATTTACGCGCGCGCGAGCCCGGTTAATTATAAGCGTTCGTACAACATCTCGACGTCGCGAGCGAGACTCGTATTATCCGACAGATTTTTACGGCGAGCAAGAATATTAATGTCAACTGAATCGAAGTAGCGGAGCATATCGATGGCAAGCTACGAAGGAAGCGCGAGGAAAATAAGCGGATTTAAATCGCGCCGATCCGACTAACGAGCGTGCACGTGTACCGGTTTAACGTATTCCCGGCGATATTTAAAATCGCCTTAAAATATTCATTTCGCGTTACCATCGTGACTTCTTTTTTTTTTTTTTTTTTTTTTTTTACTTCGCTTTGCATCATTAACGAGGTATAGCCACGTTCGCGAGGCTGCTGGCTCGATAGTCTTTCGATGATAACGTCGAGCGAACGCCCCTCTGGCTGCGCTGTGTATTGCGAGAGTATGATCATCCGGCACTTGTGTCTTTCGCGAACGGAACGATAATCCTGTCGGAACTCTGTCCGAAACATAAACGCGCACTGTTTTAATCGTAGGCGACGCAACGAATCTTGCGAGCGATCTTTTAATCCCGCGGACGCGTTTCTGGTTAGACGCGTTGAATTGAGAAACGCGCCGCTAAGAGGGTTTGCTTGTATCCCCCGAGATGCGCATACATCATCCGATTAAAATTAGTAATTAGCTAATTAACTTAAGCACACAGCACTCGGGGCTAAGTAAGTTGACCGCCTGATTATGATGCATCACTTCCGAGTTCGAAGCCGCGCGCGCGGTCGCGGCTCTCGTCGCGTTGCGGAAAAAAGAAGGGGCGCACAAGAGAAGAGAACCCGGCGGAAGTAAGAAAATGGGGAAAAAAGTGCGCGTTGTTACAGGAGAGTACAGCGTTCTCTCTCCGGAGGCGCTCAGAATTGTTCGCGGTCATTTATTTCTCTGGTTACCAACGGCACGCTTGTCGCGCGGTTGCCTCGACGTTTTCTTCGAAAGCAAAGTTACCCCATTCGCTGTGTCGAAGCGGCTTGTACCGCGGGCGAAGGATAAGATGCGCTTCGAGGCAATCATCGAACTAACGTTTTTGCCTGCGATCAAATTGAATGTTGTGATTAGAATTCGTCGAGGGAGCCAAAGATGTACCTACAGATTTTATAAGTACTCTTCTTTCTAGTTTTACGATATCATCGACTGAACTAAATTAGATCCCGATCTAAACCAAACTCTGCAGAACAGAATCTCCGGGCATTGCACCTGGTGGTCCAACGCAAAATCATCCTTGCGTATCGGATTCCACCTATCTCGCGAATTCCACTTTCGCCGTGTTACGTTCACGCGGAGGCCAGTGACGTGAGTGGAAAATTGATATATGCACCGAGTGATACCTGGTGGAAAAGTGTACGGTATCGTGGTATCCGAAGCAAGCGCGGCGAAGGGACGCGCGGCCGAGAGTGATTCAGAAGTGCTTTCCCGTGTTCCTTAACTAACCGTTCGTCGGTCCTGCGGACGCGTCGCGTCGCGACGGCCGTGCTCGCCCTCCGAGTAGGATCGCGACAAGGACCGGGCTAAAGGTCCTTCCCCTCGTCCTCTATCCACCTCCATTTGCCTGGCCCTCTTTCGATACTCTCGCGAAAGCTGTTCGAGCTTTTCGGATCTTCTCCGTCCCCGTTCCACGTTCTTCGTCCCGTTCGCGAATAATCACGAATAATCATCGGACCAGAGGCGCGAGCAGTCGTTCGCCGCATTTGCATCGCGTTTACGCGGTGAGCATGGAATCGATCCGTTTTAACGTTACCGATGGTAAAGATCAACCGACAATGAAATATAATTAACGTGCGTGTGGTAACGACTATGAAGAAATTTTCGTACGGAGTTCGGACTTGATTGGCGATTAAAATTTAATGGAAGCGGAGGTTCTTCGAGGTAAATATCTTTGTATGGATTTAATGCACCCTTTTTGCTGAATTCTCTGGAAAGGATTCTGTACACGCTAATTTACCTTTCACGAGTTTCGAGAGAAGCGCGGAGGGAGTCCTTGGAGACGGATCCGCGGCTTCGATCTCTTATAAGTGACAGTAACGCGGCCAGGATCGCGGCCATTGGGAAGCCTCGGAAGCAATGTATCATCGTTAAAGCATTGTAAAAGATGCGTCCCGACTATCGTTTTCCCTGGTCCCTCTTTACTCTTCTATCACAGCCAGTCAGATAAACATTTATTCTCCAAAGCAGGAATTACACGCTCCGCAGCGCCAAGACCGTATTATAGAATCAAAGTGAATCTTTTTAGATCAGAATATCGCGAGAGATCTCAAGAGGAATGGATATTCATTTCACGAAACCTTTTCCCCGAGTACATCCGCGGAGCCAGATTTGAAACGCAATAGAAGCGCCCACGAGATTCGGAACTTTCGATCGACACAATCTCCCTCGCTTAATGGGACCCGTATGTGTAATTTGCCGCAGGACCTGCGCCGGTATCTTGATTAGAATTTCTTTGAACCCTCATACATGCTGCCCCCGCTTTGTGTCTACGTCTCTCGCGTGAAATTCTCCATGCGGGCCTTCCAGCGCAGTGCGACGCCGCAGTCCGGCATTCCTTTTAACAAACTATTAACGTTGAGTCTGGCAAAGTATCGAAGAGGCTCGCAATTTTCTGGTCCATTGGGAAAATTTAGACGGTCCGTAATGTTCAAACGAGTCCGACACCTTTCAACCATTCCGCTACGTCTCGTCACGTCGTGGACGGGGAACATTTGAAACGCTCAAGGGATCAACGGTGGCAAGGAGCGTGATCGCACGCGGATGGTCCATTTTCGCTATCACGGTATAGTTAGGAACTTCAAACTACGTTCGATTGGTTGGGTCGCATTATAGCCAGCTGTAATTAGTGTACGAAACTATGGGCAGGGAGGGGGGGGGGGGAGAGGGGTGGCAGCATACGTGTAATGCTCACGTTAATTACCTGACATGTTTAGCATGCATTACATCCACGTACACGCGGTAGTAGCACCGATCCGGACAGCCTGTCTACCTGTACGCCTGTTACGCTCCGCTACCGCCTACCGTGTGCTTACAGCCGCCGAGCCACGTGCACGGTGCCAGGTAATGAACGAAACGAGCAAATTCTCGGCAAGTTGCGAGCACCAACTTGAAATTGGAAGGCAACCCGCCGGCTGTTATTAAGGGCGACCACACATCGTTAGTTATTGCCGGCCGGATACCACCCCGCTCCCCTTCCAACCCTTTCTCGGCCGCCCTTTTCACCGTCCGGGTAGCGGGGTCTCCACTCGTCCCCATTTCTCGTGCATCTTCGATTAAGACGCGATCGTAACGCGACGACGTCCCGTGTAATTATTCCACCGATTCCGATAGATCATCATTCTCGTCCGGCGGGCTTCATTGTCGCGGCTATTATCAGTCGAGCCAGAAAGTTCCATCGTTACGAACTTTCATCCGTGTAAGTTCATCCGGACCGAAGCGGAGGGATTTAACGAGCAGACAGATATGTCTGCGGTCGATCCAATCGAATCACCTCCGACCCCGTAGAATCCTTTTATGAACGAATCGCTGGAATTCTAGTTCATTAATTTATACAAACGTATACTCTCGGTCAATCGGGACCGGATGTTACAATTGCTCGCGATTCGATAGAATTCTTTGATGTACAGGTGTATTGCTCTGTGTGCATGTCATGATTCAGATTGTTCCGATTGCAACGTGCAGCGCAGAGTGCGTCATAAAGATTTCACCAAGACTCGTTCCACCGTGACGGCCAATCGACAGAAGAATGTCCGCACTCGTAAACGAAGGTGCACGATTAATGCCGCGGGAAGGGTAAATGGACGGTGAGGGGGTATAATGGACACGGGCCACCGTCACATGATCAGCTATCCGAAATAATGCATAGAGCGTAGAGTGCACGTAACGGAATAACAATTTCCTACTGCATTAATTAGAGGTCGACGAGGCGTGAAATCGAGGTTTACGAAGCGTCAACTAGTTTTACACATCGCGACGGAATAATATCGTCGCGCGACACGACTAGAATCCTGAATACATTAGCCACGCCAGCGTGACCGCGACCTATGCTGGATCGTTGAAAACCAATGGTACGACGGAGGCGGGGGGGGGGGGGGGGGTGAGTGGTTGTAATGATTAACGGCGCGCGTTAATCCCTGAAATTCAATCACCGGACAGCAATTATTGCGAAAGCCGACGACGCGATCGCGGCGCGCGTGGAGCGGACGAAGAAAAAGCGGAGAAGCGAGGAAAAACGTGCGCGCGTTCCCCCGTGATCGTTGCAATTTTCATTCCGCATAAATCCGAACGGTCCGCGCGCGAAATTGCGGCGTTTAATTGCGATCAATCGCGTAATAAGCGGCAACGGTCAATTAACACTTCCGACACCAGCGTGTGCTCGCGTACGTGCACACGTCTGCGAGTGCAAACACTCGCGGTACACACGTAAAATGCGGAGTAGACCATCTGGAATTGGCGTTTTTGTTTCCCCGATATCAATTTCGGAGCGACGATGAGGAACTTTTAATTGGGACCGGCGATGCTTGACATTGACGATCTTACCGATGGCCGTCCGATCGTCCCTAACGGCAGTGATGGAACACGGACAATATTCGGGGAAATCTGAACGCGCGGAAATTCATTACTTTCTTTTTTTTTTTTCTTCGATAAATACAGCTAGTTCGAATGTTAATCTCGATGGGAGATGGTTAACAATATTTATCTGGCCGAAGGATAGATTTCGTTAATCCCTAATGGTATTACTTTCCTGAAATGTAAACGACGTTTTCGTTTCGTCGACGGGAAACGAGTGCTGTTAATAAAAACGATTGCGAATGGGATACTCTCCCCCTGCAACGGCAAAACACCATTTCCTACTATGAACGCAATATTATGCCAATCGAGGAAGGATGAATACGGGTACTTGGAACTTCGCTTTAATTTATTTATCTGGGTTGCCAGTATTCGCTGAAGCGGAAGAAAAATCGTAACCAACTACAATAACGCAACCGCGGCGCGCCGACAAATAAATAATCATTGCCCAGCCCACTTTGAACCAAGCTTTTTATCATTTGCATCATAGTCTACTCATTCTTCCCCGAATAATCTTCGTGGTAAAATATGTATATGCATAATAAAAATAATTGAAGGTGCTTCAACTTGTACCTAAATATTATGAAAATATATACCAAATGCAAAAGCACGAAACTATAATGTGAAGGGTTTGAGGGAGTGATGACTTGAAATATCTTCTCATTGCCAACTAAAAGATTAGTTTCCTACGAAGACAACAATAGATGTCACAGGGGATTCCTAATCGATGATTCTCCAAGTGGATGCAGTTCACTGCGCACATTCTATTATGAACGTTACAATTGAATCGATCGTAGAAAATGAATACACGCGCGAGACGCGTGAACTCCGCCTCAATTTGAATTTCACGTAGAAAAGTACGCCTAGCAGCTGAACGCCTGAAGTTTTGATGCACAAGGAGCAACAGTTTCTAAACAGGAGCGTTAAGTCCGTTTCTCGCAGATTGGTCTGATATCTCCAAGGGGTGGAAAACATTGAAGCGTATCAATGGGGAATCGCGCGTCACCTGCGATTTCAATGATAAACTATTCCGCCCGAAATAAATTGGTGTAAACGAAACTCCGGTGGAGACTGACAAAGTAGATGGGCGAACAGGGAAAGGGTGACGAGGAACGGTGGCGGGTATGGGGTCGAAGCGACAGAATGGGGAATGGGCAAACAGAGCGCAATTAACGTACGACCATTAAATATGTACGCGAGTTACTGCGTCGCGATACGTGTGTGCGAGCCAGTGCAAATGCATTGGCTATCGAACGGTCGCGCGGCGCTACCGATCTCTTCTTGCACCCTGTTGGCACAGCCGCTTGATTAGCTCTGCCATATTTACATATCATTAGCTAAACGTTTGCTCGGAGTAGAGTGTCCCCCCTTCCGCTTCACCGTTGTCCGTCAATATGCGAAATAAAAGTTGCCACGTCGCTGAAAATATTCGGCCGGGAAGTATGGGGTCCACTTACGGGGCGCAACTTTTCAATACGCGGCACGCGACACATCGATCATGCATATCCCTGAATCACGTTCGTCGTAGACCCGATGGTAAACGTAGAACGCGGAGTCGCAATCGGATAAACGATTACAGTGAAGGATTTGTTCAGTTTCAGATTCACTTTATTCATAAAAATACGAATTTCGATCTTAATCTCGTTGCCTACATTGCATAACAAATTCTTTTTTCATTGGACAAGCTAGCGGTAATTACCGCGAGAGGAAAAACGAAAACGGAATAAATAGATTAACGAACTCGGCTGCTTAATTAACGCCCAATTTTCATATAGGACAAAATATCTTGACGACAACATCGTACGTAGATCACCGCTATATAAATTGTAATTGTTCGGCACAATCTAATTGATGAAAGACATTCGCCCATGGGGGTGAGTTTGAAGTGTAACGAATACCGCTGTATACTTTTTATCGAAGAAAGTGCTCGCGACGAAAGTAGCGATCTTTCCCTTCGATGCATTTACCTCGATGCGAATCACGTTGAACGAAAAGTAAGAAATGAAACAGCTCTCTTTCCTTTCGCGTTGCTCGTACGAAATTCTATTCGAATCGTAAAATAAAACCCACAAAAATAACTTTGATAACGTTTTACCTACTTCTTAACGTACACGCAACCTTATCATCCTAGGTATTTCGATTACGGTAACGCGTTTTGATTATCTTTTTCTCTTCCTCTTCATCTCTCCCAATTACCATATGGCGACATCCAGATCAGTCTATCGAGTCGTACACGTTTCTCGAGCTTATTCATAAGAAATTATCGTAAAAAGTATCGTTTTTAAAATTACTATTAAGGCAGTATGGTAATATGACTCGACTTGCGTAACGCGGGCTTCCCTCCGAGCCCTCCTACGCGTCATAAATTGCTCGGGATCCGACGGATATGTGCGTGTTTCCTGCTCATTGGTTTCGAAAATTTTAATGAAAAACAGAAAAAAAAACAACTACTTTCAAAGCCCTTCGAAGCTTAGTAAACCGTATGCGTAAATATCTTTACTACGCATAGTTGATTCATCGGTTTCGTCTCGTCAATCGTTCGAGTTAACGTACAAAGCGCGCAACTATTGCGTAACTATACACAAACGCTGCTGAATTTCCGTCGCCTCCTCAATTAAACCGTACCACTGAACCGGGTAGAAATTCAAACTTGGTCCTCGCGCTTCGATAACTATCACGAAGAGAAAAAAATCGAGAAACGAGTGTAATGAACAACGATCAATAAATAAACGAAAAGATAACACAACAGTATAATATTCGTGAGGCAATGTTGTATCTCTATTAAGCGAAACGGTATGGTACTCGATTACCATAGCATCGTCATATTATAGTCGTCATAGTAGTTCGCCTGCAGTTGCAATATACATCTGAACGGCAGTAAAGAAGGTAGTAACTGCCCGAAAAGCTCGCTATCGATTACGAGCAACCTTATACGCCTTTTCCTTTGATGCATCCTAAATATGTATAACGGATTCAAATGCAGTCCCGAACATGTACGTATTCGAATTCATCTCGAACGCAACTTTTTTTGCACACCTAGCAAGTTTTCGTCAAACGTCACGTAATTGATAAAGAAGCCCTTAACATTTAGGAAGTAATCAACTTCATCGACGAGAGGGGGGAAAAAACTGCGATAATGAGCATAATCAACACGTTAATACCGCATTTTAGTCTAACTAATTCTAGCAAGTGGCAGCATTGCTACAGCCAGTCTCCAGCATAGCCGACTCGAATTGCTCCAGCACTTGCAAACTCTCCGGAGACACGGCATCAATGTCCAAGTGTTCTTTGTACTCGTTCCCGGATAAACGTCGCCGGGAGTACTTGACAGTGTCGCTCATAGCTTGCTCCGGCGTGTCGCTGTCGCTGCTATTGCTGCTGCTGATCGAACGTCTGCCACTGGGTAAGTCTTGTCTCTCGGAATCAGCCTTATCATCAGGAACTGAGACCTCGTTACGAAGCTCCAAGAAATTGCTTTGTGCGTTACACAGAGACGCCGAGTCTTGCCGATCCCGCCGGTTCTCCGACACGATTTTCGCCAGCGACGCCATACGCCTCGAGTAAGTGACGTCCGCTTGAAACGTACCGGGCAACGCGTTGTCCTCCTCATCGTCGTCGGGATCACATTCGACCGTCACATACGTACTAGCTTGCTTACGTTCATACGTAACAAAGTCGTTCGATCGTGCCGTCGAGCCCGAAGTGAAATCGCGCGATTCCAAGCTCTTGATAGCGTGATCGCTCCTCTGCGCTTTCTGTATGATGAGCTTGCTCGAGAGCCAATTGCACTGTTTATTCTCCCGCTCGGGGAAGTCGTCGTCGAGGTTGCTGGACGACAGGGACGCCTTGCCTACGTACTCGCCGCTATTCGCGTCCTCGTCCGTGACCTCCGTGACCTCGAGTTCATTCCTCTCGGAAGCGGTACCGCTTTTGTATACTAGCTTTGTTCTAGATGGCGCTGGTATATGCGCTTCTTCCAATTTCACGTGCTCGAAGAATTTTGTGAGGGCACCGCGCTGCAGTTGGACCGTAGGCTCGTTTCGCTCGATTGATCCCAGTTGGTAGGTTTGATGGTACGACTGTTGACGGCCGGGGAGGGAATCTTTGTTAGCTTGGCCGAGGTCTCGCGGCTCTCGAGAATTATCGGTGAGGATATAGGACTTGTTATGGCCTGAGAACAGTGAGTGGAGAAGACCACCGGATCTTGGCCTGTACTTTGCACGACCACCGAACAGGCTTGCCTCTTCTGACTCGGTCGCGGACTTTGTCGCGATTTGCAGCTGCTTGCCGGATTCTGCGCTATCGTAGGATGGCAGTAGGATATCCGTGGCTCTGGCAGATCGCAGCTGATTGATACCGTATTTGTTCCTCGGCGGCCTGGGCCGGGGCTTTCGCCCGTTGAGGGTCGATCGTTCCAACTGGTATTCGGTCGTGATGGACAGATTCTCCGCGTCGACGATACGGTTGAGGGCGGGCACTGCGCGGTTTGTTTGCTTCTTTCGGCTTCTGTTGACCCCGTCCGGCAATTGCTGCTGCTTGCCGACGAGCATAGAGGAGTTGGCGATCGAGATCTCGGCCTGTACGCGAGCGTTGTAGCCTGACGTGGTTGGCAGTTTGTAGTTGAGCATTGCGGCGGTGTGGCTTTGGTCTTCCGATGATGACTGGCTTGCCCTTCTGGCTGGCTCTGCGATCTTCTTGACGATAAGGTATGATTGATGCTTCTCTGGCTGAATACTGCTGACTGGTAACTGATATGCGTAGGACACTTGGGGCTCTGGCCTGTCGACGTAGGCGATGCTCGATCGTGGCAACTGGTTGAGCACGATGGAGGAGTACGGCACGGAACTTTCTCGTTGCTCGGCGGCGATCGTTGTGGAAAGTCCGATGTCCGACTGGTTGACGGTTGACGAGACGTTGTCCGTGGAGATTGGGATGAGGAAGGTCGAAGAGGGTAGCTGACCGATGCCGAGGGAGGCAGGGAATCCTCGCTTTTTCTGTGCTGCATCAGTTTTATGAAGTCCACAAGCCGTTTTATAGATCTCTGCGTCTTCTCTTGCTTTCCTAATAATTCCTGGCGCGTGCGTTGCTGTAGCTGTTGGGAAGAAAATGCAACGGTCAGTTAAGCGAGCCTCTAACGATGCGAAATGAAAAAAATATAGCCACTCATATTTCACGTTGATCTGCTATCCGATAATAATGGGGCAAAGATGCACATGCTCTCGAAACATAATACAATGAATCGATTCGGAATATATCCCAATCTTTCGATACTTACACGCTACATTCTCACGTGTTTCAAATACGAATCTAATTCTGTATATTCTATCCAACAATTAACTAGGCTCACTAATGCATACATATAATACACAAGCAATGCATAATTAAAATTCAAGAAATAAACGCTAAACGACGAGGACTATCTCGATTCTTGCTAAAACACCGAAGCTGAAACTGTGTGCGAAGGAAGCGTCGTGCGTACTGTATCTTCACGAATTACGGAACAAAATGATTGCTGTAGACAACGAATACGAGTGATGGAATGTAACCAACGATGTTGCAAATTGCACAGCATTAATTCGAGAAAGAACAAATTATAAAATCAGGCACGCAGATGTTTTCGTAGGCGAGATTGTTTTACTGCAAAAAACAATCGACAAGCCATTGGAAAATAATATTTAAAATGAAGAAGAAGAACGTAGAGATCTTGCAGGTTCTCACTGATGAAAAAAAAAACAAAGGGTGGAAGATGTTTTGCGTAACAATTTCATCAACCGAACGGCATTCCGAAATGAAAAAGAAAATGAAGAACTTGTGAAATTTTTGTCTACGCAGGCCACAGGACGAACCTGAAGGGATTGGCCGAGTAGTTGCGAGCGTTTTTCCAACTCGTAAACCTGCAATCTCAGATCCGAGTTTCGCTTGAGCAGCTCATATCTTTCTCTCTTTTTCTCCTCTGCAAGATATTTCGCGTTCAATACACGTTGCTTTTTTGTGCCCTATTACTGACGATCGACCAAAAAGTTCTTCTTAATTGCAAATTCCTCTGCTGTATTCGAGGAGCCGGTCTCACTCGCGACACTTCCTCCGGCGGGCTGCTCTCTCGTTTATTCTCTCTGTGCGCTTACGCTCAATAAAGTCTGCGGCAACGCTGCGATACCTCGTTGCACGTTAAATCTAGAAATTGTGGACCCATGTTACACAATTTCCTGCTCCTCTTTTTCTGCATTATCTACAAGTAATTTTTCTTTTGGTCTTATTTCTCGCGCGAAACTGTGTATCGTTTGTTTTTTCAAACCGCGTACACGTTTTCATGTACGCCAACTTCTGGTTACTGAGCACAACCAAAAGTGCCGCTTCGTTAAGGTTTGTCTTTTTTTTTTTTGTTAATCACTAAGCGATACATCAAATAATTCCGGACGGTGCCGCCGCGAAATGAGATAAGCGTGCCACGAACATTCATAAAAGCTAGTGTCTGCAGGAAACAAGAACTTTTTTGTCAATCACACGATCAACGTTAATACAGGTAGGAATCTTCTGAAAGACCATAGACGATTTACCGAATTCCTCGTCCTTCTTGAACGACGGCGGGCATCTGTCAACTTCCTGGACCTCGTCGACATCCTCGATCTCATCCTCCTCTATAAGAGCACACTTGGGACATATTCTTGGCGGCGCCGGTGATACGGAGTGGCAGGAGACGTGGTAATTCGATGCACAATTTTCGCATATCGTCAGCGTACCTGTCACGAAAACGTTACGATCAATCAAGATTATCGAGTCACCGAGCATTTCCTGGTCGCGTCGATCGCATACCTGGGTTCCTACAACTTATACAGACTGCGGAATCGCTGCTGATCCTCTCGATAGTGAGACTGGAAGGTAAACCGGGTATATGAACCGCCTTGCTGCCGACCGACTGAACAGTCTTCACGGTCGGCGCGGGTAACTGAATCGGACCGGGCCCATTCTCAACTTTGGACTTGTTGGGAAAAACTTTGCTCTCCGCCACGTTTCTAAGAATGTTTGGTCGGGTGATGGACTTTTGAACCGGGATCAATGATTTCATCACCGTCCTTGACGTTGGCGGCGACGTGGATTTCGGTGGTACAGCTTTTACGGGAGGTGGCGACGGTCCGTTCATGCGTGCGGTCGTTTGCCGTGTTTGCGGAACATTTCCAGATTGCAGGTACGAGTGTCTTTTTCGTTTCTGAAACACAAATGGCCAGGCGAGACGTTAGATAATTGCGTATGGCGTGATGTACGAATTAGAAATTGTTTCCCGCGCTAACCGTTGGCACTTCAAGACTGGAATAAACGAATTGCGGATTAGCGGTACTGCGACGTTTCCTTTCGGCCCTTTTGTTCTGTAATTCGGCACACGTCGCGGTGGTAATGAGGCCAAGAGCGTTTAGGAAATCAATTTTCCCCGACTCGACTTTGCATTCCTTCTCCGGTTCATCTTTCTCGAATTTCTCGTTGGAGTTCTCGTCCATGGAGACCTCGATAACATCGTCCTCGCCGGAAATCGTTTCCACCGAGCTGCGCCGTTCTCTGGGGACAAATGATTAACGATAAAAGCTTTCGCAAAACGGGCCCGAGTCGATGGCCACCTGTACAAATTATTCCAAATGCCGATAACTCACTTGGCGGTTGGTGCAGGATCCTGCGGGGGCGACGGAACATCGCCGTTTCGCACAACTTCCTCGTAGTCCTCTTTCAAAGCGTTCGCGGCGAAGTTATTGCCGCCGGCCTTTAGTTTCGTCTCGTTGTTGTTCGTAATATGATTATTGTTGTTCAATCCAAGAAGCGACGCGATGGAAACTTTCACCCCGTTCGCATTCTCCGCTTTGAACGCTTCCACCTCCTTGCGCAGCCGCTGGACAACCTGCTTCTGCGTGGTAAAGATCGGAAACTATCAGCCTGAGTTTCGGTCAATGATGATCATGGGAAACTTTCTTTGGCAGACTGTCTGCTGTGGATCGTTTCAATATGAATGCGTGTCGTTAAGTAGCGACCTGAATGTATTCTTAATGAACGCACCTCGACATGAAACAAGAAAGGCTTTCGCTTCGTTCGCATATTCAGTGTCACGCTGCGAGCGCAATCGGAAGTAATCGTTAAGAAATTGAGAAGTACCGGAGAATCGTTTGCTGTTGCACTAAGCCGTTGTTAGGCTGCACGTTCTCCCAAAATAATATTCCAACCACTTCTACCGAATCGAATGATTTCATCTAATTTCCACTTTATCTCACGACGCTCTCGAAATATCTTTATACGCCTAGCATTTAAAAAAGAAGCATGTCAAGTATGTATGATCTCGCCTCGGTGAGCGCGAAAGAATCCAGATATTTTGCAGCTGGCAAACTGACAATCCTTTGCGACACGGGCATCATCTCTACCTGGCGGCGAACAAGTTGCAGAAGTTTTCAGCCAGTGCAACGTTCAACTTGAAGTACAATGAACAGCGGCCGGGCATGAATTCTCTCGCGAGACGACGGTGGGAAAGCGATGGGAAACACGGGAGCAGAGGATGCAGCGAGGTGTAGGACGAGGGCGGAAGAAGAAAAAGGAGAGAGGAGAAAAAATGCGGAGATTTCGTAAAGAGCTGAAAACGTTTCTGCGGGACATTTTATTGATTGAGCCCCTCCGCCTCTGCCCGGCCCCTACTCTGCTTCCTTTTCACCCAAGTCCCATTCTCTCTCTTTCTCCTTCGTCTCTCTCTCTCTCTCTCTTTGTGCACCCTCCACCCACTCCCACACGATGTATCTACGTATAATTCCATCCCTATCGCAGCCGGCAGCTTCATCTTTATCCGTTTCTATCCGTTTACGTATCCCCTTTGCCGCGGAACCAATCTACCCGGATCGCTCGTTTATCGCCAACAAGGTGAAAGAGCAAAAATGGCGCACAGCGGAGGAGCTCCGAAGACGAGATGAGGCTAAGAGAAACGCAGAAGGGATAAAGGGAGAGGACGGCGGCGCATCCGCGTCGACGGCATTGCCGTGAAAATGTTTAGAAAAGGATGCTGGCCGATAGCGAAGCGCATCCACCGGAGTCTCCTCCGGCAAGACTTGCCCCTTTATCGATTCTTCGCGTCGATTCGCGAATCCGAAAGGGGAACGCGTTCGAATTGCTGCCCATGATTTAATACGTTCCGCGTACGTGTATTATGCGAGAGACTTCAAAGAGAACTCTCGAACGTACGCTCCATCGCGGCTAGACTAAAATTCGAACGTGGTTTAAGTAAGCTCGCGGTAGGGCAGAAAGAAAAATGGGTATATCGTGCGTGAACAAGAGCGAAGGCAGTACTTACTGGTCCGCCTTTCTCGTCGACGCGACCGACAAAGTTTGGAAAGGCAAACTCGCTCAACGAGTTCGCTATTTAATCATAACCGTGCATTACTCATTCTATCGAGCATCCTACGAGGAAACTGCAAGCCTAGGTCGCGAGGTGGATACAGAGCTGCTCGATTCGATAACGTTTGCGAAATTGGGGGCGATCCCGTTCCTAAGCAGACTCGTCGCATTAGTTTAAACAGTACGTGAATGTGGTGAGAAATGTACTTGAACAGTTGTTGACGAAAAATCGAATGATAGGAATATTTCATACCGAGCGTTTCAAATACTTGATTAATCGTTATCCAATCAAATCAATGCGATCGAATCGCATTAAGACTAAGCTGCGTATAATAATGATCAGTCTAGTTGATACAGCTCAAAAGGCATTCGCTCCCGCGATGCGTCTATCGATCGAATCGTGGGAGTTTCGTTTGTCTCCGGCCGAGGACATTAGGAGGCACGATCTCGAAATAATTCCCTGCGCGCTCCATTATCGATAGGATAATTTAACGTGGCGTCGCTCCTCGAACGGATAGGCACGCATATAGGACACATCCACGGAACAAGCCTGTCCTCGATCATCATGAAAGAGTGAATCACGTGGAAATCAATTCGGAACTTACCTGGCACCTTCCCAAAGATACGATGTGCAAGTGAATCTTTTGTATCTGACCAAGGATGTCTGTGTTCTGTAAAAGAGCATAAAACATGTTTCCGATTAAGAGTTGCGCGATACGTATTTCTATATTTGCAGCGTACTGAATGGAAACAGGCGCGTCGAATCCGTTTCCTCAGCTACACGGAGTAAAAGCGAGCGGTGGTGAAAAATCGACGATTAACTGCGAGTATAATGTCTCGCTGCTTCAGCGACACACGGGAGGTGCACGGTTGCATCGTACTACGATTACAATTATGACATAGCAATCGGTCATTCGTGGACAACGATCAATTACCGGGCGCGTGTAATTAGATGCAACAATGTATAGAGAGCTTAATAGTGCTTGCCTAAGTAAAAATATTAAATCGCAATGATCCAACGTTTCCAATCGCTTATTAATCGCCTGGGAGATAACAGTCGTATCGTTCAGGCTCGAAGAAACTTCGTTTCCGAAAGGATATCGACGAATCGAGTGGCAATGTTTGCAAGCCACCGCCGGCGTTAGCGTTCATTAAATACAGCAAATCAATTGTAACGCCAAAAATAACCGGTGCCGAGAGACTTCGTTTTCCCTGCGAGTCTGCTGCAAGCATCGGAGCTAGTACGATCCATCCGCGTTACCCGCGTGCGCTGTACGCACGATCACGTGTACAGCGAAGCCCGGGATTGATTCGTAAGATAAGCGAAAAAGTAAGCGGACTTACGTTCGGGTCATCTTTCAGTTTGCCCACGCAGATCTGCAATTGAAAAAGAAATGTCGTGATCAGTTGTGCTATCCGAAGGCTGTTCGAACGTTCGTTTCGAGGAGCATCGACGCGCCTTTCTATAAACGCGACCGCCGGTCTCTTCCGCGGCGCAATGACGCAATTATCGTGATACAGTGCCTAGATCGAATTAGAGAATCTGTGCAAACGATTGAGTCGACTGTTCGACGACGGTAAGACGTATTCCGCGCGCTGTCTTTAAATGCTAAGGATACTTTCAGCCAAACTCGTGGCGAGCAATTCTAATATAATCCAGCGTCGGCGTACAATGCTGAACAGAAGAAACTTCCAAAGACCGTCAAAAGGTTCGTCGCGAACGACCACGGATATTAATCGCGTTCGAAATAGAAATAAAGCGTGCTGTGTACACGCTTATTTATACATCGACGAGTCATTAAAATAAGTATATGCAGTCTTATCAGTATCATTAACGCGACCATACGGACGCTTCTTATGAGATGCTGCAAAACTCAGGAACCAATATCACTGCGCACCTGTTTCATAACAATCGCCCGTGCAACAGAGTCGCCTATGAAACTGGTTTGCCCTATCTGGTCGGCAAATACGCCGCCGAACGCGAATATTGATCCGCGCAATCTAAATTGATAAATTGGCGTTAAACTATCCGCGATTGACCAGACATATTCAATGTTTATCGTTTTATAAAGCTGCTAGGATAGTTCAATTACGGTGAACGACTACGATCAATTAAAAAGAAGAAAAAAACATCACCCAGAGTGATAAAAATCAAAGTTGAAAGCCGCGTCGATCGAAAGTGGCCGATATTTTGTCGACGGAACGAAAATATTCAATTTCGAAGTTAGACGGGACAAGGTCGGTAGAGCAGGGCAGAGTGTGCCCATCGCGCGCCGACAAACTTTCCCCCGATGCGCATACCCCTCCCAGAGCAGCGACTAGTTAATAAAAGTTCGCTGTAAATAGACGAAATGAGTACATGCGTTATGCACGATTCCATAATATCGTTTCGTAGCGTCTCTCGACTTGTGCGTTCGGCTTCTGTCGGTACAACGCCTCGACACCTAAGTCGTTTGTACAGCTTATAGCAACAATAGGGGCGAGCGCGTCGTAAAACGAAGGGTTTTAAAAATAAAGTTCGATACGGACCAGGACCGGTCCCATACCTGTTCGGACCGTAAATCCGACGGGGTTTCATTAAATGCACCTACTTGCTTTACTTTGTACAGCAACAAGCGGTAGACGCGTTCGAAGAAACTCGAAGTTAAATCGACAGGGATGAAAAGAGGGGTAGAAGTAATTAAACGTAGTGGAACTCGATTGCCTTGTTTATCGGGACAAAGGTGCACGGTGTACAGCATGGTCAGATTAAAGTCTGCAGAGGTGGTTCAAAGAAATGAACCAGACGAAGAGACAAAGCCGAGGGAGGGATGGAAAATGAACGAGAGAAACGGAACGGGGGAGTATCGGACTATGGGCACTCGGGGGGGTAAACGAGTGGGAAAGAGCGAGACTGAACGAGCCGAACAAGTGAGTAACCGATTGAACAAACGAGAAAGAGATAAAATGTTGGTTCTCAAAGTCATGCAACGCATCGGTCGAAGCACTCTACCAACAAAGGTTAAGGTCTGAACACCCGTTCACCTTCGGGTTTATGCGATTCCTAAAAAGAATGACCGATGCCCAGGTGCAAACTTGTGGCGCGATCGAAAGCGGGCGAAACTTCCTTTGGAACTTTATTGCGCTTCTTTCGCTTTCAATAACGCCCAACATCGCCCGTATAACCAAACGGGGAGCACGGTTTTACAAACGCCCGGCTGCGAGTGAAAGGAGGAATACTTTGGCAAAATAGATCGGGGGGGCAGTGTATGCCGTATATCGGTGGCTCAGTTTCCGACTATGCCTCAAGCGAATCCGGACATCTTTGATCGAGTTGTTCTTTTAACGAAATTTCGAACTATACATATTGAAATAACAAGTTCCGTAAATATAGCATAGGAGGTGTGCATTAATGCACGCGCGCGCGCCTGATGCGTACACACGCGCTCATGCATGCATTGTGCGTGGGAATAGCGCAGAAACTGAATCATAAAGCGAGTTTGTCAAAAAGACAAAGCTTGAATCCGTCGATAAGTTTTCATCTATTTTGCAATGACCTAGATGAAAACAACAAAATACATTTTAGACACGCGTTAAAAGTTTTCGAAAAGTTTTTTCACTGCACAAGTCGACTACCTATCGAACGCGTCGCCTCGATTTTTTTTTTAATCGATAGAGGATAGCGGACTGAAAACAAAAAATAAAAAGTTGTTGGTTGGGCAATACTTATTCGTTAAGTTCCTCGCACACTCGTTCGGCTTCGTACTCTCAATCTTTAAATCGTTATCGACATACATACACGCACAGCCGTGAGACTCACCTGATGATCGCGTATAGCATTTTTCAGTTTGTTTTGCACGGTGAGTATTTCCTCCTGCAGGCCCTTCGATATCTCCATATTTTTCTATCGCGATTATTCGTCTTTCCTCCCTGTTTAAAAATTCGGCCGATTTTAGCGAGAGAAGAGGACGGGAAACCCCTCCTCCCTCTCACTCTCACTCTCCCACCAAATTGACGAGAGCAGCGGTGTACGCTCTGATCAACCGCACGCACGGCGCGCACCGACCACGAACTCTTCGAGCCACCGCAACGACACTTGATTGTTTTAACTTAGAAAAAGCGCACAGGTAAAACTGTCACAGACACATTTTATCACTCCGTTACGCGCGTGCATACGCGCACCCTTATTTCACAGCAGCGACGAGACCGAACAACGTCGCGAAACCGCGCACCAAAGTGAATTGTTCGCTCATCAACGAGCGTCTGTGCTGCCACCAGCACTGTTGCCTGCGTACACGGACGTGCCAAGTTGCTCGAGATCCCCTGACACCGCCAACCCTTACCCAAGGTCTCTCTCTCTCTTTTCCCCTTTGCCTTTCTTCGTTCCTCTCACGGTCTTCTATGCCCAGGGATCCGACGCGGTCCTTGAAAGCAAGTTTTCGCGCCAAGCTTATAACCGGTATATACGCAATACGGAACAGTTTTTCACTCTGCTCTACGATTTCATCGTACGCGCTGTTTGCATATGTTACACGATCGCAATGAACTACGCTTATAAATGTATAAAAATGCAGGATGTTCGAGGAAAATACTTGCCTTGAAGTAGATCTTTTACGATAGTGAACGTTGGTAGTGCCGGCGATAGTGGCGCCACGTATTTATGATTACGAAACGGAACGCCGTTCACGATGAAACACGAATCCGTTCTCCGAAACTTGAGGACGTGTTTTGGAATTTCTATACATTTGTGGACATGTCTTAATATTTCCATGCGTAGTAACCACATTTACATCAATTAACATTTACATCACGTTATTTGCCTTGATTATCTTCAATTTATGTTCGCCAGAAGCAATAAAATTGACCCGGACCGCACTATACTATTTATTTTTACACATGTACTATTTTCATGTACTACTTTTTGTATTTACGTGTAATAACTAGAAAAATTTAGTATGCATTTCATATACGAACAGGTCGTGATTTAAAACGACATTGCATTGATTAATTTCAGCTTGTGTAAAATAAGAAAGTATATTGGATGTTTAAATCGATCATGTGCACGTGACAATACACCACGTGATTACTTACCATCACACATATGTATTCACTTTATAGGCTAATTAACATTCGATGAAATATGTAAGTTCTGTAAAAGCTGTAGAGATGGGCGATTCCACTCAACAGTATCGATACTTAGGTATCGGTGTCATCAAAAGCATCGACTCAGCAAAAAAAGAATCGTTCGATTCTAAAATAATCGAGTAGTATCGCCCAACCCTTCTGTACAGTGCACATATTAATTTCTAAACTAATACACCCTTCTCTCGTTACAGCTATTTCAAACATAAAAGAATATGTGAAAGTTGTAATGATAATTTTGTTTAGGATCACATAAACCAGAACTTTGTTACTTTATTACTTTACGTTGAGCTTAGTATAGTACTTTATCTCATTTGTATCATATAAAGTAAAACTTAAACTGTTTTGTAAGTTCAACTTTTTAAGAATTAGTTTACTCGTTGAATATGTACGGTGGTTAAAAAATTACGCATGCGCAACTTCTGAAATTGTGTTCTGGCCCTGGCGTTCAACTTTATACGAGTCCTTATGTACGTTAAGTACGTAGTAAATTATCATTGTATTACGTATATTTTAATTAAGCTCATTATACAGTCCAATTTAGTTTCGTAAATATTATAACACCATCAGATTTACTTGTTAATTATGTCACAGATCGATATCATCTCGTGCGGTAGATTGTGAGGTTATATCGCTAAATATCTTTTTAAATATTTAGAAATAAGCGTTTCGTTTTCTGAGAAATTAATCTCATATTACAATTATTTCTGTGGATATAATATAATGTCAACCATATTTTTATATATTTCTTATTTTTTCACAATCCATTTAATGTCTGTACAAATATATAAGAAATATCTTTTATCTCTTTTTGTATTTTATAATTTAAGCACTTTTACTGCTCGATAAATATATGCTAATCAGTTCGTTAATTAGAAAAATGTTAATTTAGAACAGTACAGTGTTCACTGTATGCATAGAATATGTTTACAAAAATGGCCGGTAAAAGGTCTGCAACTACGGAATTAAATCATGACAACTGGGATGAAGAGGAGCGTCCTGAAGAAGCTGGAACATTCCAGAAAGCTCCTGATGAAGTAATCGAAAGAAGAGTCGTGAAAAGAGCCAAACGGCGCTTACAAGGAACAGAAGTAAATAACTTTAGCATTCATATATAATTTTTGCCGTAAAATGTGTGTATATTTTTTCCAAAATATTTTTCAGGATTCTACCAGAAGTGCATTCGGTACATTCGCAGGTTTTAAAACATCGGCCACGTCACAGACAGCTTCGCCGTTTAGCTTTTTAGCAGCTAGTAATGTTAACACAAATACTAACGATGCGTCAAAGACAACTACAAATAAACTTCTAACAAGTAGTGAAACTCTAAAAAGCAATGAAAATGGCACGAATAAAAAAGATTTTGAAGTACAAACATCATCATCGAACACTTCCGCTAATAAAAAAAGTACTTCTGAACAGGAGAACCAAGGTACATCTAAAAAATCGTCTGAATATTTTGCCAAACTGAAAGGTTTAAACGAAGGTGTGGCACAGTGGATCAAGTCTCATGTCGATGCAAATCCATTTTGTATTTTAACACCGATTTTTAAAGACTACGAAAGGTACCTTAAGGATATCGAAGCCAAACACGGAAGTGAAATTGACAAAACCATGCAATCAGAACAATCGCAATCTGTTCAATCAAATGATAAGAAGGAAACTATAAGTGTTGATAAAAAGCTCGAGAGTTCTCCCTTCGCAGGAGCGAGCACAAAATCACCGTTTAGCTCGGCAGAATGGAAACCCGAAAAATCCATTTTTGGCAATATTAATACTGGTTCTAATTCAGTATTTAGAAAATCAGACCAGACTGCGGATACTAGCAAATCCATTTTTAGTAGTTCAGATCAAAGTCAAGATTCGCATAAGTCTGTTTTCGGTAACATTGATTCGAAGACTGGTACCAAAAGCATATTTGGAAACGTGAGTCCAGAGAAGAACCCATTTTTAAATAAACCTATTACATCGGAAAATAAATCGGATGGGCAGGAGACAAAGTCAGATACCAAACCCACTACTACCAGCTCATTTTCTACAACAATTGCGCCCACATTCTGTTTTGGCCAAAGTTCCAGTACAAGCAATACTTCGACTGGGTTCAGTTTCGGAAGGTAATTTGTTCACATTTTTCGTGGCACAATGAGCACATTTAAATGACACGATCATTTACAGTGCGAAGCCATTTACATTCGGGGCACAAGCAGTGAAGCCACAAGAATCTGAAGATGCTGAGGGAAAGGAGGATGAAGAAGAAGAACCACCAAAAGCAGAATTTAAACCAGTAACGGAAGAAGGCGCCATATATTCGCAGAGGTATATCATATTTTTTAGGAAATGTTAATACTTATATGCTGAGCATTATATAACTTATTCTTACTTCCATTGCAGGTGTAAAGTTTTCGTAAAAAAAGATGATACCTTCACTGACAGAGGTGTTGGGACGTTGTTCCTAAAACCAACGCCAAACGATAAGACACAATTAGTAGTACGTGCTGAAACATCTTTGGGAAATTTATTGCTCAATATCTTATTAACCGAAAGTATCCCAACAAAACGAATGAATAAAAATACGATAATGTTAGTCTGTCTGCCAAAACCTGAATGCGCACCGCCACCAGTGCCAGTTTTATTGAGAGTAAAAACGAGCGAAGATGCAGATGCATTACTGGAAGCACTTACGAAACATAAAAAATAAGAAAATGAAAATAGGAATATTAAATAACAAGAAATATGATTAAAGGAAAGAATGTAATAAAATTGTGCTAAACTGACAGATATTCGGAAACAAAAACACAATTGTGTTGTTATTTGTATTCATTGTATACTTTTACCTTATAGTTTGGTATAAAAAGTCATGTAAAATAGACCTATTTATGTTGCATCTACTTTGTACTTTAAATTGCACGAAAGATATGTGATGATATTGTTGCAAATAGGTAATCTTAATATAAGGACGTGTAATTAATGAATAAAGATACGTCAAGCTTAGACTAGTTGACATTCATACACGTTATTTGGTTGTTGCAAATACTTGTTCAATGGCAAGTATTCGTACATATTAAATCGAATTTTCTTATTTTTCTTTGCTTATAAATAAAATATCGTTTAAAATAAACAAGTTTACAGCAATTTACATTGCTAATAGCTATAATGCACATATCTCATACTTCTTCGAAATATAAATGATTGGACTGTTCATTGAGAATATTAAAAAAATTATGTTCAAATGCAGAAGGTTTCTAAGTTTGATTTTCAATATACTAACTATAAGCGTTGGTGATTTATGCCTATTCTTCTGTTGTGTTTATACAAATCACGATATTTAAAAACGTTTGTGTAAGAATGTTACACAGTTTGAGAAAGATTATAAAAATCATGTTGACGGCTACACTTGAATTATTAATTTCAATATCATATCTATAATTGAACTTAATTTAACAAGAAACGTGTTATCTTTTAGAAATACATACAACATCTGTACAAATATATTTCTAAAGGCAACGAAGTGTGTGAATTATTGATGCAATGTGTCGATACCTATTGTATGAGTTCGCATTATTAACTATTCAATTATGATAGAAATTTGTTGATTTCTTTGAATAAAACAAATGCAAATATTTCACATTTTTTATCGTTTATGGTGTATTTACAATTCGCCACGCAATGTTTGTGCATATACTTAATGTACAGACTTGTGAGAAATCATTTCAAAGGTACTAATGTATTAATTATATATTAATTTTTCCAATTACACATAAGCAAAAGAAAAATGAAATACCTTTTTACAAAATAAAATGTTTACTTCACTTACTGTGATACTTTAAAAGTCACAAATATCTGCATAAATTTAATAAAGGCTGTCACTGCGAAAAGCATACTGAATGCTGTATGTAGAATAGCTATATTAACTTAACTTCAATTCAATAATGATAGATATTCAATTTCTTATCGTGTATAAATTGCCAAGCTCGCATGTAAATCTTTCAAACGTGAACATTTTTTAAATGTTTAATGGAATTAACAGCACAGCACGTTATTTTAAAAATTATTTGTAGAATGTGACTTAAAAAATAATGTTAGAATTATCATATGTACAGAATGCAGATGTGCATCCTAAGAATATAGGTACTAAAATAATATTGGTTTTTCTTATAAAATATTTCAATATTACGTTCTAAATCTATTTTAATATTGTACACATCTTGTCTGAAAATATATAAATGAAAGTTACTTTCATATTTGCTAAGCCCGTTGAGCCATGAATGGCGTTAAAGCACCCCTTTGCCCAAGTCCTAGTTGTATATGTTGCATATGTATTTCGACAGAGTTTTGAAATACTTGCTGATTCTGTGGACTCAATTTCGAGCGTATTTGCTCCATAGTACCTTGTAATACTTTCAGTTCGTATGCATTACGATCTGAATCTGATAAACTCTGAAGCACAGAAAGAGGTGTTTCACGTTACGACCCATCCAAAGTAAAATGTTCATACGAAAGATATGACTTACCTTCACTTGAAGCATGAGAGCCGTTAAATCCGTTACCAGTTGCGTCATTTTACCAGGCTCCTTATCGTTTATGATATTGTTCCTCGTAACCATGTCTGCTGCTTCCTGTCTACATTTCTCGCGAAGATGAGACGGAGCCAGCATGGCTGCTACGCTGGGTTCAGGAGCCATTTCTTGACATAGTTCTTGAACGTCGTTAAGAAACTCTTGCAAAGCAGCATTCATTTTTTCCAACTCGACCACGATGCTGAAATCAATATGATTATACACATAAAATAAAAATAACATTACACGTAGATTACATTCTGAATATAATCGCCAAATACCCTGCGTATCTCCTTTCGAAATCCGGTGGAAGTGGTTCTCCAAAGGATCGCCTCCTTTCCGCCTCACTGTTCATTTCCTTTAATTTTTTAATTTTAACTTTCTTTGCGGCTAATATTTTGTTTACTTTCACCATGAACTCCAATAATTTTAGTGGATACCCGTTCATGGTTCCACCGATATGCGATTTCTTTGGTAAAGATACAGATGCATTTGATATTAATGGATCGCTGTTTAATCGTGGTGACATTAACTTCATAGCATACGGTGGCGAAGGTACATATTGTACGTGTCGTGGTCTAAACTTTTGCGCAAACGATGCAACGCTTATCGTTTCTGGCGGTTCGTTTGACTGTGAATTAAAAATAAATTTTTCAGTAATTCAACATTTTAATCGACATAATGTATCATAATATTAATATATACGTACCAGTACTTCATAGTCTGGAACGCTGTGTGTTCCAAGTCCAGCACGTTCAAATGTAATTCTGTATGTGTTATTACTAGTATCCACAGCATCTATACTTCCAGTGAACAACCCGTCTTGGGGTTTTCTCAGTCTTGCCGTAACTTTGGTACCGATTACTAATTGTAACGGTATCTCCGGTGGTAAATCTTTGAAACTGTTAATGTCCGCGGCTTTTCTTTGTTGCAACATTCGGATTTTTTGTCTTTTCCGTTCCAGTTCGCGTCTCTCTTCTTCGAAGAACGATTGCGAGCACCTTCGCGGCTTACCCATCATTCTCCTTATTTTACACCATTCAACCCGTGTTAACTTCCGAGTTTTTAATTGTGGAAATGATTCTTTCAAGCATATCATAAAATCATTATCACCCTCGAAAAGTGTCCTGTGCAGTAGGAATACAAATTTTAATTATACTGTATTAAAGTATATATATTCATCTTCTCATACATACTTATCAATATTGCTGTAGAACCACTCGTAGCAAACCCATTTGTGTGCTTTTGGTAACTTCAATAAATTTCTCAACCGCATACCAATCTTCTGTCCAATTTTACGATCCGGAGACGAAGGCTGCATTGGCTTATCAGGTTCTTTCTCTTGTTTAATTGGTGTCATTGGATTAGATAATGGTTGACTTATCGCAGCACTATTTTTCTTCGGCTCATTGGCCATTCTATTCTGTTTCTTTGCGGGAGATGGTCTAGGTACTTTTTTGGGAGACTGCTTTGTATCCGGATGAGACGGATCCTTTTTGATCCTAACAAAATTAAAATATATTAATATATACATGAAATTAGTTTGCATATACGACAATTAGAAAAATTTACCTGTGATGAGGATGATTAACCAATATATCATCGTAGAATAATTTATTTTTCTTTCTGATTCTTGCCGGCATTCCCCTTCGATTTAAAACTTGTACTGGTTGGCTAGGAGGATTCGGTTTTGGTGGCGGTTGAGTACCGACTCTTTGCAAACCTAAAGCTGCTGGTCCAAGTTCTGGAATTGGATCAGATTCCTCCGTATCCATATGCGAATCTGTTGAGTTATTCGAAATTTGCTGATCGTCCATGTCCATCATATCATCATCGATCACTTCAGTCTTGATCTCATCGATTGATGGATATCCACCATTTTTTATGGACAGAAGTGTCTCCGCAGACTCACCTAGGATAAATAAATTATTTATATTTCAATGGGAGAAATGCACTTATGTAAAAAGATTTAAGACTTTTCTTGATCCTACTTTACATTACGCTAAACCTATTATGATTAAGAAATATTAACGTATTTCTGTGTTATATTCAGAATCATTATTTGAATTTGTTTGAGCTGAATGAAGATTATAAAAAATATTTCTCGAACATGTTATGTTTAACACACATTTCACAAGGTATTAAATTTTTATTTTATAGCAATATTAACATGTTTTCGAAATTTCGTAACTAAACAAAATTGAATATATCAAATTCGCAGCATTAACAAAAAAGAAATGTCGTTACTTCTATCGAAACGTGTAACATTCTCATTTTACGTTTCTTACAAAATCCATCATCTTTTCAAATTAAGGTTTCGAAAGGAAAGAAAATCATTCTGCTCTCTGGCATCAACATAACCAAACTTGTATGCAGTTCCATAAACAGTACGTGTGGTCATCGCGTTAGGACAATCATTATGAAACACATATTATTATGAAAATGATAAAACGCGTTGTTAAGTATTTGCACGGAAAGTATCGCGCAGCGAATAGAATCTTAAACAGCAAAAGCATTCATCGTCCCGCTTGAATTGTGTATTGGTCATTTTTGAAATTTTGAACCAGACCTTTACGAGCGCAACCAAAACCTCAACTATAACTTCGTAAATGTCGCGTTCAGGAATCTAATATACGATCGGGGTAAAGTTTGAAACGCTTATTATTATCGTGCAGCCGGAATTCCGTTTTGATTAGCTTTTACTCGATTAATTCTGTCAAGAATAAGTTAACTTTTACTTACTTTCAATCACCTCCGCCATGTTGCTATCAATGATGCATTATGGGTATATAATTTCCGCCGTGTTCGCCCGCTTCGCGGTGAATTTCGTTACTGGTTCTGTTCCACCGTTCCAAGCGCTCTCATTGGCTGGAGAATACCTTTAAATATCGAAACCACCCGCGTGGAATTTTCGAATGTAGACGAAATTAGACGCAAGTCGTTTCATGAGAAAATTGAAGAAAAATAATTCAGGCGAAGGAATTTGATAACATATAAATAAAACTAAATAAACAATATTGAAATGCGTCTATATTTGTATATATATATATTTATTTACATGCGTCTATATCTACTTTTAGAATGCCATGCTTATCGCAATTGAATGATTAAATTGCATAGTTTATAGTTTATACTGTGAAGGCTGTAGCACTATGTTAACATTAATATTAATGTAAAATGTTACAGATAATTTTTGTTTGGTTATCAATGGTCTCATTAGTTAGTCCGGACAGTATTGTGTCTATCGATCAATCCGTGGCGCCTAATAAATATTGTAGATATAAAGACAGATTAATAACATCCGAGGAGAACGATGAATATTTGCTTATAAGCGCCGAGATCGACACGATCGTCGTGATGGCATGTCGATTCTGGTACGAAACATACTCCTTGGTAAAGAAAGAAACAAGATTTTGTCATTATATCTGCTTTTCAAGACAGCAATGATAAGGAAGAGAAGCAGATGAAAATTTGGTACTATCAAGATCGATTCAGGGAGAGGCCTGAAAAAGTGGTTGAACTGGGAATGGATAATAACGCGTCGTTCAATAGAATTTATACAACTCCAGATCTTTCGTTAGTAATTAAAAATCTCGCGCTTACTGACGCTGGAATTTATCTGTGTCACGGCGAAGAAGGACAGGAGGCCGAAAATAAATTTAACTATAGAATAGAGCGTAATACTTTTATCGAGCGCATTCATGATTAATTATTATCCTTCGGTGCATAACTAAGCTGAGTCAATTCTTTATAATAGCAATTTTTAAGGAACACGGAGTCTCTTATACAGAACAGGGGAACATCACCGATTGGGAGAAGTATCGTGAAATATATTTGGCATCCGTTACCACACGATTCGCTGTAAGATCCTCATTAGTTTCGCTCTAGATTTGTACGAAACATTCACCGTCTGTTCAACCCGCATGCTTATGCATCAGACGCGCTTTGCGTTAGGTTTCGCAAATGTCGGAGTTGGCTGAAATTCGGGAGGTCGGAATAACGCTGCAGGTAATTTCCGAATGGGGCCCTTGGAGCCCGTGCGAGCATTGCGTGCGTAATCGGGGCTACAAGACAAGCGTTGGAAGCTGTCGATTAAAACGGAACGTAAATACGGTAGGATAGAAACATGATACATTTGGAGAACATGATTTAGAGCAGTGGATCGTTGCAGGAAGCCAGTCAGAAGAGCGATTCGTCTATCGTGAAATTCTTCCAAGGATTTCCATCGTTACCCTGCAAGTGAGCAATATTAGCCTCTGCGCAAACTTGTGTACGTCCAAACATGTAGTCTCATGATGTTGTACGATATTTAAGATCGCTCCTACTTGAAGAACAGTTCCCGGGTGTCAGTACCGCGGTACGCCATTTGCCAGAGTTTATTTTACAAGAACCGTGCAAAAAATGTCGCCAAGTGAAAAAGAAAAAGGGTCGGAAGTTCAAATATATCAAGCGATTGGTGCTCGCCGAAGGAGCATATCTTACCGTCGTTTGCCCAGAGTACATCGATTCTCGATCTTTCACGAAGTTGTATATTTCTTTGTTAACACAAATATTGCAGGGCAACAGTGGATGCGGACGTGTCGTGGAAAAGGGGTTCGATAAAACTGGAAAAAGGCGTCCGGCGATCGTTTCGCAAATTGGATTCGGAAGCTCGTATAATTGTGGACGCCTTTGGAACGCTCTATTTGATAGGTACTTCGGGTAGATAGATCACGCGTCATCGTTTATAAGATTTCACATTTTTCTGCGGACCAGGTGTTTCCACTCGCGAGGAAGGGAACTATACGTGCTACGTCGAAAATATAAATATGATGCAATTAAAGATTGTCGTCGTCCCTAAAACGAGATTGTTGACGCAAGGTGAGCCTCGTACGAATGACAATTCATTAAATGGGACGATACGGAATGATATTTCAATTTTATCTTTTTAATTAGAATTTATACGTCATTTGGGATATCTAGGATTCATAATACTGCTCTGCTCGTTTTGCTACTGCAGTGGCTTGGTTTACGCGTGCAGGCAACGGCATAAGTTTGGCACAGAGGAACGAGACCCCGGTGAAGAGGAGGAAGAAATGTTAATCGTTGATTAACAATTCATTACCGGGGTAATGTCCAATACTCGTCATTTATTAATAGGGGAAGTTGTATACCGACAGAGTCATCCTTCTTGGAACGCTCACTTCCAGGGTACCCTCTCGAACTGGCTCTGACCTTAAAGGTAGCCGAGTGAAAGGAGGCAGGTGGGAGAGTCGTCCGCCTCGGAGTACGTGTTCGTTTCTTGTAGTTTTAGCTTAGTCTCAATATGGCTGAGTTTGAGCATTCCTATCTCTCTGTACTATTGTACAAGTAAAAGAGGATCAATTAGAAGATAAAGGAAATTGCAAGCGTACTCGCGATAGGATGTGTTTAAGATCGGGTGTTCTCGTTGTGCTCACAATCCTTTGCCTGGCCCCGCTTCAGAGCACAACCGGTGAGTCTCGCATAGAAATCTATACCTTGTACACATAGCGAACAATGTCATACTTTCACTGCATACGTGGGCAGCGCATCCATTCCGTGATGCCTGCTGGGCCTAGTTCTCTCCTTAATTGAAAACCTATTTATGATCCTCGCAAGACGTGTCTGACGAAACGAACGTCGCCTGCACGGGAATCGGCAATTTATCAGCGCTCCGTTTTTAGAACTCCTTCGAAGATGTGTGAGTTGTAGATCGAGGGGAGATTTGGGATCGTGCAAGGATCCTTTCACCATGAACTCGACGGCTATCGAAATGGAAAAAGGCGTCGACGCTGTTCTCTGCGCGTCCGGCTGGTGCGGTAAAATAATTGAACGACACGGAATAAATAACGGTAAGAGCTCCGACGAACGATAAGGGCGTCGAGCTATTCAGATTACAGCGAACATTCTTTCGCGCAGAATATGGCACCGCGACGCAGAGGCTTTGCTTTCAACGCGGACCCGACGACGGCGAGGAAAGGTGCGCGTACACTGTGTGGAATTACAAGAAGGTGTACATGTGCCTCTGTTTCGGGGATCTATGCAACGGGACAACGAGACTGGCCATCTCCAACGGATTGATCCTTGTAACGCTATGCGGTTTACTCCGATGGTTTCATTGAATAGAACGGAACTGAGTCGAGTGTATATTATTGTATAAAAAGTTCCTCGTACCTTTACGCCGCGTGATATTACTAATTTGAAAAATGTAGCCAGTAATGTATCGATATGTTGTTAGGCTTAGACGGGTTTAAAGGAGTCTGTAAAAATATACGCTATTTTTATTTATAACTTTACATCTTATGTATCGTAATCACAAGAAAACTGAGGTATACGTCGTTCGCGTAATAGCCTTCGCGAAACGCTCTACGAACAAGATTAACGCCTTATTGCATTGACGGCACAGGAATTCATTTGTGTCAGGAGTCGCAATACTGTTAAGATGTATTGTAACAAAAACGGATAATTATGTTTCATGATTTTCCTTTGAATTCGATCCAATCGATCTCTCGTTTCAAAGACAGGCGGGAATGATTTTCTTTACCATTGAGCGGATTCGTAAATGAACAAGGTTATTAGTAAATTGCACTACGTCAAGCTTCGCTGGAAAATGGAGATGTAGATCTTAAACTTTTCAATATATGATCGTGGAGTCCGTTTCGCCTTCTCTCTTCCTGGTTTCTCAGAAGCGCTCTTTCATGCGGAATTTTATCATAAAATAGTTCACCTTTGTTATAAAGACGTTTGACCGTCAGTAATGCTTCTTTGCCAGTCAACAGATACGGATCGTAATATTCTGGAATAATATTAAAATCCATGAATTTCTTTTCGCATTTGAATAGAATCATGTATCCCTCACCTAGCCCGTTTGAAAAATCTGGGGTCATGTGTCTCGATTCCCGTGAACTGTACCCTAGATCGTTAATATCTATTGGCGGAATAAAAAGTCCTACCGGCCACAGGGATTCTGCGTTTTCTGGCTTAATATGAACTGGCATAACATTCGCATTGTTACGTATACGATGCCCTGTGTGGAAATATCAATCGTTGATTTAAATGACAGTGTTGTACCATGATTATTAAAATGTAGACAGTTACTCGATTATGATTTCCACCCTTATTAAAATACCATACCGAATGCTCGCGGGCTTCCAGTCGTACTCCTTCTTCCAATAGAGACGTAGGACGTCTGGTCGATCGTCCGATCCCCTGAAGAGATACGAATCAATTTTACTTCACGGTACAGCGGGATTTTTAACATGTCATGCAATTACATTTGCGGACGAACCGTCTGTCGTAACGCCGTGCTCATAAACGTGCGGTGGTGAAATAAATTTCACGTGCACTTTAGAGAGGGGCAAAGCTGTAGTTGCCGCTACCGCAACTAGGAAGACCGCTACTCTAAGCTGTAATTAAAAAAAAAATCACTGAATAACTCATGCCTCTACCGTGGCGTGTCATTTCCAGACATTGATACAGATTTCACAATCGAACTACGAGACAGTGTATTCTATCCCGCCTGCTTCACGTTACAGCTTTATGGTAGACAATTTTCTTCCCGTAATTGTCACATATAATTCGGGTCAAGGCGATTTAACCGTGATATCTCTTCACTCTGCATTAAGGCAAACGGTCGAAACTCGTAAACGTCGCGACGGAATTCGCGAAACGATGACGCCATCGGCGGTTCCTGGTGAGAGCGAAACGGAATTACGGTTTTGCGAATTCCTGCTGATTTATCCGACGAAAATTAATTACGACCCCAGCGTGGTGCTGTCTAATACCTTCAGATAATCCGGCGCTCACCAACGATAATCACAGTCTACGGCTGACATGCCCGCCGCGTGTCGTGGAACGGGCATGCACGAGATAAGGATGCAAGTGGAGTCTGTGCGGCAGTGATTTGTTTGCAGTCTTAAGCCGTGTATCATCGTCGCTGCGATATATATCATCGGGCAGTGTTAGGCAAACTTGTTGGACACGCGGGTCGGGTGTTGCCAGACCACGTACGAATCATGCGCAACACCGATGTCCCCCTCGAGCGGCGACAATTATCCTTCGATACGGATGTGCATCGGGCCCGGTTTAAAAAGCGAGTCAGATTGCAACCGTAGAGGTAATTACTCCTCGCACGCGTGCCACGTATAATGTTTACGGAGCTGTCTCTGTGCGGCGGGTCCATGAATCTGCCTACACGTGTGTCCGCGGATGTACGCAATAGATGATTGTGAATTGGTTCGCTCATACATGACTCGGAGCGGCGCGTCTTCCAGGGGATTACATTAGATATCTCTCGCGATTTCGCCACTGTTGTACATGCATTCGAATGCGAACGTTTGTAGAAAGTAAACGTTCAAACGCGGTCTTCATATTTTAGGTGAAACGGGCCACTCTCCTTTTGCCGATAGTATTTCTTCATTCCTGGCCAATTTTTTTATAGGGCTGCGCAATAAGAGTTTCCAATTCGTAACGACGCGCGAATAAGCGCGATGTAACGCGGCATTGCTTCGGCTTCGAGCGCGTCACCGATAATTATCGCGAAGATTATATTAATTCGGAAATATTTACCTCGGGTTAATGGAATGCCCACTTGCTCGCAGCTATCGAGCTGTTAATAAAATATCGTTCGCCAGGCGTATTGTGTGCGATGTTTTCCCTACCTGTGCCAATCTGCTACGCAATGGTATCGCGATTGAAACCAGATCATGGATATTCATTACCCCTCCCTGGTACGAGTGCACTTGTGCTTGACAAGAGCGTTATTGTGACCAAGGTAACCGCGACCAAAGGCATTCGCGTGTTCGATAGTGCGTGTCAAACAACCCTTTCGCCTTGCTTTCCGCTCACCTTCACTCGCGAGTAGAAGTGGCTTCTATATTAATTCCGCGCCTATTGTAATGTAGCGGAACGGTGTGCGATACCATAAACGAAATCATTTCTCGGTGCCGATATAAGTAGTCTTATATCTTCTATTAACATTAAAAACGATGATTTTAGGCAATCGGCGCGCGAATGGTCCTTCCCTGAAACAGCTCGCATTCCGAGAATACCAATGCTCTATAAAAGCGCGTAAAGTATTGCGCAATGGATAATTGCAACGCCGTTAAGCCACGCGAATGAAAGCGATTAACGATTAATTGGAACATTTTCGACGTTCGAGTAAGCGTCCTAACAATTAACCCGGTCAAGCGTCCGGTTCAATTAAATGTACAGGCAACGAACGAGTGGCCTTGTTGTTTTATTATATAAAGGCATCTGGCTCGCTGCGAGTCGAGTATTGGAATTATCGAACACCGTCGTGAATGCACACAGGAAAAACCAAGAACTACTTCAAACGGTACAAACAATTGTCGCGCCACTTACCGTCGTCATCGCGAACAGAATTCGTCTAATATCGCTGAGGAAAGCTCAGTTTCCTTTCGATCCTTGGGTTCTTTTTTTTTTATACACTATTTGACACTCGCGTGGAGGTGACGTTCCTTCAATGTTATTTTCCAAAAAGATCTGCGTTGCGTCTTCTGGACGCAAGCAGAAACTGTTCCAGTTTAAATGTCTCGGGAGAATGTTACGCCTGGCTTCCAGCATCCCCCTTCTTGTTTTGTACCCCACCTACAGATACCAAGTTGCGAAGGTTCGTAAGGACTCGCACGGGGACACGGTAGAACTTTCATTTCGGTGAACGCGTTAGCGAACATCTTTTGTACAGTTTGAAGGTTCCCCGCGCTCTGATGACCAATGACCGTGCACCGTAAATGCATTGTAATACGCAAGATCATGCTCCTGCGGCGCGTTAAGCGCGGCTGCTTGAATTGAACAGGTAAGAAATGTTTTGTTTTCAGATAGTAACATATGATATACCTTTCTGTAAGGAATTTCTCAAATGCGCACACGAATTTCTTATTAAGTTTCTTTTTTTTCGTGAGCGATTGTTAACCGTGTCTTGGTACCTTATGAAAGCCAATTTTGAAGTAAGTTATATTTTGGTATTAATATATTGTTGTACATTGGACTAATACTGAATATTCATTTGTAAAGGATGATGTAAACAATTACGGAACGTTTTACGAAATCGTTAATCCACTTTTTTCCGTTTCCATGCGATCGTGCTCTGATGTATTTATAATGCAGTTATACAAGGCAGTTGATTAGGATGATTTATTAGTAGCAATACTATTTGAGGAATCAAATACAATAAATCATTTCTCATTGTTTATTCTATAAACAAGTATTGTTTTCAAATTTTGTTGTGCAACTTATGCTAATGTACAAGCCACACGTTATTATAAATACCATCATTACAAGTGCTTGCAATACATAGTACATATAAAATGTTTAATTAATTACAGCTTCATTGTTGACCAAGAGTTAAACTTTGTAATGTACACCACACCAGGTGGCATCTATATATGTACTTTCTCGTTCTATTACCATAAAAAATTGTTTATATTCTTGGTATTAATAAAATATGCTGGAGTTATTTCTATCTACAGTTGCCGAATCCTATCTATTTTCAGTTTCTATGGATATCGGATGCAATTCCTATTTAAAAATGATATCAATGGTCGTGGACACGACTTTGTAGTGCATAATCACTCTATAATACTATTATTGATCCGTGTTAAAATACTGACTAGGTCTCCTGCTTACGTTTGCTAAGATTCCGTTGAAAATCACGCACGGAATAACATATTGCTATATTTAAAACGCTTGAACGCCGATGTTTCATACGATAGCATATAATTAAAAAAAGAAAATTATAAAATAAATTACACACCGTTGGACCCTAAGCGATCGTCAGTCAATAACGTTCGTCTCATTTTTTCTCCCCCGTAATTAACGACTGTACGATCGTTAGATCATAAATTGCATCACGGCCGAGAGCATCGCTCGATTCAGTGAAGTTAGAATCAGCGTTACTGTAACTCTGTTATTTCCGTTAGCGTACTTACATCAAGAACGATGCAACATCTTCTCAATCCGTTATGTCCGATCTATGTGACATAACTAATTAGGGCGACTAACGTACCGTAATGATCTATCCTTAGCGGAGAAAAAACGATTGTTCTTTTTTTATCCGCCTGAAGCCAACACACCTATTGCTCTATCATAATCTACCGTTTCCATGGAACGCCGGCTCTCCCCTTTTCTTCTTTGCCCCGAACATCAATTACATCGACGAGACTTTAATATTTGCGCAAATGCAATTTGGAACTCGCTTCCGAGGTGCAGCATTGAAATACACAATTTGTAATTCAACCATAGGGGAATCCTGGTCGACCTACTGTTTGCCGTACTCTTGATGGATGCTTATGAGGAACCAAAACGCTATCGCTAACAGTATCGTGCCCGAAAGATCGCCGAGAGCGGTCAGATACGGAATGGCCGAGTTGTCCGGGTCGATTTTGAATCGCCACATAACGTGAATGATAATATGCGCCACGTACAGCAAAACCATGACCTGGAGGGGGGCAAAAAAAAAAAGCATTCGTATATACGTATTATTTTTTCAACCGTACGAAACTTTCACTTTTTCAGCACCGCGCTCGTTTCCACTCGACGTTATACATATTATACTCACTTGAAGAACGGCCACGACGATATAAGAGATCACGAAGTAGATGTGTAACGTTGATACTCCGTTCTTCATGTAATCGGCGAGGAAGATGAAGATTATTTCACCGAAAATCGCCATGCAAATGAGTATTCTGGCTGTCTTCGCGTACGGCGCTGGGGAACGAAAGCGCGAGCGTTATTGGGCAATTACGGAACCGCGAAAAAGTGTGTAACGCCGTAACATTAGGCTACTCTTGCGTCACTTACAGCCTTTAAAGATCGCCGTCCACGGGGCGACGAACATTTTCGCGTGCGGCGGTAGGATTCCCATGATCGACGTCTGGTGTAGAGTTGTTGAGATTCGAGACGCTTGCACGGATACTAAATTGCCGCCGATCCCGTTTATGATCGGCTGGAAGATCACGAATCCATTGAACGAGTCGACAACTTGATCAAGAACCAAACCGCCGAATCTAAATCAAGATACAGGCATATGTAATGTTGCGCACGATTTTACCTTAGGCGATTAAGTCGAGTAAAGAGCGGAATGGAAGCACAATACGAACCCACTGATGAATAGGGCCGATAAAACCGGTACCCAGCCGGACGTTAACACGTTCCTGGTGTATTTGTTCTTGAGGACCACGTAGATCCAGACTGGTAAAACTAGCAAGTAACAGCAGAGTATAATGTACAAAAGCCATGGCTCCATGGTCATCCTTTCAAACAGCGCCGAGGCGATTGCTGATAGCACGGTGATGGACACGACGTCCCCGAAGGAGGCGGCCAACGGTGTAGCCAAATTGTCGGGATTCATTTTGCACCGATACGAAACCATGATCACCGCGATCATTACAAAGTCTGTAGCAAAGTGCACATGTTAATAAGCAGCGCGGTATATGGAATATGGCGCGGACAAAAAATGTAAGATTTAAACGAGGAACTATGTATAATATGCTAAGCATGAAGTTGCTTTTTGTTTGCACCGCGTAATAACGCGACGTAATGAGTAATTAATTTGCCAGTCGCGAAGCGACGTAAGAACGGCCGTTACGCGCGGATAGCCGCGATTGGACGAATAATATCTCCAACTTTGACACAGAGATTGTAAATAGTACCAATGACGGCAGGAAGATTGAGTACGATCGATGATCATTGATTTACCTAAAATGAAGCAAGAACTTGTGGCGGTGCATACGCTGGCAGTAGCTAATAACAAGCAGTGGTCCCATCTGAAAGTGTACGATCCACCGTTCGCTATCGCGTCAACCACGACCGCGAAGATCGACACCAATGTAGCAGCGACGATCGCTTGTATCTGTACCAGAGCGATATTGCCGATGATCATTTTCGTGATCTCTCGAAACCCGTGCATGTTGCCCAGGTTTGCTTGCGTGCACAAACGTGAGGCCAAGCACATGTCAAGATTGCCCTTCAACCCTAACAGCGAGGGCACCAGGATGAATAATTGCGAAACGGCGCGAAATACTGGCCAGTCCTAAAACGGAGACGACGTTTAATTAAACGGTGAGAAGTTACCGTTCAAGAATCGGAGGAACGTAATGGAAACCGATAAAAATCTTTGATCGTGGATGTTCCTGTCAAAGGGCTCGACATAAAGAGGAGGGATAAGGTAAATGATTCTCGATGTTTGTAATAGTGTTGTTCTGGAGCTGGATCTTATTATTTCATTGCAAGATAAAATGCAGAAGCGCGACAAATAAAAAAATACAGGCATCGCGCGGTTTTAACATTATCTTCAGACAATAAGAGTGAAGTGTGCGATCGATAAGGCGAACGTGTTTTTAGTGAAATGCGTATGTGATTGACGAGCGAGCCTGGACTTTTGATTTACACGAGATAATCGATTTCAAACACGGCGATTCGCTTTTAGCGTTTTATTAACGTTAAGACGGGAAGGTGTTACACGTACCTTGACATCCGCGAGCACCAAACCCGCTCCGATCGTGCCTATTCCGGCGATGAAGAAAGGCACGGCGACTTGAAGGGTGGTCTGATACCATCGTTCGTTTATGTGCGTGCTGCTGCCGAAGCCGTCCGCGTTATTGCGAAACTCAGGATCAGGATCTGAATTTGCGACGGAAGAGATCGTCACTATGGAACTTCCACTGGAAAGTGATCCACCACCGAGATTGGGCAGTGACATGTCCGTTTTGTTCTTTTGGCCGTTAGGGCTTTTCAGCCCCGCTACCGAGAAATTAACACATCTCACATTGCACGCCACGGGGTTCAATCATATTCAACTAAACATTTGGCAAAACGCGCCGTCGTTGATCCCTGAACGAGTCACGAGTTACTTGCATCTAAATAATTCGACTTTTTCAAAGCAAGACACATTTGATGAAATTCTTGTTTTTCTATCGTCAGTCCGTATTGTTCACTGAACCCGCAACGCGTAAATAATATTGCCGAGCTTTCAAGCGCTTTTACACCCTTTTGCCTACTGTCGCGGCACTCGCTTCTCCGTTTTGCACGAGTGGATAGAAGATAATTAAGAAGGTTATCACTTTCGGATGATTGTTGTTATTTATAAATCGTCTTGCAATACATACACGATAATTTTTTTTTTGTCCTTTCGTGTTTTTGCGGGTAATACGACGCGCGGATAGAGCACGATCGACGATGCGCACATTTTATCGACACTCGTCACGATTAATTAACGGCGAAGGCTTCTATTAATATCAATCTCGAGCGATGATTATATTTCAATCGGTTCGCCCATTTACTCTGCTGGGACGACCGTCTAATAGAATCGCGCGTGAAACAATAGGACTTTTGCGCTATCATCGTCTATGCGGTAAGATACGCAACGTGTACTGTATTACCGCTTTAAGTCTCATGAGGAGGAGCAAGTGTTCGCGAAACGTCCGTGGCCTTTGGCACGAAGCGTATCCCGCGAATTCGGATGGTCGAGTGCGGGATGAATTAGCGAAGAGAGACGGTTCTCAGTGAAAGCTTTTTTCTTTCACGTTTGCGCGGAATGCGTGTGTTAAGCGAACGTCGATTGATTGCTCACCTGCCACTTTTTTCACGACATTAGCTTCCGGCTTAATGTCAGCCGACGTGTTCTTAGCGTTACCCTTCTCTAGACAGTCGAAATCGAGCGCGTAATTGTCCTTGCCGTTCGACATGTCTTTTCCCTGTATGATGAACGCGTGATCCGTAGCAGCTCTGTCGTTCGATTTGTTTGCTAATTGTTCATTGCGATCCACGCAATCGTTTAACGTAATATCAGTCACGTTCAACAGTACCGGCTCAGTCGACGAGTCCGGAAAAGCGACCATACCTGCAATATTTGTTGATAAATCAATGAAGGGATAAATACAGGCTATCGTGTCTTCTTTTTTTATTTTTTTCTATTTCTTAAGCGACCGAAGACAATCGTTCGCGTTAATCGCTCGCACGCGGTCGACGCTGAAGGACGGCAAGCAGGCGAAGGCGAAATGCGTTTTATGCGACAATATTTCACGTGCAATTCGTTTATGTAACACGTACCGAGTATAGTGTTGGCGGACAATCTTGTTGTATCCCCTTCGAAATTGGCACAGTCCGGGATCCACTTGGGATAATTTCACGTCGGATCTGCCTATTTCGGTCAGCCTCGATCTGGAGTTAAAGTTCAATAATAATACCATTCGTGTAAAGAGAAACTTTTCTTTTTTCAACGAATTAAAACTAACTTTCTCACTATCGATCGCGTCGCATTGCATCGAAACTATATCGGCTCTTATGGTAGATGGTAAATCTTATTCATTAAGATTACACGTACCAGATGCCTGATAGCGATTAGAAAGTTATTCATCGACTGATATAACGTACGAGTATATTGCACGGATTGATAGTAGCATCCTGCCACTCTCTTAATGCCGTTGTTCTCGGTTCAGACGTTTTGATAGCACGTGTAACATTATATACGAGATCAGCACAGTATCATTAACGGCACGAGGAACTTAGTTCTTGTATTACTACTAATCCGATCCCACGTGTCGCGGGATTCGAATTACACGCGTGGAAAGGAGCTGAAAACAGCTATGCAGATTTTTCGAGAATCTACTTAGGGGGGGGAGAAGGTCAAGATTTCTTGGGAAATTCCTAAAACGGCTATGCAATTGCTGGCAAGGTAAATTAATTCGGAATTCGCGTACGCGCAGCGTGTCGCAATAACACCGTCGATGCCACGTATTTTCGTATGATGACAATAATGTATTATCGAAACAATTGTTGCTTTTACGAACTCCGAGACATGCTTTACTATTGCCCGCTATCTAAAATATTGATAACAACCAAATTACTCGCGAAAAGGAAAGACAGCGAACAGCAATAAAGGCTTTCAGTAATCGTTCTAATCGGACTACGGAAAAAATAAAACAGAAAAAAAACAGCAATTGGACGCTTATCTGAACTGATACTCACGTAGTAACGATATATTGAAGAATTTGCGCCAGCGTGTCGACGTTTCCTAGTAAAACGATTATTGTTCCTTGATGGTTAATTAACCCTGCCACTTCCGGCTCGTTCCCGTTCGATCCCCTAGTTGAAATCGCGCGGTATATCCTAGGCCGGTGCTCCCGATCAATTCTACGTTGCTGGTCGAAACGGAAACCGGCTTTCGTCGGGTCGGGATGCGACACTGCGATCGTCGATCGATCCAGCGTTGGCCAAGGGGTCGTACACGGAAAGGTAGCGAGATCCGCGGGATGAAAGAAAAGGGGGAAGTCCGGCGCGGGTTTGTTTCGCACGGTAAACGCACCACCGTCGCGCGTACCGAACTGTTTGCCTCAGCGGTCGTCGTTGACTGATAAAAGAAGCCCGACTTCGTTTGCCGGCACTCTTCAGCCGCTCATGTGCATAAACGCGACGTGCTGCTGTCCGATCACACGGACGTGCGCTATCTCGCCCGTCGATGGTGGGAGATTTTGTTGTAAAGAGATTGTGTAGATACTAGATCGCGGATCGCTAATTGATTCGCGACGTCGCCTATGTATTTTCCAGCCGAGCCGGGACAATTCTCTGTCTCGTTAGATCCCGGCGCCTCATCTCGTTTCTAGCAATTTCGTATGTCACAACGCCATACGCGTGACGCGTGACGCGCTTTCAAAGATAGGATTAGAACAGAGACCGGCGATTCGATGTACAACGTTCTTGCTAGTAATCGCAGGAAGTAAAATAACTTTTTTCATCTTTTTCCGTACCGAGTACCGTTGGAACCTTCTAACATACAAATTGTTCGAGCAATTTCATTTACATCCGTACGCGTGATCGAAAACGCTCCTCTATTTTCCTTTCTTTGCTTATTATCGCGGCGAATGATTCAGCCGCGGGAAAAGAGGAAATGCCGAATTGTTCCTTTCGACGTAAGGACAGGTACCAAACGGGACATGCATTGGATAGTGTCCTATCGATGTTACGATGCACCGTGCGATGCGGCTGCGGTTGTAAGATCCGTCAGCTGTACCCCGGGCTCACTTTTGAAGTGGTTTCTCAACAATTGATATTCGGCGCGTGGTATTACGTTGATCGAATGGGATTTACCTTCCTCCTTTCTGATGACATCATTATAGCGATTCAAAAACGGGGAAGCACCTAGCATGTGGCACGTGCGGCCGAGTAATGCTAGTAGCAAACTCGGATTCGTCTATTCACCGCATGGCCGAATAGTCACGGAATACTTATGGTAATCCAGCTTATCGATATGCATTGAAAGTAATTGCTTCACGGTAATCGTAAAGCGAAACAGCGTTAGCAATTTTGATCATTTAATATTGTATTGGTCAAAACGAAGAAAATTCTAGAAATTTACATTTACGTCAGGCGTAGAAATGGATGACACTGTCAGTGAATTTGGCCATCTCCCTTGCGAACGAGAACATTCCGCGACTTGGGTAATTGGAAAAAAACTGTTAATCTGAGTCAAAATCGGATTCTTCCAACACCGATACGAATCAACCGATTATATACGATATTACGTTTTCTATCACCGCTCTTTCTCTACAATTGCTTTTATGTGGAATCTAGTACCGATCAATTCGGATGGATCGCAAATACAATGAAGGTGACGACTCTGGTCTTACACACTTGCACCAATTAATATTAATGCGTATGCATTTTGGATAGTCTAACAGAACGATTTACGAGCGCGTTTCGATGGATTTGGCATACCTGATGGGTACGCACGCCGGGAGAACACTAATGTGACGGGGACAACAGTCATAAACGACAACAAGAATTGTATAGGTCGCGTGTACCTGTCTTGGTATTTACATATCGATATTAAATGGCGTACATTTGGTACCATTTTCTATTAAAGAGATACGATATCGGCGTTGTAAACAGGTGTAAATATCGCGTCGTGTTTGCCGGTTCGTTAAACAGTTATAAAAACGTACTTCGAATTGGAAAACGCGGAACGAACTCAGCAGAGAGTACATTTCAATTATTCGCGATGGGTTTAATAGAATAATAACTAATAGATCAGCTGTACCAATCGGATATTTTTTTTTGATTAGCTAATCGATAAATTCTACTGATATCTATTAAATGGAATGATAAAATCACTGTCAGAATCGCTAGCATTCGACAGATACCACTAATCTGAATACTACAATGTAAATAAACTTGATAGCAATTTAATTGCTAGCTGTAAACGTGCAGGAAGGTTTCTGCAAGTTTGTCGTGTAATCAGCGTTATAAAACAGATCACGCGTCGTTGGATTGACGGGGACTTTTGACGAATATGCTACATTCGCATTTTTTGTCTTTTTCGCTTGAAACAACAGAAGCTATAGCGCTCTCGAAGTTATCTCGCGATACAATCTGTAATTAACTTTTTGTCGGCGTGCAAGATTAACGCTTTCGCTCGTTGCTCACTCACGGATTCCAGTTACATTTTTCAAATCCCACCGATTCACCTGCGCTTTTCTCTCGCACGTACACACGGAGCTGTTGTGCTCATTTTCGATGCAGGTGGCATTGAACGCGTTATCAGTTTCGATGAAATATTCTTGGTTAAATAATTGCATTAAACCGTGGAAAACAATGGCATAGCTTTTAGTCGTACAAGGAAACAAAAGGTCCGCGCGAGTTCATTATAATGCCCCGGGAAGGCAATCTTTTATTTCATCCCGATTGCATTTTCCTTCTGAGAAAAATGCGGATAGAATTGATCTTAGTGGGTTTTCCTCGAAGGCTTTAAACGGCATACCATTTGCCGTTTATTCGTTCTATCTTTGATTTAAGCTCGGTTTTTTTCTTCTGCGGACATATAAAACGGTGATCGTGTTAGAAAATGTTTTCTTTAATATTTAAGTGTGAAAACAATGCTGTTCTCCTTCGATAGGCTGTACATCGAGGGCTTTGTTTGTTGCAAACGACCTAAGTATGTGTGCCGCTGATAATGATTAATACAGTAATATGGATGTTAGTATCAGATTTAAAGTATCGTGGGGCATGTATGAAATTATATATAGAAAAATTAATCGACGTTCAGATCACAATTTACTCTGATCACTGGACACTGTTAAAAGTAGAATGATACTAATCTGAAGGGTCGTGACGCAAGTGATTCCGATGTTCGACGTTTCATATCGTCGAATTGACCTTGTTAAACTCGTAGATTATCAGAACCTTTATCTATGTGTTCTTAATAGGAATTCCATTTTCTCGATAACCAACGAAATCATACCAGTATTATCATTTGGGTTAAGTAATGAATTATAATAATATGAATCGAACGACTCGTTCAAGCGATATTTGTCGGCACGCGTTGTTTACGTTTCTTTTTATTATTCTTTCGCGAAACAGATCACCGAGATATTGGATATTAAAATTCGTAACACCGCTACGGCCGGCCATTCAGCTACTGTAATCAAACAAATTGAGGCCGTAATTTTTACGTTCGTACAAAGATTGCGAATATCAATTTAGGATTACGAGATACGGGGAAATAAGGAGAAGGAGCGATTAAAAAAATGAGATGACAATATTAATGATTATTAGACTATATTTTCGGACGTATCCAACTATTCTTGACTAACAAATAATACTTATCGACGAACAACGAATCTCTATGAACTTACATCGTAATTTTGATTTTCGAATATTTTGATTTTTCGCTCCATTGATTTTTTTGTACCCTCGATCGTGACGGAACGATCGTCAGTAATCGTTTCGAAAGGAAAGCCAAACATAGTTTTACAATGAACATTAAATACAATGAGATTGTTCACGCGACGCAATACGATCTGCCGAAGGATTTACAAGATATTTCTCGCTGGATGGTATCAAACGCCTATTGACATGCTTGTACAATAGCTTTCGCAATTACATCGTATGTCTAACTTATATAAAAAAGAAACAGCTGGGATTTCAGGAATTTGTATGAGATCGAACGAATGTCCTCGCATTTTTTTCTTTTTATACAAGTTAGCTATACCAAAAACATCGCAAATTGTCCCTTTCAAGCATTCCGGCTCTAGTACCCTGCGTGAACTTGGGTTCTCTCGCATACGCGTCTCATTTGCAGATACAAATACACCACAGCTCTCAATCTTGATTAAATCTTGCTAAATATCTCGCATAATAGTCATTTTCTTTTTTTTTTTCAATCTCACGAAAGGAAAATCAAAACGGAAACATTCTAGAACATGGTATAAATGTTATGTAGAACTTCTATCGCATAAATACTTAGAAATATATGTATTTAGATGAAAGCATTACATTAGGAACATTCGGTTGGCTGTAAATTCTAACGTTACGTTACGCTTAAAATTATGGATTTCGTTACCACTTTTCCTCCTCTTGGTAACAAAAATCGATATTTCTTTGACCGATAAAAAACTCTATTGCGTACAAAAACTATTCCTCTACCTCTTGAAGAATGTCTCGCGATTCCATCGATTCGACACAGATCCACGCTTCTTTCGTTTCTTGCAAAAATAATAATTTTGTATATTCTTCGTTCGAGACAGAAAAATATTTTGTTGCGGTGTGCCTTCTTTTGGTTCCGTGTATTTCTTTTGTCTTTACGTGTTTCGTTGATAGCGAGTGGACAGCTCAGAAATTCACGATCGTTATCAGGACGAACATAATTGTCTTCCGTTTTAACGTACCTCGTCGCGGTTCTACGTAATTAGCATACACGCTTGTACGTGATTAGATAAAATCACGTTAATTTCCTGCGATGACCGCCTATTATGTACACACACACGTAACTTGCGCATACCGCCTTTGTAAATATTCCCATATATATATATATATTTTAATAATTCGTCATCGAAATAGTGTTTACTTGTACTTCCGGTTCATCGAATAGATACATTCATTTTAATTACACTATTTTCACCTTTATCCGCTAAGAGAGAAATAACTAGGGGACCCTGAATCGTGGTACTTATCGATCATAATTTTTCTTTCCTTTAAATACTTATCGCTGTTGGCTGTAGCTCCTCGAATCGCTCTTACATTCCTTTAAACAACTAATTTTGATTTTTCCTCAAAAGACTTATCCTTCTACGCACGTTACGTATTACGATATCCTTAGGTGTAGCTTTCGCCGCTTACCAGTATTGCTTAACTTTATAGTATAGCGTACGCACAACTCGCACAATTCACACACGTACATGCACATACTTTGCCGTGGCGTACAAATAGAATCTCTAAATGCGTGTAAGCACATGTATTCGAGTAGGATGCTTGTTGGTCGAGTCCTGCAATAGGATTATCTTTCTCTTTCGATTTCAACATTAACGGCATAACTTTTGATTAAGTAAAGCTTAACTTAGGAACTTACGTTCACGCGATTACGTTAGTAGGAACTTAATAAGTTTTCGTGTATCACGTTATCAATATCATATCATTCCCGCGCGTATCCTTTATCAATGGTTATTTACAGTGCAGCTCTAGCGCCGAATTTCGAACGCCGAGAAATTCTCCCTTTACTTTTTATGGTTCTCGGGGCGCAAACGATCGTGACGCTCGTGCCAGTCGAAAACTTGGAAAAAATAGGGATAATTAATCGTTCGCCTAGTTGTGGTACTCGCGAGTATGATGCGTTGTGCACAAGTTCTCTGTGCGTTCAGAATTTCTCGCGATGCTTGTCTAACATCTTCAACCGGAGAGGTATTATTGTCAGGCGACTTTCCCAAGTTTTATGTAAGAGCAAATCAAATTTACTTTATCGTCGTATGTTGTATGTAATATATGAAATAAAATTACTTCAGAATCGTTTAGTTGGGATCAAATTGAGGTAGGAAGAATCTAGGAGAATACTTGGATTCGTCGTTAGGAGAAAATGAACACTTGTCGGTTTTAATTAGGTGTCGCTCCATAAAATGGTTCTGAAATCGCAAATTCCAAATTCTGTATCCTACTTTCCTGTGAGATGCTATCTCTATCTGTTGCGCTTTATATTTTTTCCATCATCTTTCGGGCAAAGTTTGATTTACAACTCCAATCTAGGGCTATAACACCGTACCTTCCTGTTTTTTTTTTCACGGCGCATTTTATCAAAGCAGTAACAAAAGAGACGAGTAGAAAATTGAAAGGCACGTGTCGCGTGAAAGGGGTGCACGTGAATTCGTTCACCCTTCCGCTCGGAGAAATCCATTCACAATGCCCATGTTAATTCCTCGCGTTTTCCCCGGACATCGACCCTAATTTCACGATTTCCACGCGTTTTACAAACTTTTTTCCTTCCTTCATCCTTGTCCCTTGATCCGCCGGTCGGGCGGCCGTGGTGTTTCTCGAAACAGCGGCACGCTCCCATCTGTCGTCGTGGTCGTTCATCGACAGGTCGTAGGAAAGGACATAGGGGAGTGGTGGGTCGGTTACAATGGAGAGAGTACAGAAGAGGGCTGGTGCTAAGCTCGCGGAGCGGGGCGAAGGGAGCGAAATCTTATAAAAGATTTCCAAAATATTGTGTAAATCGGCTGGGGTGCGCGCCAGCTGAAAATTTGGGGTGAAATTCGTCGAAACGGTAAGCGCGTGCCGTGGCGCGCACCCGGCACGCTTCACGCGCCACGCTGCTGCTAAACAAATAAAGGGTTGTGCGCCTTTTTTCGCGGTCCCTTTTTCAAAACTCCGAAAACGGACCGGCGAACAATGCGATATTTTCACCCCGTTCAGTCAAGTTTACCTCGAATCGCGAATTTCTGTGCCTGCTCCCCTCGGAAATCGTTCAACTAGAAATAATATATACCCACGCGAATTCGCGAAGGGGCGGAGGAGAGAAAGAACTATCGCATGAAGAAAAACGAGAGTGGGTTCCGATGAAAGGATCCCACGAGTTCCACCGTTTTATTTTTCGCGTCTCCGATTTTTTTCTTTTTTTTTTGTTGTTGAACGTTATACGATTCTACTGGCGGCGTTGTAAGGCAGTCGACGCCGATATTTTACTCCGACGATACGGTTTTCAGAAAGGGGTGCGTTGGCATGAAGCTGGGTCCTTCATGCTGCTACGACCGCATTCAATCTGATCGATGCCCCCTCTGCTCTGTGTGTTTACGACCAAACGATTCTCGCGCGATTTCAATAAAAATCGTATTCACGGACAAACTATTTCATCCCTCTTGGTTCTCATCAAGAAAATTGCGTTCCACGATATCTTTTTTTTTTCTCGGGGACAAAACGTTACGCGCCAGCGAGTTTCACAAGATTCCTGATTTGTATTGAAATTCTCCTTCGGCGGGCAGCCCTTGTCTTTTCCAGGAACTTTCTCATTTACAGGATCGAACAATGGTATTTCACGAAATTCGCTGCGTAGCGAAATACACTTGGTCCACCCTCATCTCGCCACGTGGATTCTTTTGATCGCCGAAGACGACGGCCCCGGCTGTGTGGTAGTGTCGGCGGTGGCGAAATTATTACAGGGGGATGAAATTTCCAAGTTGCCGAACGATAGGGGAGAGAAAGCGAACGGCGGAGGCCACGGAAGAAGAGACGCAAGGGGCGAAAGTATCGAAAGACGGGGTACGAGTTTCAGAGGGGAGAGGCTTTGATAATTGCAATTCACTTCCTTGTCAGGGTATAAGCAGCGTTGCGGTTGTAGTGGTTGATGAGTAGAAGAAACAGGGTGGACCGGGCTAAAGGAGGGGCGCCCACGGTTCGATACCTTTCTTAAATTTACCACACGGACCTCGAGACGGGACTATTGTCGTCGCCGCCGTTTTTCTGAATAAATGACGGGGAAACAGAAGCGAAGATCCCGATTATTTTTCTCTCGGTTGTTGGATACAAGTCGATGAACGAATAAACGTCCGCACATTCGAATGCTTTCTACGTCGTTGTTCCACCCCTGTTTGCCTAAAATGTTAATACCATCCCCACGAAATATACGTATTCTATATTTGAAATGTTTCGCTGTCGGTGGTTTCCTCGAGGAACGAAATAAATAGAGATTCATAGTTCTGTTAAGGAAGGCATTTATCCTTATATCGTCATACGCTCCTATCTCTACTGCTTTGTTTTTCTATGTATCTTTTTAAAGAAAGAAGAACTGAATACGTCTGAGCCAATTTGTCGGGTCTGCCGGGGCTGCTTGGTCAACTGTTAAAAAATTAATATTCGAAGGCGGACGATAATGGGAAAGTCGCGGCTCCATTGTCTACGGGAGGGAATTACATCCCCTTCTCTACATTATATTCCCCCAGTTTTCGGAGCTCTTGGAAACCGCAAGATGTTATTGATTTTTATACATATCCCCGGTGGGTGCGGATGGGTGGACGTCCAATTTTCGGTGTGTGCACGCGCGCCTATGTGTGTTTGCGTACGAGAATTGGGGGCTAGCTGTGTGTCATTTACTCATTGGTCGTTGGTTCGAGAGAGGAAGAAAGAGTCGCCTTCCGGCTTCCCTTTTCAAACCGTCGACTTCGGCCATCAAGTGAAAGGAAAACTTCGATATAGCGCAAGCGTCTGTTAGTATCGCGCTCCCTCTCTCCCTCTCTCTCTCTCTCTCTCTCTCTCTCTCTCTCTCTCTCTCTCTCTCTCTTGCTGAAAATTGACCAACCCGCTTTTCCTTTCGTTTGCCCATAAAATATTATCCCTCGCTACACTCCTGAAGAATTGTCGAGGAAAAGAAAATCTCCCTCTCGCTTTCTCTTTCCGTTTTTCACCCCTCCGATTCTTTCTTCAATCTTACAACCCCTCTTTCTCTCTCGAGCTATCCTCTCTGGCGCATACCACGAGGAGATCTTGCGTATGGTGAAAAATAAATTGTACCAGAAAGGAAATACGAGATAGTTATGTTTGTCTTGTACCATTAGTTCGATAAAGCGACAAAGGTGCGGGACCCTCGAGTCACTTGTCACATTTAATTTTTTTTTTTTTAGAGCCACTTGCATTGAAAAGCTCGTAGAAGCGACATCCTTTAAAACACGAAGAAGTGACGTTGATCCATCTGACTGACAGTCGTTCCAATAAACTGAATTACATATATAATACGAGTTGATGTCGTGCAATGGGCGAAACATAAAAATTTAATGGGAACGTAAAACAGGCCGGTATAGCATGCAGTGACATACATATGTAAATAAGAAACGAAAGGAATGAAAATCAACGAAAACGAAACTTAAAGAAATGAAGGATTCTTTATTTCTTACACATCGTATCGATCATGCCGTACGTATATAAATTATTAAAAAAAAACATAAAAAGAAATAAACCTACAAAATAATACAAATAAGAAATAACAGCGGAAAGGTTCCCTTACTTCGCAGTCTTCTATAAAAATATACGATCGATCTTGTGTATCCAATAAACCACTTCAGGTTTGTAGCATTATGTGTATAATGTACATAATGTATAATAAATATTCATATGTGGGCCTTCGACTATGTCGCTGTGACTAGATCAGATTTTGGAATCGTAAATTGTGTCGAAAATGACTAGATGAGTTAAAAATAATTTTCCTAGACGCGCGGAACACTTTACGTAAAACGATACGCCTCTCAAAACGCGTACGCTCATATAGCAATAATATAATACAGATCATATTTATATAAATTTCTTCATTTATACATATACGAAACGCGCTTAGTTTATGACGTACTTAATTCTCTTTATATATATATATAAATATCAATGTTCAATATATACTTTGTCTTTCTATCTTCTTTTAATTTAAAGGGGTAAAATTTGATTTTGTGCTCAATTATGTTAGTCAAGGCAATACTCGTTTCGGGACACATCGGCTGCTGTTAGATAGATGATCTTAGGAGGCGAGGATCGTCATGATTTTTTTTTCTCCACGACGACAACCATTCGTGTATAAGTCCAGAAAAATTTCGTTGGGAAACGGAACGAGGAACGAGCTACGATATTTGATCGTGTCACGCGCGATGATTCTTACGTGGCGAAATAAATTATAGGCAACATGCGAAAAACCATGACGCCCCCGGCGTTGCCCGATTTATGATCGACTGCGAGTCGTAACGATAATTAAAATCTACGACCCTCGTTGCCGCGCACGGGCCATTAACTGCACAATGCGCATAGTTCCATGGGATGCAATTAAGAGGGTGCCGATTTACATGGACGCACGCGTTTTGCATGTCACCGTTTGTCCGTGGGGCGAGAAAAATGGGCAAAGGGGGAGAGGAAGGTCGGGATGCACGCTTTTCCAAACTCCCACCCCATCCGCCCTCCCTGCGACCCCTTGGCTCTCCTCGTCTCGCTTGGACTTTTTCGGAAAAGACCCGTGCCAAGGTCGCGACCTCTCTCCTCTCTGACCTTTCCAAAGGGGACCAGATGTGGGACCGTTTACCCAGGCCCGATGCCCGGCTCCACAATGCCTCTAAAAATTCCATTTTCCCCAACCAAATTGCTCTCCGTCTCTCTTTCTCTTCTCGCTCTGACCGCTAGGCCTTATTTCCGTATCCCCTATTTTACATCTCTTTCCTTTCTCTTTTTTTTTTCTCTCAATGGATTCGTAATGGTCGATTCCTCTATGGCTTCCCCTAAAAGTATGTTAATGCACGCGTGCGCGCATACTAATTCAGACGAGTTTTCGTCGGAAAGCCCGGATATGCTCTGTTAAATGACGCGATTCTAGAATTTCAGCTGTCACGGGGCAATTTTTATGGTCGTTGAGACGAAGGTCGATCGGGCCTCCCGTTTTTGCTTCCGACGAGCCATAAATTCTATTCGCGTGGAACGCGTTCCCGGCTTGACGAGCGTCCACGGAAATCGCCACTGGATAACGTGCTCCCTTTTGTTCCCGCTATTTTCAACGCATCCTCGTTTCGGTGGCTCGCGATCGATGATCGCCGTCCGTGTCTCGATTTCGCGTGGACGTCGTTCGCGTTAAATAAATAGATGGAAGTTGCCGAAACGAGGCGCGTTATTATTTCATAACCCGCGGTTAAGATTGCGTGGGCGTGCGGCTAGGGGGTGGAAATGTAACGCGTGTGTTTGTTCATCGAAGGGACCCCAGCACCGGTGCGGTGCAAGGAACGCGTTTTCAGCGGAGGCGAGTTATGTTTAGGGGGGCGGCTGCACGTCTGGCCATCGACTGGTCACACTGCAAAACAGCTGTCTTTTAGGATGTTTCGATCGAACGCTCGCTGACCGTTAACCGAAAAGAAAAAAATTGGAAGCTCGACTGAAAGCACGGCTCGTAACTGATCATCAAACGCCTTTCAAGCACTCCCCATTATTATACCTGTTCTTTCTATTCGCGTTTCGAATTTGATCCTCGCAAGCTAATGATCGGTATTTTTTGCCCTTAAATTTGAAATGTTGCAGAATTGATGAACAGTTACCCAATTACGCGCACGAAAAGATAGAGGAAACTGCCATTACGAGATTGAGAGAGTATTATCGTGGCACGAATTGTTTTTTTGTTTGTACACGGACAATAGAAATGAACGGTTTCGCGTCATAGATACTCGGACACTCGTAGACATTCGGACCGTGTTCGTCACGTATTTGGCGATAATTTTGATTTTCAGTTTCTTCAGCTGCAAGGCACGAGATTTGACACAGCATTTTCGTAAAGGAACCGTACATCTTTCGTATTTCTTGTAAATGCGTCGGACCATGCAAATTCTTATCGTTTAGATATAATCAGAGAGGCGTACTAGTTGTTAATCATAGATTTCAAATGGTTGGGCGTTCTTCAGTCGAATACTCGAATGGTCGTTCGGTCTCTTCCGAAAAATATGAAGAGTCCGATGGCGTATTATTATTTGATATTCGCGGCTCGCGAAACACTATATCGATATATTTATTTAAAACTCTATATGCAGTACGTTGGCTGTGTATACAATTGTACTTTTTGTTGCTGGTTATACTGTCTCGACCCTGAGTTGATTGGCTCTCATTGATCGTTGATATCTAAATATTGTAACCGTAGACTCGATCATGCTCGCCACACGGTTAAATAATAATTACGCATTTCTCGTTCCTCTTTATCGTCTCATCGTTCGTTTCGCACGTTCTGTCATACCTTAACGCGTCTACTTATAAATAAAGTACCTCTCTAAATTTTCTTCCCTATTTTTCAACTTTGCTTATACGTCTATAATATATATATTTATATATAAAATATTGACTAGCACGATCGCAAAACTGAATGTCATCGATGATATATCGATATAAGTATGTAATCGTAACGATGACTGTTCAAAAAATCGAGCTGCTGACGCGTGTGTATCCCGTCGCTTTATTCCCTCTATTCTGTGTCGCTCGTCATTCCCGGTCTGTTTTGAGCAAAACGCAAAATAGAATCGCGAGAGTGAGTAGAAGAAACGCAAAAAAATTGTTACGCAAAAGGATTCGACACTGTCTTAGCATGCTCTCTCTTTGGCGGCCGGTCACATTTAAAATAGGAACTTTTTTCGATCACCCGCTCGTGTTAGTTATACGATTATATTATGTACAATAAAAATGTTCCCAAAGCGGAACAGTATAACAACGTGGCTCACAAACGCGGGATCCTTTCATCGCTCTCTGCTACGTTAAACGCGAGATCTACAAACGGGATCCAAGAATATTCTGTTGGCCTTTTAATAAATAAGATTCCTTTATCGTCGTAAAGAAAAAAAAACATCATCGAAGCAAGGCATAAAGTCCTTTCCAATCGCTAAATTCTCGCTCACTGCAACGAAGAAATGGTTCTGCTAATATCAAGAAAATACGATCGCAGTGAATCCTTTTCGATCAAAAGTGTAGGACGCGCTTTTGAATGGAACTCCCGAGGAGCCACGTATATGAAAAATATATAAACTTTCGCTAACTATTTCCTTAAATATTACATAGGAACCAATGGCACGTGCTCGGAATTGCGAATACAGAAACGAGTAGATATAATCCAGGAGCCGAAAGGGGTAGGAGGGTCTTAAGCAGGGCTGAGGGTGAAGGACGCGGTTAGCGCTCTGCTGATTCGCGATTTAACCGGAAGGTAGACCAAAGCCGGCGCGAATCTCTTGTCCGAGCTGGATTCCTCACCGGCCTGCATCGTAATTTGTTCCTCGATCAGAAACGGTTGCATGATCGTTTTGTCGGGATTGGAATTCATGTCCTGCGGCATCGCGTAACAGGCTGGCAGTTTATGTTTGTTGGCAACGTCTTTCAACGTTCTACTAAGTTCAGCGATCACGCTCTCGGTCGGATCGCCGATCGCTTTATGATCCTTTCTCACGTGCTTTTTGATTCGATTCAAATTGGTCGTCGCGTAACCGCATTGAGCGCACTTGTACACACCGTGAGGCGTCACTCGGACCGCCGTGTCGTCTTGCGTTTGACTTCTCATCGGATCTGGGACGTTTTGATTGGCAGTGACTTGCGGACTGTTCCCGGCACGTTCCTCCTTCGACTCTACGTACAGTCTATCTTTGGCTTCGTTCAATTTCTCCGGGTCTAGACCTAAATTATTCAGCAGGGGGGGCGGAAAGTGCGACAGCAACGTCGGGAACTGGTGCGAGGTGAGCAGGTGTTGATGCAGCATCTCCGGTTGATGAAATCCTTGCGAGCAAATCGGGCACTGGAGCGATTTCTCGCCCTCGGCGTTCTCCCGAGTATTCACGTGAGATCTTTCGTGGAGGAATAGAAACGGTAGCACGGTGGTCGTGAAATTGCAGTAGGAGCAACGATAGCTTTTCAGTTGCTGGTCATCGGACGACGAGCTTAACAAGTTGGACAGCACTTGATTGCCCAGGCCTGCATAGTCCACCGATTTCAGTTGCTGCGTAATTTCGAAACCGTTCGGTATCTTTAAATTCGAGCCTTGATTAGCATTCTTCGACGGGGCGTTTCCTGGTTTGTTTCCCGATTTGCTTGTCGCTTGGTACTGTTGTTCCATCTCGCGCCACTTATCGATCCCCACTTTCCCGTGATCGCCCATCAGGTGAGCCTTTAGCCATTTTATGCTACGGAACCTTCGGCTGCATATCGGGCACACCTCCGTGAAGTGAGTAAAATATCTGTGGCTTAGATCACCGAGCTGTTCCGGTTTCAAAGCGGAATCGTCCGGGTTCACCGCGTCGTGGCTCTCCTGTTTCACCGAGCTGGGAGCGTTTTCGTCGACGATGCCGTGCGTGTTGTGCTTGTGCACGCGCAAGAAGTATTTGCTGCACAGCTCCTTGTTGCATATGTTGCAGATCACCCCGCCGATCTGGGCCCCGTTCTCGATCTCGATACCGTGCATCCTCTGCATGTGCGTTTTCATGAAGTACTTGTTGCACAATTCCTTGTTGCATATCTCGCAGTAACTGGAGGTCGGTGTCATCGACGTCACTTTCCTCTCGGTCGGAGTTTGGCTCGTCGCCGAACTCGAATTGGTCGTCGCGGCAGGGGTGGTCGGAGTGTGCGGCACGGACGAGCTCGGTGTCGCCGGCTGATGCTCCTCGGCGACGTGCTTCCTCAGAGCGTCCTGGCTCGCGTAATCTTTGCCGCAGAGCGTGCAAAACGCGCTCGCGCTTACGGGTGATTTCTCTTGCGGCGAGGACGCTGAATCTTCGCTGGGCGCGCCGTGCTCCGTCACCATATGAATATGCAACGCCGCCTTGCTCTCGCACTCCTTCCCGCACACGCCGCACGACAATCCCTTGTCCGACTTTAGGCCGTTCAGCTGCAGCAGCATGGTCTGCAATTTTTGCAGATCCTCCGAGATCGAATCGTTTCGCTGATCCGCCGCGTCCGACTCGCTCCCTTGCTTCGGCGAGTGCTGCTCCTCGCTCTCGTGCATCTTTCGACAGTGAGCCTGATACAGGCCGATCGTTTGGAATCGTATCCCGCACGGTTTGCACTCGTAATCTTCGCCGGGCCGATCGTTGGACTCGGCGCCACCGGAGTTGTCCGATACGATCAAGTTCAAAGGGCTGGTCTGTACCTGATGCCAAGTGAGCGCTGACCCTGGATTACTCGGCGACCTATCGTTATCCTGAACGATGATATTGTGCCTCTTCATTTTATGCGTTCGCAGGAAGTACTTATTACAGTACTCTTTGCAGCATATCTCGCAGAACGCGTCCGGGTTTATGACGCCCAAGCGGCGGAGGCGATCGGCGTTAAAACCGGAATCTCGTGCCTGCTGAATCGATTGGGGCGATAGATGTCTGGGCGCCGGCATGTATGTTGCATCCTCCTGCTCTATCCCGTATTCATCTTTAATGTGTAACTCCATACCATTGAGGCTGCCTCCGGGCGTGTTTCGGTCATCCTCGTTCTGCGATAAATTGATCTGCGACTCCTGCGACTGATCCGATAATCCGGAGTGCACCTTTTGCTTGTGCTTGCGCATGGACTCCTCGTTCTTGAAGCGTTTCTGACATAGATCGCACGACACGCTCGGCGTCTGCGGAGTCGCGGGCAGTTCCAGTTTGATCATGCTGCTAGGAAAGTTTCCCGGGTACAGCGGTCCAGGCGGGGCATTATTGTCTGCGGTGCTAGGCCCGGGCGAATCGACGTAGATCCCGTGCTTGTTCGCCTTGTGCGTCTTCAGGAAATACTTGTTGCAGAACTCTTTGTTGCACAAATCGCAGTACGCGTCCGGATTGAAAATCCTCACCGGCGTTGGCCCTAGAGAGGGTCTCGGAACGGATCCGGAATCGGTTAGAGGGAACACAGGCAGGGGTAGATACTGCGCCAAGTTGCCAGGGAATCCGGAGAGGACTTGCAAGTGTTGGGGTAACGCGGCCATTTGACTCGATGGGACCGGCCAGGATTCCTCGTTCTGCGTTTGCATTTGCACGTGTTGCCCGCCGGCTAGCCAGTTCATCGCGAAATTCTTTACGCTAAGCAGATTGACGGGATTCTCGGATTGGTCCAGATGCTGAGACGGTTCGCTTTTGATCGTGACATTCGGAGGACTACTTTGGCTTTGCCGCCACGACTGATTCGCGGCACCGTGCTCGTGATCGAGGTGAACGTTCAGCGTTTCCTTGCTATCGAAAAGCTGACTACAATACTGGCAACGGAACTCGTTGTTCAGGTTCTCGTCCCTGATCGATGACTGACACGCTAGGGGTGATTGTGACGACAGCTTACCTTCGCTGCCCCGGTCCTCGTCTTCGTCCTCGCTCGTCTCCTCGCGCGCGTCGCTCATTAACGTGGAGGGGAATCTTACTGGGGTCGTTTGTTTGCGCCTCTTCTTCGGCCCCGTCGTGTCCGCGTCGGGATGAAAACGTTTCCTTGAATCGCGTTCGCCGCAGCCCGATCCGTCGCTGTCCAGTTCCGTCGACTCGGGGATCGTCGTCTCGTGCGCCATCGTAGAAGACATGTTTCTACGTGACAGGGTCGATCGCGTTTGGCCACCACGTCGATCACTGGTCACACTGTCCAACAAAAATCATCCCCCACTGTTACTGTCATTTGCATCTCTATTATTGTCACGAGACACATTACCGTAACACAAGCGACCGTGAAACGCGAGACTCGACAACTTGTATCTATATTTGCTAATGAAGATGGTCCGCGCTCAATGGATTCTGAAATTTCATCCGTATTTATGGCATTAGCTATGAGTCTGCAGCATCTACGTGAAAACCGTTTCCGTATAGGTGTGTGTTATTACGAGTGGAGCGACTGGAAATAGAATTGTCTAACGAGCAGCGAAGAAAGGAGGCACGGACAAGTAGATGGCCTTTGTCTCGACGAGACACCCTATACGCGAATGGACACGATCGGAAAGGGAGACGTTTGGGGAACGTACTATATGACTCATATGTACGCCCATGCTTTGGGGTTGAATATCAGAGGATAGTACGAATATGCATTTCAGAAGCACCGTAATTATTAATTGAAGTTGACAGACCGATGCCTCCTGTCACGAAATAGTGCTTGGGTCATTGAACTGCGCCAGTTTCTCTTAGCGAAAGTGCACGCTTCGACGAGTAACGTCGAAAGGGGGTTGGATTAAGGCGGAACTAATTACGTGATAGAATATATTTAACAAACGCACTTATGGGGAACGTTATCGTTTCAATTTTCTTACCGATAAAAATTCGATTCCGTGAAAAGTGCTACCGACTGTGAATCACCTGTGGAACATCTTCGACGTCAAAGTCGTTCAGTAGACATCGTTGAGTGAATGCAATGCAGCACCGATGCAACACAATTCCATTGAATGTCACGTGAATCTTAATCGTCTATCTTCATCGACGAAACCCCGCGTTCACACCACTTTCTTGTTGAAGTCACACGTAGCCACGCGGTCACGGGGATCAATCGTTCAGCCTTCTTCCTCTTTTGAGACGTTGGTAGAACGTCATCGGCACGTGGCATCGAGGAGGGTTAGGTGAACCGAGGGGTTGCCTTGGAACGGCGTTGGTCAAATGAGCCCTCGAAAGAACAAGCTACTCCATAGAAATTTTACGATTTCCACTGAACGTCTTGACGGAACGAAAGGGTGGGCGACGGGAGGCATTTTCGCTTCGAGGAGCTCGATCGTGCTAAAACCCCGATGAAAGGAACAAATTGGATTAGAGTCGAAGGACGGCGGGACGATGGCAATAAGGTGAATTCTTGGAAGGCCGAGGAGGGACAGCTGCCGGGCGGTAACGAAATTTAAAGTTCTGGAATAGGTGCTAATCTATGGTCCTTCGCACGCTTACGCCTCTATGGACTCTCCCAGGTTACTGTTAGGTGCAGACACGGTGCCCCATGAAGGGCCTGTCACATCGTTTTCGCCCCTACCACCATCAAAGATCGGCCACACAAACATCCCCCACCACCTAAACGATGCATCGTTTGCTACATGCACCAAACCAGATGATCTCTATGGCGATTCGATCGATGGGGGATGCAATTCGTGGATCGAACGTCAATTCACCATTAAAGCTGTCAACGCTAATGCGATACGACAAGGTAAATAACAAATGGAAACGCATTAAGTGGTGCAGTTCCTTTAACAATTGCTATTCGCTATGAATTGAACATTTTTAATCATTGACAAATATCCCATTTCCAAGTATTATTACTATTATCATTATCGAAATGTTTTTGTTTCAACTCTGGTTTAATAATATATTATACCTAATGCTTGTGTACACAGTGTACTTTCGAATCGATAGGAACGTTGGATCGCTATTAGAAATTTGGCCGGCTTGGCTGTCAGCTTACAGGAAATTGGATTACACGGGGGGGTTGAAACCAGCCCGACAATGAGGGGCGTAGGTTCGATGATGCAAAACCCGCATTTCTGCGCAACATTTGACGGATTTTCGAAAAATACGCGTAAATACGCCCGTATGGTACAACGGCGTATTGTGGAGGAGCCTTTGCACCGTTTCCAGCTAAAATTGGATGAATGACAGCGAACGATAGAACGGAAGGGGGAAACTGAGGGGAATTTTCGTCATTCTCGAAAGGGTGTCGGGAAAAACATGTTGTCAGAGAGTAGAAAGCCCCACCGCGGGGCGAAGGTGAAGGGAAGGAAATAACTATCGAGCTTCTGATACGAAGGGGCAACGAGAGAAAAGGGGTATTATCGTGGATGCAAGTACAATTGCATATGCCTTCTCTCTGCCTCCCTTAAATCGTTTCGCGACGCTCGCTGGTCGCGTGGGCGTGCGGTAGGCCTGGCAAACGACGTTTTAACTTGACGAAATAACGATGCTACGTAAACATATGCCGTGAGTAGCAGCGCATTATACGCGGATGCGTGGCTGCCGCAGCTGGCTGTGCTTATCGTGTCGTGAAACGGTGCCGCACGATAAATTATGCGTTTTCGGTGGGGGAGTTTGTACGGTAATTAATATTGAATGCATAGAATCAATATGATTCGACGAAACGGGCCGCGGGAGATTATCCGTCAGTGTTCGACACATGCTCGTATGTCGTACGCGTGTCGACCCGTTTTCCTCGGATCTGGATTCTCGGAAGCACGGACGCGGTAGGTATTCGCGAAAACCGGCGAGGAAAGTAATTGAAGAAAAGAACCGTGAGATAAGATTATTCGCGAGTTGTTTATCGTTACCAGACACCAGCTTGATTCTCGATAGAAACCGGAATTTCTAGAATCAATAACGGGATTACGGGCGAAAAAGAAATTATGGACGGTTTCGTGTGGGGCCGTTCGATCATTTTGCTCTCTCGGAGAGAAAAACTTGCGAACTTTTTTGCCTTGGTTCCTCGCCTTGTGCTTGCTTAGAACAGCAGCCTGCGTGCGCGTGTGTGCGTGAGCGAGTGCGTTTATATGTGATTTCAGTAGAGGCCTATTGATCGAGCAGCGAACTTCGCTTGGCCCGCACACGCGCATAAGTCTGTCCATAAACAAGACAAATATCATCGCGTCGTAACTGAAAATCTATCCACCCACGCATCCCCTTGTTTTAAACACTTCGCGCGACTCGTTTCACCCCGTTGACCTTTCATAAACCTAGCTTAGCGGGGCGCGTCGCGACTTTAACATTTTTCAGAGCGAACCAAGTAGGAGAATTAAGAAAACTGTATGCGCTGATTATCAAATTATTTCGACTACAGATAATTACATTTTTGTTTTGAATAATTTCAATCATTTTTAGGGACTTATACTGAAAGAGTGAGATACATTCTACGAGCGATTACGATACGTTTCTGCGAAAGAAATTGAATGAAAGTGTCATCCGAGAAGCGCGTCGAATTTTAAAGAGCAGGGAAACTGTCATAGGGGTGAGTTGGTCGCGTTCACGCGTTCGAGGCATATTTAACGAAGCGACGCGTCATATTCGCACCTGAAATTTCTATGGTAAAATGCGCGATTCGCGCAAAAGGTGGGGATCGCGGAATGTCGGATCTGCGCAATGCGTGCCGCCGGATGAACCCACGTGGAGTATTCGCATGCAAAAGACGTCGCGTCGGGCGGATGTCGGACGGGGTGTCTCTCTTAGTCTTCCTCGAATAGGGAGCCGGTACAGCGTCGCTCGAAAAGTCCCACGCCTAAAGGCACCGGATATTTTTCTTCGTTTATCGGGGAGATCGGTGTAATAGTGAGCCACGTTACTGGAATTCTTCAGTTACACAATGCAGGAAAATTCTTCGCGATATTGCGAAGGCCAGTCCCGCGGAGATTTGCACGAGTAATTTCATAGACTATTGCGCAGAGATTTATTCCCTGTTTTTTCCCCCGTATAAAGCAATTAAGCAGGAACGGCAATAATTTTCGTTCTTCCTTTAACGGCGTCTTTATAGAACGACAAGCGATAATGGTTGAGAGAATTGATCGACGGGGCACATACTCTGGTGATCGTTCAGTTTCGGATACGCGGATCAAAAGAATTTACAACATCGGTCAACACTCACCTATAATCAGCAGCGCCTTGCCCTCCTGAACGAATCCAAAATGTTCACGATCGATTGGCTCTCTGTCATTATCCATTTGTTAACTATCGTGATACGATGATGAATCGTTTTCATTGAACGAGACACGGGATCGCGACTGATAACGGCGACGATAACGACGATAACATCACTTTATTCACTGCCCACTGAAACACGAAAGAAGAAAACAATGGGAAACGTTTAATAACGATGTGGTCTCGTGAAACTCGACGCCGGGGACGGGATTGAAATTTTACAAAACAGGGTGGTAGAACGTCAGCGACGGGGAATTGATAGGGACGACGAATTGCCTACGGGTACCCTCTACTTACTATTGTTTTGGCCATCGTACCGCGATGGCGGCCATACTTGATATGAGAAAGTATCCCCCACATTGTCCACGGCCATCTACTAATTCCCCCATACACCCCCGCGCTGATTCAACCCCCATCCCTGCTACAGCCCCCACACCCTCGCTTCCAGTCGTCCCCCAGCGAACTCACCCCTTACTCCTTGCCACTCTCTTTCAAAGTCAGGGGCGACGTCCTTCTGGGCTCTATCGGTTCCTTGTGTTTCCCTCAATTCGTCATTTTTCCTCTAACGATAAACTCGAATTTACACTTGAATAAAAAAACCCGTACTTCGTCACGTCGGTTGTTCGTCCCCGATTCATTACCACTTTGGCGCAACATTAGTATTAAAGCAATCATTGGTGCATGCTTGAAAAATGTAGTAATTCGAAAGGACGGCTGATCGAACATCCACTATGATTCCTACCGATCGAGCTGAAAGCGAAATTCCTCGGTACAACTGTACAGGATTGTAAAGGGTGTCGGATGAAACATAACCGGCACTGAGAAAGTCCTTCTTCGTTAAGGCACTTCTTGCTTCTCTTAGGACGTACGTACGCACCTGCACACACGTGCGCTAAAATAGGCGGCCGCGCACACCGATGAACACACGCAAACACGCGGCCGCGCGTCTCTGAGCTATCACCGTTCCTCCTTGCGACTCAGCACGAGCAGTCTTTTACCCCAGTTCACAATCTTTCCACTCGCCCTAAAGGTGGGCTCGGTGGAGGGAATAGGTCCTGAAAGAGAAGGGAGAGCTGAAGGGGGGATGAGGGAAAGAGCCGCGGCGGAAAGGGAAAGTGAAGGATAGCGGTCAACGGCGGGAGGGGTGGGACGCGCGGGGTGGCATTTTCACTGGACATCCGGAATTCGGTTCTCCCACTACGCGGAATCGGATGACTCTCCCTTCATCCCCTTGAATTTTCCATCTGCCTCGATCCCGTGTCACCCCGCTTCAAGCTCCGACCGAGCGACTACCCTCCTCGCGCAGCAAATTAGTTTAGCCTCACGGACAAGTCCGAACTGGTACGAGCCTCCTCTTAGAAGTTTCTTCCTTCCATTCCACGGGAAATGACGCGCAGAATCTCGCGAGATACACTCGGCACCTACACGAACGAGATTATGTTTTTTTTTTTTTCGAAAAAGTACTCGGGGGAGCTCGTGCCATGACGAGGCGAAGCTTCCTCCGCTCCTTCCACGCCATCGTCCCGATACTTTACGGCTTGATTTCCTAAACGAGATTACGCTTCCCTTTTCGAAGAAAAAGGCGAAACTTCTTGCCTCTTATATTTAAAAGTAATTCATCTATAGTAAAGGAGGGCTGGGCATGAAACTTTGCAATTCATTCTTGATTGCATTAACATGTATATCCTCTGTTGAAATTGTTCCAAGGATGTCACCGGTAAAGGGGTTCAACAAGTGCAAAACCCTTGCACGACAATCCGTTCCATGTGCTAGGCGAGAGAGAAAATTACCACCCCGCTTCTGCCGCCCTTGTAAATAATTTATAAGAACAAACTGGACACGTCGGTGGTCCACGCTTTATATCTCGCTCGAGGATAAACGCATCCTTTCATCCTCGACTCGACATCGTCCTGTTGAACGCGATTCGCCTTCTTCTCGGAGTTTAATCGCGCTCCGTCGCGCCCGCCGCGCGTGTTCCATTGTGACGCACCCGTCCTAGCGAAATGCTTCCTTTCGTTGCCGATCAAAAATCGCCATGATAGCGGTGATCGTGCATAATTCAAGGGACAAATTAGAGCGGCTGGCTAGCAGTAGCTAGCGATCGTGTATGCTAGGGCGTTCCGCTTTGCGGTCACCACACTTGTCACGCGATTTCGGTGCGGTATTGATAATGATAATGAAGTTGCGCTCGGCAACATTCAGTACTGTACCAAATTAATGATATTAACCCGCGGAACTCTGCAACTCGTAGACCAATAATTTCGTGTTGCGCCACGCATTTCAATTGATGGCCCGATGCGACTGCTTCTGCCGGTGCTCGTTTTCCCATCCTGCGCGGTGGGTAATCTTGCTATTTGCGGTTCTACCAATGAACTGCTGTCATGATCCTGTCGTTGTTTTCACAGCGACTAATAAAAGCTCTTCTTTTTTTTTTATGTTGTACAATTTCCATGCAACGCGTGGCGAGCGACGCGCCTTCGTCGAGGTGTTTAAATTCGACGGCGGATCGCTGTCCGTCGAGTGGACTCGAGAGCGGCGCAGATCCGGTCTAAGGTTTTTTCTACGGCGAAAATGTACAGGCGGATAGGTAGCTCTAGCACGCGCCGGAACGTCCCTAATTCAACCTCCCTTTTGCATTTTTTTTTTCTTCATTCTTCCCTCTTGAATAATCGAATTACCGGCAGAGAAAAGAGCCAGCAGAAAAAAAAGCGAATGAGTAGCCCTGTCGCAGGACCACGCGCCACATGGATAGCCGCTGAGCCGACGATTCAATAGTGGTCGGTTTTTTCTTTTCAGAGGAACGCGTGGACGCAAACTGCTGCAGCCCAGCGCGCTACGAAAAAATATATAAAATTTCGGTGATGCGCGGAGGCACAAGCTCTGTATTCGCCACGGGCGATTACAGCGCATGCTGCCCACCGAACGCGTAGGAATGTATTTGCCAATTAACTTTTATTTCGCTTCAGTCACAATTAAATTCAAGATATCGCGAACGGTGTAAGTTAATAAACGTTGGAAGGAATAACGCAATTTACCGGTCGTTCCGAGCGTAAATATTCATTACCCGTCGACAGCTAGGCGAGGGAATCGCGTTATATTTTCAATTGTGCTGGTGTAAAGTATGTTTCGCCAATTACCAACTGTCTGTAAATTTTATACGAGCGCGATGCTTTGCCCGTTCTCTCGTTCTTCTTTTTTTTCCTTTTTTTGAACAGCGATACGATTCGATGCACAGATGCTAGAGAAACGAAGAGCCGTAAGCAGCCGGACACGGGTAAAGCCCGATAAAAATTAGTTTTTCTTAGTACTTCTATAATAAAAAGCAAATGTTCGCCATCGTGAAATATAATCACCAATGCCGTCCCGGATCAATTCGGCATTATTAGGTTGGACGAAAAGGGGGTCGTCCATTACTGGACAGCTGGACAATAGTGGCCCTACATTCGATCTTTTTTTTTTTTGTTGGCTATCTCTGGTTGACGTTATACAGCCAATCTTGTGCAAGGGGATTCGTAATTCACAAATGTGTTACGGAGAAATAATATATTGCGATCAATATTGCAGAATTAGTGAAGTATTCGTTTTACAAAAATTCCCTGGTTGAAACGCTTTTTTACTGAATTCTTCTCCGTTTAATTGGAATCCAATCGATTCACGGTGGAAATTTGTTTAAAATTCACATCCAGTGTAGTAACTTTTTACAATTCCATTGCTCGTTGAAAAATTTTAATTGAAGATCAATCGGGTGAACAAGTTTTTACATTCCACATTTATTCTCCTAGTGAACAGTTACAAAGCTTTGTAAATAATGTTTTGCGCAAGAACAGCGTCTGGCATTTATTTATGCCATGACGAAAGTACTATTAAAGACTGCCAGCACCCCGTGTAAATTGCCGTGCCGGGAAATGGGCCTGGTGGGGACAGGGTAGGTAAATGAACGAGTAGGTCGCTTAACAGATAAATGTAGATCGCTGGCATTATCGTTTTGAAGAATGCACGACTACTTTCTACACCCATTGTCCATTAGGATAATGATGAAGGCGTACTGTAGTGCGATTTAGTCCCACGTAAAATTAAGTTCATTCTTAAGTTAAGGGATCTTTATTCCTCCACCCCTCTTGCAATCTTTCGATTTTGCTTTGATTTGAGAATTTTCTAAGGCATCCTCTTGCTGCCTGACTTGCAGGGCATTTAATTAACGAAAGCTCTGCAAACTTACAGCAAAAGGAGCAGGGTTCTTTGTTGTAAATTATAGTAGAACTTAGTTTTTTTTTTAAACGAAGAGTGGGACGTGGATTAAACGTGGATAGGGTGGGTCACCATCGCAGCAACCTCCACGTGGTGAGACCTGGGCAATCAATTATTCGCTCTGCAATTATTATTCGAGTCTTTATATTATTTGATAAAGTGGACAAGATGAGCTTAACGCTAGGTTTACGGGACGCGTCACTTTGACGCGTTTTAGATTTCATGTTTAAAGTGGTAGAAGTCATAAACATTATTTTTAAGCAGCTGATATTAACTTTGATTGATGTAATAATATCTATACACATCCTAGTTCGTTTCTCCCCAGGACTTTACAATTTCGAACACGTGTATATGATATACCAGCTTTTTAAAAAATTCTCATGAATGGGTACGCAAAAAGATCTGTATACCTAGTGTTAATTATTATATAGCGAGTAATTGAGCTGATTGGCTGCGCGTTACATGTATCCGACATGTGATGAATGAATCGAAACACGTTTTAGACTATAATGGAATTTTGTAGCAGTATAATCAGCTTTACAAGTTGTCAATTAGTATAACAATAAATTTTTACGAGAACTCCCATAAGGCTGGCAGTCTTTGGTAGTATCTCGTCGGTGATTTATAGAATATAAAATTTATTTTGCAAAGAGAGGTGATATTTTCTGCAGTTGATAAAGCGATACCGTAAAGCGCAGAGAAATAATATTGATTTCAAATACGCGGCTTACATCGCCAGACCCTTGCTCGCTCAGAAACGCGCGGACATATCAGAAATCGGTACAGCAGGCAGCACTTATAGATAAAATGCGAATACGATTGTAACTTCTGCAGATACAATTCCGCGGAATTTTTTCTGCCGTTATTCGTTGAAGTAGCAAAAATCGATATAGAAAAAAAACTATTAATTAGAACAGTAAATTTGTAAAAGGTCTACGCGTGCCTTAAACAGGTTCCTAGATGTTCCACCCCTGTTCTACCGCACGGAACAGTCTGTCAAAAATCCTTCGGGGTGGTTTATGCCGTACGTTTCGAAAAGACAGACTATTTTTGCGGGCATTATTTTAGTGTAGTCGCTTGGCCGTTCTGCCAAGCAATTTAGTTCACTTGCGATCGAAGTCGTTACCTTTTCATTCCCTTAATCCCCGATAGCGCACTTACGAAGAGTCCCCGTTGTATATTGGAATGGTAGCCGAAGCAGACCTCCTCGTTATCAGAGAATTTCACGACTCGCGTGCTGGTAATTCGTTTTGTTCAAGCAGTCATGCAACTCGAATCCCCGGTGTTTGCAATCTTTGCACTGTTTGCCAGAAATCGTCAGGGGATGATCCCCCTCGGGGGCAAAGTAAGCGCGATCTTCCCGTTCGTTCCCGTCGTGGGTACGAGCGTGAATCAGTCAAGATGCACGGTATCGCTGGATCTGTTGGGACGAAAGGGTTGGAGAACAATGAAGCTTCCTAGGATAAGGGTAGCGTTACTTGATCCAGTTACTGGCGGTGTTCCTTGAATGATCAAGGGTTTAGGATCGTCACGTACACACGGTGCAACGATGATGCCTTTTGTGACGAGGGCGGCAAGGACAAAAAAGAAAGCGCTCGAGCGTGCTTTCATGGGCGCACTAAAATATTCATTGTCTGAAAATGGGCGTTTGTTAGAGTGTGTATAGTCGCTCTGTGGCTCAAGTGGCGAGAGGTCTGAAATACAGCGCGACCGAGTAGGCGTCGGAGGCGTTCCTATTATATCTCAACGGCACGAATCCGCTCGAGACCTGCCGGGGGTTCACAACCCCGCAGAAATTCAATATCTTGTTACGGTGGACGCGTAATGGGCGCTCTTTCCGATCGATGCTCGATGATGCCCGCGACGACGAGTTCAAAGTCGAGTGCGGCCGAGTCTCGTGACTCCACGGAACCATGCCTCGAGATCTTTTTTTTTTCCGGATCACCGTTCATGCTCTTACGGCTACTCGGGGGAGGCTGGACTCTTTTAATGATAACGCCGTTCAATAGCGTGCTCGCCAGTTGTCTATTATTAGAGAGACGTCGCGAAATTGTTCGTTCACGCGAGACGGTAATTATAGAACCGTCCGCGGGGTAGCTTTCTTTTTTAAAATTCCGTTCGCTGAAAGGCCGGATACTACGCGCAATCAAAATACGATGTAGCATTCGTTCACGCCCCCGCCATCGATGCTGCGATATCATCAATGTAACCGGATTAAGCCGCCTTCGAGTGAACTCTTCTTTCGCTCGTTAATCGACGTCTGCCGCATTTGAATGGAATCACTCCTGGACGCTCGAATCATTGACGCACTGATGGATCCGTGATTTATTCGCGTAGCGGATGAAATCCGATGCGTTCGTTCCACGCAGCAGCGTCAGTTCTATGTTAAACGTTTAGAAATTTTGATACGTTTGCAGGGAGAAAACAGTATAATAATACACGCGAAGGAAATATACGCAGGCGGTGGTAGCGGAGAATTTTCAAATAGTCGGGCTGAAAAATTTCAAGTCTTCCTGGCAGCCGAATATTTGGTGTCGCGGCTCGCTCGAATACAATCTCGGCTGCGCCACCGCGAAAAGCTTGCAAGCGCCCGAGGGCGCCGCGACGCGAGGGTAAGCTTGACTAGGACCAGGAAGGGTTGCCTTTGACACGACGCGTCGCGTCGCAGCGACGGAGCTTCCTCGCGATGAAGCACGTTGTTTCCTCCGAAGAATATGGATTTTATGCGCGAATAAAAAGGCAAGGAGCCGATGCACCCTTCGTCGTCAACGATTTCCCCGGCTCGGTCGTCTTCGGCGGGCTAATTCAGGTGCATCGTACCACTGGCGCCAACACTGTGGGGATACCCCGGACAAGGATGATGCCAGAGCGCACCTGCATCTGCGAATTTGCATGCGCAAGCATGACGATCCTCGTGTTTGCTCGTGTCGCATATTCGATGTAGCCCGTATCGTTGACGCTGCCACCGCGACATTTTTTATTCCGCCCCCGTGTACACACTTTAAAAAAGATTTCTTCTCCAAAATCCTGCTGGAGGCTGCATAATTTTTCCCGCGTCGCAATCTCGATTGGAAACGCAACGTGCTTGACATTTTTTTTTTTTTTTAATTCTCCGCAAGCTTTTGTCCAAGGTCTCCCGTTCATTTTTGTCCTTTAAGATCGGAAATATTGTGCGGCGCGTATGTAAATCCGAGTGCTGCCCCGAATGTACTATCGATTACATAATTCAAAGCCAATTGAAGTGTACGAATGGTATAATTGTAATCGATGATAATGAGTGCTTTCGGTCCAGCAATTAAACGCGTAACGTCTACGAATTCCGACAGAGTGATTCAAATTTATTAATCGATGATAATTGCATCGGCTTTACAGTAGGAGCGATCCCTCTCAAATTGGAAATCCGTGCCCGCGGCGACGGCGATTCTTGTTTAGTGAAAAACGTTTACTTTTAACGAGCTTTCCTCCGGCGAATCGTGAACCGGTATTCGACCGAGTTTCATTTTCTTCGTTTATTATGCATTTTAAGGAGGGCGGGGTGGATCTTATAGCTGCACCGCATAAACGCTTTCCGATCGATCATCTAGTTCGACGATTTTTTGGGGGGGAAACGGCACCCGCGAGAACGAACCTGAATTCGTTAGCTCGGCGTCGAGTCGATTTATTCCCGATTCAGACGAGGCTTCTTCTACACCGATCCAATGGAGAAACCACGGATATGCCGCGCGAGGGAGACGTACGCGCGCCTAGGTGATACACGTAAGCTATGACACGATGCGAGAGAATTAAATAGAGGAACAAAGAAGTAGACAGGAAACGGGAGGGAAATAGAGGGCGGGAAAGGGGTTCGAGGTGAATCTACTCGGCGCAGTGTGTTACCTCTATTCAGAATCATGCGGCATGGCTCGTAAATGGAATAATCAGTGACACGAGGGAACACGGAATACGCTGTTGTCCCGGTTCTCCCTCTCCGTCCCACCTTTCCCTAACCTTCGGCTTTTCTCTCCGCGTCTTCCTCTTTCCCAGCGATGCCGTTGTGTCGGCCATCACTCCCGCGCTCACCAACCCCCGCCGTTCCATGGAAACCATCCCCCTTGGTAGTTGCGGTGATGAATAATCCTCAGATCCACGGCGAGACGGCAACTTGCCGAGGTTAACAAGTGAAAACGTCAACGACGGATGCGTCGTGAACGGAGCACCGGAGAGACGGTGCGCCGCGACGCTCCGCGTCGTTTTCCTTGTTTTATCACGGCTGAACGGTGACGAAATTCGATTCTCGCCGCATGGTTGGCCCGCGCCGCGTATTCTTCCGCGCAACGAACGGTTGGGGGCGAACGACTTCTGACCCGAGGTAGCTCGGCGAACCCGCTGAAACCGCGACCTCGTTGAATTCCACTGTGATCGGGGTCGAGAATTTCGATATTGTTTCGCGGTTGGATTGCCTTCCTCTTTTCTTTTCCTCCCGCGATACGGTAGCTCAAGGATCTTTTTCTGCTCGATTATTTTTGTTTGCCCGCAGCTGAAAGGGAGACGGAATTTTTCTAACTTTTACATTCTCTGGGATCGCTTGGAGGATCGCTGTAATTTAAAGGTTCATTCCAATGCTGTCTGTAATCTTCGGGTTTGGAGTTTGTAATTTGCAGATTCCTCGCGTGTAATTTATCGCTCGAACATGAATCGTACTACCTTTTCCATTCTTGACGCGTATCGCGGCGAATCGATTCTTCATCGGACGGGTTGCAGTAATATCAAGAAAATGGAAACGCAACATTTCTAACGGCTTATCGGTGGACGATACAGTCACGTAAGGGGAACCGAGCGGCCAAGAAGAAGAACGACGAACAGAAATAATGTGAGAAAGGGTGAACATCAGTGAGACGCAGCGACGAGAGTGGAAAAGGATGGAGATGGAACGGTAACGAAGGATGTGGGAGAAGAAGGAACGACCCCAAAGGAGGGGTTGAACCGATGGTACTTCCAGACGTAAATTGCAAATGTTCCGGGGAACCGGATAATCGGATAATCAGCCAGACTGTTCTGTCTCCGTTTGCCATTCCCAATATCTGCTATCCTCGAGACATCGACCTGTGGATCAGCGACAAGTTATCGTCGGAATAAAAATACTCGCTCCGCTACACGTGCATTTAAAGCTTTCTATTGTCTCGGCGGAAAGGATTTCCCTTTTGTCGTGGTTCGCTTCATTTCCTTTCCGTCTTGCTCTCCTCTATCGTAAAGTATTATTCATTCCGTGTCTAGACACACGATAGATTTCCCTATTGAACTTCGATGTCCCACCCTTTAAGTCCGCTTGTGAAAGTGTATTCGTTTAGGATCAGCCACGGAAAAGTTATGGCAAGCTTTCGAAAAATGCAAACCGTTTATATAACAAGAATAGAAAGTAATTAATCGGTTGTTTCTTCGCTTTCCCCCAAGAATAGTGTACCGCTCTAAAGCAGGTATGTCCACCACATAGTCCACCCTCGTTCAATATCCTAAGCCGCAAACCACGAGCCATGGACCGAGCGGTGCAGGTCTGATCTAACTGCATTCGCAACAAGGCGGCTGATTGGTTACTTGTGTATGCACTTAAATTCAATCTACCTCTTCTCTGCAGTCGCCGCTTGATTTTCAAACTACCCTCGAGTACCCCTGGAAGTTAACCTTTTCCCACGTCTATCTATATAGCTCTGCCTTCGTGCGATGTCGTTTCGTTAATTGAACCATAAACACGAGGAATCGTTCGCTCGTCGATGAAAGCAGCTTCTCGTTGTCAACTAAACACGCGTACGCAATGGCTGGTGTATTCTATTTTCAAGGTATTCCCGCTGGTACCGATGAATCGCCAAGTGCGTAGCTTCTTTCCGGTAACCCTCTCTCGTCTTATTGTCCTCGTTAGAGTCTATTGAAAGCGACGATAAGCAAGACCGGTGCCGCGAGCAAATTACACGACGAGCAACGCACGGACGTGACGGGCGGGCAGACAGTGAGCGAGAAATCGAACGCCGCTGATAACTGCTGGCTATTAGCGATAACAACTTCTGGCAGGACGAATCGTTTTGCATGGCGAAACTGTCCGTAACTGGCAAACACCCCGTACAGTTTCAGATAAACTTCTCGCGTTCGTCTGCCTAGCTGCTCCGAACTTCCCGCGTAAGGAGTTTGCGATGGTCCGCCGCTCCTTCTTTGTCCACTTTTCGTCGAAGCAGCAACGGCAGCGAATGATAAGCCGGTTGCAAGGAATGGGTAACGTTGCGTGCGTCGTGGTGCGCCGGTCGGTTTCATTCGACCATTTCGTCCGTGCGAATTCCTTCTGGGAAAAAGGTGCTACAGCATCGCACGGGCGTGCCCCGGAACTTTTCGAGCTCTCCTTCGCGAATCAATCGATCCTCCTCGGAGAAATTCGAAACAATATTTCTCCAGGCAGCAGGAATAAAAGGGGGACACGACAAGTTTCGTTTCTCCTGTTCCGTATCTCGTTCTACTATCGCCTTCGAGTTTGCCAAATATTCGTAAGGAAATTGTGGCAAAGATACTTTGGAAGCTGTTAGAATAGTAGATTCAACTTGTCAATCACTTAGTAGAAGATTAGCAATTGCAAGATTATTCTAAATACATTACACGATAAAAGCGACGAATCAAATGCCAATGGCTCGACCGAGGTAAATCTCGAGGATTAATTAACGCAGATGATTAACGTAACACGAACATTTACATCGGACAATATTTTCGGCAGTTACACAATTTACGATCCGTTGCGGTCCTCCCACTGTCAGAGTATGCAAAATGATCGCGTCTCGCGCGATAGTTATAGCTGTCATAAATGCATTCAGAGTATCGCTGTCTTTGGTATGCGGCAAGGAGTTGACTACGCTGGTCTCAAAGGACCAAGCAGCAACGTCGCGACGCGCAGACGGAAGTACTCTGGAGATCTTGTACAGCTGGTAACTGCGGCCACAGCGAACGGCACGATATTGTCAAGGACCAAATATAATCGTTAAGCGAAGTAGTCTTTTCGATGGACCTATTTCACGAAGGGTACTGCGACTTTCTTGCTTTGACGGGGGCAAGCGGAACCGAGTTCGAACGGGTTCTCGGAAAGGCGCAAAGGGTGAACCGCGAGCCTTTAAAAGGCTTTAACGAGAGGAGATCTGTCTTGGAGATGCTCTTCGTCGGGCAAGTGTAATTCGCTATGAATGTTTAACGGGTTGAAGGCGAGTGATCAGATCTCTGCAGCCGGATGCATTGTTATTCGATGTTAATAAGACGCATTACCGTTTTATCAATTGATATTACGAATGACTCGCACATTCAGCGATTAGACATCTTCACTATGCCTGACCAACTCACGTACACATCTATTCGTTTTCTCTTATAAATTCTAATTAAAAAAAAAAACAGAAAATCTGCGAGAACAAACATATGAGACACATCCTACAGTCGTTGTTCGAACGGATCGATGTCGGAGCAGATGGTATAAACGCTCCCTTAATCACAAACGTTGTGGGAGTACCTAGTCTGTTTTCTTATATTCGTGTAAGCCCTCTATCCGGTAGTGGTGCGGAAACTCCCAGGCGATACGTAAGCTATCACGATACCAAGTTTCTAATTACCAGACGCTATACCGTGCCACGGGAGCAACTCCCGATTATGCTAATGTAATAATCCCCGAAAAGTTTTATAGAGTACTCGTAAAACTATCGACGTTAATGAAGTCGCGCGCGTGAAGCTTGTACGCCGTTGATTGGAAACATTTGGAAATTCTACGTATCATATTTTCGGCGGATTGAACGTAGATCCTAATAAAATGCCAAACAATCCCATCGACGTATTGTGTCAGCTACGCGTTTACCGATCAAACATGAACTCCCCCGAGTCGTACTCGAGCATTCAATTCAATTATGAACACATTTGACGGGATAGATGGAACGGCCGACCGACTTTCGATAATTCCATGGAACAACGTACGTAGCTCGGATGCTGAGGCAGCACTAACTGTATAGCCTGGTAATTAATTCCCGTTCCAGTGATCGCATTTACCTCGCTACTTACCTGAAAGCGTCATTAGCGTTGGCAGCAATCTGAAAATTCCTGTTTGTCAGCCGCATGTCTCGATGCCACGCGGTACAACGTTTCGTTATGATCGCGAAATAGAAACTCGCGGCCTCCGTAGCCGATGAAAGGACATCGTTCATGTTTCTACCCGTGTTCCGGCTCTTGTTTTCGATATCTTTGTCCCCCTTTTCTCCATTCTTTCATTGTCTCGACGGTTCCGTATCCACGGTTCACAAGCGCATTCCTCTCATCGTCTCCTTTGCTTGCGGTCGACCAACGCTCTACTACTCTTTTGCATTTCTTTCCTAAGCTTTACAGTGTCGACCGTTCGACTTTGTGCTTTCCATCCTCTCCCCCCTTACTTTGCTCTTTCTTCCCTTCCCCGTTCGTTCGGTCTTCTTCAGACAATGAAGAATCCTCGTTCGGAGCTACAAACGATAGGAGATTCCACGACGATAATTGTTGGCGATTTCGCTTTCATCGCCGCTAGAAGCGAATCTGGACGCGGTTGAATTTTAATCTCGAGCCCCTGTGTCAGCGAATCCTTCCTCGAATCGGTCGGCAAGAGTTGCCTTCGCGTTGTATCATCCCCGATTCGCTTTTGACATTGCTCGTTTGCTCAATCGAGCACGTTTTATTACATCCCTTTCTCTCAGAAGGCTATTAAACCGTTAATTATGTTGCTTAAAACGTTCGGGGTTTCATTAATATATCGAAACACCGTACGACAATCTACCCAATGATAGACTGGTATGTCCGATCATGAGGTTGCCCATAAATGTATGGGCATTTCGTAATGGGAGATTGCGAAATTTGTAACTGTAATGGCAGGAAACCCTACATTTGCTAGGCGAGTAACGTAGCTGTGCTCTGATCATTATAAATTTCAGTGACCCGAGTGCAAATCAAAATTAATTTACGCGTGAATTCATTTCAATGTTATGCTCGCCGATTAATATTCCACGGGATAATTGAAGCCGGTCGCCGGGAATGCGAACGAGGCGAACAGCGTTCGCAGTGCGCATTAGCGAACTCATTTGTTAGTGGATCTTTAATTTGTTGAAGATCGATTTCGATAAAATGCAAAGAGTTTAAATAGATCGTGCGCGTGTACGTTGATCTGTGACGAGGACGAATATACACGGGTCACACATCCCTCGCATTTTTCCACAGTGTGAATTATTTCATATACGGAAAACGTAAATGGAGAACCATTGTACGCTTCATACGGATTTGCGAAACTAATGTAACAACGTGTGCGCCTTCCGCGCTTTAGTCGTAATACGTATATAAAGCTTTGTACACCGGCGGGTATTAAAAGTTCTCTGTCTGTTCCGTATTCCCCTTCGCTCTCCGCCACTGAGGATGCTTTTAATGTTTCGAGTTGTATTAATCGCGACCATTTCACGTTTTCGTGCTAGACGTGCTAAAATAGCGGCGGAATTTCGCACCACTTCTCAAAGTCGATATTCCGCCGCCTGATATACGTCGTCCACCGAAGGCGTAAACTCGACACTCGAATCAGACACCGGTCCTCTGTACACGAGCCCCAAATATCCTCCTCTTAAAACCATAGGGGAGGGATAAACGACGGTGCGCCGTATATCGCGTCAACGTCGTGCATTAAACATCTGGGCCGTTTAAGGATAAACAAAGGATGCTTCGAGTATAGGCCACCACTCGAATATTAAACGAGTCGAGCCATCGGCTCTTACAATATGTGGTCTCCATTGGCCAGTAATTATTAAGAAAAGTTTCGCCCCCTCGGTGTAGGTGCGAGGGTCGCGTGGACGAGATGCTTCGCGCTGAAAAGGGGTCGCCGGTACGCTCGAGAGTGCACAAGGGTGAAATTTCACGCGTGCTCGTTCTCGTACACATTTACCCTTGCCAGCTGCCCGAAAGTCGACTGAAATTAACTTTTGTTACCCCGGTTGCGCACGCGATATTTCCCATAACGCGACTAAGCAAAAGCTGTCCCTTTGTAGCAGCTTTCTTTGAAGCTGTCGTAGGACATTTTTACGGTGAAAGCGTTGAACGCGACAAATATCGCGTTTTACGCGAACGGCTTTATTCAATACAATGCCGTTTCACCAGCGAATTTTCGCTTTGAGTGGACGTCGCCTTAGGGAAGAGCGGGAAGCTGTAAACGTCCTTCCTGGAAATAAGCTGAAACATTCTGTCTCGAACGACGTCGTGGCTTTTAGTTACTTTTAAGTACAGTCATTTATTTTCTACCGACAGGGTGTGATATTTATATTCGAGTGTGTCGCAAAGTTGGCTGCCAACTCAATGTAGAGTTAAATAGCTTCAAGGGTTAAACTTTAAACAATGTTTCCTAGCGGTTTATGGTTCTTTAGCTTAAAAAATAATTCTTACGACGAAGATCAGTCTTTTCCTTTTCGAACCAGCTGATAGTCATTGACTCGGTTCGCCTTTCGTTTCACCCCTTGACATCCTTTTTTTCAGGTGAAGCAACCGCGTGGGGCTCGAGTCAGGACAAAACAGTTCTGTATGTGGTCGGGGGTGCAAGGGAAACGCGCGGTTCAGAGGAACAGAGTACGGATTCGGTGGAGGAGATCGAGGAGGAATAAGGGGCGGGTGCAGTACAGGGGTGGAATTTCGCGCGTGCTCCGCTTCATCCCCTCGGTTACCGCCACCGTTGCCGCCGCCGCCGCCGCCGCCGCTACTGCTGGATGCTGAGGGTAGCTGGACCGCGCGCGTGAGGTGTCAGTTCTGCGCGCGACCTCTCTCCCGAAGGTGTCAACCTACTCGCGACCTACTCCAAGGTGTTTGCCCAAAGTCTCGTGCAACTTACGTCGTGCGGTCCTCGCGCGTTTCTCCTTCTTCCTCTCTCGCTTACTCTTGTTCTTCGCCACTGTTCGTCGTTCTTCACCGAACAAACGGCCAAGGAACATCCAAGTGGACCGTTGTTTTTTTTTTCTTCGAAAAGAGGAACCGGAAGTTCAACTGGCACGTGACACTCTTCAGCAGCATTATCATGTTCGCCGGAATGTCCAGAGACAACAATGTACGTGAACACGCTTCTATTTCGACCACGTGAACTTTTACACGTTCTCCATGCACTTTCGAACGTTTCCTTCTTTTTTTTTTCGTTCTCTCAACCCCTTTTCTTGCCCCCGCTGTTGTCGGCGTTTTTCTTTTTTTCGTTAACGAAGACACGAGAAGCAAAGTGGATCATCGAATGCTTTTTCCGGATGTCGGATCGATTCCATTCCAGCCAGTTGGGGGAACGCTTTCGATAAAGCGTGTTGACTAATGACGCGCGAGGCGAAATGCATTCGACCCGTCGGAATTTCCCTCGTTTATCTTGGTTCCACCTCGTGGAGTTTCGTGCATGAACCGCGCGTTATCAACGCGACGTAAACGTTAGCGATAACCGAACCGCGGCCGCTCGCGTATATGGGCCACGCTTCGTCTGCGCTCGACAATGCAAAATAGCTGCGTTGTGATTTCTTGACGGTACGCGCGCCCGGCCTGCTATTACCGGAATTGTCCATTCGGTCGTGATCTATCGAGCGTGATAGTAATCGTTCGATTTCACAAACTTTATGCCTTTTCTACTAGTGATCTGATATTTTTGCTCTACCTCAGTTCTCGTACGAATTTAAAGAGTGAAACGTTCCGGCAACCTCGTCCACTCGCGTCTGGTATCGGCGATACATCATTGTCACATTTCATTTCTTTCCGATGGTACTCTGGCAAAGAATAGAATATTCCTGGCGGTAGACAGAATACAAAAGGTATATATCGTTAAAGCTAGTTCCTCAGGTGGCGATAATTCATCAGAGTCGAGTAACTCGCCAGCTCCCGGATGATTAATTAACGTCAGAGACAGCGGTCTAACGTTACGGAGTGGCTCATTGTTTCTGCTAATGGCCAAAGATAGTTTCCCCCGACAATTCTTATTGCCAGCGCGATTTTTTTTTTTTTTTTGCCAAGCCATATTTTACCATTCTACGTTTATCGTTTGTGTGTACCGTGAATTTCGCATACCGTAAACCACAATTCATTGTCTCGTGGAACAATCGTTTCAAGGAAGATAATACACCATTCTATGGTACATTTTTAAAATTCTTTCTTACATCTGAATCAAAGTACTCGACATTTCTTTCTGAGACACGTTGGATATCACGGTACCCTAAATAACTATACACGTTCGCATTGGCGATTTTAATTTAGCGCGTGATTGAGTGACGTAACAAACGCGTCAAAGCGAAATGGGGCGTCCTGTAACAGGAACATCGAATTCCCAGACGAGGCGCGTGGTCTTTGCCCTCCTACGAGCAATTTGGCGTCGAAAATCGAATTCCCCGGCCTTCCGTTTCAATCGTTTTAACGCGGCGAAACTTTGTGCCGATAAATCTCGGCTTTCGGGATCCACTTTATCTCGCGGCATCGAGAATGATAGCTGTGAAACGTGTGCGAAACTTATGACAGAATAATCTTGCGTATGACGGGAGGTATAGCCGGATAACAGCGAACTTCGTCGCTTTTCAATCGACGCCAGCACGCTTTGCCGTTACCCATCCCGAGCATAGGTATCTGCTCTCACACGTTCTGCAAGCGTGCAATTATGCAAACGAACGCGCGGCCCGCGCCTGCATTAGCCAAAGCGAATGTTAATAGTTGACCGCGTAGAATTCATGATTCGGCTAACGATGGTGCCGCGTACCTTCCGTGAAAATTTCGCGAACCGCTCGTCTCGTCGCGAGTCTTCGCATGGAAACGGGCGGAAACTTTAAGGAAACGCGTCAGGTGGGAGCTGTTCGAGGCAATGAACATGTACAATTCTGAAGGCCTTCGGGCGGAGAGAATTTACGGTATATTTCGATATAATAAAGTCCAAACAGAGCTTCCGTGGTGCTGATGCTTAAATGATGTAGTTCCTCCCTCGGCAAGCGTTTTCCTGCCGGCGTAATTTCCCGCCGTGTCTCGCAGACAGTCATCTGGTTAAATGTCCTTAATTGAAAGCGCGTAAATCCTGAAACGGTGCGAACGACGTTTAATCCTGTTCCGGCTGATCCCGGTAGACAAGCGTGGACAATTTTCATTTCATTCAACCGTCGCGGTGTCGCCTCTCGTTGGTGAATTCAGTTAAAGGGAGAAAAGAAGGAAGAAAAGGGCCGAGACTAGCTCGAATTGGTCAGATAAAGAAATTGTACCGGACTATCTTGATCCCGTGGTCTACTCTTGAGAAACATGGATCACGGTTTTCTCTTGGGCTTCAAATGAATTACCCTTCCAGCTCTCCTATTTATTCCCACTAAATTGCATCGACCATGTCTCCCCGTGGAGATGTATCATGATCTTCGTGCAGTGCTCGCGCGAACACGTCGGTGTCATCCTAGGCGACTGTGATCGACGTATCGCGATCGGAACGTTGCAGTGTACAAGCCAAACATTCCGTTCAGGTATCGGGGTAATATTTGCTGGGGTTCGCTACACGTTCATGCGCCCGCGTCGTTAATATTCATCGATACACCTCCGTTGACCTACTATTTCTGTAACTTTTATCGGTCGCGGAACGGTAGAGCTCGAAAGCCCTCGCCGGCGGCTGTCGGACATTTCCGCGGGAACGTAATTACAGGGGACGGCGGATTAATTGATCCTCTGATTGCGACATCGAATAACGGGGCTCGCAAAGTCGAGCGGATGGATTTATCAATTTCGTTCGTTTCTTGTACGCGCGGTTCGTCGACGCGGACGCGGATCCATCTCGAAAGGGAAGTAGATGAAAGAAAAAAAGAAAGGGAAAAGGCGCGACGCGGCAGACGCGAATGAAAGCTTTCGATCACTGTTGCATTCGAGACTCACCTTAAAACGTCGTGCGTCAAGTGAATCGCTAGTAAAATGTAGGTCGAGCGAAATTACACGTCACTTCTTATTACTCGCGTCGAACGAAGCCTGGCGTGCCCGGGAAAGGAGGCGCAGGACGTAACTAGCGCGCGATATCGGGACGGAGATCGAAATAAATAGTTGCTTAAAGTTTCATTTCTATCGCGAGATTGATGGGCGAATCAGTTTTACTCGAGCGACAAGGAAATTCGAATTTCGAACGCCACTCTGAGCGTGGGTAGTCTTTTTTTTCTCTCTCTCTTCTTTTTCTTTAAGGGAATCAAATCATTCACGTATATGCGTTTTAATTTACCCCCTGCATTTAACACGACCGCATCCAATAGGACGACCAGTTCAATGTTCGCCTTACTGTTACGCTGCAAATATTTCGCACACGTTGACAAAACTATTTATCGAGAACCAATATTTCCGCGGGTGTACAGTTGAGAAAGATGTATCGTCAAGCAAACGTTTTAACAGCTAATATTAAATACAAAATTGATTGCTACTATTGACACATTCGATCGCACTTTGCACATTTTAATGTCCTCCACGTTTAGCTCCGTGTTCCATTAATTTCATCACGAATTTCGGCCCGACGCAACTATGATATCAACGGGGATATTCCAAAATAGCACCTTGAATCTCGTGGCCGTAATTAAAGCGATAACCGTTGATCACGTCCCTTCGAGTAGGATCCCTGCAGCATTTTCAAACGGGGGCGATTCGTCGGTTCAATCTCGAAGCCTTGCTTGCGCCTGATCCCTCTGTCTCCGCCATGAACTCTTATCTCGATGATTAAGCGCACGCAGATGGGGCGAAGTTGTAAAATAAACATGCAAAAGGCTCGCGGAGCACCTTGTCACGGTAAATCGGCGCTCGCTCGAGACTCTCGTTGCGCCGTTTTGTTGAACTCGTTCAGAAGTATTTCCACTGACGTACGCGTTGGCTCTGCGCGAACGCGATGCTTGAAAAGTGGCGTACCCCCTGCGGGAGTGTTGGGTGGTCAGCGGCGGCGGCGGTGGCGGAGGCGGCTTCGAAGAGTTAAAGGACATGCTCGACCAAAAGTTTCCCGTTCGGCGTACAAAGTGGACACTGTTCAATTCCTGCTTGGTCCTCGAAATTTGCGTTTCGTCCCGTACAAATATATATACACGTACAGCACGACTATTTTCCGTTCTCCTGGTCCTCCTCGACTACGCGGCCGCTTCCTCTCGGCCCCTTCCAGCCTTTCCTCCATGCACACGTATTTCCCGGCCGCGGAGAATGGCAGGTGAGTTTATTCGGGCCAACTTACGCCGTTGCTCTTCCGCCGCTCTGTCTGCCGGCCCCGAGTGCACTCGTTCTTTAGTCTGGAAAGTTGCCGGCCCATCTCGAAAGTAAGCCTGGCAAAACAGCCCGCCACACCGTTGCTTGCCGGCACATGCGTGTAATCGAGCCGCCTGTTTATTTTGCTACTCCGAAAAGACGCTGAAGCGCGGTGAAAAGTTCGGAGGGTAGTCGGGAATTAATGTACGGAGTGGTTCCTGGTCGCGCTGTGGCTCGATAAGGTCAGCACAGTTATTACCCCGGCGCGTATCCGGTGAAAACCAAACCTTCGCTTCGATTGCGGCATCGGGCGCCTCGTTTTGGTGAACCGCGTTCGCGATTTCCATACGCAAAGGACAAGAATGAGTTCGCTTCGCGCGAACCACGGCGGCAAAGTGGTTAATTTGAATATGGAATTTAATTTGAAAGATAGCTATCGCTGGAGTTGCTAAGTATTTTTTTTTGTTACTCTTCGCCGGGACAGCGGTCTTTGCAGGGTAATTCAAGCGGAATTCAATTTTTCGTTGCTCGCTTTGTACTCGTGTCAGGGTACCGGTGGATCGCGATGAATCGAGGACCCCTCCGAGGATCGAGGGAAAAGATAGGGTAGTGGAACGGTGGCAATGTCACGGATGATTCTGAAAATCGCGATGAGGTTTTGCCTTATCTGGGAAACGACTGGTAGAGCAAAGGGGGACAGAGGGGAGTAGAACTGAAACATGAAGTCCCATTCCTAGGGTAGCTACTCGGCAAGTATATCCTTCGTTCTACGCGCAATTACCCAAGTTATTCGGGCAGAAAGGGTAAAAGTTGGTAACTGGAGTTTTGTAATTGGCGTTATTGTCGAAACGTCTTGGAAGTCGAGAAACGGAGATAGCGCGTCATAGTTCGCGAGTCGAGAGATTGGCCGGGGGAAAAAAACGATCTTCGAACTTCTCCGTTAAATGCATTCAAAACTACAGTTCGAAGCAATGACTTCTCGGGAATTTCACAAAGGTTGCTGTAAAAGTTCTTCGCTCGGAAGCCTTCGGAACAACCGATACCTTCGTCCGCTCTCGCACGACGATCCCACTTGGAAATTTGTCAAAGCTCTTCCGAAGTAAGGAATCTCTTTCGCGGCGGTTCTCGGTGTTTACTGAAATAATAAAGTGTCCCTCTGAAAATCATGCTTAAAGTTATTTCAGTGTGCGTCGAGTTGAACGACAGAGAAGTATCCCGTGGCGGACACTTGCTGTTGAACAGACAAAGTAGTTGCAAATCGGAATAAATAATTGTCGTAATCTACTAAACATGGATCACAGGCCACGGATAGCATACGTTGAGAGGTTCCCATGGCGTGACACTTTTTTAATGACCACTTAATTGGAATCCCAGGGAGTTGCGCCGAAGTGCATGTTTGTAAGACGCAAAGTCAATTATTAGAATGCCTCCTGCGAAAGGATATTACGGTGTCGCGTAACCGATGGCCGGGTCATAGAATATCGGAAAGCCATGAGGAACGTACGAAGCTTCCATCATCGTGGTGTACAACACGTGCGCGTGATACGGTAGCAATTAAACTGCTATATCGTAAAGGGACCCAGGAGGTTAGGCTAACGTTGCGGGTGTTTCGTAGCACGAGGCATCCTTAGAACGACATACCTTGTCTCGTGATATAACATACCGCGGGCATAATTCGGCATAATAAACTCGGAGCTGGGAGCGGTTCTACGATCTGGCCCCGAGGGGTACGCATCGCGATCCAGCGTATCGGCTTCCTGGCTATAGCGGGACCGGCACGGCAGAGCATAGTTCCGGTATATACCGTATTCTATCCGTTAAGCTGTACGCTTTCCTCGCGCGCAGCCCCCTCATTATCTCAACACAATGAACGCTCCCACCCGGCCGGTATTGGCATTTGCGCGAATTCCAATAGAATTTAATTGGAGAAGATCGGGGACGTGTGTGCGCGGCGCATCGTCCATGCACACGCGCGTACACCTGCATGGTCCTCGAGCGAGAGGCCGTTTGGTCGACCTGGCTGTTTGCCGGGCGCATTGTCCACGTTTTTCCCCCTCTGCTTTTTTGGACGTTTAATAGACGGGACGGCTATGATCATTTCGCCAGGGGACGGCCGCAATTCCGAGGGAGTTTAAACGATCGGTGTCAACAGGACGAGTTTCTGGGCTCTAGTCATCGTCCTAGGCATTATACCGCGCACGCGGGTAGTTTAACTTTGCTAATCAGTCGGGAATTGCCGTTTTCCGAGGGCCGGCTCCGTTGGATTCGACTCATCTTCGTCGCGTCTCTGCTGGTAGTTGGCTAAAATCTGCCTGCAAGCTGCGCGTATAACGATTGTGCAGCTAATGCCATTACTTTCGGTAGAAAAACCCATTGACGACGTTGAAAAGCGAGTAGGTCTGGGTCGAACAAAACGGGAAAATCTGCAGCTCCCGAAACGGTTCGATTTGACCGTCGACCGAGTTCACCGAACGCGCACGGGGTACGTTTTGCGGGAGACAAAATGCGGGTCGAAGCGTGCACCATTGTCTTCCGTCGTTTCGCCGCACCTCCAGGGGGATACAACGTTTACGGGGACAATACTAGTTTTCTCGCTGGAGGACGGCTATTGTTCCATTGCATGCTTTTCAATACGGCGCGCGTCTTCGGAGCGCTGAAAATTTCACGCGTTCGTGGCAAAGCGACGTAAACCGTCTCGGCAATCGAGAGCTCTTTAAGGACGCTCCATCGAGACGCTTGGACACCTGCTTTCGCGACGCGATTCGTGGAGTTGCAGATAACGGCGACAGGAAATACAAAGAACCATTAGAAAAAAAAAACATTTAGAAATCCGATTTTTTTGTTGTTGCATAGAGAAGTTTATACCTGTTCACTTTCGAGTTGAATTTCGGTGCTTTTGAAAAAGCCTGGAAACAGCGGTGGTAACAACGGGCAAGGTTTAATCCTCGATGCACACACCGCAATGGGCCATTTGCAATTGAGATGAAAGGGGACGAATCTGCAATTCCTGCATCATATCCTTTCGATGGAGGAACGATATAATGGAAACCGATCGGCCTTTGATGAATTCGCCTTTGACTAATACCGAAACAACCAAACGGCGTGTGTTCGGTATTTTTCTTTTTCGAAAGTGACCGATTTTCTATTTGCATTCTGGGCGTCCCCCTCTCCCCGTCGATCCCCTCGTCGACAAGATTACCGAGCAGTTTTGCATTAATTATACAGAATCGTAGCGTACAATCAGCTACAGGAATTTAATTTGTTTTCAATTTATCCAACTGGACGTACAACAAATAAATGGCACCAATGGTATCGGCACGTATACGTAGATTCGTCTCGCGTTTAATTCGCGCCAAGTATAGCATTTTGTTATGTGCATGTGTGCGCGCGCGGATACGGTTAAAAGTGTTCGGAAAATATATCGGCCACGCTTTTGGCCGGTGGCGGCGGATCGATATATCGGAATGGACTTAACGCTGCCCATAATTCACTCCGGTTATAACGTAATCCTTTAATTCGTGCCAATATAAATTAGAATAAGCGAAGAAGCGTGTACGTACATTCAATCGAGCAAGGATAAATCGATGAACGCTCCACTCGGCTACGATATAACGTTTAATAAATTCGTCGCTCCCCGTCAGCCGGGCGGAGTTGCTCGTTCACGTTGACGGGAAGGATCGCGCGAGGTTTCGTACGGCGCAAGATTAATCCGCGAAAATCTGCGAAACACGCTTACCGATTTAAACGCTCCCGGAATTCATTTATCATCGGCGCGAAAGACGATTACGAGATCGCAAAGAGGATGACACTTCCCGCGCGCGTAAATCGCTCGCGTAAATAACTTCCGTGTCTTTTAAGTGGATTTCCGTTTCCGTCGCGGACCTTCCTCGCACTCTGCATTTTACACTCGGTATTCGAACGAAACGGCACGTAAATCCCCTCGAGTACAAGAAGTATGCGTCCATGCTTTATCGTCTATCGCGCTTCGACGATTGTTGACCGACGCAACAGTGACTTCTCATCTCACTCTCCGGGCGAGCTCGGCGAAAACGTTTGCTCGTAGCCAATCGATTCTTGCTTAGCGTAAATTCTTACAGCCAATGCCAGTTTCGAAGTATGATTTATCGCGTTGGCGAGCGGCGAGCGTGTAAAGGGCGGCGAATAACTCATTCCGTTTTTGACGTTTCATTTTTTTTGACGCCGAGCGCGTCAAAGGAGTATCAATGCGGGCTCCTCCCGCACCTTCCATGAAATATTCAAGCTCCGCGCGTTGAAACATCGATTTATCTTCGGCGGCGAACAACGGAAAACAGTATTCCGTCGCGAACGCAAGGCGAGGCCTTCCATCGGTGGAACGACGACTACTACGGTCGATTTAAACGTTTTACTACCTCCTGTAATCCCGTCGCGGTTTCAGAGACGCGACTTTACGCGAGACCTAAAAAAGCGGGTGATCCCCGTCGCGTGCATAAACTACCTTAATGCACCTATCGTGAGAGTGCATCATCGTTCCCTGCAAATGACACGCCGCCCATTCATTTTCTTTTATCCGTGTTTTGTCCATTGTGCCGGTGCAACAAAAGCCTCGTAACGGTTTAATAGAAAGGAGCCTCGCTCTCGCGTCTTTTGCCGTAACTTTCCTTCCCTCGCCGGGATACCGAGCGCGCACGGAAACTCGTTTGCCGTTGAATCCGCCCGATACTCTATCGCTCGATGGCTCTCATCACGACCGTTCACGGATCGCGCGTAATAAAGCATCGGATGAACTCTTGTGTGAAAGATACGAATTTTCGACCGGTATTTGAACACAGTCCAACCGTTGCACTTTTTCCGAATTCGCATTTCTCGTTATTCCATTCGTAGGGTTGATGACGGCCGAAACTCGAATGAAAGCGATAAACTACTTTAGCGCGAGATGCCTTTTGTAGTCGAGCAATGGGCGAACTCGACGCGGGGTCACTGCAGTCGAGTCCAAATTACCTGAAAATCAGGGAATCCCGATGATACGGAGTATTGACGATTATTATTATCCATGATGCGAATGGCTCAGCGTCGCGCTATCCGCTCCGTGAAACGACTATGCCCGAATGTACAATCGAAAATCGCCCGGTCCACTCTCACGGGATTTTAATGAACGGTCCGAATTGATTATTAAACGTAGGAGCTGCACGCGGTGCGTATTGCTACGGTTTCAACGAAACTAGCATTTGCGTCGGGTTAAAAGACCTCGTACCTCTTCACGTACACAAACCGCCTTAATGCACCCTCGGTAGCAGGCCATTACACCACGCATACGCTTGCACAATCTCACACGACCACCCTCCTGGCTTCTGCTGTGCGTTCACACATTTATAGAGGAGCGCGCACACGCGTAAACCCTGGTCATTGATACGGACGAATGTACACGGACACGAGTCATACTCTCTCTGTACCGCCATTCAGCTTCCCCGGTAACGCATATTTACGCTGTATCGACCGGTTAGCGAGCGAAATTTACGCTACCAGTAGCGATACATTATTCCCGCGAACATTAGCGTACGCTGACGTTATTGCATTCTCGTTGTTCGTCCGGGACCGCGCGCGACTCGCCTGACAATGAATCCTCGCATTTTCGCATCGTTACGAAACATCGGAGAAAAAACCGTCCGTTCGGCGAACGCGTTTAATCGGACCTCTTCTTTCCCAGCTGTCTTCGCAAGGTGTTCTCCCGCGATTGACAGACACTCGCAGTAAGAACAAACTGTCGTTACAGCAAAAAATGGCTTTTCAAAGCATAAACTTTCCTGCACATTTCCCGCCGACTATTTTCAAAATCGAGCGACGGATCGATAGTGACGGTTTGTACATAGACTGCCTGTCCGTTCGATGACATATCTTTTTTTTGCTGCATGACACTTCTCGGCCAGCAAAAACGTTGTCACGTGGACTCTCGTAAGCTAACCGTAGATTCGTTCGCAAGGGAGCATCCGGCTGCCAGCAATGCAAAACTTCATCTCCGAACTTCGTTTACGAACTCCTCTAAGACTAAGCGAGGAATGCTTTACCGTTCTCCATGGAAGTTAATATTGGAACGATCACAAAAGTTACACATTCGATCCGTGTGAGGCTAATTATCCTGACTCTGTTCAATTATACGAATGGTTCGGAAATACTTTCCGGTATAGCGTCACGAATACACGTCGTGGATCGATTTTATTAAATGAAGCGACATGTATGTTATTTCGATTGAAAGTAAATTATCGAATTCAAGCTTGGACTCGAAACGCGACTTTAAATGTAAACGCGTATTTGAATTCGGCCCATTCCGTCGAATTGAATGCTTTAACGTTAACCGTAATTTTCCGCGTTCTCACGCGCAATGGTACGCAGCCTGCGACGGGATACGAACTTTCCCGTGAAAACTTCGCTGGCGCGAATAAACGAGCAGCTCGCGATAAATATTTTCTCGCGACGGTAAAGCGAGAGGGGTTAATATTCCTTCGGCCTCCTTATTACGCCGGGGACATTGTTGCTGCGACTAGCAGCCAGCCCCCGGAAAGTTAAGCAATGAATTAAGTGGATGGATTCTTACTCCGCCGCTGGCGTTCCACGTGGACTTACGCGGGGAAAAAAAGATGGTTTTCTTTACCTGGATCGAAATTTGGTCTCTGCTCGATAAAGCATTTGCGAGGGTGTTCTAGGAGAGGAAATTCCTTGTGACTTTCCAGCGTTTTTCTTCAGCGACTTTCGCTTTTCCCTTTCACGTTGAGAATTCGTAGCTGCCCCGAATGAGAAACAAAAGGAGCACTCGCCTTGCTCCTCTCCATCATAGTATATTTCGCAAATACAAAGCAAAGGACGCGCGACACTTGAAAAACGGACATTGCAAGCTGAGTGCAAAGTTTGCACTTCATCTTGTCCGGTAGAAAATTGTCACCCAACGTTAAACAGGAGATGTCATTTGGCACGGAGAGTTTCGCGAGACTCCGTTTCCTCCTTCACCGTGATTTACTCAAATTCGAATTCTTCTTGCTCCGAATAAAAAATTCAGCGAGAGATTTCCTACGGGATGTCCGATACTGTTTCTCCTTCAGATTTCTTCGTTTCGTCGTATCAATTTGCAACGCGTTTTCCCTTTTCGTTTTCTCGTTATCGTGAACGTCTAGCGCGCCAGGCGGCTTAATAAAAATACGTTTAATTCTTGGCGTTATAAATCAATTGTATGCGAATACACGTTGGCGCAAGGGCATGTAGAATGTTCGAATCAGAAGATGAAAGCACGTTACTTCTGGTTGGTGGACAAAAATATTCTTGTTGTGAAGAAACTTGGACTATGCGCGTATTTCGTAAATAATTTTCGAAAATCTCACGATAAGCTCTGATACAGCGACGCTCGGGTTGCACAATTTGCACGAAATATTCCGACATGTTTCCCTCCACGGTCTCCCCTTTTCTCTATCAGCTTCGAGTTTATATTTTCGCTCCATGTTGCGGGGCCGACCGCCGCGAAGAAATCCCCGAGGGTACAGTGACGTTTCGGTATTTCCAGGATAGCCTGACAACTGGGCGATAAAGTGAAACGGTGCGGATTCCCTGCGAATGGCCGCAGGCACGGGTTACTGCCGCAGCCATTCGGCCAGTGATCTCGCTTGTTGTAAAAATATATTTATCCATCCCCATAAACTGGAAATTTCTCTCTCTCTCTCTCTCTACTTCCCTCGTGCAAGATATGCAGCGTACATATATGTATGCACTTACGACTTCCGTTAGCAACGCGCGTATACCCCGTGCGTAAATGCGATACGTGCCCGAGTTACAGAAACTGTTACGGGCAAAGGGGTTGATAGCGGGATAAGGGAGAATGACTTCGGGACAAGTACGCTGGAATCGCAGTGGTGGAGTTTCTGTTGTATGCAATCTTTTAGGAAAGCGAAACGCGTTCATTCACAATTGATGATTTTATATCGTAATAAAATGATAACTAATACAGACAGTTCTGGTTTTGTGCGGTTTGCCTTCAGAGAAGTTTTTGTAGGTGCATTTGTACATGTGGGACTTGATACGAACTGATGGCAGACTGGCGAAACTAGTTACAGAGATTGCTAGATTAATGGAACCTGATACAGAGATATCCCTGGTGTTCTATAATCTAATGCAAATAACTTGAGACTCGCGGATTTGCCATGAGCAACGTCCTACTCATAGGACGTATGGTATAAACCATATCGAACTCGTGAAGTTCGAAATGGAACATTTCAGAGTCGTATAACTCCGTTCCGATTGCTCTGAGTTTATGGAGACCGATCGATTTCAAACTATATTCATCACGTTCTATTAGCGCTACTTCCGTATCGTGGAAATTGATTAAAACGTGGTCTCGTGCAGATTGGCGCAAGCCACTTTTAGTTTGCGGGACTTCATCTGGATCATGTAGGATTCGCAGAACTGGTTTCGGACTCTTCTGTATCTTTTGGAGAATTTCTCCAGATCGTAGAAAACTTCCGACATCCCGTAGCTTTTAAACAGTTGGAGGTACGGGAACAAATATTTCTCATCTCATGATTTCAAAGTGGCCTTTTAATGTCGAAACTATGGTTTCGGTGTCTCTTGATGCGATATTTGCAACGGTTACCATAAATTGTATATGGCGTCACTCCTATTGATTCACACGGGCCACGATGCACTCGAATGAAATTCCAATAGCCTCTATTCATTTCGATTGTCTGTATCAAGCTCTACAATTTCGAGAGTGTCTCTAACTACTCCAACGAATCCGAAGTGGCCTCTATCGAACCGCTTTAAACGTGGATGCTCTTTATCAAGTTCTTTGAGTCTGAAGCCTCTGTACCGTGTTCCGGTAAACCGGAACCATTGCTAGTCACTCGTGCAAAAGCTGCGAAGCCCGTAAAACACAGTTTCGCCTGTTTACGGGTACAAATACGAACGCCTGTATCGCTGCGAATTCCCAAATGCGATCACGCTCTTTCATCGGCAACGAATATGTGCCGATTTAGTAATTTCTAAAACGCACTGCCGTCCTTTGTGCGAGCCAACCCCGTACGTGTACGCCGAATAACGTGGCCGCCACAAAAGCACGCGTCGCGTGCACGTGCAGCTATACATTCCGCGCGCAGAGCCGCGCCGACGACGAAGGCTCACCGAGTCGATTCACGTCCCGTAAACGAGCTCTCACGCGCGCACCACCGTCGCGTTCCAATATCTAAGTCATAATTTTAATGAAATTCCACGGAGCGCCGCAGTCTGCGAATATGAATCCACGACAAATAACAGGTCGGCCCGGACACCGTGAAAAATGTCAGGATCTCCGAGTACGTTCAGCGGCCGATATATGATGTCCCTCGATCAGAAGACGCGGTCAAACCGGTCCGGCTCTCTGTTCCGATGCGACGCAGCAAGAGGGGGCACGGTGAAAGAAAACTAGACATCAATGGGAATAGAAGTAACGCGGGAAGTATTCCAGAGAATGAAAATTCCCCGCTGGATATTGGGAATTTCTCGGGACGAGGAATGTCGCATTCTCGTACCGCGAAACGTGCTGTGCGCGATATTTCGATGCGTCCTTCTGCCTGTCCCTACACCCTCCGGAAGATGCCGTTCGAAATGAATTATTAACCGAACGATATCGATTCTCATTTCATCTCAATTTGTTTTACTCGCGTAGCGGGGGAAGATCGACTCATTGAGCAGCGCCCGACGTCTCGTCTCGCGGTTAATTTCACGGAAACGGAAGTGAGCATTCGCGAGACGCAATTACAGACGGTTGTATATTTGATACGAGGCGCGCGAGAACATTTTCCCCTCCAGCTTCCACGTTAATTAATACTAGATTTATCGCGCACCGGGGTCGCAGAAATTTCCCTGACACGGATCGCGAGAACGCCTTCACGTCGGGTTTCGGGAACGCGTTATTCCCAACGAATGCGGATTCTGAAGCATACTTCCGGCCTGCGGTCTCGAAAGTTTCTATCGCGATCGAAAACGTCGGCCCAGGATTCTCACAGCTGAGACGAATGCTTGGCAATATTTAAGGGCAATAGATTCCACTTTCACATACTTTCGCTCGATCACGATTTAATATACGATACCATGGCTTTGCGAGTCCACTTACTTGACAAACAATGAAGCTGTTGATTTACGAGCGAGAATTACCCGATAAGTTGGTGCAGGTACTGGATTCCATCCAAATAGCTTCCAGATAACGCGAGATTCATTAATTACTTCCAATTGGATTCGATATTCCGCGAACGAGTCGAATTCGAAACGCAAAGATTCGGTTTAATACAGCTGAGGGGCGCACGATATTCGTCGATTCTACCTACAAATAGATTTATCAAGGACTCCGATCTTCATCAACCAAGAAATTTTTATAGACGATTACTGTTCTCTTTTTTTTTGTAATCCAGATAACTTTCTTCGCGAAACTAAGGCTCGATGATTAATTCAGCTCGATGAAGTCGCCTGGCTGCTTGGGGGAAACGGGAGCGAAGGACAGCATCCTTGGAAGTTCCGCGAGGGCAAAAGAAAAACGTAGCTGGAAAGTATCGTCGGCTCGTTGTAGGCGAGCACCCGAGGTGATGGAACGGTGCTGGTGGAAAAAAGGCGTCGGGTGTAAACAGCGAGACGCGGATGAATGGTGGCTAGAGGAGCGGAGAAGCTTCGTGGAGGAGCTCCGCAAATAAGGAGTATGGGGTGGCAAGTTGCGAGGCAGAAGAATGCTCTTGACGTTGACAACGATGGAATGAAACTGTCGCCGGAGAACACCATGGCCCTCTCGGCACCTTTTTTTTTGTCGTTACCCTCGTTGCTTGCATTTTTGCCCATTTTTTGCTTTACTACGGCTGGGCGTATTAATTTCGTGCCCGCGGCAAATGGCTGCACCCGTGGAAACTTCGAATTTTTTATATCGCCTCTCCGGCGACGCGTGCGGTGAACGTTTATGAGCATCTGTAATCCCTCCTCCGTTCGGGTAACTTCCTTTTCCTTTCTCGACGGACGAGAAGTAACGCAACTGAACAGCTGTTATCCGTTGAACGGGAAGGGCTCGCGTAAATGATGCTGGTTGTTGGCACATACATGCATTTGTTAGCCGAGAACGCACGGTTTGCAGGACTTAGACTTTGCTGTTAACGGAATGATGTATTAACCCCGGCTACGTTGGCCCCTTTGTTCTCTTCGGTTATGCATTCCTGTATAAGCAGGGGGCTAGCTCGAGAGTTATGTGTGTTCATACGCACGTACCACCCGGCTGCCCACTTGTGTGTCGCTGCTTCAACTTTGAATATAACGCGAGTACATTAAATTATAGTTCGTGCTCGACGCGTGAGCGCGGTCGGGCAGGTCATAAGCTGCAGCTTTTCTAATTACCAACACGCGTTTCGGTTCCGCGTCCGTCCAGCCCCGCTGCATCCTCTGTTCCTCTCACCGTCAATGTACAGTTTAAATTCATAGAATGGAGGAATTAGTAGAGTGTAACCACATTTATACGCGCGTAGTGGCCTGCTGCTGGTCTCTAATGGATCCGGGAAATTCGCTGGGCCGATAAATCGATACGGTTATAGTAGTTCTCGGGTGATGGTCAACGATTAGGAGATAGGTAGACATTCGCCAAAGTGCCGGCTTGGAAATGACTTTATTTTAATAAAGACTCGCTAAATTGCAAAGCACTTTGCTAAAACGATTACGCGCGGGCAAATTGCTTTTAGCGCCACAATTACGTTCGCGTGTACGTCGTCTTGCCCGCCGCACCATCCGGCCACCGCCACGGGTGCAACCGTGGCGAGATCCTGCACGGCTTCTTTCCGTTTCACCCCCGCGCCGCTTCCGCCGGTCTTTTACCCCTTTTACCACCGATCACGTTTTATTCCCCGACACCCACGGCCGTAGATTCCCCGTTTTCGCGTGTTACACTGATTTCCCTACCCGCCGTGTACGTGTCTCGCGTTCGCAAGAGAAACGATATACCCCCTTCACGCGTTCGAGAGCTTGCTTTGACGTATGAACTCCTGGAGCGAGATATTTTCATAGCAAACGCGATTTCTTTTTATTCGATCTAAAGAAAATTGTAATTCTCCTTTTATTCCTTTACGAGACACTTCGTCCACGATTTTCCCGACACGTTCCGCGTTCTGCAATCGGCGATATCTCCTTCGCCGAGTAAATGGCCCGCGTCCATGATCATTCGTAGACCTAATTGCGAACGGTGGAATAGCTTCGCGGTTCCGTTTCATCGGCATTCGGACGAGAGTAATTCTGTCCTTGCCGCGAGAACAACGTTACCCGGTTCCGTTTCGACCGACAGATACACTCAGAGATTGACCTAATCTTGGGGTCGAGAGACCCGAGAGTCCACTTCCATCTCCGGACTCCGTAGGTAGCATCATCTCGCAAAAACTTCTTTAATCTTCCACGAACGGTGGAGGAGAGGCAGGTTTTCCGGTATTGGTTAAATTGAACGCCACGGTTACGCAGGAAAGCATCAAACAAGCAGAATATATGTTCACCCCTGGAATATTATGCACACACACGGTTCACGAAACTCTTCCAATTTCGTAAATACCGAAAGATACAAAAGCTTAGTTCGATACGTGTGCTTTTATCGTAGTTGAAGTTAGACCCGACATTTCAACCGCAAAATTAGTTGGTTTCGCTCGTGTCCACTGTTCCTTCTTTATTTTTGGCCGGGATACCGAAGAAGTGAGCGAGGGACAGCAAGAGGAGGTCGACGGAACTCGGGCTAAGACGGAAGGACGGGGGGTTGCATATGACGTTCGAATGCGGGTGAAACTGGCTGGGTGGTTGGCGGAAACGAGGGGTACGATCGAGGGCGGTGGGTGTAGGTCGTCGTCTGTGACGGTGAGACGAGGCAGCGTAAGACTAGAACGTGGAGCAGACGTGACGACGGAGTCGTGAAGCGAATCAAACGATTTTACGCTCCAAATTCCTGCTCTTTGAATCAGCTGGCGCGCGGAAGCCTGTAAGAAATGGCAAAGAGTACAGTTATTTCGTTTCCCGCCGTAGTGCCCGTATTCGTTCCCCCTTATCGGCTCGCCTTCTCGGCGTCGCGATCGAACATTAGAAAGCGACTGATAACACGTGAAACCGATTCATGCAAATTGAAGTTTCGATTTTGTACGTCCATCGAAAGCATTCGGTGTTGGAATTATTGAAAGGTACACTCCGTAATTCCTTGTCGCGTTGTAAATCTTCGTTGTATCCCGTGCCTAAGAGTTTCGTCAAACATCGGCCACGGTTTAATTACTGCAGCACGACTGCGAACGTTGTTTCGCGTATAGTTTGCCACGGTGGGGGGGGGGCGAAGTGATGGGCCGCGGGCAGACTCCCATTAATGTGCAAAACCGTATTTGCAATAGTAAAATACAGTTAAGCAAACCCAGCTGCGCCGCATCGCGTTCCCTTCGTGCGCAGTTTAATGGCGCTGGAGGCTTACTCTCGTTCTCTGTACACCTCGCTAATTAGTAAATATGTTGCGTATTTACAATGCACGGCTTTATAAAGTGCGCATTACTCGCGTGTGCTCAGCGTTTTCGATGACTCGAGCCGCGCAATCTCGTCTTTTCATCTTTCACGACCGAACGATCGGATCCACGAATGCAGAAAGAAAATTTCCATTTCGATGCCCACGATTTTCTTTCCCTCCCCCCTGCTTCCAATCATCATCTCCGAAAGAGAATGAAAATTTAAATGCCACGGGCAACAGCAACGCGATCGTTTAAATGATAGACATTTATAGGGATGGTTTCAGTCCCGCGTGACACGTTTGAGGTCGTTAACCGCGTCTTTTCCTTCTTCGCGATGAATTCAGACTACCGGCGTGTCGTCGCAGGTTGTACCGTTTATACGTACCTACGTGTCCATTCAACAGCCTGCCGGATCACGGTGGCGAGAAAAAAGAGGTGTTCAATATTCGAGCGGCGCCGGTGGAGAAAAGAAGCGTTGGAGTGTACGACGAACAACGGCTAAACTCGTAAATAGAATACAACGCGAGAGCTGTATTTATATTCTCTTTGCGGGGGCGCCGATTTTCCTTTTGCGCGTTCCTCCAAACAAAATCTATCCTTGCGAGCTTCGAAAGGCTGTACACGATCAAAGCGAGTCCCCGCGCGCGCACCTCGACCGGAATATTTACGAAAAGAGGCACACACATAGCCGGGCACAATACTGTTCGATGCCCGTGCATTGACAATTCCAATGATTTCTCTCGAAAAAATACTCTAACCCTTTAAACAGGGACTGCGGCGCATTCGAATAGAAGACTGTCGCGTGTCTCTTTACGCGGTCGAAAAATAAAATGCGGAGTCGAATGAAACGTGGTGGAAAAGAACAAGACATTCGACGCGTGTACAAAAACGACCCGTTGGCAGGCGCGCACGCTTCGCGCGTTTTATGATTATGTACGACGCAGGACGCGAGCCGTCTGCGAGGATTTTCATTGAGCGGACAAACCCCTGGGCACGGATTCGAGAGGAGAAAAAAATCGTCGATACTGGGGTAAGGGTTCGGGTATGAAACGAGGAGGGAGTAGAGGGTGGTTTTGGGACGAAGGGGGTGGGCGAGAGTGTAGAGCGGGCAGTCTGCCAGAAAGAACGGGCGAAAGGTGGGATGAGGTCCGATCGTGGCTATGCATGCGATGAAACAGGAGAAGGAGAAAGGTGGGGAGAGGGATGGACGAAGGTGAATAGGAGAGAGACAAAGCGTCGGAGAAAAGGGACGGCTGGGTTAAAGAGAGAAAGGGCGGGCCTAGAGTTGGCTGGAGAATACACGCGGATCGGGATGGATGGGTTGATTGATTGGGCACGCTTGTATTGTTTCAGGAGGAAGCTGAATCGACGTAACGGTCTACGCCAGGATGGCCAGTTGGCCGCTGAGAATCGTGCTTCTGTCCAGCGTCCTCATCCTTGTCCATGGTAAGTAAGAACGCAAATCTCTTGTCCGTGCTGGCGCGCGGGGATCATCGCCGTCGCCGACGGTCTGCCTCGTCCGCTACGTGTTTCGACCATCGGCCATTTCACCGTCCAGGCAATACCGGGCGTTGTATGCCCGTCCCATGGCAAGGGCGGAGGGGAAGTGCGTTTAGCCGAGTAAATATTTGCGTCGCTGAACGGGAAGCGAGGAAATGAGAGGGAGAGAGAGGGGGAGAGAGACGCCGCAGCGTTTCCCTGGAATGGAAAGTATTCCACCAAATAAAGTGACTTCCTCTTGGGAGAGATGATTTCCCTGCTTGCCCTTTTCCGGGGACCAATCTGATTTTCACCTTCCGCACGAGTGTGGTTTAGGAATTCTCTCTTCTTTGAAACTGTATGCAAATGTTATGTTCATGTTTGTTTCTTTTTATCTCTTGTTAGAAATAGAAGGAACAGTGTATACGTATGGAGGCGAACAACACGAAAGACTTTTGATATTTGATTCCTTCTATCGTGTAGAAGCACGACGTTTTACAGAGATAATAGAAGACACGTATTTACCGCGATCGTTTTCGAACTCTCCTCTTCTGATCGGGAACGAGCTTCGAGTCTGTTTGCAGCCGAGGTGTCCAACGATTGATTTTCTGCCACTCTACGCTGCGCTCACCGTCGTTCAATCGCGTGACGAAAGTACCACTGGTGTCCATTTAACTTATGAACGCCACTTTGTTCATTCTGAAATCCATTATCGCAGAGTTCGCCGCGCAACTTGTAAGACAATCCAAAAAGAGTTGCGTCGCGCTTCGGCGATTCGACCTCCTTCGACTTTGCATCATTAATATCTTTCTCCCTTCTGCTACGACCAGACAATCGCTCCTAACGCGATAATTTCCCCAAAGCGGATACGAAGTAGCAACAATCGCGTTCGATCCTCGTGAACGAAGGAAAAGTAGGCTTTTACATTATTTAAATCCTCAGGCCGAAACTTTCGTGCTCTCCGAAGTAATTTCGTTTCGCGGTGAGCTACCGGGTGATGTCTCTTCCATCCGGCTGTGAGCGATCGGCTTTTATTTATTGCTCTCCTATAAACCCTCCCTGGGGTATCAAATCGTCGATAAATTCAGCGTATTTCGCTCGACGACAATTGCAACTGCGATGGAAAAGCGCGTAGACATTCCGGCCTGTAGATGATACCTCGTTGCAATCGGATCTTCACCTTCCCTTCGTCTTTTACTTCCGTTTTGATTTTCCCTCCCGGTCTCCTTCGATATTTTTCCCTCTCGGCTATTACGGCGGAGCTCCCTTAAGAAACATTAAAGTAACGCTACGGTCTTTCGCGTAATTAAATGCTAGACTTGGCGAAGTAGAACGATATAAACTTTGGAGTCGAGTTTACGAGCATTGAGAAAGTTACTGGATATTGAATATCATTGCGAACACGCTTCAATGTAGCCTCCCCCTCTACCCTTGACGCTCGTAAAAACTTTTTAATCGGGGCCGCTCGTAAATGTACCTTACTTGTATTTTCTTCCCTTCCCCCTTTTTCGTTTTTCTTCCGTCGCTGAGAAAGACTCGAAGTCGGCGCCCTTCGTTGCTATTCCGTTCTCTCCTCTATTGGTCCTCTAGCCAGGCAGAAAACGCGTGAACTGTGCCCCGCCAGTACAGAAATCCCTCTTCAGAAATCGGTTGGAGAACATCGAATCGGTGTTATCCGAGCTGCGAAGTTCGGCGTGATCGCCTCCGCCAGTTTTCTCCACCGTTTTCTCGCCCTCCGCGAAGAAGCGAGGCAGGTAGAGGATGAGAGGGACACGCGTTCGCGCGACCCAACGCTCCCTCAGAATGCAGAGTACGTGCAGAGAATTCGCGGTCGCCAGTCGGTTTCCGGTCGTGCGCCATCGCGAGGGGGGGAATAGCGGAGAAAGAGCTTGGAGTGATTTGGAAGGTAGTTGCGGCCTCGCCAAGTGGATGGGAATATAGGGGAGATCGACGGAAAGAGAAACGTCGAGGGGTTGAGGGAAAGAGGGAGGAAGATAGATCCAGGAAGAGGGGAAAAAAAAAGAAAAGGAGCAAAGGGAAAAGGAGGAAGCCCGGCGACGGGGGTACGACGGCGGTGTTAGCAGCGGCGGCGGTGGCTTAAACGAGGAGGGAGGGACGGGGTGCTTTCTTAAAGATGTGAGTCGAGGCGCACTTGTTGCACGGAAAAGGAGTATGGGCGACGCCAAGGAAGGAAGGAAGGAACAGGCGTGTGCAGGCTCAGGAACCGTGCAAAAGGTGGGGGCGGCCGAGGACGCGGCAGGAGGGAAGAAAAACGACGGTGAGCAGAGGAGGAGAGATTCGACGGCGACGGTGAGAGTTGTAGCGCGATAGGGCGCGGGGGCGCAGACACGGCCAGGGAATCGAATTGATTCTCTTTTACGGGCTCTCGCGTTACTTTTCTTTACCATCCTTGCCTCTTGACCGTGGTGGCTCCTCTCGCAGTCCCTCCTTACCACTTCCCCGCCCCCATCCGGTCAATGTTATTTATTTATCAGCACTCGCACGTAGCTTTCCTCATGCTCGTGGAAAAGGTCCTCACGAGGCTTCTTTTCGACCGAACCTTCTCTTTTACCCTTTTCCCCGCTATCTCCTTCTTCCCTCCGGCTGCACCCCCGTGCTCCTTTCCCGCCCCTTCGATCAGTTCGGCCGTTGTTTCGGTTTCCACCCCCCCCCCCCCCCCCATTCCTTTCTTGCCCGTCGTTCGACGGTGAAAGGCAGTTCTTTCACACCGACGCGAGGGATCGGCACTCGCCAATTGCTCCGGCAGGACGTGAAGACTTATTGGGATTCCTTGCGGACAACGGTCCTCCAAAGCGTTCGCGATCGATCCACCAACTGCGTCCAATCGGGACGATCCATCGGTTACGCTGAATATCGTATATCGAGGAGGAGTAATAGCCCGGGGGATGATCGATAGAAAACGGACAACCGATCTGACATTTCCCCTTTTTCATTTCGTTCGCGATACACAACGCGACCGAGGATCGATGGGAAAAGTGTATCCTATGTAAAAGTTTACGCAGCGCAATCATTTATTAAATCGAGACGCATTAAAGCTTGCTGGGAAGATTGAAAGAGAAGAATGGTGCTTTTAAGTTTATTAACTCAGGAACAATACCTCGGACGGGTCCGACAGTCCATTGAACTTCCGGCTTGAGAGAATTCACCACGTTACTTATTTATCAGCGTCTACACATACGTACTCGCCGCGGCTAGGAACGGTCGTGTAAAGAACCCGCGCGGCTATCACCTCCTGGGGAAAAGGCACTTTCTACGCGAGCAGGTAGAATCAGCCAGCCCATATTGGATTGGAGCCTCGAGGCAAAACTTATTGGGATTCCTTGCGGATATAAGGGGTTCCCAGGGCTGCTTTTACCTGGAACTTCGATGCGAATTGATCGATATTGTAGGGCGGCGCCGTCATATTAATAGGGGTCGCCGAAATTACGCGTATAATTCCGCGACGAGACTCTGCTTTAATCGAAAATTTTCAACGCGAAAGAAATGTGCAATAGCCTGTTGAATAAGCAGTGCTAAGTAACAACGTAGATAAAAAGCAACAGTTCCGATTTGGTAGTTCTCCTTCTTTGTGTATTCTTTTTTTAGAAAAAGGACGACGGTGAAACGTTTCTCTGTAGTATCCCGAAAGCTCGCAGAGGAAATTCCTTTATAAAGACAACTACCCTTCGCATCGGTCCCTTAAATTCCATCTTTGTATCTGATATCGATACCTCTCAAAGATACGTTTCGTCATTGGCCACTTCTTCCCTTAGAACGCTCGAGACATTCTTCTTTCGTTGTCCGCACGTACTCTGCTGCCCTTAACCGGCATATTTGGATCCCCTTCGAATGAATACCAAGTTCCTCCACTGATTCGACACAAATAAGGATAACGCGGGCCTGCGCAGACACTGGAGCAGACCAGAGAAATTTGTCGTAGTGACACCTTTATTGATTTCAAGATTATCGCGGTAGAGACGCGGAGCGCGATTTCGTCAGAACCGGGACGTCGGACGGCTGAACGTGGATATTGTATTCGTGAGCTGGTAATTGCTAGCCGGCTAGTTGTCTCCTTCTCATCCAGCGATCCGTCGATCCGTCCAATCGTGGAACTCGAGGCTGGAAACTCTCCAACATCGTTCAGGATGTCTACATTCGGCTTGGCGCGGTGTTCGATTAGATCCGGTTCCCCGGGAATTTAACTGAGCGTATAATTTCGAGATGTTTTACGATTTGCTTTTGGATCTGGTAGCTTTTCTTTCCGCGGGATCGGTCCCGCGATAATATTCGTGTTGATGGACTACCTAATCCACTGCAATCAGTGAAGAAGAAAGTTATCGAGAAAGAAGCTCGTCGAATTTTCCCCTCGAAAGCTCAGACGGATAAAGGATTTCCGTTCCCATCCCCGCCAAGCTCGAAAGTTCGATTCGAATTTATCGAACGGTTAATTGAAATAATCTCGGCTCTTCGGCGATTTTTCCTACGACTAGTCAGCGAAGAATCCGCCTGTATCCAGTCGGCCGAGCGTTCGAGGCGGCAGGAAACTTCTATAAAAGAATTCAAATTAGTCGAACCTCGGAATTTAACTATCCCATTGGAGGTTCGCTGATGAAATTTTCGCCCGGGAGTATTGAACTCGGCGCCTCCTCCGCTCCACCCGGATGTGTGCCTTATATTTACCCTATCGATTTCCTTCGGCTCTTTGACGTTGGATCTTGCATTATTCATCGATCCTCCGTCCTCGCGCTATACCGAGCTACCTTCGTATACAAAACATTACAAATCGTTCTGCGTTAATCCCGTTCGCTGCTATTTCCGCCCCCGTTCTGTTTGTTGAACGACGTGGGGAGCCCGTCATAAAATATCGTGTTAATTATTTCATGCTACCGCTGCACGAACCGTCTGCGCGCGATCACTCTGCAAGCGTGTAATCAGATCGACAAAAGGGGATTTTCGTTGCCTGGCCCTTTTCAGTAGGCAGCCTGGGGATCAGAGCGGAGCTCCGTGAACCAGTTACAATGCGTACAACACCGACGGGAGTCATGTGTTGGTCCAGGACCAGCTGAATTCTATAGCCCAACCGCAATTGTTGAGCGCCCGTAGGTCGAGCAACGATTTTAATTAACCGCGTTGTAAAGACTGCCTATTATGCTCGAGTAATGCATACGTAAGCAGAAGTTGGGAAAAATAGATACATATATATTCCGCGAATGTACGCTGCAGAAACGAGTGTAATGCGCTTGTACGCGGGACGGGGTTACATCAAGTGCAAAGCAAATATATTTGCGAGCGTTCGCGGTGTGCCTGATAGACGATAAATACGCGAAAAAGGGACGAAGAATGAAATGCAGCGCGCAAACTTCTGTGAAGCGTACCACCGCTGAGGCACAGCGAGTGTTTCTCCTTGCCGCAGTAGTATAGCTCGTTTTCGATCAGACAGCGCGTACGTAAACTCGTAGCGCGCTTCGTCATTCGGATTCGCTCACGCCAGGTTATCCCTGCGTTTTTACACGCCGTAGAACGACGAGCTTAAAAATGCAATAACTCCTCCCGGTTCGTTTGCAAATGATTCACGTGAAACGATATATTTGAAGTCGCAGCGGAGTCGGGGCAGCGGCAAGTTTATCCGTAGATTCGTTTCACGACAGCCAGTTGCATTTTCGCTCTCGCGAGGTGCTAAATAAACAAATTTAAGAGCGCCCGACGACGAGGTAGTAGCCGAGGCGGTGCCGTGGAAAGTAAACGGCGCGAACGTGCTTTCGCTCAGGGCAGTTTGGTACGCGGCGTCGGCGCGGATGGCCCCGGCACGATCCTCCGCGTTCAAGTGTCGCAGACATTTAACGAAAGGCAACTCTGTGAAAGGGACGACGGCGACTATAAACGGGCGTCGTTTTCACGCGACGCGAGACGACGACGTTGAACTGTTACTAACGAAAAGAGTGCGTGTAACTGTGCACAGCCTCGATTGCACGGACCCTTTTTTCTCCCCGGTTTTCTGTTCGCGACTCGCGTTCTCCACCGCGCTCCGCTTTGCCGTCAATTGACAGCGCACGGCTAACGGTTTCACGGCCTGCCGAAAGGGTTTCGCGATACGCTCATTTATTTCAATTTTCTCGTGCCGTTCGGAGGACCAGTCAGCCGACGACTACGTGTCGAAAAATTCTCTCGTTAATTTTCATGTTACGCTGACACGAACACGTACACGCGCGAATTAATCGAGTGCACGGCTTTGTTGGTGCTGTCATCGGCAGGCACTGGAGCAATGAATTTCAATGGAACACTTTTTGATTGCTTATAAGGGCGGTATTTATAGTTGCCCCACGGTTTGACGGCTTCGTCGACATTGGATATGAACCCTGGTATATACGGAACGAGCAAGCTAATAGAGATATACATATATCGATGGTAGAACTTTTGGAATTACGTTTAGTTGTCTCTTTTAAGATACGTTAATCAGCATCGATCAGCCAACGAAGCACTACCGACTCCCGTGAAGCTTCTAATTAAGCCAAGAAACACTCTGGCAAAAACAAAACCGCGTTCAATTACCGCAGCTTGCTTAACAAACGTAATTGCTACAGTCGCGTCTACACACAGCGCTGCGTCGAGAAGCACTCGTTCGGCTAATGACACGGACGTCATTAATTGCGGCGCGAACACCTCGCCGCTCGATCCGAGCAATTAAGCCGAATTTTTCATTGGACCACGCGAATATTCCACGCGGGGAAAGCTTTCTCGGCGATTTCATTTCAAACCGCGATATTTCATCGTGGTCGTGTAATTTGTAACATTAACGCGTCGCGAGTACCGAATAAATCCGCGCGACAGCAAGACCAACCGGTGACGACGAATTCGTAGAGAGAGAGAGAGAGAGAGAGAGGGAACGTTTTTTTCAAACACTCCTCGGCCCATTTAAGTACTCCGCGAAAGGGTTGCGAGGTTTCAGTCGTTTGTCCCGTTGTTCGTAAATTTCGTTTTCTGGATGTCGCGAACGTTTCCTGGTGGAGCGTGTTGCTCCTTTGAAACGGCGTACCGTGGCACCCTTTGCTCGCTCCGGCGAACTCGCGGCCGGCGACGAAAAACGCGCGTCGATTGAATCGACGCGATCTTCGAACAGCAGCCACGGCTGTTGGAACCGGCGTGGAGTTGAACGTTACCGTACATTTACAACTGGTTCGTTCGGCAAGCTTGCTAGAGCTCTTTAGAATTCGGTTGGCGGCGGTCGCACATTCCAGCGCTTGTGATTGCTAGCGCAATTAAATTTAAGTGGGTCGCAATTTGAAAATTTAACCACGCTGACGTATTGTTTGCTCACGTTTAACGAAGGAATTTCATTTATGGCGATGCTGGAAAAGCGTGGAATGTAATTCGTCAGGTGCGTTTTAAATTCCGTCGTGCGGTATCTCAATTTTAATTGAATATTATCATAAGCAAATTGATATGGTATTTGTCTGACGATCCTCGTCGACTAATCAGTGTATTAGTACCTTAAAATAATGGAACATTTGGTGTAATTTACTGTATTATATTTTATTACCGGCAGCACATTTTCTTCGCACAACCCTCTTCGTTAATGTCGCCGGGGAACTCATCGATTCAGTTCAATTTCCGTTTCTTCGTTGCCGGATGCACGCGCAGCTTGCAATATCGAAGACAAACCCGCGACGCTGTCGCGGTACAATTTCTCTGCATTCTCCCGCCGACGCGGAATTATTGGGAAGCAGATCGTAGTGAGCAATGTTAGGCATTTAGGAGGCAACAAAGGCGATTAAACCGTGTGACACGGTTATGACGTTCGCCACAATGAGTGAGAATATTGAATAGACGCCGTGGCAACCAGGCATTGATAACGCTAATCACGTATGTACTTACGTTCGAGCTGCGTTATATTAATACGCAGCCCAGCGACGCTGTCAGCTTGAACGCGTGTCATTCACGACAATTTAATGCATCCAATTCCGAGGTGATCGTAATACCTGATTAACAAAATAAAAGAACAGCGAACGTAAATCGCTCGCGGCTGTACTTTTAATTGGTAATCAATTTTCAATGAACAAAAAGCAGCCAAGTGACAGTTCGCTTCCTTTGAAAGTGTCCTGCCGCCGTACGAGTAAATTGCTCGCGACTGTTTGGCGCGCCAGCATTTTCTAAATCGAGGGAGCGAATCAAAGATATAATAGGAAACTCGGCAAGGTTCCTCGATAACGGTTCAAATTAAACGCGACAACTTTCGCAGGGAGCCGTCAAACGGTTTCCTTCGCGGAAGCTTTTCAATTATGCCGCGGTTATGAAAAAGTCCTAAGAAATATAGTCTAGATCATTTACACCTGGGGTTCGTTATCACGAAGTTCCTCACCGGCAGGAAAGTTCGTCCTGCCGAGGAGGACTCTGTTAATAAAACGCGAGCGCCACGAACAGCCCACTCAGCGGCGTATTCACGCGTCCCACCACCTATTTCGTTCGCAAGCTGTATACTTTGCGCGGGGAAATCGTGATATCCGCATTGAATTAGCAACTGCAAATTGAGGAAACGAGCAATTACGTTCTGTCCACGTAAATGGAAATCGCGCGCGAGACGCGTCAGTTTGCGTGCGTTTAATAGACGCACGCGTCGTGCGCTCGCTGTCGTTCGCATTCATCGGCTAGAGTTTGGTGAACTTTTTGCTTGAAAGAGAATTACAAATAATCCGATTGGTATCAAATCTTCTGCTTTGATACGTTTATCGTGTTTCGGCACGACGGAAGGGTGCTTAAAATTCAACATCTCCTACGGGAAATTTAGATAATTATGTAATATTAATATTTCCGGCAGATTCAAGGGGGATGAACGAAAATCGAATTACAGGGTGACAGCGGTGCAGTCCCTTTGGAGATTTCTACACTTCGAGGTCTCTAACCCTACGAGATTCATCGTTTTTCTTTTTACACATTCTACGTATAAATGCGTGTACACGAACGAATTCTTGGCCGATGTGTCAGCTCGTGCTGCTGAAGTAGTTGAAGCCATTGTGCTCGTACGGTGAAGCGTTAGCACAGGCCCAACGGCGGCGCCCCAGAGACGTACATATCTGGAGATGTCTGGAGACGCGAACGACGACGTCGACGACGACCGCCGTGGCGCGAGCACGCAGGCAGCTCTCCGTGGATGAAACGAAACGCGTCGGAAACAAGGGTCTCCCCGGGTGGAAAAAGGAAAAGTGATTAGGTCGTGAACGTCATCTTTCCCCCGTCGCTATCGTCTCTGCCGCACCCCACCCACCCCCCGGAGTCGATAATTAACAAGCCAGGCCAGTCGAGTCACTTAAGCGTGCTGCGTCGTCGACTTTCTCGTCCTCCCGGTCCTTGTTGCCGTCGACTTCGACCGTTCCTCGTCGCACTCGTAATTTCTACCCCTTTCTCCACCCACTCGATCCTTCGCTCGTCTTTTTTTCCCCCCGCGATCTACCCTGTCCGTCTCTGTTTCGTTGCACGTCGATGCCAACGCTACGAACAGCGGTTTAATTGTTAACGAGAAAAGTTTGCATTTTCGAGTGCAAATCCCTAGCCCCGCCGTTCCCGTGCCCCTTTCTCCTTTCCGTTCCCACCACCGCGCTCATCCTCCGCGTCCCTGGCTAGGTATTTCAGTAACAAATTCTGTGAATCGTTGCCGATCCTCCTTCGCCCTGCACCCCTTTCCACCTGCCAATGCCGGCGCTCGACCAACGAACTCTGGATCGGCTCTCATTGTTCGTCTGAATGCAGCTCTCGTTCCAACTTTTTACTCGACACGATCTTCGTTGTTAGTACAACGGTTACTGAACGCGAGCGAAACGCGCGATCACCCCTGTACTCGATCCCCCTCCCCCCTCGACCGTCCCTTTTATCGCGGAGCTGCATCGCTTTCCGACGTAGTTTCGAAATTGTTACTAATTGGAGCATCGTTTCACTCTTTCCACTCGTGTTTAATAATAAGTTTCCACGCGCTGCGATACTGCTACATTCGAGGTGACAATTTTTACAGTTATTTCGCGCTTAGAGTGTAAAGCCCAGTCGTCTTGTCGTCCGTTCGACCTAGTCACGTCGAGCTTAATGAATTTGCAAAAAGTAGAAAGTCGAATTTCGGTTCAATTTATTGGTGTAACAGAAAACCCGTGATCGTCGCGCTCGCGCGTGGGATGGGTTGTAGTCTTTCATCGGAGGACACACAGCACCTCTTTGAACGCCTTCTCCTTTTTGGTGCAAAGCCCCGGGGCGAACGGCTGCAGCGGATTTTTCGTTTACACGTCGCCCGTGTCTGTTGTCTGAACCGCGCGCGTAGCCGGGTCGAGTTCTTTGAACCTGGCATGCGCAAAATCCCTCAACGCGAGTAGAACGCGCCCTTCTCTTTCAAGCTTGCTCGTGTAACCCACTGCTTCCGGAGGAACGCTTGGATACAGGTGAGAGAACGGCGAGGAAGGAAAGGTGGCGAAGAGTGAAGGCGAAACTTAGTCCCGGATGGGGGAGCGGGAAAAAAGAACCGGTAACAGAGTGCCGAAGGGAACTGTCCGGTATCCGGGAAGGCTTGGCAAGTCCCGGAACTCGCGTGACACTCGTTAACGAACACTCAATGAAACTTGTGCACACTTACAGTTGTTAGCCCGCCTATCGGCTCACGTTTCTCCTTCCCCGGCTCTCTTTCATGCGCGCGACTATTCGCACCGCGTTCACAACCTTTAACTCTGGCTTTTCCCGGAGAAAAAAATTAATTTAAGCCAGCACGTCATCGTGGCTACCGGTTGAATTCGCTGAAAAGCTTTAGGCTAGCCTGTACCAACCGGAATGAGGAACGGGGCGTCAAGGGGTAAGTTGTGACTCGAGGGGAAAGGACAGCTAAGAGGGAAAGGAGAAGAGAGAGCTAGAGAGTGGCAGAACGAAGCCTAGGGTGCGTCGAGAGTATAAGTGCACCAGAGGGGGAGGACTACTACCACCGTCACACCCTTCTGCCAGCGAGGGAGGGTTGGGTTTCCTATGGTTTAATTGGGCGCGAAATCATTTCCGATGCAATGCGCGCGGATGCAGCCGCGACGACGAGTAATCACCGTAAAAGCTCGGCTTCTCCCTCCCTCCCCTCGTTTCCTATCGCTCCCCGCGCTCGCGCTTTCTTCCTCTTACCTTCGTTTCGCTCGCAACTGCGCCCCCGCAAGCGCTGGCATCCCTTCTTTCTTTCACCGCCCTTCTTGCTTGCTATGCGCTACCGTCTCCTTTGGTGCGTCGCATCGTTTCTCGGGACTCGGCTGTCAAAAGAAAACCACGATCGATACGCGCACTGTCACCGGTTCACCGTTTCCTTCTACCCTTAATCCGCGACGAATCCGAACCGGACTGGATCGTTATTCTGTCGCGTGGAGCAAAATCTCGTGAGCTCCGCTCTATTTCGGCGGACACGAATCCATGGGAAAATACCAGACTCGTTTCGGTGACGCGGTCAATCGTTGGAATCGAGCACGGTCAACGCGATTCGCCTCGCGAGAGACGCCTCGTTTTCGCTTCGTCGCTGACCACGGATTATTTACGCGTGCACCGAGGCGATTCCTATCGAGACATCTCCGTCAACACGGTTAATATTTCCCGCTCTGCCGATTAATAATAGTACCAGGGATGAATGGAATTAATTGAATCACCATGATTCCATCGGGAGTGCATCCCATCCAGTTACGACATCGCGTCGCTTGATCTTTAACCGTGGCTCGCACTTCGTCCGTGAAACAACGCCGGCTGAAACAACACGATTGCTCAATTATCCGAACGCGATGCGTGATATCTGTGTCGTGTAATTTGTGCCGAGCGTGTTCGATCGGGGGGTAGATTGTTTTAAAATCCCATTGGTCGATTTATGAAAGCGTGGTCACCGTACGAGCCGCGATTTAATCGTGTCCCAGCGTATTATTATTGTTGATTGTATTTTATTTTATCGCCGCGTAAAATAACAACGCCACCGTTGCGATATTAATTTCACAGTCGCGTTGGCCGGAAAATCGACGCAGATTTCAGCCGTGCACAGACGCACATGGCCGGACGGGAGCGTGCCTGACCGGCCGCAGAACGGAAGCGTGTAAATTGCGCCCCATCATCGCCACCGTTGGATTTCCGATATTCGGTAATTTCCGTGCGGCGGCCACGCCAATGTAGACGCTATTATCGAGCTGGTGAACGCCTTCTTTCGATTTTCAATTAATTGCGTCGAATATAAGTGGCGTCTAAAGCGATTCTTTGACGCGGTATTCCGCTTACTCCAGATTCAAGCCTGTTCGGGATTAATTGGTAACTATTTTTTTTTTTTTAGAAAGGATTTGTCACAAGCGTAAAATACTCATTACTGAAATAATCGTACCGAAATGAAACCGAATAATTCCATTGCGCGTTAGAGGAAATAATTTGCAGCAACTTTAAGTCACCATCATCTGTTTCCTTCTGCGTTTTTAATTAAGCAGCGATCCATCGATCGCGCATCGAAGTACAATACACTTTGGACCATCCAATCTGTCTCTCGTTTAATTTCCGAGTAGCCTGCTGGTAGGAAAATCGCGGTACGCTATCGCGGACTATTTAATCGTTGTACAAGGCAAAGCGCATCCTGCCGAGGACAGATTGCATCGTGGAGTCCGGACCCGATGTCTCCGGAACGAGTTTGCGAGACGCTCGGTGCGCCTTTTGCGTGAGCTATCGCGTATTATAACGTGGCGTAAATGATTCTGTGTTGCCCCGCGTCCGTGAAAAGCACAGCACTACCCCGTAGCCAGCTATCGTGTCCGATGACTAAAGGCAGTAGACGCGGTCGTAGCGGCGATGCTTTGCAAGTCGCTTTTCCGTTCCTCGTCCTGCACTTGTCATATCGTTATCGTGGGAAAGTTGAACAGGGAGAAATGGAAGGGTCGTCGACGCGAGCCCGTGTACAAAGGCCAGGAAATTACAAAAATACTCGCGGGATCGAGTATCTGGGTATTTTAATAGCGTCGCCTCCTGCAAGCGGAGGGAGCCGGTCCCCCGTTGCATCGCGCGGCTAAATTAAATTCGATCAATTAAATGTATTGAATTGTCTCGGGACCATTACGGAAACGAACGAGATGTCGACGCAGATACGCTCCTGTGGCTCGCATAGTTTGTACCTCGACAGGCTGGGGGTTATAAAACGCGAGAGCGTTCGTGAAATTCAATATTTTCTATTGATAATGACGATGGAGAGGGGAGCGCGAGGGATCGTTAAATTAATCAAATTTTTGGTGAACGAGCGTAACCTTTTGATTTGCTCGGGCAAATTAAAATTACTCGCCGCTATAGTGATAGGAATGAAAGGCGCGCACGGGTGGGCAGGAGGTCGTTAATCAATCCTCGAAATCAAACAATTTAATTATTAATTTCGTTGATCCGCGATCTCGTTTCCATTACATTCACCAACCGTGCCTGGAGGCTTCAGCAAAATTTCGCGATCGATCTCGGTATTCCCTTTTCATTCGGAACGTAATTTATTTAACAACAGTTTTTCGTACATCAATTAAGTATGGAATTATTTTTCGCTGAAAGTTATTATTTGTATTTATACGGAGAAACGATTTTAATATTCACCAAAGCCCCCACACTTTTTGCTCGATACACTCGCTAATCCCAGAGCACGATATATTTTATAAACTGAAATGCATTTACGAAGCAATTTTCATTTCACGTGAATCGAGTTTCCCGTTTAATTCTCAGGGCTTTCCGAATTAAGCGATATCGGTACGAGCTTGTCTATCGGTCGTAGAAAACAGAGCCGCGTCTGGTTGGGAGTGCCTGCTCTGCAACGTGGTAGGAAACTTGGCGCAGCTGCCATCGTCGTTGCTCACCTTCTCACCCGCAATTTATGCTAAGTGAATTAACATTGATCCACCCGGGAAATATGCCTTCGTTCTGGCAGGCAGGGGCCGTTACTTATTCGAATTTTACGCGAGCATAATATACATACACGTTCGCCATCGTCCCCGGAGCGTTGCGAAGCGTTTACTCAGTCGGTTTAACGCGAACAGGATCGAGCGGCGAAAGGGTTGCGCGCTAGTCGACAGCGAAACCGACGTCGCGACATGTACAAATCAATGAAAAGTCATCGAGGATATCGCGATAGGCGATTTTTGCGACTTTAGCAGAAGCAAAGGCTTCGCAACGAGAATGTTCCGTAATTTATCGTTGTAATTTGCCGCGAGCAATTTATATTTTATTTCCGTTCTCACCTTTCAGCGACAGAGTATCGCAATTCTGGGGGGGGGGGGCTTTTATTTTCAACGAGTCTCGCGCGCAAACTTTTACAGGTCCGATTTCAAACGACCCGGTGGACGAGCAACCAGTGACGCGGCGGAGGAAATTTACAGAATTTTTCCCAGCCGCGCACCCGTGAGGCGCGAAATTATCGCGAGAAGGGTGGTGTATCGCGCGAGAACCAATTAACCTGGACGATTCACCGTTGACGCGCTGCTCGTTCCTTGCGGACGATGAACACAATTGAACGTTCTTCTGTACGGGCGTGTATACATATTTCGTCGCCCGTATCAATTTGACAATACGAATCGAGTCGGTGCGCGCTTCAAACTGATCGTTAAAAATTGTCGCTGAACGTAGCCGGTTGAACGCGGCCGAAAGGTCGCTGATTTTCCCCGATAGGATGTATACGGTCGCGCAAAAACCAATTAACCTACATTCGGGGCTGACTGCATTTCAGCCCGGTGATCCCCCTAATTATACGCGACAGCTCGCTCCGCGCGTTTTATATTTCATTTTCGCTCAACATTGCCGACCCTATCATTGTTCCGTTCCCCCCGCCTTCTTCCCCTTTTCTGTCCACCGCACATTTATTATACACGTTTTCTTTTAAATAATATTGTCTGACCTTTCCTTTAAGGAGAAGCTACGGTCAATTCCTGTTTGCTACTTGTTCAAATCGAGCACTTTCGAGCGATTCTCGAGAACGTGACACACTGTAGCCGGTTTAAACGGTGACAAAAGCTGCACCGCGTCGGATTTAAAGCGCGCCGCGAGCTTACCGTTCGCGTGTCACGGCCACGCGAGAACGTGCGATCTACGGATATCTACGCATAGTCCCTAAGTCAGTATTTCCCTTTGAATCGATAACAGAATGCGAAGCGGCTTGAACGGGAAAACGTGAGAGATAGCAGAAGAAAAAGGTGCACGCCGGAGTAGTCACATTTTTTTTCCCTCGCGACGCCGACACACTTCGCGGCCAAGTATCCCATTTGTATGTGCGAATGGCATTTGAAATCGATTGATCGACGACCAGGTTTTACCCCAATTCAGCCGGCTATGCGAAAATAATTGTGCAGACGAGCTTTTTGAAGTATCGTTCACGCGGGCCTACAGTTCCGGTACACTCCACGTATTCCCTCTCCCCTTGGAAATGCCGCGGATCCGCCATAATTCTGCACGTATCCAACTTTATTCTATTCACAGCGCATTCCAGACCTAGAACCGTTCGATCAAGCGCGGCGGGTGGTAGTCTACATTGTTACTTTAAAGAGCGCCCGATTGAGTTCCACGTTGCGCGTGGACTTTCATTCGAAAAAACGCGATATCGGTTGTAACGGCGAGGATACATTAATTAGTGCCGTAATGTAAAGCTAACAGCGGCTGTAAAAGCTTCAGTATTAAATCAGTTTTTCAGAGAATGAATAAAAACGAATTTGGACGACGTATTATTTTCCGTAAAAATTGAACTGATTAAATTATCCCAGCAGAGTTTCCATAGGAATTCCTGTTTCGTCCTTCCATTCGAGTCCCGTTCCGTGAATGCTTCGTCGCTGCATCGGATCCGAGAGTCATTTATCCGAAAAAATTCCGTCCGTTTCACGGTTAATTTTCCCCCTTTCTTCCGCGGCCGATGCGCTCCGTTGTTTCTGTTTTTTTTTTTTTAATCAAACGGACAACGGTGTCGCATCCGATTTTATCGGGCGCGCTGTAACAAGTTTCATGAATTTTATTAGTCCGACGTTGAAATGCAACGCGCTGACGGACGGAGAAGTGTGTCAGACAACGGTCGACCGAGCCCGTCTACCAATCGATACCCGCTAACATGGTACATACGCGAATTCCGCCAGCTTTTCGTGTACGCGAACAGTTACGAAATAAGCGTGCCCTTTCGCGATCGCAAAAAGAGAACGTCGCCGGTATTATTTTCTCAGCTCGACGAAGCGTAATTAATCTGTCGCATGAACGATTAACTGCGCTTCGCATCGGCCGCTTTGAAACTGAAGCCACGGCGCGGGGGTGAGAATGAAAAATTCTCGGGAAATTTCGTTTCGTTGAAGCGGGGTAGAATTTAGTTAGGGTCTTCTGACGAATACATGAAGCGCGCGTTTAAAATTTAAATTATCATGGAATTGCAACAATTGGCGGGGATCTGCACGGATACCTTAGACAGAGGAATAAAGCAGACAAACATTGATGATTCAAGGTACTGCGATCGTTAAGGATCGCACGGTTAAATTGTTTTTTATCCGCTGCCAGCGCATAATACTCTATAAATACGATCTTTAATTCTGTATATTTGTTCCTGTAGTAGACGTAAACGAACGATCACAAGGGGGTAATTTATATTCCATATTTCAGACGGAACATTCGCGTAGCGGGCTGTATCGTGCCGGTTATCGCGAGGACCAGCGTAAAACGCGTGCTGCTGATGAAAAATTAGAATCAATATTTGCCGGATGAAAAAATAGCCGATGCCACGAACGAATCTGGATAAATGCACTGTTCCAGAGCGAGAGAAACGGGAGCATTAACGGCCGCCCCATGGATTATTCCGTTCGCTTGAGAGATATAGACGCGCGCGATTCTACGAAATTATAGGAATAATCGGCGTTGCATAGTGCTACACGCGGGCATAACTGTGATCGGGAACGTCGATTCCTTTTTCTCGTCGAAACCTTTTTTCTGCAGAAATATGAATTATCCGGTCGACGCGGATCAACTACCTATTTAAATGTGGACGCGCTTTGGGAATTAGTCGATAAATATTTTGCCGCGCATCGAGGAGAAAAATGGTGCAGCTATTTTCCTGAAAGCGATACGCGACGGACAAGGCATCACCGCCGCTAATATCGCATCCCTTATCGATCGACTAAACTTTTCTGGTAGCACTCCTAACCCGATCCAATATTATTCTTCCGCTTCATTCTTCGAGCGAGATTTCTATTCTGTTCGGCCCGTGAACTCGAATGGACGCGATGTCTTAAATCGAGCCCGGGGAATTTAATTTCCTTTGGCGGAGAACCACCGGTAACGAGTAACTTTCTCTCGATAAAAAGGATTAAAGCGTTACACAAGGACGATCGCGGTATTGTTAAACGAAAGACAAAAGGCGGGCGAATATCGTAGTGGGAGCAGGTTAGAGCGAATCAGTTATTGATCCTGCCAGAGAAACGTAATCCAACTTCGTCTCTATCCGCTTCATTCCGCGGCGATCAAAGCAGTTAATTATTAGACGGACGAATGCTAGCCTGTTTACGCTGGTCGCTTTGACAGCGGTCCACCTGTGCGCTGCGTGAAATTTGATTCTCATTACGTAAATGGGGTACCGACGTGATATTGAATTTTCATGAAAAACCGGCCGCGCATTTCGGGAAATAATATATCAGGTTCGCGGCCAAGCTGGGTTGGCCACCGTTTTTATTTTTCCACAAGTCTTTTTCTGTCCGAATGAAACTCGAATACATTTCCGTGCTAACGCGCATTCGACTTGTACAATGCACGCTATGAAAACGTGATACGTGCTCGCAAGCACGAGCCGTGTCCGGTTTCTTTTTGACGTTTGTTTCGCAACGTACGCGAAATTACGTCAAACGAATCGGTGGCGCAACGGCTATTAATTAACCGTTACTGAAACGCAAATATTCCTCGATTAACTGGCGAGAATTATGTAGCAAGCCGGCACTTTTTTCTGTTCCCGTTGCCCTGGGGGGGATCAATCTCGCCGAGGGGCGGAACACGTCGATAGGGCGGTTCTCCAATTATAGCGGGCCACTCGAGGCTCGGCCGCGGGAGGAGGGGGGTAATTAGAGAATGGACCGATTGAACGATCGGCCGTGACGATCGGTCGATGGCTGGCGCACGGGGTGGTAGAATCAAAGGCAGTGTTCCGCAGGGAAGAAAGGATAAAACACGTACTTACCGTCGCCACGTTTATAGTACACAGAGAACGTGAAAAGGGGTGGATAATAAAAAAAAAATCATGAACACGAGGATCATTGTGGCTTTTCAAAAAGGATACCTCGATGAGGGCAAAAAATGCCTCTGGGAGTGCGCTCTTTGAAACGGGGATGATGCGGAGATCGGGCCGCGACCCGCGTCGGTAAGTTGCCCCGAGTCGTGTCCCCCGAAGCGTTCCTCCGAGGACAAGGAGGAGTGGCGGAGGGTCGAAACTGATAACGCGAGGAGGGCAAGAGGCGCGCGGGAGCGATGTGCATCGAGGGATCGCAAAGGGACGATGAAGGGGATCGATGGCATTGATAGACAGAGATGGGGCAGAAAAGCTTGATGGAACGGATGGAATCGATGAAAGAGAAGGCACGCGGACACGTGAAGAGGGTAGGGGGGGTGGCTGGGAGTAGCAGGAATCAAGTGTGTGAGCAAGAGTGAAATATAATTGATAGGGAGGGAAAGATCGAAAGAAGGGTGCGCTCGCGAATGTATGCAAATGAAACGGAGGGCGGGATGGTAATGGAAGAGAGAAGCATCGATGCGGTGAGGGGAGCAGCTGGCACTGGAGAGAGGGAACGCGGTACGGTGTAGAAAAAGAAAGCACAGAGGAACGGAAGGAGGAGCACGTAATGGGTATGCATACGTGCGAGGAGCGACTCAGTACCTGGGGACCGCGTTAATTCCAGGGCACCTGATTAATCGGAAACAGGGGCTATCGTGCAAATAGGCGCGAGATAACCCCGTCGCCCATCGCGTCCACCTATCTGCGAGCATGTCCTCTCTGGCTCCATGATGCATCCCGATGGTGGCTTTGATCGACCTCATTCCTAGAATCAGAGTTAAGTCCATGGGGTATAGGAGGAGCGCGTCGGATCGCATCGATTTAATTACCATCGATCTGTCAAGCCGATGACGTTGCGCGACCCAACACGCGTCTCTCGTATCCTGCCCTCCCTATAGATCGCGGCTTGCCCTAAATTTCGGAAATGCCCGGTTCGCATCGCCGGACCGAGCCGGTTTGTTCAGTGCGACCGCGCGCCGTTCCGCCTTCATTCCGCTTCGCAGTCTTCTTGACGCCCGTACACTGACCTCTCGAAGAACGAATAAACAACGGCTGATTTTTAAAGATGGAAAGAGTAAATTATCTCGGTGAGTTAGATTAGGTATAATAGAACGGAAAGATAATTTCTCGCGGATCCACCGTGGGCGCCACGACCGCTGGAACCTACGTGTAAGTTTGAGAACTTTCCTACAGACGTCTGACAAGCGAGATTAATCCCTTAATGCACTTCGCCCGCTTTATTAGTAGTTAACTAATCCCGATAGCGCAAGACAGTAAGATAAAGTAAAAACTATTTGTCCATAGGAGATTGCCGTCACGTTGAAACTTAATTCAGATTGATATCAACCACGACTAGCGGTTTAATCTTAAGGAACTCTGAAAGCTTCAGCCACGTACGTACTATGCAAATGAAAGAAACTTTTACCTTTTACCTCGCCGGCTGCGAGCATTCAGAGGTGTACGCGAAAAAGGATTCACCGCTCACGACGAGGTGGACACCCTTCCCAGATTTTCTCTAATTTTTCTAGATGTCCGTGTCTGATCCGTACCCGCGCTTCTCCGATTTCACCGCAACGGCCACGGTTACCGGCCCTCTGAATTTTTAAAGATACACATCTCTGCTCCCGCGTTTCACCAATCCCGGGCGTGCACGCGGACATTGAAACAGAGCTGGAGGCATGCTCAAAAGTGTGTACCGCGGGAAGGGAGACGGGCGGTTTAATTATTCGGAACGGGCAACTCGCATCGGTGGCGCGAAACTGTTATGGTTGTCAGACGTGTCGCGGTTTCGGTCGAATTACGAAAACGTCCGGTCGCTACACGCTCCAGTTGCGTCCAACAGCGCGCCGCTATTATCGAACGCAGAGCATCCTGATTTCCACCGCGCGAAACGGCCGAGCTAGAAGAACGAACATTTTTAGTTTTCTTTTGTATGGCCGTCTCTCGTTGGGCTCTTTGCGCTTGTCTTCAAGAAGAACTTGTCGCTCGACGCTTCCCGAACGATCGCTGAACTTCCGCGGCTGCGACCGAGCGGGCAGATCCCCGTGATCATTCGTCTCTTCTTTCTCTTTTAATTTCGCCGTAGGAAAGTTGTTCAGCTTCTAAATGAAATTCATGCATTGATAGCATCCACGGTATCGGAGGCGAGGCGGAACGGAAAGCATCAGCGGCACGTTTCATTGGATATGCAATAAAGGGAGGAAACGTTATCGTCTATTAAATTGCGCAATAAGCCGTTCTGCTAGGGAGATTAATGTTCCACTTTTTGATGCCCCACTCTTCTTTCATTTGTAACAATAGTAATCGTCTCGTTAAAGGCGAGTATCGTTAGGGCGAAAAACGAACGGAGGCTTGCATGACTGGCCACGTGCGTGGTCTTCCAAATAGGAGCAATTAAAAGGATCGCGATTAATGAAAGAACAGACGAAACAAATAATTTGCAGGGATAGCGAGGCCCGTCGGAACTATTAAATGCCACGGAACTTTTGTCTCGCGCGGAACTCTTTAAAACGGCGCGCAACCAAACGAGGCGTGTGCGCCTCGCGAATGCGGTTTCGAGTTAAATTGCCATAAATAAATGTCTTGGCCCTGACTACGGTTCGCGCGACGAATTAAGGGAAAGGGAGAGTTCTGTTGGGGAGAAGGAAAGAAAAAATATCGCAGGCAAAATGCACAAAAGAACGGAGCTTATACCGCGTAAGCACTCACCCCCTCCCCCCATCACCCCAAAGCGTTCGTCCACCCGGCGTTGCCCCCTTTAATTATATCCGAAGCAATTAACGATGGATAGCGCATAATGAACAATATCTACGGCCAGACTCCATTTACCGCGTGACGCTGGCACTTTGTATGCGTGCCATATTTTATCCGTACAATTGAAAATAATTTATGATTCGCGCGGCCGCCGCGCAGCTTGTAATTAGAATGCAAAATGAGGCGGAATACAGCGGCCGGTCGTTCGCTGGCGCGAAACTGCCTAAACTGCAGGAAGTTCGTCGACGCGATTCGTCCCGGTCGAAATTAGAATGACGCTTTTAAAGCGCCGCGCAAATTGTTGAATTCGCGGAACACGAGCGTGCGGCCGACCGGGTTTTATTAAAGTCGGGATCGAAATTTTTGCGTTTGCAAAAGCGAACACAGCCGACCGGGGTGTTCCTTTCGCAAGCGGGAACGGACGAGCGAAGCTGGCCAACGGTCGTTGCGAACCGGGTCGCGTTTCTTCCCGTTCGAACGGGCACCGTATTTTCAACCGGGCGGCGAATTAAAAATGCTGAGTTCGCCACGCGTTCGCCGGACGCGTGCTGAAACTCGCCGCAGCGAGACGTTAAACGGGGAAATTAGTCGCGGTGTAACTCGCAGCGGCGTGAACCGCGCTAACGATGACCCTTATAATACGCTCGTACATTTCTTTGTCGGAGTTAATGGGCACGTCGGGGGATGAAAAAAATTCCGCGAGGTAGACGCAACGATTATTTCTACGCATACATTTTTCCCCCGGCGCTGCGTTTCTCGTTTTCCTTTTTTGGTTTTTTTTATCAACTCCGCCGAAACCGCCGAAGTGTTATTCTTCTGTGCTTCCGGTCCGGCGGAACCGCGATTTCCCTACGGCCGTAAGTAGGAGAATTGTTTAGCGATCGACGCAACCCTTGGCTGCGCCTTTGTCTGCTTCCTCGGCGGACCTTCGTTCTCGAGCCCTCCGTGTGTAACCGCCCGGGCACCCCAATACGTCAAGGGCCGAACCGTTTCGCCGTCTGCACCTTCGGCGAGACTCGCTTCCCCCGTCACCGATCGATATCCCATTGTATCGGAGCATTCGAGTATCCTGAAGAGTTTCACCGGCTCGTAACGACACTGATGCTATTATGCTAATTCAGCGCGTCGCTGGAGTGCGGATGTTGGCGAGCGATAAGCTATGTACGAACCTCGGCGCAGCCGGGAAAAAGAAGAGAATGCTGTCTGGCGCAGCCCTGTAAATCGGCCGTGATCAAGCTGGCTGCGCTCGTTTGTTCCTGGAAAACGTGCTCGCGTGGCAATCGCGACATTCGTGATTAATTTCCTGGAAAAAAATAGGACGCGAAACGACTACAACGCAGGTGTCTGGTTTAATTCTTTTGTCCAGGTCGTCGCGATCGATGAGTCTGAATTATACGCTCGCGTTCCATACAGATTCGTGTCTGATTTATCTTCGTATTTATTGACACCGCTCTGTCGACGCCAGTTGAAAACGAAGGAAGAATTTACGATTGCGAGGCAAGAGTTATTCCTATTCAATATCGCCGCCGTCCCTTTCTTTTTTCCGTGAAGCGTAATCAGCTCTCGTCGATACGCAAATACTTTGCCACTCGCCACGATAACGAATCGACGCGCGGATTCGAGCGGAAGAATGCTGCGGGGCAATGTTCGACAACCGGATGGACGTATTCCTCGAGCGGCAGCGGGTTAGCGAGACATTAATCGCAGAGATTAACTCGGCTAAGGAGCGGCTTAAGAAAGTTACTCCGGCAGCGAAGGAACTCGCCGACCGCTATCCGCTGTTAAGCAGTTTACAGAGAAGCAACCCTATGATGTCAAACGCTTTCTTCGTTGGCGCACGATCGACCTCCTTTTTTTCCCCCCTCGTCTCTCGGCTTGCCTCCGCTCCTTTGGAGCCGAGAATCGTAAGAAGGGCTCAACCGTATTACCTTGCCACGAGCTCATTTCCCGTTCACTGTTTCAATTATCCGGTAGCTCGGCTAATTGCATTTTGCGCTTCATTTTCTGTTCGCCAGATCGACTCGCCTTGTGCTCTATTCTTTTTCACCACTTCGATACCTCTCGCAGACGTATATTTGTTTCGGTAATAGATATACGAGTCTTTCTTTGGGAGAAGCATTTTTATCGCCTCGTCTATAAGTCTTGCAGATTTTCTTATTGGCCGTTTCGTTCATTATCCACATCATAGCTATTATCTAGTTAACAACCTGGCGTAGAGCTAGTCGAGAGGTGAGAGTTATCCAGCGGTAGCCACGAAGTTAGATGCCAATCGCTCTATTCACGGAGAAAGAAGGAAATTGGTTTGATTGGCGCATTGATCCCGATTCGCTGGTTTCACTTGTTAACATTAGTTAAATGGCTGTTGAAACGGGAACTTTATATGTACCGAAATTCCAACCAACTACATATCCCCACGTCAAACAATTGTGCACGCCAACGATGAAGAACCTAATGTAAAATAACGATTCCAGATTCCAATCGTTTATGCTAAAGATCGGATTAGCGGACCGAACACTCGTTGACGGCTGGGAAGAAGGTGTCAAGAAATACGCGCAGCTATACGTAAGATCCCCGGTCTTCCACCCCCTATTACGATTCATTTAGGGTGAATTTCGGGATATTAGAAACCGGCAGATCGATCGCAGACGATAATGCACGGCATAGGCTGCTCGATCGCACCGTTATATGAACCACGCACACGATTGCGAGGAGCACTGTGGAAGGCAGAAGGCGTGGATCCGTGGAATTGTCAGCCATTCCAGACTTCAGGGATTAACTCGTCCAGGAATGCACAGCTCCTCTCTCTCTCTCTCTCTCTCTCTCTCTCTCTCTCTCTCTCTCTCTCTCTCTCTCTCCTGCCTCTGTCTGTCTTTCTCCGTCTTTCCCAACGTCCCTTGACTTTTCCCTTCCGTCTTTTCCACGCATTTTCGCCGGTCTCCCTCTTCCGCGCTCATTCACCTTTCTCCTGATTTTCTCGCCTACACCCGCCCCACGATAAGGGCAAAGCACTCGCAGTCATTTTCTCCATTTTGCGATTCGATTTCCGCCGATATTGCTCCCGTCTACCCGGATTCTTCCATTCGCGTTCGGATGAAGATGCTGCCGGGGGGAAATATATTCGCCCGTGTCGCGTAGAAGGACAGAGGTCGTCGGGGCGAGCGCGAGAAGGACGACCCGATAGGGAGCAGAAGAAAGCAGAGGGATAATCGAACGGTTGGACACGTGGGGCGAGAAAGAGACGGGCGGACGAGGGCAGAAGGATCTCTCCCGTAACAGCGCCAACTAATTTCATCGTCGATGCCGTCGATTTCCATGCGCCACTCTCCTCTCCCTTTCTTTCCCTGTACCCGTTCGAACTCGACCAACGTGCTCCATGGTGCGTACATAATGTGTCTACCTATGTGCTCGAAGATCGGGCTATCGACGGTGCTCAAAGTGAGCCGGTAGCATGCCGACACTGTGCATAATGCGGAGGATTGTCGCGGATAAGGGAGATAATCGAACAACCGGTAAGTTGTGTCGTAGCGGCACGGAGAGAAGCGTCTCTCGCGTGTCGGAAGCCTGTCGTGGCTGTCGAGCGTCAGCATTCTTCTTCGACCGTTCGTGCCTTCCTATTTTGTGGCTTTTTGATGGAAGAGTGAACACGGCATAAGGAGGTTCATACGCTGCATATAGGAGTGATACAATTTTAGTCGCACCACTGAGTGTCACATTTTTGGTCTTTCGTTACTTCTTTACGATGCCAAGAATAAATGCTGGACGAACGCAACCAGAATTCTTACGTAGAGTAGTCGAATGAATTAAAATGGGAAAACTAGCGAGTTTGGTGATAGAAATAGTTAACGGTAAATCGGCGAGAGTGAGAGAGTTACCGCTGAATCGCTCATTGCAATGGCCGCGATCGTGGATAGAGTATATTTCCGGGTTAAAAGGTCGGACGTTGACAAAGTGACCCATCGCTCGATTTGCTTCATAAATCGCGCCTGCGTCTGACCCAGTCCCGTTTACTTGCGTGAGTAGAACGTGCGATTCGTCGGGACTGAAACGAAATGCAGCATTTCGGAGAGTCGATGGCTTTCGTCACGGATTGATCCGCCTCACGGCTTTATCTGGCCGTCGATTACACGCGGGCGTCCGTGTGTGCGACACGCGTGCACGTGTATTCACCGCGGCCGTACGATTCTCTGTACAGCCACGTTGCGCGCGTACGTCGGTGTATAGGTGTGCGGCTGCACGGAGGTTCCAATCGGACTGCGCAACGCAGCGAAGTCAGGGCGTGATTGGTACGGTATTGTGCACCATAACCAACGGTGAAATTAACCATGATCCGCATCAAACGATCGTAACGGTGTGCGCGTGCCGGCAGAATCCGAACACCGCCTCTCTCGTATCGGGCCACTGCATTGCAGCTAACTTCGGCTGCCGCGTATGCGAAATATATTCGTATTTACGTAGGCGCTTAGGTCGGATTAGCCGAGCAGCAATGCTAGGATAATCGCGATCCGCGTTATCGATCCCCTCGCCGCGAGACGTCGTTGCTTCAGCTGCGGCGTCAATTAACGCAAGGAAGGCTCTCTCGATGATCGGCGCGTATGAAACCGATCGGTCAGCTTCGGCAGACCGCTGGCTAATTGAACGCCACTTGCCCATTTTCGTGTACACTTGGCAGTGGATAAATCGTACGGTTACTACTCGAAGATGAGTGGAGCTCAGAGCTGTACCGATAGGATACGACGATGTAAAATTTGGCTACGCGGAAACGCGAGCGAAACGCGCGTAATTGGGGATCGTAAATACCCGCCCGACGCGCGTTCGAACCTCGAGAACGGCGTGCACGTTCATGGCTTTTGGAGTACTCGTATGTAACTACCATCGAGTCGAAGAAACCTGTGTCGATGCAATCAGGCCCGCCGTCGAAATTCAAGTTCGAGAGTTTGATCGCTTGGCCGTTCGATGATTCTACTTGAAAGTCGATCCGAATTCGATGTCTGAGGGCTAGCATCCCCCGTCCGCAGTCGAGCTTCGAGATCGTCCTAAATTACAGCTGACCAACCGCCCGGACTAATTAGAATCGAACCACCTCCGATGTTCCCCGAGACGTTCCAACAAAACGATCCATTTTATCCTGCAAATTGCGTAGCGGCAATTGGCAAAACAAACGGCCGGCGATTCGTCTTCCTTTCCCCGTCGAGCCTCTTCATTCGGGACTCCGGATAAAAACGAGCAGTCACGGTACCGTCGCTGTCGAACGAGCCGTGGCGGACAATTCGTCAGTGACGCGCCGGATTCCGTGCTCCGGATGATAATGCAACGCCATCGCGGCGTAACGGTGCTCTGTAATTAATCAGGAGGCGCAACGCGAGAGTACAGGGCTCTGGCTTCGGGGTGTAACAGCGGCTGCGGCGTTAGCACAGTCGATGCACATGCACGTGCATGCACGTTCGTGTCTGGTGCACGCGCAAACCGGGTCGAACAAGCGGATACGCGCGGAGGGGGCGGTGGAAAAGAGAGAGGCCACGGCAGAGGCGAGTGTATGAATGGTGCATAAATGGCGTCGATGCATAATTGCGGACTGGCACAGGTGTATCGCGCTACTAGAATGAAAGAAGAGGTCCGAGTATCCGTCGTCACTCGATCATACGCGCGTAATGGAATGCACCGGCTAAAGGTGGGGTGGAGAGATGCCATGGATGGTGCTTGCTTATGGAAAGCTAGACGGTTCAAAGGAATTTCGCTCGACTCGTCGATGTTCCCTCGCGTACCATCCTCGAATATCGACGAGGCTGGAAATGTTTCTCTGGTATTTATTTGAACAACGCGCCCGTGACCCAAATTTCTACGCGAAATACGCAAGACTTGTATCTCGTGTAACTTTACAGCGTAAAGTGCTTCCGTGATCTTTCAATTTTAATATAATGTTCTGAACGATACACGTGCCATGTAGGTTTATCTCAGTCTTTGTATTCGTTGCCCATAATGCGTTGGAAAGTTTTAAAAGGTTTAATGTCTGCATAACCCGTCACGTTAGCCGACGCATTTTCTTCGTGAACACCTCTCGCGGTTCTAAAAGCGCCGAAGCGTTTCCACAGACGAAATACCTACTGTGCGCAGCTGGGACGAGCGGCCGTCGAGTAGTGCGAGCGTTAAACAAGCGCGACGCCGAGCGAGTACGGTCAAAGGCAGGTCGCTTTAAGGTGACTAGGAGTACGCGCACGGGAGTGCATCGTCGATGTTGAAGCCACTAAACGGAACGAATTAATTAACGGTACCGCGTATATTACAAAACGTGACCGACGACACGGTCGACGATGACACGCCGCGCGACTCCGCGAGTTTACACGGTGTTTGAAGTTTTCTGAGTCCGCGATGCGAGGCAAACGGAGGACGGTAAATAGGTGATTCGCGTTATGGAAACGAGAGAGAGAAAGAGAGAGGGAGAGCAGTTTGCAATTGCGGTGAGCACATTGTCGTCGCATAATTGTCTCTGGCAACGTAGTTATCCGGCTATTATGCAATACCGGAAACGACCAGCGCAAAACGCGTACAACTTTCTTCTCCTCTTGTTACTCAATTATCGACCGATGCAAGAGGGGTAAAAGGGTACCGTTCTCGTTACCCGAGACTAACCTCCTGAACGTGCCTCTAAGCGTGGAAAAAGAGCAGCCCGTAACCGCTCGTAGTTGAGAAATTTTGGTGCAGGTAAATCGCGCGCCGGCATTTCCCCGCATAAGCGTAATTAACCCCATTGCTCGGGGCACGGTAACTGCAAACAAGTTTTAGCGCCGAATTTCCCTGTGATTAATTAAGCCGCGTTCAATCATGCTCCGCGCAGTCAAGTATTACACGCGCAACCTGCCGCGATCGGAGCATGGAGTTTCATGCCGCTCGATAGTGCGTCTCGTCAGCTAACGTCCGACGGGTATATGATAATGAATGAATAATAAAACGATACAGTTTCCGCTACGCAATGATTTATAAACTTGCCTGTATTCGGTACGCGGAACTTGTAACGTAATCGAATCACAATTAACAGCAATCGAAGTCTCGAATATATTCCACATTAGCTTTCTGTTCGTTCGACTTGACACTGGTGAGATAATACTGTAACTGTACGATAGCAGGGGTGAATACAGGAATTCGGTCTGATCGACACGGGGTTGAAAAACGGTTTGCAACGCCTACCGACCGCTCATGCGTAGAATTCGGATTTCCATGCTGCGATGTAAAGGCCACTCAGTGAAACGAGCTCAATAAACTTCGAACATATCACCTCGAGTACACGATGCAAGCATCCGAGGTTACGTCTTCGCATAGAACGCAGACTCCCGTGCCCCGGACAGATTCACCTGCGTTTGCCCCCGCGAACGTAGTCATCTCGGTCGACCGAACAATGTGTTCTTCTCCGGTGCGCGCGTTGTTCATGCTTGTATAAAAAAAAAAGTGAAAAAAGAAATGCGTTTGTGAGAACCGAGCACTCGCGTATTATACGCGTCAGGGTGGAACAATAAAAACGCGACGGCGTGAAATCGCGCGTGTCCAATTTATCGCGCGCTGTTTTTCCTCGCGATTATCTCAACGGGAAAAAGCTGTTCGCGTTAACATTCGATTTCCGTTCGATACGCGAGCACCTCGATCCCACCACCCGTTTAATGAGGAATCCATCTCGTCCGTCGTTCTTTTTTTCTCTCTGGTCGCGTGTAACCGCGCGTGCACCAGGCCGCATGGCTCGTGACGAGATTGAACGCGTTTCAACTGAAAGCTGTACATACAAGGGGATTTCAAGTGACAGCTACAAAATATGGGAGAGCCGAACCGACCGTGACTGTGTTACGAATCTCGCGACCGACAGCGATCTCGCGTAGAAAATACTTTTGGAAAGTGGTATACGCATTTCAATGATTACAAGTGCCGAAGTAAAAAGCGCAGTTAATCATGCGTTGCCAAGTGTAATTGATGAACTTCATTGATTAATCGGCTAATTCCCATTAGAGATACACGTGACTCCGGTTGCTTAATTGGATCGCGCATTCAACCTGTTTCTGCTTCTTTCTCGTTCGAAGACTGAAACGTTGCGGCAACAAGACGATACAGTTGAATCGCTTTAATATCAACTGACGAAAGAATTTTCGGTGACCCAGATTGTTTAATTAGAGCGACGAGCGACAGGTGGACAAAGGGTCCAAGTTTTATTCCAGGCAAAACAAGCATGAAACAATACCTCGACGAAGCAACAGGAAACGCAAATTGAACAACAAGATCTCGTTATTTCACTTCGTATCCGTCGCCGTTTGGAAACGGCGAGGCGAGCACGGAAACGTAGAAAGCCTGCCGGTTATCGAGTTAAGCGGAATCTCTATTGAATTTGCTCATAAACAGGAAGGACGGGGAGCAGAATTTTCCTGTACAGCATAGTTCGTCTTAATAACTGTTTTACGACGGCCTTCATCGGCAGCGACAAACGGCGTTATACGCGTGCTAATTTAACTGTATTTCCCGTTCGTCGACGAACGCGCGTTCGCTGCGGAGGGGGCGAAGAACGCCCACGGGAGCACCAGATGCGACGATCCGCTCGCGATACGCGGTGCATTCACTGCTTCGAATATACACCTATACGCGTGCATGGACCTGTGTCAGCATCCATGGAAAGCAACGAGCTGGCGCCGGTATAAATGCGAGCTGGATGACGACGGTGCATAACTGTAAACCGGTGACGCAGGTGCACCATGCTCTCGTAGAGCGCAGGAAGCGCCGGACATAAATGTCCTTCCGGGCGCATACACGGGTTCGCGATGGACACGATGTAGCCCTTGGCAGCGATGAGCCCTTGGCGCTTCCGCCCCGGAGTTCCATCGACATTCCGCGTACCAAAACGTTGTTCATGCATAATGCACAGTTTCCATCCTGCGTTCGTCCTATTTCGTATGCGCATCGTCTATGCATTCGCATCTGAACCGATCACCAAAAAAAAAGCGGACCCGGAATTCTGGCGACAAAGCTTTCTTCGCGTGGATGGTCTGACATCAGCTACCGCCGCGGATGCTACGGAAGGTTTTCCGCCTCGAAATAAGGACGATGTGCAGCGGTTGATACAGAAACAGACAAGGATCGTAAAAGGGAAACGACGAGACTGGAAACGTCGGGGAGGAAATGACACGAGTGAAAGAAGGGTAAATGTTACAATCGTGGCACGTCGTAGAAGAGGCGACGATTCGCGCGTCGCTCAGGCGAATACGATTTCTCGTACGCGTGCCTTTTATTTTTCCCGGGAAGATTCATCATCATTACTATGCTTGTGTAGCGCGGCACCTGTGATTTCGATATCGTTACTTCTTTTACTATGTTGTAGAAGAAGCGTGTATCGATGACACTTCCCCTGGAAACCGACGGGATTTTTTCTCAAATTATCCGTACATTTTCTTCATGACGAAGATCGAATGTGATCGATCGCTGTGTTATTGCTGCATCGCCCGTGCAGCCACTCAGCAGCTTCGCCAAGCAATGCTTTATAACGATATGAAAATTTTACCTGTTTCCCAACATGTATGTACACATGCACTCGGGAAAGCTTTCGTATATTTTCTAATATAAACCGCTCTCACCGCAGATGCGTCAAGAATACCAAATAAGTTGCGAAGCTACTGTACGAATTGGAATTCGACAGCCGTGGAAGAGAATATCGAGCAATTGCTCCTTTCTCTGTCGAATGTCTATATCGATTTGATTCACCGTGACATACACTTGTGAAAAAATAGCTCAACCCACTTCAGAAATACTTTACCCGTACTTTGTCTATGCGCATCGCTTTTCTGTTTAGACTCCGGCGTTCAACGATCGATCACTTTCCGTCTGTGTTGCTCATATTTTCGAGATGAAGTATTCATTTCGACTTTGTCACGGTGCTACGTTAAATGAAAGACGAGAAATTAATTGAAGTAACTTTTCCTGTTGGTGGAATAATATTCAATTTGAAATGTTACTTTAACACTTAACTACTGCAGTCCATTACTTTCAAGCAAGTACTCTCAGTGTATAGATACCGAACTGTATACTTCGGTAACTCTTGGTTTCGATGTTTCCCTCGGGACGTATAAAACATTTACGGCTATCTTGCGTAATGACAATGGGAACGTCTTTATTGTATAGTACCGGACAAATAAGGGTCCACTTATACATCACCGTCCGGGTTTTCGAAGAGCGATGTACTATTATAACACAACAAGAAACTATGAGATCTCTGTCGTGTTCGGTGCCACTTTAATTGCAAAAATCTCAGGAGTTCGTTAAAATGAATTTCATAAAGATCAAAGGAAAACTAAAAGAACCGTATTCCTTGTGTATAGAAAATACCCTTTGTAACCTCTTGAAGGCGACCTTTTCAAGAGGCTCTGTCCGTCTCCTGTCCGGGCCGCAGCCAAATATCGGAGGCTAGAAGCTTGATTGTTAAGTATTACAATTGCGCGGACTTTGAACCGCTGTAACTCCGAAGATATGAACTATTCTTTATCCGGTCGGGTCTCATTAGAAGCGCGCTTTCTTCCCCTTTAAAATGGTTTTTGGTTGAACTCGATCCGACTTCCGGTTCCTGAGATATCGCCGTGCAAAGAGACGGGTAATTTCTAATGTTTGTGTATCGCTGTCCTTGTCGCTCGCGCCGCGTCACTGACCTACCCTACGGAGTTTCCCACGCAGGTGTCGAAACAAAAAACAGACGCCGAGTCAGCGGATTCTTTCCGATTCCAGGAAAAAAAAACGTAGACACAGCAGCAGACGCGATTCTGAGAACTGCTTCCGATTCCAGGAAGGAATGTACGTCACGTCGGGAAATTTAAATGCCTTAACTTTAAACGCTCGTATCTCGGAAACTAATCGAGATATCGGAATGGGGCAAACGGCAAATTCAAAGGTGTACTCCTCGCTATGTGCTGACATATTTTTTACATAAATTTTACTACTCCTTTTTCCTGTATTTTTGTTCAAAGTTAATAATAAGAAAGAAAATTATGTTTTCCAAGCGGTGCTTCGAGAAAATTAGCGACGCAAATTAATTGCCGACGACGCGAGTCTGTTTTCTTTGACTTCGCCTGCGATTCCTCGGGAGACGCACACTGGCCACAATTCTGTACTGTTAAAACATAACAAAAAGCTATACGATTCGTGTCGCGTTTGATGTCATTTTAATTGCAAAAATCTCGGGAATTCATGGAAATGAATTTCACAAAGATTAGAGAGAAACTAAGAGAATTGTATCCCTTGTGCACAGAGGATGCACTATGCGCATACAAATCTTTTAGACAAACTTCTTTAACAAACGGCAATGTGTACATGGCGAAAATTAATGGTATCCAATTGAGAAAAAACGGTTTGCCATTCTTTTTAATCAATGTTACAAAACGAGCTTTTGCTGATTGTTTCTCGTTTTCTATAAAATATAAAGTAACACGTCTACTGCAAGACCTTACAATGTAACGCCATAATTTTGTGAATTTCATACAGCTTGCACTTGTAATCTCCAACCACTTCTATTAGCGTTCTCCTAGAATTTCCCAATTTCCCGCAAGCCCATGGTCGACGCCTCTAAACGGAACACACCGCACGATCCATGTTACAGGACGAGGGGTGGTGCTGGATAGCCAGGGCCCGGTCTTGATCTCGGAGCCGCGCTCGTCGAACGAATTCTCCAACGAGACCGGGGCAATGATCCATTGTTCAGCCCAGGGCAGCCCCCTGCCCAGGATTGATTGGCTCATGGGAGACGGGTCGCCGGTGTTGCCCATACCTCACATCCGTGACATGCTGGTGAACGGTTCGATGTACTTCTTGCCGTTCGGAGCGGAGACCTACAGACACGACGTCCACTCGGCCGTCTACAGATGTCAAGCGTCGAACAGCGTCGGCAGGGTGTTGGGCCGTGAAATCACGGTAAAGGCCGGTGAGTACCTTTATTTCTTCCCTTCCGAGCAATTGCCTCCATTTTTCGCCGGAACCTCTTTACGTGTCCAACGTCCTCCAGCTTCCACCATCGTAAATCGAATATTTTCTTTCACAACGTTTTCGACAAAAGTGCTTCGACGCTGGAACGCGTCTCGTTTCGTTTTTAAACAGCGGCTACGATTTCATGTACCTACGCTTAGAGATTGCATCTGCTTCGCGACGACTACGCTATTTATCGCGATATCTCGCGGCAAGTACAGAGAAAGAGAGAGAGAGAGAGAGAACTCCTTTACAGAAAAGTGTGTAGAATCGTCTGGACAAAGTGTGCTCCTCGGATTCGGACTGGAAAGCGCGGCAGTAATCCGGCAAAAAGATTGCCGAGGAACTGTTTCCGGAGTATCGTGAATCGCAATTACGTCATTGAGCACAGCGCAGCTGCGACCGTCGTGTTTCCTATCTGCGAATTTCGCGTTCGCGTCTCTCTTAACGTTGCACGGGGAGAGTTCCATCGGTTGCTGGATATTTAGTACCTCGATCTCACTGCCCCCCGTTTAAAAAAATCCTCGGCCCAGGCATACTCTTTAGCGCCGGATGCGACGCTGTCTCGGGCGGTCTACTATTTCTCGCCGCTCGTAAACGTAATCGACCGTTCCGCGAAATGACGTTCTAAACCACCGGCTCGGAGGGTAGAAGTGGAAGAATGATCGCGGCTCAAGAGGGACCGAGCCAACTACGTTTATTGCCGCTTCGCTGCTTCGCCCCTCGCGGATGCACGGCCTGGAACTCGCGGCCGTTTACGGCTAACAAGCGCCCACTCACTGCCAAGATCAAGATCCGTCCCTCTCTCGCGCGCTGCCGGCGTGCCACTCGCGAAGACCGACTTGAATACGCGCGAAGCTTTTTCTGCGGCTGTAGCGAGAAAATGGACTGAAAACATACCTCAGCCGTCGCGAACAAAAGAGACGAGCGAGGTGTACCTATGTTCCGTAGTATTCGCGGCTAGCAACAATCCCTGACGAGAATCGCTTATCGCGTTTAGCGGCTCGTGAATCGAGGCGAATTTCGGGGAAAAATCGTGCCGCGGTATTTAGTAGAGCGATGTTGGCGGCGGGGGGGGGGGGGAGGATGGGATCGTACGCAAGAGTCGTAGCAGCGCTGAAAACGCTCGGGGGAGGCAGTAATTACCGAAAGCACGGGTCGCGGACGGGCTGAAAGGCTGCCACGTTCGTGAGGAGAATTACGAGCCTGTAATAGAAAATGCGTGGTACATTGTATTGTTATTGGAGTTAATGACCGGACTGAATTCTTGTTACGGTGATCCAGGATCGCGTAGGAGGGTTGCAATTAAGGTAGGAGAATAATTGCCGGTCCAAGAGGAGTTGCAAGCAAATAGCTTGAAAACCTGGTTCGCGGTTTCTCTTTCGTTAGAATTTCAATGCCTCTTTTCTGTTCACCAAGCTGTTCTCCTTTCTTTTTTCACCAGCTGACTTTCTCTTTTCAGTGGTGCGTCAGAAGTATGAGGTGCAAGTGAGAGACGCTTACGTCCTGCCGGGGAACACCGGTGTGCTTAGGTGTGAAATACCGACGTTCGTTAAGGAATACGTTGCTGTCACGTCGTGGGTTCGGGATTCTGCCTACAACATCTTCCCCACGCCGAGGAGCGGTGAGTGAAATTTCGCGGATCGCGTACACGCCGCCGAAACGTGATGCGCGATGGCCATTTGACGCAGGATAATTTGCACGGCATCTTTTTGAACTGATTATCGTGGAATAATCGTAGCTTATTAATTTGTTTGTCTAATGGCAAAGCGTGACTCGAGGAAAACAAAAGGTTGAATATCCCTCGATAGAACAACGCGATTCGAAGTGCATTCTCGTTACGCATTCGAAGGAGTCCTCGTCGTTTTTAACGTTTACGCCCCACCGTTCAAGAGGTTCGTAAAAATGGCTCACCGATAAAAACCTACGGGGCTTGATAAACTGGAACCGCCTTTTACGCCAGGTTCCCCTCCACGCTTGTGCACACCGCGGTGCAATCGCGTGCGTGCGGCAAAAAGCCCGTGTCACGGCGTGCACACACGCTGACGCACGCCGCTCTGGTCAATATCCGAGTTAATTAGAGTTTGAGGGTACCATTCGAGTGTCCGCGTATACACATTATCGTCCCGCCCGACCCCCACTCGTGCGCTTTAAGCCCCACGTGAATTGTGGCGTTACACGGTGAAAAAAAAAAAGGTAGCCTCGTCGAGCATATGCGAAAGAGTTTATGAAATCGCTGCCGGCTATTACAGTCTGGGGATAAAAAGTGACGTGAAACAATGACTTTTATCCTCTAGCTATTACGCAATATTAATCCCCTGTGCACTGCTTAAATGATAAGAATCATTTCGTTTCGGTGGAAAACGAAAAAGTCACAAGACGAAGCAAGAGGGATTGCCTGTGAAAAGGAGGCGCAGCTCAGCTGAGCGAGAAACGGACGCTGATTGCATACGATGAGAGTAAAATTTTACGACTTTTATCTCTGGCTCCTTGTCGTCACCCTCCGCCACCTTTGCTCCACTCGCCGAAACTTTCCTAACTTCTTTCCTTTCGCTGGCATAATGGTCGCCTTGTGCCGTCAGAGCAACTTGAGAGTTCAGTACCACGCGCACAGTCCCGGAACTTGGCGCATTGTCGAGTACAACGGAGTTTCGATCGCATCGCGCGTCCCGGCTTCGCGAAACACGGATGCACACCACAGACCTGTCGCGTTTACCTCACCGTTTCCCCCCCTCTCGTGTCCACTCTGCGACCGCCCTGGTAAAAACTAAAAACTCGAAAAGTTATTCCACCCCTCGTTCCTCCGTCGAACGAATTATACCGGGTAAACGAGAACTTTCCCGCGTCGGCGGACTGACATCTGCGCGGCTGAAACTTTTCCGGGTGATTCGTTTTCCATTCGGTCGCGACTATGTTCGTTGGTCCTGCGACTCCTCCGTTTCCTTTTCAATTGCGAGATTGAATTTCGCCTCGCGAGCGGCTCGGGCTTCATCCCCCCTTGATTTAATCGGATCGTTTGTAGCCCGCTTGTCAGACGTCGGAAACTCGTTGGCGGCGAAGTTTCGGCTAGTGGTCAACGCCTGCAGTTAAGCCTCCTTTGTGCTGGTAATTATGACGAATATTGGGCTAAGGGAGCCAAGGTAACTCGAAGGCGTACGCTTCGACTGTTTCTGACAAGTGTTTGGAATAACGCGCTGTCAGGCTTGTATAGATTTCTGAAACGCGACCGCAAGTTCAAGACAGGGCTTTTAATAGTTTCGAAGTTAATCGTACGATAGATTGATCGAGGCAGATTTTCAGTGTGCACGATGTGGAGCTGTAGAAGGAATTTTTTCTTCTAAGATTAGGTCCCGTGGTGAGTTCGTTTTGAAATATAGATATACGTCGATAGCGGAGTGTGCGAGGCACTCTTCTGAGCTTTCTATTCGACAGCAGTTTCCTACAGAAGGAAGGAACCTGACGGAGACTTACCTATCTCTATTATAATAGACCAATCTGTCCCAACAAAGCTAAAGATCTGTGTTCGAGTCTCAATCCATAGGTCGCCTAATGGATCCTTCTTATCCTTGCCAGTCCTTTCTATTCTTATCTCTGTCAGGTATAGGACACGTTCTTTCTTAAATTTTAAAACAAACTAACTTTTTCGCTATTTTAAATGTAACGTGAGCGACCAAACTCTCTATCACTTCTTTTACAACAACTTTAATATAAAAGTTGGGATTCGTAAAGGCGGGGACAACCCGTATCTGATAAGAAACAATAATGAAACGCACCGACCCACCGTCGCTGTACATTTAAAGCCATCGACGGTTCGCTCGGAGATTAAAGTACAGCAAACATCGATGCACATGCGGCGAGGAGTTGCAGTGCAGTTCAAACACGAAGGGTCCGACCACAATACAAATTCGCCCGGGGCTGATCATGCTCCCGCCGTGCACCAAAGTCCCGAACTACCTTCTTGCTTCGTAGTACGTATCCTGCAGGAACCTTTTCGGTCTAACTGCACACTTCTACTGTCGATTGCACAGCTCAAACTTAGCAATCCCTCTTCTTTCCCTTCGTCGTCCCTCGTCTCCACAACCTTGGCTATTTTCCTACTACTATCCTCGAAGATCTAGCCGATTGATGCTCGATGGTCCACGCACTCAGTGCAAGGGTCTCTTGGTTTAAATTGATTCCACGCAAAAGGAGGTGGCATTGATGTAGCTACATCAGAACTGATGGAAACGCCGATCTAAATTATTTCTCCTCTCCCGTTCGATACGTCACATTTTTGTACACGGTGGGCATTGTAAAAAAACAACCGTGACATTGTAGGATACGCAGTTCTTCTCTATGCTACCATTATTTTTTAATATGTTTGAACGATCAGCGCAGCACGTGCGAAAATTCGTGACGAAAATCGATGGGGGAACGGTTTACAGTGTTCGGTGTTTACACTCGACGCGCAAACCAGGAATGACTCCGGAACGATATCGCAGTGATAACAGCCCCGGGGCTGTTTTCATTCACAGCACTCGCTAGTTCCAGAGAACTTGCCGGGCGGACAAACCGAAAGTTACTCGTTTGTAGGCTTTACGCTCGCGGAACGCCGAGCAAATCCGAGCTTGACACCTCGCGCTCGACCTAATGCGCTTGATGAATCTTTTATCGCGGCCCCGTTCCGTGAGATATACTCGAATTTCCTATTCCATCGATGCTAGACGCGCTGAATAAATAACCCCCACCCCGTGGAATATTTACAAGCGTAGATTCTGAAAATTAAATTTTATCCCTTTTCCTCGCGTCCAGTCGCGAATTTTTCATCGCGCATCGTATCGAGGGTGGAGGACGGCAAATGGGGGATGACATTTTGCAGCTGGAGCAGCTTAAAACCAAAGTTTTTCCACGGAGTCGCTTTCCGGGCGCAAAGTTTCCTGGCATCGCCGGGGAACAACGCGAGCGAGCAAAAAGCAGCGTGAAAAACGGACGCCGTCTAACAGATATCGATTTATCGTTCTTGCAAGAGAACGAGAAACTTCTCCAACAGTTTTCAACAGCGTTCCTCGCTTCGGGGTGTTTCATGACGCTTTCCGATAAACGAATAAGAATAACCCCGGCGATGTTGAGAATAACGCGCGCCCGTAGGAAGTTCGGGCAGGCTTTTAAGGAACCGAAAGCGATCGAGCTTGTTCGCCGATGATCGCGATACAAAACGGGTCGCTCTGCTTGAATTTCAGTTCCCGAAAGCGTTCGAAACTCCGAAACATTTCGGGACCGGTAAAGTATGTGACTGCCTACGCGCGTGTCTGCGTGCGAAGCAGAGAGAAAACAAGAAGGACCATGGTATGTCAAAGAGGAAACGTAATGAAGAGAGAAAGGGCTGCGCTCAACTTGTCCCGACTCGGCCCGATGTTCGGGATTTCCGAGAACTGGCGCAGGCCTAATTCGCGTGTAATCGCAGATGGCTAAATTTCTTTCTATTCTTCATCCAACACCAGCTGAAACATTGGTATCTCTGATTGTACGTCCGAGTGATAGACACGCACAGAGTCCTGTCGATGGGCCGTCGTTAGAAGTGAAAGGGATTTATCCGAGGAAAGTCGGCGCGATTTAACGCGTCCGTTCTATCGCGAGATCCGACGCACGCGAGATTCATAACCAGATAAACGAATGACAAAACACGGTAGGGAGAACGGCGCGGCGTTTCGAAAATCCGGCCGTGATTTATCGCGTTACCTTCTCCGGAGAAACAGCTGCGTTAGCTTCAACGAACTTTCCCTAAAACTGAGAATTCGTGTACACGACACTCTAGAGACCGTTCAGCTCCGGTTAAATAAATCGAGCATAAAATACGAGCCAAATAATGGCCGACGGATATGTGAATTATGTACGGCTTCGATCGTGGCTCGAGCCACGTGAGAATTCGGGCAATCGAGAAAATCGTCTTTATTCCACCGCTGGATGGCACTGCGGTGATTTATTTGAAAGCAGTGGCGATGTACTTTTGTAAAGACGGCAGCCAGTGAAATCGATTTCCTCAAAGTCTATGGATAGTCGGCAGTTTCATCTGAAGTGACAAAGTCTAACTACCAGTGGATAGCCAAAGGCTAGTCGAATTTAATTAACGAAAAACATAGTTGCAAATAGTTGCTGGCTTCGGAAAGACAGATGAAACCGTAACAGTCGATTGGTCCGCATCGATATTAAGCTATAGCTGGAAAGATTAGAACACGACCGCACAGAGGTATTGTTTCATCCGCTGCGGCGTGGCTGATCGCCGAGCTCCTCTAATACGATAATCCTGGACAGCAAAAAAAAAAAGCAGAATACTGGGAGAAAAGATTGACTGTACGGCTGACAATTTGCCGGCGTCTCAATACGTCCCGCTAGTACGTTAACACAAGCACGCAGACCGCTATGGTATTTCTTTAATATCAGAACAATACGCGTTCGCCCGGCATTTTTGCTAGGATTAAATGCTCGAGCGGCTAAAAGCTAGCCGCCGCCCGTGCATTCGTTCACGTGCCATTGTACTCTCGATTTTGCGTTCCGGTCGCGAGAGAGAGAGAGAGAGCAAGAGAGAGAGAAAGAGAAACGAGAAGGTGAATAACGACGAGCCCCATAGAGAACGAGGGATGGAAAAACGAGAGAGGGTTAGAGCGGTCCGTGCCTTCTGAAACCCGGTGCTTTCAGAATTATTACACGGGCTAAATGGCATTTCCAACTTGTTAATGGGTATTAAAAAGTGTTTCATCTGATCCGACCGAAAATCTGCTGCCTCCGTTCACGCGTGCTGCCGCGCGTTGCGCGAACGACGCGCGGCTTCACCGAGGCCTTGCAGCGAGATTAAATCCACGAAATCGGTTTCCCTTTCCCGCACGCCCCACCGCTATGTGGAGCCGACGAGCCCTTTCGTTCCACGGCATCCCTTTTCGGGTAAAGAGCGGCCGGGTTCCATAGTTCGCCAGCGAGAACCATGGCACCGGTATTCTGTTCTAGCATTCCGCGCGGCGCTCCGCTTATTCGAGCATATTATTCTCCGTGCGCGTGCAAAAATATTCCGCATGGCGGAACGTGGTTGGTTAAATCCTGCGCCATCAGCCAAATAGACAGTCTGCCATTTTCCCGTTGCGCCGACGAATGCATCTCGCCGCTGGCGGCCGTGTTTTGTGCCCGTGGACTCGTTGCCCCGCAGTCCATTACTCTTATTAGCGTGAAAATTCAGCCGCGTGACTGATACTCGGTTTTTCCGCTCGTTCGATGGAATAAGAATCACCGCGCGTGTCACTTCGATCGCTGTTTGCTGGTCGAACATTCCCTTTCTCACCCGTTCCGATGTTTCCTTGCGAAGAAAACAAAAAAGCGGAATTACAGTTTAGACGATCGTCGATATCACTTCATTTACACTCCCATTCATTTTTCCCTTCGCGAGAAGTCGGGCAACGGCATGGAACGAAAGTTCTCCGCGAGATACGAATAGTTTCGCTGGACCGATACTTTCGATATTTGCTTATCGGTTTTCTACTCGTTTGTAGCCATTGTTTGGGCTGCAGGCAAATTGTTTCGCCGAGTTTACGGCAAACGGCGGATCGATTAGCGTATAGTCGAGCGAAGTGGCCAACCAAATTGTTCCTGGAGTTTTTAGCTTTTGCGCTACGTTTCATCGGCCTCGCCGCTCGAGATATTGCCAGTAGCGGAACCGTACGGCGAGTCGGCCCCTCGTAAATCGACTGCTCGCGTTATCAGAGGCTCTACACGTTGAAACGTTCCGCTGCTAAAAGTCGTCGCCTTCGATTAAATAAACAACTCGTTTACACGGTGTTTCATCCTACGTCCGCGCACTTTCCACGGTTAATTTGCCGAGCAATAAAATTTCCCTGGGCAGTCTGCGCGCGACGTATGCAAATACCGGACGCAGCGAAATCGCCGACCCTCCAGACATTTTTATAGGAGCCTCGCTTTCCCTCTCTTTCGCGACGACATTTGGCGCAGCCTTGGCATATGCATCGACCTTAAGGTAGCCAGACTTATGCGCATTCCCGCTCTAACGCTGGATATAACCGGGCCGTTCCAACGTCTGGAATTCCGACCAATTTCCCCCGGAATAATGCAACGCACGGAGAGTCGTCCAAGGGGTTGTTGCGTGGTGCGATACAACGAAGTATCGACACCGCTACGCGAGAACCGGCCGCTGAAATACAGGGGGTGCGAACAACGATCGGGAAAGCATGAATACTTTATCGGAGCAAATGCAGTCGTTTATACGTACAGCTGCGATCGAGCAGGTTCAAATAATTCCACGCGACGCATTTTCTACCGCGTCACGCACGGTAGGTGCACACGCGCGCTCGGTTCCGCAGGAAATATCCGCGGAAGAAGGGAATTCGCGTGATATATCTCACGCCGGCCGAGGAAAGAAAAGCAGGAAAAGCAGCGGATAAAGCGTCCCTTTGTATCGCGTCGCGTGCTCGCGCAACGATTTCATGTAAATTACATTAGGACCCGCGGCGCGTATCGCGCTGCCCCTTTCGCAGCTTCATTTTCCTCGTCTCTCCCTCTTGTTCCCTAGACTTCTCGCGCATTCGACGGCATCAGCCACGAGATTTCCCCATTATCGATTACAGAGCTGGCCTTATTTTAGGAACTCGTAATTCTCCGAGCCCACAGACTACGTTCGGCAATGCTAAACTAACATGGATGGGGTTACTTCTGAAACATTGTTTTCCCATTCATTCTACATCCTGTAACGCAGCGGCAGCAGCGCGTATTCGTTGATCGAGTAAGCTTTTGGTTGCCGAGCGAAAGCGACGTAAAGAGGAATAATTAGCACAAGTACGATTTAACAGAATCAATTATTTTGTTTTACGTATCAGTTCGCTTTGTCGATAACCAAATTCGCTTTTATTCGCTCTCTGATCTGTACCGAATAAAGCACCCCCCCCCCCTCCTTATCGCCAAGTTACTAAACAAAATAGAGTAAAAAAGAAAAATGAAAAGCTAATCTCTCCGCTACGTGAATTTGTAGCATTCGCCAAGCGTTGAGCTATATTTTTTCTTTTGCATGGAAGGCAGCCACGTTGGGGGGAGCACCAGGTTACACGATTGATGCACGGCTAAACTCGTGAGATTTTTTTGTCACGCGCATCGAGCCGAGCGCGACTGTGCGGAATTAACTGGTCGCCGGTGTGCATCCCCGAGGGCCACAGCCCCCGATATAGCAGCGGCCGTTATTTCAGTCAAACGCAGCAACGCGCGGAGACAACGGGAAATTTTCATTTCGCATGCTCGCTTAACGGCGACGCTGGCCTCCGTTAAACGCGCCGGGCCCAGTTTCCGAAATCATTTTCAATGCTCCTTCCCAACCGGCGCGCCCGCCCGTTTTTATTATTCGTCGATTTACGGCACGTGCACCAACGACGCCCCGGACGACCGGGTGGATTTTCCATTACAGAAATTTGCATATTAATGGGAACCGCGCTACGCCGCGTGACACGATTAGCTCGGAATTTCGATTAAAAAAAAAAAAGAAATAAAACATGAGATGGTACATTAACCGGCGTAGCTGAGTGAAAAAAGAAAAATGGAAATGATGGATCGCGAAATCAGTGACGTGTGTCTGTTTTCAGATGACAGACATCATATGTTACCTACCGGAGAGCTCCTGATCTTCTCGGTAACTTCCTCCGACGCCCAGTCGAGTTATCGATGCCGAACCGTGCATCGCGTCACTGGTGACACCGTAGAGAGTTCCTCGTACGCCAGGCTCGTGGTCAACGGTAAGTTTCCCCATCGATACGCGTCTGATGGCGAATCGTCTGCCCGCGACCCGTCGCACTTCCACCCCAGTGAGTATTTAATGTCGATCACTGTTGCGTGCAAGCTGAATTCCAGGCCAGAATAGTTCTGATTCGGACAAGAGTGGAACGATTTCAATTGCGACAGTAACGTGCGTTATAAGCCCAGTTTATTATCCGATCCCCCGTTAATTATTCAATATTATGTATCTCCAATTATATACCGACCTAAGCAACTTGTTCTTCCGTAAAACACAAACCAACTTCCGGTAGCTGAACCTGCGCTACCATAACTGCGTTCAAGGTTACAATTCGCGAGCAGGGGGTAGATACGTGAGCATCCGTTCGCCCGAAGCATTTCTCCGGGATAGCCAGGAACCGTTTCGCGCATCTACTTAAGCACGAGCGTTTATACAACGATCTCGCGCATACCTTTTGCATAGCAAATCATAATGCATTGTTGCACGTTTCCCGTGGCCACTGCCGTTCGCTCGTGTGCACGCGGCCGGACCGTTCTCTCGCTTCTTCATGAATAAATCATGAGTGTCCGAAATGGTAATGGTCGAAACGTCCGCCACGGTTTGCGGGTGTGTTTCTGCAACGGGCGGGGAGTGCTGCGAGTCGTAAACAAAATGCACGGACATCGCTGAAAATACGAGCTGATTCCGAATTGCCGGCAGCTTTCACTCGCGTTCATCGCGCGTTTCTGCTCCCCGTAAATTGGTCGCAACCTGATTATGACCATTGTCCAGCGAGACACTGTACGAGCTTCTGCTCGACGTTTCTCTCTCAATACACGTCGTTTTATGTGAAATATATCCATTCGTTGCTGATGATATTTTAACCCGCTCCCTGGGCTGGAGTAATTCGGTTTAAAAAAAAAAAGAACAGCATATTTATTCGCTTGTGTAGGATTGCTCGGTGAACGACCATATGATTTTCTTAAATTCGACATTTCACATTCAGGAGAATCTCAGCAGAGGCCGGGCACCAGGTTCTTACCTCGACGGTGTTCGGTGTACGCGGCATGACGTAAACGATCATAATCAACCCTTGTTAACGATCTAGCCGTGAGGGCGATGGTTCGTCGGCGCGCTTCATCTCAGTCCGGAGAGTTGCTGATTCGTAAGACGTAAAACGGGTCGAATGTAGGTGAGCGGCTGGAACAATAGACGGCTAATGATCAAAGTGCAAGCCGAGACGCTCCGGGTGCACCGACCGGCACCGGAGAAGACGCGGAATCGAATGCGAGATGAACATATTGTTCGTTAGGCGCTCGCAGTCTTGGCCGGCGAAATCAGGGGTCTGTTGTTGGCGAAAGCTTGGGCGAGGCAACAATTTTGAAAACTTCAGTCGTGCACTTATAAAGGAAAGAAATTAGAAGGGGAGTTTCGTACGCGGCGAGAATGTGAAACAATATTTCTCAACCGTGGGAAATAAGTTTAATATTTTCGGAGAAACGATGGACTGATAGATATCTATCGCACCGCCCGTTATACGTAGATTAAAAATTCATCGCCGTATTTGCACTTGCAAGCAGCGAAATGAATCAATTACTTTGTCTAAATATTACCTCAGCGAGGATTTTCCAACTGCGAATCGGCCTGGTTGGGAAATTAATATACGATCAATTAACTGTCGCTGAGAAAGATCGATAAACCGATTTTTTACAACCGCAACGATAAAGTAACTTTCGTACACGAGTAACTTCGACTTCTCAGAAAGGAAGCGCCGCTCGAAATCTCCCCGTTCTAAAGGAAATCATTGTGCAGTTGACGCAACACTTCGCGAACATCTTTCGCAAGATAAGGCGACGAGAGAAGTTAATTGATCTCGTCAAGCGGAGAGGAAACGCAAGTTCGTAAACGTCCGTCCGCATCAGCGTCTCGCCACTGCGGCACCTGTCGGTTACCCTTTTTATCATAGCCAGGGCCATTATCCGGCGTAGCATTTTTCGCAAGCTTTCGCCCGCTACTTGCTCTCCCCGTCACGTCGCCGTTTTAGGAAAGCGCCGCCTTTTAAGCCGGCAGGTCCATTAAACAACGTGGCTGGATGAACCGGCGGGATCACTTAAAACGGGCATTCGTTGAGGCCGACACCTCATATTTCAGCCCACGAACTAATGGACCCGCGCGCTCCGATTGAAAGTAAATCTCGTTCTGTTTTCCTTTTCGATGCGCCTAACTGGCCGCTCCCCGAATGGGAAATCGTCGCGTGGGTGAGAAACTTGAGAACGTTTCTTCCTCGCGACGTTCCACGGGGAAAGTTTAATCTGTGCTCCGTGTCGCGTTGCAGATCCCCCCGTAATGTTTGGCGTGTTCCTCGTTGCGCGCCCGTCGTCAGCTGGGGTTGCGCCTGTTCTCGCTTAATGTACAGCTCTGTACATGAGGATGTTGAGGAATTGCTTCGCGAAGAAACGTGAGAGATAAATGTGAAGCTCCTGATGTGTTTGCCTCGTGGCTCGACGAAATATGCCGGGGCTTGGGTTACAACGTTCTCCTGCGCATTGGGGGAGAAGCTTGTTTCGTGCAATGAAACGACTTTGGCGCTTGCAAAATAATTGAAGGATAACAGCTTGCTTATCTCTGCCTTTGAAAATTAAACATTCGTTACATCCTAGGATGCGAAGTAAACTCGATGGTTCAATATTATTATTAAAGCTCCTCGACGATTTCGTAAAAAGAAGTCCACGATCTTCCGAGTTCTATCATTACTTACAACACCAGCGATGTTCAAAGTTTTGTATCGCGATACTAGCGATCGATTGATATCCAACGCGGGATCGGTGCATTTGATTCGATCGTACTAGAAACTTTGGCAGAGGGAAAGTTGGAAACGAAGATCGTTTAACTAAACCGAGAGTCGAATTAGCTCCGTGCTCGGATAGTTTCCCGGCAGTTTGGCACCTTCTCTTTTATTGCGCCGAAACCCCGCCGACTCCGTGGTTTTTCAGCGGAAAGGATATTCGACAGACCTCGGGGAACTCTCGCCGCGGCTGCTTGGCCGAAAGGCGTAGCGCTCCCGAGTCTCGGCCAAAATCCAAAGTGTAACTCAACCCAATCGTGCCCTTCCTACCGTGACAAAGAAGAGCCGCCGAAAAGTTTCCACGCGTCCTTTTTATTTATAAGTCGGTCAGTAGCTGCTGCACAAAAGCGCAAAAGCCTCTGCAACGTAAATCACAGGGGAAAAAAGAAAATACGCAAAAGCTTACTGCGAAATCGTTTTCGATATATTTTCCCAAATCCGCGTACAGCCAGCATATAAATAATAGCGTTTAATGTATATCACTGCATCTGTAATTTGTACATATCGATATTTCTTCACCGCTAAACGCTGGGCGGTCGCGTTATCGCGATGACGTACGCGCGCGTTGGAAATTGCAAATGCGGATTTATCGCGTTTATTCGGGTCGTTGGAAGGAGCGGCGATAGGGGTGGCGCAAAAACAGGAGAGAAGATTCGCGGGATAGCGAAGAGGCGCGCACGTTCGCGGTCTCACTTTTAAGTACTTTAAAGACTCTCAGCTGGCAGGCCGGAAAAATGTTGAACTTTCGTAAATCCGTGGAATAAGGTGAGCAGTTTCTTCGCCGCGCGCTTTTATGATACCCCAGTGGCTTTTTTCGCCGGTCAATGAGAGGCAGGACCCTCGAGGGAGTGAAAGAGATAGGGGTGAAAAGATAAGGAGGGGATTTCGCAGGGAGTGAAACAGTGGGAATGGGGGGTGGGAGGTACAGGAAACAGAAGAAGAAGAGGAAGACGCGGCAAAGAAAGGGGACGGGACTGGATATCGGTCTATTGGAGACTCGACGAAAACGCAAAGTACAATCCACACAGAGCGACGATGCAGCCAGTCTGCGGAGCAACGTCGGCAAGAAACAATGCAGCCATCACGGGACCAATCCGTTCGCTCGCCTTCCCGCAATCTTATCGAGCCCAACCTACTTGCATCTCTCTATTCCGCTTCCTATGTAGCGCGCCCGACGTGTACGTGCATAGGGACGTGCCTACGTGTATACAAAGAAACATGTGTACGGGAACAAGAAACCGCCGAATACGATGATTTGTAAGGAGCTAGACAAGTAATGCCGCGGCTGTTCGAATTCCGCTCGACAAGCCGAATTGCACGGCTGGGGTCCTCGTGGTTTCCATCCCTTCGGAAGCCGCTTCTACTCAGCCGATTGTTATTGCAGTTAAATGGTAGCTGGAAGTCGTGTTTCTAGAAAATAGGCTATTTCGTTGAAAAGAAGCAGGGTTGAACTTTGTGGATGAAAGACACGAATGTTTGCACAATTTGGGGTTTTAACGGTAACAAGTCCGGTTGCGCGTGTAAAGTAGCTTTATTAACGTTGAAGATGTAGATATAATCGAAGACAGATGGGTGGCAAACTGTCCTTCCATTTTTTATATCGAGAGACAAGTTACCATGATTTATCCATCCAGCGCGTTATTCCGCCCGTCGAGTTTTGAATTTTACACCGGAGGATACGGGTTACGCATCAATCTTCTCGGGTTTCACACTTCGGGACGTTAATCCTGAAGCTGTAGAACGAAGTCGTTAATTTAACAAGGGAAGAGCAAGCTCCTCCCGAGAATATAATCCTCCTTCTCGACATGCACCTTTCATCCCGTTCTCCGCTTTTCGCGAACAGTTTGTTTATTTGTACGCCGGTTTTTTTTTGTTGGAGGATGCTCCGTGCAGCGTTTATACGCCGACAATCGCAGAATATACCACACGAGTGGCGGGAGCGCAATGTAGGTAAACTCCTTTTGTCGCACGAAGTATTCGTAGTCGAATTCTGCAAGAAGTGGTTAAAGCGGAGACTCGAACAAACAAGATATTTTTGCTCACTATCTATTCTACTGTGACGCTTTGCGAACGCACAAGTTTTCGTAACCGCGCGACTGAATCTGCGGAAGTAGACAGCTTAGAGTGCAAAAAGCTACACGAAGAAACGTTCCTCCAAGAGATTTGCAGGTTGAATGGTGTATTCTGTAGCTAGTTAGAAATCACGTTAAGCTTGCAGCTAGCTTAATCTGTGATGTTTTGGTGGAGCGTGGGATTGTAAGTGGTCTCAGCCAAAAAAGAAAGCGTATATTTCTGTTGTTCGTATTGCAAGAATGATCCTTCGTCGGATTACGCGTAACAGTTTGCAATCGATACGACAGAAGTTGAAAAACACATGACTCGTAAGAGATAATAAGAAAATAATTGACGGATCACGTTTCAAGATTCAGGAATGTTGCTTCACTCTTACTGCAACAAATCCTAAAGAGCTTCCTGCAAAATGTTACAAAGATTCGTTCCCATATTTCTGTGGCGAAGCACGTTTGGCACTAATGCGTGCGAGAAAAATCACTGACCGTCGCGAACACGCCAAGAACGTTTCCAAAGGCGAGGCAGGCGGGAACTTCGCCGTGGCAACCGTGCCGTGATAAATCTTCATTTCCAGCGGGAGCCTTCTAATCTAATATTCTCGTTGAGTTACAGCTTTGTTCGAGTGCGTTATACTCGTGGCCGGCAAACGCTCCGATGACGGGGTAATTTTGACGGGGTGGTCGGTGGGCGAAACGAGTTAGGTGGCGGCCCGTTTCCACCGCCCTTGTCCGCCCGTACAAATCAGGGATATAATTATCCGGAATTACGGCCGGCGGACGATACGCACGGAAACACGTGTACGTCTTGCGCGCAAATTGTGCCCGGTTACGTGCGCGCGCTTGTGACCCGAATTCTGTAGCAATCAGCGGCTGCTATTAAATTACATATGTGTGCCCCATCGGTTCGAGGACCGCTACTCCGATGACGTAATTAGTCAACGACGTAATAGGCTTGCCGGTAATATAGCTACGATTAATGCGGAAACCAGACTTGCCGATTAATTGATGAAGCTAGAACGATCTACTAATTCTCCGTCCCCCGCGCACCTCGTAAATGCGGCAGCTCGATGCCCTTTCGACGCGAATCTTCGTGGAATGGCATAATGTGTATGCATACTAAATGTATGTATCAGTTCACGAGATACGCCGTGCAGTTTCTCCTTTCATCCCCCGTTTCGCCAACACGTTAGAAAGGAATAGTTAAGAATAGAGAATCCACTGCAACTGTTATTCCTTCCTCCCGATTTCCAACCCTTCTTCTCGCTTTCGCGACAAGTAAGAAACGAGCGTTATACGCGTTGGAGGCACCATTCAAGGGTGCGGGAACCAAGGGTGGTAACAGGGTCTCTGTGGTTGGAACGTAATCGCGAGTAGGCTCGCGTGCGAGAATTTTGCCGGCAGAAAGTGGCGAACGCGAGAAGCTCGCACCGTCAGGGGACACATTGTATGGCTAATTAGTGGCAACTTTACCGCGGCGGAGTTGCTTGCTCCAGGTAAATACATGAGAAGGATCGGGCGCCATTTGAAATTCGCTTTGCCAACGATACACACGGCCGGTGTATATTTAATAGAGTCTTAATTGGAGTCGGCGGGTCGAAAGGTTTAATTGGACATCGTTCTGCAGCGGTTTTCGCTCCCTTCGGCCCTACCTCGCTGCTCCTTTCCGCGCACCAGCCTCTCTCTTCGCCTCCCGCTCTCCTTTCACGGTCCCGCTTCGGAAGAGCGGGGCTCTGGATTACGTAGTCAATGAACGATAGCTCAAAGGATATCAAGATGCTCCTTTGAGCGCGCTGTCTGGTCCGCTTAAGCATTGCGTACCGCGCAGGTGTTCATCCGCTTCGATACCGATCGCCGAGATTGCGTACTTGAAAATCACTCGCCACGACAGGTACTGATTAAACGTAAGCCTCTTGTTCGACATTTTAGCCGCCGCGAAACGGCGCTGGTCGTGCGGGGGCAGCGCTCCAACCAAGAACGATATTCAAGCTTCTCGTCGCAGCGGTACCACCGTTCCCTTTGCCACGATGACTGTTCCTTTCAAGCTGCGAACGTTTCGCGGACAATATGTCTTTGTACACGCGAGGACGGAGGGGATTATAGTCGACAAGCCTAAGTTACCGACAAGTAATCAGTGCTCTAGAGTTTAATAAACATAGTCGCTCAACTTCTTTCAATCCGCTCCTGCCATTTTTCCCTAAGCACCGGCCAACGTCAACGCGAGCGACGCTGACGTTCAGGCGTAAGTCGGATGTGTAACGGCAGAAAAAGTTTCGAGCGTGCATATGCACGAGCCCGATGCAACCGGGAGCGGAAGTACGAACAAGGGCGTGCAGGCTGGGCGTTGCTGGAATACGGCAACTGGAATTGCACGCCGGCGGAAGCGAGAGGAAGAGCGTGTCTGGTGGAGAAGGAGGGACGATTTGCGAGGCGGCGACAGAGGTAGCGAGAGTGGCAGGAAGGGAAAGGTAGAACGAAATATAGGCAAGCGTCGATCAATACGCCATCAGCTTAAATTACAATAATAACGCGGGCCAGACAAAACGGGCGGGCCATTGTAAAATAGTGCAGCGGTAAAAAGCTGCAACATCGCGGGGTTGAACCGTTCGCCAAACTCTGTGCAGCGTTTAAGGGTTGTCGGAACACAGAATTGAAATGACCGTCCGTTGCAGCGCAATTCTAGCTTGCGAGCGATTTTCCGTGTATGTTTCGCCCGTCGTTATTTGATCCGACCGCGAAATATAAATGACATGGATATGCGTGAAAATAGATCTCCTCGCATGAAACATGAATTTGCTAGTTTTTAAATGTGTACTGAATCAATCACCGACAATCAATTTTAACGGACGCGCGTTGCTGCTAACGTCGCCTCGCCGTGTTGTAATAACGCGCGTCGCTGTTGGGGAAAAAGCACCAATATTTAAATTAAATAATTCGCTACAACGTTTATGGATCATGAAATTATATAGACGATGAAACATGATCGAGCTGCGCGCACTTCCCGTTGATTGGTTTAACTTTTACAAGATAGGTACCTACTCTAGGTTCACCAACGTTTCCGAATTAATAATGACAATCGTTGCGCGCGATTATTCACAGCGTGTAACCAAAACGGTAGAGAAAGAAATAGAGAGAGAGAGAGGAAGGAAATAAATGTAAATTTGCCGAGCATACTAACTCGAATAATACGTAACAGGGACAAAAGGAGCTCTTCCGCGACCGTGAAAAATTGATACGGGGATCTTTGTCTCTTTCAACAAATCCGCGGAGATTTCTTTTCCAGTGAACATTCGTGAGAGACTCGGGATGCATTTCGAGCTATCAAGCGGGAGACAACTGGGGAAAAATTAATGAAAGAAGGAGAATCCATTCCGACGACTCTGTCGCTTTTTTTAAATCTCTTTCTTTTATCATTACTTTAAGAGTACTCTCGAAAGTGCCTTCGTAGCGTCTCGAGACCATTCCCTTTAACGCGTCGAACGAATCGGGAACGTGAAAGTTATTCCCGGGAACCTTGAAATAACACATCAATTCCGTGCCACCGGTGGCGAACTTTTGCCATTTTCCCCGGTTCCACGACGAGAGAGCCAACCTTTCGACCGATCAGCTGTGCTGCAATAGTTCGTGTACCAGTTTTCGGTCAGAGATTTAAAACGAAGCATTTTGCGCAACGAAACGTCTGCTCTATCTGAATTTTTGCCGCATCCGCGTAAACGGTAAAAATGGAACAAATGGATGGAGATGCTTTGTCTCATTGCTGCTGGAATGTGTCCAAAATTTCCTTGCAAAGATTCGTCTATAGAGAAATGCGTTTAATCAACTCTATTACATCGCAGCCCCTTTTGTAACGTAATTCAAATTTAACAAAATTTTTTATCAAACCTGTACCTAGCCGATAGTTCTTCAAACGTTCCTCTATCCCCTAACTGCTATAATAATTGTCCAGAAGAACCGCAGGCCTTCGACAACTTTCTTCGGAATTCCAGCCAAAAATGTCAAGGGCCATCGAACGGAGCGCGCGATAACTTTTATCGAGAGAAACGTGAAGACAGCAAGAAATTCAAAGAGATTTCTCATTCGTTTTCAGATCCCCACAGCCCCGTTTCGCCAAGGCTTCACGAGCGTGTGAGTCCAGCACCGATACGCACAGGGGAGACGATCGTGTTATCCTGTATCTCCCAAGGACTGCCGCCGCCCATGTATCTATGGTTCCGCGAGTCCGTGACGGGCACGGCGATGATCTACAATTCGGAAAGGATCTATGCGAGGGCAGGCGTGCTGGTGCTACAATCGGCCAGGACGGAGGACTCGGGACGATACGTTTGTCACGTGAACAATACGGCCGGTTCTGAGATGGTCGAATTGGAGGTGTCCATTATCAGCAGCCTCTCCATCCACCTTGTGCCTCAACAGGTCAGTTTCCGGTGCTTTCTTCTGATCTTCACGCTCCTATCGATTATCTTTCCCTTGGGTAGCTGCTCTGTCAAATGCTGATTCAATGGATTACCGTTCTTTAAACTTTTCTACCGATCATGATTGAGAAGCATGCTGTATAGTAATTTATAGTTGGAAGGGTATTAGAATGTATTTAGCGTGGGAGCTAAGAGAAATTGACGATTTTGGCTCACCTACGGTTTCAACAGGTTACTATCCATTTCTTCTCAATTGCCTTCGCCCGCGAATCGATACCTTTTTATCCGCTCGAACAACGACTTTCATTCTCCTTCACCGCGTGTTAAGTCGTCGCCACAGATAGACGATTATTTAAACGAGAAAAGTTTCGAGAGCGTCTCGCGAGATTTGTATATTCCCACGCCAGTTTGACGTCTCAACAGGTTACGACGTGCCATCCGGCGGCGATTGGATTTCAGGAACGAGCCGACGACGATTCGTTCGTCGCTCTTCCTGTTTCAGCCCCCGCCGGATAATCTAAATCCTTCGACAAATCTTGACGCGTCGATATCCCCCTTCGACGTCTTTTTACCGTTCGTCTGGCCCGCAGGATCTCGCGCTTCCGACTCCCCCCATTGACGTTCGGAAATAAATTCCATAACAGTTCTTGAGAGTCAAAGCAACAGAGAACGCAGTTTCCGATGATAAGTAGCTTTTCTTCGACCTACTGATACTTCAACAGGTTAGCGTCCCTTTATCTCGTTTTATGAACAAGTCGGCGAGCCAGCCATGGTTACTTTTTCTTCTCGCTGCACCCCCTTCGTGTTCCCGTCTTCCCGGCTTTCTTTCCTTCTCGCCGGCGAAGCCAAGATTTCTGACTGAGCGTCGATTCTATTTCCAGCGGATTTGTAAACTACCTTCTACGTGCTCTCTAGCGCAACATAACGGTTCGTTGCTCCGCGACTTTGTTAAGTCGACGAGATATCCTCGTTTCTCTTAACCAGCTGAGCGGGGGCTTTCGAGGCTGCACAAGCTCGCGAGCGTTCCGCGAATAAATTCGCCTCGCGTGCGGGAAGGGGGTTAGTACCGCCAGCGTCGTCGACTAATCTCCACCGATGCGGATAATTGAGCATCGCGTCCGGGTAAACACGCGAACGAGTATAACAAGAGTCGCGATGTCTGGAAGGTGATGGATAATTCTGTGAAAACGTTACGGCCGGAACGCTCGGGCGAGCCTGGAAATATCAGTCGAGAGAGATAACGAGCGATACGCCGTGCTGCTGTGAATGGAGACGCAGCTATTAATTAGTATTGCCTTCCGTTAATTAGCAGCTAAGTTCGTAGCGCCGCTCCGGAGTTCTTCGTAGCTACTTTGATCTCTTAACAAGCTCCGTTAATTGTGCTCGCGATGTTTCCCGGGACGATGAACGCATTGTTTCGCGGATAAAGAAGGCGCCGGACGAACGGATTACTCTCCGGACCGATCGCTGCGTCAACCATTCGTTCGTCGCGATGTCGCACGCAGTGGAACTTATTGCGTCGCATTTAGCCCCGGGTGAACACAGTCGGTGTTGGCTCGGTCAAAAGCAGCTCATACGCTCGAGCTCAATTTTAACCGATTTTATTCTGTAGGTCTATTAACTGGGGCGTCGGTTGTCCGTACAAAGAGAAATAATTAATAACGCTCGGAGAAAAATATCAAAGTATCGAGATGCGCGTTAATTCTCTTTCCCGCTGATTCATTCCTGCTCCAATAGGAATCGGTAGACGATCCATACGGTGATGGAATCGATGAAGGGGAGAAGTTCCATGAATTCGATGAAAATAGCATTCATTCGCCGGAAGCTCCTTGCATAACTTTTGCAGTCATCAGCAAAGAAACGCTTAGGGCGGACGGATCCTCCCATATATTGGCTGCCATTCGCTCCGACCGCGCTTCCTTCCATTAACGCGGCCAACTTTGTCGTCCCTTTATTAAAAGCATGGACGCGCCCTTTCTTTGCGCACCGCTTTTAATTCCAAGTTCCGCGTAATAAATCGCCGCTGAACAATACCAGCGCTTTATGAACCGCGTCTCGATTTAGCGGAGAGACCTTTATATTTTTCAATCAGCATTTTTGGGAAATATCTCTAAAAAAAAAAGGTAATTGAAGAGAGATAAATCTGTTCTTGTCCGATTTATTCGGTGCGCGCCATAACAGGGATCGTTCCATTCATACAGTCTCGCGTTTCATTCGTCTAATCCTATGGAACGTTCACTTCACCACCCCTGAGCGAAGCGAATCGAAAATTCCGCAGCATTCCACTCCGACCTGAGCACACTGAGTCTTGCTCGCGTTCCTCGGGATTTATTATTATTTGCCTCTATTTTGCCAGATATTCTCGCAATAATTCTTCCCCTCGATTCACCCATACCCTTCGAGGAAAACTGTCAGCCGCATCGCGGTTACATCCACGGTGTAAACGGGTCTCATTGGCGGTCATAATTGCGCGACGATCTCGCGCAGAAGGGTGCAGAAACCGTTGCGGACAAAGGAACCGAGGTGCAACTTAACGCGTTCGCAGGTTCGCTTTCTTTTTTTTTGCTCTCACCCCGGCGAATCACCCCTGGCTTCGGTCGTCTTTAAAGGCAGCATCTTATTTCCCATTCCTTGCCTCCGCCTGCGCGAATACCGTATCAAAAGGATATTTAAGACCGTCTTCGGCTTGAAAGAAAGTTTCCTTTAGGTGCGCGAAACAAAAGAGGCCAAGCGAGAGCAACGCGCTGTCCTCTCGACAACGTTTAATGGCCGTCGTCGTGGTTCGATTCACCGTGCGACTCTCGTCGAACTCCTCCGCCCTTCGGACAGAAGTTCTCGCGCGCTTCGCAGCCGGGGGAAATCGGAATTTGAATATAAATCCCTTTGACCGGTTTATTGCGGTCTTCCCAGCCGAGGTAGAGGTGTGCTCGTCCTTCTTTTTCCGCGGATGGATGCATGCTCGATATATTATATGCCCGGGGAATTTCTACTTTGCCGTTCGGAACGCTTGAGAAATACGTGACCGGAGGGGTGGTCGTGTTACGATGCCCCCGGCGCAAAATGTACATTCTACTCTGGACCACTCATGTGCGCATAATATGTCTATCGGTGCACCGTCGTTGGCAATCATGATATTCACAATCGTACTATCCGTCGACCCGATTAAACGAACCTCTTCAGCGATACGTAAGACGGATTCCTGGCGAGATCACAGGTTCGGTTCCGCAGACGGTGATTAATTAAGCGGTTCGAGATGCATATAGAAATGCCAGTAGGCCACTCCATTCGCGTTCAGACGCATCGACGTCGACGCACACGCGGCACGCGCGATGGCATGTCTGACCAGGTCGGAGCTTCTCTACTCGCAGCGGTAGTTCCCATCCACAGCAAGGAAACCCGCTCGATCTCTTTCTTCCCGCGGGCGTAGTTACACGAGATCATCGTATTAAGAGTTCCGTCGTTTTTCTCCCGCGGATCGACTTGTTATCGCTCCACATATGATTATGCTTCTGCGAGGGACGTCGAGCCGTTCCCCGCGACTCGTCTACCAAGAACGATTCTCGTTACTGATAAATCAGATGGACCAGCGGTCTAATCAAAGGGAGATGACCGCTCGACCCGGAAGCAATTAAGCTTTCGAAGGTGAACGACGAAATACCCAACAGGACATTCGATTTGCGGGAATGCCCCCGAGCTCGGTCGCCCGGAATTCGTTTCGTTACGTCTGAGCACGTCAGGCGTTTTCTATTAACATTCCAGACTAATCGTGCATCAGGCGCGTTTCCTTATTTCCCGTGATTACTCCCTTCGGACTTTTTATACCTTTCTATTTACTCAAGTACTCCTTGGGATCTTCCATAATTTTGGACGGTACGTTTCGACAATTAATTCAATAGAAGTGAAGGGAATTTCCATGGAGCAAAGTTACTAAAATACTGATAATGGCATTATATTATTGAAATAGTTAATGAAATTCCTCGGGATAAGCACGGAGCTCGACTAATTGTAAGCTACAATCGTTTGTTCAAGATTCTAGATTACAACGAGCAACGTAACCCAGTCTAATGCAATGACCCCACTATCAGGTATACGACCTATTGGTCCACAGTCATAGAATCCCCGTTTGCTGAATCCTCGTTAGCTTATCTCAGATTTACCGTGCACAGAATATAAGCTCGTATCGAGAGGTCAGCTTTCCGACATACTTTTTCGGTCATGTACCCAGCAGCGATGTTCACGTTCGGAGGAACATCGCGCGGTAGATACTGTCGAGGAAGCAGATTGCCCCGAAACCGCGAAGCTCGCCAACCTTTCCGTGCCACGATATTAAGTTCTAAGGACAGCGGAGACATTAAAAGTGGCATTTATGGGCGAACGTGTGCCGGTTAACGTTAGCGGAATCGATAAAACTGTTGCCAGGTCACCGTGGACCTGGGTAAGGACGCGAAGTTCCACTGTTCCGTCACCGGCCAGCCGACCCCGGTGATCTTCTGGATGAAAGACGGGCTTCCGGTGAGAGACGGATCCTCCGGTAGGAGTAAGATCACGGGGAACGACGGTTCGACGTTGCACGTGTCCTCCGTGGTGAGGGACGACAAGGGGATGTACCAGTGTTTCGCGAAGAACGACTACGAGATGGTGCAAGCGACCGCGGAGCTACGACTAGGGGGTGAGTAGCTTTTTAATTATTAAACTTTCATTCGCTTGTTTTACGAACCGTGAGTAGCGGGGTAAGGCGAGAAAAGTGGCGCCGTTAACGCCGAGCTGCGCACCTTGCTCTTGCGCGAGTTAAAAAATTTATGACCAATGAAAACACATATCCGACGACATATCTTGCCAGTTACCAGCTAACTTTTTCCATCGTAGTCCGTACAACGCAAGCGAGGCGTGCTTAAAGCGTTGCGCGAAAGCCAAGACGGATTAGTGTGTAGCTAAGCGGTCGTAACCACCGCCCGCCGTGAATGCTACCAGCTCCCGGAAGTTTTATAAAAGTTCCAACTGAAAATAATAAGGCTAAATTAAAGCTATTACCGGGCGACTGTTAACCGGAGGCTGCCGGGACTCGCTATTACGAAAACTTTCGTGCGCCGCGGCAACTTTGGCGACCCGCCGTGCTTTTTATCGATCGTTCGCGAAGCGAGTCGATTGAGCGCGATAAAAATACGTATTACAATAAGGCGTCGTCCCGTCGGATGAGCGAAACATTTTTAATTAACAGCGAAGTTCACGCAGCCAGGCGGCCGAGCCGGTCCTCTGTTAAATTTCACCCGCGAGACGGACTTTCTTCGATGAAGAAGGTCGCGTCCGAATTCTGTCGGGCGATCGATATCGAGCGAGAAATATAAGATTCCTGGCCCCTTTAGTTTCCTTCAGGATTTCACCTGGAATTTATATCTAGTCTGGCAACACGATTCCACGCTTCGTCGCATCCGCCTGTCCCCCACCGACTTATCACCAAACGAAAGCTATCTTCCTCCTGCTCCCTTAAACCCGACCCCGGAAAATAGCTCGCGCTCGATACGCGCAACCGATTTCATTCATTACTCAGCCGCGCCCGTTTTTTTTTTCGATCCGTTCGCGTCGCGGTCTCGCCTATTCTAGCGCGCCAAACGAGTCAGCTTCGAGGAGGGCGCCGCGTCGCCGCGACAAAAAGCTCGGTCTGGCTCGGAAACAGGAATAAGACCGCGCGGCGAGGATGAACGAGTAAAAGGAGGTAGGTGTAAAGGATAGGGAGAGAAGAAGGAAGGAGCGAAGAAGCGGGAAAAGAAGGACGAAAACGCCGGAGAGGAAGGAGCGTCGAGAGGAAGAAGAAAAAAATACTTAACGAGGGCGATGCATAATGGAGAAATCCACTGGCTGGCGTGCCGTGAAATAAATACATACCATTTGTCTTAGTCACGAGGGTGGGAAGCCGGACGAAGCTGCAGCCAGCTCGCAGAGTGAAAGAAATGCGTTCCCCGCCAAGGGTGGGGCGAGAGGGTTGGTTAAATGTGTGTTGGTGCACGCTCGAAATTCGCAGAAAAAAGAAAAGGAACCGACGAAGAACGAACGAGTCCTGGCCGGGATGAATGACGCTTCCCGACCAAATATTCCGGCGGTCGATATCTTCAAAGCTGACTCGGAACGGAACCATCGTTTCCGCGTGACATAATCCATTACTTTACAGAACACTGTCCGTAGACCGTCGCCTTAAGTATACATACCTACGACCATTTTCATCTTAGCGTCACGTATACGCGCTGAAACATCGGCCAACATTTCTCACAGCCTGGATACCCTGCGCTGTGACATCTTCCTTTAACGTCCGCCGTCTATCGACTTCATTCTTTGATAGTCAGTTCAAGATGCGAGAACGGATAACGTGTTTTAAGAATTGCGGGAAGAGACGGGAGAGTATGTTAATTTCGACATTTGACAATTGAATTTTAATATTTGTTGAATTCCTAAGCGCGTGTATAGCATGGAGCAATTCCATTTTACCCTATCCCTTTCTTCCTTCCAATTTATCGGACCATCAAGCGGAATAGTTTATGGGACGCACATATGACCAGGAAAAGAATTAAAGGGAAAGGAAACGGGGCGGGTTTTGGCACCGAGCCGTACGACCCCGCAAGAAATTCGGCTGGTCGAAATTGCGAAATACTTTTGTAACTTGTCCAGCGTTACATTTTTCGCGGACACACGGCGTAAGTCAATAATATTGAGTACCGCTGGGAACAGCCGAATGCGTTTTATTTTGAAATGAACGCAACAATAAAGGGAAGTCTCGCGCAATTCGAGCGACAATTTCCCGTGGTAATATCCCGTCGTCCTTTTTCATACAATGCGAGAGATCCCAGCCGTTCCCGATACTGGCAAGCTTCCATTTTATTTATACAGCTTTAGCACGTTTACATCGCCCGCAATCACGGCACGATAAATAATGTCTTCCTGTCGAATTACCGAATCGTGATTCGGGATACATTCTGCTTCCCACCAGCGAATTCACGGGAATCGAATGCAGCCTGAACACTTGCAAAAATGAACCGCTTCAAATAATTATTACGAACGATCGAAGAATTATTGCGGTCGCGTCGCAGGAAGCTCCTGTATCTATTAAAAGCCAAAAGTTCGATAGTAGTTCAATCTTGCGGCCTCATTAACGCCGTACAGACAAATAATAGCACCGCGAAGCGTATGCGATGCATGGAAGGACAATTAATCCTAAACTCTCCTGCGAGCACTGTAATGACGACTATATGATTGACTCGTACTCCTGCGACTCTCCGGCTACCGAGGCACAAACCGCTACCGTCCTCTCTGATCAGAGCGTCTAACCGTACGCGGCGAACTCTGCTAAATGGATTCAGCCCAGAATATCTCTCCCTTGCTCGATAATCGCAAATTGCTGCCAGACGTTTAATGCAAACTCTAAAACCCATCATTTTAAGCCCAACACAAGAAGGAGACCCTCCGGCAAAAAGTGTGCGATCCCGGGGATGGTAACTTAAAACGGCGGTGGTGATCCAAAAGAAAATCGAACACTTTCTCAATAGCTTGCTACCTGGACCAATTATTATACTTTATCGCGTTTCCTCCAAATAACCACGAATCGAATATCTATCACCGATTTGCGAAGCGGGGGTGGAGGACGCGAACGCACGAAGACCATATCATAGACGTATCGCAGAAAGATCGGAAGGTTTTCGACAACTACCAACGTTTGATAAGGTGAACGGGTTAAACTTACGTGCTGGCGCATGTATTATCGTAGCCGGGTCCGCAAAACGGGGCGTGGCATCCAGCAATACGGCATCCTGATTTACACCGTGAGCAAACAGCCGCGCAGCTTCGTGCAGCTCGGTTATTGTCGGCTCTATAATTTGGGGTTAATTCACTAGGCGGCACTCGAGTTCAGGCGTCAAACCGCAGATCGATAGTTCTGCCCGCGTGCAGGCCTTGTCATGTAAATGTTGCGTGCATAATATTCCGCCTTGCGGCGAGCCAGGATCATTTTCGCGGAACGTACGCGGGCAATGGAATCCTTGCGGGTACGCGAACTAGAAATACCCCGGGGGCGGTGCCACCTGAAGCAGGTGCGCCGATATTCTCTGCATAGGTACCCGCTCGTTAGCTGACCCCGCGTCGCAATTTGCGACCTTTGGGTGAACTTTAGATTTGGGGGCAGGGGAGCGGTCGGAGAGGGAGAGATTCGCTTGCAATCATGACACGAATGAAAATATTCATTCACGTCTGTATTGATGTTTGACGAAAGGGAAATGGGGTGTACTAGGGTGCATAGAATTGAGTTTGCTACAGTTGTTTGTGAAATTAATGGAAAGTTGTGTCACCGCTGTTGCTCCGTGTAACAAGATAGAGAGATCTGTCTAATTAGCGAAGGCAATGAACGCAATTTCGGACCGGGCGAATCTCCGCGCATAATCTACGCGAATACCGGTTCCCGCGTAATGTGCCTACGATCATTTTCCAACTGGACAGCGACCGGTTTCGCTGGAGGAGTGGAACATCGCGATCACCGACGTATCACGATTTCTCCCTTTGGTAAAACGAAAAGCGTGCGATTTTGTATAGAAAACAAAAAAATGGAAGAAACGCGGAACGAAATAACCGCAGGTAAATTACGCCAATTTCTCCTCCGCTGGTAGCACAATTTTCTTTCGAGAACGATTACCTGTAAAAAGCAGCAAGAAATTTTTACTCCGCGCTTTCCGCTCGCCTTCGAAACGCTTCGGCGCGCATTAACCGCGGCACCATTTGCATAATTATAAAAACTGCTCGTCGACATTTCGCTGCGGCGACGCGATTGAGAAGCGTTTAAAGCTTAATGGTGTGCTCTTCAGACGCGGCGCCACATCTCCTGTACAAATTCATCGAACAGACTATCCAGCCCGGTCCTTCGGTGTCCCTCAAGTGCATCGCGACCGGAAACCCAACGCCGCACTTCTCTTGGACGCTTGATGGATTTCCTCTACCGCAAAATGACAGGTAACAGTAATATACATACTCTTCTTTTTCCTAATATTAAACAAGTTCAGCATCGCCAAGATTAAGGAACAAAGGAGACGTGAGCGAGTGACAGATCGTCTCTCGACAAGCACGCTACTCTGGGTAAAAACAAGCAAAATCGATGGATGTTGTGTACACAATTATTTTCGGTTATTAAACCCGCGGCTATTACGATCGACAGGAAATCAAACCAGCTTCTCGGCTAGAGCGACTGAAACCCTTGGGATCGGATACTTCCCCTGCGGGCTTCGATTCTCCGAACTAATTGAGAGGAAAATTACCAATCAACCGGGCTCAGTTTAAACTTTTTAGAGTCGCCTGATTTAGAATGACAGATTTTCACGGGGATCAGCCGCGGCCCGTTAATAATGCCTTCTCATGTGTTTCGCTTTCTTTCCTTTTTACGCTCGGGCCGCTTTGGCTCGTTTGCACCGTTCAGCGATTCCTGACGATAGACAACCGATAATGATTTCGTTAGAGGGGACTGAAGCATGCGATAAAAGTTTGCCTTTTGATTTTCCATGATTCAACGAGCCAACGAAACGCCATGGATAACGCCGGATTTACGCAAGCCGATTCCGTTCTATTACGTTTCCACTGTTTCGTGATTCAATGTTTCGTACTGTTGGCAGCTTGGTTTACTTAATGATGTTAACCGGCCTTTTAACGTAGTCATGAAAAATACTGTTTTTAAAAGTTGCAATAAAAATTACACCGAGCGTCCATTATCGTACGCCTCGTACGTAACGTGAGTCTCCTTATTGTTGCCTGTAGGTTCATGATAGGACAGTACGTGACGGTGCACGGCGATGTAATATCGCACGTGAACATCAGCGTGGTGCAAGTGGAGGACGGTGGCGAGTATCGTTGCACGGCGTCGAATCGGATGGCGAGGGTTCACCATTCGGCCCGTCTCAACATCTACGGTCAACCCCACGTACGGCCAATGGGGAACTATGCCGCAGTGGCCGGTGAAACCACCATCATCAAATGTCCGGTCGCTGGTTTCCCAATCGCCAGCATCACGTGGGAGAAAGGTCAGTGATCGAGGCGCGGTCCGATAGGACTTTAAAGCCGACACATTCGTGTTTCCAAATAATCGAATTATACTGCTATCTCCTTACAATTCTCTCGTCTAAACGTTCGGGTCCGAAAATATTTATTTCGATCCTTTAGCTAACCCCCGTTGCTTTGACAAGTCACCTATGACTTTCCACGTTTGCATGCCACGGACGCTTGAAAATTGAAATATTCGCGATGAATAAAATAGCCGTAAATAATTTACCGCGCGCGCGCTACGTTTTCTCGCAAATCTGTTCGGCGAGGAGACGAATGAAATTTCAGAGAAACTGGAAGGTACCGTCGGTTTTCCGAGCGGTTTAAATGAACTTTTTCCGAGCGCTCTGCGCTAGCGGATGGGGCGAGGGCGAGCCCTGAAACGAAGACGGAGCGAGAGCTTGCGGGGTGGTTATATTCATCGAGAAACTCCAGCTTGCCAGCGCGGCGTCATTCGTACGAGAACGACCAAGTTCGAGCGTTTCTTTTCCCGTAATGATGAACCGAACTCCCGGGAAAGTTTCAAACGGTGCCCTCCCCCGTAACTTTCACCCTTTTACGGGCTATGTAGCATGACGTCGTGCGCGCGATACACCCTCGATCCGTGTAACACTTTCAAAGCCGACCCACCGCACCGCCGAAACGGATTCGAGGCTCGGCTACAGCGACACCGACGATTTCACATGGGGAAACTCGTGTGGGGACTAAGTTTATCGTTTTACCGCTCATCGGGGATCTATTTTGGGTTATTGTGTTTATTTAAAGAACGTAGCAAAGCTTATCAAATTTGCTACTTGACATTTCACTTTAACATTTTTCTAATTTAGTTTCGGCACTTTTTAAATTAATATACAACAACACGGATTACTAACGCGTGGGAGATTAGGTTCTCCACCCCTTAACACCATTTATTATGAACTCGAAAAATGAACTCGTCAAACCGAACCGAAGATTTCTCTAAAACTCGCAGATGGAAAAGTGCTACCAACGCGTCGACGTCAAGAGGTGTACCAGAACGGCACTCTGGTGTTGCACCACGTCGACAGGAGTACCGATCACGGTGCATACACCTGCACGGCGAAGAACAAGCAAGGTCGCTCCGACTCGCAAACGGTGCACATCGAAGTGAAAGGTAAAGTTTCATCCCCCTTCATTTCTCCTTGATTCTTCTGCCTCTTCTACCGGGATTCTATCTGCTTAAATTGGAGTAACAGCGTGTACCATCGTAACCCCCGTCACTGAAGCTGATCCGCTCTGTCAGGATTTTGCTTCGACAGAGTGGAGACTTCGTTGCAGACGAGCCACCCTCTAATCGCGGAATTACCCCCGCCCCCCCTAAAATGCAACAGTCTGTTGACTTCACAGGGGGAAAGTCGCGGAACCGCGTATTCTTCGTGATTCAGAGTGAAATCTCGACAGATCTAAGATACCAGTTTCTTAGAAACAATACTGAGACAACGTTCTTTATAATATTTTTGGAATGTTTTCCTGCTTTTCATAAATATTGGAAATGTAAACTCTGTACGAGTCGAAATAGGAGCGCATTGCGATTGTACATAAAACCAATGCTATTATCGAACTGTTTATCTTGATACACGTTGTTGTCCGAACTAAGCCAAACGAATGTAAAATATTGATATGACATATATGTAGAACTGTTTAATCGATTCCCTCATAGCTCGTTATAGCATGGAATGCAGACAAGACTGTGAAAGTCTTCTCCGATTAATAACGGTTTCAGATCGACGAACTTTGCGCAGCAATAGCGCTGTGCCGTTTCTACAGGTAGGACACATACAGCGTGAACCTTTCTAGAGAAACGAAATACAATGTATCCAGGGAGAACTGTATGAAAATACCTTGTGCACATTCGTACCGGTATAATTAGTTTCGCGTTTCAACGAACAGTCGAGTGGATAACGTAGACAAAAAGAACCGATCGTTTCATAATAGAACAGAGTGTATTGAAAACGTTGTTCGCGTCGAACCGTTCGTACTTCGGTTATCCCGAAAAGAAAGGGACGTGCAATGGAAACCGCGTCGAGCGATAACCGTCGACGCATTCGTTACGCCCTTTGTTTCATTGTAATCGCGTTCATGAACAAAAAGGAAGGAAAAAGAAAAATAGAATGTTTGCTCTCTGGAGTTCGAGATTATTCACGGGGGATACTCGACAGAGGAGCAGGTTATCCGTTGCGGGCCGTGATGAAGTAAAAATGTGTCGTGATCTCCTGTAATTTTCAGTACCGCCTAAAATCGATCCGTTTAGCTTTCCTGCCAATATACAAGAAGGCGCGCGGGTTCACGTAGCCTGCGTGGTCAGCGAGGGCGATTCACCGTTGAGGATCACCTGGCTGAAGGATGGCAGACCGTTGAATTCCACGGAGACGACCACCCATCATATCGGCGAATACGATCTCACGTTGATGATACAGAGCGCGACCACGGCGCATAACGGCAACTATACGTGCGTCGCGAGCAACGACGCCGCCGAAACTTCTCGCATGGCATCCCTTTTGGTTCACGGTACGCAAGGGACCAGTCCTGGGTTTCCACCCCATCGACACCGATTCCGCGATTCGACGACTTTTCTTTGTCTAACGACTCGGCGAACGTTGCACCCTTCCGGTTTTCCCGAAACGAAATGATCGCGATATCTCCTTTGCTTCGTGGAAAATGAAACACACGGATCGCATGGTTCTTTTGTTAACGTTTTCGTAACATCATGTTTCCGCCACCGCGATCACAGAAACAGTGTATACCGTGAGTTGCAAACAATTTTATTCGTGAAAGAAAAGTTCGGGTGCGACACGGCTCGCGAAACGCGGCGAAGCGTTTTCCGCTTGTCGGTCGACAACTTTTCAACAGCCGAGCGAACCATTCACTTCATCTATACGTATCTGTCTCTCTCTCTCTCTCTCTTTCTCTCTGTCTCTTTTTTTTCTCTTTCAACGGTCACCAATTTCAGCCACGATCGTCTTTTATCTCCCACCACCCCCTCCCCCCGATTTTCCGACAATTCGGTTAGGAAATTCTCATTCGGTCATCCAGCAGCCTGACTCCCGTTCAAAACAGCCGACGAGCAGACCGACGTATGATTTCACCGCTCTATTTTCTTCCGTCACCGCTTTACCCGACCGCGTTTCCGCGGTCTCTTCTCTCGCCCACCGCCCATCCTCCACGCGCCAGAACAAATTCTGCAATTACCGCAGACGTAGGACGCGGCATGGCCGTGAAACGGCCAAGGAGAGCGAAGGGAAAAAGTGTACCCGCGCGGAATCGTCGATATCAATCGTCGCGCGGCACTCGACGGCAGGACCTCTCGGCCGGTTAGACACTCCCGGGGCAAAGCGCGCAAGATCAATCGTTGCCGCTCTTCATCCTCGGGGCGAGGATTCAGCCTCCCTTTTCTTTTTTTTTTTCAACCACCCTCGCCGCTCTTTCCACGCTCGTTTGCGCGGGGCGAGCGACGGCGACGCCGTTTCCTTTTTCTCTCGCGCCCGAAGCCATAGCCGCTCCGCTTTTTCCTCGTTTTCGTCTGCTGTTGGAGCTACGGGGTGGTCGGCATTAAAAAAAAGAAAAAGTCCACCAGCGCAGCACCCCTAGAACTCTCCCTAGACGAACGAATCGGCGCAAGCGGAACGAACGAACGAACGAAACTCTTGGCCGTCGTACGAAACGAACGGCCTAAGGGTGATTTTTAACGTGTCGCGCCGCGCTGTGACAAGCGGCGAGCCGAAACAGCAGCGTCCTCGGTTATGCGCGTCGCGACGCCACTCTATGTGCGCCCTCCTGTGTTCTCGCGTGCACCGACCGTCGCGGTAAATGATGGTCGCATTTTGATTTTCGCTAGAGGTATTAAAGGCCTGCTCGTCTGGCGCTTTGATTAAACACGCTCGGTCATCGATATTGTTTGCAACCGGTGCGTTTTAAACCCTTTACTTTCATCGAATGTGTAGCTGCCTTAAAACGATACAGAACCATCATCCCCTCAACGAAACACGATTCGCACAGTCGGAACAAGTTTTCCCAAAGCGAGATTATACACGTTTTCTTTTTCTTTTAATTACTAGGGCGTGCAGAGGGAATGGGACTCGTCGAAGAAGCGTCGTTCTCTTTCAGTCGAAACGGCGCGTTTGGCTTGTTTATCGTCAAACGTGTATGAATTCGTTTTGTTTGTTCGTTTGTCGAGCTGCCTCGCTTGCGCGTAACCCAGTTAATATCGGCGTGTACACGGAGGCACGTAAACGCCCATCGATGCGCCGTGCATCCGTACGGCGCACAGGTTGGTCGCACTCTTTAGGCGTCACTCGTGAAACGTTTCGCTATCTGCCGCCCACCCTTGTCCGGCTCCTCAATTATTCTCAAACAACCGTCGCGTTCTGTTCTAGTACCATCGGGGCATTGAATATCCAGTTTCCCGATGCGTACCATCCTCGGCTGGACCAATGAGGCGAGTTACTATCGACGTTCTGCGACATTACGTCCGGCTTCCGCGCCGTGACGAAACCAGTCGGCGATAAAAAAGAAGAAACCTCGATAGAATGTTTTACGAGTAGAATAATTCCAGAATCAAAAGGCATTGAATAATGTTGCGATAAATTTGATTTCAACGCCGCTGTTCGTTGAACCCAGATAACATTTATGAAATCGCAGGGGCGGTATCGATGATCCCAGGCCTTTTAATAAAGCTGAGCAACATAAATAGGGGTTTGATTTTATTAACGGATCGCCATTGAATCGCGCGGTAATCGCATCGAGGCCGCCCCGTCATTTGGTTATAATGGCGTACACGTAATGACGCACTGCCGAGTTGATAAGCAGCGTCGATGTTATCGCATTACGCTGGCCCGGCGTCCATTACGGCAGCGTAATGCGCGATCCGCGTAAAGTAGGTACTGGCGAACGATAGATTCGCCGCAGCCTCAATAAGGTTAATGGACTCGGCAAGACATAATCCTTCCAAGGGCATCGACTCGGGCAATCGAAATGTCTACGACACCCACGGAACCGTTCCCACGATTCCGTTTTCGCGACTGAGCACAGTAGAATCCATTTAAACAGCATACTGTACTCTTTAACAGCGCAGCATCAGGGGTAAAAGGGAAAATCGCTCAGGTGCAGGCATTTCAGCAGGTACCCAGAAGATAATCTAATCCTGAGGGTGCAACTGACCCGGGGGTGACGTTTCCGAGACAAGTAAGCGCGGTTAGCTCTCAAACTCTCTAGCGCGATCGATTCACAAAGCGACTCTTGATGCAAACAGATTGGTAACCAAATAAAAAATCCTCCGCTTGGAGTTGCACCAGCGAGAACCACCCTCCGGTTTAGTTGCATCGCTATCTCCCTGCTCCTATAAATCTCCAATTTCGACCACTCCAGAGTCACGTCTCTATGCTAAACACATATTTTCGATAGCGACTAAACCCGCATCGATCATTCAGCAGCGCGAACGTGTCAGCGGAAACTGGTGCGCAGGGAAAACTCTGGAGCTCCGGTGGAATGGTAGCAGGGACATGCATCGGCGCACAGGGCATACACACACGAATACCACACGTGTCCTTACCAATTACGCTCACTGCGTGAATCTACTTTTTTTTGTGCAGTTCCACCCACGATAGCTCCCTTTAGCTTTAACAAGGACCTCTCGGAGGGGGTGCGTGCTCAGGTAACTTGCATGGTCGAGAAGGGCGATCCCCCGTTCACGATCGCCTGGTCCAAGGACGGCGAGCCGATCGCCGGACCGAATTCAGCTGGCTACGGGACAACCGGTCCCAGGCACTCGCAGATACCCGCCGGTCTACGCGTAACCAACATTGACGCCCATTCCAGTACCATAGTTATCGAGCGCGTGAGCGCGGCGCACACCGGCAACTATACTTGCCTGGCGCGCAATTCCGTAGCCGAGGTCCTATGGACGGCCGAGTTGATCGTTCGTGGTAAAGTAGTCCGAGAGAATCAGTTCGAGCCGGCGATGCACTTGTTTCTTCTTCAATGCAACTCACTCACCGTCTCACCTTTCTGTTCGTTTTTTCTTGCACCTGGCAGCGCACCACTTAATTGTCTATATACCTTTTCTCGGTGTGCCGGCTGGCTTGTTCCACGGGAGAACGTTCAGTTGACTGTCAGACCTATTAAAAGGCGAAAATTTAAAAGTATATTGATATTTACTGTTGAATATTTTGAGGGAGTAATTGGGAAAATATCGAGGATGAAGGTGCTTCAGCGTTTAAGCGTTTGGAATATCGATGAAAGTATTGCATTTTGAATGAAAAATAAACGATTTATTATATCTCTTGGTGTCTCGATATTTCTGTAGTACAGAGAATATTGTTGCATGGGAAGTTTCGAAAATCATTTCGCGAGGTACCGATATTTTATTGCCTTTAATATTCTCAAGCGCAGGTGGAGCAATTAAACGTCCTCGCGAACCAGCCTGTGCATATTTCTGTTCTATATTATTATTATTGATACTGTGTATTCACGTATAAACGCAGCCGCAGCAGCCGCCGCCAACGCGAATTCGAAATAGCATGGGAACGTATCAGCTAGGGCTGCGGATTCTTTCGTTCGTAAGCTACTTCACGGTTATCTTTCCTTATCAATGGTAAAGTCATTGATCATTGGGCTCATCGTTCTAACGAAAACAAAAATATGTTGCTCTTTCCATTGTCACACGTATCATCTATTTTCGAATCTCAACACGATAACAAATACACACGCACATACACGATACAATGGGTGGGACGAGAAAGAAATGGAAACTTTTGTCTGATTATATTTCAAACGATTCGTTTGGATGATAGTTAAACCGGATCGAAAAACGCAGCTCTAGATCCGGTATCCGAGATAATCGTAAAACGAAACGCAGCAGCAGCCGCAGCAGCAATCGCCCAGCCAGCAACGCGACGCACCAACGCACTTGAGCACCGCACAATATGATAGCGTTATCACCTACGGTCACAGCGTACTTTGTCTAGTCGTGTATCTCACAGGCGCACAATTTCTACATTCGCACCGACTCCTTCGATCTTCAAGCTCGACGAGATACCGCGATCCAGACATTTCGCGACTCTCCCTTTTTTCCAAAAAAAAAAAAGGGAGGACGAACAATAAATAGACTCCTAAAAAGGTCAATCGATAAGGAATGCAAGCAAGACACGAGGTGCAAAAAATATGCATGCATGTACGAACGCGCGCGGTGCATCTTCTCGAGGTTCATCGACACGGAATCAGCGATCGCGGTACTCTCGGCGGGAAAGGGGTTCTGCATGAAAGGGCACCAGCCACTTTTGCGAAATTCGGCTTCGGCGTAGCGCCACTTCATCTTGAATTTGTACGAGTACCAGCAGCAGCCTCGAAGTTCAACTTGGAACACCGACTATCGGCTCGTTCACTTGATCAGCACACGCATATATGCACTGACACGTTCTGTTCTCTCCTTTTTTCTTCTTCTACCTTTCAGTTCCTTTTTTTTTCCTCCTTCGCTCAATGGATTATGGAACACACTCGACACCGATTCCTTCCGCCCGACTACTGCTGCCCTTGTTGTCTCCATGGAAGCTGCTCCAAAACCAACGTGAACGTTTCGGCAAGACGAATAGAGTCTTGTTCCCTTGATCTGTGTGTACGCAAATGCACAATCACCGCACTCTTTTTTTTTTTAATTCGAAATGTCCGCACAGCACGGATGTCTGCATCGCTCACTATTTTCACTATGAACACCACAATGTTCTTTTTTTCTTTATTTCTGTCACGAAGCACTAGAAAAATTGTCGAGTATCGCACTTTTCGTGTTTCCCAACGCGCACTCTTTTTCACCCCATGTTTCTCTCCGTATTGAATCGCGACTACCTTTCCGCTACCTTTCAATTCTCCTCCCGTCTTGCCTGTATTATTATAATAACGATCGACCGAGGGAGAAAACGATCTTACGCATGTCCTATTCATCAAATCGATTACAATCTACGCAACTACAAAGCGCAACGCGAATTTTTTCTCTCCCTCGGTTGGCCGCGCGCGCGCACCCTTAAAAAGACCTCTTTTGTTTCACTTTGCGCTGAAGTAGGAAATTGCGGTAGGCCAATTCGAAAAGTTCGCTCTTGCTTCGGCGCAATAAGCTTACATACGAACGCGGTGGCATCTGAAACGTTCCTCCAGCCTCCTTCAAGCTAAACCAACAAAAAAAAAAAGCGGACAATGAAAGGTACACATCCTTGAAAACGCATTTCTCTTTCCCCCGTTGCCCTTTGCTTCCAAAACGATCGACAAATTCGGGACTCGTTCCATCCTGTCTCGGCCGCGATAACCGAGGTTCCGCGCTCCCTCGAGACGCAACCGACTAGCAGGCCCGGCCGCGATAATTGCAGCGAAAAACGAGGGAAGAGAAGCGCGCGCCTGTCAGGCAACGGAGATCCATTAAGAGTCGACGAGATCTGCAAGTAAAATGGGCCGAGGGGGAGGCGCGGGACGATAAAATTTCACATGTCACGGTGCGCGAAAGTCAGCCGCGACGTCGGCCTATGCTCTAACGAGTGGTATGTGTTGCACCGCGAAACAGTGCCACCCCGTTGGGTGATGGAGCCCCAAGATGTCCGTGCCTCCGAAGGGATGTCGCGGCTGGTGCTCCACTGTCACGCGGACGGATTTCCGCCGCCGGCGGTCTCGTGGCGACGCGCTAGCGGCAAGAAGCCGGGCAATTATCGCGACATTGTGACGCACGAGCACGCGCAGGACCTGAGGATACACTCGAACGGGTCCCTGGTGTTCGGTCGGGTGCAAGAGGATCACGAAGGATTCTACTTGTGCGAGGCGGTGAACGGGATCGGCGCCGGCCTCAGCAAAGTCGTACACCTGACCGTGAATGGTAAGAGGAAAGCCACCATTTCGGAGACACGTGTTCTTTTTTTAATTGGTAACGATATGCGAATATGAGATGGGGATAGTTGAAGAGGAAGTGGCGGTTGCCTTTTGATTCTTCCCTTGCGGTCATCGATGTTAAAGTTACTCGATGATGTCGCACAGTGCCCGCTCACTTTGTGGACAAACATCGGAACCAAACTGCCAGGCTAGGCTCGAGCGCATCCCTTCGTTGCGAGGCGAAGGGTGATCACCCCTTGAAGATACGTTGGAAAAAGGGGGACACGCACTTGGAGCAGAAGCTTTCCGACTATCGTTACGCGTGGAAAGAGGAGAACACCACCGACGGTAGCATTAGCACGTTGGAATTCATCAGCACCAGCCGCGAGGACAGTGGCAGATACCTTTGCATAGCGTCCAACTCTTACGGTCGGGACGAAATGACGATTCACCTGTACATACAAGGTAAGAAAATCGTGGTACCTCGGGGAACACGATCCACCGATTCTCTCTCTAAACACCATAACACAGGAAAGTTATATTATCTCGAATTATCAACTTCATCGGCGACATTCGTTTTATGACTCACGGAATATAAGCGACGTAGCCAGAGAAAATTAACAGAACCCTTCAGCCAAGGGAGGCTTTTAAGATTGTTCTTCGCATGAACGATAACGCTCGGTAACAACATTGTCGGCATAATATATCGACGCGTTGCGACGGAATAATTTCGATAATGGTTCCGAGTTCTGTTACGCTTGCATATAACGTTGCCCGTGGCACGCGTAATTATCGTAATGTATACCAACGCACGCGCGCTCGCTCGTGCATTTAATTTAATGCATTTTCGCACAAGTGTCGCCTGTGCACGAGCGACGGACGAGTAAATCCTGCACTGCCACGAAACATTTCGTTGGAACGCTTCGTAGTATAAAATTACAACTATACAATAAATATTGTACTGTTTCATTGCTGGCACAATGCAGAACCGCCAGACTTTCCGCGGAATCTTCACGTGATCGAGAAAGGAAGCCGATACATCAATATCAGCTGGACGACCAGTCAGGATGGTAACAGCCCCATCACGCAGTACATCGTTGAGTACAAAACCGACACAGGTAAATGGGTTGTCAAATAATTTGCTTCGTTCACTCTCGGTAAATATAATTATATGTATTTCTTTTTCATTTGGAACGATTTTTATGTATGGCGGAGATTGAAAAATTCAACAGGTACCACGAATTTCGCTTTTCCCACCCGTGCAAACGATTTTACAGAAGTCTGGCACGATCATACGTTTCACACCACGGTGCCGGGTGCTCAGGCGCACGCACACGTGAACGGTCTTCGACCCGCGGTCTCCTATCAGTTCCGGATATACGCGGAGAACGAGTTGGGCCGCAGCCAGGCGAGCGACGTAAGTATCGCGCGGCTTAATATGCAACATCGATTTCATCTTACACCAATGTCTGGCATTGCCAGACTGTCTATTCGGAAGTCGATTTAGATCCCGATCGGTGCACGCGCTCTGCAGCCTCAAAGTGTCACGCTACATCGAACTGCAATTTTCTTGCTCGCTGAACTCCACCTCGGTGGAATCGCGTGATAGCCGACAAAGTGATTAGAAATTCCGCGTCGCGCGCTGCTTATCGCATTCGCGTTCGATTGAACGACGACCCCGGGGGGGGGGGGGGGGGGGGGGGGGAGTCGAGGGGGGGCGAGGAAACCGCTGTGAAAGTTTAATTCCATGGCTGGAGCGTAGGTACGACGATTGCGTTCCTCTTTTTGCAGATTTTGGAAACGATGACGGAGGGGGAAAAGCCCGGCGGTCCGCCGAGAAATCTCAAGGTGGATCCTGTCAGCTCGACCGAGTTCAACGTCACCTGGGATCCGCCTGATCATGATTTATGGAACGGAGAGATACTTGGCTATCACGTCGGCTACAAGGAACATCGGTAACGATCCATGGGGAGAACCGTGCGCCGTGTAACGAGCACCCGCGTTCTTACCGTACGATAGCCACGAATATATTTCGCTGCGTCGAGCCGCGTCGCGACACTCGGCATACCGAATCCGCACTCGAGCCCGTGCTCCACGGACAACGTTGACATTCTACGCTTCGCCCCTTGTGATGAATAACCCTAGTTGGCCATCGCTGTTTTCACGTTTATTTTTACCGGCGAACCGTGTACGTTGAAATATTTTCGGAACTCGTCGCACGAGCGTAGCGTGCTGACCACACTTGAAAACGTTGCTACGCATCGTGCCGTTGTTCATCGATGTTTTAACAACGCGGGTGGTAGTTGTTTTCGGCTGTTCAATTTTGAGGGTGACAACTATCGGAAATGAACAATCATATTTGTTGGAGAACACGCGCAACTCGATGTTTTACATTATTGAACGTACAATTCCCAAAGGAAGAGTTTATTGCAGCTTTAATTGTAATCAATTGTTCAGGCTGACGGCGGATCAGTACACGTACAGGACCGTAGAGAGGCGAATCTCCACGGCCAGCGTGGCACTAGGCCTAGCAAGAACGTGGATGCCCGGCAGACAGTATCAACTGACGAACCTGAAAAAGTTCACGCGGTACAGCGTGGTGGTTCAGGCGTACAACGCGCTCGGCCAAGGGCCCATGACACCGGAAGTCGTCGCGACCACCCTCGAAGATGGTAAGAAAGCTATTCGACGTACGAGTCTCCTGGTTTTTCTCGAGAGCTTATCGGCGGGCTGTGTTATGAATTTTTCAAATTGAAGCACCATGAGAGGCAACTCTATTGCCGGGGGGGGGGGGGGGGGGGGGGAGATTTAACGAACAAGATTCGGCAGCGTTCAAACATTCATGAACGGTATAATACAGCGAGCCTATCGCGAATCCCGGCATGAATACCAACCGCTGTATATCCGGTCGAGTTTCGAATAAATAATAAATTCAGCAGCCGGCTGCCTGGAACCGATCTGCTTGCAAATAAGTTCTTTAATCCCGGAGTCGCGAGCGCGGCTCTGTTAAACTCCGAAGTGCTCTCTTCCCGCGGCGGAACAACTTTCCCCCGGTGAACCACGTCGCTCGCGGACGTCTTGCGATCTTCAGGAGAGGCGTGCCGACTGAACGTTAAGCTGTTCGCAATTGAAAATCTACGACGAGATTTTAAAACAGTGTTGGGGAGCGCAGCGGCACGGGATGGAGTTACCTCTTGGTTTGCTCGCCACGGAAATTCGCTCGAAAGTTAAATACCCTTCCCTGGATGCTTACAGTTATTAGCAAGCAAACAGTAGTGTTTATATTTGCTTATCCTGTGGCGGTATTATTGAGAAATTCGTTATCCAAGTTATTTCTCGATTTTAACTTTTGCGTGGTCTAAACGTCTTCCAAGTGAAGGGACGTTTAGCGAGCGGATAGCCTCGGTTAATCGTGTTAGACTTGCCGTGATTGACTTGAAACGTCCTCAGTGCCGAGCAGTCCGCCGCAAGACATCCGGTGTACAGCGTTGTCCTCGCAATCACTGCAAGTCTCATGGGACGCGCCGCCGGACTCGAGTCTGAACGGAATTCTGAAGGGCTACAAGGTCATATGGGAGAACATGGACGCGCTGACCGAGTCGCCCAAGTCGGAGATGAAGATCACCAGCGCTCTGACGGTGGTGATCCACGGCCTCGAGAGGTACACGAATTATTCTGTCCAAGTGTTGGCCTCGACCAGAGCGGGCGACGGCATCGCCTCCTCGCCTTTGTACTGCGTCACCGAGGAGGATCTGCCGGAGGTGCCGGCGGGCGTGAAGGCGGTGGTGAGGTCGGCCACAACGATTATCGTGTCGTGGCAGCCGCCGCTCAGAAGCAACGGGAACATCACGTCCTACAACGTTCATACCCGCTGGGGCGGCTCAGAGGGGAAATGGCACACGCGGGCGCTTCCGCCGTACCAGACTAGCTATCTGGCGGAGAGTCTGCACAAGAAGAATCAGTACGAGTTCAGCATCGCGGCGGTCACGTCGGTGGGCGAGGGTCCGCGGACTCAGCCCATCACTGTTTCACCCACCAGCGAAGGTCAATGAGTTTCTCGAATCGATCGTAAACGGTGTTCCACAGATTTTGGGGAGCTTCAATTCTTTCTTATCTGTTGCAGTTCGAGCAGCGATATACTCGTTCGGCAAAATACGGATCGTCCCGTGGAAACAGAACGTGACGTTACCATGTCAGAGCGTTGGCAACCCCGAGCCGTCGGTGACGTGGAAACAATGGGGCCAGATAGTGAAATCGTCTAGCAGGGTGTCCCTGTTACCGGAAGGCTCCCTGCAAATCACGGATCTTCATCGGGAGGACAGCGGAAATTACACTTGCTACGTGAAGAACCGCCACGGATCCGATCACATCACGCATCGTTTAACCGTGCAAGGTAGACAGTTCAATTTCGAACCACCCTCCCTCGTGAAGGGATGAAAATTTTTAAGTAACGACCTCAACGGGAGAATAAAACTTCCCTACCATTCATGTGCGAAGAATAATTTGGATTAAGCAGTAGAACTTTGAGTGGCACGAGCACAGTAATTTCGTTTACGATGCCTTTCACAGTTCCACCGGCCGCCCCCATACTTCACGCCACCAGTCCGACCAGCAATTCGATTAACGTCCAGTGGAAGAACGGCGATGACGGCGGCGCCCCGATTAGGGGTTACATCCTCCACTACAAAAGGGAGTCCGGGGAATGGGAGGAGGTGAAGGTCTCCCACAAGATCAACAGTTTCGTGCTGTCGCGGCTGTGGTGCGGGAACGACTATCAAATGTATCTGACGGCGTACAATCGAATCGGCATGGGCTCCCCGAGCGAGATCGTGAAATCAACGACGAAAGGATCGAGACCGGAGGACCCGCCCAGCAACGGCGATAAATTCGTGACGGTGAACGTGTCGTGGATCACCCTTCACCTCGGCATGTGGAACGACGGTGGCTGTCCCATCACGTACTTCGAGCTCGAATACAGAAAGAGCGGGGAGGACATTTGGACGTTGGTCTCGAACAACATCGAGGTACTGCGATAGCGATATGTAATCTAATTCGCGTTTTCGATCGATAATTGCTCAGGAGAAGGGTAGAAATTAAGCACGGGCGAGCAATCGTCGATCCCACATATTACCAGTAATAGAAAAAGCATTCGTTGTTCAGGTACAAAAGACGTACACCCTCAGCGAGCTGCAGCCAGGAACGACGTACGACATACGGATAAGGGCGCACAATAACGCCGGTTTCTCAGTCGCCGAATACAGGATAACGACGTTGCAGCCACACATAAGCAGCACCATGCCAGCAGTGGAGATCGATCACTACATTCCTCAGCACACCCCAGTCTATTCGGATCTCAAGCTAATTATCCCACTGATACTTAGCTCGTTGGCGATTATCGCCGCAGCCGGAGCTGTGTTCTACTGTTTCCGGAAACGTTAGTAGAGAACTTTGCCCGCGATTTTCCCTCCCGTCGAGAAGCACCAGATTTCCGCGTGCATGTAACGTTTAATGACGATGACCGTAGGCGCATTTGTAGGGGAGATCGCGAGCCTGCACGACGCCCAGACCGCGGCAGCGTTAGACAATAAGCAGAACATGGAGCAGCGCGAACAGTATTACGCGACGGTGAGGAAGCCGCTTCGCTCGCCGATACATGAGATGGCTACCTTGGAAAAGATTCCAGGTAATCGAACAGCGAAGAACGATCAAGTGTTTGAATCGCTTTGCTTAATTCACTCATCAGCTGTTCGCGATCAATCTAAACTTTCCTTTGAATGCAAAACAAAAATGTTTAGTGAGATAACGGATTGGAAAATGATTATAGAATACTCGGAGGACATCTACCCCTACGCAACCTTCCAGCTGGAGGAGAGCGTGCCGCCAGGAGGTGATAGTCGATGCAATTCCGCAGCGCCTCTTCAGACCTTCGTCTATCATGACCCCCGTCTGTCCACCGCCGACACTCTTCAATTACGAGAGGTATCGCCCCCACGGTCAATTTGCTTTTACCATTCATCGTCGCTATCCGCTATTCACCCTTCATCTGTTCACCGAGTCGATGGGAAAACACACTTGCACAACACCGCATGCTACCTCCTTTGTCCACGATCTAGCATTCACTACGTGAAATTGTTCCAAGTGAAAATTCGTACGATTCTAAAATCGAACTTTAAAAACGATTTAGATAATTTCAAGGCGCATGCGGGAAATTACATTCTGGACAAATCAAGCGTACGAATTTTTATGCTCTTTCAAATCAAACGCCCCCCGAAAGAGTTTCGCTCCCTTCTCGACACAGCCACTGTATCATTTCCAGACGAAGAAAGCAAAATTTCTATCGATCAGTGGAAAGGGAAAGCGTAGAAACTTCGCTTCGAGAGCATGCTGCACCAAGCTTCCGCTCCAAGCGCGCCAGCTACATTTCACGCGTGCACATCGGTATTGGCTGTCGCGATTATTTAGAAATTGTCTGGCACGAAAATTGTTTTTCCAATTTCTGTTTTTGTTTTTTTTCGTGAAACGATTATCGGATGCAAACGTGTCTCGTATTCGTATCGAGAAAGGAACGTCGACGCGCACGATGATGAAATATATTAGCCGAGGAAAAACGGATTTGTAGAAAAGCGCGCGGATCGAGTAGAACAGATGTGCATTCTAGAGAATCGATCATTGTAACTGCTGGTCCCACCTTGCTTCGTTTCGCATCTGTCCTGATCAGTCCATCGAGGAACCGCAACACCGATGCAGACGATACTTCTCTTACATGCACTGTATTCGCATATTCTACATATCTCTCGCCAGCTCTTGTCATACTAGCTCTTCCAGCTGTAGATTAAGCAAGCGTAAATCACGTCCATTCGTCTTGGGACGAATCCTGGTCGTAGAACGATCATAGAGTTGTAGTGCGAATCGTCACCGTTCAAGATCAGTGCCATTCGATCTCGTCTGGCTGGGCAATCGATGATGTCCAAGCTATTCAAACACGCGATAAAGTAACCACGAGTTAGGATAGACCGGCTGTGATTGCAACGATTTATTTAGATCTGGCGAAACACGTCGGAATCGGTGGCTCTGATCTAGAGTCTCCTAGATTAGCCGCTGTCGCACGATCGCCGTCGAACAGGTACGATCTTTTGTACAGAAGGGTATCCCGTATCGAATCGTCGAGAGGAAAGAAATCGGTGTCGCGCTTCACCTCGTCTCCTCGTGCGCTGTGCCAATTCATCGAACCAAATTCCGTCTGATTGCAGTCGGATTGCAACCGGTACACTAAGGTGCGCGGAGGCCGTTCGTCCTCTGCGCCGTTGCACAAAACGCACAAGGTCAGTCAGGGCAAGTCCGAGTCGGAGGAATACGACACCCTGGGCTCGGATAGCGACACGGAAGTCGGGACCAGCAGCCGAACCGAGTCTTCCAATCACCTCGTCGATTCGCATCACTCGGTGTCTGCGGCCGACTCGCGTGTCCACAGTATGCAATCTTTCATCCTTCTATTCGGTTAACGCTTTGTTTCATCCCCCCTCTCTCTCTCTCTTTCTGTCTCACCCTCTCTGGCCTGTCTGGTTCGTTTGATCCTGATTTGAAGCGGCCGCACCTCGGTTCCTCGACATCCCTTTGACTCGAGACCGAAGGGAGAGAAGAGTCGGCTGAACTTTCCATGCACCGCAACACCGTCGGACCTCCGTTCCCGTTGCCTGTCCATATACGTTCGTTAGACTGCACCGAACTTGTGATCCAGCATTTCACTGCTTGATTATTGTCGTTGTGAAACGTTGGAACGGAATCGGGGGAGGGTTTCGAACAAAAATGATGAATATTCATTGCTTCTCATCGTGGAAAATCGGGCGCGGTTTATTCTGCTTGCAGACTTCCTGTACCATGGACCAGAATCTAGCACGTCTACAGAACCCTCACCGATTTTTGAGAGAAAATCGTTTCCTAGAAGGGGAAGATCCAAGTAAGCCGAATTACTTTCTATTCGAACGTCCTCGGGATCGAGAACGATCCGTGGTAATCGGTGGTCACTGTTCGTTCAAGGATGTTACAGCTGGCGCGTCATACCAGCGAGGAGACCCGTTCCAACTTCGGCCCAATCACCGGGCTTGGCAATTCCAAGCACCAGTCGGGCAATTCCTATTCCAATCGGGACCAGGAGCGTGACGGATCAGGGAACCTGTTCATCCCCAAGCTGGACCCACCCACGGGCTTCTCCGACGCGATTGAGCTAAGCGAAGCGGAGTGCGACTTCGATCGCGGCCACAGTAGCCAACGAAACGTCCGTGACTTCGTGATCGCGGTGTAAATAAGGATGAAAATGAATGTAGAGTCTACGGTGAATTGCCACGACGCTTGTGCGAGCCTACGATAACTAACGAGAATCCCTGTTTCACCTATCTCGATGTAAAGTAAACCTACGGGTGGTCCGTCTTTCGTTAATCACACATTGGCCACTGTTCGAACGATCGTCCACGCAGCGGCCGTCGAATATGTGTTCCCTGTTCGTGTTCCTGGCCTACGTCGATGGAAGAGTGTCTCTATCCTTATCTTATAATTAGAAAAATACGAACGTACTGAACTCGACCGTGTGTTCTTTAAACTGCCAAAATTCGTTCGGATTCGCGCGAACCTGCGGCCACGTGAGACCATTCGTTCCATTTTTGCTACCTGTCGTTTGGGTTCCGAGCGAATTAGATGATTCCGAATCGTACATCGATGGGTTCAATCCTTGAACGTTCCGAGATGTTTTATCGTTCGAATTTTTATCGACTGCCATTTCGTTCGGAGACGCAAGACCTCCTCCGCGAGAGACTTTACTAGTCCACTTCTTTTTTTTTCAATTAGGTAAATCGTCGCAGGTTTTTTGAGACGTTTATTGTAGTATTGTTCGAGTTCGACCAACACGTCCGTTTTGGGTATGGATCACGCAAAGACTGCGACGAAATACGCTCGATGGTAAGCAATCCAAGGGATTCAACCTCCCGTGACTCGTATTATTATCTTTATCAACGTAACCAAAGACTCGAATCGAGGTATGTAAGTATCGTCCTATCGTTAAGACTACGTTACAGCGATCATCCACGATTTCATTGTACCGAGTACATATCCCTTGCGAGCAATACGCGATTCGTCAGAAGTTTCCTTGGTCTTCCAATTGCGTAGATCCTTTTGTCTACTGATTTCACCGTCATCCTTGTTGAAACGCGCGTACAATTCATCTGAGTCCGATTCGAGACGATTCGCACGCGGCCCGTTGCACCGACAGAGCTACGGCGCGGAGAAGAATGATGTTTCCTCGTTGTCATCGATGTCGTTTCACCCTTACGGGAGACTGAGAATATTAATTAGAAGAGGCGTGTAGCGTAAAACTTAAAACATGAAAAAACGTAAACTGTTGTCTGTAAAGTGTCTGTACTTACCATGCTGTTAACTGTGTACTTGTCGTACCTCCAACTAAACTCTCGAACGTGGATCGCTAGAAACGAATAAAGGACAAAGAAAGGCGAAACGTGTTACGTCGGAATGTTTAACAGCGTTACAATTCGATCGCCCATTAACGATCGGCGGACCGAGTGATAACTTAACGATAAGGAAAGCAGAAAATAAAACCAAAAAAAAAAAGAAGGGAAAAAATGAAACGCAGAACGATATTAATGGATTTATTCGATCGTCGTTTAATGAAACAGCCGCACCCACCGAGTCTGTAACGCATGTGTTGTCATCGAATCAGTTTAACCGGTACATATGTAAATGCATACAGCCAATCTATCATTCACTCGGCAACGCGACCGTGATGATTTTTGAGTCTGAGTGCTCCCTCGTTATATCGGGGCCCCCGATTAGATAGCACCCGTGTCGGGGGCAACGAATGAAGAGATATCGATCTGTTGACAAATCGTATACTTTATAATATATGAAAAATGATTTACCACGAAATTCGTACTATTGTGTTTTTAGACGACTTTAGATTGTTTATATTCTATTTACTTTGTAAAATATACAACACTAATTCCATAACGGACCTCCGCCTGTCTTGGAATTAATCAACCCTTACATCATCGAACTTTAAAAATAAAAAGCGCACAAACATCATAAAAACTGCGAAAAGGAAATCGTGAAACTCTCCCTGATAAGAAGCGAAAGCAATATACATTCCGACGAATTATTTTATCCCTCCCCCCCCCCTCTCTCTCTCTCTCTCTCTCTCTCTCTCTCTCTCTCTCTCACGAAATGAATTCTTCGCAGCAAAGCCGTTCATCCGGAATGGGTTTAGCAAACGGGCTGATCGATCGCGTTTCGTCCTCCGCCCGATCGTCGATTCAAATATGCAAAAGGAGCGACGGAGGGTTGTGCAAAATCCTTGCAACGGGAACACGCGGGGGTGGAAGACGGGTGCATGGACCCGTGAGGTCGAACAGGGTTGCTGGGCATGCGCTGACGTCCCTGTCCTCTCCAGATACTATGAGCGGTGGTGTCTACGGCGGAGGTATGTGATCCCCGGTCCGCGAAATTTCCGCAAAAATAAAATTGCGACCGAAGCGGTAGATCCGTAAAACGTTTCTGTTCCCGCAGACGAAGTCGGTGCTATCATTTTCGACGCTGGACACCAGAGCCTTCGCGTTGGTTATGGCGGTGAGGACTCGCCGAAGGCTGAAATTCCGACCAACCTTGGTATATGGGAGGACACCGTCGAAACGCCCGACGGTGGACAGACCGTCAGGAAGCACTACAATCTCGATGCGACGGCGATCCAAGTGCGAAAGAAGGGTACGATCACTACACACCGCAATCCCGTTAACGTAAATCTGATTAAGGGCACCTCGCTGTCTCCCTTGACGCGACTGAACTTAAATGCGATTAAAATGTAGGGCGATGTCGGGTAAAATGGGTTCTGTTAATCGACTCACCGGGAGTCTTATTTAATTGCCGCATGTCAATTCGAGGCGGAATGAAATAGGCGATGCGTGGAATCTCTGAAACGTGAACCATCAAATCGTGATCAGGCTAAACGTGCGAAAATCGGTACTAAGTTTTAAGAAACGATACACTAACACATTTGGTACGTTTGTTCATCGTTTCACCAGATATGGAGATAGTTAGCTTAATGAAAGACGGAATGATCGAGGACTGGGACATGTTCGAGCGGCTAACGGAGTACACTTACAAGCAACGACTGCACGCGTTCCCGGAACATCATCCGGTCCTGATGACCGAGTGCCCGTGGAACACCAGACTGAAACGTGAAAAGATGCTCGAGTTGATGTTCGAGAAATTCAACGTACCAGCCATGTACATCTGCAAGAACGCAGTTCTAGCCGCGTACGCGAACGGCAGATCGTCGGCTATGGTAGTCGACAGCGGGGCGACTCATACGAGCGCGGTTCCGGTCTACGATGGTTATGTCATCACTCAGGGAATCGCGAAAAGCCCGTTGGGCGGTGACTTCATCACGATGCAATGCAGGCAATTCTTCGAAGAGAAGGATGTCGAGCTGACGCCCGCCTGCCTGGTCGCGAGCAAAGGTAAATTCGCCCGACTCTATTTAGCGACGCGTAACGTTTTCGTGAAAAGTATTCTATGCGCGACAGGAGAACGATATCAAAGATATAATTCAAGGACGGAGACTGGTATCTATGTACCGAGCAAACGTTGGCTTCAATTGACTCGACCTGTATCGGGCGGAATTAACGTGCTATAAAAAGAATTGCTCGGTGCATCGTAGAAGGTCGGTTATTGCATGGCACAAAGGGAGCAGTTAATCCTTTCGGCCTATATATTTCGAACGATGAGCGCGCGCTGTGTGCGGAGCACTTGAGTCGTAATACGTTGACTGCGCCCATTCAACGTCCACATTGTCTATATCGTATGGGGTGGACAGATTTACCGAACACTCCTCGCCAGTTTGCGCTGCTGACAGGATCATGCAGTTTAGAGTTTTATATTCCCCCGCCGGAATAGTCCCTGCTCCGTCAAAGGCTTCACTTGTCGGCTATTTACAGCTTCCGACTGAGACCGTGCCCCGTGCGAGAAGCGTTTCGACATTTGCCCCGCTCTATAAATAGCGAGATGCCATTTTTGTATTATCGCAACAGAAACATAATGCGTGTGACGATCAATTGCGTAGACGTAGTTCGCGAGAGGGACCCTCCGCGCTGGACCAAAAGGCCGGGTCCCCAACCGACGTCCTCCTGGTTGAGCTACATGGTACGAGAGCTGTTGCAAGACTTCCAGATGAACTGCCTTCAAGTCTCCGACAGCCCGTACGACGAGGACATGGCGAATACTCTGCCGATGAAACACTACGAGTTCCCGACGGGGTACAACGACGACTTCGGTTCCATCAGGCTGATGATTCCCGAAGCCTTGTTCGATCCTAGCAACGTGAAGGGTGTCGGCGCCAGTATCCTTGGGGTTGGGCCGCTCGTCACAACAAGCGTTGGCATGTGCGAAATGGACATGAGACCGGTAAGCCGTTCCCTGTTCGACCGCGCGACAGGTTTTAAGAACTAGTCGTTGATTCGATGGTTGTTCAAAGAAAGCGTCTGCGTTTTTCTAGAGTCTGTACGGAAGCGTGGTCGTCACTGGCGGCAACTCCTGCCTACAAGGTTTCAGCGATAGACTGAATCGTGACTTATCCAGCAAAACCCCTCCAGTAAGTGCTTCCCTTTCTTTTTATCTTTCTCTGTATCGGTTGTATTATTCTTTCGACGCGACGCTGAAAGAGGATGAGTAATTTCATTCCACAGAGTATGCGACTGAAGATAATCAGCGCGAACAGCCCGAGCGAGCGTCGCTTCGGTGCCTGGATCGGAGGATCGATCCTGAGCTCCTTGGGTTCCTTCCAACAGATGTGGTTGTCGCGGCAGGAGTACGAGGAATCGGGGAAACTGATTCTGGAACGATGCGCGTGATCGAAAGCTCAAGTATCAATCAAAATGATTATTTGTAATTAATTTTACAGGGCGTCTAACGGCCTCATACGTAACTATTTGTATTTGGCGAAGGAGACGATCGATTTCTAACGTTAAGTTCTGAATTATCGTTCAGAGGAGGACAGGCACTGATTCTAGACAATACGAGCAACTGATATCAAACGATTTCTCGCATGCGGTCGGAATGATTAGCTAAGTGCACGCGGTGCACGTTCTTGATGAAGAAACACAGTTCCTAACTGCTCGAGAAACATTCCGTTTAAACTTCACTCATACGCTATCCTTGGTTTGGGTATCGTAATTCTAGAGCCGATGACAAACGAGTCAGGTGTCAAGAACGTCGAGAAATTAAAAGCGCACGTTTTGAAAAAGTATTTTATCGTTTTATTTCGAATATAGTCGCAACAAGTGTTACACGTTTGAACAATGTATTGTATCGATTTCGTTTTCCACGCTTCTTCGCTGTTCATTTGTTTCCCTTGCATCGGTAAAGAAACAATGACGGAAGAATATGCAACAGAATAAAGTTATCGTAGGAATCGCGAACCGTAACAATCGTTTCTGAACACGTCACGAGCAGTTCCAATTCCACAACGATAAAATTTCCATGCACAAACATATACTATGCCGTACTAAACAATATAATATCCCGCATATAAATATATATGAACTATATTTATATTTCAATAAACGTAGGAAACAGTATTATCGATATATCACATATACAATATGTATTCAAGGAGGTGTGACAACTATTTTGTAAGAAAGAAGAACCTTCCGGATCGCTCGAATAATGCACGATCGTAAATCAATTTCTTGGTCCTCCTGTATTGTTTATCCTGCGAACCGATTCTACGTCTGATTGAATACTTTCGCGTTGCGCGACATTTCTTCGGCGACCAGGAATGTTTGACATCTCGTTTGCGATTTGACATCAACGTTTCTCGTTCTCTCTTCGCAAGAAAGAAGGGAAACGCTAAAACGCTGCCTAAGAAAGGTAAAGTGTCGTCGAGCGAAGCGAAACGCGACAATTCTGGCGAGTTGCTAAACACGTAATTTCGTCACCGGCGATTCAAAAATGATATTTATAAGAACGCGTGTGTTTATAATCGGAAACTTGTATGCGAAAAGGCAAGTATCGTAAATCGAACTCGCTGTTTCGTTTATCGGAATACGTCTACGACACGTGACGATCATTGGCACGCGTTGCACAAGCTATAAATACTGGTGTGTCAATTCTTATCATCGAACGACCAACGTTAGACGATGTAACAATCCTAACAGCTAAAGGCTGGGCTGTCTTAGAAAAACGCGTCCAACACGGTGTAGCCCACAGTCAGGAAGCTTTGCATCGCGTTTAGAAATGCATCGATACTAGACGGCTCGAGAATCGGATCCTGCTGGGTACACATGAATTCAAATTCGGACGGGACCGCTCCCTGTCCAGATTCTTCATTCGGACATCGTCTGTAAGGCAGCTCCAGCTCGTTCCTTTTTTAAACCTATATCGAAACTAAACGCCACTTGTAAAATAATCCTGTTCCTAGTCTTTTAAATATTTGTACCAAATAAATCTCAGAACGATCGAACTTATAGTCTAACGAGTTGAATTTATGTTTCGCTCAGGAACATCGGTATCCGATAGCATCTCGTTAATTGATGTCCACATTTTAAATGAGACACGAAACGAGTGCTTGCGCGAAAATGACGGATTATCACGATCCGTTATGTTCTCAACGATGATCCAGTAACCCTCAGTTGCCTAAATTAGTACGAACGAGTGGCGACGCTTCTCTATCGTAATTTCTAATCACGTTTGGCCACAATAGCCGACGATGTAGCGGCTAGAAACTATTTCCATCCGTGGACGAGATTACAATTATACTTTGTTATCGGCGTTATCGAGGCCTTGTTGTGAATGTATCAAACAAGATTTCGGTAATAAATAACGCATCTATCACGCAGCGACAGAACGGTCGTGTTTGTTCGCGTGATCGTCGATAGATACTCTATAGATATACTATTTGTCTTCCTAGCTACCCACTCGAGACGGTTGTGGCATTCTGCAAATCGCATTGTGGACCGGCATAGACAACCACCCTGCCAACGCGATTCCAATGGAATCGGCCATCGTGGCGATACCCAGGGAAATTTTCCGATCGGCCCTCGGAATCTGCGAAAGCAACAGGAAAATCGCATTTATAGATAAAAGCGTAAATGAATAGAACCAGTAACGAGAGATTCTACGTTACCTCCGTGGACATTCGATAGAACGTGTTCACGTACGCTCCACCGCCGAGCAGGCCCTCCCACAAAACGAACGCGAACACGATCCAAATGCTGGGCATGTAATAGAACAGCGTTTCGAACAGCAGGACTATAACGTTGATGAACTGAAACGAGTAAGCAGTTCACGTCGGATGAATTGTACGCGATCGATTAGGTGCATACGACGAACTGGAACGATTCGATCGCGTGTAGTACGCGTAAACAGCGGATTTAATCAGACACGATTTGTTACCTGTAATACAGCCATGATCCAGATCTTATTAATCGTAACGAGATTGACCGATGATCTTGAGATAAATACTCCGATCTGATAATCCACCTGTAGCCAGCGATACTGTTCGGCGTGTGTCAGCCAAATTCCATCATATTCGATCAGCTCGTACTGAAAAATTATCGGTACGCATCGATGAAAATATCTGTGTTCTATGATCTAAGTAGAAACTAGACCGCCAAACATTTTCTGACATCGTAGCGCAACAGCGAAAAGTATCATTAAACAAAGTTGTAAAAAGAGGTAAAAGGGTAAACACAGGAGAAGGCAGATATTATAATAGGTAAGACACGCAATATTCTACGAAAGGGCATGAAACAAAAAGGCATTACCAATCCTTGGTTAATGAAATATTCGAAGAGGTACACGAGTCCGAGCGGAATCATATACTTCAGCAAGCCCGGTACCAGATTGATCTTTTCCTTGAAGCTCTTCCTAGGGACCTCGATGATCTGCTCTTGGCTGTCGATACCGTTCTTAGTGATCGGTATACTGGACTGCGGCGGATGAACCAGGACCAACCAGAAAGTGAGCCCTTGTATGATCGGCACGACTAACATAAGTAACAACGTATCCTCGTTGCTCAACCATGTGGTAAGAGAGGCATACGACAGCGCGCCGATTATTCCGGCGCCCCCGGTACCGGAAGACCATGTCGCGATCACTTGTCTGCGGAACAATGAATCGCTCGGTTATCGGCCAATATAAAGTAGAGGTCGAACGGATAGATATTCGAGACGGTGACGGCTGTGGAAATAATGATGTATGTTGTCTGATGATGGTGGTAATTGTAACAAAACGAAAAGGATAAGCCGACACAGTATTATTAAACCGAAGGATTCGAGTCCCGTAAATATTCGCAAATTATTACGCGGTACAGAGACGCCTCGTAACGCACGTTTTGATTAGCGCGTGTGTTATCACGTGCAAGTCACGTGCACACGTTTCTGTCGGTGAGCTTTTTGCTACGGCAAGGTTAATTGTTAGTAGAAAAAGAAAAGAGAGACGAAAAGTGATAGCGACAGGATGAAAGACAGATAGCGTAAAATGTGATTCAACAGTTATTACACATAAGTACAGACGTACCTCGTGCTGGCTTGCAACGAGTCTTTTCAGAATCCCGTACTGTAATTCTCTACGTGTGCATGTGCTTTCTTTTTTTAATCTTATTTTCGTGCCAGTTCTAGAATAGTTTATTATGTCTTTTTTCTAACTTTAAACATGGAAGGCCTGCCGGCCGATGGCCGCTATCTTATCGCTACTTTTCTGAAACAACTGTCTAAATGTAGTGCGTTCAATCAGTATTGCGTTTTTTTTCTATGCCACTGCCTCTATGTACATATGTAACATGCAGCAACAGATGTCACTTTGTATTCCATTTTTCTATTCTATAATTTCTTTCAATTATTCGTATTGTCGTTACTTTCTTTTTGCTCTGTGTTTTTAACTTTTGCTCTCCCACGGACAAGCTGTGATCCTCGAGCATCACTATGATCAAAGACACACACAGATTATCAATCATTATCATCGTGATCGCTGGATGAGAGAATGCTGGTGCAGGAAGGATGAACGAAATCTTTAAACTCGAGCCTAAAGTGTCGGCTATTAAATAAGAAGAGTAATTAAGAAAAAAAAAATTAATTCCTCAAGCTCGTCTGTACGCTGTGAAAGGGGGGCAGCTGCGGAATGGCAATCGAAAGATGTGGGTGTCGAAAGAGAGAAAGAGACTAATGTATTGGTACTCACTTCGGATACTGGTGACTGTAACTCAGCAGAGTGACTTCTCCCAAACCGGAAGACAGTGACGTTATTACGACGCCCAGAATGGCGAGCCATTCAGTAGTGCTCAACGACACCACAAGGAATCCTGCAGCGGAAAATAACACACAGGTAGCCAGTCGAGCACTGTAATTAACGATTCGATTAATCGATTAGCGTTTCATTCACGGGAAATAGCGACGTGCCCTCGGAGGGGCACGTCCCCAGGGATGATCCAACCCCCGAGAAACCTTGTGAGCAGCGATTTTCGTGATCAGACGAGAGAAGCATTCGGAAGGATATCAGAAGGATCGCGTGTGACGAGAAGAGCGTATAACGTCGCTCCCACGCTCGTTTATAAAAAAAAAAGAAAACAATTACGGTTTCGCTATCTTATCCCGTTTGCCCGAGTAATCCGTACGGAGATTCGTGTAAACAGTAACCGCGTTTCCGTTGTCCTATCTCTCTTGTTCTTTCTCGAAACTTCTTCGCGCAAAGCCTCGATGCTGCATTATCGGGATCGTAGGAAGAAACCATCGATAAGATAACCGACGCGTGTTCATCGTGAATCGCGTTGAACGCACTCTCCGGGATCGCGGAATTGATCGTGACGCTGCGATTTTACCGTCGCGTCGCGTGAACGAATAGCCGATCGATTTCAATATTCGTATCATAAAGGCTCGCTGAACCGTTCGCCCTCCGAACTTTTCGCTGGCTTCGGCTTCCCTTCCGGTGCTCATACTGCCTCGTATTCAACGCAAATGTCTCACGTGATTGCATGTTGACGTGAAATAATTGCAATGAACGATGAATGATATACGTCAGGGAACAGGTAATTGAAACGAGAAGTATTGATACTCACTGTACGTAAAACGGCAGGAACGGCGTGATTACTTTCACCACCAGCGAGGGTAGTATGTCCGCCAGCAAAATAGCCCCGGTGGAGAGGGTGTTGCAGGATCGAACGCCCGTGGTGTTCGTTGGTGTTGTGGCGTTCACGAATTCCGTGCCGTCCTTAACATAGACCATCGAAACCCAGAGAAAAGAGAAAGGGGGAAAAATTCGATTATTGCAATTCTTTGTGACTGTTCCAAGCGTTGGACATTATATAAATTGGAAACTTCGTCTATCAGTTTTACATAATTCGGTTCAAACGGCCGGGGAAGTTATCGGACGGCAGTTTCTCACTTTTCACGGCCATTACCACCTTGAACGTTTCGGAATATTAATTTCCGTGGCCGTTCTCTGGTTACGTAACGTAATTCGCGTTCGAAGCGGTGTGCTCGCGTCGCGACCGAAACGCACAACCGCGAGGGAGGAGAGGAGCCGCGAGGGCGGCCCGTAACACAATGCGAAACGTACATTCATAGATTTGTCGATGACATAACAAAAATTCCTCGCATACGAGAATCCGTTCAGACTCGAAGACGTAATTCAGCTTAATTGCTCGCTGCTCTAATGACTTTTTCCCTCGCCCCTCGGCCACCTCCTCTGACGGAGCCACCTCCCGCGGCTGCTCCTTATTAGCGGACGTGTCCGCTTCGTTCGCTTCGCGGACACAAGGATCACGCGGGTACGTCGTTAAACGAAGCTGTTAATCGTCGAGACGAACCGACTCGTTGCTGCGAGACACATCGTAAAGCGAATCCGTCGGGTAATTAAATCGTAAAATCGAATAGGCCGTGCAGAAATCCGGCGGAGTAAGAGCACGCTGATTGTACGGATCACTCGTGCACCGGATCGCATCCGTCGAGACAATTTGTGTACGTACACCGTTTGTGTCCCGTCGAGTCAGTTCATGTACGTAAGTACATTGTACACCGACCGCAGAAACGTTTTGAAACGCGCCGAAGGAAATTTCCACCGACGTGCAATTTCGTTCGCGCTCGTGATCAACTGCGTCTTATTAAAAGGAAAGTTTTGCGAAACAAAGCCGTACATTAAATGGTGTTGCAAGGCTTCAATTGCAGACGAATGGTAAAAACGTTTAAGGCTCGTTGATTGGTACTCGAAGTGGAACGGGACGGTGCCGAAGAACTTCCACCGCTCCGTGCGCCTTTCATGAATAAAATATTCAATGCGTCTAAAATAATCTATAACCGCGTGGGCGGGAATCCAGACACCGGATCGTCGTGAAATTATCGAACGAAAACAGCAACGCAAATTCCAGCCGGCGACTTTCAACTCGTCGCTCTAAATATATGCTTAGCGAGCAACATTTTTGCATACTATTATTTTGATTGCCCGCATCTAAAAAAATGGTTCGTACGTCGCTCCGGCAATCGGACCCAATCGATACAAGGACCTAATCGCGTGCTGTAATACGGCCGGATCAGTGCGATGAATCATCGCGCCGCATTCGTTTCTCTACGCTTCATCGATTTCGCCGATTCGGAGAGCAGAACCGTGGCCACGATCGGTGCTCGCACACCATTTATCGCGTCGAGATATTGTAATTGTCGTTCGCAATTCATCGTGGCAAACAAACGCCAAAGATCTCCAGCAAGCGTATCAAGGTGTCCCGGGAAACGCGCTACCAGTTGCGCCGTATTTCGCAATTGAACCGATCCTCGGTAGCGCCGCGATACGAAATGATCGTGACTATCGTAGAAGCGCGCGTGAACCGCGGGTGACCCCGTCGATCGTCGGACACGGAGCAGTTGAACGGTTTCGCGCGCTCAAGCTGCCTCGGTCTTGAAAGAGAAGTCGAACCATCCCCGAATTACCATGTGGAGAACGCGCTTTGGGGTACAATTGTCGAGGATTCGTCACGGTGTATCGCTGCCGGAAACGTTCCACGATACTTCGTCAAACGGACTTGACCGCGCTCTACGAATAAGGCATCGCGGTACCGTTAATTATAACCACGCGACTCCAGGTCGGCTTTAAGCTACTCTAAGAATAGCAATTCGGAGTTCTTGCCCGCGTCGAGTTTCGTAGTTTAATTTTGACTAGTTCCTACACGCTTTATTTTGTCATGCTTCTCCTTGCTCGATCGAGGGAAAACTAAGAAGAAGCCGATCGCACCGTTCCCCTGCCGACCTTTTCACCGGTCTCGCTTTGATTCCGAAGGAATCTGATTCGCTCTAGAGATTACCGAAGCTATTTTACTCACCGTTGTGCCAAACTTGCTCTCGAGAATGTCGTGCGCCGCGCTAAGCATCACCACGTATCCGTAGTTGTTGCAGAGTCCGAGGATCCAGAAGGCGACCAGATTTCGCCACCTGGATCGTATCGCCATCGATTCCTCATCGAACGCATCCTTACTCCGTTCCGACGCGGACAGTGCTTTGCCCTTTGCCATTTTGAAAGCTAATGATTTATATATATATGTATATTCGTGGTTCCCTTTTTCTCTGTATCGCTTCCTCCCTTTTCAGTGCAATCTTTTCCAATCAGTTTTATACGTCTATCCACGTTCTACCTTTGCCCCTTCTTTTCTCTTCTTTCTTGCTACCTTTACCTTCCAGGCAGTGCCAGTAATCCTGTTCTCTCCTTTCCCTACCGCCTGCTCTGCCTCGTTTCTACCGATTTACCCTACTCTACCTGTTTCGCGGTGGCTTTATTGAACCAGACCTATATGGAGCACGTGAGCCTGTGCTAAATCTGGTTCACGTTACGATATCGTCAGGATTCCTTTTCTCCTCCGCTGGTCATCGAAGACAATGTACACCCACCAGCTTCTATCTTCCTCGAGCCAACCTCTCTGTCTTGTCTTCGATCCCGGTCTGCCTGCGCGACTCCTTTTCGAGCGGGACTAGAAGCGGAGTCAGCTGTAAAGAGCAAGCTTCGAGAAATTTCTCTTCCTTTCGTGCCGCCTTTTCTTCCCACCGCTTTACAGCCAGCGGAGACAATGCAAAGGCTTCTGCCGCTTCGGTTTTATCCAACTTTCGATTCGATCGGGCGAGTTTCCCGCGGCGATCGGCCGATAAAGTATTTTACGCCGAAAGATGGGCCGAGGAAATAATATCGGGAACTCCGATTGATGATAATTCCGGTTCAGCGGGTTCCCTCTCGTTTGACCGATCGACAGAGGTTCGATCGGAGTAACCGGTGCCGCCCAAATCGAACAAGGAAAATTGGTCTCCCTCCGAAATTCATGCAGAGTTACGTCACTCTGAACCGTGACCTAAGCGAACGCAGCACAAGATACCTTCTCCAATGGTGGTACGATATGCAAGCCGATCGGCTTCGGGTTTACTGACAATAAGAACCTCCTCCCTCCAACGTTCCGTGAGAGTCAGCAAGAGTACCAGGCTTCGAGAAACTTCTTTCTTGCTTTCTTCCTCGCAACGGTGCGCTCGAACCAAGCTGATACGTACGCTTTCTTGCGCGAGCTCCCGCCGACGAACGTAGTGCCGAGTATATTTTGCTCGAGCGTTTTGTTCAGGTACGATCTGTGATTAGTCTTTCGAACCGATCTTGCTTATCCTCTCTTCTCCCGGTCTTATCAGAAACGAGTTATCTACACTGTTGATCACCGCGGCTCATAGAACGTGTCGCGGTAATCACCGCCGAGCAAACGATTTCCCTCTTCTGAAATATCGATGTTTCTCTTTGTCTTCTCCGCGATCTTCCGTTGATTGTATCCGCGACGCTCTCCGCTCCCTTTGGGCTTCTTCTGGCCGCGTTGAGCGTGGGCAGATCGATATTTTCCGAAGAAATCGTCACGGTGGCCGACTCCGAACAAGGAAGCTGTTGAAACAGGAAAGAAAAGGCGCGACGGTGTCGATTAAAATTGCAGATTCGTCGCTGGCCAAGCAGATATTTTAGGTGATGATGGCCTCTGTGGCTTCGCTAAACGTTGATCCAACACGAAACATCGGCAGCTGGTTTCGCGAACCACGATTCCTATCCTTGACGAGTATTGACTCTGTCGTTAACCGGTCGTCCGTTCCGCGGCTTGGAAATCGTTTCACCGCGACGGAATAGCCGTATCTATGATCTACTTAATTTTTTATTAGGGTCCCGCCTGTTTCCCGCGGAAAATCACTATCAACTTAAACACCGTCAATGCCGATCGATCATTACCAAGCGGAAGAGAACAAAAAAAATAGCACGAATTGCCTCTGTACTGGAAATCGATTTCGATAAAGCGACTGAAAAATGGAAAACAACCGTCAAGTCCGTTTGTTCCGTAGAAAAAATACCTCCGGTACTCTGTAGAACGCCTCTTAATTGCATTAAAACGCCGTCCTTGCGAACGTTTACTCTTTCTAGGAGACGATCTGACTGGTCTCGCGTTCCTGCAGGAAGGATTATTTCGATCCAATCCTCGACCTCGAAATCATCCTCCTCTCGAAGATCTGGTCGCACTATCAATTAATTAATACTGTTTTCCGTACGTCTAATAATCAGGCCAATTAACGAAACTCTCTCAAGTACTTTTAGTTATCTATCGAAATGATACAACGAATGGATTACGTTATCTCGTAACTCGACGTCACTCGTACACGTACATATAAAAAACTACATTCCACTTTACTCTTTAGCGATTGTAGAACGATCGAGCCATCGTCTACCGAAGCAACTAACGTATCCGCGATTAAGAGCGATCGCTTATCTTAATTTGACGTACGGTCGCGTTTCCTTCTTTTTATCGCGTGGTCCTGCCGGGAACAGTTTCCGGCAAGAGGTTTCCCTCGAGAGCGTTTCTCTAGGTTCTCCCCGAAGGCTTCACGGAGTTCCACGCCGCGGAATGCGCACACGTTTGCCCCGTGGACACGCGACTATTGTCGGAAAAGTTGGTCGTCCGCGCGATCCATTTCCACGATGATCGAGTTCAAGCCGTTACGCGGTCATGCTACTTCTTTCACGCAGTCAACATAGCCGGCGATTTTCTTTTATCGTTATCTGTCGCTGGTTCTCGCGCGCCGATAAAGGAGTTGCGTGAAAAGCGGAGCGAGGGGCCAACCAACTTGGTGCACGAATCATTTCCAGCTTCGCGAATCTTTGCGGTGGACCGAATAGTCGAGCATAGATATTTCTTAATTTTGCTAGAATCAAAAGTCGAATAATGGTGGAGAAATGAAAGCAGGAGCTGAAGCGGCGGAATTCGGTTCTATTTCGATAACTTATGAGAGCGCCAGGCAGGGGAAGAGATATGCATGCGGACGCATCATCGTTCCGAGCGCATTCCATAACTGAAAAATCCGCACTTCTGCTAAGTTACGGGTGAATCACTTGTGGAAGCGTTTCAGCTGCCGCGGTCTCCTCATCGACGCGGTCCGCGTCAGAAAACGTTTCGTAGACGGTGCCAAAGTGAGTGTAAACATCGGAGGCTTGCGTCGAAAAGAAACGAATCGGAGGCCAATCTGGTCGCAATGCAAATCCAATTATCGGAAAACGATTTCGCGCCGAGCAACGATAAGAGCGTTGGGGGGGCGAGCGACAAGTATACTTGGAATGCAAGAGGGTGTCTTCGAAACCAGCTGCCGCGATGCGAGATGCGTGATATTTCTGGACAATAAGTGACACTCACCTATCGACGTAACGTTCTTCCCCGATGTAGCCAACAGGTTGCAAAGATCGGCGCTGGAATAAGCTTAAAGATCCGCGTGAAAGGATAAATATCGTTATCACAAAGCACAGATCACAGAGCGGTAAGGAGAATCTTGACAATGTGTATCACAGAGTTGAACGTTCTTCGATGATCACGATCCAGGCTCTGATGCTTCTCGAGCTAAACAATCGTTGCGCGTAATATTCGGAACAGGCCTCCCTTGAAGTGTCCCAAAAGGAAAATCGACGGACTCACCGAGCGTACAGTAGCAGCCTCTAGGGAGAGAGTTCGATGCTCGTTGCATCGAGCAACAACGATTCTATAAAAAAGAATTTGACAGCACTTGGATCGCCGGTGCACATAACATGCAACGCGGTCCGCTTATTATTTTTTTTTTTTTACTCCACTTGCTTATCTCTCCTCCTTTCACTAGAGAGACTGCTTGCACCTTCTCTCTTCCTTTCCCTCGATCTCAGCGTTCTTATATTTCCACCTGTATATCTTTTCCTCGGCCCCTTTAAATGGCGTGTAGCGTACGGTCGAGCAACCGCGGTCGACGTTTACGTCGCAAGAAGACAAGATACACCGACCGACTTTGGAGTCGCAGCTGCGATAGTAGCACGTGGTTGCCGCGGCGAGTTTCAGGTTCGAAGTAAATAAGCTGCAGGCGAAATAAGCGAGTTATACTACGGTGACGCAGGCGCGAGCAAAGCCGCTCCGCTCGGCACGGTTCGACGGATCGGCAATAAGCATTCCGCTCGCGCGCCGTGCCCCCAAAGCAAAGCCGGATCGGAGCAGGCAGTCGGCTCACGACCGCCGAGCCGGTCGATTCCATCGTTGCTTTCCGCACTCTTCATGCTGTCCGCTACTTCCCTTCTTCACAGCCGCCCTTCTTTCCCGGAACACATGTCCCGCGTGAATCGCAGCCAGCGTTGCTCCATTTCGGGGCAACCCTTTTCTAGGATCGAGTAAGGGCAACCCGCATCGAGTCCGACTATTCTCTGCTTCCCAATTAAGACGTTCCAAACGAACCTCATCGATCGCCGCAGAATAAGCGAGCCAGAGGCACGTCCGTCGTATCAATAGCTGGAAATAGATACGTCACGCTTACCCCGATTGTACTCCGGCGAAGTTTGACTTTCGATCGGCTGTGATTCACGATCCAGCGATTCGCTCGTATCAGCTTGCCATTAACGTCTAACGACCGCTGTAATAAACCCAGCCAACGATTACCCAATTCCGAAAGAGCAAGTAACTGCTTCCACAGGTCTTGCGAAACATGGTACATTGTTCGTGACGGGGGAGGCCAGGTCGTAGGACATTTCCAAAGGCTATGAAGGGACGTGGGTCGGAAGCTTGATCGCGGTCGCTCTCGAGAAATCCCATGCCAGACCGGACAGGCCAGCCTTGAACTGGAAATTAATTCCCATGAGGGAATTTTGCGCGCCTCCGCGTTTCCGCTTCTTTCCGCGTTACTGGAAACGTGCGCGAGGAACGCGACACTGGTAATCTTTCCTAATTCCGTTCCTCGTGGCACGGTCGTTCAATTAGCGCGTCACTTTCGTGACAGATCGCGTAATTTATTTTTCGACGCCGAGCTTCCGCGCCGAGCGAAGGTCGAACCGCGAGTGCACCGGACAATTGTACCGTGACCGTTCCGTCGCGTCGCGTCCTTTGCTGGCGAACCGTTAACGGCGCCGATCACCGCGTTATCTATCGCCGTCCGAATCTTGGAGACCGGAAAGGACGCCTACGCGTCGAAACATTCAGCGACGGCGAAACACTTTTCTTCTGGCGTGCATCGACTAACTCCTCGAAGTCTCGTCGAGAACGCGTTCGACGTTGAACCCCATAAGTAGCTTAATCCATGCACAAACGACATTGTCAACCGATTATCCAGCTGAACTCGCCATCCGAAGAGACGGATCGGCCATCGAAGTGTTTCCCCGGGCGACTCGGAAGGCCGGTGTAGCCGCGTTTCCTTGCAGTTCGGCTTTAGCGGCCGAGCAATGTCAAGCGATATTAATTCAGAGCGGTGTGCTTCCTAGAGAAAATAGTGTCAGGGCCGCGCGGAGACCTTCTCTGCACCGTGCATAACGATATTTCGTCAATTTTAAGAAGCCTGACCGTCGGCGCGGTTCGAAGAAGTTGAAGATTCCCGAGGGACCTCATACACCCGTTCACCGCACGCGTGATCGCGTTAAGAATGCTTCCTCGTACACGGCCGTCGATTTCTACCAAGAACGGCGAATCAGCTGTCCGGCAAGAATCTTCCGACTAAAGCGAGATTTCGATGCCTCATTGTAATCTCTGCGAGCGGGGATTGATAAATCTAATTTCTCGAGGCGCCAGTCTATTTTCGGATGATCAGAATGGGACTGCATAGACCGCGCGCGGATCCGAGATGAATTCTTTCAGCTTTCATTAGTGTACAGCCCGAAGCGTTCTAGCACGGGAAGGCGCTCGTTGGAAAATCGCTCGATTAAGGTCACGCGTCGTGAAATGTGTTAAGCCAATATCGTTTGAAGAAACCAACGTCCGTACGGATTACGCGTTATCAGAGGAGAGCCGCATCGCTTTGTGATGCGGCGTCGTAGAATACCCGATGCTCCATAAAAATGCTACTGGCTCACGCTTGTGAACGTTCAATTACCGGCGTGTAGTAGCCGAAACCTTGGAGATTCGGGGGTCGTGGAACGTTCTTCCAACGATGCCGATCCACGGAAGAATTAATAAGCATGATTCCGTTCAGTGCTAGCCGGTCGAACTCGCGCGTGTTTTCTCCGTGCCAAGCATTATGTAATGTACACAGCGAACAACAAACTCTCCTACCATAGGGAAGCGTTGAGACGATGTTATTCAAGAGCAACGCGGCTAATTCTCTCGTGAAAGAACGACAAACCATTGTTCACGCGGAGGAGCAACTATTTCTGGCATAACGCCACGATAACCCCGCGCGCGCTATCGAATCGGCAGCGTTCCGCCGTTTAAACTTGTGAACGCGTGTAGCAATGCGAACAACGTGGTAATGATCGTTGTTTAATCAATCGGTTCTATTTAATTTCGCCTTTCCTTTTCCCTCGCCCTTGAGACGGACGCTGTGAGATTATTTACACATGTGGCTTTGCGCTTTTGTAATATAATTAGACGATTCCGGGGCAAGATCGATAACGGCGGCGGGCATGATTAACGCGATAACGGGGAGGTAATAAAAAATATATATATAGCTTCTTTGATTGCAATTATTATTTACATTCCTCCTGTGTCGTAGCTGTCGTCGAGTTATCGAGTGCTCTAAATACCAAGCGTCTCGAGAAACCAATAATAAGGGGACTGGTGGAAAACACCCGATGTTGCGATTGTTAACAAATGTCTATCAACGTTGATGCGCGATCGCATCGGACGGACGATCCATCCGAAGCCGCGGAAGAAGAAGCGCGTCTCGTTTGAAATTGATGGGCCGCAAGCTCATTAGAAACCCCGTTTCCTTTGTTGCAAGGATGCTCGTGCATTATGCAAGCAGCACCAACCGCTTTGCTACCGTCACAGCCTTATTTTTCTGCGTATTTACATCTTATCGATACGAGGAACGTTTCGGGGAACACGTGTCGTAATGATTCACAATTGACAAGACAATAATCGTTGCCGTGTATACATATACGGTGTTCTTCCCTTATCGTGCAAATTCTCCGGAGACCCGTTCGAAACGCGAAAGACGAAAAACGGGCGACGATACGATCGATGTTGTCGAATCCACATCGGAAAATACATTTTGCAACGAAAATTAATGGATGGAGATTTTCTCCGGCCGTGTACGTAGGACACGGTTCGATTCCTGCACGCAGAATTGGAACAGTATCTGCGTTCTGTGCAAATAGGCGATTATGTAAGAGCAGCATTGATAGTTACGTGTTCCACGCAGAAAAAAAAAAAAGAGAAGAAATCCTGAAACGTTTCACGGTGGATGTAATAAATAATGTTAATTGTTCGATGCAATCGCTATTCGCCGTGAGGCAAGAACGGAGAGCCGAAAGGAATAGAAATATTTTAATGTATGCTGTTTGAATAAAGTAGCAAATAAACGTGAAACCTTCTTCTTTTCGTGGAAGATGGGGGCAATGAATATAGCGGACCCGGGATGGAATGTATTGAGCTTCTGTATTTAGTTAGATTAAATTCAAATAGGAATTCCTGAATCGAATAATTAATGGAATCCGGGATGATTTGCGACGCTTATGTGGAACGTATTGAAAGGCATTAAACGCAGGATATGTTTTAATTCTTTTTGAGATACATCATCATACAGCGCCGGGAAATACCTGCTCTCGTCATCTTGTCTATTTTCTTTCCCCCTTTTAATTGCAAAAGTCGCGCACAATTTATTTGAACGCGCGGCCGACCGAAATTTGCAGTTAAATGAGTCTATCAAACGCAGTGTGCAATAATTTCTTCCACCTTAATCGTTTTATTCGCTGCAGTTTCGACACGCTTCACGGAAACTCAATAACATTTGCGAAAATTGTTTTTCACAAAAGTGTTTTTCTTCAATGACGCGTTCGTTGCGATGCAAAAACAAGGACGCTTACGAAATAAGTAAAGTAACTTTTTTTTTCTTGCTTCCTATATCAATTTATTTTACGTCAGGGTTCTATAAGTAAATATTGGTTTGCAAGTGAAGGATTTGAAAGTGCATTGCGCGCAATCGAATTTGGCGGCTGACAGCTTTGCTTCTGCCAACAAAACGGAATTGATGAATCTGTGTTTCCGCAGGGATTTTTACGCGTGACAGCCTGACGTTTCGGTGATTCCCACGTGTGCTGGAGCTAACCTATAACAGAGATAAACAATAAACACTGGCGGTACTATTGTTTAACCATGGGCAAGACGTCAAAAGACAAACGAGATATTTATTATCGGAGAGCGAAGGAAGAGGGATGGAGAGCGAGGAGTGCTTTCAAATTGCTCCAGATCGATAACGAGTGTCATATTTTAGAGGGTACGTATGGAAAGTTATTAATAATTGTGCGCAAAATAAAATACAATGTTTTATTAATACTTTTAAAAAGGAGTGAATAAAGCAGTGGATTTGTGTGCGGCACCTGGCAGTTGGAGCCAAGTTTTATCGCGAAGATTAAAGTATGTATCGTGTTTATTTATAACACTCCAATGCTTGAATAATAACACTCAAAATATTGTCAAATTTTAATTATGAAAAGTGAGAATTACAAGAAAGCTGCCGAGGCAGGAAATGCGACCCCTCCAAAGATAGTAGCGGTCGATTTACAAGCAATGGCACCGCTCGAGGGAGTCATTCAAATACAAGGAGATATCACGAATATTAATACAGCGAAACAGATTATTGCACATTTCGATAATGAGCAGGCGGATTTAGTAGTGTGCGACGGAGCACCCGATGGTAAATATCAAATTATTATTCTCATCGATAAACGCTAGTACTATTTACTAATTAATTCTTTACAGTTACAGGCCTGCACGATATGGACATTTACATTCAATCGCAGTTGCTGCTGGCAGCTCTAAATATCACCACACACATCCTCAGGCGTGGAGGCACATTTGTGGCAAAAATATTCCGAGCCAAAGATGTTACCTTACTATACGCTCAATTGAAGATATTTTTCCCTTACGTTTATTGTACAAAACCGAGCAGCTCGCGCAATTCGAGTATCGAGGCATTCGTAGTCTGCAAAGATTATTCACCACCGGACGGTTACACGCCTCATATGCTGAATCCTCTGTTAACGCACAAGCCGTGCGATTTTGATGAGCTTACAGGAATTAACAGGCTTATCGTACCGTTCGTTGTTTGCGGTGATCTTAGTCAGCCTGATTCCGATACGTGTTATCCACTGGATGTACGTTATTTTTATCTACGACTTTTCCACAATGGAATTAAGTTTCACATGTTATCTCTGTCCCTTTTCTTTTCAGTTCGAGGGAAAGGAGTACACGTATCACGAGCCGGTGCAGACACCGATCGCTCCGCCGTACCAAGAAGCGTTGTCCCTGTTGCAGAACAGAGATACCGATTTCAGGAGATCCGATGTCAGCGTGGTGGTAGACAATATGCATTCAATGACCATCGCCGATTTTAAAAAGCAAGCGAAGCCGAAACGTAAGGAGACGAACGAGAGCGAGATGACTGAAATGCAAGACGACAAGGAAAGTGATAACGAGGAAGCATTGGGATTTGACGAATTAAGGATCGGTGCATTAGCCGAAAAATCTGTTAATAAAGATAACGATAACGTTTAGACAAATCCCGTATTATTTTGTACCATACAACTTTACGATAAATGATTTTAAACGTATCACAACGCTGTAAATATACATTTTGGAAGAATTATAAGTTTTATGACTAAATGCCCTCTACTCGTACGACAAAGTTCCGAATTTTTAATCCTCCTTCAACGATCCCCCGAACGGGCACATAATTATTCAAACCACTGTCCCGTGCTGGAAACCATTCTCTTTTTTTTTTTTACGTATACCAAGTCGTGTTGACTACAATGAAATAATAAACAGTATTTACATCGTCCCAGTTGCGGCGACCTCGTCCAAGCATGACGTCAATCGAGGTATTTATCTAAAGATTTTCAAGTTACGCTTCTCAGCATTTCGAGCGTGAACTGTACGATTTCAATTACGTTGTAACAATTTGCCCATTTGATACAGCCAAGCCGGGTCTGTTGCGTGTGCAAAAAGCTGTTCTGCTGCGCGGACTGTCGCGATCGGCACGAGAAGGCGAAACACACGGAACGCCAACAGAACTGTGCACTCTGTTTGTCCAAGAAGCTTCCGTTGAAATCCTTCGAGGATAAATCGCTGCTCTGTCACATAGTAGTCGCTCATCTTCCGCTTTATTGCTGTCTGTGCGGTGAAATTTTTAAACAGAGCGCGGATTTGGAGTCGTACGGTAATTGTACATATTTACATGCTGTGTAACTTCTTCCTGGATCTTTTATTATTTATCTTTTCCTTGTTGTCAAAGGCACGTGTAAGTGGTGGAATTCTCGGCATTGCCATTCGCTGGTGGCCGAGCAAAAATCTATACTGGAAACACCGCCGTTTGATTTGGACGGGAAGGAATCGACCGAATACAATGGCAATTTCAACGCGCTGACTTCGCCGCCGGAGCTCTACAGGAACACCAGCACCCCGATGCTTCTTGGACAGAAGAGCAATTTCGAATACAAAACACCGGTCGTTCCGAACTTCTCCTTGAAGACAGCGAACACCAACTCCGGATCGCTGGACAAGAATCAAATGTACAAGATCGCGCAAGATAGCGTCTCGACGTCCAGCGATTCCAGCAGCAAGTACATGAGCTTTCCCTCTGCTGCCAATCACGTGGAAACTCCGTCGCGTATCGTGCCCACGATCAGTGGGGGCAAAAAGGAAGTTGGCCGAAACGGCTCGAGAAAGCTGGGTACGTCGAAGAATCAGAGTGACAGCAAGCCGAACGAACGTTCCGCGGATCAGATTTCCGTGGAGGACATGGAGTTGACTAATGTCGAGGGTGAGGTATTGCCAGACTCCCAGAGTCCGGATGTCCGTCAGCCGGAAAAAAGATCGGATTCCATGAAGAAGGTGCGGTTCAGTGATGAACACGATTGCCAGCCGGAGCCCAGCTCGACGAATAACTTGAACTCGACGGAAAGCGAGGAGTTCTTCGAGGCGTGCGACACGTTGTCCGAGACGAGGCACTCCTTGGAGCAGTCGCAGATGAAGATTTACGAGGACAACGCGAGGAACGCGGAGAAAGAAAGTCGTAGCCCGGATGTTAGCAACGCGAAAGGTCCTAAACGATCGTCCGGTTCCTCGCGATTTGTGATGATGGTCGTTGTGGAGAACGACTCTGCTGCCTCCACCTCTGATCTAATAGACAGCAGTCTTAAAAAACTGGGACACATGGCTTCTAGCTCGTGTCATTCGCTGAATTCTCCTGGTTCCAGTACTTCGATCACGTCTGTGGATAGTTATTACAGCGCCCACTATTCCAATTGCCATTCGCCTCTGTGCGAATCTGGTTGTTCTGCCAATAGAAGTATGACAGCGAATAGCAGTACCGAAAGTAACATGCCCGGCGGAATCCTCTCAGCGGTGGCCAACGCAGTTAGGAACGTGATGAAAAACATCTCTGGTGCGTGTATAATGATACCTTTATGTATGCGTAAAACGATATTTATTTTAGGATTCTTTTCTACGTCGACAGGAATCGGATCCTCCAGGAACGTTCAAAGGGAACAAGCTCCACCAAGGCCGGACACCGTCCCGAGGCATTCCACACCGCAGAACTACCCCTCCGCTCTGAGCTTAATGTCGACCGATTCACAGAGGCCAGGGAAACGGCCAAGGGAAGCCATTGAAAGCTCATGTCCAACGCAAAGGCCAGCGGATTTGCCCGTTTCTCAGATCGAGATCAGGAGTCCCGTTGCGAAACGACAGCGTGGATGGTACAAGATTAAAGGGCGAGAACCGATCGCGAGGATGCGGAACAATCGACAAATCACGTCTCCGCGTGGGGTGTCGTCGGAAACTCAAGTTTTTAGCCAGGGATCGCTGTCAGTTGGGGATACCATTTTACCTCTTCCTGACAGGGCACATCAGTCTACGCAAACCGAGTGATGCTCAATGATAAATGAAATTTTAGGACATTGATTACATAATATTGTATTTGACGCGAAAGATTGCGAAGTATTTTATACGGGAATATTTAAGTTTATATTTTTATAAGTGTACATATACGTAAATGATGTATTTTTGCATGGTGATTGAAATAATTATAATATCTCATTTTAATTGGTGTTATTTAATTTTCATTGTAGCTTCTCTACGTAATTAGCGTGAGATATTGTCAAATTTCGTTGTTAAAGCGCAATATTACTTAATGTTATCTAATAAAGGGGCGATATCTAAAAATGTAGGCATTCGGAGATTTCAATTTTTTAGTTACAACAGCGCTCCTAGACGGCGCTCCCATCAATTGCTGCAAGCAATGATGAAGAAATATCGATAGTACCATCGATAGTTATCCACCAGTAGTGTTTACGTTGGAGGTTATATCCCGCAGTGCTATAAGCATAGACTTCTATGTACATAAATAGAAACGTAATTCTTTTGCATCGGTAGCAATTAAAATGGTGTTATAACAATTTAGTGCTTGTGCTTCAAAGATATCTAACTCGCATCACTTTTCTCTCGGCCGCTAGCAATCTAGTGTAGTATATAAACAGAAGTCTGTGGCTATAAGTAAGTAAATAGTAACCTATCGTAATTTTCTTTTAAAAAATTGTCACTGCGTTTCATTGGAACGTATCTTGAATTAAGGTATGTTGTTCTATTGTTTAAAATCTTATTACTATTAAATTTCCAGTAATCAGTTGCTTTTTGGTTAACCTAGAAATATTTCCTTTCGATCTACTTAGGTTTTTACTTAATCTTTCTAGTTTCAATAATGTCTTCGTGGAAAAAGGCAGCTAAGGCGACCCAAAAGACTCACCGCGAAAGGCATCAACCAGAGTCGCGTAAACACTTGGGCCTGTTAGAGAAGAAGAAGGATTACGTAGCGAGAGCTAGGGATTACCAAGAGAAGCAGCAAACCTTGAAGCTTCTTCGTAAACGTGCCCTAAATAAAAATCCAGATGAATTTTACTTTCACATGATCAATTCTAAAGTTCGAGGTGGTGTGCACAAAGAAAAAAGGAAAGATGACGATTATACTCTGGAACAGAAACAGTTAATGGAAACTCAGGATATTCGATACGTCGCTCATAAAAGAACTATAGAGGCAAAGAAAATAGACAAGCTTCAGAGCAGACTGCATATGATAGATGCGGCGAACGAGACCAAGAACACGCACATATTTTTTGTGGAGGAGCCAGAGGAAATCAAAAACTTTGATCTTGCTAAAAAGTTGGACACTCATCCTGCGTTGCTATCCAGACGCACGAATAGGCCAAGGCTAAGCAGATTGAAAGACATGAAATTGCCAAAGTTAGATGAGAAGACCTTAAATAAAATAGAACAGTCCAAGCATATGTCCTATATGGAGCTAAAGAAAAGGATAGATAGAGAACGGGAATTAACTATTGTACAGCAAAAATTAGAAGTGCAGAGAGCACTGAAGGATAAGAAAGTTACCAAGCCTAAATTGTTGCATAAAGGAACAAAGAATGCTGCTCCTATTTACAAATGGAAATTCGAAAGGAAACGATGATTTACTGTTTGTATTTATTATACACTTTGAATAAAAATTGTTTCTAGGAAAAGCCCGTTTAATTAGTTTAATAATTCTTACGCCCTCTTAACTATCTTATCGCTTCGAATCTCGAGCCCTTCGATTTATCTACGAAGTCGTACATTACTTATTCTAATTATTAGTTAATCAATGTCCATGACCGTCATTGATTCGCTTTCCGTTCTCGTTATCACTTCTACATCATCGGGCGTCGTAGTCTCCTCCGTTTCTGCGACGGTTGTCATCATCGTCGTGGACATTCCGCCCATTCCATCGCTGCCATTCATTGAAATCTCCGTCGATATACTGACGCAGTCGTAATTCAATTGCCATATCCGCTTCTTTGTTAATATGTCCAGCCGTAGGCAAGCAGTGATTGATCTTCGAATTTAATTAAAAAAATGTATTTCAATCACATAATTGCATTTCCATTGACATGTATACGCACAATTAACGTACCTGGGAAATTTATTGAGTTCCAATATGTTCACGCACGCAGTCGAGAAAAAGCATCCGGGTACATCAGAGCAAAACGTCAGTGGTTTATATTCTGTAGAAGTAGTCTCAAATTAGATATAGACAAACAGAAAACAGAGGCATGACATAATTACCTGTAACCGTTGTATTCTTCAGCGTATCAGAATTCAGCGTGGCGTTAATATTTAATCCGCTCCCTTGATAATCCAAATTGACGCAAACTGCGCGGAATGGCACAATCATTAAGGATAGGATTTCTTTCAAATATCGTTAAACCTACGACAAATAATTGCAACACTTACGATTCTTCTGAGCGCCGGTATATAAAATCGTAACACTTTGACAGCAGGAGCAAGAGTTGGATGTTTTACAGGTGCAATGTTTCTGAAGCGTTGAAACAGGTCTAGAACCGAGGAGGCCACCAGACAAGAAGAATCCTGATACAGATTTAATAATAAAGTATCAGGTGAAATTTAACTGCGACAGATGTGTCAAATAAAAATTAGAAAACAGACTAACTTTCTTCCGGGCGTCCGTTTGCGCAGTAAAACAGCAAATACAACAGGAACGAAATGAGGACGCAAGATACTCTAGGATTCTTCATACTTAGAATCGTTGTTTGTACTTTTTCACCGCGGCACGTTCACAGTTCAACTGCAGAAACAGGTTGCATCTTTCACGACTGTACTGTCGCGGCATGAAACATTCGTGTTCTACTAAACAGCTTTGCCTCGGATCGGTGGCTGTCGCTTCACAGGATGTAATTATCGAGGCATAATAATATATGGCTTTTGAATGCATCTATTTATTCGTTCCTTTTCACCGATAACGCGCAACACGTTTTCCACTGTACACTTACGAAGGACATCAAATTGTTCTCCGATAAAATCATTGTTCCCGGAATAAATGTCGCAATACTATTAAATTACAATAAAATTGAGCTGCACGAATACAATACATAAGATTCTTCTTACATACAAAAGTAAATTACAGCATATTCATCTAAATATATAAGTAGAATAAATAGCAGGTAGTGAATCTCAATGACAGCAACAACGTAGCAATTTAACTATTTTAGTCATTTGCAGCCGCCACGAATAGATTCTTAGGTTTCTTCAGAAATCGAGCAGATCGTCGTCGTCGTCGTCGTCGTCGTCGTCGTCGTCCTCGTCGTCATAATCATAATCGTCCTCATCCTCATCATCGTCGTCGTCACCTGGCAAAAATTCTACTTGACCTAATCCACCTCCATCCTCTGGCTTCACATGAGCCAAACCGTTAGCACCAAATCTGAGGCAATCCAATCCGACCTAGAAATACATTATTCGTAGAACACGTTTTAAAAAAGCCGGCCCTTCCATTCCAATAGACGTGTACGGCTCACCTTAAACAAAGTAATGTCATTAAATTTCCCTTCCATGTTCAGGCACATGTGAATGTTTCTGCCTTGGAAATAAATATTGTAGAATCGAACGCAAGCCCTGACAGCTGGAATTCGAGGTACCGGCACGCATATTGGACGGGGATTTTTTCCTGCGACGAGACATTTTTTTGTTGTTGTAAAATTAATAACAGATAATGCTAAAGCTGTTCGTTAGTCTCTTGGTCATTGTGTGTATGAACTTTTACCAGACACCGTTCTCGTGTACAGCACTCTGTCGTTCATCGAGACTTTAGCGGTGAAGCTGAACTCGTCCGGATCGTAGGTCACGTTCACGCAAGCCTTTTGCTTCCAGGTGTCGTAAAATATTCTGGAGCAGCAGCCACAAACCCCGCCACCGCATTGGCAAGGACGTTGTTTCGTAGCAGTGACCTGATTAGTCGAATTCGTCGCCTGTCTCAATAATTCTTCGAACATCTTCATGTCCGTGTCCTCTTTGCTCCTCGCCGAGACCTCGTTCCACGTTGCGGACGGTGTGCCATCGTACACAGAAATCTCTGTCTTCCTTCCCGAATCAATGGATCTCTCGTGTACCAGTTGCAAGGAGTACCGAACATGGAGAACAACGAGGAACAGAAACCACCGCGCGGTCCTCATTTCTCGGTCCTTGATCATGAAGAGTCAGTCGTTAGGACAGGATATCATGGTAGGATAGTGCTCCTTACCAGACGTTCGAAACCCGACTGGTCGCTTAACGGACGTCTTACACTGACCTCGTTTTCTGGAGAAATTTACGTTTGCCTCGAGCCGCTCGCCCGCGTTTTATTTTCTAGCGGTCTCGCCTGAAAATCTGATTAAGGAAAAGAGACGCGAGAGATTCGTATTAGACGGGGTAATAAAAAAAAAAGCGTAGCTTATCGTGATTTGTACATGTCTATTTTATTCGATAGATATAGAAGGACGAGATAAATAGTAAGGAATGATAAATGGAGCAACGGTTGTAGTGAGTAATATATAAATATAGATAAATAAATTTGTAACTAACACATCGACGACGTCCCTCTCCTATCCTCACAGAGGTATATTGAAAAGGGATCAACAGTAACGTAATAATTACAGCTTCAGTTGGCCGATTTGTGCTTCCGCGGCAGACAACGTCGACGTGTAGTTGGCGTAAATCTCAAGGTCCTGCTGCTCGAATTCGACCTCGTCGTACACTTCCGGTTCGGCGATTTGCTGCTGCTCAATTTGTGGCTGGGCCTGATTGCTATCCTCCCCGGGTTTCATCCACGAAAATCCGTCCACGCCCATTTCCACGCAATTGAAATGCATTATCAGTATCGGCGAGCCGGAAATTCGCGTCTCCAAATCGATACAGGTGTGGAGATTCTTGCCGACGGTGTAGACGTCGAAGAAACGGATGCACAGATTCAAGATCGGCACGTACGGGAACGGGACGCACAACGGGGGTGGATTTTTCACTGCAACGATGATTAAAGAGAATCCGTTGAAAGGCAATTGCCGTCGTTGAAGGTAAAATTAAATGCCCACTCACCGTCGAAGTTGCTGGTGTACACCTGTTTCTCGTTCACGGCCAATGCCATCCTAATGCCAAACTCACGCGGCTCGTAAGCGAATTTCACACACGCCACGCGATTGAACTTAAGAGCCGTTATATTGACACCCGCGCAACAGTTGCACACAAGTTGTTCGCATTGGCACGATAAGCCGCGGAACGCGATTCTAGTGTTGAACGGAAGTCTACCGGCGTCTTCTAATTCTGCCGTCAATCCAAGTCCGGTGCTCGGATCGTAGTACGACGAGTTGTATTGAGTAACATCTGCGTAAATCGAATCGGTTCAAGTCAAGCTCGTGCCGAGGAAGAAGAAAATAGTACACTGAAAATATTGAAGTCGCGAAGCTTCTCTGTTACCTATGTGATGTCTTCTATGAAAAGTGGCGCCGCAGATGGTCTGTATCGCGCTGATCAGCACGAGAACGTTGAACAATTTGAAGAGCATGATGCTACCTTGGCGAAGAAGGAAGAGAAAGATCCGCTGCCGATCGACTCCGATCGAGGACTGAAATTAGGTTGAGATGGGACCACGCGACGATGGTCTCGTGCTCATTAATTATGCATAAACTTTCGACAGAAAGTAAGATCGGTGGGAATCGGGGGACGCAGGTGTGGCACACGTGCGAACAGTTATAAAGATCGTTCGAGCAACGGTAGTAGTTCGCGGTGTACTCGAAGAACATTCGGCGTCTGTGAGAATTAATCGTTTATTCGATACGTTTAATTACAGGTTCAATAAATTAATTAAATAAGTACATATAAATAGATGCCCGTGTCTTAAACAGGATTAAATTGTTCGAGCAATTCGATATGGCTGAGCTCGCGGACAAATCCTCGCGAAATGGTAGAAACATCGTATTTCAATTGAATGTAAGCCATAAATGGAAAGATCGTGCAACACCTGCCGTGCTGTGTTTTCCGTCTTCTTGCTTTACAAGGCCAACCTAATTTGCATTTCAATCGTTCTAATGTGTGTCGTCAAACTTTCAGGAAATTCGTCGCTACCTTGTTCCATTAAATCGACCCTCCACAAAGTGCTTCCATTTATAATCCAAACGAGTCTCGTACGATTCTTCCTAGGTTTACAGTTACAGGCGAAGAAGAGCGAAACGATAGAAATAAGTGATCAGTCTCCATATTTCGTAAAGCATAGCCAACGATGTCTCGTTGAGTTAACAATAACAGTTTAACAAGAAACCTTGCCCAAGAGTCGATTGAAATCTGCTCCGTTACTTTCAATTATTCTACGACCGGCGCGAAAGCGACTGTAGAAATATGGAACATCAAAGTTTCATCTCTTTGCTGCGACGACTGTTCCTGGAATGCCTGCTCCTCGCCAAAAGACCGGTGAGACCTAATCCGTAATCGGAGTCATTATCGTCAGTCTCGGATAACTGATGAGGCTTCTTCAGCTTTCCCTTCTTCTTGCCATCCTCTTTTTCATCGTAAACGAGCGCGCTAATCATAGCGTCTTCCTCTTCCTCGTCGTCGTCAGCCAGAACCTCGGCTTCAGCCTTCTCATCTTCGTCCTCCTCGTCCTCGTGTGCACTCTCATCGACCTTCTCATCTTCGTCCTCGTCCTCATCGCTGTCCTTCTCATCGTCATCATCGTCGCCGTCTAGAATCTCCTCGTCCTCATCGTCATCGTCGTCGTCGTCGTCGTCGTCGTCGTCCAGACCACCTCCCAGAAGATCCTCATCGTCGTCCTCCTCCTCCCCTTTGATCGGTTTCTTCAACGGTTTCTTTTTCTTATCTCCTTCCGTTTCGATCGCGTTGATGCTCGTGCTGGTAATGGTGGGTTTCCTCTTGTTCGCCTCCGGTGCGGTGAATTTTTTTGTTGGCGTCTTATCGGGTTTCGCGTAAACGGCTATCTTGTCGGAGCTCTCCGTGACGATATCTTCGGCCTCGTTGACGCTCGTATCGGTCGTCTCCACCTCTGTGGTACTTTCCTCCGCCGCGGTCAAGGGTTCCTCGTTGTGCGCACTATCCCCTTCGGGATCGTTGCTGGCGACGCCATCCGGCACGACGATATCTAATGGCGTTGAGGTCGGCTTCGTCAGAAGGGGAATCGTGAACTGGAGGAGCGGCGCAGGGGTGGTTACTTTCGGCTTCTTCGTCGAGGTCTCGTCGTCGCCTGTTATGATGTCTAAAAGAGCTCCGAATCCAAGGACGTCCTCATCGTCGTCGTCATCGTCGTCATCTTCCGCCGAAGAATTCGGGACCGAGTTAGCCAGCGGACTCCCTTCTTCGTTGTCGTCGTCGTCGTCGTCGTCATCGTCTGAACCTAGACCGAAGAAATCGTCCTCGTCTTCCTCTTCGGATGCCTCGGTCTCGATGAGCGGAAGGGGTTCCGCGGGGCGCAGCTTCAGACCGTCGGGACCGAATCTGTGATAACAAGATTGTATAGATACACCGCACTTTGTCGTAATTATTATAGGAATAGAGAATAAAATCTTGTTACCTGAAACAGCTGACGCGCAAGCTAGCTTCGAGTTCCGTGGACGACTGCAGTTCGAGTCCAAGGCAGGCCTTGAAATGGTTCTCGGCTTCCCGCTTAATGGAGTAAATTCTACCACAGAATTTGGTGAATCCTCCTGGCAAGGGGACACAAACGGGCTTGGGGCTCCTGCCTAAAATATCAATAGCAACTGTACGATCGATCGCTCCCATTAAGCGGACCTCTGGAGAGAGGTGTTCCTTTGTTCGTTTAACGAACGTACGCGAGACTTTCACCTCGATCGCGATGCAAGTCGAACGTACGGCGCTCCTACGTTATGAATAATTTTATTTATGACGCTGTCTCTAATTCACGCTGGACATGTTTCGAGGAGAAATCGAGCTTTTGACAATCGTGTAGCATGTTCGACATTTAGTGGGACTACGTTAAACTAACGTTAGGTGAAAGTCAGATCGCGTTCCATAAATGCCCGTGAACGGGTTGCTGAACAATTAACACACTTTTCGTGTGAATAGGTTTTTTGAGCGTGTCGGACACTTTCGGAGGGAGCGGATAGAATGTATGGTGAAACGCTCAGATTCGCGCACTTACCATTTACGACGGTACTGGTGAGGATATTGTCCCCAAAGCTTAATTGCACCGCCAGATTATCTTCCTGCAAGTACTGCAAGGACGCGCATCCTGGAACGCAGAGTTCTTAGTTGAACACTCGGAAGAGTAAGTGTAACGAGGTACCGATTCGTCTTCTCGCCTCCTTCGCTGTTATGCTTTCTAACGATCGCGTTCTGTTGCGGTTTAATGAAATCACACGATGCTTACCTGGTCCCTGTAATTGCACCAACGGTATATGGAAGTCCCTACAGCAGTTGCAGATATTCTCGTTGCACGTGCAGTACTTATTAACATTGTCGGTTGCCTGTTTCAACGATAACGTCGATATACCGAGGTTGCTCTGCTTGGTAGCACTCGCACCCTTGACCGCTCGCTGTTCGACTCCGTGATCGCGTTCTAGAAAATGATTTTATCACCCCTGATCACATGCATCCTTAATTGAAAGAAGAGGGAAATAAAGTAAGAAGTTTCCCAAATACAGGCTAGCTAAATAATCGATTTCATCTAATCGTTGCATCCCTGAAGCAAGTGACTTCATTTTTCGAAATCATATTCTGAACGAACGCCAATTTACAAGGGAGCTTCACCAGTTAAAATTACCTGGCCATTACAAGCAGTTGACGTTAATAATGTAAAAGACTGCTGAAAGTTATTACCAATCACTCTGCCGTAAGCGGCGAACGCGACCAGAAGAAGAATCAGCAACAACTCGACCACCGTCGACAGACGCATCCTCGCTCTTGTCCTGCAATGCAAATAACGACAACGTCACGAATATCTCCGGTACAGGGTTCTCTTAAAACGCACGGCCACGCGCGTTCCCCAATTTGCATCGTCCGATCGTGAAAGGCGACCGTGCGATTTGTCATTCTACTGTTGCGAATCGGCCTCGCATGGGCTGAGAATTTTATATCGAAACGCATTGACAATCAACGTACCCTGGACACGCGGCTATCTTTTATCTAACGATATCCTCGAAGGTTTTAATAATAAATCCATTGATCTAACTTGTCACGAGATTCCAGCAAGTTTCGTTTACGGTAGTTCAGTATATTTTTCGAGACATTTCGATGTTCGCTCGCGAAACGGTCGAGCCGGTCCACAAATTGACCCAGACGAGCACGGGGCAACTAACGGGACGCGAATTGTCACACGCAGCCTCGCCGGATGCTAAACTGCGCGAACAATACAGCCACGTGTTCACGCTCGTTAACGGCAGCGCGTTGCGGCAAAGGGTGAAACGCGGTTGACGTTTCTCGACGGTCCCAATCATTTCGAGCAGCGAGCACGCAGGAGGAACGACTCTTTCCTCAGTTTCGGTCAAACCTGACTCGTGTCGAGCTCTCGTCTACAGCCGGCTGACCTAAATCCCGCTCACGGTCAGAGACGTCTCTCCCGAAGAGTTCACCGCTCAAATGGTGCATATTCGGGCAACGCGCTTCAGGAAGCACGCACATGCATCGATCGCGTTTATGGGGCACATTATGCGGTCACCAATGCTGATGGTTACGCGTCGGTATGTGTTTCATTTATCGATGTATTTATACGATTGGACGATTTTAAGCAGCGGCATGCATTAAGCGTTTTTCATAAAGATCAGTTTAGAAATCTTTATGCAGGCATGTGCGTTAAAAAAAATTATTTGAGCTGAGTTAATGTACAGATAAGTATAATGTAATTGTAAATAAAATTGATAATAAGGGACTTATAAATCGGTACCGATCGAAGGGAATAAAATTTGCAAGCACGATTACGTCAACGTACACATTCCGCGTATTTTACAGAAAAGGATAAGAACTAATAAATCTAAGAAAAGCTCTTATACTCGCCTCTACGATGGAGAAAAAAGTTCCAGTCGAAAAGTTTCGTCGTTCAGAGGATCGTTGGCAACGGATCTTTCACCTCGTCGCACCCTTCGGCTCTTTTTTCCGACTCTTCGTCTTACGGAGGCCAATGTCTAACTGAAGATGCCGCCCAACTCCCCCCAAGGTTTCTTTAAAAGTCGGTCAAGCCACCACCACCTGCCTCGACCGCGGCTACGATTATTAAGCATTCTAATACGTTCTAGGTAAATAAGACTACGATGCCCCACCAACCAGGGGATAGCACGACGATTGGGGAAGCTTCACCGGCCGGATCCGCGGGCAAGGACGGCGAGACGGAAGTAAATTCGCATCGCCTTGAACCGGTACCGGGGTCAAACGCACGCTGGGACCAACCGCTATCGACTTCTGGTCTCCGTCAGCGGATTTACTCTCGAACCGTATCACGGTGATTCATCCCGCGCGAAAACGCGGAGAGATCGTGAATGGGACCGGAGGAGGAGGTCCTGATTCTCGATCAGCGACTGCATCACAATTTGCCTCGATACGGAAATTGATGTGACGCAATGATGTTTATCAAATGCGCGAAAAACTGCAATTTACAATAATAATCATAACAATAGCCTTTATCATTATGTCCTTAATGCGTCTAATGAAAATATTTCTTTCTTCATGTTACCTTTTCATTTTAAACAAAGGTGTCAGGTTTATTGCTGCAGGCACAAGTGTAGCTTCACGCATGTTTAGAGTATAATACAAACCTCAATCGCCAGGCCCACTTAGCAGTAATTTCTATCGCCATAAGCTTACATCGCGGCGAGGTGGCCGTGGTGCATCCTCAATGAGCGTATCGGAAATTCTTCGTCCGTCCGGGGCGTGCAGCCTGATATAATTAACATCGCAACTTTTCTTCGACCTTCAAACTGGTCACTGCTCTCTCTCTCTCTCTCCCTCTCTTTCTTTCTTATGCTGAACGATCGGAACAACCCTATTCTTCCCTCCGCATTCACCAATTCCCGCAACATAATCGACATATCTTCGCAGGAAGTTGACAGATCAACGGAGTACAGATCTATTTCTTTTTTTTTTCGAGTTTCTCGTCTTTCGAGTGTCTTGTGGCGACAGACATTGGTCCCTCGGCTAAAAGAACCTTTCAGGAAGCCAGGTAGTGACGCGTTTCGGTGGTGAAGGAGGGGCCTCTTTCTCCGGTTAGTGGGTCGAAGAAAGTAGTGGTCAGGAGTGGTTTGCCTTGGTTAATACTTGCTCGACGGGACGAAGGTTCCGCAATGGAATTCAGGCAGCCTGGGTTACCCGGGGCAGGACAATTATTGTCGAGGATGAAGGATCAATCACCTCCCGAGCGGATGTATTTTAAGATATCGCCTCGGTCCGTCCAGGTTGTAAATGGCCCGGGCGAGATGAACGCGGCGGGGATGTGGGTCATCAAGGGAAACGAGTTTTTACGTAACGTCACGGGATAATCTGTTGGGATGCTGCACGGGCCCCCTTTCGAAATCGTAATCCGATCGGAAGCAACTCGGGGCTCGTGAGGCTGGAGAGAAAATCGAGGATCGATCAAGTTTTTAGTAAATTATCACAGTAGCGGGCGGTAATCTTCCACTCGAGACAAGTTATATAATTATATTCCGATGGTGCAGAGGATCGATCGTGGGTAATTGGAATCAGTACGGTTAGAAAAAAGAGAGAAGGCGGAACGACGATGCGATGTGTTTACCCGTGATCAACCGAGCGTAAATTTTTCCTTCTCCTTTCGTTTAATACGTTTTTATTCCCCTGCATACATCGGAACGGCCAGAGAGAGGCGAGAATATTCGTGCCAAAGGCTCCGTCGATGAAAATGTAATTGCTAAGGAGAGAAGGAAAAGGTTTATCTCCGCATAGGTCTCATTAATCTCGAGCACATATTACTATCATTACTCTCCGTGAACGTCAAGATGTAGGCTTCAGCAGCGTTAACCAGAAAAAAAGGAGACATTATCATAGACTCCACATCCGTTCCGCGATTCCAAGAAGTCCTGCCCCGAGACCTACTCTCCAAAAACGAGATTCACCCACGCGATAAACAACGAATGTTCACTTTTACCCGCTACGGGATCGCAGTGAAACGTTGCGAGTGAAGAGAGAGAGAGAAAAAAAAAGAAATCGCGGTGTCACCGGAGCGATGAAAATTCTCAAACAGGTCGGACAGAAAGAATGAGCTGCTCTTACTCGTCGCTGTCTAAACGGTACCGTGGTCAGTCGAAAAGAAGAGCATCGGCTTTTTCGTCGGGCCAACGATCGTTAAATCAAACACCCAACGCAGAGATAGGACGGTCGCGTAAGTTCTGTTGGTACCAGATTGCCAAAGGAGGTCACCCGGTCACCCAGATGAGGTTCCTTGCCCGTTGTTACCTCCGCACCTCGGCCAATGGCGTGGCACCTCATCGTCGCCGTGGCCAATCCTGTCGCCAGTTTTCGTGCCGACCGCCAGCCGATCGCCGATCCAACACCTGCGCCCGGCTTTGTGCCCAGATTTAAGCTTCTTCCTTGCTGGGCAGGATCTCCAGGTCTCCGCGGCGTATCGTGCATCCTTTTGACAGTATCCGACTTGGTGTCCGTCCACCGCGAATTCCCCTTGTCGCTGCCCTGGGATCCCCTTCGTTCCTACACCGGAAGAATTACGGAAGCAACGCGATGGCTGTGAGGTGTACGATCCTGGTGCTCTTCGCCACCTTCGTCGTCGCCGTGTCTTCCGCTGGGCTGATCGGTGAGCAATGGATCAGTTACGCTCTCGTGGAAACGTTTCTCGTGCTTTGTGCACCAGATCCGTCGGACGCGTCGGCTCCTCTTGGTTCCGGGCGGACTTCCGTTCGCCAGCGCGCGTACCCGTTTCGTGACGCGAGGGTAAACAAACGTTCGACGCTCGAATATCAATCGCGACCCCCTTTCTGGGGTAGCTCGATCTTAGTCGCGTACGTGCGCGCGTGACACGTTCGCGATTCCACTCGAACGTGCTCGCGATTTAACGTTCCATTAATAACGGTTCTCGGTTAATAAGTTGTTCGCTCTTGAATTCACTCGCCGAGGAAACCGAGAACCGTCGAGCCGGCGGTCAGTCGACGGCTCGTCCCAGTAACGCGAGAAAGTTCGCGGATAGAGACACCTTTTTGAATCATCGACGCGGCACACTTTTGACGGCGTACATCTGTTTGCCATTCAAAGAGAAGCTTTTCGTTGGCGGAACAAGGTTCGCGGACGCACGGGGAAACGGTGTCAGACCGTCGCGGTCGGGTGAAAACTCCGAGACGGCGACGGATGGAAATCGCAGACGATTTTTTTCGTTGACTTTCGTTCGACGACTTTCGTTTCGTTCCAATTTCTCTACTCGAGTTTCTCTCGCGAGCCTCTCTGTACTTTTCTTCCTCCTCGACAGAAACGTTGCTCTCCTGGGACCTACCTGACACGGTGGGCAGATCGAGCGCACCCCAATCGCAATGCCTGTGCCAGACCACCAATTGCTTATGCTGCGTAGATTTGAATCTGACCACGACGATCGACCTCGGTGGACCCGCTTGCATCAACGTCAAGCAGAAGGAGCAGAATATCTCGTTGAATCTCAGTTATGGAGATAATCCAGTGCACAATGCCACGATTAAGATTGGTAACGCATTTATGAATAACGAAACGAATACATTCTTCGATGAAACTTTGTTAAAGTATCAATTAATTTAAGAATTCCTAAAATAATTCGAACCCCGATCTACGTTCCTCGTCGCCACAAATCACGATGCTTTACAGTCGACGCAGCCAACAAGCCGACCTGCATGAATCTCCTGTCAGACTTAGCGCAAATATGCGCAAAGTTTACATCGATGAAGCAGGTGGAAGCTGGTTACGATGGTTGTCTGGTAATCGAACCCGCGTTACTGGGCACACCGCAAGCCACTTACCCCATGGGATGCTTCAATTTCAATCAGGTGGTGCGGCAAGTCGAAGCCCACGCGTGAGTACAATCCTGAGAAACCGTTTCTTGAACGATACACGTAACGCGTATCTCGTTACTCGCATTATCCATGCGCAAGTATCTATTTCTCCCTTCAATTCGTATTGGATTCCAATTGTATCTCAATTACGAGCATTCTCTCCGTTAATTCCCTGTCGCTTGAATTGCCTCGCAGCACAACGGAGCCGACCGAGACCACCGAGAACCCAGAAGATGAGGAGGATGCATTGAACACCGACGAACTGATCGCAGCGGTGTCAGCGAGCGCGGAGCAAGGCATAGCGCTCTTTTCCCAATGGCTCGGGCTGAACCTGAACCCGAAATTGAACTTCACAGGCAAAAACACTAATCAGGAGTCGGCTGATCAACGCGCCGTTTCATCCACGACGACTAGGTCCGCCAGAGCTCATTGGGATCAAGAGGAGAAGAACGACGAGCGGTTCAAACAGTTGCTCAGCGCTCAGGATAACGTACTAAAGGGTTCAGCGACGATCGGCCAATCGAACGGGGCTGAAACAACGTTCGTCTACTCGAAACCCTCCGAGCTATTCTCATCGGAGAAGAGCTCGGACGACAGGAGGGTAGGCCAGATGAAAATCGACCCTCAACACCTGGCCGTGGTGCCGAAGGAGTCCCGGCGGGGCGGGAGGGCGTACAACATTCATCAGCACGTGAATGAAATCTGAGCGCGTTCACTCTCGTTTCGGCTCGATCGATCGGGGATGAGAGTTGTTAAGTAGAGTTTAGAATATCTCGCACGTAGACTGTTACTCTCATGACCAATTAGGGCAGAGTTATTTTACCGTTGTCTTTTCTTTCCTTTTTCTTTCTTACTTCTCTCTTTAATGTCAATTAATTCTCGACGGATTCGACTAACCGAGAGACACCAAAACGAAGGATCGCTCCTCGTCAAAGTAGTCGGTTGAAGAGAACATTGTTCGTTCATTTCGAGGATGCTGAATACTTTTCATCAGCTCCGTCAGAATGATCTCTAGCAATTGTGATCGACCTTCTTCTATCCTATGTGAAGTTCAATTCGATTCGAAGCGTAATTAATAATGGTCACACTCGGTCGATGCTCGCGGTTTCTTTAAGGAACGTCGAACGGCACGATAAGTCGCGTGCACTTTAGCAGCACCTCGCGCCAGGAATATGTTTCGTATATTAGCGAGAAGACATGGAATCAGGGGTATTCTTTCTTTTTTCGTAAGCCAATGCAATTACCATTGTCATAGACTGGTTTCCATTATTTGCGAACTATTTATTTGTTTCGACGCCGCATAGCAAGTAGAAAATACAGAATAAGATCCTCCAAGTATACATGCGACAACACGGGGTTGTACACAATTACGATGAAACACGTATACACGCTGTCGAGTGACAAGAGTCTTTTTTTTTTTGTTTAATAGAAAAATAACCGTACCGCGTAGCGCGGGGTGTACAGACACGTAATACGTTACACGAATGATTTTATGGACCATACTCGATAGCTGTATGATCTTCGCAGAGCATCGAGCAGAATGAATTCGAACGATTCAATGCTACCGCTCTTCGATCGGATGCACCGGAAGGCTGTCTCACGCACGAATTAAAGCAAACCAATCATTGTTATATAACAGGGTAGAGATTACGAACAAATTTTTTATAATCGCATTTTGTAACATTGTCAAGACGGATATAGTTAATAAAGCCAAAAAGAAATGGTTGAATCTTCTTCTTTATCCATTGCGCAAGTAAATACGTGCGTGACTCTTTTGGGGAAAGTAATTCTAACATAATTAACATCCTTTCGATCTCTGGAAGACGTGTTCGCTGTCAACGCGATATCCGAGCAGAGCGGATTCTCCAATTAAAAAAAAAAACCAAAAGGTTCACGACGTTAGACTTATTATTTCCACCATTCCATCTGGCGCGAAGCATGCTGTCGAAAAGTAATATCATCTGACAGACGACACCTTAAGTCTAATTATTAATCGCATACGTTGCCTTCGTTACACCACGAACATCGATATAAGAAATATGTATAATAATCGTATATGTATATCACCGTACAGATATATGTATATGTATATATATTTTCTCATTTATCCTCCCGATATCGGTATCCATATAATATATATATATTAAAAAAATAGAAGAGAGTAAAAAAAGAAAGAAAGAATTGGAAAGATTGTCTCGAAAGGAAATATTACAGATGGACTAGATACTAATAACATTTGTTCGCCTTAAAATAAACGCGTTCCATTCGTTCCGTCAAAATATATATTTCTATATGTATACATATAAAATATTCTATAGATATGCTGTTTCTCCGTTTTAATACGTCCTATTTTTTGTTTTCGTTCGTAGTAAAAATATTTTTTGGGCTTCATCTTTGGGCGATCATCGTTACACTCTATGCGTGTACATAGTTTAAAAAATAATTCGAACTTTGCTCGTAACATTGAAAATCGGACATTCCGTTTACGTGTCCCTTTCGATCAGGCCGTTTCAGAGGTCGCAGCGTCGCGACGCTTAGCGTCCCTGCATATTAAATTCTCGTTCGACTCGTGAAAAAAATCATCGTGCGTTTGATCTTTCGTGACATTTTGCTCCGAGCTATGTTTTCGTTCGTGACGGTCGTAGTTTTACAAAAATAAATCACCGTCTGCTAATTACTAATATCGAAGAACCTTGATTCTTCCTCAGCGCGTGTTCGCACCAGTATAACATCGAGATATTATTTTTTAATGCACTGCGAGGATAAAATACGGGTAGATTTCGGCAAAAATATACTCTCTGTTCCTGTAAATAGTTTGAATCGAAAAAGAGTTCGAAAGTCTTAATCAGCTGTTAACACTAATAGTGACTTCAATGATTATTCGAAGATTAAAGATTATCGATAAATATATCGGCACATCGAACACGAATAGATAGTATGACATCATAGGATTACACCCTTTTCATTCATCCGCAGCCCTTTGGCTGTGCTTCATCAAGACGTATCGATTCATCGCCTCTCTGATCCGAACGACGATTATAATTCCTCGTATCACTGAAACGTGAAAATTCGTTCAGCCGCAGAAAGAAATGCGCTTCCGAGTCTCTTATTTCAACGGCGCCACGTCAACGGTTCGTTTTTCGCTTTTGCAGTTCACTCTAAACAATTTTTCCAATTGGCACAGAAACAAGGTCCCACTGTCACTTTTTTGATTCCATCACTGTCGAAATAAGGATTTCGACCAAAGATCACGGAAACTCTTGCAAACGTAAAACGCGTGTAACTTTCCCCGCTGTGTCCTCTTGCGAAGAACTTTCGTCCCGAACGCAAACACACGTACACAACCGAAATCATTACCGGGGATGGTAAAAAGAAGAAAATGAAGCTGGTTCATTTTAGCGCGAGAAGCCACGCGGCCTCGCCACTCTCGTTATTGTCAGCAATAGTGAAAGACATTGCTTATAGAAGAACATCTGCCGGAGCATGTGTTACAATTCTTATAAACAGTCGGGGGCTTCAATCTTCGCTCGTGTATGCGTAGGCGTTGGATAAATGCTAAACAGAAACGTAACGAGTTCACAGGGAATTTTATAGGAAAGGGACAATTCATTTGATTTGCTGAGGAGGCGTCGGAGCGACCGGCGGCAACGTCAGAGAATCCCGTTTCTTCTTGTTCACACGACGGCCAACGTGTAGAACAACGTCCCCGGCTTTCACGGACTTGAACTCGGCGATCGCCTCGGCGTGCGTCATGCCATAAAGAGGTTTCGAATTTATAGACAAAATTTCGTCCCCTGGAACAATGCGATTCAATTGCAGTCGTTTAATCGGTTACAATTGCTTAAAACAGCTTTGGATTACTGCAACAGTCACAAATCACGCCGTACCTTCTTTGACAGTTCCAAGATCCGCAGCTTGGCCGTTAGGAAAGACCGTCTTCACGTAGATGCCCATGTTTCCTCGAGGACTGTCAGTACCGCCGACGATACTGAAACCGAGTCCCTTGTGTCCAGGACCCTTAAGAAATCGGGCAGTCAGTATCGTGAATGACGCGCCACCCTTGCCTGGCCTTGGCAGGGTGCAGAACCTCGACTCTTCACCCTCGCCAGCTTCGTCGATGTCTTCGAGTTCGGAGTCGGTGTTCAGGCCTTCGTCCGTGTCCTGTACACCCTGCGAACAGTTAACGACGCCCGTCAGCTCTATCCCCAACAATGCGACAAAATGAAATCTACGCAAATCCTTGTATTCTCTACTCACCTGCAACGTCTTCAACCCAGACCTGGAAGAATTAGGAATATTCGCGACGCTCCTACTGTTCAGTCGTCTGGTCGTCCTCTTTCCGGAGCTCCTTTCAGCCCCCAAGCTAGACGGACCGTCGTCCTTGTTCACGCATCCCGACCCGTTCGAATAATTGTTCACCTGTCCGCCGACCTTGAAGTCCGTCATTCTCTTTCTGGATGCCACTCGCGGGATATGGATCTCGTCGAACGTCGGCTCAGACTGATTCCTAGGCGTCACGTTCTTCTGGAAGTGTACATTTTCATACGAATGATGATCCCTGGTTTCCGAGTTGCTCCTCGCCAGGTGCCTCTCGGGATGGGCTACGACGGATGACGTCACTTCCGATCTGTGTCCCCGCTGGTAGCGCACGTTCTCGTACGAATGATCCTGATGCCGGCAGGTATCACGGTTCTCGGAATTGCTACGCTGCAGCACGCCCCTCGATCTTGGGCAACATCCGGGCGACGGGCTGGTGAACGATACGTTCTCGTACACGTCCTTCTGGCTCTGCTCGTGACTCAAAACCGGTGAATCGTAGGTGCTGCTGCTTTGGGAGTACGTGAACGTTTTGTTGCTGTTCGTCAACGGGCTGCTGCAGTTCGGAGAATTCGGTACGCTACCCTCCGCGAGCGTTTCGAGGTTGTCGTGAAAGGGGTAAGGCGGAAGGGACGCAGGCTCGCCGGTATCCCCTATCGTATTTTGATCAACGAATTTCTGACTGGTCGAGGAAACGCAATGGGACAAGGGGCTAGGCACGTAGAAGTTCGACGCGGTGTCCTTCGGCGGGAACACCTCCGTCACGCTTAGAGCCTTCCTTTTACGAATGCCAGCGTTTATTTTGCTGAACTTGCTTCGTAGCACTTGTTGGATGTCCGCGATCCCCTTCGTTGTGCCTGTCATGAATTATGAATGAAATTCTAGCGGTTGTGAAACAACCTTCACTTCTCATTTCATAATGTTTATTATAAAGAATTACCTGGTAATCTTAACGAGCTGGTTTGCAGCAATTTCTTCGGTGAACTGCCATCCTGAAGACTCTTGGCAGCGGGGGATGGCTCTCTGCTAGCCGGGCTGGACCTTACAGCTTGAATAACCCCCTGGGTCGTCCCACCTTGTATCAAAGCCTCCTGAGGTTCCGAGGTTTCCTGAATGGAACATCTCCTCCTTAATTTCCTCCATCGTTGACTTATACTTTTGTTCCACAAATTCAGGTCTGCAATAAACAATTTGGAGGAATCTTCGTGAGTATCGGTCACAGAACGTGGCACGCGTGGCAAACGACTGTATCGAAACTCGTTAAGGAAACAGGACGACCAAAAGTTGTAAAAGAACAAAAAAAAATAGAAGTAACTGCTTCTTAACCATCAAGCCTAACGACAGGAAACACTTATCTGATGCCCGCACGAGGTGGAACGACGCGCCGTATTGTGTTCACCGAGGATAAACGTACAACCTCGATCGGAAGAATAAAGCAAAATATAAAGAAGTCTTTATTGACAATGATAATAGTATCGCGCGAATCGCGGATAAGGGAGCATCGAGTTGCTATCGCGCGTGGCGATAGCACGCGCCAAAAGATCTGAAGCTACGTCGTGCACGCCTTCGAAACAGCCGTGACTTCGTTCAATTACAATTCAATATAGTCTCCATGTTGTTTGCCGGGGATCCACGTGGCTGGAAGAAACGAGGCACCGATCAAATCCTGATCCCTCCGCTAATTCCACGAAGGGTCGTGACCCCCCGACTTCCGCTTCCTCTTCGTAGTAAAGTTCCGCCACGACCTTACGGAAGGCAGGCGCATAACAAATTCGTCGTTTTCTTCAGCGACGATGGAAAGTCGGCGCCATGAATTATTAATGCAGATCGATGACGAGCATGGTCACGGGGTCACTGCGCTTATGCACGAGATCAGCGCGATTAATCGTGTTTACAATTGCACGTCGTTTCCCCGTCTCCGGACAAGCCATTCTGCGCGGCGGGACGACGACGTGTCACGCGGACAGAGTCAAAAACCAACACGACCATCGTCGAGGACGAAAGACGGTGAAGCGGGCACGCTGTCACTCCGCGCGATCGTTGCTGACACACTGGGGCGTCGGTGGCGGCTGCACTCGCCATTATCCAGTGTTACAGTCATCTTGCAAAATGCACTTTCACTTCTCCGCGTATCTGCGGATGCGCCCGGTTTCGCGGGGCCTTTTTCGTTCCGCAGTCTACTCCGGACGTTGCGTTCTCTGTTGCCGCTTCTCTTCACTGATCACGAACTATCTTCATTCGCCCCGGCAAAGATATTCACGAACGTTCAAAAACTCTGCCACTTCTATCGTTCCGCGTTGCAGCTTTTTCCTGTACCGAATGAAAACGTGCACACGCATGGTTCGTCGCACAGCTGGGGTAGATCAATTCCGTCGATCGATCAAGCTCCCTACGATATTCCATAATTCGCCGAATCATCCCGGTCCGTTTGCCCAGCTAAAGGCCGCGCAAGTAACGCGCGTTATCGAAATCAGAGCTTCTCGCTCGTTTGCATCGCTCTGCAAGTCGCGTAACGGGAATCGGGGGGGTTCATTATAGGTTTCATTGTAGCGGAATAACACCCACCATCGGCAGAGCGAGGCAGACGATACTAGCGCGCGCGGAGACGATTGATCCTCGTTAATTAAAATTTGCCAGCACACGGCTGAGCTTCATGCAAATCCGTATCGATTGCACTGAATACTGGGATACAACCTTCGGAGGGCCAGTTGAAAAAGCGTCAAGGACGGTGCGGCACACACGCGCGTTTTGCAATCACCTGACCAGCGTGGTCCACTTAACAGTCCATCAGGGAGATCGGCTCGCTGATCCTACGTTTCATCGCGTTCGACGTCCTCCTGCGATCTCTTTCATCTTCACAGCATAAACTTGGACAGCTTATACTCCTCCGGATGTACGAGCATTTGCAACTCTAATCGAAGCAGCGCGCCGTAAAAATAAAAGAATCCGAGGATGTACGCCAGCATGCTATCGGGATGTTATCAGTGCCGATGATCGGGCGATACCAGATAGGTGGATGTGTGGAGAAAGCAGAACCGGAAACACGAAGGCTCGAGCGCGACGATATTTGAACGACGCCCGGAGACCGTGCCGTGATTTGAAAAAGGCAGCAGCAGCAGGGTCCACACCGTACGCGGTCTCGACATGAACTGAAAGACTGGAGGTTTACGGTTAGCCGTGTGTGTGCGTAAGGCATTACGTGCGTGTGCGTAACAGAAACCGACACACGTGTGCAGCCTTCGTACCTGTGCATACAGGGTGGCGTGAAAAGAAGTATCGACCGCTCCCTCCGTCCCTACAACTTTTAGTGATACAAATTCCTCGCATATCTTCCCAATGACACGCGAGGAATTCCGTTTCGCGAGAAACCCTGTTACGCGATGGACTGGCGATCGTATCCGCGCATAGGTCTCGATGGAATCTCAGCTACGAAATTCCGAGGGACGACGAAGTGGAAAATCGTTAGCGTTGTACGATACCTTAAACGACAGAAAAAGAATAGGGGAGACTTCCGTTAATAAAAGAACGACGCCTGAATTAAAAACTCCGTTTCACCTTCTACAAATAAATATCGTTAAAATGTACGTTTTACAGGAAAGAACAGTACATACACTTCAACAGAGTGATTTGCAGGCAAACGCGAAACAAACATGAACCCATTCGCTTATTCGATTTCATTTCGCGTGTTGTTCATTTTCACTCGGTCCGCGCGACCCCTTCGTTTTACCCACGGTTCACGCATCAGTAATTAATCGTGCGAATGATCAATGCAATTCGAACTGCGAACTTTCTTTTTCTCGTCCACTGTGTAGATCTACGTTTCGTAGTCCGATTGTGTACCGATTGTGGGAACCCCTAGGCGAGTGTTGGTGAACGGTCTCTCCGTTGCACGCGACACGCGCGCACACCCCGCACATTGTGCGTGTCGAGGGTGAAACCAGCGTGCGTGCACCTATTAATGTGCATCACGGCTGCGTGCACACCCTACATGCAATTCTAATCGTGCGCCTCATGGTCCGTGCGGGACGCATTATTTTCTGGGGTAACGCGAACGAGCGCTCTTTGCGAGGATTCGCGCGAAGACGGACACGCGTCCGGCGACAGACGCAGGACTCCGAGCCGAGTCTCCGTCATGTGCAGAAACTTCGATCACGTATCCACCGACCGAAGACCCCTATATATCGTTTACTAGAATCGCGAAACTGCTTTCGTAACGGTACGCATGATTTTCTACAAATTGCTTCAGTTGCCAGACGGGATACGTCAATTTCAGACGACGCGATCGAAGCCGTTCCTCGTAGCTGAGGTGAACATACGACACACGTATAGGCGAACGGTGAATGCTCGAGTTTCAAGGTTTCGGCTGTTCGCGAGTCTTCAAGGATGGCCTACCTCGCTGGAGAAGCGATAAACGGAGCTCCTATTGCTTCTAAACTGACCTACATTCAACTGGAATCTTTCAAATGGTGATTCATACGCGTTGACAACAATTCGGTACAAGTAGAAGATTCATCCGCCAGAAATTCCTCGTGACAATTGTGCAGAGATGGAATTGTGAGAATATTTAAGCAATATAAATAAAATAGTAAGCGTTACGTAAGATGCAAAGTAAAATATAGTGGTTTTTGAGTTTGATGGAGGCTTGGGGGTAGATGCTTTCATAGACGTAGACAGTATTGACACTCAATGGACCACCCCGGTGTACACGCCATGCAGACCAAAGGTGACTATTGACTTGTGAAAGGCAGATGGTGAGGGGTGGGCACAAGTTGGTTTTCGGTTTGGGATTACAGAATAGCATCGTATTGTGTGTGGAATTGCTAAAAACGTAGGGCAGTAAGCTTCTTCGTGTGCCAAAGGGCTGCGCACGCTATATTTCAATTGATCTGTGGTCATTTATAAAAGGGGGACATTATCCTCCGCAACATTCTAATTATTTGGATTCAAGCGTCGTGCATTATCTATGTAGCCCTCGGGTTTTATACCTTCGTGAAGACAGTGTCATTTAAATTTGAATACAGATCTTTAAATATTTAAATTTAAATTGGAATTTCAAATTAAATGATTAATCATTCATATCTAAATTTGAATACACAATTTTTAAATGTTTACGGCCTATTTAAATTTCGCATTTGATTGTTTCAATTTGATATTAAATTGAAATTTTTCGCGCGACACGCGACATCCGAGATCAAGCTTGCCATTAGTATAAATCAAGCCCGCCCATATATCTAATTAAACCCTCTCCCGACTGGCATAGTCCAGCAGCATTTGAATGCCGCTGAGCGCCGAGCAAAATGACCAGCAGGGGCACGGACATTCTTCTCGAACACGTCAACGCATTACAGAGCTACCCGAAGAACATTTATTCAAAGTCGACGCGTGTTGAAAGAAGGAAAAAGCCGAGAGAGAGAGAGAGACACACACACACAGAAGAAGAAAGGATTAAGGGGTAGGAGAGAGACATAAGCGAGGAAAATGCAAAGATAGACAGGGAGCAAAGAGAGTGGGACGTGACAAGGAAATGAGAAAAGGAACTCATAGTTGGCTACGTGTAGTGCCTGGAAGGAATGCGTAAACGGTAGAACCGTTCTGTGAGCCTGGAGAAAAAGGGAATGCGCTTATTGACCATGCTCGAGAGATATATTGATAAAAAAAAAACATCGAACGTTCCTCCGGCGGTCAAGCAATTTCGGTAGTAAGCGCGAATACCCGTCCCCCTCTTATGCAATTGTTAATCGAGACACGATTGGAATATGCTCTTTTTCAATAACTCGACGGAAGTATGTTTAGAAGTGTAATTGTATACCTTCTATTATGATTCCTATTTCTGTTATAAGCTAGTGCATCCGAATGCTATGCATCAGATGCGTTTAGAACATTTCAGGACCGTTCCTGGGTCTCGTGAAGAAGATAGTTCGCGTGCACTGGTCTTTTAGCATGGCACAAGGCCAATGACGTGTCATCGGAGCGTTGCTCTGCGACCGTCGATGATAGTAGATATCGCCTGTCGCACGTTTGTTGCTTTAGCGTTGCACCAATGTCTGGCTGCACGTCATTGCGTATCTATATTATTTGCAGACGCGGCTAATAAGGGTATAAGCTTCTTAGTAAATGTAATGTAGTAAATGTTTCCACTACCTAAAACTACTCAGCCTGAGTAATGTCTAAGTACATCTTGCACGAGTAGACCAATTTGAAACACAATAAAAAATAGATGCCTCGTAAAGTTTCTTCTCAGTGAAATAAGAGTAGCACAATTGTTCATTGCTAAACATAGGACAGCACGTAACGCACGACAATCAATTGCACAGTGAAGTAAATGAGTAACTGAATGTCTTAGACAAGACAGTCTTGACCTAACGATCACTTGATAAGACCCCTCGGTGCAACGTTCTTCGGCAGTCTCTAAACGCAAGAGACCTGTGGCAAAGTAGATGGAGAACGAAAGATAGCAAAGCAGACAAAAGCTAATTTCCAGAGATATCGTACAAGCGACAGGCTGTCTCCTCTTTGATGTCATTTGTGCAACCAGTTTTGTTCATGGCGCGAATAGTTCGGAACGTGTCCGTGGAATAATCGGCTAACTGTATGCAGACAATGGCTGAGGCCACGCGGCACGCATCGTTGACTCCAATTATGCAAGGAGTTCTCAACTTGGCGCCGATGCCACCACTACACAGCTGTGTCTGTGCTTCATCGATCCCGCAGATTTCTTATCATTGAAAATTTCAGCAAAAAATGAAATCCTTGGAAATCTTGCCTGGGTCTTTCATACCGCGCTAACTGAAAGGGAATTTCCGCTGTCGCGAAAGATCTCCGTCCCCAATAGACAGTAACTAAAAGCTTTTCGATGTGAAGGGAAGAGATTTGAATGGAACATGGCAATGGGCTGGCCCCACCGGGTAGAACAAAGTCTCGTAATCACAAAACTACTAATACCATCCTTGTGTGTACGTCGAGATGATGAATGGTAATGTTCGTTCGACGTTTTAACACCGGCAGAAAAAAGTATCGTTTACAACAAGAGATCGCGGGGAACGCTAATGAGAAAGTAACGACAGTCGCGTACTTTAAAAGCAGGGTAATAAAATATCCATTATTCGTGAGTTTCGCGTGTGTGTCGCAACGCATCCAAATGGCCCGCGTGGAACACGGACTTTTATGGAAAATTCTTTTTATACCCGCACTATGCAGACTGCAATCACGACGATTATTCTCTATAGCCTCGATTGCATGCGCCTAAGTCGTTTCGTAAGCATCTCTGAAAATCTCGGGGTGCTTTCAATGTTTCCGTAAAACATCACGTAGCCACCGCGCGCACAGAACTCTAAAAGCATCGTCCAGATTTCTACCCGTGCATTTTCCTCGAACTGCTTAACGATTGCCCTGACGATGAAAAATTAAACACTGACGAGAATGTTCCGTGCGTAACGTAACGCATTACGTGGTGTCTCGCGCGATCAAGATTTGCATTGAAAAATACGTATGAACGTCGCGCCGGTACACATTCGTATCATAAAAACGAAAGCAGGCAAGTTTTTGCCGCGCCGATGGACGAATGTCATAAATCGTTTGCCGTACAGCGCGTTAACCTTTTGTATCCTAATTTATGGCCGCGGAGCTAGAGGACAGGACGTTTTCAAAGAATGCACGAATTATGCGCGGGTGCACGGTGCGTGACGCAAATGCCTGCGAATACCTTGTTCCCTGTTTCCGGACGAGTTATCGCGGCCTTTGCAGCCGCTCGCTTTCTCGCGGCACCGTTACTATCGGCACGCTAAAATATTGCTGAAATATTTACGAGCCACCCCCGCGCCGTACCGAGAGTGTCGCTCGGGATGAACGAGATGAACGGGAAAAGGGGAAACAGGGGCCGGCAGCGCAGGGATAGGAAAGAAGCGGAACGAAACGGGAATGGAGAACTGTGTTGCGCGTGAGCTCGATGCTTTTTAAGTGGCCAGGGTGTGTAGAGCCTAGTGTCAACGTTCGCCAACGCCGAAGAACAGAATTATTCCACAGGAAGCGCTATCTTTGCGCACCGAATTTCAATCAAACGGAACTCTACCGTTCGCCGCAGTCTCGTCCGGTCAATGATCGATAGGATGCGACTTCGACGGAAACGTGCCGATGCTTGCTAAGCGATTACGTCTCGGTTAGATTAGGCGTAACGGTGTTCCGGCAAATGTGCAAAGTTTCCTCTGCAATTTAAATGACCGGCTATAATGCGCGCACCCGGCGTTATCTAGAAAACGGTACCGTAACACGTCCCTAGAGAAACTGCTATTCGTATTTTGCGTGAAGAGGTCGAAGCTTTATCGTAAGAAACGTTGGAGTATTATTTATTTAGCCACGTGGGCTATGCAGCACGCGGTAATAATTTAAATAATCGAATTCCCAAATCCTTTTTCGTCGAATTGTATGGAGGCGTATGATTCATCGTGGAATTGCATTATTGTTCGAGCAAGAATACATATGTTGCTCAAAGAAATTTCACAATCTCCGGACTGTCCAATACAATGCGTTAATGTTCGTTCAAACTGGTCCTTGAAGGTAGATTCAAGCCCTTGTTCCTAATGAACAAAGGGTCCTCGGTTCTCCATTCGCGGGAATATTCGTACAGACGGAGCAGGTGATTAAGCAATTGTTCGGTTCCCTTTTTACACGCCGGCAGATGTATTATTACATGTCGCGTGACTTCGAAAAGTTCACGTTTTCAGCAAAATCGTGCTCCTCCCTTTTGTAAATTACAGAACGTGCAACTGTCACGCGAGACGCGTCGCCTGTTTCTCTCCATTGCTCGTCTTCTTGGAATTTCATCAGTTACACTCCGCTGCTGCGGGTACGCATACGTTACACGTAACAATTTCGGGGCTGGCGGTCACCGAGAATTAAATTACTTTATTACCGTGGCAATTTGTTAGCTTGTTGTGGAATAGAATTCGACCAGTGACGTCACTGGAACCAACCGTGTCATGCGGGACGTGAACAAAGAACCCGTTCATGTTTCTGTAAAACGCGGAAATCGATCTATGGAACAGTGCGCGAGCGATAACAATGAGGGTATCCGCGGGGGAAATGAAATGAGATCGAGGAATTAAACGAGCTCCGAAATTCTGTAGGAATTCTATAGATTATGTTTTCCACATATTAATGGTACAGAAGTCCTGTGCTCGATCTTTTTTAAATTTTATAGAAATTAATGCAACAGGCCAATATTCGATTACAGCGAATATGGTGTTTCCGATTAACGATAATGCGGGCGAAACGAATTTTCACGCGAGACACATGTGACGCCATGTGGTCATCATAGAGTAATGTGGCTGATACATTTTTCCATGATAACGTCTCTTTCCTACGGAATTGAAGTTGATAAGCAGGCGCCTACTGGCGCATCGCGCAGAGTAACGACGCGATTATTCCTTTGCCCTGTTATTATAATAATCAACGCGCATTTAATTACGCAATGAACATGGAATTTTCTTCCTACATGTATATATTCTTTAATTACCTGATACTTCCATGAACTGTACAAAGTGTGTTGCAGAAGTTAATTTTCTAAAGAACATAAAATCTCCTTTAATCCTCCACATATGCATGTCTTCGAATGGAAAGTGCTTGCATAAAGCGTGCAATCGATCTGTTAGCTTGGCATTATCGCGCGCAAATATAAATAGCGTTAAACGGAGGAGCATTATCTCGCGAATGCTATGAACAAAAGTCAGAAGATTTCTCTGAAGCCGAGTAGATTCCCGGCTGCCAGATGCGGCGTCGGGACGTCGAGATTCGAAGGAGCTGCATTCAGGGAAACCTGACTCGTCGAACGCTCCTGGAAGGCGTTTTCCAGAGCAATTTCCCGTACTTTCCGGGCCGCAGTAAGTCAAGCTCGGAAACATGAGGTTGACCGTGAGAAACTTTCCCCCGAATAATGGATCGCAGTTGTTGAAGCTGTGCTCCAGAAGCATCCGCGAGCGTACTTACGCACAGATGTGGATGCACACACGCTTGTAACCCTCGCATAGTTTGAGTGCTCGTAATTAAGTGCATAACGAGGCTTGTTTACACCGAGTCGGGTCCTCGTAATCTTCAGAGCCGCTTAGTCTGCCGTTTTAATCGGACTCTTCTTGGAACGGAATTTATGGCGCGGCCCAATGGTGTACAATTAATACGACGATGCATCTTTTTGCGCAACTGTACCGCCGATGAAATCTTTTCAGTCCATCCGCGATTAAAAGGGCGCTTGGTTTAAAAACAATTACGGCAATATTATTATCGTCTTATTAAATTGCCAGCTTGTAGACAGTGCGTAATGGCTTGCAAAATATTTGACATTTGTCAGTTGCACTTATCCCGCGCTAAGCGTAGTTTCAGCGCGTGCGATTCGAGCAACCGTGTAAAAGAAAAATTTGTCAGACAGAAGGCGGAACAGCGAACACCGTGTAAACGCGGTCGATCGCTGCACGCTGGAAATGTCAGGCTTTTACCACGGATTTCTCTCACATTTCCAAGCGAGACGCGCATCTTTCGCCGACCGGCATTCGCGTAATGAATATCCTTTCGCGACAGGTACAGGCGAGGGGGAACGCGGCAACCCTTATCGATCGGTATCGGTGACCACCTACAACGATGCTCCGAATTAGCAGCAATAATTTGACTTCGTTCCCCGCGGAAAATCAAAACCATCGCAACTGGAACGGCGGTTATAAAAAAAATACTAATGCGACGTGTATCCTGTTAACAAAAAAAAAATCTGTCACGATACTCGCGTGGCTTGCGATGGTTCGAACTTATCGCCCCGGTGCACGATACCTTGCGCAAGCACGTCGAATTTCGCCGGAGCAAGCGAGCAAAAGGTTAAACACGTTCGCGCGAGTACGTACCCTCCACGATCACGACGCGACCGCGTTACCATCTATCACGAAGAAGAGTTCTCTCACCTTTGTTGTCGCAGACGTCGCAGACCACCATCTCCGGAGGGAACAGGCTCGCGTGTGCATCCGACCGCGTGATCACGTCCGCACTGAACAGCTTGGCACGCCCGGGGGACGTTGGTCCGCACGTCGACGACAGCCCGGACACGGGACGAAGAAGAGGATGATGAGGAGGAACGCGGTGCGCGCGTATCGACCAAGTTCGATAATCTGTGACCGACCCCGTTCGTGGAACACGCGTGGTATCCGCCGATAGAGAAACGAGGGGTGGGAAACGAGAGCGAACAGTGAACGAGAAATGAAATAAACGAATATTCATACAAGCATCGGAACAATGGTCACGCGGATCGAGACCACAGAGTACTTCGACGAGGACAAGGAAAAGGGTGAACGAAAGGTTGCACGAGATAAAAGGAGGGAGGGAGGTGCGGGCTGTATCGATGCACAATCTATGCGGGTGGACCGATTGAATCGGTGTCGAAGAGTGTCGGCGGTTTGACAGCTAGATTTACACTGAAGAGCAACATCGGCCCATACGCCGGCCTCACGGGGGCAGGATGGGTCTACAGGCACGAGGAGGGGCGAGGGGAGCAAGTCTGCGTTTCATTGTACGCATACTATGGGCCACCATGGAGGGGCAGGAAGACCGCCAGATCAATATTAGGGCGTAGACTCAAGGGCAAGGGCCGACACCGTCTCTGGAAATCCATGTGTTGGACAAGTTTCGCCCATGTGGTCAGGAAGCCTGGGCATTTCGAGTGCATCGCCACGATGCATCGTCGATCGATCGTCCGTGGAATCCTTATCGAGCTCCGCGGCCGCCTATTGTTCTTTCAAGTTGTCCGCGCTCTTCCGCTCGACCATCACGGCGAGGGACATTTGTAATCTGTCCACGGAGACTGCGGTGGTCAGCGGGTGCGGTTCTCGCGCCGCGTTCCGTTTGCTCTTCGCGCGACGAGCGTGCCTACGAACTCCTACGGATTTCGAGGTATTTGAACGCGAAGGAAACCATTTTCACGAAGAGGAAACGAAAGAGTCGAGCGATTCGGGCACGTATGGTTACTGAAGGCTGAATGATTTCATAAACATTTATCGCGTCTCTCGTAATTATTGCACAAGATAAAACATACGCAAGACCTGTTGAACGATTAATCCTACCTTTTACGTAATCACTTTTTATTACTCTCGACGGCAATACGAACTGCATACCATTGACTACTAGGTAAATATATTGTTACTGCGAATTAATGATACGAATTGCCAAAGCACGAAGAACAATGTTTTACCTTTGAACATTTCTATCCCCTCACCGCTTTAGTTTTACGAGTGCGTTCGATATTGTAACAAGATAATAAGACATTTTCAAGGCGGGGCACAACGATGGACAAACCTTTTCCTACAGATATACGTGGCGAGCACGCAAGTACAGATAGAGCAAATCCACGTGTAAAGAAGATAACTTGGCAGATAAGAGTTACCTTGCATCGAAGGCGAAAGAAGGTAGGAACAGCTCGGTCGGTTACCGCCCAAGTCTCCCGTCATGAAATCCATGTAAATGACACGTATCATCGATGCCGAGGAAAAATTCGACACTTTGGCGATTCGCGGCATGAGAATGCGCAAACTCCCCTCTAATGGCAGGCAAAGCGATCGCGCAGCGTATCGAGGAATGCCTCGCATAAATTCTACATCGCCTTACAAAGATATTTCACTTGTATCGCGGGGAGATTACACGTTCGGACAACGAAATCATTACCGAATACGTACGTAAAGTGAAGCAACGCTAGAAAGCTGAATGGAGCGTTGTTCTGTGTCGCAAAGCAGCAAGAGGCCAACGTGCCCGTTCTCCTCCTAACTAAATCCATATGTTGGGACATATGTTGTTAGGGACACGCTACCCTGACCTGCACCAGGACGGGAAAGGGAGTCTCTGAATGTCTAAAAATAGGGGTGTCCCGGGCTAAGGGATTAATGGCCGTGCCAGTTATAATTTTAAACACCTCGGCAAACGTTGCTAATCCAATCTACTGGTTTATAAAACCCGCCCCTCGAGCAGGCCAAAGGACCCACGGACCAGCGGGGGTCATCGAAATGGCCAACAGATATTTCAATATATCTCACTTAACGATCGTGGCGCGTTGAACGGTATTATTCGCCAACGTCGGTGCTCGTTTCGGGGACAATCGGATACAATTTGTTGGAGGTGAACGACATTCGCGATATTTCGAAGAGGACTTCAACAAGAGACTTCCATCTTTTTTTTCCATTAACTTTTTAGCGTTACTAAATAAACTCGTCGAATCGCTTACCCTTTCGTTGATCCTCGCTGTCCGAATGAAGCTCGACATCGTGTAGTCTCATGGACTGCACGAATCCTCTCCAGTGACTCCGTGATCTACCCCTCGCGTGTAGATCGGACTTCAGGTCCGCCAATTGCTGGTCAGATTCCGTCAGCAAACCGTCCAGGATATCCGGTCTATCGAGCTCCTTCGTTCTGATCTTTGATTTCTCAGCTGCACCGATGGACTTCGAACAATCGTTGCCATCTGCTGGTTCCCCTCCTTTATCTACGACTTGGCCATTCTTCATAGCTTCTCGGACATTATCTTCCATCCCAGCACGACCGTCGATAGTTTCCTTCTCGTCGCCGCTACGCCTGTTCCTCGACTCCCTCCGTTTTCGAACCGGAGGTCGCGGGTGCGCTTCCTCCAACGCCGCCAGACTCTTAACATTTTCCGAGTGCTTAGGGGCCACGCTATTCTTTTGCGTCGAGGGTTTTCCCGGCACCCTACCGTTCGCGTCTCTTCCAGCCCTCCCATTAGACACATTCTTCGGATTGTTACAGCGATCCTTCAACGATTCTCGGTTGCTTCGAGATGCCTCCAACAGCTTTTGCGCGAGTAATCTAGTTCTATTAATTTCCTGGCCGGTCTTCCTCTCGTGCTTCTCTGACTCGTTTCTCTTCTCGAGCTTCCTCTCGTTCGAACACTTCACCACGCTCCTCGCAGTGTTATCAGGCGTCTGAAACATCTGCTGTATCTTGAGGATATCCGATCGAATCTTCGCCGAACCGGAGATCTCTGACTTCTTGTTACTCATCGAGGGTTTCGCTTCGACTTTCGTCGCGACTCTAGGACACCTCTGAGCAGGCGGGGTATTTCTCAGTCTCTCCAAATCTTTCAAATCCGCCAGCATAGAGCTGGGAGGTCGGGAAGGTCTGCTGGAATCATCGATAGCGATGGTTCTCGGCCGATCTCTCGTCGTTCGACCGACCTTCTCCATCGGAATCACAGCAGGATCGACAAATATCGTCTCTCTGATTTGGCTTATGTTCCGCAGCCTCGGCGCGCCGATCTTGAGACCGGTCGTCCTCATGATTACCTTCTCCATGGACTCGATGTCCCTGTCACGCCTCGAACGTCTTTCATCGATCAATTTGGCTCGATGAACGTCGATCGCCGGCACAAACGAACCGTGATACATCGGGCTATTGACAGAAGAGGCTGCTCGTGAATTGGACACAGGATCGCTCGGCCTGCTGGTTCTTAACGGTGACATCCTGACGAGTCTGGGCGCATCCCTAGGGTCGTCGGTCTGCAAGCTGCCTCTGTACACCATTTTTCGCACTGATTCTCTACGGGCTGCTGAAGCGATCCAGTTTTCACGTTCATTTAAAAAATCATCCCCTCGCGCTCGTGCCTACATCCTGAAAAACGTAGATACGGTTTATTAGCGGAAGTTCACTCCAGTACCCGAGGAAACGAGCATTTTATTACTTCAGAGGCGTATTTAAAGCCGCAGGCGCAAAGACGGAGATCACTCTCTTCCGTTTCGAACAAAGGGGGATCCAGCGAGCTGCGTGAATCTTTGGATTCATTTCCGCTCCGCGGTTCAGCGCGGACGAACAGGGTCGAGGACGAAAATTGTGCGAGGATTTTCGCGTCGTGATAGATATTTCAGGAATTCACTCGATCGTTCGAGTGTCCGTTAAACGGGTCGATCGACCGATCGTGATCAACCGACAGAAATGAATAATCAGGCGTCATTCCTGTCAGGCGTAGGACTCCGTAACATTTTCTACACGATTAGCCTCGCGTAACTGCTAATGGACATAAATTATAATCAAGCCGGTCGGTTTATTCGCGGTGAAGGCACCGGTCTCACGAAACAGTGGGTGTCACCGTGTAGGCAGTGACCCGACCATCTTGCGACACACGTACAACGTATCGACACGTATGCATACGATGTAGGTGTCGTACGCTAAATACGACAGTCCTCGCCGTCGTTTCGACGCGGTGTCTACCTGTATCTTTAATCGCTCGCAACTCGCTGCATTCTAATTACACCGAGATGGGATGTCGGGGGTGACAGTTGACGATCGCGCGGCCGTAAATGGACGTCGGGATCGATCGTATGGAACGGTTATTACGTTCGTTCGTTCCATTAGAATAGATCTCGGCGTGTCGCTTTGTTCGCGGGAACGCGTCGATCGGCTGCGGTAATTGTTATGCCACGAATATCTCTGCTCGCTCGCGATCCGTTACATAACGTTACGCGTTTTGTCTTGCTAGTTGAAACGAGCAGCAATCATCCGGCGAATCTAAAAGTTATTACCTCGCCTCGATTCGATACGGTTCAGCTCGCGATCCTCCCCATCGAACGCGCTGCATTTTTACCATTTCTTTGCGGTTCTACCTGGCGAACCAAGTTGACGTTGCTCTAGCCGCACCGGCTGTGCTTACGACTTATCGTCGTTCGGTTGTAAATGATATCCTTCCTAAGCTTGTACTCTTTACATTGGAAACATCGTACATCGTTGCGCACTGGTTTCTGCGGTTCGCAATGAGAGACAAAAAGTTGCATCCTCGCTCTGGAATTGTATCCCGTGTCTCGATATCGCGAAACTCGCCGGCTTCTGCGAAAAGCTTCCGCCGTGTTGGAAAGACGAATTTCACGAAACGCGTCACGCAACAACGGCCTCTCCGCTCTTTCAATTCATAGCCGAACGTGCAACCCGTTTGAATCTGTAATTTCGTTCACGGTAACTTATTACGGCCGCCTTTTCCTGCGTCTACATATTTATCAATTAGTTACGGTAGCCGAGGAACGCCTGAAAAGATTCCTTTTTAACATTTTCTTTCTGCGATCGCGAGCTTTTCGATCCGCGCGACCGGAAGAAGCTTATCGATAAGACGACCAGATCAGTGGAATAAACTTTATCTCCGTTTCCGTTGTTTCGTCCACGTCAATCGCTTGTAGAGTCGCTCGAGTATACAGCGGGAGAGGATCGTAACAATTTACGTACCATTTCCGCCGCGAACAGCATGCTACGATACGAGGATAGTCGTAACGCTGGCGGTTCCGTAAACGATTACCATACTGCAACAACCTGCGGCCCGCTTGACTTCTGTATCTCGTTCTCGTTACAGAAGATTCTTTTGCCGTCCTCGCTGGTCGCGGAGTTTCAGTAAAGAAAACTCCTCTCCAGAGAGATCCTCGTTAGCTCTGCAACAAAAAAGGGTCATGCATTTTCCATTGAAAGATTGCAGCAACGCTTTATTATCCCTTTCCCGTTTCTCTTTTTCAAACGTTTTTTCTCCGTTGCGAAGCATCACGCTAAAATTCGAAGCTTCGCACGCTTTGCTCGGCGAGCATCCTCGAACGAATCGAGCCGGAAACGACGCGATATTAATCCCTCATCCCTCTTATGCAAAGCGTTACAGCCACGTAAGTCCTTCCTTTGGTTCCTAAAGTTTTTCATTGTCAATTAAAGATTAATTGGCCGTGTACGAAAGAACCGCGGCCAGGCTAGAGGAGGTAATTGTCTTTGCCGTGTCTTCAATAACCCTTCGTGTTTTCGCCGGTGTTATCGCGGAACGGAGATCGCTCTGTATAAATACATATTTATGTTGAGAAGCCAGCGGATCCGCTTCCTTCGACTAGTGACAGCCAGTCTCGGTAAACTGGATCGATCCCATGTAAGAGGATGGGAACCGACATGCACGCCAGGATATTATTCTATTTTTATACGGATGTCGGTAGAGTCTCAAGGCTTCCGCCCTGAGTGTTAATATTGGCCACCCTCTTGTAATCGCAAGGGTCTTCGCGTTTACAACGCGAACTACGAGGCGTGAAGTGTTCCGCGTGACGGATGGTTACAGCATACCGATATAGCATGCCTTTATATTAATAGCTAGAGGGGCAATTTAGTAGCAATTATCAGGGGGTTTCTACTCCTTCCTGCACGATACGGAGAGCTGAGCAAATCGTATCGAATTCAAAATCGAACTCACCAGAATGCTTCGGTTCCACGGAGAACGGCTGTAGCGTACGCGTTCCCTCCATCGGTCTCTTCCTTTTCAGATTCGAGTAACGAATGCAAAGGGTAACGATCGTCAGGGACAATGTCCACACTCTATTTATCCTGCTACAACCACACGCGGTACTTGTTTAAAAATCGAAAACTAACTACACGAATGGAACGCTTGCACGTGATCCAGATCGAAGTTGAATCGTTCCAGCGTTATCCGTTCGCGGCTGTCCCGTTGCCCGCGGCCGAAACGAATGCCGAAGTCAACGGAGGCGCATGGGGCAGCGTCGGAGCACGAGCAGCGACGGTACCAGGTTCCTTCGTGCCGTAAGGAGCACTGAATGAAACATAATCGCGTTCACAAGGCACAGCTGTAGGTATACCACTCTTTTCCTTTCCATTCCGTGCGACTCGCAACGGAGCACCGGAGGATCCCCACTACGTGCACGCGTGTAGCACGAGCGTAGATACACCCACGCGACACCCGGTATACGTGGGCCGTCACCGCTGGCATTGAAGAGGAAAGGCGAGACCACATGCCCACCAACTGTCAAATTTCCATCCTTCGATCATCCTGACGCGCGGCCTCTTGCTGCAACCATCGCGAAAATGCTCATCGTGCTCCGACGTTCCCTTTCGTCCTCCGGTATATTTTTCGATTGTAATCGCCTACGCGTCGAACGCGTTATAACGCGGCCGAGTGGAAACGGTGAGCAACAGTATCTCTAGGATAAAACGATGATCCCGATTTCAAGATGCTCGCGATGAGAGAGAGTCCCACGCGGTCGTCGATCCGCGCCGCTCATCGCTGTAAACCGTTCGTTCAATTTCCATCTATTTTGTGTGCAAATAACAATGCCATGCAACCGGCGAGCCGACGTACGCGCTAATAGCCACCCACGATTGCGAGCATAGTAATCAGGTGCTCGGCAGCCGCAACACCGGATTTACGAGACAAACTGATCAACTCGACGGTGCTCTGCAGAGGTAATTTTCTCGATACAGTTGTTCTGGACGTATATATCCGTCCGAAGGATCAACGATTTACTTACCCCGTGAAGCCGTGAATACGGTAAATGCGACACGAATACATCTAACGCATCAACCAGCGAAAGGAAAAATCTGAATGTTGCGTTCTCGTAACACCGTATGCGTTCGTATTCCGAATGCAATAGAAGATGATGGTGTCAGAATACTTACGCCATCGAGGTACTGTAACTTAGCTTCTCCATGGAATTTTCTGCGGCCGGACCAGTCATCGCGCATCATTGTTTTCACTTTGACAATAGTCACTATCGGCGAGCATTATTGTTTCCTGGTTCGCAATCCGTCGCTACTGTCATTGTTAACTCCGAATAGAAGTCGCGCGGCCAGTCCGCAACGGCCTGCGCGATAATAATGGCATTCTGGACAAGCCCAGAGATGATGACACAACCTGCCAACAATGACTGCCACGTGCATCGGGGCGAATACATTCCTTTAAAATAGATTGCAATTGGCTGCTCGCTCGCTGCGCATTTAAATTTCTCAGACTATCGGAGGCCGGCTGGCCCGCGAACGCGGCAAGACGGATAATGTCTTCTGCGACGCTGCACGTATCGGACGACTAAGATTCATCTCCGATTCGCTGTCGCTTTCAATTAAATATAGCCGGTCCTCGGAAACGTTAGCCGCATCGAATATGGCTAATTCCTGTCGATGCGCATTTTGCGCGTCGATGCCAAGGTTGTCCGGTTCTTTCTCCGACGAGAAGAATAAAAAAAGACGTACCACGCGAGATCGCTTCGCTGGAGGATGAGATCAGAGGAGATCGTTTCGAATCAATGTTTCGCGACTTATCGAGACACTCCGCCGCGCCGGGCGGAAACAACAAGTTTCTTCGTCTAACTTCTGCGGTTTCCCTGCGCGCTAGCGGCTCCGGCCGCTCATCGACCCCCTCCGATGATTGTGGCTTGACGGTATCCGATATTCCACCGACTCGAATAACCCTTTTGCTTTAACCAAGCTCCACGAGAGAAGATCGTGAACGAACGCGTGTAACTTTTCCTTAATGAGGCAAAGGTAAATTTCCGGTCGTACGGAAAGCGGAAACGTAGCGCGTGCTCGCCTGTATCCGGTCACCGCGTTGCTGCTTATGCTAACTTGCCGAGCCAACCGTGCCCCTGGTCACGTGTATCCGATGCACCTTTGTTTACCGTTGCTCCCCTGAAAAGTTACACCTTTCTGCTCGCGCTATTTTTCCCATCCGTTTTCCCCGCGATCGAGTCGAGTGGCACAGTGCCGTCTGCTGTTCTGCGCGTTGTAAAAGACAATCCGCGGTTAATGGTTAAAAGTGTGCCGTTTTATTGGTTTATGGTGTACATATGTGATTTACCATGATTTTTACATGCAATCGCAGACACGTCCGTTTGGTAGAATCGAAGGACTACGTGAAAGCAACAGGGAGCACATGTGTGTTTTCGCCGACCTACAGACGTTGCCCGATTCACGTGGGAAGATGGTCACGTGGGTGAATTTCTCCAAAGGTCGTAGGTCAAACATTCTGTACAAATCTGCGCGTCTTTGACGTTAACACGATCGGCGGATAATTACACCTATCATGTGAGCCGAGGTGTCACGTGGCAACTGTTTACAAATTTTTTTCGTAATATCCAGTTATTTATATAAAATAATACTTGCCACTCGTATTTACCCGCTACAACGAATAGTAAGATCAATAACAATTTCAGCAACACGATAATCACAATCGTTACAAAATAAAAATCGCTTCACTGCGTGAGTTAATGTGTATCGAGTTGCATCGATCATTAATGCATCAATAAATTATCGCGACGGAGGAGCTGATTGAATCTCGTGAAAATGCTCGCGTGAGAAACGATATGCGGAAATTTCCAGCTAATTAATTCACGGTATTACTGTGGTGTGGCGCGAAAGCGATTCTATGTTGGGAATACGTAACAAATGAACAAGGGAAACCTGTCAACGAACAATGATCTTGCGCATATTATTGTCAATTATATTTGAATACAATTTTATCATTCGAGGAAGCTTTATTAGAACCGTATGCGATACCTCTTATCACGAAAAATCTCCGATTGCTCGTGTTCGCCAAGACTTTGAATTTGCTTCTCTCCCTTTCGGCGATTTGCGTCCAGCTTTCGATCGACGAAATTTCTCGACAAGAAGTGTCGGAAATTGTCCATACATTTACTGTCGCAAGTCTTGCGATATATTTTTTCCACCATAAATATAAGACAGCCTAAAACTGCACCACCCGCCAAGATCGATAAAATCGGCGCGATCCCGCCTAAACTAACAACGGGGAATCCCTTGTCATGCGAATCCTTGGTTACGAGGAACTTGTTCCTTAATCGGCCCAGCACCCCAGTGTCTTTGAATCGCTGCAAACTGAATATATTCAAGATGATCGGTAAGCGCAAATTTTTGGTTCTCGAAGATCCAATAATCAAGTATATATTTACTGATGATTAATCACTCCTGTGTACGGACTGCCTTTATTCAAAACTAATGCCAATACGTCGACCCTTTCACCGTCTATAGAGACGGTTTCGCAGGGTGACTTGCCGGCCGCGTTCCTCACCGCTTCGCTTACGTACAGTCCCACCTTTTCGCTGCAAACCTATGGCAACAGGACTTTAATTATTTTGCGCTTTAAACGGTTGATTAAAGAAGAAAGAAAATAAAGAACATCCTCAAAGGTCGAACTATCGTCCTAGATAAACCTGAATAAATGCATCGTGCATCGCCGTAGGCAACTCTTGTTTATTCTTCAGCTGTCTCTTCAATTTGGAGAACGAGATCTTGTTAGAAGACTGAAAGCATAGGTGCATGCATCGTTACTTAGACATTTTACGTAAAGTTTCGTACGGTGAATGTTCAAACGTACAGTTATCATGTCGTAGTCGGCACTATTGTTGAGTACGATTAATTTGTACGATCTGTAGGCAGTGAACTCGTCGATGTTGGAAAAGGGTAAGCTAACCGAAGAGATTGTCAAGAAGCTGGTCAACGAAGCGGAGTAAGCGGAGAAAATGATCAACGCCGATAAGAAAATCGATAGAAAGGCCAATCTCAGCGAAGACTCCTTTGGAAATTCTGCGAAAGTCTACTTATATACGAAAGTACAGTAAGTGTATCTACTCTTCACCGGTTCTTTCGTTACAATTACCTGACAAACCTTGCTGACAATAAACTCCCAAAACGTATATGTAGTTGTCGGCCAAGACATTCATCCTGATACGACCCCGTGTCTTCATGACGGTCAAAAGAATAGGAGTGGAAAGGATCAAGCATATTATCAGTGTCCAAATGTCCGTACTGAACGTCTGGAAACAGGAAATCAGTATTGGACGCAACGGTGGTGAGTGAAACTTAATCCGTGCCGCTGCAAGCCTTTACCTTGAAAATGATTATCGTAATGAGTATTCATTCTCGAGCAGTAATAATTGTAAGGGAGAAGGGAAAAGGCAAGAACCTTAAAGTAAGCGGACCAGTGTACCGACGATCCGTCGGGCTTCTTAAAGTATATCCTATTGCGCGACAAAATCAGGGGCAAAGTAAAATCGACGGCGTTCAGTCTATGGGTCGTCATGCTGAACTCTGCGACACCGATATCGGCCCTGCTCGATGCTACTTCGCCAACCGCACCTGTCCAAGTCTGCTCCTCCTCGTTCCAATTACCGTACACCGGCTTAAAGCTGACGATCTCGATCGTGAAATTCATCGAGTCGCTCAGCTCCTGCACTGTACTACCGAGGAATTGCGAAAGAACTCCGTTCTTCACCTCGATAAACGGAGAATCCTGAAATACACGGTAACTGAAATTTTCTAAACGAAATGGCAAAGGTTTGCGTATTTTCTTCGCCGCCTCAACGCGTACCTTGACTATTGATATACGCATCTTTTCTCCAAACAAGTTCCCTCTTCTCTCGTACAAACTACGTTTCGTTCTTATATCCAGCCCTCGGCCGGGCATCCACGTGGCTAAGTTAAAGACTCTAGTCCGATTGTCGCGTATCGCGTACCACTCTGTCAAAAACGGCAAATTGTAACAGAGCACGAGCATCTCCGTGTTAAATGACAGATCGAACGGATTTCCAACGGGATTTTGGCAAACGCTCTGCAGGGGATTCCCTCGATACGGTAGAAACATCAGAAACCAGACGGGAAAAGCGATGTTTATCTGTCTGGTGATCATAGAGAATTCCTTCAGAGTCTCCGTTGTAGTGAGAACAACGATGTACAAAGGACGCATGATGTAGCCTTGGTATTTTATAGCTACGCGTGACAATTCGGAAAATCTTACGATCATCGGCAGAATTCCACTTTGAGAAAAAGCTCGGTACCATACATACGCGAGAGCTGTTTGATTGAAATCTGGAATATAGGAAGCACATCGCATTTACAATAAATAATTCAAGGGACAGAATTAATTCGAGCACCTTCGTACGTACCCTTTCCGAGAAAAGTGAAGAACACTTACCGGTATAATTATCTGAATGCACGATTATAACGCACGTGGTTCTGTAATATCTATGGACGTCCCGAATGAGAAGAATATAATTGTTCGCATCAATCGAGAGCGCCGAAACGAAGAGGAACACCAAAACGATGATCGTATAAAAGATACCCCGTGCCATGTTATTTTCAATACGGATTTTTATTCACCGGGTAAGCACGATTCAAAATTAATATTACTTTACAGTGCGTTAAAACAAGCAATTAGTTTAGTCAACACTTCGATGAATGTTTATTCTCGTCACGTCGCTGGCAATCGTGAATTACTCGATAAACTGGATAATATTCTTTGCCCTGTCGTTGTGCTCGACTATTTCTAATAACCAGCTAAACTAAAATGCGGAGAAACTGCAACACGGCTGTTGCTTTTTATCGAATCCATAGATCTACAGTTAAGGGTAGTGTCTCATTAGAGATGTAATGTCCCATGGTATGCATCAATCGTGCAATCGTACAGATTACGTACACATTGTGGCGAAGATTAACCGTATCGACACAATCTGGTATTTATAGGTGTGCACGTATTGATTATACATATATTTTACAGGCGTTGAAGTTTGATATACGTACGATGACAAAATCAAATTTTATCATATAGAATTCAAAGAAAATGATACTATATGGAACGAAAATCTATACAAGCAAAGTCGCATCAAACTTTTATACATATGCGTTGCGGCATTCACCCTTAATCGTATGGGCGATCGGCATTGTAAAATTCTATGTACCTGTAGCAATACATCTCTGCAACTAATATTAGAAGCGCCAATGCCATGCCGCACGAGAAGATTATCAATACGGATGCGACGCTACCAAAACCGACTGGTCGAAAACTGGTGTCCTCCTCCGAAATTACCGTGCTCGAGTACCGTTTCAGTAGGCCAGTATTCACCAGCTTCTGCAGGCTGCAACATCCCGATACAGATATCTTTGTGAAGGCAGAACTCGTGGACTCGGGGAGTGGCGTAATAACACACGGATACTTGCTAAGAATTCAAAACCGCGGTATACTGACTCCTCTTCGAAAGAATCAAAGATACACTGCCCGCTCCACCGATATCGAGACAGGAGACTTTACACGGCACGCGAAAACTGGTCGCCCTCGGATGCAAGTCCGGAGAGTAAGTCGTGTAAAACGCCAATCCGTAATCGTCGCAGATCTGCAAGAAGTTAGCAATGACGTTTCCGTAAAAGTTCCAGCTGAACATTAAATACGAAAGCGAAGACTTACACTTTGAAACGCACTTTGCACATCGAGCGGCAAGGAGTCGTACGGTCTGAGCCATTTCTTGATGCTCATTGACAGCGAGTCATTCGAGTACTAAAAATCAAAGAGAACTATGTACATGCATCTTTCGCGTCGTTACACGTTCGTTCGGGAATCCGAATTTTTCTCCAGCCGTATCGTTTCGAATCCTTCGCGTTACGTGGCGCATAACATTCGTGACGTAAGCGTTCAATGCGCAAGCAAAAGTGAAAGCATATCGTGCTAGAATTCTCCGTTATTGGACAAACTTACGAGGAACGTGTCGTAATCGGCGGAACCTCTTATTACAATTACGCTGTAATAGCCGTCCTTGATGAACTCGTCGATCGAGCTGAAGGGTAGATCGCGAATGCGAGCGGTCACAAAGCATATCAGGGACGCGGAATAAGCCGCTGATAAAACAATAGCTGTAACGAGCATGGAAAAGTATGCTATTCTCAGTGGTGAATACCGTGGGAATTCTGGAAAAAAAAGGTATTTGCATCAGGTTTACAGGTTTCTCCACCGAAGTGTTGGCATCTCAAAATCTCCCACACGGAATCTATTAATTCACCTTCAACACCCTGCTGGCATATAATCCTCCAGACACGAAAGAATTCGTCGAACATCACTTGCGACATACAGCACCGTTCTAATCGAGATCTAATGAAGGTCGCGATAGACTGAGTAATTATTATAATCACGATTACGGACATCCAGAGAGCGAAACTGAAAGCCTGAAAGAGCCGCAATCGGAGAGGCATCAATTATTTGCACGCCTTCAGACGCGCCTCGAGACTGACTTTACAACTTACTTTATAATAAGCGAACCATTTCACTGCAAATATCTCCGGTTGTCTCATGTACAAACAGGTTTTAGTGGTTGCAATGGGGACCGTATAATCGACGTAATCAAGCCTGACATTAGTCATCGTGAAATCGGACAGCCCTATGTCTACCTGTCCAGTGGCAGCTAAGCCTAAGGCGCCGCTCCAACGTTTCGTTGTCGCGTTCAAGCTCCCGTATTCGAGTTCCTCGGCGACGATGTCGAGGGTGAAGTTCAAATCGTGCGCAAGCTCCGCGATTACCATACCGAGAAACCCCCTTAGTTCGTTATCTTGAACTGTGAGTAGCAACGAGTTCTGTAAATGGAAGTGTACTCACTTTAAACGCTACATGCGCGTAGATCATACGATATCTTACCTTGACCGTGACTGTTCGCAAAACTCTGCCCCTTAAATCATTTCTTCTCTCGTACAAGCTCAAGTCCGTCAGTATTTCGACAGCTGCCACCCCCGATCCCGAGGGTTGCCTATCCGGATGCCATTTCGCCAAGTCAAAAATTTCCGTGCTATTACCATCCACGGAGTACCACTCGCGAAGAACAGGATCCCCGTGGCACATGACTAGCATTTCGATATCGAACGACAGATTAAACGAATTTCCCGACGGGGCGTAGCAATAATCGCGGTCCTTATTCATTATTGTGGGTAAGAATATTAAAAACCAAACGAACGTGGACATTCTCATGGAGTTTGTACTGTTAGAAAATTCGGCAACTGCTTCGGGCCCAGTCATGAAGACGATGCTCAATGGTCGAAGGGTGTGGTAATTTTTCGTAAGAGTGTGGATGTTTCTAAACGAGCTGCTTAGGGTTGCGATTTTCTCGTTCCCAAGAGCACGGGACCACAAATACGATATTTGTGTAATCTTAAGACCTAAACAGCGCAAGAAATGTACTAAACTAATACAGCCATGAAATATGAAAGCGATTTAGATAATCCGAATACCCTACCATCATAGTGTTTATCCACCTTGTGCGGATATAAGAAAAAAACCGCGGACGATGAGTAATAGCAGCGAAGCCACTTTATTAAAGAAATATAGTCTTCGCCGTTGTTGTACTTTTCTGCTCCGGTCAAGTAAAAATAGAATAAAGTAAAATTCAGATACAGCAAAAGTTTCATTTTAAACGAATGTACCACCGCTTTCTTTTTTCTTATCACATAGATTCCCGAATATCGTGCGAAAGACTGGGAGGAACTGACCATGTTCTCGATAGGAGAAACAAGTATAGGTGCCGTTTGTAACGGATAATTGGAGTGCATGTAAAAGTGGAAATTAAGTAGGTCTATAGGAAATATTCATATCGATTCTTCGCGTGAAAAATGCAAGTTTTTTTTTTGCAAACATGACAGTGGCTGATGCGACATTAATCTATTATTAAATAGAATTAAACAGCATTATCTGCATTATGGCGATGATACTTAACAAGATACGGTAGGCAAATGCAAACAAGAATGGATACGCGTGTTCCTCGTAATAATCCTTTTAATTAAAATATTAACATCCATTCTAGTAGAACGCCTATAGCAGGAATGCTTTCATTAATTTCGCAAATATTCCTGGCTAAGCTAAAGTCTAATCGTATAAGCACTGCTCCGTGGAGTGTAACAATAAATTTAAAATACTATCCGTCACGTAGAAAGTTGGCCACAATTTGCCATAATATTACGCATATGATGTGTATCGATTTGTGTTCCATTAGAAAATTGCGTCCTATAATGATTAATAGAGCCTTTATTCTTCTTGTTTTTGCAAACGATTACTCGAAAGTGAAGCGTATGTTCATGTTCTACGGTCCAATGCCTACAGTACCTATTTTACATAATGCTCGAAACTGACGAGCATGTTCCAGAAAGTTCCTTTCACACGTAAAATGTATAAAAAATAACATTTACGTAAAAGCCCCGAATATTATTTATACTCTGTTTTATACGACATCATGAAATTAAATAAACATGACTAATTTAAGATGCGCCAGATATTCTCAATATGCAATTGTATTATTGGTTTTAATATAATGGGAAAGATATTACAGACAATGTGAAATACTTTCACCGTAAAAGAAGAGCATAAAATAGGAAAATAAGAAACGATATAGAATAGTTTTGAATTGTATATATGATGCAATGTTGAATGATGTTTAAATCGTGATGATACACATGATCTATAGATCGTGAATCATCGTTTCGAAGCAAGTCACGTGACACTTATCTGTCAAATTCTGCAGTTCATTCAAAAATGGCGCAGTCCGCGGTTTCTTAACATTTCGCTACCAATTTGTATAGAAAAGCTTCAGAAACAAAATTTCGCCATTTCTTAGCAATAAATGCATGCAGTGGTGTAGAAGCGTAACTGTTGACTAAACTGTAACTACAAAAGTGAAAATAAATTTTATATTGCTGACTTAGCGAAAGCGCCATTTTGTAGAATCGATACGGAGTGAGTTTGACAATTACGCGCAACACGCCATATATAAGAACGTCATAGCGAAAGCTGTCAGACATACGAACAGCAGAATTTGGCAAGGGAAGTAGTGTGTTGTTAAAGGTGACATATTTAGTGCATTTACGCGGATATACGTAAAAGTATTCAACAGTTTATAGCGTGTATTTGTATTGCCAATTGTAATCGTATTATAAACATGGCTCACCACAAAACAATCTTCAAAATTTATTTACTGGATCACGACTCTTCTATCAAAGAAATCCGAAAATTCGCCGTGGAGACCATCATAGCGAAGAGTTTCAAATATCTTTCGGAAAAACTGGAACAGATGTTCCCTGAACTGCATTCGAAAAAGTTCACCATTTCATGGCAAGGTAATTTTTTTTAATCCATCGATAAGTACGTCATTTAGTATATTACATGAAACGTTACACTAATGATGCCACGTCATTTTGTGCCATCCTATACTTATCTCAAATGACAAATAATTAAATTAACAAAAAATATGCTTTTTTAAACCATGCTTATACATACCTTACAGATAATGCCAATGATGAAATTTTAATATCGGGCGACGATGAACTCGAAATTGCGCTCTCTGAATTACCCCAGACAAAGCAGTTGCGAATTAAATTAGATTCAAAAGCACGAGGATCTTCTCCTCCCAAAAAACAAGAAGCTACAAGCAGTAAAAAAGATGTGACACATCCTGGTATAGTCTGTGATGGTTGTGATAGCACCATAAGCGGGTACAGATACAAATGTATCCAATGCGATGATTACGATCTATGCTCGCAATGTGAAAATAAAAGATTGCATCCGGATCATTTTATGATCCGTATACCGCTGTCATTACATTGGCAACAATCTAGAAGCCTGCATCATCATTTGAAGAAAATCATTAAAAAGAACTCTGCGCATTCACATAAGCGGCATTGCCAAAGTGAACGTGCTTCCCGAGGACACGAATGCGGCGTTTCTTTCTTAGACGGTTTCCCAGATTTGACTGGCATAATGGACATCATATTGGATGGAATGAATTATTCACCAGATCCACCTAAGGTAAGATATAATCAAAAAAGCAAAAAGAATTAACAGCCTTTTGGATTTGCAAATGAATAAGTCTGACCTCAACAATTTAATATTTCAGCAACCTGAGAAATGTACTCCTCAGCCTGAGAAAGGTGAAGAATGTAAGGAAAACATTGATACAGATGGGAGTGCCCAGAAAAAATTTCCCGGAGAAGGAAAAAAATTATCTAATGCCACAAAAGATGATAAAGCATCTACTCCAGATGCATCAGAGGCACCGCCAAGTTCATCAGATGTATCAAATGCAGCAGGTAACCCAACTGCACCAAGTGCGCCAGATGTATTAGATATAAGCCAGAGCAGGTCTGATACCAAGGGTGTAGCAGACGAATGGACCATTGTGGATAAAGATGAAACTGAAGAAGTGTATGGCCCAGAAGTTACTGGACCAACACCATTAGAATCAGAAAAAAATACTGCAAACCAAGCACTTTATCCTCAGCTACCGCAAGAAAGGAATGTAGTATATCATCCTAATCCAGTGATTAACCAAGCTGTTGAGACCATGATAAGTATGGGATTCACCAATCAAGATAATCTGCTGACTTACTTATTAGCCTCTGAGAATGGTGACATCAATAAAGTTTTAGAGATACTGCACCCTACAAATAAATAAATACCACGGATAAAACTGCAACCAATTTTTAACTTTGCTTCTTCAGTTTATGCAACATTTTTTTATTCGTCAAATAAAATTAACCTTTATGAAGAATATACTGTCATGTAGCGCATTTCGATGTTACATCTACTAACATTTTCATTTAATGTATTACTTATATGAATAAAGTAACTTTCAAAAGCACTTCTAAGGTAAACCTTTATTGTAACAATAAAAACTATAAACGAGCGAACATACGAAATTAATACATTTCTTACCAATTATTTTTATTTACACATAAAATAATTTCACTATAATGGTTTACAGAAGTTCCAAAGTTCGAATGGGTTCTTGTTAGATAGCAATTCCAATTCTTTCTGACCTTGCGGAGTGATATCCCTGATCCATTTTCGATCTTTATAGTACTCGAGAATAGTTTTGAATTCCTCTGTGGCATAATTTTCGACAGCAACAGGAAGAAACGGATCCAACAATTCGAAACCTTTCTTACCAAGTAAATATGCTGGATATTCGGACTCTCTTCTATCCTGTGAATGGAAATTATAAATGATTGGGTTGCAGCCTGATATTCATGGTATAATCACATCAATTGTTATATACCTTATTTGCTTTTTCATCAACCGTTAATATTGCTGCACCATTACACCAATTGTAATCCACGCTATTGATAAATGCTGATGTTATCGATATCCTTTCAGGAGGAACACACTTTTTATTTTCATCACGAACAAGTGTGGTGCTTGAAGTAAACGCGTTAAAGCCATCTATAACGACTAAAGTCCTACACTTTCCCGCTGTACTAGCTACTTTAAGTTCGTCTACCAATGCACTAATAACTCCACAAGCAAACTTAGATCTTTCTACACCGAAATTGATGAGGTTGGAGAGTGACTCTCCGCATTTAGTAACTTCTCTTTGAGACCAAACATATTCCTTTGAAACCTTCAACTACAAATTAACTGCTTTTGTTATACATACCAACAAAATAGATATTATTTACTACTTACATCGTATTTCGATAATATTGATTGATTCAAGTGTTTAAAATATTTCAACCACATGGCTGCTTCTACAGGTAAATCTAATTTACCTGGTTCCAAGGGAGATTCTGTAGCTTGTTTGGCAAATCGAAACCAAGTACAAACTAATAAAAAAAGAAGATATGTAATATTTCATTCGAGAGAGTTTACACTTGAATATAATTTTTATCTTACCCCACGGTAAATAAAGCACAATAAACTGTTTTGTAAGACCATAATGAATCAAATGCATCAACGTTGTTGTCTTTCCTGTTCCTATTTTACCATCTAATAGATAATGATAGTATAGGTGCATATAGCAAAAGTACAGATTTCAATTTTTGTATTAAATTAAATGCACACTGCACATAAGGATAGATTTAAAAGGATACATAGAACATATTTGTTTATCGGCTTTGTGTAATCTGCTTGTTCTAGATATGATATTAATTCGATTGCAGGTTTCCGTATTAAAATACCAAACTCCCTGAAAATTGCTGCCTGCTTCTTCAATTCATTCGGAAAATTATTTCCTAATAACGTAATAATATCTGGAGGAATTGTATAAATTCGATTTAAATAATTTGCATCATGTTCCACCGGGCATGATTCCGCAACACGAAACGATGGAATATTTGTATCCTGCATTTCCTTCGCAGCGGCTGATATTACTGTTCTTCGACCGCTTGCAATACACATTCGAGCAAACAATGAATCTAACAAAAGAAAAAGACAGTTTTGTTATCGTAAAATGTTTACACGATATTTATACGCATGTAATGATACACAATGGATAACCTATTGATTTATTATTTCTTAATTAATTATAATAATTTCTATATACGAGCAAACATACAGGTATTGGACATCATTTTTTTGCAAACTCAATCAACACAGGCTGCTCTTTTCATAAATGACTGTAAATGCTTGAACGTTCATTCACTTCTAGCAGAAACCGCAAGTAGCCATGTTTAGCACTGTGCTGTTCGCACATGCGAGTATGTGTCCAGAAAGCTCCTATGCAAATTTGTTCAATTTAATAGGTCTCTCGAATTGTGCACTACTTTAGATTATAGTCACTTTTAAGAAACTTTCGGTGCAGAAAGAATTTGTTTACGATTAAATGAACTAAATATCTTTTCTCACGGGCAAAGGAATTTCGCCCTAGGGATATATAAAGAGTAGTAGGGATGAGCGACTGAGCTCAAAAGTTTTGAACATTCTCCTTAATGGTCGGATCACAAAACGATGTAAATGTAATCAGAAAACATAGTGGCGCTGTCTCGCGTTTGATGTTGTGTACTACCCAACTGTGTACCCAAAATGTTAATTTTAATCATTGTGGCCGAAACCAAACACGAAATGGCGCCACGTGTACTTTTGTTCGAAATCACAAGTAGTATGAGCTAATGATGCTAGTGCGAAAGGGGGGAGGGGTGTCGTCATTTGCAGTGGGGGTAAAATGCCCCCCATCACTCACATCACTGTTTCCTATGCTAAGCTATGGACGTTAGCAGTCTAGTGTAGTATATAAAAGTCTGTGGTAATAATATACACAAAGTGAAAATGAATTTAGAATTATTGGGTAAGAATCCATTGACTTTTCTTTCAAAATTCCATCATGCGATTTTATTAAACCTCTTAATTTATTCGTAGAATCGTTTGGCCAAAATTATCCAGAGGTAAGATATTACAGGTGCATAATACATTTTTTAATTCCGTATATTATGAATATATTACGTTTGTATTAATTAGGAATTCGATGGGACGTTAGATTGCATATCATTGGCAGTTACTTGTACATTTAATAAAAGGGGAACACTTCTTGCCGTTGGCTGTAACGACGGTAGAATTGTCATTTGGGATTTCTTAACTCGTGGAGTGGCCAAAATTATTAGTGCTCATGTACATCCTGTGTGTTCGTTAAGGTAAGCAACATAGAATAATTCATCATCTATATATTAAAACATTTTCTATCATAATTTTTGTTAAACAGCTGGTCTAGGAATGGACATAAATTATTAAGCGCATCTACAGACAACAATGTTTGCATATGGGATGTTTTATCCGGAGAATGTGATCAGAAATATAGATTTCCATCCCCCATTTTGAAAGTTCAATTTCATCCGAGGAACCTTAATAAATTCTTAGTATGTCCAATGCGACATGCGGCGGTAATGGTTGACATTGAGGGTACACATAGAGTTATACCTCTTGATGACGATGTATGTACTAAATATGATACTAACACCAAGTATTTTTTCAACATTTACTTCTAACAGTTCTTCGTTTTCAGAGTGATTTAAATATAGTTGCCTCGTTCGATCGTAGAGGAGACTATGTATACACTGGGAATGCTCGTGGTAGAATTTTAGTACTCGATGCAGAGTCTTTAGCTGTAAAAGCTTCATACAAGATATCGCAGGGTACAGCCAGCAATACAGCTGTAAAAAGTATAGAATTCGCCAGGCGTGGCTCATGTTTCTTAGTGAATACATCGGACAGAGTAATTCGTGTGTACGATAGCACAGAAGTACTGGCTTGCGGAAAAGATGGAGAACCCGAGCCGATACAGAAATTACAAGATCTTGTAAACAAAACAATGTGGAAGAAGTGTTGCTTCTCCGGAGATGGAGAGTACGTGTGCGCTGGATCTGCAAGGCAACATGCTTTGTATGTATGGGAAAAAAGTATTGGGAATTTAGTGAAAATTTTACATGGAACTAAGGGAGAATTATTGCTCGATGTTGTTGTGCGTATACAATATTTTTTATCTTGCTAAATCAAATACTCAAAAAGCTATAACAGCAATTAACAAAGTTATGTTGATACAGTGGCACCCAGTGAGACCAATCATTGCTTCTATATCATCTGGGGTTGTTTCTATTTGGGCACAAAACCAAGTCGAAAATTGGTCTGCGTTTGCGCCCGATTTTAAAGAATTAGATGAAAATGTAGAGTACGAGGAAAGAGAAAGCGAATTCGATTTGAGCGATGAAGATAAATCTATAGTGCAAGGTGAAGAAGCTCAGGACGAGGAGGTGGAAGTAGATGTTGCATCGATAGACAGAGTGGCTGCATTTTGCAGTTCCGATGAGGAAATGGAAGACATTGATTCGCTCCAATTTTTGCCAATATCGCCGGAAGTAGAAGATTCGGAAGATAATCAAACAACACCGCATGAGCCATCTGCGAAAAAACATCGCTCACACGACATTCATTTGCAGGGCGCACCAGTAGATGGTATAATTGTTTGCATATATTACTACAAGTTAGCGTATGATTTACATAATTTATTACTGTTGCATACGATTTCAGAAACTCATCCATTACTGAATAAAGGAAAAGATAAACCAACGACTAAGAAGGGAAGACCAAGATTAGAACACCGAAAGGGCAAATAATTTAGAACATTTTCCAGCTTACTTTAATGAGAAAAAGTATTTTATGATGTACAGTACGCGTAAAAGTACCAGGAAATATATGTATGACTAACTGCGATAATATTTTATAGTTACAACAAATACTATAAAATGTATTACTTCCTATGGAATGTATCTAACATATTGTTTGATCTTAAAAGTTTTTATATTGAAAGCCTGTTTTAAGATTCGTCACGCAATATTTTCAAGTGCATGTGTGCATATGTATATTAAATAAAAGCTTGAGCTTTATATATGATTATTTTCTATTAAGCGGTGTATGGAATATTGCAGAAGGATCGTATGCTTAGCGTTTACGATGTAACTTGTATTGTGGTGAAGCTTAAGAAGGAATCGAAATGATAAATTAAGAAATATCAATCGTTCCATGTAGCTTCAATTTCTATCCACTACTAGTGCTGCAGTCTTATTCCCTACTGATCGGGCAAGCTGTTGAGTAATGAGTTTCTTTTGTATACGTTTTCTGTGATGCATACAAATTAAAATACGTTCCTGTACCTGCACGGAATATTAATCGATTGATAAATGGTTTATCTTATCTGATATACCGAATTATGTGAACGCAGTTAAAAACTGCACAGTGTTTTGCACTAAGTTGCTGTTAACAGAATATATTAAAACATGATTCGCAATTTATTTTCGAGGTTGTCACAACGAATTAGCAGAAAGGTGTTTTACGTTCAAGAGAGAACAACCAAAGGCGTACAATCCGCCAGAGATGTAATCTTAAGTGGCGGAATTATTATAATCAGCGGGGTTCTCATAATTTCGTTATCCGTATTTCTTTACATAGCATTTTATTATGCCTATATACCGAGCATTTCGTATATACGACCAGTGCACTTGCAATTCGAGTGAGCTTCATTTCATCCTTGTATGTTAATGATACAAAAAATAAATTTATATAGAAGAATAATGATCTTTCTCTATTTTCTTTTAGTATTATTTTGTTCGCACTGTTGTTTACAAAGTTTCATCGCATAAATTCTGCATTATAGGTCCTGCAATGAGGAAAAAGGAATCTGTAGCTTTCCATCAGCTTACGTACAGTTAACAAATAAGCAGCAGCTCTTAATGGTTGGACAGCCTTACAGAGTCAGTTTACATTTAGAAATGCCAGAATCACCAGCCAATAAGGAACTTGGTAATACCTGAGTTTCCAATGAAAATAACGTGTAATGATATTTTCTAAAATGTAGTTTTCGACTAGGTATGTTCATGGTTTGCGCTCAGTGGCGCACTAGAGAAGATTTCCTTGTGCAAAGTGCCTGCAAATCTACCATGCTACATTACCGCAGTACACTATTGCATATGCTTACAACTCTGACGTTTTCACCTATGATGATCTTTGGTCATGTAGAAGAAAAGCAAAATGTAGTTCTAGAATTATTTAGCCACTTTGAGGAAGACCAAAGTCGTCCGGTCACTTCCATTTACATAGAAATACAATCGAGGCACATCGAATTTTACTCTGCGAATATTATGATACACGCAGATTTATCAGGGCTACGTTATTTGATGTATCACTGGCCAATTCTGTCCGCTATAGCTGGTATCGGTTCAAATTTGTTTTTCATAGCACTTGTTTGTACACTCTCCTACCTTCACTTTACCTCTTACGAGGATACTGGAGATAACGACTTCAATTATGAAGAAGACAGAAAAGTTGAACAAACGCAGAGATCGGAGACACCATTCAAAACGGAAAAAGAAGAATGCAAGTCGACGAACGATCGTAAACCTTTAACTATATTTTTGTTTTCGTTAATAAAATGTTATACAGAATTATTATTACACTAATTTATGTTTTACAGAGACAACCGACTCCTCGGAAGATCCTTTCATGATGGTACATATTCGTAAGCGAACAGAAAAACCTCACTCTTCTCATATTGAACGAATAAAGTAATGCGCGTTCTACTGTGTTAGAATAGATTATATCTTTAAGTAAGCAAATATTACTTATAGAAATGTTTATTTTTTATATTTCGATATCTTGTTTCCGTTATTGTAATACAGGTATTATTAAACTTTTAATAAACGATTTTGATAAATAAAATATAAACAAGTTGTATTTTCTAAAACGAAAAAAATTGCCGGCTAAATTGTTTGAAACGCTAATATTGACGATTGGTTTCATTGTTTCACCGCGAGATGGTGATAGTGTTTCATTGCGCGAAACTACAGAACCATTTTAAAAGCAAGTATAATGGGTGTAATGGGCACACCAATTTTTTAGTGCAATTTTCTCGACTTTTGAGTACAATTTTTCAACAAAGAGGCTTCCAAATTAAAGTCTAGGGCCTAAGTAGCCAACCACACTCTAACAAACATAAATCCTTGCAATAAGAACTTATCCTTGCTGCGAACAGGGCGCGAGACCTTTTCACGAGTATCATGCTTGACTATCGGGACAGAATTATTTTTGAAATGTTTTGAATATCATAGCGTGACTTAGCATGTTGAAAGGAAGAGGCGGGTGGTAGAAGTGAAATATAGCGCAAGTATCTCAGAGTAAATGGACGAAAGACTAGGGTGCGTCTTATGAATTCGTAAGGCATAAGGCGGTGTACACAGGCTGCGCAAATACTACAGAACCGGTTTTCTGCATTATCCGTATTCCGCATAACGCGGTTGGTTTAAAAGGAGAGCTCAAGGGAGCAACACGAATTCGCGGGGCAGCCTTGTGCTTCTCTTAGCTCGTTACTCGAGATCCAGACAGGTGCGCAGATTCTCTACTTTGTCTTTACGTCCGTTCCCCTGTTACTCCTCCTTTTCTTAGGTGCTTTCAAGTTATAATACTTTAAGTCATGCCCTTTGACTCACGAATGAGAATGATACGTTGATGCGAAAATATACAAGAATTAAAAAGAGAGCTATTGCACGCACAGAATTTTACAGGTGAAGGAAAAGCGTATAAGTGAACATTACATTTAAATTCCGAACCGGAAGAGGCTGCTTTTGCTTGGCAATCTTTATGTAAAAATAACATGTCCATCAGCGGTTTAATCTTAATAAATTGAATTCAGCCTTCGCGCAGGGTTTATTGACTTTGGAAAACACGGCGAGGTCCGCGGAAAATATGGAAAATACTGATTACACGCGCATTCAATGTTATCGAACGCGCTGACATTTCCAATTAATAAGTGCGCGATATGGACTCACCGGAAATGCATATTTTATCATTCTCCCATTCGCGTACCGCGAAAGCAGCTCCGTAAAACCGTTTGATTTTCGATAATTCGCCCATCTCGCGCATCAACGATTAGCATTACCCGAAACACTTTGCGCTCAAATTCATCAAAAATAAATGCAAATTTTGCATTACAATTCCCTTCGTTACTTCGATAAGCACGCGCATACCTGTTTTTACTGGAAGTTCGTTAGCTGGGTAAATACGGTCCATATCCATTAAAATTGAATTACTAAAATTGCGCCTCCCTAGGTGTTTGAATATTATCCACGCGAGTATTTATGAACTACGACTTCTAGGAGCTAGTAAAGGCGTCTTGGATCGTTTCTACGTAAAAAAAGTGAAACAGGAATTACATCCTGGAAGGAAAATGGATGCAAGAATTTATGGTGAACAAAAATTCTAATCTCTGCAATTCAGTGACTGCTGAAAGTCTATTCCGAACGTCGCGCGATTCGAGATGTTCGTCCCAGATGGAATTTCGTGGCGTTCTCTCAGCAATGAATGATCAAACGTGCATTGTAACCCGTTCGGTTGCAAGGCAGCATCGCTGATAAGCGAACTCCCAGCTGAGTATAGTCGAAGTGATTAACTTGCGGCCCGACCGTATGCTTTGCCCTAATTATTCACGCACGCTCCGCAACTATCACGGGGCAGGATTAAAAAAAAATGAAGGGAATACTTGGTGCGATTTCTTGCCAGCTCGAAGCAGCTCGAAGCAAGAAGGGGTAAATTTTCCGCAGCAATTCTACGCAACGTTGGCATTCGCGATCGGGTAACTCCGGCTGCCCCGGTAAAAGCTACCATTATTCTAGCTATTTCGCGCGATAACAAATGTCCCTCGAGGATTAATGCAGAGTACACGCAACGTTATCTCCAGCGACCGTTCACTTCGTACTTCTAATCGGTCTACCTGCGATTGCACAGCTGGACAAGTGCATCGGCTGTCGCTGCGTTTAGGGTCGTTGCACGCGTACAACGCCCCGTGCGCTCCGATGTAAGGAGACCGTAACAAGCTCGCTCATACTTCCCTCATATGCTACCATCGATCCCGTGGCAAAAGCTCAGGCCGCGTGGCAATTTATATACCGCGGATCGCGCTGCCCCCGCGCGATCTTCGCGTTACACGCGCGGCTATGCACTTCGAAGGATAAGCGAATCCACATTCTTGTCGCGGGCCAGTAAACGCGTAGAGTTCCACGTCGGCGTTCGCAATATCGGCACCGATTCCGAGTCCTGAGAAATTCGAAGCAAAACCGGCCGATACCTCTCGATACGTGCCGCTGATCGAGCGTTGCCTGGCAGCCAATAAAAGTGATAAACGCCCGTTGCCGGGAACAGCTTCTCCTCTCGCCGACACCGCGACAATTTATCTCCGTAGCCGCTGGTAATGAGGTCGTGATGTTGTGTGTCGCGGATCGCGACAGTCCAAACGTTCAGTCCCGGACAGATATCGTGACACGGGATTGCGATACCGCGCCGCGAGCAAACGCGCGCAACTTTCTGCAATTTCGAACCATAATTTCCCGACCCGGGCCGTGTGTGTAACGTGCACGTCGGTTTCGGCCAAAGCCTGCGAGCGAGGCCGGTTTCCAAGCGAGTTTCCATCCAGGTGGAATAGGCCGTTCTGGTGAACCGCTTGGTCTTGTAATAGAGTTGACAAAGTTTCCGCGATGCATGGAACATATTCGCGGAATTGCGTTTCACTGCGTTTTCTGTATATCGATGTCTTCTCGGAGATGACTATGATTTTTTTGTTCACCTACTAAGCACATGTGTATATACACGATTTCCTTTTTTTATGGACGTTTAGTAACTAATTGATGTCTTTTCAGTGGATGAGTTTTGTACACAACATCACTCGTGCGGTTGGTTTTTAATTAATGACCACCAGCGTACATTTTAATAAGCCTCATTCTGTCCAGGAGTGTCTTGGTCACACGACGATGGTTCGGTGCTGTCCGTCCAAACATCGTTCACGCTTTGTTAAGGGTCTCGTTAAGGATACATAAAATTGACGTCGCCTCGCTAATTGCGGCTCAGATGGTGTCCCTGTCTGGGTAAGTCTCAGGTTTCCTCGTAACGACCGATCGAAAGGAATTTGCCGAATGAAATTTAGAACCGGTCCTCCCTTTGGCGCTCCTCCTCGAAACGGTGAGACCTTCCGTACGGTCTGCGATAGAAGAAAGAGAAGAGAAGCCTGTACGACTTTATCTTACTTTACCGAGGGATCAGCGCAGTCTGATCGCGATCAATTAAACGAACCCGAGGCTCGCGTATGCCTCGTAATGCGGTAAATGAATTCCCGTAATTCCGTGATAGAAACGATTAATTGCCTATGCATGGAATCACCCTAGGCACGTAGCGCCCCGACAACTCCGCTCAATTGCTCGCGCACGCCGCGCCGTCTTAAGCAATCAATGCCCGTGATTATCTAATCGTAATTCGCATCGCGCCGATGCCTGTCCCGACTGATTTCGGATTTTCGCTCGATGGTGTACACCGATCATCCGTCACTCGTTCTCGACCGAACGTTTCGCATATGTCTCAGGCGTTGAAGCGAAGACGTCATCGAGTTAAGCTATTGATATCGCAGCAAGTTTGATCGTCCGACGATTGGAACGATCGGTGCCCTAATAAGAGTCGGATCATTCTGTCGCGTCGAACAACTCGTCCGCGAAGTATCGGCGGGGAATGGGTGCACGCATCGCGCGCTACCGCGAACCATAAACCGGCGATACCGGAGAACAGGATCGTTTTTTTTTTTTCTACCTCATCGAAGAGAAGCCACGATGGAAAGACGAGCACGGCCGTGGTATTATAGGCGAGCCGCGCGCCGACGTTGGAATCTTCCGGCGATTCGTACGGAAGAAACGGCGAAACTTGTACCGACATACCTCGTTAACTCGTAGGATCTGTTTTGTCCGCGTCGAGCTACGGTTCGCGATTGAGAGATACCGCCGCCGAGAGGGGCTTTTTGCCAGGCATTTTCCGACTGAACGAGCCCAATCGAACCGGCGATATAGGGGTGTCGAGAAAGAAGGGGCGGGTGGGGCGAGCTAGCGTTGAACGCGACGGAACGCTCGCCCGGAAGATATTGCATCGCGACGGAAATTGTGAAAAACGTGTTGGTTCAAGGGAATCGATAAATCGCAGCGCCTATGCGAGACGAGATTAAAAATACTTTGAGCTGCTGCGCCTTCGACGCGGCACTCCGCGGCGTGGCTTTGTCAGAGGAAAGCGTTGTACGGAAAGGTAAGGTAGCAAAAGGAACAACGGCCTGCTAGGATCGTCGTTGAATATATCCTTGGAAACGCGCGCATTCCTGCAAATATCTGAACCCCGAACATTCTTATCAATGTCCTACAGAAAATCCGCCAGGACGAGGCTTGAATCAAGAAGCTCGACGTGCTCCTCTCGGTCTCCCTTTATTTTTTTTATACGCATTCCCATGCAAAAAGGCAAGGAATGTTTTTTCTTCGACGCAGCCTCGATCAGCTTCGATCCCTATGCGTCTACCCCTGGGTCAATGGGGTCGACGCGTGTTACAGAGAACGGGAAGGCAGGAAAGAGCACGGTCCCGTCCACTTTCGTAACTTTCTCGCCGATGTTTCATTTCGCCCTCGCAACGGAATTCGCTCAGGACGAAACAGCATCCAGAACCTACAGGTTGATAAGCACTGGCGTGTAAGCGTGGCCCCGGATTCCTAAACCGGTCCCGGAGCAACCGCGGGGGAACCAACATCTTATGGCAGTCGGTTTCTGTCCCTCCACCCATTTCGAAACCCGTTCCCCTCTCCGGTGTCTCTACCTGAAGCCACACGACAGGTGCCAGTGGCGTACTCGGGTCTAAAGAACGACCGTCTTTTATATTTATAGACCCTCGGCGAGTATACGCGGCCGAGAGTGTGTCCTCGCCCATAAGATTAGGCGGAACAATAGGGTAGAAGGAGTAATCTGTAAAATGTATCGGAGCAAACGGATACAGGGACAGCCGGGTAACCCGTCCCTGTTCAAATCGTCGCTTCTTCACCGGCAACGATCTCCCGCGGTCGCACGATTCCTGAGGGTTCTGGTTAAAGGCGATTTCTATACCCCGAGACGCTACTTGCATATACGGAAAGCGCGCGTTTGTCTGGCCTGCGGATCGAAACCCGCACCCACTGCGAATCGGCGAAACTGTAAATTGTTCGATGATCAGCGCCGGGCGTGATAACGAGTCCGCAAAGTGGGCGAAACAAGGGTGGTCACCGGAGATCTGGGAAGAGAGACCGAGGCGCAAAAAAGGGCACGCGAACTTCCCTGCCATTCTTTGCAAAACCAGTTCCCCCTTGCGAATCGGTGCACGATCGGGTGCAACGTTTTGCTCGTTGGCACGACGCAGCGATCGTCGATACTTTTCACCGTTCCCGACTATCCGCTTCATTACCTGTTCTGAATGCGGGCAGAGGAACACGCGTTATACAGCGACCTGGCATAAGTGGTACCTGGTCGCGACGCCACTCCTAATATCAGGTGGGACAATCAGGGGGTCCGATGGATAGAAAAAGTATCATTACGGGGGGGGGGGGATAACTGGGACCAGTTTAGGGCCAGCGGTTCTTAAATCGACTCAAGATTTCGTTATGGAACGGTTACGATCGTATTAAGTATACTAAACAGTGGGTTTCAAGGAACGATGCTTTACGATCGGGGATTACCGATCATAAGACGCTATAAAGACAGTCATGATTTGTACAGTTCGATTGGGAATTGTAAAATCTTTAGTATATGGGTTAACGTGCGTATAGAACGACGTAGATCCAACCAGATCGTACATTGTAGCGAACTATAATTTAAGATCGGAAAGTGGGACGATTAAACTTTTACTCGCTGTCCCTGCAGCCCGGAGTCGTTTTACGTTTAAAAGCATTCCCGCCAAGGGAAGACGGCCCTCCGATATCAAATTCGTGCGGAACGACGGTGTACTACAGAGTAGGTATCTAATATAGATGAGAGATATCAAGTAAACCGTATATTTCATAGCTGTCTATGCTATTTTGGTATCGCGTTTGAATTAATTATACGGGATCCTCCGCAGGGGTGAGATCGAACGTGTACAAAATACCGGTTCCGAGACTTTAAATCTATCGCTCGAAGTCTCCCCGACTACGCAGCCTCTTAATTAAAACACGGAATCCTTGGTATTCCTGCGATTCAATAACATTCTACAGTTTTCCCTGTTCACGAAAGTTCCTTCGGTCGCAGCGGCAATAAAATGTTCTCGAGCACCAACGAGGTATAATTGACGGATGTTAATGTAGCGCTTGATTGTGACTAAAAGCGCGAGAGCGTTAAATCGTAACACGGTGGTTGCGATTGGTTTAATAGCTTGTAACGTAGTTACGCTCGTGGTATCGTAAATTTCGCGAAGTCAAAGGTCGAGCAGCTTGAGAGCTCGCAGCACGTCTCCGTTGCTTGATTTCGATGGGCTTCGTAGTACACTGGCTAGCCCTTGATTTTATCGCCTCTAAACTCGTCCAGTCTCGATTTTGGCCAAGTATTTAGTTTAAACGCCGCGCATTCCACTCTATTTCAAGCTTTCGTATTATTCGAGTATTCACAGACGAAAAATGATAATCGACAGTACGATATTTATATTTCGCCCGCCCGTATTTATTATCCCAATTAGCGGTGGCAGTAAATGATTGTGCTCTAAATATATCGCATCTCAGCGATGTCGTCTCTCACATTGGATTTCAGCGGATTTAATTTTATCGTTCATAGTTGCGCGCCTATGATTTCTTCATTTCCTGCACATGCATTTTCTTGCAATTATCGAGCTCTAAATGAAATTAGCTGCCGTCCCTGCGAGTTTAACGACAAATCAATTAAATCAGAAGCTGGTTAAATCAGAGGTTGGAGAACGTGTCACACGGAGAAAGAATTATTTTCTCGGGACGGGGGAAACCGATCTGCGGGGTTGATCGGCCATCGCTTTCTCGCGGAAAGTTCGAGCAGTGCGTACATATATGAGAATACTCGGTCGACGACGGTCCTGCTGTATGATCGAGTTACAAGGGTGAGGCCTCTTAACTTGCTAGACCCCGACGACGTCATTCAACGGGATATACAGCAAAGTAAACGTTTATTTAGAAGATATCATCTCCACCTTTCTCGAGTCGGGTGGATAGAAGCACGCGTTCGCTGCGCCGCGGAGGGATGTTCCCTCCCGCAGACATAATTCCTGCGAAAGTGTTTACCCGTGGAAACGCGATCGCAGATTGCATCTAATCTCACGCTGTATCGCGACTGGTATCTCGTGCCTTCAAGAACACTCTCTCGCCGTAGCCCCCCCCCCCCCCCCAAAGGAGGATTTTGACGGATGCGTAGCAAGTTACGGGACGGACGAGGTGTTCGTCAAGCTCGTCAGGGAATTTTCAATCTTACCAGCGTCTTGTCTAGGCGAGCGTCTCGTAATTTCCACTGATCCCTCTGGTCCTAAATTAGCGCATCGGTTCCACGACGTACCTATTTATATTATGCGCACAGTTCGATGCACGACGTAGCGGGATCCGCTGGTCGATCGGGACGATTAATCAACGTCGCTTCGAAATGAAATTTTACGACACGCACCGGCGAGGTAACGCTTCGAAGGAGCGAGATGTGCATAATTCAGTCGATGCGCACGGACAAGGCTAATCAGGAGTGGAGAAGCACTTGCTTCGTAGAAATTATTTATCCGCCGCGGCGCCTCGTTTCAGCGCCGCCCATGCCTCTAAAGGGATTAATATTCCGCGGGAATTGAGATGTATTGTTCGGCGAACAACGCGCGACATAATTAAATCGCGCTTCGTTTAACCGCGCAGTGATTGAAACATAAATTTGTTTGTGTTCGATGATGAAGTGTCGCGTCGTTCTTTAGATATCCGCGTGTAATACTGTCTAATCGGTCGATTTTTCCACAGTCTCCCCCTTATTGTTAATAACACTCGAGAATTTTGGAATAGCGGTTATTTCACGATCGCACGAGCGAACAACGTAAGTATTCATTCCATGTTGCGCGAATTAATATCCTTGCAAAATTGGAATATTATTTAGTGAACAGCCACCTGTCTAATGGGATTGCACGACGCACAACAGCGCGATTTCGTCGGTTCTGTATTCATGTTGAACATCGCTGCATAATTGAAAGAACGGATGCATGTCGAGTTAATTAGAGGGCAATAATCACAAGATCATACTTGATTACCTCGATAAGTCTGTTTCCCTCATTCTTGAATCGCAAATGAATTTAATCGAACGACGAAGAAATCTCAAGCACGCTCTCAGCGTCGTCTGGAAAACGCGGCAGCATCGAAACTTAATCGATCCCGATCGCTTTTGGGACGAAGCGGTCTCCTTTAAATCGTACCGTGGCTTTCCAAAGTCGGCGAGTCCATTTACGTAACGGAGCTGCTCGAGAAAGTACACACGATAATTCTCCGTTGGATCGACTGCTTCGCCGTGGGAATGCATCGGGAAATTTGCTTAACGGCAGCTGCAACCGGAGCCGACCGAGGGGCAGCAGCAGTCCCTCGGGCCAGCGACGATTCCTCTTGACCGTAGCGAGACTCGCGAGTAGGTACCAAGAGACATTGTTCGCCGGCGAAGCGAGAAAACCGGAGGAAGCGAGCGTGGAGATCGGAGCAGCGGAGTCCGAAGGGTGAATCGTAACGGGGTGGCTGTGGAACGAGGGAAAACAGACGTACGCGTGGACTGCAAAGGAGGGACGGGAGTGTCAAGCAGAAACGAGGAATAAGAACACGAGAACGCGGGATCGTTGGGGGAGGAGAGGTAGACGAGGACGAAGAAGAAGAAGAAGTGGTAGTATAATGTCCCGGACGTAAAGCGGGCGAGGAAACAGCGGCTGCGCTGGGCTTCGGCTCAATTAAATGATCGTCTTCTCCTCGAGGGTCTCGGTAGAGGCACCAGCCATTAATTTCGAAACATGGGGAACAAAGGGTCTACCTTGGAAATATTCTTTTTTCTCATTTCCTCTCCCCCTCGCTTGCCTCTCTCCCTCTCCGCTTTCTTCCTCCTGGTCAGCGTTCCTCTCTTTCTGTAGAAAGTCTCCTCGCAGCCTCCACCTTTTACCATCTCGACCTGCCGCCAAGAGGAGCGAGATGGTTAACGAGCATGAGAAAGACGCGATTCCGTGTGCACATCGGCGCAGAAGAGTGGAGGAGAAGGCAGCGAACGCCGCAACCTGCTCAGCCCGCGGCTACGTTTCTCTTTTCCTGCGGTAGCAAGAGCCTCTATCAAACCGCGCTCCTTTCTGCCTACCACTCTGTCTTCTACCCCGTGTCTTCTTTTTCATGCCTCGCTCGACTTTTACCCTCCCGCTCCCCCGTCGAGTTTTCTCGATCGTTTCTTTCTCTTCGCCTCTTCGACGCTCTCGACATCCCCCGCGGTACGCGGTGCGCGCACAGGACTGCTTTCATATAGGTCTCGCTCTACATTAATGCTCCTGTAAAGAAAAGGGTCGCCTAGGTGTGTCCTCGATGTCCGGCAGTACTCTGTCACGCGAATCCCAAGTTTCCCGATCGCGCGCGTGCAGGAATCAGTAAAAGTTCGCGATTTTTATTAGCCCGCAATCCCGTTACGTCCTTCGGCCGCGCGGTATCGAGGAAAGACGCGCAATCTGCGATTTTATCTCATAAGCGGTTAATGAGATGCTTCTCGTAGGTGTTCCTTGCCCTGAGCTAGACAGCCATCGCAATATTATGTCGACCTTTAAGTTTAATGCATGCAATTAAGGGGGGGCAGGATATAATTTAGAATTTGCGACGGTACGGTTTCGGTTATTTGCCGAGAGTATCCCTGGGAAAACGTGTTAGAAGTAATTCCGGATTCCTGTTTCGACGCTACGATCGCTTCGGTTTCATCGCTTCTGGCCAGGTATCTTTGAGCCGGGTAATGGATGCGAGTTACGCGGCACGATAACGGTAATAAATATATCCTGGATTCTTTTATTTAAAAACGGTGCATACATCGAATGGTATGTCACGTTCTTCTTGTCCCTCTCGTTTCGTTTCTATCCCGCCTTGAGATTCCACGAGCGATACCCGAGATAAATCTGTCGGGGTATTTTAATTAGTCGCTTCGATGTGTCTGTGGTCGCCTAAGCGAGTCACGGAGAGCCGCAGCAGGGAAATTTTTGCAAGAACGCGTAAGGCGAGAGGAGCGTTTTTGAAATATTCAAAGCGCAGGCAGACTTTGGACAGGGTTTTGTGTTGCGTTTTCACGACTTACGTGTCCGGTTGTTTCTTCCCTTGCGCTAGCTGCTACCTCGTATTTATCGTCCGCGTTACGACGCCAACGCCGGGTATACAAAGTTAACTTTAAATTAAAGTTTCCTCTTAAAAGCAAGGAAAATGCCAGTTAAACTTGTTCCGCGATCATAAAAAGGTCCTCGGGCTCGCTATATCTCTACCGCGTTACCGGCTCAGGCCGATGATATATTTCTTGCACGTCTACTATATGATGCGTTCGATATTTCGCCTCGGTGTAATATACGCGATTAAATATTCGGACATGCGGTAGAACCGCCTTTCTTCGAGGCCTATCAATTTTGCCTTCACGCGCACACAGGCGTATGATTCACTTCCTCTTCGTGAAGGGAAGAACGTTGGTGCCTCGCGACGATACAAAGTCGTATTATGCTCAGACATTAATTCAGCGCGTCGCGACGCATCGGGGCGGTTTCTATTTAACCCGCGAGCATGTGTAGGCGACCATTTAACTCCGACGAGGGGTTAATCCTATTCACCATTTCGATCGATGTTTCAACGTTAAACGCGACCATTACACGAGCGGTGACGGTATTATGTAAAATGCCACAGAAGTGGCTGATACGTTCGAATGTTAATTAATACATTGTCGAATCCGGTGCGACCGACCGTATTAATCCCGCTAACTACTACTGACACGCCAATTAACGACTTACACGCATCTTACATGCCAGCTCGAATAGTGACCATGAATTCTCTTAACACCTTGTTAATCGCACACCGCTGCACGCGTAAACGCGTACGCGTGACCGACTCTATCCTCGGGGAAATTTTCAGAAAGCACGCAGCAGTTCATGTTCGCGACCAAGAAAACGTCTAATACAGCCTTCGCTTTCACGGCATATTTATTTCGATGGCTCCGTCTTCAGCGGACGAAGCCAGGGGCTTGTGTCGGTATGCGCTGGCTATCGGTTTTAATTAAATTTTTTTCGCGATTCGAGACCGGAGCGAGATCTTGTACATGTACAAGCCCATGTTACATCGCCGGTTTTTCTTTAACTCCTCGTCCGCCTCGTCCTTGCATCGGTCCAAACTGTGGACGTTCGCGTTGTTTCGCACGGTCCATGGGGTGGACAAAGAGGCGTCTTACTGTTCGTATCAACTTTGGTAATTTTGTTCGTGCTCTTGCGGAAATCGCGAACAGTTAAGAATGCAAGCACGAAATCATTGGAAGCAGGACGGGAAATAGAGGGCGAGCGAGATGGACAGGTTGGATACAAATGGGATTCGGCCGGACGAGCAATTTACAGCTCGAAGAATATGGCCTGGCGTGTAAACCGCATTGAAATTCACAGCGAGCACGGAACTGTAGCGTGGTTGAACTATGGGCAAGCTGTTGCAACTTGCTGTTTTCTCTTCAACCCCCTGGCCGGCTTGTTCCCCTCTTCGTCCATGGCATCGTCCCCCGTCCTGTCCCCGACCGGCTGCCATTTAATTCTCGCCGTGCACGCTCCCTTTGGGATCAATTTAAAATCCCCGGGTGGTTGCGCCTATCAGGTGGTCTACGTTCATACGCGTGGAATTCCTCCGTCCGCCCGGAAAGACGCTACCGGATGTCGTTCGTACGCCTGCTTCGAACGCAACCCTTCTTAGGAAAGGGGCGTCCTATTGGAGCGCTGGACTGTTACAAACGCGATGAAATTTCACTGTATTTAGTACCTTAGCGTTTCGTGTTCTATTTAGTAGTATCCACTTTCGATGATAAATCTAATTGTTAGTTTTCTTTGTAGTAGGGCTTCACTTATTACAGATGTTACTGCTTTTTGCCTTACATCCATCAAAGTCGACTAGATCGTCCCTAGACGTTAGTAGTTTCTAAATCAACCTGTCGATACTCCGGAACGCAATCGTAGAAGCGTAGCACGATAATATCGACGAAAATAATTGCTACTCGAGCGGATCGTTTACCGTTTCCAACGCGTCTGTCATCGCAAGAACGCAGGATGCAATAACGTTTCGCGATACGCGGTAGCATTAAGATTGCGAACAATTAGAGCGATCGAGAAGTACGATTATTAATCATCGTTAAATCTAGCTTAGCCGTGCATTCCGAACTCCCGTTAGGCGGAGGGCCGCTGCTAACTCTGAAACGTTCCACCGTGATCATTTATTCCCATGTTGATACGTCGGCGATATCGGGCAAGGATGTGTAGGGTAGGCGAGCCGCGTGTGCACGGAGAATATTCATCGCGTATACCGGACAGACGAGTCGAGGGTAATGCGAGCAACGACGGGCGCATCTATGGCGTGCATCGCTGCCAGCGCGTAGCCGTCGAGCTCTTCGTAATTCTCCGCGCGATGCATCCTTTCCCGCTGATGCATTCGAGAGAGGAAGCTGGTAACCTTTCAGATCGAGCAGGTGGCTCGGCGGGTCTGCTGCTTATATTTTGACGATTAGTTCTGAACCCGAGCACCTTCGGAGCACGAAGGCTGCCGTGGCAGCGCCTTTCATTCGAACAGGGCCGCAGCGCGCCCGCGGATAATCACAAACGCTGCGAGGAATCGACCGACCCTTATTTACGCAACCGGTGAGGAAAGTGAAATTTTCATGTCGCACTTCCATTCCCTGTCATCTCCGTTGTATCGTTCGTCGTCGAATTTTATCCGCGCCGCGAATGGACACCCTGAAACTTTTATCGCGGCCGGAACGATAGGTGGAATACAAAGAGGGATTGATACGCAAGCGTCTGAAGCCCACCGCTGGGTAAAATGCGCGCCGTTTATTCTCCGTGCTACCAACACCTTGCATAAACATTTCGCGCAATAATATTTTACGCAGCCGCTCGTAAAGGAGCTTTATAGCCGGCTATTTTTCCTGCGCCCCGTGTCTCCCTCTTGTTTCGCCGCGGGGCAGAAGTTCGCTAATGGCCACACTAATTTTGACGTTAATGCCTATCATTCTTGGCGCGTTTTGCTGGAACGTTTCGCGCCAAGGCGCCTTTTACTTCGGACGAATCGTTTGCCCGGGCTTACTCCTGCAACTCATCCGAACTACCGTATAAAAGAAAAAGGCGCGGGGGTCTAGGGTACGGGAGAAGCCTTTTGCATGATAATCAGCGAGCTTTCGTTAATTCCGGAGCTAATAGCTTCTCCTCATGGAACTCGTGAGAATTCCATTCGCGCGAGCGTCTCCTCCGTGGTGTCTTAACAAATGGTCCGTGGCAGAAGCACGACCGACGTGTTAAAAAGCAAAAAAAAAGAAACGTAGGACTCTGGGGAGACAATTTGCAGAGGGGAAGAGCATTCCATCGCGTCGCGGGTCGGAGTCGCAGCGTCCGGTCTGGAGATCCGATCCTGGAAATCAAGACGGCCAGTCGCCTCGGCGGTGGTACCGAGCGGCCAGGCTGCTGCACAATGCATGCACTTGCCATCGGGGAAAGGTGGACGGCCACGACCTTGATGCGCGTGGTTCTCGCGTGCCCGAAGCTCCACGAGGGACCGCGAAGAGAACCGAAGGACGGATAAGTGTGCGCCTCTGCTCGGATAGAAGTGGTTGCCCAGGCCGCTAAGGGTTCTGCAACCACTCTTCTCTTTTTCACCCCCCTCTGGTCATCTCACCTTCCCTCCTCTCCTACGGCCGGTTTTTCTACCCTCTTTTGCCTAGCCGCATCGCGTCGCCCCTTCGCCAAGTCCTCCTCTTGCTCGTGCTCGCAGGTAAGGAGGAGTTGCTCGTGCCTGCAGCTTCACGGAAGCTGGAACGACTATCGGGCCACGATAGTCGGGCTCCGCTAGCTGCTACGATGGGACCGGTATTTCAACTTAACCGGCCAGCCATCCGGACCGGCAGTGTTGCTCAACCGTGACAGGTCCTTCCGCTGCTAACACTGAGAATTATGGTTCAGATAGTCCCCTCCTCGAAATGCCACTCTTTCGTTTCAAATTGTCCACAGAAATGTGGCTGAAGACCTCACTTCTTTTGACGCTTTTTACGAAAGCCGCATTTTCTGCTGCGTCGTTGAATCTACTTCCGCTGATCTTCTTAGGATCGTCAGGCATTCGTCTTGGCCTGCGATACCTGCGTCTCTCCTCCATTAATTGTTTCACGAAACAGGCGTAACTCTTGGCTATCGACCGCGTTCTAAAATCTCCCTTCGGCTTCCAACGAGGGAAGGGAAAATTTTCACGATAAAACTTCACACCTTCCCTTTTTCTTAAACGCGAATCGATCGCTATGGCGAAAGTTCTGTCAACTCGTGGCACTGCTTGGCAAACCGCTTTCGAACAGAGAGGGAAACGATTCGGTGGAATAGAGCACGAAATAGTCGAGTGGAAATTGGCTGAGAGCAGCAGATCGACGAGAAAGAATCCTTGGTGGATGGTCGACGCGTTGCCGATGGTAACATCCAGAAAATGATCGAAATCTTGGACATTTGATATTGACAGCGATGAGATACCTTATCGCGAGGAGATCGTACGTTACACTCCGTCCCAGTCGAAGGGTGGATATATCGCCGAACGGAATTTCTTTCTCGTTCCTTGGGTCTCGTTTGCAGTCGACCCACGCTGCAGGACGCGCGCGACAAGAAATTACGTCCTGGCTCGGGTGATCTCTAACAAATAATCACTACTTCTGACCTACTCACTGATCCAATCTTATCCTAAAGCTTCGATTTCAATTCATCCTTTGATAGTGGACATCTTTAGGGGCCTCGTTGTTAATTGGTTATCAGCCCAACTGATTACTTCTTTGTACCGGTACTGTCATTGTACTTTCTAATTGGAGGAACAATCACAGTGGGCATCGAGGAAGCTTCGTAATCTGTTAATAACTACACGAATACTTTTCTTCGGATACAGCTCCCGTTGCTACCGTTTTTCTCGTTTCTCTCTTCACGCTCCGCGGCAATAATTGACGCGGTCGCCTCCGCGACCCTATCTGGCGTACGCTCATTACAAGCGGGAAGATGCCGTTTCGTTACACCGACGTCTTTTATTTTCAGTGTCCGAAGCGTCGGCGTGCTAGTCTACAAGAAGCGTCCAGCTTATTTCTTTCGGGGCAACCGTATAATTTAATACGTCTTATCCGCTATCCCCGTTGGGCCCGATCTTTACTGGCCGCCACAGCTAACGGACCCGGTTATTATTCTCCCGTGTTGGAACTTACGAGCCACTCCAACTCACAGCTCATAAAATCTAATGAAAATAGCCTACATCTATCAATTTAAATATAAATTATTCAGCTGGACTTTTAATGTAAATTTAAATTCAATTCTTTACATATTGAAGTGTATATTTAAATTTTAATTGAAAAATCAATTGCTTAGTTTATCCATGGATACGCCTGATGAAATAAATATTCCCCATCGAACGTGATTCTGTAACCACGGCAGGATGCACCTGTATCGTGATACCAGATAGGTCATCTGGGAGGACGTTCGTGTCTGGAAGAGGGTGATCGAGTTCGCTCTATTTGTCCGTGCAGATTCGCAAGGATGTAAGTGCGATGTCCCTCGGAAAAGTTTGCTCCGTTCAAGCGACAGTGGTACTTTAATGGAACCGGTGCACGCGATATGCTCCGCTGGTTAGAGCATTCTTACGGTTTGCTGAATGTGCATACCTTCGACATGCACAGGTGTAACTGACTGTAATCGTTTCATCATAGCATAGCCCTAACTATGTACATCACTTTGCCATTTCGCGCATAAACCCCAGAGTCTTTATCAACTTCCAGCCATCCATATTAATCGAAGTTCAAGTGTCCCCACTCCTCTTATGTTCGTAATTAATCTAGCGATTTCTTAACTGATCCTCGATCGCCATAATATGCCTTAACACCACAGAACAGGTATACAGAGAGACTATGCATATTATAGGACTCAATGTCCCCAGTCCTGAAATATCAACCTGGAGAAAACGCGGAGAAATACCGACCCGAAGGAGGCGAGGCCTCCGAAAATCGACAGAAAACGACGTCACACAATTACGAAATATGATGTAGATTGTAGATGTCGTTGAAATTTATTCTGGCTTAAAATAGTTGGCACTCCCCCCAATGACATTAAAACTACTTCGAAGTCGTAGCCATCAGCTCGATATTATTTATAACGTAATTGGACAATTACGTGGTAAATGATATCGATTGCCCAGGTCACACCACGTGGAGGTTGCTACGATATGTACACTCCGTCCACAAGTCATCGAACATTTACTGGTTTTCAATTAAATAATTATTAGATGAAATTTTATTCAGTGTAAGGACTCGTGGACGGGGAGTACGTGACCCTAAGTAGCCATCCATTCACTGCAGAAATGACAAAGTACAAATCCAACTGAAGCTACCTCTAAACCCGAGCAAAAGGAGGAGATACTCGTCCCCCTTCTAAAGAGAAATCGAGCTGACTCTAGGTGATCGCGACCCTCCCAGCACCGAACAAGTATTCTACATACTCCCGAAGCAAATGCTCCCTCGACATTACCCCAAGAATGAGTTACCGCGTGACTAATACAGAGCGGTCAAGAGCCTTGGTCCCGAAACGCACCTTTCGTACCTTCACCCACCCAGCGAGCCTTGTTGCGGCTACGAATTCGTTAGACGATTCATCCTATGGGCGTCTTACCAAGGGAAGGTGTCCCAAATTGCACCCCGGTGTGAAACGAATCGAACCGTACACCACCGCAAGGACGCCCAGTCAGTAAACCGACTGGGACGCGGCTGGGCTACGTTACGTCCAGTGAATTTCGCGATCAGGACACCCAATCGTTCTGATGCACGCAGTAACTCATTCCTGTGATTATGTGCGAGTTTGCAACCAACCCAGAGCCCCTGCGAAATGATACATTCAAGAACAAAGATTAATCGCGAATTCGTGCGCTACACTAATGGCGAAACGAATACAAAAGATGAATTATAGTTTAGGTAAAGAAGTATGTCTCTGAATGGATGGCTGTTTCACTCATTCCATCCACGCTTATAAAAACAGAGTTGCGGTTTTAAACCTGAACGCGCTTAATTTATTAATACTTATACTATGTCTTACATTAACATAGTAATATACTAATAACCATCCATTGTAGAGCGATAGACAAAGGAGATGTGCATGCGAGAAATTATCAAATTATGACACAAATATTGTATAGATATTCGAAGCAAATATTAGACTTTAAAGGGAAATATTAAAGAATAAAGACCGATCGATCACAGTACGTCTCTAAATGGATGGCCATTTCGCTCACTTCACTCACACTTACAAAAACAGAGGGATTGTTCTTAAAACTAATTTGTCGTCCAATTGCGAGTCAAAACAATGGTTTAATTCGCGACTGAACGAGCGAGGAAATCTGACATCGACTTAGTACCAAGTGATAATAAATCGTTGTCACATGTCCTCTCCCGATCCCGGGCCCGACCACCCGACCTCTTAAAAATCGCACTTCACTCCTGGTTTGGACACATTTGATTTGGAATCGATTGAAAAATGACAATTTCCTTGATGAGGTAGATAGTGTTAATGTACAAGAAGTAGAATGGATTTGGAAAATTATTTAAACCGAAATTTACTCAAGTAGAAAATAAACAATAGAATGGAAGTAAACACCAGTCAACCGACAACTATTAAAATTATTTAGAGAAAAATTATTTTTAAAATGAAATAAGCTAAAGTGTAGATATTTCGAATTAATATTTAGCTAACTAAATGAATTTCCAATAAAGTAACGTCCAACCCTGTTCCATACGCACTTATAAAGCCAGAGCAGTGGTCTTAAAGCTACTTATCATTTACAATAACCGCTCTACAAAATAATTAACCCTAGAACTGTCTTAAAAATGTTGTAATAAAAGTACGATCAGTAATTGCGACTGGACAACCTACTCATACGCAAGGCAATATCACAAATGTCCTACCCTATGTTTTTAAGTAGACACATCATCAAGATTTTAAGATAGCAGGTTCCTTATTATCAAACAATTAACGGTTTAGCTAAAAGAAAACTCAAGACAAACGGCCGAATAACCATTAACGACTGGACTGTCAATGGACAGAATCCCGTATCGAGTCAAGTTCCCCATTGCACATTAGTAATTACTTAATCCATACATTCTCTCATAAAATAAAATTGCGATCAGACAGAGAAAAGCACTTGAGGCGACAGAATTTATAATAATAATTCCCAAAATCGTGAACAACCAAATTAGGCCATGTAAAATGCGATCAGGTAAACAAGAATGCCACAATTCTCAATATTAATTTAAATAACATTGAGCAGCCACAATGGGCGCTAGAATTTGTAAGAACAATTTGAAAAATGAAAAGCACCTAAAATAAATGTTGCAATTTCTGTCCTTGGTTCAAGTAAATAATTCTTAAATAACTACAAAAATCATGAACCAACTTAGACACTATATAAAATATAAATGCGATCAGATAAGCAAAAGTACATCGTATCGTATTCTCGTATCATATCGAGAATTCTGTATTAATAATTTGAAGAAGGAGAGAACAGCTGTTCTCTGTTTCATTCTTGTGTCTTTCATTTGACTAAAAGTAAAATAATTCAAATAAGAGTGGGATAAGTAGTTGAAATTTGTTAGAATAATTTAAGTAGCAAGGCAAACATTAATATAATAATAAATAATATCAACTGAACAGTGATTCAGAATAGTAAGAAGTCGAAAATACGAGAAGCATGCGACTCACCGACCGCAGAATCATTTTTCAATGGTCAAGTGTCCAGTGGTCAGTAGTCCAGCGGTCCAGTGGTCAGCGGTCCAGTGGTCAGCGGTCCAGTGGTCAGCGGTCCAGTGGTCAGCGGTCCAGTGGTCAGCGGTCCAGTGTCCAGTGTCCAGTGTCCAGTGTCCAGTGTCCAAGCCACCTGCCCATTGGCCCAGGTCCTCTGCTCCAGATTCTCTGCCCAGGGACCATTAGAGCACACCACGCAAAACTAGGAGCTCCTGCTCCTTCCGCGACCGCGATAAGACTGAATTTTGGCGCGCAATCGAGGTCCTTTTATAGTTGCGGATATTATGCATGAATGCCTTCCGAACAAACAAACTTCGTAACGAACTTTCGAGCGTTATGATCTGTATTTCACAATTTCTACAATTGGTATGCATTTATTAATTTTTCACAATAACTTATTGTAAAATGGACAGTGATCTGGTATGCACTTTGGCCTTTTTATCAATTTGAAAAAATTCAGACGGCGACTGGACATAATAGAGTTATTTAATCAAATAGAGCTACTTAATCACAATTCAGGGGTCATCTGTAGATTCTATTACTTATACTTTAAACAGTTCCAAACAAAGCGAATGAACCTCCTTCTGTGTAATTTCTTGATTCATATTAACAGATTTCGGCATTTTAGACAAACTCTAAGTACAAATTATACGGAACTTGTTAGTGGGAATTATAAATCGTATCTTAGTTTCCAACTTATCTGATCATTTAACATAACTTTAACTAGATTGTAAAGCGGCTTTCTATATACCTGGTCTGTGTTTAATATTATTACTTCAATATGTTTGAGACAGAAACACTCATGCACCGGCTGTGCCTTCTTCTGGACGTCGCGTCTTCTTCTCGATAGAGCACACAATCGTTTTCAGCCCGAACGAGGCTATTAAGGTTCAGTCACTATATTTCATTGCAAAGTCCCAGAGACAGCTGCAGTCGTCGGGCAGAAGTTTCTCAGAACATCCCGAGGATCGGAATGTCGATCGCTCTTCCATCTTGGACACCGATTTTCTTTCTTGCTGCTCGTCCACCGGACGATATTACTGAAGCAGTTGCACGTGTCACGATCCGTCGCGTACTCGCCGCATGCACTGTGATTTTAATTATTATCCCATCGTTGAATCGCACCGCGTGCCGCGGCACCGCTTTCTACGACGCCAACTACGTTTCAATTCAACCAAACTCCCGCGTAATCTCGAACTTGTATAAACGGTGTAATTGGAAAGAATTCTCGTAGAAGTTGCCGAGGGTTTTTCTACGTTTCCGCCGTTCTAGAAGGATCAAGAACGAACCTTTCTCGTTAATAGAGAATATAATTCAGTTTTGACCTGGGCAAGGGTGTTTGAAAAGTTTCTGATTTCGAGAGACGCCGGGAACGACCTGCTTTGAGGTGTTTAAAGGAAGTCGTTAGCAGCGAGGGGAAGGCACGAGGATGATAATTCCTTCAATTTATTCCTGTCTCGCAAATGATCCGTTAAGTCGAAAAATAGCGCACTCATGACGAACGCACAAAAGAATCGGTGTTGATACAATATTGCCAGTTGAGATTCAGGGATAAGTGAATAAATCGCAGCAAGAAACATTTCGCTTTACATAAAATACGGCCGCAAAATACAAATCGTCGTGTATGTGGAAGATAATTACAGTGTACGTCATGCATCGTTACATTTCAAATGATCAACGGTCGGACGCGCGTTATCATGACTCGGTCTGTTTAAACGAGAACCGACAAGAAGCAACATTTTCGTTTGTAATCGCATGACCGATTGCCGTACAGATAATATCTTGACACGATCGTGCGATGCTTGTCCGTCGCTGAATAAAATGTTGCCCGAGCGTCAGGTGAATGCAGGTAGCCTTTTTTCCATCGTTTCCCGGTCGTGACTCGTCTGAAATCGTAGGGGTCAGTTAATAACGAACGCTCGTAGCGCCCTATTCAAAGGCCCCCCTTTTTTTTCGATCGCAGCGACGAAAAATAAATCATTAGGCGAGGGTGAAAGGGGTTTCTTCTGGTTCGAGCCACTTGCTCGGTGATGAAGCATTTTGCGTTTCGACATAGGGATCGACATTTATTGCGGTGAGATTGAATGGGTCTCGAACCATCGTCACTCTTGTTATAATAGACGTGTATCGAAAGCGTTTTTCTAATCTTATACGGATTGTATCTTATGTAGATTCGAAATGCGTTTACGACACACCGTGGAATTTGATTTAGATACGCAACGGTTTCGAAAGGAGGACGATAACTTCTTCGATTACGCATTGTCGCGTGTATCACGAATACCGGCGAAGAAGTATCTCGTTCGAGTTTCTGAAAGAACGGATGCTGTCGGTTCGACGTTTCGCAGGGAGTTAAACAGTTTAGAACATCGGTCGAAATGTATAACTTTTCCTTGCCATGTAAATACATGTCACTCGTGCGAATGCAAACTTGATAGAGTGTGCATCGGCTCATTGTATATGTAGCATGCAACATGCCGGTCGGAAGCAGCCAGTACCATCCCGTGTGTATGAAAGTTTAACGCCTGAAAGATAGGGTCAACTCGGAAATATAATGACGTTTTATCCGCGGCTATGGCCGATGCCTGGCATTTTTTTAACCCCCTGCTATCAGCCGATTTCCATGATGAAGCACAGACCGAGCAAATGCTTTTAAAAACGATACATCGATATATGTCCGAACGCAATCCCAACGAACCACTCCGACGCAATAAGTGCTCTAATGAAATTCGGTCGCATTCACCGGTTAAAGCACTAACCGTTATAAATTTCTGTTAAAACAGCCCTACGGGGAAAAAGCGAAATAGCGAAAGGTTTACAGAGTCATGCGTTTGCGATAAGTTGGAAGTGCTGCCGGAAATATTATCAAGTGATTACCTAACGCTTTCAAATTCTCTGCTGCGCACCCATGCCCGTGCATACATACGCGTACGAGAAAAGGTTTTTCTCCATTTCCGCGGAAATTGTATTACGCGTGCATTGCCACAAACGTACCCGCGATGCATGTCGCTTCGACACACATCGAATACACACCATTCGAGGGATTAATAATAATAGCTGTTTGACCCAGCCAGGCTAGCTGCTAGAAAACTACGAAACTCGGTCACATATTGCCAGCTCCTTTTCCCGCAACTATCGCAATTTCGTGGTGTACGTTCCAAGATAAACATGGAGCGTACAAGTAATGAGATGCTTCCAGGCATGCTGCATCGAGCACTGACACATTAACGTTTTCCATCCGCCAACGCGGAACATTAACTTTTCCGGGGGGTTGGAAGCTAGCGCACGCTCGACGGGACTTCACTCGCGGCTCATTCGATGGCAAGAGATAGACACGACAGAAACAATACGCGCAGATTTGGACGGGGGAGGGTTGCGAAACTCCTCTCGGCAAATTTCGAAACTTTCATACACGGCGTACGGAGCATGGGCATGTGATTTGGGACTACTACTTTCTGCTATCCCGTATGTATTATGAAATTCGGACTTTGCGATAGCGCCTCTGGCCCTTTTCAAAATTTATGCCACATTATCGAATTAGTAAGGGTGTAAAAAAAAAACCGAACAGAGAAGTACTACAATTCAAGTATTGCTGTTAGCAGATGTCGATATATCTGTACACGTTTCATTCTGTCTCGTCACAATTTCATATATTCCAAAATTGAATGTTTCGCTTGGCACAAGTGTCTGTGAAGAGCACTTCTCTACCAGAGAAATAATAGGATCAAGGTATTGCAAGTAGGTCGACTGAAAATGTTCGCGGTCTGTTCGCGTGAAGCTGTCTGATTGCGACACGCCGACAAATTGTCCGGCAAGTAATGAGATACAAATTGGCGACGGTTTCTTTGAAGTGTCGTTACCGGTAAAGCCGTAATTATTTTTCGACGCGTAATCATTCGCCGGCTTCATATACACGTCGTGGTACAACTGACAAAGGGGAACGATCGGCTTAAGTACAGTGGACTTTCCACTGAAGCTGGAGACAAAATATCGTATATTTATTGTAATTCACTTTGAAAGCCATCCGAATAATTCTGATAACATGACTCATGGCTTTCGGCAACGGTTTAAGCTCGCAGCATCGGGACGTGATCTGCGGTATTTTAACTGACACCGTCACAGTAAAATTGGCAACGGTAATGCCGCGTGTGCGCAAGGAGAAATGTAAATTTGATTAAAGCCGCGAACACAAACGTTCCTCCCCGGTCAGCCGGAATCAACGGGACGCAAACTAAAACGGGAAACCACAAGCAATTTTTTGTCCACCATGCGCACACAAGTTTTCGTTGATTATAAACCGTGGGGATTGTAGTTAAACCTGTTGGTATTGATCTTGTCGAGGCTGTATCGTTCCCTGTCGGGCCAATTATTATCGCCGCACCGGCCCCTGTTCCGATTTTCATACACGGCATAGTTTAGCAGAATGAGAAAAGGGTGCAAGAGGAAAGAAAAACGTGTGCGATCGTTTACTGCGTGGATGTTGAATAGGTACTTACTACGCTCTGCCGGGTTTGCACGAGAAAATAAATTTTTAAACGAAATTCCACGTCGAACGTGGATACGTGAAATTTCATTAATTAATACATCGGGAAACGAGTTTGCTAGATTCACCTGCATCGCGTGGCGTGCAAACCTTTTGCGATCTTACTTCAGTTATTAACTGTGGATGCCTTTGAAAATGAACCCACGACTCGCAGACCCATGAAACGGGCTCCACGAGGGATTTAAACGCGGCCGGAGTAAATGAAATCGCGCTGGATGCAGTTAAACGGCATTACGCCTGATATACACCGAATATAATGGAGAACTGCAGAGACATTACGGATCCAACAATGTTCTCTTAATTTCCCGGCAAGTTTAATCGTTCGCACTTATGCATATTAAAGGGCCGACCAGCACTTGCGTGTGCAAGATCAAATGGAGGAAGACAGCACGATTCAGGAGGCGCATAAGCGTCAGGCGAAATAATTGCGAACGGAAACGTTCTCGGCTTCATCGATCATCCGGCATATAGTCGGTAATTAAAAGTGCGAAGAGCTCGTGTCCGTTCTTAAGCGCGCGAATCCCCAATGTCCACCTGTGCTTCCTTTCAGGATAAATAATTTTTCACCGGCTCTAATTTATTTCGACTTGATCTTCCGTCCTGTTCGAGCGGACGATTAATTGCCTCGAAAGCGCACGGTCCGACTGCGAGAAAAAAAGATTGATTCAAAGCGAACTTTGCTCGTACGTCATTCTGCTTGCGTTTGTTCGCCGTGAGTTTCGCCTTTCTAATCTTACGAATTAATCTTTATTTCTCCTTCAACTTTGCTGACAAACTTTCCTTTATTTTCGCGAAAAATGCTCATTCTTGTGCGCCACCAATTAGCGAACTGCTTCTTCCGGGGAAAGAAGAATAATTTGTATAGGAGCCAGGTTCACTTTAAGGGGAGAATATCTTGATACTTCTGTCCCTAGCTATTAGACTAATTACGTAGGTACCGGCTGTGTTAGTTGAGCTAATTGGGATTACATCACGTAACTCCGTACACAGCATCATACCTGCAAATATCGCGAGCGAAGAGCCGTCGCGTCAGTTCCGTTTCACGTGTAAGTCTCGTGATCGCCTCTGGCATCGGGGTAACAGGTCGTAAGGCTATTAGTTCCCCTTTCAAGGAGACCGAGTCTTTTCTGCATCGAGTGTCTCTAGATTTAAGACCAGATCCCCTTGGAAACCCTCCATCTCGTTTCGTCGTACCCTCTAACGCGGGGTACCGTAATCGTGAATAAATTAACAATAGACGCACTTTGGGAAATGTGGCCGTGGAAGAAACCGCTTTTAATTTATGCAAATGAATACATCCAAGTATCAATACCACTGTGGCAGGCGGCATAAATTTTCATGTCCACGTGAATTAACTAATTCGCAGAATTAACCCTGGTAACTTGTCCGGTTCCCATTTATCGCAAATACCGATCTTTTTTTCACACGAGCGAATGTATAACTTTGAAACTTTATAGACTTCATGGTCGCATCAATTATAGGGAATTAGATTCCGGAGGATTTATGTTAACTCGATTTATTGAACGAGCGCGATACTTTATCTACCTTCCCTCGTTTCTTGAATCAATGTTCACCCCCGTCTCCCTTTATCATGGTAGAGTGATAAGGTAGTCAGCAATACTTATCTACCTGTAACAATAGAGGAACATCATTTAATATCAAGCCGCGGTGCAATTAATTTTGTAAGAAGCAAAAAATGTTCGTTCGAGTTTAATAAACTAATCCAGGTAATTGCTCCGCCAGCGAACACGGGAGAGAAGGAGATAAAAGCTCATCGACTGGAAGTCGCAAGTTGCCCGGCGCACCATCGCCGGGGAAAATCGTGTGCCTGCGTGTAATGCGACCCGCACGACACGCGCTGTGCCCTCCCCGAGCGTGCACCACGACGGCGCTGCCCGTTCCATTCTTTCGTTGCTACCCCCTTTGACATTCGTTTCCCGACGTTTTATCTATGCGGCATTTTTTTAAGCGCCAATTACGTGTAATAGCGCAATTTGTGTAATAGCCAGACTCGGCCCGTTTCGTCGCCGCTCGGTTGGATTCGGCCACGCGAGCAACACGCGATCGCCGACCCGCCTGGACCGGTTCGAGATCTTCCAGGTAGGTCTAGAGGGGAAAACAACCGGCTTGATCTCCCTTCCCCCCCTGTGCGTGTGATTCCTCGCTCAGGGGTGTACGTGTCCGCTACTTTTTTTCCACGGGGCTGCCGTAGAGAAACCGGAGAACGAGGCTCGGAGATGAGGAGCGGGGTGGTAGCGAGCAGGACGGAGAGACGCTCTCGAAGATGCCGGGAGGCTTGACCCCGCCAAGAATCTCACATCTGCTCCGTCCCTCCTCGTTGCTCTTCGGGTTCGTTTGCTTTACCCCCTCTGTTCGCTGTATCCTCTCCTCTGCCTCTATCCGGCTTAATCACCACTGATCTTCCTCTCTTCCCCACCGTCTCTATCTCCCTCGTACACCTTTCCCAACCTGGCGCTGCTCAGGGACTAATTTACCGCCTCTAAATCGGTTCTACCTGCCAGCCTCGCAATGTCCACGGATACACAGGAACAATGTGGTGTACTCGAGCGCCGATGCGTCAAGGTACGGGGCGGAGGAGCATGGATTTATGTCTTGGGAGAAGTTGTAAGGTCGAAGGTGGAAGTTTCCTGATGCTCCTCGACGAGATTTGTCGTCGTTCGCAGTGCTAAACACGCTGCATCCTGGTTCATGATGACTCCTGTATCCCCTCGAGGATCTCTGGTCGATCGATGCTCCCGTCTTTCCTTTCTGTCGATAGCCAGATAGATAGACAGAACTTCGTTGGGCGAATAAAATCTGGCGGCAACGCGTCTCGTTCGAGAATCGCGACATCGCTTAAAAGAAAGCGTCGCCCTGCGCGTTGCAGCGTTTCCGGCAAACGCTTCCTCGCCCGCTTTTGAGTTCTGTCGCGGCTTCGCAAACGGGTGTGAAAGGAAAGTACGGAGAAGCAGAATGAAAAAAAAGGTGGCATAAAGGGAGGACTTCCTACTATTCAGGTGGTCGCACGAGACACCGCGCTCCGGACTGAATAAGCGGGCGGCGACGCCGGAATGGAGCTTCTCTTTAATTCATTAAAACTTTACGCATGACGTTTTAGATATTTATCTCGGCAACCCCTTTTATTCGCCATAACACCACGCACTTTGAATCCGCCTCAGAGAAGCTCGGCAACCACTACACTTTTTATTTCTCCACCGCGGCTCCTCTTTTCCCCTATACATATTCCTTTTACGGTTTTATCCAATCTCTTTTCCCTCTCCATGCATTTTACTCTTAATCTCCCTCCCCCCCCCCCCCCCCCACTCCCCCCACCTGGCCCTCGTTCACCTTATCCTTCCAGTTTCTCAGCTTTACTTTTTGTTCCCCTTCAGATCACCTCATTATTTTCTGTCCTTCCTCCTTTGCCTGCCCCCCCCCCTTCCCCCCCTGTCCACCCTTGCTACTCTATTTTTCCCTATTACGTTGTCGCTCCGATGCTCGACAGGAGGCAACTCCTCGTACGCGCACGGTCTCTCCCAGCATCCCGAGATACAATCGGACCAGCTTCACCGGCGAATCTTCCATTCGTTTGTCACTTTCAGACTCTTCGTCGCGCGGTCAGCGGAGGGCGAAGTGAAAATTCACGCGGCGGATTTATGGTGTCGTAAAAGTGGAACGAAAGCCGACGCTGACGAGAGCAGGGTTGAAGGATGTTGATGCTCGCGACGAAAATGCGTTTTTAATGATGCGATTTCTCGCGCAGGCGGCAGGTGCAGCATGCCGCAACGTTGCGTTCGTTCGGCGAACGATGAAGCTGGAGAACGTTATGGGAAAGATCGGCCTACCGATTTTCTCGCGCAAGCAACCGAGCGAAATCAATTTTCGATGTTTTAAACTGGCAAGCGTGAATCGCGTGCGCCGCATCGATCCTCCGATTTAGATTCGCATTTTCCAAATTGATATTGTTGCCAAAGGAAGCGAATTTGTCTCGCGATTCTCCGTCCCCGATCATTCTGCTGTCTCTTTTTGGACCGCGAGGACTGCGGCAAGGCTGCATCGACGTTTACAGTCTCCCCGCGGAGAAAGAGTTCGATTGGAACCGTTTCTTCAGCGTACCTATGGTCGAAAACCTGTTCGCGATGCTGGATTCTCGCTGCGTTATCGGAGGGATGCTCTTTTGTATGAAATAGGGTAGTGGATAGTAAAACCTAAATATTTTTTACAGAATTATACCTTGCACTTTCTATTTGCAGTTTCGTATACTATTTAAACTTTACAATTACTCTAAGTATTCCACTGGTGTATCTCAAAGGATTAAATGTTTGCTATCTGCAATTTTACGTTACCTCGCAGGTATATTGCACAATAACCGTACGATCAGCTTTTCGTCCCTTTTCGTTACACGTACATTATCTCTATGTTGGTCGAACGATATTCGATTCGCTGAAACCAAGCCTCTAAACGAAGGACGAACGAGTTTCTTAGTTGTAACCTGCTGTTACGCTCCCGCCGAGGAGCTTAGCCGGTTTTGCCGGTTCAAATTGACTAGCTGTCCGCATTATGGTATCATTGCGTTGCTCCTTTTGCGGAAATCCGGTTGCCGTCTCGAAATTCGACCTGATACAGAAGAACTTAGACACTGGCAATAATCGGCCGATCTGAATAATTATATCCTTGCACCTCCGTAACGTTTCATCTTACAGGAGGACCCGTTAGCCTCTCAAAAAATTGGGGTTCCATCGTCCTACCCGTATCCTCGATCGTTACCATAAACTCCGATCCGATTGAATTCGGATCATCGGTAAAGTGAAAGATGCTTTATTAAGCCAGCTTAATGATTAGGGCGGCGTTAAATGCACTATCATTTGAGACGATTCTCGTTACATATCGACCGACGTCTCAGTACGAAAACGTGCCATATTTCGTGGACTGTGGATAGACGATGAAACCCGCTAATACTGCGTTAGGCACCCTCGGTGAACGATGCCCGATGCCCGAGTTAATAATCGCGGCCTGGTTAATAATTACACATATTAGGCGACACACGCTCAGCGTTAATATCCGGCTCCCGATTGGAATTACGATGCGAAATCAACGCTAATCGATTAACGAAACGTTACGTACACGTATCATCGTCGGGAGAGCGGCTGCCGCATCCAGCTGCCAGTCTCGCGCGTCGTGCGTCCACGCGAAACTTCGTTCACGATATTACAATTGCGTGCTCAATTATTTTTGATCCAATTAGTTCCGGCCCCGCTGACTGGTGCCGGTGAATTCCAGTTTATAGCGTAGCTTTGAATCCGGTTTCACTGACGCGCCATGAATTTCACCGTGCGCCGCTCTATTCGATCATTGAATTTTCTTTTGCCAGCGGGATCAAGGTATTTAACAATATTCAAGAGGAATTATTAAATGGATGGTATTAATTTCGCCCGACAAACTCCTGCTGAATATTCTGTCTGCCGTGTATTTCGAGGGTGTCCTTGCGTGCGTGGAAGGGCCAGCGAGAAAGATTCGTAACAAGACTCTGGCATCGCGTTTAAAGGCGCCCAGTGTGCTTCCACGTGCAGACGCTTTTCCGAGCATTCAGCGCCGCACCGCGCCGCGGTTTTTCCCCGTCCGCCGTGAAACGGCACGTATTCAGACTAATCGGCCTAAAAGCATTTCAAGAGTGACTCACCGTCATTGCGACTTTCGCGAGCGCTCGCGAAAGAGGGAGCGTGGAGGCGAAAGGAAAAATAAACAGGGTGCTTCGCGAAAAGCTCGAATACGCCTCTTTTCTTCTCGACCGTTTGAAAATGAGCCCCTCGACGACAGGGCTTCTCCTCGCCGCGTGATATAATTCAAGCATTCATCGATTCACCCTCGGTTACCACCTACGCTCGGTTAATCACCGGCTTTCTCCTTACCCGCGCTCACGGGGGAAGTCCTATTAAGTTTTCTGTCAATAAAAAAATTCTTCGCATAAGTCGTGTGTCATCTCTTTTGAAGGCGCACAGATAGATAAACGCTTTTCTTCAGTCGAAAGCTGAGGCAGGAATTATTTTACATTCAAAGTAATCCAGTTGTGTGATTGTCACGGGACTCGAAAATATGCCTGACGATTTAGCTTCGTTTTAACGTTCGCAGAAGAGTTTCAAAGAAACGAGCATCGCGCGAAATTGTTCGAGTGAGTCATTTTCCGATTTTATCCTCTGATATGTTACGATGGACAAAAGTCTCCTCCGCGAGAACGCAACATGCCCAGCCCATAATTTCTCTCCATCGACCTGCTTTTCTCGAAGCAATCAGGGTTACTCCGTTCTTTTTAGCGCCCGCAGCTGTGCTCCGCAATGGCGATAGACTTATCGCATCGCAGGAAGCTGCGTTTCTTTGAACGCAACGACAAACAGTGGAGTGTTACAGTTATCTGTTCTTGCACTGGCACGCCAGGGAACTGCACCGTTACCTGTTGAAAGCAGACTTTTCCCATTTCCTTAAACCGCGCATTCTCAGACGCAGTTTGCTTCCCTTTGTCGAGGACCTATTAGCCGGGCAATCGATAACGCCATCGCGAGATGTATTTACATCGTCTTCAATTCAATTCTCCGGCAGTCCGCTCCCTCGTCAGTTTTATCACTATACAAGATTCGCGAAAGCGGGGAGCGTCTGAACGTTCATTGTTCGCTTACCTGTGGAGTTATCTTCGAGGATAGAGCGTTCGGTAACGCGTTCGGGAGCGATCGTTCGCTCGATACTTTTGCATACCGGATCTTATTCGTTCCACGACACGATACCCGAAGGCATGGAAATCCCTGAGAATTCTGGCCGGCCGAGCAAATTGTGGCGTACAATTTCCTGCGCGCCGATACACGCAACGTTTTCCTAACTACGGTAAATACGGCGGGGTAATATGCATTCAGATTTACATAATCGGCGCGAGCATACGTTTATCTAGATTCAATTCGAGCCAGATAATTTCCCCGCGATATTCCACGTAACCGCGGCGTCGTGAATCAACGACTGCCGGCATGGTCCGCGCGATGATGGGGCGGGATGAAAGGAATTAGAATTAATTCTTTGTGGCTGGCACATTCGCCGCGCGGAACTCGGCCGGATTACCAAGACTTCCGTCGACGGTAAACGAACCCCGGCGGAGCCGGCTGATCTGCCGGAGATCTGTATGCGCGTGGCGTTGCATTTCATTAAAGCGGAAGGTAGTCACGAACGAACCGCGGGAAAAGAAAGTCCGGGGTGGCTCCGGAGTGCGACGAAGGAGAGCGCAGCGTGTCCACGTTGGTCCAATTACCTCGGTTCCATGAAATTCACCGGCCGTCCTCGTTAACAAAGCTTCCCCATCGTCCGCGGAGCATAATAAATTTCAATGTTTTTCCCCCGCGTAATTACAATTTGGAAACTTTTTCTATTTCGTTAGGGGTTGTAAATTAATATCACCACCTCCTGACTTCACCTCCACGGTGGCCTGCTCTCCTTTTTTTTTCACCACGCCGTGACGTCAGCCTCCCTTTCTTTTTTTCTTCCGGACCGTTATTACGCGATCCTAACGCACTTGATAATTTTATGCTCGTTGGTAATAAAGTGTCTTCCGAGGGACAACTTTCGGCGGAAGCAACCCCCGACGGAACTGCGTGCCAACTTCTTTCCTCGCTGCTCCCTCCCTATCGTTTTATCCACTTTGCATTTACGACCGTACGACGTTATGCGACGAAACATAGAAATGTACATTGTTATCTTTACAACTGGTGACATTCCGTATACCGATGATTCTCGGTGAAAGCTTCCACCTTTCCCTCTGAAAATCTCACTACCCTGCGCGGCATGGTTTCTTGTTTATTTGTTGAAAGAGCCGCACCTCGTTCGCTCCATTGTAAAGCATTTGACCCGATCGCGCTGGATGCGATTGTATTTATACGAAAACTCAATTATTCTCGCAATTACTTGCAAACTTTCACGCACGGCACGGGCTTGCACGTTCTGCGTGAATTTACTCCGAGATGCTGTTTGGAAAGTTCCTGCTATCGGAAGATGACGCGAGCTGCATTATTGTACCGGCGAACACGGGGAATTATTGTCGAAAGTTTACGGCACAGAACTCCTCTCCCTGTTTGCCCTTTCTTTCATGCACTCGAGTTGCGTCCGGAAGTTAGCTCGGCGAGACCAGAAAGGTGCGAAGTTGTAATTTTGAATATTCATGGATTATAAGTTGGAGGTGGATGAACGTTTAACGCCATTATACTTTCAACACGGATTTCTTTGGACCGCGATCCTGCCCAGATTCGCTTCGGCTCTCATCACCTTTTAAATTAGAGCTCTCCGTTTTTGCTCTGTCTTTCCAGAGATATCGATCTTTATACTAGTATCGAGCTGTATAAACGCGAATGCTCTCGCCTGCAGGGAAGTATCTCTCCGTCAGGAAAAGCGCTTTGAGATTCAAATATTAGCATACGCCGTGAAATATGTCGGAGCACTATTTATTACCACTCATATTCACTATACACACTGCACCTTGGCTTTCTTCCATACTAACCAATGCCTGAAAGCGTTTCGCTACCGGTTGCTCTTGCTTGGACGGAGTTGTCGTGAGAAAGAGGCGGCGGAACTATTCGTCGCGTTTAAGGAATTTACTTTGAAATCCACTTGTTCCTGTTGCTGTGTCGGTGGCGAGACTCGCGTGCGAACGGGGACACAAACGGAAAGCGGCCGCTTTGAAAAATGGATTCGTCCTGCCCCTGGCGTTACTCCGCATGTATTTAGAGCTTGTGAAGCAACAGAGGCGACACGATGGCCCACTTAGCCGCCGCAAATCCGCGTGAAATTGCGAGTGATTAAGTAGTAACGCGTTAACACCGCGAGTCGAATTTTTCACGAGGACAGAGCGGCGAACCTTTCCAGCGGGCAACGAACGAAGACGGATGGGAACGAAAGGCTCTTTTCTTCCGTCTCTCTCGAAAAGGCGAGACCGGATACACTTGGTCCAGTAGGGTCATTACGGAACCCTAGGCGAGGTGCGCGAGCTCGCCTCCGCCGCGCCGGTAGTAACGGTACGAATGTCTTGGTAAAGATAATGCTCGCCCGAGTGGTAACGCATTGCCAGAAACGGTGAGAAAAGTGTTAACATCCTGTTTTAAAGAGCGGCGCAAGACGTTCTGGATACCATGGGTCCATGGTTGTAGACGATGGCTCCTATGTTGCCCGCAAACCGGCAGCTCCTCTGTTACAAAGGAACGCCTGAAACTTCCTCGCCATTCCCCTCGATTCTAAATTCGGGACGAGTAAAAAGGGTGCAAAGCCCGCTGTTCGTTCGAAAAACTTTAAAAGTTTCTCGAAATCGCTCACCTCTGTCTCCCTCGAAAGCATCGGAGGAATTTGTTAATTCACCTTCCACTTGCGAGATTCTCTGTTCGGCTACAAAAGGAATGTCGCAGGAGCGCGAAATAAAATTACGTAACCGAGGCGGCTCGATGCCGGTTTAAAGCCGTAGGAAAAGTGAAAGAACTTTATGGAGGAATGTCTGTTTGGCCCCTTCGCTTGGTCTATGATTTTCGATAATGTCTCATGCGAAAGATTTGTGCTTGCCCGACACTGTAATGTTCGTGGCTAGCGACCGTAAGAGACATTCGTGCCGTTTACAATTTCAGAATCCGCATTGGACGGAGGAATTTTCATGAGCATCGGCGAGACGTTATTGTTGCTGGAATAACGGTTCGGTTACAACGCAGCGGAAGCAACAGAAACCGTAGCAACGTTTCCAATGGTCTGGCAATAAAAGTCTTATGAAACCGGAGGATCTCCTCTCTCGCGAGATACCGTTCCCTCTCTCGCCCTTGGCGGTCGCATCGTTTCGCGTTATCATCCCGCTCCTCTGTTTCTTCGTTCGCTTCCTCCTCCGCTCTTAAGAAGCTTACTTTCGATACAAGAAAGTGGAAGCTTGTACGGTGGGAACGATACCTCTTCGCGTTTCATCTCTGGACGTTCACTTCTTTTGCTTGGCTTTCTTCCTGTTTTCCATTCCGGTCTATCTTTCGTCTCTTTCTTTGAGATCCTCCCTCACCAGTGCCTCGTGGATCTTGACTGTTCCTTCCTGTTCGTCGATCTTTTCCGTTCTTCGTCGGTGTCGGTTCGTTGGAACTGTTAGTCGAAACTTTCGATGGCTCCGTTTTTATTCCATTATTGCGTTCCCAGACGAACAACCGTGACAAATGGTTCGCCTTTAATCAGAGATTACAAGAGCGTCTCCCGTCCCTCTTCATTGATCCATCTTTCCCTCGTTCCCAGCTGGACGCACGAGCGTGTCTCCATTCGCAGCGACGACCCAATTACGACCGATCCGTTAATCGTCGCGGTAACTTTCGCTGGCGATCGGCGCAATTGACGAGAATTTCGCTGGGATGACTTTTACTTGTTGCATTCCGTGTCTGATAATGAAAGCAACAACCCGGCCTTTGAATTCTCTTTCGGCATTATTCTATCGAGCTTTGCGGAGATGTGCGATTGCGGGTTTCAAAATATCGAGACGGTTTATAGTTTAAGCGATGCGTCGACTAAAGTAAAACAATAGTTCTGATCGTGTCGACTAGCACGAATCTGTTCGTTCACATATCGGTGCGGGCCGTCGTAGCATAAATCATTGCAGCATTCCATAACATAGCACAGTGTGGTTGATTAACGCGGTATTAATGTGGCAATTAGATCCTGATTCCTGTTATTCCGCCGTGCTGCGGTTAACGTGTCAGGGCTGCATGTGCTGGACCGTCAACCACTTTTCCGTAGAACATTGTTCGAACCAACAAATAATGAAACGATTGTGCAGCGTTGTTAGCGATAAGAATTCTAGCTTCGCTGGATTTTTCGTGGTTAACAATAGTCTGAAGAATTTCGGAAACGAGTAGTCAGAGCTTCCTTCAGGGGGATGTCCGAGATCTTCATGCCCTCTGGTACCGCCACAGCTCTCCAAGGTCTCCGAGCCCCTGAAAATGATATGGTACCATTCCTCGGCGCGTTTCAAAGGACTTGCATCGCTTTTTGCGCACGCTTTTTCTTCCCGTATAATTCTTATCGCGTTTTGCGAGAGCGGGTCTTTAGTCCGCGGTAAGTGTAGCTTAAACATTTCGTCCCAGCATATTTTAATATTGCGGCAGGCCCTTCGTAATTGTCATACAAACATGCGATCGTTTGCTTGCGCGTAGGTACACGCGTGCGTGTATTTACAAGGGTTTGCACCTAGCCACACTTTGCTGTACACGCGATCATTAGAGCAGACGTTTTATTACACCTTTCTACCGTTTCCACTCATGAGTCCTGGCATATTGATGACCTTGGCTGCGCCATTAAGGGAAAGAAAAGCGAAAGAACCGACGCACAGTCATACACGCGTACGGATACCCGCACCGGCATACGTTCGAATCGATTAAATTAATAAGAATATTTTACTTATATTTTTCTTCTGCAAGAAATCAATCGAATCGTGCAATCGAATTTCACTGTGGGTGGTGCACTGAATACTTCCAATAAGGTGCTTTTATTGCGATGTTAACTACTTCGCGATCTTTATAGCAAGATAAGTAATCGTAAGGTATTAAGCAGCATAGAATCACTGGACAGACAGCGTGGCGAACGGGAAGAAAACCTGCGAGCACAATTTGTACCGCGAACAGCAATACGTTCCGCGCGTCACAGTGCACACAAGGGTGCGTCGTTCGTCCTTTTTATCTCTCAAACGGCGTCGCTTCGTTTCACCTTAATGGCTTTGCCCGCTGGCGATTATTAATAGCCGCTACACGTTCTGTTTTTCCCTCAAACAAATAGCGCTAATAATTCAATAATCCGGCAGCGTTACCACGAATGGAAAATCTTTACAATCATCGCGCGCCATATTTTCCTGCGTAACACGATCCCCGTGTTACTTTTCGTCGTTTACGCGCGGAGGGAATCGACGAACAATTTTTCTTCTCTCAGAGAGCTTCGTATTTTAATGTTCGCGCGCAGGGGTACGCGTTATACCGGACGATGCGAGCCGTTATTCGATACAAACCGCATCGGATATTCTGCAATCTAACTCGGCCGCGCGATATTCATGGAGAACGCGATATCGTTATAATGGCATTCGCTCGAACGAGAATCAGCCGCGGCACAGAGAAAACTATGCAACGGCAACGAATCAGCCAGCGCGCGTCTACGGTTCGACGAAGCGAGCTCTTTCGCCTCTAATTTGTCTTCCGGTGGCGGCGTCGACCTGCGACAACGTTGCAAGCTCCAAACTCCATTACACTGACGTTATTAACAATCAGATATTTCGTATTCCGCGTCGCGACGCGACTCGCCGCCGGTTTGTCACCGCCGGCGAGAACGCGTGACATTTAAATTTGGCCCCTGTCTGGCTGGACGTTAACATTGTCCTCGTCAGAGAATTCATTTTTTCATGGACGAAAGGATTTGGCTGATATCTGTTCCATTGAACGCAGGCGTTCGTTCGCGTTAAATACCTTTAATTCTTAAAATACACCCTCGATTGGATATACATAGATTTCTTGTAAGTTCGACTGTTTCACGCGGAACATGTGGGGAAATAATTGCGACACACGTTTCGCGATAAATGCGCCGGGTGTTGCGTAATAATTTCCGGGATTGGTTCAGACTGCAGTAGTTAAAATAAAATTTCATTTCGCGCCGCTTTCTTTCTCCCTCCCTTTTATTGTCCTCTTTTCATTATGCTTCTCGACAGAGCTCCCCATCCTTTTTCTTTTGCTCTTCGAGCGGAAAGTAATTTCAGGAGAATCGCGGATTCGCTTCGTTCTTGAAATTATGTTTCGAATAGACCAGACGGGGGCGAAGTTACGTGAGAAATTAAAAACACGGGAAAAAATAAATTGGGAAAATGCAGGCTGCTACGCGGCCACTTTCGCGTACGCCCACACGTCGGCCCGCTACGCCGGAATATGCTAAAGCGTTCGTATTTGTTGAAAATCAGTTTATTTACCGGGGCTCTACGCAATGGCGATTCCTCGCTTTTGCAAACAGGCTGTCCGTCAAACGACATAAACTTTTCGCGTAAAATTATCGGGCTAGCCGGAAAAGCAACGTGTTATTTATTCCTCCCGCTGGAAATGGGGCAAATTTAATTGCTTCGATTTTCTTGCTTAATTTGGTTGGCTACGGCAATTTCGATTACTTATTTATGACATTAAATTATCGATTCAATTATACACTGCTCGTTAAATATAATTATTTTTTTTGGGAGGAGGGATCCTCTGCGTTTGGAATAATTGTACAATTACTACTGTCGCTGCAACTGTATTATAGATGAAATCTTTATTCCTGCGAATCAATGATTTATCAAATATTATTCTAATATCTATACGACTCAGTGTATAGATTTCCTCTTAGAGGAGATCTCCAACTAGATTCTTTGAAAATCGTTAGTCTTAAAGCAGATACCATTCCAATCTAGATCGAGGCAATAATAACGGCTCAAAATTGTGCTCATCCGGTGGCAACGTCAGCTCAGCGTGAAATCGCGACACGCGAAGTTATCGCGGCGGGAGTAAAAAAAAAAAGAAGAAGGTGGGAAACGTTAGAGACGGCGATCCGAAATGTCGGCGCAAGACATTGGAATGCAAATTGCAGGATGGGTCGAGCGTGGCGGGTACACTGCGCCAGACACGTATCGAGCTTTCGGCCGACAAAAATTGCAGTCCGACGATCGGCGATGAGATACCGTCGCGAGGGAGAACATTTTCCCGGCCAAGTTTTCCACTCGTGCCAGCGGTGTTACGCGAAGCATGTTTCGCGGGTAGAACGACACGGCAAAGAGCAAAGTCGGGAAAACTCGAGGAACTTGCCCGACCGCTTATCGACTCCCATACATTTTTTAACTCACGCGGGAACCCTGGCGGGACTGTGATCTTGAAATCCGCTTTTACATTGACCACGTCCATTAAGCTTGGTCGCGCCAACTTCCTTTTACCAACTAATAGCGTTGCTTCGTGAACAAGAACTTTTATCCAGAATACTTCTGTTCATTTGTGCCTTCGTACTTTTTTTGTTTCTGAAGTTGACTTTAGGTCGAGGTGGGACATTGCTAATCCCTTTTCCGGCTTTTATCATAGCTTGCCCTGCGTTTATTACTCGCCTGGTGCCTTAATAAAGTAGCTTGATTATTATAACGGAATTGTAAATTTTATGTCCGCTTGGCCTCCGCTGAATATTTTACGACCGTTGCCCTCTCCGCCACTGTTTACATCATTATGATAACCCTGCCGCGTGCTGTACTTATTTGCCAACGGGAGCACGATTCTTTGAACGCAAACGAAGGCATATTTGCGTAGCCCTTGATATTTAATTACAGTGGAACAGAATTGTCGGAGGACCCGAACAATTTGCATTACTGTCCCCGATAAAATTCCCTCGACAATCGATCAACTTTCTGGACGGAATAGAAATAATTGGGATCAATTCGGCTAAATCTGTTGGGCGACAAATGAAAATGGAACAAGGAAGAAAGGGAGAGTCAGGCAGGTGCGTCGTATCGGCTGTCTTGCACGTTAATTCTTGTTTGTCACCTTCCGTGGTGCTGAAGATGATTAAGCTTCGCCGGTTGTAAATTACACGCGAACGTACAACGCTCCTTTGATTAAGGAATTCACCCGGGGGATTTAACAAGTCGTAAGGAAACAGAGCAACGAGATGCGAGGGAGCAAACTGGGCGAGGAAATTACGTAGCCGGTGAAATCACGCGGAAATAAATTAGGATAGCAAGGAATATTGGACAAGGGAACGCGGGCTTGTGATTTTAGGAATAATAAATTCCGATATCTTTACGAGCGGGACGTAAATTTAATAGATAAGAGGATTGCTCGCACCCTGACCTACTCGCCCCCCCGCCACGAGCCCCACGAACGCGTCTATTGAACGTACGCGAAACTACGGCAACTTTAATTCATCGGCTCTCGCTTACCATGTCGCGAACTTCTGGCATGTCCGGAGCCGAAGAAACGTGTCCATGCGATACGTGCTTAAGAAGGTCTTTAACGATCACTCGACCACAGTCTGTTTCCGACCGAATGGTCGTTTTATTTTTTTGCTAGCAACGTATCGTAACGTTGAATCTTCCTTGACTCCCCGGCAGAAGGGAGGCAATTAGTACGGGTCTCGTAATTACCGTGCTCTTCCGATGATTCTAGATGTTAATTTCAACGTCTTCTTAAGAGTGGACATTTCTTTGTTATTACGGCTACGGAGCACCGAAGTCGTCCTATTTTCCACGTGTACCCGCCCGATTGTTAGCGAGAATAAAGCCAGCAATACGCATACAGTTTTATAGCCGGCAGTCTCTCGGGGTTGGAGGAAATTTCGTAGGAGGACCGTTCCAGAGATCGTTAAGGGATCTTGAAAATGACGCACGGGTCTGGTCGTCTAGACGACAACCGTAGAATTGTATTTAAAAAGTTCCCCTCGTTGTTGCCCTTGAAAATGCTCGCCACAGTGTCGTTGTACCGCGACACCATTGTACAACCACGTAATCCCCTCGAATTCCTGAATTGTCCGCGACAAAACAGATTTCCTTCGAGTCATTCTCGTGTCATTTACACACCGGTACGCCTCGTCGAAACCTTGTATCGTTTCGATAGCACGGACAAATTGCGAGGAACAGGGAGGAGAGATTGATGCTGCTTTCGTTTGGTAATCGATTTCGCGTACGTAGGCGGCCATCCCCAGAATTTATCAATTAACAGACAGCGGCATTTACCGCGGGGCGGTATGCATTTTTCAGAACGGAAAATCCGTCTGAAATTAACCGGTCTGCCTCCGCTATTATACGGTAATAATTGTGCGGCACCTGCGCTACCACGCGTAAATCAGTTTCGTGGACGCTCACGGTGTAGAAGCGCAATTGCCCGTGTATAAACGTTTTTATTTATCGCTTCACGGTGAATCTATTTTATAACGCGTAATATGCAACGCGAGCCCTTGGAATAAAACGCTCCGCTGCCCCTTCGTTCCGTTCGCGTTACAAGCGTCCCTAACGCTCAGCCACCGATCATTCCCCCGTTTTAGCTTCTACTGAAACCGGGGACGAAAAGGGAAGGACCCAACCGCGTTTCCTTGCACCGAAGAAGCATTATATTTTGCAGTTATCACATATATTACACGACTACCCGATAGACCTCGGTGCCCGAACCTTACAGCTTCCACGCGGCATCACGTAGCTCGTGTGCATAATTCCTCGTGGACGACCGGCTAGAAATTACCTATCGTAACGAAATTACGAACAGACTTAGGGTACGCATTAACGGGGCCGCTTATTTTCCCTGCGCGCGACCGCAATTTACATTCTTCTTTAACCTGCACTCCGCGTACGCCGATCCCGATCAATCCTATCCATCGTGTTGCGTAAATACTGCACGGAGAGTGGAACAGGTATCCGCGGCGGCGTGGCTCGGGTGGTGAAAGCCACTTGAGAAAGAGATAGTCGGAGAGACCGGGACAAGATTCGAAGAAGCGGCGAAGAGAAGGGCGGGGAACGCCGTGGGAGATGGTGCGAGGAGGAGAGAAGAAAAGATACAGCAGCAAAGAGAAGCTGCAGAAGGGGCGATAGGATGTTGCGCACCTGCTTACCTCGAGGCGGCGGCGTACTTCTTGTCTAAGCTATTCCTGCTCCCTGCTCTCCTCCTTCTTTAACCAGGGCGGTCGACTCTCTTCCCGATCGAAGCCGGGAACGCTCTTTTTCCTTTGTCGTGATCTGGTTACGCAGGATATAATCGCGCAGGGTCGAGCACTTGCTGCTCCACCGATGCGTCACGGCGATGCTGTCTCAGGTACCAGGGCAATGTTGTACAAAGTGTAACGGTGCGTTCGATGCGCTTTTATGGAAGATTAAAATTGTACGCGGCCGACGCAGTGGGTGCCCTGAATATGCCTGATGATAGCTGGGCGCGATGCTGAACGCTTCAGCTACGGCCACCTCGAAGCCGAACATCGGAGACACTTCCTTCTGCGGTGGTTTTTCATTAGAAGGCGGTCTTGATCTTGATAGGGTGTTCTGCTTGCTGGCGTTTCGACAACGTTATGCAATGAAAGTATTAAGAGATTTCTAGTTATGCAAACTATTGTATATTATTCTCGACAGAAGAATTCGTTTAGCATCAACAAATACGTTCACGCGCGTGGCCGAATGTTCAGCTCAGATTTGAAGAAAAAGGGGAACTAAACAAAAAAAAAAGAGCGATCGAAACACGGAACTTGGCAATCATCCGAGCGGCTGCCGCTGCGCTTCGTATTGCATTGGGATGAGCTAATAAGCGGTATTAGATCTACCCCTTCAGGTATAAATCATTGAATCCCAGCGAAATCACAGACTTAATAACAGTGCTCGGTTGTTTCCGTGGTTCTCGTTCCGAGCATTAATCGATTGTCGTAATCGCGAATTTTATACGTATCGTAGAGAAAAAGCTCGTGTCCACAAACTGGTCTCGATACTGCCACGCATTAACGTTTCGCCGATCTTTCCATCGATTTCCTTTAATCTACCATGTCGTTTCTACTGGTTCGACCCCCGTTAACTGCTGGCCGTTAAAGCTTATTGAAATCGCGTGTCCATTACCAACGGTTACGTTGGAATTCCAGAACACGCGTCGGAAGATAGCAATTTTCCGTATTCGATCTTTCTTCAATTCGACGATCCATCTATATACTTTCTGGTTCGCGCAGGCATCAAACGGGCTGTACTGAGAAAAAAAAAATGGTAACGAGGTATTATTACCCAACGTGTTATTTAATAATTCCAACGGGAGAGCCGTTCCACCGACGGAAAACGGAAAAGCTTGTTCGCCATTTACACCTGTATCCCGTTACGCGCTCCAGTTCTCCTGCAAATGAACCGAGACAATGCAATTCCCGGCTGTTGATGCTCGAAATAATTTCTTTTCAAGCGGCTGCCGCGAACAATTTATCCTTGCTCGAAAACCGTCGGCATCCCCCGGCGCGTTTTCGTCCGCGTCTTACTCGGGGAAAAAGTTTCTCGCCGCGAGTTCTACGCGGTTCCCCGTCGTTGAGCAACGAGTCGTCGACCGGACTCGCTTTTCCACTTGCGCGCATCGTAGTCCTGTTCATTCTCATCGGAACGTAACTTTCTTCCAGCGAATCTTCGACACGGCATTGCGCAGCGTTGCACGCGACCTGCGCCGAGCGAATTATCGCGGGGGCCGGGAAACAGCAGAATTTAATTAAAGTCAGACGCAACCGTTTCGCGCCCAGGACATGTAGTACCACGAGCTCTAATCGTAGGATGCATCGACCTTCGCGTTTTCTTTGGGAAATGCGAATCTGCGCCGAGAATCTATCGTCCACTCCTTTCCCTCTTCTCCTTATTTTTCCGCGATTTTTTTGGTCCAGCATCCTGGCAAGTCGCGGGCCAAGGATACATTCTCGACTCGGAAAAGCGGCCTGTTCATGAGAACGCTAGGGACAAGCTAGTTTGTAGCGGCACCTCGGATGAAATTCGCGAGACAGGAAAGGACAATCCGCCGGAGATATTTCTTGATTTCTCTGACAAAGGCGTAACTTCTAAGAAAATGAGAAGGAAGTTTCCGTGGTGCGGCCGGGCGACCGCCTCGCCTTCTGTAAATTATCCCTTTTGTTTTTACCGTGTCACCGCCAAGATTCCGCCTCGTCGACATAGCATTAAGATTTACGATTTTATCTACGCGCCGGCTCGTACTCCCGGGACGATCCTCTTGTAATTGAGATAGAATCAATGGAACGCGCGTCTCCCTTCACTGTTTCTGCTGAGCCAAACGTCGCGTCTCGTTCCGTTAATTCCGACCTCGCCTTGATTCGAGAGCAGGTTCTTTTTGTACCGATGACTGACAGGATGATCGTGTTGGGATGAAATTACCGCGTTGGTCGAAGTCGTGCTAGGGCGGATGGACGTTATGTAACATGGGCCAGGAAACGGGTAATTGAATGTCTCAAGTAAATGATTTTTCAATTTTATATTCCATTTTATGCGAGATCGCTTTTGCCTGTTATCGATTCGATAAACGGATGTAATTTACTGAAGCAATAACGTGTACACTGTTGCGCCGATAATCGGGATTTCATTTACGCTATTCCTCTTGGCCTGCATAATTGCAGCGGAGGATATTACGAAAAATTACCCAACATCCGTAATGATTATTATAAAAAAAGAATTCGCTGTGGTTGCGTTTACATATTTATTATCCCTGCGATCCACGTTCGATATTTGCATCTCGGTGTCAGACTAGGTTTCGGCAAATCAACAAACGTATCACGAGTTTCCGGCGCAGGTTCCGTTGCTAAAGTCAGTCCTTTATACCAGGGCAATGAATTCCTATCGGCTTAACGCCAGTCATTTGCTCCACCTTGAAAGAGGAATGGTAATACTTAATCTCACTAAAAATTCAACCGCAGTCAGTTCACGTAGATCTTTCCTAGAAAGGATATTTAAATGTATTACCAGGGCTGCCGCGTCTGCGGGCTCGTGAGGGAATTTCTGAAATTTCACCGCACTCGCCGCGACCAGAGGAGAGCGCGAAAGAAAATTATTCGCCCCCTCTTATCCGTCTTTTCGTGCCAAGGCAAGACGCTTCTTACGATATCGTTTCGAGCGGCCCACGTTCTTTGTCCTGCAAGGGAATCGCCCGGACGAATCTTAAATAAAATTAGCATTCCTCTTCCCGTCTCCCTGTTCCTTGAGAAGGATATAATTCTCATCGTCATCGACATTTCTCCTTCTACGATAGAGACGCAACGTTTTTTCTGTTTCTTTTCACCGAACGGCGATGTTCAAAAGACGTTCCTGGCGTTATGTCCTTTGCCCGGCACGTTATTATCAAGATAATCAATACCGGTTCTCGGTCTTCCCCTCTTCGGCGGCAGTAAAAATCACTCGACCGAAGGGCCAGTGACTAGAAACGGAGGGTGGGTCAGAAACAAAGGAGAGAGAATCACGAAGAAGCATTTCCAGATGAAAGCTCCAAAAGTCAAAGTAAACCGTGGGCTTCCACGATTTCTAATTGGGTTCGCCAAGGGACACGACAGCGTGCGTCGTTCGCGTCGTTCCAGCCTGGAGCGAAAGGGGTAAGAAAGGTCCGTTGGATTTTTTCACGACAGGTCGTGATATCGATTTCTGGAACACCAAAAGCTCCGGTATTCCTGTCGAGAATGAAATTTGTACAAGCCTTCGCCTCCAGGATTTTCACTTTACGGCCTGTTTGCCTGCCTACTATCTCGCAGCCTCTTCCAACAAGCATCCTTCTATTTTCTCGTTTTCCCCTGCTTCTATTTCTCCGTCTGTCTTTTTACCGCTTTCGCTACAGGCGAAAGCTATTCCCGTTCACGCCGTGAGTTCGCTTCGCCATTATCTTATCCCGGATCGCATTGCCGCCGACGAGACGTGTGCAAACCGAAAGAAATGATTCTCTTCATGGTGGCCGGCTCGTATGACATCGGCCACCGTAAGACGAGGAGAAGAATAATGGAAAGTAGGAGCAGCCCCGGTGAACCCGTGAGTCACCCCTCTAATTTTGTTCGGTAGACTCGAAACTGCCGCTACACGGAGGGGCCAAGATTTATAGACGCCCAGCATGAATGGAGAGAGGCTGACGCGAGAGTTTATGAAATCGCCGGCTTCCGAAAAATCTTGTACACTCTGTCGCGGTCAGAGGGATAGATCGATCTTGCGCGAGCGTCAGCCCGGCGAAAATTTTGCCGAACTTCCGAAAGCGAGAGCCTGTTATCGTCGGTTAACGAGCGCCACTTTAAGCCCGTCGATAGAGTTCGGCCAGTTTAAGTGTGCCAGGCTAATGGAATTAGTTTGCTGCGGGAAGTGCAGTCGAGTTTTATACGACGATAATTGATAGGATTAATTATGTTTAGCTAATCGATCCGTGCCATCGACGGACGAGATCCTGCATTCGCTGGGATATTCGCCAGAGGTATTCAGGATAACTTTTCAATGAGCCCGTTCGCGAGGGGAATCTCCGTTTCCCGCGGCGTGTCATTAAGCATTCGCTCTTTCATACCCATCCTCGATTGAATATTTTATGAACCCTTTTTAAAGATAATTCGGAGAATCCTAGATGAAACGCGGAAAAAGTTCCATCGGCCGCGCCGTTTCGATCCTCGTTACCTGTTCCCTCTGCGCTTTGACATCGGAACCCGCATTTTATATCGCGGCCGTGAGAATACCTGAACCATCTTTATTTTGCTTTTAAGCAACTCCATTCTTGGAGGCGTAAACGAGAAACCGTCAGCGTCCGAAAACAAAGTGTTGTTTTCACGGAAATTACAGATTAAACGGCAAGAAACTAATTAGCGATGGGAATAACTTAATCGTGTCGTGTTTGTTTAAAAAAACAGCAACTTCTTCCCAGCTCTCTATGGGAGTTTTCGAATTTTATTGAAGCAAAACGCTGCGAGAAACTGGTTCTCCAGGTGTTAGGTTTGCACGACTATCGCAGCGCGTAATCACGGGTCTCTACGATTATCATCCATTCATTTCCGTTCCTTTGAGCTAATCAACGGCGTTGCGGTGCGGATCGGAGGAAGGTAAAAGCGAAAATATCAACGGTAAGGATCGTAAGAACACGCTTAAAATAACCATAGAGCTGGAGAAGAGGATATAGGTACATGCGGATGATTCGCTTTTGCGCAAACTTGACTGAATCATTCAAAGGGTTAAATAACAATTCATAATTACCACGCTAATTACTTATTTAACCGGGATCATTAAAACACGAGAAGGTAAATAGATTGTTGGCGTGTCGAGCGTGTGAGTGAGCGAATGTGCGACGAATTCCTGACTGGTTCTCGTATTTGGAAAACAATTAATTATCGAAGAACATTGAATGACCGCGTTAATAAATTCTTACGGTCTCGGTCTATCAATCAACAATTGCGAAATGCAGAAGACTCGTGTCGCGTCCGACGAAGCGAGTTAATCAATTATCCACGCTGTTCATTGCGCATTGGTATCGCGAAAGTGTTCGCATTAAGAATATTAAATTATACTTATACATAATGAAGGTTCGCCTGAAACTCGCGTCATTAAATTACTGTCAACTTCTTACCGCACGGCGTGTAATTAACGATCTTCACAGGAAAAGAGGAAAGTCGCGAAGACTGATTAAATACAAAATGTTGCGAATAAATGCTCACTTATATAGACATTTCTAGCAACACGTCGCACGATTATATTGATTTAGTCTGGCCACGAAAGTCTGCTCGATCCCGCCTGCTTATCGTTTAGAGTAATTACAACATGTCGAGCTTGAAGTTGAAGCGAGCATTAAGATCGAGATAAGTCGTGTGCACTCATTCTTTGACAGCCCATTTAATTAATTAGCTCCGAGGAAATTTATGGCTTTAAAAGCATTTACGGCGACTGTGCATAATGCAGAGCTTGATAAATTGATAATCGCTTGGTACGTCTTGTGACAAACGACTTTTTATTTAAATTCTCGCTCACGAATGATTGAATACTATTTGCCTAATAGCGTTGAGACCGCGGCAACTATGATTTATTTGATTTAACGTTATTATGGGCTAAAAGTAAATGTTACATTCGTTAATAATGATACAGAATCCCTTAATTTTCCGCATTCGTCCTAAACTAATTTCAACCCGAACGAAGGAGAGTGTTTCTCTGAATCAAAAACGGATTCCCCGCAATGCAAAGAAATAACACCGCGAGTCGACTGACGTCTCGATCGAGGGTACGACGTTCCTGAGATGCTTTTACGTGGGTGATTTTAGTTCAAGTGAAAGAGAAGTAGGTTCGGGATCGGGAAAGATAATGAGGGAAGAGAGGTCGCGTGGTTTGCTCGGGCCGCAAAGGATCCCACCCCGCTCCTGCAACAGCCACCACCTGTCGCGATAGCGAAAGAGCGGGCGCAAAGGAAAAACCGACTAAAGAGAAAGACGAGCTAACGTGACCAGAACAGAGAGGAAGAGACGCAAAGGGTGGAACTGCGAGCGTCGTATAAATGAAATTTCGTCGAAGTATCGCCGTAGCACAAGCTACAAAGCCATCCCCAAACAACTACCTACTCGTTCCTGTCTTTGCGGTGATTCACGAGCTATAACGACGGAGAAGAGCATCTCGATAGCAGCCTCGGATCCTTTCGTCTTTGCTGCAACGCGGTCGAGAACAAACTATGAGGAGCTGCAGCGGCGACAATTTAATCCGCACCACTCGCGCAAGTAGTTGGACCGTTGACAATGAAATGGTGCTTTAAAATAAAGGTGCACCGAGTACATTCAACGAGACGGTAATAGTCAACTATACGGAATATTCGCAGTAACGATTATCGTAATGACAATAGGAACGGTGTTCCTTTTCTCAGTTGCAGGTGACGGAAAAGAGGAGTAGCGAACTTTCGGCTTCCTGTTTTCCACCTGAAATAATCGTAACGGGTGCCAAGAGTAGAAGGTACCATTTAGCTTGATTATACTTTTCGTTATTATAAGACGTTCAGCCAACTGAATTATTTATGAATTGAGTTCCACGAATTTTTAGCAGAGGAGATCTGAGCTGGTTTCAGCTGCACAGTATATTCAATTATTAATACGACGAAGTTCTATCGGATCTCTTTACTGTAAATGCTTTATGAAACTAGTTCAGTTACGACAACCACTTTTAAGAGGATTCTTCCCTATTTCTCATCCAATAACGATGCGGAAAAGGGCGAAGTCGGAATCGCCTTGCATTCCCGGCTATGGACCAGATGATTCCTGCTACGTGGAAATTGCGGCGCACGACGCGCATCCTAAATATTTACCCGGCTCTCACAATTACGCCGTGCAAATATTCCGTTTGAGACTAAGAAAACACGCACGTCCGCCGTTCCACGGCCTGTCGCCGCGTCACTCGAGGCAGGCTCGATGGCACGAGCGACTCGTCCAATCGAAGGTGTAAAAGACTTGTCCTTGTGGCCGCGACGCCGTTGACACGAGGTAACTGTTTTCGATCGTGGTCACTCGCAACCCTAATGAGAACGCAGGTGTCGGCGTTCCTACACGATTCTTAATACCAAGTCCGACATCGTTAAGTGTTGGCTAAATTGTTTCGTCGCACGATAATGCGGGGCGCCGGGAAAGGGTGGGGGGTGGAGTATCAGGGTTTGTTTAAGCGAGTTAACGACGCTTCGATCACGAATTGGGGAATAAATAATCTCGACAGCTCGCGGAACAACTTTCTGCCGGCTTTCGATAAGCGCGGGCTTATATTAATTCCATTTCTCGGAAAACGCATACGGTATTAAATGCCTCGTGAAATTATCACGAACTTAAAGGGGTACGCGAGCGGTATCAGTAATTACGTTCCGATTTCAGCTAGAAGCGAAGCCGCTCTATTCACGTGACGTTACCGTTTTGATTAGGCACGGCGTCATGAGTGTAATGAAAATTGCCAGCTGATGCCCGTTTAAACGGATATTTCATGAACTGTCGTAAAGGGGAGGGGAAATTTCGCGCGCTAGTTGATTCCCGATTACACCCTATCGTTGACGTCGCTTAACACGAGCACGGTTCGTATCGGCGATGCATTTGAGTCCATGAACGGCCAGCCAATTAATAATCAATTAATTTTAATAGGTTTGATATAAATTGCAGCGTTGTATAAATATACAGCCGGTCGATCATTATTCTAATGAGGGTAGTAGATTCGGGCCAGTTATCGGCCCGACAAGGTGCACCGTTCATGCACGCATTTAGGTCGACTCTCTTTCCGATAATTTATTTCCATTAGAGCAATAGCCTGGCGATTTATAATCTCTCCAGCGTAAAACTTTACTTCTTCCCGCTACTCTTCCATTTATCGCGTTAAGGGACTGGAAGGTTCATTCGCATAATAGTTAAGACGATTTCAAGATAGAAGCGAATCGCATTTTCTCGAGAAATCCTTTTCTTATTTTAATCTGTATTCATTAATATTAGAAAGTTTCTCCTCCGCTCCTCTTCGAGCTGCGTTCATCCCCTTGCAATCGTGCAATCGGCGAAGACGATCCTTCAACACCGACCGGTAGCTTTCTTCGATGTCATCGTACCACCCCTTCGTTCGGCAGAAGATTATTTCGAAAACCGCCAGGTCACCGAAATTCGCCTGGCTGTACATTTTCTTCTCGCCAGGGTGAACCGTCCCGCCGATCCTACAGAGAACTTCTCGTAAAGTGCTTGCGTAATGAAAGCCTTTTACACGGTGGCGTGACACTGGGAAGTTCCCCTCTACGGGAAATTCGAACGGTTACTTTGAGGGATATCTCCGTGCAGAGCGCAAGTTCCAGGAGCTTAGGTCAATGGCCGAATTAATGCGCAAACTTCAACATAATAGTTGCTCCTCTTAAAGGTCTTAACTATCGAGTGGTTCCCCAAACTCCTTCGAACAAGTTCATTAACTGCATGGCATATGTTAATACCCATCTTGGTTCCTCGATCTTCCCGGAATACTTTGCCAATCATCGACCACTGATTCCCGCGCCGATTTGCCGACTGCAGAGCAATCGTCGACGGCCCGTGTCCATCGCATCGGGCAGCCTGCACTTTCGTGGATGCGACTGTTCTCTCCTTCGTTGTCTTCATTGCGAGCATCCTTTAAAATCGATCATGATCGGATACCATCGGGTTCTTTGCTTCCCTCCCTCTAATAATTCCCTCCCTCGACAGACCTTATAACGGTCTTTCTAAAGAGCTAACAGGAGTTTCAATCGCAGTCGTACTAATAATTCACGCGCCTTGCGCTGTCCGATGGAAGAAGCTCCGTTGACTGCATTCCAATCCGACGCGAATTAATGAAGATCAGAAGTAGTGGGGAGAAATTACGCCGGGTAATTTGCGCGGCAATTATGTAAAACGCGTCCCGCTTAGTCGGCCGGTGTTGCCGAACATTTGTACCGCGGGGAAAATAAACCGAGCGCGATTCGTTCGCGGCAAAGTCAATTATCGTCGGACAATGGTTGACGACGCGCTACGAGCGTCGTTGCGCATTTGCAAATTGTTTATTATGTATAACTCCGAGTTAACGTTCGATCGATGCATCGACTGGCCACGGGGATAGCCTGTTAACACCGTTCGAACGCGTGCACGCGAATTGCCTGGAAATCTGAAGTTCCACCGAGTGCATTTCTATAGCCGCAATTTGCTCAGGAGAATTTCACTCCATCGGTTTATTATCGTTGCACGGAATGCCTTGCATTTTGTATGCTCCTATCGATGGATCGCGTTATCAATCGAACAGACACGAGCACTTTCGCCTTTCTTCGCTGTTTTCATCCGTCGAGGAACACCCCTATAAACGCGCCACCTTCCATCTAAAATCACTCGAAGCTTTCGATTTAATTGCGAGATTCATTTCATACGGTTCTCGGAATGGCAGCGTTCTCCGAGTAATTCTTAATAAGATGCAACGTGTCTCCGATCCGTATTTTATTTAACAAAGCCGATCCCCGACAGTGAAACGATCTCTACTGCTGGGAAACACGAACGTATCGGATTCATGAATATAATGCTCCGTGCTTGTAATAATTTTTTCAGGTACCACATTGTTAGTGGTAAAAAAAATTCTGTTTATTGGCGAGTTTCAAGAGCCGGCGCGAAAAGGCCTTTCATTAGTTCATTCCAGTTTGCGTGAACTTTTCGACCGCGATTTATTTCACTCCGTCCGATGCATTAAATGCGAAAATATATTTTTCTCTACACAAGTGCGTTTGAAACATCGAATTTGTATTCAATGTTTAATGAACGCGCCGCACCTTTTGAACACGCTACCAGCCATCCTTTTTATAATACGTTCGCAAAGTATCCAGTAAATATAAAATATTTCCACTTGGGCGGTGAAGTTTAAAGCCGATGGTTTCCTATTTATCTAAATTTTATCGATAAATGATCAACAGTTGTAGGTAGCGTAAAAAATAATCATCACTCAAATGCAAAGACAGCAGCGAAAGCTACAAGGAGAGGATTTGGTTGACGCGGCGCAGCTGGGATGCAAACAGGTCCGACAGACTTAAACGATCAGCTTTTTTCCGTGCTCATTTATCGGATGATTCTTGTTTTCCGATCGACGCTCAAGTCAACCGTAATGACACAATAAACAACACGGACAGCGTTAACGAGTACTTAACGAAGTTTCTGCATCGTCGAATGAAGCGGCTAATTTCGAGATTTCAGCGCGCGGTGTAATTAATATTTTCCAACGTAACAGCTCGAGTGCAAAGTTCTCCACGAGTCACACTTTTACGCGGTCGACGCGTGGACCGTTTAATCCTCTATTCGATTGCGGACGATGGTCGCTTTCGCGAAACGCGATTCATCCTCCTCTGTGCTTTCTCGTTTTGTTTTTGTTTTCTTCGAAACGAACCATATAGCGCACACGCGTGTGCGGTGGAGTGGGTGGAAAAGAAATGAGAGCAGCATTCTGACATGAACGCACTCGAGTGCGAGAGACACGTGGGGTGTCAGCATCGACGCATTCGGCGCGCACGAGACGTTTTGTTTCCTAGCCCGTGTCAGCCCAGTCAATTAACGTGCGCGCTCCGTCTTTCTATTTTATTCCCGTTGATTTTGTTTAGCGCCCGACACCCCCGACTTTACTACCGCTCTCTCTCTCCCTTTCCTCGCCCGTTGTCTCACCCCTGTAGCCGGAACGAGCGCGAGGCTCGTACGAGTCCACACTTTGTTTTGATCACGTCACACCGCACCGTCGGGACTGGCGCGGATTGTCTTCTTCCCCCGCGGGGGATGCATGGCGTAGCTTTTAATTGCGCCCCCAATTAGTGCACGCGCCCGATCAAGAAGCACTTCACCTGCGGCCTGGTTCCGACGAAACACGTGTCCAATTATCAACTCGCACGATCCCCCAATCACCGGGGGATATGTCTTTAGTCTCGTTTCGTTTTAATCCATACCTTCTTGCCGAACGTTTCATGCGCACAAGAGCACTTTCGCCTTTTCCATTTAACCAGTTCTACCCTCCCCCGCTGTCGCGTAGCACTCGTGTTTTCGCATCAAAGTGTTGCCCAAGTGCGCATAGGATATTTCTTATCGGATTCTCTCGTCTCATTTCGCTTCAATTTCCAGCCAATCTTCAGTGTCGCTTAATTGCGATTTATGAGGGGAAAATATTTATCGTCGACTCACAGTGCACGCTTATATTTAATTATTCTATTCGAAGAACAGTGGAAGCGTTTTGATTCTCCCTCAGCGAGCGTTTTTCCTCCTTTCGGTTCGCATAACATTATTTATTGAAGTTCTATCCTTGCAATAGAAAGGCCTTTCCGTTTGCCCCGGGATATCGTTGCTCGCGTTAAACGATATTTCTCCTTCCGCATGCCGCGAAAGAAGTTCAAAGAACTTCCACCTTCGTACTCGCTCCAACCGACCTCGCCTTACGGCTGTTACAAATCTTCGCCGGGATTAAGAGGATCGCGACCAGATGCCGGCTGAACTGTAATATTAAATTTTATTCCAACATTCCATCCGGTCCGTAAATTTCCCTCGGAGACGTTGTCGTGAACCGTGCCACGCGTACCCTTGGCCATAGTCGGCTGCATAACTCTCTATGAGCCTTCAGCAGAGAGAATCCTCTTATTGTACAGCGATAGGCAATCAAACGATCCGCGAGGACTGCGTGTAGCAATAAATGGAAGTTGGCGCATGTTAACTAGCTCCTTTGCCGTTCGAGACTGCAATATCGCTGCCGATCACGCATTGCCAGCATTTGACACGAACGTAAAATATTTTACGCTTTATTCTCAGCTGGTGCGTCGTATCGTGCCAGGTCAACAGATTCCTTTTGCCTGAGGCTGCAAGTACGAGGTAACATCGAACGCTTCCTGCACAGTATATGCACCAGTAAACGCACCAGTAAACGCATAGCTCGATACACTTAATACGCAGGTAGCCTGGACTTCGTTTCCCATGTCGCGAGGCTGTAAAAAATTCTATGGGACCGTACGTTTACAAGAATCGCATCCTGCTTGCAAGAACTGTTGCACCTGTAACTAAAGTGATTCTCAGTTATTCGGATACGATACAAGCCTCAGCGTTCGCAGAACCGAATTTTACAGCTCGAAGTTATTTCGGGGATCGGTGCGCGGATTAATTTTACGGGAGGGAAACTGACGTGAAACGTGTCGAGTCGCGTAGCACGTGACAACGGTATCGACGTGCTACTTTATTAACGCCCAAATCCGATGAGACACCCGCGCGGCGCACCGAATTCGCTTACCCGCGCGTTGTTAAAGGCGAAATACACGGGGTATAGACTAGCATTTCGGCTTAATTAAAACTTGCACCGCTTTATATTCATCGTTGTCCGACCGGCTGGGATCAACTATACGATATTAAGCAGAAACACCGCGGTGGAAGTTTTTCTTAAGGATGACTCTCTGAGCAAATCGAAACTGGTCTCCTTCACAAGATCGTTCGTTGTTTCATCAGTCGCGACTCTGTGTGTTTTTTCAATTTTCTTTATACTCGAGGGGACAAAAAGAATTACCCCTGACATTTATGTATTCTCAATTCGTTCGTTTCATCTATAGTCCTCATTTCATTTCAAGAATGTCTCCGCTCTCCTTCGAGGAGTGCTATTCACCAGAGATACAGGAATAGAGCACAGGAATTAGAAAAAAGTAAAAGGATCGTTAGGCTGGCCCGACACGACGCTACGGGGTAGCGCTAACAAGCCGGCTTATTATCGCATATGCGACGAGTAACATCGGTCATAGGACACAGTGCTAGCTTGGCAATGGCAAGGCGTTGTCACGGCGGAGTAACGGTGGGAGAGAGAATGGCAGGGACGCTAGGATGACATTAACAGATGACTGCATCGCCGAGCTTCTGCCGCCATCCCCTTTCCGTTACCCCTACCGGCACCAGCCCCTTCTCTCTGTTCAACCCCTGCAACCGGGCCTCCGCAGCTGAAACCGACCTCGGACCGCGCGCTCCGCGAAATCTCGGCAAACTTTCGTCATAAATAAAGGGTAAACAACGCTGCCTACTATCCTGAAGCGGTGACTTCGGCCTCGTAAGTCATTCGGTGCACCCGCCGCTCCTCGCGTCCTGCGCTTTCCGCCTTCTTCTTTTCTCGGTGCTCGCGATGCTACTCGAAGGAACTTCAGCCATCCCCGAAAGGGAGAGATCGTGGCGCGTGGAGATATCGCTTAACTTGTATTATCCTTTTAATTTATATTATACTTCTTCGTAGTTTCAACGCTTTTCTTCTTTGCGTGTGGATATCCATATTTCTGTATCTTTCTAAGGATATCAGCAACCAACGATTAACCTCATTATTTTTCCAAAGGATAACGGTACATAAAGGGAATGATTGTAATTCGTATACATCATGTTAACGGAAAATCATCGTTCGCGTGAGATTGACGAAGGTACCAGGGCCATTTGGCGCACCTACGCTGGCGATAAACATTTTTTTCCGGCGTCCACTTAAGGAACGAAAATAAGGGTCGTTCTTGATGAGTATGACAGATGGGTTAGGACTAATGGGCTTCGGACGCGTGGGAATGCCTGGCGAAGTCGTTTAATCGCGCCGCATCCCCAGCATCCCCCGGATTCATCGTCCTCCGGAAGGGAAAGACAGAGGAAACGGGGAAAAAATCAGTGTTCGGTTCATGTGGGGAGGAAATGTTCTTCGTTGAAAGATGTCCGAGAATAGAGTAATACGAATTCGAGACTTGCCCCGTCGTTGGCCGGATAATGAATCGGTGTACCAACGGGGTTGATGGGTGATATTCTCGATCTGGAAATGACTCGGCGGTGGCCGGCGCGTTCCCTGGAATAGGGAGTAGAAAACGCGCGGCAAACACGCTCCGCGGGGTGGTGCGGCCAGAAGAAGCAGACTTTCGAGTCTGTTACGTTGTGTTGCGTCACTTTGGCGGATTAATTCCTGGCCGAGAGACAAATAAACTCGCTCTCAATGCGCCGCGATCTTCCTTCCCCATTCAGGGGTCTATGCAGATTAATTGAAGTGTAGCAGCAGACGCGGTGTCGTAATCACGCCGAGCAAATGGGATGACGTGGACGAATTTGAAGAAAAAGCGGAACTCGCCGGGGATTAATTGAAACGCTCTCGCCGAGGCTGCGCCGCGACCATTGTGAAAACGATGCTACTCTTTTCGCCGGGATCGCTGCTTTTTAAGCGATCCTATTTGATCGATCACTGGAATTAGTAAGCGCAAATTAATAACGTAGATCTTTAGAATGCAATTTGGAAGTAATGGATTCTGTCCGCGATATCGAACGCCGTAAACTTTTTGCTTATTAGCGAAAGTGGTTTTTACGTTGATTTTCAATTGCAGCGATAGTACCTTATCGGTTCTTGAGGTTTCCTCTTCGCTCTATGCGCTTTTATACGTGGTTGATTGGTTGCAGCGACGAAGAAAGGTGGAGATTCAACCGGTACAATTAAGATCGAGCATTCCGAGCGTTCACCGCGACGATACGATCATAATTTTGTGGTCGACGTCTCTTTTCCTCCGTTGACGCTCGACCGCGCTCATTTTCTTGAGTGCTCGAGTTCCCTCGAATAGGCTGAAATCTCGTCCGGGTCGTATTATCGGCAACCAAAGGCTCGGTACACGACTGGGTAGAGAGACACACGGGGTAATCAGAAAATGGAAGCCTCGAAATATAATAAATGCCCTGGCAGAACTGTATCTCGATACTTTTACGGCGACGGAGCACGTAATTACACGTTATTCATTTGGTGTCGACGATTTTCGAGGACACATGGTTCTGCTGCGTGAGCATTAGTTATCACGTGGCATTTCATCGAATTCGATTCTTTATGTAATTCGCCAGCCACCTTTAATTAGTATCGAACTGCTAAATCTGACCATCCTGAAATTCGTTCTTTTATTATCTCGATGCATTTTATAATCGCATCGGATGCTCTCACCATCTCCAATGCTTTCAACGTATCGCAAGGCTATTGTCCGATTCCGCGGGGTCTTTTGTCAGAGCTGATTGTGCACGCGAAAGTACCTACGACCGGTCGCCAGGGAGTCCGTATTTTTTGCCGAGTCGCGCGTCGGCAATTTTTCCGCTATTAATTCCAACGTCCTCTTGGTATGTGGTTAAGGACGGCTACGAAATCGAGGGCGGTCGGTGCAACGGGCGGAAGGGGGACAGCGCGTTTTGCGGTCCACGCTGGCATTGTGAGGTCGGCCGGGGTACTTCTGACAGCAAGGCCTTTCAAATTCATAACGCTTTTCCAATATTCGTCGAATGACGTGCCATCGAGGATACGCGGGCCTCTCCTCCCTTGTCCCTTTCAGCTTGCTCCCCCTTTTCTCCTACTTCAGCGGACAGAGTGAACGCCAGTCGCTTTCGGCAGGGACGACAAATTAGACGGCAATTTGCACCTTCGTGTCCCTGCTCGCGGTTGAATTCCAGGGGAACCCGAAGGATTTCCAAATGAATGTAGTATTGAACAAGCCACTCGAGTGATTGCAGGACGTTCCCCCTTTTGAAGCGGCACGGTCTATAAGCGATTCGAACGATCGAACGATGCTTCCGTTATACGGCGCATCGACGGCCCGGACCGATACCAGTATTTATATTGAAATACCATGAATTCCATTGTTGCCCACCTCCAGGACCCGGCTATCGAAGTTTAGATTTATTAATTCATGGCTCTACCTGGCCCACCCTATTCTTCTCTCGTGTTTCGCATAAAAATCGGCCGGGATTTATGAAGCCCGCGTCAGGCACAAATTGCCCCCGGGAATCGAGGAATGTTACTTCGATAGGAGATTCCGCGTTTCAAGGGAAGTCCTTATTTGCGTGGGTCGTAGGTCGAAGCCCTAAGAACGACGATCCTGCGGTGAAAAATGAGGCTTCGCGTGGATCGCTCAGCTCCAACAACCTAGCTGGCAACGCGCGCCTTTTTGCTCGCCCTGTTCCCATTACGATCTTTGTGCGCGGGGTTCCGTATCGTTCACCGATCGGTCGCGCGCCGGTTATGGATGAAAAATTGGTTGTCCAGCGGGAAATGTTTGACGAGTAAACGTCCGCGTAGTATTTGTTCGGGACGACGGCAAATACAATTTATAATCGATTAGTCTGCCGTGGCGTGCTTAATGATGTCAGAACGAAAGAACGTTCTCGTGGCGCTTGCGGGGGAATCGGCCGTTCTTCCCTTGAAAATTCCATTCTAACGAAGCTCCGCACTCCGCGATAGGTTCGCGAGATTCTTCTTATCCTTCCGCCAATTAAACTTTCCGTCTCGCCGACGAGCCTCTATCGCGTCTGTTATCGACCATCCTCTGTTGATTCCTTCTTTCTGTCCACCGGCGACCGTTTACCCAGCCGATTAATTAACGGGGGTCGCAAAGAATGACCGATTCGCGGAGAAACGATACTCGATAGGGAATCGGTCGAAAAAGCGTTCGACAAAAAATTCGCTGGGAATTTCGATTCCCCGGAACGTTTGTCGAGCTTCGAGCCAAGACGCATCCGGGAATCGGGAAAGATATGGAGATGCAAAGCGTGAGTACACAGCAGGATGACTGGTGTCGGGGATAATGTTGCCGGGATTAATTTGCGGCGAGAAGATGAGTTTGCGACGATATCACCGGCAATCAATTAACGGAACGAGCTCGGCTTCTCGCGAGAGGAGACCGCGGCCGCTTTTTTCCTTCAGCCATTCCTCCGCTTCGCCGTGCCAGCTGTTGCGATCAAGGGTTCGACTGGGCAATGTTGCGACTCGACATTTTTTTGTGACACCGCGATCGATGACACTTTGACTGGGTAGAATGGCAAGGGGTCGATATAGGAAAAGAGAGTAATGTGGCAGAGAGGGAGACGAACGCTATTCCGCTAAGAATAGATGAGAGATTAAGTGAATCCAACGCACCACAGGATATCCGATCATACTGATTCGGTGTCCCCATCAGGAAGCAAGCAGGAAGAATGTTATCGGTATGATAAAGATCGCGAGGGGTCAGGAAAACTTCTTGCCACGTGCTCCCCAATTCAGCAAATATGTTTAAAGAAAAAGGGTTTCACCTTGGTAGAGGATTTCCGAAAAACCACGCTCGGCGGAAGTCCTTGATTTACAACCGCCGGAAACTCTTATGTGAACGTTATGGAGTCTCTTGCAAGCTACCCTTTAGAAAGAGTAGTTTAACATCCAGATGTATAACGCGCTCCTTCGCAAGTCGTAATCTCGAAAGTCAAAGGTTCAACTTTCAATTACTATTTGCTTTCAAGTTGCGTAGAGACCTGTGTCTTTGACAACCGTTTCGCAGATGGTTAATCGCGTCTGCCTTTTACGATTTACTCTTTCACCTTCTCATCATGCGCCGGTCTGTTTAAAATTCTCTATGGATTAATGAACGCTGCTAATAAGTCGGCGAACAAGTATCAAAGGGCGCGCGCGGGCCGGGTCGCCGTGCGGTTAAGCTGGCGAAGAATGACCTCGTTCGTTTTCCTTGCATTCGAAAGGAGCCCGCGACGAAGCTTCAGATCGGGAACAGGATTACCCGGCCTAGTGAAGGTGTACACGGTCTCCCGAGCTCGACAGTTAAGTCCAGCTGGATAGACCGAAATCCGTGCGCCGCTCGTACGTTCCGGTTGAAACTGATTTTAATTAGAAAGCCTGGCCTAGGCGTTTTCAGTGCCTTTTTTGCCATCCCTTTTAAACTGGTTGGCCGGAAAATGCATTTCGCGTCATTAAACGCGCGACGTCGCTGCCGCTTTCCCTTTTAGCGAAAGCCGCACGGGATACAAGCGGAAAGCATTTCGTCCCTCGTATCTGGCCGAACCGTGTGACATCTCGGCTTTACATTAATCCCTGGCCGGAATGTATGCGTGTATGCTCGCATTGCGGAATCAAGGCAAAAGAAAATACAGTTTCGTCTCGATACGGTCATTCTGCTCGTCGTAAGCTTTATTAACCGATTGCTCCCCTTTTATTCCACCGCGCATGAAAGTATTGAATAGCTGAAAGTGAAGTCGCCGGAAGACGCGGAAAACTTCTGCTCCCCCCCTTTTTATTACCATGCCCCGAATCGGAACGTCGCTACAGGTTCGAACTACGGCATATCGATGATACCTCGCGTCGTTCCCGAGGACGTTGCTGTTCGATTTTTACTAGTGAATCAACGGAGGATATAGGTTCGCTCCGATGCGGATCGGCCGATGCATCGAGTTACTCGTTCCGTTGAAAGCTCGTAAAACGAAAGGGTTACATCGGCCTGACAAAACCAGCTATACATCGCCGACGTCACCGTAAACTCGTCCTCCGCGACGGGTGCACCCTATGGCAGCGTATCGGAATCAAGGTATTACGAGACGCGCAGCTGCACCCATGTAGTACGTCCTTTTAGATACTCTTGGAAAAAGCTCGCCATTCGTTTCTCCTTCACGGTGTTCCTTTTCATTCCCCTTTACGAAAGGAATTCGTAATAACTTGTCGAACGGCACCGAAGAGAACTGGGTCAACCTTTGCGAGTAGTCTCGACGGTAAAGTTCGTAACAATAGGTGAGCGTAAAACTTGCAAGCAAACAGCGCGCCGCGTTCTTGAACGAACGACCGCGGATCTTTTCTTCCAAGGAAGAATTTCAATTCTGTTAAAACGATGGACGGTCCCTGTGTCGATCCGTGAATCACTTAACGCCACCCCTGGGAATCACGAAACTATTTGTATTAAAGGGAAATCACAATGAAATCGTGGAAAGAATGTTTGAAGATTCCCCATAATGGTAACGAGACGATCAAGGACGATCTACGGATCGACAATTCGAAACGGGATTGGATTCACGGTTAATGGTGAATAACCGTCACCGAGTGAAATACCGCTGTAACAAAAGCATTATAGCGGACGCGCATCGACGGGGCGCTCAATGGAAGGATGTCGTGATACTTGGGGCTGTTTCGGCTCGTAAAATCATGTTCGCGTAATTCCAGGGGGCATGCTTGCGCTCGTTTGAGGTCAAGCCCTTAAGCGCGCGGTGCTTTAAATCGTTTTACAAGCGGGGGAGGTGGTAAATGTTAAGGAGAGATCGCGAGCGACAATGGGTGCACTGGGTGTGTGCACCCGTTTCACCCGCCACTTACCAAGCTTTATCGTTACGATCCATAAATGACATTTATATAATTACACTAAGTAATATTTACGAAAACGTACGGCCGGGGCAATGTTCTTTTTTTTTCACGAAATTACCAATCAATCGCGTGAAAAGGAAAAGAGCGGCCGTTTAAATTGTTTCGTGGCTAAGTCAAACATTTCAGCGAGCGACACTAAAAGCTCGAGCGGGTGCGATGAAAAACGAATTAGAACAGACATCCGCGTTAGAAATTTCTGCGCTTCTCTTGACCCGTTCCCGGCATTCAGGCCTGCACGATTCGCGTTGAATATCCGCGGCTCGTTCTTAGGCCGTGCTTTGTTTTTCAAAAAACGCGGGGACAAAAGTGGGCCACAGCTCACAGGCAGCACACGCCGGGCCGCGCCGCCCGAAAGCGACCGTTGTGCGCGAACATCATTGTTTTCTGCTTCCGGATGATAGCCGTGCCCGGCGAATTTCTTGTTTTGTTCGCCTCTCCGCAGTAGCCGTTGAAAAGTTGTCCCGCTATAAGCGAGTTTCATCGGTCGTTCGTATTTATCGGCCTTACTTTGATCGGGCGCGAAGTGTTTTATATGAAAAAAAGTCAATCCAGTCGTTCATGAAGTTTTAAAGTGGGTGAATCTCGCTTAAAATAGAATCAGTCTGCGTTCCCAATTAATAATTTCCCCATAAGCATTGCATCTGGCAAAAGACAGTAACTTTCAGAGGGCAGCTTGGAACATTCGAATAATGCTTTAAAACCTTATTAATACTCCAATGCAGCGAGACAGAGTAGATTGTCGGGAAAGCTGGAATTTTCACTTCGATTCGATGATGAACGACCAAGAAAGTTGGAATTTATTGGCTTTAATTGAACTCGGTTCTTTGAATCCTCGCGCGTCGAAAATGGAGCAAATACAAACGATCGCGGCGGAAATTACTTCGCGTGCACGGTTATTAATAATCTCTGCCGCCGATAATAACGCGGTGATATTCACTTGTACTTTGCCAGGCATGTATTTGCGTGAAACGGATGACGTAGAGTCATCGTACGTGGATCCAGTTTCGAGCAGCGTTCCACGCGGGCTATCCTGTTGTTTTGTAGTCAACTGTAATTGACTTCCAGTCACGTGCTTAAAAAGGCACGGTCTCATAAGCCAGCCCTTTAATAGGGAACCGCGTGTTCTTGCAAAAACCATTCCAGCTCTGCTCCCCTTCAATAGTCCCGGTTCGAGTATCGCCTATCCTTCCCTCGATATTTCATTGCCCATCCAGTGTTTCACGCGAACAACGATCTCGTCTGCTTGCCCGTTCTCGGTTCGCTTTGTACGATAGTCGGCTGAGAATATTGTTGGCAGATCTGAATTCGGCAGCGGTTTGCTTTGTTATTGCAATGATTAAAATTCTAAACGACTCTTTGTTTCCAGTTTTAATTAACTCTCTTCAGCCTCCTTGGAGGAAAATCGAAGCGTTAAACATGGGACAGCTGAAAGAGTCAAGTGACTGCGTTAATTGACCTTTCCTCAAAGCGTTATTAACCGGGGCGAAGCTGGAATTTACCTGGAGCTCTTTCTCCCGTCTCAATCATTTAATTTGCCCAATGCACGGGTGGCGTTGTTTGCCAGGAAATAATACAATTTGTTATCGAGCTGGGAGAAAGCGGAACGATGGTCGGGGCCTTTCAAGCGAAAGCTTTGCGCGCAGAAGTGGAGAACGCCGGCGGACAATTCTTGCCGATATAATACGACTCGCATTTACCTATCCGCCGTTGTCGTCGAGCTCGTTGTCGCAGTCAGCACCTTGGAGATGCGAACGCGTCGACTGGGCTCCGGGGCAATAATAAGAAATTGATAGCAGAGAAGGCATAATTCCGAGTACACCGCCACTTGGTCCCATGAATTTTTCATGAATTCTAAAGGCTGTATATATGCAGATCCGGGCTATATTCACGATTCGGAATGCCTTAAACGGTTTAAATATACGACTGGGAATAGAAGCTCTGCTAGAACGTAACACGCTTCTCCGCCCGTGGCTATCAAGTTTTCACTTAGCTCTGACTTTCCTTCCACTGTCTTGTGTGGTAAAACAGGATCACGTGTCTAATTGTCGTTGCTACCTCCGTTCGATATTGATCGGATGAATTCTATTAATTTTGTAATGATACCTCAGGTTACTTTAGTTCCGATCTTATCTCAATTTTTCGTAACATTTCCTCTGGTACGCGAACGAACTGTACATTTTTCATAACTATACGAATATGCATCGCCCAGGAGGTTTGTATAAAGTTTCAGCTTCAAGAGCGGAGTAACGTTAGATGAATCCCACAGAACTGGTACTTCGGCAACAGGGTATCCTATTTGCCGGCGGCTAATCTTTCATTAATAAAGTCCGGACAGAAGTTCGCTTATCGCGAACCGCGACCGAAAACAGTTGAATCGGTCTTCGGAGCTCTTTACAGTATAACCTGTGGCATGATAGCAACGGCTCCATAAGGACATACGCGAATCGTGAAACGGGTTCCTAGCTGACGCGCGCGCGCTGCGCACATATCTCAAAAGTGAATGGCTTCATAAGGATATGCAATAGGATTATTCCCGGGGAAACTGTCTGCGTTTTACTGGCAGTAAAGTCAGCCGCGCGGAGGAAAAAAACGGAACCGGGAACTTTTAATAAGTAGATTGTACGAACGCGGCCGGTGAAGCGTTCGATAACGAGATTCCCCTGGGGATCCGAATATTATCCGAAGAAGATAGCGAATGCTGCTCCGTAATTCCTACTCGATTCGGGTAAACGAAATTCGTTTTAATTAAAGATCACCGACGAGAAGAACGTTCGGCGGGATAGACACGAAGCAGCTCCCGTGGAGTTGACAAGTTGTTTATCCGAAACGATTTAACCAAGCGCACCTTGCGTTTCGGGGCGAAGGTCGCGAAGTTTCCTTGCAACAAGCGATATCGTATCGAGTTAAAGCTTCACGAATTTAATCCCTCCGCCCGAACTGGATGCTGGCGGTGCAAGCAGACGGTCGACTAACACGATCGAGGATACTCGTGTATTCCGCTCGCGTGGTATTGATTAAAGGGATCCCTTGAACTCTTTCGCTCGATTCTCTCCTTTGATCCCAAGTCAGAGATCGCGAAGGCCTTTTCACCGGCCCCTCGTGTATCGAGAAACCTGCAGTCTCGGACAGTTTGGAAGGTTGCAGCATCCCGAAACGTTCCATCGTTTGTTCGCCCGCGAATAGCGGTACGGATTTAAAACGTTCTCTGCCCGACGTAAATCGCGATCGCGTGCAGAGTGCGCGAGATCGGCGTAATTTTCGGATTTTCTGTTTCTCGAACATTTACCGAGCTGCGGTCGTCGTCTCTCGAAAGGGTTCTCCGAAAAAATTCCGCTTCCGGTTTCTTATTTTCTCCTAACCCGGGAAAGAGATAACAATTCCGTTCATAAAACGAACAATCGTTGAATAAAGAATGCGATCCGCGATTCGAAATATTTAAGAATTTTCAAATAGACTACTTTCGGCTTCCGGGGTGAACGCAAAACTCGCCGCTGGCGATTTGCGCTCCTATTTATCTTTTGGACACCGTGAATCCATAAACGCGGCGATCTCCTTGAGACGTCGGGCAAACGGAGAAATCTCTAGCGGCCCGAGGGACGAATTCAGAAGGGACGGTCCGTAGTTTAGGCGGGGGTTTAAAGGGACGGCACCGATTAGGATAAGCGATCCTGGAGGGTTCCGAGACCCCCCGCCCTGCGTCGCCGTGACGTCCCAATCTTGTTCGCAAGCTGACATTAAAACTTCGTCGAACAGCCGGGCCGCTCGTCTATTTTCGAGACATCTTGTCACTGCCGTGGCAAACTCTATCCACAGGTTTTCATCCCCGATTTTCAGGAACGTCCCCAATCTTGCGCAACCATACCACTGTCCACGTTCGTCGGTCCTTTGTTCCAGAAACTGTCCACCTCAGGCTGTGACCGCGAGAAGGGAAATTCATTGACTTGTTTCTGTACCGAACAACTCTCAGAACTATTCAACTATCGCAGTTCGTTGTATATCCGAGCTGACACGCGACGCGGCTTGCCAGAGGATACTGCGAGCTGAAATATCCCTACGGGCAGACTTGACGAGCAAAAACTCCGAGATTGTCGAATTACCGTTGCGGCTGCTTAATTCTATAAAGCTTACACGCTGCTTGGGAAACAACTTGCCTAGGAGAGTTAGCTGCGCGCAACTCGCCTGTCATCAATTACCCAATTCGTTCGTCGAACTCCGTTGGAACACAGGTGTACAGGCTGAAAGGGTTGGATTTAATGACCGAAAGTTTACCGAAGGCATGTTTTTACGTTGGCTGGCGCAGAAGGATTCCCGTCTCACGCATGCGAGCAGACGAGAATGCGGTCGCAACAAGATCCGCGATCCTTTTCGCCTTGAGGACGGACGCGATTCGCGGCCGCTTTCATCCCGCTTCCACGAAGTCTGTCCTCGTGGCCTTCGTGCTCTTCGGACGTCTTGCATCGCGCGCGTATTCAAATCGTTTCGACGCAAGATACTCGTCTCGAACAGAGCTCTGATTTCCAACGTTTGAATATTTATAGTTAAGTTTCTTTAACTTTGAGCCGGTGTATTTTCTATACTTGTCGTACTTTGGCAAACCACGACTTAACCGCGTGAATTGCTGTAGAGCTTCTCTTCCAAATTCAATGCTCCCCGATGTATTTTCCGTCGTACAATCAAGCGTATACGTGTACGCGCAACGTCGAGCTTGCAAGTCGCCGCGCGGACCTTTTCCTTTCTCCTCCTTGTCTCCTCGCTTCTTCTCTTTGCGCGTTTTTTTTTCTTCCATCTACGGTTGAATGCGAGACGCGAAATACGCGAGATATGCATTGCTTTCCCGGGAGGAACAGTGAAACTGCTTTTGTGCGAACGACGACGTCGGTGGGCGAGTGTGTCGGCCCCGTGTCTCGTCTCCGGTGCGGCGGCAGCCTTCTGAAAGCAAAACAAACGTTTTCGCAATCACAGCCTTTGTGATGGAGCAAGCTTTTTCCTTCAGAAAAACTGGAGCGCGCTGAGAATTCGTTTATTCGATAGAAATGCAAGGAACCGACGGCCAGGAAGAGCGACGGGGCTGCGGGGTGTAGGGTGTCGGGGAAGGGGTTGAGGAAGGAAACAGACGGGGCGCGGGTAGGAAAATGTGTTTTCTCCGGAATCAGAAAGAAATATCATTCATGAAGATCTTATGAATGGAAACAGCGGTTCGCTGCTCTAATAGGATTTCATATCGGATCCGTCTCTGTAAGTCTTGAATATTTCTTTGACGATACTGGAACGGCGCGGGCGGCCAAAGCGTAGAACGCAGAGAGAAATGGCTTTTGAGGATACGCGAACTCACGGTCAGGTGAATTTATGGGTCGTTGCTAATATTTTACGCACACGTGCACACGCGTGTGCTTCTCTTATCCTCTCTAGCGATATCATTAATGACAAATGTTTCGTGATTATTTCACGATATTATACGCAAACGAATCGGATGAATAATGAATATTCTCTGGATGCGTTGGCACGCGACAAAGGTAGTTGATTTACGAAGCAGAAATTCGCAGCAACTTTTCAACGAGGTCGAGTGGCACGTCGATGATTTTCAGAAATTCCCATCGATATCTTATTAACGCGATACACCTCTTGTTCGCTCTTCGCGCAACATGATTTGTTTCGCAATTTGTTCGCTCGATCCAATTAATTAGAACGAAATCGCTGGCGTGTATTTAATTACAGTCATGACCGTAGAAAGGCTCTAGGCCAATGACGTATCGTGCTATTAAATAGATCGATATTCCGATATCGCTTTCGCTACAGAGGTAGTAAGCAATGAAAGATTTACAGCGACCATTATGTCTGTCGTTTGATAAATTCTATGAATAGGATACGGTATGTCTTTCTCGTTTATCACCTTATTGTAAAATGCGATATAGGAACGCGGTCGCTATCGCCGACCGAATTATCAATTATCGTGTTCGATTGACGAGTTAAACCGTTGACATTTAATGCGAGCCATTGCGAATTAGTATTCAATTGCGCGTGAACATGCTCATCATTTCGCTATGGGAAACATTTACAGAATCTGCTAACATGCTAATCTCGAAAAGCGATTCATCAGCTTGGTATTATATTCTTCTATTTTCAGCAGTCTTCGACGTTTCTTGTGCAAAATCTTGCGAATCAACGTGTGACATCAGTGACCGCTATCTGAAATGAAACGTCCACCGGCTAATTCCCCAAAGTGAATCGGCTGAAAGGTATACGCGAGGGAGTGGAAGGCTACGCGGCCGTGCACCGATGTCATTGATGGGTCGCGAAGGAACGAACTGTCCGGGCTTTCAGTAAGATATCATTTTATACGATGATACCGTGACGCGTACTCAGAGATCATGCTATCGATGGAAAGCTGTATGCACGTGGCCAACGAATGCATGAATTACGCTAGTCGTGGCATGTACGAATTGTACGTACAGAAAGCTTCTGTGGGAGCGTCATTCCAGAGCAACTGAATCCTTACAGCAGCTTACTATTAATAACGTCCCTTGCTCGCGCATTTATTCCACTATGTCCCGATCTTTTATTTCTGCTTGGTAAGAGTAAAAGAAGAACATAATTACACCTGTTATCAAGTGACCATTGCTCGGTACAAGACTGAAATACCAGTTTCCACCCAACACCTGAAGAAGAGCACCGATGGAAAAATCTAAATCACAGTAACTGCTGCGGACACCATTAAGACTTCCGGGAGGAAACATAATCGGTACACGATCCTCGATCTCGAACAAGGAAACGGTTACAGTGACGTAACGTTATTGCCACGAGTCTGGTGTCAGTTTACGAAGGAGCACTGGGTAAAAAGACACCTCCCACGTGAAACACGGTTACGAGGGCGCTAATTATTTCAACACCGGAGCCCCGGGGCCTTCTCACGTCAGTTTTCCGCTTGGCGCGGCGCTTCTCCGCTGTGTCGCGCTTGTAAATAGCCGAGATCCGATGATGGAAACGGGTGGCCGGGAACGAACTGGGAAATCCGTTCGTCGGAGCGAGAAAGGTAAAGGAGCGGAGGTCGGAGTTCCCCGCGAGTAACGGGCTCGCGCGGTTATCCAAACAGGCTTTATAATTAATCTCATTGTTCGGGCTGATCCGGGTATGCGCGACGTACGCAGGGCAATGCCGACAATTGCGAAGAACGATCGCCGACGATCTTGGTGTTTCCTTTACGCACGGTCGTACCGTTAACGACGTGACGGTGCGATTGCCAAGATCCGTGCATGCTTGCCGCCGGTTTCGCGCCGAATCGGACATCGTCCAGCCTCGTGCCGCCGGTGATCGCTAATTTCGTGGTCGAGAAACATCGCCGATCGTACCGCGCCGGAAATGACGTCGTGTCCCAATTCTGCCACGCTTACGGGGGTTGAAGCTACCGATCGCAAAGAGGGATTCGACGCGTATCAGAATGCATGCGACGTGGTTATCAACGCGCAATCTGCGAGTTTCCCTCGAGTTTCTCAAATAAGATGGAAACACAACGTTCCTTAACAAATACTAAAAGAGTTACCATTTCTGTCGCACGATAAAACAGGAAACACGATAGCTCGAGTGCTCCACTTCGCGGCAAACTTTTCGTCCGACTGCACTGGCTATTGCGATCATTGCCGCTCACCGTGGCCCCATTTCTCAGTGGAATAGCATTCGTGCTATAGTCTCTCTGATCCAATTTAGTTGGGAGCATTTCCAAAATCCCTCGGTTTATACAGTCGGTTGGCCTAGGTACATCTTCCCCATCCACGTATGTCGTTTTGCCTTCGTTTTTTTTTTTTTTTTCGTAGACGACGCTGCGCGACGTACCGATCCCGACGTGACGCGGAAGCAAGCTTCTTAACAGAGTTCTCGCAAGGATCTCGTAAACGGTTGGTCTCCAAGCGAGCCGCAAACCAACGAGAAAGCACGCCCGTCCGAAACGGAGTTGGGGTAAGTTGAAGAATGGCGTGTTACGGTGTCGGGGATGGGAGGAGGACGCTTGAAAGGATAGATGGACGACGCTGCTAGCTCCCTGCAGCAGGGACACTAAAGAGGAGATCAGGGGAGGACGGAAAGTAGGGAAAGGGTTAGGCAAGAGGATATGCAGGCTTCGTTCAGCAAAGGAATGATGTATGGTCTATCCGTGGCACGCTCTACGGGTGGCGAGATTTCCAACCCTTCATCCTCGCGACCGACCGCGCGCCGTGGCCAGCTCCTGTGCGAATTGATGCGTCGCTCGTCGTAAGAACGGCCCTAATGTATTCCCGTCTGAAAATCTATCAGCATCTCTACTCGATACGCACTTGCACTTTATTCTTACGATTTATGTACAGAAATCTTCGGCAAATCGATCTTTCAACCGCTGAATGGATTTCGTTGTTTGCACTGATTCAGAGATATAAACTGAAGCGAGAGAGATGAAAGAATTCAGTTTTTTTTTTAACACGTCTCCCTCGAAAGATGGGAAAATGAAAATAATTTCGCGGGGACAAATCCATTTACCGCGGAACAGCTCGTTCCCCATAAAATTTGTCCGGATGCTTTCGAGCGTGACACGCACCATCAACATTTAACGCGCCTCGCTTACTTATATTTTCCGCGGCGCTTAATTTGATAACTAATGCCGCGCGGTTTCTATAAATCGTGCCGCGACCGGACGTGCGTTTGCACGCGAGGAATTTTTCCGGTTCGCCCGTCCCCGCATTGTCGTCAGCCGAATACACCATTGAATTCTGTAATTGAACCGGTTACTCTAGATGCATCGCGGTCCTTTAACGAACCGCATTCCATCAACCTATCGACCAGTACCCTTCTATGCTAGTTATTTTGTACATTAGGGAAGTTTTACAATGTGTCCCGGTATGTACTCCAATCAACGAATTTATTAAACGCGTATTCTTGTCGAGGTCTTGCCGGATCGCGTCATGCACGCATACAATTGGCATACTTTTGAATGACAACGAATTCGTTTTTCCAACGAACGAGCTTTAATTGCGTATCTTTTCGTGAATTTAACCACGTCCACGCGAATCAGATCTATTTTCCAGTGGCGGAATTTTCATCGGTACGCGTGCACGCGGGGCCATAAGCCGCGCTTTTTAATTGTTTCGAGTTCCACGACCGTCATAAAACCGGTGCGAGTTAATTGCACTTGATTAGCCCGTTTGTTTCGAGATATCTGTCAGCCGATACGGCGTTGAACCGACCGCTGCTGGCCGGGCTTCCATAAATTCCGAGGGGAATAAACGTGTCAGCATATCATACGGGCGTTCCGCCCCGCGGAGAGGCTCGTTCTTAATGTCGAAGTAGCAAAACCGACGATTCTTCTCTACCGTTTAATGGACAAGTAACGAGTCGTAACGAAGTTTCTGCGTCGGGCTCGCGTGTGAAAATAATAGAGTCCCAGGTGGATAGCGGTAGCACGCTCGTTGGAAACTTTCAACGATACCGCTCGATGTGTTTCGAAAGTAAAAGATCCTGGCACCATTTATCTGTCCCACTGGTTATCGCGTTAAGATTGCCACTTTTCAAGCTTCTGCGGGAAAGCATCATAGCGTGAGGCTCGGAGAACGAAGACCACAGGGGTTAAGGAACAAGAAAACGGAAGAAAAAGCAAAGTGTAAAAGTAGCACAGGTATGGAGAACGGGAGATTCGATGTATTCTACGACACGCGGATGAACGATTAACGAGAACAAAAAAGAAGAGAGGAGATACTGCGTATACGGAGGACAAGTGGAAAGGGATGAACGGATGAAAAACCCAGTGAAAGCTGAAAATCTTCAGGCCGGCGTGAATGAGCCTTCGCCGGAACGAGAAAATGGAATATAACCCTTTGTGCGACACGACATCAGCGTTTCTATTCGCATGGGATTCGCACCGCTCGTACAGCTAACATAATACAGGAGGACCGTAGATACAAGGGCCTGTAGGTCGCTGGGACGTGTGGCGCATACCGTTGGAAGGGCGACTAGCGAGATAGGGGTGCGTAGGGGGTGGCAGGAAGCTGAGGGGTGGGTGTGATGGTAAACGGGGCACGGCATAAGAGGGGTTGAAGTGGTCCCAGGCATAGAACATCCAGGAATGGCACAGAGGTAATGGAATAATCAGGTGCCGCGAATCGTATGTGTTCCTAGCGCTTCTCATTTCTAGACTAAGGCTTCTACCATTTAACCAATCGGTATCCACCATGTAATTGCTCGAGCAAGTAAGCACGGACAATTAAGAAAGAAGTTTTACGAATAGTATGAAATTCCCGCCGGCGACTCCATTATGATCCTTTGGATCAATTGCCGGACCAATTGGTGATCTAGCACGAGAGATTCAATTAAAAACTAGTCTTAGATTAAGAATTCTTGTTAAACGTTCAACTGTTTGCTGTCGGGTTTCTAACTTTCTTGCACGGTTACGAACCGCGATAATCTACCTTTTTTTTCGACCAACAACCGAAACGTGAGCATTTTTCAATAACAAAAGCTCGCGTTCGATTCAATGACATATCGAAATCTTGACAAGAGCTATTCGCGCCGCTATTGCGGTCAAAACGGCGTACCGGAAATGCCAAGCCTATCGTGAAACGAGATCGTTTAGCGCACTCGTTTACGCAGTCGCTATTTCAATGACGATCCGCGTTTCGCCTCGTATCATAGGAGCGCAGTGTCGACGTTCAACATTTAAATCGCCTTACTCTAAAGAACGCTGTTTGTTATCTTAATACCGCTGTGTCGTGAAAAATCGCAGAAAGAATTACAGCACGGGTAACGCGTTGTATAAAGTAAAACTGTGTAGTGTAACGAGTGCTCTCTAAAGTTCAAGATACGATTTCATCGTGGGACCCTTTAGGTTAGGTTCGCGTCGTGTAAGTATACTATCAGGAGATTGAACGTTGGTTTAAAGTCGATGAGGAAGGTGCGATTTATGTATACATATTGAAGCGCTTATCACATTTTCATTGTCGTGTAGGGAAAGGTTCAATGAAAGTGAAAATCGCGAGAATAGTAGAAAAGAAATTTAAACAAATGCATAACGTATCATCATTTCATGGGCGAAGGAGCGTACAAGCCGGAAAGCTTCGTATACTCAGACGGGTTCTGTTGGACGGTTTCCTGTCGGAAATCCGAAAGTTTCTGCCTTTAAAGTTCAGCTAGCCGTTCCACGGTATACCGAATGTTTCGGGCTCGCAGTTTTCCTGCTCTGCCTGTTACAACAATTCGCGCCGCATCGGTAAATTTGCAGTAGCGAAACTTTATAATATAAAATAACATTTTTTATTAGTGGCGCCGAGTTTTTATTTGGGACGCAGCTTCGCTGGTCATGCATTTTCGACCGTCTGCATTCTCTCGTACTCGAGAGCGTTCTCCTCCCTTTTCCCTTTGCGTTTCACCCCCTATATCTCCTTCGCTCTCGCGACCACTGTTTTTTCGAAACACCGGGAAAGTTTCGAGTCGGCCCGTGCGCTACGCTGGGTTAAAGGGTGGCAAGCTCGAACCAGCTGAAATACGCTGGTGACACATTATTCGATGAAACATAAACCACCCGATCTGTGCGCGCTTCCAGTAGCTAGCTGTATGATAAAGTCCGCCAGCGTGCACAGGCCGGCGTGGCCGCAATTTCCGTGTCATTGATATTATACTTGTGTAGATTATAAACGGTGGGAATCGATACTCGAGCTTTTCATATTACGGCGGAACTGAAATTACAGAAACACTGCTGGCCGATACCTCTCTCCTTTTGATTCTACGAACAGAGCTACGCTCTTCGTTCAATGTTCCACTGAAACCGTTTTTGTTTCGTTACACATCCAATGCGAGAAGGATGTGTCGTGGCGTTTGAATTACGTATGGTCCTGCCTGGAAACGTCTTGCTATATTTTATTCTGTATGCACACTCGAACATGTCGGTCGATACACTGTCCCTGTTTTTTTTTTTTTTTTTTTACGGCAAAACGTTCTTCTACCCTCCTCGTTCCTGCGCCCTTCGGTATTCCCGCACCTCGTGTGGTAGGTTGGGTAGGTAAACCGAAACGCGACCCATAATTCGTCGGTGGCCGTTTATACCCCCGGTGTTCCAGGAACTCGGTCTCTCTTCTCTTCGACACGACTTTCCTCTCTCAAATGTTTCCTGTTACGAGATTACGGCGCACGCCGTGCGACAGGGTCTGTAACGAGCTCGAAGTTTCCCTTGAACCTCCTCTACGGCATTGTGTTCTTCAGAAGATTTTACGGCGTGGAAATAAATATATTTCCCATCTTCGCTGCTGCAATTCGGCCGTGAAATGTATCGATTACGCTTCGTCCTTTAAAATAATTACGTAATGAGGCTCGCGAGAGAAGCAACGAATACTAATAACATCGGAATTATCGGATGTTTGACGCTGCGTTCCAGTCGACGTCCGCGGACCGGCTTCCACCGTCTCATCTCGCCCTTGTAACCTGTCCGCTTCCTCTTCAGCCCTCGGGCCACCGACACCGCGACTATCCGTTCCTATCTCTCCTGGGCTTCTTCTTTTTTTTTTCTTTCACCTAATCAGAGACCTATGTTAGTCGCTCTTCAGTCCCCCGGACAATGTTACCCCGCGGTGAATGCGTGACGGTCGCGCGCGAGCTCCATTTCATATTTGATAATCTCAGGATCATCCCCGGCCGTATCGCGACGCTGAAAGAACTTTCGATTAAGGGTATTCAGCGTGGATCACGTCATTGTTCGCGTGGTCTGCTCGTTTTTCCTTCGGGTTTCTGGCACACGGGGCACGCGGATTCGCCGAGGGAATGAAAAGTGGATGGAACGCGAAAAGGATGCAGGGAAAAAAGAAGTCAACGTCACAGAGAGAATATTAATTAAGAGTCTCCGTGCGACGATGGGGATATTTTTATTATCATAATTGGTTATCACGGCTACCCGGCCTATTTCGCACCGATCAAACGATGCATCCGTTGCTCGCTTTTTCATCCCGCGTTAGGGTAGTCTGCCTCGGGGCAGCGCCAACCAGAATCCTCGTTCCTCTCTTTTCTCTTAACGTCTTCTTCATCACGCCTTGGCGCTCTCGTTTCCTCGTACAATGTACGCCTAGTTAATTGGATAAGGCGGCATTCTCGTGACTGTTCAGGCCACTCTCACGGTGGGAATGGGGTTGAACTCGTACGGCTCGCGATTCTTAAGCTTCTTCTGCTACGATAGAGGAGCTCGCATGGATTAAACGTGCCGACTGCGCGGCAGCGAAAGTTTTTAAAGAAACCATACATCGACTTGCAATTCTCGATAAACTAAACTAATTGGATGCTTGTACTTGTTAATCGCGCAACTTGTACGTACAATCTTCCTCCTCGGTGGTGGAATTATCAGATGCAAAGTGTACTATCAATTGGATTAATCGCAAAATTTAATTAAATAGAGAAAAGAAAACAAGGATCACGTTAATGCTCCCAATTACTGAATCTATCAAATAATGAAGCACTCGCTCGATAGCGCAACATAAAACGCTTTAATCTAAGTTATACTGCTATCTCTGCAAGCGCTCTGTAAAACGAACACGCGTTTCTATTTACACCGTTACACCAGTTCCACGACAGGCGATAGATACACACGGTATTCCCGTTTCCGCGTTTATCCCACAGAAAGACTGTATTAGCCGCGATCCAGCTCAATAACAGTCGAACGAAAGCGTCGCACCGGTCAAAGAGGGGTCGAGCGTGAATTTCATTCAGGCCTTTCTCCCTTTCGGTACCCCGTTCCTCGCCCACGGTCGGGGCAAACCGCCTCTGTGAATCCTGACGGCAGTTTGTCAGCGTGACAATACACGCCGTTGTTACACCGCTAACGTACTGACCGGACATGTTTACATAGGCAGATCTCGTAAACGTTGGATATCAGCCGTCAGGTGTCCGCGCGCAAAATTGCTCCGTGACGTGTTTGCCCGTTTCGTTCGTCGCTGTGTGGTGCGCGTATCGGGATGAAAACACCAGCCGTTCGACGATGGGGTGCGAATCAACGGGACAGTGGAGCGGTGCGTCTCTGTGTGGAAAACTTTGCCCAGCATCCTTCCAGTAGCCGAAGACCAGAGCAACGAATTATTGTCGTCCCTGCGCAAAGGAGTCTCTCCTGCCGGGGTAAGTTTTATGATTTTCTATGTACGCTCACGCTGTATAAACGTGTGTATAAAGTATGAAACACTGTTCGCTCGATCGCATTCGTCGATGGCACGAACGGGGCGGCAATAAACTTGTTTACTAACAGGACACAGCGCAGCGCTGATTCCTGCTTCAGACCCGGTTACATTTATTTGATTGTATCTTTCTCCGGCACGAGCCTGGTAACCGCGTGGAATATTGAGAAGAAATTTACGTACACCTTGTATAACTCAATAACATTCATCCTGTCCGAATATGTGATCGAGCGAACAGTGGCGAAACGTGTGCGTGCACGCTTGTCAGTCCCCGGAAGCTAAGATAGACACGTTTCCCCTCGTCTATCATCGAGTCGCGATGGCAACCGAGGAACGTATTATCGACGATGCAATCTCGTGGCGGATAAGACAGATATATGGGGACGAGAGGTTTGTCGATCTAACTGCAGATTGAAATCTTCGTTGACGAAAATTGCTACGTTCGGAGTCTCGGCTTTGTCGATCGTTGCCCGATCGTCGTCGACTAATTGATCCCGCGGAAAGTATTCTGCAAGCAGGATACTCTGATTTTCACCACCTATTAAAATGCAACCGAAACGGATGCACGCGCCGATGCGAAAATTATCTCGAACAGCCTACATCATGAAGGCATATACGGACACTAGCTGTCCAAGTAACGAACATGTGATTCTCGTTTTCGATCCGACACGTGATAAGCGAGGTCGTTGACTACGCGCATCGCGTGATATCCCTGGGTCTTTGAATGGAGCTTATTCCATTGATGCACGCTGCTTAAATGGACGAGACGCTTTGGTAGTTTAACCGTCCGTCCTTCTCCTATCATACATCTTCGCTCCTTCTAACTTCTAACTTAATTTCCGCGCGCCGCCAAACCTAAGGAAACTTGGTCACAAGCACCGGAATAACTAATCGAACGTTTACCAATTACGTCGTTCGAGGTAACTCGTCGCCGGTGTCGGTTTATGACATAAACCTCCTGGAAAACGGCCGGCGCTTTTGCCCGGTGGAGCTCCGCTGAAAGCGCGACAGACATTCAGCTTTTTACGTCCTCGTTTCGCTGAGGCACACGCGTCCTAACGATTCACTTATCCCCCAGCACGACAAGCTCCAGACGAGTGTCGGCTGGTTCAGTAGTGCAACAAGGGCGCACGATTTCCGGTTCAGACGTTTCGTTACAATTCGCGATACAGCAAACCCGCCAGAACCAAACTTTGCGATGTTCAACTTTTCGAACGGGATGCGCGGAGACAAAATATGGTGAAAGTTGGGACCGGTTAGAGCCGCGTAATTAAGTGAAACACGCTTTAAAGGACAACGCGTCGATTGATCGAATTAGGACGGCTTGTTGTCAAAGTGTACCGCAAATCGCGGCTCGATCAGTGTAAACGCGCGCGCCGGCAACGTTTATTTTCCAGTTACAAATTCGTATCGGCATTTCTGCTTCAATCAACGCTTCGCGCGTTCCATTCTCGCGCGATTGACCGTGTCGTTGTTTTGCGACAAAGCGCGCGCGCGCGCACTCGGCTCCACCGGGGAAGAAAACTGAACGGGGTCACGGGGTCGATGAAATTTGTATCTATTTGAGGGGAAAAGCGGTCGAAAGAACGTGATTACGGAAGTTGACGGGATTAGATAGCGACGACGACTTCCGGATAAGACGCTGCGAATCGATCTTTAGCGAACCGGGTATTCGATGTTGCAGCGGAGGGACCCCCGAGATTACCGGTGCTGCGTCGGTTATCAAACGACCCGGGGTGTACCATTGATTTACATCTTTGAGCGTATCGACTGGCGACGCAGCAATAAATCCACCTGGCTTCCCCGCTCGTTCATCCACTGAATGCATATTAATTTATGGCTTCGTTGTGTTGCCCGGCTCCTCCGAAGCTTTGCGCAACGCGTATCTCGCGAAAGATCGATTAAAATATTAGAGTAATCATTGTGTCGCTATAATTTGTTTCAGTGATAAAGAAAATGAATGGACACAGGTGGAGCGTGTGACTGTTATGTTAGACGAACGGTAGGAACAACGATTTGAATTGCCTTAAAAGGTTTCCCGATGATGGACGTAACTCGATAGGATTTTAAAGACGTATTCGCGGCAGATACATCGATCGCGGCCAACAGCGGAACGCAATAATTCCGTGCACTTTTCTCGATCCTCTGTTTAAAGCCCCAGCGACGAATCAATCGCTTTAGAGCTCATTTCCTCGACCGCCCGATATCTACCGTGCTCAATTTCCGAACGTTTGACGCGAGGGCACGCGGAAAGAGATCAACGCGCTCCCATCGTCAACGCTTCATCGTCTTCGAACGAGATTTTGATTGCATTGGTTAGGTCTACTCGATCACTTTCATCCCCTGGTTATTCCTATTACCCGCTGCCTTCCATTTGCGATAAGCAAATACAGTTTTATTTTCTTTCCGAGGTATTCAGTTTTCATCGAATCCTACATTGAGTGCAGATTAGTTAATAATTTAGAGTTGGTCTAATGTTCATATTACGTGAGGGTTTAGTGTGTCATCTGGTGTACGAAAAAATGTAGGGAAGGTAATCCAAATTGAATCAGCTGTCGCTACGTTTCGGACCCTACATCTGTGCGCCCTTCGGTTACAATTAATTGACCAGCTGATTAATTGAAACTTAAGATTGCGTACAATCCAGATCAAACTTACATATAAATGTTTGAAGACTTACGTTCAAATTAAAGGTTCGATGAATAAAACCAGAATCTTTTGCGTTTTGACGTGGAACGGCGCATTTATGGGCATTAGATATCGGAAATCTAAGAAACGAGCCCTATATTTATGCGTGTTCGAGGGGTAGTCCGCAGACTTTAACAACTCGTTATCGTCTCAGCAATTTATGGGAATTTAAAAAGTTTAATCTTTTCTAAACGACCCGTTCGACGTGCCTTTGCGGCAAACGCGCCTCTTCGTCAACAGAGGAGGGGAGCTCGTATTCCACCGGGAATTATCCGGCAAGTATTTACGAACGAGAGAAGAATGTTTCGGGATAAAACAAGATATCTCTTTGAAAAATTCCGCTTTGCGAGGGGATACGGAGTCCCGGGAAATCGCCCTAGCATTCGTCCCGCCAGCGATCGTAAAACTGGAACGCCACGAACGAAGGCCTCGCGAGTCGATTATGATAATAATATTTCTCCTTGATTTTGAGATCATTAAATCTGTCGCTAGATTCTCGGAATGGGAGCACTCTTGCCTACCAGTTAGGTGCCATCGTCCCAATAAATTCATTACATCCCGAAGTTTCCTTCACGTTGATCCTCCGTCCAGAGTTATAATCCCAGGGAAGTCTGAACGAAAGGGAAAACTTGGATGGGACGTTAAGAGCGGCGAATCATCGAAGCGGGCGTTTACGCGTTACCAGGTCGCTTCGGTTGAAGTTCGCAAAGTGTCGTGTCGCAAAAGGGTGGATTTGAATGTTAAGGATCCTCCGGGCTAGATTAGCGAAACCTTCCAGCCAAACTGTACAACGATTTTCGGCTCTTAGCAGGCGGGGCGCGCTCGATTATCTACGGGCGAGTCCGCAGGAGGAGGACGGAAGACTGCGAACAGAAGAAGAATATTCTTCGCGCTCCGGGAAGTCCAACTAAGTTTCAAACTAAGTTAGTAACGTGGATCCTATTAACTTGTAGGGTAATACGGGGCCGAGAGTCTTATCGTGGAAATTATCTTCCCTTTATACGATTCCTCTTTTTTTTTTTAACTCCCTCCTTAAGCCTTGCCTCCGCCGCGTTTCTTTCGTCTCCTTCGCTTTCCTCCCCGCGAGTCCTTTAGCGGTATCCACGGTTCGAAACTTTTCTTTAAGCTTCCTACTGGCACGTAAATTGAATAGCGGCGATTTATCGTGTCAGCGTGCGACGCATGGTGATTGCGAATACAGACAAGCTTGTGATTCTTCTTTCTTCTGGAGACGAGGCTGAAGATCGATTCAAGAAAAATTGATAGGAAATTGAAACGAATCGATTGGGAAATTTGCTTCTCGTAGCTTCGTTTCAAGCTGACGCTCGTTGCCAATATTGCAATGGGTGTGTAAGAATATTCGACGTGATTCGATAAACAAGATTTTCCGATCTGTCCATTCCCGATGCAGCTAGGAGCGATCGATAATTCCTCGATCAATTCGAATCTATACTATCTAAAATCGTCTTGTATAAACCCCAATCTTAACCGAGGGCACCTTTTTTTAACAAGCCCATGACGAATTCCGCGTCCGTTCTTCAGCTTGGTACTTTTGCGCGCGCTAGTTGGCGGGGTGGCGGCGGCGATTCCGGTTGTCAGGTAGGATTCATGGTGACGCAGGTGGCGGGCGAAAAAAGTGAATTTTCGGCGTGACATCGGTTATTCCGTTCGTGGCGCCGACGACATAAATCGTAAGCCACCGACTGCTGGCCAATCAATACCAAGTGTGTGCTCGCGTATGTCCGTGCCTGTGCGCACGTTTGTACATCGTACACGCCGGCTTTACTCGTGTGCGAATCGTTCAACAATGAGACTACGCAGATCCCTGGAGATACGATCCAGCAAAACGCAACCGGGGTGAGTCCATCATCTTCCATGCGATCGTGTCAGATTCTCGCGAATGGATCAATAGTCGCCCCGGGAAGCACAAGTGATCCTCATTACGGCGAGACAGCTACAATTGCCTCCGTACGGGTTTATGATAATCCGACTAATTTCTACGCCCTCAGAACAAAACCCTCGTGACGATCGAGGGGGTTGAAACAGTTTCATAATCGGGACCGTCTGTCGAGCTCGTTTTCGAATCATCGCTCCCCTTTTCATTGGTCTCCTCGCATCGTTTCGACGGAATCATCAGAAGTCCTCTCCACCCCAGACGACATTTTTTTTTTTCTAGTACACACCGCGGCGACCGGCGTGTCTCCGTTTCACGGACACTCGAGCAGAAACGCTGCCGCGGCACTCGCCACCCTAAGCTCGCCGCTCTTTCGAGTCATTCACCACCGCCCCCTTCGTTTCAGCGTCCCCGAGGTCCTTCACATTGCCGACGCCGTTACCGCGGCCAACACCCACCTCCACACCCTCTCCTCACCACCCAGGTTGAAGTCGCCACTAGTAATTTTCAGGGGCGACCGTTCGTTCCATCGAGCACGGCTAAGACGCATCTGAAACCTCGCTAACGTCTGCGACGTTCTTTTTTTTTTGCGATTGCATCGGGGTAAAGTAGAAGGAACGAGCACAGCCCGCGGCTCCTTCACCCTCGTTCGCCTCGAGCGTGCCGCTAAACGCGACGGTAAACGCCGAGAGGGAAACCGGTTCACGGAGGGGAGCCGCTGAGTCGAGGCTGTTTCGTAATTGGAAGATTATTAAGGTGCAACGCTCGTTGGACACAATACCAGACACACTTCTTTCACGTCTCTCCTCGAAAGTTTCGTCGTACAATGGCGAGACAAGCGCGCGGCAGCGCATTTTTCGTTAATTGCTACGCTAGAAGATCCTTAAATATGGACGGGTTGTAAGTGTAGGGTATCAGCCCCGGAAGCGACGCGACGAGCTAAAACCTTGATTCCGGTGTGTACCAGGAAGTCCACTCGACCTGTATTAATTCAGTTGAAATTGTCGTCCACGTTCCCCTCGATCTCGGCGAGTCCAGGAATACTCGTCGCCTCTTACGATCGGGCAATTCCGCTCGGTCACGTGAAAACGAGGAAAGTTATTTTTATTCGTAACACTACTTCGGACACCTTTCACATATTCGTCGCCACGATGGGCGTACAGGCGCGTGTCAATGTTATCAAGTAGGTCATGAAATAGCTGTTCCTTAGCTGACCCTTAGTTTATTCTTGCTAAAAGCACTTCCGGTTAATCCTTGCCGCCTATGTAAGCTCACTCGTTTTCCTCCACGGGATCTCGAGAGGAAAACTTTTCCTACAGCGAACAAATATTGAAGAATCTCGCGTTTAACAAAATCAGGGTTTCAGTCCTTCGTTTCTTTTTTTTTCTGTTAAAACACTTTCTGTGTTTCTTTTTAAACTACTATCGATCGGGCAACACGGATGTTCGTTGAATTTTATCCATCGGCGCGCATCGTCACCGGCGAGAATGGAATTCGAGAAACGGAAAGAAATGCTGCCGGTTTCTCGAGATCCTCTCTCGTCCGCCTCTTCAGCGACCCCTTTTACATCCACTCATCTCCCGACGTGGTAGTCTTTGCAAGGCGTTACAGGACCAAACGGAGCTTGAACAGCTCCGTAACCGAAGCAGGGCGATTCGCACGATTGCCAGGAGAATGTAGCATATATCTTTCGCCACCACTTTCGTTATTACTCGCGCAGGATTTCGCGGATGCGCGGAGCATTTCTCGAGAAGCGAGTGGTAGGATCCGACGAATCGGCTGATGGTGACAAAAGAAGATAAACGTGCGGTTCGCGAGGGTCGCGCGAAAGTTCGGGACGCGCGCACAATCCAGCGAGTGTTCATTGAATGGCGTAATCGGGTCTCGTTTGAATTTAAAATGCGCCGCCAGAGAATGTTTTCCCCTCACAAGAACGCACGCTAAAAGGGACCAACGATCTATTTGCCGGTCTTGGGCGAAAAAGGAGGATATAGAGCTGCTGGATCAGAAACATGCTGAAGCTTCCGACGTTTTCCACCCCCGCGCCGACCTCGCTATCTCTCTTTATCGCTATTAAAGTAACCACCGGTTACAGTGCTGCGATTTGAATAGCAGGATACGTTTAAAGGCTTACGCCCTGCGGGGTGGCCTCTTTCGAAAACGGGACGCGCAGACAGGGACCGTAGGAAGAAAACGCGCGAGGAGAAAGAGACGAGCAAAGAAAAAGTTATGGGGCGAGAGCAGCGTCGATCGCTTTTGAGGGTGAGATCGAAGCTTCGATATGATTCTAATTTACATCTGAAGCGTCTCCCTTTTCGTTTTCGCCCTTCGGTGAACGCGTAACGAATTCTCTTGGACAGACTACTGGGATAGTTTGTTAGTCTAAAGTAGGCCAAACTATGTTCAATTTACTTTCTATCCAGATTTATCGTTAATTAAAATATGATAATAGCGATACGCTGCTTCGATGGGTGTCGGTTATCAGTATAGAACAAACAATTAGATGAACAAGCACCAAGAAAAATATTACGCTAATAAAACATTACCGAAATGAATTTCATCAAGACATTTCTTGATGGTTCTACAGAGGGATCAAGAAATGAACGTGTTAAAATTAATGGTTTAATAATTTCCCCAGCTACTATACGAACTTCATAAACTTTCTGCCACCTCGTTGACCCGGGCGCTTATCACCCCCGACGACTTTGTCTATCGAACGGGACGCATAGTCGCGTGGCTATATCAAGTCTGAATTTATGGCGGAACCGCTCGTAAATATGAGGAAGTCGGTCGTAAAACGGCGAGTTGAGCGCGATTCCGATCGCCGGATTCCCCCTTCGAATCTGCTCGAGGACACGCGTGTTCGGCCTTTCGGTTTCCTTCGCCCTCTTCCACCTGGCGCACGATGGTTACATTTTATCATAGCCGCATCGGATATGTTCGTCGCGAGCTTCACTGTCATTCGAGATAAGCGATCAGAATGCATCCTCCGCAATTTCATAATTCTTTTCTCACATTCTTATAGATGAAAGATTGTGAAATAGAAATGCTGTAATAGAACAGCTAATGAAATTCCTTCAAATTTATTCGCAGTGGCGGCAGTAAAGAAAAATGATCTAAGTATTAAAATTTATTCGATGCTTGCTGTAATATTATACCTGATAGTATATTTTTCACGCCTGTTCTGCATTCTCCGCGTGGAGATTCTGACAGTTATTACTTTCGAAACAAGTCGAGTAAATCTCGGCGAAGCATCGGTCGAAATAGCATACATACGATCGCTAGATAGGCGGTATTGAAAACAGCTGTTCGAGCCGTGTCCAGTGCTCATTTGTCGAAGGATCAGTGTATTTCCCTACGCTTCCCTCTGTCAAGTAAAAAGATGGATGGCAAGTGGGAAACGGAGGTTGGCGAAGCCAACAGGGGTCAGTTTCTTTTCCCTTTGAAACAAGAATCGTCCTATGAGTCCGCCGCAGAGGACCGTTCACTTACAAAGTATCGGCTGGCCGAAGTGAACGAACGGTGACCGCTAATATTCAACCCCTGCAGTAGTGTCTAGACGTTCGCCCCTCTATTATTGATCTGCCGCTGCAATGGGTCGAAAATCCCATTGACGTGACGCGCCGAATTTGCGGCAATTTCTGACGCGACGGATATGTCATGCGCGTTAGGGAACACCACGAGTCCCGCAGCTCGGTAAATAACCCTTTGCACCCCGAAATTTTCCGGCCAATGGCCAATTACTTCTCTACCCCCCGACTCGTCAGTGACTCAATGAAAACCGGTTACGAGCATTGCATTTAAAAGATGGAATCGGAGCGCGAAGGTTTTATCTCCTCCGCGCGCCCTTTAAAACGATCCAAGGTAGAGGAGAAGCTGGTAAGAGGGTTGTTTACGATTATTGCCCGCTCGGAATTGGCGTCATTCGCGTTTTCATCTGTTAGTTACTCCATTATATTTTAGTGGACAACTTGCGAGCCTTCGACGGCACGAAAGTATATTCCTTCTCCGCCTCCTCCTCCGTTTTCGTATTTAATAGAAGACAGAGCTCGAATTTCCACGACATGGTTCACATTCTTCTCTTGCGGCAGCCAGCGTTTCGGTCTCCCGGTTGGCCGGTAGGAACACGTCCTCCAGCTTGTCGTCCGATAAATGAAAAAGGGACGACGGTGTACACGGTACCGTAGCCCGGTTCACGAAAGTTACCCTCGGAAAGAGGATGCAGAAAGTTTGAGAAGCACGGTCCCGCTGAGGGACCAGGTGAATTCGATTCGAACTTCAAAGTTTTTTCCTCGCGTTAATGACGGACCTTTCGCACGGTCGGATTTGCGAAACTTTCATGCGTATTTTATAGTAGTACTTCCCTCCCCCTCCCCCTGAAGTTCGTTACTTCAAATATAGAGGGGGGGAGGTCGTTAATTTCGAATAAATGTTGGCAAAATAGGGACGGCGCGAATGAAATGGTGCGGTTAACCTTCGTCGTTGGTCATTATTGGGTTGCTAGTCGCTAATCGACGCCTCCTCGCAACCGACCATGCATCGTCCTGCAACGGCGCGGCGCATTGAAGAGAAGAGGCGCGGCGAAATCGCGCGAACGCCAGAGAGGAGATTTGTTTCGAAAGCTCGGCCGACACGGACGCCGGTCCGCAGGGAAATGGGTTCCCGATTGAATGGAAATGACGTTCGAAGCAGACACGTGTATCCCGCGCGGAATACACGTGAATAGTGCTAATCGGTGTCTATGGCAAACGGCCGCGGCTACGCGTCTCCCTTCGTGGAGTGTTAATTTCGGGGACAACATTTGGCATGCCCTTACACCTTGTCCTACAGCTACTAAAGCCCGTCCGATAATGATAATGTCACCGGGCATCGACGGTAATACGATTGTAGCGATAATGTGTGCCCAGTTAATGCGCACCTGTGGGTTTCATTGTTGCGTTTTGATATTCACGCTGGCCGGTAAATGAAAGAACATTCTTTTTTTAAACGTTATTAAAAGGTCATATCTAATTTCTTGAACGTCTTCTGCTTGGCGCCTTCACGGTTGAAAAATAAGAATCCACAGATGGCTGCAGGATCTCGGATGACATTTCGGAGAAGCAGGTCCCGGTCTTCACGTGTCTCTTCATAAATCATGGCGATAATTCTCTCAACGCCACCGCCTTCCTTCCAGGATGGTCCTAGAAAAATTCCACGAATATGCCTAGGCAGTAATAAGGGAAGTTTTCGTTCTCGGTGTCCTTTCGTAGGGATCCATAGTTCGCGACAACTTTCACGCAACGGAAGGATTGAAGCCGATGCCGGTGCACCCGGGTGCAGAGTTTCCAATCGGTGCTCGATCAATTTCTAAAGCTTCCCCAGGCAGGGTAATTCTAGATCGAAAAGTGCATAACACGGTAACCCGATCTTTCTAAAAAAAAAAAAACCTGAAATTCAGGGAAACGTAGTGAAGTGAATCGCTCGACGATAAAAAATCTCGTAAAACAGGAGACACTACCGTTTGACGACAAGAATACTCGAGAGCCTCTCGAGATAACGATAACAGTTTGGTGTTCCCATGTAAGAGGCCTAATTCATCGACCAAAGGAGCTGCTCCCGCGTTCGGCTCCTCGGCAGGCCGCATTATCGGGTCGTGGTTAACGCGCACAGACAATGTAACGCAGTTAGGAGCGTCAATATTAATTTGCGCCGATGTGCAATTTGATTACAGCGCTTATGGTGCTTGGTTAACACGCTATAATAGCGGGACGCGTCAACATTCACGCCCGGGGAAGATTTCTCCCCCAGGAGACAGTGACGAGGAGAGTACGCCGGTTGTAATGAGCATAATTTTTAGCCTGGTGGGCATTCTTTGCGCCGTGCTACGTATTTGCATAATTCCTTGGCCGGCAAAGGACCCCGCCCCTGGAGGAGAAAAATAGTCCACGTCGAAGCAACAACAAAAAATCAACGAACGATCCAAACTTTCCTGCGCGAGGACATCGCGACGATGTCGGTGCTCTCTCATCGATACTTCAACTACTCGTTAAAAGTTTCTCGCAAACGCGTCGCTCGCGATCGCTCTATCGTGGCCAGCTTTGATTTCGTTCAAAGTTGAAGCTCCGTCAAACGCTTCTTCCCCGAATGCATCGGAACCGGAAGCTTCTCTAACGCTGCCGGTGCTGCGAATGTGTGTGTGCGTGTTCGTTATAAATTCACTTAGCCGCGAGTCTCGTGTTATGTAATTTCCACGGATTTCGCTCGGGTTTCGTCTCGTCCTGGTCCCCCCTGTCGACGGGGTTGCTCGTTACACATTCTTCGCGCGCTCCTGCGTCACGTACTCTTGCTACCTTTTCCCCGCGTGTCGTCGTCGTCGTCCGTGGAACACCTCCGAGCAAGATCCCTTGTAAAACACAGCTTGTGTCCTCTCTTTGAAAAGCGTCTTCCCTTTTATCTCGTCGCGCGAGCTCGCGTGTGTTTAAATGGATCCTTTCGCCTCGGTTTCTCGCGAAGCACTGCGAGGGATGCGGCGTCGATAAATAGGCTGGCAACGGCAATCGAAGCTCCGGTATTCAGAATGACGAAAGCAGCATAGATTTTTTAGAATCCGTCGATCGTGGTAAAGAATCTTTAGATAATTCGGTGTGTTATACATATTTTTCTTTGGTCTCGCTTCACTTCTGCCCGCTTTCGGTCCACCAATTCACCGTCGTTCTTTTAAACGCGGCGTGTCAGGATAAACAGCGAAGGAGACGTGTCGAGAGACTTCTACGTGCGTGGACGTGGAAGAAACCAGGACGCAGCTGCTACAGGGTGTCACGTTACTCGGAGAATTTTTGGTGTTTCAAGACCTTACCCTATCCTCTGTCTATCGACCGACGTACGAGGGAAATCGATGGAAAAAGGGAAACGCGCTTTTTCACGCGCCCGGCCTGTGAATGCCCTTATCTAAATACCAACTTGCTTTTAATCTCGACCAGTTTCCACGAAGGGCGAAACTGCCGGGGCCGGATATTGGCTCCGTACCGGTAACCAATGGTTCTCACGCAACTGCGGTTTCACGCGATATTGGAAACGGTCATAAGCTCGTAAGGATGGTTAGAGCTGCACGGCCTCGCCCGTATTGAGGAGCTCATTGTTTAACAATGCAAACTGACGACTGTTTTCGATTGAGCGGAATCCGCTGGGAAAAATGGATTTATTCAGGATGAACGGACTATCAGCGGTGAAGGTATCCGATACAAACTCGACGGACATATACTATTTTCACGGGTGTTACATTCTATTTGTAGTAAGCTGAGTTCGTTTGTCTCTTGGGAACTTTCGTGTATCGTCATTCTTGTTTTTGTTTTTAGAAAAGAACGGATTCTTTAGGAAGATTAAAAGGATGAAAAAGATTACTTTGCCCACCTATGTATCGATACGAAAAGAAAATGTTACGATTTGTCGTGTTTGTCGTGTCGTAGAAAGTTAATTTTCGAATATTAAGTAGTCGGGGGAAACAGCACACGAATAAGCGTCCCAAAGAGAAGCGAGGGCAGCGATGCAGAGTATTCGCATCAGATTCAGAGCAGTCCGCAAAAATTAGGCGCGCCATGGAATTTGGTAGGGTGCCAGGATTAATTATGAAGTTTAGCGACGAAGCGATGCAACCTTTTGTTAGCCGTGTTATTATCGCGATCGAGGAAGCGATTCGTTGGCTACTTTACTCCTGCCGACTTTTAATTACACTTTTGTTTTTAATGAAGCGTTGGGTGTGGCGCAGCAACGACAGAAACATCGTGCAACTTTGTCAAAGGAAACGTCTGAGCAGCGTTTTCGAGTAATGTTGCAACGGGAAAACGACTCCGCTTATTATAACTTAGTGCGAAATTTGCGCGGTCTCTGTTTGGAATTACAGAATTCTTCTATGTTTTATCTGACAATGGTAATTTGCTTTGATCGTACCCAGCGATACAGTCGAACTCCTTAGGGCATTTACTCTTGATCCACAATAATCGTGGGGTAAATTGGGGGGGGGGGGAAGAAACGAAGACGAGTTATCTTATCGGGGTAGATATGTCGCGAGCATGTCTACAGTGTCTCGGTCACGAAACATTCGTTTCGTTCGCAATCTCTACCGCGTTTCCATTAACAGTGTCCAATTATACACTCGTCTCCCTGGCTATCTAAGAAAAATGAACGAGCATGCCCAGGTTTGTTCAACGCCGTGCGCGCGTGTCCGCGTTAATTAATGCCGCCCTTTTCTACCGCGATCCGTCGTCAAGCGGTTTAATTACCGCATTAATAGACGGTCGTAATTAAACATCAGGATCAAACGTTGACCGAGGCGAGTCAGCACCTTCTTCCAATGAGACACTATCGGTGGAGATACCTACGTACGTTGCCCGTGATTCTGGGAGGCGGAAAATTAATTATTTTACTACTAAGGAAATCTCGAGATCCATTATTATTTTTGAACCAAATCGATATGCTTGCATCGATCATTCGAGACGGTGCACGAGATCGGACACGGGTGTTCTCATTGATACAGCAGAAACCAGACATCTCTCCGATGCTCGATATTATCACGGTTGGAGTTCTTGATAGTATCTCCCCGATGATTCTGCGATTGCGGTTTGTCTATCACGCGTCCACCGGTAGAACGCCCAAGAAACGTTCTACGATGCGATTGCTATGATCTACTCAATAATTCAAACCGACTCAGTATTCAGACGAAAATAATTCACAGTACAATTCAATCGTTCGCTACGTCGAAGCACACCGGAGACTATAATTCTTCGCTGCCCCTCGACGAGATTTCCTCACCCGTACGCAGAAATAGAAGTTCGACTAAAAGGTTCAGGGTCGAGCGTCTACGTCCAGACCTATCCTTACATGCGTAAGATCAAACGACGTATACGTATATTCCACTCGAATGGAGCTGATTCCCTTTTAACTTTCTACCGCGCATTCTTCGTTAAAGAAGCCCACTCGCGCGCATTCGGCGGATGCGAACGTGTACGTACGGGAACATGTGCGTACACAGACACACGAGACGGAGTCTATCCGCCGGTCGAGGACATCGTCACATCCGTCGCATCTGTGCATCACTATTCACTTTTTTTTCGGGATCCTTCCCTTTCCCTTGTCCCTCACCCCACCCACTTAGAGCCACATGACGCCCTTGCCTCACACCGCGACACCGTATACCCTTAAACGCTCCATCGGAACGCTGTACACAGGAGCGTACAAAAGAGACGCTACCACTCGACATTGAAAGGACCTGCCAATAAAGGTAGAAGGACTCGGCCACTGCGAGCCCTTGCTCGCGCCCTCGTGGTGTTAATGCTCTTCATGAACCTCGGGGCGGCGTCTGTATCCCGTTGCACCTGAAATAATGCTGCCTCCATGGGGATTCACGGGCCTTTCTTTTCCTTTCTTTTTAAAACGCTCTCTCTCTCTCTCTCTCTCTCTCTCTCTCTCTCGTATTTCACTCTGTCTCCCAATGCACATACACGGCTCCTTTTCGTTAATATTCACACGCGTTTAGTCAGAGGATCTTTCTCTCCCGGCCGCCGCGTTTGACCCGTCGTAGTCGAATTCGTAACGAGTTAATTACCGGCGGACGCGCGCGTTGACCCTGCAGGTTTCCGTGCTGAAAGATTTATCAGGTATCGGGTGCATAATGTTTCGGGGGATAATGCAACTTGCCAGTCCCCGCGGAATTCTCGATGGTGCATTTTAAATTATGTTTCAGAATAGTGGGGGGAAAGATGCTGAAGCTCCGCGGCGATGCTGGCAACTTTAATGCTACCGCTTGATTTATCTACGTTGATTAGGAATTTTCCCAGCGGATGATTCTATCTAGCAATTACTCTTTGTTACCGTAGCAAATATTTCACCGAGAACTTTCAAGTGGTTGCAATAAATACACGGTGAAATGAAAAAGTGCGGAAGTTTGAGGACACGGTAAGCATGGTAGCCACCTTTGAAAGTAAGTTTTCCACGAGCTGGGCCATCGAGGAGGCGCAACCCGTGGCCAGAAATTCTGACGGGCCGGCAAAACAGTGGAAATTCCCTTTCATGAAGAACGAACACGCGTCGGAACCTTTAGCTTTCGGCCGTATTGGATTTATTATATCTTTCCCAGTTGTTTTGGTTTTAACTTTCCTTCTTTCCTTTTCTCATTTATGGAAAATGTCGAACGACCAGCACAATAGTTAAGCAATGTCTGGACACAAAATGTACATACAATGTTACATTTTATTCTACGCTAGATCAGTGTAATATTTGAACCATACGACAGTAGGAGCCTCGTTTGGTACGAATGAATTTGTTGGTCTCTGACTGGGATGCAGAATACAAGTTTCAATTTGTTCGCTCTTTTTCCCGCGAATCCATCGTTTCATTTCGTTTGAACTGTCAAGCAGAATATGGAGTATAGGAAAAAGTTGAACAAATGAAAAAAAAAAAGGTAGGCGTTCCACCTTTGATATCGATTTTTCCCTTCTACAACCCCCTGATGATAGCTTCCGTTTTCTGCAAAATGCGTCCACTGTTACATCGAGGTAGGTAATGACCGTCGCTGTTTTTACGCAGCGCAATTCCACTTTGGATCTCTGGTTACACTTCGCTTTTTGCCGCGCGACATTTGGTCCGGGTGTACTTAATACTTGGCCGACGTTCAAAAAATATTATTCCGATGGAGATCTGCGGGAAGTTGAAGCGTTGAGAATTCTACCGTCGAGAGGGGCAACGTTGTACGAAACGCGACGGTGGAAAAACGTCGACGAAATATTATACCCGTGCAAAAGTAACGGCGCGATATTGCGCCCAGCTACTGCTTGATATTTTAACGGAACACCTAGTAGATGTCCAGCCACACACCAGACGAAATGTGCAGCAGTTCTGGCGAGTGTCGGGCCATGAAGAGGCACGACGCTCCATGCCGGTTCACGGCGCTTTTTGCACCGGCCACGACCCTTTCGGGCCTTCGTACGATGGAGCAGGCCGTGGCTATTACTGGATTGCCGTAAATGCCTGTTACGGTATTATCTTTATTACCACCTTTATTGCCGACCTCCACTGACATCGGCCAGATCTTCTTAGCTGTTGAATTGATTTATCCTGTATAGCCTGCTTTATTTTACTGTACGATAATCATGATAAGACGTTTAAACTCGAATTCACGTTTGAAACGCGATTCTATGCGCTTCGACGCGGCGCGTCTCGCAAGGTATTTAGTTCCGTCGTCTAGTAATTGAAAAATAATTTCCCAAAGGGCCAGAGGTGTCAAGTAAGATCCTCGTTGCAAGTTCTAAATCTGACACGCTCACTCGGCAGCTAAGGGCTAGCGACATCCGTGCCCTTTAAATACCTTGACATTCGTCTCGTGCCGAAAGCAGCGCTCGTGATCAGTGTGCTTCAGCGGCAGTTAGTTCGCGTCAGGAACTCGTCAGGTCGACTTCGAACTCTCTTGCAACCCTTGTTATCCCCGGAAGCTGATGAAGACTACTTTATCATTACCCTGTTCCCTTACGTTTGATGAGCAGAACTTGTGAGGGTCCCTTGTAAACTCAATTCCTGTACATGATCTTAAACAAAGTTCTCAGCGTCAACTATAACTCATATCTTTCACAATGGAGATATTAATAAACAGAATAACGGGCCAGGCTTTAATAAGAAATCATGGGATAACGTATTTATAGGATTAAATTAATACTGCCAGTAACGTGGAATTTCTTTGGAACGTTCGCTTTTAAAAGGGTGCGCAAGGAACGATTGAACGCCGGCGTCGTCGCGTGCCTCCTCCGCGAAATCGCAGCGTCGACGTTTTCTGTGACCGGCTGTCTCGTTACTTTCGTTTACACAAGTTCCCCTTTGCCTTGCCTCCTTCGTGCTCTTCAACGACCAAGCCCGAAACATAATCCCCCACCTCGGATCTTCAATCCCTGCAGAGGCTAGCGACGAGACCACTGCCATCCGTGAAACGTTCCTCGCGAAGCGTCGAACGACAACCGCTGGAAATGAATCCTCGAGCGTGGTAGTTTCGGCGGCGGAGCTTTTCAGGATCTCTTCTCCACGGTCGCTGAGCTGTGGCGAGCCACGGCGTCTGATCTTTCCGCCGACACTGATCTTTGCGCCCTTCCGTTCATTTTTATTTTGGGGGGGGGGGGGTGGGAATGTTTCTTTGCGGAATCATTGGGCCGAAGTGTACATTCTCGTCTATCACGAGTTTGTCCTTCTTCTTCGATACGAAGGTCTAGATTAAACTATCGACCGCAGCAAAGGTGGAAGAATGCCGATGGATTTGTTTGACTTGAAAGGGCTCCTCTTCAATGCAACGATATGCAGAACACGTAGCCGCGATGGAAAATCGAGGCGGAAAGGATAAAAGAAAATGGGAAGGTACGAAAGGGAAAACGACGTTACGAGGGTAATAATGGAACCGCCCGACCGGTAATACGTATCAAATGTGGCTGAGCGCGAAATGGAAACGAGGAACGAGTTGAAAATAAAACATTCGATGGTCTGTGGAAACGACTTTATCCAGCGTGCACGCTCTCGCCCCGGCCGCCTGTTTATTACATTTTGAATACAAAGTGAAACAAATTGCCGCGACGCACTCGACGAGGCTATCGATCACCCCCCCCCCCTCCCGCCCGCTGCGTACTCGTCCGGTGAATACAGGGTAAAAGGCCGACAGACTTTTTGGCCTCTGCTGCACAGGCTTTTAGAAGCGGGAGTCAAACGAATCGGTTGATCACAGGTAACTGATAGACCGAAGAATCGATACCATTGGCACGCTGCTGTGTGCACGCGTCTTCGAGGCTCCGCTCGGCAAACAAACCGAAGGACGGGGGTGGCTCCGGCGCGCTTAAATAGCGCGCGATTAAATCTCCCCGTGTGCAAACATTTGCCTCTCGATTCCCGGCGAGCTTGTTCCACGGTTTCGAGCCTCCTGAAAAGGATCTCGATGTCGTCCCCCGCGTAAACAGTTAAAATGGTGACGCGTTCGAGAGAGCGATAGGGTTGATAAACCGTCGACGATTTCATCGACCGATATTGTTGACAGAGACCGAATGCATTGCTCTATCGTTGGAACCCGCAAAGCGACCAAGGATTTCCAGTCCTCCCTTTCTCGATATTCACACCCCCCTTTCACCCGTCCCACGCCTCCTCGCGCGTCCCCTCGAGACGACTCGACTGCACTCTCCACTCGCCGTTCGCGAACTTCCTCAAGGACTTTCGTGAGGGGGATAGAAAGAGACGGAGGAGAACGGCGAAAGGAAGGTCGAGGGAAACAGGACGATAAAGGGGTGAAGGGATGACGAGAATGGGGGAGCGGCAGGCGCGCGACGAAGGGTAAAGAACTGGCAAGGAGAATGGAAGGGAGAGGGCGCAATTAATCTCGAGGTTGAAGTTTTCTGGTGCAAGTCGGTCAACTAACCGGGCCGGGCAAAGGGCTCCCTTTTGTTTTAGCCAGAAAATAATAAAAAGGAGTAATGGTCCAACAGGGTGAGCCTTGGCTCCGTACCGAGTGTCGGCCCTGTCAGTTGTACGCCATCTCCCTTCACTCCATTTCCTCCATCCCCCGGCATTCACGTTACTTCCTCCCTCCCCGTTCCACACCCCCCGTTCCATTTAATGCCCCTTCCACAGCTTCGGTATTACCGACGCGGCCTGTTTCATGCACTCTGTATATTTATCCGCCTTTTTTCCTTCCCTAAAGACGCTGACTGCCGTCGTTCCAGCGTTTTATTGTCCCAGCATTGCGACGCCTCGAAAGACGTCGCGCCGTAGCCGGGCGGAATCGCCTCGAAAGGAAAGTATAAGAAGACGTACCGGCTTGGCGTACCGTGAATACATCTCCGTGGAACAAACGGCGAACACCGCCGCCCGTGTCTACCTTGGATAAGCGTCGAAAGAGCCCCGGCGTCGAACGTTTCGTTCTCGACGTTCTCCCCGATATTGTCCGTACTCCGTTATACAGCGTTAGCTGGTACAGTTCTCCATGAATCGAACGCGGGAATATCATTGACGCGGCTCGACGATCGATCTCAATTCACCGATTCGCAATTGTGACGTTGATGCTGACAGCCTAGTCTACCGGGATTAATTTATTCCATGGCGTCTCGTTACCTGCGATTCGAAAGTATCCGCGTAATTAGCAACAGCGCGGAATCGCATGAACGTGTTACCCGATCGCGTTAGAACTCCGTTCTATATCAATTATCGATTATGGAATCGTGTGCCGGCTTTTCGTGGCCTCTATCCGCTCCCTAACTACTGCCACCCTCCTCCCCCCACTACTACCCATCGCAGTTTCGTATTACTCGCGTGTTCAGAACTAATCAGCGCTCCCGGCCACAATATAGTTTGCTTAATTCTCGCGGCGCACCAGCAGCGAGCTAACTTACGTCTCTGGTGTAACGACCTAACGATAACTTGCTTCCCCATCGAGGAACACGTCGCGGTTGGTCAGCTTCGGCGAATTCGAGCGGTCCGATACGGCTTTCCGCGCGTTCCGCGCTGGATTCCACTGAGGGGTTGTACGCGTGGCGGGGGCGCGACATCGCTGCGCGGAATTATTTATCAGGCTCGGTCGACAATGGGGAATGGTCGATGATCGGGAGAAAGAGCGACGAGGAGAGTGACGCGTGCACAGAGACCGTCGAGAGGACGGAAACCTATTGTACTGCATCGCCGCCGCGCGACGATAAATCATAGTCGCCCTAATTAACGCGGCTGCGTCGCCGCGGAATAAAATTTACCCTCCTATAAATGACGAGGAGCCAGCCGCGGCTTTCGCCCTCCGATTCGACAGAGAACCGTCGATTCTCAGCTGAACCATCTTCCACGATGAACTCTCCTGCGAGCGGTGCAAGGTAGCTGTTGCGATACTGTCGTCGCGGCTGGTCGAGATAGCACCACGTATGACGATATCAGAGTTTCACCGATGAGTTGCTTGACAAGATCCTGCGGGGAAGGAAAGTTCCATGTCGTCCCGAGTCTAGGTTTCTCTTGGCAGTTTCTAATTTGTCCCGTCATTGATCTCAGCTAAGTATTCTTTCCACGATTGAGTCCTGAGGTTTTCTACTATTTCTTACACCTTCGATTCTTAACGATGATTATTTCTAAGTACTCTTGAAAAGCAACACTTCACAATCGCGTCCGCGGAAAAGTCGCAGATGGTAACTACTAATTTGCAGCGTCTATTAATCTTCCGCGCGGTGGAGGATTGGAATTCAATCGCGGTATACCGGCGCGCAACGTAATTTCGATGTCGCTCTTTAAAAGCATCGACCCAGGCGGAAGAGGAAAATTGGACCCGCGACGGGAGAACGTAAACGAGTCGCGGTGAAGCTATCGTGTCGGATTTGCAGGACTTCCTTCGCGTCGCGAAAGAGAGCTGAATCTGCGCAAAGTGAGTCGCTTAATCCGATCGGTTCGCCGCTACCTAAAAAAAGCCGAGAAGAGGAAACGAGCGAAGTATAAGTATGCATCCGTTCGACCTGTCGCCGTTGGAAAATTCGTGGGTGAAATTAAGGCACCGCGGACCGCATTGTACTTCAACTTTTTACGCAATACATTTATATTTGAACTGTACACTGCGACAATTACCACGCCTCGATTCAAACGGATTAATTACCGAAGACGCTGCGTAACGAGTCTTCGAATAGCAAAGGGAGGGAGTGTCCAGCGAGGGAAACGAAGAATCACGGGCCCAGAGCGAACAAAAATAAAACAGGAACACCAGGGAGGCTGGAAAGAAAAGAGGAGCGACGAAGATAAGGATTGCCGAAGGGAAGGATGGTGGAAAACGAGAAGTCCAGAGTCTGTTAGTTGCATTCAGAGCTCTACTGCAGCATTGGAATCCCAGTGGTTCGTCTAAGGAACGACAGCAGATGGCACCGATTGAATTCGTTTAATTACCCTCATTTTCCACTTCAGCTTTGTTCGATTCAAACGACGCTTAGGCCTCTCCGACCGCGGTGCATCTTCGCGGACGGTAATTATACGACGATCTTGCGGCCTGCAGTCGAAATGTAGCACACGGTAGAGATTCTTCTTTTTCGAATCTCAAAATATACTAGCGATGGTGCAAGATGAAAAAGATTGGAAATCGAAAGGTATTACTTAAAATAATCCGGTACATGTCGTTTGATATCGCGATATTATCGTGGGACGCGAAACGAAACCAGGGGTTCTTAATCATTCATGTGAAATATGGACTAATATTTTAGTTGGCCGAAAATGGGATGTAATTAATATAAATATAGTTAGAATGGAAAAGTCAAGCGTTTTACAAATAAGAGCTGCACGGGAAAGAACATGGATATTTCTCTAAAAATAATTCAAGTTCATTGTGTGATAATAAGCGGAAGGAATGAATATTTGTCATCCATTATTTTCCCTCGCATAAATTTACATTACTCAGAATAATTGAAACTCTACTATGACCTAAAAACGATCGAGAGAAAGGCACATTGTACCACCGCCTTTATTTTCTTCTTTTTTTTTTTTACTCCATTCTCGCTGTATCTCGTACATATTCTTGCACGCGAGTGCGCGCATTTAGTTTACCGACTTTTGAATTGCAAAACGAGTGCATTGTTCCGCCATTCTTTTCCCGTCGGTGCTTCCTAAAAAAAAAAAAAGAGGAAGAACGTCGATACGTTTTCGCGCAGCGTTGCGCGGCTGGAAAAAAAAATCCCGTATCGAGGCTGAGTGAGTCAACCACGGATGGAATATCGTCATCAGCGTTTGGCGAAAATATGGCCTCCGATGAAGGAACACTCACCCTCGGGTATGAGTCACGATTCCTTGCCCGCGCCCTCCCGTTAATCCGTCGAAAGGTTCGTACACGAAGTTCCGGCAAAAAGGCCGCAGAATAATTAAGGTACTCCCAGCCGCGTTCCCTCGATGTAGGGTAAAAGAAAAAACGGAAGACGGTAAAATGGAATCGCTAGAACGAGGGGTTGAATATCTTGATTAACTTATTTTTATCAATTTCTTCCATTCCTCGACTCGATTCGCGTCTAGTTAGCTTTTAATTAGCGGAAACGTTACGACGGAATCCGTAACTGTGTTGAACGAACCGAATGGAAATTACGTCCCGAGGATTTTCAATAACTTTCCGTTCTAAATCCAAATGAATACCGCGAGGTAAACACTGTAGGGAATAAACCGCACGATAGATAATCAGCAAACAGGTGTATCACTTAATCCGGACGATGCACCTGATAACCCTTAGGCACTACGAACCGCAAAATCCATCCATCTTTAACGCAACGTTCAATCGATCGTTTGCTCGGCGTGCTGCGATAGCCCCGCGATTCCGTCGGAACGGCTCGACATCAGAATTCGCGTGGACGATGTCCGAACGGCACGCATCCCTCGGTATGACTCATTACTTCGGCCGGTAAATACGCAATTAATGGGCCGACAGAAGGAGGCGAGCTGGGGACAGCGAACGCTAGACCGGCTGTAATCACTTGCGCCTCCACGTTCGGCCGGGGAGGGTGGCTCGTCCGAGACGGAACTGGCCAGAGCGAGAGGGAAACGAATACCGAGGGGTGAGTCAGGGGCACCCGTGTTGTCACGCACGTGACGTGTTGCGCGATTATCATAGCGAAACCTCGCGTTTGCGGCGTGGACGACGCGGGAAAGTGACACGCGACACATTTTCGAAGGTCGAGCGAAGTACAGTGTCCGTGCCTTCGTGCCCCACGGAGGGGGATGAAGATATAGGGGTGGTTCAGCGCGCGCGGAGGGTGGATAGTTAAGTGAGTGTGCACGCGGGTGACGAAGGAGACCGTGTTTCCCTTGTCTTCGGTTCTTAGCAACAGCGATACGCGCGTTCCAAGTTTCGCGTTGGATTTAAATCGCCGCGAGATGCCGGCCGATAGCATGGATTTATTAATTTGATAATATCGGACCCGACAACGCTAATACGTTACAGCGCGATCCACGTTATATTTACATTGGCGTACAGCTTTTGCACGCAGAGGCCGCGATACCCGTTTTAATTAAGCTCGTCGCGCGAGCTTTTAGCCCATAGAGACAACGCGACGAGGGTTGTTTGTCGAACCGCGTGTAAATACACACATACGCCTCTTTCTCCATATTTTACTCTCGATATTTTCGTTTCACTTGTCCGAAACGGATTCAAATTGCGCTCCGAGGAACTATTCACGTTGCTCTCAGCGCGAGTGCAGCGAGCGTGCATGATAATATCGAAATTAAATATTTGAGGAGGATCGCTCGACGCCTGGTCTTTGCCCACGATATTCGAAGCAGATTCAAATTGTTTCCACTGAGAAACGAGGACAGCTGATGTTGGTTGATCGAAAATCTAGCGTCTCCTCTCTCCCCCGTGCAGCTTCTTCTTTGTACTCCCAATCCCTGTGCATCGATGCGCCGCGTTGCAGAAGGTAACTGGCGCGTAAATATTAATTACGCGTAGAAGCGGGTAAATTTGGGAACTATTAGCCCAGAGGATGGCGTTCACGTACAGGCGGAAGTATATTTAGTAGTCGTTATATTCGAGTTAACACTGTAAACGTTGTTAGCCGAAGCCTGGCTGGTCGGAACGCGTCGCACCTCAGTTCCGGCCAGCCCGGATCGTCGGACGACATCATCGATTGAATCCCTCGAATCGATATTCCGTTCGCGTAACCGGTGTGCCGAGAGAGAGAGAGAGAGAGAGAGAGAGAGAGAGAGAGAGAGAGAGAGAGAGAGATACCTTCTTCCAGAGGGATACCTTCCGGTGTCGTTCCTTCGTCATCGGCTCAGCGAAGGGTTGTTCCTTGGAGATCAATTTCGCGATCCCACGAGCGTCGGTCGAGGATTTATTAACGCTGTAAACTGTTCCCAGGTCCCGTTTACGCAAGATTTAACGGTGGCGCGTTCAATCGGCGAATAAAAGCGAACGGGGAGGCACGCCGCGAAGGGAGCGGTTCGCTGCATCGTAGAATACGCGTGAACCATGGCACGCGATTCATGCTGCAGCGAATCTCTTTTTTGCTCTCCTCCTCGCCAGCTCGTCCGTTCTGATTCGTTTAGTTTTCGCACAGCTGATCGAATCAATTCGTACACCCGCGTCGCGTGTACCTTTTGTGCTCGTTAAATGGCCTCGACGAGTGTCTGCATGCAAATGGTGAAGAATCTAAATTGCTCGAATTATCTGCGGGCAAGATCTGTCCGTCTCGTTGCAGCCTCGCGATATATATTTTAGTTAACCGCGGGGATCGCAATACGAGCGCGGATACCAGAAATAAAATTGGAATGAAGAGGGCGAAAAATGTCGGATAGAAAAATCAGGGAAAATGAAAAATGTGAAAGACGAACAGCAGTAGCAGCTTTAATTGCCCGCAAGTTCACCAGCACGTACTATGCCCCCTTCCTTTGTGTCTTCCTTCTATGCTCTATGAGTACGTGGCTGCGACTGTCAATCGTCGCGTTCGAATCAATATTCAGGAGGTGCCGCCGCGGCCGTAAATCAGTATCCACTCGGTGCACCGAATCGCGTTCGATCTTGGAAACTGGTTAACCGCCCAGCCAGAAAAGCCAACCGCTGACAAGTCGCGGGCCGAGTCGCATCCGCGCAACACGTCCGAAACTCTATCGCCCGTTCATACTTTATACCGGATACAAACGGGCTACTAATCGCCGACAAATCCGGCGCGTAATCCTCCTCCGTTCGCGCTACACAGGACAAGATCCTCGTAGCATACGTGCCTATTTCGTTGATACCCTCATTCGATCCTGGCCGATAGCGGGTGACCGTTTCGCCGCAATGAACTGACGAACGGACGATGATCGACCCGTTTCATGGCCACTGTTACGATCAATTAATGTCATTGGCGGCACGGCTTCTCCGAAATGGATTGATCGTTCAATGTTATCGGGCAGCGAACCCTTGAATGTCGTTTAGTCGCGCTCGATTCGGCCGCCACGCATTCTGCTCGTTTATTTAAAGGCAGTCGACGTATGATACATAAATGAAATATTCAATGCTTCGTAGAAGGTATCTTTTAAATACGATCAAAGAATATCAATGTATTATTCACGCGTCTCGTTGGAAACATATTTCTTCCCCGATTTCGAAGTCCGCGGACAGGAATGATGATTACACACGGGCTCCCGCCGTTAATAACGGCCTCGATGGTATTCCAATTTCCGGCTGCAGCGTGGAAAAGTGGCGAAAGAATTTCGCGTTGCTTTTCAGGGATTTGTCAGGGTCTAAGGCGCGCGGGTCCAATCTCTTCGTCTCGTCGACTGGAACAACGTGTGCAGTCCCTGGTGCGCGACGCGTAGCATCGGCATAGCCGAGAAACATGAAAACGCGACATTGGTTGCGCTCCAGACGTGTCCCGGTGCATTCGAGGGAATATTCTTGGTCCTCGTACACGCCTGGTCTGTTCCCGAGCTGAACAATCATTCGCGCTGTCAAGCTGCAATCGGAAATCCGGGAGAAGCCGCGGTGTCTGAACTGTGAACATTATACTCTTACCGTGTCGCGTGGTAATTCGGGATAAATATCGAACGCTATGGAACTTCCTGCACACGCTCGATGCGATACTCGCGTGTCGTGTGAACAGCTTTTGTCGACACACGAACTTACGGAAAAACCTTTTCACTTATCGCAGTCGATGAACATAATCGTTTCGAATGAAACGTGCGATCCAGTCTTTATGCTATTTGAATGAGTAAACTAGTTGAACAAATTGCAAAGGATCCGACCGAGTTTTACATTCGCACAGAAGCCAGAATTTCCGCGATCAGTCACGCTTAATGAGACGTCAACCCCGATTCCCGTGACGATCGAGCGACGCGACGTTGACGCGAGGGGTACTGATTTGTTGATAGCCGCCGCGACTTCGTTTCGACTGACAATTTGCGATCATCGGATCGAAACGCGAATTAGTCCGCGTCGGATTAAAAAAAAGAACGTATCTAACCCTCGGTCGATTTGGACTTCACACCCGATGGAACCGAATAAATGGTTTCATTCGGCGTCAAACCCCGGCCATGTGTCACCCTTTCGACTTGTTCCCACTATTATTCTGTCATTAGCATCGAGCAGCTCCGCGAACGACGAAGAGTTTCGTATGCCAGAAATCGAATTTCCTCCACCCCTCTCTCTTTCTCTCCGTCCCGCCGCTTTCGCAGCGTATAATAGGGGCTACTTACCCCGTGTATTGCACACGGAAATTTTCCGATCGGCCCTTTTTTCTCTGTTCCCTCCCCGTTCCTCGGCGAATAGTGACGGGCAGAAAAAAAAAACCGAGCGATAGACGTTGATTGTCCTCGCGTAACGCGGAATTCGATTTCGCTCTGTTCCTCCGCCACCGCGCCCGCCGCCATCAAATCGACGTTGTTAATTGATCCATTTACGAATCGACGTCTGGTCGAAAGTGGATTTCCAGCGCCGTTCGCGACACTGCAAATATTTTCCGTTCGGTCCGCGTCAAGCGAACCGCGTTCTTTCACCGTGCTACTCTGCCGTTGAAGATCGAAAGGGATGACAGACGAGGGGAGAAATGCGAAATGTTAAATAGAAATGAAAGGTTATCGGATCGTTTGTGATTCATAACGGTTCTTCAGACGATGGATTCAACGGAAACGGTGGACGGATGCATTTTCAGATTCACAGGTGTGAAGTATAGATCCGATATTTGAGATTAGATCACCGGACCGTAAATCGAGCGAGCCTTTCCATATTCACACGTTTAAGTAACGTCCCAGGCCGGTCTTATCTATACAGTTATCTCCGGGCTGTCCCAAAGGACTCGCCCGGTCAGTTACTCCAGCCGAGTATACCCTCAGAGATGGAAATACCTTGCACGATGATACGATCTCCTTTGAAGCGATATGAACGAGTTAATAACTTCGGACTCATCCGAACACTCCAAAAGAACGAACTTCGCTAAAGTTCTCCTCGAACGCCCCCGAATATTCGGAGACCACCACGCTCGAATGGCTGCTTTAACGATCGGAATTACTCCAAAAACTCTGTCGTACTTCCAGCATTCGGCCGCTCGGAGCGGAACACGCGGAAACGAAACTCTCCGGGTGCAATTTATCGTAGTATCGATACTTTGGTTTGCGATAGACGATGAAACGAGCAATGTATTTATAGGACCAAACATACTCCGAATCCGTGCGATGACGTATGTGCTTTGGATGAAAAGAGTTTTCATACCAGCAGCTAGAATTTGCAAACAGCTTCCTGTAACGTGTTGTAAATTATACAGATAATAGAGTCGCTAACATTAAAGAAATTGACATATTATCTATTGCAATAGGCATCGTGGCATTGCAATAAATTAGTTGATAGATTATAATCGTGTCTACGGAAACGTTTTCGTCCGAGCGTGCGTACAAAAATTGCCTGTACACGGCTCGTTATTTTTCTGCGCCGCCCACCTTTACGCGCGTTTCAAAAGGCCAGCCTCGCGGCTCAGCTTTCTTGCGAAATAGCTTTTTTCCCCAGTGACGCGTTCTCGACGTGTTTGCCGCCTCCATCGCGTAGAAACTCTCACGGCAGCGCAGCCTCTTCTCCGTTCGCCTGTGCTCCACCCGGCACTCCGCCTTTAAACGCTTTAACGGCTGCACAGAAGATACATCGTTCCCGTCGCGGCTAACTCTCCGCCACTTTTCCAAGTAAACGCGTAACGAGCATCCTCGCTGTTTGCCCCGGCCTCGATAATTGAATCGTTGCTCGTTAAACACGACCACGGGGCGCGATGCGGCGCCGCGGCCGCCGTAACGCCCGACGTCAGCGGCCGCGCGCCGTAAATTATGTTTCATCCGTGAACAAAAGATGCGATGAACGAGGCGCCGGTCGATCGACGTGCCGAAATCTCGACCCTTCCGCGCTTTAACGGCCGCGGGATCACGTTGGTCCGGCTCGTTTTACCGTGCGCTGGATTACAACCGCCGTAAACGCTTTCGCGCCGCGAGCTTAGCGCCCAAAATCCTGCTTGTACTCGAGAGCTCATGGGATATTGCTTGCTCCGCTGGAACGCTAATTACGACCGCCGTGTCCGTGGTAATTAGAATTTACTTTCTTTCCGAGGTTGTTACGACCAGAGGGGTGGCGTATTAGCCACCACGCTAGACTCTTCCCCCCTTCCTCCGGGTGTCCGTAACGCGGAGAGTTTCACGGCTGCTCGCCTCGTAGCACGCCAGGAGCGTGGCATTATTTCGTAGATTAAGCGGTAACGCGAGAAAGCAGGAGCATGGTAACGCGGCTCGTGAATTCGCGGGAGCGCGGATTTTCGCGGATAACCCGCGCGACCCGAGGAAAGGAAACGGGGCTGGCCCGAGGTGATCTTGGAGTTTTTCATTCCGGGATAATTGTCTCTCGGGGTCGGCGGGTTTCCGTGGCCGACGGGGAGCGCGAGTAACCCCCGTAAAACCGGCCGTCCCGATTGTTAAAGTTTTCGTCGGGGGAGAACAAACGGATTCCGGACACGGAATATATCGGCCAGAGAAACTGGGCTACCACGTTAACCCGGTTGCAAGCGCGAGAAGCTTTCGCAGATATATCGAGGGTCTCTCGAATTCTGTTGGACCTCGGTCGATCAAACGGGACTGCGACAAACGTTTGTCCCTTGTAACGAAACACGCTTTACCAACGCAGAGACGGGGGCGCGGTTCCAAGCCCTTGACTCTATTGGAATTCCGCGACTTCAATGTACTCCCTCCTTCTGCTCACGCAATCGTCCTTTCTTAGCGAAACGAACTTGCCGAATTGCGCCAGGCCTTTTAGAATTGTAATCGGAACAGACCTCTCACGTAGTAACCGCGACTCGACCGAGTCGCGTGGAATACGCCGTGGAAATCGCACGGCTGACTATATTCCCGCTCGCTTCCCTACGGTGTCACCCTATCCGATCGTTTTTTTTTTCCAACGCTTTCAAGGGGAAGAGGAGAGAACTCGACAGTGGTCTATCGCCCTGCTACAGCGGTTACTATTTACCATCGTGAATGAGGGGAGGCGGTTAAAGAAAAAAAGTTGGAGAATATGAGGCACTTCGTATGAAGAGGTGGATTCACGAAAATTGATTTTAAAAAAATAGGGGGTTGGCATGACAAATTTCTGGCCCAGTCTAAACTTCGTACGTGGGGAATTCTAAACAAGCCAGCATTCACTTCACATTTCAACGCAAGAGGAATTGGCGGAAGCTACATATATGTATAGAGCGGCTCAAGAAGCGGTTTATCTATCGCATTTATTTTTAAACATCGCGTCGTCGAGCACCGATGGCGAATAAATTCGCAGTTCGTAAAGCATCAGGCGTTTCAACGAGAAATCCCGATTTCCTTCTTTCCTTCGTTCGCTCTCTGACAAACGGCTGGACCGGCGCGGCGGAAAGGGTGAACACGCGAAGAAGCTCGAAGGGGCTTGTCGAGTTAAGCGGGATTCCGTGGAAGCAGCTGATCGGCTCGAGGTTGCAGGGGTCGAAGCGTCTGGCCCGGTTATTTTCGGAGTCGTCCACGGCGAGGGAAGAAAGCGGGGCGGCGGATGGCGAGAGGTGGCAGGGGCCGCGAGACGGACGCGAGGCGAGCGTCTCACGGATTTCCGGACAACGGGGACCGTTCACTCGCAAGCCGCGACGGAAATAAAGCCGAGCGAGAGGGGAAGAGGGATAGGCTGTACGTACGTACGTGATGTCCTCTACGTGAGCGGCAGCTAGAAAAAGCCACCCTCCGTGTACGGTACGCGCGCCTCGCATTTATTATCGTTCGAGCTTTTCCTGAAACGCGCGCGTCTATCTTTGGACGACGAGATTTGCGGCGTTTTTGGACCTGGAATTAAGGAATATCCTTGCCTTCGACCGATTTAGAAGAATTCCGCCGGCTAGCGACGTGAGCTCCTTTGAAGAGGATTTGGGAGATGCTTGGGTGCAGTTCGAAGACGCTCCAGCGTCTCTGGAGCGGTGTTTGATACATGTATGTATCGAAAGGAAAATATTGAGCTGCTGCGTAAATCAGGAATTGATTCTTTTTCTTTAGTGGAAAAACAGCTGAATTTCACGTGGGACGCGCCGGACTGTTGTTTTAGGAAATTTACGATCTTTGGAAGGCGTCCCTTTGACAAGGATAAGCAATGCATCAACCCGACGTATGGATATAACCGAGATGAGAAAGCTGTGGGAGGTTTTTCTTTAAACGATTCGACGGAATCGAAGTAACTTCTTCGATATCGGTCGGCTTGATCGGGTTCGCGTGTACATCAGACTTTCTAGATACATGATGTTCCAGAAAAGCTAAATTTAAATCCAAGCTGTTCACACTGCGATGCCGAATGTTATTCCCAAAAAATTTGTTTAACGTATTTAATTATAGAGTCGTGCATCGCTGAACGGGGAAAAAGAAATCAAAAGAGCAACGAAATTGAATGCGATTCCATTCGCTGAAACACTAGGATTTCGTCAACCGCAGATTACTGTGGTCCATGTGAAATCTCAATTGTCGTTTAACGTAATCAACAAACGGGGCAGGGTGATCCGGTTGCTTGCAATTGTCACGATAACATATCGCGTTCCCTGCAATATCAGTGGGCGTTCTCTGGCCTTCGCGAACGACCCATGTGTCTCTTTTCATCGCTATTTCCTCTTCGTGTTCCGCTTTATCCGTTTACCCCGTGTTCATCAGAATCTCCGCTGCCCTTCGAAGCTCTGCCAGTGACAGGCCTGCCCCGATAGCTTGACTCGTAATTAAATGACACGCGTACAACGTCATTCGCCACCGCCGCACATTCATCGCATTCCATCAGAAATTCGTTTGGAAATGAATTTCCAATGCGATCACGTGCTAGAACAAATATCAAAAGTGGTGTCCGCGCGCGTTGAAAGTTTTCCAAGCTACAGAAATTACCATGGATGACTGTCAATTAATCGAGCGACAAGATACCTATCGTCAGTTCGTTCTGGTCGAGCCAACTGATGCTGAATTTAATATCAGTAAAACCTGCAAATGGCAATACGGAAGGATAATTCTCGACGGTTGCGCCGGAGATATGGAAGTTGAGAATAATGAGATTATAATAGTCCGTTAGTTCCAGGCGAAGCTTTTTCATGCGTCTCCAGAAAACGTGAAGCGCTTCAGCGCGAAGCGAGTTGATAGTTTCAATTTGCTCCCGTGGGAATCGAGCGGTGTTTTAACAGCTGATTTATCTCGGCCCGTTGCTAGCCATTCGGATAGATCTGGCACTTTCAATTTCATCTTTCGAAAGAAATAACAAGTTGGATAGATTTCTTGTTGGGGGAAATTCTATTCCATAATACTGGCGATATCTATTATTCTACCATTAGTTTCCGTAACGAATATCTTTAGAAATACAGCAACGACGCCGATAAGGAACACCTTGGCACGTTTCTTTCACGTACGATAAGCCCAGGATAAGTCGCGCTGAAAATCACGTATCGTACGAGACACGAAACGAACGTCGGCCCCGCAATTACAATTTGAGAAACGCATTGCAAGGCGAAACACTTTATTCCCCGTACGTGACAAATCCCGTGGCGCGTCGATTTAACTTCGGCGAACTGGCAAAACTCGCGAGACCATTTTTATTATAATCGCGACGATTCCGCGGCTTACGGCGCTCGGTCAGCCTGTCGAGAATGTACGTCGGCTCCGCGAAATCGTAGCGGTCCTGACAGTAAACAGCGATCGTGATCGCCACTTTAATCTATCCGCCTCTGTATCGTTGCGCGAGAGGCTATATAAATTGGCTATTTACTGTTCCTCGAAAAACGGACGGTTCGTTGAAAAATTTATCTCCATTAACCAATGACGAACGGCGCAATCAATTAACACAGTTTCGCTGAGCGGTTTAATGAAAAGCATGGGATTGTGCTGGATTTTTTGGAATAAACTGCTGCCGAGCCTCGTACGGTATTTCATATTCTCTGTCCCGGTTAAGGTAGATATGATTTCACGCGACAATCAACCGATCATCTCAATTTATCGTATTATAATTAGGAACCCGCTCCATAGTCTCGCCAGTCCGACATTTTCTCCGGGACAGATTAGAATGCCTATGCGTTCGCACGAGTGTCGCGTGGGCGGAACACCAAGTGCACCGACCAGAAGAAAAAAAGAGGAAGGGATCCAAGAACAGAAGGTTTATCGTCCGACAAACGACACGGACCTAGCGCCGACGAAAATATCTTGGGTGCAGAGGAATTTGTTACCGCGAGCAAGCTCGTCTTCCTCTTCTCTCCTCTCTGTGTGTGGCGGTCGCTGGTTTCGCGAGAATTTAAGCGACCCCTCCGGCCTCTTTGATGCACGCTTTCCGGTACTTTTTCCACTTCGGTTAATTACTCGCGGTCCGGTAAAAATACTCCGGTTCGATGAAGAGGCCGGGGGGTTGATCGTCAACTTTGACATTCACCTTGAGCGTTCCCTCTTGCGTTAGCCTTTGCTCAGGTGAGCGAGCGTTATTCGTAGATCTCTAGGGGATGAAAGATGGCAGAAAAAGCCATCGCGCGATTTCCTTTCAATCAGGACACGCTTTCGGCGAAGCACTCGTTCGACGGCGGAGACTAGAGAGAGACGCACAGATTTTACAGGGGCGTGAAAGTCCAATAAGGGAGAGTCATCTGTCAAAACTGAACGTTCACCGGTGCCACCCGTCCATGGGACGTTTCTCGATGGAGCGTTCAGTTGCTAGAAAATTCGAGGGGCGGTTCTACCAGGGGTGCCCAGTGAATTCCTTCGATCGAAGGAATTTTAGAACAACCGGCGCGGGAACGAGAAGAATCCCGTGCTACCGAACAGTCAGCCCCGTTTATCTATCCCGGGAACCGAATCCTTGAATTATCGGCGCCCTTCCGGTTCGGAGCGAACGAAACCGGCGATGGCCGCGTGGGTGTCGCGAAAAGAATGGCGAGGAAGAACGGAAGAACGGTAGACGGAAAGAAATGGATGGCTCGTTGAAAGGCACTCGCTCGTAGGGCAACGGAGAGATCCAGGGGGATAATTTTAGGCCACCTCTTCCTTTCCCCCGTTCCTCCCCCCCTCGACTCGATTTTTTCCGATTTTTACATCCGGCGCGAGCCTCGCGCGCCGAATATGTATCCGTTGCGAGACTGACGATCATCGTTCGACAATTCGTGGCGCCAGTCTGCTCGAGGATATTCGGCTGCTATTTCGTTTAAGTATCTTGTAATTGCACTTCGGCTACTGGATGATTAAACGTCAGACACTTTTCACGGAGTTAACGATCCTAAACTATTAATTAACGTAGTCCAATTAATAATTCGCTGATCTCTTTGCCGATACTTTGAATTTATAATTAATTTGCCCAGAGTTCCCCCGTAATTTTGTATTTCATAATTCCATATTACGGTGAATTAATCATCCATCTTCATTTTTGTTTTTAAATTAGCGATTCGATTGGGAAGCAAATTATACCGAAATGTGGCGATACATTTATTAAGTCGGTTTTTAAATGCTGCACCGGTTAAGCTATCTTTGCAGTGCCGATTCAAAGTTTCGCCTAACTCCCAAGAGATTTGAACGTTGCCGTGTCTTCCAGGGATTCCCGGGATTCCGCAAAATCTTGGCTGTATCCAAAGTTTGATTGCCACAGTCGAATCCTTTTCTCGAACGCTCCGCCGCTCGAAGCGCTCCCGGTTCTCTGCGGTGCGCGTTTCTCAAAAAGTGCCACGGCGTCCCTAGTTTATATTTCGCCCGTCTCCTCGACGCGCGAAGCTTCGTTCTATTCTCGTTCGTCGGGGGAAGACGACGACAAAAGACGGATTCCAACAGCTGACGATGAACTCCCTAAAAGGCGGCAAGGCACGCTTAACTAACACCCTTAACTCTGGTATTTACGAGATTGCGAGTATTCCGGCGACGATCGTATCCAAGCCCCCCGCGTGTCTATCCCGTTGGAATTTCAGTCCTGGAGGCAGCTGCTCGTGTTAAGGAACGCCGGGAGTTTCGGGAATCGACGAAAAATCGCAGTCGGGGAAAAAAATCGCGCTGTCAGCCGAGAGAGACTTGAAACCAAACACCTTAGACTTTGATCCCCAGGGTATTTTTAAAGTTGCGACTTTTCTAATTCCCGCCCGTGGAACGCGAAGGGCTCGCCGTTTCGAGAGACAGAAGGGTGGAACGTTCTCGTTAAACTTCTATAGAGCCTTGCGTACGAGGTGTTTAACTTCGTCTATTACAGTATCACTGCCATGCCTCGACGACGATTGTTCTCGCTCGATGCTTGCTACCCTCGTAAAGGGCGTCCGCAGAGGCGGGCACCGTGGCTTATTCAGAGCCGACAGCGATTATGACTTCTTGAAATTTATCGCAGCACGCGTGGAATATAGCTACCTACGTAGGTCCCTCTTCTGTGCCTATCTAAACGATCGGCTGTTGCCAGATGATAACGATCGCCATCCGCAAGGTTTCGAGAAACGGGTTAATTGGACAAATTCCTTTACGTCGGGATATCTTTGAGCATTCTTCGAATGTACGGATCCCGACCGGGACGTACTCTCGACGCTGAACGTCGTATCGCGGAGGCAAGTTCTATTTTCGTTGCAGAGTGTGTCCGATGAACGAGCATCAGCTACGTAGTCGGACAATTAGGATCGTGGACACGGCTGTAACTTGCCCGTTTACCTGCGCTGTATCATTGCCAAGATCTCGCCGTCGTCCTATCCGGCGCAGCGTCGGGCCAGAGAACCGGCGCGACGTTCCGGGTTGTCGAGCGTGTTATCCGAGCGGGGACACACGAACTGCTGCGGTCGTCCGAATTCGCCGAAGGCAATTACTCGCTGGCCGAACGGGGGCACGAGAGTGAATTTCTTCGTGCGGCTTCTTTCAACAGGTCGTCCCGGCGGTCGCAAAAAACTTTGGGTTCCGTCGAAATTCACGAGCAACGTTTCTTCTAGGTAATCTCTAAGGCGCCGTGGCTGCGAAGCGAGCGGCGATTAAAGTAATTTCTGGTGGCGAGTCCGCGCGTCCCGCGACCGAAAGCTTCCCTTAATTGATGCGAATTAATTACACCGGCCGCTTAGTCAAGGATACACGATCAGGGTGTTCCCTAGCGGTTGACGTTCGCGCCAGTCTTTTACGGTCGCCAGGGCGTAAGAAGTCTCCGACACGCTTCCGGCGGTGCATCCGTGGTCGATCGCTTGATAAACGGCTCGGGCCGTAGAAAGGGGGAAACCGTTTCAGATAGCTCGCGGGAGGAAGACGAACGAGCAACGAATGAGAGTCACTGATCCGGCGGACCGGTTGATTAACGATCCGACTGCATACAGCATCGCTTCCGCGATCTGAAACCGAGAAACGGATTAAGATCGCTAATCGGTTTTGATGCACGATAAATCGTCCGATGCACCCTTGTCCACCGACACGCTTGACCTCGTTCACTCTCGATCGCAGGTTTGTTTTCCTTTAGCCCTCGCCTCGCTCTATCGTGATTTAGGTCGAGCTGGAAGAATGGCTTCTTGCCATTTGGGGGGCCGCGGCGGCTGCAAACCACTTTGGCCGAGTGAATCGATGCCTGAGGAAACGATCTGTTTCCATTTTTCTCTTTTTCCGTTTAATTCTCTTTCGCGATCGAAAGGTGTTCGATGAACTTCGATGTTTAAATATCCATGTAAGTTCCTCATACGTCACGGAAATCCCCACTATTTCCAGGTTTCTTGAACATAATTCAAGGATATAATTCAAGAAATCTCGAAATGTTGCTGAGACAGCATCTGGAACAATTTGAAAATCACAGGAGCTTGGTTTCGAGCGTTCAATTATCGTCTGGTTTCCGGCCTCGGATTCGAGCGATCGTAAAATACCGTGTCCCCGGAGGCGAAAGGGATCGATAACGCGATGGTTAATTAAAGAAGAGAGCCGACGGTAGCGATTCAATATTTATACTTATTTGGCGGTACGAGAGGGTTGAACAAAGATTGAACGAAGCGGTGCTGTAAAAAGAAAAAACAAGAGATATAAAGAACTGTGCTCTGTTATTACCGTAGCCTGCGCGAACATCCTTTGTAATTATTTGTATTTTAATTTCACCCCGGGGGCTGTACACGCAAATATTATAAGCCGTACTCTTTCACCGGTCCTAACGAAGTTAATGGCTCTATTTATCCAGCACTTGGAGTTATTTCAGCACACATACGGCATAGGCAATCAGGACCCGCGTTTTATACCCGCGGAAACTCATTTCGCCGCGGGCGCACCTCGTACCACGGTCGTAACGTTGGTTCGTTTATTAGCGGATCAATGCCACGCGCAGTGTCGCCTAGATTTTACAATGACGGCGCTCGGGCTGCTTCCAGAAATGCAATTAATTCGTCTCTTTTGCTCTGTTCTCGTATTGTCGTTGGCTCCATTTTAGTTTCTCTTAATTTCGTCTCTCGGTCGTTTTCCGCCGGGTTCATCGTATCGGCTTCATTCGAGACTTGTCTACAGCGAAACACCGAAACGCCTGCCAAATTTTAATTGACGGATGCTTAATGCGAATCCCGTTGATCCTGCGCGCCGTAAACATACAAACTTTTTCGATCACCCTAATACAATTACCCGTCGGTCCAATTATCATCTTTCCCCATTGTCCAGTTGCCATTACGATCCAGCGACTCTTACTCGTAGCCCGACACCGCTCTCTCGTCCCCTTCTAACGAGCTTTCAGAATTCGTGGACAGACCGTCGTTTCTTTGTTGCAGACTCGAGAGAGCATGGTCCTCGTTTGTAACGAACCGTTTCGCGGAGAAACGCTGCAGCTGTTGCCGGATCCGTGATCCAATCATCGACATGCGAGCATTGCACTTTCAGGTAAGCACCCCTTCATCCTCCAGCCAAGCGAGTCTCTGAATTCGCAAATTGCGGTCCGCTCGAAGATCCGGATTCCAGCGATCGTGGCTCCTATATTATTTACGTTTCGTGTGTAAGTGATCTTTTTTTGCCCGTTCCGACAAGCGATCCGAACAGCACCGCCGTCAGACCTATTCGTGCAAGGCCGCGGTGTTTCTTGCTGGCACAACCCCATGCACTCCGAAAATAATTTTCAAAGCAAGAAGATTTTTCAGCGCGTGGATCGCGTGTTCGCGACACCCTGATCGTCTCCGCGCTGTCGTGTTCCCGTGTCAGAGGTTTGGGATAGCTCGCCGGCGAGTTTGGTTGTTGGTTCGACGCGTCCGAGAGAGCGGGGAGGAAAAATTGATAGATCGTGGGTCACAGAAGTGTGATTAATGGTGGCTGATCGTGGCACCGACCACTCGATGGAAGTTTAGTCAACGGCTTCTTCCTGGACCACAGATTACGTCGGAAGATTCGGTTTATCTTCCCTGGAGTACGTACAGTCGAAACGATGAGTTTGCCGCAAGTGCTCGAAATATCATCGCTTCCGAGGCTCAATGTATGCACGGACACGTGCCCTTTGCAGAGTGCTGAATCGGATCAAGGCTGGTGAAATGGTTGTGAACGCTTTCGGGGGGTCAGTACATAACGCAACTCTGTGAACATTCCGGGCGCGTCGAAGTCGGGTTAGCTTTAATAGCTGTATAGCTCAAATTACAATTACTCTAAACGCATTTGTATTATAAAGTGCTGCGTTATATTCATTATCATAATATTCGCTTGAAACTGCACCGGGGTATTCACTTTTCGCCGCGGTATACGGGAATAATGAAAATTCCAATGAAAACTTTTCGAAAAGCATTTCGCTGCACTTCGAACGTCCTTAATCCGTTTTTACCGTAAAATACCCGCCAGGATATTCCGTAAGTCGTGCCTTGTATTATTACCGCACAGCCGGCTGTGATAGGGAGCTACCCGTTCCGGCCGAATCGCTGTACCGATTATTTGCTTGAAATATTTAACTTGCACAGCTTAATGGACTCCCGTTTCAAATGGACCACGTCCGTTCAAACGGGGACATTTTTCGATCGAACCGCGGCTCGTCGCTTAGCCTGGCGCAAGATCATCACTCGACAAAGCTACTCGTTTAAATATCAACTGCGCCATAATGGTGTGTAACGCGATCGTTGGGTTGCCAAGATGAAGAAGCCGGTTATTTGCGTGGCCGGTTGTCACGAAATCACGTAAACGAAGAGGACGAATAATTCGGCCACGGAACCGTCGAGTGTAAATCTCCCTGGGACGATTTTTGCAATTAGCCCGGTCCACGGGCATTCGTTAGACGGGACTTCCGGTGAATTACGTCCCGCCGCATCGCGTTGCGATCCTCTTGCAACCGAAAGTCTGCCGAGGCGCGAGAAGAAACGCCGGTTAATTCGCTCTACAAATTAACCCTTCTTGCCCCGGCGAATTCGTAATTAGAACGCCTCTCTGCGAAGAGAAGTTTAAAGGGTGGAATAAAAAGGCGGTCGGGATACTTTGTGCGGTTGCCCCGCCGCGTTGGTGATTCCGTGAAAATCGTATTCGCCGTCGTGTCGAGATTTTGTACGTGCAAGCCGATCGATAAATCTTCCACGGATACGAAAGCGGCGGACTCCGTAAGGGTCGTTCCAGGTACGAGAGAAAAATGCCCGGTCGAACGTAAACACGGAGGAGACGCAACGGTGGAATTACGAGTCCGCCGGGCGTCATTTTAATGCTCCGAATTCCCAATTCGAACTCCCGATCAATTTTCATCGTCCGTGCGGTGGGGTTTAAATTGTTTATCACGCGGCTGTTCGAAGACGAATCGCGGCGGGCTAGTGAATGGCGTCGAGGGTCGAAGATAAAACTCGTCGAGTAGTACCGCCCCGAAAGCGGGGCAAGCCCCGGGCTATTATTATTCTTTCGGCTTACAGGAACGTCGTGTCGGGGATAATACCTCTGTACTCAGCAGCGAAAATCTCTCTCGAGCTAGCTTTCTTGATTTCAACGAATGCCCGCTCGAGCTTCGAGCTCGTCGGGCCGGGCATGGAGCGGCAACAAATAATCCGACAACAGCATCCGCGGCGCGATGCGCGGCGGACAGCTTATGAATATTCAAGCTGATTATTTTGCAATTATTCATCGGTTTAGTTCGAGAGGCGAGACTGCCGGCAAGTTAGTTACAGTGGCGCAGTTAAGAAGTTTGCCGCGGGTCGTCCCGCGCGAATCGGCCCACGGTTCAATCAGCCTTAGTGGTGGATTCATTTAATTTATGAAGATCCAGCGACGCGAACGCGCCATCCCGAAAGCTTTCGATTTCTTCCGACAAGTCGAATCGATGAAAGTACGCGCCCGACGACGTTCGCCTTTTGTCGTGTAAGCGATGCGCCGAGGCAGCCAGGCGTATCGGTGCAGTTCCGATGTTAAATTCAGAGGCCAGAGGGACGAGATGCACTCGAGACGTCGCCGAGGTGGAGACTGAAAGTTTCTCTTGGCTCCGAAGAGACCCTTCTCCCCTTTGAACTGGCTCGCCGGGGGTGAATCATGGATTTAGTGCTCGGCCATAGAAAGCGTCACCGACTGGCTAACCGGTTCACCCCGTGAAATATTGCTGCCTCCATCTTCGCCTTCTTTCGCTTGCTTCCTAGACCCGTTGTCGTTCCGCGGACGCGACGATTAGCGGTTCAGAAGCAGGATGGCACAAGGAGAGAACAATTTCGAGAACGTTCCTGTGGCAATGCTCGGCGGAAACTACATTCTCCTACGTTTCGAGAAATCCGTCCGGTTGCCCGCGCTGGTTTGCCTCCGTTTGGGAAAGTTTGCAGCGGCGAGAATTGAAAAAGTTGCGACTCGTCTCCGAGGTGTCGAGGCTACGGGGGATTTTAATAATTTGCCATGGGGCGGAGGTAAAGCGGAAAGCGAAGAACCAGTTCCAGATGCGACGATTCTGGAATGGAAAGAATCAAAAAGTTCCTCTAACCTCGTGGTTTTCCATCGGCTGCGAACGCGCCTGAAACAAGTGGCGAATCGTCCATGCACCAGCTACAAAACTACGTTCGAGTACGCTCGAGCTTTCCGGGCGCGTTGTAAATAAAAAAAATAGACGAAAGGGAAACGCGGTATACGTGTTTCGACAAGGCACTGATGAATCCGTTCGCGTGGATATTTGCGCCAAGTGCTCGACGTTGTTGAACGTTGACCGGACCATGAGGTGAATTCTACCGGCCGGTTTATTAAGAAGCAGCATAATCAAGGAGAAAAAAAAAATATTTGACGAGAAAAAAGAAACGTTGGTCATTGAATAGCAGGTAGTTTCATTTCGGCTCTTTGAATTTCTAAAAAAAATGTACATCCACACGATGGGACTGTGAATGACACATGAATGCGTAACGAGTGGTGCCGGAAATCGACAGGGAAACTCGTATCGCGGCCGAGTCCGGGCCTGGCCCAGGATCCAACCGAGACAGAACTGTAGCAGGCTTGCATCGATATTATCCCAGAAGAAGCGAATCAATTCGATCGGAAAAGGGAGAACGAGAGTCCGGTGGACTGTGAAAGCTTCCGATCCTACGGATCCACCCGCGTCTTCTCCGTCTCTCCCTTTGTCCAAGAATAGCTTGGCTACCATAATAACCGCGTGGAAAGAATACACGAGAGAGCAGAGTAATTCCTGCTCTGTGAAGAGTCGCATCGCGATATTATATTCATCCTCTCTTCCCTCCCCCTCTGTCTAGCTTCATCCTCGTCCTGTAACGGGTTTCGTCTCTCCATCCCCCGTTCTAGCTGCAGTCCACCGCTGCTCGTCACCGCGGTTAGGCCGGCTAGCATTGCACCGCGCTTTCTTCCTCCCTTCGTCGTCTTTCTCTCCCTCGTCTCTCTGTGATCCTCCCGCGGCTGTTCGTTCGTGTTCTCTTGTCGCCTGCGTTTAAGACTCCGTCGTCCCTTCTCCCCGAGACGCCGTGTATTTTTGGCCGCAGAGGCGAAGAAACGGTTCAACGACCCCATTTCCACCCTGAACTGGGCCAACGCGACGTGCATGCATGCGCTGACTGACGAGCCACCGAGGCAAATCATGATTGATCGCCGTTTTACCGACGACGTTCTCCTTGGCCTCCACTTAACGAGGCCTTGATACGATTTCTTGCTTCTTGCCCGGGACCGTTCCGTTCCTCTCGACGTCAACGCCGTCGCCGCGTCGCTAGAAAAATGCTTGTCGATCCGAACAGCCCGTAATTAGGCGAGAACCTAGTTCACCCCGAACAGAAATTCCAGTTAAGCCAATGACGGGATCCGCGATTGAAGTCGATAAACTCTTGCCGGCGATATTTATCCGGAATTATCCTGCGGCTCCTATAACCTCGTTATCGCGAGCTGAGCCGCTTTGCTTCTTAAATTTAACTCGAAGAAGTCTGATCTTGGGATGAAACCTGGTTCCAATTTGGGTTCTCGCGGGAAAAGGAAATGGCAAGGAAACGGAGCTTTGCTTCTAGTTATTTCGGTACCGTACCGCGTACCAGCGATCCTCTCCGTTGCTCGACTATCTCACAGACCTCGCCGTTATGGCTGCGCTCGTCCAGCCAAGGGACAACAATCTTTCGATGAAGAAAGAGCACGAGGGATATAAACTGCGGAATCATTGCAACGACTGGCTGTCCGAAGTTGGACAAGCATCAAGGAATTACATCTAACTTTGCGGCGAACTCGAAAAATCTGCTCGTGGCACATTTCCGCGCGCATCGTGACCTCATCACGAACACTCGTCGACTGGACGCGTAAAGTTCTCCTTTTTTTTTTTTTTTTTTAATTTTTGTTCAGGCAACCGCTGTCACGTCAGGACGCTTCCGCCCTCCCGATTTAATTCGTTCGAAATATTTTCAATTGGCTTTCCACCAACGCGTATTTGCCGTCGAATTATCGTCCGACGATGGCATTAGTTTTTCCCGGAATGTTTCGCCGCGAATTGAGTAAAATTTTCGCGTGCCCGTGCCTGTCATTACCGTCCAAGTGGTTGGCCAAATATTTGAGAGCGACTCGGTTCAATTTCCCCTCGTTACGGTATACACTTTCGAATCTTCCGCGTACGCCGAACGTTATTCTCGAATAAATTTTCCGATTACGTGCAACTCGGATGAAGTTTAAATGCTGTCGAGGGGAAAATCGGGTGGTTACGCAACTGGAACACGTATCTTGGGCTTCGCAAATTCGAGCGGCGCCTTGTGCGCGAGCACGTGAAACGGGGATCGACGTTACGTCGGACTTCTAAATAATGCGGTAACGAAAAGTTAATGCTACTCGATATAGGTGTATATATATACGTTTATAAAAATGCTACATAACAAAATATCGATCAAGACTGGAGTGGAACGAAGAAAATATTTATGATCATTCTAAAACTATTTCTGTCGGAAACAAATTGCCACGAAACGAAACTTCGTTCCGTTGATCCGATAAATTTTTTAAAATGCAACCACTTCTACTGAAGTGTCCTGTACGACACTTCGATTCAATCTACAAAAACGTCCCGTAAGATCCAGCAAATTTCTCGAAACCATTATGATTTTCCGGAAGTTCGTTCAGCGTTCACCGATGTTTCTTCACCGTGATCGTGAAACAGCATACCAGCAACATTATCGATCTCGTATCAAATTAATGGGGGGGGGGGGGGGGGGCAAGCGTAATCTCGCGTACGAAGCCGATTGCCGTCGACTACATCCCCGTCTCTTTTCTACCATGTCCCTCGACGTAATTCCGGGGCGGTGCACGCGTCCCGGACAAATTGACCCCATAGTTTAATGGCGCGCCGAGTTTCGAGTAGTTGCGCCGCGGCGGATAATGGAGTTCGGGGCTACATTCGAATGATAATATTCGAAAGGCGGCCGGTTGCCTCCTATTTCGAACAAGTGGAAATGGGTCGTGGCGGGACCGCTTCGTTGCCGTGCCGCCCGCGCCATCGTCGATGGTGAAACGGACCGTAAATGACTCGTATAATCGGATCCGCCGTTAATTCGCGGTCCTGAAAGCAAGGATAACAAGGTGGCCGAGGGCACGGAACGGCAGGGCACGCGTACACGCCAACCCCTTCCGTTCGATCGCTTTTAAAGCGTCCCCGGCGCCGATCGAGACAATTGCGAAGGGGCGGGCGGGGGGAAAAAAAAATGGGTCGAAGCACTTTTACCCCGCGGATATAGGTAGGGCGAGAGACGGCGAACTGGCGTAAGAGGAGGACGGGTGGGAAAAGTGGCGCTACACGCAGCTTTTTACGGGGACATTTACGAGCGCCGACGATTCGCGTGTCGGCGTTTTATTCGTTTACTACGTGGCAGATAAAACAATTAAGAGGCGGCGTTTATGGATTCGAATGGAGCGATAACTCGCGGCGGGGAACGACCGTGCTCGAGGAAATGTTGGACGTTCCTTTTCACGTGATTAGCAAACGAAGAAATCGACGAGTTAATTCAGGCTGCGCAAACGATGATGTATAATATCTTGAAATTCATATACGATCAAGAGTCTCGATCTCATCCGGCGTCGACCGTGTCGTGAATACTGGACGCGAGGCAAAAAGGAAACGGGGAAAGAGAAAGGTTTCGCTTAATAACGTGCACCTAATGAGAGTAACAGGGGTGGAGCTGATAAGAAATACTTTCGTCAAGGGCAGAAACGGGGACAATGAAAATACGAGGGCGGAGACCGTTTAACCGGGACGAAGAAACGAGCCGTGTAATCGGTCTGTCTACTAATTCAACTACTTAACACTCGATAGACGTTTCTAAACCTTCTATTACTAATTACTCGGGATCTTTCAGTCTCATCCTTTTGAATAATTCCATTAAAACCTAACAACTAGCCAGACATCGTATCGAATTTATTTGGGCACCGCACAGAAGCGATATGACCCGGTTTAGTCTATTATCAGACAGACTGTGTTACTAAAGTGTAATGCAATTAATCGAACGGCTAGACACAAATATAGACCCCTATCTCGCCGCTCGTCGAACGATCGCTTTCGCCAATTGAGCTTCGCGAGTTGCAGAGAAATTTTTTCTTGGGCACACAACGGTCGATTCGGGGGCAAGCTTTGCTTCCACACCCGCGAGACAACTTGAACGCTTGCCGCCAACGCTTTAACACACCCCGGCCGACTTATTTCAACCCCCCCGCTAATCTTCAATTTCCCGTCGCGCGTCGTTCGTCCCACCTTCGCTCTTCCATCTCTTACTTTAATTTAGCATCAGGCTGATAACGATTCGGTGGAAATTATTTTAAGTAAATTAGTTTTCGCGGAAGCAACGCCGTCGTTCGTTCCATTCTATTAGACAGAACCTCGCGACACAGCGACGCGTGCACGAGCCAAAGAATCGTCGAGCGCACTCGGCATTGCTCGCCGCGACGGGTCTTTCCCTACACGCCAAAGGAGTCGCCCGGAATTTGGATAACGGGCGACCATCACGCGACCATCGGCACGCACGCAACAACGAGGGTGGCGAGAATTTCAAGGGAACCGCTCTCTCTCTCTCGTCTGTGCCTCTCCTCGTTCCAGGGTAGCGACGATCCTCGAGAAGAGAGCGCCGCTTCTCGATATTCCCTCCTCGAATTTCCGGCATCACGGTATCGAATTGCAGCCTCCCTTAGGGCTTTGATCCGGGCTAATTATTTTTCCCTCCCGTTCCCGTCCATTTACCCCGTGTACATGCACTCGTTTGTTGCGTTACAAAGAATAATAATAAAGCGATACCAGCGGTTCCGAACATCGACAGGCGAGCATGCAGGCATAGAGAATGTTTGGCGAAAAAGAGGGTCACCGGGGTGTCCCGCTAAAAGATTTCATTAACGCGGAAACCGTGCAACGGTCTCGATCAAAGTATCCGCAGTTCCTTTCAAAGCTCGCGGTTTCTCCCTTTGCCGCGTCTTTGCTGCTGCTTGCAGCACAAGCCTTCAGGAAATTATTACGCTCCCCTCCCCTGTTTCGCTCGACTTTCGATTCGAATCTCCCCCTTGTCGTACAACGAGTCCGACAATTTCGAGATCCCCGCGGGATTCTTTGAATTGGTAATTTGCTCGTCGAGACTCGGCCGAAACAATGTACAGGCAACGAGCTATCCTGGCCACGAAGAGGTAAGGCAATGTTTCATTCGACGGGGTTTGATAGAAAAGAGGCGAGGCCGCTGCACGGGGGGGGGGGGGGCAAAAGAGCAAGGGAACAGCAAATAGAGTGTAGCAGGGATAATTGCTCTCGTGATGTCACGGCATTTATCAAATCCATTCGCCCAGCCTCGGTTTCGCCCCCACTGCTACGACGAGAGCAAGCCCAAGGGAAATCCCTGTATGCCTTACCAGCTACCCTATCGCAGCCCTTAACGATAAGACCAATTATTCTCCGACACTGTCGAGCGGCGGTTTCCGCTTTTTCTCCCTACCCCACGTTTCATTTTTATCCACGAAACTTTCGTATTCGCCGTTTATCCCGAAACCGGCTCAGCTGTGGATCGCCGGAAGTCGGCAGGAGACGGAGAAGCCACTGCTAGAGACGGTACTTCATCCCGTGTGTTTCCGGAAGATTTGCCGGAGACTTAGGGAGACAAGCTGCTACGTTACTCCGTGTATTGCGACTTAGGGGCTGGCTCCGCTCGACGGAAGCACTCGAGAACGATTTAGACGCGGAGGGTTTTACCGGTGAAACGCGTTATGTCCCAAACACCTGGCTATGATCTTATATTCCCGCGGGGCAGCTTTGCTCTTCATGATTCTTTATCCAATATGAACAGCGGAATTGTCAAGTCGTAGAGAAGCTCGAGCGCGGTGCTAGAAAGTATCACGAATGTTTCACCTGCGATTCCAAGCGTCAGCGTGCTGCCTCCAATTAAGATACAAGGAAACTCGTACCCCGCTGATATCAGGATTAGTAATTAAAGAAATCGCCCGAGACTGGGGTTTATTGATTGGCTGGGCAAAGGAATTGTCGTCCAGGAAATTTTCTTCTCCGATCGGTTTGTCGGGCTCGTTTTAAGAACAAACACTAATTACGATATTCCTACTTTACGTAATTTCCCCAACACGTCTCTCTACCACTGTCAGCGGCGGGGCAATAATTGGGGGATTACGATGTTCTCGAACATGGAAAGCCACATTTTGCCGAGCCATTAAAAACTGATGTTCTCTTCATTTTTCCTCTCTCATTAAGATCAAGCTTCGCGCGATTCGCGGGTTCCCAGATTCCGAGTGAAGCAGATTTCGGACGCTTAATTGGAGTAGACGTAATCATCTGGCGCGGAAAAAGGAGCTTCCGGTCGCGGAACAATGGAGAACGGTTCCGATGCGACTGCATTAACCGACATTTAGTGTCTCTGTAAGTTCGAACGTCGTGCTGTAATTTCGATTGATCCCCTCGCGTTGCTTTATTACACGAATCGTACTCGTTTCTCTCGCAGATGGCGATTAATCTCTCGTCGATTGATATAATAGAGAACTGAACAGAAAAGGATACGCATGGCCATCGATGCGATTCGTCGAATCACATCTGCTCTTCATCGGTTCAGGTTGCCAATCAAGCTTTGTACGCGTGTACATTAAAAATTCTATGGCCGGGTCGCAGAAAAAGTCACGGCAGCACGGGACGGGGATTCAATTGTTAAAGCTGCACACTGCTGCCCGAAAATTCGAAGCTACTATTAAAGACAATATTTTATCGACATTCATTCGCCTTCGATCCGTATCCCGTTTTATAGGGAGCGAACTGTTCGAACGATGCGCGCAAGATTTTCCCTAAGAGACGAACAGGCGGCGGCGAACACTCCGGGGTTGCTTTGGATGCACTCGCGACGCAGATTATGACGCGAACGTGACGAGTACAAGGGGAAGCACTCGCGACGCATAGAAAGAGTCTCCGCGTGCGAGTACCCGCGGCTCTCAGACCGTGCGGTGAATGGAAACGTAATTTTCTTCCGCGGTGTCTTCGTTTCATCTTGCATTATTCAAAAGCCCTCGTGGACGAAAAAAATTCGCGAGGCAACAGGTTAACGGGGCATACGTGCATAGAGGTAGTTCCGCGGCCGCATGAAAGGATACACTCGAGCGAGAATCGTTTACAAGGATTTCCCGGATGCTTAAAGCGCCGCGCGGGAATCGAAATCCAAGGCGAATACTTTATATAATACCGCGGCCACTATGATCGTGGAGGAGCCACTCGAGTAACTACACGAAAGTCGTTAAAAGAAAACTCGCGGGGAAGCAATAAGCGGTTTTATCGTCGGCACCGCGCGGCCTCCGATGACTTTTCAGCCTTATCGAAACTACTTTCAAGTCGTAATATTAATTTTGACTTATCCGGCCTAGCGGGGGATGCTCCTCGGTACGTGGAGCGCAGGCAGATGGGCGCTGGGCGCAGAGGAGACAGCTGGAATTGCTCTCTCGAGCATAAAAGTCGGGAGGCACGCCGAGAGGCCCTTTTGAGCGCAATAATTCGACAAATTGGTATTTCCGTGAACGCGCCGCCGCCGCCGCCGCGACGCTTGGGAAACGATGGGAGACGAGCAAAATGGAAAAACTCATATTTCTTCCCGCAACACTCGATATGGTCTTAAAGCGGTTCACGTTGCTGCATCGTTTCCACCGAAGGGTCACGGGAAATCAAACGGACGGGTCGCGGGCGATATATCGCTCCCCGGAATCGTTCCTCCAGCCGTCGATAATATAGCTTTCAATAAAAGCACGGCCATTGTTCCAGCCCGTGATGGGGAAGGAAGGGGAATAAAAGAGGAGCATAAAGACGAAGGGAAAACTGCTATTGTTTTTCACAACGATGCCGCGACCCGCGAGCTTCGGCAACTTTCGCGAGTGTTTGTTGATAGAAGTTTCCCTGGAACGCGTTTCCCTTTTTTCCTTTGCTCGCTCTTGTTCCCTCTTCTTATCCCGCGAAAGAAAGTAATGGTTTTCCTTTGATAGAATGAAAACTATTCTTGTCGGGATCCTAGAACTTGTCCTCGGTCGAGTCGCGGCCGCGATATTTGCTTTGGATATCGATAAAGGAAAATCGCTTTTCAAAGCCCTTGTACCAATAGAAACTCGGTCTAATCCCTACGAACGTGCCTGCGTTTGTTAATTAACTCCGAGGAGCGTAGCAGCTGCGAAAATGCATCGCGCTGGCAAAGCTTGTATTAAGGGGCAAGTGTAATGAAAGATTTCTTACGTAAAGAATCAAATAATCACTGAAATAGAATGATTATTCCTGAAAATGGAAGAAAATTGGTAGTGAAAGTTACAAGAAACTTCGATTAGCGTCCATCATTAGCGTGTTGTCCTGTCTGACCCAGAGAAACAAAAAATTGAAGAAATCACGATGGATAATAGAAGCATTGTTGCAGCTGTGCCGTTGAAGCGAGACCATATAGTATTACAAGATGATCGTTGCACGGGCCATACGGGTGTAAGAAAATCTGCGAGAATTATTCAACGTCGAAGTGCGCGATCGAATTTATGCCGAGCTTGCAATAAGCAACGGTGTGCGACGCACGAGAAAATATAGTTAGGAAGCGGAGTGTACGTTAGCGAGCGTGACAACGAAACAGCTCGATTAAGTAGCTACAACTCTGCGAGGAAAAGTGTATTTCCTTGGCATCCGGCGTTATTGGCAATCATCCCCGTTCGACCTGGAAACCCTTGGATACGCGAGAACTCGACGTATCGGGAATACGAAATCAAACGTATCGTAAAAATAAAGGTGGAGTACGTTCGCCGAGGGAAATTCGATGTATTTTGGAAGCGGCGCGAGCTTCTCGCAGAAAAAAAAGAAAACATCCAGCAGCGCCTTGGATCATTGGATCGTGGGGGATTACGAATCGATGAAAGTCGCTTTCGCTCGACCCTACCGGTTTGATTATTTCAAAGACCGAGAGAGGGAGAGCGAGCAACGTAACGAGGACCAAGCTCGATTGAATATCCCGGTTCCGGGAGGGGGTGGGTGGCATCCCGATCGAACGCGGCCCCATAATCGAGTTCTTTGGTCCGATTCGTTGAGAGATATTATGGAAGTTCCGCGGGTCTCGAATTATCAGAGGCTCGAATTTATAATATTATCGGAAAACACTTGGACTCTCGGAAATCGTCGGGCCTCCTTATCGTCGTAATACGTTAGCCAGTTGGACGTCCGCGGTTCTATCGAGTATGTCGAAACACAGCTATATCACGTACGGAACGGCCATACGCTGTCGAGATTAGACGCGAATAAAAGGCAATAGACTTGGCATCGAGCGGGTCATAAACATACTTTGTACTTATTCGCGAGATATAGTGCCCGATTCAATTTACGTACAGCTCCGCTTCGCGAGGAAATTCCTCTTTGGCTTCCTGCCACGATGACAATATGTCCGACCATTTTTTTTTTGTCCCCCTCCCAGCGATGCCTCGTCCCGTTTATCGCTCGCCAGGTCCTAGGCAAATGGGGGTGAAGTTTATCTCCAGGCGCGAGCTACAGAAATTTTAGTCTGGCCAGCTACCAGACGGCTGACCGCGTCCTTCTTGTACATTCCGAGGTGTGTGACCCGGAATTTCTTCGACTATCGAAATTTGCCGCGGCGTCGCGTCCGCGGGAAGGAAGATTTTTGGCGAGATAAGTAGTTTCAAATCTGGCTCACGACTCACGCCGCTCGTAACATACTGGCTCCGGTATAAATTCGCCGTTTTAATAGCCGCGTCGCGATATATCACAGCGTCGACCCCCAGACGGGGCGCGAAATATACAGGGGTGAACATTACAAGTAACGTTCTCCACGGTGACACGGGGCAACGATTAATTCATGAGGCCGCGAACGGCCCCGTGAAGGAAGCTGAATAAAAGATAAGCGACGTGAACCTGCGGAACAGACGGAAGAGTTCTCTCTTTTTTTTTTAATGTGGACTACTGAAAAGGTCGGACAAAAATCCCCTGTTCCATGGTTAATCCTTCCTTCCAAGGAATCTTGAACAACATTGCCGACGTCCAAGTGCGGTTCATTAATTAGGAGAATTACATTTCTTGGATCGATCGGATTGAATTAAGTTATCGAGTTTGGAGCGACTTTGATCCACCATGACGCGCGGTTCTATCGCCGCGTTCGAACGTGGATACAGTTCATCGATCGCGATGCTTTTAAGGCATTAACACCGGGCGGGCGATCGAATCGGGACACACGCGGTGTGTGCGGCTGGTGTTTTTTCGCACGGCCAGAGATACTGCGCGACAGGCGCGACCGTGCGGTATCGCGAATCGATCTTAAACGCGCGTACACGGAGTGGCCACGGGCAGCGGCGATCGACGAGCGAACATTGAAATCTCTGCGTGATCTAAAGTGCAGGCCGCTAATGCATCGAGTCACGTTACACGTTGCATTACAGCGGAACGAGCGCGCGCGCTCGCGAAGCGCGCACAGTGTTTCTGACACGATCGGTTCTAACGGCGCCAAGCGGGAACGCTTTCCCGCGGCATCGACGGAACGAAGATAGATAGGCGGATAGAGCAGCGAAGAGCATCTTCGGCCGGGAGGTAACGATTTTCGAAGGGGGAACAGCGTCGGTAGGAGACACAGAACCGGAGGACACGGCGGACAATAAGCAGTTTGAAAATTTAATCTGTACGAGACGTTCGACGCGTCGCGCGGCCACCGTTAAGCCGAAGAAACGTCGTAGCTCGAAGTTTCTGTAATATTTAAGGGTAAGCCGGGCTCAGCTGAATCCGCGATATTTTTCCACGGAGAACATGATTTCTCGAGGAGAGTGGAACCTGCCGAGGACTCTGTGGAACCAGGCGCCACTTCCTCGCACAAGTGGAGACGAAAATCTTTCGCGATAATCGGGGACGAGGATTCGTCTATCGGGAAAGAAATGCAAATAATTTGCCGTCGACGATAAACAGCGACAGCTCGAACCGTTCTACCGTCAAAGGAAAGCCCGAGGCAAAATTGACACAAAGGGAGATCGAGCGTAATCGGTAAAAGGCTACGATTCTATTAAGGTAATACGTCGTTCGCTGCAACGCGGATCGTTACTTTCGGGTAATTACTCGACGTTTCGCGCGGCTCGTCGATGCCGCCCGGCTGAAAGCCATAGTCAGTGATGGCTGAGTGATTTCTAAGGGGAGACTCGTGGGCGGGCGGAGGGTCGATATCGCTGGCCGAACGCGCGACAATAGCAAACTTCGAGGTCGTCGCCTCGGATCAATCCATTAATACGGCACATTAGAAAATCAATTAAGCCGCAGTCCCGCTTAATCTCGTGTCCGAGGATTTGCCGGTAACCTTCCAGCTACCGGGGCGAGGATAGGGACTCTGCTTGCCGAGAGCTGACGGTTCTCACCGGCCCGGGGCAAAAAGAGAGGAGAGCTCGAGAGGAGATCGAGACTTAACCTTTCTCATCCTCTCCTTTCCTTTATCCCATACATTTTTACGATCCCGCAGAAATTCGCTGCGCGGGCGTTGCTCGGCTTTTTACGAAAATAGAAGAAGTAAATCACTACCCTGCTTGAGTTTTCGCGAAAAGAGAAAAACGTGTGACTCGGGAAAAACGGGAATTGAATATTTCTCGGGTTTAGTCACGATCATTTAAATACGCAATCTGCTTCTAAAGCTGGACTTCCCTAATCGCTGTCTTGTTCCTTTACGTTAGAGAGCAAATGTAGGTACTAATGGCCTGTTTAGCGAGACAAGGCTACTGAGGACATCGATTCAGGTACTCGCATCAATCAATCGGCACCCACGGTAGCGTTTTAATCGAGAGACAACGGATCGATGATGCATCCCCCTTCGATGGAGCCCATTGAGGATATTCATGAGGGAGAGTTTCAATCAAACGGCTTACAAGTCTCTTGAACAGCTGAATCGCAAGTTCTGTCGCCGTATGTACCTACTCGCGCGGCTCTCCGTCTTAACTCCGAGATCGCTCCCTCGCCGCATCGGAGCACGCAAACTTGGAAGATCTAACGGGCTGAGTGCATCATTACGGATTAATATCCTCCCGCGGAAGCACGTAACCTCCGGCTACCGTCCCTCGTTATCACCGTCCGTCCCGTCAAACGAAATGTCACTGTACGGTTCGCCGGAGCATCTCGAAACACCCCGCCGTAGCTTGATCACTTTTCAGTTCGAATTATACTCTCTCGACCTGGATGATCCCCTTGAATTTGATTAAAACCCATGGGCTTTTGGTATTATACCTCTCGCATCAACGATCGTGCGAGTATTTTTAAATGTTTCACCGGAACATCTTCGATTAAACAATCTGAGAAGGTTCGGCTGCTTCCTCGTCCCTTCGCCTTATCTTGATCGCCATAAATGTGAGAGTTATACCTAGGAGTATTTTGAATTACAAAAAAAAAACAGAGAAACGCAGTCAGGTCGCTATTTGTGCAGATTTATTTGACAGCCGAAATTCTAGCTTCTTGTCATTGCTAAAATGTCAGTAGCTGACTGTTGTCTGTCCCCGCTGTCGCGTATGAACGTAAAATATTCAACCCCGGCAAGTTCACAATTACGAGACGATATTCCCTCCAGACAGCGCGTAACCTCGATGAAGGTCTCGTTATCGTCGTCACCGCCGACGTTGAAGAGCTCCCCACTGGCACGGTCCTCGTCATCGTCGTCGCCGTCACGTTCACCCACGTACACACGTATTTGCCTATATTTTTTCCCGCAGGATCGAGCGACGCACGCGCGACGATTCCTCTTACGTCGGGGCGAGCTGCCGAAATGATTCGAAATGCATTCGAGATTTAATGACGGCCCGCGCGAAACGGCCGCGTTTCGGGACGAAGAAAGCGGACAAGTAGCCCGGTCGGGATCGCGGGCAAATATTTGTCGGTGGCAAACGTTTACCTTCGACAGAGCGAGACCTAAGCTCTAAAGACGTGTCGCGCTTAAGGCTGCGCTATTATACGAGGCAAACTTCGACTCTCGGCCTGTTCGACATCCCGCGACATCGAGGGGAGAAGACACGTCGCGGTCCTCGTTTCGACTAATGTCCTAAATGCTCGTTAATCATCCATAATACGACGCGCCACTGGGCGCGATACCGGTGCTTCCGGGCCGGAACGGAAACCGTGGCGCGAGATGTTCGAAAATAGGGGTTGCCGGGGGGGGGGGGGGGGTGAGACACGGTACAGCGTTTTTCGAAAAGTCCGGGGGGCGTGAAAAGCGTTCCGAGCACCTTTTCACCAGCGTGCACGGCCTTCGTTATCATCCCGTACGTGCGAACGTACGAACTCGTATTATCCGTGGAGAGTTCACGAGGATACATTCCCGCAGGAGAGGAAGGCGCTTGCGCGAGCGCACCGAGTCTACCTTTCTCCGTTCCTACGTGCTATCATCCTTCTCCCGTTCGAATCAGACCCTTGCCCTTTCTTCTCCCACCGCGAAGGCAACCCGCCACGCGACCGTAGCCCCCTCCAAAAGCGTGAGCGTGTGTCACGCTCCGGGTAGCTCGGTGCGTGCCCATTAGAAGGAGGGGGTAAGGGGCGCGTGTGCCCTACAGGATATCACGGGTGGGAGATAGCGGCGCGGCCCGTGGTGGGGATGCAAGTACGCTCGGCGGAGAACTCGCCACTAGTTTCGAACCAACTCTCGCGCGAGTCGGATGTTGGGTGACTTCTGTCGAGTTTCACCCTCTCGGTCTCGCCGTCCACATCCTTACCCTTCGAAAACAATCGAGTCGAGGGTCGCGCGAAGGGACACGCGAAGAGAATCTCGCTTCACCGATCGAACGTGTCACGTTGCTTCCGGGTTGCGCCCCTCGTTCCCCCTGACCTTTAACACCGTGTCCGCGTTTCGGTATTTCCCAAGCGCCGTGCCATCCCCGCGGTTCGATCGCCGCGGAAAAGTCGCGAGTGTGCGAAGCGTTTCGTGCCGTGATGCTGTACAGTGGTGTACGAAGATCGTCGGGGCTCCTCGACACCGTCCCTACCACCTCCTGACAGTATGAGCCTCGCGTGCATCGTCCTCGCCGATCGGAGATAGAACCGCGCTCTCCGCTCTTGGGATGTTGTCGTCGCAGTGATTGATACGACGCGCCGTGCGGAGATTCGTATCCGCGTGGATGGATCGGGATCTCGCGACGGACAAGTGGTATACGGTGAGACGCGAACGGTGTGCCCCGCGACCGCGGATAAGTGAGTGATAAGCAGAGGAGAGCAGCGGTACTCTGTAGCACGTGTGACAGTTCCCGGGAGAGAGGAATATCTGGTGTTCGGGAGGTTGACCAGCGAACGCGGTGCTTGCGGACGTGATATCGTGTCGGTACCGGGATTCTATCCACCGGCGTCCGGGTCGGTTGGTGCCCCCCATCGACGCTGATCGTGGCTCGCCGAGCAATGTTGATATAGTGCATTACATTGATCTCTAGTGACGATGATCGAATTCTTTTCTCCGGACACCATGGATTTCTATACCTTCGACGCAGTGCAGCGTCGTACGTCCGCCAAGGATCAGAGGATAACGACCAGCGGATCGAAGCGACACACGTCCGACAGGTATGCGAATGTTTCTCCTCTAATCGCGGTATTTCGGGTAGAGCACTGGTGGTAATACCAGGAATTCTTTCCCATGCTCCATTGATAATTCTCCGATACTCGTTGGAGTGTGCAAACATTTCGGAGCGCATACGTCGTGGAAAACGTTCGGAGCAACGAACCGCTCAACTGTTTGCATACACGTGTTAACGCAGTTGTGGCTGAGACATTCTCGCGCCAACTACGCTCTCGGAAAAAGAAACGAGTCGTTTCCATACACATTGCTCTTTCGCATTACTCTCGGAAGGTCGCGAAAACAGCGTGAGGCGCGTAAACACTTGTTCCCCGACGAGTTCCGTGTCCGCTGTGTAGGCGTGCTAAGATATTCACGCGTGATCGATATTCGCCGGTTGTCGCGGTAGGTGACTGAAACCGCGTACGATTTCGGCGATTCCGGGACAAGAGGCACGGAGAGACAGGCAAGCGGGTGATAGATGTAAGTCACGCGTCGTTAAAGTATCGATCTCCGCGGAACGGGGGGCAGGTTGCATACGGGGCGCGAGAATTAAATGGCGCGCAGGGAAGTTTAATGCCATTAGCCCGGGTAGAAATTTACGCGGTCGATATGAAAACGCGTTGGAACATTGCACCGGTAAGACGTGCATCGGATCGTCGTTCGGGTTGATCAACGGCCGTTGCGAACGTTCGTCGCGCAATTGACGACGGTATGGATTTATCGAAAACAATTTCATTGGAGATGCTATTCCATTTCGAAGCGCGCAAGAGGGATATGAAAAAAGAACTGCGGGCATATCAAAATCTTTAGTATTCCCTTAGAATTCTAAAGAGTCTCCAAGAGTAAATAGACACATTCCACACAGACTTCCCCGTGTTAGGAAATCTTCAGTAGGGTAGCGCGAGCCCAGAGGCTTCTGAAATTTCTGATAAGCTTCGTCGGAATCCTGGTTGAAAAAGAATCAACGGGAAAGCTCTTACCCCGGAGCATTTTATTGCTCCGATAACGAACTTAGAACCGGATCTCTCCTCCATAGGAAATCCTGATCCTCTTGCAGTCACTGGATTACAAAAGTACTTTCACGCCGGTGTGCGCGCATAGAGATAAAGGATACACTCGCTCGCACGTATCTTAAGTATATTCCGTCGCGTCAAAGCTTTGCAAAGCCGGGTCGAGTTTTAATTTTCCACCCGCTCCTCGGCTTGCGTGATGTTCGACGAGCGCCCGTGTAATGCCGCCTTAAAGATACGGGATTAGAATAAAAGAGAAAAAACTGTGTCTACCATAATGGTCTTGAATAATTTCGGGACAAAAGCAACACGGAAGCCCCGCTTGTTCTAGCCCGTTCACCGCACCGATGTACGCTTTCGCCACCGGGCTGCGAATGTCGATGCATCCTCCGCGGTGCCGCATTTGCCTAATGCTCGAAACCCTCGTGACCCGGCGTCTCATAATCCGAGCGTGTATTTTAATTGGCATGCCGCGTCTACATTTTCCATGATGCGCCGCGAAATAACGACAGGGAAGCTGCACCCGCGGTTTTTATCCCTTCGTTATTCGGCGCCCAGTTTATCTCTTCTCCTCTCCCTGTCACCGTCTCTCTCTGTTCTTCTGCGTACGTCCGTTCTTTTTTTTTTTTACTTCTGTCATCCATAGAAACGTATGCACATGTGTACGCAAACAAGCTTGTATGCACGCTCGAAACGATCGAAGCTCGCTCTCGCGATCCTACAGCTTTAATCGCGTCGTTTCGGAGGCGTGTCTCGCGGCACCGATAAAACAGCCCCCCCCGTATACATCCTCCACGTGAAAATGAACGAACGCGGATAACCCAATTTTCGCGGCAGAGCCAGTTTTATCGACGCACCGTTGTATTAGCTGCGCTCTCCCCCTTGCTTGGGTCGCGCGTATTGTTTCCGCCACTCGACGATGAAAAAGGGAGAAATAGGTTTTCGGGTCTGTGTCGTCGGTGAATCACCGCAGATTCCCATCTAGGGTGGTTCTATGAGTTCTTTTTAATTTGCCTCACCCCAGGCGAGAAAGTTTCTCGCGCGCACTGGATTCGTTAACAAAGCTGGAGCAGCGCGCCTGCATGCACGTATCGATGGACTAACGGCGAGCGCAAATAGACTCGGTCTTCGAGAGCCAGTAACGAGGGGATTATACGTACGTATCGATACGTACTTGTTGTCGCTTCAAAAAGCGTCCACCGTATTTTCAGCGAATTCCTAGCAGAAAAAAAACAGCATAGAACGCTGCGTGTTGCGGATCAAACAAAGACGGGATTATTGTTCGCTTTTATCTGAAAATAATGAGTCGTGCCGTGAGCCGCACGAAAATCCACGCAACGTCGTCGTAGTAGGGTATCAATATTTTCATTTTCAATCGAGCCGATGCGAGTCACCGCGGCATTGTGTTGTCCTCCATTTCGAATGCAATTGCAAATAAAACGGGCGCGGAAATAGGGACGGCGGTGAATATGGGAAATGGTAGAAAAAAGGGGGTTTCGGGAAGGGAAATAGGAACGAGGTGGCGAGAGTGAGATAGAAAGAGGGGAACATTATGTGATTGCAAAATGGGACGTTTTAACGACCAACAAGGACCGGTCTCGGTCGAAAATTTCAACTTGGATACGCGATCCTCTCGTTTCGCGAAAGTACACCCTGTGTCCCGCGGTGCCCGAATACGACGGCGAGAGACGATACCGCGCGCTTAAATTACCGTACCCAAACTCGGGCTCGCGAACCGTAGCAATTTCGGATCGAAAATGATCCCTTTGTTTCCCCAATTATGGGTGTTCCCCCTGTGTCTCCCTCTTCGTGTCTCGTTTTGCGGGCCAGATCGAGAAGAGAAGGGCGTTCGAAGGAAGCGAGTGGATCGCGCGGACATAAACGACCGAGCGAAGTTTTTCGCGATAAAACAAGGAGAAGAAGGAGTACGCGGCGCGGCGCGTTTAGAGCGCCGAAAGTTTGACCCGGTTTCGCGAAATTATCCTCCCATTTGGCAGCGGTGCTGGCTTCCGTTTGCGTCGTAAAACCTACGGAAAAGAGGGAAGAGGAGAAGCACCGTGTTGTCGGGAGTGGGCGTCGGCTGCATTCCGTTCGGGGCCACAGGAAGATAATCGTAAAGAAGCGTACGCTATCGTAAAGCTAACATAACACATACGGTTCCGTAGCAATTTTTCCTATCGGATTGACAGGTCGGTGTCTTGTTATTTCGTGGCCCGAGTTTCACTGTACCCTCGCTTGCGATCCACGAAAAGCCACGGGAAGCAAATGGAATCGTCGAAAGGCGCTTCGTCGTTTTGGAGTTTCATGAAGAGCACATCGGCATCGAATGGCGAACGTTAATATCTGGTCTATTTTTTGTTCAATGTTGCAATTCCGCGCCCGAGCGCTGTTAATGCGATTATCGATTTACCACATTGTGTATTAGACGGATACATATTCTCGATGCACGAGGAGAGGGAAATGCACCATTGTTTGCGAAACATTTCACGTTGGACGAAACGTCGGTATATAATTCTAACGTGTAACGAACTCGCTCACGAGTTATGCGCGGATTCGAGTGATACCGATGAGAGCAGCGTTCGGAGCAGAAGTTTCCGAATGTTTGAAAACCACCGCCGCAGCCAAGACCCCCGTCGTTGGGTGGAGAGGTGTTGTATCGGTGGAGCGAAGCTTCGCCGGTCCGATCGAGCGTACGAGAACGTTCGCGGGGTTATTTTCGGTCAGCGAATTTCTAGAGCAGTTTTCAACCCGCCACCACCACGGGCTTAAACGCCGTTTGAAATTCTAACGCGATCTTCCGACCTGTTAACTTTCATTTCGCCCCGCGGATGGTTTCGGTCGCGAACCGCCCCCGTAACGGGTGACGCGCATTCTTGGCGAATTTCGTCGAAGCCGGACGACTCGTGCGCCGAGATTGCCAGCGAAAAATATAGGACTGCTCTCGTGATTCGGTTAATTGGAGTCCGAGAAGATTGGCGAATAGAGGAGACGAACGTGACTGTTAGAAATATTGGCAACGAAGATTTGGAGGAATTCGAGCAAACATTATCCTGTAGCAATTCGACGGAGAACGAAAGGGGTGCTGAACTGTGAAACGCGAGAGCGGAAAAGAGGGAAAGTCGGTGGCGGTGTTCGGGCCGATTTGTCAGCGTAAATTCCCCGGCCTCCGAGCAAGTGGACGATGATATAACGCTGGAGAACCGAAAGGCTAGTCGGGTAGCGCAGGCCACGTAGCTCTTAGGTCCGCTTTGCTAGGGTTCCCGGCGACCCAGCAGCTTCCCCCTTTCCACCCCTTGGCCCGGCGTCTCTCCACCGTCTCTCCCCCGTGGTCGATAAATTCGCTAAAAGTAAATAAAATTCGCCCCGCTACGGTGTAGGTGTCAGTGTCGGGTGTAATGCAATAAATCAAGGCGTCGCGTCGATGGAAAGCCTGAAAGTCGGAGAACAAAGTCGCCCCACATCATTTTCGTGCCGCTTCGCCGACTCTGAGAGACCTCTCGAAACGGTCAAACGTTGGCATTGATATCGATAATCCGCATGCGGAATCGAATCGCGAAAGCACAAAGGTGTTTCGGAATGTTGGTCACTGTGCTCGTTAAAAAGCGCGTCCAAAGACTATTACCGCTGCTCGACGTTTGTTAGAGCTTCGCTGCTTTACGATTGTAAGGAGGACGCCTCTCTGCCACGTTGTTTCAGTTGCAAAGTTGTTTCGACAGTCGAGGCTTGAGGGACAACGAATTCGTCGGTAACCCAGATTGGTCGCAGCAATTGTGCGACGAAGCAGCTCCGTCTGAAGCCGGGTAATTCAGCTGATTAATTTTTCGCACTCGAGCAGGGCGGTGTTCACTTTGACACGATTCGACGCTCGCGAAACTATCTTTCCAAGTGGCGCATTTATCTATGTTGCCGTCGCGATAAATCTAATTCCGCGAACCGAGTTTCGAAGTTCATTACTCGACCCACGCAGGGCGGTTTTCGAATAGTTGCGAAGCACTCGTTCGCTAAATCCGCGTTACGAGGCGAATTAATTCCGTGCACATTTGTTTCCCTCGTCGGTGAAAAATGCGCGCGGTAATAACGCGGGAGCGGTATCGTTTATTTTCCACTGTCGCACCGTCAAGGTTTCTCCCCCTTTTTTTTTTGTAAGAAGCTTTTAATATCCGTGCATTTCGCGAGAGGCTGCGCTCGATTTGCAGACTGCTTGAACGATGCTATAACAGAGTCGAGGTAGAAAGATACAACGCCAGAGGGATATTATATCTCACGTTGCAGGTTAGGGAAGGAGCGCTTGTTTTCTCCGATTCTTCAGGTTGTTATTCATTCGCGACAAGTCGTGCAGCTCCGAATTTCGCAGCGGAAGGTTACGTGGATTAATCGGACCGTGAACAGAAGTCGTCGAGAACAAGCTGAACGGCCAGTTTATCCCATTTGGTGGGGCAAGAGCCGAAAAGGGGAAAGAAGAGAAATCAAGGGCAACAGGGTGTCGAGACCATTATCAGAGGTCATGGAGATATTAAGGTGAACGGTGAAAGGAGGCGTGTCGCTCCGATTGGGGCGTACTCGCGTTAACATGAAACCGAAGGGTGGACAAGTCGTTCGATTTTTTGCTGTACCCGCTTGATCGCAGTTTGATCGCGCCTTCGATGCGACGTTCAGGCCAAATTGAATCATCGCCAGAGGGACGACAGCGATTCGTCAGTTCAGATGCTCTGATCGAGCTTCGACTCGTCCCGCTCGAAACGGGTTACTCTATGCACGCATAAGAGGAGGAGTGTCGTTGCGCGTCAGACGCGAAGCCTGTGTAACAGGTGGTTCTTCTAAGAATGAAATAAAATTAATTTTTGGCTGTACGTATACAGGCTACCGCACGGTTCGTCGCTGTCCGTGTTAATGGAATTACGGCCACGGCGCGCCGGGGCCAGCGATCGAGGGGGTCGGTCGATTCCTTTTCGGGGAAAGAGGGACGGCTCCGAAGGGCTGGCGAAATTAGTTCGCCGCAATACGATAAATTGCAATAAAAGATTGATGGTGGCGTGCGGAAAAAGCGTGGCCCCGGAAACCTATTGAGATCGATAGCCCGAGAAATATTCGCCCACCCCCCGCGATAACACGAATCCTTTACCGCGTTGAAAACGTTTCGCCCCCTTTTTTTTCTCTTCCTATTTTGCTTCGAGATTGCATATAACGCGGTAAGAAATTGCGTTCCGGCTGCTTTCGCCGGCCACAAAGCGGCGGTGCATCGAGCGGAGGGTGAACAGCCCTTGTCGACAACGAATTTATATAGGTCAAAGGCGAAACATGGTGGCGCGAATAGTGGCGGTTTGCTTTCTTTCCCTCTGCGTACGCAACGTCTCGGACGGATTTGCATAAATCGAGGGGAATTCAGCGTCGGGCTTTGGAAACGAGATGCAAATGTCCTCTGGCCTGGCATGAACTTATAAATCGAGATCTACGCGGGCTCATGCGTTCAGGGGGGGGGGAGAAAAAGTCATCGAACACGCCGCGCCAGTTTAACTCGATTCCATCTCGATGGGGAAAACTTGCTAGCGGGCGCGGTTTGATGTTCGACGAGATTCGATTCGGGAGGACCGACCGGCTCACCTGGAGACCCGATGTGTGCGACGTCCCGTCGATGTGTACTTTGAACGCGTTTTTTAAAGGGACCGCGTCGACGGGTGTTAAAGCAACGGAGAGTGGCAAAGGGGCGCGCTCGGAAATAGGGAGATTTTCACGGAAGCTGCCGCGTAGTTCAGCGCGATGCGAAACGACCAGAGATTCGACGAGAAAAAGAAACGTCGGGACGTGGAAGCGGCAGGTAGAGGAACCGTCGGATAAAATTAACGTTCGTTAATTTAATAGTTAAAGCTGGTACCGGCTCTAATTAAGCAGTACGAGAGCCGACTCGTGCATCACGGATATTCTCCGCGCTTCCTGTTAATATCGTTTTAATGTCCGTATTTTAATGTTCATTAATTTTGATTGCGCGTGTATTTTTCCCGTGATTAAGCAGCCGAAACGAGTGCAACAGCTTATCCGGACGGGGGAACGGATTTTCATCGCGGATAGCCTGAGAACCGTGACCTCGCCTCGTCTTTCGGATGCAAATGATTAAATGCGTTAACGCGTTCCAACGTGGCCGAGTTAATTCCATTGTAATCGATTAATTTGCGAATACCGAATACACTCGTGGCTCGCGCGCTGTACATTCCCATTCTCGGCCGCGTTCGCGCCGCGCGTATAACGTCACCGGCCACTCGTCCATTACTTTGTCCCGCCGCAAATTAATTATCTCGTAAGCATTATTTTAATTAACGCGGCCACCTCGAAAACTCGTCGCGGCTTTTTCAGCCCGGCCGCGTTCCCGTTTTTTCCTTTGCGCGCTCGTTTTTTTTTGTTTGCCCTCCCTTTTCTGTCCCGTCCTAGAAGGTCCTTTATGTAAATAAAAATGAACGGTTTCGTTAACGTTGCTCGAAATTACGCAAAGAAGGATCGACGATACGCGCGTAACAGTATGCAGTAGAATCGTACGCGTAATGCTCCTGCTACGAGCATCCTCCGAACTGCACGGGAAAGGACGATAATTGAATGAAATCTAATTAATCGCCTCGTACGCGTAACGTAGTCATTCTGTTGTTTCATTTTTTTGTTCTCTTCTTTTAATTTCATTCCACTGTTCTGTTTACTGTAAGCACCAGAACATCAGAGAGAGAGAGAGAGAGAGAGAGAGAGAGAGAGAGAGAGAGAGAGAAGCACGAGATGTTCACTGTAGACCTTCTGTGCGAGTCGTCGTCTTTTAGAAGACGCTAATTGCGAGTTAGGCACGAGGATGCTCCATCTCCGAGAACAACGTCACTTTATCGTCGGAAAGGAAAGAAAAGAACGGCTCGCGAATCGCGAGTGTCCGACGTGAAGGGTGACTTCTCAACGATTTACTCGAGACAAAAGCAGGGGGTAGAAAAAGGGAAAGATGGAACTAAAATGCGACGAACTACTTTGCGAATAAAATATACAATGCGCATTGTTAGTAATACGTATTCTATCGCTCGGCAATTAAACGCTTTGCAATAGTAACGCGTGCCACGCATAACGAAGCACGGGGCCCCTCCATTATTTCATCTCGCTCGTAGTTACTTTAATTGTCGATATTTAGCGCATTCATGATTAACGTGATTCGCAATCGTAGGGCGTAATCGATTGTGCGCGCCGAAACGACCGTAGTTAATTAGAAACAATGGCTTGCAAATTAGAACGAGAGAGGGAAAGCTTTTCCAAGCTGGATAGTTACACGAGTAATTACCCTCGACGCTGTTTCTCGTTCCTAGAAACAAAACGGCGACAGGCATATAACGGAGCGGCGAACAGAGCGGTTAAATGTTAAGACTGCTTTCGGAACATAAATAAATGTTTAGATGAACTATTTGCATGAGCATACAGTTTCTCATCGTATATGCGCCGGTTTGCATAAATAACGAAGCGGGAAATACGGAATGCGAAATAGCCTTGATACAGTTCCCTCGGCCGCGCTCTGCTTTCCAGACGGGACACTGAATTAATCGCAAACCCAGAAGAATAAACGGTTTTCGCCCGATCCCTTTTGGGTACTCTTCTCCCCTTTACCTCTTCCCTCGATGAAATCGATCGGAAATGAAACGCTTATTGATACCAATTCAGGGGGGAGGGCTACGTTTTAGGACACGTGCGACGAGCAGACGATCGCTTCACCGTTAACGTCATAATAGCGACGCGGCTTACGAACGGAGCCCTATCCGCAATCCGTGATTAGCGAATTAGATTATTGACTCGGCATTGATGGCTGTCTCCCTGTAAGCCTCGGCGTTCGCGGAAATTTCAATGGGATCGCATTTGCAACCCGTTTCGCAAATGCGACGCATTATACCCGCGGTGGCTTTCGACGAAATTCTCCGCGACTGACGTGTCTTCTTAATCATTGCGAACACGCTTGAGGGTATTAGTTTAAAGAAATTCGAGCTTTAATCGGAAATAAACGTTTGGTTCTGATTCTGGTTCGAATCGGAGATATTATTCCTGGCGAGAAAAGGCGGCACCGGGTGTCATAAGTTGTTCGCAAGTTGGTCCAACTTGGGGCAGAAGTTGAACTCCGGCGTAGCCGTCGATAGGGTTGTGAATCGGTAAGGCCCGCGGCGTTCGCGGAAAACGACAATGCCGTGGGAAAGTTGTTCAGAGGCGATGGCAATTTCCTGAGTGTCGCGCAGAAAAACCGGTAGTGCTTGTATTCGCGCGGATCGTTCAAAGTGTGCCGAGGCGAGGGAACCATTCGCGTTTGCGGGGCGATAAATGGCAACCGTTTAAGCGTCCAGTTTTTCCCATTCTTTCCGGCCGCGACGATAAATGGCCGCGCGTTTAAAGCGTCTTAGCATCGGTTTGCATTTCCGACCAGGGCAGGCTTAAGATCTCCGAGGCCAGCCTCTCCCTACGTTTTTCTCCAAGCGCTCGGTTCAAATCCTGATTAATTCCTTGTTGAGAAACCCATTATTATCACCATCACTCCGACCAACATGGTTCCTGCTAGATAGATCGTTCGTTCCGTGGAAAATAGTTCCGATGAACGCTGATCATCGTGCCAGCAGCTTTCCCCTTCGTTATTTCATTTTGCATCCCACTTTCCATTTCAAGGGAATTCGCTATTCCGAACACAGCAGGCCGATGTGTATCAACGAAGCGTGCCACGTAGTAAAGTCCGCCTTATTGCGGTGGCTCGCGTGCTCAAACGCCTTTCTGGTAAATCGATCAATCGCTGTGAATTAGCCCTTTCGCTATAATATCGCGCCTGTGTCGTTAATCAGCTGGCTATTACCACCCGCGTGGTGCACCCGATAATTTCGAAGGGACGATCGACACGACTCTACTAGTGCGATCATTTCTCTGCGAAACGGAGCCCGATCATTTCCCGGCCACGATCGATCGTTAAAATTCCTGTCATTTCCTATCGCCCCACTCGCTTCGCTCCGATGCGCGGAAATTCAACAGATTCGTTGGAACAATCGTACGACGCTCGTTGCAGTGCTCTACGAAGCGATGCCTTCGTTCCTTCTCTTTTGCGCTGCAACCCGTTCCTTTGCCTTTCGCCTAATTCATCGTTCACCGTGCCTCGTTTTCAACGGACGTATCCGTCCTTCGATAAATCTATTCGCCCGCCGATAAGCTGGAACAGGTAGCGCGCAGCGATCGCGCGACAGATCAATACGCTTTCGCGATCGCGCTGCATGGAACGGTAATTATTGCTACACGCGCGATAATTCTCGACGGCGTCCGGTCCCCTGGTAGCCGTACACGATACGCCAGCCGGAGTGAAAGAGACGCAAGTAGGAAGCAACAAATTACGGAGTGCCTGTATACATATAGCCCGGGACATTCTATTTTATTAACGTGAAACGTACGAAAGCCACGATGCCCGGGTTATCGATGCCGCGATGCTCGAATTTTCCGGAGCAATCGCCGGACAAAGTTTTACCACTATATTTCCAAGCCGCGGCGAATTCGCAACTTCGTGAGAGCCCTGCGATTTTCCAGCTGAACTTTCCAATTAAATTTTAATGTCGCTGATCTCGTGCATTACGAGGACTTTCGACGGATTTGATATGGTCAGCTGGCGCTGTAAATTAGTTTCACCGTAGTTTCTGATTAAATCAGACTTCTTTTTGTTTTTTTAATGAAAAAATGTTCCCGAGCGAGTGTACGTTTACGTAAGAAAACGATCGATCAACCCGGCGCGTTATCGGCGTCCGTTAGCCCAGGAATCAACCGACCCCTCTGGCATTCGATTCGTCGTTAGCAGAGATTCGTTTCTTCGTCAATAATCGAATCGTCGTTGGCGAATGATAATCGTCGTCCCCGCGCTCGCTCGTCTCCGCGCGACGAGCTTTTTTTTTCGCAGATAATGTTCCGCGATACGGGGAACGGAGATCCTTCACTGCGGGACCAGAAATCAAGCGGCGATTTATCAGGATCTACGATGATTCGAGCCACGGATTCGCTCGTTCGCTCATCGACCGTTTCCACGCCCACGCCTGTTCTTGGTAATCGCCGAAAGATTCACCCCGGGCTACAAATTTTACGGACCACCGCTCGTCCCGGTGAGCCCGTGGCTCGTATCGATTCAGCCGTTTCGTTTATATTCCATTATCCCTTTAAGTGGCTCCACGGTTGATTCTAAGTCGTTCTCGGAACGTAATTATGAAACTTCAGCGACCGGCCCCGGTGTCTCCTCCCAGTCGATACACTCGTTACGCTGCTTTCAGTGCAGCCAGATAAACGTGTCTCCCCGGTCGTTTAACAGGTTAAATCCGCCCCGGCTATTTCCATTTTCCCAGCAGTTCAGTTTTTCCATGAACGTCGGCCGCGTCGCGAGGAAACGCATAACGGGCCGCCTATTCCGGCCAGGATTGCGTCCGACGTCGTCGTGTATTTATAGCGTGGATCGGCGGAAAGTATTGCACACAGTTGCTGGCTCGGCCGATATGCGTATCGCGTTGAACGCGTATAATTAACAAGCTCTCGAGAAACGGGATTTCAGGGTGGTAATCGAATTACTTGGTTCTATGTGCTCGGGAGACCGCGGGCACGTTCGTGGCCACGGATAGGCTCTCGGACCACTGTCGTCCGATCGATTTTGCGCTAGTCCCCGTCGCGCCGCGCTATTATGCGACGTATCTATGCGGCTTATCGTAAAAGAAGGAACGAGTTGGCTGGAAAGTCGGTTCGCCGAATCGATACGGCGGGAGAGACGGAAGAACGCGGCAAGAGAATTCCTTCGGGTAATATACGATGTGTTGTTCGTGGCGAGCGAAAAACTCTCGCGAAGTTTCCTCGCTGATAGGATTATGATCGTCGATCGAGGGCGGCCGGTAATCTGTACGACGCCCGGTCGATTAAGCACAACGAGCCTGACGAACCGGCCGTAAACGCGAATTAAGCGCAATAGGAATGCCGGCTAAGCGGCGAACGTCGCCGTGTAAATTGATTGGATCGAGTTTAAACGACTTTGATTATGCGCGCCTGGTAGTCGCTTATCAAACCGTTCCGCTGTGGCGTGTAACCTAATGATTTCGAGGGATCGCCAGGCGGAGAAGTGGTTTTTAAATACGAATCGCGGCCGTACTAATGAAAATCGAAACACCTATTTACATTCGTACGGTATGCATCGAATTATTAAGTATAGCAGCGCAGCCGCTTCACGGATATTCGTTCACGGTGGACGGCGAGAGATAAACTCCGGCGGAATGTTTCGCCCCGCGGTTATTAAGAATCGCATGCAGTTTCGAGTGCAACACTGGGACTCGTTTCCGTCGATTCTTGCTGCGCGATACATAGCACGAAGTCCGTGGATACGCGGGGCACAGGCCTCTCGGGCGGAACAATTGATCGGTCAAACGAGAAAAACGAAAAAACAAAAAAGCAACGGTCGGAAACGGGGCAAGAGGGGCAAAATAAAACTGGCAGAACTCGAACAACAAAGTAACGAGGCCAAATTGATCGGCAAGTGCGTGGAACGCGTTCCCCGTTTGACTGGCCCCCTTGATAATCGAGAACCGCCGAGTCGGAGGCTATTCTCCGTGGGATAGCGAATCTCTCGAGATACCGATCGCAGGGACAAAGTAATTAATAGCGGATCATGCGATTCAAAATTAACGCTGGCGTCAATACCTACCCGGTTGCCGAGCCAAGGGTGCCGCTCCGTTGTTAATTACACGGCGTTAATTGCGCGGATATTCGCGATGCAGCGGCAATCTCGGACGAAGAAGACGCGCAACACGCAACTGTGCTCGAACACGTCGCGTACCGAGATTATAATGTGTCCGGGGGCGAAAAGGGGTAACAGATTGAAACTTGCCAACCGTCCTCTTCTCCGTGAGATGCCTTCTGGACGTTGCACGTATTTTAGGGTACTCCAGCTGCCTTCGTGACGGCCACGAGTTGAATTAGACCAGAGGCTATGGTGCAGCGTACGATTATGCATCTCCATTCCCATCTGCGTAGACTCTAGTCTAGCATCGTAGTACGGATTTCTGTAATACGGTTGCGCGACTGATAGACGACTCTACTTGCGATAAGATCCTCGAAACCGTTCCAAGACTGGCCCCCATTTAATTACAAATTCGAAAACAATCGAAGAATATCATTCGTTCAACCCTTTCTTGTTCATACTTGCTACCTAAAGGAGCTTCTACATTTTCTCCAATATTTCCCTGTATTCTGTACCTTTTTTTTAGAGCCGCGCCAAGCGCTTTATTTTGAAGTGACTGGAACCGATCTTATCGCGGCGTTCATCGTGCACGAGAACGATTGTCCCGACTGATAGCGAGGGTAGAAGTGGTGTTCGCGGGAGTTCTCGGCTTCTGCTGTACATCAAGAAGCACATGCCTTTTCGTAGGCCACCGACTCGACACCGCCCGACGGAGGCTGCCGGTTGAGCGGGCCCATTCGTCTTGTCGAGAAACAGCGCGTAGTGGATAGAGTCTAAGCGAGCATCAGGATCGCGGATCCGAGGATTCGACAGTCCGATTCCGAAGTTAGTTCAAGGCGTGGAGGAAACCAGATTTACCAGATATACACGTATGTGCCTACGCGCGTACTAGAGTCGCGTATATCCGCGGTATCGTCGATGATTTCCGCGGAATCGATTCTTTCGAGGATTCCCATGAGGATCCCACGCGAGCAGTCCCGGCGAAAAAGCTATCCGGTTCGATAGAAACCGGATAATTAACCGTGCAACGATCGAGGACGTTTATTATCGCGAAACGCTGGACGCACGATTCGTTAGCCATATTTAGTTATGCCACGCGCATTCTTCTCCTCCGCGACAGGCGAAACCAGTTTTTCCACCGGGGACTCGCGTTCGACCACGGAACCTCTAATGAGATATGTCTCTCCATTAGATATCGATAAGATATTCTCGTATTCTTAATGCGTACACCCTTCCTTGTCTCATCCGCTCGTAATTCTGATTTCACGAGCCGGTCCCGTGGGAAGAAACGATCCTGACGGACCCGCTCTTTTCCTCCTCTCATCTAGTTCTCTAGTCCCCATAGTGAAAGCCGATAATCCGCGCGAAGCTATGAAATATGGGAACGGAACTGCGACGGAACCTGGTTTAAAATCACCGGCTTCGTTATACGTTTTAGTAGATATACTCGAGTTTGTCCCGCTGGGATCCTCCGCGCATCATCTTAAAACGTTTTAAATAAGAAAAAAAAACATTGTAGAAGGCTGCTGCAACGCGGGCGGCAAAGTTGACCGGCTGTAAATTGATCGCCGTCAAAGTACTCTGCCTTCTCTCGTGGCAGCTTTATACAGCGTTCGTTCTCTCGCTACCCGCAATTGGTAGATACATCTTTATCACTCCGTCGTCTCTCGCGAAATTTCGTGCGCTACCGGGGACAAAAATTGCCATTGTGTCAACGTCGAGCGAACAGAGTCGTGTCAGTATTTCGCGGCAGACCGGGCGCATTGAACGTATGATGGGTTCCTTTCATCCTTCGTTCACCGATCCATTTTTAACCCCTCTGTCGGGAGGTTCGTCCGATGAAGTCACGCTGAACGAAATCGGATCGCGCTTCCTTTGATCACCGCGGAAATCCTTCGTTGCAACTCGCGTCGGATGCGCTTCCAGCGTAGCCGCTGTCGAGGCCGCGCATTTTTGTCATACCTACGTGGCGCGGACATTTTTTTCATTGGACTCTCACGGGCATGCCGGACAAACGAGGGAACGTCGCGTCCGTCAGTTGAACGTGCATCCTCATTATAGTTACTGCCGGCTGATGCGCGACTGTGTCGCAGAGAACGAGGAATTTTCTCATCGGAATCTTCGCGCTACAAGGTTCCTACGTTTATTTAGACAAATCATTGAAGTTATCGAAGTCTTCGATCAGTTGTGCTGCTTGCGGTATTTGCTCTAAGAATCTGCCGAATTTTTATTCGTCTCCTGTACACGATTCCGTGTTACAACATTCAGGCGAAACTACGCTCACGTCGAACGCAAATTCGCCTCCGCCGGAGACGATCGAGCAGATTCGAACGCATTCTTATTATTCATAGCGGTGCCACTCGGGGCAGAGTCGCACCGCGTACCGAGCGACCGCGTGAAATTTTCACACCGTATTCCCATCCCGCGGGCTACACCGCGCTTCCATCGCCCATATCCGATTCTATTCCGTACGTCGGATGTTCCGGACTAGCAATGCCAGACATCATTCGCCTTACTTTAGTCCGTCGACTGTCTGCCATGAATTTCCACGCGTACGACACCGTTTCCCGCTTGTTTCCACGTCTAATGCACCCTGTCCATTCTTCCGTGTCCGTCCTGTCCCCTTTCACGATGTATTCCCCGGATCGGAACGCGATCGTTTGTGATCGATCCGCGCTCTCGCATTGTCCGCACAGGACACAGATAGATCGCGTGAAAAATTTCACGCCTTCCACGTTCAAACAGTTCGGAATGAATTCTCCTTCCGCTGGGAGTGTTCGCTTTCCGCTACTCCTCTCCATCGGCATAATATCGACGTATCGGGCACATGTTTCTTGCTAATGCATTTGGTGGCTCTCCGCGTTTCGCGCGGTGCTCGTCCCATTTGCGTCCTCCTGCACTGCGGGAAATCGTTTCCGCAATTACGTTCTTAATCGCGAAAGTTATCTCGATCGTTGCGCAATAATGCATTGTCTCTTTCACGATATTGAAGCCAGTATACGCAGAAGTGAAACGTCTGCAGACTTCTGTCGTGTTTGTCCTCCTCTCGTGTCCGGCAACTGATGAAGTTGCGCGCGTGCACGCGTGCAAAGAGTGCGACGAAATAATTTTAACGAGATTTAGGTATTCGTAGCTCGAGGAATTCTGATATGCATAATGTGCATTCGCGTTCCATCGGACGCAGAAATGAAATCCAGGACAAATATCTACCCGCGATGTTACTATTTTTGCAAGAAATTCTCGGCCAGTCAATTTCGTTCGCGGGTCGACTCGGCCAACCAATTACTGTTGCATCTCCGTTAACAGATTTCATTTGTTTATATCGTTAGCGTTATGACAGACGTTCGCGCATCGATAACGGGCACCCTTGAATAGTGGGGAGAAACGCGATCCGTCAATTGTTCCCATTGTAGGGTTGGAGAGGGCTCGACGCCAATCACCGTTTTCCGACGTGACGCGAAGAACGCGTGTTGGAGGAGCCATCCCGAAAAAAAAAGGAAAACGCAGAGGACACTGTCCCGAATCGATGAATCGAAGCGTGTCGCTGCCACGAGACGAACAGACGTAACAATGGGCTAAAAACAATTACCGAGAACGAGAGCCCATTATGTTGGTCATGACCGTACCGATCGTAATTGTCCATCGCGGCAATTAATGGTCGGGCCGAGCCAGTTATGCGGGACGCGAGCAAACAGTTCGAAGGTAAATATAATTGCACTCGTATCATTCCTATGAAATCCCGTCGGTGTGCGTCGCACACACGTTGGATGATGAGAGAGAAGAGCGAGAGAGAGAGAGAAGAGCGAGAGAGAGAGAGAGAGAGGGGGGAAACAAGCGGATCCTCGAAAATTATGAGCCCACACGTTTCCCGTAACCACCTTTTCACCCCGGCGCTTCTCACCCCCAGAGTCTCGTTCTTCATGCGCCTCGTGCCAGGCGCGCGGGGTGCATTCATGCGCCGCGTAACTGCAACACACGATCCCTTGCCCCTTGCAGGTCGACCGCCATTGTAAGCGTCTCTCCACGAATTTTTCACCACTTCTCGATCTTTCTCTTTTTTTTTTTTCATACGCCCCTGCCTTTCGTCCCAACGGAGACTCTCGTACCGTGCCTTTGCGGTCACTTCTCGCCCCTTCTGTCGTGTAGCTGCAACGGGGCGGCGTGACGCGTCGACAGTCGGTCTCATTTAAAAGCGGGGCAAAACAATGATCGTTTGGAAATACAAATACTTTCCGCACGGAATCGGCCTGGTTAAAATGCCGGCCTGCAGCGCGATATGGCAGCCGCGAATTATTCGAAAGGCGAGGCGAGACGATGGTGTGCTAACGAAGTTTACAACGTAGCACGGCAACGCTATCGCGACTCGTTACAAGGGAATTAAAACCATGTGATAAATGAGTCGGTCGCACGTACGCTCTATAGGAGCGCGGCGGCCCGCATTTTCCCTGGTACCTCGCTGTAATTTCATCTAATTAAAGCATTCGATTACGCGCGTATTCCCGTTCCGACGGATTCCCGGCACTCTAAGGGAAGCCACCGTGAAATGAATCTCGCGACTTTTCTTCCGGTTCTAACTGGCGATTCGCTCCTGCGACGGGGTTCCGTTTGATATTTATATTTTTCATTTGATCTTTAATCGCGAGTTCTCATACGAGTTAGTCGCGCGATCTGGTTTTCGCGAGTCCCGACCGGTTATCAGGCAGGAAAGCAAAGCACCATCCGCACTGAACACGCACGCCCGTCAAGGCTGTCGAGCGAAACGACAAGACGAGATCGTAGATACAAGCGTAATCGGGGTATCTTGAAGAGCGGCGAAGTGGCAGTCGCAAAAAGCGAATTCCTCTACGCGGGCACGTAGATACAGCCCGCGATCTACATATTAAAAGCGCTCGATCCTTTATTGCGCGTCAAAGTATTTCATAATCCTTTTAGAGCCGCGCAATCCCGTAAACTCGCTGAACGAGTTGCATACCGATAATAACTCTCGAAGCCGGTATCCGAACTTTCAACGCAGCCTCCAATCCACGTGACGAAAGTATCAAGAAAGTTAGCCCTCTCAGGATTTGTACCTCGTTGCACCGACCTCTCCCTGCCACGTCCACCGGGACCGCGGGATATTATTGCCAGCTGCAAGAAGCGTCGAGCGATTTTATCGATTAACTTTTCGAGAGATACGTTTTTCTGCACTTGAAGCGCGAGAAAGTTGCCACCAAACGTCCGTCACGCCATCCAAAGTGGCTGGCACGCTTTTTCTCCCATTTCTTCCAGCCGGGACGTGACTTTTCACGTCCCAACAACAATGGTGCAACCTGTGTTTCCGCAGTGGCACGTGATCCGAAAGCGTACGCAGTCCGTTCGAGTTCCGGGCGACGCGGAACGACGACCGCTAATTTTCCACGAAGAAGTTTCGCGGGTGGAGGGCTTGTAAATGCGACTGGGCGAAGCACGTTTATCGTCACTCTTTTTCCCCGTCCCCGTCTCCTCTCCGTTTTCCTCCCCTGTCGACCGTGCACGTTGTTTTCCCTCGTTCCGGTCGGACCGTTTCCTTCCGCGCCACCGGATGGTGGCACTTGTTGCAAAAATTACGAGTTAATCCGATAATTAATCGCGCAGGACCTTGCCCTTCCGCTGTTCTCTTTAGCCGTGGCTGTTCGGCGTGCCACCTACGCGCCGTCCAGACCTCATCGACCGTGATTGCCAAACGTTTCGTCCGTTTTTCAAAACTTTAACCACGCTGTCCCGCGGCGAACCGGGCGCGCATGCGAAAATTGTTGCGAATAATCGTAAATTGTGCCAATGGCTCCGTTGTGGAAAAGGGCGATCGTAGCACGCCGCGACTCTGCTCCAAATTCTGGCAGAAAATTCGCTCCGAGGTTGCACGTCCTTCCGGCCGCCGCTCGTTCGATCTTGTAGCTGGAAACACGCTCCTAATAACGATATTACTATGGAGGTCGTCAAGCTTCTTCGCGTCTTATATGGGAACCGTCGGCGGTTTCCGTTCTACTTTATCGCTGAGGGAACAAATGGCTCGATGATCCGAGGCGAAACTCAATCTGCGTAATATACAAGATGCCCTATCGTCTCCCCCTTTAAAATTCAATTGGTTTCCTGCTTGATAAAGTGACCGTTCCATGTGAACTCGTTCAAAAATCCATTTACCTCCTCGATCTCGTATCGATAACGTAACAGCTGTTTCGTCCCGCCAATCTCCGATAGAAAGCTCGACCGCAACTCGCACTACTCTTTTCGCACGTACATACATGCACACGTTCTCAGCATTTCAGCCAGTCATGAATGGCGCAGGATCGAAACGGTGGTCCGGTTCACGTGATCTTGAGTTTAGAATGCTGGCCAGAATCGATGCAGTTGATTCCTTCCGTTTAAGTCCGGTCTGAAGAAGAGTCGCGGTGCAATTTACCAGCAGCGTGTCCGATCGGTTGGAATTGAAAGCTCGTATAAATCGTTACAGAAGTACTACGCCTTAATCAAAATTGTGATTGCCTATTACCGCACAAAAGACGCTCGATATTATTGACATTATCAGAGAGTAATCGTTTGGGGGGAGAGGGGGCGTCGAGGGATGCTTCCTGACACAATTCTGGATCTCCAGATCGTGGCGGTATCGACCCTTCTTCCGGAGTAATTGGATCGTTTCGTAGCAGTCGGTAGGCGACAGCGCGACCGGATGAAGCGGAAAGCTCGATCGAACGGGCTGCACCTCTCGGGCTGCTCCGTTTTATAATTACGATCTCGTTTTTCCTTATAACGACAGCGACTGCGAATAAGTTTTTCCGTAAACGTTAGGGGGGAAACGTGATAATTGAATCAACCTTCAACATTGAGTGGAGTAATTGATTTCGACAAGTTGCTAATTCGTGGAACGCGGCTTGAAGTAATTGGAAACTTTCTTCTCTGCTACTGGTGCACCAAGGTTAATGAAACATCGTACACCCATTAAACTGTCGGTAACTATAATTCCGTCCGCGGAAGAGAGAGAGCGAGAGAGAGAGAGCGAGAGAGAGAGAGAGAGAGAGAGAGAGAGAGAGAGACATGAACTCCAACCGCGATCATCATTTCCATTTGAATTACTTAGTCGCTGTACAGAACGCGTGACAAATGCGACACACACGGAATTGTATCTCTCGATCGTAGCGGAACACGGTTGAGGGTTAATCGTATTCCAGTCGTGTCTGATCAGAGTTTAGCAGCGCCTGGGAAGAACGCGTGTGGTCACGATCGAGATACGCGGCGGAGGGCCAATTAAAATTACAAAGAGGAACCGATAAACGCGGGGGAACCAGTGGTGGGCAATTAACCGAGCGGGACCTAACTCACCTGTCCGAAAGCTGGCATGTTCCATTCGGTTAAGCGTATCCTCGTTTTCAGCCAGTTAAACTCGCGCGCAAAGAGCATTCCGTCGTTCTCGATCCTCCGTCGATCTACGGATGGAAAGGAAATCATCGGCTGCCCGCGATCGCGTCTATCACCGTTTGCGCGTGTAACGAAGCAATCTTTTACTCAAATTACCGCGTAATGGCAATCTCCGCGAGAACTGTAATTCCTCTCTTCCATTTGATAGCGTTATAGTTGTGCGTTGATTCCCGTTCGTGGCACTGATCTTTGATTCTGCTTTCGCGTTTATCGATCCCCTTCAAATCTCAAGTAAACACTAATTACTCAGACGTCCTCGTACATTACTTTTATTAATTCATTGAAAATTGAATAGTCTTCTTTCATCTCCAGCTGGAAAAGTAAAATCACGATTGAGAACGGTGTGGAGATCGAAGTTCTCGCTAGTTTCAACCAATTTTTAATGCCCGCCCGAAAGAGGAAAGCGCCTTAGCACGACTTTCTGGGAAGCTGCGGTCGTGTCTGGCATTATTTATTCAGACGGCCGACGGTACGCGAATAAATAGTTGGGAACTTCCGACGGCCGCGAGCTGGAGTCCAATAAAGAGTCATTGGAATTTCATAAACAACACGATTCCGCTGCATCGGTGAAGTAAGAACGTCCAGTTCGAAATACGTGTATCGATTGCGGCACGGACGCTACAACTCATACAGTCCACTAATTGTGAGCGTTGGCCCGCCGCGCCGTATCGGTTCGGCGAGATACTGAATTCAATTACCTGTTTATCGGGGAAAAGAGGACGAACCTGATACGGATAACGTTGACGGGAAGAGTGGAGTAAATTTCGCGAAGCGGCTTGCGTCTTCGTTCCTTTCCGCGCGGTCCAATTATCAACGCGATTTTCGGCGGGATTCGCTGAATCGGAGAAAAAATAAGAGAAATCAGGAGAGGTCGGGGAAGGAAAATTGAGAAAGCCACTCCTGCACTGTTTTTATTGCAAGCGATATTCGGTTTATACAATAATTTATTTCGAACGGTTAATTTGCCTCGCAGTTTGTTCATTTAATAATTCAGCAATATCGAGTTTCGATATTGTGTACCGTCCGTGCTGCCGACGAAAATCCGGCGAATAAAGGCTAATTATTTCGATAGTGGCTGGATAATCGAAATAACCAGTAAAGAAATGTATCCACTGATCGCGTGTATACAGAAGACAACAAAAAATGATTCTTTTCACTCGAAGGAGAGTCGAATTTATCTAAATGCGCTCCACCCGTAGAGAGAAAAAAGAACGGGGTTTACGAAAATCCACTTGAAAATGTAATTGAAGAATTCCCGCAGGTCGTAGGTGCTCAATGACCATGTATCACGGAACGTCGTAAAATCGGATCGATGAAATTCGACGTTCCTTCTCGCGTGCCGAACATCGACAGGACTTGTTTCCCGACATTGAGTTCGACTGTAACTAGAAAACCGGCGCGATTTTTCATTCCAGTTTCCCCGCGACTCGTAACCCCGGTTCGTTACTTTCGATAATAAAAATTTAGCGCAGTTACCGCAAACGCTATTGTTGCCCGTGCACCCACGTCCGCTCCAAATTGCGTTCGATTCGGCCGATTCCTCTCGACACAGGCCAGCTTGAAATCGAAGCACGCAATACGTTTGCAGGTGTATTTTATTCTTGGAAACTGGCTAAAATGCTGCTGGCATGCTTCGATGCGTGAAAAATTTCATTTGTGTGGGCATCGGCCGTTTTTGAAAACAACATGCCTTTCATCCTCGGGCGCAGAATTCCGACTTCAAAATCTTTTATTTTTCAATACTCCCAAGTATTCGTTGCTCTCTTAAACATGACAAGTTACCAACATTGCGACTGCCGACCTCATTCATACAATTCAATGGAAGAAAAATTCAGCCCTACTAATAACTATACACTCAGAAACAATATCAAGTCCGGTTGCCCATCAGGCACGGATTTTAATACCTGCGTTCGCCTATACAGTACGGTCGGTTAACTTTGCAGCCAAGGCGCGCAAGTAGATATCGTTGTCGACTTGCCATCAGTTGCGGAGGAACTTGGCGCGAACGAGACTCCGCGAACGGAACCAACTTTTCCACGCCTCAGACGCGTTTAAACGATAGGGAGGATAGAACCGACAGCGAATATGATGGCACATCATCGCGGTAAATACGATAATAGACAATGTCGGAGAAGCAAGCTGCGCCGTTGTCGAGCCATAAATTCCGCCGGGTTTACTGGTAGTTAAGAATTTACTCGCGCACGCCTGGATGCCGTGTTCCTGATCGTCGCTCAGAGTGGCCGGATGCGATTGATCCCGGAAGCAATGAAACGCGCAAAAATGAAAAACTCCGCCGTAGATGGAACGGACAGCGTTCCTTGCCCAATTACAGCAACGTCAAGTTGTGCATAGAGATATTTTATAGTCTTTGAACGGTTTTCACCTCGGCACTATTCGTTTTCAATATTTTCACAAATCAGGTCCTCGTAAACTCTTATCGATCCGACGACGAATCGCTCTCGCACTTCGTCCCAGGGTTCGAGGATCGCAATCATCTACTCCGGGCCGTGCTAGGAAGCTAATTGGAAGACGGATCGCGTGGCAACAGTTCCCGATGGCTTCCGATGCAGCCGGGCAGACCCGGCTAGCAGACTCGCGTTTGAGCGAACAACGGAGCGGCTCGCAAATCGGAGAGCAACCGGGTTAAATGTATGCATGAGACCCGGTAAACTCGTTTCAGCCTGCTTAATTCAAGAGGCCATTTCAGCGTGGCGCGAAACACACGCGACTGGTCTCACAGTCGATCGAATTCAGCGACGATAGCGCGTGTCTGCTTGGCGATCGAAAGCGAATCGGTCGTTCACCCCGGGGAGGGGTGGCTGAAGAATTTCGGTGGCCCCGGTTCCCATACCTTCTCAATCAACAGGAGTACGTACGTGTTGCATCGGCGCGGCAGGATCGAAACGTAACCGAAGCTTTGTCGACGCTTTCGCGGAACGTTCTGCGAGCGAAGCTTTTAATTACGAGATATCGGAGATTCCTCTTTTTTTTTTCCTCTTCTTTTTCGCTCTTCGATAAATCGGGTACAAGAGTCAGCGGCGTACGGTGTTCCACGAATTCCGTTACTCCGGAGACAACGATAGAGATTTAGGAGAGGCAAAAACAACGCGAGCTTCGCGAACGCGAAACAGTCGGGAGGACCGGAACGTATGCATATGCATAGAGAGCGATGTTACGAGAGCTTGCATGAATCTTCGAACGGCGCTCTCACAGTTCCCCTTTCTGTGCGTTCGGAAAAAGTCGATCGAAGAGTAAAAGCAGCGCGTTCCGATCTAGTTTCCATTTCGTTTGAACGATGAACTTTAATAATTACAAGGTGATCGATGAACGCGTTCCACTTGCGAGCATCCGATGAGATATGCATCGAGGGATGTACGCGGCGTATTCTTTCTCTCCTCCCTTCGTTTCACCATTTCTTTTGTCTTTTCCAATGTCCTGGCCTACTCTTACCCCTTTCCGTCGAATCGCTTCGCGGTAAAATTAGCAATGTCCTAAGCCCCCGTTTTCCTGCTCCTTTTTATTACATGTCCATCTTTTCAACGAGCTATTCTTTCTCGCTCCGATGGTTCCTTTTTTCCCTCCCCTCCTCGTTCCTTTGTCCGAGTCGGGGACAAAAGGAGAATGTAATTTCTCCAGCTCGCGTTATTTCTACGAGCCTCTGGGCATTCGCGTTGAAAGGAGACCGTCGATTTCCCTCCTTTCCGTCTCGCTCGCTCCTCCGCGAAACAGCTTCCTCCGCTTTGTCGTCTTCGTTGTTTCCTTCTCCTCCTCGTTTTCTTTTTTCTTGCTTTGTCCCGTTCATCCCTGCAGACAGTTGTTGTTCTCGCCGCTATTATCGTGCTCGCCGTTGTCGATGACAAGATTCACGGGATCACCAGCGTCAAACGTTCCACGGAGCGACGGACGGCTTTTATTTTAGTCCGTCAACGTTCTGCCTTCGTTGTTGGCTGAAAGAAATCACCCTCGCTTCCAGCGTTCCTTCGTTCTCACCCCGTTTCAACCCTCGTACTCCCCCTTTTATCTCTGTCCGGTACTCGATTTTCTTTGCATCTTCTAATTGCAAGGAGAACGAACGTTCAACGTTACGACGACGTCGGTGATTCGGTGGTGCGGTCGGTTTCTCTACGAGGATTCCTCAGACTTCCGATCCACGCGAACGGAACCATTGCTACGCAGTGATCCTGCAGATAGCTTTCAGCTTCGTTACTCCTGTAGCCACGCTTGAAAGAAGGGGAAAAAAAAGAGTGGCATCAGAGGGGGAGATCAACCGAGAATAATGTATCCTGTCTATATCCCAGATGTGGAATCGGCGAAGCAGACGCATATGAATCGGCCCGCGCACGCACCTGTCTTCTTTTCGTTCCGGTAGGTTTGTCTGGCCGATTTGAAAGCCTCGAGACACGAATATCTTCCCGTTGCTGCGGCGACGAATGCCACCGGATGCTGCCACATCTACATCGATCGCTTTCACCTTGATACTTATCGATATCCAGCCGCGTCGAGCTGGATTTGTCAAGCATACCTTGGATTACTCGTGTTAACGACTTTGAATATTTGATCGAAAGCAAAACTTCTTCCCAGTTGAAGCTTTCAGTTTCTCCGAGATACCGTACAAGTGTCGAGAGCTGCAAATAAAAGAAGAAGATAAAAAGACACGATCAAGCTTGACCGGACATGCATGACCGTATCTGATTTGGCGAACGGTCTGTCGCCCAGATGCGCGCGGAATTAATTAAGTTTGGAAAGTCGACGGAGATGGTGCGCGGTCGTCCTCGTAATTCGTGCTCCCATTCACGTTCTCGAAGGTGGTATTTTACGATTTCATTGAGGAAGAGCGCGATGAGAAATGACGGGAATAAAGTTTGATACCGCGGTCGTTCCAGTCTCGCCGGCCCTCCGCCTCGGAAGCCTCTGTATTTTATTCGCGCTTGTTTTATTTCGTCCACCCTGTCATCGATCAAGGCCCTCTCCTCCGCTCGAGGCGGAACGAAAAGCCTGGCGAAAGAGTAGCGAAGCTCTTGAATCGAGCAGCGAATCGAGGAGAATAAATTTGCACGATTTGCAAAGTGGGATCCGCGGTGCGCAGCGTGATTCATTAATCATCGAGCAGCAGTCGCGCCCAGATCTACCAATAACATCATCCGACTTGACAAATTCCTCTGTCGCGAATACCATCGTCGAAACAGCTGCGATTAGTCATCCTCAAGGAACGACGACCGCTTTTTCTCTTTCGATCGGAGGCAATTTTTTCAATCACGTCGCTCCGGGAATCCGCAACTTTTTGCACCGCGATGAACTCGTGTAGGATCACGTCTTCCGGTACAGGTATCTCCTCGACGATCACAATCGCCGGAGGCTAAAATTTAGCGAGGACAGAGAGACGACTCAAATCCAGCCGATACACCTAACGAACGGAATCGATCTCTCTCGTGGCCCGTCGATCCGTCGTCGGCGCCGTATCCGACACTTCCGGTTCTCGCGTTCATCCCTGCAGCATCTGCACCCGGTGAGATGCCTCCAACAGCTGCACGCTTTTCCGACCTTAATGGGCGTCATAAACCATTTTACAGCGCGCCGCTCCGGATCCGACTTTCCTGCGTAAAGACGCGCCCGGTGCACCGGGCTCAATGTTTCTTTTTTCCTACGCACCACCGACAGTTTCGTGCAAGGATACACGAGAATCGTCCTGCGCTGTCGAAGGAAATATGCTTGCCATATTGGGCTCGGCTCTCCACGATCAGCCGTCTCGTGATTGATAGTACCGGGGGTGTTGGCGACCACCGTGGTTTAGACGCTATTTTAGATAATGAAGATAAATTGAAATCACTTCCAGAAATACAGAGCCTAGAACCGCCATACACTGAAGTTTGAGTTCGGAGCACCAGTAAGAGGAAATCTGTCGTCTCCACACCCAGCCGACGTTCTCCGCCAAACAAAAAAAAAAGAGAATGTCAGACGCTTCTTCGTTAGCGTGAAACGCGATTAAACGAAGGCTCTTCTGATCCACCAGAGACCGCGACTGTTAATCAAACTAGCCAACAGTTTTAATTCGTTCACTCGTGGGGAGACGCGTTGTACCCGGCGCACGGGTAAAATTGAGTTACCGCGAGGATAATGAACGCAAAATTATGGCGATCCGACGTCGGTAATTCTGCACGAGTCGCCGGGGCCTTGCGTGGCACGAACGCGAGAAAAACTACTCTATAATTGACGCGCTCAAAGCGAGCCGGCTCGAGCGCAGAAAGTCACCCGATAATTCAAGCAGTTGCACATTATTCCTCTGCTATGATCCCGGCTTAAGCAAAGTTATCCTGGATGCGCAGAACGATATTCGCCCGTCTGAGGAAATCACGTGGACTGTAAATCATTTTTCTTCGATCGATTGGTTCGAGATTGTCAGGGAACTTTGATCGAGGAGATCAAGAGTGTGTGTTCATTAAGAAAGATGTTTCCTCGTTGCTGGAAAGGATGTTGAAAATTCGAGTCGTCGAGAAAACAGAAGAATGATTTCACAGAATTTCTAGAATCGGCGAATGCGATCTCTGGATCCTTCACCTAGCGTCACAATTGTACTCGCGTGACTGAAAGGCTCCCTCCGGTCGAAGCTGATATATTCGAGTATTGGATAAAGGGACGGGGAAATGTTTCGCAAACTTGTTGACATTTATTCCGCACGCAGTTGGAATATTTTAAAGGACAAAGCTGTTCCTTTCAATGGGCGGGATAAAGGGTGACAGGGGCTTGGATGGTGGCCGCAGCCAAGTGTGCATGCATGCATACGTGACGGAATAAAATAATATCGAATAACCATAAGCCGTGGAATAAAGCTGGAATTACACGTGGATCTGCGAGTTACACGCTGCGCCCGTGCGGTGGTATGAAAAATTAATACGCGGTCGAAATTGAATTTTCATCGACGCAACGCTGCCAATCAATCACTCGTTCTTGTAACTCGCGAAACATGGCCCGACCGTTTATACATTCCGCGCGTATATTTTCCTACGGTTCCGCAATTACGGAACGGCGGTTTTTGTGACGCAGGGAATTCGATTATTCCGAACAGTGATTCATAGTGGCGGAACGGTTGTCGGAACGGCTGTCGGACAACGGTGGCGGTAGCCTCCCTTCTTTCACTAATAAAGTGCGTACTATTATGACGTTGAAACGCGGGGTAATATCAAACACGGACCGCCAACGTTGCGCCCGTGCGTTGACGAGCAGCCCTCTCCTGAAATAACTCCGTCGGGGTTAAATATTAATTTGACGAACCTCTGGAAGCCGTTGTTTCCCTACATCCAGCAACGGGCGAGCTTCCCGTTCGCATAGAGAGTTGCAGACCGTTGCGAAGTTCGGGGGACATTTCCACTCGTGGAAGGAAAACTGAAAAGACGTGGAACGACAGGAAGCTTTTATGGGGTGGCAGGAAAAGGGAGCAGTGGAAATGGCCGGCTGCTGGGGTCGGGCGCCGAGCGAAATAGAGTTAGCGGCAGTAACGTGGTTACAATTATGTCGATCCGAGGGTAATTCATTAGAGGCAGGCGCGGCACGTTTGCGCGGGGTGTCGAATATCGAGAACAGCCTCGCAGAGACAGGCGGTTGTCATAAACGGCGTGATAATGACGATAACTCGTCGCTCTCTGTGCCCCGCTTGTGAAAAGCCCGAATACAGGGAGGATTCCTAGCGGTTATGCGATCTAAACGCGGTGCATGCAGGAGACGTGACACTTGCGGAGAAACGGGGGTGGGCAAAAGAGGACGAAACGACGAACCACCGTCGACTCGGTCCGGCGTAACGAAATATCCAGGTCCCGGGGGCGAAATAAAAGCAGGATCGTTTCTCCTCGATGGGATACCGTCGAAGGAGGAAAAGGAGCACGGGAGCGAACGGAAAAGGCGGCATTTGGAAATCGATAGTTTCGACGTCGTCGTTCAACAGCCGATGCCTTCGACCCGACTTATTTCCTTCTCGTCTCACCGTGAAAATTCCCGCCCATTGTGCGCCCTCCCCGTAATTGGCTACTTCCGCTCGAGGTTTGCCAAAAACTCGACGAATCGAAAACCCGACGAAGCTCAGCCCCCCCCCCCCTGTTTTCCTACTATCTGTCTTCTGGCGTTCCAGCGCAATCTATAAAAAAAAAAGCAATCCGCTCCAGATTTTTCTTTTTATTTAATCTCGATATTTTCCGTCGACCCACATTCAATGGCTTCCTCGCAATATTTTAGATCCGTAGATATTTTCGTGATTCTTGCCGGCCGCGTTTGAGATACTGCGACGATATGACCGCGTAACAATAGAAAGAACGTATGGCGCTGAAGAAAGTTTCATCTTAACCGGGCGCCTGGAAGGCGAGTCGCTCCTCGAACTGTATGCTCAGGATCGTGTGGATTTAAGTTATTGCCACAGGGAGTTCGCGGAACAATACGTCAGCTCTGATCAATTTTGATTCCCTCTTCTATTTACAGTCCCCTTCCGTCGATACGTCGACATTCCCCTCGCAGGTGAAACGGTGCCTGATTGTCGCGTTGATCCTTTTATAGACGTTCGCTCGCGCACGGGTGATAAAATTTTCAACCTTCAGATTGTAACGAGAACGCTGTTCAAGGCCTGTTTGCGTTTCATGGCCCTGCGAAACTTCTCGATCAAGTTGTCTGACTGGTTTTTAAACACCGTTCTCTCCGCGTCGTCATAAGTATGTATCCTTTCCTATATCGAACGCTTTTCATCCGCGCGGTGGCTCGATACATCCTTGATCGTTTCGAAGCGCCTGATATCTGTAATCCTACACACTCGACTTAATAGACACCGCCGTTTTTCTAATGCCATGGCTACGTTAATCGGCAAAAATACGAGACCACCCGGATTTTAATTAGTAATGCGTGAATATTTCAAAGCAAGCATTCCACCGGCGTATAATTAATTCGCAAGAATTTTGTTCATTCGAAGGAGTAAAATGTTGCGAGATACGACGTAGTAACGCATTTCGATGTTTGAAAAATTCATTCGACTTTAAGAACACGCCGCTGCCTTTCAATTTCCACCCTTTATACACCGCGCCCGTTTCTCCCCATTCGCTCGAACATCTTCCCTTACCGTGCACTATAAATTCGTGGTCGCGTATCGCTTAACGCCCCGATCTCTATATCGAGTCGCGCAGAGGGTTGCTCGATGCGATCAATACGCGGCCGTCCTTTAATAATACACACGCTCCAATTTATACGGTGTTCCGCGGCGCGTAGCTATGCCGTTTGATAACATTGTCGGTGAATATCTAATTCGGCTTGCGGCTGTATCTCGGTCGTTTCCATTTTACGTTCAATTGCGACGACGGCAGAGCGCGAGCCCTGTCGTCGTCGTCGTCGAGTCTCGTGCGCGCAACGTTTCCAGCAATCGCGATAAGTATTTCATGCACACACGCGCATACGCGCGCGCGTGCGGTCCAATTGTACCGCGAGTACGTCGCGTCGAGGGAAATCGTGTTCCAATATTATCGGTAGATTTTCACGCGAGATCTCGGGAAAATTCGTGCTCTCGACGATGCTCGCCGCCACTCTAGCTGGTTCGACCTCTCGAGCTGATTTAATGAGGCTAGTGGCTGCGGAGACAAGAGGCGGCGGCGGCGGTTTTCGGTCGCGCTCCGCTTTCCATGCCACCGCTTCGCGTCGTCGAGGAGGAAAATCAAGAAACCGAGAGGGAACCTTTCAGGTCGGTTTTTCGTGGTGGATCGAAATTTTTCTCTTTTTGACTGATGTTCCGAAAAAAATTCATTGGCAAATCTAGGGCAGAGGATGCTAGCCACAGAGGAGACGTAGACCGGCATGAAAAATCTTGACGTCGCGTTATCCGTCGATATTAGTCGGTGTAATCGAACGATGTCCAGCAACTAGGCTAACGGAACGATCGGCCAGGTACTTGACAGGTTAATCCGATGATGAATAATGAGGGGAAAAGTTGAGAGAGTCTTTTCCTGTCCGTTCGTCTCCGACCCTAGACGAATAATACAGCGTGGCGGCTGTCGTCCCGCGTTATCGGCGCCGCTGTAACGGAGTAATGGATTCTTACTTAATAATGTAATTCAGATCTCTCTCTCTCTCTCACTCTCTCTCCCTCTCGGTCGTGTCTGGGCTACAAATTCGCTCGAGTAACTTCTGACCGAAAGCTTGTCTGTGTATGCCCTCTATTATACTCGTCGAAGATTCTCCGCTCACCCTACGTACGAACGGAGGAAGAGAAAGAAGCTTTTCCTCTAGGGTCGTAGAAGTTAAAGACCTTTTCACTGTTCCTCGTAAAAAAAAAAGGGCACAGGGACGGTGGAGAAGCAACCCGGATAGAGATGGAGTGTACGCGCGTTTTACAGCCAACGGGGTGCGTGCCGCTGCAGCGTAATCCGACCTGTTAAAATTTATCGCTCGACGGAAGTTTCGTAGATACGAATCGGAAAGATGTCGATTAGAAGAGTAACTAGCGTTCACTCCTCTCGGAATATTCGAGCCCCGTGCTTTTAGCGTTTATTCGTCGGCGAACCGATGGAGAGACCGTTGCGCGGCATTTGACCGATTACAGGCTCGCTTCCCCCGCGAAGACCCGTTCTCACGCCTCGCAGGGACACATGGGATCTCTATTTAGATCGGATCTGCCTTGTCGCGTCGCGACGAGTTGAACGAGTTTCAGGGTTGCGGTGCACCGGCGCCGAATCGAGGAGACGTCGCTTTTAATTCGAAGGCTGCGGTGTGTCGCACGCGTCTCTAACCGCAAACTGGTTTCGTAGCTTACGCCATGTGAATGAAGGGTGCAGAAGCGCCAAGAGAGGAGGCCAGTGACCGGCGTGTTTCAAAAACGCTTTCAATTTAGCGGCCAGCCGCGCGTTACGCGCTTGTTCCTCGCGACGGACAACGTTTCTCGCGCGGTTTCCATATACCGTGGTAAAAAAAAGTGGCTGAAGTCCTTCTACCCTGAGGCCAGCGCGCGTGTACACCCTAGCCGCAATTTTTGTTTGCCGAGTAATTGAAACGAAAATTCCGAACAAAATAGCGCCGTGGCGCCGTTGCTCCTGCAGCGAGCACTTTGATCCCAGTTATTTCGAAGCTGAAATTTCTTACCAAAACGCATCATCGTATTTCGCGGCGCATCGACCCCGCGGGAATCGATATCTCACGCCGCTCTACGCCTATGTGCTCGCGAATTTCTCGCCGCTGCCAACACGTCTGGCCAAAAATACGCTGGTTCACGCGCGCGCGGTTGTTGATCCTGCGGAGAGACAGACGAAGGGAAGATCGTGCGATTTCGTGTGCCACGGGTCCGCCGCGACGGTCGGGCGAGTAGCAAGGCTTCCGTTACTTGGAGGCGAGTGGCGCGCAAAAACCGGGCGAGATTCGAGATTCACTAGGGCCCTCCAGCACAATTACGTTTGAGGACCGCCGGCTCCACGTACGCACGCGATAATTGGAGAAGTCTGCCCCCGCGGCTGGGTATGCAGTCTTTAGCCTTATCATTGAATCCGCTTCACTTATATGTATATACGCCCGCGCAACAATTGTTGCATCGCAATGGAACTGATCTTGATTCGTGTTTAATTCTACCAGGGATAAACGATTGAACGATTTAATTGCTATAATTGGAATTCGATAAACTGCTGAGAAAGAGAATATTTGTGATTCTTCCCTTCATCAATTTCTGTGAAATCCATGCCCATATGGTTGTTCCATGCAGTTTCAAACATTTACTGCTGATTTTTCTATACTCTCCGCATCTCCAGTTATATCGCGATCCATTCGTCACGTCTCACTTGCTGGCAATGCCTTCATTTATTCGCCCCTTCCGCTCATCGATTTGCATTCGCTGTGCCAGCAGCCGTGGCGTAATAAAGCCGACAGCCGTTATCGTATCCCCTATAGTTTTCATTAAACATCGGTCCTGTCTCGTGAATGAACAACAGTAAACCGTGTCCATCCGGTACGCCGGGTTCGCGTATCCAATGACTTTAGAACTTATTAAAACTCTATGTTCAATGACAGATTAACGCGATGAAGGGAGACTCTTGGTTCGGAGAACGCGTTCGTTTCTCTCCGCCTTGAAATCCAGCAACCCCTTGATCTGGGATAACGAGCGAGCCGCGCCCGCGCGGGCTTCTCGTCGCGGATACACGAGACTCCCTCGGTCTCTTCGTGTTTCATTTTCCGTTCCAGGAACGGCGGATCTCGAATCGGAATGAAATTGGCCCGAATTGGCTGCGCCGTGGCCGCATCTCGCGCTTCGCGCGATCGACGCGCTCCTCTTTCTGGCTACGCGACGCCGTCCGAATGGCTGGTCCGGAAGAAGGAAAAGGGTCCCGGGGCAAAGCCCGTATAATCCGTTTACGAGAGCGGCGAGGGTGGCCCGGCCGGAGCAGCAAGGAGGAAGCTAATAATCGCGCAGCTTTCATCCGGCATCTCGCTGCGCTTGCAAAACGCGATATCTTCTTCCGCTACTTCCCTTTTCCTTCACCGTCGATCTTCCCTCCGTGGTTGGCCCCCTTTCCCTAGTCAGTCCGACTGAGGAGTTTATATTTGAAACGTCGACTCCGGCCTGCGGACCTTCGGTCCGTCCCTTTTACCGCGGAATTGACTTACACCCTTGCATAATAGACCAGAATTACCAGGGATTATTAAACGTAAACTGATTAGTCGGTGCATTCGGGTCGCGGTGTAAACGGGAATAAGGACGGATAGGACGAGGGTTGCGAACGAGGATCGGAGAAACGAGGTTAACGAAGATCGACTGGAACTTGATTCCGTGCTACTACGGGGGACAGCAAGTCAATAAGTTTGCGAGAGAGGCAGAGAGATAAAGCGTTGAAGTGCAAGCATGGACGAAGGTGAAATGTGGAAAATACAGATAAAAGCCGCATGGAACTTAGCGGCTATAGCGATTCGCGTTACGTCGATACAGGGGAGGAGCTTTCGGTTTGGGGAACAGGACATGCGAATGCGTCGATAACAAATTTATGACACATCGCACTGCAAAACGGTGTACGTATACGCGAGCACAGTAAACACCCGATGAATCCATCGTTGCCCGGTCATAATGTAGGACAACATTGAATACGTAATAATATCATTAGTCAACGGCGTTACACATTATTATTGCAGCAGTAAATGAAACCGGCCTGACAACCTTAACGACAACCCCGTTTGCTTTACATATCCACCGTGGCTGACCCTTTTACGGCCATCGACCGATCGTACATTTTTATTACGAACAAGTACCGCGGGATGCGTTTCGTGAAGATAGAAACGAGAGAGAGAGAAAGAGAGAAAGAGAGAGAGAGAGAAAGAGAGAGATTTAACGCTTCGGAAGTTGAGAACAGATCCCTAAGCGAATGTCTTGTAATCAGCTTCTAATACATAATCGATCGCCAAGGTGGTTACCTTCTTCTCGAGGGCGTTTCGAATTCAATTAGTCCGTCTTGAAAGGCAATTAACGGAGATTGTCCAGCTGCGTTTACCCTCGCCTTTCATCCGGAATTTCAGATTCGGGCCGAAAGGTGGCCGCACGAAAATGGCTAGAAAGTCAATATCGCCGCAACGAGGTGGTCGCGTGAAAGATTAATGAAAGTCTCAGAAGTTCCCCGGGACATTTGTCCGGGGGGCGTTCGCTCGCGTTTCTTGAAACGTCTCCCGGACGGCGGAGGTACACGAGTGTGAAGAAAAACCGGGGAACGTGAAACCTGGTCGAGTTAGCGAACAACGTCCCGAATCAAGGGAGGTGGATGATACCCGTTGGCGAAGCTCTTCCGAGGCGACAAATGAATGAACGTCCCCGCCACGAACGAACTGCAGCTATTGTCTCGCGGGCTCGGACTTCCGGCTGGCACCATTGATTTTTCTCCGCTTTCACGCTGAGCGAAGAGCTCGCGTAAGGCGCGCGAAAAATCGTGCAGCGTCTTCTAGTATCCGTCCCAGCTTTTGTTCCCTCGTCGGATACCGGAGTTGAACGAACGATAAATTCCAGTCGTCCTTCTCTTGCTGCCGCCTGTCGACTATACGATATATCCAAAGAGCTACGTTACACGTCCTTCTTATTCGTAGCGGCAATTAATCCCACGTAAATGCCGAATTAGAGTACAGATTTATAGGAAGTCGCGCGGTTTGCGTGCTTCGTATTTATCGTTAGTCGTTTTAAGAAACAAACCGGGGATGCACGAGGGGGCTGTAAATCCTCGAACGGTGCCGGGCGAACTCGACGAAGCTGGAGGAATTCTTTTTCAGAGCGACGGGTCTCTTTCTCGTTTTCGTTCTTCCCTTCCTTTTTTCCCCAAGAACGTCGAGTTTGCCCGACCCCGGTCTCGCCGTATTATCGACGCGATCGCAATGGGGCTTGGCCGTTGCACTTTTTTTCCAACGGTATATAGACTCGCGAACGTCGAAACGTCCTTTGTAAATGGGCAGTAGGGGAACAGCGGAAGCGCGTAGACGGGATAGAAAACAACGCAGCTCCGTCTTGTAAGGTACGTACGATTTTCAATGCTAATTTCCAACGTAACTGGCTGCATCCCTGGCTGGTTGCCTCGGTTGACTATAAAACGGTGCACCGGCAAACATCCCCATCTCCCCGTCTTGCAGGGCGGTCCGTTGTCTCTCAATTAGAAAGAGGAACAATGGGGCTGGCTGGTGCGCGCCTCGTCTTCGCGAAGAAAATTTTTGTTCCCCGCGCGCGGATTCCATTCGTTCCAATCGTCTTTCCTTTCTAGCGATGTTGCTTTTTACCGACAGTGAAGAGGGGAACACACGATGCTGCAAACGGAACAGCAACCGTGGAGTAACTTCAGGTGGCTGAGGAAATATTCTGTTTTTTCTTGAATTCACAATTTCGACGGAGTCGGTCGACTTTGGACTAGAAACGAGGCGAGTCAAGGGCATTACCTCGACTCGTTACTCTCTTCATTCTTCTATCCTCCCCCGCGCTCCGTCGCGACTTTCATTCCAGCTGTCTTGCTTCCCCTTTTTTTCCCTTTTTCCTTGAAATCCGTATGCCACTGTAATAATGTGACTCGAGCGCAGCCGGAACGGCGTAAAACCGGCTTTCCCCTTGGCAGAAAATCTCTTAAGGAAACTCGAGGCGCGACGGGCTAAAATCAGCGGAGGAAAAGCGTTAAATTAAAGCTCCCGCCGCGCTCGAGTCACCGCAGCGCGCGACGACTTAGGTGTAGAATGCTCTTTCTAATAACGAGTCTCGCGTGTCTCTCCTCTTCCTTTTCGTCGGGGCTCTTTCCCTCGATTCTGCTCGCAAAATTCCCGCAGGCCGTGCTCGAGTAACGCGATAACTCGCGCTGAAAACGAGTAGCGCGTAAAGAAAGCAAACTCGTCACGGGGAGCAGTTTGAGAATTTGACGGCTCGACGCCGTACACGAGCGACGCGAATCGATTCCGATATTCTCTGGCGATGTACCGTGACTGAAAGTGCTAGAAACCCCAGGCGAAGTTACTCGTAGGGCATTCATGTAATTGCCACTCACCGTTTGCGTTCCCCGAATTCTCTCCACTGTATATTTATCGGTCGCTCCGAAAATTTGGCTTGGGATATAAATATTGACACACACGGTGGCAAGACGCGTACGTGACATTTGTACGTCGATAGGCGACAGGTGTACGCTCTCTCGTGCGCATTAAATAGTTATTAAGGGGCGGCGATACGATAAGAAGCAACCCCTCTCGATTTTCCTCGACGAACGAGGAATCGCGTCGATCCGCTTATTTCCGAAGCGAGGGCAATTCTTACCGAGCATTTTTCGCTGGACCCTCATTTTCTCCCCAGCGAGAGGCACCCGGCACGAAAAATATTCCCAAGCAATACCGCGCGGAGTTAAATCGACCGCGAATCATTAGGATACCCGTTGTCGCTCCCAGAACGCTGCGGACACGCGAAGGAAAAAGGGGTCGTCGCGCGCGGCCCGGTGGAACAGGGACAAACATAGATATTATTACAGCGATAAGAGCATTTCACTTGAGCCGCAGCTCCATTTTTTTCTCTCTCTCTCTCTCTCTCTCTCTCTCTCTCTCTCTTTATTTAGTCTCGATCTTTCCTGAAAGAATAATTTCCTGCGCGGAGCTTACGCGTTGTTGTTCGCCCGACGGCGCTTTTTCCTTCCACGCGGCGCAGACTAGAGGCGATCAATATGTATGTATATTTAAAAGGAACGTTGGAATAATACGTGCATTCACGCGTGACAGTAGCGGGGCAGCGGTAGTAAAAAATTAATTCGTCCAAGAGCACCGTAACAGCAACCCCCTTGGAACGCATGGCGTAACCCGTCTTGGACCTCCCCGCTTATAGAATAGCTGGAATCGAGCTACCGGATTAAATCGAGCCTTCTCCCAGCCCGTATACGCGTAGTCGGGTTCATTCTTTACGTTAATGCCGCACGGTTAGTTTACGGAGCAGGCACGGAAAACGGGAAAGAATTTTCTCCGGAATATTAAGGCATTTCCGTGGTAGTTTCGAGCCGCGCGGCGGCGGCTGCTCGAAAGCACGCGATTATCATACGCTCGGATTGTATTTGCGGAATCGCGATTTATTTTTACGATTGTCGGTCGACGGGCCGGGTAAACACGGGAAACCGATAGCGACGACAAGAACGCATCGGGGCCGCGATTTGTATCGGCTGGTCGTCGCAGATGGTGTCACTCGTCGCCGTTACGAGCGAGCACGATGTCTCCCACTGAATGTGTCTGCACGCTCGACATTGTCACGATTAATGTTGGGACACAGGCGTGCCCAGACCGTGATTTGCTCGTACACGGCTGTACGCGAGGTGTATATAACGTTGTTTGCGAAAAGCGGAGGCATCGTAATGGAATATAAAAGTTCACCGAGGGCGGCTTTCGCAGCGGATGGTCATAGTTCACGATTAAACCCATCGCGGTAACGATAATTGTTTGGCCTGCATCCAAACGAAAGGAGCGCCGGAGGTGAACGATACGTTGTTAGCGCATTTAAACTGTCCAATAATGCTGCGACTGGAAGTTCGTTAATGTTAAATGAAAAAGGAATAAAGAGATCGCTTGGCGGACTTTAGGGGATATAAAAGGAAACGGTTCTCTTTTGACAGGCGGTAAGCGAACTTAACGTTTGCGGACGTCTTGGCGCTTACACAATCGGAATCTCGTCGACACACTTAATCCGGTATGCTCTCCGCGTCGTTATCCTACAGGCAGGCGTGCACGATCCGGACATATCCATGTATATCTGCGATGCCGACGCACAATCGTCTTACTTTACATATATATATATGTATATATATCAAGGGAATACAGATGGAGCGGCCCGATGGGTTCAAAGGGACTAGCCGATGCGTTTTCGCGAACTGCGCTCAAAGCCTCGACACAGAGGGAACGGTCGTGGTACATGATCTCGACATTCCTGGCGGCGTGCAGCTAGCTAAATGGAGTAGCGCTAGCACCGCCACGTGGTGCGGCTTTCTGGTCTGGAGGAAGCGGAGGCGGAGGAGCCAGCGGTAGCGAGAGAACGGGTACATCGGGATGGAGAACGAAGGGTACACCAACGTGAACGGGAGAGAAGACGGGTTTGAAGGAAACGCGACTTGGAACGCGCGAGCTGGAAGAAGAAGCCAGTCGGCGAAAGGGTGCGATGGGGAGAGACAGAGAACTTAGACCCTGTTCGAGTGAACGTAGCGGGTAGAGCTATAACACTCCCTAGAGGTGGTTCGCTGTGTGGGTCGGTGATGTAGGCAGGGTGGGTCGAGTACAGAAGGAGAAGAAGGGGTTGGAGCGAAAGGTGGGGTTGCCGCTCGATACCACTGCGGCATAGCCAAAGTTGAAGCTATACCGCCTGCGTCTCTCCGTCCCTGTCGCTCTTTCCTACCCTCTGTCTCTGTTACCACCCCGTGCATCTTTTTCTTTCAACTTCTCCAACCCCGTAGTTTTTTCCTTCTCACCTGGTCTCGTCGTCTCTGTCGCTCTGGGTGTATTTACCTTTTCGTTTCCGTTTCGCGTCGCCTCTCCGTCGCTCGCTTCCACGGCTGTTTCTCCGTCTCCTCTCCGCGTCTCGCCTTTCCTCGTATGTATGTATATGTATGTACGAGGCGCTATAGTAAACGGCCTACAGCCTTTGCCCGGTATCTACCCCCGAAATCTACCCTCCGCGCCCCTCGATCCTCGCGTCCGACCACCCCGTCCCTCGGAAATCCCTCGAGGGGATCTACCGACTGCGCTCTTTAAACAACGAGACACCTTTCCCTCGACTACGTCTCAATTCTCGCCCGGAAGAGGCCCGATCTGCCTCGTCTTCCGGGTAACTTGCTCGCACTGCCGCGTTCGTCTCCTCGAACAACTTCCACCCCTGCGAGCCTCTCTCCTTTGCTCCCCTTCTTGTCCCTCCTTTTTCGATCACGATCGGGTCCCGACCTTTATCCCTTTGCCGGCTCCACGACTCGATCTTTTACCCAGTTCCACCTTCGAGATCAATCTTTGTAATTTCGAAAAAGAGCATCGTCGCGCAGAACTCTGTTCCCCTTTGAGCACTCGACGGCGAGCTATGCTTCCAGCTCACTGGCCCGATCTTTTGTTTGCCAAGCGATGACGCGGCGGATGATATCTCGCGACAGCTCCGTCCAAGAACGCATCTCTACGCAGGTGAAACAGGAACATCTCTCTCTCTCTCTATCTATCTATCTATCTATCTATCTATCTATCTATCTATCTATCTATCTATCTCTCTCTCTCTCTGCCGTTGCAACGTTACGAAGGATCGTTAATCAGTTAAACGAGCGCAGGCGAGGAAGCCGCCTTCGCACACGCGGACGTTTGATGCAATCTACCCGATCGTCGGAAAATCGTACGCATGTGTGTAAACGCCAAAGTCTGAAGCACGATCATCGAACCACCGCGCCGGGATTGAGGCAGCCCGATGTTTGCGCGTATACTCGTTTGTCCGGGTACGTGTGTTTATCCGGTAACGATCAATAATTTGATTGCCGCCGCATTTTCCTAGAAATTAAACGTATTTACGGGAGCGAAATTACGAAATGGACCATATTAATTATTGAACTACAGCGCCGCCCTCCATCGAGAATCCTTCCCAACCCATTCACCCCTTCGCTCGACCGGGCCAACGAATCTATCGAAAATTTATATTTGCGGAGCGTGAATTATATCTGGCGTCAGGTGTTCGATTTTTCTTCGCCTTCCCCCGAGAAACTCGTTCGTACTCTCGCCCTATTTTTCACGGACACGCGTTCCTCTTCGTTCCGAAATTCTTCTCTGCCATCGTCGACTACTTCCCCTCCGGTGTTTCAACTTCCCTCCCGGACTTCCCGTTCGCGTTCTCCAGGGACCAACGGAACCGCGTGTACGCGGAGAGCAGCCAGTGGATTTTCTGCGGTGTACCACCTTAGGCCTCGGGCGATCCCGGTCGATCTGGCAATTCCCAGAACAGGAACCATCGCCCTCCGGTCAAATTCTTCTGATTTTGTTTCTCCAATATTAACCAGAGATTGCCATGGAGTTTTCCCCCATTCTATCCGTCTAAATTTTTCGTTACTATATTTATGCGTTACGCACAATTCCTTCTTTCTCGCGTCCCTCTTACACTCGACGTACGTAGCGTCGAGCACATCTTTCCCCGGCTGTCTGGTACACATTCACCCTCGCCTTTGCTTACTCTCACTCGAATCCTGCTTCGATCAACCCTCCATCCCTTTCGCTCTCTTTCGCCCCCTCTTTCGCCTCGTCAGGCCCGGCCGGCGTGTGCACTCTCGCCAGCCCCTTTATCCCCGATAGCAGCGTCAAAAGGTCTGAGCCCTCTCGTTTCGCAGACATAAACCGTTCCCCGCTATCTTTGTTCCGCCGATTCCGCGACCCTGTGATTTTACTTCCCTCGCCGGTTTACGGTGCGTTACGCGAGCACGTTCGCGAATTATACAGCACGATCCGTAGGCAACGGCGGCTAATTTGATTCGCGAGCGAGACACACCGCGGTGTGTATGCGCGACGCACGCAATGAAGCGGATACCGAGCTCAAATAGCCCGCAACTTTTCACCCGGCGACCGCGTGACCTGGTGCTAAGTTCAAGGAACACGCACGGTACGCTTTTAAGAGAAACTCTGCTACACTGTGCTAAAGCACAGTTTGATGTCGTTTGTGAACGACTTTGACGCTATTGATGCGACAATTTAAGGTGCGGGCGACATTATCCTGCGTTACCACCCCCGACTTGTTAAAGGTCTCTAATATTATATAGGAAGGAAAGATATTGGAAGTCCTATAATGATTGAATTGTTATTAACAGTGGCATGTAGCTATTAATCTCGTATCTAGATACGCGTCGCAAACATTTCTATAATAGCGACAAAGGTAGCTTTCCCCGTTCGAGCAATCTATTCCTCTGTTATCAAGCCGATAGAGGTAAACCCTACCTCCCATTGAATGTCAAAATCATAGCTAATCCGTCGGTGCGAATCAATGCCGTTCCGAATCGAGTGGATCCAACTCCACGGACTCGATGCGCGTAGATTCGACCGCCGGTGATACGAGGGTATCGTACGATTTATTTCGCGCCGGACGCGCCGCTGCCAGCGGGGTAGTTAATGGTTGTTTTTTTCTCTCTCTGCATGCGGCTGTTTCACTTGCCGGAACAACGCGGGGGGGGGGGGGGGGGGGGGACAAAAGCGACTAGCATTTTGCCTGGCGAAGGTAAAGGGGTGAAACAACGGCCGCCGACCAGCGTTGTTTTCTTGCTCGTTATACTCCCGCCCGTTTCATGCGGTGTGGCTGGCTCGCGCTCGCGCAATTCCACTGCCGTCCACGTTGTTCCACGGCCGGCCAGGGCTCGATAGCGATTAATAATTTTTTCATCGCCCTCCTACCTCGGCCAACGGATCTCAAAGGAAGATAGCACCGAGCCGAGGCGAGACCGCTGAAACGATCTGCCGTAGCGTTCGCGGAGGGTGTAATGTGTTTTTACTCTTTGATAATTGGCGGACGATGTGCAGATGGAGATATATTTTGCATTTCCTATGATTGGAAATTGTTTGAGCAACTCAGTTGTCATGCAGAAAACAATGTCCTTTGTTTTTTAGATGGGAATGGCCTAGTTTGATATAGCTCGTGCTTGGAAAATTTAGCTGTATTAATGAGAACTACTATTAGAAACCGATACCCATGGTGCAATTAACGGTATAATACCCTAAATAGAGGTCTAACTTTATACTGCCATGGGATACCTTTAATCAAATTAGAATCCGACATTTGATGGTATCCACATCAGTCTAAGGGTGGCGAATATAGATCGCACCGTTCTATACTTGTATCCCTCTCGCTATGCCTAGGGGAACTCAGTTCTCCGAATTATCCAGAGGAAACATTGATCCCCTTCGAAGCCCTGCGTAATATCTCCACGGAATTTCGATGATCCTTCTCTTTTCTTAATTCACTTGGTCGAGAGATGATCGAGCGATCGCGTCGTGCGTGAAATCACGTTCCCCGGGTTAGAAGTTGGCCGGTCTCGATGATCGATCACGATACACAAACGAATCCCTGCGCAATACGCAAGTCGGTGTACATGGAATCGTTACGAGTCAACGCGGTGGCACGCGCATCGCTGCTGTTTATCGTCGGTGGTGGTAACGGGGGAGATTAAACGATACTTCAGCCTAAAGGCCGAGCTTGTGTCGCAGGCATTCCACGTCCAACGTGTTTCATTACGGTGACGGTGCGTGGACGGTCATTCCGTGGCTGGTCGTTCGGCAACTTAGCGTCGAGCAACGAGCTTTCGTCGATCTGCATCACGAGCAGTCGCCACGGACGCGCGAATTCGTAATCGACGAGTAAAAAAGAGCACGATCTTTTTTGAGCTTCGCGCATTGATTCCACCGATTAGAGAGAAACAGAATATCTAATATACAAATTAATTATACCTCATTTAATTAAATGGAGGATCTATCCATTTGTACCTGTATGCTGAGCCCTCTCACGTTAATTGATAATTTGTAATTTGTACGCCGGAAACAATTCCAAGAAGACCTCGACGAAAAGGTTTGCGTACCGAGTAATTGATTCGATCCAAACGTTTTCCAATTCTTCGCTTCCGCGGAGATCTTCTCTTCTCATAAAAATTTCGTCACGTATCGCACGTGTGGAACGGTTCGAGCAATGACAGTAGCAACACCGCGATCTGCATGAGCAAGGATTGACGGTGCGTGGCTGTTTCGAGGGAGAAATACGGAGGAGCGATGAAATATCGACAAATATTTAAATAAGCCGCCGAAGACGAATTCCGTTTTATTCTCCGTCACGTGGCTGTTTCTCGGCTCGCGTGTCTCGCGCGGATGCACGTAGGCACGAATACACGCGATACGTGTTTATAAAACGAAACGGAGCACGCGCGCGCGTCCCCGTAATAGCTTCCATCTGCGAACGGGGATGGGTGAAAAACTAAACTTTGACCGAGTGTGTGGAGGACACGTTTAGAAATGTTCATAGAAGTAAACTGCTCGGAAGCGACGATCTCGATGTTGTATGACAGATGTGTATCTTCGGATCCGCAACGGAACGATACTTTGCCGCGGAGTAGAACTATTCGCTACTTCGTCGAAAGCTTTCTAGTTACTCGTCGGTTGATAGTTCGTTTGACGCCGTGTGTACTTTGCTGTCTGTTTCCTAGTCAGATAAAAACACCTCTCGATTTGTAATGAAAGGGCAATCAGTTTATTGGACTGCAGTTTGAAGACTGCGCATCGGGGTTTGTTAGGTAGCATCGTTTCAATCAATTGGTTTCGATTGATATCTACTCTACAGGCTCGTCCAGCGATTTAATTGTCGCCGCGCGCTTCTTTCTCCATTCGAAACGTCGATGTCTACCGCAGAATGTTTATTTCGTTCGAAACAAGGGGTTGTAAAAATTGTTACTCTTCGTTCGTCATAGAATCGCTAATTCGAGATTCCATGCCGCTCTCGAATAAAGAGATTTGATCACCGTGAAGCAGATTCGACCTGGTTACAGTGTCGTGTTCGATTTCTGTCGACCGAAAGACTCGAAACGTGAGCCTAGGAAGGTATTCCGTTCAATTTAATAGCGTCTAGCACTAGGTGACGTCGAGGGTGCAAGGAAAAAATGGAGTGGAGAAAAAAATTGCAGGAGAGAAACGGGGCGGGGAGCAGAACGAAATAGCGAATTCTCCGATTTCCCGGTTGAAAGGGCAGATCTCTCCCCGGGCTCTATTCTATTTTTACACGCCAGCCCGACGTAGAACTTTGGACGCATTGTGCATTGTTCAGCAAGTTCGCCGTGGCTCATTTCGAGCAAGTTTCTACGGCTTATTGGATTCGCGGGTCGCGCGACGCGTCTTCCCGCTTCCTGTAGCCCGGAGGAATGAAATTCTCTTGCGAACGGGCGGAGGGTGGAGACGATGTCCGTTCGCGTAGCTTGTTTGTTCGCGCGCGTTCGACCGACAACTCTGCTCCCGGTCCCGATCGAAATACGTGGCTGCACGGTTGGGCCATTTAATTAACCCCTAACGACCCCCGTGGCTGCGGCGCCTCCGGCATGAATTTTCTTTGATTGTCGGGGCTCTCGAGCTCGTTGGACTTTCGAGCCCGAAGCGCAGAAAGAAGGACGAGGAAAAAGCTGAAGGAGAACGTGAAGAGGAACGATAAGTTTCGACTCGAGTTGAAACTTCAAGGTTCCACCAGGTGAAGAGGTAAAACAGGGCTTGATTCTCGGTAAAGAGAGATGAATGACACACTCTGCCTCCTCGAACGCTATCATCCCGCGGAGCAGGGCAATATTATTTTTTTGGCAAATTAACTCTAGGATCACTTTTCATCCAGGGATACGAGACTGTCTCGTTGGTTTGAAACTGCGAAACCGATAATTTCTTATAAAGAAGTGAAATGAAAATGTTTTTATATAGAACTTCGATTAACAAAGCCTTGGCAATTGATGTAGCATAAATTACTATTTCTGCTTGGCAATTTCAGTAATTTCCATCGAGAAGTCGCTCCCTTCGGATCGTACCACAATAACTGGGTTGCCCTGTATTTAGAATCCTCAGCGGCAACGGATCTTGGATAATACAGGAACCCATAATTAGTATTTCTTAGCGGTACTCCTGACAATAATATACCCCGCTTCGCGCACCCCCGCCTCGAGAGTTCAAAGGGTGAAAGTACCGCGTGGGAGGGCACAACGGCGAGGATTATACCGCGATTTGTATAATTTATCGAGTACCAGTTTTCAGATTACTCGCGGGGAAAAGTAGCGCGACGCTGTCGTCGGACCAGAGGAAAGTTCTCCGCCGTACCGGGAACAATGCTTTCTCGTCCACCTTCGCTAAGACCCGGTCCCGGTACAAAAGAAAATGAACCGAGCCCTGCGCTCTTTTCCTCTCGCTCCGTGCTTTTTCAAATATTATGAAGTCCGTAACTTGTAAAAAATTCAAAGTCCAACCGAGTTTTCTGCCATTGTCCCGCGGCTTTTTCCTCCGCAGCTTTCTGTTTCCTGGGGACACCGTACCGTGTTTCCCCTAGGTTCTCGATTCTTTTCTGCTGATCGAGTCGCACAATGGTGCCGGGCCGGCCGAATTTTCGAATTCCTTTCAGCGTTTCCCTCCGCGTGTACGCGCGGAGCGTGCCGAGTGTGACGCGACGTCTTGCACCGCGAATCCTGAATCGGGGTTAAAAGCTGTGTACACCTCTCGCGCGCGAGTCGTACGAGTCGAGACAAGAGGCACGGCAGAGAGAGAGAGAGAGAGAGAGAGAGAGAGAGAGAGAGAGAGAGAGAGAGAGGGAGGCCGCGCACGAAAACTGCAAAGGAAAAAATCCGTAAAAAAGAGAGGCACGGCTTCTAGATCTCCTAGAACGCGACACGAGGGATCGGAAAGGAAAGAGCAAGAAGCATGAAGATTTTTGAGAAAGCGAGGAAACTCACGAGTCTTCTTAAGGGGTGAAACCCCCGTCCAGGAGTGCGACGAAGGGAAAGAAACGAAAGGGGAAAGATTAAAAGGCACGGGGAGAGTGAAACAGGCTAGCAAAGCGCGACGCCGCGCCGTGAAACGAAGCGGCCCAGAGTTGCAGCGAACGGCAGAGGATTAATAGCAGGAGAGGAAGGCGCGGAGAACTTGCGGAACACGCAGCATCTGTACAAAGCACTCGACTACTTTTCCCGGCTGGCGGGCAAACGTTTCGGGACTCGCGCGGAAAATGTTTACCGGCAAAAGGCGGCCTCGCGCGAGTACCTAGGCCTCTTTTCCTCCCCCTGTGTGTGTGTGTCGGTGCCTGCCATCGCTGGTTTAATACCGAGAGACTCTAAACGAGAAAAGTGCAGAAACGAAAAGTGCAAAACCGCGACCGATCCGCGGCTGACTCGACTCTCTCGGCAGTGTGTTTGATATTCGCCGTAGTAATGAGCTCGTCGAACTTCGCCCGCCCGCTTGCGCCGCTGCGGTCGTATATGATTCGCAAGCGTATCCACGTGTTTAGACGACGGAGCGAGGAGCCGTGGAAGTCGGCGGGACGTACGCATACTTCGTATTACGTTGCATCTACTTTGCCCGGAATCCACGGGATAAGCCTGCAACGACCGAAATGTTTCCGTGGTTGCGCGAACCGCCGCTGTGAAATTAACAGAATTTCGCTCGGCGTCGCTCCCCGCGCTCGAGCTCCGTTGCCCCCTTTCTTCATTAACCCTCCGCTGTGTTTCTCTAATTCGTTTTACGGGGTAATGAAAACTACGGCTGAAATTGCGCGACGTGACGCTTTGTGCTGGCCTATCGAAAACCGAGCCTCGTACTTGAGGGCAGCACGAAGGCAGCACACTCATTCGGCTTTAGGAAAGGAATTTGAAGTGTTCGACCAGGCAGAAGGAAACTGCTCGTTCGCTGCTACCATTTGCTATTGCAAACGCATGGTCTATTGAAATATTTAGACCGGAGAGCTTGCCGTCGGTTTTGGTTTGGAGAGTGTGTTTGACCGCGGATGAATCGTGACTGTCTTGAAACTGGAAGAGCTTACTGTTTGCCTTCTCCGACGTTGCTTGGAAGGCGCGCATGCATTAATTGTATCTCGCTGCTTGCACAGCATCGAGGAACAAATTAAACCGCTTCGCAGTTTTTCACGGTTGAACTCGAAGGTGCACCAATAAATACGATTGTCCAATGTATTCTTCGCTTTTCGATCTATAGCATTTGTTTCTCGCTTCAGTTCCACGGTTTCCCACCCCTGACTTCCTCCTTTTTTTTTGTGGCATAAAATAAATCGCTCGGGGTAACATTTGGTCGACTGTGAGGAGTGTCGGGTTATCTCCGGATGCTGTTTAGAATACGAGATGCCTGCCCCGCGATCGCTATGGAATTCGTACGAGTTCAATCCTAAAGGCTGGCTGCCGACGCACCCCTTCTAAATACCGCTCCTTTTGTTTCGTCGTGTCGTTAATTATAGTCCGGCCACGCACGCGGTACATTCCGTCGCGTTCGGGGCGCAGGCATCGACGCGGGGATGAAAAGAAGAAAGAGACATCATAGAAGAAGCAAGCAGAATCGCTTTGCCGGCTTCGTTCAGTATTTTTAACTGCAGCTGAGGTCGAGTGGTCTTGAAAAATCTGTGATCGAAATCGTCCCCTTTGTGTCGGCCTCGTTTCGAGCGGGAATCGGTGTCACCCAGTTTTCGACAACGTTTCATCCAGTGGAACCTATGTCCCATCACAGAGTACGTAACAAAGCTCCTGTAGAAGGGGAAATCTCGTACCGGATGACTTGTCACTGAGATGCATCGCTTGCCGCCGCAGTAAATATCGATTTGCATCGGTCATATACGGATCAGTCAACAACTAAGCAATCGAAACGAGCGACATACCTTTGCTCGAATTCCGCCACACGCGCTTCGCTCGAATTCAACTGGATATCCTTCGCGGATGCGGCAAGTCGTTCGATTCGAGCGATCCCGCGACCGGCTCAACGTGTCGATATCGGTCAGCACCTTTTCAATTAAACCGACACCGGCGGCAGCGGTTCACAGGTAACGAAAGTACACCTATCATCGGTATCGGGACACCTCTAAATCCTCGACGAGGAACAGGGAAAAGGGGATGAAAAGAGAAACAGTGAAAGGGGAGGCTTTTATGTCCTATACACATACCGCACATTCAGCAGCGCGCACACGTACGCTTATATGTACAGGCTCTAAGTGGAGGAAATAAATCGTTTACCGGCAGAGACACCCGTCGCGAGCGGATCCTCACGGTTCAGAGATATCGAGCTCTCTGCCTTTCTGCTCGCTTCGCCTCCTTTTCTCGTCGATGAAATATACTTAAACCGCACCTCCTTCACCAACCGCTCTTCTTCTCTTTATCCATTGCTTCTCTTGCCTCGTCGTCGCTATGAAAAGTGTGTAGCACAACTCGGGCCGAGGTACTTTCGAATTAAAAAAGAAATAAATTGAACCGTCGGAGAAAATTGTCCCATTTCTTGGAAGCATGTAACGCGACAGAAAGTCATAATGGGAAAGCAGCTTATCGGAGCTCAATATCTAACAACTCTACATTTTCATCATCTGCAACAAAAAGAAAAAAGATCAACACGCTGCAGATCTTTTCGCTACCACGATAAAGGAGAGAAGTCGCTCTCCAGCTAACAGGGGTTCGAGCGTGTTTTTGCGCATCGCGCCGGTCTCGCGAAATTTCCTCGGCTCGGACGGAAATTGAGGGTGGACCGACGCGGGGGAGGGGTCGGGTCTACGTCACGTCCCGGCGGAGTGCTGCAATAAATATCCATCGGACGGGCCAGGTGTTAAGAAAATGGATCAACTTAGCGTCGCGGATAAAATTGAGTGCAGCCGGCGAGCGCGTTTGATTTATAGCCCGATCTCCGGAATATTACTCACTCGACGCTGACGCGCGCCTTTTCCCCTGACCTTACGACGCCCGAGCCTCATCTCGTTTTTAGTTTCTTCTATTCCTCGGGCTGCTCGCGAGACGTTATTATCACACCGGCAGCGCCTCGGGGTGGAAATATCGCGGTTCCTTTCGCACGCCTCCGGCGAGGCTGAGACGTCACCGTCATAATTTATCGCGCGGAATTTTCATACCGACATTGTTCGACTCCGAGCGTTATTTGCTTTCACCGGTGACGGATCTCGCTGAAAGTTGCCGTTCGCGATAAATAATTTGCTCGCGCAACGCGCAGGTAGTCGTCGCTCGGAAATCATCCGAACGACCGAAACACTGGAAAGCACGCCCCGATGTGACACGTGGAATTAGCGAAAGAATGGCGCGTAATTCCGGGTCGCGGACTGGAAAAGTAGACGGCCCCGACCGGGCTCTGGTTATTATTCAACGGCTCGAGCGGCATGATTAAATCAGAGCACCGTGCGTTGCTTTTGGAAAAATAACGACATTCAAATTTTTCCCTGGTTCCCTTTAGCCTCGTCGTTGAATCATGCGCGACCCGGTTGCTTGTCCCGGGAAAATTAACCGACCTTGATTACCTTTCTCGCATGATATCCGGACGTAGGGACGCGGGGTGGCATTTTTCAACTTTTTCTGCGCACTTAATCCTGGTTCTATCTTCTTAATTTAATCCGCTCGCTTAGTCGTCTTTGAAAATAAAAGTGTTTACTGCACGAGTTAACTTAAAGTTCATTAATTGTTACATTAAACAAGCAGAGGCAAATGAATAATTTTTAGATACTCCGTTTAAATAATCGTACGCATTGTCAGCAAAGTGCTGCTCAATTTCTGCCAGACGTATTTTCCCTTAGCGACGATGCAATCTTTCGTTCTGTAAATAGTGTCGAAGGATTTGCTACAGCAGCGTCGCCAAATGAGCGCCTTTAAAATAAATTGTCGCGCGGTACCGCGTGACGCTGGCGAAACGTCGGGGAAATCCCGAGCTCGTGGAGCTTGCAAATTTAGTGTGTCGGTATCAAAGACGGTCGGGACGGCGGCCCGGAGACGAATGAACGAGCGGCGTTTAAACGCGCGGAGCGTGGCAAAGCTCGTGGGATCGCGGGGATCGTCGCGCAAACGGTGTCGTCGGATTACAAATTAAGAAGAACTGTAATCCCCCGTCGTCTCGCGTTCACGACTCCGTGAAAACGCTCTAAGTGGACAAAGCGGGAGCGTCGTAATGATTTCGCATCGGTGTAGTGCGGATTCGCTCGTTCCAGCAAGGACTGCTGTATTTCGTTGCATTATTGATTCGAAACGATTAGCTGATGGCAAACGTTTATCGCCGGGCACATTTCGATTTTATCTGAATGATTGATGTCCCGGCTTGGCCGATTAAATTGTTTACGATTTGTAATTACAGGGAAACGAATGGTATATGTTAATGTTTCAATGTATTATCCTTTATTTTATAATTTACCAGACGGAACAAGGGAATTTCTATCGATCGGACTTTCAAAGAGTGGCCTGAATACCCTCTTACCTGGGGTATCACGTCGCCTGTGGGGTCGTCGTGCGAAAGCATCCCCGAGCAGACACGTGTGTTTTTACTACGTCTGACATATCCTGGCGGTTACAAGCTTGTCGCGTGGAACGTGACGCTGTAACAATCGGTGTAATCACCCCTTGGCTGCGGGGTCGTTCTTCGATAGGGAAACCAGAGACGTCCCCAGACGGGAGCGCCGCGACGCGACGTCCTGTGTTTTTCTCCCTTTAATCCCCTAAGCGCGTCTCGTCGAGCAGTCCTTATTGCCCTATTCATTTCACTGCCCTCGCTGCATGCGCGCCTGGAATCTCGCAACAAATTCCAGCGTGCTCGAGCCTCGCTTTCTCCACTTTCGTTCTCATTTCATTGCAACGACTCGAGTTGCAAAAAAAAAAAAAGTAGGAAACAGACAGGAAAACTTCGCGGGGAAAAAGTCGTGACTTCCGAACGCACAAGTATTTTCTCGATCGCTGAAAGTCTGCTTTCACCTCGACTGCAATCGGATTCGTTGGCAAAAAGTAGTTTGGTACTTGTAGTCGGACTTTGAATTATATCGAGAACTTCCAGGAGACTTCGAGGGCCGGCTATCTGTCCGCGGTCGATAAGGAGGCTGAGCTGCCAATTTCAAATGTCCTGCCTTGGTTCAGATTCTTCTAATCGCATTCAATAACATTCTCTACCGAAACCTCGTGGAAGCTGGCGACTTAGAACTCCTCGTTGATTATATTACTCTCGGTCAGATAAGAGGAAGCATCGTTCGATCATCGGTAACCCACCCCCCAACTTAAAGTTGAACAATCGAAACCTCGGTCCTCAGTTCTCACACTCCCGGGATATCCGCGTTCAAAAGCGAATCTTTAGAAATAAAAAGACATTATTTCCCCAGACTCACGAGAGAAGAAGCTTTCTTTTTACCGAAAAAGTGCTCCTCTCTGACCGTTAGAGGGTCGTTCCGCGGAACGTGACGTTCTAACAATCAACGGGGGCTCGGTCCCTTGTAACGTCCTTTTCCGAAGAGGAAAATTGCGACATGTCCTGGCGAAAACGTGACGCGCCGTTCCACCCTCGTTTCACCCTTTCTCTCCGTGACGGCTGCCCGGCAAGACCCTCTCGCGCTGCGTGCCCCCGGTCCTCGTATCTTTTATTCAGGCAACGTTTTGTCTCGAGGAACGGCCCGGTTACAGTGAATGTTTCTTCTGATATCGACTGTGTCCAGATAACGACGAACGTGTGCCGCTGGCGCGCGACCTAATTGAAATTCTATTCGGTCCTCGGGGTATCATCCGGCACGCGAGACTGCTAATAACAGGTTCACCAGAGTGCAATCAGAAATGCGGCGGAACCGGGGTCGGTTTTTCACCGGCGGGGGACTGTGCCAGGTCGGATAACCTCGCAGCATATTTTAGTCATTAAGGGTGGCTGGCACGTTTCAGCGTAAACTAGTGGACGTCTAGCGCTCTCCGAAAGAGAAAATTGCGTCCCGACGCGAACGTGACGCGTCTTCCACGTTCCGCCTACCTCAACTTCCGCCCCGGCCGTTCCTCCCGTTTCCTTCTTGGACAGAATGAAAGTCCGCTGGCGGCCTATGTCGAGTCGCGAGAGATGCGGCGGCAGCGTAGCCAACGTTCGAGCCACGATTTAATATTCAGCTGCTGCCGGGCAAACGTCATCGGGATCCGAGTAATTAAATGCGACTCGACCGACGTAGGACGAAGAACGGCGGTCGGTTTATCCAAAGGATGCGAGATTCCATGAGCAGCGCATAAACTTGGGATAGCGGGCAATCAGCATAGATCCCGTAAATTTTCCCCGGCTGGATTATCGTGTATACTCTCCTCCTCCTCCTCCCCCCTCCCCCGCCTTAGGCAAGCTTCCACACGACTACGAATCTCTATTAATTTGCTCTCGAACTTCAGGAGCCTTTTGTGAACTTTGCGTCCCTGTACGCAAACTTGATGCGCAACGTAAAGTTTCATTTACGAAACGCAACTTTCATTTTCCTCGCTGGTACAAATAGATTCTACTGGAAGATCGGTGGAAGTTCAACAGCACTCCTTGTTGACGATGTTTGCGGCCGCTGTGTACACGCGTACCTTCGACTAAACGAAATCACCAAACCGAGCTTCAATCTTCTAATTCGGATCTGCGTAGATCTTGCACTGTTTCGTGCGGACCGTCCAATCAAGGCTGCACGTAGAGGAGTTGAATCGTTGGACTCAAACTGCATGCCTTAGCTCGGCGCTTCCTTCGGTCAAAGCGACGGCCCGCGAGAGTCAGCTGGAACAGTCTAATTGCGCGTTTTCTAGCCCCGCTTTGTAACGCAATGCTTGCACTCGCGCCACAATCGCATTCGCTTTGATGTCTTTCGGAAACGGAGCCGACGTTTTGCTTCAGCCGTTTACTTGAGTTTCTCTTGTGCCTTTGGGGTGCGCTCCACTTGTACCACATACGCCATCCGACGCAGTGATTAGAAGAAACATTATTAATGCAGTCTGTCCAACCATTTCCACTTCGCGGGCAAGCTCTTCTACTGGAATCGAACGTGCGACAGACTTTACTCCCGAAGAAACCCCTCCGATTCCTTCTGCGCATCCAGCAAACAGCTTTCCGCTTGTTTTCCTCCATTTTCAAGAGACGCTATTTTTCTCCGCAGAAGCAAACCGCGGCGAGTTTGCTTCCGAGAATAAATCGGCGGTCAAAGAACTGGCAAGAACGCCGAAATATCAAAAATCCACTTTTACGCAGATTTCACTTGCTAAAAGAGAAAAAAAAACGATTGAAATGTGTCGTCGGTGAACGCGTAAGGTTTCGCGTAATTAAGTGCTTGCAGCATCGCGTGGATTTTTATCCGTTAGGCGTGCACGTAAGCGCGATACGTCTCGCGAAACGATGGTTTCTCTTTACGCGTGTATCAGCGGCGAATTAAAAAAGCGACACCGCGAACGCGTGGCCGCGTAAAGGCGATACGGCCAGGGAACAGCTTCGTCACTGGATATCATTTACGATCTCTTTTCTGACCGCGAGAGGCTTTCCGTTCGCGTCTTTACGAGCACCGCGAACGATGCTATCCGTTTTCGCGACACCGCCGCACCGGGGACGCGAATACGATCGCGTGTCACCGGAAACTGCTCGCCCGTGCGTCTGAGAAGACAAGAACCGTCGCGCTGCCTCGGCGACGATCTTTTTACCGTGTATACTCAAGAAAACGTTTTAACGGCGTACGAACGACACGCGAAGTGCATCGCGACGCGTTCCAACGACGTGTTAATTTCGTCTACGCTCTCTCCAGCCACCGCTTGGATTATATCGTAAAAAAGTGTTTACGATGTTGGCGGTTAGCTGGAGTGGCGATACGCCTGGACGGTGCGATTTAAGAATCACCCTCTCTCTGGTTAGAGCTCCGTTCTGTGTCGAGTCGACGCAACTGATTTAACACGAAGTTTTGATATTAACGCCAAACGAGGTCGCATTCCCGCCCTTGGTCAACGATATTTATTAAACGCGTGGACGGACATCATTGCAGTTGCTCGCTGCCTCGTCTCATGAAGCTTCATCAGCAGCCAGGCGAGGCGAGGCTTCTAATAACAGCGATCATCGAGCGCGAGCGTGCCGGTGTTGTTCAACGGAATTTTTAACGAACGACGCGTACCAAGCCGCGGCGGCGCTGGAAATTTATAGGGCGTTCGTTTATTAACACCGAGGAAGATTTCCCCAGGCTGCGATCATTGTTTATGCAAAAGACAGCCGCAGACTGTGCGCGCGGCTGCGGCCAGGCTGTCTCGTTGCTGCACGGGAGCTGCAGGCGTTTCGAGGCCCAATTAACAGCGTGTCGTGCGGTCGGCAAACGAGTTTTCGTCGGTGGAGAGGCGTCAAAAGGTGGCCGGCTAGCCCGTTCAGCCCTGTAACGTAGTTACGCGTTAATTGCGAAAACCGCTTGAAACGGGTTAAGAATTAGCAGCAGCCGACGTGCCCCCGCGATCGCGAATCGAAGCCGTTGATCGCTTCGCGTGCCTCCGCTTTGCTGTTGATTCAACGCGGGAGGCGTTGCTTCAAAGGAGCCGGAAGGCTGGATAATTCTTCTCAGAGAAACTAATCGGAAAACCTTTCGTTTCGAAGCGATCTCTGTTTATCGCTCCCTGCGTTTGCTTTCTTCCCTTGGTCGTGTTTCAGATTTATCGATCATATCCTGGTTCCAGTTTATTATCGTCGCAACAGGGCCGGTAACAGACGCATTGCTAAATGACGAAGGAAAATAAGTGATAATAGACCTCTTTACGTACCGTGGTCGGGAGATTCGAATGAAATAATCCGCTGGAGAAAGAGGAATATCAAACGAGTCCCGTAAACCATTCGAATGCGAACTGCCAATGTCGAGCAAATGGACGGAGAACGCTTCGAATATTAATCTCTGTAACCGCGTCCACTGTCAAGTCACAGGTCAGCGCACGGGGAATTCGAGACTGTGTTCGAAGTAAAACAGAGGCGGAGAAGAATTTCAGACAATTTCTTGACAAACTTTCAACGATATTCGATCTGAATGTTGCGTACGGTCTAAACAACGAAAGAATAGACACTCGTCATCGCGAATCGTCCGTTGAAAGATTCATCGTCGAGAGGGAAATGGCAGCGCGAGAGATGCCGGACGAGAAGTCGGGCGAGAACGAAAGAAGAAGATGTCCCGCTGGTGAATTCAACCCGTGGCGCTTTAAGACTGCAAAGAGAAGCGCGGAAAGGTCACTGGAACGATCGCTGGAGTATCACCTGTCTGATCCGGAGGATGCGAATTCGTTTGATCTTTCTCCTCCTCCTGTTTTTTTATTCTTCGTACTGTTCCTTTGAAACTCTTTTCCACGGATCAATTCGCGACACACGATACTAGCCTGGAAGTGTCTGGTCGAATGGTCTTTCCGCCGGAGAAATAAAGAGAGAGAGAGAGATAGAGTTATTCTCGCGTGTTTAACATTCCATCGATACTCTCCGGGGTCGGGGACTTGAAAATAGAAACTCTTCCTGCAACAGCGCTGGCCAAGACGAGCGCAAGTATTTTCGTGTAACGGGCCAATTGGGGCTAATTCAGCCGCAGTCGCGATAACGAGAATAAAGCTCCGAGCACGGGACAGCCGTGTTACAGCATAATAACCATTCGAGTCGCCGGCGAAAGTCGTGACGCAACGTTGACCCAGTCTGGATAAGTCGAGTGGTTCGCTGAATATGTCGTGAGCCTTTTACGCGTCGCGTCGGCCAGACATTGCACGCCCGCAAATGTCTCGATCCTTGAGGGGTGTAGTGTTTGCTCGCGTTACACGACCACTCGTATCGGGCTTGGACGGGTTAATGGGGTTCGGGGGCTGTACGATGCGAGCGTGGCAATCCGGAATTCCCTTTTCCACCCTTTAGCTACCGCCAACCCCTGCGGGATCCTCTTTGCCCCCGCCGCACCGCGGCGGCAGACGTCGCTGCCGCTTTTCAAGCTGGTTAGTTTACTCGCGATAGATCGCGAAAAAGAGAACGCTATCCGACGCGTGTCCCGACGTTGGAGGGATTTCCAACGATGGAGCTACGGATCTGTATAAGTACAGGGGTACTTTTGTATGGTTCTATGCGGTCGTTTAGCCAGCAGTGGATCATTCATGAACGGAATTGGCCTGTTAAAGTTACGACTACAGTTGCGAGCCGCTATTCTAGATATCCTACAAAGATATCCGAGGTACGTATTTGGCCAACTGTTCGACGATCCCGGTACCGAATTTCCAAACGAACATCTGTCGCCCGATGCCAGCCTGAACCGCGAGGGCAAATTATCTCGCGATACATTTCGCCTGGAAGCACGAAAGTCTACCTCTGGTTTCTTCGATCCGGGAGTAACGATGGGTGATCAGGCAATTTCGAAAGACGCTACGTCTGTGCATTCGCCACGGCGGCCGTGGATTATTGTTGCCAGAGTTGCGCTTACACGAATGTAATCGCCGTAGTTTGCGCGGTGATGCAAGTTCACCGTTCGATTCCATTCAATCCGAAGCGGGAATTTAGTGGAGCTGATGTTACGTTACGTGCTTCATAATGTCCGATATCTTCCCGGAAGATCTCCCTTGGCATTTTCTAAATTTTCCGAATCGCCCTCGTGGACGTAGCAGTCCCGAGAACGTCGACAGAGCATCAAACGATCGCGATTCGCGCCGAAAAAAAAAAAGTGTAGGCAGCCGCAATGCGTCGAATAATGCACCGATGAGGGGCGAAAAAAAAAAATAGAGAGCGGAGAAAAGGGAAGAGGAGCAAATGTCACGCTGCACGAGCTGCCAGCTCTCTTTACCCGTTGCACGCGAATGCATTCCTGTCAAGCATACCGCGCGCGCGTCTCTGTGTGTTATGTGTTCGAATAAATTTGAATACGAATGAGCGCGACGGAAAAGAACAGGGATGCGCGAGGGAACAAGCGCAGAGAGGGAAAGAGACCGGAATAATGGTAAAGAGAGGGCAGACGAAGGAAAGAAATGGCGAGGGATGGAAAAACTGCGAGGCTCGCCGATCGAGTGCTTGTTGTTTCTCCACAATCCCCAGTCCTCTATCCCTCCGGTCGGGGCAAATTAAAATAAATTGCGGCTCGCTTGGAAATCGACAGTCGAAACGGACAGCTGCCAATTAACCCCGACCGGCCGCATCCTTTCGTTCTCGACGCCGCCCGTTCCCGAAATTCTATCTTTTAACCGGCGGGAGACATTGGCCGCCCCCGTCGGATTAGCCGCTACTCCAGACTTTCGAAGATCAATAAAGCCTTCCTGCTCAAGGAATCGTCGCTATCCTCCAGCTACGGTATTGCTTGACTTCCTGCAAGATTGCGTCCGGTGTACGTCAATATTTTTCTCTGCCACGAAAACGCCCGGGGGTGGTACAGGAAAGGGGGGGGGGAGTGGATATCGAAGGAAAAGGGACGCACCGTTGGCAGAACCCTTCAGGGGTTGCGCCTGCTTCTACACAGATTTACGTAACAACTAGCCGATGTGTTGTTCTTCTGTTGCACGAAGTTTGTTGATGTTCTTAATGGACGTAATTAATCGCGTTAAACACCGGTTTACATATTTTTTTATCATGACCCCGAGAGCTTTAATACTGCACCCTTTCGTTAGCCTTTCGTCGCATTGCTCTCTCGTTTCGACGACTTCTCTATCTTAACAATTAGTTCGGCGTTAAGTCGGTCAGGTGGCTGGCGATAACGTGGGATACCGAAACGTCGTCGAGAGGAACTATCTAACGAGCTCGGTCAGAAGGAGTAATTGCTCGCCGCCAGGGAAGACGAAAAACGGCCGCGTTTAAATGCCAAAGCGAAGAGTGATAAATCAATCGACGCCGGACGGGGAGTTAATCGTTCCCCTCGGCGGTAACAAACGGCATTGCAGAGGGTATTATCGTTAGGCCGGGAAAAATATCGCCCGGATAAATGCGTGCAGCCGGTTTATACAGATATATATTTAATTAGCGGCAATGCGGTAGCTCCTGTCCGCTAGCGGCGAGGGGAGTCCTTTCTTACCGCGGACCCTTTCGTCCCATACCGTTTCACGTATCACACATACTCACGCCAAGCCGCAATGATACTGTGTATCGCATCGGCTGGCAGGGCGGGGTGGAACCACCATATTGCGAACGTGCGTGGAGGGTAAGGTGTACCTGAACGCGCTGTTTCCATTTCGCTCGACAGAATGGACCGTCCCCTTCGATTAACCCCACGATGTACTACCAATTGGAGACCGTCTGCAGTGCCGTTCTTCTGGCTAAACGCGCGTCCAGAGACGCACAAAATTGACGGATAGAAATCTTCCCAGCAATCGTACGGGGGTGGCGGAACAATGGAACTCGTTCACTTATTCAAGGTTTCATTATGAACTTCACGTGTTCTCCTAACGAATTTCGGGCTTCCACGCGAAAGCTAATTTCGTATGTATGGCAGGCAACCTAACTAGTCGTGTGGCACGTGTATCCTAAATGTCAGACCATGGAACTTCGTAGTACGTACAAAGTAGCTCGTGTTAACGGCTCTCGATTCGCGCTGAAAATCAGCCCCGATTGATAACCGACTCGCAAAACACGCTCGCGCGTCGCACTGTCTCGTAACCAAACCCCTGGGCCCTAATCAAAATTTGCATACATGCATAGACACACGTGAAAGCGAAGAGGGTCTGCCTGATCCAGTTCGGTAAAAGCGCGGCATGCCGCCGGAGAACGTGCCGCGACAGTGTTCTAAAAACATCATTATTCAAATTAAAATATTAAAATTTGTGTACACGGGTTGCAATTTAAATTTAAATACTTGGATTTACATTCAAATTTCGACGTTTATATTACAAATTTCGAATTCAAATTTAAATGAAAATTTTAATATTAACAATTTGCAATTCGAATTCATTTCTCCGCAAGAAGCAACCCGCGAGAAAAGTGCTCACGAGCGAAAGCTTTATTTCTCAAACGTTCAGCGAGGCTAGACACGAAGAGATGCCGGCGCCGCGTACAAGTTGGCCGGGGGTGAACGGCTCGCTGGAGCCGAAAACAGGGATCCCGCGGGATCGATGCGAGGAATGCATAAGAGGAGGTGCCAGCACGGGTCAGCAGCGACAGGGGAAGCCCGGAGAACGATCGTGGAACGGAATCGAGACGCGTCCAGTGGTGCGGAAGACGCCGGACTACTCTGCAGCAGCCAGAGACGCATTGTGGCCAAGAGAGAGAGAGAGAGAGAGAGAGAGAGAGAGAGAGAGATGCGATCCGCGTACCGATACGTGCGTTATAACTTTGAAGGTAGATTTCCCGGCGAAGAAAAGCAGGACTAGCTCTCTCGAGGTAATATTTTTCGGTGGTGCCCGATTCTGGGTAATCGGTGATCGGATACGGCGAATTAACCAGGTTACAGGACCCTCTTCGGGGATCGTGCGGCGGATTCGGTCTAAAGTTCCAAGCTCTGCTTTCACGGCGGATAAATTATTTGATCGCTGGGTCGGGTTTAATGGATCGCCGGAATTTTTCGTCTCGATAAGCCCCGAACGATCCCCGCTTCTAATTCTCCCGAAGAGGAAGAGGGCAATCGAAATTTTCGGCCGGTGTAATTCCGCTGAACAATCGCGAGCTCGGTCGTCGAAAGTATTCCCCGCGGACGAGACGCGAAGGAATTCGTCTGGCTTTTCGTGCTGGACCCGGCTGGCCCGTGTAATCCCCGTGTACATCCGAGAAGCAAGGATATCGAAACGTATTTGAATTCGACGCTGTACCTTATAGCCTGGCTCCGGGGGGGAAGATACGGTGGAACTGCATGGTAAAATACGCGCGGTCAAGTGTAGCTCGAGCTCGAGACTGTCGAAGCGGAATCGCTGTGCATTCGTCGTTTCTCGCAACAAGGGGACGCTGAAACACCCCGGATATAGGAGGACGAAGATAAAAATGCATCAGAGACGCGTGCATATCCGAGGAAACCGGAGAATACGGGTCCACGAAACAGAGAGGCGTCCTGGGAGACAAAACCTGAAAAGGAGGACTCGGTGGATTTCTCCGAAGAATCCATATACGTGGCGGGTTTATTCGCGAAAAACCGCGATGAGCTCACGTCCCATCGGCTGCACAAAGACTACTCTCCTGTTTGTAAAACTCCTCTTCCGCAGGAACATTCTCCGAACCACAAACGTTTCCCAGCCACGAATTCCTCGTCGATCCGCGAACGTACACACGACACCGAGGGAACTGATTTCTCAGCGACCGATTGGTATCCGAAATTAGAAAATACCGGCACGCCGCGAGCGGAAACAATTATTTCCCGCCAAAGTCTCATGAAATACGTGCGATGACTCGGGAAAGCGGGGTCTAGCGGCAATGCAGCGTCGCGACTCGTACACCAAATAGCTTTTCTATTGTTTCCCGTTTCTCTCGCGCGGCTTTCCTATCCTCCGCTCGTTTCCTACCTCGGCAACGGCTCGGGGAACAACACGGTTCTGCGCTGATATATTTACACATTTCTTCCTCGAAACTTTTCAAAGCTCGCCGAAGGCGGAGAAGCAAAGGGCTGATGTTGCGTAGCAAGTAACGTTTGTACATCTTTGGCTACTTCGTGTACCGGCGGACAAAGAGCTTGCAAATTTCTCGCAACCGTCGGGACCTGCCCGATTCAACTCCGCTGGCGGAAGCGTACGTTTTACCATTCGGACGGATGAATATTATCGATTTGTCCATTATTGGACGACCAGTTAACGGATAGGAGCAAATGGCTTTTGTCATCAAAACGAGCAGCTCGTACGATTTCGAGAAACGAGCGGACAAGGTCTCTGGCGATGTTCCGAGGAGATAACGCGAAACAGGCACACGATGGGGCTTCGTGAAATATATCGGGACTATGGCCTTGCTGGTTTTTAATAGCAATCTTAAATATACGATCTTCATGCGAACTTCTCCCTTTCACGTAGTTCACGTAACGAAGACGCCGCGTAACCCGGCGCAGTTGGATTTATTTTAATGGGAGGCCACGCGAGCTGGAACTTTTATCGATAACATTACCCGCCCCGCGTACCGACGGTTATAAAGCAGTCAAGTCCCGTTCGTGTGATTTATGATCAGCACAGCAAATCTCGTTCCGTTGCTCCTTTTTCCACGACTACCTCTGCCTCTCTGCCATTCCATCCTTTATTTCACTTTCCATTCCCTTCTTTTTCGGTTCCATCCACGAGGTTTTTTGTCCCTGTCCCAGCACCAGTGTGAGCAATACGCGCGGCAAACAGGCGAGCGCAGCACCGCCCGGGAGCTTAATTTGGTAGCCGAGATAGATTATCAATCATTAAGCAATTTTCCCCCGGCGGGTGCGCGAAATCATGAAGGAATAACTTGGCTGAAACGGTCCGCGCCATTAATCTTCGGCCGGTCAGGCGGAATAAAAACGTTTCCGCGCATTCCTTTCGCGCCGCGGCGGGATAACGCGAGCTGCAACGACTGTGCCCCATTTTTCAGGCTGAACTGTGATTCTAACGTTCGATCGCAGCGAGGAATTTGCCTTTGTTCCCGGTGTATTCGGACGCTCGACGGCTAGTTATTAATTCATTTCGTTTCGGGGTTAAAACGGGGTCGAAGAAAAACGGAGGGAAACCGACCGTTTGCGCCTGTTGTAGTTCACTGCAGAGACGTATAATTATTTCAGATCACAAATAACGAGAGGCCTAGTCCGTAGAATCGTGAGAGCGCAGTAGCGGTCCGGGTTAGCGCGGAGCGTACAAAGGCGAGCTGCGCCGGAACTCGCAGTAGTAAAGGTCGCCGCGTAGTCAGACGCAGTTGAATGCGATCGTCGGGAAACCGCTGTATTCTTAGAAAACACACGAGTATTGCGCAGGATATTTTTGTTTCGTCTTTTTCCACGGGCTCTCGTCGTGACTAAAGCAAAAAACAGGACAGAATAATGCGTTTTTATATAATTAATTCCCGGGCAAATATTCTTTAAAGCGCGCAGCACGGATCTGCTTTCAACTGAAAGCATTTCACGCATCAATTTTTCCATCTGCAACTTTTCCTCTCTCCTTTGCTGGAGGATTCATCCGGATCGATAAGACCATTATTTTTACGGATCAGTCGAACGGCGCCCACCCCTTTTGTATCGAAGACAAAACTATCGGATGGTATGTACGATCTCGCGGTTCGGGTATCGCGAGACAAAGGCACGCGGAATATATTTTATCGCGACTGTGACTCTGTCACGCCGTTACCGTCTGATCTCTTTCGTTAAAAGGACCTTCCTCTTTTTTTTTGAGAGCTCGCGATCGTTCCCCCCCGGTACCTTCCCGATTTCCAATATCTCTTCATGACTTATTCATCCAAGCACCGGGCATTTCCAAGGGTTACGTGATACGTTAAATATTTTGTAAATATTCATCGTGACCGATTTTTACATTCAAGGCTTCGAGGGATCCGTGTCCCGTTTGTTAGCCGATCATCGGGGAAGGCGAATTATCCACGGAACATCAAAGCCGCCACGAGACACGAGGGGTGCACGACCACGAGGATCAATTAGACATTCGACAGCGTCGTATACTACGGTCCCGTGACCTAGAATCGCGCGATTGACGGTGACTGGGTAGAGCGATACAACTCGTGCTCCGCTTTTAAATCGGGACATTGATCAACGGCTCGTGCACCAGGGTCGATCTTTCTCTGGCCGCCGCGTTTCACACGAAAACGGACGTCCCGTTGAATGTAGGTTCATTTTTAATTACCCCCGTGCCGGATAGAATAAACAAGGAGCGGAGGGGAGGTGTAAAAACGAGGTCGGAAGTGGAAGAAGGGGAAGAACGGCGAGGGAAAAGTGGACGGCAAACACGTTTGCCGTGATCATTCGAAACTGGACGAATTAAGGTTTTTTTTTTTCATTCCCGTAATAAGGTCGATCGTATCAAAAGGCGCGAGTCCGCTTCGATTTCTTTTTTCAACGAGACCACTCTGCTAGCCCCCGGGGGAGCCTCGAGAGATCGTACTCCGAAAACAAGTATTATTCATGGCTCCCCTCCTTTCCATCCTATTCCCTCCTCCTTCCCCGTTGCTATTTGAGAGTTTCTTTGCATCATCCGTGGCGGGGAAAACGAATAGCAGACAAAGAGAAATTCGCGCAAAATCGAGGGGCCGAGATCCATCGAAATCGCGGAAATTGTTACGCCGCCTTCTCGGCGCTCTTCCCCGATCCTCGGCGAACAATTTTCGGCTTTCGAACGACGAAACCCTGGCAAGTCGAGACACTGCGTCCTCGAGAAATTCGCACGGAAAACTCTTCCTTCGCCTTTTGGCGATTCTGAGCGGGACGATGGGAGCAATGCCCTTTTGTCCCGCGGAGATAGTAAACAGCACAATAATGACATTGGGAGGGTGGGTTTCGCCAGAAGTTACCAGAATTCTTCAACAGTCTATTTAGCAATTCTAACGAAAGTTGGCGGAATAACGAGGGACGAAATCCGTGTCGAATTTAAGCGCCGGCGGATTCTCGCGGACGCGTTATGAGTGTCGGCAGTGTGCTTCGAGATTTCGTTTAAATTCGCGGAAGACGACGGTCGGCCTTCCCCTTTCTCCGTCTCCTTCTATCTTACTCCCCTTGACCCCATCTGCCCTCTGCCCGTCTCTGTCGCGCGATTTGCCTCGACGGCCACGACGACGTTCGCCAGAGGGAACAAGAAATTAATAGCAGTGGCCGCCGAGCGAAATCGCGCGCGGCATTGCCTTCTTTAAAGAGGTGCGCTGATTAAGAGCACCCTCGACCTACTTAACCCTTTTTTCCCCCCAGAATAAAATAATCGTTAGATTAAACTAGCGATGACTGGCCTTATTCGAAAGTTGAATCCGCAGCGCGACGAGTTAAAACGGCGATCGTTTGACATGATTCAACGTTCCTCTTTCTCCGCCAACGTCCCATCGCTTTGGCCGTCTCTCGAATAGCTTGCAACCCTTTCCGGGAGCTACAGTGTGTCGCTCGGACGTCTCTTTTTGCGCAGAGGCTCTCTATAATCTCGCAACATCCGATGAGGTAGACGCGGTAAAGACAATGTCTCCACAGGTCGCCGTTGAGTGCCTGCATAAATAAATGTCGTATGGATAATAGAAGTGCCTAGCCATCTTCGATAATGGAAGCCTATCTAACGTCAAGCTTCTTGTCCCCGAACGGTTCTTTCGGTTTAGATGTCCAACTTGTGCTTCTCCTCGGCGGCGGATGTTGCATTAATATGCTACGCCACGGTATAATTAGCCATGCTATTCACATGTTTTTATCCATGTAATAAAATCATCTTCCCATCATTTTTCGCAACCATTCTTCTTGGGTGTCGCGTATTTTCCGCTACATCCGCTACAAGATCGATCGAGGGAACGAAGAAAAACGTTGCAGCCACCGTAATAGCAATTAATTACTCGGCGGCAAATCTGTAATAAACTTTTAACGAGGAACATTTTTTTAATCTTTGCATCGAGGGTGATTGCTCGGCATGGGAACAGCGATCGCGATTCGTCGAGCGACACTCCGAAGTGCGACTTCGATTCGTCTCAGAAACGCGAGGGAAAAGCCTACCGCGGAGCCGGTAAAGCGTGCTTTCGTCCGTACGAACGACGTTAATCGATACGCCGATTAACTCAACTCAGCGATGTAACGCTGTGTTATTATTTGATCAATCGTTGTTTGATCAGCTGCGTCGCGTCGAGCGCGGGTCCGAAATCGTTGGGCCGCGACCAGCGTTCGTGATCCCCCGTCCTTCACCTACTTCATTCGGGTTGCTCGGTTCGTTATCGAGCTCGTTAAATATCTTGAAAACCGCTGAACCCGCAAATCGATCGTGCCACGAACGTACGCGACACTCGAAATAGCGGATAGAAAATGGCTTTTCAGGTGGATATGAAACGAAATGGGGCGGAATTAATTCGATGGTATCCGTCGTCGAATAAGGGGGTTTGCGATAGATTTAAATCTCTTTCGGAAACTGTGCCCGATAGACGATATAAAATATATGCGGCCGTTATTGTTACGCCGCGTCTCTACCGCCCCAGACCGAGCGATAACTTTCGAGCGACAAACTCGTAGTGTATTATTCGTTTCCAGATTCTTAAGTCATCCGCGATAAAGAACTACACCCCCCCTATTGCAGGGGTTCGCCACGATAGTTTGTCTCCACCGACCATCACCGTGATCCAGCGTAAGTAGCGTGCGTCGGCGAGGGGTGGCAGCGATTGTGCGGAGATATCTCATACTTGTGTTCCACCCGTTGGGCGTCGTAAAGTCGTGCGACGGGTCGTGGGTCGAAAACCGAGGGCGCCAGGGTATCCCGTGGACTTTCCCGTTAATACTGAGTATCCAATTAATCAAAGATAAATCAAGTTAATCCCTGTTTCCCACAATATCGTCGCCGATACGCATCGATCGGTTGCGCGACTGGGGCGAGGAGGGAGCTTATGAAAAAGCTCCCGGGATGACCGATTCGTACGACCGACCATTTTCCACGGGCAAAATAATTCATGAAGTAAATGGATTCACGCGGATTGTAATGGAATAACGAAGCGGCTACTGCTACGATAATGGAGTGTGCGGGGTAATACAAACGGGCGGGCAGCCCCCGGTGCAAATGAACGTTACGCGCGGCTGTTTAAGCAGCGAGCAAAATAACGCTGGACGCGCGATAATTTTATTCCTCACCAAAGTATTCCATGTGTCTCAGACGGATAAGGAGGCTTGACCACGTCGCCGTTTTCTATTTTTTTTTTTTTGTTTTATTACAAAACGCTACGTTAAATTTCCATCCCGCTGAAGAAATTACTCGCGACAAGATGTTGCTCTGTTTCTATTCACCCTGGCGTTTATTAAAATCAGAGGGAAGACGGTTTAATTATCTCGAGCCTGCTTCCGCGGGCTATAGAAAAAACGAGCGCCGAGACGTACCTTCCGTTTCTTTTTTTTCGCCCGTATCCACCTTCGTTTTCCACCTTTTTACCTTTTCACCCCGTGCCCGCGCAGACGTAGCCTGGTACACTTATAAAAAAAGTACCCAGCTGAGTACAGGTTCGAATGTATTTTGCACACGGTAATCTCGAATGAATCAGTTCCCCCGCGGACGACGCAGCTAGCACCGGTAATAGACAATCCCCATTTTTTCTGCCCCCTTCCCGAACTCGCGACAGACGCAGCGCGGGGGTCGTCCAGCGCGCAGCTGGGACCGAAGGAACGTATCGCGTTTTTTTTCGGTGAAGAAATTTATACAGGCGCGAGCCGACGCGGTGGCGTGCGGTCGTAATGAGGAAATATTGTTTCACGGTATCGACCGGCGCGCGCGGCGAAAGGTCAACCCTAGAAGGGGTTGCCGGCTGATAAACCCTCGAGCGCACCGCCGCGCCGCACACGAGCCGATGAACGTACGAGTGGTCGTGTGCACTATGTCGTCTCTCTCACGTACACGCCGTACGTTCCGCCTCTCGCGCGGATATTTTGATTCTCGTAATGAGACGACCTCCTAGTGATTAACGCGACAGCTTAGTGAGAAGCGGTCGCTCGGTGGGCTGCTGCGTTACGCTCCGCCGGCGCGATTTTTCTCTCCTTTCCCACGCTGTTTGCCGCGCTAGACGCTACTGCCGATTAAATATGAATCGACCGATCGATCCTGCGGTTCCCCGCGCGTGTACACCCTGCGTACGGAAGAGGATTTCGTGAACTCTCGTCGGCTGTGGCGCCATGAAAGCTCCACGAATAATTCCGATGCACCGTTCGATTATCCGCTCTATTTCAGTCGTCCTCGAATCTTATTACACGCTGCTCGAACAGCTCTATTATAACTTCCGCCACCTACGTGCATAAAGGGAGCAGCCTCCTCTAAGTGACCGGGCGTCGTTTTCCCTTCACGGAATGATCATTCCATCACAGGGCAAACATTGAATGTACATGGCCGTCTCGTTTCTGCATTGCAGATGTGCACGCTCCAGGGATGCGTGTACCACGGCTTCGTACATACGTGGACGTATATGTTCAATGTACGAAGAGGCGGACGCGCGCAGAGACAAACCGTACGGCGTCGCTGCAGCGCCGCTTACTGTCTCTTTGCGACAAGGGCTCGCGGTTTCGCTGTATCAACTTATGTCTAATGAAATCTGGTTCGTCCAACGAATTCCCGCCAGGATTTCATTCCGTTGTGAAACGCTCTGGCCCTCGAGCGGTCTCCGCTATTGCATCACTGCCGTATCGAAAGCCTTTCACCTGTGTACAGGATTGGATAAAGTACTCCGGTGAATAATCGAAGATCGCAGCCTCCTATAATTTGGGATACTACACTCGGAAAATAAGAAGTCTGTGGAACGGCTCGAATGACTGCCATTAGTCGACCATTCTGTCGCACAGCCGTTCCAGTTAACAGCACGGAAATTCTTCGACCCGACACCGCCACCGTACTTCCCAATCCGTTACGCGCACACGTCTCTCCTCTATTTATTTTGCTCGCCGCGAAAAGGAACGAGGAACATCTTATGTTCCAGAGGAAACGGAGACACGGCTTGGGTCTTTGCGACGATCGATATCCGCTTCGCGAGTTCACGATCTTAAATCACCCGGGCACAGCTTGAGCCTGGACAAGCAAGGATTCCCCTATTGTGACGCAGCCAGCGTACTGTCACGGTGCATAACTTTCATATTATATGCGTCCTGTTCGCTGCACAGCTTTTCCCGTTTTCCCGCCGTTCAGACGTTCGAACGACGACGGCCGAGAAAAGGATACGGCGAAGGACGGGCTGGTAGCCTCAAGGATGTCCCACCCCCCGCCCGTCCCCTTATAAAAGGGACATGTAACGCGCCTAAGCTCTCGACATACGTGCGGAATGGGTGGCGGAATCCGGTCACCATTGTCCCGTGTCCCGGAGAACGCCTTGTCAAGTGGCTCGTTCCGAAGAAGACGACTCGAAAACCACCAAGCTGGATGAAATACGGGATGGCGGTCCCGTGCTTGGATCTAATTTTTTGTTTACTCACCATTTTGAGTCAGCTTTGTCATGTATGCAGAGCCGAAAGAATGTTACGAAGATTGTTGTTGGGCAAACTTTACGATTCTCATACAAATTGTAGACGCTTCGTATATTATTTTAGCATTATCTCATTGATTTCCTGTCTGTTGGATATTACATTTTCATGGATCGACACATTCGAGATGCGGGTATCGAAGCAAGAACAATCCTTATATTGTGCCTGTACGCATCCTGCTCTTTAAATAGTTCAGCAATCAAGCCGCTGTATTTAATTAGCTTTACGTGCATGGCATTTACTAAAAACCTCGATAGCTTCTTTACCTTTATCTCTGCAAGGGTCATAGGGTAATTCTTGAAGGGGCAAGGTAAAGCTGTTCGTTAAGCAGTAACACATATTCCAATGAACCGTGGTGCATCCCCGTTCGCTCTATACAAAATCACCGATAGCAAAGCTATCGTTAAGAGGGAAATTCGAGGGAAAATTGGTGCACGGCGGTCGATGGTAACCGAGAACGGTGTCAACGGTGAAAGAGAGAGAGAGAGAGAGAGAGAGCGCCGACGAGAAACAAACGAAAGCCTCGAGCTAGGCATCGCTTTCCGCGGTGCTAATTCGTGCCACGATTAGAAAAGTTCGATTGCACCCTTTCACACCGCGTTTCCTTGCCTCTCCACCCCTAGGGGATGCGTATAAACTGTATCGCCTGTAACGGAAACAAAGTTGTCGTGGAGGGCTGCGGGCGAATTGGGGTTTCGAGCTTCCTGCGATGCTTAGAGATTCCATAAAAATAGGCTCGCAGCCGGTGATACTAGTGTCGAGTCGCATACGCGTTTGTACAACGGGCGTTGCTTAAATAAACAGCACGACCGGGCCTGCCGTGGCTAGCGTAAGGTATCGCCCCGCTTCCGGTGTAGGGGCAGCCAACAGGCAACGGAAAACGGCTGTGTGCGGCGTTAATTAAAACGAAATCGAAGGAAACGAAGGAAATTCTCCGAGGAGCCCTCGAACCGGGTATTACTTTTACGAATAGACCCGATACCGCGACCCCACTTAAATTCCACCCAGCCGATCGCTCTGGGTCAGCTGGGATTGCATCGTAAGTTTTCACGCGCGATGTTCCTTTCGCTGGTATCCGCGTTTTCTGTGCGCACCAAGTGTGTGCGCACATAGGAATACGTGTGCACACGGTCGCGCGGCAATTTGCCATTGTGGTACCCGTATGCAACGGCAGGCCACACACGGCCAATGTTGATTGTTGTGCGAGCACACAATGCGTCCCCGGTCGCAATAGCTCGGCCGCATCTAGCCGAGGCCTGCGTACGGGCAAGCAGGCAAAGCCTGACAGTTTTCGTTGCGCCATGAATACTGATACGGACAAACACGGTCCGGGAAAATGGTTACGCGACAATAAATCAATTTCCCGGTGACACGTGCACCTTGGGACAGGATCGAAAAAACCTAGCCGCGAATTGATACCGATGCCTGAAACCGATATGTTAGATCCGGTAAAAACGGACGGTCCGAGATTTTTCCTCGATCCGACCCAGTTCTACGCGCGTTATTCTGATATCGCTGAATATCGCCGATTATCGCTGAAAGAAGGAGGCGATGGCTCCATGAAAATGATATATTCGACTCGGATCAAGGATCGATTCGAGGGGGGGGGGGGGTTTCTTGCATCGGAGCATCGTCCGTGCAGCCGTAGCAGCCAGCTCGCGAAGTGAAGATAGTACTAATGGCTTCGTTGATACCGGTCAATACGGCAGGGAATAAAGTTGGAGCTTTCAGCTTCTCCGCAGAAACGTGATCGCCCGTGTGGTCTGCGCGTTCGCGAATACAGTTCGAGCCAGCGTATTCTCGAGGCCAATCAAAAATTAGACCGTGCATACACCAAGGACCCAATCCGCAAACATCCCAAGGGGTTGCGCGAACATTCTCGCAGACAAAAGGAGAGGCCACGGCGCGACGCGTTGTGATTGCGACGGGCTTGTATAGTCGGGAAAATTTATTCATCGGATTATTCAAATTGAAAGGCGTACACAGCGGAGGTCTTGCGGTTTCGGAGTTGCCGGCGCGGGAGGCTGAAGCGAGACAAAAAGGGGAGGCGTCAAACGATACGTTTCTGGAGGACAGCGAAGGTTTGCGTTCCGTTTAAAGGGGTGGCTATGGTGATTAGCGCTCGGGGAAGATTGGGAGGGTGCACTGTTTACGCTCGGCGGGTACTTTTAATTAGAATTAACCGTATCTTCGATCTGCATAGTGGCCCCCAAAAGTTTTCGTTTCTTCGTCGTGACCTGTTCAAACTCGAAACGTATTGATCCGGTTTAGTTGGAAATTAGGAGACAGTATATTTAATGCATCGGACAGCAACCGCTGCGATCGCTAACTGGGGACCCATAGTTCTAGATAAACACCGAGCCGCTAATGCCAATAGCGCAGGAAGTTCTCGGATAATCACCCATTTAGACAGTAACGGCGGCCCACGTGCCCTAACTTTGCTAATGAAACGAAAATCAAAGTAGTTAACTTAGAACTGTGCGTTGCTCGAAAACGAAACGCGACGGCGGGCCGCAAAACTATCGGACAGCCGACGTTCCAATATTATTTTCTAGATAGGTTACCGGGCTACCATGCACAAGCGGAATCTGGTCAGTTACAGTATCATTGTTCCTCGTTACCGTCGTTCCAGACAAGATTGTCAATGGTTACACAGTTTCTACGCTCCTGTCGATTCTAGGATTATCGAACAGCCGCCCGATTGCGCGGCCGTGTACATACATACGTGCACGTCAGCCGGATGTCTCCGGAAACGGTTGCCCATGGGACCTCGGATCTTTGATTCTGGGTCACGCGATGACAAATTGATCGGACTCGGTGTTTCTGTTCGACGACACCGAGAGACGACGGCTACGCCCGCCGTTTCCAATGAGCCGGCCGATCAACTTCGGTGTGTTACGCGACGTCGATTTTCAGCCGTCAGACGCAGTCGCCGTCGTCTCAACGGGGCACCGCCGTGAATTTTTCCGGGCGGAAAAACGCGATACCGTTATCGCGCCACGAGCGAACGATGTCGCATCATTTCCACGACGAGGATTGACGTTTGTTCCCCGGCGATTACTCCATTACGCGTCGTTCGATGAACTCCCCCTCCGTTCGTCGGGCGAAAGAGGTAAGCCCGTCGAAATTTCCGATGGTACCCGTAAGCAGTCGCGTGTAAAGCGAGCGGGCTTGCTCGGCGAGCGGTGCATCGTTCCTGCGGTGCGGCGATAATTGCCGCAGCATTCAGTTGCAATTGTTCGGATGAGCAGCGGCCAATTAGTTATCGCGAGCCAGCCGGCGGGCCGCATCGTTTTATCGGCCGACGAGCATGATCTACGATATGAATGGTTCCCTCGTGTACCAAGTGTCCACGCATTTTCCACGTAGAACCGAGCAGGGCGAGATCGGTTGAAAGAAGTGAAACGCGTCGCCTCGAAACTATGCGAGATTTTCACGCGAGCCAACCGTTATAAAACAAGGGGGCGCGTGATCGGATCCCATGCTACTCGTTTCGACACTCGACACCGCGGGATCGCCGACCAGTCACGTGTTTCGGTGGAATTCAATTCCACCCTCGACTTTTGGGAGTTCTCGCCGCGGTTGTACAGCATTAATCCCCGTTACTCGTCGCGTCGAAACTTTTAATTACCCTTCAGGCAATCGCTGTGTAAAGGGATAACAAGGCTCTCGTTCTTTTTTCTCGTTCCCTCTTTCGTTATCTCGACCTCTCCCCTCCCTTCCGTCTACGTTTGTACGTATTTTATTCGCGAGACTTTTAACAAACGGCCGTGTACGCTTCCACGTGACCACGATTATGCCCAAAATTCGTGGACGTAACGAATGGCTTTATCCAGGCACGAAATCATGGTGCGGCGGTCCATAATGGTAAAAAATCCTTGATTTGCGAGCCATCGTTTCACAGATTGGAACATCGATGGGGGATACGTTCGCTCGTGTGGAGAAAGAATAGCAGCTACCCGACGATAAATGTGCGAAATTTTTGCTCCAATTGCCGGTTATTTATTACCCCATGGGGATACAATCGTAATTCCTGAATTATAATTCCCGATCGGCTAAATAAAAGTAGCGCGCGCGCCGATACCCTGACCGGATCGAAATTAATGAAAATATTAATTGTAATTATTACAAATGGACCAATAATATATTCGTGAACGAACGCGCTCTCGCGAAGCTTCGGGCAGCGGCTATAACCGTTTGATATCGATTTCAACAGAGTCAATAGCAATTCAATTTTGAATTTCCCCGATTCTCCATTACCTCTTCAAATTGAAACGAAAATGTTACATGATTCTACAGAACCCTTCACAACTATGCATGCTCAACGACAGCAATGGGAAAATAAGCACTGGAGACGGCAAACGCGGTCCACCTAGACTGAATATCATACAAAGGCCTGTATGCACGTGTCCGTTCGGTTCAATCCAATTTTCATCAATGTTCAATACCAACGAAAACTCGAATCTTCCTTCGAATACATACGTGCCGCAGTTATCGGACTGGTTCGTATCTCGCCCACGGTCTGGTTCTCGGCCAACTGGGCCGACCTTATTTTCCCGCGCGTAAATAGGAGAACGACAGGAGAAAAATATCGGCCGATTTAACGGAATCCGTCTTCCTCTCGAGCCCTTTTGTCCCTCGAGCACGGGCTCGGTACGCATCCCGATACCTCCCCTCTTTGTCGAACGATTCTTCGTAATTGCCGCGTCTTCGGGTAGGGCGAGTGTTTCGCGTGATACACCCATTTCTCACGGTGAGAACGGTGCAGGTTCGCGCAAAGCGGAAAACCACGGCGAACACGGCGAAGTAGCGCCTATCGATTCGAGCCGCAAAGCCGCAGCCGATCCAGGCATTTGTCAGCGACGTGAAACAGGAAACGTGGCCCACATAGGGCATGTCACGTTGTCCGAGCACATTTCAGCGAGTACCGTGCGCGCGTTCGACGCTGTGGCACCGACTACGCCGGGCACAAGCGCAATTATTATTACGTCCATTAGGCGTGTATTCCATTGAAACGGTTCGGCCGGTTGCGACCAACCGAGGTTATTATCCTATTGAGCTCGTAAGAAGCGGCCATCCGCGGGACGTCGTACGACCGTCTTACGACATCCTCCCTCTGTCGCGTTTACGGAATGCATGTGTCGCGACAAGAACCGTCTGGCTGTCTCTATGCTCTGCGTCGTTAAACCTCTCGGTCCGGGGAAACGCAAACGGTGGACGTGTAACGAGCGGCCTGTTTCTCGAGGGGTGCGCGTGCTCCACCGGTTCACAGAGTCGAACCGCTGCAGAAACGGAAGTTAAAGCCGGACGCCGCGGTGCGGGAGCGAGGTGTTTGAGATACGAACGGAACGTTGAAAGCCGGCAGCCTGTTTGAAGAACGACGGACCGGCCGCGAGAGTAATCTCGTCCCTTCTCGCCGTGTTCGCAAGGAGGCGGACAATGCAGTCGCGACGTGGCGCGATTCGAGCGTAAGCCAGCCGAATGAAGCTTAATTGAGGGGTCGATGAAACTATTATGCGAACGATTCGTCTGCTGTCTGGGGCGCGCCTCTTGCTTGGCGAACGGGACCAATATGATGAACGCGAGCGCGTTACTCCACGGGGAACGCGTGATCGAGCAAGATCAGGAATTGCTGAGCCAGACTGCGACGCGGGGAACGTGTTCGCGCGTGTGTTATTAAAACGACGTCGCTCCGGGTCAAAGATGCTCGCGAATGTATTCGCCTCGAAGCGAAAGATTCAGGCTTCGCCGATCGCTCGATCACTTTGATCGCGTAACGAGGACGCGCTCGGCTCTCGCGACGAGAAGTCTCAACGTATGTCGTTCGCTCGTTACTTCGAAGCACGAGTGTAATTGTAACAACAGAGGCGAGCGTGAAAGGAAGCGGGATGATGATAGAGTTTTATTAACGTATTTCTCGATCGTTCGGCGCGTGTCACCCCCAACCCCCCTGCTCGCCGCTCTCCTCCTCGCGACAGGGTCCCCTTTGCCTCGTAAAGCAGCCGACGTAATAATTGCCAGCAACGAGTGTATTTTTTTTTTCGCTGCAACGACAAAACGGAATTACCCTCGTAAAAGAGGGAAATGAAAAAAAGAATAGAGGAGGGGGGGTGGTAACAAGGGGGTAGGGCGAACGTCTCTTCCAGTCATAATGGTGGCATCACGTGCACTACAGGCAGTACGCTCGCAATAATAAATTGCCGTACCGGGCTATAGTTTTATCGTTCCATTTACGGCGCCACGGCTACTTCTTGGCCTCTGCACTCGTTTCCGAATCCGATGGGACTATAAAGATAAATAAGGACGGCGGGGCTCTGAAGGAAACGGCCGAAGTGACATGCGACCGTCTGCAAGATCGTTAAACAAGCTTCAGTTGGCGAGCTGGAGACAATGCGCGGGTTTACGGGGGGGAAAAAGAGGAAGGCCGGGAACGGGAGGGAAATTAAATGACGCCTTTGCCTTTTAATAGCAACCATCCGGGAATATTATTGCGTCGTTGTAAGTGCGTCAGAAGCGACCCGCTATTAGCATTATCGATTATCGATTTCTTTCCTCGCTTTCCCGGTTATCAATAATTTACGGTATATGGAAAGTAAAATATATTCTGGGTGCAAGGGATCGTTGGTCAATTCGATTGACCGCCTGTAACTAATTCATACCACATTTACTTATCATTCATTACACTATGTAACACACGATACTTTTGACAAGACTATTTTCGCTAATGGATTCTCCTTTTTTTTTTTTTTACATTTTCAGTATTAGGAGCAGAACACGATCGACATCATCCATAGTTTGGCTCGCGTTGCTACTGACACTAGGCACGGGAACGGCGTCGTCGGCGGCGAACATGACGAACGTGTCACCGTTCGTCTCCACGCTGAAGCCGATCACGACCACGGAAGTAGTTTATCAGCGATTCGCGATCGAGCCGATGGATCAGACGGCGGTGATCGGCAGCAGAGTGACGCTTCCTTGTCGCGTCCTGGACCAGAAGGGACCTATTCAATGGACGAAGGACGATTTCGGTCTTGGCGCGGTCAGAAATCTCACGGGATACGAGCGGTACGCCATGATAGGCAGCGACGAGGAGGGTAAGTGGAGTCGGAGAATCATTAAACAAACTATCCCCGAACTACGAGACCATCGCGCGAAGTCCGTTTACGCTTCATACCTTGCGCGAGTGCCGCGACTTTTGATCCAGCAGCTCGGTCCACCCGAGAGTGCACTTTTATAAGCCGTTTCCCCCCGGAAAGTAGAGAGGCGGAGGAGTATTCCGTTTTCCAGCCAATTCGTTGCGTTTAAATTACCGCGGCGTCTTTAAGAGGAGACGTAGGCATTCGCGAGATTGCATTCCCCTTTGTTGCGCGCAGGAGACGAGCAGGAACCAGCGATATTGGAAAATGCTTATGTGCATGAACAAATAGGAACGCCGCGCTCGTATTTGCAAACAAGGGGGGGGGGCAGGGAAACGGCCGAACCGGCGTTCTCCCCGCGCCGTGTCCTATTTTACTCAGCCGCACGCCGGGGATCTTTTCGGTTTAAAAGCTAAACTTACTTCCGCCGTGCGGCGTATTTTTAAAGTTTCCCAGCCGGAAGCTCGCCGCTCGGTCCAACCTAATTCTGAATCTCACGGCGCTGCGATAAACCCCGAACTCCGAACTCGTTTCGAGCCCCGACCCTTGACGAACCGCGCCCGCTAAGGTATTACCCGTGCTGATTCGAGGAGGCGGACGAGGAAGGGTTTCGATATAACCGAACGGAACGCAAACGGAAGGTAAAAGAAAGGAGAACCGTATGCATTCCCCGTTCTTCCATCACATTCAGCCCCGGTGTTCATGGTGCAAGGGATCCAGCGAACGAATAGCAATAGATATCCAGCTGGATGGCTGCTCGGGCGCTCACGTACGAAGGTAAAGGATTCAACATATTTTCAGGGGCAAACGAGAAATCGAATGAATCTCGATGGAAGCCCGGACGCATTCGATCGACAGCGTTATTTCCCTTGCACTCGCTTCGCCCCTTATTTTTTTGAGCGGCCGCGTTGGCCAGCGGCGGCACGCAGCTGCGATACTCGATGGGCCAGTTTGCGTGGACCAAATTCAATTTCCTGCGGCTACCTATTGATTTTTTTTTTCTGTTGCGTCGCCGTCGAACTGGAGGAAAGAGATGAAATAAATAAATAACTAGCTGCAAAGGGAAAGGGGTTCGGACGAGGATGATGGAGTGAAAGGGGTCGAGATACAGTACGGCAAGGCCACGGCGAAATAATTTATGTCAAAACCTCCCGCACGCATCGGTTCGTAGGGAATTCGTAAGCAATCGAGAGCAACGACTTCTGCACGTTCGTCCGTCTCGGTACCGTTCACCGTTCTTCGCGCAACGTTTCAACGCGATTGCGCTTCGCTATACGCACGGGCGTACGGGTCGGGCAAACAGAAAGTATACAGAGGGGATGAAAACGAGAATTCGACGAGGTGTCGGAGGAAGAAAAAAAAATTGAAATGCAGCACCCTCGAGCGATGTTCGGAATGACGGCGTGCTCGCGAGGTCGAAGTTCGTAACCGGAAAGCAGCGGAGGACCGATAACGCGGCCGTATTAATGGACCGCGGAGCGGCAAGTTAAATTGCCTTTCTAACGAGTTCCGAAAAATGTGCGATCCGTTGGCGTAGCATTTGCTCGTCCGTGTACGACCGTTAGTGCCCCGCGCTTATCCTGAAAGCGAACCAGGGACGGGCGGTCGTTTGGGCACGGAGAGGGTGCAGGGCGAGGCGAAATTTACTGGCAAAAGTTTTCTTCAGACCATCTGAGATTAGCGAATCAGTAAAATCGAGGAGATCCCCGTGGGGGGGCTTTCTCGATCCGCTGCGGATAACCGGAAATTGACCAGTTTCGCTCGGCCAGTGAAGATCGACCAGCCGTTTATTCGATTACCTGCCAATTAACCACAGCGCGGCCGCAAAGAATTCCTTTGGCGGAACGGTCGATCTAATCGATTCACGGCCGCAGGCTGTTTTTAGCAATTTCTCCATGACCGACGCGTGCGGCCGCGAATCTATGTCATCGCACCGTCTATCACGAACGGTCGCGATTTAACGAGCGAACACGCCACCGCGTGTCCCACGTTTCACTCCCGCAACCTCTTCTGACTTATTTCTTCGATTCTCCCCCCCTCTCTAAACTAACGCCGCATAAAAGCTGCGGCGTTTTCAGGTTGATCCAGCGAAAAATTTTCACGCACCGCCCCGATAAAACGTCGACTGACCGTGGCGTAAACGCGGGGCTATGGGATAGCTTTGCCGGCTGCTGTGCCATACGCTCTCCTTTGGCTTCTGTATTTGCACGCTGCCGTGCGTTTCGCGCGACGGGGATTAGCCTGGCACAGCCGATTCTGCGATGCATCATATACATCCGTATCGATATTATATGCATAGACGCGTGCAGCTGTACATGCATGCACGTACGTACAGGTATATGTGCGCGAAGTGCAAGCGAAATTCGGCGTGTCCTGCACGCCACCCAGGCACAACGCTCTGCTGACGTTCACGCCGAGTCGGCTCGAAACGATAAGATTCGCGACAGGCGGGAAACAATTTAAGGCATATGCGAGGTGTACCAGGTAACTCTATCGCTCGACTTATTACCATTCGCCTTTCGAGGTACGGGACAGCGGCTTTGCTTCGCCGAAATTGCACGCGTGTTTCGCTACTCGTTACACGCGCTGGAAACGTTTACATTTCAAGCGTACTATTTACCCGATATCGGGGTCAGCGTTGCTTTATTTGGCAGATTGTCGTGTCGCATAAATCGCCGGGTCATTACGAATAATTCGATAGATCGTGAATCAGGGGATTAAATCGGTGTTTGAATTTTTGTTCCTGTTTCCTGGTTCGTGTGTACTCGTCGTAGGAAAACGTATGTATATCTAGCTGCGAGGAGGCTTGCTGGAACTTCTTATTAGCATAAAAGTGTAATTGGTCCGCGCTCGTTTAGAAGCACCTGGAATCACAGGCCGTTCGACTATTCTTAAAAATTCCATACCACGTTTCACGGGAGAAAGCAGGTATCCATTTAACGGCCCGACCCGGGACAGGAAAGCACTTTAGGCGATAAGGTCGGGCGAGATACCCTACACTTTTCTCTTGTGGCGGGTTTAGTCGGTAACAAGTAGAACGAAGTTGTATGCTCGATTTCCATCGGTATTGTTACAGCCTTAGGAGTAGCCACGTAAGTCGCGCGATAAATGAAACGCGCGCACGTTGAGGTCCGTATTTGTTCGCGCTGCCGTTCAAAGATCGACTGCGACCTATATATGTCCATGGAGTTCTATTGTTCCAAGGCAAAGTCGCGGTACGGTGGTCGGGGGAAGTCGGCGAGAATCCGCCCTGCCAAGTTTTCGCCGTTTAATCCCTTCTGATCCCGCTGGGATTAATTAATTTAGAAGCTGTTCCATTGTAGAGGGGTAGAATTGCGGGATTTAGGGACCATAAGTTCCCGATTGAAACCGATACAGACGGTGGATTATCAGCCGGCACGAATTTTCCTTTACTTTCCACGCTAACAGTAAAATCCTGCAGCAAAGAACGAGCTACCGGATCAATTCCGGAATAAACTTTTCCCTGAATTGTTTATCCTCGTGACCGAAATATCGCCATTCGGTATCCTCCGCTCCTCTCGACTCGCAGTCCTCTATTATACACGAACCAAAAACGTTTCGCGATGCACCCGCGGCAAACAAATCCTCCGCGCCAAGCATCGCGGGTGCCGGAATACTGTCGATACAAGGTACGCCTGTCCGATATCGGAAAGTCGAGCCGCACGGAATCTCGGCCATGCGATCGCAATCAGACATGCTTAAAGACGCGGGCATCGGTGCCTACGGGAGCGTGTACAGAACTGCAGTTCCGCCCGCGACACGAGTTCCACGAACAATAGAGTTGCGACCGCGTTCACGCTCGAATCGCTCTCAATTCGCGCGATCCCGAGCAGATTGGTAAACAGGTGCGGCCGGTGTACGCGAAGCGACAACGGCCACGCTAAAGGCCACCAAGAAACTTGTCGGCGAGTTTCAACGAGCTGTCTACGGAGTCGCGATGCATCGATGGCGCAAGAAGTCTGGCTGGACGCTTCCGCGTCATCCGGCCCAGCCGCAGCCGGTGTCGTGTACGTGTCGCGCGCTTTTGATCGACGGATTCGCTGCATATCCGGTACACGACGTTGACCCGCAAAGCGTTTAAAAGGGATCCGCGTGTCGCGAGGCCCACGGCTAACTTTAAATTAGTTCCGAAACATTTGCCGCGCATGCTGTAGCCGGCTAACGCGTCCAACCGAAGATCGATAGGGGCGATCCGCTGCGTTCCGAACTACCGGTGTTCCGAGGCGGAGGGGACGCGTTAATCGCTTGGCAGCCGCGTCGATTTGCAACCGGCTGCCCAGCAGCCGGATGTCACTCTAAGCAAGGATTAGACGGAGATCGAAAGAGGATCGTCGGTGAAACGGGAGCGCGTCCCTCGGGGAGCGTTCGCGGACTCTGATAACAGCAAATTGACCATTCTCCTAATAACACCGGCCGCGCTCCGGTCGGTCTTAGTGTACGTTGCGCGATTAAATTAATAGCAACCATCTCGGGCTTTTTTACTTGCCAGTCAATTAACAGACGGCCCCGTATCAGGCACGCCTCTGTTTCGTGATCGCTCGCCTCGGCTCGTTCTAGTTTGCGGGCTCGGTCACGGAGACGATCGAACTCGCGGCTGGGTATCACGCAGAAGTGGCTTGCTTCGCGGCCGCACCGCAACAGGATACGAAAACCTGCCCGACCGGATTCGTTTCCACGGGGAGATCGACGAGGCATAATCAAAGAAGGCCGGACGAAACGTTAAACCGAGTAAGGATCAGCATCCCTCACGCCAGCTGTGCTCCAGCAGAGGAGGTGGGGTTGGGGCAATTTTCCCCGGCCACTTAACACAGCGATCATCGTTTACTTATTGAACGAAACCTACGGGAAGGAGAATCATCGAACTGCATAAAAAATAAACTGGAAAATATCTTCTTTTCCGTCCGAGTCGTAGCCGATCACAGCCCAATAAAATACATTTAATTAACGGGAGTATCCTCAAGCTCGTTTGTCGGTAATAAAACTTACGATCGATACGAACGACCGTGCACGGGCATAAATTCTTTGGCTGACGCGTATGTTAATTAGCGCAGTAGCTTAGAGCAGCGATTGCTGTTCCATAGATTCTTCGATCGGGCCGCTCGCGATTGGGGCATCAATTATCCTCGTCTGGACAGTTTAGACGGTGGCAGGGCAACGCGAACGGCAGCGTAAACGGCAGCAGCAACATCGTCGGAAAGCTGCACGACCGGCTGCGCCCGCTTCCACCGCATCCGACTCGATTAATCGGTCTTACCGGTTTTCAGCGCGCGCGTCTCTCCGCTTGCCAGAGGCTCTCTCGACAGGTATCGCATCCGCACCGCCGCGTCTCTCATCCGTTCAAATTGCGTTCCTCCTCCACCTTCTTCTTCGATACGTTTCGCTGCTCGGCGAACAAGGGGGACGCGATATGAGAAAACAGGCGGCGTAAAAAGTGTCGTCAACTCTATGAACCGTGTCACCGCAAAAAGAGAATCACGAACGGCGGGGACAATGAAGCTGGACGGGGATTCTGGACCGTTTACGCTACACTCTCGATCTCCCTGTACGGCCGCCGTCAAATGTGTGCACACTCGAAGCGAATAACGAATTAACTTTTTGCGCTCCGCGGAAACGGCGGATTCGTGTAAACCAATTTCGGCCGAGCGTTCGCTTACGAAATAATGGAAGCAGGAGGGGTAGTTGATAGCCAAAGTGGCTGCCCATCAAGGCGAAACGAGCAGTCGATCGAGATGCACGCTTGAAAATTGCCAACTATCCTGTGCGATCAACGCGGCCGGTAACGAGTCGTTATCTGCCGACGTTTAATTTAATGGCCACAGCGCATAACGCGGTCAGGAATGGTGCGAATCGCGATACAAATCCGGCCAGGTTATAACGCGAAATTATATGTAGAGAACGAGAGGGGCAAAGTTGACCGACGGTGCTACAACTTGCACCCAATGTCGGCCAACATCGAAGCCGGCGGTAAATAAGTTGTGCCTGCCTCTAATTTTGAATTCCCTGTGCCGAGGGTGAGGGATCGTGATTAAACGAAGCCGGACACGTTTGCGTTTCACGCGGCCAGCGTTAAGAGGGCTGACAGCCTTCCGCTGAATCGCCATCGGATCTCCACGTTTCTCTCTGAAAAAAAAAAATCTCACACCAAGCTGGAAAATCCTTCATGCAGCAATTCCGCGGTTAGTTAAATTTCAATTCGTACCCTTCGTGCCGAAACAGTTTTAGCGCGCGAGCAACGCGGAAAGAGCTTGGTGATAACAGTTTCAACGCAATTTCATGAATACAAATAAAATGATATTATAGAGGTAAGCGGAGCAGATCGGTACCGCGACGTCCTACGATTCGTGGTCTAATCAACTGTTATCAGGGCAGCCGTATATTTGCGGACAGTGTCCAGCAGCGACGAGGCCCGATCTTCAGAAGGCATCTGTTATTAGATGCGCCGCACCGTGACGCCAATATTCCAGCAGCCGTTCCCGTACGATATCTGATTAATATCGTGCACCTCCGAATAGGGCACGTGTTTGCTGGTGGCAACAATATTTGGACGCACGATACGTATCGGCTACAAGCGTCCGGTATAATTGCTGACAACCGGCGCACGTGTCGCGTGCACGCGCGATCGTACGGACCGTGAATCGTTCATCGAAAGAGATCCGTAACGATGGAGTGCAAGGACTATCGATCCCTAACCGTCGGAAAAGAAAGGCTGCCTCCTAAATACGAATATAGTGATTATAAAAGAAAAAAAACCCTGCTGTAAAAATTTCCTCCTGTTTCCGAGCCCCGAACTGCGCCAAAGATAACGGGCCGCGTTTCACCGTGCAACCGTTCCAAAAAACGGTCGCGCCGCTTATCTAAATTTCCATTACCCCCGAATAAGTTATCCGGTCGGCGTTGCGCGGGATTAAAAAACCATCTCCCTCGGATCGGGGCTCCGTGTGATCGCTTAACGGTGGAGAAAGGAAGGAACGTCTTTATCTAACGTTCACCGCGAGAAGTTACCGGAAGGAATGGGGGCAAATCCGGGAAGCCTTTAATCGCCGGCTTCACCGTACCGTTTCCAATTCCCGATTTTCAGGGTTCGATGCGCGACGATGTTCGGATCGACAGCCGCGTTTAACAGCCGAGGCCCGTGCTCTCGTGTCGACTGCTATCATTCTATTCACGCGGTCGTGCGTACCTCGTTGCGTTCCAAGTGTACAGCTATGCCGATCGAGCTTTCCGGAAATTTACAGGTGCCATTAACGTCACGGCTGGCTCGTCCCTTGGTCGCTGGCTCTCGCTCGCCAGTCGTTTGTAAACCTAAACGTTAGTAATTTCGCTGCCAAATTGCGGCCGGAAATGCCTATCGTAATTCCTTGAATTTTTACCAAGACGACTCAATTGTAGTATTCGCAACTTTTCGATTTAAGGAATTAAGCTTAGTATTTCACGAGGGTTCAATTTGAATTGCGACGGTGGAAATTTTTGAAAAATTCACGCTTGGAACTCTGAAAGAAAATCGCGAGTGACACACCCCCACGCCCCTCGGCTTTGTATTTTCTTCTGCTACAAGTCGACCCAAACGGCGGAAATAATGTATGCATCGAAAGCTACATGGGAGAACACACGTGGCACGATCGAGGGGTTAGCGTCTGAGTCACAAATGGAAAAAGCAGAGACGGATCGTCCGCTGTCAGACGTCTCTCCCTCGCAACATAAGAATGGCTCTATATCTGGTGGATTCTAATGCATGCATTATTTAAAAAGCGCTTCGAGTAACATTTGCGATGCGCAGCCACGCAACAGCGACATGAATATTTCGTTAGAACTCGCTACGCTCGACAGCGAATGTTGTACTGTATGCAAAATGAAAAAACTTCGGATGGAGTCGCTGCGAAATTTATACGGCCCGCTCAAGATGTATTCATCCGCGTAATATATTCTTGAAATTGCTTTTAAAACCACGTGTCAGTGGAGAACGATACGATGAAAGCATGAAACGCATGCAATTCGGATTGTCGTTTTATATTTTAAGCCGAGCGAAAAGGAATTAGAGTACGGTGTAAAAATCAACGGCGCAATCGAGAATTTCGAATGCAACGTTCACTTGAAGTGACGATCCGCGAAACGTTGAATCGGCGTTGCAGTAAAATTTATTCCGATCAATAAGTCGTTAACTTTAAATTCCGCTTAAAGCTCTCGAGTAACACCCATCCTCCTTCCCTTCGTACGAGAGAACTTGAAAATCTTCCTGCCCTACCTATAACACGACAAAAAATAAACTATGCGATTTCGGCCGTGTTTGGTGGCATTTTAATTGCAAAAATCTCTTAACGCATCTGCCAGGACGCGATGAACCAACACCGTGCGCGTCGCAATCATCATTCTCTCCAGCGCCGGAACTCTCGATGCGCGCCGATAACACCGGCACCGACGGAACAATTAGAAAGCCGGTTGCCGTTTAATCTATTCTAATTAACTAACTTGCCTGATTAATCTCGATCGTTCTTCCTTTATTCTTCCATTTCGATAGGGGAAGGCGAAGGCAGCCCCGTTGATCTCGGCTAAGAAATTATCGCGGCCGGCGTTTGCGGAATTTACGACGCGTACCTGCCCCCTTCTAGGCAATGTTAACCGTGCATTATCGAGATCCGTTTGATTTACCGTAGCAATAAAGGCAATGCGTATTGCTCGCGCACTCCCGCCGTTAGTATAGACGTTGTTTGCTCAGTTGCGGCGGCGAATCGGCCGACGATCGTGCCAGGCCAGCCAGAACTATGTTCCATGATTAAAGGATTAGTGGATTTGCGCCAAGAGATTCCCGATTACGCGTCGCGATATCGATGACTCGGCCGATCACGATCGAGGGGAGCCCGCCGCGTCACCTTTGGAGGGATGATTCGCTGCTTCCTGACGTCTCCAACGCTAAACGAAAAATAGCACAAGGGGTGGCTAGCGAATATGAAATACCTGGACTGGTGATACGTTGACACCGCTTAATGGATATCGTCGGCTCGATCGATTCGCAGGCCTCGCTAAGCTACCGTAACACGATACTACAATCCGACTACGTGAATATTTGCATTTCATAATAGCTAATTGTCGTTCGCGGAAGAAGCCACGAAGAAAAACGGGCCGCTTTAACAAGCCGTTAAGCAAACACGCGATGTTTCGCTTAATGGCAGCGCTATAGTGCCACGATGGTCCTTTCTGATTCCAACGAGTATACATTTTCACCGTTTCATCGCCGTGAAATCAAAAGATAATCAGAACGGTCGCCCCTCGTTGCTTTGTTAAGTATTCGTCGCGCTGTCCGGTTTGTCGTGGTCCCTTTCATTGCTCCGTTCCCAATGGAACGGTCGCGATCTCGCTGACGATGTAATTACACCGGGCTACCCAAATAAAAATAAAGAAAAAAAAATGGAAATGTAGAACAAAGAGATGGCTTGAAAAAAGATGGGCCGAGGGGAGGAGCGGAAGAATAGAAATGACCAAACCGAGACCGCGACGCGACAGTGCGGTTTCTCTCGCTGTGGCGTGATTCGATACGATAATGCCATATAATTCCCGATGTACGCAAACGTAACAGGAAATGCGATCCAATTAACCGAAATAATCATAGTGGTAATAGCCTAGTAGATACCGTAACAGATTGACATACCGCGGAGGTAAATCTGGATTATTAATATTCGTGTTATGCGTAAAACGGTACGGCCATCGGTGAACTATGCATATGCGCGTGCATGTGTATATCCAGTTCACTGCGGGAGAGATGCGCGGTATGCAACTCGACCAATTTCGACGTTTATCTACGTTTTTCGTTCCTGATTATCATACCGTCGAAATCTGGTCGGAAAAGTGGCCCGATTTTCAATTCAAAATTCCCGGATCCCGTGCTGCACCGCGAAGCATACATTTCCCTCGGAAAAAAAAAGACTGGCCAACGGTTTTCCACGAAAGTGCAAGGAAATCCACCGGGAAATTCGCTCTTCTCGCGCGGAGTCTCAGACTCCAAAGAAAAGACATGAAAATTCGCCCGGAAGAAAAAACCGAAGAATATTGTCGGAAGGTCTTTGGATCACATCTTAACAAGTTCATCGGACTTTCAAATGATCTCCGACTCGAAAGACTCCCCCGTTGAAGCCCGCGATCGGCTTCACGGAAAAGACAGCGCTAATTGGGCAATCCGGTTCCGTTGATGGATTTCTCAATTGTACACGAACCTAATGTGCCAAAAGACCAAACGGGTCCGTGAAATCTTGGGCGAGTTAATTTTACCAACTTCCTGGAAGTTCTGGAAGGCACTGATTTTAAATAGATCGTAATTGGGCTGCAATTACGTCAAAGTCTCTCGGCGTCAAAAGGCTCCCCTGCATTTAGCGTTCTTACTTGGGATCGTTCGTGATCGCGTCACGTAGAGGACCGTCCGATTGACAGTCCAAGTTTCGCCGCGTCCCGTTACCCGCGGACCCTAAATTACAATGGAGCTCGCCGCATAAAACCAGACGGATAAGCGTGGAAACGGTGCTGACAGCGAGGCGAGTGAAGTATTAAGACACGTGGGTTAAACTCCCAACGGCGTAGCATCGCAACGGAACGTTCTCCCGGATCAAGATCTATGCCTTCCAGCCTGACGAGGCGCAATTAATCATAGTTGTCTGTAGCCGAGTGCTCGTTACCTGTTCCGTGTAATTAGAATTAATTATGGCTGTTTGTAATATCACCGACTGCGCCCGGACTAAGTAATTGTTCGCGATGCATTGTTTCGTCGCATCCAGTTAAGGTTCTTCTGCTGCCTTCTCTTTCGCATAAGACTTGCGTTCCTTGCTTCCCACACGCTCCCGTCTCTCTCGCTCGTTCTCGTTCCCCTTTCTCCCCCTTCTTCTTTCGGCGCCCTTCCCCCTTCTACCCTTTGTCCAATTTCTGAAATTGTATTTCACCCGGCAGGATTACGCTCCTCGAGAAGCCGTATACCTCTGCTTTACGTTGCGCCTGCAACAATCGAACTTCCTGCGTTTGAAGACGCGGGTTCAACCATGAAAACAGGGGCGTCGATATTTATTTCAGCCCTTTTTCTTCCAACTGTCCCATAGCGAAATGGAAAGAAGTTTCGTCTGGAAGGAGCATGCACGTCCGGCGGTTTTAATAGTCGACAGTGTTTTGTTTGCGAGGAAGTTGCGTGTTCGCCGGGCAAGTTCGAGCAGCTCCTCCGTGTCATTGGCCCTCGTCATCGTCGCCAGGAACGCAAGCGCGAGCGCACCAGTAATTACCGACGCGACGTGGAAAGCACGTCGCGCCGGAGCCAGCTACTTCCTGGTCGCAGGAGTTGCCAAAAGTTCGCTGAATGGGCCCTGAGCAGCGCTAATTATTGTCCGTCATAATGCAACGAAATCGCTTCGAGCTGTGCTGTCAGGACACGCGAGCTAGTTTGTGTGTGTGTGTGTGTGTTATTTTTCCGTCCAATCCAGGGTGGAAAAGACGTGCGGCGAAAACGAGACTCCGCTTGAAATTCTCAGGAAAATTTGGTCAACTGCACCGCACAGATAATGCTCCACGTTAAATAGATTTCATTCCTCACTGATTACGACAACACCATAGAAGATGGTGCGAAGAAAATGAAAAAGCAACCGCGCATTTGCTTCTGGTATCTGCCGCGCGGTAACGCGCGCCTTTACCGTCGCGGCGATACGCTTCGCGTTCAATTTTCCGCGGTATTGCCACGCTGGGCCGCACGAACCGCCCCGCTTTTGACATCCTTCTCGTTCCTAAGGGTAGTACGCTAACCCGCGTCTCGCGTCGCTTTCTATGGAGATGACGACGCGGCGAGGGTAAAAGGGAAACAGGACCCAACGTTTATTGCCTCCTTTCTCGTAAGCGCGACGTAACTCTGAATATTTGTGTTTCCTAGAAGGAGCACGTGCCGCGGGTGATCCACTTTCGACAAACTCTTTGCGCGATGTTAGAGAGATTAATATCGCGGGGGATATGGTTTGGCGAGCATACGATATACGAGATACACCTCATGAGAACGCCATTAAACATAGGCGAACCGTTTATGGAGTGGCATAATTAGATCTTGGGCAAAGATGGAGAAAATTAATTTAATATTGGAAGCCGCTTTGTGCTTTTAATAATTTCTCGTATGTACGCCGGGGCTAGTGTTTCACCTCCAAAGTGAAAACTTCGAGGCTGAAGAAGTACGAGCCCCACAAGATCCTCTCTTCTAGGATTATGCAAACTTTTGATGCCGGAAATATCGCGAATTAGTTTCCCTTGAACGTTCTTGTTCGTTTTGGAATCTTTATTATCCCTGGCGCTGACATATTTACTCGGCAACTGTACGAAAAATCCATTAAGCGATAGTCGAACGAGTCCACCGATCTGGCTCGGCTATTGCTACACGCGATAAAGGCGCCAGCGAAGTACGAGAACCATGGACGGACGATCGACGCTGGACAAAAGGCAAAAAACGGGGGCAAAAGTTTTAGTCGCGTGAACGCGATTTATCGATCAGCCGATACGTACACGCGAGACGATTCCATTTTTTCCCCATTTACAAGCGACCCCCAGCTCACCGCAGCCTCGTTGTCCCGCGAATATCATCCCCCATCCCCGGATGGACATTCGTCAGAATCGTCCGGTCGAACGTTTGTTCGTTTCGGTTTCATCCGTTCGTCGAAGCCGAAGCACAATTGCTCCGTCGTGCATGCCGCGGAGAGAAGCGGCTCGTGAAAGTTGCATGAATGGAATGAAAGAAACACGGGAGCCGGAGGGAATCGGCCGGATATACCGGGAGGCGGAGGGGAAGGAGACAGAATGATAGATGCCTAGGTGGATAGATGGACGGCTGGATGGATGGAAGGCACAGGTATGGGGGCTGCGAAGGGTGTCGGCGGTGCGGGCGGTCGGTGCAGATAAATCACGAGCCAGACGAATTTACTTGAACGCTATTGGTTATCGCTGATAGCAATAATCTGCTCCCAGGATATTTCACGGAGAAGCCAGGATGCTTCCTCCTCGAGGTGTATGTTCGTGGTTCGATGATCGTGGCTTCTGGCCCGGGATGGATGGCGAGAAGGAATCGGCGGGCGGATCGGAAGAGGGTGAAAAGCGAGGTGGGTGGGTGGTCGGGGAGGGAAATACGAGTTCGCTGACGCGGCCGGCAAGCGGACCGTTATAATTCGCGTCGATTCGCGCGGTGCACAGCCGCCACGTTGTTCCTGACAGCTTACACGTATATCCGCGGAGGTTTCAAAATAAAACCGTCAGTCGGAGAAATTTTCTACGCACGGCTCGACGCGATACGATCGAGCAGACGCTCGTAAACCGTTAGTTTCAATCAACGGGGGTAAATGGTTTTCTATCCGATCGCACCCCTCCTCTGAGCCCCGGCTCTCTGTTTCTCCTTGTTTCTCCGCTCGCTACGTTGCGATACCCGCGGTGTATAAAGTGAAAATCTCCGGCCGGTTCAATTTGCTCGCGAACCACCTCCGCACCTTTGGTACGACGTGCGCATTTTGACGCCTGTCTCGGCTACTAAAACGCGTCGCTCCGAATATACATACTGCCTGGACAGCTCGATTATATTTGCCAAACGGTAGACGTTACGTTTTTTTTTTTTCCGAGAGAGAGATTGACGTATCGGAGTGACGCGCGATGGTCTCGATATTCCATGGAAAGGAAATGGGGATGAAATGTGCGAAGAGTTGTGCAGTAAAATAGATGAAATTGTATTCCCCTTTTGTTCCAGGTGATTTCTCGTTGCACATCTACCCAGTGGAGCTGGAGGACGACGGCACGTACCAGTGCCAAGCGTCGCCGACGAACGACGGTCAGCCAGCGTTACGCTCGAGATTCGCCAAGCTGAGCGTGCTGGTTCCGCCTCAGAAGCCAAAAATCCTTCAGGGCGACTTCCTTATCACGACCGAGGACCGGGAATTGGTGATCGAGTGCGTCAGCGTGGCTGGAAAACCGCCCGCGGAGGTGAGAGACTCCCTTTTCTCTTTCGCTTTGAATATCGATCGGGCTGGATGGCAAGAAGTGGAAGATTGTCCGAGAATTTATGTACACTGGCAGAGTGAGCAGTTCTCTGGGATAGATAAGAATGAATCTGATTGAAGTTCCAGCGCTCGCTCTTACTCGAATCGTCGAAAGAGGGAAAACGTTTCGAATTTGAAAAAGAAAGAAACTACTTGACGTTCAATTTATATTACCCTCTCGCGCGAAATTGACGCTATTCAGGAAGGAATTCGTGTAAAACCCAACCGCGGAAAGAAGCCACGGGTGGGAAGCCGAGGCACACCCGATCCCATCATCCACGAAACGGAAGCTAATTAAAGAAGAAAATGAAAGTACCTAAACGCGTGTGCCGTGAGGCCAGAACAACGCGTTAAAGGACATTCTGCGACGGACGCATAATTACTGGCGCGATGGCTTTGTGTCTCTCGCCGGGCCTTCGTAATCGGGAATGAAATCTTCTCGGACCTGTCCCAGAGGGAAAGCGATGGTACACGCTTGTGCCAGAATCCGCGATGCCCTTTCAGGATATTTCGGCGTTAGATCTTGTAACGTTGTCGACCGTCGATACGCTTTTAAAAGCTACGCGCGAGAGAGACTCGACGATGTATAGCGGCTTGACCGACTTCGAATCTGTTCCCAGGCTCGAACAGCCATCACATTGAATCACACGGGAAAGAAGAACGCGAGAGGAACCTTTGAAAGCGTTGCAGGCCCGTGTACGTATCGAGCGGGGAGAAGAACGACGCGAGCTAAAAAAGCGTATGGAAAAAGCGGCCACCGACTTCGATCCGCTGGTCATTGTCTGCTTATTTTTAGTCGCGTTGATCTTGCATGCGTAGGTGTGCGCGCTGCAACGGCACCGCGAAACCGGGAATCGTCATCTCGATTCCACGTAAACGCGACGGCGTTTCGATAATGGTACCGTTAATCCCCGGACGTACCGGCGGTGCACGTACGACGCGTCGGAGACTGGCGCGATCGAATTATCGAATTATCGGGCACGGTGCCGAGAAAGGTTGTTTGATGGAAGGTAATGCTCTTAGAGGATCTCGGATGGAAGCCAGTCGGACGTCCCAGAGCTGTTTAATGATTAAAAGTCAGACGTCGTTGATGAGGAGAAGTCAAATTATTCAGGACTACCCGCGACATCGACGAGCAAATACATTTTCACTCCGTCCGACACGGTGATGAAAAGAAACGTGTATTATTGAGAGCCCGATTTTACTGAGAGTTCATTCGATCACCGGTGCAACAAAGGTCGTGCAAGGGGGAGAGGGATATCGATGATGCGGCGGCGGACTCGTGACACCGCGAACAATTTCGCGGCGATCCGACCTCGCCGCTAATTCACCGTTCGTTTGGCCGCGATTGTACTCGCGTTAATACAGAAATCCACTTTCGATCGCGCGTCGGCACGGCGTTTCTTTCGGCCTAGATAAATAACGAGTCGCGGGGATTGTCGTCGACGCGCGGAATCGAACCGCGGCGCGAATCGCTGAAAAATTAATTAAATCCGCTCCACGGTCGTTCGCGGACCGCGCGCGGCTTTTTAATTAAAATTACGCGAATCCCCTGATCAATGCGGTTACACGGGGATTCGCGGCCCGCGGACGATGTGAACGGTGTTCAAAAACGCGCTAGCAAATATTTCCCCCCCCCCTCGATGCACGCGCGCCGGCTAATCCAGCGATTTAGCAGTTTGGCAAAAATTTCCTTCGAAACGATCCCCCTCGTGGCATCGAGCGCAATACGTATGCAGATTCGGGGAAATGCCTCGTTGCGATCTGACCAGTGAACGCGATTCAATTATCACCGGCCGCGGCGCCGCTACGTTATCGTTCGCTCGGCCGTTCGATCGACGGTTTCGCCGGTTGCATAAACATTATCGCCCGGCGAACGACGAAAATGGATTCGATCGAACAACGCTTCCGTTTCGAACGGAGGCCCGCGTGGTGACCCATATGCTCGACGTTATTGAAATTACCTAGCTACAAACTATCGTTGGCGTGAACCCACCAAAGATCAACTACGAATGCTACGTAACGCGTAAATGGAGAAGGCGATCGAGCTGGTCGGTGGATCCGTTACACGGGCGGCAAACCTTATCCGTTGCATAATAATTATACATCGCTCCGAAAGCAGATGGTAATCCGAAGAATCTGTATTCACGTATCATTAGAGAATAATCTCGTAGCGTATCTCGTCGCGTAAATCATAGTATCGGAAAAGCAATGAGAAAAAAAAAACGGAGAGGAAAGAGTGAACGGTAGATCCAGGTAATGTAATTGACGGCTCAGCATTCCGATTCGATGTAATTCGTCGATGACGCACGGCCCTCGGTTGTCGCGCACCGGGGAAATAATCGCGAAATACCTTCGAAAAATTCCGACCATTGTTCGATCGTTGAAAGCTTCGCGGTGGTGTACAAACGTTCCCGGATCGATCCACGAGATAACGCGTGCTGCAGCCTGCATATCCATTTTATTCCTTCGCTTCAACGAAAAACAAAAAAGCGCGCACTTTCCATTGATGCGCGCTGCTCGGGGAATAGTCTGGAGTCGCGAGAAACCTCGTCGGGACGTCGACGGCGGAAGATGGTGCGTCGCTTGTCCGTAACGCCGCAATCCGGTAAACCATGACAATTGCCGTCGTTACGCGTCGAGTGGTGAGTCAGGGTATAATCGAAATTTCTAAAAAGTGAATAACGAGGAGAAACGAGTGGAAATGCAACCGGATTATTCTCTTTTAATCGAACAATCGCGATCACAAGCAATGCTCGTAAACGGCCAACAACCGTCGCATCGATTACCGGCTAAACGGACTCTGCTGATATCCGTGAATAATTTGCACGCTGTCGCGCCAACGGCCCCGTGAATTATTTTAACGCGGTTAAAGTCTTCGGTAATGGCGAAGGAATTCGTGAGAGGATAGCGGACAGGAGCGACGAGTGGCAAAAGAAAGGAGAAGATTGCAGAGGAAGGCCTCTTTCCTGCGCGAGGATCAGCGCGGTAATTAAACGCAACCGGTTCGCGACGAGTCCGTAAGGTTAATCATTCATTCGGACCGGTCCTTCTATGCAACGAGAATGGCGATAGAAACATGTGAATTAAAAATAGCGATATCGATACATATAAGGACGTTGCAAACTATCGGCTAGGATTAAATGGCACCGTTATAAAAAAAAAAACGCAATCGTCGTTCCGAGTAACCACCATTTATATCCCTGGATACGCAAGCCGCATCCAACAGCCCTCGAACTTGGATACCGCCGATGCATAGGCCATACATTTCGAGAGGAAATCGGACGTCATCCGGTGGAAGACACTTTATCGCGACGCGACGTCTCGTTCCCAATTTGAGGCTTGTCAAGCTTCCTCTCTGGAAAACCGCTTTTCCGGATCGAATGATTCGTTCACAGGGGATTCCGGTGATATTTCCTGCCGCGATTTACACTTACACTTGTTGCAGCGTAACGAGGGTCCTTCGTGTCTTTCAGCTCGGCGGTGGCCGCTCGGTGCTGCGTTTAGCAAAACTGAGTACAGCGGGAACTTTCGCGAATTTCACAAACTCTACCGAATTCCTAGAATTTGTTTGCCGAACTCGAGCATCCAACGAATCGAACAAACTTCGATCTCGCGAACAAAAAAAAAAAGTGAACTTCGATCACGAACTTCTCAAGTCGCCAATTAATTATTGGAATGTTACAGAGTATGATTAAAGCATGAACTCTGTCGTGTTTAGTTACCGCGTATCTTGCGCATAATGCATGAATTAACAGCATATGAATATAATAACCATCCTATGTAGCCCGGAGGCAGAAATGCCGGCCGTCGCATAATTCAAGGGTTAATATTAAACAGCTTCTTGTACTTCAGCCGTTGCATCGGCTCGCTGCGAAGCCGGCGCAGTTTCAATTATCGGGCGGCAACTCGCGACTTTCGCGACCAGCGGCAACGCCAACCTGGAACACTGCCATACCAATTCTTATCCGAAGGCAACCACTCTTCCCTTTCATTTCCCCGTAACTTCTTCGCTCCTCGGCAAGTTTCTTTCATATTGTTGCAGAAATTCGCCGTGAGAAGCGTTAGCAAGTTTCCCTGGAAACAAAATTTCAATATCGCTGTCGCGCTCTTAATTCTATTACAAGCGGCGGGGGCGGGATCAAAGTAAACGCTTTTCATCCGCCGGTCGCCTTCGCCCACCGACCTCGCCGGCCCATGCAAATATAACGAATTTAAGGAAAGAAAAACACGACGAAAGCTGTTGCATACATTCATAAGGCGCCGCGACGGTGGTTTCATTAGAAGAAATCCCAGTCTCGAGAGCTAGTGACCCAATAAAAATTAGCTGCACCCGCGGGGTTAAACGAACTGAATTCGTTCGACCCCTGGACACGAGCCAATTGCCGACCCGTCGAAATAAATAGGATATTTGTCCGCCTCGGGTCGGGGCGTAACGATACGGCCCGTGGAATCGCGATTATTTTCAAGCAGACGTAAACCGTTAATATCAAACATCACCTTGCACCGATGGCGAAGCAGGGGGAAAAGAGAGGGCTTAAAAAAGGAAAGCGAAATCAAACGCAGACTAGTGCGCACGATTTTCCAGGAGAGCGTCGCAATTTTTTTTTTTTTTTTGTTTGTTCCCGCGCTCTCCCTCGCCGGAGCGTAATGCATTTTTACAATAATCCCGAGAAATCTGGAGCAGCTGAGTGCTTCGGGCGACGGCTGACGTTCGACAAACTGTCGCGTAAGTTCAGCCCAGCACTCGTCGCGCGACGCGATGCGTTTCCGCGCGAAACCAGCGTGCCAGCCACTCGATCCATCCGCGGTGCGAAAGAACTTCTTGCCACGACTTTTACCGCCAGGAAGGGCTCTCGGAATTTGTGGGAAAAACCGTTTCCACTGGTACCGCCGTCGCCTGCTGACGTCGAGCGCACGCTAGGTCTCGTTCCGCGGTTCGAAACAGTTACACGCTTCCCTAGGAGACGGCCGCGGGTAATCGCAATGGTGTGACACGCGTTTCGAGGGCGCCCGGCTAAATAATTCATTCCATTAAGATGGCAGATAGCAGTTTTTGCGAGGCCAACTTGTCCCCCACCTTTATCGGTCGCGGCTTGATTCGCATCTAATGAAAGCTGGATTGGATTCATTCGTTCGCACGCCTCTGCTCGAGTTTCGTTAATGAGGTGACACGGTGCACGCGCGTGAAAGAGGAACAACGCGTCGCGCTGATTCGTTAAGAAGTCTGTCGCGTCGAGGGTAACACGGAAATCCAACAGCGAGCATGCCGCGCATCCATTTCCATAAAATCGCCACGTTCCGACACCTAGGTCGATCCGTCGGACCCCAAAAACAAGCCTGCCATCCAGAAACTTCTAATTCGCCAACTGTTGAAGTAGAAAGCTGCTCGTTAGTAAGCGACGCGCAGCCAATTTATTCGATCGAATTACTCGACGGGGCGCAATTAAACGCAAAGCCATCTGAGGCTGACGGCAGTGGGAATAGAGAGAATTCGTTGCGCTGCTCCACAGCTGTTCGGTTCAACTGTGCCTGTCGTTTGCGTCTCCAATGCCCTGGGTATATTCTTCGCTCGAAACAAGCGTCATCGATTGTGCTTATTAATAATAGAGGCTACGTCCTGGAACTCGTTATTTGTGCAGTATCACACGAACTGCTGAGAAACATCGGATCGAATGTGTGCTTAATCGTTGGACCATGATTTTCCGCGGGTATCCGCGAATAAAGAAAAAGAGAAACGTCGACAATACGCAAGGGGAAGCGTTACGCGAGTAAAAAGGGACGAGATCGCGCGATTATGCATCGCCTTCCCTCGTCGAGTCTATTTCATTACCGATCGACGACGCTGAATACTGGAGTAAGTTCGTCGGAACGAAAGGCGAGGGAAGAGAAAGTGGGTTGGCAGTGAGTTGCGCCGCACCATCTCCAGGGTTTGGTTTCCCAATTAACGTCAATAAGGCCGATGAACAGGCGCAGCTTTGTACGGATACACACGTAACGCTCGGGCGTGGCTAATTCGACGTGTCTAACCGGTGCGTGGTTGAACAAAGTGGCACGACAAATTGTTCCTAAGAGGGGCACTATTCTGTGGTATCGATGATATAAGATGCAAAGTGTCGTCGGTCCACGTGCCTCCGTAGGAATTGTATCCTGCGCTCCCAGCAGATTAATCACTCAAAACCACTCCCTCGATTATGAATAGATTCGAAATAGATATTTCTTCCATTTCACCGTCATGTCGTACGCAGTTCCGATCACCCTCCAGGCTTCTTAAATCCGCGAAGAAGCACAAAGTGCCCATTAACGAACTGGCGCGGAAACATTAGACGAGATCACCTGCTTGCGTTGAATTATAAAAATACCCTACCCGTCAGGGGAGGCCGCGCTGAGAATAATCAGTCGGAGCCAAGGTTACGGAAACACGGTTCTGCGAAAGAGGGCGGCCGATCGGTCAACAGGTTCACCTCGATATTTGGGTCGTGCAACAAAAAAAAAAAAAGTGGCTGGGATCGGTGAATGGAACGTGGCTCGACACGTTCACGGTGCATTTATTTAGGGGTGCGACAGATCGATCGAGCTCGACGTTTATAATCGCGATTACACGCGCCTTCCCTTCGGTCGCTGTCGCGGATACGATACGCGCGGCGATTCGAACGAAGACGGTGTTCAACGTACTAGCGAACGCCGCGCACGGATCCGCGGAGCTTCCAATTAGAGCGGACAAGATCGATCTAGCCGCAAACGCGCACGCGGTAAGCGCGAGCTGTGGCGTTAAACGAATTTCGTTGATAAACGGGAGATCGCAGCAGCGGGGCACAGCGACTTAAGGAAAATCTATCTTGTCGCATGCCTCCGTTACGGTTCTGTGCCACGAGACGCGAACCGATTATTTTTCTCGCGACACTTTACGCCCAACTCCTATTGTCCGCGCAGCGACAGAGATTCATCGGTTTCGAGCAAGGGGGCCGCCACTCCCGCGATCGCCGACGAGGCTGGAATTAAGTCGGTGACCGTTCGCGAACGGGTCCCTACGTTAAGGGCGCGAAGAGGGTACGTATATTTTCTCGGCTGAAGATGCAAGGAAAAGTTCCTTGCCAAGAGCCGGCGCCCGCTCATCGAATATTCATCGGGCGAGGGAAAGAAATTTCAAAGACTTTCCATCCAATCCTGAGGATGTCGCGTCGTTGTTTCTTTACTCCATTCTTTCTTTTTCCCCCGCTCTGCCCTTTCGCCGTTCCCCTTGTCGCACTTCCGCGTAATTGCGGCGCGTCTATTAAAATTACAGCGCGCTTATAACGCGATCACGGCAGGTATCGTAAATAGTATTGGGGCGAAGCGAGTCGGATCTCCCGGTGATGCCGAGAGTGCAGCGGCACTGATGCAGCATGCCTAATTATAGACGATACGATCGATTCACGTTGGTGCATACACGGCGGAGCGACCGCTCTCCGCGCGCACAAAGCGAGAACAGCGCTCGCACGACTCTGTACGATCGGATCATCTAGGCGAATAATAGAAGAGCCACGGAAAAGTGTGCATCGATGCTCTCGCCGAGCAGGCCAAGAGCGAAATTTTTTCGGCGCTACGTAACACGGCGCGCACACTTTCATTATCCGTAGCAGTCGAACAAAACCGTTCAATCGCGAGTCTCGTGCTAGATTGCGTGCACAGTTCGATTTCCCGTAGTTTCCCCTGGAAACATTCGAGCAGCCGAATATCCTTCGCCGTACTAATCCCTTTTAATCGCGCCTCTTATTTCCCGCTAATTGCTTGTCGCTTTTAGCTGCAGGAAACGCGTCGTTCTTTTACCCCCGTAAATGGTATATTTAATCCATCGAGTTCCATTGCGTTCTTCGTTCAAAGAAAATCTAAAATAACCTATCGATTATTTGTATTCATTGAAATCCAATTCTTATACAATTTCTTAAAACGATCTATGAGATTCCCCAAAGGAATACAAATTCTATTTATAGAGGGCTACATACATTGCGTCCTATACGACGCCAAGAATATCAAAGCAGAAGCTAGAGAGTCGGCCACGAAATCCCGGATTAGGGTTGATTACATCAAACTGCCGTGCAGCATTTCTGACCGGACACATCGGTATCGGTACGAAATGTCTAATTAGTGCCGATTAGATCGATCTCCGTGTTGAGATACACGCGCGTAACCGAGATGAAATCGTTCGAGCAACGAGATTTTACGAAAAACGAACAACTCGGCCACGCAGAGGAGGGGGAACGGTGACACCAGAAATTGAATCGAGATGAACCGTAAAAAGGCGCTTCAATCCAGCCACCCGCAGGTTGAATTAATTCCACGGGAAATTCGAAAGTTTGGGAATCGCGATGCTCTCGCGGAAGCTGTGACTCGCAGCCCCGTTTGGTACACGATCACGAGGATCGATCGCGGACGAATTATTGAATAAAATATGATAGAATCCGTTATAATGAAATAACTTTCAATACGCGCGGCTCTCCGGCTCGCCTTCCTTCCTCAAGTTCCCTCGACTTCTGCCGTATTCTTCTCGTTCGTACCCGACAAGCTGCACCTGGGAAATTCGAGAAACCTCTTAATAAAATCAGGAGAAAGTTGCTTAAATTAGTAATTAACCGGGAACAGAGTAGCAATTGTTCGTTAGTTAAGGGAACGATGTTATAGCTTGTCCGCGGTGTAAACGGAGAATTTCCACTTTTTGGAAAGTCGTCGCGGATAACGTGATCCACAGATAGCGCGTTTCCCAGGGTTCGAACGCTCGCGTAATGTATTGTTAATGAGTGCCTTCGATTTTCAGTTTGAGCGTAATTAAGCAGAAATAAACAGAATTTAATTACGGTGAAATTGAAGGCGCATTAACGCGTTGAATGCCCGCTAAACATTTTCGCCTATGTATAAAATCCGCGCGCTCTCGTGTGCATTTTCAAGTGCACTGCAAGTTACATGGCACAGACACGTTTTGAACAATGCCCTTTCAGCTGCACTTGAACAATTAAAGTGTTAATCAACTGCGATACTGTGAAAGTACGTGTCGAATATCGTTTGAAAGCGTCATCGTTTCGTTTCAGATTACGTGGATCGACGGGCTAGGGAACGTGCTGCACCGGGGCATCAAAACGACGAAGGAACTATTCGACGACGGCCCATTGTACACCGTGAAATCCGTTCTGACCGTGATGCCGCGGAAGGACCACGACAACACGACGTTCACATGCCAGAGTCAGAACGCAGCCGACCGCACGCCGCAGAACGCTAAGCTACGTGTCGTGGTAAGTCGAAAATGAGGGAAAGAGGAAGCGGAAAACTGGGCCAACTGAGATCCGCTCTCTTCGACGCTCCCCTCGCACAGTTACACCGACGAGATTAACAGGGACGAGCCGGGGAATCCGTCTGGAAATGCGGTAACGAGCTGACGAATAATTAATGTCGCGTTCTCAAAAAAAAAAAGAAAGAACTGATCGCCATCCGACACAGAGGGCCGTTCCTCGCCCTCCGTTGCCCACCCTTATTCCCCTGGACAATGAGAGCTCTGCGGTCTCGGCGCCCTGAGCGAAAGGGGGAAGAGAAGCCAGAGATGCCAGGAGAAAGATCGGTTGCCCGTTCTGGCGGAGATGTTAATGATTCACGATGACGTGGTCGTAACTCTCCCTCGACGGGTTCGAATGAGGAGAGCATAGGATAACGAACAGCGGGTGTAGCATCGCGACGCTCGATTTGCCGCCAAGGACGTAGTCGACTCGCGGCGTCCGATATTAATTGCCGGGGAGTTACGTCCGATGACGGGAAATAAAGTGCAACGACCATCGGACTGTTCTGCGAGTCACGCGAGCCGAAGCGTCTCGTCGATCGATCGCCCGGCTGGTCATGAAAGTTTGAGCATCGGCTCGCGCCGCGTTTCGAGCATCGTGCTCGACGCTTGCTGCTTCTCTATCGAGCGTTCGCGTGCCTCGTGTTTCAGGTTCACTACGCGCCGAAAGTGGCACTGAGGATCCGCTCGGGCCTGGGCAAGAACGGCCGCATCGTCGAGGGTAGCGAGCTGCGCTTCAAATGTCGCGCCGAGGCCAATCCGCCGAACGTCGAATACAGGTGAGTGAAAACGCGCTAGTAACGTTGCCCCCCCGTTTACAGAGAGGAGCAGGTAGCAAGCTCCGATGATCGATACCACGTGCGAGAACGTTGCAGGAATTTGGGACACTGCTGCACGCGGATGGGCTTCAATGGGGATGAATTAATAATTGTATATGCACTAGGGAAGGAGTGTACGCAAAAGGAGGAGCAAAAAAAAAATTGGAGTGTTCCCTTTTTATTGAAAGAAACGACTGCTGCTGGGGTTTGACGAATTATCTGCGAAACATTTCCACTTTGATTTCGTCACCTGTCATTGTCTGGGATTATTTTTTCCATTCGTTCTGTACGATTCTTTGTGAAGAGGCTTCCTTTGCCATTCGATTCGACGGAGATTTGTCCTTTTTGCATCCATAGCTCTATACTTTTTAATCCGGCATGTTTTACACGGCGAATCGGGGGGCTTGCCTATCGGCTACAATCGAGAGGGCGCGGACAAAATAACACGGTCGCGCGGTCACAGACTCGTCGGCACGTAGAATGCTTAATTCATGCGTTTTTATCCAACAGAAAGAGATAGGGTCGCTTTATCGAGCAACGTAGCGTGTGGACGCACGCGGCAGACAAAAAGGAGAATTAGCAAGCAATCAGTTGTTCCGCGAAGCAAGCGAATAATTGATACTGGTTACAAAGGGAGGACAATGCGGAGTTTAGGACAATGTTAACCGCTCGTGCGACGCATTAGGCGTTGTCTTGCCCGCATCGATGGCTTTGCAATCACTCTATACGCGCGCACGTGGTTTCTACCTCTGTACGTTACGTATGTTTCTATCTCCGCGCCCGTCTACCTTTCCCTAAAGAGTCCAGTAACGAATAGCTCGCGAGTCGGAAAGTGAAAACGAACAACCCGCAGCACGAGGCGACGTCGCTTTCGCGCGATTCCAGTATCTGGGACAGCCTTTGGGAATCATAAAAACGGGAATAGCGTAATAAATATTTTAATTTGCCGCGTTAACGTCTGACGGAGCATCAAACTTCTCGTATTTCCGTGAGATCCGAAATCGTAAAAGTCCTCGCAGTCGAACGGGCCCCCACGGTTCTGGGACGTTTACGACGGAACTTTCTACGACGTTGTAATTTGGAGAAAATGATAACACGGAGCTAGAAATACGCACGGGCAAGGGGCGAGCCGAGTGCTAATAGCGGCGCAACTTTGACGAGACTCGCGCGTGACATATTGGGCACCCGTAGGAAAAAGAGGGGTGCCCCGGGGCAGCTCTGCAACTTTCGTGCTCGTTTCATTCAGTTTCCCCCATGATGTTCGTTGCCGCTTCGATTAAAGCATGTGTGCACGCGATTCCACCAGCTGAAAGACCATGCTCTCTCGTTCATTGCCGTCCGGATCGATCTTCGCCGCTCTTTTCATCGATCGCGCGTGGGGGGGCGGACAAGATATATCACGGGAGCGGAATCTCGCGTTCCAAGAACAAATATAAACCTTCACCTCACAAAATGGATCGTTCAACGAGGATTCGCCAGTAATTCGAGAAAAGTTATTCTTTTTCCTTTCCTTCGTCCTTTACGAAAAGGATGAAACCCCGAGGATCCCCGATCGCGTACAATAGATGGAAAATTAAAAGAACGTGCACAGTTAATCCGTAAAGTGTGCATAATTATTCTCGAGAATGTTTTCAATCAAGTGCCGGTGGCAGCGTTTTCTAATTACACACTCATCAGAGGCGTCCCCTCCTTGCTCGATAGGTGGTTCATCAACGATAAGAAGGTGATCGGCGACTACACGACAGAGATGATCATCCACAACGCGACCCGCGATCTCCACGACGCGATCGTGAAGTGTGAAGTGCACAACGATATCGGCAAGAGCGAAGACACCGAGACTCTGGACATAACGTGTAAGTAGACCAGCAGAAGCGGGTGGGGAATACCAGCTATGAACTTTAAACCGGTGAACAGGGACGGGTTAATTCGGTACGCCTCGTAGATGAAAATGATTATCTTCATCCGACGATAGTAAAGTCTCGAGATGAACTTGAGTCTAGGTCTCGCGAGTAGTAAGCACGCATTAGTATTCGCTGACTCGACCTTTCTTTACCTCATTCGTTCATCCGGAAGAGCGCTCCGGCGTCGTTTCGTCGCGTTATTTAACCGAGATCCAGCTGGAGGGCATCAGCGAAATTCGGGATTACGCTTGTAGCAAAGCCGGGGCGAGGAATGAAATTGGACTACTCGGGAACGAATTTGCGGTGTATTTTCGTTGAACGCTGTTTCACGCTTGGTACGAACGATTTATCGCTCCTCCCCTTCTCTTCTTCGACGTGGCAAACCTAATAATCCCTGGTGAACGCCGTTCGGTGAATAGGGTGGGCGGAATGTTTTCCCCGACGTTAAGAGTCCGAAGATTTTTTCTCTCCCTCCGTCCCGTTTGCCGTGTTCGGTCTCGTGGGATTGTCCGAGGTGAAAATTGAATTCCGCAGATGGGCCGCAGTTCCGACATCCGCCAGTCTCCGTGGAGACGCAATATGGGGCAACGGAGATCTTGCAGTGCGACGTCGACGGGAACCCGACGCCGGAGATCCGTTGGTACCACGAGGACTCGGAACGACAGATCGCCAGCACGCCGAACATCAGCGTGGTGGTGAACCACGAAACGGCCGGACGATATTTCTGCAAGGCGCACGTGCCCGGTTTCCCGGAATTGACAGGCTTCGCGAACGTCTACATCCGGGCACCGCCGAGCATCGTGTCGCAGAGGGTGCAGTACGTGCCAGACGAGGGCGTAGTCAAGGTAGTCATTTACTTTATATTTGCCTTTTTGAAGTTTGCTCGCGAATCATTCCTTTTTTAAAGGCCAGCCGCAATTTCGATTGCTATTTTACCATAGGGAGTACAGAGCTCGGAACTTCCATCGATCGAGTTCAGTTATTTCTCGTTTGGTTCCCGACGTCTCGCAAACGCGAGCAACGCGACACTGCCCTCGATTCATGTTACCCATAACTTTTGCGCGACCCACTCGAAACGAGGCATTTATGGAAAATACACAAAAACCGCGGCCCACCGTTCCACGGCCGCGCCTCTGAAATGCAATCGGCCCGCGGATCCGCGTAACGAATGGTACGGAACGGTATAACGAAAGCGGCTGTTATTTTTCCCCCGAATCTGAACTAGTTCGATGAACAGTCATAGACTAGCCGCTGTCGCCTTGTTTCCTTTGTTTGTTTGTTTTTATTCACCCACCCTTTTGCCGCTATTCTTCATTTTCTCCCGTCGATATACGATATACGCGCGACAGCTTTAGAAAGCCGGGGCTGCATACGCAGAGGGAACAAGCGTCATGGGTCGATTCGACGAAGGAGGCAAGCAACGTAACTGGAGGCCCTTCTTTTTATTCGGCTGTTCCTCCTCGATTTCGCAGGTGAAGTGTACCGCGATATCTGTGCCAAAAGCGGACGCGGTGGTATGGAGCTTCGCCGGTCGCGAGCTCAATTTCTCGTCGAACAATACCCCGTTCTACGTGCAGGAGGAATACACCGGCGAGAGGGTCGTCAGCACTGTCACGCTGCTCGATCCCATATCCACATACTTCGGGGATTACAACTGCACAGTCACGAATAGCTTCGGCACGGATTCCGTCATAATCAAGCTGACGGCACACAGTAAGTTCATATCCATTATAACCAGCCGACCTTTCTCTCCTCCCTGTTCTCTCTGTCTCTCTCTCTCTCTTTCTCTCGTCCGCCCATATTTGTCTTTTTCTCCACCCGCGACCCGAGCCCTTTTCCGCGTGCACGCGACGCGTCCACGAAAATTGTCAGGCCGTATTCCGATCGGGGAAACGTTCGAAGCGTTCGAGGAACGAGCGGAGCGTGGAAATGTCGCGGTTATCGAAAAATTAGATTCGCGCTCGACGGATAAAATTACACGCGCGCCACACGCCCGTACGTTTTCGGATGTTCGGAAATCGATACACGCATTTCGAAAGCCATCGGAATCACGACGATAGCCGACAAAATGAAAACACCAATGGCAGGGCATGCCTCGCGAAACTGTATCACATGCACGCGTGGGAATTGCACATTTTTCGGGGAAGGCACGATACTCGGTTCGACCGGGTCCGTCTAGCAATGACAAGTTTGTAGAGAGACGCGAGGAGAAATTATTTTTAGCGCGTCCGGTGAAAAGTAAAATAACGAAGACGAATGGTACCGTGATCCAGGTTTTTTTTTGCGGTGCAACTCCCTATAACTTTCCACTGGAGTTACCCGACATTTTTGCCAATAATTTCTCGCTAATTGTTCGCGGCGAAGCTGTCTATTCGGATTCGCTGAAACTCGTCGCTCTAATTTAAGGGATCGGTTTTGTAAATTCTTTCCGGTTCACCCGTGACGATTTCCTTGTGAATTAGGTGAGATCGAATCAACCCGCGTCTCCCGGGGGATAACTCTCCTGTTTCGCGTGCCTTCGTCGCGATTCCGAGAGAAAAGGGAAAGGAGGGAAAAAGGGTGGAAACATTTCGCTCGTTGAATCGTACAAGATTTTAACCAGCCGTGACGCTTAGCGTTGATTCCAGTCGATTGGCAGCTGATTCTCATCATCGGTGGACTGGTCGTCTGCGTGATCCTGATTGGCGTGATCGTTATACTGATTCTGCAGTGCCGCGACCGCATCAAACAGCCACGACCGAGAACGGCCCAGACCCAGGAGACTGATATGCGTGAGTGGAATATCATGTTCGAATGAATTATAACGCCATTAGTCACGCCGTCCCTCCCATTGTGTTTTTTTTTTTCACCCAGCCTCGTGACTCGTAATTTCGTAATTTCCGCCCCGCCGGCGAATTCTTCCGCGGCTGTGAACGAGACGCGAACGGGATACCGTTCAGAATTTATCGTGAACGTCGCGGAAAAGCATGTCGCGTGTATGAAGGACCGCTCATTCAATGCAAATAGCATCGATACATTAGGGGCGAGGTCGTGTGCAACAGCCGCGGCCGGTCCTTCGGCGTCGCCTTTCTAAAACATTTATTTACGGTTTACTCGGGCCGGTTCTTTTCTGCATCAATTATACGCTTTGCGGTTTCATAACAAAGTTACCCGGCGCAGCGCGCGCACACTCGCTTCGCGTATTTTCGCTATCGTAACGTCGACTCCACCCCGCTGAATGTTTGTCTCGGGCATTTGCCATTCTACTTCACGGTAAAAATAACGGAAACAATGGAATCACGTGAAACAGAGGGTGCAGCGGCTTCGGCTGGACTCTTGTCTCTTTGCCCTTGCGCTGAGTTTTCACTCTATGTTTTTTCTTTTTTTTGTCCATTCGTCGACCGACAGAAGAAACGGACTCGAACGCGGATCGATATCGAGAGAGTGACAGAAGCAGCAACCTCTCCGATGTCAAAGCCGATATACGAGCGGGTTCGAGTGTCAGCAACGCGGAAAGCGTGACAGCCCTCGACAGCGAAGGCGAAGGAAGCACGAGAGGCGTGAACGCTCTGGCGCTTGCCGGACCTGTGCCCAATCCCTTGGGCTACCGTTACAGCGCCGATTACACGGAACCCTCGTTCCCGCCGAAGAATAACGTGAGTACACGCGGCAGCAGCCGCTATGAGAAATCTTCGAGTGCTCGGCCCGAAAATTCTGCGCTCGCAATCCCGCGTTTCGCCGGTGCAAGATTCCGCGATCCGGGGGAGGGGGTCGGAGCTTAATCTAGTTTATTGCAAGAGGAAGCAGCTAGCTCCAGGAGTGCATATTAAAGCATAGAATCCCTCTGCGCGGTGTGCACTCTCGAGGACCGTGTAGATTTAATTTGCAGTTTTTTTTTTAGAATTTCCCTCCGAATCCTGATACCGTCCGGGCTTTGCTGCGCGCGGTACATTTGGAATTCGACCACGTCTTAGACCTTCTTCTGCTATGATAATCCGTAGCCATCCTAATTTCTGTACACGCCGAACGAATCATAATATCGAGAGCCAGGAAAATTCTTGGGTCAATGAACCTGTGCCGGCGTCGACGGTGCACGAAGTTCTTCTATGTGGATCTTCCTCCCTAATTATCGTGTCGGTAGAATGAATTTCAGATAGCACATCCGAGCCATATTATGTCAAAAATCGAGACATGAAAATGTGTATGATATTACACTTCTATCTCGAACAGTCCCGAACTACTCGATGCTAATTAAATGTCTGCATTTCAAATACAAATTTAAATGTTAAATATTTAAAAGACCTCCGTTGAAATTTAATTTTCAACTCAAATATTTAAAAACGTCCGTTCGTTTCTGTTCGTTTGGACGTGACACGTCTCGCGTTGGCATGAAACAGAAAGAACGAGCTTTCCACGCTGGAAACGGGAATAGACTGGAATATATTCGGTTACCAGATTCCAAGCATTCGCGAGCGTGTCGTTGCTAAAAACGCCGGACGCGCATCGGGATCGGCAGTGGAGAAGCTTGTCGCCGCTAACCATTCTCCTTCCGTTTTTGCTGTTACAGGACGGCAGTAACAATAATGGTTACGTGCCGTACGTAGACTACACCCGCGACTATATGCCACCCACGACCCAAGGGGTGGGCGCGTCGCGGGAGTCCTTAAGCAGGATACCATCCGGCGGCATTCTAGCCTCGAAGAAGATCGGTCTGAGTTCCGCGAATTTGGGCAACTCGACCCCGCAGACCGTCCCCGCGATCGATCCACGCTTCTCGGCGACGTACGGGAATCCCTACCTCAGGTAAAGTTCGCCGAATCTTAGCCACCGCCTCTGGATATCAATGGAATCCGCGCCGCCTGTGTCATCGAGCCCGCAATCTAGTTCGACACGCTGGATAATAGAGGAACCTATGACCAACTGTAATTGCGTTTTAGCGCGCTAATCCTACAGAGGCGCGCGCGCGCGCAGATTCCAGCAAAGAGGATTGAATTATAGTCTCGGGAGGGACGCGATATTCGGTGAATCGAATGGTAGGCGAAGGGGAATCGTCGCGAGCAACGAAGGGAAGCTGTCGGGCGAATTGAAAATTGGAGTAGAAACGCGGCGTGTTCGCGTTAACATTACAATATCGGCAACGCGTTGATCAACGGATCCACCGTCGCATAACAATCGTTTCTACGGATTAATTACATTCCGCGTGAATCTTTGTGAATCTGGCCGTCTCGAATATTGATAGCATCGCTGCACCAGGAGACCGGCCGCGTTTCATATTAATCGTGTCGATCTGCGCGCGCGTTCTACCTGCGCCGAGCGTGGTACGAACGATTGCTCGATGACCAAATCCGTTTGGCTCGCTGTCACGATATTTGCGGCAATAGGCCCGCATGAGAAATTGTTCTGATCGCTCATTCTTCTGCCAAACAATAGAATGTCGGCGGCCGAGCAACTGAGACACGCGCCGCACGCTGCCGTGCCCGGTGTAACACCGGCACCACCCCCTTACACGCAAGCAATGAGAATGAATAGCCTGAATACCTTGAACGGCGCTGGACCGCAGGTTAGTACCACGATAGTGAACGTGTATGAAATTCCGAGACGTAGTTACGACATCTCAGGTGCATTCCTGTGCTCACCTGAGCCAGCTTCCACTTGAGATGCACTTCGGATTAGTTGCACGGCGAACCGATTCTCATCGGTTTAATCGAATCGCCCGTACTTCTCCGACTACCATTGCCCGCTACTGTTAATCTTCGAATGAATTCGAAACATTCGCGTAATTACGGTGATTCTTTGTAAACTCGAAAAGGGATACGACGAACCACGGTTAAACATCTCGGGATTTTTTTTCTTAATGATCTTCCAGGCTCCGCTTTCGGCGCACTACATAACGGGTGGGCCAAACGGAGGAGTGGCGACGGTAAAGCGCACGTCGGCGGTCGGGACGTTAGCGACGCACGTATGAGGCCAGGGGGTCTATCCGAACTAGAACCGTCGACGTTCGGGTCTAACTAGCACCGCCTTCGAACACCATCGAGCCCTCGATGGATCCCCAGGGCCACGCGAAACGTTCTCCAAGGAAGATTCCACGAAGTTCCACTATCAGAGCCATCGCGACGTTGAATGGAAAAGTCCAAATATGTCTCGATCAACGCCAACGATCGGGAGGTCGAGGTCGAGGGACAAGGTGAAGAAGTTTCGAGTCAAAGGGCGAGCGCAACGGGTAGCTGAAAACGGCGAGACGCTGAAATACATCGAGGTCGTGCTACGACAATTGCGGAGGGCCAGCCGAGATCATCGGCAACTCGTGAAACAACGTCATCGGATTGTGCAACCTTTCCCTGCAGTCTCCACGACCAGCGATTATCACCTGGACGAGCCTGCCCGCGGAACTCTCGCTCTCTTGCACGGGCGAAACGTTTTCGCGGAGGATCGGATGGTCCGCGATACTTGGCAGAGGTCCGAAAACTTTCGGGAAGTCGGAACAAACGAAGGACCGCGGGAGCTTGCGGAATATCCCGTGGACATCGCGACGAAGCTGCTGACGAGGAGGAAAGCGTACCCCAAAAGCGTTCGCGCGTTGGAAACGGTGCCCAGGAGCAGACAGGGTCCACGATACGTTCCTACGTTCGAAGGAATTGACACTGCGATTATTCAGTGAGGGACGGTGTATTGGTGGGAACGAGTTCTGACGAATAAACGCGTTAAGAGCACCGAGTCTGGCAAAGAAGCAACGCTCGGCGCACCTGTAAGCGCTCCAGCCGATATGGAAAGATCGAGCGGTAAACGCGGGGGAAGTCGTAACTCTGCTGGCCGACTTCGAGGAACGGCGCAACGGAGAACGGAGGCATCCAATGACGGCGAGCCGCAACGGTGACCGGTCGAGTCTGTCGGCGAGGATGGATCGACCCGGCTACGCCCGGTACTCCATTTAAGAAGACTGAAGTGTCGAGCAAGAACGTTTCTTCGTCGAACACGGGATCGCGGTGTATTTTCCTCTTTCGTCTAAAGTAGTCGTACATTGTACTGTCCAAGAATGAACGATGTCATCGAATCAGTGCAGGAGGGGGGGACTAGTTGAAAGGTTCAAGAATGACCGGAAACGGTGCGGTGGTTCGACGGTTCGCATGGGACGAAGGACGGCGGTTGGGTTCGTAAATCGAGGAAGCTATTCGGAACGAGAACAGACCACTCGGTATCGACAATCTTTTATTCGCATACTTATAGATCTCGATATAAGCGTTTAATGTTCGGTCGAAGCGTAACGAAAATGGGAATCGTATCCCATTGCGGATCGTTGCGGTCGTAGTAGCAGTCTATTTAAAACAAAAACAAAAAAATGCGAAGCGTCAGGGGGTAGTAAATAAAAAAAAAGAAAAACAGGACACAGAGTAAACGCATGTGCAAACACGACGAAAGCTAGCTTTCGACGGATAGTTTCGCTTTTTACGAACGTGTGATAGGTGGACGGGGTGTCCGTACAAAGGTGACTCGAACGTCCGACGAGTCGTCCGGTCGTTTACATCGGTACGGGCGGGCAACGTCTCGACTGCTACTCCGACATTGCCGTGTCGCGCTGCCTTTTTTTATTTGTAGGAAGAAAATGTTGGGTCTCCGTGCACGCGAGTGAAGCGCGCTAAAATGAGAACGAACGACACTCTCGGCGACCGCGGGCTTCCTGTCTGACAGGATCGCTCGCGAACCGTGTGTCTTATTCCGGCCTGAGGATTTGCGATGTACACGAGAAGCGGTGGGCGCGTTCCGCGGGCCGATCTTTGTAAAATAGATAGCTAAAATAATTAGGCATATATATAAATATAAATATATTATACACCTGTTGTCAATACGAGCATAGGGCCTATAGTTCGGTGGCGCGATGAGAGCGGAATTCGATAGAAGTAAGCTCGTTCGTGAACGAACGCAGCTTCGTGTAAATAACTTATTAACGAATAGACGTCGCGTGGAGGGAGCAGTGTGCTAGATGTAATTATTCCCGCGTCTCGTTTCGGAGCAGAGTTATGAATTTGAAGGAAGAAACGAAGAAAAAACGATTGAAAAATCTTCGCCTAATTATTTAAAGTGTCTTTAAAGTGTTTTAACTTATTCTCGATTTCCTTGAAAATGTATCGGTTAACATTTCCTTTCTCGTTTGTAACTCATTGGACGAGGATGACATTCACTGCCTCGTCGATGATCTACGAAACGCCTCCGAGTTTAAATTAAATAAAAAGTAAACGCGGCTACGGAATTGCTCCGCTGATTCGCGACGTCGCGCAGCGAGGATGATAGCATTGAATCTGATAACGAAACAGGGTAGCCTATCAATTATTAAAACAATTTCGAAAACGAAGGCTGCACACTCACGGACTGGTCCCACGCTCGCGTGGCATATCGGTGATCAGTGAAATTATAAAATAAAACAAGAGGAGCTCGGGCAAACGCGTCGATGACGATGCTGTGATCTGAACGAACGATGATCGTCGCGAGTTCAGAGAGGGTAGGAGGAACGAATATACATTTGTATTACCGAGGATATATCTTTATATTGAGACGTCTGTAACATAATTTCTGTACATAACTGGAATTATTGCTCACCGTATCTCGTAAGATTTAGTTAGTTTTGTAATTGTGAGGAGAGAACAAAGGAAAACACTATGTGCATATCTGATTCTGCGCGGGCCGCTTCGCGATGGACAGTCCCGATGCCTCTCGATCCTGTCGTCCTGGATCGAAAAGCGAAGTCAGTATTCGCCATGTAAAACGCTTTCCTCTACCAAACGCTGGTTCTCACATTCCACGATCGATCGCGTACGCGGGATCATCGTTAAGAAACGATCAGTTCCTTTATCACACGCTCGGACGGTCTCGTGGGGAACGCGCGACTGCGTCGAAACGGATTATACAGTGTAGTATTAACTTATTCGTAAGCATTCGCGATTTTCTTCTCGCTCTTCGATCGTGCGTTCTCCTCGCGACGTCGGCCCACACCACGTCGACAGGATCCTCCGTTTCCGGATCGCGGAACCGTCCATCGGAAGCGCAGCTCGTTGTACATCAATCATTCTGTACAATGTTCATCCTGATGTTACTGTTAACTATTTAAAAAAAAAAAAAAGAATGCGTGGGTGCGTGCGAGTGTGTATGCATGTGCGAGAATATTTTCCAAATCGTTTCATCTAAAAGCGCGCAAACGGACTCCGGTGCGCTCGCGCGGGTGCCGGTGATCGGCGAGCGAGATTTCACGGCACGCGAGCCCGCGCGCACGATCGCACACGTCACGTGTAAATGTATAAATGCTTGGTGGAATTTCGAATTGTATAGTCTTAACACGGGGAGAAAAGAGAAACGACGATAAACAAAAAAACAATGTGTACACTTATGCGCCACGGAGGAGCGCGGCCGGATCTATAGAAACGAATTCGCGTACACGCGACGCTTGAAGACGACACAAGGCCATACACCGAGAAGAGTAAAAGAAAAAAAGAAATATGACAGAGATTTATAGAGAGTACAGTCGCATGATTTCTATTGTAATGAAGTAGGCTAACGAAGTGTACTGCGGGAAGTAATTACAATCAACGTACTGGATGGTCCGGGGCGATGTTAAAATTAGAGAAATTTTATGTCGTTTTGAAACCTTAGAAATTTACGCCTTCTTGCCGCGGGACCATCCTCTACGTATTAATTGGTTATCTGTCAATTATTAATTAAATTATATCGATTTCTTCGCCTTTAGTGAAAGGAAAGGAACGAGAGAGAGCCGTTGCAGAGCTTCCTCCTCGTCCGTGGCCGAAACAGCTCGACTGATCGCGCGTGCGAGTCTCTTTCCCTGAAGCTTTTTCCTTAACTTATTCAGATATAAAAAAAAAGAGAGAGAATAGAAGAAATAGAAAGCTCACGGGAAAGGGGTTTCGATCGATCACTTCGTACAGTTTATTTTTCTATAGTGCAATCATTTCGTTTTCGTGTGCAATTTTCGACGAGGTTGTTTTCATTCAAAGTTTATTATTCGCGCGTCAGCGCGGCTCGCTGCTTCGAAGAGATTTCCTTCGGCCCGGATCGACGAGTAAAAACGTTGCACACGGCTCGGTTCACGCTGTGTCGCGTAGAGCGCAAAATTCTTAGGCAATCCATGGCGAAAGAGGGTAGTAGAAGAAGGGAGGGAGGACACATTGCCTAATCGGGTGAAGCGAGGGAAGTTTTTTCAAATTTGTTGATACATTTCATACTTTACGATTAGGGATTATGGCCTATTACTACTATTTCACAAAGTTTATCCGACGGCCCGGTCGTTTTTAACTTCTTCATGGGGCGCATTAAAATAGCCGCGACGAAGAAAGGAGATAGAGAAAAAAGGGGTGCAACGTTTCGGTTTAATAGAATGTGCCATACTATTCGCAGTGTAAATAAAGCTTCGGCTCGTTCCGGTTTAAACAAGGGAATACGCGAGAGCGCTAAAAGGTGCTGCAAAAAGCTATCGATCGGCAGCAACAGGAATGCGAATCGTCGCGCAAAAAGCTTAATAACCGTGTGTATCTTAAAAACGATCGCGCCGTCCGCTCACACATTCGTAAAACGAGAAGCGATTTTTTAGGGAATTAACAATTTTTCGCGTGCTATCAATGGGAGCTGCGTTAAAACACGTCGCATCGATTACTGCGTGTAAGAAGAAACCTATTTCGAATTCGACTGAGCGACGCAACGGAGGAGATACGATATACATATACCTCCCCCCATATTTTTCTCGATGTTAAAAAGCTTTCTTCTCAGAACGCGTTACGCGGTGTGCGATACACAGACTGCGGGAATGAATTCAAACGAATCGTTGCGTATCATTAAAATTATCGACGCATCATTTTTTTTTCTTTTGTATAGTATAATAAGAAGGAGGATCTGGTCGACAGTGATTATTATCGTACGAGTACCGTAAGGGCGTCAAAAGAGAAGGGGGAAAAAAGGGTGGTCGTTGCGAAGCGACGCGGGCACTTCTGATTCAAACCGATTATTCGCTCTATCGAATCGCACTCTGAATTTGGACGAAACGACGATTTTCTATTGAATACCGTATGAGAGTACTTCTTGGCCGTGCTATTTGCGCGGGGAAGGAAAGGGGTGGAATGATTTCGAGTCTGGAAACGCTTGTTACGTTTTTACAGGAAGCTTTTCGGCGCGCACCAGCGTAATAATCTCGACCAATATAATTTTAATTAATATAAACGCGTGAGGGATTCGTTCGACTTTAGCGCGTCTCGGACGACAGCGCTTGGGAACAATTTAACGAAGACGCATTTTTAATCTCTCCTGCATAGAGATGTAATCTCTTTCGTCGAAACTCCGGTCCGCGCGTGCATCTATTCATCCATATTTACGCGAAAAACGAGGCGAAAGAAAGAGAAACGACGAAAAGCAAATGAGAAAACAGAGACTGCGACCGCATAGAATCGACCACTCGTCGGCCATCGTACCGAACGATCGCGACCCGCTACAAATCCACGTGTGCGAAAGGGGTCGGTGCACGAGAGTCGCGTGACTCGGTTCGGAACAATCCCCCGCGGGAAATGAGAAAAAGAAAAACTGGACACGTCGGAGAACGACCGTGGTTATAATTAGGACCGTTCGCGATATCTGTAAAACCATCACGTTAGAACGGATACGTTATTACCATCATTTCTCCGTCGTCCGTTCTCGTTTCGTTTCTTCTCCCCTCGTTTCCCGAACGATGCTCGTTTCTCCACGGGGTCGCGGTACACGCGTGTGGCCCGTTCGACGGGGAACTATCGTTCCATACGCAATTAAGCCGCGCACAATGCAAGCAATTTCAATTACGCGTCCGGAGGTGCAACGAGGTTCTTGTAACGCTAGCGCGGCCGGCTAACGGTGCGCAACGAGTGTTTCGAAAAAGCGCGACGGGACGCATCTCTGACGGGGAAAATACGTTTCGCGGCGAACGTGTTCGTGCAGGAGGATCCCGCAACGGCCGATAAACCGCGATAACGCGCGAAACGATGGAAATATTGCACGACCACGAAGAGGGAGAACGGTAACAGCGTGTAACGGCGAGGGGTCGCGTGGCGCGAAAAGTAAATTAACCGAACGAAAGGTAACACGATCCGAAAGAAATACACGGGAACTCAAAGGAAACTCTCGTAACTCGATCAAATGCAAGAACTTTCGTTGCGAACGCGTTACGTACCCCCGACGATATCGCGCATCGAATTGGCAAACTTATCGAGCCGTACCCGCGCCACGGAGAAAGTTCACCGAAACGCGTCTCTATCCCGCCGACTAGCCGCCCCTTCCTCTCCGTCTGATAACGAGTCTCTATTGCAACCCCTTTCGCACGCGTTGGATAACGCCGACACGCGTCTTTCCACGACGAACCTTTTTCTACTCTATCGATTTTTCTAACGAATTCGGCGTTCCGTTTCGAGCTGATCCGAGCTGATGTTAATTAGAAGATGTACCAATGTCGCGTACACGCGGCACGCCTTGAAACCGATGCCCGGTACGTTGATATTTCGTCAGCGAGTCGGCCAATATCGATGGTCCTTCGACGAAACGAACGCAGAAGTGCGCCCAAGTGGACTGCGTGGAGAATAATTCTAAGGGTGTAGAAAGGGTGATGGACAAGGGACACGTGTAAATAAGTACTTCGAGCATTAGAGATTTCAACTATGAACAGCGAATAATCCTTTTCGATGTACATTACTTTGTATCATAAATAGCCTAACGAACGTTTAGCTAGACATTTTTTCTGAGATCTCCTTACGAATAGCGAAGGGAAGGAAGAGGAGGCGCCGTGTTTCTGGGGTTTCGCTTGGCCATCCGATCTTTCTATCGGCGCTGTCAAATTAAGGGTCGAATCGCCGATACGGTCACGGTGTATTTCTTAGCTAAAAAAAAAAACAGATTCTACGCGTGTAAACGAAATGTTGCATCCCTCTTCAGATTCTAACACGGAACACAGACGATTTGTCGCGAAACCTTTTTTTACACCCTGAGAACGCTGTGCCCGTGTTGGTTCGATCGCGATTCGCCCCCGAATTCCTCGCATGTACCTGTAGCGTTCTAAAGATCAGACGCGGGGGGTGACGGCCACTAGAAGGACCACTCATCGTTCGCACAAGATCTTCCGTTAGCGAGATACAAATTAATAGTGAAGTAAAGAAGGAGAGAAAGAGAGAGCGAGAGAGAGCGTTTTAGTGTGAAAGAGAGCGAGAGAGTTGAGCAAAGATTTTACTTGAGAATTGTAACGCAAAACCTACCGAGTCTAACTTAAACTCTTCTTCGATATCGACAGTGTGCCAATGAAATCCTTTTACTCCAAGTTTAGCTAACGTCTGTCCGCGTTCTTTCATTTCCTCTCGATCACCTCGTGACACGTACCGACACGCGCGCGTACGATAAGTGTAGCCGTAAGGATATGTAAGTACAAAAGAGAACGGCGAGAGAAAGCAGAGGAAAGCTACGCGAACATTTTCGATGCTCTTCGTGTCGCGGCAGTTGATAGGCGTTAACGCGTGCCCTTACCGCTGGTGTAACGAGTGTTCGATTAAACCGAGTACGACCTTTTCGCGCTTTTCACCCGGTTCGCCCTACACTCCCACCAACTCCATCCAATGCTCACCCTTCAATCGAATATCGTGCGGTTTTTTAAACGTTTCTCTTTTGTTTCCCTTTCCTGCCCGGAGCGGTAAATTTCACGAGACGAGATACGTTCCTTTTCTTTCTTTCTCGCGACGCGAACGAAAGAGAAGAAAGAAGAAAAGGAACGGCAACACCAAAGAAATGTTTATTTTAATGTTGTGTATATTAATTGAGTTTATGTCGTGTAAATCGATGATGCAATTTATCGGTGCGTTACACTCAGTGCTTTAATTATTATTTCACTTATCTCTCTTTTTTTAATTATTATTATTAGTATAAGTATACGTTATAATTATATACATATACATATATTGGTATATGTTATTTTCTTTCGATAATTGTCTATCGTCCGCTAACCGTAATTATTGCGATCGACCGGCGCAACCTTTTGTACTTGTAACATGTACATTTTCTTGATCAGTTTAATCATCATCCATCAAGCATCATTATAACGACAACGATACTTCTTATCATTATAATTATTTATAGTTAATTGATTGACCTGCTATTTATTAAGCAGCCAGTGCCGTTTATTTTATATTTCTCGTAGAGAGTGTAATGTTTATCACTACTGTTATCGTATTTTATTAAATCTTTGCCATATAATTGCCCCCGTAGTCTCACGTTTTCGCCCTTCACTCATAGCCAACGATCTTGTCCCTTATCTTTGCACCGTGATCTTCCCCCGATCGCAGTATCCTTTTAACGACCCTTCTTCCTCCTCACCCGAATCCCGTCTATAAACTCCTTGACGAAGTCAACCTTTGAGCCCGTCCCCGACCTTCTTCGCGTTGCGCTGCAGTTGCTTTAATTTTTTAACAAAGAGCTGGCCGGAAACGGGACAGAAGGGCGGAAGAAGGAACGAGGGGAGAAGAAACGGTACGACGACAGTGTCGAAAAGATGAAAGCCTTTTGTCGCGCGCGGAAAAAAAAAGAAGATGGAAAAGTGAACGAACCGCCCTGAAATATTATTCGTCGCAGAAACGCGCGACCGCGGAATGTATCGAGCGATTTCTCGTCCCTTTCCACGCACACGTTTCGCGAATACCGTGCACATTGGAACTTATTGTTGCTTCGCAGCCACGCAAACGCGCTTAGGCACGCACGTCCCTTCGCAGGAGTTGTCTTTCGTACGTACTTTACCGTTGTCTGGTAATAATAAGTCTTTCGCGTCACGCAAACCCGGGGTGGTTTCTTCATTTTCCTTGTTATCTCGGAGATGCAACTACTTCTTCTTCTTCTTCTTCTTCTTCTTCTGTGTAGCGCAGCAAACATTAATTTCTGGACCTTGCAGCCCCCACGCGAACTTTACCTAAATTGTTTAGAGGAATACGTGTAATCGTTCGTTCAGGAACAGCTGCAAGATCCGGAAACCATCAGCTCTTTCGTTACTTCCTTCTAATATTATCGGCAAACTTTTGCCCCAGCCGATAGGACCGGCCAAGGGCGAAAATCAGCCGCCTGTTCACCTCGAGGGATATGAATAGATTGTTTCACATAACACGCAGTTGAGAACTAACTATTAACAAAAGCAATGAAAGAAATGAATGCTATTTTTATATGTTGCATCGTCTGCCGTGGTGACCTATAGTTGTACGACGCGTACACTTTCAGTTGTTCTCCTTTTTATCGTGATTCGTATATCGATCGGGCCATTACGTCTCGGGTATCTCGATGCTTTCTTTTACCTTTTTTTTTTTTTTTAGCTCTTCCATGCAGTCGTATCTGTATCGCGTTCGGCTGATCAACGAAGAACCGCTCTTTCCTTTCGGTCTCATCGTAAATCGGTCGTTTGACTGAGCGGTATTCGATATTCTTTTCTATATCCACTTTGTAAATGAAGTTAATATGGTTTGAATAAGAATGTTAGACATTGTGAGAGGCATTCCGAAGAATAATTTCACGAGGAACGATCCAGTAATATAGATATCACAATTAGCGGCTTAGAAATAAAAGAAGGAACAGAGATATTTCCGAAGACGATCCAAAGGATGCTCCTTGCTCACAATTGATCTAGATTTACTACATTAAGTATTTACTATTATTGTATTATTATTACTACATCTACATTCCTTTTAAGAATCTACCACTATTACTTTACGAGACTATCTGTAAATAAGTATTTTGTATTCCTGCAAGAATAAAATTACGAATCATTACGAGGGGTCTAATATTTCTACCAATATCACCCAACGCATGATACGAGTCAGGTAGGATTAAGAATTCTTTAATTTTCAACTTTAATTTTATTCCCCATTATGATGATAAATTATATATATGTATATATTTTATAAACACGTCTATGTTATTTTCACAAGGCTTATCGAACAAACGTCTACGCACGAGTAAGCGCTCGTAAATAATGATAATAATTAATAATCTAATCAGTATTTGTAATGTGCAATAATATCGTTCAGAACCTTAACGTTGACAACGAAGAAAACTAAACTAGAAATCCAGATGTACGTAAAAGTGTTCAATCCTCGGAATTCCAATAAATAGGCAGCCAGCAGCCAGAGGCTTTGACTGAGAATCCAAATGGAACATAAGCATAGAGATCTACGGACGCTTAATCTGAATCGCGGGAGACACAATGGTAAAAGAGACAAATACCAGAAGAAATATTGCGACGTTAATACCGGATTGTACGTCACCATTACCACGGCCTGGCTGAACATTGCAAATGGCAATTGAGCTTTGGTTGAATATTTGTACGACAACAGCAACAGTAACACCAATTGCGGTGAGAAAGTGAGAATTTTCTGAATTATGGAAGGCGGGTACGTGGCGGATAAGTATAGCATGTAAAAGTAAACGGAGAAGTTATGTTTCGTGTCTTTACGTGTAATATGATAAATCAGACTCTCGTAAAGATATTTATAGCCGTAGAAATAATAATTTATAGCGGTTAAAAGAATTACCGATGCTACGCAAGAAAGAATCAACTTCAACTGGTTTCTGTTGGGCAAAAGATAATTTCTTTCGCGTAAGGAGAAATACATTGGTAAACTGAATACTATGGGATATAATCTAAAGTGAATCGATAGAGCATGCAATAAGCCTGATAGAATAAATTTATCGCGCAAGAATGAGTATAAAGTTAACATAACTAAAAGTACTGCCACACTATCCGCGTTTCCTCTCGTTGATATTATAATCGTAAAAGGGTTGTAGAGCCACGTTAAGGCACAAATGCGCTTCGATCTTTCGCTGCACTGTTGCAATGTCAATATTTTAGTTATCAAAATAGTTACCAAGATATCGACGAAAGAGAATAATATTTTACCACAGTTTTCGTTGATAAAAATATTCGGTGTTAATAACACGGCCAATAATGGTGTATAACGATACGTATCGCGGTCGAACGGGGATGATCCTTCTACCATGTGTCTCGCGGCATCAGTGAACACCTTATAATCAACGTCGGTGTACGGAACATCGAAGGTTTTATCGTGATAATTCGAATAAATAACTAATGCTACTCTGAGCAAGAAGCCTAATGTACAGTGGATATTGAACGATAGTCCATCCATTTTTAAAGACTCTAACATGCCTCTTACAAAATAATAGTGTCTTTAACACTACATAAAATTCTATCTTTCAGCTTTTTATAGTCTCATATTATTTTTGGCAGCCGCTTTCATCAAACAAGCCTTAAACTCTTTAAACTCACTGTCGCAATCATGTTTTTGCAAATTAGACTTGGCCAATATGCACGCCGCATATTTAGCTCCGGTTTCGTGGCATTGGGCGACAACACTTGGATACTTCCTAAATCGTTCTCTTGCCTTCTTTACTGCTTCCATTTTTTAGTATATATTAATGCATCGCATTATATGCTACATATCAATACATATATATTTTGACTATTTATTGATACATTACTTGTGACAAATGTCAAATCACATATGCATCTACTTTTTTCTCGTTTCTGAGATTTCTGGTATCTTTGACATTTGATACAAATCCCATACAATCAAAAATGCTATTCCAGCACCCCAAATTCTGTTAAGTACTACCTTTGTCTTATCGCTGAACATGATGTATCTACTTTTGTGCCTTTCGCTGAAATAAAGAAGTCGATGATGCTTTAACAGATGAATGCAATATTATATAATAAACATTTAAGCTAATATCCGCTGTACGTACATAATCCACAGTGTTGTGCTCGTATCGCTTCGAGGTATCTATACCATCACAAACTACCGATTCTGCTGAGTGCACGATGCAGCACTGCCTTATTTCCTCGATTACCGACTCACAACGCGAGGGCTGGTATACGTTGTCTAAAATCGGTCGGGTAATCAATATATACATGCTTGAATATACAGCAGTAGACACAATTATAAAGGTTAGAAATAACGATTGGGATAATCACGAAGAAAATTAGATAAGGACGCAGACAAACCTTTCAGACACTGTTGCAATTTACATGCAAACTTCTTGCATGGATCAACCGTTGTCATGCGAAGAAATTAAATATCGTTTTTAATTCTTGAAAATTTAAACGGACGAGAACTTATGTAATCTGAAGTTACAACCAGTTGCAACTTGATCAATTGCAGTTGCAAGTCTGGTAGGAACAAACAATTTTTTTAAAATTGGATGCTCAGTGCGAATATATGATTATTATTAAACAATCGTTAAGGACTGAAAACGCTGTATTAAATATGTATTAAACTCATACCCCTTGGCGTAGTAAGATTCCAGCGGAATGTGCAAGAATCATCCGCATAACCTTATGTACGATACAATCTTAATACTAAAGGTAGATGGCACGCTGAACGCACGTTGCACAGTGACAGAAGCTTCATATATACATATAATTGTCAACGAATGTGTTAGGTTAATCATACAAGCCGTCTGCTACTATCAATAAAAATTTAACAATGTTGGGAAAAATTAAAACGAAGCAGGAGAAAGGAGGTGAGTTATAGAATACCGAATAATTCATTAGATTTACAATGTTCCGAGCAACTTATTCCAATGAATATCTAGAATTTTTCTTAGAGGTTATGTTTTTGTTTAATGATACCACAAAATCTTGTAAACGCTTTACTCATATAGTTTTGATATTTTTCATTATGCCATTCCTTATTTCCTCTACATACATAATTAACATTTTCTTATTCCTTCGCCATACTTTTTTGAACGTGATCTATCGTAAAACAATAATTTCTAATATTTAATAGAATACGGATAGTGATGCTACTCAATTTTTTTTTTAAGAAATCATTGCGTACAGTGAAACGGCTGTTGTAAACAATGCTGCCGTAGTGGAATACTGTAGGATATCAATGGCAGCTTTGTCCGGCGGTACAGCAGGCTTATTAGGATTAACTGGCTTGTACGGTTTTGGTTTTTACATTTTTGCAGTATTTGGATTATGGGTAAGAATGATATTAAAGAATATTATAGCTCCTATAGAAGAGTATAAATTACACAATACTTCTTCCAGGCAATGCTACTCTTAAAAGCTGGGGGTCAATGGAAAAAGTATTTTATAAGCAGACGAAACCTTTTAACAAGTGGTTTTTTTGGAGGCCTTTTTGTATCCTTTAAATAATCAAAAAAGATTTTTTTTAGGAAAACAAGTATATTCCTTAACAAAAATTTTATTATTTGTAACAGACATATGTACTATTTTGGACGTATCCTTTCAAAATACTGAATATGCTTCTTTAATTGTGAGAATTAAAGGATCTCATACTTCACATGCACATTCGCGTGTTTTCCTTAATATAAACTTAGATTTTTATATGGCATGGTACATGTATACTGATCAAAAGGATATCTAGATTCAAGGGTTTATATTTTGTAACTAAATATGTCGTTAAATAATTGAATATATCACGAAACAATCGCCAGTTGCAGGACAGAGTAATAATATTGTTGATAAAGCACTATGTGATTTATTGTATATGTGTGTACATAGAATGCATTCGAAAATACATTTATCCAATCTGTTCCACTTGTTCAACATTTTTTTATTATTTTTATCATACTCACAGTGTACAAATAAAATCCCGCGATAAATGTATTTAAATCTGCATTTATTCGTTTCTGCCATTAATATGCATACAACAAATAAAGTGGTAATAGCATAATGATGTAAATGTATAAAATCGTAAGGTTGAATTATCTAATACTTAACGTTTTGCTGAAGACATTTCGTTCGAACGTTCGAAGCACTGTCAAAAAGAAACGTTTTATTTAACAACGTCTAATCTTGTAACAATGTAAATATTTTGATTCAAAAAAATAAATCTTGCGTTGAATCCTCTGTACAGCGTAATTTTTAATAAGTCCTTCTCAATGCTTAAAAGAAAATAGCGTATATTACACCGTGGAAGCGCGGCTTCAAATAACCCTGCCTTGCACTTAACATGCTCACATTTTATTTATAATTTTTAATAGTATTCACAATGTGTAAAAAAAAGTTGCTTCCCGATCGTGAATCCAAAAAATTCCTGGCAGTGAACTGATAAAACTTCATTGCCGTCGTAACAATGCTGCATATCTTTGCGATTATTTAATTTGTTCAGCATGTAAGAAAGCACAGTATTATTTACATTACTGTGCAAGCAGTCGGACAGAGCATGCGGAAAACTTCAGTATCGGAAAATCAGATTTTCGTTTCGGAACTCTGCTCGAGGGCAGGAGCATCCTTCCTCTGACAACTCTCCGAGATATCCTCAAGGGGTGTCCCCGCTTCGAGACCGTCTAATTTCCTCTCCTGATCCATTTTATCCAGCTCGTCCTTGCTTAAATGATAAACTATTCCAGCTCCGTAACCGTCGCCCAATACGTTTATCGAAGTTCTGATTCGATCCCTTCGGGAGGCAAAACATGGTATCAGCACGGTCCGACTCCTTCGCTTCAATTTAAATAATGAACTTACAGCATCCAGTCGACTGCGAACAGCAGAGAAACATCCTTTGATGGTAAACCTAGAGCCGTGAGCACTATTATCATCGTAATCAGAGCGGTACTGGGAATACTTGCTGCTCCTATACTCGCCAGGGTAGCTGTGAGACTGTGCAAACGAGGGAGAAGCATAAATGAATGACAAACCTGGGCACAGCAATGCAGAATCGATCATACGAACCTGACTGTTATAACTTCGCCCAATCCCAAAGAAATTCCATTCATTTGCGCGATAAAGATCGCCGCAACAGCTTCATACAGAGCCGTCCCGTCCATGTTCACAGTCGCCCCTATTGCAACTACGAACCGTGTTACGCGTGGATCGATTTTATTGTTTTCCTCCAAGCATCGAAAAGTAATCGGCAATGTTGCAGCGCTGGTGGCATGAGAAATATATTTTGCAATCTTATCATCGACTTGAAGGGAATAAGAAAAAAAAAAGTGTGCGCTACCTAGACGCCGTTCCCAAAGCTGTGATCCAAGCTTGCAACATACCCCTGAAGAACACGGCGGGATTCTGGCGGGTCAAGAACCAAAATATCGTCGGGAGAATAATCACAGCGTGAATCAATAGTCCCAGAACGACGGTGATCATGTACAGCCCCAACATCTGAGCAGTGGCCGTCAAATTGTTGATCGACATTATCTTGCCGGCTATCAAGCACATTATTCCGAATGGGGAGTACCTGCGTGACATTAACATCCGAGCACGTTCGTTCTTTTATTCTCGCTAAGAATCATGAAAATGAATATTGCGTCAGGATCGCTCACCACAATACGATCATACTGACGAGCCTCATAATTATATCGTTCAGCACGACGAAAAAGTCGACCATCAATTTCCCACGGGGACCGATCTGTCCAGCGAGAAGGCCGAACGTGATGGAGAATATTATCATGCCCATCACGTTCGTCCCATCCTTGTATATTAACGTCGGCTCTTGGACTAGATTGCTTCGATTTGTGCTTCCTATGACCACCACCTCCTTCGTCACGTAAGTGGTCTGCGCTTGCTGGAAGCACGCCTGCACCAAATTCTCCGGCACCATATTTCTACAAATGATGTTCGTCGTTCACCAATGACGAAGCTCCCTACGCGGTTTCACGTACCTAATTATGTCCAGAATCGCATCGAGCGTGGAAATTTTCGTGTAGTTCGCCTTAGGCGCGATTATGACGCTTTTAATCATAGGATCGCCAGGGTGGATTATCAGCACCATCACGATACCGATTATAGCTGCGAGAATGGTTGTCACGGAGTAGTAGACCAACGCTCTGAATCCCATTCTCCCCGAACCTCTGGGGTCCAGCTGTGCCATTCCTGGAAAGGGGTGAACTTAGGGATCAGCTGCATGCGATTAAGCGTAGGGCGTTGCATAATCACCGGAGATAAGGGACGAAACAATGAGCGGTAGGATGAACATCTTCAACACACGCATCAGCAGCTCTCCGGGAAAACTGACAAGAGTAATGGTTTGCGACGAGGGATTGGCTAATCGACCAAGGAATCCGAGGATGAGGCCCACCAGGACACCGGCGATAGTGAAGACCAAAAGCGTGTTCTGTCCAATCCAATCCACCACCTGTGATTATATCCAAACACCGAAGGGATAATGTTAATACGGCGATTGAGTTCTTGACCAATTTTCATGAATAGCACACCAACTTTTTGCAATCTGTCGAGCGGCGTTGCCTGGCGACGAACTTTCTCCTCGTCGACGGTCGTTATCTTCTCGGTCTCGTTGGAACATGATCTAAAAATTGCACCAGGTGAAACACCACCCCAGAGGACGTTAGATATTGAGAAATCTTACGGGTGGGCTTCTTTATTAACTTTCGATGTGCCCCTGAGAACGGCGATCGCCCCTGATATACGTTGCCCTAACGACATCGTGGTTGATTTGGTAATAAGAACCCTTCAAGATTTCCTGACCAGTCTTCCTCTGGGCACGAGGAAGATCGCAGAGGACTCTTTCGTTGTCATTCCTCGGCTTTCAACTCCGACACGTGCTTCCTTTTTTTTTTGTCTTTCTTAAATAATCAAACACTTCATGTTTCTTCGTGAGACAAACATAAGGGAAGACCAGGATCGAGTTGGAACGCGGAAGATTCGGTTTCCGGTCACGCCTGAATCTCTGGTGGCTGATGCACCGTTTCAGGATCACTGCACCGATACGACGGAATTGTGTAACAAGCCAAGTGACATCCGTAACCGTGGATCTTGACAAGTGTTTTACTAGCAATGGACTGCCGAGTGACTACCGTATGATCGAATACGCAGGGCTTGGCTAGGTATCGCGCTGTTACGATCTGCCATCACGTAGATAATATTCCCCATGCAGGAAGCTGATTAGAGTTCGCGAGGGGGCGAAGGATGGCTATCGTAGGTGGAAAGGGAGACAGGTCGGCGAGGAACAGAGACAATCGGGCTACAGGAAAATGGCACTTATCACAACGGGTCGCACGCCACTGAATAAGTAGAAGGGAGAAAAATGTGTACCACGCACGTTTGTTTCACAGAAATAAACCTGCCTCTATTGGATCCACGGCGTCGGTTCAATTGCTCTAAATGGAGAACGCGAACGGTTCATCCCCTGACGCGCAACCCTTTATGGAGCGATTAAAGTGTGTTACTGTGTTACGCGCTAGAGGATCATTTTATATTTGGTCGGTGCGATATTTTCTGCACTTTCTTTTCTCCTATTTAATTAATCAAATGACTATTATGGGAGGGGCTTTAAATCAATCTTGATCTTTGGTGACAAAGACAGTTGCTTATCTATCGTTTTTTAAGAGAGTATGTTTCGAAGAGGCTCTAGTAACCCGTTGAAATTCATATTTAATCGTAGCCTGCTTTATTCTGTGAAGTTTACATACATCACAAATGTAAGTCGGAATTGGCATACCCTTGACCGATTATTTTGAGGGCATGTAGGATACGGGCCAATTTGTTAGACCCCTTTTATATCCATTAGGCTGCAACCTAATTTCTCCAATAATGATGGCTATGAGTGACTGGATCTATATTGAGATCACAGTGGATCGTGCAGATGCGTAATATAAGGATAAGTGATTTACATATCATATCGAATGATCGCTCAATATTTGATTCATAAAACTCTGGCTCATTTATTGTAATTTATTGGAAAGCGGTACTGTCAAAGATTATTCGTAAAATGCATTTGAGAATCATTTAACTCGTATATCCCATGGTTTCGCAGGCCCTCAGCTATAATTCGAGCCCTCATTTGTTAAAAACTTCTACTTAGAAGCGGAGAAAACTGAATTCCTTCGGAGCGCTAATATTCAAATCAAAATTTGTCTTGTTACGTTGTTTCACCGCAAGATGGTTATAGTGTCCCGTTCCACCCTTAGAATTTGAATCAACCCCCAGGGTCGTATTAAAGGGGGGTGAAACCCATTGCATGTACCCCAATACTTCAATGCAGTTTTCTCGACTCCCAAGTAAAATTTTTCGATAAATAAGGTCTGAAACTAAAGTACGGAGTCTAAGGACCCACGGTTAAACGATTTCTAATTACATTTTGAGACCATTTCTTAATCTATTCAAAGATTATAGTCATTTCTCGTTCATTTGTATGGTTGGTCACACTTATATATCCGGTTCTTTATAAATATTGCCGCCATTATCGTACGCACGGCATTACAAGTATGACTCTTGATTCAAGCCTAGAGAGGCACAAGTTTTTCAATAGTCTTGCTATTTTATTAAAAGCTGTTGAAAATGAACGAACAACAGTGGATCTTCGGAATGAAGCATCAGTGTCTGGACTTGTAGAACACGCAGACGCGTAAGGACTTAACTTTTGCTTGTTTTTTGTTTTGGTTTAGTACTATACAAGTTTTTGTTTGCTTCACAGTTTTATGAATATCGTTATGAGGGACTGCATATTCAGGGATCCTAGAGGGGACTCGTATAATTACGACATGTTCTTCGTCCAGGCAAGAAATATTCGGTTCGTTCATGTTCCACCAAAAGTAAGTTGGATTTACTTAATTTTCTTGTATTTAATTAATTTATATTTCGTCTAATTTTTCACAATCATAAGGAGTCGTTAGCGTGCATAAAGTATTTAATTTTAAGTCTCGAACACATCTAAGAATAGGTTATTTTAAATTTATTATTCTCGTATAAGAAGTGTATGGGAAAAATGTGTCCCGAAAGAATTCTTTTTATTTTTGTTTCGTTATTATATGTTGATATGTTGCCTAGATACTTTCGATTTTATAGGTTGCTCATGCCCTGGAAAAATTTTAAACATTAATTTAGGTAAACGCTACCTCTTGAACAATCGATATTGCCTTTAAATAAAATCTACATTTCTGCGTCGTATGGCGAATACTTAAATAAATAACACATGAACAGAGTTAGAGATGATAAAAACTTGGCATACACTTTATAGATCATTGAAATCTTGTCAACAACTGCACAGCAATTTGTGTCACAGAACTAGTGATAAAACTGTTTTATTCACACATTTCGGAATCTCTATAAATTTTAAGTGCCATAGTACAACAGTGTCAATCACCCCAACCAAGCAAGTCAAGATGAGTACATTGAAATTTCTCGACTATGATTGTATCGGATTCGACTTAGACAATACACTTCTGCGCTACAATGTTACTAATATGTCGCATTTAATATATGAAACATTAGCCAATTATTTGGTAACAGAAAAGGGATACAGTCCAAAATATTTGTTGACACCATTGGAGGATAAAGATTTAGACTTTATGCAGAAGGGTTTATTCTTAGATTTTGAGCGGGGAAATATACTTAGGATAAGTCCTGATGGTCTAATTCAAAGAGCGTGTCATGGGTCCAATCTCTTAAGCATCGATAGAATTAAAGAGATATATCCTGAACAACGATGGGAAGCCACAGATGCTTTCTGCAATGATATGCTGTCGACGTGGAACGGTCCAATATCAATGAAAATGAGAAGCTTATTAGATTATTTTGATGTATCAACGTCTCTTATCTTTGCAAGATTAATAGATACTCTTGATGAAGAAGAGGGTCTAGCTTTGAATACATATAACGTTTGGCCCGATATGTTAGAAGGATTAATTGAAATGTATAACCCAGATCATTTTAAAATGAACAAGGGGCACTTTTTCCCTAGTCTAAAAAATAATCCTGATAGATACATGTACAGATGTACCACAAGCACCAAAGCTTGGCTTAAAGAACTAAAGAAACATCGTATTACTTTCCTTATTACTGGATCGAATGCGGATTTTGTTAATTTTACTGCTACTTTTGCCCTTGGGGAAGATTGGAAATCTCTGTTCGATATCACTATCTGTTATGCAAAGAAACCTGGCTTTTTTATCGAGAATAGGCCATTTGTTCAAGTTAAAAACTATGAAGAGTGTGGTATAATAGAAAGTAAAGATTTAGAACGGGGAGAGGTATATAGTCAAGGTAATTGGAAAGGACTTACTGCATTCCTTGGAAATATATCTGGAAAAGAAAATCCTCGTTGCGTATATATTGGTGATAATCTGGTACAAGATATTTACGTACCGACAGCATATGGATTATGTGATACGGTTGTTGTAAGCGAAGAACAAATGTCAGAAGGCATGGTACATCAAGGGTTTTCGCACCCAGACGAGAAAGTAATAAATTCTACATATTGGGGCTCATACTTCTGTTTGAAAGATTCCAAAGTTACTGTGGACTCTTTGTGGGGTTCTATCATAAAGAGATATTCGAAGCTTTGCATACCAGAAGTAGATTTAATTACCCAACGGCCATTAGAAGAATCGTACTTGTGTTTTAGTCAAGATGGAAAGAAATATGATGGATATTATCCTGCAGTACCTCTTAGTATATCAACATTTTAAATGCACAAGTATGCTGCTTGAAAAGAATGTACTATTCAAACTCTACTGAATAAGAGCTTTGCTCTTTAATATTGACAATCTTGATTGAAGTAACATTTTTTATTCTTCGTATTCTTCGTTTAAGATACGTATTATACCAGCTATCAAGGAACAGTTGCAACAGTTACTAACAGGGCATAAGAGGGATTTAAGGGACGGTAAACGTACATATAGAACAAAACGCGCTGAACAAAGGCAACAAGAAGGGATAACTGCGGTGCAGAAGATATTACAAGATAGGAAAAATATAGAGCAAATACTGGATGAAAACAAAACTGATTAAAACTTCAAAGAAAATAAACTGATATTTTTCTATTTATTTACAATTTATTTTCTGTATACAAAAATAACTTTTGTGTAAACATGCATTGCATAAAATACTATACAAGTTTAATGTAAAAGTAATTGCTTTGTATAAATTGTAAGTACGATTGCCCAATGTACTATTAAAAATTGACATATAAATAAAGTACATCGATTTATACGCCCTTTTGTATTTGTAGTTATTTGTACTGATAGGAAATAAATACCATTAAAAATGTATGTTTCCAACATACAATTATAGTCTTGCATAGTTTTAACAACATTGCTTACAAAGAAAAGCGAAAAGAGGTAACACTTCAACGTAGTTACAAAAGTGTTTGTTACTTGTACGGTTTACCCCGCCCGTCATCATTTCTTCATTTTATTCGTGCCTTTCTTTACATTACATACAAAAGTTTTTACATTAGTCCTAGTAATTATCTTCTTTAAGTAGAAATATTTTCCAACTGAAGATGGATTATCGTTTAGTTAAAATTTTACGAAAGTCATTGTGAATAAATTCGTATTAAAAACATCATGAGAACATAATGTTTTAGGAATATAACAAAAGTTGTATGTGATGTAAACAAATACTGTCGCGTCATAAAACAAAAATGCACAAGTGCCAGCAAAGTTCCACTTTTGTAGTATAAGTACGTCTAACTAAATAAACTGGCTGTTATTGTCTTTTAACAGCGATCGCTATTCCCATTCCTCCGCCGATACATAAGGCTGCAACACCTTTGTTTCCTCCAGTTCTTTCCAAGGAATGTAATAAAGTTACTAATACCCTAGCACCTGAAACGCATATATTAAAATGCATTAGGAGCATTACGTATACATTCCTTAGTCATGATATGTTAACTGATTTGCGTATCCTTCTTACCCGATGCACCAATAGGATGACCTAAAGCGACAGCCCCACCGTTTATATTAACTTTATCTGGGTTTAAACCCAGAGTTTTCACACAAGCTATCGATTGTGCTGCAAAAGCTTCGTTTAGCTCATATAAATCAACTTCGTCTTTCGTCCACTTCGCTTTTTTCAACTGAAATATTGGTATTTCTTTCACTGCATGAATTTAAAGTCACAATATTGATTAATGTTTTGTGTACCCACCACTAATTCGACCGCTGGTATGGGACCTGTACCCATGATTCTTGGGTCCACTCCTGCCTGAGCTACAGCAACAATTTTAGCTAATGGAGTGAGTCTCTTTTGTGCAGCAGTCTCTGCTGACATAAGAACTACAGCTGCTGCTCCATCGTTTATAGTGGAAGAATTACCAGCAGTAACTGTACCATCTACCTATCAGCAAATTATTTTTTATGATTGAGCAGTTTCATTTATAACGGGAATGCGTCATTTGTCATACTTTCTGAAAAGCTGGCCTCAATTTTTTAAGATTTTCGAGAGTCATTCCGAATTTAGAAAATTCGTCTTTGTCCACGGTAATGGATTCTTTTCTAGTCGGCGCTACTACAGGGGTAGTTTCTTTCTTAAAGTGGCCTGCAGTAATTGCTGCTTCTGCTTTTTTATATGATCTAAGGGCATACTCGTCTTGTTCTCCTCTGCTTACATTGAACTCCTTCGAAATATTCTCAGCTAGACATATAAATCATTTTGGGTAATTAGGATTAGAAAATTTCTATAGAAAAAAAAGTATCATCTCATTCTTCTACCTGTTATTCCCATATGGATACCATGAAATGCATCAGTTAAGCCATCGAATATTAAGCTATCTACAAAATTACAGTCTCCCATTTTTATACCAGACCTAAGGTGTGATACATGCGGAGCTTGGCTCATACTTTCCTGGCCCCCAGCAACAACTATTTGACTCTCACCAGCTTTTATGGATAGATAAGCATTCACAACTGCTCTGAAAATATGTATCTTTATGCAAAACATGTTGCAAGCTAATCGGGCACAAATGAATGTAAATTTTATACTGATTGGAGTAGAAATGTGACACGGTTGATTTTAAATACGATAAGGCTTTTAACTTGGGGAAATAGAATTACTGTAGAATCATGTACTAACTTCAAACCAGAGCCACACAGCATATTAACTATATAAGCTGGTATAGTTGTAGGAATTCCAGCTTTGATTGCTGCCTGCCTTGCTGGATTCTGTCCTTGACCCGCAGTTAGAACCTGTAACAGAGGTTTTCCATGTATTTCAGAACTTGCGCCATCCTTATGTTCTAATATTGTCATAATATTAGAAGATAAAGATGGACGTTATCTAAACATACCATATAATTTTTTTAGTACTTGCGAAATTGGTACTCGTAGAAAGTATTTAACTGCTAAATGATTTTTTAATAATGCTTAATACAGCATTAGATTAGAATTTCAAATTACCTGGCCCAATACAACTTCGGAAACATCTGTGGGTTCGACGTGTGCCCTTGCAAGGCTCTCTTTAATCACAACACTTCCTAAATCCGATGCTTTCAGTGTGGACAAGGAACCACAGAAAGATCCTAAGAATTATAAAATATTTCATAAATCCGTGATAAAATTATGAATTGCTAAGATTCTGTTCAAGGCATGCATTATAAAATATACGAAAAATATTGTGACAGCATATTCAAAATTATTTATACAAAATTCCTCTGCTTCGATTTGTTTATTATTTTAAAAATAAATAAATGGAAATAAATTAACTGTATATGTACAAATGTACAGTGTATTTGTAAAATAAAATACATTAAAATGGTCTGACAGTTTTCTAAGTAAAGTATACTTTAACTCGAAATATTATTATATTTAACACGTGAGTTATTGTTTACGCGATGGTTTTTAAACTCTGTTAATAGTATACTAGAGAATAATTTTTTATATGTTTAATGACACTGATATTTAAGATTGTAAGGTGAATAGTCATACCTACTGGAGTCCTGACTGCTGAAACGATCACAACTTCGTCGGCACTCATGTTGAAAAGTTTTTAAAAATTACATCCAAACCCGTAGGAATCCGAACGAAGACTGCCGCCACGGGCCGATATAACGGAAATAAGTTAGCTGCCGAAGTGCTTGCAACGTGTGCCAGTAACGGCTTAATGAAAGTATGTCAAATGAAATGTAGGTGCATTCTTTCGTTGACAGTTCCACGTGTGACTTGTTGAATAGATCTTACTATATTTTAGTCACGTTAAGAACATTTAATACACTTTCTTTAATCCTAAATATTAAAAAAGTGCTTAAACTATAATCGTACCTAGAATTAATAGATTCATGGCATTTGCAAATTAATCTTGGGACAAAGTCTAAATTATGAAAAATGATTAAATCCAATGTTTTGCTACATTTTATTTGTTCATCTGACCGAAGTTATTAAATGGTGTGAATCGGGGATCTTTGTTGAACCATGTGCGATACACCCCTGACGCGACGTAACCGGCTGGCTGACTTGTAATTCGGCGTACAGGTGGCGTTGTACCACCAATCGTGGTGTCGTGGTGGTGCTCGTTTGTTTTTACCCAGCGTGCATTGTGAACAGTGACTGGTGCTAAGATGGCCGACAACAAGGAGGAGATTTCGGAGCTCGTCGAAAAGCGAGGTATTTATCGCAGTTCATCGCTTTACTTTCACGTGATTGTCATTTAGAATAGTACCTCGATACATGGCGAGACCGTCGGTGCTCTTGGCTAGGCGGTACGATCCGTAATTGCTGTAAAAATTACGCCATCTGCACGCACGGTGCTGAGAAGGAATGATCGCGAAAATCGACGTGAATATACTGACGAATCGGGCCCGTTTCCCGTGTCTCTCGCGATATTCACTGTACTCGCGGCTAGTTAACCTGATTCGCGCTGTCAGGGACAAATCTGTCATCGAGACGTCAGTTTCCATCGGTGGCGAACATGCCAACTTTTGACAGGCTACGTGCACACTCGGCTGCACACCTTTCGTACAGTGTGCAGTACGTGCGGCCAAACGGAATACCATGCTCGTTCTCGTGTGTCCGCCTAAGCGCTATGCTCGTTACTCATTAAGGTCATACGCCGACGGCCTTGCAATTCGCACAGTCGCTCAAGTAATCTTGCTCGAGATTACCGTTATCTCTCACCGCGAGTTTTCTGCCGGCAGATTCCCCTGTAACACCTACGCTACGTTAGCGCGGTGCCGCGCGTGGTTAGGATTCCCGATCGCGGGTTCGCGAACATCGGTCACGGGAAGCTGCGACGTGTTGGGCTGGTAATTCGCTGACAATAAACGCACATGCCTTGGGCGACAGTATTTGTCATGATCGATAGCCATCTGACGTTACGTTATCGTTGCGCGTTGTGGAGTTTGGTCCTTCGTATGCTACCATATCTCGTACACGCATTTACGAGCGTGTTTTTCATTCGCGAATTTCATTGCGTCCGATAAGAAAACGCGCGTACAACATTCTAGGTTTTGTTTTGATATCGTTGAAAATTACCGTGTTTAGTAACACGTGGGGTGGTGGTCGACTGTGTATTACAGTCGCACTATACACAACAAGCATCGTTCATGTGATTCGTAATCTTTGTTTCTCTGGCGTGTATTTACCAGGCCAGTGCGTGTTTAATATTGTTATTCGTGTACGTAGCGTATGTGTATGTAGATTAGCGAACCAGTCATTTGCTCGATACGTGATTATCGTACATCGGCCATCTACTGGTTTCTACCATGTACCGACCGTTGTTCCGCGGATTGTTCAATAGGTAATTTATTTTTCTTTCTTCAGCAAGTTATTTTCAACGTAAACCGTAGTATTCCCATGGAGAGAAGGAATGCGATAGGACGGTTCGCCGATTATGATTAGCATCGCGATGTGATCAATCGCGATTTCTGTTCGTCCTTACCGCGTAATGCGATTAACTGTTACATGAATTGTCGGCGTTATACGCCACGTCTCTTGCACCTGTGTGCATCGTTGTACATCAAACCAGTTCCCATGCGTCTTTATTAGAATTTTCTCATGAACGTCTCGTAGGCTGCGTCTTTAAGTATAGACGAATCCTGGTAAAAATCAAGGCTGTCGAGCAATTTATTTTGGCGTGAATCGTGAAACGAGGCGCACCCTGGCATCGCGTGTCTGCCAGTACAATTCTTCGCAACATTTTTCCTTCAACATCCGTTTAATCCGTTCAGGTGCTTCTTTATCATTACCCGTCCCAACGATATTCTAGAAACATCAAGATAACGATCTTATGCAGGCTAACGGATCAATATTTTCGCTTTGTATTTTACCCCGTGCTGCGTTTCAATAGTCAACCTGTTCTGTATGTTTGTTGTGTACACGAGGGTTGGATAGGATAGCCGTTAAAGTCGCAGTGTCATTATTACGTGCATTTTTTTTTACATTTAAATATTCCAGTCTTTATCTCATAATAATTTTTTTTTCGATGCAATTTGAAATTCATGCAAAGACACCTTTGCTGCTTATCGTCAATTTTGAATTCCCAACGAGAAAAATTTAAACGATTTCGCTACTCCTTTTTCAATTATGCGTTCAATATTAGTTTTTACGCGGGCTTAAGCTTTATCATTGCCTCGTATCAGCTATCTGGCATTGGGCATGTCCAGCTGAATTTTAACGGAAGTCGACCAGTTTTGCTTCGATTTTATCCAAGTTTAAATGGCCCCTATCCCAAATACATGTGTCTAAAATTATTTTGGGTAGCGCATCGTAAGGAGCGCTTGCGTGCACCTGGTATCAGCTGTTCCTTTGCGATTGTTCACACTGTATGCGTAGAAAGGTCTACGAACCGCGATCGAGTAGTTTGAAAATAAGGTCGCTCGGTTTACGAGTCGGCGGTGCTCTCAATTTTGTTAATACTTCAGTTTAATAATCGCCATGCAAATTATAATTTTCCGGTACAGCGGAATATTATTCGCGGAAGATATTTCAATTACATTCTTTCAAGCTTGACCACGATCTCCACTTAATAACGTGATTGATAAAGCACCTGGTCGGCGAGTAAATAATATAAATTTATAGCACGGCCCGGCGTTCTGTCTGATCCCCTTAATTGGATTTAAGTAATGCAGAATTGCACACGATTTAATCGTAATTCAAAGCTACCATTGGATTCTCGACGGCATTGCACGTTTATCAGAAGCAACGTTCGAAGCACGAATAACGCATTACAAAGTAAACGTGATCTTGCCTGCTATAACACAACGTCGATCTAAGCGGACCCTCCGTAGATATTACACGTTGATCTACTACTCCATTTGCCGTATCGTCTACGCGCATTTCGCAATTGCAAAAACAGCATGCCATCTCTCGCTGTGTTCTATTAATATTTGCCGCAATGTGACGTGGAATTAGAACACGATCACACGTCGGCGATATGCAACAAAAATGAACGTATTCCGGCCCACGTTCCCTCATCCCGAGGTTTTCTCTTGTTCAAATAAGCTAAGCTGCTCGCAGGATGCAACAGATGACTGGGGGGATACTCTAAGTAGGTTGCATTTATTTGTTCTTGGTGGCGTAGAAACACGTTCGATAACGGTACATCATTGTTTTGGCGTGGTCAGAAGCCGCGTTTTCGATACGAGAACGACGCAACAACAGTTCGACGCGATTTCTCTTCTTTAGGTTTATCCCGGTGCCGATGCCGATTTTTCCCAGCCGTCTCGCACATCCACCACGCGTCCTTAGGTGGGCAAATTATCGACTTTCGAGGGTCCGATAGCGTGCCGCAAATGATTGCCTCATCTCGTTCCACTTTAGCCTTGAACGATTCGTATGCACGGTGTACGCGAGCTACTGTTAAGTAGAATCACCGATAATCCGTCCATCGGAATTGCCGTGTAAACAGATGCTTTTCATTGTCCCCATCGACGAGTGATATCTTCTTCGTTTCGCGTTGCGCAGCGTTCCTTTCACGCCGCGGGATTGCACTCGAGGATTGCAAATGATAAGCGGTTTCAGGGCGAACGTATATTGTTAATATCCAGGACGACTGCGGACCGAGCAAAAATCATATGCTTGTGCGCTCGTAATGATTCGCCAGCGGCGAGTGATGGATGTCGTAAACAGGAAACGATGCGGAATGCTTTAAATTGGTCGGCATTTGCCCTGACACAGAATCGGCGAAGGGATGGCTCCCGTTGTTTAAACGAATCGTCCTGTCCTATCGACGAGTGGCTAGTTCGCGTAGGCACGGCGCAATTCTTTACTGCTCTAGCGGAATCGATAATTGTCCCTCTTTTCGCCGCGGGGGCACGGTTTCTACCACTTTGTGGTAACTTTATCGCGTTCGATCTCGGGGTGGTTGCGAGATAGTCGTAAATATTTCATAAATAAGTTGTCTAGGAAACAATGGGCGACGCGGTTTCTTGCTTCCAAGGTGTTATTCGCGATCGGAATCAGCGTTTCGTTCTGGCTACTCCGTTGCAAGGTGACCACTAATTACGCGCGCAACGCTGCGCTATGTAATACGCACTAATTATTTTAACGCCGTTACGCAATCGTTGACCGGCTACCGTTTTCGTTCAACGTTTCCTGCTTAGGTAGCCCAGGTGCTCGCGGAGGATCCCTGGAAGCGTGGAAAGAAAAAAGCGAAACCCGGGATAATCGTGATGATAATTACGGCTGTAGCGAGAATTGGCACTGCGGGAATAAGTAATGAGTTCATCTTTTCATGCATCGCTACGTTTTCCTCGTTAACCAGCGTTTTTCGTTGAGTGTGACGACTTTGCATAGAAACGCAATTATCTTCTGGTATGCATGCAGAGTTAATATCCGATAAGTCTGGTCATTTGGAGCACTCTAACATTTGCATGTACACTCTAGTAGTCCTCTTACTTACACGTTTGCGACACCTGCTGTACGCTCTGTTCAATAAATCTCTTGTTTCTTCGATGCTATCACGAGCAGGATTCACGACGTGACTCTTCGATTCGATTCGAAAGCTCGGCTAGATGTCTACATATGAAACGTTTCGTCCTCGACAAAGGAGAAGCAATGCATTCGCATATTTTGCGCATAAACAACTTATTTCTCTAGCAAACGGCTCTATCAGAAAATAATATACCTGCACCACTTGATAAATCAACGGTACAGATCGAAAACACAAAGATGCACAGTATTTGCTATCCAAACCGCGAATCGAGGTAACGTTTAAAAGCCAGCCGTTGCATTTAAATGCCCAATTTGCGCATACAATCACCCGCATAATTCTAGGCGTGACCGAGGCTCCTATTGCGTAACCAGCGACTGTTTTATCACGGTAGTCGCTCAAGCCTCTCGCGCCTTGTATGAGCGGATATTTTCGCGTGCGATTCGCTCGATATCGTTCGCGTCATGGATAAAAGTGCACATCGCCTTCGGCGTATCTCGCCAGATAAAATGATTATCGGCTGCGTTCCGACGAAAGTCGAAAAAAGCCACCGGCTATGTAGCGAGGCTGGTCATTCGCACGATTTATTAAAGGCTTAAAGCGATGCATGCGTCACACGGTGTGTACGTGACTAACCGAACTTTCCTTCCACGTTCAACACGCGCGCGGATACACGCTGGCATGCAGTATGGATGCGATCTTTCGGTAGCCAGGGCATGCTTGTATTTAGAAATCGGCGGTGAAATGTATGCTCGTCGTTTCTCGAAAGATCTCTCTCGCTCACGCGTTCAAGCGTCGCGGCTGTTAACACGTTTCGGACCCGACGATTTCTGTGTCACCGGTCCACCGTATACACATTACTCCCTGAGACGAGACCATGTCCAATTGAAAGACTCGTGAAACAGGGTTGGGTAGTAGCAAAGTTCGTGACCGTTCGCGTAGCGTGATTCAGAATGGCGTTGGGATATTTGCGGAATGCCTAAGGGGGAACCTTATCTTTGCCAAAATTCTGTTATGTTTTGAAAGTTCGGACATTACCAGCCATAGAAGCTAGCCGGGCTTACGTAAGTTATATTTAGGGGAAAGCTGAATAAGAAGAGTGGTGAATCGAACGCGTTAACCTAAGAAGCCGAGGCACGCGATAATTATAGTCGACGCGGCGGATAACTAGAGCCGACCTGTTTTACTCCAACGTATTTAGCACCCGGCTTATAACTCTTTTTTCTCGATGCGTTCAACTTCATTTGAATCAGTTTAAATATATCTCGCACCCTGCTCGCTTTTTCGTTTTCCAAATTCCTGGAAAACGTGAACCCGACCAGATGTCGCGTGCCCCAGGCGTAGAAGCAAAGATGGTTTAACGTTCTCAGTCGCTTCCTGCGCGCGTTCTTGACGCATTGCTCGAGTCACTTGGCACGGTGCCTGTTCTCTGTGTCGTCACGCTTTGTCTAAGACAACGGCTGACAAAAAAAAAGAAAAAAGAAAATCCTCGGAAGGAACGCAACCTTCTTACCTTTGCCGCATCGTTGCCCCATCCCGCTGGACAAAGCCAAGCGGAATTTCCAGGCGGAACATCCGTTACTTATCCGTTTCGAATTACCTGAATCGACTTTTTTTTTTTCTCCTCTCGAAGGCTCGTCTCGTTCATCGAAATTCGACGATCGTCCGTTCATTCCGGAAACTCGTGCCCGTCGAAAGGCACGGTAGATTTAAAGATCTCTCACGCTTGGCTGGGCTGCACGACACGATCGCACGTGAGCGTAAAAAACTTTGGATCCTCGGCGCATCGGCGGCAAGAAAGTCGAACGGTTCCATCGATCTAGGGAAAAATTCAATTACTCTTTAAGCGTGCATGTACCACGGTGGGAAGTGAAGGCAGCGTCGAAGGAATGTCTGAAGTAAGGGTACCGTTGTTTCGCATGGACCTTTGCGCAGGGCCGCGTTGCAAGGTGGACGTTCAGCGTCGCGACGTCCGCGTCGGGACGTTCGCGCGGGCGGGGAACGAATTGTGCCGGTCGCGGCGGTTCGGCGGAGCGAAGGGGGATTCCCTGTGGAAGTAGGATGGTTGGTAGGGGTTGCGTGGTGCATCGACTCGAGGAGAGAGAAGGGGGTTGATTCATCGCGGTGGCCACACTCGGTTTCACGCAGTCGTAGAACGAGACTCGTTCATCGCGATCCTGGACAAGCGGGACCAGCCAGTTACGCGTCTTCCACGCGAAAGTCAGGGACGCGAGTCCACGGAATTCCGCGCCCCGCATTCTCGGGACACGCGGCAGGCAATCGGGAGAGGAGTAGTGGTTTGCTGGTACGGTCATACGGTGTTCGCGGATTGCCCTTCGGTTTTGTTCTACTGACATCAGGGAAAAGAGGAGATAATGCGGTCTCCCGGTCTCTGGACCGTGAACTGAGATTTCAATACATTGTAGCGGGATCGCTTGTTAAAATCGCGTACGGCTTAAAGTTATCAGGCTTCGCGACACTTTGGTGCGGTCGTTGGGTGCCACAGGCGTTTTGCTCCGTCGAATCGATTATGGAAACGAGCATATACAACTCCTATAACAATGTGTGCCTACGCGTTATTCTAAGAGGATGATTCACCGTTCACGTCCGAGACGTCCAACTTTCATATTCATTTCGTCCCAGTTACCTTTTTCGGTCAACCAGTTGCTTCTCCAGAAGCGGTCTCCTCTTTCCCCTGGACGATGCTTGCAAAGTCCGTCGGGTTAATTGTTCCATGCAATTTTTAACGATGCTTGGTGTGAAACAGAGTTCCGTCCCAGGTTGGACCGTGAGTGCTAATAATGGTCGTCGCGATGCTCGACGATTACAGGCAGCCCAATTTAGGTACGTGATATCAAATGCTTGCGTTCGACACATGCAAATGGATCGTCGTTGCTTTTCGTCGTTAATTGTTTGATAACGAGACCCGATTGCCGTTGTTTAACTCTGAAACAAGCCTGGCTGCATCGTATATACGATGCGACTCGATCGTATTTTGAAACGCGTTGCGGCAGAATGATTAATGCAGCGGTGGAAGTAAACAAACTGCACTTTGATCGTTTCACGAATTGATAAATTCGCAATGGATACGTTGATCGCTGCCTAGTTCTTGCAACAGTTCAATCGTAGCCTCTGTGAACCACGTGCGTTCTTTATTTTCTCCAAAAAAGAAAATACTAGGTGCGATGGAGAGTCCACAGAACCATTTCTCCACGTTACAGTGTAAAATATGATAATGTGATTAGTCGTCGGATAGAACAACTGTTTCATGGACCGTTATTATTATTACCGTCGAACTCTTTATGCACGCCAGTCGGCGAGGCTGTCACCCCGAAATTCGTCGCGGCGGCTTTGTCATTTCGCAGTGTTCAACCGGGTCCTACGTATTATGCCGTTAAATTGCAGAGAACGGGCAACGGTATATACGTTCTGCCACTTAATCCAACACACGCGGTGGTAAAAAGTTTCGCGAGCAGTTCAGAGTTCCGGAGTACCGTGACTCCGACGACATTGTTGCAAACCGCGGATTAGTTCCAGGTACATACAGCGAGTCCGCGTTTCACCGGCTAATCGATTTCACGACGAAATTCTCAGCACGTTGCACTTAAGAACTGGTTTCACGCGGAGCAAAGGGGCCAGACGTTCGCGCACGCGGTTGTCCCGTTGATATTATCGCGCTTTTCAACACGAGGCCAAGCTGATTTCCTCTTCCTTACTTTTCGGCTAAAAATCGCGGACATCCCACCTGCGGCTTTCATAGTCATCCACGTGCGATTGGCACGGAATTTTGTAGAACGACGTGTCCGACAGATGCGGTTTGCTCCGAAAAAAAAAGAGAACGGTCCAATTTGAATACAATTGCCGGAGCATAGTTATCCTATCTCAGTGAGTCATAGTGATCGAAAAGGCGAACACAGTTGCCCGCAGTTAGCGTTTAGGCTGTGTCTCACGAGACACGTGAATCATTGTCCCCTGGCTCGTTGCCCCGTGGTCAGGATGACGGCTTCTTACGAATAACTTTCAATCTACCGCGGTGATTGTTCAAAGGCATCGCACGTGCTCTGCTTTGACGAGTGACGCGTGTTCGCGTTACGCGTGCTCCATAAACTGTGGCCTAGGTCAATATCAGCGACCGTGTTGCATGTATTAAAAAAAGGTGTCCGCTTTTCTTCCTTCACCGTTGCCCTGGGCCAGTCGTTTGCTCGGAGGGACACGATTCATTGTTAGTCATACCGTTGCGTTTACCTAGCATTGTTCCTGCGCTGCGAGTCAACAGAGCGCAGCTGGCTTCGTACGTTTTCCTCCCGTGCTGGGAAAGTGGTGATTTTGTCGCTGGGGAAAGCTAGTTCTTAAGTAATTTATGTCTGCGTTTCGTTCACGTTCCGAAGAGGCTCGAGCCGCGGTACGGTTCCCCGAACGGCGCGATATTTGTCTGGCAAATACAAATATTTGCCCGGTGGCGGCTGTCACGATTCGTGGTACCTCTATCTGGGATTTTTTTTTTTAATTTGATAAGTGTCGAGCCTGAGTACGCTTGAAAGTGCACGTATCGTGGTTACGGGGAAGGAGAGCATTCTGTGCACGCATTGTCGCGCCGCGATTCACGAGCCATTGTTCCACGTGCTTTTCAGCCCGGGCCAGAAAAGTGCAGCTGCCTTTTTCTTTGTACGCTTCGTCGTCGTGCTAGTCTCTAGGTTTCGCGAGATCACAGATTACACCGTTGAAGCGCTTTCGGAGTCTATCGCGAATGTCTCCGATCGCACTTGCACTTTCCTTCAATTTCCTCGATCTCGAGCCATTCGCTCTCCCTGGCACGTCGCGGTTTGCCCGACAATCAGGTTCGCTTTTCAGTGCGAATGTTCTTCGCTTGTATCGAACGGACCTTCGATTTAATCAGGTGAGGGGTCGATGCAAAAATCTGCATCTCTGTTGAAATTGCTGCAGCAATCGCTGCGGTTACTTAATCGCCCCTTTCTACGCTATCTCTGGACTCCGTACGATAATTAACATTCTCGAATAACGATACGGTCGGCGTGTTTTCGATTTCGGAATTAATCAGGCGGTCGTCGAACCGCGATCGATGCTCGACGAGCCATTTTCAGACGGGGTCCGATCGCCGCTTAAAAGCCCGCGATTAATCGACCGTTCCTGTGGCCGATCATCACCTGTCCATTACTCTAATTGCATTTGCATAATTGGCGACGAGCCGAAATCACCGTCAAACTCACACGGGCCCCGTGGAAACGATGCTCGCCGGAGAAACATTATTATCTGGATACCTCGTTGCGTACGCACGTTTCGCGTTATAATCAGCGACCCCGCGGTATGTAATTGAATATTAGAAACGCGTCGCGTGTGTCGCGCGAACGGCATTAAATGAGTTTTTGCGATTGTACCGAGCTGAATGGACGCGGGAAAAGCAGTCGGGGCATTATGCAATTATTACTGCACCGTCGTGTTATTACCGTCGCGGCTCTCACTGTTCTAGGAAATCAATTAACAAAACTTATTTCGATTGTAATTGGATAATAGCATTTCTGAGTCGGCATTAAGAAGTATTATTCGGCATATATCACGTGTCGTGGCTAAAATATTTTCAAGTACATTCGCGAGAAATCCACGTGTACCATCTGATCGAGGAACGTCTTCCAGGATTATTGATAGAACGCTTCACGAAAGCCTACAAATAACAATCCCAGTGTACACGTTAATTTCGAATCGGGTGTAAATTATTTCTCCAATGATTACCGAGCTAAGATACACTACGCCTTGGTAGTCGAGGAATTTTAGAAACGCGCACCAACGTAACGAAATTCCATTGAAACTATTTATTCGTGACCACCTTACTGGCTCTCCGGTAAGGCACGTTTTAATTATCATTGTGCAACCGGAGTTTCTTAGAAGCGTTTTAACAGAGAATGGTAGAGGAAGACAGACGAAACCGAAGGATATTAATCAGTATCTGAAACGGGTCACAAGCCTTCGACTTGTTCACGATAATAAATCGTTTTTATTAAGCTGCCCTCGCGAAGTATTCCGCGGTTGGTCGCAGCTCGCGTTTTATACGCTTGACCTATTCCCGCAGCTATTTGCGTGGAACGCGTAACAAATTGCTGCGCCTCTCTCGTTAGAAGCAGGCTGTTTAGTTGAGAATTCATCTAATTTTTACAGCGGGACACGTACCTTCTATTCGTTACTAATGTTTATTCCCTGTTGGTTTCAGGTAAGCAAACAGAAATACAGTCATCGAAAGGTGGAATTAACAGTGCGCGCGTGGTGAGTGCATGTAATATCTACAATCCTGTTTGCTGGTTTCTTCTTCCTTTTCGTATCGTCGAGTCGTGCGTTACGGTAATCTGTACAGGTTGCTGCCTTGCATTCTATTTCCGCAACGCGAGAGATTCGATCTGCGCGATTCGTTAATTGTAGTTTCATCTTGGCTGCCACTCTTTCTGTTTGTTTATACGAGAGCTCATGCTGCGTGAAGAAAATTAATGTAATTATCGTAGAGAAGAGCATCTCGCGTTATCCTGGCATCGGGTGGACGGGATCCTTGCGAGAGGCAACCGATGATTTCGACGATAAGAAAAGCTTGCATCCGCGTCAATTCCCTACCGCGCGCGTGCGCCTATTTCTAATTACCGGATGTATTTAAACTCGTGCGTTCTCACTTCGTACGAAGCGTGCGTATCAACCTTATTACGAGACGAACGCGTTGAAAGGACAGATAGCTCAGTTTCTTTTTACAGTTCCTCTATGGTCGTACACCTGATCACGAACGCGGTGTATAATCACTTGAACGATTGACACGTTTATCGCGGACAGGGCGTTTAAATTGGTGGCACATTTTGACACGATGAAACACGTCGAAGGAGCACAGGTATACTTACCTCGTTCCCATGCTGGAGACATTTCTCGAGGATTAATCTCCAGCTCGATCGAGACAGGTAGACGGAAGGTGATACGAGTGTAATGGGGTTAACGAACGCAATTTGCAATTTGCCAGCGAGTTTTCGAGACTGAACGATAGGCGTGTACTAGGCAAGATTGGCCGACGCGCGGCAGCTCGCATTAGAAGGCTTAATCCCCCGGATAGTTTCTCACGATAAGCTGGGTCATCGAAGGTGCGTTCGTATCGATGATCGCGGCATCCGTGTCGTGGAAAACGGTACAGTGCAGCTCGTTAACTCGGCTAATAACTTCACGCGGTTATATTTAAGCGGGCTCCCACGCGCGAGGGTAACGAGTGACTCCATTCGCGCGTCTCGTTATCGATCCTTAACAGTGAAAACGAATCGGAATTGCTTCTTACGCGGTCTCGAGCCGGCGCACTCGAAACTGAATTAGGCGGAATGCGGATGATCGAACAGAATAAAATAAACGGTACAGTAAGAAATATGTTTCGAGTTTTATGAATGACGACGGCGTGTATGCCTGTTTCGTACGGAGCCCCGTGGGCGTGCGTAGTAATCGCACGTACAGCGGCCTCGTTAAAGCGAGTTCGCGAAATACGAGCCAAGGTACTGTACGACTGGAGAGTCGTATTAAGATGTGCAGCAAACCGTTTCGGCGTCTCATTAGGTATCCGCCGCTGCAGCTTTAATTATTTCTTTCTCGAGCGATTTATAATTCACCGTGACGCGTTCCCCTGTACGCACGAAAGAAACGGAGCTCCGATCTCCTCAGCTGAATTCTTCGATTTCGTGGCAGGGAGGTATTAAGCATTCCTGCGGAAACGATGAGCTTCCTGGAGCGTGTCCGACTAATTTTCTCGATCGCACTCTGCTCGACGATGAGCTGCTCGTTAAGTTCCCTTTAATTAGCTTCTCAAGCTGGCGTCAGAATCGACTTTCGTAGCTTTTTCTCGTTGCCCCAAGTCCGTTGGAGTTCAGATCCGACGGGTGCGATTGTAGTTGTTGTTTTTGGATAAGACGAATCGGTGTCGACTCGATGCTTTTTGCACGCGTCGGTAAGAACGAATTTATCAGATGTTCATCGATGTTCGTGTTGGTTCTTCTTTTCTTTCTGTTCGCCCGAAGACGAAGGAAAGGCAGAATGGACGACCTCGCCCACGTACCATTATCCGATTACGTAAACCTGACAGACGAAGAGCCCCGTAGAATGGCTGGAACGATCGAGTTATCCAGCCGGCCAACGATGTTAAATGCAAAGTCCTACTTAACGTCACTTTAGTCAGCTGGGCGTGACTACCTCCGCTATTGGCGCGATCTTTCGACTTACGTACTCTGATATGTTGATGAGAGAGATGCTAATTCGCCTCGCGAACTGCTGACACCTGGCCTTTTTGTTTCGATGATCTTCGCACGGATGCTTTCAGCCTTCTTATTGATTCCGCAATATTTACTAAATTAACTGAACCTCCTAATTGTTTGGTCTATAGTGTTAAGAAAGTTCGGCGTCGTAACGCAACTCGAGGACTCTAGTTGCGTTGGAATTCTACGATAAGACCTAGCTCATATTTTCCCGATATTAGTCATCGCGCGAATGTTGAAGGAAAATTACTCGATGATCGATTTTTTGTGCGACTACGTGACGTGATGTAATTGGCTCATTAGTTTCTCGTCCGCGACGATTTCAGCGGCACTGCTGCAAATCGTTGCTGCTCGCTGCAAAGTTACTCATTACCCGGACACTTTGGGGGTCGCGGGCAATGTTAGAAAACGGAGCGTGGCAATACATTGTTTTGAAAAGGGGGAAATGGTCAGGCGAACGATGCAACGGAGCGTCTGGTGTGTGCAACGCTAATTACTTGTCCACATTCAGTTCCCTTTCAACTCGTTTGTCCGGTTTACGGGTGGTCTTCCACAGAGTTAGACACGAAGCTCCGCGGATCGTATCGCGGGAGTAACTCGACTCTTCGCGGGCGCTTGTTCCACCTGTGAAAAGCCGACGCGCATCGTGTTGTCCCCGACCATGCCAGGGTAACTAAAGTTGTTGGAACGACTCAATTAAAACCGGCGGTGATATCTTCGTTTTATCGGCTAAATGTATTCCGGCTCGGATTGGCGAGGACGAATCAATGATATAATCGTGACCTAAAATGATGCACGTATCATCGTGCTACGCAATAATTGCCGATCGCCGAGGCTGCTTTAACATAATCGAGTACTTTTACGATTCCTAATTGTGACTCACATTTATCGCTCCGTTTACTGAAAACACCATCTATCAGAGTTCTTCATGCGGCGTATGGTTGCTCGATAACGTATCAGGGCAACTCTGTTCGAAACGGTGCCGTTCATTCTGGACTTGTTTGCAACAGGACTCGAAGGCTAGGGGTATAAAACCCGCGCGGTCCCTCTGACCAATCCACTCGAGATAAGGAAATCACTATGGCGAAATAGCTACGCCTTTCGGTTGACTTTGCAGAAATGTCCACTTTCGGTGGTTCGTTCGACGCGGAGAAGGTGAAGGCCGCGGGGCGAACGAGTCGTTGAAACTCGCACAAGTTCCCGGTGGCCCTGGAAATGGAATCCGGCTCCGGCGAGTGTGACTCGAAAGCTAAAACTCGTGGACGTGCGTTTCGCTAGATACACAATTTTTTTCTGAATCGCGATGTAGTAGAAAAAGTTTCGCTCGTGTTCGCGCGATAGAATTCGCCATGTATCTCGCAGTTGGCTAATTGATAATTGCGGAGAGTCTTTTGCTAACTTGGCCTGATAGTGAGATTATCACAGTCAGATCACGATAGGATCAACGGCGAGAGCAACCAAGCGTTGCTTCTATCTTTGGGCAGCCGATTCGCTCGACCACGTTACCGGTGATTTATCAGCTGCTATTTAAAGGAGGATATTACGATCAATTGGAATCTTTCATCGGTTGCCTGTGATATTGCCGCATGGCACGTACACGCGTTAGAGCTCTGTCTCCAAAGTAGATAACCCCTCGTATTGCCGGGAACGCAAAGTAGAAATTGCAAGTTGCGTAGGAATAACTAATAGTGCGTTCGGTGGGACTGTATCGGAGTTGCGCAAGGCGTGATGCCAAGGAACCGCGGTATCGGACAAAAGCAGGAAAGGGGCAATGACGATGAGACCGGCGATCGCGCGCCGGCTCGTACCCGATAAACGTTACGCCTTACGTAAGCACGGAAATCGTGCATTATACTTACGTGGCAAGTCGAGAACAGCCTCGGCGCAGGTAAAGGCTCTCGTCTGTCCGTCCGGTTCACCTTAGCTAGGACGGTCGGTGCTCTTCAAGGCCGAGGTGAAGGCCTCTCGTAACCCGTCGTCTCGGCACTCGGTCTAGGTCGTTGGACCGGATGGACGAACCGTGCTCGCCACGTCGTTTCCCTTCGAGTGCCATTCCCTATCTCTTCTTGTTGTACAAGAAGAAAAATATACATTGTTCGATTGGATTACCACGGGAAAAGAGTTGTACGATAATTGGGTGTTGCTTTTTTCTTGAGCTTTGTTCGACTATACTCATAGCGGAAGGTTTGAGGCTCTTTCGTTTCAAGAATGTTCAACGCCAGTTTCCGTTCTCCCATCCAAAGGGGCAAGCGTTACTAATTTTTTCCTTTTACGTCCGAGTTCACTGGTCTTGTTGTTACAGGCCAAACATTCGATGCCCCCGGCGAAAAATTTCCCTGCTTTCCACTCTTTCAAAATAGACCCGGTTAAGAATGAATGAAAGGGTATTTAAAGGGACCGGGAAATCGTTGTCACTTTGCATTCTTCAGTGTCGAACCAGCTGGAATTCGCTATTCGACAAGCAGCAACCCGCCGCCACGCTGCTCGACCTTTTCCAATCGCGCATCGACGAATAATAAACGGTTATCGCCGCTATCGAGTAGCATTAAAGGATTATGAAACGCGACATTAGGCCATGAATCGATATATCAACAGCGGAGAAAGCGGCGAACTTCTTCTCGTCGACTGGCGCGCACCTCGACTCGTAAGCTAATTCATCTGAAAAATAATTTCAGGACCGATCTCTCCGCTAACAAGAATTTATGTCGAGAATCGAATCTTTTCTCCCCTCCGTGGACAATGTTCTGTCGTTCAGTGATGAAAACCGGTTGCACACGCCGCTCCATTAGATCACTATTAACCGTTAAAGGTATTTTCGTGATTACGAACGATTCAAGCGCGGCCGCGTTTGTCTTTCTACTTTCACTTCGCCTCTACCGTCGCGGGGAAAATCGATTGGTCTTGGCTCTGCACGCGCTTGCATTCGCGAATCGACAAGATTTTTGTTATACGATCGTTGCTTTCCCTGTGTGAAATATTGATCGTTTCATTGTTCGGCACACCAACGAACGGGAATACGCAAAGTGTTACGGTTAATGAAACAGGTCAATTAATGGGTTTGCTAGCACGTCGGACGATTGGCAATTACAGCGTATGTAGTCTAACGATTAAATGTAGCTCCGATTTCATAATGAATTCTTCGAGCCGTGATACCTTGCCGATCCTACATGGGAGACGTTGAAATCCTGCTCGAACTTCAACGCGAACGCTGCTGATCGTAACATTGTAGAAGCCTTCATGGACGTGTTTCTCTTGTACCGCATTGGCCATCGTTACGCGAGCTGTAATTCCTCGACAAACATTTGCCCCTTCTGCGGACTTCCTAACGTTTGGCCAAATCCCATTTCCGTTTCCGGGGCTCGCTTCGAGATTGTCCTTGTGGCGATAGAACCCTGAAGCTTCAGGGAAACGACTCGTTCACGTGAAGCACGAACAGAATGCTCGAGAGGAAGAGCTCCGGTGAGATTAGGATTCGTGTTCCGTCTGCGATCAATTTTTGGCGGCTACATTTTTTTCGATTGTTATGCTAAAGCAGCGAGAATAGCTTGGTTTATTTAACTGGCGTGTAAGATGCTTCTTTTTTAGACGATGTTTGTCAGGTGCTGGTCAGCTCGGCCAATGGGAATGCCTTGCGATCTATGTATAAACCCGTCTCGAAAGCTTTTTTAAGTTCGGAACTAGTAGCGCCGAGGCTATCTGAAGGTCGTTCTTTTTATTACATATTTGTTTAAATTATAGGTTATTAAAGAAAGAATGTTAATTTAGCAAGGGGCGTGCCCTTGGCTCGTCCAGCTATTTCTATCCGTCTTCGGTATCTATTTTTGGTCGAGTGTACCTTTCAAGATAAATCTATCAATTTATCGAAAAGGCAGCACAGAGGGTTTTGGTTTCAAAGTTTATTCGAAATTAACTCTGGCGTTATCTCGTCAGGAAGTTGATTCGGCGTCCAATTTTTTTCTTTTTTTTTTTTTGGGAAGCTGCAGGACGTTCGTGGAAAGGAATGCAGTCGTCGGGTCAGGTTCTGGAAAGCCCGGACGCGAAAATAGCCAGCACGTGGCGAATCCGCATTGCTTTTCACCAGCTGCCCGTTTTGTTCGCCTCGCTGGCAACCGAGAACGGCCGCGAGTCGAGCGTAATTCCGTGCGAGGTCTGTGTCGATCTCTGCAGCAACGTTTTCAAGGTGCATCCGCAAGAAACACAGCTGTTTCTTTCAGGCCGACGATTCGAAGTAGTCGGCTGCGCTTACGCTAATAATATAATGAGACTCCTTTCAGAAGCGGTCTCTATCCCTTGAGTAATCCAACCAACGGACGTGTCATGTACTATCAATTAGTGTTTTTGCGCGAGTAGTTCGTTATCGGATTCTTGCTTTTTATCATTTGGCCCCAGGATGTAGCGATCGTTTACATTCGACGACGATAGGAATTATAATGATTGTACGCGATAGATTTCATACGCTCCGAACATCGCCGAAACGAGAAGCGGTTATCGAGGTAACAACAACCATTCAGCCCCGTTGCTTATCGATCGATTTCGCGGTGATTCAGAACCGCCACGGCTTCGGACTGGATAAAAAGACCGCAAGGTCCCGGGGGCACGGGATAAATCACGGTAAATGACTGTAATCCAAGGCAATACTTTATCGCGACAAACTAGTATGCGGAATCGCAAAAACGACAAACCAGTAGCGGACTTGTAACGCAGTTGTAACAGTAATGACGATTTACCAACGATAATTACCTCGTCGAACGACTTCTATGATGAAGTGCTCGCCTTAGATACGAGTCGCGAGTTTTGTTCCTTGCTGCTCCTGTTTTCTCTTTCCCGTCGGTGTACTGTGAAGAAAGTATCTGTACGAGGGTCGATGAAAAGCGAATAAATACAGATCAGTCTTGTTTTTCTTATTCTGATTCCATTAAATAGTTTATAATCAATTCACATTGAAGTTCGAACCCAATCGGCGACCGTGCAATCTTTATCGGCGAGTTCCGCATGTCTGAGCAACAGATCCCTGCACGGGCTCCAAAATTCGATTTTGTTGTAGCTTACGCACAGAAGGAATTCCGCAACAGAACTATGCTTGCACAGCGGTATATTTAGCCCCGGTGAACGGTCCTGTCGGAATTTTCTCAGATTAGCAGCCTTCCGAAATTGCGAATCTTCCCAGTGACCTGGTTGGATCGTGGATTTTATTCGTCCTCCCTCCAGCTCGGCCTCCGATGCAGCTTCTCGAAGTATCCCGCTTCTCCATGGCGAGATTCTTCTTTTTGGGGGGGAGCGCCATGGAAATAGAAAAGCAAGAGCCATAATTGACACCGGGCGTCTTAACTCAATTAGTTCGTCCCTCGTCAGTTTCTTCTCCGGTCCCCGAGATGCGAACTATTTATAGGATTCCTTCTCTGGAATCTCCTAGTCCACGTTCCAATTGCACGTCTCACCGCCGATTTGTTTCTCGATTGTATTATCGCAGCATCTGCTGTACAATTCTCCCACGACTCGCCCTGCTCGGTCCTCTTTTTAGCTTGGCGTACCAACGCGATGCTTTCGTTCGGGGACGACGCCGTAAAGGAGCAGGAAACATGCTGTAAGAGGCCCACCGTTTGTTTCTTGAAGATACTGATGCAGCGCGAGAGTGAAGATAGGGACACGCGTTCGCGAGCTTCGGTACGAAGATAATTACCCCTGGACGCAGTGGGCGCAATAAATTAAACGGGCCCTGGCCTACGCGCCCGTGGAATTCAGCGGGATACCTTGTCTTCCAGTCTGTTTATTTTGCGCCGGACCGCTGCAAACCCGTAATTTGCCCGTTTAATCGTCGGCGCCGCGATGCGTGCACCCAACTGAACCAGAAGCAGTCTTGTTACACGAAACTCTCTGTATTTCCACGGTGAACAATTTGCGCCGACTTTTGTCCTGTATAATCCTGTACGCCATTACCGAATCGTTCGCGATATTGATAATACTCGGTCGAGTAATTTATGTTGACAGTGGATCGTTAGCTCCTTTGGCGCAGCGTATGCGTACATCCAGTGAGAGATTCTTAAATACCCACCAACGATGTAAATGCGATTCGAACACGCTCGTATGTCGGCTGACGTGCTGAGAGAGACCTGGTATTGTTAGGAACGTGTTGCAACCTTCCTACTTGCGTTAACAAGGAAGTTCGATGTTATCAGTCGAACGATATCTGACTGGTGTTATCGTCTCGCGCAGAGAGCATTGCGGGAGATAAACAAGATTGCAAAGCCGATGTCGTCCTCTCGTCACGAGATCCTGAATTCCTGATGCAACATTCGCTACGGGTCAACGACAAGCGCTGAAGCGTATTTCAAAGAGTTTGTGCTCCTATTCCTGGTAGACGAAAATAATGCGTGCTGCCTTCGCAATCCGCGTAATCGATAACCGAGGGAATGGAAAGTAATGGTACACGGTGGAAAAGAGCGGATCGGGTATGTAAAGGGACTCTGTAAGGACGCGGGTACGTTCACCTCGTCTTACGTCTGTCCAGGGCAGTCAGTCTACCTGTCGTCCACGTGCTTTTATGGTGCTTCACGTCCCGCTGCCCTTATGGTATCTAGTCCTGCTCGTATCTACTTGTTACTTCTCCCCCATCTCCTCCTCCCGATATTTACGTACGCAAGGACGCTTTACTTCACCGCGCTATCGATATTTGTTCAGCGAAGCGCCCTGTCCCGATATCGCGCAGACACGCGAAACAACAAGGGGTGCATCCTTCGACATCGGCGTACTCCTTCGTGAGTTGCATTTATCGGGGAACGAGAGGTGTTCCACGCCGCTTTAAATTACAGTTCCCTCCCAGGCGCTTCCGCGAGGCAGAGACGCCGCGAACGATTAGATTCCGATGGCACGACGAAGGCGTGAAACCGCGAAGGGAGAGGCGGAGAGAGAATTTTTAAGGTCAAGAGTACTGGCTGCGTTATCTCGCACCGGTGGCCGTGGGATGAGAATTCAGGCGAAATTCACATAAATCGAGCGACGCGCTTCAAGGTGGTGGCCGCGTTGAAGAAGGATGAATCTAAAAGGCAAGAGGTCGAACCCATAAATCGATCCGTAGTCGCGGCTAGCGGCGCAGCGTGTCCCGACTTGACCTAAAATAAAACCGTGCGGCCGGGGTTAATATCGACTTTGCACGCCGGATTGTTAGCACCTTGGGGATTCCTTGTAATCTCTCAGGTGAACACTGTAACCCGATTTTGGGAAAGTAGGAAACCCCATAGGAACGTTTACCCTTAACTTTCGAAGCCGGAATGATAAATTTCAGTTATCGCTGACGGTGAATGAGCAATGCAAGGGGGTGGAACTATCGCTAGAAAGCTCTGTCGGCGGTAAGAAAGCGAATCGATCCCTTATGCCACGCCACGAAGATCTTATTGACGTCACGAAGATAGCGAAGGGGGATGACAGGAAGGGTATACAACGGAGAGAATAAAGCCAACCCCCAAGGTCCTCGTGGAGGCCGCGTGGCTAGCCATCAACCCTCGGCAAGCACCATCTTCTGGTATCCCATACGAACTTCTCGCGTTCCACCGTGGAAACCGGAGGGAACCAACCACCCACCGTTGCGTCTATCGACCACGAACGCCATTTGCCGGCGCCGTACTCCGTCGCGACGCCAAGTTCACTGCGCCCCATTCGACTGCGAGTCGTGTGGTCTGGCGTGTATTTCCATACACGAACCCCGACACGACCTTCGCGTCTCTCGCGATTCGTTCTCGGAGAAAAAAATCCGCCGTTCCCCCTTCGTCTCTAACTTTGTCAATCTGATTATTGAAATTGTCCCTGCGACATGTGGTGTTGTAAGAGGCTCGATGCTTCCGATTGGCCTGTCACTACCATCGTCCGAGGTAACGTTTCTTCTTTGCACGTCGCTAATTCGGACACTATTTTTTTTTTGTCCAAGCTGGGCTTTTCACATTTGCGCTTCTCTCGGCTTCCACGCTATCTTGCTCTGCCAATCTATTACGGCTATCGAGAATTCGAGGCAACAATCGACGAGCGATTTCTGTCGGCCCTTTCTTCTCCAGTGTTGGGCAAAAGCCTCGCACACGCAGAATCCTCGCAAATATGGCTCGATTAGCTGTTCGCGGCTACCTCCTGCACTTCGAGGAGCTTTTCAAGAACGCCTCAGCTTTCACGCTCTGGCTCTACTAGCGCTGCTATTATCGTATCGGTCAAAGTCGCGAATCTAGGATAAGTTCGCGGAAAGTCTAGGCACAGTGTCAGGCGATGAATTGCCATGTACGTTTCGTCGTATCGATGGATTATGATCTGCTATATGAATAAGATCGATCGAACTCGGTAACCTCGGTCGGAGTTAGCAGTGTTTCATCGATCCACGGGAGAGCTGTACCGCGGCACAGAAGTAACGCTCGTGAGAACAGATTGTTCGACAGGTGAAAATTTAATGCGACTCGGTTCGATCTTGCGGCAGACCGAAGCCCTATAGGCAACGCCAGAAAACGTTTGGTTAATCGCATCGCTCGATTCTAATTGCTTGCTCGAGTTAATTCCACTTGTGATGCGACCGAGCACGGTGTCTCCCTCGTGCAGACTTGATTTTCCTAATCCTCTCCCCGAATGATCACGGTTCTTCTCGAACTTGCAATGCGAAGATAGTTCACGTCCGTGGGAATGCTAATTCAGTTTTGTCATTCACGAATTCTCGCCACGGAGAAGACACCTCGAATGTAGCAGGGCAATCGAGAGTACGCAAAAGATTCTTATTCTTCCGCACCGAGATGCAAATGGCTTTTGAACAGCTCTGACCTTGACACGTGATCCCACTTATTTCCAGCTAGCAAGCGAATCGAATACAAAATATTTCCGTTCAATTGTGATGCATATTTCAGTCGCGGTTGGAAAAAGCACAAGAGCTGTAGGAAAACGTAGCGGCGTCGAATGAAGGCGAAATTGTTTCAAAGGGCGGAAGTCGTAAAGCCCAGGCAACCGGGTTTAAATCCGCGATAGGACATATCTGGGGTGCCGCTTTTTAGTGGCACTGTCTCTTTGCCTGGTGTGTCAGCGACAAGAACAGCGATTCGATGGCTGCACGGGCAATGAGTCAGCGTTCAATTACTGGCGCAAGAACAGTGACGCGTTGGTACGATCATCTTCTCGATCGTAATTCCTTGCCTACCGCGTCCTTCCTCTTCGTAGACATTCTTTTCTGACGATGCTTCCACTGCTCTGAGCGTTAACGGGTGGATCGTAGAGGAATGCTACCAGGTTCCATTGCGATGAAGGATTGGATAGAGTGGACGATCGACGGTACAAGAAAAATGAAGGGTCGGCGTGTATCGACCGGTCGCATTGAAAATTCGTGGTGACTCAGGGCTGCTCTATACCCAGAACAATACGACACTTGTCGTTAGGGATTCTCAAGTCCTTCAGAGTCGTCCTCGAAGAATACTCTCCATTCTTTAAGAACTATTACGGTAAATAATTGTCCAAGGCATTTCTATTTTCTATCCGAGAAGCGTGTATTAAAAAGAGTATCAGACATACACATATGTCAGACTCTTTGAGTAGGATAAATTGACACACTTCAGGGTATCCAGTCAGTGGTCAATTACATCGGACGTGGTGGCCGGTTGCATCAATCGTAATTGGATGAAGACGTACCTTGGAGCCGACGAGCCTCGGGAACGCTCATGTTAGAAGCGTTCTCGAGTTTCCTCCTCCTCGGCGTGTTTGACTTACGAAATTCCTGAAAACACTAGAGCGATAGGGCCACAGAGAGTTCCTAGAATGATCGGAGTACGAGCCGTATGAATAGAGAAACTCGAATGTCGGATCGGCATGGAATCGAAATGGGACGCGAAACGTGCGATTATGCGGCGCTGCCGTTGATACGAGGAACGCAAGAATTCGCGTTTCGAGCCCGACCTTCTTTGTTCCCATTCCGAACGTGCAATTTCGCGAGGAAGAAAACGCTAAACAGCTGATGAACGAAGTATGTAGAGCGCCAGGATACTCGTCGAACATGCCCGACGAGAAGGGAGAAGCAGAAGCCACGATATTGGCATGTAGGCTTTCATTGATTCGCCGCAACGATAGCGTGAATCCTCGCGGCGCGGCTCGCGCGGAGGGAAAGGCCGCGATAAAAATAACGACTTCCGTTACGAGCTGGCAAAAGTATTTGGCACGTTCCTGACGTCATGTCCGTCGTCTGAAGGCGCTGTCATTCTTTTCACGTCATGCGGCATTATTTTTAACTTGCAGATGCCCAATGATCAGCCATAATACGTATCTTTTTCGTATGAGATTCATGAAGGTTTCATTCAAGACTCGTGGCCGACCCGTGCTATCGTTCTCCATGCGCAAATCCTGGTCTATGGTGAAACATTTATCACGTAGCACGTATCGTTGCCCACGTGTCCCAGCCGCGGCTCTTTGAAAATGGCTTTTACATGGTTTCCATGCAGATATTCCCGCGTGCCCGCCCACAATGCACTATTCATTGTACTCTTCTCGTTGCGTGCACGATCGATAGATTTCTTGTGGGACACCGTCTTGCGAAGTTCTAACTTGTCCTGGGATACAGACGGTCCCTCATCGTTCCTCCAGCTATTCTTAAACATTTTTCTCTCTCGGCATTGTGTTCTCTCTGTTGCAAGTGGCTATTGTAATAATTCATAGAAAATGGAACGAGCCGAGCCGTGTAGGTTCGCGAGACGTTACCTAGCGCGAAGCGATGCTGGGCAAATCGATCGCGGGTATCGCACGAGCGCCACGGTGTCTGCCTTGCACCCGATCGCGGACACGTAATAACAATTAGATCGCGACAACGCGGCAAAGATCGCGGTCGCTGGTAATTAGAGATCTCGGCCGACCCTCGTGGCGTCGATCGGGCACACCGTTCGATCGAGGGCGATCAAGAAAATCGCGCCCGTGTATCCTACCCCTTTATCAGGATCGTTGATCGCTGACGATCGTTAATCGGATGCGCTACCGTCGTTGAAAATCCACGGAGGTTGCACCGCGATCTTGTAAACTCGGTAGAGTACCGTAATTTCGCTGTGAACGAACCGCTAAAGACCGTGTAATTATAGCGGATCGGCGGTCGATGGTCCTGCTGTAGAGCTTGGAATATCTTAACTTGGGATGCTGCAAAATTTAATATAACTTTTCCCCCTCCGCTGCTGTTGAATACTTTTCGTATACTCGATGCTTGGAACGACGTTCCCAAGAAAAACACTCGCTCGCAAGTTCTTCTATCGAATTTGATTTCGATGTGATAGTCAGGTTAATGATACCGCCAGGTGTGTAATACAGGGAGGGAGAATCGAAAGCCACCGCCGACGCGTTCCCATGATAAGTACACCGCGCGCAACACGGCTGGCGGGGTTAAACGAAAGGTCCTGTCTAACGCGTAATTGTGCGGTTAACGGAGAAGTCTCGACCGGTTCGTAATTAGACCGCTAATGAGTAAGCTTGCCGCCCTAGCTTTTCGATCACTTCCTTCCTCTCGCGCAATCTGTCGCAATCTGTTCGTCGAATTACCGAGTGATGTAAGAACCAACGATTCCTTTCAGAAACCCGTGGAAACGGTGCCGATGCCGGTACTAGCGAAATGCGTTTCTCGATACAGTCTCGTCGTATCTTTTCCGTTTTGAATATTCATGGCGCGGAGTAAACATTTAAACGCGTGTAATTTTGTTCGACGATACGCGAAACCGGTAGACGCGAATACCGAGTCCCCGTTAAACCGTACAAACGCAGGGGTTGCCGATAGGAAACAGCCGAATGCACTCAGCGTGCTGTCCGGTTTGTACAATCGGCATCACAACGTGGCAACGCGATTATGGTTAATTAGCTGACCCCGGGTACGAGAGGAGTCATCGTAGCCGCGCACGCAGTCACGTTTCTGACGGTAATCTTTCGGAGAAGACTCTCGCGGTACCCCATAGCCCAACCGATCGAATAACATTGATCCTTAACAGAAGTTTTTTTTCATGGTTCCAACTCGTTTTCACGTGCGCGATGAGGCTCGGATTTAATTGTTCCCGCTCAACCGTCGAGAGGAGTCGTCTGTAACTCGCCGCTTAATGTCCGCCTAATTAAAATAGCGATTGTGCCCGGTGTACGCGTTCGAATATTATTATCGAGAGGGGAACAGTTTTAATCGCGCGAGTAAATCTTCGCGGAGACAAGGATCGCGACGAGCAGTTATTCTGCCGTCTGTTGAATATCTTCGAAAGTGAAGCAAGAAAAAGGTCGGTTGCGGGGATCGAGTTGAGTCATGATCGTTACTCGTCGTGCCGCTTGTTTATAGAGAGTCCGCTTTTATTACCGTTAATTACCAACGGTTGCACTCGCGTTTCGGACCCTTTCTCCGCTCTCCGTTTGTCTACCACTATCCTGGCTGCGCTCCACATTCCGCAACCATTGTACGACCATTACTGGAAGCAATTGGCCGGCTTAACTAGCACGGCGGCATTAGGATTCGTCTCGTCTCCGCGTTCAGCTAGACGCCGGTGTCGGAGTTAGGTAATAGTCGTGAGTGGCTTAGGTGTTTTGCGTGTTTATCAGATCGGGAAAAGTTTCTTCTCTGCTCGGTGAGCGGCTGACTAACCCGTAGCTTCTTTGTCGAATTCAATTGTCGGTTTTACCGTCCGGGGTCGAAGGGGCGGAAAGTTTGTCCTATGGTTTGAAATAGCAGTGATGTAATACGTTCGGAAAATGTCGCGCTTTTGCAGATGCTGATTTACATTCTGGGATTAACTTCGTATAGCGATGACGCTGCGTTGAACGCCTGCGTTCGTTTGCCTTTAGTGCCTGCTAGTAGAACGTCAGCCACTAAATCCACAACCGGGTCACTCTGCGGACGTAATATCAGAGTTTTAACGGATTTAATCATAGAACAGTAAATGGAGCGTCGCGCCGCGTTAGGAATTTCACTCCCTTCATTCTCTGGCTTCGTTCAGAGTTCATAAACCTTGGATCAACGTGAACGCACTTCATTTTCAATTCAGGCTGATTAAATTAAAATGTAAGCACCATGCAAACGATTCGCGTTCTCTGGCCCATGTAAAGAGATTTCAATTTGACTTGCCAATGTGCCGTACGACTTGGATCTAAACTCTGATTAATGATCTATATAAAATTAAATGCCTCCGTCCCCGTTCGGGAAGTAAACAAAAGCACGGTGAATAGAGGATTCTAAAGGCGTGGAGGGACAGGATGAACGAAGGGAACGCGAATCTCGCGGAGCATGTTGGTCTTCTAATTTTAAGTACAGACGAAGTTGCTCGTACGAATCCGACCGACAACGGGCCCGCTCTAAAAGCGTTTCTTCGAGGCGTGACTGCGCGCCACGATGTTTAAATACGTGCCTAGCTTCGCGGTGTTTCCACCGCAACATCCGCGGCGCTTCGCTAGATCAATGATCTACGCCGCCGAACCGGAGGATCTCGAACTATACGGACGCGAAAAGTGTTCTCGAGCGTCGGTACGACAGACTTCCGATTTGATCAATCATCGTTCCACTGGCGGTAGCCGGCAAGAGTGGCGATAACGTTGGCACCCCGTTATCGAAAGGGTTGCGAAGTCTTTGATGTTGCCGCCGGAAGTGATAGACTCTCGATAGAGCGGTCGTTTCGAAATCCCGTACACGAACTTCTCGAGGGATAATATTTTACGAGTTTTTCTTTTCTTGTCGGTTAATTACGGTAATAAACGGGAAGCAATGTGGAGCGACTCTGGGACGCTTTTCAGCGCCGGAGTTGCAATTTTTCTCATTAATAACGCGAACACGTAATTGCCACCCTGGCAACAGCAAATTGCTGGATAGGATATTAATTGACGGTGTCGAGGACTGTGAAGAGTTTTATTAGTCTCGTCGGATCTATCGCTATGATATACGGGCTAATTATCTCGCCGATGCGATACATTTGCTCTGGGGCGCGAGGGAAAAAGGACGAAGCCGAGCGCAGGACAATTCGTGCCCGCGTGCTTTTTCTCTTGGAACGGTTAATTGCGCACCGGTGATCGGTGAACCGCAGCATCTTACGCATAGCGGTTTTTCCAGCCGGTTTGCGATCGCGGCAAGTGTCCACAAACAATTCAATTAAATTTCTCCCTTGGGGGAGGATGCAGCCTTCGTTGGCGTATCATCAACAAGTGTACGAGCTGCTCCTCCTCCACTGTTACGTTCTGCTAGCTCCGTTAGTGCTGGGAAACCTAAGAATAACTGTAAGAGTTGTTTTTTTTCGTTGTTGTTGTACATTCGTTAAAGTAATTGCAAATGATCTTTGCGATTAGTAAATTCTAAAATCTTCTTCAGATTGGCACCAGTCTTCTCTCAGGTAGATTAACCCCTTCGTTCCCTTTTCTTTTTTCTTACAGGTGAGTCACTGATGTACAGTATTTGGACGTTTGTGTGCCTGGTGATCGATGGTCGTACAGTTCACTGAATCGTATATTCTGTGCAACCAGAGATGTCCAGCCAGAGATCAGGTAAAAGCACCATAAATTCTGAACGCATACACCCCCGGCACGGATAAGCGAACAGCTTCATCGAACGACAGCCTATACGTATCATTATCGTGACGCGTGGAAAAAGTAAAAGGTATTGGGCGCCCACGATTTACGCTTTCACCCAGGGCCCTGATATTTAGAGATGCGTTCACGAGGATGCGCGCGGTGAAAATAGCACCGGCAGCAGAACCGTTTGACATTTATGCGTTTCGTCCTAATAAGCGTAACGCAATAAATACACGCCGCCATGAAACCCGCCGATGGGAACAAATTGCAAAACGTACGGGCATTTGCTTCGTGTCTGCCCGCTGTAGCCGTGCGGCAGCAGAGTTTATTACGCGAATGATCCGTAACCGTGAAATAGTGACGGTCGAATTCGCAACGTGACTCTCATTTCTCGCACTTACGCGTGGATCCTGTCGTTTGGCATAGACGATGGGGTTACAGCCTGAATCTGCTTAGCTCCAATCTCGTCGGCATACGAGAATACGTGGAAAGTTGCATACTGCGTTGCAAAATATTTGTATTCAGTTTTCTCTGCATTAAGAACGACGGCAACTTTTTCTCCTAGTTTCATTCCTCATGGCGTAATTAGAATTTTTAATAAAGCGCGCGCTAATGCGCTTTAATTATAGCACAGCCGTTGTTTCAATGATGCGTTCAACGTTAGAACTGTAATTATTTAAAACCCGATCGTGATCAAACGTGATCCGGACTTAATAGACGCGTTTAGGCGATCGATCACTGTCTTCAATCTTACGAATAGGATCGGAATGAAAGGCAGTCCATAGTCCCGGGCAATTAAGGCCGTTGCGGTATCATTTCGTGGGATGATATATTCTACTGATCGTTCATCGAGACGAACGCCGCGACGCTTTCTTCTGGCCGTTTCGCACGATTCACAGGAGCGGCGCGATGCTTTTTTAGAAAACGCGAAATATATTTTCGACGCTGCATGGAATTTTATGCGTGCTGGAAAAAGCGACTTTCTCTCCGTTCTGCGAACAGATGGAATAAAAATATCGTTTTTTTTCCCGTGTCATTAATAACAAAGTGCAACGATTCCACCGTCGAAACGGAACTACACGTCGCACTTTGTACGCGTTTAATTATCGTTGAGCTGCAGGGAAACGGTTAACGCGATTGGAAACGGCCAATTAACTTTAATTATATTCATTAATTACCACGGGACTCGGCGGGGCTCGATGACGGTAGTCATGTAATTGTCAGTTCGATATTTCCGCGATTATAATATAATTATTTGACAAATACACGTTAATAACCGTCGCGTACTCGTGGAAATCGTTTACCTTCACTTTTCTCGATTTCGCCAATGGATTCAACGTGATTTCCCGTGTGTTAATTCCGATCAGCGAGGCGTGAAGGAAAATTTAATGGATTCCGAGGATTCGGTTCCTTTGTAAAGTTGAACGGTGGTCGGATTGCGGGAAAGCGAATTATTTTTCCAACTCGGCGTCCTCGATTGGTGTTCGATCATCCTCCACCCCCGACGTTTGCACCCTCCGAATCCAATTGCTGCCCTCGCGTCAATCGTAACGGACTGTGCCTTCCCTTCAACCGATATCCCACTCTTTCGTTGATGTTTATCCCGGTTATGGTGATTCCTGTTCGTTAAAATAGCTGCATATTTAACTGCATAAAGATCCTCGCGTAGACCACGAACGGAGAGAAATACCGTTTACGCGAATTTCGTCCGTAGATTTCAGCGGTAACGAGGCGCACCAATTGCTGTATATTCATTGTTACATGGCTTAATTATGTTTGCAATTCAATTAGCGCGCAGAACTGGAACGGCCACGGCGTTAAAAATTAAAAGCATTAATCTCTGGCGCAACGTTTTCTTTCTTAAATGAAATTCGTACAATGCATTGCTAATCGAGTGCGTGTAAATTCGGTGCATCATCGTTCTAACTGTCGTAAGATCGTCCATTTGAAAGCAAAGAAATATTATCCTATGTATGATCGCTTTAGCACTTCGTAACACTGCATTGTTCCCGGCTGGATTGTGTCGGGCATCGAGAAAACAGTTTAATGACAGTCATTCGTCGAATTGTATACTCCACGAGGCGACTCAGTGCAGTTATACTCGCGTGACATTTGTATTTATACGAATAATTTATAACCGTCCTCTTCTCTAATTAATGCCAACCGGTAATGCATAAGCGAACGAAAACACAGAAACGCAAGGTAGAAATCGCATCTTTAGTGGCATAAAATGAAGACGCTTGACCGTCGAAGCATCTCATTGTCTGTCCGGGAGCAAAGGGCAACACGGGGCTCTCGCTACGCAATCGCGATGCGAATTTCTCTTAGCCTACCTCAAACAGTCGCGTCTTTCCCGTGATAAGTGTGACAAAAGATAAGGACGCGCTCGCGCGAGGTTTCTCCTCGCGGGGTTGCACGCCTCGCGGATCCAGGCCCGTAAATCACGGCGGAGATCGTAATCGATCGATGGCAGGAGGCCTGCGCGAATGGAACAAATTGACCCACTTAACGACCGCTCCGTTTCAATGATATCGATCGCGGCGAAACCGCGGCTACGGGAGGATGCTGTTTTATTGAGATATCACGCGTTGCCCAGGTGCACTTGTTCTGTCCGGTCTGTCTAGAGACCGTGAAGAATACGGAGGCACAGAGCGCCTCCGCGTGGACACAGAGCCGCGTTTCTGATATCTCTTTCCCTTTGGTTCCCTGATCCTCCGTCTCGCGTTCCTCTGAAATTTTTGCCCGCCCTTGTCGGCGCGTCTTTCTTGTCGTTATCCTCCTTAGAACGCAATTTTGAGAGCTTCCTCTCTTCGTGTTCTGGTTACCAATCTGACTGGTACGCTTTTGATACGTCGCGGATCTGTCGACCCGAAGCGACAGGAATAACGATGCTCCCTGAGCGAACCGTCATAATGAACCCTCCACGTGTGACGAGTGTCGCATGAAATCAGGTCAGTCCTCCAGTGTAATCATGGTGGAATCGAATATAGGCTGAGCGGGACACACTGATTTGAAATGCAAATAGATCTTACCAAAAAATCAAATTCCAATACATGTTGAATGTAAAATGGTCAACATTAATCGGCCAGCTAAGAGTATCCGTTACAAAACAGAACTACCATAAAGATTTAAGTACAAAGATATCTTTGCACTTTCGAAAGTCGTGTCAGATGTATATTCTCGCCTTTCCGTACCATTGGATCCGCCGACTTTAAGTCAAAGTCAGCTGCAGTCGATAGTAGACGGTATTCTTATCCGAGGTACCGTCAGCTTAATTGCACATGCGCCCCGATAGTATTGTACAGACAGGTCACGGTTTCCATACGTGCCAATTTAACACAGGCCTCTCCATTCGATACTCAATGTGCCAACTTCTGACAAGAATAATTTTGAACTCCGAGCCGAGACACGCGAATACACTATCAACATCTTTACGCGCTGTTGGGCTTGTATTAATCAGTTTCAAGAGAACCGTGTAACAGGCGAGACCAACGGCAAAGGGAAAATGTTATTTGAAAATTGATTTCACGGGCATTGAAAGTCTTTCGTTCGTTTGAACGGGACGCTGTTTTACATCTGTACCCGAGCAAAATCTCTGCGGAAAGAAAGACCCATTCGCGTGCGGACTCTTGATGGGAGGCAAGCTTAATCGATGCACCCCGTTTCACGCGTATCTCGGAACGCTTTTAACAGCCTGGAAACAGCAGACTCGCGCGTGAAATCCGCGTATTCCCTCTACTCGCTTCGATACCCGTTTCGCGAATGCGGCCCAACAAGAATTTTCTTCGTTCGGTTTGACTAACACCCGTGCAATCCGTTCTTATTACTTGAACACGGGCGCTTGCATTGTATTCCTGTCGAGCGCCGCGAGTTAGACTCGACTGTTTTTGCTCCACGTGCCGGAGCCAACCAGACAGAGATACGAAACAAAACGTGCAAACGTATATTATATTTCGCGGCCCGTTCCGTGCCCGCCTCTCGTTCAACAAAACGATCCGACGCATAGGTGTCCGTATCTCGCGCCCGATCCCCGACGAAACGTCGGTACATTGCGGCAGCTTTCGAAAGCGCTTAATTAGTTACACTTTCAGCTGGTATCGTAACTGGGGCGGCGCAGACTAGCCAACTAACTGTACAGGGCATGCACACGATTTAGGGAGGGTGTATACAACACTTGGCACGTGCGCGCGGAGGAAATCATATCTTACTCCGACTTGCCTGTGCGCTGCTGGCTCCTTTAGCGTCTCGATTCGGCTGCATCTCACGTAGGAAAGAAAGTTCGCCTATGTCATCGCGTTCGCGGCGATTCCCGAAACTGGGGCGACCAGTGGCGGCAACGGGGAGGATGCTCGGAGAGACTTACCGAAGACTTACGTCCCCCCGAATAATGTGAAAGTGTAGATTGCGCGATCGTGCTGTAGATTCGTACGCCTTGGGTTTCGTCGCGGTGTCATTCACGTGATACTTCCTGGGGGAACTACCCTACCATGAACTTTCTCCCTGGCTGGTCTGACTTATGCGCGGCTGTACTACTTACGCTGTTGTATCGCCAGCAGCAAGTAGCGAGTGGAATTATGGCGACCACTGCATTGTCTTGCATTCGGTTTTTTTTTCTTTTACCAGCAAATGTTTACTCCTCCAGCTGAAACTGCGTTTGGTATCGCGCTCTTCGGGGCCGAACATTTCTATCCGAGCATAGATCAGAGATCGTTAATGTTCCGCGTCGTGCGATCGTTTCGAAGAGAAAGTCCGATTATTCTATATGCACGAAATTAGCAGTTCTTTAGATCCGTTTGAACAATAGGAGTCGCGGCAGGGGCCAGTACATCGTAACGACAATAGAGGAGGATGGCAGCGAGCAAAGTCCATGGGAGATATACGAATCGACCATGTCGATAAAGTCAGAAAATTATCTTTATGTTTCCCCGTAGTCGTAACAATGCCTCTCTCTACCGCGTCGTTAGGCGTATTTCGCGGGTTACTGGGACGTGCCGCGCTCGTAAAACCGTGCACGGCCGGGACTTCCGCCGCGATTAACCGGATCTTGCCTTCAATTGCAAAAGTTACTCGGTTCGCGGTTCGTTTGCGCAATAAATACGTTCCACCGGGCCGCGTTGTTAGTCGAATAATACGCTTTAACGGTAGACGCTTCTTTTCTATTATTCGCAGCGCTTTGGGGGTAATTGCTCAAAGGGGACAAAGCGTCTCGACGACAATCCCCCGGATTCAGCGAAATTGCCCGCGTATACTCGAGCTTCCTTCCGGCCTGGTAACGATGCGTTTCAGCACGATCTCGAGCGGAGGTGCTCACGCTAGAATAGTCCAGAAGGTGTTTCGTGTAAAATGTAGGCCAGCTGAACCGGTGGAGAATCTATTTCTCCTCTGAGCGACTTAAGACGACGGTGGTTGAAGTGCAAGTGCGCCGCGCCTAAGTGCAGGCCTGTTTTTACATATTACGCCCCTTGTAGCCCGCGAAGGCTCTCGCTAATAAGATTAGGTTTTAGGCAAAGTTTTGGCGTCTAAATACGGTCGTGTTTTAACCTAGTTGAGGCTTTTTAGCCAAACGTCATCCACTGCGAGAAGCCTTGGAACGGATAGACGTACTGGTTTCTTCGCTTACGTAAAGGAACCTGTACCCTCGGCTTATTAAATTCATACGATTTTCCGGAATTTCTTGTCTCGTCTGATAAAACCGAGAATCACCGACGGGGGGAAACCACTGTTACCCGAACTTTTATATCCTCCGTTCAAACATCGTTTCGCAAATGAAGTCCGATTCCGTGGTAGCCGTCGCCGCAGTTAGCCCCGCGTTCGAACGCGAACAAGTCTCTCCGGCCTTTTACATCGCCGCAAGATAAATTCGATAGTCCTCCTCCTTCTTCGCTGGGACACGTCTCGCGAGTAAACAAACGTTACGTTCTCGGTGCTTCCTCGGAGGAAGCGACGAATCGGTGTCGCCGACGGGGTCGTATCGACCCTCCGGGAACGGGCGCCGGCCGCCGTCACCCTGGCAACCCTCCTTCGCCCGTTTCCTTTTGCATAGGAAAAGCCGCGCTACGATAAGACATGGCGTCGCGTGCACTCGACCGCGCGCCGACCATGCCAGCTTCTCTTCTTCCTTTCTGGCTTCTCTTTATTAGCGGGAGGCATCGGGCTCCCTCGGGCACGCTCGCCCAGCTTTGACGCCCTTATCGTGACCGCTCTAGGGTACATTGACTTCTTGGTCTTTGCGAAACTCTCGGTCGGAACTTCTTGCCGGGTTACACTACGACCCCGGGATCCTCTTGGTCATTGTTCGGGGATGTTGAACAATTCTGCCTCGCTGGGGAAACGCGTGTGAAATAGCGTTGAATGAATGATTGGCAGCGTGCGAACTCGGTGCCATTAAGTAATAAAGGTCCTATCGAGCGATTAATTTCTTTATCGCACAGTACAATGCTCGGGTCACGGTCACTTTGTATAGAGTATAAATGTTTCCGGTGAACGATCGTGGATCGTGTAACGCGGCAGGAACGCGTAATCCGAACCTGTTAATGACTAATATCTCGATCGAGCTCACGAAGGACGTTGGTCTGTAAATTCTATTGCGTCGCGAGTTCTAGTATGAATAACCGTACTTTGCTTTCGTTACAAGTTCTCCAATAAAGTGAACAGACGTGTAATGGAAAAAAAAGGCTCACGTCCAGTCGCGATAACTAGAATCACTTGTAAAGCTACAATGGATAATGCGTAGTTTATTTTCATCGTTCCCGAAAGTGGGTCGTCGTTTCCTCCTCTTTGGACATTGAACGCGATCGAGGATGTAATTTAGTACGATGCTCCTAATTGCTTCCGATTAGGCTGTCTCGGATCCGCGAGAGCCCAACCCAGGTAGAAAGACGGGAATTAACATGCCGCGACGTCACGACGCACGGAGAGGAGCGCACACAGGTGCAGCAGGAAGTCGACGAAACGACCTGCGCCTGAAATTTAGGTTCGCACGGTCCTCGACGAGTCGGCTGGATTTATTTGTCACTGCCGTCCGGCGTTAACCAGGGCTCGTTCTGTATCGTTTGTATTGTTAATCGCGGTATCGATCGACTGTCGAGCGTCACGCGAGATCCTCGTCAGTGACTGTCGCGATTTTATTCGAAAGTAACACACGATGTCACTTTGGGTTTGTTTCTCCCGCGGTGTGTCGGGACGCTTCCAGAAGGGCGTATTGGATGCATCGGAATTGGAAAATCCTGGAGAATTGCGGAGGGAAACGGTGTCGCGGATGCCGCAAGGCGATGGAACACCTCCGCGTGCGTTGGACGAATGTCAGGAGCATGATCGCGCAATTACTTTGAATAGAATCGGATGCGCACCGGCGCGCACGAAACGGGAAATTAGCGTCGGCGAACTAGCGCGCCTTGAAAATTCATGGTAATCTCGCGATCAGTTATTACCACGCGAAAAAGAAATTCACTCGAGGCGAATGGGTTCACGTAGGCACGCATCCTGCGAACAATGAGGCACCGTGTACTTTGACCCCGTGAAATGGTTGATGGGAAGCCTCCCTCGTGTAAGATCTGAACTGGAATGCAGTTCGAGTGGCTACGTACGTACACACGTGGTTGCTTGTCAACCTTAATCCGTTTGCCGGTGTTCAATTCGCGTACTAATGGAAATGATACATGTTCAAGAAGTACTGAAACTTTACCATACACTGAACCGCCTGCATTAAAAGGAAAAAAAATACAAGTCTGTCTAAAAGCGAAATGACAGACGGTGCTAAACGAAAAGAAGTCCGCGCAGACACGTGTCGCTAATTAAGCCGCGGTAAGGCATTCGAATCGCGATGCACGAAAGGCGAAGAAAGTGGGCGAGTATCGCGTGTTGTCGCGCCTCGTCACGCGTCGAAATGCAAACGCGAAGGCGAGAGTCTCGGGGTGTCGTCCGCTCGAGACATCTCGTCTCGAGATCGTGCCCGTGCCCCTTTTGTCTCTTTTCGAGGAACATCGGAGGACGGAGCTTGTTCGGTCGCGTGGACCTTGATTGTCTTGCGGCGGTCAGCTTTCACCGCGCCTCCCTTTCGCTTAAACAAGCTCCGTATTTGCACGACACTTGACGCGCTCTTGTCACCGATTAACGCCAATCGACCAACACCGTGCAGATACATTTTTCCTAGTAGATCGGTCAACGGTTCAAGCAATTATCCCTATATAAATATCCAAAAGACGTTATCATCTTGGAGCGCGCAACCCGCATCCATCTACAGGAGTCGCGTCGGTCTCCCGAAATACAAACGCCAAATGTAGCCGACGGGAGCCGTTTCCAGGACTCGTTTTTCCCCTCGTTGCCCGGTTGGCCCCGTAGGCGTTAAATCCGAGCCAAAGGATGCTGCCGATCGATGGAACCTATCCATCTGGGTCAGTCTCGCGTACACGTCCATTTTTATGGTCCTTTCCGCAATAACTTCTGCAGAGGATTCGCCTTCACCTCGTTCGAGCAACGTTAACGAACTACCCGGTCGAGTGGTCAATTAATGAGCGAAACAGTAATTCAAGATTAACGCACGAACGTGCCTCTCATGTCGTACACGAGAGCCGGCTCTACGAACGGATGGCGGTGAGGGATCTCGAGTTTTACGTCTTCGTTCCGCAAGATCCGCGGATAATGGTGAAACAGTGTATCGCAGGTGCAAGGAATCTCGCGGTCGTCTACGTTGCAACGTGTCGATACTCTTTGTGCCACGGTGTAATTACGCGAAGGAACTGTTATCTAAGACTTGTAGTTCGGTGAAAGCTTAATGGGGCTAACCGACTATATGGTCACGCCTACATCCTGTCCGGAATAGTTGCGGTTACCGATGTTTAGCTATTATTTTATTCCTCTTGCACGCATCCGGGAAGATAAATTAAAGGAAAACAAAAAAAAAAGTATATTTTTTAAAGGTACGAAACAATCTTTCCTCGACGCGAAGAATTTTCGTTCTCCATGATTATCAAGCGCGACAGAGGAATTGAGACGAGAACGCGAGCAAAGGCAGAGAGATTTTTCAATGATCCCACAGCACGGGAGTGGCAGTTTAATCAAGAAGATGAAACTAACGAGGCTCCGGACACTTTCGTTCGATCCTTTGATCCCTGCTGCTGGAAAAGGGAAGTGGAAGTTGGTCAAGAACGGAAAGGAGAAGTGTCTTCGCGTAAAAGGGGTACCTGCAATTTCGTTATTACGAAACGTCATCAGGATTAAAGTAGATCGCAGGGAACGAAGTGGACTGGATTGTCGAGCCACGTTGTCGTCCCGGCATCGATTAACTTTTTCAACGACTAATCTCAGTCGTTCCATGCGACCAATAAAATGCATAATCCGATTCCTTTTAACAGCGCAACAGCGTGGGTGGTGAGAAAGTTGATCGATGCCATCGATTCGAGTTAAAGACTCTCCGGAGTTGTCCGCCGGGTTATTCATCGATGCAATTCCATCTATTGCAACCGTCGTCCGCGGCGAACGATTTCCCGCCCGTTTGTTCCCGCAGCGATAATATCCGCGGCAGAGCTCGCCGCGATCGCTACCGTTCGACTTTCGACGAGAGCTAAGGGATACGGTAGCGCTGAGCGGGCGAGATGCGATACCCGCGGATTAATTCTCCGAGATTAGAGACGACGCACGGACGATCGCAGCACGCACGGCAGCACCCTCTTTCAATTTCTAAGAAGGAAGCGTACCGCCGTCGGACGGGCGTTTTTAGTGAAACGAGAAACTGTAACGAAGCCGCTGGCAAATCCAGCCGGAGATTGGACCGGGAAGAAGGGAATTACATCGTGCGTGGGGAATATCGATTACTCGGCGAATATAATAATATAAGAAGCATCTGCTAATTCCTCTGAAATCCATAAAAAGTCGTCAATAATTCGGAGTTTACTACATTTACGAGGCCAGACGAATTTGGCAGAAGGGCAAGACGGAGCTGCGTTTGCAAACCAAATTTTACGAGCTTCCGCATCGCTATTGCTTTTTCCGTCCCTGATCTAAAAGCCATCCCTCGAATTCATTTAACCCCCTCCAGAGCTTTAATTCGTCGCGTTCATTCCACGTAGCTCTTGCGCCATAATCGTGTTTGTCCGTGAGCGGAAATCGGAAGAATTTACTTTCTACGTAACACCCTTCGATTTCATCCCGTTGGAGATTTTTCTCCGTCAAACGTTCGGCCATTTACGCCTCGCTTGTATCTAGCAATTTCCACGTCCGATCTGTTATCCCGTGATCGTCGAACGAGATTCTCGCCGTTCCTCGCGGAAGATCGTTTTTCCTCTGGTTCCTCAGTGCTCCACTTTCCCCGACAAATACAGTCAGTCATTTAATTTGCAGAGAGCTAAGAAATCGCTTCGCGGAAGCTTTCGAGTTCTAAGACAAAAAAAAAGAGAAGAAGTACGAAACGTAGCGCAGGTTGGAAAAATAAAAAATTGGAATAAAGAAGCCGTTGCCAGCTTTCTTAGCCCCGGAGTACCTTCCAGCCCTGCTTGCTCGAGATATTTATTATAGCGGAACGAAGTCGCTGCCTGTTGGAGCTACGATTCTCGCGAACGATCATAGGAACGGGAGTTATTTGCGTTCCTCTCCCGCTTTCCAGGAACCCGTCCGGTCCGACCCGATTCCCATAGACAACGCGCGATGAAATTTTTACCCGGCTCTGTCGCAGTTCATTTTTGGGTATAAACTAGAATCGTTTAGGGTGGGCGTAAAAGGGGACACCGCGGCTCAAGCATGCACGAGTAACGATCGTGGTGTGTGCGTGCGCGAATCTGTTCACTGAAACGGATCGATCGCAATTGGATCGGATAACGCGAGATATCGTTTGAGTTAACTCCCTCTAATCCCGATTAGCCTCGCGGACACACTGTAGCGAACGTTAGTGGGGCATCGAGTCGTGCCAATTCGGTCGGTTCTGCGGCGATCATCTGAAGATACGACGGTACGTGCCCGTGTTGTTAATAAAACTGGGTCGACCCGACGACTTTCTTCTCGCCGCGACCTTTTCGTTTTTGAATTTCAGCGGAAATGATTCACGCTGCCGTCCGAATCGTGTTTGCCGATTACCAGCGGAAGTCGCTGATTAACCAGTGCATATACTCGCTCGATAATGCGCCCGATCACGAGCATCCTTTTTTTTTCCCTCGCGCTATTCCAACACCGTGAAATCGACTTCATTTATCACGCGGCGGGGAAAGAAGTGAACGACTTATCTATCCTGTCGCGCGAAGAATCGCATCGCAGATATCGCGTGTATCACCGTTGCCCCTGAAAAACGTCTCGGTAGCTTTCACCACGTGCCATCTGTTCGCAAACACGAGACCGCGACCAAGCACCGCCACGGAGATTTAGCCGTTTCTATTTTAATTAGTCTCTCGTCAATTCTGATTGCGAATGAACAGCGCCGGCTGCCTTGCGAAATGCGGAACGTCCGCGCGTTTATGAGAAAATCGAGGCACAGGCCGGATTGGACGCGTGTGGTCGCGGATGGATTCTAATCTGAATGGATGCGGATTGCCACAGAGTTCCGGAAGGGTTTCCAGGTTGCGTTGCTTTCAAAGTATCGTGTTTTATTTTTACACGGTACACTCTGTACGGCAGTTGTGAAACTCGCGCGAAAAACACGCAACTGACGCTGCTGCGATGCATCTTTGCAGCGTGAATAAAAGCAAAATAGACGCTTCTGTTATTAAAACACTCGTGGCCTACGGGACAGCCTAGTTAAACCATGCTACAAGTATGCTTAGGTGAAAGTCACGAAAATGTGACGTAACTTCTAATCGAAGCCCCGAGTCAACTTGGCGACCCGGAAACAGCGCTTTTTCTCCAGATATCGTTTTTAAGCAGCCACACGGGAGCGGTTGAATTATGATGCACGATGGAGCGGAGAGAGCAGTCGCGTTTTTACGCTCGCCCCGCGGCTCGATTTTTGCGTCGGGTCGTAAAAAGGATGGCAGCTAATCCGAACGGTACACGAAGCTACTTTCAGCGGGACGTCTCGTGGACTGTTGTCACGTTTCGATGCTCCTTTTCTAGCTGATCGCGTATCGAGCATTACAATGCTGTAATATCATACACAGGGACTAAGAAGTAACGGGGATTCGCGTGGCGCGTGGATTTAGCGATGATTCAATCCCCGGTACTAGCAACTTTCCACAGAATTCACTGCTTCCGGGGAAGTCTGAAGGAATCTTGGACGTTTTAAGAGTTTTCCGAATTCTTTTACAAACATAATCTTATCCTAGTTATTTCCCAAACAGCTATCTCATTTACTATGGTATAATCATTTAATGCTGTAATTAATCTGCTTCAATTATTATGTAATTACTTCCCGATCAGTTGAAAAGTATCAAAATCGTTAATACGTCGATCCACGCGACGACGACAAGATACCGTAAGCAGAAGATCAATCCGTAGCCTGTCGGTGACTCGTGTCCATTTCGATCCATCTACGAAGCCGCCTCTGTCAGACGAGTCGACTGCCGGACTTGGCATATTAGTCCCCATAAAGAGGCATCGATCGGCATCTCGGCGACTTCGTACACGAGGCACGCACGCGGAAGATCAAGCCGCAAGAAGCCTCCGCCGCGCGAGTAACAGTATACGATCGACGGGACGTTCCCTCGATCGGGAGGCGCGGTCGTTTCTGACTTCTCCTCCGGGATGTTTGAATTCTTCGACGAGTCTCCGGCATACCGCGGAAGCGAGTGGCCACTCGGAATATTCATGCTTCGAACGGTTGCAGATCGGCCGAGGATTCGGAGTAGTTGCGCGACCACTCGTAGGATTCAATTCAACGTTGCATCGGAAACTGCTATGGTTAGGAGATCAAAGAGCTGCAGAGTTTCGAGTAACGAATAGCATCGTCGTCTATTCCAATTATCCTCTGCTAAATGAAAGGGAATTGTGGTGAGCAATGTTTCGATCTTCCTCTCTGATCGTCCAGGGGTTTGACGATCTCGAGCATCGCTCGAATAATCGCCAAGTGACACGAAACAGTCTCGGTGCGATTTCGCGGAAACATTATCGAGGCGCAAAAGCGAGCAGTTCGTGCGAATTGTTAGCCACCACGTCATTCGTACAAGTGCGCGACGGATATGCCTGCATCGCGAACCTCCCAGTACGACCGATTCGCATGCCTTCCATATTAATGTTTCGCGCGTTTACGGCTCGACGAACCGCGATGCTTTGGTTTGTCTTTCGAGCAGAAAGTCCAGGCTTGCCATCGCCGAGTCTATCGATCGAATACGCCCCGCTACGTTGTCGCGGTTCGATAAGAAACGCGATAAAAGAATTCTGAAATAACTGAATGTAGCGTGGGTAACTAGCGCGGACGTGCTCAGGTGAAAGTCTGGGCGTCGCGTTTGATAAGAAGACCAAGGACTCTTCGGCTTAGCAAACAGTTATTTCTAAATAAAGTAAAAGGTAAACGCAGAAGAACGTTCCTTAGTATTCCAAAGCTTTAAGCACATATAAGACAGATATCTCGGCGAATTCTTTGTACGATTAATGTTTAACGTTTTCAGCAGGGGGAATGCGACTTCGCAAATGTATTCCTTTTCATTTTCTCTCTGGTCTCTCTCTTTTTCACGAATAACCGAGCTTGTATTATCTTTAGTGCTACCCGCGCTGCACTTGCACCATTAACATGTATTCGCATGATTGTGCACGCGTATTAAACGCACGTTAATATCAGCGAGTCGAGATCGCTCCGTTTGGCGTTCGGTATCGCGGCACAGCAAAAAGCTGTAATTACCGTTCAACTGTAACTCTGGCTATCAGTAATTGCCATTTATCCATCCGCGGAGTAATACCGTAATCATTTTTTAACAACGCCGTTAAATCCGTCGAGCGCGCATTGCTTAATCGGACCGTCACGTGATCAATATGCATTACGCGTTTCTAGTAATTGAAATCCGAACACATCGGAGCAAACGCGTGGTGTAAAAAGAAATGCAAAAGAGAAGCTTGGAAACATAGGCATCGATTGGATTTATTTCGTAACAGGATACACAGGACAGAATTGTCTTATGGAAAGAAACTAGTCGTAGGCGGCCGTCTCTTTCGACCAGCGGATCCATCAATTATTGGATCATCTCTATGCAGCATCCAGGTCCAGCTAGAGCGAAAGAATTTTTTTTTGTTTTCGGTTTCCAGTTCAACGATCCCGTCCATTCAATCCTCCTCTGCCGTCATACGAAACGCGCATACATTCCGCTCTTCACGTCCACTTCGTACCATCGCGGTACATTTACCCCGTTCAATTGCAGCATCGATTCCCCGGTCCGCGGGCGATCCCGGGAATTATGCTGAAACGCAAGGCCGCGTCGGTCTGTCCCTAGGTTCCACCGATTTTCAATCCTATCCTGAAAAAAAGAAAACAAAATCGAAAAATCCCCGTGAATATCCCTGGCGAATCGTGCGGAAAGGTGCTCGGCACTTTCCGACACCCCTCGGTGCGGCCACGGAGCGCCGAGCGTCGCGGCGTCATTCAGTCGAACGCCGGACGCCGCACGCGAAGGATCTCGCGTTACGCTCGATACGCGTGCGTCGGGACGCCACGAGTACTCGCGGCTGACAGCTCAGCTGTGTACGCCTTGACGGCCACACGCGTCTCGCGTTTCGCAGACGTGTCTCCGTTCTAATCGGTACGGTCGTCGATCGTTGCGCCGCGACAATTACGTCCCGTTTCCGTTTCGATCGGTCCCGGATTTGATCCGAGAGTTAAGTTGTTCGTTTGTTACGGTATCCCTCGGGTGTAGCCCCTTTTGTGGGACACACGTGGTCATCCGGAGAACCGTGTTGGCAGAGTGCAGTGCGTTCAATTATTCCCCTTGAGCGAGAGGATCGTACGCAAACAATCTGGCTCTCCGTTTACGGACGTCTGTTGGCAAATACAGCCGGCTCGCGGGGAAATACGACGGGTCGTGTCTCGCGAACGATTGCTTCGATTGTGCCACGCGATCGAGGTGGTGTTCGAAGTTGTAACCGAGCGGGAGAAGTGTAGTCTCCCAGTCGGGACGCGTTCCCAGCATCTTCTGGGGCTTCTTAACGAACCTCTGCCCGCCTTTAAACGAACTCAACGAGGCCACTCGTCCCTCGTGTTGGTCAATTCGTACCAGCTCGCGAGGACAACCGCGGGCGTCCCACTCGTTTCCTCGCTCCATTAGGGTTGACTGACCGACTCGCGAGATCGGCCTGGACCACGCGATCGAAGATACGCGTACAATGCGCCCGTTCTGTCGCGATTCGACAGCGGGGAAGACGGAGCGAGCGAGATAAGAACGAGCGATCCACGGAGGAAAGTGGGTAATACCGTAGGCGTAGACGAGATTTTCAAGACCGCCGTGCGAATTACAAGCGTAGACGGATCTGCGATTAATAATCGACAAAAGTGCTGGCCGCTAATTAGCGGCGGATTAATTGGACCGCGAAGCGGAGCACGCGCCGGACGCGATGAAAGAGAAGAAGAACACCGCGAGGAACAGTGGCTCGCACGAATAACGCTCGCTGCGTGGCTCTCTAGCTTCGGGGATTCTCGTACTGCCCCGCGGATTCCGGCCCCGTGTAAATATTTACGGAACGAACTGTCAGTGAACTCTGTCCCTTAGAACCGGAGCGCGTCTGATATTGCGAAGCTATTCGCGAATCTTATCATCTTTCGGTATCTTGGAAACGTTCGTTTTGCATATTCTCGTTCGCAAAAGTGTGCCTCGCTGTATCTCCCACTCGACTCCTCGTTACTCTCTTTACCAGTTTCAAGCTGCGAACGATATTCTCAATTGTTATCGACTCGACGCATTGTCGAGCCGCGTGAATCCCCCATTGAGAAAACGAAAGGGGCGGCCGATCGATCGCGAGCCAAGAGGAAGCGGTCAGCGTGTCGGGGATCGGGTCGGAGGATGCGCCTACGCGCGACAACGCGATTTTCGGCGATCGCGGCGGTAGGATGTTGACGGCCCGCTCTGGGCCTCTTGGGCTCGGCGTACCGCGAACCCTGGGGCCCGCCGAGGGGAGCGACCATCTCTTCCTGCTGCCGGAAAGGGCACTGATCATGGACAGCACCCACTTGCGACAGGATCTGGCCGGTCTGGACTTCAACTTGCACCTGAACCTGCTCCACACCGCGCCCCGCGGCAACGTCTGGCTATGTGAGTCCGCTGCCTTGCACTAGGTCATCGTCTAGGTATCATGGAAACACGCGGGGCTCCACTTTTTACCATTTACACAGAACTGGGGGAGATTCCTGATCGATGGGGTCTAGTCGTTGACACGTCCTCCTGTTTCTTTTAAAAGGCAGACGACGGCGTATGCACGGTCCCGTTTTGAAAACCCATCGGGCAGGTAGACATTTTAGACTCAGAATACATATTTGTTTTAGGTAGAAAGTAAACGGAGTATTTCCTAATTATCCACGATGTAGATAGAAATCTTTCGGTCGAAGCTTTTAGGTCAGAGTGGAGATTACAACAAAATCAGCTGTTATCGGAACAAGCGTTCTTCGTGTTACGCGCGAATACGCATCGATGGCACGGAGTTCTTATTTGTTTCCTCTATAAACACACCGTCACTCCAGTATGAGAATTCGCGGTACTGTCATTAACATTCAAGTTCGTTTAGAAGTCTCAACGAGCAGCATACGCTACACAACGTTCCGGCAGTTTTTCATTTTTTTGTCGAAGTTCGAAAATGAAAAGCTTCAGCCTCGTAAGCAAGGGCTTAGTCGTCGGTTCATAAAAACCACAGTAGTACAAGAAAAGTACTTCACGTTTCTTATGTTCGCGACTCGCTCTGTTCCGTCAGTTCCGTTTCACAGATGCTCCGTGCACAATTCCGAGGATATTTTATTTATTCCTAACTTCGCATAAAAATGAACAATTTCTTCTTGTTGCCCAGTTTTGTCGCAACATGAACAACACCGTACGCGTAAGGGACAACGCATTCTTCTTTGCGATGTCATCAGAGCATTATCATCGGTATTCATCGCCGACCCCGTCCTCCCAATTATGGGCTTCGCTCAGACATTTGTTCGCGATGTTACTATCTACGCCTGTCAAGATTGATAATCACTGCTACCATAAACGTGCGCTCCTTATCCTTCTTTTTTATCAACACGTTTCCAGAGTGCACGGGTTTCTACAAAAGTCGTTCGCCTAGCATTTTCTCGTTGGTTCCCTCCCGGTACAGTTACGTTACTTTTATCATACTAGGACGATCTGGTCGTTTTTAACAGCCTCCATTTATCATACAGTCGCCCAGCTGGCTGATATTTCAACAATGGTCTAGAAACGCGCGCTCTTGTCTAATACCGCTCCAACTAGAGCATCAGCAATTTCTCCTTACTGTTCTCCTCTTTAGACATAATGAATGGAACGATGTACTTCTAATAACGCAGTCCGTTGGAGTAACTACTTTTAGGAGAGAACCGAGAACTTTGCAGCGCAGCTTTTCGCTATAACGATCGTAACGAATATCATGGCCAGTATCGGTAGACCGGCCGACCAGAGGGAAAACGTAGACTTTTCACGTCATAATGCAATTGCACCGCGTTTTCCGTAGCGTTTCGTGCGTCATCGGTACACTAGTCACATTTAATCTCGCTGGACTGCTCTTTCCATCAACGCCGCGTTCCCGAATAATTTCCATTTTCACGACAACGTGCCGTAGAATATACAGCGGGTCCAGGGTTCACGTGAAACGTGTAGTACCGAAATCCAATTTCGTGGAGGGGCGTTCATTTTTCCTACGAAATTCGTCGATCGTGACACAGAATACGACAAATCTTTTGCACCCGCACGTTCTCGTTCGGTTCCAGCGAAATACAGGACCTCCGCGTATCGGTCCATGAACCAGCGTGATTACGGATAACGCGGTCGCGCACCATTCCCTTCCTTGCGTAACGCGAGAAAGGTGGAAACGAGCCAACGATTTTTCCCCTTTTTTTCCCCCCGATCGCAAATAAACCGTTCAACTGTGACGCATTAGCGGCAGGAACGAACGAACTTTCTTCCGGAGGAACGTACTCTTACAAAAATCTCGATTCTCGACGAACTGCACGCGTAGAGGGACGTACTTTCACGAAAAATTTCTACATCTCGCTTTACTACGCGAGGCGTTACTAAAGCTGATTCGAACTTTTTCGAGCTATTCATCGACGGGATTTTTGTTCGTATATCGTTGATCGGACTTGCCCGCGACTCCGTTGTGCCGGCCGCAGATATGAAACTGCCCCGCGTAAATGCAATAATGGAAGAGTTAATTATCACATTGTCAACGAACAGTTGGCCGGGCCAGCTCGATCTTTGATCGAGTAGCGCGTGGGGACCGCGATAATCATTAACAAAGGCTTGTTATTAGCCTCGCTTTAGCTACGGGGAACAAAGTTAGCCGGGTGCAAAGCCGCGAACTAAAGTACGGAGATATTGTTCATTGTAGCTCAGCCACGGTGCCCTATCTTAATTGCATTTTTCAACGAGTATAAGTCCACTTTGCGCTTGCGAGATTCATCAAGCGCTTGCTCCTAGTGAATTCCCAGTAATAATATTTTTTAAGAAAAGTAATATTCGCAGCCATGAGTATATGCCGGAATTGTTTTCCGCGTGGAATGAATTAGTGGAGTTGGCCGTGCAGCGTTATCTTTGTCCCTGCTGCGATCCGAGAACAAAAGTTATTAAGTCATCGCGTTTATCGTTCGACGGCGCAAGCATGCAGCGAAATCATTCACCGCGAATCGTCGTCACGTGTTTGCCTTCAAGTGCTAATACAAACTAATATCTGCAAACTCTAGCTAAGCCAGGATTTAACTACTACTCGCGCAAAGGTTGGTCAGGACTTACTCCTAGGAAATATTCAGATCTCCTCCACTTATCCTAGCTCTGCTCATTAATTCGGCTATTTGGCTCGGTCTGGACGGCGGTTAAATTATTGCAAAGTTTCTCCAACGGTCTGCGAGTCCCGAATTACCGTGATTATCAGGCGTTACGTGCTGGCCGCTTTATCATCGCGGCACACCTCGACATTGTGCCCGAACAAACTCTAATTCCACAGCCATGGATTAAAGTGCATGTCACGAAAGAAATGGGAAGGAGAATGTTTTCACTTAGTAATCGGATTAATTATTTTTTAAGCCGCGCCCACGACTCGGGTTAATTACAGACGCGACCTTAACTCGAACCTTGGGACTGCAGGGCACGATTCGTCCAGTTTATTGCGTGGGTAAAGAGCGTCTTTACCAGACAACTTCAATGTCCGCATCGTTTACCGTTTATCCCGGTAGTGCCGATGGCGCACGGGAAATTCTAGTTCAATCGTTACCGATTGAATCACCTTTATGGTAATTGGCTGGTTGTATACGAATATCGATTGCGCTTCGATGGACTGTTCGTTACTGTCCAACATCGGCTGTAATTGATCGTTAGGATTACGAACACGAAGGTTAATATTCTTTTGGATAACTCTTGCGTGGATTGGATTGTGGAATTTAATTAAATTATAGCAAGGTTCGTGGTACGTTCGAAAACATGTCGTAAACAAGCCCATATTAATTGAATTAATTTGGAGCACGACACCATGTAAGATTGCCGTGGGCGTGAACACGAGAAATTCCACCTCCAAGCTTAACACGCGCGGAAACTCCATTCTTATGGCATAGAATTATCCTCGTCGCATTTGTCAAGCCCAAGTCAATATGATATCGTGCTGATATCGTTCGATGCATAATTGATTAGGGAACGTCTTGGTGGGTAACCGAGCGAAACACCCCAATCGATGTTTCATGTAGGCTAGTGCACGCTCTCATATGATGAGAATGATAAAGCAACATTACACGATGACCCAGATTATTTCTGTCTCTCTGAAACGATTAGGAGATCGCCCGCTTGAACGACTTTCTTACCCGGTGGGAGTATCCAATCGGATAAAAGCTCATGTGGGGTATAAAAGTGGACAATTAAAAATACATCTTTCGGGGGGGGGGGGGGGGAGGAATGGATTACGGGTTTGGATTCAGGACTGTAATTCGGAAATCTGGGGTAATTGATTTATATAAAATACATTCCTTTGCTATCGGAAAATAGTTAAGGCTTATAATAGGCACTTTTGTACAGGTTTTTACAATTGTTGTATGTCCCTTAAGAATACTTTTCCGCAGTCAAATAAATCATTTGAAAATGGCAGTAATACTAATTCTTCCAGTATTTCATTCGGGCCTCTTTTTTTAATCAATCTTTTCCTTTATGTTTCAGGTGAGTAATCTTTACAACAACTTATCAATCCCGTATCGTCTCTGCAAAACCTTTTCACGTGAGTACCTGCGCAACCACCACCAGCGATAAAAGGAAAAAGAGGTCCAGATTTTTTGCTGTTATTAATCGTAACGAGCTGAAACTCAATCGCAAATCTTTTCGCATCCGTCGACTCTGGTTTCCTTCGTCATCAACACACGCGAGGTTCAAACTGTTACACGACGAGAACCAAAATTCGTGGCTAACGAAGTTGATGAACAAATCTCGCGAATCCACGGCGCCTTTGATTGACGACTCGCCGCTCCGAATTCGACGCCGGAAACGCCTAATGACAGTGCGCGTGATCGATGAATTCGTTTCAGTATCCTTGAATTCTGAATACCCGTCTCGTTACACAATCTCGCGTTACGCGTACCAATCTTTGTGGAGAACGGCCTAGGCGCGGTATCGAAAATGATCGATTCTCCATGTATTCCGCGTAGTCTCTCTCGATCGTTTCTAATTACAATCCATTTGCGATTGCGTTCATCGTGCATCTCTGTTTCGGGGAAACGGGCTTAGTTTCAGTTCGTGGTTTTTCACTTTGGAATTATTCGATCGCCATTTAACGCGTGGATCGATCTCGTGGCGAGCTGGACTGGCTGACACATCATCCCAATGGAATTCTAATTAAGCTGATTATCGCACGACTGGTATTGTTTGCGTATATTAATGATATGGAATCGGTATATTGTTTCGAGTTTCCTAAGAATGTATTCTATATAGAGAGTTTGTTTGGAGCTTGTCAGATTATATCTGCAAACGAAATTTGTCAGGGTAGTTAAACATGGTAACTTAACAAACTACCTCTGTCAGGTGTGTAATAGAAGCACAATAGGAGTGCTTTGTTTTCATTGCAAGGGATTTTGCTCGAAACCCGGTCCAGACACGATCTTGAACCCGTTTAGCGCTTGATTATGTTAATCTCGCAATTTTGCCCCTCACCTCTTCCAAGGGTCGGTTAATTCAATTCCATTTGGAGGATCGCGCATAGACTAGACCCGAACGTCAATAACGGCGGACGTATCTCGTGGCCTCCCGGTCGGACTGTCGATCTAATGAAATTCTCGAAAGCCCGGCGACACTTCGAAGCGTCGATCAACGCGACATCGGGATTTGTTCAACGCGATTGATAAATACCTCCGGGGGTACGGAGTATTGTCGACGGAAAATGCATCTGCGAATAGAATCGAACGGTCTCTCGCGCGCGAATTCTTGGCAAGTCGGGTGTGGTGATGCTTTCGCGCAACGGCGAGGAAATCGTCGATGGAATCGCGAACACGATTTCGCAGTTTCAATAGCAGCCTCGATGGCATTTCGAATTTGCCATTAACCGCGGAATGAATCCTGGAAGCGTGATTGAGAGTGGAGAATCGATACGGAGCAGCAGCTCTGTTGCGGGCATTGTCGATCGGTGAGAGGATCATGCTGTTCCAGGATCGATTCGAAATTCGCGACGAGCTTCGTATCGCGAGAATCGTGGGAGGAATTCATTTAATTATCCGAACGAGAATTGAACGAGTTGACGGAGAATGACGCAGGCAGCATAATGAAATCGTCGTTAATTACGACTAGGCGACGCGAGTTTCCACGTGTTGGTACGCCAGTGTTAATGTCGGCTTTTGAGAAATCCTGAATGTAGAAGTGCTCTCGCGGGTATCGATCGACCCGCTCCCGCGACGATTGGGAAGGGTTCAATCTGGAACGGATTCTGTAAAAGTTGACCCACGAACAAGCCTGATTCACTCGGTTTCGTGCCTCTGACAATTTAATTGTTCCGTACAGCAATTCGATCTTACGCAAAATACAAACACGTACTTTAGAGGTAAGCTGAAACATTCCATCGAGTACTTTCCCTTTAAATAAGAACCATTTTCGATTGACGCATTCGTGGCAACTTTGCGTCGCAATCTAGTCCAACAAAAACCCGAGATTCGCTGCTACTCGAAACAAGCCGAAACAGTTTGAATTGCATCCCGTTCGCTGGAATATACACAAAGAGTGGCCCACTCGAGAATCACGGTAAGGTCGTCGAAGCCAGCAAACGACGTGTACTTCCTTGCTCGAGAGAAATTCATTCTGTTCTCGAACGAGAGACGCTGGAGCGGGGGGGATTAAATATTCATACAACCGGAGGCCGTCGCGAAAAAGCCGTTTCTCCCGCATAAAGCTTTTTCGAGCTTTCCCTGCCGCATGGAAGTTCGTCGTCTGGTCGATTCGCGGCTAATTTCGGAATTGGTTAACGACAAGCCGTTTCCGACCGCTTGCCAAATTACGCTAGTGCGTGCACGACACGTAATCTGATTTGTAGATCAGAAATTGGGCGAGGTGTGCCAGCGGGATGGATCAATACCTCTCCGGGGTTGTCTTCGCTGGTAAGATTCTATCGCGGATCGGGAGTTATTTAGGATTGTGGTAAAAATAAAAGGGCATGGTTCTAGTTCAGTAATATCAGTAGCTATGTCCCCAATCTTTTGAGTGAAATACTTTTGATACTCAGACGATTCTTGGATGCGAGCTATCAACGCATATGATTTATTTAATTTATGAGCAAGGCAGATAATAAAGAATCAGGAAACTGATAAATGTGCTGAAAGAACTGATGAATTAAGAACTTCTTCAAGCTTTTAAAAACATTTATTCGCCCATTTGTCTTAATAAACATTATCGTTTAAATCGAGTTAAAGCCAAAGCGCAGTCAATAAATTCGCCTATTAAGAAAGCAACTCGGCGCCCCGCCAGGAATCTTCCTGTTTGAAAATGAAGGGCAAGAGGGGCCAGAGCACTTGCAGCAATCTCGAATCCCCCCCTATGCGAGTCCAACCTTGATCTTTCAATTGCACGATCGTCTATTAATTTCCACACATGCTCCCATCAAATCTTTGCCCTCTATCGAATTTGTTTCAATTTTATCTTCAAATATTTTTATATTTTCTTTCCCTTTCAATATATTTGAATATCATAAGATTTCAAGATTTACCTTTAAACAGAATTATCAATTCCATGCTTCTTTTGATCTGTACCGAAACCATCTTCCTTAAATTTCTTCCCGAGCCACGTTGCAGGATACCACCTTGATCCGTCGAATAGAAATGTGGCCAGGCGCATTCCGTTTGTTTAGAGACGAGTTTCACCGCGTTTTTCGCGTCTGGATTCCTTCTCTTCAGGTGGCGCGGTACGAAATACCGCAATTTTCCCTGACCGCGATCTCTTTTTCCAGCGACTCTTTGTTCCACGAAATGGTCCTGGAATCCTGTCTACTCTCGATACCTGCCCCATTAATGGCAGCCGTTTTCTCGAATCCCTCTCGCTCCTCGGAAATTCGTCCCAACGATATGCATTCCTCCCGGATGCTCCGAGCGACACTTGACTTCGTGCTTCGCTCCGAACCCTTTCGCGGCTCGAAAAGACGTCGACCCCTTCTGTCTGACGTGGGACAGAACCTTAGCAACGAACCGGTACGACACCCTTAAATTTTTGGTCAGTATCAATGGCCATGGATTACGTTCTAACTACTTGACCATTCGGAAAAGAATTTGAGATTTGTATGACAGTTGCTTAACTTAATGATGGTATTTTGTGCTCCGAAAAAAAAAGAGCGGTAGAACTGGTCTTTCGCTCTTACGAAACCACTTCATCATCGATCGCTTCGACATACCGCGTCGTTCTAACCGAATGTTACAGAAAAAAAGTCCAAAGCAAAGACTACAAAAAGAAAAAGGGACTAGAACCTTCACCACTGCAACGGTACAGAAGGCTGGAAAACGATACGGTTAATGCGCTCGGTCCACCGGGTTCACGAACTCCGGGAGAGATTCTGAAATTCCAATTTGCAAAGTTCTTCGCGTCACCGTTCATCAGCGGATAATTTCTGCTCTCTCTCTGTCTCTCGGGCTCGAGTATTTTCGCATTTTCACCGTGCAACCGATGAATTCGCCGTAAAAGCGGGCAGCGGGAGCATTATTCCATAGCGAGAGAGCCATTCCTCGAATTTGGCCCGCGGTGAACGTTTCGTGGTCGGAAATTGCATCGCGAAGGGATCGGGCAACCTGCCCCTTTTCCACTCGCCTAAATTGCCCTAATTGGATGGGACGAGACTCGGAATCGTGCGTGCACCCTCATTACACTCCTTTGCGTCTCTGTTCCACCCACATGCACTAGCGCGCGACCGCGAGTGCATGCATGCGCAGAATCGATAGCAGTTTCGTGTAATACAGCGTTGAATAAGACTCGACGCGTCCCGTGTTGCCTGGGAATTCAATGGAACTCTCGTCGCACCTGTGCTTTATTAATTGTTCCAGTTACAGGTTGTTTTGCTCCATTGATCGGATGGCGCGTCGGTAGATTTTGGGTCGTGGAACCTTCGAGCCTCTTAGTTCCTTTTCTCCTTTTCAACGATCGAGGGACTCTGATGGATCTGCCCTTGGCCTTTGTGGGAGTCCTCTTTCGATTCCTCCCGGATGCAAAGATGAAAGCGAAGGAAAGCGAGGCTCAGTGAATCTTTGCGAACCGTTTGTAAAGATCGCTGCGGTGTTCGTTCTCTGTCCTTTAGCTACGATTTTTGGAACAAGTTCGCACGTTTCAAAGAATCGTCCGAACGTGTTTCTGGGGCTCGCCGATCCTGGGAAGACTTTCCTTTGTGCTAAATATAATGTAACTCGCTGTCAAATTAACTGGCGCAGCCCTCGAACGTTAATTGGACTGTAATAATGAGTCTCTTCAATTGACTCGATAATGAATCTCACGCCTGGGGCGACCTATTTCCATCAATACACGCGATGGGACAATCCCCGATATTTCGTAACAAATCCAGCATTTCCATCTATCCGTCGTTTTATTCTACACTCTGTCTCAACTCTACCGTAATTTCTCGTATCGCCGGTACACGAAAGAGCGGTCTACCGTTTCGTGCTACCTCTAGAGTTCTCCGCGAACGTTCCACCTAACGCTGTTCGATCGCGGAAATAGCTCCGCGTTTCGACCAGGGGAAGATTCCCTCTTTAAACGAATCCCATGAAAAATAAACCACCGGACAGTGCGATTTCTGTTTTTCCACGTTGAGGCCGGTCCAGACGCGGCGACGATAATTCGTCAAGGATCGATCGTGAACCCGGCGTGTGCAGGATAAAAACGACGGTCGACCGAAATGGTGAATCGAGAAACCGGTTTGCGAACGGGGACCAGCACGTGCCGGATGACGAGGCGTGCTCGTCTGGCCAGGAAACATTCCCAATTTATTCCGTCTCTCCTTTTCGTCGGCTACGAGAGGAGTTCGCGGTACGCGTGATGCTGCTGCTTTCGCGGCGAACAGAGGCGTGTGCGTGTCCCTGGGTTAGACCAAGGCTTGAACTCTATACGCGTCGCGCAAGGTGAATAAGAGAATGAGGAGAGGAGGCGGTTTAACAGGACCGAAAGGACTCTCTTTCCTTCTTCTCTGATCCTTGGAGCGCGCCCCGTTGTTTAAGCTGCGGGGGCGAGACTATCCGCCCACGTCGTTGCCGCGACTCGTTCGTCTTCTCGCGCCGTATATTATACGCTTTCGTTGCTGACTTTATCGCGACTCTCGCGACCGAGGGAAGATTAAAAGCTTCGCGGAAATTGCTGAAGTAAATCGAGAGGAAAGGAGCTGTAATTTCCTGGCCGAGATGGGGTTGCGAAAGGGGAATGAACTGTTGCTTTCGGTTTCTGGTCTGATCTGGCTGAAATATGTTTTTGCTTTCCATCCTGCAGAGTAAAATGGTTTGGGATCTATCTTATTGAAATGTTGGTTAATCGTTTAAACAATTTCTGGGCGATCTGTGTGTCGGTAAGTCGGTAAGGTATCCACCTGTAACGCCTCTGGTAATATCGATAATATCCGTATCTGGTAACGGTTCTTACAGACGCTTGCTAGCAGGTGATAAGAGATTTCTCTATGTCCCGTGTGGTAGGTAATGCAGGATTTTCTCGGAACGCAGTGCCGACGTGCAGGGATCTGCAATTTTAAATGATCACTATTCGAAGCACGGGTAGATCGCTTCGGAATTTTACCTGTGGTTGGAATGCTGGTGTAATTGCCAGTATCGCGCAGCGATTAATTATCCTTAGCGACTGCAGTCATAAAAAAGAAACTATATAACTTACTCATCCTGAAGCAGCGTGGATCAAGGACAGATGTTAATACCAAAAATCGTCAAATCTCGAACACCTTTCGCCCCTCATAAAGGCATCGAGGATACGCACCGACGGCCTCGATCTCTTTCCACCGTCTTGCGCAATCGTGCCTCTTCTTCATTATCCACAATCCACGCCAACGAGCTAATTAACTGCAATTAGGGAGCGTCTCTGTTGCCCGCGCCTCCCTGACCTCGAGTTTTCTAGGCGGTCTCCAACTTTTTTCCCACCCCTGCAGCGACTATTCTCAGCCCCTTTTTTCATTTCGCCTCCGTCCCCTTTTATTTTTTAAATTTCTACCGCGCTTCAGACGCAGTGCGCGTTTCACGGAAATTAACGCCGATCTCGTTAACGGGGCTCGGTCAGGTGTCGCGGGGATATTAATGGTATTAAAATTGTGCGTGTAACCGTTGCCGGCTCGGTTATTCATTCCCTCAGCCGCAGTTCTTTGCGCGGGGGACCGTTCCGCGAGCTCCTCGCCATTCTCCGTCCGTATCCTCGCCGTGGCTCGTTCTTTCCATCTCATTGTCGCAGGAAACTGTGCCCCGCCTTGAGATCGCCGACGTGGAAAAACTTTCGCACCACCAGGATGTCTCGATAGAAGCGTCTGTCCTCTCGTGTCAGGGAATTTGCCAGTCGAGCCGCGTGCCCGCGCGTCACCCGGGCATGTTTAGCGTGCCGTGGCCGACACATCGTGGAATTAAAATCCGACGTGCGAATGTAATTTCGCTTCCACTCGATTTCCAACCTTGTCAGTTCTCTCGATTTCCATCGTGTTCCCTTTCACGGATTCACGGTTTACTGGCGCTCGAAGGCCCTTCGGCTTCTCAGTTTTACTCGGTATTTCGTAATCCGTAGGCTCGCGCCACGGTCGACTTCTGATTACTTCGATCGAACTCGTCATTTGCGTAGACATTCTTTACATTTCACTCTCCGACAAAGCTAGAAGTGGTAGGTGCCGATACCAATAACGCTCACTATTCGATAGCGTAGCTCTTTCAATTTTTACGTTTTCGAATTCATCCTCATTTTACATTGCTCTACAAAGCTCTACAAAATTTTCGCATTTTCGTTCGCCTTTCATACTTTTCCCCCGTGCGTCCAGCTGCAATCTCTCTACAATTCTTCCTCAAAAGTTACCGAGCTGGGAGAAGCTTGCTCTCTGAGCCGACAAGGCGTTCGCAGTTGCACTCGAGCGTATCCTCCTGATCGGTGAAAAATCTTTCCAGCCTTTTCTTATTTCGCACCCGCAGAGACGCACGCGTCGCGCCGAGATCGACCCACATTCCGCGTAAATCCTTGCACGCCTCTCGAGCACCATCGCCCGCTCGTTCCACGTCGCATAGCCACCGCATGCTCGCGCGGAAGCGGCTAAACGCGAGGGCGAAACGGAGCTTGCATCGGTGGTCCCGATTGTTCGCCGCGGTTACCCGCCAGAGCCAAGAGAGGAGGGTGGCCGCGGAAACGGCGAATTGAGAAAAATCGCGGCACGCTTCTCGACTTCGAAGTGGCTGTTCGCCCGCGCGTTCCAATAACGCGTGCACCCGCGGCGTCGACTCGCGAAGGCTGTGCATCCAGGGCGGTCCGGGTAAATTGGAGGCAACAGGGAGTTGCTTCGAGCTTTCATTCGCTACCGGAGAAACGATCAAAGTTGCTTGGCTAGACATTAATGAACTCGGCTGCATTGTTTTCGGTTATTACCGCTTAGGCGGACTGCAAGGGAAACAGAGTACAATCGCGGGGGTGCAGGGGTGAGAATCTTTTGCTCTCAGAATCGTAGAATAATTTTAATGAACATTATTCTGCGATTATTTCGCACAATCGGCTGTACTTTGCAAGTGAATGCCTTTTATATTAAATAATAAGCAACGCAAACTTTACGGTAGACAATCGTAAGCAGCTCCCTTTGTTCGAACCCCTTTTTCCCACTCGGAGCCACTTTCGTAATGGTTCAATTTACTCGTCGCTGCATCCAAACGCGAAATTACACGTTCTTCCAGGAGCTTTCATAGTAGCGAAGGTGCACCGAGGACGTTCTATGTCAGCGTTCTCAGAAGTTGGTAACGCGATAGTAGGCTATCGAACGATCGTCGTAATCCAATGCGTGCTCGAAGACATTCAAACCACAGCGATTCTGTTCCAAATGCAATTTTTTTCTTCTTTTGCTCCTTTCGCGCTACCGCCCATCATTAATACTCTGCAGAGTGTAGATTCGTTCCCCTTCGCTTTCCGACTCCCCGCCCTTAGATCACAGAAGGTATTTGCAGTTGGCTGTCCGATAACTGACCTTCCTTCGAAACCAATCGCGTATCGGTTACACACTTGCGTTAATAGATACGTTTCGATGGTCACCTCGTTGGGTCTTGTTAATTAAATTCCACTCGAAATCAATGACGACGGGATATGCATCGATGAACCGGAATTCAAAGTTCATTTATAAGGAAAACGAGAATGAGAAAGATGTCCAGGCCAATCTCGTCTTCGCTGGTACTTTAACCTCGCTTGAGTCGGTTAAGCTACTTGTGCAGCTGAAATTCTTTCTGCCGGAGCAATTACTCCAAATGACTACCGCCCACATTACAATTCATCTCTACCGTCACTCTTCCTATTTAAATGCCAACCAAGTCGATTCGTTGATATTAAAGCTTTCATTGCCTCGAAAGTAACGTTTACTCTAATGGATATGATTCTTTGCAAATGAAACTCAACAGGCATAGAATCGATTCTCGTTACATGCCGCGGCTCGTAGCCGTCGGACGGCGCAACGGATCGCTTTCAAATATAAATCTTACGCCGTATTAACCGACCGGCCGTTCCTCTTCTCGGAAGCAAAAGTCGATCGATTATGCATACAAGTGGAAAGGAAGATATTACGGTTGGTTGGCCCGCGACCTGTCTACGCTCTTGACAACACCGGCGACTTCTTCTTTCCACCGATTTGTCGAACAGCGCGGAACCGCCGTTGATTGTCCACGAAATTGATTTCCCCTTTGCTGTCGCGTGCTGACTTGACGGAACCTCGCCGGCGAATCGTGCGAAGTTTTCTGCGGTTCGCTGACTCGGAAACGAATTTGTTAAGCAAAATTCGAAAATTCCATTTCCTCGGGGAAGAAACGCACCTTTGCAAATGGGATGAATATTCTACGCGGGTGATCGTAGACAGCCTAGTGCAATTAGTCGCGTTAACTACCCTCGGTTAGTTCACAATTTGGTTAGTTAGTATTCGAAGATCCGTGAAACTTTGCCAAGTGGTTCGCCTTACGAATCATAGCTCGCCTCTCCTGCGAGACTAAACCTCGCTTGCAGGCAAGCAATTCAAGGCTCCGCTAGCTTGTAACCACCTGCCGGTGCCGAATTTCTGCCACGAAATTTCAGTCTACGATAAAGCGGAGGAGACCTCTGTCACTGGGGGGTATTTAATTGTTCGACAAGGAGGGGATGTCCGCGTACTGGATCAATGTTGAAGGGGGTAATAAAGCCATTAAACAGATGTTTTCCATGGTGTTGATTTCTGTTAGGTATGTAGTTGTTCGTCAATCATTGGGAATGACATGAGGCTCTCCTTTTTTTTTTTAAATTTGATGTATCTAAGAATGTCGACCGGGAATGGAAGACGAAGGCAGCGTTATCGAGAAAACCGTAAACCGTCGGCAGCTACTTAGAAACGGCTCCTCTGGTTACGAAGCCTAACGCAATTAGGCGGATCCAGTGCATCGCCGCAACGGCTTCCGATTCTTCTCGACCTTCCACGGACCGCGAGATACGCGGAAATTACAACTGAATCTCGTTCGCTATGGATATTTATTTAAAATCTCGCCTTTCCCGCCAAGCGGTTACCGAGGAATTTCTCTTGGTCACCTGCCTTTAGCAAATACGTTGGAGTAAAAGTAAAAAGGTTCATCAGTCTGTGTCGAACTCGAAATTAGTCGGATCAGATTTTCCTCTAAACTAGGTAGCATTTTATAGTCGATAGACTATCTACTCGTGCAGAGAGTAGCCAAGATCGTGTAACTTATTATTCTTTGGCCATTCTCACTGTGTAACGATCTGCAGCTAACTGCGGCACGGTTTCCTCTGAGAAAAAAAAAACAAGAAACTTTCAAACACTCGAAACTTTCATTGTTCTCAATGAAATACACTTAACTTCCCACGTGCATCGGACGAATATCAAACGAAACTCAAAACGCAACGATTAACCCAGCCGTTTTTCGCCGTTGCTTCGGGTCTGAAGCAAAGTATCCGGGGAAAACGTGCGGAGAAGCGACCGGTCGAAAGAATACAGGAAACGCCCATTGAATTTCCAGTTTTCGCGTGGCAGGAACCGTCTGGCGGGCGACTAGTTCTAGAGCTGGCCGGTCGCGAAACTCTTCGAACAATGAGAACTCCGGAAATGCGCCGATTTTTGTACACATTTCTTTCGTACACAAAGTTTAGCCGATATCGCGTCCGCTCGCGGGATCCCACTGAAACCGCACGAACAACATGCCGACAATTTTTCTCTCCTATCTGTTTCCGCGATTTTTACGATGGCCCTGTCGCCGAGGGAAATATATCGCATCGTTGGCGCGTTTTGTAGCTGCTGCGAAAATAAATAACACGCTCATGAAGCGCAGGGAGCGCAATTACGACCGTCGATCGATCCTTCGGGATGGGGCAGGCTGAATTTAATATCCAAAGCGATTGTTTTTTTTTTTTTTTTCGTTGCGTCGAGTGTCGAGCCGCGCGTACCGTTTAAATTGGCGTCCCATTTCTGCCGCACGTCAATTAAAAATAGCTTGCCCGTGAAATGTAATATCCCACGGTGCTTCCGGTCCGCGACGAAAGCTACGTGCAATTGATTTAATTAATTTTTGTACGGCATAAACGGTACTCTCGTAACAGACGCATGATGTTTTACTGTTCCGGCCAACTACGATAAGTTCCGCAAGCACCATCAGTGAAGTCCAGCCTTGACTGATTCTTTGCTTGGCGATCATTCTGTTATCGTTAAGTGTCTCCGGAATTCATTTACGAGACGCGTCGCTTATCGTGATAGTCGCAAGTGTGCGTATGACCCGCATAAATGTCATTAGCATCCGATGACATTTTGCGCACGGTCTCTTTCGGCGCCGCAGTGTCGAATACAATGCGCCCAATGTCGCCTGTCCGATTGCTGTGACGATTTTGTTGATCGACCAGCGTTTCAATTGCACCGTTAATTATCGCGTTTCCGCCCGACCTGTTGGCTCCCGATCATTACGATTTACCGAGACTCGGGGGATCCGCGCAAGCTTCTGCGAGGGAGAGGAGTCGCGGAGGCAGAACAGTGACGGAGATTCGCAATAGCGACTGAGTTTACTCGGCCGCTATTACCCCGAGATTGTCACTCAGCGTTAACTTAATCCGATAACAGTTATTCGGTCTCTCCCGGCTTGCGTATCTATCCCGAAGGATCTCAGTCTTTAAATAGCACTTTCCTTTTTCCTCGAGATAGCCACGGACGGCTGTTGCGAATCTAACATGCGATCATCGCGTCTCGCGACGACCGGAGCGGTTCTTCCAGTGTCTGGAAAACGATCGAAACCGGACTCGAGAATCTTCATCGATAATATCTTAGGTAAACGCAATGGCATTCCGGTCTGAAAGTGGAAACTTCTCGGCGACCCCGTAATTAAGTCCCGAAGGACTAAAGACGTCCACTCGCTCGTTTCGTCTACCCGAATAAAAATCTTCCCGTTCTTCGCAGTTCGCCAATCATTCAACGGCCTTTCATGACCGCTAGCAGCGATACTTCTGTTCTTATTTTAAAGAATATTCTCACGCGAACCAGCCATTAATTTCCTCGCCTTTCTCGCTCCACCCTAGCTACGAGCGTTCGACCAATGCCGGGCAGCCGTTTTCACTTTCTTTTGCGCCACGAGAAGTTACGAGAACGACATTCTTTATTCGGTACACCGTTCTCCGGCGAGCGTACGTTTTCTAACGATTCCAGGGAACAGGTTCCCCGGCTGTTACTGCGTCATTCCGTCAACGCGAACGGGTAATCGGCGATCAAGCGTCGCTTTAGCGAAACGCGATGCCGAAACTCGATAGAACTCGATGAACTCTGAAAATGTCATTCATCCCTTGTGCTAGCCGTTATTTTTTTTTTTCACTCGCGGTGCACGGTATGTAAACGGCGATCGCGTTGACGGTGGAATCAGACGAGACGGAATCCGCATGCGACTGCAGTGCACGATTGGCACGGTTATCGCTTGGCAAGCGGAAGGTTTCCGGCTCGCGTTTTGGCCCGGCAATTCTTACGAACCGTCGGTGTCACATTTGTACACGTAATGAACAGCGAATAACTGCGCTCGCCGCATTGTTCGTCGATTAGTGGAAATATTTCCGTGACGTTTGCCGCTGTCAGTCGACACTGTCTCGGGAATCATTTTATTTACTAATCGCGAAACGGAGCGGCGGACTTTAATTATCAACGGTCGACGACGCGATTAAACGTAGGGAAAGTGAGACAATCGAATGCTTCCCGACGTGTAACCTTATTTCATTAAAATCGAGGAACGGAATCGCGTTGCAACTGGCATGAAAGATCGAGGAAGGGGCGCCCAGCAGTAACGCGATTGCGCTTCGACTTTCAATTATGTAAAACGTTTCACCGGAACGGCGCCTAAACACGGCAATGGGACAACTCCGGTGATCGCATCTTCAATGCGTGACGTGTGCCGAGATCCGTCGATTTGCATCGAATCGAATGACCACGCGCTGCTAACTAACTCTCGCCGTTTCTCGCTCGCGCCCTCCCGTCCTCTGTTTCACTTTGCCCTCTTTCTCGGCCCGCGAGAGACCGAGAATCGCCTCCGGGCATTTATTAAAAAAGAGCGGTTTTAATAGCGCCCGAGAGGGAGACCGTTGAAGCCACCGGCTGAAAAATTCACACCGGGGTTAACGGGAATCGGGGGGTTTGATCGACCAACAATGAATAGAGGGTTAATTTTAGCTTGGGATTTCAAAGATCCCCGCTGCATCGAAGCAGGACTGTGGTAAAATACTGGACGAGAGTTATGCTTATTTAAATTGACGACGGCTGAAAGAACTATCGTAACAATTTAAACGCTTAAGCGTTGCTTCTGTGTCAGTCAATTATTCTGTATTTTTTCTGTCTTATGAATTTGAAAGAAGAACACCGTGCGCTCCTGTAAAGATTCCTTCTGCAATGGAGCAGCATGCAACGATTGCAACTGCAAACGGCGCACGCTCGTTAATCAGAATGACTATCCTATTCCGCCCTTTTGTTACTCAACATCGAGGCACGAAGCGTTACTCGCGGATAGAAGCTGCAACGACAAGTGTGCGAATCGCTCGATCGTGGATCGAATCTGGTTGCATCTCGAAAGCGTCTTCGTCGCGACGACGAAATCACAGAGCTCGCGTATCTCGATTTGCGCAACGATCCGACTCGCGAAAAAAAGAAACAGAGTATTACGCAAAATGCAGTAGCGTCGACGTTCTCGTCCTTCGACGGGAACGAGCATCGCTTTGAATGGTGAAATCCAACGGCAGGCGGGATGCGGAGGTTTCCGCGCCTTTGTCGCTGGCACGCGCGGAATAATTAACGACGTTCATGCGGCACGCGACGTATCTCGGCGGACAAATTGGGGCTGATTCCACTTTCACGCGAATCACTCGTCGAGGTTTATATGCGGCCCCCTGTCCGCTGATGGAACGCGCGCGGAATTTCACGCTATCGCCAAATGTCGCTGAAAACGTTTCGATTAAAGTTCACAAGGTTCACGTTCACCCCTGGGGAACTCGACGGGGCGTGTAAACGATGCGTTTGATTCCGTAATTGCGCTATTGCCACTTTCACTAATTTCGCTACTGAGTCGGCGCTAACTTTTCTCAGCATAAACTTCGTTCAACTTTGCGCGGAGCAGTAAGTTTTTATGGCGAACTGTTGGATAGCATTCTTCCTCCTGACAATCGTTCGCCCGCGTTCTCGTTTCTCGCAGGCGTGGCAATCGAAAGACGACGGACCTGCCTGTTCGCGCGCGATCGTCTCGCACCGTTAGCAGGGCGAAAACAGTCGCGGATTAGAATTTTAAATGGCACATATCGGCGATCCGCGCCGAAACCGGGGGATTAAGGACGCAGCAGCGAAGTTCGCGGAGAGAGCCTTTGGGCGGAAACTTCTTAATGGCTCTTTTACGAACTCGCCCCGGATGCCCGATAGACCTCGCAAAGTTCACACTTAACCAGACTCCGTCGCTGTTCTGCTATTTTTCGTCGGCACCCCGGCGATTACCCTGATGGCCCCTTTGTCACAGTTCCGGCGAATCTCTTTTGGAGCCATTAGCATCTTCCGCCAGAACAGTTCCGGGGAGGGATTAACACTGAACGAGACATTAAAGAATAGTTAAAGGACAGTGTGCAGAATGCAAAGGTGAGGGCGTGAGATGGAAGAATGATTAAACAACAACATCCTGGGTTCAAAATTACAAATCAGTAAAAATTTCGATCGTCTCAAGCATCCGTAGCGAGGTTCAAACGTTGCTCAACGTGTTCAATGCTCGACTTCGGGACAGAAATCGGCATTTATCAGCATTCCTTCCGAGCGAAAAGTCAGCAACGCTAAAGTAGAACTTCCACTCGCGAAATTGCTGCGAATTGGTAACGATCTCTGGCCCAACAGTCAGTGATAAAAGGAACGAAGAAACGGGAAACGTATTCTGCGGACGCGTCGGCTGCCGGCCGCCGGGATGCCATCGGCGGCGTTCGTGCACGCACAGGTGGATGCAGTTCCAATGCCGGAGACGCTTTGCATCGCGCACGACATTGCAAGGCCAGCTGGCCGCAAGAAATCGCCACCGGGAATACTGGACCGGACAACGTTCGACCGATAGAAATCGCCACAGATGTCTCGACCACGGAGACGAATCACGGTTGCGTAAGAACCGCGGTTCGTCGCCAACCAGTTCCCTCGACCGCCTGTTCTTTTAAGGAACAAGTCTTTCCTAACAGACAGGTGAAGCAGAAACGATTCTATCCGCTTTTAATGGGAGCGAAATGTCTCGACGTATAGGTGGGCGTGTCTATGAGCAAGGAATTATTAATGAATCAGATTTCTGGTCGCTGTTTTGCGACGATATGATCTGGGGAAACGAATTTCAATGGAGATTATTTTAATGTAGGTGTTTCTCGTTGTGACTCAATGTCAGCTGTAATGGTGCTTAATCTGACGACAATCGGGTGTCAGGAAATGACAGGTTTTTATTTGGTAAACAGAGATGGGCTTGGAAAAGTTTTCTTTTTTTTTCGGTACTCTCGGTATCATTGCGATAGGATTACGAAGATATGATAAGATAATAATGGGACAATAATGAGACATCTGGATGGGCAGAAAAATATTTATTAGCAATCTATGGTGGCAAACAAATTGTACAGGATTCTCTGATGTGCAGGATTCTCGAGTCTTCAAAATGTACATATTTGGTCACAGCTTCGTGTGTTCGCTATTTTCCTTCGATCTCCTCCGGCGGAAAGTCTGCTGGAAGAGGATGTCTCCCGGCGCCTCGTCCCGCGTTCGATTTCCTCCGCGTGTTTTCTCTGCACTCGAGGTCGCCCCCCACGCCTATAAACGGTTCACCAAAGATTCCTACGTCACGGGGAATCGCCCGCAGGTTTCGCCGACCGAACGAAGAACGGGGTCAGCTTCTCGAAGCGCGCCGCCTTTTTTTCTAATCCTCAAAGATTTCGCTGCGAGCTTCTTAGTTTCTCGCCTTTATGTACGCTGGGTTTCCCTCGAGTTCATCCGTTTCAGGCGATCCTGTTTCTTCGCGCCTCGTGGCCGGCGCTCTGCTAATGCCTTAACTGGCGGCACATTTCTTCCCGTGCCAATTCCCTTGTCTCCTTTCCGTAAACTAATGAGGATCGATTCTAAAAACGTTCGCCATGACGAATTTCTTGCCGCGCATTCTCCAGCTCGTTCTGGTCGTCGGTGAACGAGCATAAAACTCCGTCAGCCAGATTCCCAGGCTCCATTTGTCGCAGCTGATCCGAGTTCATGGGTGATTTCAGATTTCCACGCATCGGTGCACTCGCCTCGCGATAGCCCGACGAAGGAGCATCGCCCGGACGGTTTCGTTCCGCGAAAATGATCGCGGCGCTACTTCTCCGGGAGGGGAATGGCTGGCCCGGAAATTGGCTGGCAATTTTCTTGGAATTAGAAGATATAAAATAATTGATGCTCTTCGCGATCCACCGCGCGCTGGTTACCGGTTACCTGACCGAGGCAGAAACGTTGTTCGAAGGGTGCTTTGCAGATGATTTACGACGTTCGTGGATCGTTGCATTAGCCTGTGCGTTACCGTAGGATTATCGAGGGATGCATATCGATTAATTGCTTCGGCACGATTCTAGGAACATCTATTGTTACGGGTTTCGCAAGTGCTCCCTGAAAATGGGCTTAATTGGCTGTTAACCGCGCGACAGCGAAGGAGAGTATCAGCGATCGGGATTAATCGTGGAACAAGTGCCTAAAGGCTTAGTTCGCGTTCATCTTGTGCCCCGTTCTAGATCAGAATGGGAGAAAGCAAAGAGTGGCGATGTTCAAGATTCTACCCGCTATGAGTCCTCACAGATCTACCGGAACACTTTTCCACGCCGTTTAGCCGGATTATTTTTTTCCTTGCCATGATCAAACCCGATGTTTAATCGCGCAAAGAGATACGTCGTTTCATAGATTCAAAGGACGGTATCCGAAAGCAACCGGTTATTTGCCTCTGGAGAGCTGTTCCGCCACGATTTCGAGGATGGTTTCGTCGTTTGCTACGTGAACGAAACGGTCTGACTGTGCCGCGTCTCCTTTTAAGGTTGCCTCTAGGAGGAAATGGAGAACATTGGCGACCAGCGTTGAATTAGCCGACTTCCCGCCCGGGTCTTCCTCTGGAAAGCGTTTGATTCGTAAGAATGTCTTTGGATTCGTGCGTCCTCTTATCATACCGGAACGACGAATGTGTCGCGTAATCAGGAAGCGTCATAGAACGTCAAGGTAATTTGAATATCGAGGCGAGGTCTGTCCCACGTCATCTCTTTTTATCGACTCGGAAGGTTAGCCGTGGATAATGAGCCGGATCGGCGGAATATTCATCGACGGCTGTGTTTCGTCTAATTTCAATGCGCGAACGCCGCGTACTGCGATATGAATATCAATGTTACTCGCGTCGCCAGCTTGTTGCTGGATCGTTTCGATGGAGTCGACTCTTGATTATTTATTCTCAGGATCGGAGCGAGTCACGTAGCGGAATTATTTCCTCGGTTTCTTTTGCTTTAAAATTTGAGAGCCCCCCTTTTGGGATCAGGGAGTCGATTGTACTTCGTTTTGCGTTCGTTGAATATGGACAAAAATGGAGGGAGGCACTTGCCACAGTTGGAACGAGGTGGGCCGACCTGTATCAGTTGAAAAAAGGGGCTAAAACCGGAGAGTCAACGTTGACGGAAAAACGGATGGCCGGTGTTCGCTGGACCGGAAAACTCCAAGCCGGAACACTCGGCGTTCTCCAAACGGATGCTCCCCCCCGTTTTCCAGTCCTAATATCTCGTTTTCCTGTCGCTGCCTTGACAGTGGCTCGAGTAGTATTCCGGAAAAGTCTGGCTTTTAACTAATGACGTTTATTTGTATACCCACACGCGGATAGGAGTTATCTGCTTCACGGACTCGGTAGTTATACAACGTCGACCGTTTGCGTCCCACACGAACATAAAAATAACGCTGCTAACTATACGGATCCCCCACTCGCTCGACGCGAGAAACGACAAACGGCACGACGAGTCGACACGCTGCCGAAGGTGCACGCTTAGCCAGCTGTCCATCGTTGTTGAAGAATCGGACCGATGGCAGAGTGGGAGGGAGCCTCGAGGAAGGAGCGAAGAAAGACTTGCGAGCTGAAGAAGGGACCTGTGGCTTCTCGAGCGGCAAGTCAGTCACACGGTCGAGCATGTTCCGCGGGGACGTCGGATTGTTACCGCGATCGCGATATCCCGTCTGGAAATCGATACTCCTTCCCGATCCGTTCCCAAGCGATAGCGCGAAACTCGCGTCAGCCCTCCGAATCGTCGAGTATCGCATTGTGTTCACGCTTGGATACCTATCAGCGAGATCAGTGAGAATATTTTCCATTTCCCTCGTCGTTCGGCAGCAGTGCCAGTGAACGGGCGCGATTGCGTGTGTCTCTGTGTGTATAGCGTGCCTCCGAAGGATCGAGACAAAGTGGTCGGTCACGGTGAGTCGCGTCCTCCCCCGTCGATGTTTCCCCGGGTGAAAAGCGCTCCGACGGAATCTCGGAAGTCCGCCACGGGGAAAGGCACTTTCTAGCCGCGACAACGGCGCGGTGCGGGTCAACTTTTCCGAAGCTGACACGGGCCTATGGATCGATAACCCGTCTGCTCTCGTGTACGACGCGATCCCGCACACGTCGCGCCGACGATACGCCCGCACGCGACCTTTCGCACGAGCCGTCAGCCGTTAAACAGCCGATTATATTTGCATGGTGACGCAACGCGAGAGCCTACCGCTTGGCCGTCGACGACGGCCCACGACGAAGCCCAGTCGCGAGCTTCACGGCGAAAAGAGGCGGGGCTGTTTTGCGCGGCAACGTTTCCTTGCAAAATCACAGAGAAACGAAGCCGTTTTGAATATCGGAGGATCGCCAGCAAAGGTGTGATCCGCGTGGGTGCGGAGCTTTCGTTCCAAGAGGGATCGGGTCGCTTCGTTGCGTCGAAGTGCACCACGAATCTCCGACACGACAGAGGACGAAGGATTCTATCGATCAGCATGCATGGAATTCGGTGTTCGCTTATTATTATTTGTTGCGACAGTTAGCTGGATATGATGTCAGTGTTGGTGAAATTTCGGTGATATGGGAGCCGGCAGCATGAACAGGGAGATACCGAGCAGCACCCTCGCGACTCTCAGGGGTATCCTGGTGAGCTCGCTGTCGAGGGAGAACCTGGGACCGCACGATCTCCACCTGCAGGAGAGCGGCAGGCATCGAAGCTGCAGGAAGGTGCATTTTCGCGAAGGTACGGGTCTCTTGAATCAGCGTACGGCGACCGGATGGTCGATGATCATTTAAATTTAATCGGAGGGTAGCGCCGGCGACGATTGAATCGAAGAATCCGCGGCGTCGTTCTTCGAGCGTTGCCAATTAAATTTCGAAAGCATTGCCTGGAAGCCAGCTGGTTCTTATATCAGACATCGCCAAGTTTATAGGCTTCTGCATTGATTAGTAAATCGTTTGCGTATTACGCTCGATGTTCTTCGAAAGCGCATAGAATAACATTACTCTTTTGCTGCGTAAATCGCACTGATCCGAGGCAAAGTCTATCGACTGTTAGAGAAAGTTCCTGAAGATTTCACAGCGTTTCGATCATTTGATAGTGAAACTCCCGGCGGAAGCGGCATACGTACTCGACGAGATTTTCCGCTATTTAGTCTCGCCCGATTTGCCAATGCGTTTCTTCGGTCTCCACGAAGCGTTCCTGCACCTTGACACGCGCAAGTGGAATACGTCGACGAGCGGCGCGCCATTCGACGAGATTGGCCGTCGCTCAACTCGTTATGCCGTTCACGATACCGCTGTCATCCTTATGAATCAATAATGCCGATCGAACTTTCTACGAGGCGGTTAAGAAACCACGACTGAGGCGCGCCTAGTTACGTAAATTCGACATTCAGGTTGAATCTCTTCTTCGTTTAGGTGATTCGGTTGAAATGGGGAACATCTACGAGGCAAACGGGTTTCTCTAAAATGTATTTAAGTGTATTAGTAAGCAAGAACAAGTTCAACTTAAATATCTAATTAAATCTAATTTGGGAGACACCCCGAATCGGTTCGTCTCTTGTGCTAGGGGACGATTAATAACACAGGGGGTGAACATCTGTTTTACGCGGTTCAATCGATTTACGACCTCTTTGATATCAGGCTAAGAGATAGGTTTAATCGAGCCCCATTAGTGCATGACATATTTCTCCTCTTTGATTAATCAGAGGATTAGGAAAAAGTGAAAGCTGAGACACTCCTAGTATTTCGTGTCATTCTTGGTACTTCAATAGATTCTAGACGTCGGCTGTTATTTAGATTTACAAATATTATGCCAACTAATTAAATAATTCATCGATCGTTCCAAAGTAAATTGTTCCATTCTTCTATTCGTAATGGAAAACGAATAATTTGCTCTTTTTGTTTTACTCTCGCACCGCTACAAATCTTTACCAAGCAACGAATTAACAATTTGCTACACTTTTCCCGCTCAACTCTAACGAAAGCCTTCCACCGCAAGTAACGTCAATCCCCTCCATTGTTTGTCTTTAAGTAGCGACATCGTTTCCGTCCAGATGCAGAGCGTAATTGCCGACGCTCACCAGCAGAAGTCGTCGCCAGGCTGTGACTAATAGATCTGCTGATGTCACGCGCTAAAAAGTCCGTCTCCCGCGGTTGACGCCTCTGGAAACGCGTTTGATAAACGACTGCCACTCCTCCGCTCTCTATTCACCGATGTTTTCTCGAAGTATCGATTCGTTCTTTTTTTTTCCATCGATGCGCGATCCCTTTGAATCTCTCTGATCCGTTATCCAGATAACGCTTCTGCGACCTCTTTTCCAAAGTTTTCGCGCGGTTTGATTGCTTTCGGCGACCAAACGGGCACGGTTGCATCTGCTCGTCTTGCGGGAAAGCGAGTAGAGATTCGATTACACGTGGGAGCTCGAATTTCTTTTTTTTTTTTTCGAGAAAGTTTTATCGAGTTTTTATCAGGGACGAAGTGTCATGGTTTTTAGGATCGACCGATTTTTAATACTACCCTTTTTAGTATAAACAAAAAGATGGCGGGGGAAAGTGTAAAAATATCGCTGTAAGTGATATACACAGTGATCTGGAAACCCAGCAAATAGCTGACCTTTCCCCTTTGCCTCTTGGAACTAACAAGTCGTTGCTACGAAAGGTTAATTGAAATTAGCCACCCCTCTGTCTTCCCTTAAACATCCATTTTAAACTTGCATCGCCGAGCGACTTTCTTACTCCCTGCATTGTTTCGTTCCCGCCGCCGGTCAGGATTCCGAACGGTACGATAATGGGAAATGAAAAGTTGCAGCCGGTTCGCGTTCCACGGCGTCCCCGGGCAGGGGTGGAAAACGGATTAAAATGGGGTGGTGGCGTAGGGACGAGAGCATCACGGTCCAATCGCTTCGTCGAAGGTAACCCGACGGAATTGCGTAAATCAGAAGCGATGGGATCATTAATTGGGGCGTGGATTGATTTATCTGTTAATTGACAATTACCGTCGCACGGTGTGTACCAAAGCGAAACACGAAATGTATATTCCGCGCCAGCCGTGATCGTTTTTCCATTTATAGATCTGTTCACCGAAATGATTTTGTTTTATCGCCAGGCGATCATAGTTTTTTTTTTTCTTCTTTTAATCGCTGACGCTTTTTCGGACGGAATTTGTAAAAGAGTTGTAACGAAGTTGCTGCATGCACCCGCGCGTACAGTCGACCGCGCAATAAAACGCGTTGCACGCGCGCGTTACGTGACTCTTCAGTTCCGGAGAACATTTTAATAACCAGCATCGATGTTTCTTTTCTGTTTCAGGTGAGTACTCCGGTGTAATGAGCGGTTATACATACCGGCTGGGTGATCGCGGTACGTAAAAAGAAACCAGCGAACAGTACACCCGACTAGGATGGCGTAACTCCTGGTAGAAACTCGATCGAAACAATTGAACAAATAGAATAGCACAACGAATATCGCTACCTTTACAAATAAGCGCTTGAATCTCTGCAGACTCGAAACTGCATCTTGGATGCTACTATCAGTCTCCGCGACGATAAATCGGTCTTCCCTCTAACGAGTTTCCAAGCTGATAAAATAGAAATACCATCCGTTCGTTACGATCCAACGTAGATCGGAACGTTAACAGGTAATACATCTATCGAACGTAAAACTTGTACAACCACCGATTATCCGTACGTTACTGGAAGCGGCTTTGATTCCCGGAATCGTTGAATCCTGATGGAGCAATAGTAATTCATCCGTGATTCAACCCTTTCGCTACCGGCGCGTGTAGTAACGCGCTCGTGTGAAATTGCGTCGGGGTTCCAGGCGTGTCCCTTGTTCTCCCCAGTATATTCCATATGCACTTCGTCAAGCGGGCGCGAGTGCTCGAGATGAGACCGGAGTATCTCGCGGGCGTGAAGAAGCCCTCCTCCTTGACACTTTGTACCGCGACCAAACACGGCTAAGAGGAACGGGCCGTGACGAGCAATTAATTTCGTGTTCGTCGAACGTTCGACGGTGCCTCTGACGAAAACTCTCCTCTGTCGTGCACGGGTCGGGATGGCTTGTCGATAATTTCGAGGTAGGAGTTTTGCTAAAGAGCGGCCTCTTCGTTGTCGGAAAGTCTCGGGGAAAGAATGGGAAGAGTGGCCCTCCGAATGGGGCTTAGTGGGATTTATTCATGATATTAACGAAGGTATATATCAATTTTTTAAAGAGCCACGGAAGAATATTAATCGAAGGGTGACCTGAAATGTAGAGGGAAACCGCGAATGCAGCACGGCACCGCGAATTTCGCGACGTTTCATTTTCGATAAGAGCACCTCGATAAGAGCACCCCGATAAGAGCAATTCACGGACTCATCAGTCATCGCGGGAAGCACACGAACACGTAACAGCTCGACTCATATTTCGCCCCGATACAATTTATGACGTTCAACCATGGTAAATAATCGGCGGAGATTAAGATACCTTATCGCTGAGCCAGCATTTATTAATATTCTTCTTCATGAGCCAGAAATGCTTACATCGCTCCAATTATCCCCCTTTTTCTCTGATCTTGTTTGCTTGACATCGCGTTTAATCGTGCACCGATCTCCGCCGATTTATCTACCCTTGGAGAGAATCTCGCGGCTGGCCGAAAAATAGAACAAACAACACCATAATATATATTGCGTTCTTTGGCCATAGCCGTGATTCATGCAAATCCTCCGCGGTTTTAACGCGATGGAAAGTATCGTTCGGCTGATTGACATCGCGGGATGTTGCGATTGGCACGATGATTGACGCCTATCCGCGAGATAAGCCTCTATCGAGACAGTCGAAACGAAGCCGCTCCTAACGACCCATCCCAGAAATGATGCTGCCACGCGAGACGCGGCCGATTAACGTGATTATCGTGTCCCGCCTATAACTTCATTTCCCCGCGCGCGATTCGCGGGCATCTTCATTCTATCATCGACGATTCGATGCTGGAGAAAATTGCGCTTCGCACCTCTCGCGGACGATTTGATCGAAATTCATCGGGAATTTGAACGAATAAATAATTCATTGCCTCTAAGACTGTATTAGGGCTGCATCCACTATAATAATATCCGTCTTCGCTCCCCATAGACCGTGGCAATATTAACGGTCTGCCGTCCCTAATATTCTTCATGCTGGCGGTAGTTTTATTATTAGATAAATCCTTGTGCCGTACTTTAAAACGCTCGTTCCTACGCACGGATTGCTGTGCTAAATTATATTCACTTTATACTGCAAGCACAGCACGTTGCATAAATCATCCTTCTATGCTTCATTTCCTCGCTGCTTTTCGCTCGTAGTAAACTCCTGTGCGATACCGTGCAAGGATTCGCTTGCGAACCCTGTGCACACGGTTGCATCTTCTATAAACAACAAATTACCCGAGCTTCATATCTGTATCTTGACTTGTTTCCCTTGAATGGGACGCTTGATTCATCCCTGTTGCGACGATTTATAAGGTCACGCACGGTTCGTACGTCTCGTTCATCGAGCAGCGGTGCTCTTAATTCGCAGCGACGACCAATCGCTCGAAATCCCCGATGATTTCTCGCTATGCACCGAGAAGCGAGAGGGGTTAGGCAATTCCGCTGGATCGTCGCGCCTGGAATACACGGGGCATTATTCTTATCGGCGGCGTCGCCAATCCCGACGCGCAGCGTACCCGTACAGAGGGTGACGGCCGAGGTGGTGCAAGTGCATCTTGTTGAATGGGAAACGGTCCGATGCGTTCGTTTATGCATCTTAATCCGGGTATTGTTGGCGCGGCCGAAATTCGGGAATCGCAAACGAGGACACAATATCTCGCGAGACCTTCCTCACTGAATCGAAATCCGCGGCATAAACGGATCAGGAAGATTATCCCGGATCGTCGTCTGCCTGGGATCGCCCTTTCATCCACGTTCTCGTCGGAACTGTTCCCCTCTCGTCTCTCCATTGTTTCCACGGATCATGCTAGTGTCGTTCGTCGAGACGAATCCAGTTATTCCTGCTCCCGTTTTCATTGCCTCGATAGGCCAGAAGGATTTGGGAAAGTTGTTAGACATCGAAGGCAACGAAAGAAGGGATCCTACTTCTTTTTGGGAATAACATCCAAATCGATCCCGCTGTGATGTTGCGCCTCGGCGTGCTAGACAAGGCTTCGTAAGTATAGCCTACAAGTATTCTCGTTTCCGTCGAGCTTTGTCTTCCAAAGAAGCTTGTCCGTGGTTTGTACGCGATTCTGGCTTAATACCATCGAGAGACGGGGCTAAGAAGCGGAGCATGGGAGGGTAATCAAATTTTTCGCTGCAGTTGGTGCCCTTTTTTCCCCGATTCGCCGCATGCAGCCGCGTTATTCCATTGGTACGGTTCCAAGTGAGCACCGAGAAAAAAAAATCGTCGGACGACCGATGGATTTAGTGAAGCTACAGCGTCGACTCCTTTTTTCGTAACCTCGCCGCCTGTCTGCCTAAGCAAGACGCATGGTCTACCTTTTAGTTACAAAAAGGTACAAGTTTGAGAAGATTTAATTCAAGAGAACAGAATTCTGTTCGCTCGACAAGAGCCTAGATAGATATTAATTGATCGAACAAGAAAACAAAACGTACATCGGGAGAGTAATAAGAAAAGGGGGTAAAAGAAGAATGGGCAAGACGAGACAATTAACGTGACGATTCCGGGGTGCATCGAAACGCCAGAAGAACCACGGAGGGCTGAGAATTCCTGTGCTCGATAACTCTTGATAACCGGTCGCGGCCCGGGCTCGCGGTATCAGTGACAATGCGGGGGACAAAGGAGCTGCGGCATCGATATTATCTCGATCGAATAAAAACGCCGCCGAGTCCTTCGATACACTTGACATAAATCTTGCGAGCGATAAAGCCGCGGCCTGCGGTAACGAGCGATCCGTCCGATCGTTAATGCCAGTGGAAACTCGAGCTCCCCTCGTCCCCCCCCCCCCCCCCCCCCTTAGGAAACTCCGACCATTTCGCGAAAGCATTTCCAACGAGCTTTCTGTACCGCCCCGTGATCGAGCTTGCAAGGCTCTCCTCTTGATGCCTTTTTTTTCTGCGTTCGGTTACGAGAACGACTGAACGCCCGATCTTGGTGTACGAGCCAGCGGAGGAACGGTACCGGATCGTTGAAAGAGGAAAGTCTTTACGAGAGTAGTGGAGAGTAGGGAGTTGTTTCAAGAACGACAGTACCGAATGCTACGGTTTTCGCTAAACTCGAGCTCTGGTCAGAGAGATTTATACAGGCGGGGTTCGCGGAAGGGCATGAATTACAGAGCGAAAGTCGTGCAGCAATTTTGACCCGGGACCAACCGTGTTCCCTCCTAAACGCGCGGCTGAAATGTTCCCCCGTACATTGGACTGCGGGATCGATAATCGGCGATCCGTTCCAACTGTGCCACACCGCGGTGTCACCGAAAGGATTGAACTTGCAATATCGCCGAGCATAGAGAAAGATCGATGGGACTAGACTGACGCAGCCTTTCGACTTCGAGACGGATCTGATAGCGAATTGAACGGCGCTTTTACCTGAAATTCGTTTATCGAGTTCATAGTGTGCAGCCGTCCCCTCCCGTTCCACGGGGCGGCTGGGATACAGCGTCAATTTCATCAGCCTGCTCTTCAGCATCCGGCAACGCTTCGATGGGATACTGGTATCAGTTGCGACGCACGTTTGCAAAAATGTTTCTTTTTTTTTTTCTATCGAAAACCCAGTTTGAATGGCTGCCACGAAACGAAGCTTGGAGAATAGGAACAGCTAATTCCTTTTCCATCTAACAGAATTTTTCCAGCGAATCGTGATCGCATGAGGAGAGTCCAGGAAAGAGCGACCGTCCAGACTGTTAAATTACTAACTACGTTCTCTCCTCTCGGATTCTTCCACGGACAGGTGAAATCTCGATAGACTCGGGTAAACGAATCGTTTCTTATTTACGGGCCACAGTTGGCGGAGAGCGCATACTAGGAAGATCACGTGCGAGGCGGTTTCAATTTTCGGTGGAACTTTTTTTTCTCGTGGACGCGCCGAGCGGAACGTGTCTCATCCGCGGAACATCATTCTGGCTGATGGCCAACGACACCCCGTCCATTTCGATAGTACATTTGTCAATGCGGAATAATCACGGTTTTGTGCACGATCGATCGATTCTAATCGGGCGAGCAGTAAAGATTGTTAGGAAATTCGAAATAGGATTATTGGAGATCTAAATAGGAAGCACACGGGGGTTCTATGCTCGGGCGACGTTCACGAACGAGACCTGAAAACGAGATCCTGACTGCTATTGAGGAAGGATGCACTCGAATTGACTCATCCTGTGTAGGTAGATTAGATCTGAAATCAAGTAAGGCATCGACCATTTTAAATATTAATAAATGTCCCATACGTAAGCGGAGGTAGCATCGCTCCTACAGCGTATAAGCCTTAATTAAGGGGATTAAAGTGCACCGGCAGGCTCATGGGAAATGCGAAATCGATGGTCGAAATGTACGCTTTTGGATGCTGGATACGGCGTGCTGGTTATTACTATAGATCCCCTAAAGCATTGAAGAGATGGAGTTTGAGTAACGGCGTTAAATCAGATTACTCCAGAATGAAGATTATAGCACACTGAATTTGCTCGTTGAAAATCCCGTAAAGTTCGCACGAGTACAAACCAAAAAAGGTGCGTCCAATGAGCGCTACGGAAAAGGGGAACGCAGGGAATAATGGAAAGGAAAACACCGCTAAGTAAGGCTGCCTCTCGATTTTTCACCGATTACACCCCCTAACCACTTCGGGTTCGTACACGACGAGGGCTTCGATCGAGATCGCGTCCTCCTTTCTCCAATGTCGTTTCTTTGCTGAAATTAATCCTCGATAATTAACCTTGCACGGCGGTGCAGCTCGAGCACAGAGACCGCTTTGCGCTCAAGCACCACTCGATGCGATTTCGGGCTAATGTAGAAGTTCTCCACCAGTATGCTTTCTACTCGAAGAAGAACGTGGAAAGTAGCTCCAAAGGATAGCGGAATCATCGATGGCCTTTCTGATAGTTTAATACTTTTAGCATTTTGTACAATAGTGCACTCGGTCCACGGTGACGAATTCTTATGATTCTACTTCCGTATATACCACAACGATTTCTACACACAAAATTCCGATGACGAGAGGTAGATAGCGATCGCGAGGAAATATTTAAACGGAAGGTGGTTACGAAACTGATTACCGTCGGTCATACGTTTCACAAGCTCTCCTCTCGTTCTTGTAAGGGGAAACTCTCGCAGATCGAAATTCGCCTTGGGAATTTTTCGAATTCTCCTCGCTAAGAGAAATCGACCGAAGGGCCTGTTGGATATTTCTCGAGAGAACAGTTGGATCGCCTCGCGTCGGACTTTGATTATTCGGGTTGCACAAAACGAACGACGTCGAGAGAACATACACGGCCAGACACGCGTGGAATTTCGGCGAACCTTGTATACGTGCGGGGATGCCAGTCATGTCACTCACGAGAGCAATGTGGATGAGTGGAAGAGGCGTGCCGGGAGATCGACGAGCGTTCGCCCCCGTGCAGACATCATCTCGCGACCGTTCGACGCAAAAGAGCAAAGAATTCGAGTGCTTTCGCATTCGCCACGAGTTATCGACGGACCACAAAAGCATGCCAGTCCTTTCGCTTTGCCGTTAAGCTGCTAAATGTTGGAGAATCTTTTTAAAAGACATCGGTTTGCAGGAGTTTCATTATTCTTAGAAGCGATACTTTCTACCTGCTGAATATTCAGATTCTGCGAAAATAGCACGAGAAACGTTTTCGGTGTCTCTGCCAAAGGAAAAGATTCATCTTCGATTCTTCCTCCTTTTACGATTACACATTCTTTGTACTTGCAATAAAACGGGATCCACGAGGAGCGCATAATACTCCTATACAACTTCGAAACCGCGTCGTATCTGTCCGTAATCTGTCAAGGGAGGTTGAGAAAATTTCCCGTGGATACGGGCTCTACGTCGTCTTCAAGGTTATCGATCCTCGAGAACAGACCGCCGAACAGAGAAGGTCGCGCACAGGGAGGATCGTCACGTGAAACGCACCGGCTGCCTCTTTTTCCACTTTGGGGTGAAAAGGTTCGCGCGACCCACCCTCTCCCGGCGAGTTCCTCTTACTCCCTTCTCTTCCTTCGTCTGGTTCAAGGTCAGTCCGCGACTCGCCCCCTTCGCTTGGCTATTGGATCCTGCGGAACGGGGTATAGAACTCGATGTAATCTTCGAAGGGTGGAAAAAAGTTATCCTGAAAGCAAAGTTCGATGAAGGATCCCTCGACGAGCAAAAGAATCCCAGTTTGTCAGTGCTTCGAGCTGGAGGGACTCGGGGCTCTATTTGTGCGTGCTCGGCTGCTCAAGGTCAGCGGCGCAAAGACCTCCACCCCTTGCGCTACGAAAACATGCGGAATGTTCACGCGAGATGTGTACGTGGGCCATTCAGGCGTAGCAATCATAGAGGCGCAAAATTAAGGGAATAAGACGAATCCGTCGGTCGGACAAGGATCAAGGAATTAGGGGTTGTGCGCAGAGGTGGCAGCGGAAACAGGCTGCACACGCAGCCCACGGGACAGGAAGAGAAGGAGTAACCGGAGGTGGAGGGTTGACCATTTCGGGAGTCTCGGAGGTGACGGCGCGCACGGCTGATCGATGCAACAGCAGCGCCGCTGCGAGCCAGAGGATAGGAGGCGTAGCTAGAGGGAAAGGGCAGCTTTTACCTCCCTTCTACTCTCTCTTTCTCTTTCCATATCGGCCGCTTCCGCAACCCTCTGGTTCCCACCCTCGGAACGTTGCACGCGTGCTAACCGAGCAGCGCGTGTTGGGCTTCGCTGTTGGGTCCCGTTCATCCCCCTCCAGCCTCTGACTGCTCCTCCACCACCGCGAATTTTCAGACAGGGGTTGCCTTCGACGCGACGCGACGCGCCCTCTCCGTCCCTCCTCGGCCCCCTTATCTTTCTCCCTCGTTCGCACGTCCTTCCGTCTCTCGCTATCTCTCCAGTGCTCCCACCCTCGCGGGTTCAGTTCTCGCCTGAAGACCGTGCGGTGTACAGGTGATCCGACCCGTTGCGTACTCACCCTCTCTATGTTCGAGCTTGTCCGCCCGCTGGCCGGGATGACGTGCCGCGTCGCCACGAGGAGGACGCTGTATCCGTCCTGCCGCGACGTCGACGAGGTGCGTTTCCTTCACGCAGCCCCTTGTTATTTTGTTCAGTCCTTCACAGTTCCCTCCTGAGAGCGCGCGATTCATCCCTCGATTCGTCGTGCAATCGTTCGTCGAGCGAACACTGCGCGAAACATTTCCGACAGGCTTGTCCCTTCGTGAGTTCTGTTCCGAGTGTTGATTCTTGTAGCGTCGCTCCTCGTTGCCGATGGTATCGGACTTTCTTGTGCTCGCGAGAGAATCGCGTCCAGGGATTGCAAGGATTATGCAATTCCTCAGAGGATAGGTTCCACTTCCGTGTAAAGTGATCTTTTTCGAAGCTTTTCATCCACGATCTTGCGGGTCAGCTTCCTTTGACGCTTCCATAGGAGAGACGCGATAATGGAATGCAAGCTCAGAGAGGGGAACGACGCGTAATTCATCAGAGATGGTATTTCGATCACGTGGGCAGGTGATCGACTGCCTCAACGTATCATGATTCTCCGATAGTTTCAGAGTTTACGGTATCTTGTTATCGAGCTGACGTTTAAACTATCCCAGTGTTCCCTTTTACTTGTTTCTCGTTCGGAGGATACTCTTGACCGTGAAGCTAATTACAGTCTCGATCACGTGGCCAATAATGAAGCTCGTTCGACGCCACAGTTTTATCATACGCATCGCGATTGTCGTACAGCGAACATTCATGACAATCCTTGTCGTGCACTTCTGAATTAATACGTTAAAGACGTTTCTTCCCAGAGGCACGCAATTGCCGCGATTAATGCCTCCGCGAAATACGCATTCGTGTGTCCCGTGACAGGATGATTTATCCTTCGGGTACGTAATGTGGAGTAGACACCGGTATTAAGCAGCTAAGGGATTCCCACGGTGCTCGCTAAATAATAGGTGGTCTCTTGTGGGATCTGGCTGCAGTAGCATCCTCGATGAGCTCACCCCTTCTTTTGCATTTGTGAAACTCGCTCCGTCCAGGTATCTTCAATTTAATTCAACCGCGAAACCTATCTTCCAAGCCGGAACCACTCCCCCGTTACGTTGGTCGATCAAGGGGCCTATATAATTTTAGAACATTGTTTCAATTCGATATTCGTCGAGCGAGGAAAAAACAATGAGCCATACTAGATAGCCGATAAACGTCTGGAAACCAGCAATACTAGCTACACGCGTCAACGCGACAGAAGAACGCTATTATGCTCCATTTCTAAGGCTGACGGAAGTTCGATCATACGTTGTCCGGCAGAGGCTGGTTGAGAGCTCTCGATGAGCCTGTTTTTAGCAGAACGCGCGAGTCAGCTGGCCTCGACGGAGCGACCGATCGCCGCTTTTCTTCGTGTTCCACCTTTAAATCGTGTTCGCTTTATCAAATCCTTGCGAACGCTTTCATTGCTATTTATACTGTCATTTCTATCATCCGGCCACGTGTATAGAAACCATCCACTGCGCTCAACGTAAGAAGACCACGAATACAAACTTTTCATTGCTTACTTATTAATTAAACATCACTTACCTTCAGCCATATCGCCTTGACACCGGTCTGATCTTATTGCGAACTATTTCTGGGCTAGCGTGCGTAAACGTTCTCCGATTAAGTCACAACCAATCCATCGCGATTAGTCGCACGAGCAGGGAAACACGAAAGCGATTCGTACGAAGCTTAACGCGTGTTTCCAGAGAGCGATCTTTCCGCGTAGGGGAATTTTCCAGATACTCTTAGGCGATCGTCGTTAAAGAGGCCGTGCTATAGAACGAAGCGCGGGGGCGGGAGCAGCGATCAGAAACGTGTGCATTGTCCGGTGCGCGGCGGGTGTGGGGGGATTAAACCGACAATTGTCTCGAGAATTTCCGGGCAAGCGGCACCGCGCGACACAGACAGCGGCTATCGTGGCTGCATTCCGCTCGAGGACGATTATCGGCCCGACGTATAACGCTTCGATTACTGCAACAGCCTGCATGTCGATCTTATCGCACGACCGTATTCCCATTGGAAGATACATCATTCTTCCGGCGCGGCCCCCGCCCAGTGGAATATCGCCTCTCCCGCTTTTGTCTTGCGTTAATTTTCAGGGATTGTCGCTTGAATTGTTGAAAGAGGTGTACACTTGTGTCGTTGATAAAGCTTTTTCGGTGTCCCTCGTGAAAATCAATGTTTATCATAATCGAGAAATCGTGAGCCAGGATGAGGGAGAAAATAAACTCTGCCCTTCGTGCAATAGCAACAGAGCTAAAAGCCAAACCTGTGTCGCACCATTTTCCATTGTTATTTCTGCGAGCTTTACGATGTAAAAAGCAAAGCGGGAATCGTTGCTCTCGATGGGCCAAGCTGGGTGCTATTCCATCACGAAATCCCTTCCATCGGCACAACATTTGCTTACCGCTTTCGAGAGTCCTTTTGATCGCGGTGCTTCGATCCGTATTGTTTGCACTTGTACAAGTGCGCCAGCAGCGAGATTCGAAAAGCACAGGCGCCACAGAGAAACAACCGAGAGCTTCGTGTCTGAAAAGAACCCTATCGGTTCCGCGATCTACCTAAACGATTACTAGCCCCGTACGTATGTATGCACTCTGTCCTCTCTGTATCGTCGAATTAATACTCCCGCTGGAGTTGCTATTAACAGAGGCCGATGCAAACGAGAGTGGATGCACCTCGTGCACGGTGGCGTGGTAGCGCTTTGTTCCACGACTCGCACGACAGCTCGCGTTGTCGGGGACTGTCGTGGCGCGAGAGCACCGTCAGTAAATTATCAAACGGCTGGCGACCGGCCAGACACTTTTATTACAGCCTACGCCTCACGTAACGTTTCCTGGTCGTCCTCGCTAACTAACGCCGTATTCGCGTCGCCTACTTGCACCAGCTCTCGTTTTATGGACACTGCCCGAACTTCCTGATCGGCCACCCACCCTTATCCAGGGGTGTTTCGTAGACGCGCCAATATCGTCGACCTCGCGTGTACCCTGTACCTGTGCACGTCGGCTGCGGGGAATTTGCGAGCCAGTCGCGAGTGTGTAAATCAGGCTGGGACGTCTCGCTTGTGAAGTTTTTATCGAGCACCATCTTGGTGCACGTCCGCCACGTGTAACGTCTGACGTTTTATCATGGGGCAGTATGATGAGTTTCCTCGTTCCTTAACTCTACTGGTCTAGTTATTTTCCAACTGAAGCGCATAGGAGTTAGTTATGCTGTGCATTCTATTTTTTGCATAGATGCGAGAAAGTATTTTTCCACGCTTGGTAAGAAGATTCTTCTCGAGAGTATTTGGATTAGACAATTCCATAGATTCTGCAGTGTCTATTAGGGTAATTAGGATATCGCGATTGGAGTAACCCAGAGTCAAGCATATTTGCCCCCCCCCCCATTTTTGTTTGGTTAAACCCTTCATCCTCAGCTGTAGACGCGACGGGGGTAACGATGTAGTGTCGAGAAAGAGATTCGTGACGGCGAGACCGCGGGTTACGGGCTCCCGACGAACAATGACGGTGATCGGCGTGCATCGTTGGTGAATTATCAAGCATCGTGAACACCGAGTGTCAGCCGGACGTGCAAGTTCGAATCGAGCTTCGTGGACGAGGAACACGCGAAGGGAAAAAGGGGGGTGGTCCGCAAGGGCCACGGCCATGGGGGAGGCAGCATGTTCTCCGAGCTGTGCAGGGAGACTTTGCGGAAGGCAGCCGTGTGCTACAGTTCTGGTCGTGCAGGAAGTCCATCTCCATCGCCACCAACGTCTCCGCCATCATCTCCCGCCAAAGAAGCAAAGACTTCTGCCAACGTTGACCTGGCAAATGTCCGTGACACCTTCCACGATGCCAAGGATCATGGGACCAGCGGAAAGAGATCACCGCAGCCGTTATCGCCCGGAACGTGCGTCACGGAGTTCCGCGACTGCACCGGAAGAAGATCGCCCACCGCCCCAGGCGACTCGAGGGAGTACGTTTATACGTTCCTCGCGAAACGTTTCTCTTTGATACACGAAAACAGACTCCGCGGTCTTTCCTGTGTCGATTCATATGTTTCCCCATCTTCAACGCGTTCACTTTTGTAGGCGACAATTTATAAAAGCCCCATGAAGCTTTTCGCTTTTTTCATAAATCGATATACTTACGAGATTGTCGGTGAAATAGCAATTCCAATCGGCAAGTTTTATCTAGAATCATTAGTAACGCGAGACTCGAATCTGAATCTAGTTTCTCGATACTACCAATGTGATTCCCCGAACTTTGCGATAACGTTTACGCTCATTGAATTTCGCCCGTGAATCTCGAGTCGACGGGGAAAGATTTTGCGAGGCGCCCGGGTCTCGCGGGTAATCCAAGTTCCCGTCGGGATCGGAAGCCTGTTAACGATCGAATTGGCCGTCTCACGAATGGAAACGCGTAAACGTATTCCCGTCACGGAATCCCCAGGAAGCGTTCAACGGTGGCCGGCGACTTCGGCAAAAGATTCGCCTACCCCGAGGCGAGGGACGGGAGGCGAGGCTGCTCGTTTCCGGCAGACTCCAGGGACGGACGATCGGTGTCCCCCGAAAAGGGACGACAGTGCGAAGACAGCAGGAGCTCAACGTACGGCGGATACGAGCACGGTCGGCCAGACTCGAGGCTCGGTAGACTGTCCCCCGGGTCCTCGGGATCGTCGCCCGAACCAGAGGACAACTCCTCGACTTCTGGCGACGAAGGTATTGTCTCTCTGTACACGGTTTTTTTACGTTGCTCGCGCGCATACTGTGCGTCGCGTGCGTCAATATTTCTTTGTCAGAAATATGATGAACGTTTTTAGGGCAATAACTATCACTGGAAAAATAATTACAGGTTTTAAAGCTATCTCTAATGACTGTTTTACAAAGTAGCTTGTTGTCCAGATAACAAGGTTTATAAAATTGCAGCATCGGAATCGATTTAACCGCTACCAACTTTAAGTAGTTGTGCGTTGCAACTTCTTCGTCGTCGTCGTCGATGTACAGTAATTAGCCAAGGGAATCGAGTTTGCCCAGGAACAGGCGGTCATAATAGTTTCGTGAAAGCTTCATGGAAACACAAGAATCTAATTGTCAATGCAGCGCAGCGTCCACGTTTTTGGAAATTTTTATCAGAACCTGTTCCACAGCTAATGAGAACGTAAGTTGATTTCCCGGCCGGGGGTTGGAAAAATATTCGCGGCATTCGCGAGGGCTGAACTTTGCCCTGTTCATACATTCGTTTGTGGCGCGAGAGTACGTACTTGAGAATCATGGCTCGCGTTTTTGGAGAGTACGTATGTGCGGAGTATTGCTGTGTTCTTGCAGCTTTGCTTGCTTCGTCTTTTTAAACGGGAAAGTTAAACGAGTCGAAAATTTGAAATTATTTTAATTTAAAGGGATCGAAGGTGGAACGCGATCGTTTGAAATTTCAAATCGAAAGCAATGATAGGCAATTAGTAACTGGACTTGCACCTTCTAGACAAAGTTTTCGCGGAAGAAAAAAAAACCTGATCTACCGCGACATCGAGTGAATCGGAAGTTCCTTTCTAACTATACCTCCTCTGTCGAACTTACAATCATTTTCTTTCCTTTTATCGAGTCTTCCGATAACAATCTTATCTGCCCGACGATTTGATCGGTTCCGGAAGTCAACGGCGACGAATATCGCTTGACGATAGTAGCCAAGGTTCTCTCCCCTATTCACCGCACAAGACACTCCAATGATTTTTGTATACAATTCGCAGGCTCCCATCTCTCACCCCTTTTAAATTCCATGCAAACGATTTTCTTTTGATCTAACTATGGCTAAAAGAGTTTCTCGCCGCAAACCTCGCGAACCAGTGCAACTAATCAACTGCGAATCGCGTCTCTCCGCTAAAAACGATCCACAGTTCGTCCCGCGAAACAAATCACTTTTGGATCGGCTCGTTTATTCGATCAAGGTCGAACGGAATCAGAATTGGGTTGCACTTTGACTTTTGGCCGTTCGACCATCCAGCGAACGAAATTTTTTCGCCACGCCATCCGAATTGGTTGTTTGGCCCAATTTCTCCGCAAAAAAGAAAAACTTGGCGAGTTCTGCCAGTAGCCAACTAACCAACGAAACGCGAAGTTTCGGTGCGGCTTTTGCTTCGGGCAGACGCAACTTTCCGGCTTTCAACTAGATTGTCGGCTGGAACCGTTTCGATTCTGATGGCACTCGGAGAAACTGGGATCTCTAGTTGCAGTGCCGTGGAACGTCGAGTATTTTTTTTTCCCAAATTTTCGAGAGCATTCATTGGCGAGAGCTTCGACAAACAATTTTTTTTCGCCAATGGCCAGCGCGTGTTCGCGTATCGATTTTGGCTCGTAATCTCGCCGAGGATTATGCAGAAGTGAGCGATATACTCGCGTGGTTGGCGGGAAATCAATAATATCGTGGAAGACGGGCTGCGCCAATGAAATCGCTCTGTAATTGCTCCAAGCAAATGGCATCGTCAGTTCCTTTCTTTAAACGCGCTCGACCACTTGCAGTGCGTGCACCTTTCGCTTCCTCTTCGCGGAACGCTTTCATGGAATCGCGGAGCTTTCCAAATAAAATTCCCGTCTTATATTTCTCGTTCGTCAATTTTTTTCACTCGCTTCCAGACTTCATATCTGCCTCTCGGGATCGGCGAAAGAAAAAGAACGAACGAATAATGTGAGATCTCCCGCTTTTCTGAAGAAGTCCATTATTCATGCTCTCCCGTGTTATCTCAAACGCGAACACTGCGTTATCTATTTTGGCGCATAAGCATAACCAAGTTCTTCCACGTTTTCCCCGCCTTCCAGACTTTGATGTATAATCTCCGAAGGATTACAGAGGCAGCATCGGGGATGAGAGCTCGGCGTGTTTATCGGAATCGTTGGCACGAGACTGCAACAAAGCCGATTCGACGACCGGCGCTCCTTGTTGGTCGATTTGCTCGTTTCGAAAACGAGGAGCAGTAGGTAGACACCCGATGCGAGTGTGCCTGCGCCGGGAAAACAAGCCGCGAAGGGTATTGCCGCGCGCATAGTTCTAACCCCGAGAATATCGTGCACAGAGGAACGGATAGCGGGGGGGAGAAGAAGGTTATTATAGAAGCCGGTGAATTATGGGCGTTACCAGGCTTGGTAATGCGGTCTCGCAATGCGGTACAGCCATTTCCTACGATTTGCGTCGTTTAACGAACCCACATCCGCCGCATCGATCGGAGATTCATCATAATCCGACGACGAGTAAGCGTGGTAGAACGGTTAATGTTCCTCCGGCCTGGCAACGTTCACCGAAAGCTCTTCCAATTCCGTGGGATCTTGTTTGCGATCGCGGGGAGAACCGTCAGTCCCGCTTGGATCGCTTTGTCTTTGGATCGCAAATCCGCGTTACGCGTCCGTTGAATATTTATGGAGTAATGCGTCGAGTTTCTCTGGTAAATATGCTTTTTTCCCCGGAGTATTCTTGTCCTTTCGCCAAGTTCGTTTGATAGCTAAGTGGAGCGAGAGGTTGCCTCGTGCCGCAAAGAGTTTCGATCTGACACAATTGTAACCGTAGCATCTTCGCTTTCTTGCGAACGGAAAGACCGTATCGTTGTCCGAAGTTCGTGATCGATGGAGACCAGAATCGCGGACTCGCTGAAAATTTGAAGTTCCACCGATAGGAAAAGGATTATGATCGATTGCTTGGCCGCGACACGCTAAACCTTCGGCAGGAAACGTTTCACGCAGAGGCTGCTACACGTTTGCGCGAGTCGCACCCGGTGCTTTCTCGGAACGGAGGGCAGGAGAAAAATGAGTAAAATAGAAAATGGGACGAGCGGGAGTCTAGAAGATCCCTCGTTTGCACGAGGATTTCCCGTGCTTTATACTGCGCTCACGTATTTTCCTCCTTTTTTTTTTTTAAGAACCACCGAGTTCCATGCGAAACGTGTTTCTCAGGTTGGGCAAACTACCGACACGACGTCGGTGTCTCGATATTCATCGTAGCGTTACCGATACTCGTTTTTTAATTACATCCTGCGCGTGTAATCCTATATTACTTAACGATTAAGGGATCGTGTAGCGTTCTCGGAGATTTGACTATCGTGTACTCTCGCGGCTTATGCTTTCTTTCGTTAAATAATTCTTTACTACAAACTGGGAAACGATTTGACGAAACTCGGGCGAGAGTTTGCGGTATTTATCGGCGATATATGGAGCAAGGGGGACACGTGTCAGAAGGTCCTTCGAGTATTGGCAAGCTCTCGCGGATCGTTTCGAAGACGCCGCTCGAGATGGGAAGCAATAAGTTCGTAAGCAACGATAGGAATCGCTGACTTCGGTCTGGCTTCTTCGCCGGCGGACAAGTCCTCTCGGTTGAAGAGGGGAAGCCTTTTCTTTCTCTGCCGTGCGACACTCTAGCCGCGAAAGTGCCGAAGCTGCCTCGTGGCTTGCCAACTTGAAACACTCGAGACCTTCTTCATCCCTTTGCTTTTTCGTGTACGCGTTTTCGTCTCCCGCTTTCCGTGCCCTTGCTTCTCCTCCTTATTCCTTCTTGTCCACAGTCGATGCGAGTTCGGGAAAGGATTATACCTGCCCTCCGGGGAGTATTGGGAGTTCCTGTGCCCGTTCTCGCTTCCGCAATAAATCGTGACAATAAGAAATGATCGGTGGATCGTATATAAGAAGCTATCTCTTCGCCACAGAGTGGAGGTGGGATGCTTCGATATGATTTCATAACTGGGTCATAAGAATTATTAATCTTTTCTTAATTCGTATTCATATTACTTATAGAAAGAACTATCGTTTAATCTCTGGTCTTCCTTCTTTCTGTTACAGGTGAGTACTCCACGAAACGGCTGCCAGGTACATTTAACGAAAAGCGGGATGCGTACGCAAGATAGAGGTAGGAAAGCGACGCAGCGGAATTATACCGAATATCAACTAATCGCGAGTTGTAGGAGCCTCTAAAATTTCTCGAGGCTACTCGCACGTTTTTTTCTCTTACTTCTCAACGGCGTCATTATGCCAAATTAAAAAAAAGGCTTCATGCTCGAGCCGATTCTGGCGAGGCTTCTCCGAGTCTCCTTCGAAAACGCGCGGAACGCGCGCGCTTCAGCCGCGGGCAATCTTCACTTTCCCCGGTTTAAAAGGAAAACGGAATCCATTGTTCGCGCGGCGATCGTCGTCCGCGGACGCGAATGCCGTCGTTCTGGTAATTGGAGCGGGCCCGGCACGAGAGTACCAATTAAACTTATATCTCGCGACGTCTTTATTGTCGTTGGAGCTGAATGCGGTCGCGTGCCTGGATTCCCGTCCAAATGAGTTTCCCGCTCATTGATTCGTTAACGATATTGCGGTGGCGAGCATTCCCGGCAATGTTTTCGCTCGCGTGTTTCATCGAGCGACAAAATCGTGTTCACTTCGACCCGATAATCTTTCGGTGAAAGAAAATTCATTTGGCGCTTCGTCGATATCGGATCGCGATACTTTGCGAATTAGCCGGGGCGAGCTTCGATTGTTTATCGTAATCGGTAGAAGTGGAACTGAAAGATTATAGATATCTCTATCCTTCAGATTAATTAACACTTCCATCGAAAAAGCAAGCTGTAACTTTTTTTGTTTCATTGTCCTATCCGTGTCAGAGCAACACGTCTAATCGCTCTATTTCCCGTATTTAAATGGACCGCATCTGGAGATGCTGGCTAATCGAAATCAGCTGGCTTCCGTTCTGAAACGCGTAGCAATTGCTAATTGCAGATGGATGCACGGATTATACGCGGAGCACTCGCGGATGGTGCACGATCGCGATCGCGAGGCTTCCTCCGTGCCTAGTTGCGAATCGATCGTCGATGGAGGATGCACTTCGTTAATAGTTTCCTTCCCTTGGTTAGTGGTATTTATACTATATCGGAAATGACCCAGAAATCTCTCTCTCTCTCTCTCTCCCCGTAGATCTTCGATGCCAGATCAGTGTCTCGGATTCCCGCGAGTGCTTGATGAAGTGCAGTTCCCTAGAGATCGTCTCTTCGGTCTCTTTTTTTTTTTAATTAAATCCGCGTCGCGAACTCGAGGGTGCGTGTTCCGCGATTACCTGAAACGTGCCCGACGTTCCTTATGGATGACGCTCGCGAATGCTCTCATCGTTCCCTCGACGGTTCTGGGCGACGATGACGAGAGTGCTCGTCGGGCTGACGCCGTGAAAACGAAGGAAACAGACGTCAAACATCTCCCCCGTAAGAACGATCCGTCATTTACCGGGAGGCTGTGCGGTAAGGGAGTCTGGATTGAGTTACGAACGAATGGTCTGGCGAATGGCATCCGTGGAAAAAGTATTTGTAGCATCCTAGGAACGAGAACGCGAAAGGCATCCAGGAACTTCATTTAATAACCAAAGAATTGTCTACCCGAGTACAGAATTCAATTTCTCATTAGAAATTAAGAGAATCGTGCTTTCAAGAATATTTGCTTTATTTATACACCCGCCTTTGAACGATGCGCTCTGCGCGCTTGTTAATTAAACACGGCTGCCAAGCGATTTAGAAGCAACCCAGGCTGCTTTATTGGGGCAAGCTCGAGGTACGGAGTTGTTAACGATCAGAGAATTTTCGTTCTGCGTTCGATTAGACAGGTGAACAAGCCGATCGCGTGGAGGTTGTTAATAAATTTCCCCGGGCTTCACGATTATAGAATGCGCGACGTGTGTTCAGGGGTAATGGGGAAAGGGCTGCTCGCAATTTAATGTTGTTTTCGCGTAGATCCAGCCGTTCCGTTTAACGGCTGAACAAGCTTCGCACGCGCACCGAAACACGGCTTTCGCGTAAATAAGATCGGCGAAAGAATAGCGGCCACGGTAAATCCCATGCAAAAGCTGTACTTAGCAGAATAATGGGATAACCGTAGCGGCGAATTAAGACGATACGATGCGTAAATTCTCGAAAGCCGCCTCGAGCTCTGGCTATCTATCACGCGACCCAGCTGGACGTGTTCCGCAGCATAAATGCGAGCTACTTCTTTTCCTTTCTCGTGGTTATCAATCATTTACGTAATACGACGGGCACGGTAACGAATGCGGCCGCTATTAATAATGCAAAATATGACGCGCAGCGGGTGAACGCGTAAACCTTAGACTTCGACACTTTGAATATTCCAACGAGTTCTTTAATTCAACCAAATTACAACCGGTTAGCAATATTTTATTCTTACGAAGAATCCACTCGATTCTCCTGGACTTTAATCTCGCGTCCAAGCATCGTCCGCGACGGAACGTGGCCTATCCGTAACCCAGATGAGGAGGACAAGCATCGAAAGACTCGGGACGCTTAATTTCCACTCCATTTTCTTCTTCTCCTGAGTTGGGATTATTTTTTTTTTTTTTGCCAAGAAGGTACTCGCGAGCCAGCACGTGGACAAAAGACACAAAAGTCGCGGAGAAGAAACGGCCTTATCAACCGTTGTTCGGACTGCAATTACTTGGTCGGAGGGGGAACGGGACACGGTCAAGCCTGTATTTCCTGGGCCACAGAACAAACCGCGAGCGACGCGGTTTTCTGCAACTGCTGCTGCACGGAAACGGAAACACCAATGTGTAGAATTATTTGAGCAAATTTGGAACGCGCCTGCATAGAGGTTTCTGCTGTCGAAATTATGAAGTTTTCCGTTCGATCCAGATGTAAAGCGGACATAGTATTTGTTACCGCTGTATTTTTCTCTTTGACGAAGATTAGCATGTTAATATACTGTAGTTCCCTTGGACGGCTTCGATCTTTCATTTCGAGGGATCACGTATCCATCTGGAATATCCGAGTGTCCGTGATCTTAGAGCGCAGCCGATGTCCTGTTTGCTCTATTTTGAGCCGTGCATTCCGAGGATGCAATAACGAGTTGGCACCGTTTAGTCGCGATATCGCACCTGGCGGGTAGCGGTGATGTACGCGAAATTTGCAATCAAATTCTATTGCGTAGGAACCGTGACCGCAACCACGACGGCATCCTTTGCTCCGTCTTTCTACTTGACATGCGTAGACACACGGGCGTACGTGCGAATACATGAAGCCGGCACAGGACACGAGAGTGCCGCTTAGTAACAAGGTATGACTTTAGTATGCCACCTTGTCAGTCGGAGGATCAAAAGCGAATCGGCCTTTCGACCTCGACTAAAGATCAATTAGGATTAGACATATCGATTAGGTGCATCAATTTTCATGGTTCACGACTAATGTCCGAGTGTACAGTTTTTAATAACAACGTAACACCCCCAAATGGCCAACACAGGCACGTTTCATCCTTTCAACCTGGCTGACAGTTCTGGATATATCCTCTGTTGTCAGTCCATCAGCTTTTTCCCGAGCTCGGATTACCCATTGCGTTGCGTGTCTTCACTGTCAGTCTGACACGTTAAGATCTCTTCCACTGCGAGCGGCTAGCATTGCAAAAAGTATCGTTCGATCTAAGGCAGCTCGAGCTCCGGCAGAGTAAAACATTTCACGAAAATATCCTTGCCGAACTTCCCCGAAGCTTAGCAAGAATGCAATTTAGGTAGTCTTCGCTCTAAGGTCGATCATTTCGCGTCCGACGGACTAACCACCCGCCATTCAACCCCTAGCGATCATTCGCATTGTACCCGATAAGATCCTCCAACGTGACAGCAATTCGCGAAGAGCCACGATTATTACTATCGACGCTCTCCCTCCCTCCCACTTTCTGCAGTGAACGATTTGTGAAGCGGCGTGCATAGAGCAGAAGGAGCGCGGTATCGCGGGATATTGCGGTCCAATCATACGTGAAATCAGCCACGATCCTCGACCGATACTTTTCCATCCCCGATTGTATTTTCCGCGCTGCGGTCGATCCTTTCGCGTCGACGACAACCCCGAAGCGATATCCGATGCTCGTGTAGGGGATGATTCGGTAAAAGTTCCGGCCGCTACCGAACTTCCCTCTTTCCGCGATTTTTATCGGGACAAGCGACGCGGTACCAGCAGTGATTGGCCGTAATTTATATGTAGATCGTGCTTACTGTCGCCGAGCCGGCTTCTAACGAATTTCCCTCGGATACTGTGCCCCCTGCATATTTACAAGCTGCTTCCGCTCCTGTCTCCCCTTAATATCGTACCCTACCCGCGACTAATTTTTCTTTTTTGTCATGGAAAACACGGCGCACGGTTAATAAGTTCGGCGCAGAAGGTGCAACCGATCTTTGTATGCACGCGTTTGCGTCCACTCCACGGTGATTCATAAATTTTACTTCACTCGGCGTTTCTCTGGTCATTTTTTGTTCCTTAATCGGCTGACCTAATTCCTCATCACGACTGACCCGCTTTGTCTATACGAAGCGACCATAGAAACGAGAGCCTCTTACACAGTATCTTCTGGCTTGCCAATTGAAATCTGTGACAAAAGAAGATAGGATGAGACTAGTGAAGTGAAGAATGCAGGAGAAAAACGACGGAGGATCACCTTTGTGGGACACGGGCCAAGGAGTGGACATGGTCTCATCAAGAATGGACAACTTTTTTTTTTTATTTTGCAAGAGCCCTCTTTCCAATCGTAATCGAAGAAGCTGGCCATATCTTCGTAGATGGGAGTCGAAAGTAATAATCGAGCTGCTTATCATGGAATACCGTTCGCGGATGAAAAACTTTGAAGCAGCGCTTCTACAGAAATCACGTGCTTTTACTCCTCTTTCTTGTCTGGATTTACTTGTCAAACAGACGTAGATATTATAAGAACTTTAGAACAAGACAGAACTTTCGACCCGTTTAAGGTAAATCCGTGAATAGTAGTAGCTCGCGATGGATAGAAGCAGGAAGGGATTCTCTCACGGCTGGAATTTGGAACGCGCTTTTATTAATTTTTTTTATATCTGTATCTGCGCACTTCTGGCCGTTCCTTCATCCAAGGCTCCCGACAGGCCGAATAGGTGTTTCTGTTTGCGATTCGACGGGAAACGCGCGAAATACGTTCGGAGATCCGAATTCGTTGGCGAGGAATAAGCCTGCCTTTTGTCTAGAAATATTCAGCGATACGCGCGCAGTTTCCATGCCCATTTTTTTTTCACCCCCTTCTCCGTTCTTTCCCCGTCCGTTTCAACCGTTCACGGTTTCATTTCGTGTAACGAATAACTCTCCTCACGATGAAATGGAAACGGTGACGCACGCTTCACGGAATTTTCATCGACGCCCTATCGGCCGCGAAAAATCCGACCGCCCTGATCATTGTTCCTCCCCGTTTAAATCACCTATTTCTTCTCGTTTCTAGTTCTGGGCGTCTCGCTAATTGCTCTAGCTCCAAAAATGATCAATAAAATACAATAAAACAGTAGCGGTTTCCTGTTCCGATTAAAACATCCATTAGTATCTTGCGATTAAAGTACAATTTATAAGATCGAAATGTAGAGAATAGTTGCACAGGACTTCTTCCTTTTTTATACCCGTCTTTTCGGAGATTCACCTGTACGCGTTCTGTCATCGGGAATGGGTTAAATGAGTTGCAAATCGGACTGACGTGGACATTAGATGCAAATAGGCGAGACACAGGATCGGATATCGCGGGACTGGTGAGAAATCGAATTACTTGGCCGCTCCTCAAAGTACAATGCGTTTAATGGAGTGACGCGCAAGTGGCCAGAAGATTAGACCGAATCAGAGCACGGAACTGACGTGCATTCAATTAGGATCTAATTGCGTTTCGCGTATCTTGGATAGTTCACGCGCTCGGCTACATATTTTCAGACGAACGCTCGGCCGTCCGTTTAATTGGACAAATTAGCAACAACTCGAGAGAATGTTTTACACGCCGCAGGTTTAACTTGCGCCGAGCCTTTCCCTTTATATCCTTAGAAAGCGTTGAGATCGTTTCTGAGCTCGTAAAATATTTAGTATCCCGGATTTTTTTCCCCCCCCTAGACCTCTGTTGAGGTGCACGCGCGATTTTACTCCCATCACCGAGAGACGTCTGCAGTCTCTGAGGTCGTAAAAGCGATTCTCCGAACCGCGAAGCACAGAATGCAGCGTGTTTCGAGCGACCGCGGTTTCTGCGATTGCTGATCCTCGGTAATTCGCTTCCGAGGATCTTCAATTAGTTACGAGGAAACGTTCGAATAATCGTGCAAAGTAAAAATAGCGATAGATTCGAAACTGGATTCAAACTTTCTCTTCGTCGTAAAACATGCTCGTATGCGTTTGCCTTCTCTTTCCGTGAATTGAAACATTTAATTGAAGAAGGTTAATGAAGAAGATCTATGCGATACCATTTGCTTTAGGAGCTCGATCATACAACGCACGCACGATCCAACAAACTGTTATAGCTGCAGTCATATCGTTTTGTGGTAATACAGGGTGCACTACCCTAACTCGTGAATTAAATCGCAATTAGGATATTATCTAGATCGAGAGGTATCCATCCACGATTCTGGCAGCAAAGTCTCAGCTGCTCTTATTAAAGTTCCTCGTGTACAGGAGGAAACTCTGCCGTGAAGGAACTTGGCGAAACGCTTTAATTGCTTCTCTTGTCTCATCCGGGAAATTTGAAATTACAACTTGCAAACGGCGAACAGATTCAAACGCGAGCAACTGAATGCCAAAGAAATCGCATCTGCCGGGAAACGCCGCGCGTCTTGGCAGTTCTTGCCAGGGCACCATTTATCAACGCGTGCTGGTGCTTGTGCGAGACGTGGGAATGCTCTCAGCATAGATAATTGTCTTGCTGTGTTTTACATTTCTATTTTACGACTGTCCAGTGGATCGCGTTCGCGTGCGATATTCCGGCAATCAGACGGACCACGAGTTGCTCGAGAAAATACTGTGGCACCAAACAGAAGCGCACATGTTAAAATGAACAATTTCCATGGAACGGAATCACCTGTTCAAATCAGGCACTTAACATACAAAAAACTTGGAAAATGTTCAACGTATTCTAAAATTAAAACCACCACGCCGCTTCTGTTTAAACCTGTACACGATCGTGCCTTGCGCCACATCACTTTTACCTGGCTGCAATAAGAGAGGGTTCGAATGCACGCGAACGAAGCTTTACACGTTCTTTTTTCTTTCAATTTCATTGCTCTCACTCTTTGCTCGCTCAAGGAGCTCGATCAACTTTACCCTTTTTCTTTGTTCGCGTCGTCCAACGAATACAATCAGACAGACTGACCGTTGTAAGTGTCATCTTTATTTTCCACTGTAATCGCTTTATCGAATGAGCACTGTGGTTTCGCAACCGCCAGCTCTCGCAGGAGCGCGGTTATTCCCGCGCTGTTTCTTCCAAAAAAAAAAAGAATCGACTCACAGAAGACTCGCTGGAGATCGAGAACCGACAACACGGACCGAATCCCGGATTAATTACTCGGTGATTACAGGCTCATCGATCAACTGCGATACACTCGCCGTCTGTTGATTACTGTCGCGACGCATATTCATCGGTAAGCAGGACATGTCGCTGGCTTGCCCGTCGATTATGCGGCGACGTTCGCGAAATTCTCGCGAGAATGACGGAGGACTTTGATAATGCTATCTGGTGGCTTATTTGAAATCGCGGCCACATTTATTTCTGCTGGGATTTTACAAGGTTCTTGAAGGTGTATGGTATTATTTCATTTGCATCTGATTCTTCCTACGATATAGTTTCCCCCTATAAATCTTTCAATTAGAATATTCTACGCTTTTCCGTCTGGAATGTTAACAAATGAAATTGCTCCGCGTGAAACAAACCAATTTGTTTTGGAAGCGATCGCTTTTAATTATCAACGTTCAGCATATGCTGCAGCATCTCGAACATTCCCAGGGAAACTGGACCAATCGAGTTTCCCTGACCGTCGACAGTTCAATTTAAGTAGAAACGAACTGCTCTCGAGCTCGGTCGCTCACGTGCGCGTCTCGCGAAGTTACGGTGTTGCGATTTAAGCGGTTTTTGAGGGGGGCAAAGACTGTGCATCGACGTTAATTAAAACGGCGGTGGTGTAATGGGACATATAAGCAACCGGCGCTTTCTATCGCGTCTCAAAGAGTAATTAGCTCTCCTCGCGAACAATAAATCGCAAACCAGCGCTGTGCAACGAGTAAAATTAGATTTCCCTTACGGCTATATACCTGCTAATTGCTCCGCTAATTGATAACCGTTCGAACATTTTAACCGTTTCAGCGTGCTCGTTATCCGATTGACGCGGCTCGAAAGTAGCCAGAATTTCAGCGATATTAAAATTCAGCCAAGGATACACGCGATACGGTTAACCGGATGATAAATTGCAAATGGTCGTGCGTCAACAGAATTGCGGCGTAATGGCTCCGTTTTATTCCCCACTTCATTTTTATGTTTCGCGAAAGCTGTTCTTTTCTTCTTTTTTTTTTTCACGAAAGCCAATTTATCTGCGTGCACTCGTCATTGATGACTCGCCCTCGGAATTGATCATCGATCACGCAACTGCGGCCTGTCCCTTCGGGGGGGACGTACGCAAGCTGAAACGGGGGCGCGTTCGCGGGTAGGCCACGAGTTTAGCTAAACGCGTTAGCCCGTGTTTGCCAACTAGTTAAACTGGGTTGACATTTGCTCGCCGATCCTTGAAACGAATTCGAGCTTGGGACACGCGCGTTGGGAGAATCGTCGAGTTTCCATAACGACGCGCAAATGAACTCGGCCCTTCTCGTGCCGGAAATGAAACGACGAAGAATTAGCCGGTCGCTGCTACAACGTGTTCATATCCGTGCCTTGGTCCGCGTTATTGGCTTCATCGTCCACCCTCGTGTTCCGCCTATTTGAATGTCACGGAGAGAGAGAGAGAGAGAGAGAGAGAGACCACGACGCCGCTGTTCCATGCATGGAAATATTCCCGATAAAACCCTTTCACGTGATCTGGGATGGTGTGATAAATATATCGAGTACGGTAATACAGTGGGAACAATTCGAGGAGAAAGGAATATCGTGAGGATGAAATAATTGCACAGTTAATTATCATAGGCGAATATAATAGTTATTCTGCGTATAATTAAAATGTTTACAAAATGAATATAAGGTATCCTGTATAAACTCGCGGCATCTCTCTTTTTAATTCGAATTTTTATAGCCAATCGTCTAGCCCTTTACCGGCACGCTACGCATCTTGTCGGACAAATAAACGCGATTGCCTGGGACGGCATGCGAGGCAGGATTTTCCATGTCGCGCAGAGGCAACGCACCATGTAGCATTACGCGCGACGATTGCATTCGTTGACCCTAATAAATTCCCCCAGCCGCGTGATAACGTGCATGCGAGGCTCGCATTAGCGGGCCACCGCTGCGGAACACATTGCGACATTCGATGGTTCGCCGTGGCCGTGGACTTTGTAAATTCGAGCCCGCGCAAATGCAGATCGGACGAGGTGTCGAGACGACGGCTGGAGTACGCCGTAAGGGATGCTTTTCTGTCTGCGGCAAGAATTTATGGAGCGCGAGCCGTCGTTTGTCCCGCGAGAATTACGAGCTCGTTGCTCCACCGGGATCACGAGGATCACAAAAATCGTCCTCGACTGACGTTAACGAGCCCTATGAAATCCTTGAATACGTCGCGTTCCGAAGAATACTACTTTCAATCAGCCTTTTACGACAGCGTTGAAATAAGTGATCGCAAGTAAGGTTTCTTCGAATCGCGAGTTTATTAGAGTGTGTCGGCAATTAATTGAAATAACAAGAAGTACGGTGTTTTGGAACGTGCAGATAGATCGGTGAAATTTAGACTGGAATACATTTTGCACCTGTAATATTATAATAATCGTTACATTATTTAATAATATTTGAAATCATTATTAGGTTTGCTTCACTCGCCTCTCCCTTAGGTGATGAATTAACGGTGATAATTAAAGGGAAAACCATATAACTGTTGCACTTTTGCTACAGTTTTACGTGACATAAACCGTGCTTGTAATGGAAACGAGGGGAACGCGAACGAAAGCCGTCGCCCCGGTGCAAAAGCTTTAATTCCAGCAAATTATTTCACTGTCGTTAAACATTCCTGCGGAACGCCGGCAGCGGAAGCTGGCTGGTGCGCCGCCGAAAGTGGACGCGCGTAGTACCGAGGCCGATTATTTGCGATCCCCGGCAGAAGGCGGTAAATCAAAAGATTATTTAGCGTCGCGAAAGTGTTTCGCTGAAGTGTGCTCGTACGGAACGGGAAGTCGAAACGAACGTGCTCGTTATACGAGTACTTCCGCGTTTCATGCTTATTCCTCAGGCCGTTTCCGTTTGTTCCCCCGTGGTTTCTTTCGCGCGTTCACACGTGAAACAGTGTGACTTCGGTTTCCTCAACGGACCTGGTTCCGTTCGGGTCCCCGTCGAAACACGACGAGGGCACGCGTTTTTCCTTTAGTGCTTTTTCCATTTATCGCTATTACGCTTTCGAATCGTCAATCCATTGGACAGTGTTCAAATTCCTTTTATCCGATGGTCTTTTAGTTCCATCTCGAGCGCGCGCTGCTTCGTCGAAAGCGCTCGATTGCCGGAACGTTTCAACCAGCGTCGCTGCTTGTTCGACATTGTCCCGTCATTAATGTCGTCCTCGTCGAACTGGCGCTTGGCGTCGAGCGATAACCGATACCGAAATTATTCCACCGCAAAGTGGACAATCGGTGGTCATTCAGAAAACGCACGTGACCTGTTGTAATGATCTCCCACCGCGATGTTAATTTGCACCCCCTTAGCACAGCTGCAGACAAAAAGAAATTCTCGCGAGCTTTATTCCTCGGTGTCAGACCTGTGAACGGTTGACGAAACGCGACGTCGCCTTCCACGGGAATTGCTCTCACCGCGTCCATTTCTGACGAGCTTTCTTTTCAGGATCGTGCATTCGCGCGACGTTTTTCACGCTTCTCGACTTCGACGAGAAACGGTGGCTTGTCCGCTTGCTCGAATAACAATCTCCTCGCTATGCACACCCTTCTGTTAAAATTATGGCTATATCTTCATCGAAATTACGACCTTTCCGTTTTCATTACCGCGCCCCGAGGATCCGCGATAGCGACGTTTTAATAGCTCGGATCTCCTCCCCGTGGAGGGGACACCGACTGGAGAACAAATTGTCGACGGATACGCGCGCGACAAGAGGACGACGGACGGGCGCTTAAAGAGTCTCGGCTAAGGAAGGCTTGATAAAACATTTTTTCCCTCTCGATGCAGTGTCGGTCGAGGAGTTGCGGAGGTTTCGTTCGCTAGTACTGCGGCTCGTAAATTAGCAAAAGAACTTTACTACTCGACCGGGGAAACTAGTGTAAATTTCCACGCCCCCACCCGCCGAGAAGTTCCTCGCAGCGAGAGCCGCGTTAATACTTAACGCGTCTATCCCCTGTGCCGTTATCGCGGCATGGCTGGCTGGCTGGCCTCCAATTTACGCGCCGGAATCATTTACGTTCTCGTAATAGTTACGACGACGCGTTAATGTCGACGGGCCAGCAGTCCTATCAGCGATCGACCTTCTGACGAGTTTCTGCCCGCGAATCTGGCTAAATCGTAGTTGGACTCGCTTTTCGTTTGGGAAAATCGACGGTAGAAGAGGTTTGTATTTCTACAATTTGCCCTGAGAAATATTTGAGAATGACAAATACATGGATATTAATAAGGGGTGCGAAGTTGATCCTTGAAGGATTATGGACACTTAGCGATGGCTCGGAGTACCGAAAAGTTTGACTTGCAACTGCAGCAATTTCCACCGTTCCAATTAACGATTTAAATTGCATTCCCCCAATTCTCAACGTCACGGAGAATCCAGCAGGACGTTTAGCGAGTTAAGGTAGTAAAACGCTATCAACTACCGCGGGAATTCTCGGCAGCGAATTGTCGGGGGTGCCTGAAATTAGCACAATCGAAGGCAGTTTGCGTCAAAGTAACCTCAACCTATGCATATGCTTACACAAATACATACATCCCTGTGCGAAACAGAGGAACCAGCAAAGGACACTGAACATGCATCATTGATCATCTTCAAGAAGCTGCCCCGCTCCGTGTAGCTCCTTCCACAAGATTTCGCCGTGGATTATCTCTGAAGACGATATTCCATTAAGCCCTCTGCCAATTTCTGCCAAATCGATTTATCCCTCGGCCAAATGATCAATCTTCCTCACTGTTCACGACACGGACGACTTCCGCACGATCGACCTGGGCCAGCTTCCCCCCGAGAACGAGCCGCGAAGAGTAGGCCGGAAAGGGTGGAAATATTGAAAGTTCGCCGGTGGACGTCATCGTTACTAGCCGCCGAATTCACGTGCATGCCACACCTGGGGTAAAACGGTGGCAAAGTACGGCTCGTTCCGGGGGAAAACCAACTTTACGGCAAACGATTATCGACGTTTTGCCACCGATTCTCTAACGAAACTCGCCAACGCGAAACAAGCGTTTCGCCAGCGGGAAGGGTGGTTCCACGGTAATAGTTGCACGGACGCAACCGCCGGCGCAAGAGGGAAATTAATTAACATTTTAATGGACATCGAGTCGCGCAGCAGCGGGCTATTAAACTCGTGAATGCGTGACGTAGCATTGCGTAATTAATTTCTCGCGACGAGATCCTTGGCTCTTTGTACGGTTACTGGTGCGACATTTATTAAACAAGCAGTTGAGGCAATTGTTTTTTTTTTGTTCCAATTTAATCAAACAGCGCATTTGTTCTTTATAATCAAATATTCGGTGGCCATAGAGATGATTCCAGAAACATAGACGCATTCGCAATGAAAGAATGGTGGAAGAGAAAGTCGCGAGTGAAAACTGTTGCGTCGTTGGACAATCGTTTCATCAACTCGTAATTTAAAAATTGTATTAGCCGGTTGCGTAAGAACGGTGCTCGCGATATTTGCACGGTTAACTTCGCCCGTGGCGGAGGCATAATTGGGACCGGGATCTCGGTCCGTTCGCCGCAAAGCTGAATTTCTCTACAGAAAAGGTGTTTATTAGCAGCAAGGTAGAAGGGGTGGGTACTAATGAAGACACGGTTAATAAGCTTGTTAGCGGCGTAGGCGAAAGACGCGGCGGGTATCCTGATGGTCGGCCTTATATGCAGAGTCAATGGATGCGTCAGCGCAAAGGGGGAACCATTCTCGCCGCTTCTTCCTCTCTCACGAGCAACTCTGATGAATAGCCGCGAGTGGCCTATGCAAGCACGACACTTGGGAGTATTTAGAGGCAAGCGGCCTAACTCGCTGAAAGGGAAGCGGGTGAATGCCGATGCGAAACTGCAAACGCGTGCTCAGTTCTGGGAGTTTCCAGTGACTTTAAGATAAATGGGGCAGATAAGTTCTTGTCCCCGGAGGAACTTGATTCCTTTTTCGTTGGACTCTTCGTTTCGAACGCAGACGTATTTGCGAGTTCTTGATCATTCATTTTGTTCTGTGAATCAATATTCTGGAAAAATGCATTGAACATTTGGCATTTATCAAATATCAAAGTAATCGAGAATCTATAATTGTGTGTTACAGCTGGAGCCGCTTCTGAGGAAACTAACCAAAGGTCCAGTTCTGCACACAATCGCCACTCTCTCACGAAGGGTAAGCAGCCCTGATGGATAACAAATACCACCCGTGTAATCTAGAACAAATCGTGGCACGAATAGAAATCTGTCAATCTTGTCGAATACGCTCGTATGAAATCGCTCGATGCCAACTCGCTTTTTTTCTTTGCCTTATCATTTAGCGTTCGCACATGTCTCGGATACTCGCGGAAATAATGCACAATTTATGCATGGTCGTGCAAACATTTCCATGTACGCCTGTTAGTTGTGAACAGGTGTTTAGATCCCCGCGTGGCATGTCAGCTGGAAGGTATACAAACGGTTTCGTTCCTTTATCGTCGTGGAAGCTTCTGTAATTGTCCCTCTGTTGTAACGCTGCTTTCGCGCCACCGCCAGAAGAATCCTTTCTCGTTGATCAGTGGCTGTAAATTCGTGCACAGCAGGAGTCGTTCGCTTTCGAACACGATGGGAATTGGCACAAACTTTATCGTTGCTATTTTGCATTTGGGGGGGGGGGGCAGTGTGCTATGTAGTTCAATGATCGTCATCGGATTCTTTTTATAATTGGCGTGCAGAATAATTTTCTGTGTTCAAGATTATCCTCGATCAATATTACCTTTCAATTTGGCGTCTGTAGATTGTTCAATAGCGCTACAGCTTCTCGTTATTCAATAAAAATAGATACGACCAAGAGGGGTTCAATTTACCACTTCCAGAATCGAAAATGAATGCCTATTCGGCCGCCGGATCAAAAGTGCGAATATCTGGCCAACGTTAGATAACAAACGCAATATCTACGCCCGTTGTCGAGCGACGAACGGATTTCATAACGTTTTCAATCCCCGTCCACTGTTGAAACTTCTCTACCGTTCGCAAAGGCAGAAGCTTAATCAGCTGTGAGAAAGCCATCCATAAAATTGACAATACCTTGCGCATTTGTCTGGAAGGATACCGAATAATTGCTTGCCCGTTGAGCCCTGAAAAATCTGCTCCACGGACGTGAGATCTCCGTTCCAATTGTTTAGTCGTGCGAACTTCTGACTACCGTCCAATGATCGGTCGCTGGAAAAATTCTCGTAATCGAATCGCGATCGAAACGAGTAATTCGCGAAGCGTTGGCGTGTCCTCGCGGGAAGCCGTGTACCTCTCAGCACATTGCGCGTCATTCGAAAAGTAGCGTGAACATTGCACCGACGAGCCAGAAGAGAGGTAGCCGAAGGAGCGAGGATAGAAAAAGGGGGTTGTTGAAGTGGAGAACCAGCGGTCGACTCGAGATGTGCCGCGGGGACAGAAAAAATAGTAAGAACCGCGCGCCAAGGTGGATGGGGAGGAACAGATCCCTATTGTTTTCCGACCCACTTCCTAACACTGGAAGATTAACAGAGTCCCTTGACTGTATCTACTGACAGGTTTTTTTTTTTTTATCGTACAGCCTGCTAGATGCTTTTGCGACCTTGCTAGCATCATGGAAATAGGAGCATCCTGGCCTAAAGAGGAACGAGTCACTTACCGATGTGACCGGGTTTCCACTTTGAGTAGTCCAAAAAAAAAGAGAAATATTGTTTCACGCAGAGAGTGCAGAGTTTGATCTCTGCCTCACGAATCTCGAAACCTCTTTGCCTGAAATTGTTTTCCTCTCGAAACGCGGATATTGATTCGAGTGACTCTTGAGGTTGGAAACAATTTTGGTGAAAGTATTCAGGTCCTAGGGAGGAACTGGGAAGTAGCTTTTGTGTGCCACGCATGGATTTTCCACCGTCTGAAGATCCAAGATACGTTGTTCCGTGCAGGCCTTGCGTTTCATTGTAATGCAGCGATCCAGCCAGGCGGCATTCCTATTGGCAACAACAATAGGCTCCGCTATGCGGCTGCTCAATTGGCAAACGCGTTCTTTGTGGTTTCCTTTCTGCGAGAGGAAACACCGTGTCTATTCTCCCGCTCGGTTAAAGAACGCGTGCACCCCTTTATTCTGCACCTTTTGTAATTGCTTCTCGCGCTCCCAGCGCTGAACTGTAGTGATTCTTTGAACAAAAAAGAACTAAACGTAAAAATTCTCTCCACTGAATCCTTCGGAGCATACTTCGATTCTACCTCGAATCACCCGTACTTCGATAAGATATTCGCCGGCTCCTTCGTTCGTAGTTGATAAGAGAGATTTTAATTTCTTCCCCCAACGCCGCAGGGATCAGAAAGATTAGAAAGACTTTGAACTTTCCGCCAACTTCGTTATAGCAACGAAGATCCGCTTCGACGATCGAGAGCTGAGCCAATTCGATCGAGTAATAACTTGGCAATCGCAGATTGCTGACCGGTATTCATCTGGGGTACGAGGAGCTTCCAATGAGCCACTAAATCTACGGCGAAACGCTCCCGTTGAGACAGAGAATGGCTGGAGACTGTCGCGGATCCAGGGCTCTCGTTCCACAATTGGGTTTCTTCGCGGCGAGATTTCAATTCCAACGCGGCCCACGGTGGCGGATGAAAGAGGGCTGGATATCCATTGTTTTCCGACTCGCTTCCAGGCGACGGAAGATTAACAGCGGCGACGCGACGTGTGTGCATCCACCGCCGTGGGCCTGTCGACGTTTTTTTTCGACCGTTTTCGCGGGGAACCGGGTCCCATTGTGGCCGGGGACCGCTGTAATTGAAAATCATCGTCCAAAGTTTTTTCTTCTGCCTCGAATTTTTTCCCCTCCCTTTTCATTTTACTATTTCGTATAATCGCTTTGATAAGCAGGGAGCGCTTATCATTTGTTCCCGCTAATATACACGCGAAAATTTCGCGAGTCCTTCGAATTTCTGCCGTAAGCTCGACGCAAAGAGGGAAATATCGATTCGGGCAATCGAGACTGCTCTGTATCTTTCCCACGAAAAGTGGAGCGCTGATATTAATTACGCGGGCATGGTTAATGCACGCGAGCCTTTCAGTATTCCTTTTTTTTTTTTCTCTTAATTTACTGATGCGTGTCTCGTTGACAACCCTCTCCGCTGTTCCATCGCGCGGTTCGACAGGACTTTATACACCCGCAACGTCGAAACGCTTTCACCCCTGCTTCCTCATTCTGACTACCCTCGCGCGTGTTCGCCACCGGTTCCTCTCTACGTCACTCCTCGGCGCTTAGGTCTCTCCCCCCCCCCCCCCCGTTCGATTCCGCATCCGCATTGCTAATGAAACGTCCAATTACCATCAACGGTTGCCGCGACGCGGTCCAGCAGCAGCCCGTGCCTCCTCCCTTCCTCTTCGCTCTAACACTTTTTTCTCCCATCTGACATTTGCAATCAGCAGGCGGAAACAAACATCGGCTGGTAGCAGCGGTCTTTCCACGTCTGCCGTTCGATGGAAACGAATTGACTGGTTCTTACGCAGCGTTCTTCTTTTTTATTCCCTTTCGAGAGGAGTCGCGAAAGTAAGTCACGCGCGGACTGCAATTAATCAGGACACAAAGAGGCTCGGTGTACTCGATAGTACGCAACCGCGGGATATGGATTAATTCGTTTCACGTGCAACCACGTCGAAGTTTGTCTTTCACTGTACCCTTTTCGTCTCCAATGTTACCTCTTGCTTTCCATCATCTGCATAGATATGAAATCACCATACAATGCCACTGTAGGGAAGAATGGAACTTGCTGTTACCTTTGAAGGGCGGAGAGAAAATGGAAGCAACGGTGAAATAATCGAGCAGGCGATTTCACGTGATCCTCATCTTTCATTTACAATTCGGTTGCCCGTTTACCATCGATCAATTGTCCGTCGAATTGCTTCACGCTGTCGTCATTGTCGGAATTATTCCTTATTAAATTTAATCATCGAGCACACGTTTCACCGTGAACAATGGGTTCTCCTTTGACCAAAAAAAAAAAACATTCCGTAGGAACGTATATCCAATTTATCTTCTGCAGAACAAACGATGCACTGGTTCGCCCAAATCGGAGGTGACGAGGTCTCCCCCGATTCGTCAGGTAATAATTAGATCGGTAAATAACAGACTGTGTGCTTTGCCAAACTCGTCGTGGATGTTTGTACGGAATTTAACGTGTCGCGTAACGAGTGCGTATTAATAGTAATCCCTGGTCGAAATTGGAAACGACCGCATTCATCAGTTGCTCGCGTTCCGTGCTCGCTGCGTTTTCTACGTGTGCGTGTTTTGTACATGCATTTGTGCATGCCTGGCGACGACCTAACACCAGCCTTTGAAGCATTGATGAAATGAAAATGAAATCGAACGAGATTAAAGGGTCCTCGGTACAGCTAACCGAAAGAAATAAATATTCTGGTTAGGGAACAAATTTACCCAGCTGCGTTTTACTTCGCTTCTCACCGCGTTCTATTTTTCACGATCAGGCTGGAGGAAAAAACACATCGATAACATGGTAAATAGTGACCTTCCTTGCGGAAGTGGTGGAACGTCAGGCGGAAGAATAGAAGGGGAATTTATTCCTCGCGGGCTTAGCCATTTCTTTGCCAACTGATAAAACAGCTGCGCGCAAGGGGGGGAAAAACATAAATGTTTTCCCGTCTCGCGGAAATTGATTATCTTCCTGCGGATACGTAATCGAATCTCCGCCAAGATTCCTACAGGCGCCACGATTTCTAAACCTTTTCTCTCTTGCAAACGATGCTTTCTTAATGTCATTTAATCCGCTCTGGAGTTCTATTGAAGCACGAGAAATCAACACTTATTACATTGCGAATATTTTGCTGTTCCACTAGTGCTCCCTCTCCCCCCTCAAAATGATGACCCCGTAACAAGTGCATGACGCATGTATCATTTTAATTCGCGACTTCGAATAGTGCCAGGCGCTTTGGAAGTTTTTTTTTGTTTTGTACCAGCGACGTGTTTCGCAGCCGCATGCGTGTGCAGTGTGTCGATTACGCGAGTACCGCTCGTAATACCCGAATCTCACGTGCGTACGCACATATTCTCGCTTTCTTCTCGACAGATGTGAAGCGCCGGCAAAGCTTCTATGACGAGGACTCCCTCGACGGCGATCATCCCGGCGGGAACGAAGGTATCACGTTATCAAGGACAATGTTCAGACCTAACTTCTTTATCTCGTTTACCCTCGCGCGTGCAGACTCTGTAAATGCAACCGATACTCTGAGATTTTTCACTTCGAATGGAGCAATGCGTTTTAGACAAAGTTCTTCGTTTCAGTCATTCAGTCATTCATTAATACATATATAATATTTGGCGGAAACTTGAGTTTGCTGAGAAATTCTTGTGAAAATGTTTCTGTCGCGCGGAATTGCTCGGGGAACGGTTAAAGACGGGCTGCGTTTTCGTTTCACGGTGTGCCCGATAGAAAGATGGGAAATGATCGATTCTGGTAAATTGTTCTCAGGACGGGAGTCGGCGGGAAGCGCGAAAGACGTGGACAGGGTGAGGCTCGTCCGCGAGAGGCAGAACGAGGAGCGGCAGCGGAAGTTGGAAGAGCTGAGACAGCAGGCTCTCGCTGCGCAACGCTTCCGGGAGCAACGGGAAGAGGAACGCCGACGACGCATCGACGAGCTCAGATCGCGCGACAACGACAGGTTCGTATTTTTTTCTTTCTTTTTTTTTTCATTTCTATCACCATCGATTGAACCGCAAATCCACTGACACGGAAGCATTCGTGAATTCCAAATTACGCGTGCGTGGTAGTTTTTTTTTTTTAATGAAATTCCGAAAGCGCAGAGGAAGAACACGCTCCGACGGGGAACAGCTTTTAACTAGCTTCGGCCGTTTCGAATTGGGTTGTTTGATACGCGCCAGTGGCGAGCGATAGCGCTCCTTCAGCCCTCAGCAGCTTTTCCCAACTTATGACACGCGAATTGAAAGCGACACGGGACCGGCATCGATGTGTTTAAACGCCCTTTACGAGATTACGCGCCTCTTTACGAGGTTATAACTTGACCTGGTTAATATGATGCCTAGCTGAACCGTGTTTCGCCGCGGAGAAGCCTGGCAAATTACCGCAACACCTGCATAAAGTTCGTTCGTGGAAAAGATCACTTCGTTCCTTGAAAGCGAAAAACAAAAATGTAAATGTAAAAACAGTCTCGTTCCTTCTCGAGATAATTGATCTTGAACTGTTGCACAATTCTTATCAGACGGAATCAAGTCGAGGAAAGAAAACGGTTGATATGCGAGGCGGAACGGGAGAGACGGGAGGCGATCCTCCGGAAGAACCAGGAGAGGGAGGCGCGTATCGAGGCGAAGAAGAAGAACGAAAGGTCGCACATCGTGTTCGCCTTCGGAAGTTCCACACCGAGGATGCTGGAGCCAGCGGACACCGGTGGCTCTACGTTCTGGGGCACTCGTAGAGCAACGTCCACCACCAACGTGATGATGTTCTCAGCCGCTCAGCCCTTGACCAGGAGATCATCCGAGAGAGAGCTCGACGGTAGCAAAAAGCGAGCCACGTCCGCCGGTGGGCTCGATCGGAAACCTGGCGAAGGTTAGTGAAGTCTTCTCTTTCCGAACTTTCAGAACGATTTTACAGTGGACACGGAATACGGAGATATTGCGAACACCCCTGCGAGATTAGGCTTACTTCGATACGACCGATGATCGCGAAAACGTGAGAAACGGCAGATGTTGATCGAGCTATGAACTTTTCTGTGGACGATAATCTCATTTTCGTCCGCAGAAACGTTTCATTTTAATTAGTATCTCGTTGACTATTGTGGATAGAATTTAGTCGACATCTGTCGTTAGCATGGTCAGGGTTGATTAGTGACAGAAATATTTATAAGTATGGTCGCGAGAGATAATGTAAGAATGATTCAACGAATCGTCGTGTCGTTGGTGCGAGAATATTTTAATAATTCCACGTCGGTGACTTTCATATCGTCGACGATTAACGCATATTTCGAAGGCCGCTTCTTTTCTCACTGCGTTCCTTCCGCACGGCGCTTCTAGTGGCCGAGTCGCGCTACTGGCGCGCCGTCGGGCCTAACGCATGCTTGCACCACTTACCTTCCAGACAGATTGAACAAGAAGCAAGCCCCGAGCATTTGATATTTTACTACGTTAGAGTGGCATTTGGAAATCGAGATTGAGCCGGGTTCAATTTTCGCAGACGTATAATAGAATATGTTTTGTTCAGCCTCAAAACATTCAGCTACACTGTACATCGATCGCCAACACACGACCATAATCGACCATGCACAATATTTCCATGACGGTTTACAGATGAAGAAAGAAAAGAAAATTACATCACGAAGCATGAGAGATGAAATCTATAGTGTCGCTAGAGAAATGATTGATAATCGTACCCGCAATGTGTTTCATATATATTTTTCTTCGTCCCATTTTTTTTTCTAGGGCTTCTAATATTTTGTTCTTTATACATTTCGTTGCCTGATCCACACCGAGTTTTATTTCACCGCGTTTACCGCGTATCAAATGCGAATCAATTTCCATGGATAAGATGATACCCTTTTTCATTTGCTATTACATATTGTTTGTTTTTTTTTTCAACATAATTTCTCTTCATGGTACACACACGAGAAGCACCTCATCTTCGCCCGTCGACCTCTCTCTCTGTAATCTCTACACGTCATTGCGAAGTACGTAGAGAGCTGCTCGTAGCGGGGAGGAATGTGCCCCCGAGTAAATGTAATTTCGCTAGAGAACTGTAACCTTGACCGAAGAGAGACATAGTTAACCCCTTTGTTCGGTAATTAAGATCCCTTTGCATCCGCTCTGTTATTTATCTCTGTACTTAACTGGTGGTGGCTCTGTCAGGCAAAATGTATCGTGATTCTCCAGTAGCCGTGGATCACGCCACATCTAACTCATGCTAATTTTCCCTCCGCCCTTTCTGTTTATCTACTCGAATAACCTTTGGCCCGTTTGCTCGGCCCGAAAAGAAAAACGAAAAAAAAAAGAAAGAATAACGAAGAGCAAATCGATCGGATGGTGGTGGCTAATGTTGCAGCATTGAATGGTTTGTTTGCAGATATGAGAATGTCCTCGTCCATGTACGAGGTGTTCAATTGGAATTCTAGCCCCGATCCTCCCTTAACCCCTGCCAAACATAAGAGAGCCAGCCTCTCTCTGCCTCCTACAACTGACATCTTTGCCATCGATGATAAGTCTGATAGCGACGTTAGGCGTCCGATGGCTCAGCGGGCTGCCAGCGGTGAGTCCTCAAGCGGAAAAAGAAAAGGCGGAGAGTCTGCAACGGGAAGATTGTTCTGTTGTCCCAGAATGAGCTATCGATTTGTCCTTGTCTCTCTTTCATTAGCACATTGGGATGTACTCGCTCTCCCTCTCTCTCTTGCAAGCATGTCACTTTCGTTTAACACCGTTAAAGCGTATCTTTACACTATTGGCGAAGTCGTGGAACATGGATTAACACTGGACGAACATACGTGTTTATCCGATGCTGCAGAGTTTACTCGCCAAATACTCTGTTATGCGGATTTCTGAGTACAGATCGATGTTCCACAACTTTTACTAATATGCATCCCACTCAGAGTATTATGTAACTAACAGTACTAATGTCTCCGTACATTTTGATGGACCAGTTACTAACCACTGTAGATAATTGTTGTTCCATTAGAAAGTTACTTGATACTTCCTCTTGTCAGTAGTATTAATTCTGTTCGGTACGTACACTCGCCGGTAATTTCACGAAATGGAAATTGATAACGAGAAGCTGAGGTGCCTCGATTATCATACGAATCTCTCTAAGTACCCTTGTGACGTTTGCCTTCTCAATTACAAAAAGTACAAGCATACATCCATGTCATTCATAAACTGATTACATCACTACATTTTATATTAAAATTCTTGTCTCTTATGAGTTTCGACCATTCGAAGAACAACGTTCTCCACGATTGTAAATCATTTTTTCTTTTCTGTAGCAGCTTTCATTTCCGTCCCGACAGGCACACGTAGAAAATCGATGTTTTTTTCATTCTATTACTCGACGCGCTTTCCGCGTACATTTATGCATGCGCACAGGGTTTTACCGCTTCGACGGGAATCGTTTGCATGTACCGCGATTCCCTTTTCTTTAACGTCGTTCGTACACGTTCCCAGTTTCACGCTCTTTCTCGATCACCGTGATATCCTTCTGTTCTAACGCGTCGGTCTTAAGGAAACCGCGGGCACGAGAACTTCGTACCCGGCAGCGTTATCCGAACGACGTTCAAGATCTACCCTGCGCACGAATGTTTTCCTATCGCTTCGCAGCATTACATACTCGTACACGGACATACGCCGCAGCATGAAAGAAACAACGTACAGTTCAGAACGCGACACGTAGCCAGAGAGGAATGCCAGTTGTTGTACGGATGTGCATTACACACGCATACGCAGACTCTTCCGACGCAAAGCGGAACGACTGGTTGCGTTGTGTTTCTGTTGCAATGTTCCGAAGGATGTACCGCGCGCGCGCCTTCCACGCGTTAAACAATTATCCAGCGCGCAGTAGTCCCGGTTGTCGCTTTTCTCGCGCTTCGCTTCTAAGGGTGACTCGTTGCAGGTGAGGAAAGCGACGGAACACCGGGAACACCTACCTCGGTTTATCTGCGGGTGAACAGGAGGCGCACCGACCTGATGCCAACGATACCGTCGCCCCGCGATGGACCGCCGTCGTCCGGACGCAGCTCGAGCGCCAAGGCCTTCACACGTTCGCCAGGTAGGACTTACTCCATGTCCAGGCTGGACCAACTGGCGCAGCCTAGGAAACGTCCCACAGAACTTGGCACGCTGACGGAACAGCAAAGCCAGCCGCTGAGCGCTTCTAGCATGAGCCGCAGCATGTCACATTTAGCCGCGTCCGGTGGCAAGAGCCTGAAACGCTCAGATAACTCTCGTAGCATGGGCACGTTGCCGGGCGCGGTTCCGGTGCCGAGACCCACGAGGGCCGAGAGACTGCGCCGCAAGGCCCGCGAGCATCAGAACCATCAGCAGCAAGGTAAGATCGTTCTTGTGCACTCAACTCGGTCATACATCTTTCTGTAAAAAGACCGCTCTCGGTTCTATTAATCGCGCGGAGGCTGTAAATACGCTAAGAGGCCTCGTTTATCTGTACCATTCGTTCTTACCACTTTACACCGGTGTAAAATATTTAACCATTTTACCATTTCGCGTTCGTCCGACGGACGATCTAACATTCCGCTTCGCGCTAATCATTATTCACTCAAGTCTTCCGGCCAGAAACGTTTTAGGACGACAGACGAATGTCTCGTGCTCTCGTCGTTCCGCGTAACATGAGTTGGGTGCACATGTGCATGCGTACGAGAGTACAGTAAGGAGCCATTGTAAATCAATAAGATAGAACGGAACAATCGTTGCATCCCTCGGACAGAGATTCACGCTTCTCAGTTGCTTGCATACGGAACTAACAAAGCGATCCTCGATTTGTCTAACGGCAGTGTTATAGTTTACTGCGGCGGTCGATCTTTGTTTTTGATTAACAACACACATTTTGGCTGCATGGAAGTGTCCTTCGCGTTCATCGTTTCGTTACGAACACGCGTGAATTGATTAACAAAATGCTCCTGCTAAAGAAAACAGTCTCAGATCTCACCGGCTTTTCGGTACCAGGGGTGAAGGTGTTCACTCTAACGTTTCTTCGGGTAAGCCACACTTTATTATATTTACATATAACATACACTTTTACCACGAGATACACACACGATTTTCTGCACGAAGGAATCGTAGTTTCGCGGCCTGCGCACAGGCGAGCGCAAAATCGTATTTAGTGTGCAATGCATTTATCGCACCATTTTCATCTTTGTTTTTTTTTTTTAATTCTTTTTCTTTCTCGCTATGTTACGAGGTCTCACATGATTTTTTTTCTCTTGTTACTTTTCCCCACCCCTTTGATTTGGCCTCTTCTCAAATTCACCTTCGATGTACATACATTTGACACGCGCGACACGAGCGAATCATATTTTTGGTGGCGGTGCTTACTATTTTCTCTTTAATTTCGCTGCGTACCTTGTACCACTTAACATCACCCACGTTCTGCTCTAACAAAACACGAGATATATCGAACCAACGAAAGCGATCAGCGAAATGCAATTTAGTTTTCTCCTTCGAAACGAACGAACTGTCCCGTCAGTGTCGCGCATCGAGGCGTACTGACGCGATGATCCCCGCACAGATGAAATATAAAAGAAAGAGAGAAAAAGAAAAGGAAACGGTTCCTCCCCTTGAAGTGTCGCGGCAATATCAACTTTGCCGTGCATTTCGTGCGTTTGCTTGTAAATGCATTTTATATACGCGCGACTACACGAACGCATAAAACACGTGAAATGAAGAGAGATGTTCACCTTCGGATGGGTACGCGTAGGCATCCGCAGCGGGGAAGTGACACCGAACAGCCCATCACGGCCGCACAGCTCCATGAGTCAGCAAAGCGCCAGCAGCGTGGGCAGCAGTAGCGTCAATCTGCGTCCACGAACGACTGCGACGCGTCGACCGCGACCTGCTTCTATTGCCGGTACCGGTGTTTCGGTCACAGAACGACACAGTGAGCATGCCCTTTTTCAATATCCTCTTCTTAAATAAAAGTCGCATCCTGATAACGGGAGAAGCGAGAGCGCGACGTGTTCCGCCCGGGAACTCGACGAGAGAGAAGCGAATCTGCCCGCGAGACCGTGAACCACTTTCGTTTCTCGAGTTCGCATTTATTTATTTATTTTTTTGTTTTCAATTCGTTCGGTTGTTTCAATCGGTTCTCATTACGACTATTTTCTGAATCAGTTTCCTTGTATTTTCGTTTTTCGTTTAATTTCGTTTTACCGTAACATTTATTGAGATTGCACATTTAAATACCCTGAGCGTGTAACATAGAAGTTGCGCGCTGTAAGTTGTTAAATGAACCGGTGCAGATCTACTGGGTGAATCGAAATCGACGAAAGATTCGAAGCCGCCACTGCCAAAGGTCCACACCACTCCAAAGAAACCGTCTACACCGAAGGCGACGGAGATCAAGAAGCCGACGGAGAAGCTGGTGAAGAACGCGAAGGCGTCGCCACGGATAACACCGAAGGCGACGCCGTTGCAGAGCCCCGGCGTCGAGAGCGCTCCGTTGATCCGCGAGAGCACCGGCGAGATAATAAAGGGCGACGGGAAGGAAGACGTGAAGCTGGATGACAAGCAGGAGGAGAAGAAAGACCAGGGCACCGAGAAGACACAAGTAATTCATTTTCCTCGTCTTTTAACGAAGTCGGTGCACGCGATCCTCGCGGCCGCTAATGACGGATTCACGTTATATCTCGTTTAATTAATTGCAGAAGGAAATAACCGCGGCGGAACAGCAGGCTAGCGAAGAGGCGAAGAAACCCGCCGCGATCGAGCAATCCAATCCTGTGTCCAAACAGGCGAAGGACGAGACTAATTCGAATCAGGAGAATCAATCGGCCGCGCAGACTCAAGAGACACCGAGAGCCGCGAAGAAAGAAGAGAAGCAGAAGAAGGAAGATACCGAGGTCGTTGAAGAGATCGTCGACATGTCAGGTAAGCAGGCTATGAAATATTAAAATACGACTCGGAAGATTGAACGAACGGTATTCCTCAGCCTCGATGATAGCGAAGATCCGGATCACCACGGAAGAGGAAGCTAAAGCAGCCATTGCGGAGCGCAGGAGATTAGCCAGGGAACAGGCGGAACGGGAAGCCGAACTCGAACGCCTTCGACAGGTGCGAATTTCAATAGATACCGTGTATAAAATCTTCCGTTGTCGATGGGACGAAAAGGCTCAATAGGGATTTGTGAATCTCTTTGTACAGGAAGAAGAAGCCCGCCTAGAAGCCGAGAGACTGCGTGCCGAAGAGGAAGAACAGCGCCGTTTGGAAGAAGAGACGCTTCGTTTGGCCAACGAGGCTCGCGAAGCTGAAGAGCAGAGACTGAGACTGGCGATCGAAGAAGCAAAACGTCGCGAGGAAGAAGACAGGAGGAGAAGGGAAGAGGAGGCTCGCCAGAAGCAGGAGAAGGAAGAGGCTGAGCGGAAGGCGAAAGAAGAAGCGGAGAGGTAAGCGGATTTCTTATCTTCTAACGAAGAATTTCATTAAGATAACGATGAATTGTTTAATTATAAATTATACGATATTTTTCGTTTACAGACAGCGGATCGAAATGGCGGAGCGTCTCAAAAGGGAGGAGGAAGAGAGGATCATGAGACGTAAGCGCGTCGAGGCGATCATGCTCAGAACTCGGGGCAAAAATCAGAGTAACACGCCTACGAAGGTAAATATCGCGAATTCGTTGTTCATCGATTAAACATTTCGTTCGTTTTTCATTCGCGTTACGTTCGCGTTTGTTTCTTGCGCAGGGAGAAGGTGGCGATGGTGATAAGTTGAAAGAAGACAGTCCTAGCGATGAGAATAAACCGACACCAGGTAACAAAGGCGACGATGTGATGACGGCCAGTCTGATATCAGAAGCTACTCAACAGTTCATTAGCGGAGAACAGCGAGCTCATCGTACGGAGAACAACACCGCCACGGAAATCGTGCACAACGGCACGCATAGTAACGGCATTAATGAAAGTAAAATTGTATTGGATAATAATCAGGGTAATGGGGAAGGAGAACTGAACGGTCATCATACGAATCACGGAAACGGTATCAACAGTCAGTCGATTACACTGGACAATGCCACCGTGTAAGTATACAAATTCAAAGTTACCGATTCGTAAGACAAACATTTACATTCAAATATAAGAGCTGCATATACTGACACTCACCGACCGCCATAAAACAAAACAAAAAAATCCAAGATATTACTGGATTTCTCATCGATTAAAAAAGAGATTCGAAGGTTGCATCGAAGAGCATCTCAAAGAATTGTAAGTTCATTTGTTTCTTAGATGATTCGACAATAATGTTATTACGAATGCCCGTGCAAGGCTTATACACCATTACTAGCGTCCTTAAACACTGCTCCAACTCCTTACACATGTATACACCCACGCTGTAGGAATTTTCATGAGATTCTCGTGGATATTGAAAATATTCTTTTCGTGTTCAGTTTTTCTTTTTTCGAAACGCTTTTCTTACAGAACGAGAGATATTCTTCTCCGGAAACGAAATCATGTTTCTAAATCGGAAATCGTGTAAATTGTTAACTAGCAAGCAGCTTGCAACGTTGTGTCTTCTGAATACATGTTTTACGTAGCATGTTGTGTGAATACGACGTATATATCCAATGCTGTATCATGTATCTATTCAAACACAGTTACAGTTTCTTTTTCGGAATTGAAAGTTATGGCTAACAATGTAACTGATATAATATAAATGATTGCACAATACTAGCCATTATATACGTAAAGCTATTGACTGATTTTGGTGCCGTTCATAAATATGTACAAACGTACTCGCCACATAAATTAGAATGAAACGAAAAAGAATAATATGTACGGCAAACATAAAGAAATCCAAATACGTACGAGACACCTGACCCAGAGGATGCGCATAGCATGCAACACTATGGTGTCTCGAAACGTATATGCTGGCACAATATAATACACAGAAAATGCAGATAATTATTAAAAACGGGTGTACCCTAAGAAATATTGGTTTAACGCGAACGTAAAACATTTGCTGCATTTCGAATGATTCAGGGCAATGCTCTAGTCGTTTATGTAATCAAAGTTGTTTATAGCTTCACGCAAAATCGATAGACACGCACACGCGCGCGTATCGTGAACTATAAATGACGGCCCGTGCAGTTCGTAGCGACTAAATTTTGTTTCCAAATTATCGTCTATAACATTGCTTTTCATTCACACATAATTCTCCGCCACTGTCGTTACAACTTTAGGTTTATTTTCTTTTTTTCATTTATACTGTACTCTCCGCTTTCTTCAATGAAAATTAAAGCCCCGAGTGAAATGGCTAGAGTGTGAGCATCGTTTCCCATGAACATATATATAATACAGTTAGAAAATAATCTATCAAATACTATAACGGCCAGAATCGCGAAAAAAAAAGAAGCACCACCATGCTTAATTGCTAAAGAAAAACAATTAAAAAAAAATTGCGAACTATATCGAATCCCGTACGTTTACTTAAGAATATGAAAGCACGTGGTACGTTGAGGATTTATCGTTAATATGTATATAATGAATTTTGTTGTTTGAGATGTTTTTTGTAGTATTTGTATAATAACGAGGGAATTAAGTTTGAGATGAAATATGTACGCTATATGTACACTATACATAGATTTATATATATATATACATATATATGAATAGCAAAATTTGTTGTGCTTTCCCACGAGTGAATCATTATCGGATAGGAACCGCTTAATACGATCTTGTTTAACTCGATGGTAATTGATTGATATGAATCGTCATTATGTCGCAAACAATTTTACATTATATTGTACATTGCAAAAGTAGTCAGAGCAATGGTTGACAAAATATGAAATGCAATTTTACGACAATTATTTATCGCCACCGATGGTCCACCTAATCGCACCATTATTATACCAATGAAACTAACAATAAATTATACGGAAACGGTACGATATCGCCGGTAACGCAAGAGAGGTACGAAGAGAATGTATATTGTATTGTCTATTATACTTACATATATTTTATAATTTATATTTAACCGTCTACTAGTTAAACGAAAAATATATACATATACTATTTTTAGGTAGACGTCTAAAGGAGTAATGAAAAAAGTTTAACTTATATTGTACGTCGATTCTTTTTAGTGATATATATATATATATATGTTAATGGCATAAAACATGTAATGTTATACGAAGCATGGAAATGTTAAACGACTAACCGAAGCTATAGCGTTAAACACGAACTATTACTAATCAATAATAAATTCAGTGTACATAATGTAAAGAGAGATAAATAGCATAAATTTAATGACTCATCTAAAAAATTTGGTTTCTAATTTTATCACACGAGTTCATCAAAGATACACTGTATCGTACGTGATGTTTCTTCTTTTTTTTTTTTCTTTACATACGCTTCTATATAGCTTGAATACAGTGTGCAAATCTTTGGTGAGCTATTACTTTTTATCTTTCCTCCAATTATTTAGTCACCAGTCGAACTCGTCGTGTACGCCTTAAGTGCAACATTCGTATGAATGTTTCTTCTTGCCGAGTTATCATTATCACCAGTGCATGTTGCGAATCAATTGTATCAATATGGTGTGGCTTGTATTACTTTTCTTTGCACTACTTTGTACATGTTCCTTAATGTTTGTGTTACTATATCATCCAGCAGTACGTGTCAACTTGCTGTCTACTTTTGCTATGTACCATCGGTTACCGCGCGTTTCGGTAATGCTACTTTCTCGCTCCACAGAAATACATTTCGCACAACCCGTTCCATGATTCCTGCAGGAGATAATTTATTATATGCGACGGGCATGAATACTTTCGAATTTCTTCTGTCTGCGAATTAAGAGAAATTCGAAACACGAAATTAATTTACGCGGATAGAAGTAACAGATATCGAACAGATCTATGAAATCTGCTGTATGGTAATGTCATGTGTATATACATTACGTCTCTAATTTTATATTTAAAAAGGATTACATTCTGTTGTATATATCAGTTGCGTTTTATACGTATACAATTTACGTTACGCCATAGAATTTTACATAAGTTTACAGGCACATAGCAGATGCTTTACCCTAGCTGCTTTACAGTAAGAAAGTATAGCTGGCTTTCAGACAATTAGTAAAGAGGATAGTGCCGATGCAAGATTGACTATCATCACGATTAAAATCAATTACTGTAATCTAAGTTTATTTTCGAACAATTTGTTGTAATTATAATTTGGCATAAGATGAATGATTCTCACGAGAGACTCAGCGGGAGGAGATGTGCAGCCGTTAATTAACTCGTTTACTTTCTTCGTCGTTCGTTATCACTTCTAGGCAGTTTAGATTGTTTAATTTGATAGACTACGATTTACTGACGAATTACAATAATACTTCGTCCAATCGTAGTATGCGTCATATTAATTTTGTTCGTGACCCATCGCGTTCGAGGTATATGAGTTAACGTTAGCTTAATCAATCTAGCGATCGTAATTTCGCGTTAGGCATTTACGATACGCTGTCGCAGTAGTGATCTTAGCGTTGCTCCGCCTATTATTTAGTATTTTGTATGTTTCCTTTCCCTGGTTTTATAGCAAACAAAACAACGTGACCAACAACCTGTTAGACCTAACAACGGAATTCGACCCCGTCAGTAATAGCGGTAGCGGGCCGATACACCAATTGGCGTCGAATCTGGCCAACGAGGACACCCTCAACTCGAATCTAAACCCGGCGGCTATACCGTTCACCCCGATGGCGAACCCGTTCATGCCAACCGCAGCTAATGCCAATGCGAATCCGTTCCAGGATTCTTTCATGAACAACAAGCCGCAGGATAATAGTCAAGTACCAGGTACGTGTTCGTATTAATTATCACGTACACCGCCGGCCGATGCACGATAATACCTCTGTGTGTGTAACCACCCTTGTTCTTCATCTGCAGATCTTTTATCATAATCCGCGTAGAGAAAGAACGATTCTGAGATGAAAGGAAGGAAGAGAACGATTTCGGATTGAAAAAAGGAAACGCGTATTGCTTTGCAGCGAGCGATCTCGTAATTAATCGAGGCGACGTCATTCATGGGAGAAATGTAAATAAATGCTGCTATCGATGTGTAGAAAAATGGGGAGAGAGAGAGAGAGAGATTTAAGCGGAGAACGAGGAAGGGGCACTACGTCAAAGGGAAGGCAAAGAAAGACTACCATGTCCTTAAAGGGTTGTCACGGGAAATGTAAAATAATATATAATGTTAATTAATAATATTATGCAACAGCAGATAGACACTCAGTCCGTTACATAGTATGCAATTAGGTATAAATCTTTTAGAGGACCTTTAAAGGGAACGAAGACCCGTCTATGACTTGTTAATTTAAAACACGCGTGAATATATTTTATCGTGTTAAGAAACTTCATTTATTAAATCGATTTCGTGCGTAATTTCTTTTTTCTTTTCGCTCGCGCTGAAACGTTTTTCGGTCGGAAAATTTGTTTTGTTTTTTTTTTTAACAATCGAGACGAGATACAACGGGACGAGATTTTAACGAGTTCGACGACGACACGAACGATCGGTGTTCTAGGATAAAATCTTTATGCGTGATTACGTATGTCTGTAAAACGGCTTGACAAACACAGCACAAGATTGCGAATCGGTTGAAATAGTTCTCCGAAACTTACGACATCTGCCAAAACGACGTAGGAGGAGTCGGCTCCAATTATTGTCCTTACGTAAGAGATATAGTATAACGTTACTTTATAGAAAACGAATCTACGTATAATCGTATCTGGAAACATCTTCCGCGGATATGATGTAAAACAAAAAGGAACACATTTCTTCCATACTACATTTTGGGGCGTGCGCTCACTAGTCAAGCAATTTTACTGTTTTTATCATATTCTTTTTTTTTTTTATTAGAAAACTCACCTATTATTGGTACTCTAGGTATCCACTAGATTTCATTACCGTTACATTTCCGCGAACCTAACATAAATTTTCTAGCTGTGATGATGATGATGATGATGATAAACGACGATGACAATGACGGCGATTGCTTTGCGAAATAGCCACTGCATACGTTTACGAGATAAGAGACAAATAGCTACGTTACTTTGTTCATAAATGACGTTTCAATTAGATACGATAGAGCTGTAACCGAAGAATATAGCGACGGCCTTAGCCTCGACGAACGTTTTGCAGAAACGAGACGAAGAAAAATTGCCAGCTCGCGCATCGCGTTATTTAGGGGGCGGATATTCATCATAGCGGCATCATACCGGTATACAGAATGGTAAACGATATTTTCCACGCCCGACGTTATCGAGAGAATATTGTAATCGGTGTCTAAAATATGAGTTAATTGTTACTATTGTGACATACTGTTGTAAAATCAATATCGTTAGCATGCTTTGCGTGTCAACACCCGCGCGATCGCGGATTACAAGATCGTTTATGCGATGGGGTAATCAAGTGAAGATCCAGTTATCCTAATTTTATGATGGTTGAAATAAAAAGAAGGAAATGTCATCGACATGCCTGAAAAAAGATATCACGAATCTACATAAACTTTATATACCGTTTTGTTCTTTTTTAAAAAAAAACCTTTTCATGATTGCGCTACGATTTAACGATTATGTACGATAATTACGAGTTGCCTGATTTCTCTCTGCGTGTAATTCTTTCACGATCAATATCGAAGAATTGTACTCCGCATGCTTGCTACCCGGCATAATTTAAGGACTTCGAGCACATATGCATTGTATGTACGTCAAGCCGCAGTGTTTTGTATCATAGATGACTTCTATTGCTTGAAACTCGACAACTAATATTTTAACGAGAGTAGAAGGAAAGAAGGGTGTATTTTTATCGAGAATTTTTAGCGCACTGCTGTACAGATGCATACCGATCCTCTCTTAGGACACTTCTACCGAGCCTAAGATTCTTCAAGCACGTAGTTGCAATACCGTGAGCGAACTCGAATCGGATCTTACGTATTACAGCTCGGCACCACAACCACGAGGATTACTTTTAACCGTAAAACAATAGCGTTGCTATTCAAGGCACCGAAGTATGCGATGACTGTATATCGAGTTTATTTATTCGAACTATTCTATTCGGTCTAACTAAAACTACGCTGTAAGGGCACGTAATAATAATTATAATAATAATAATAACAGTAATAATAATCCCAATACATACGAACGGATGTTTCTGAGCATACAAATACTGAGAATGCTAAATATCATCAGTCGTGTCTAAAAAATACTTCGTATTGTATAAATGCTTGTATGTAATAAATCCTTAATATTAAAAAAACAAAAAGAAAAGAAACAAGCCACGCTATTTAGTAAACCTTCTACCGAAGATTCTTTGCACGTCCTTCGAGTTCACGAACGACAAGAAAATCCTGCTGCTTCATATTCATACTGTTCTCCCTTAAAAATTGTATTATTCGCTTTTATTGTCGTAGGAGCGCACGCAACGTCTGTCTTCATTTGAAAACATAAGAACTGGCGGATCCGCGGGGTAACGCCCGTCGAAAGCAACAGGGTATGAAATATGGAGCACCCGCGGGCGTACCTGGTGGATACGGCTTGTCTCTTGGGTGCCGCGCTCGTAAAAAGTAATGCTCGCATCCACGAAAATTTCCCGCGTCTCCGGTCCGTTCGATGAATATTCCTCCGCGCAAGGAAATTGTATCTATACAAAACGACTTCAATTTCTTCCTCGAAACCTACCCCGGCTCCAACCCCCTCATCCGTTACTTTTTATTATTCACGCATGCCATCAAAGCATCGCGTTGGTCCCGCGTATGTACGTATCAGCTTTTCCATTGCTTTTCATTGGAACGCAGGAAGTAGTCTTTTTTTTTTTTCTTTGCGAAAAGCAGGATTATGCTCGTTCGTTTTGCTTCGTTTTTAAAGCTCTTTCAGTGCTCAAGCCGTCTCGCGCGAGAGGCCAAAAATTTTAACTTCAAATTAGAGGAGAATTTACGTCCCAATTAAAAATATTACCTTCCGCTCTTGCGGACCTTTAAAAAGGCCTAGAACGTTCGTGTATATGTATAATGCTTTAGCAGCCTCGCGAGTAGAAGCCCAAGGTAAATGCTGATACTTCTTCCCTCCTCCGTTTTACGATATTTTTCAGGGCAGACGCGGTTACAAAGGATGGAATCGGCCGCCGGCTTCTTAATCCAACGTTGCGCCCGGCGTGAATTAATTAATGAAGGCTGATGCAATGAAGTAGCAATAGTGGGGCCACCATAATTTTAAAATTAAACGTATTGTAATTCGATTTATTCTAATATCTTACAAGTAGGTATTAGTTCATAAATTATTAGTTATTATTATTTCATAAATTAGTTAATAAATTATTAGATATTAGTTTCATAAACCGCTTTTCTAGCTTTGCGTGCTTCAATCTATGTTATTCTTTCAAACTGTAATTTGTTAATCATTCAAGTTTTTCAATAAATCTTCAGTAAAAGATATTCGACTGTTTTACTTCTTTGAATACCTGACCACTCCTAAAAGAACCTACTCCGCTTCCTTATACAAGAAGTATCGCGGAGAAACTTTGAATGCGTAGTTTCGAAGCGAGAAACTTGTAAAAACAGTCCTGTTCATGAATAATTTAAGTTTAAGAAGATTACTGGAAAATGGCATCAAATTACGAGGATCTGCGATAGAATTTATGTTCCCGAAATTTCCTGGAAAATCACGTCAAATTCCAAGAATCAATCAAATAAGATACCTCCTCGCATATCATATTCCCCTGATACAAATTGGCGATTGCGAGCACTTGGGATTCCATAAAATCATGCTCCGGGGAGTTCTTGGAAATGACGTCACATTCCTGGAATCGGTGAAATCGAAGACCTCCTTGCGTATCATGTTCTCCTAATACAAAATCGTAAATTTCGGGCAAAGGGGATTCCGTAAAAGCGGGTTCTGGGAAATTCTTGGAAATGACGTCACATTCCAGGAATTGGTGAAATCGAAGACCTCCTCGCATATTATGTTCTCCTAATACAAAATCGTGAATTTCGGGCAATCCATTTGCTGGAAATCGCCAATTTGTATCAGGAGAATATGATATTCGAGGAGGTCTTTCATTCTACCAATTCCTGGAATGTGACGTCATTTCCAAGAATTTCCCAAAACTGGATTGTACGGAATCCCCTTTGCTCGAAATCGCCAATTTGTATCAGGAGAATATGATATGCGAGGAGGTCTTTCATTTCATCAATTCCTGGAATGTGACGTCATTTCCAAGAATTTCCCAAAACTGGATTGTACGGAATCCCCTTTGCTCGAAATCGCCAATTTGTATCAGGAGAATATGATATGCGAGGAGGTCTTTCATTTCATCAATTCCTGGAATGTGACGTCATTTCCAAGAATTTCCCAAAACTGGATTGTACGGAATCCCCTTTGCTCGAAATCGCCAATTTGTATCAGGAGAATATGATATGCGAGGAGGTCTTTCAATTTACCAATTCCTGGAATGTGACGTCATTTCCAAGAATTTCCCAAAACTGAATTGTACGGAATCCCCTTTGCTCGAAATCGCCAATTTGTATCAGGAGAATATGATATGCGAGGAGGTCTTTCATTTCACCAATTCCTGGAATGTGACGTCATTTCCAAGAATTTCCCAAAACTGGATTGTACGGAATCCCCTTTGCTCGAAATCGCCAATTTGTATCAGGAGAATATGATATGCGAGGAGGTCTTTCATTTCACCAATTCCTGGAATGTGACGTCATTTCCAAGAATTTCTCAGAACTTGCTTTTACGGAATCCCCTTTGCTCGAAATCGCCAAATTGTATCAGAAGAACATAATACGCAACGAGGTATTCGATTTTATGGATTCGTGAAATTGTGGCGACATTTCTAGGTGTTTTTTTTTTTTTAGATTTTAAGTTATATGTGAATAGGACATTTTTTTACAAGATGCTCGCTTCGGAATTTTGCAATTAAAGTTCCTCCACGTAATCTCTTGCTTAAGGAGTTGGTGTAGGCTTTTCGAGGAGTGAACAGGCGTTAAAAATAATTAGTCAGATTGCTTTTATTTTCGATTTATTTAATAAAGTTTGTATGTACAAATTGCAGAAGTATTGATATAACTTAAATGCTATTATTTATAAACTGTGCATCTACTCCTACAACTATCGATAGTGAAAATAAACTATCGTTTCCGATAGTGATGACCTGCCATAAATATTCATAGTACAAGAGTCAGTCCTCCGCCACTACCAGTGAGATGCTTTTTCTACCGCGTTATTACATTCGAAGAGACGAAAAGGATCGACGCTGGAGAACTGAGGATTTTAGATACGCGCACGTTCTCCAGCCGGCGTATAATTCTGGAAAATTAAACCGCAACGCGATATTACACCTACAAACTTTCCGCCTCCTTCGCAATGTAATTTTTGTCCAACGACTTCGTTTCCCTGTTTCTTAACAGTGCTGGTCTGGCAGCGTGTAGCGAAATTTATCTTTAAGAACCAGCGATTCTGCTCTAAGTAGCATTTAGTGTATTATATTAATTTATTATACTTTGACCTAATTAATAAATCGAAGGGTGATTGATTGCTTTCTGATTAAGCGCTATTAACAGAGCAAAGTTGCACAACGTTCCGACGTTATTCAGGCGATTAAAGCGAGCCGCAGCGCGCAGTAATTCATCGTTGCGCAACCCGTGTGGCGTTAATTCGATAATGAATATCGCAAAACTTTCGCCGAAGCGAATACACGTTGGACGAACGAAAGGGGGAACAATTTACGAACGGAAAAACCACATCGTTTCGCACGAGGTCAGATTTTTACATTTAGAAACGTGAAATCTCCGTTCGAGCGGGAACATTTTAGTACCGCTCTGTTATTTCGCGCATTAAACGCAGCTTTTCACGCTTTTTAACATTGATTCGTATCTGCTGCGTTCTCAACACCATCTTTCGAACGCTCGCCAATTTTCCCCAAGGAGCTGCCCCTAACGTCTCCGCCAACCGAAACACATTTTCCGTGCATTACCGGGTCTCAATAATTGTCCTACCGAACGGCAGTTAATATTCTTCTCCCTAATTTATCTCGGAAACGCGGGGGCCGTTCTGTTTTCGTGAACAGCGGAACGGCATTCTGGCGGAAGCGTTCCGCAGTCAGGGGTGTAATCCAGCAGTCTTGAGGCTCGCACATTCACGTGGCAGCCAGAACGGGAGGGTGTAATTTGCGGCTTGTAATACCGTGCCCGTCGTTTGTAACCTGTTCAGGATACGCAAGTACCGGTTCAAGGGGTGGAGAAGGACGGCTGGAAGAGGACGGCAGAAGGAGGAAACCGACGTAACCGCATCGTCTCATCGAGGGAGGGGATGTTTTCCGCGTCTGAAACGAGAGAAACTAACCCAACGCCTCGCTTTCGTTCTATCGGGGAATGCGTCGTTCTGTTTCGTAGCGTTTCCCATTTTTCCCGGCGAATCTGCACGCTTTTTGATGCGCGTCTTCAGTTATCCTATACATGTATAAATGTATTATGCAGGTCGAATGGATTCTCATTCGTTTTCAAAGAAAAGAAGCAGCTCCAAGCGAGGAGGGACTCTGTCAGCTTCATCGCGGAGCGCAATCTCTATGTAAATATTTTTTTTATCAAGCACCGGTGTTCCAGTAAAAAGACAAGGGCCGACAAATAAGAGAAAAGAACGGGATTGACTTGGCCGGGAAAGGACGAGACCGAAACGATGAAGGATTCAAATGAAATTTCGTATGTATCCCGTTTTACTGACACGCTCGATTTAACTGGGACCCTGAATAGCGGGGGAAGCTGGGTCGCGATGAAAGGGATGCAAGCTGCGAGGAGCGTGCATTCATTTTGCACGGATCGTAAGATCTTCCTGCAATGTTATGGAGTGGCCCCGGACTCTCTTCTGCCGAGGTTACTGCGCTTCAGGGACGAATTATCCTTCTCATCGACCACCAGGAATTCTTGCTGAACATTTCCCGACGAATTCAGGAGGTAACGCGGATGCGCCTGTTGAAAAGTTCCGTTGGCGAAGCCGACCGTTCCTTCGTCGATTTATGCAGGCGTAGATCCATTATATGTAAAGAGCTCCGGATTCATATTTTCCATTCAATTGATATCCGGTTCCATGAATAGTCGTTGCCGAAAGCATTGGCATCGGCGGCGAGTAGTATTTTCCTGCATAAAGAAAAATAGAGGGAGCGAATCGATTATTTGTTATCCTGTATAAGGCGAAGAATATTCTGTTAAATCTAAATGAAGCTACCCAGCATCAAAGGCGGCGAAGAACATTTCCGAATTACAGGTAAATTCATTCGTTTAATTACCATCGAAGCGCCGCTCGCGGAACATTAATTGTTCAGCTGATTGGAACGTCTAACGAACCCCTCGACCTTTTCACTTCCCCCTCCGCGTCTAAACTTTTTAACGGATCCGCATTCCATTTTCCCCCGCTTCTTTTTCCCCTTCATTTCCATCAAGCTAATAACGAGTTACAACACGTTATCTCTCCTCCGTCCCGAGCTCCGGACAGCGGGATTACTACGGGGGATGAAAGCCTCTCGCGCCTTTCCAAAAAAAAAAAACAATCAAGCGTCCTCTCCGCGTCTATCGATCGTAATGCGAAATCGGTAACGAAATAAGCCCGGATTTCAATTATACTCCACGAGGGAAATATATTTTAATCCACGAAATCTTCCGGACAAATTAATTCTCCGCCACCTGTGCGGATCGGACGGATCACGCTCCATTTCAAAACGTTCTCACGTCTCCGTCGGATCGGGCCGGGCTGCACAGTTTCCATCAATTGTCTCGATCTGACGGATTTCCGGACAATCCGGATAACGCGATCGTGCCCGCGCAGAATCGAGGGAACTTAGTTGTATTGGATCGAAGCCAATCCGGGCTACCGGGGCGATTGACAATTGGCGGTATGGGAATGATTTCCGATGAGCGGACCAAGAGAAGAACGCTCGATCGAAGGCGAAGCCGAGGGAACAATGACGCGGAACAGGCGCAGATATTAAAGGTGAAATATGAATAGCGGCTCGGCTCTACCTTCCGCGAACCGGACGCGGTTTTCGCCTCGGCTATTTTACTTTACACCGCGGACAAAGCTTTTCAGGTGAAGCTACGCGGAGGAACAAAGGGACGATGATAACGTAAAAGGAGCCGCACAGTGAAACGAAAAAGGAAAACCTCAAAACGCTTCGTCCGATAGAAAAGAAAGAACCGTTGGGATGGAAATATTAAAATATCGAAGAATAAATATTAAGAAATCTTCCGGCTGAAGATTTAAATACTCGAACGAGTACGCGGTCGAGCGGCGAGTGAATCACAATTGACGAGCGCCGTTCACCGGCTCGGAATGGACGACACGAGAATACCGCGAACATCAAAGGCGTCCCTTTAGCCGTGCTACTTTTCCGAATAACCGATGGTAACGCGTTCGCTGGCGAGCCAACCCATCGTGCCGCGAGCTGACAATTGGCGGCGCGGCGATGATTTCCGATGAGCAGGTAACACGCGAGCGCGGGGGAGAGAAACTCGCGAGGGTGGAAAACGATGGCAAGGGGAAGGGCGTGAAGAAAGACACGCGCGAACAAACCTATGAAAAGGACGAATATATTCGTTCGGCGTTCGCGGTCAACCGCGCGCCCGGATTGCGCCCGATTCTCCCTCCCCTTTCTACCCAATAATTTCGCAAACGGCCATTCAACCCTCGCTGTCTCGCGCTCCCCGCGTTTTTCCAGCCCTCCCTGTCCGGCCGCGATGCTCGCTTCGTACGCGTTCGACGAGGGAAACCCTACGAGGAGAGCGCGGAAAAGTTTTATCGCGCCCGCGTGTTCGCCGCGACGTCGCGTCCGCGTGGCCCAAATCGGGGATAAAAGCGCCGCTGATGGTTTGTACAAGATTTTCCCGCACAGCGTACAGCAAACCTGTATACACCGCATCGGATTAACCAACCGTGATGTCGCTGTTCCCGTCGATAGAATTGAAATGCTACATGCGCTGGCGCGCGCTCGCTTCGAATTATCTCGCGTGTTGACAATGCTCGGGTCCCGAATCCTGCAACAATTGTCATTCTTTCGCCGGGGAAACGTGAAAGGCGTTTGCATCGAGCTCATGAATGTTTAACTCGGACGGTAGATTCGCTTCGAACGACGCGCGAGTCGTTTCTCCTCTTCAGCGTGAATTTATTCGAGCCGCGGAAATTCGGAACTGGATGCACGGAGCGCGGGAGTGCTGCTGGAAATAAATTCGAGCAAAACGGCGAATCTGAGGGGCGGTGGTGAGAGAATCAAACGACCGGCTGTTGGAAGTTTCTCGAAGGGAAAGTTAGTTCCTCGCGATTAGTGTTTCATCCCCCCCTCGCGGCACCGTTGCTACGTTCGCCCCCGGCAACGTTAAACCGCCACGAGGATCTTGATGGAGGTGTTTTCGGCCTGGCCGAATGAAATTTTAATTTTTGATAAGGCTTTCCTTGCCGAACTCACCCCTCCGGACTTGTACTCTATCCCTCGCTGTCTACCTGTTTAGCCTTAACTTCTCCACTGCTGTCTCCCTTCCTCGCGTCGAGATCGACGCCGGTTTGGAGGTATTAAACATCGCTGAAACAAACAAGGCTCGAGGTAAGGGAGATACTCGGCAGACAGCCGACAGACTGATGCCTCCTGGAAATTCCAATTTGAATAACCGACAAATCAAACAGGAATTTCCTTGTGAAAAATCATGAATTGAAAGTTGGATTGAAATATTCCAAATATACAAATAGGAACGTACCATCAGATTTGTCATTAACAGACTACGGATTTTTAGTGTAAATTCGTATTTCTCAGAATACAGTAAAAGCAGCAGAACTTCGGTAGAAACTTATTTCACCTATCGGGTATTTGAGAATGCGCTATAATTTTAACTATTAATTATTAATTAGTATTTTGTACAATTCAGCATCTTCAAATTTCCTACAAAGGCGTAAAAATCCGGAGTCTAGTTATTAATATTAACAGGTGTGCAAGGATTGGACGAAATTGAGCTACGATTTGAATTTTCAGCGTTTTCGCATGAAACTGCTGTGCATTGAACGTAATGCGCCGCTGTTAATAAAACGAGCTCCCGTGGATGCTGGGCGACGTGCACGAAGATAAACAGAACTCCTAATGTCGCTCGTCAGGGGTGAACGAAGAGGAGGTCTGGGGTTGTGTGCCTGATTCCTCGCACCGGCGGCTGCCTACAGCTGTATCCGCCGACTATCACTGTCGCGCTTCCGACCGAAAATTCTAATCAGCATGGGACTATCGGTCGGTGATTGTCACTACAGTCACGGTCGCGGTTGCACGCTAACGGTGCTAGACACCAAAGGCGATACGTTAGAAGGAGCTCGCGCGATCCGGTTCTGCCAGGAGCAAGAAGCGAGGGGATGCACAGGGAGGCAAAAGCGAACCGAAGGGGGCCAAGATGAAGATGGCAGGGGCAACAAATATGAACATGCTGGTTCTCCATAGGTGTGGTAAATGTAGATGTACACGTGTGCTGAAGGTATGAAAGCAAAGTACAGCCGAGCGACGCGGGGCGACGGCGGGAAACCGTGGTTGGGAGATGCGTTACGTCATGTGTGAAATTACAATCACCCACACCTAACGCGCTCGCTTTGACTCACCCCGTTCTGTCCTCGTGGCCTGGTGTGCGCGCGTGTACGTGCACATCCAGAGGTTGCTACTATTTCTCTAAATACAAGCACGCGTTATTATTACCCGCGCATTATATTATTGCATACTGTACGAGTCGCACGTTTGTATTGTTCGGTATTCCGTTGATAGAGCTCCGTCTTCGTGTTCGTATCCGCGATAACGATCACGGGAGAAATACGCGGCACGCGATCGGAATGTCCGATGCACCGACCCTGAAGAACCTTCCGCAAACTTTCACGCGCAAACCGGCCGGGAGACGAGGCCCGATTAGTCCGCTCGTTTACACGAGGCCGGCTCGAAAATATAATCGTTTAATACGTCCGTGCACGACTTCACGCTGCGCACACGGTCGGCGAACGTAATAAATTGATACATCGGACGACGCAACGGTTGTTAATTTCCGCTGCCAGATGCAACGGCATGTTAATTAATTTTATGCAACCTCAACGCGCCCCCCCACCGTGTTCGCCAGGTTTGTACAATGGTACGTTTTCAAAGTTTGCGCAGTCCTTAGGCACTTTGATGTACATATACAGCGTCCAGTTGATGTGCACTGCAGATTGTGCAACGAGTACTAGGGAACAAACAATTATTATGCAATATCATGCGGGCGGGTAAGTAAATTTTCGACCACGTATCGATTTTGTCCGGGCAAATATCGTTTGGGGTAGATTAAGCTGGATTAAAAGACGCGCGGCGAACGCTAATTAGACGTGGTCACGATTAATATCGCGGCAGCTGATTTTCCGTCGAACAGGACCGCGCGCTCCGTGCAGAGTGCGTGCCAAGAACGGCCGGGCCGAATGAGATTAATAAATATTGCAGGGACGGGGGAACACTCGAGGGATGCGTGTGATTTAAAGAGAACCGTACCGCGGACCGTTTTAATAAATAAACGACCGCCGCGGTGGCGGTACGCAAAATTACTTGGGAAATTGTACGTTCTTCTTTCGTTTCCCGCCGGTCGACGGTAATCGTTTCTGTCCGACGGTCCGGCGGACGGAATAATTAACAGCTACGGAATCGTCGAATATTTGTAAACGCCGCGGGCAGATTCCTATAGCGGCTAGTGGTAAACCGTATGATATCTCGGACGTGCATCTCCCAATGATCCTTTTCCCTCTAACGGCGTCTGGTGAGGAGTAACTTCACACAAGCCACCCTCTACGTTCAACGTACGATGAATCGGGATTAAAATACGCAGCCTAGCCCGGCGACGAGCCACTACGAAAATGTTCCGAGTAATTACAAAAAAAAAAAATGGAGAGAAAAAAAATGATGAGATCGTTTAAATTAAAGGAACGTACATCATTTGTGTATAATTATTCCATGACGCGTTCCCCGACGGCTTTCCCGACGAAAAATCTCCAATTGACGCTTGGCGCGAACGAACCTCGTTATTTTTATGGTGTTTGAATTTTACGCCGCTTAACCCCGCGCCGAAGGCTTGCGGCCGAGCGTGGACGCGACGCGAGGTATCTCGAATCGGTTGCGCGGCTTTCGCACGATGTTGCACGGTGGTTATTTTTATTAAAAAAAAAAAAAAACACGCGAGAAGAGAGAAGCGATTCGGGATACAGAGAAATCGTGGCTGCCTATAAACGTGCGTATTGATTTTTACACGCCTGTCCCAGCAAACGTTCGCCACGGGCCTGCGATTCACTTTTCCGGCCCTCCCTTCTGGCGAGTGTACAATTGCACACGCCAACCGTTGCCGCGCTTCCCGAGCCCATTGTCTGTTATTTATAATCATTAACGGGATCTCTCGATTATCCGGAAGAACGCCTCGCCGGTTGCACGCGCGAGCTTTTCAATTTTCTGATCGTTGGAGAGATTCTATCGGTTATCCATCCCCCTTGTCGGAAGTTCATTCTACTTGGAAGGTGTTGCGTTACGTGTTATCCGGCAATGGGGAAGCGTGTCATATTGTAGCAACAACTGGGTCGGTTCGAAACTCGCTGCGATTTATCTGACAATTTATTTGTGGATGTTCCTTTTTAAGTTCGACACGTTATCGGTGTGTTCTATGACCCTGCCACAGATTCAGGTGACCTTTGAAGGGTCTTCGAAGCTCAGCTTCTCCGTCGAATGACCCTGTACAGCCTTGTCTGACCTTTGTAATTACATGTCCGGGATACCGTGACCCTTTCGCATAAAATGTGTTGCAAATAAAACTACGGCGTTTAAGTGAGATCTGCCTACTTTGCGCAACAGTGAATACAGTTTGAAGTATACTTTAGGATTTTTCAGGAACCATCGGAAAATGACCTACATCGATCCGTTTTAAGGTCCAGAATCTATACGTACCCGGTTCCGCGGTTCCGGACTAAGTAAAAGCAACGATAATTAACGGCTAATTATTTGGATCGATCGGTGACAGAAATGTCGGGATATCGGCTCGATAGTTTGTAACAGGGTTAATCGTGGACATTAGCGAGCGCCACGTCCGAAAAAAAAGGGGGTGCCACTCGATGGTGGGGATTGAAGAGGGTGGCCAGTAGCGTTTGCGCGGGAGAAAGGCACGAAATGGGGGTACGTTTGTGGGGGGATGGCAGGACGCGGACGCATCCCCCGACAGCGCCGCGACGCCCTCGAGGCGAACTAGACGTCCACGCTCTGTCCTCGCCGCTATTCAGGCTTTTCGGCGTTTCTACCCTTGTCCTGGCGCTGCGCGTCGCTCTCCCCGTTCGCACAGTGGAAAGTAGTGTGTCGTGCATCGTCTTCTTCGCTCCTCCTTCCGCGCCTGCCGTTCTCCTTATTTTGTGCCCGACAGTTCTCTAGGTGGACCCGTTTATAAGCCAGTGAACGAGGAACAGAGGGAAAAGCGAGCGGACGGCGAGACTTGTCCCCCCCGATTGTTGTCCTGCCAAAGAAATACCCCTAATTTATACGGTAAGCATTCTTCGCTCATCACGCGCGTGATTACCGAGGGTCAGACTGCGGCGGCTGCGATCGATCTGAATCGGCTGTCGATCGTCCGCGCCCTTGACTATTCGAGCGGGTTCCCCTTTGAACCGACTCCTGCCATAGGTCCACTCGCGGCCCGCGAAATTCGCGCGAAACTTTTGAAGGGAAATATCGCGATTAAAGGGTAACGATTAAGTACTGGTCAATCGAATAATCGGCGATAGAATGCGGCGCTGTATCGAGAGAGGGATAAGCGCGTTCATTTTAAGGAATCGCTGATGCAATATTTCATTATTATACAATTTCGCGCACAATATTCAATGCGTCGTATAGCGCCGACGATGTCCCTTAAGGTCACTTACTATTTTTATACCGTATACGTGGCGGAGGTAAAAAGCCAATCGCACTTTAGAAGAGCAAAGCGTTCTTCTATACGGGCCAATAGTGTAATTTTTCACGTGGTATCCTTGACACGGCTGATTCGTCCAGATAGTCGATGCGGCAAACGTTAAGTGGTAGTTTTGAGCTGCGGGGATCTCTGCTAACTGATATAAAGTTTCGTACATTTTACCTCGAATCTTACCTCGAACGAACTGAATCATGCGACGATCGTTTCTTCCGAATAGTATTTTAAAGTCAGTTGCTGAGAGTCGATCAACATGACTGTCACATTTAAATCCTTACAGTCCACGAAAGATTTCCTCGTGGCGCCGTGTCTATATTCTTCGCGATATTTCAACGCTTCCCGCGAGGCGCGTGTCTCCCCGTCTTAAAGCGCGGCGGCTAAATGAATCGTTTAGAAAATAACTCTAATGACGATCGCGGTGCCGACAAAAGAGAGTGGAGGGCGGCAAAGGAGATGCGAGCGCAGTTTCAGATCCCGCCGACACGGACATCTCTTTTCATCCACTCGAAACGTCGAACGTGTCGCGCCCGTACAAAAGACAGAAGCGCGTTGCCTCTCTCCGCGCATTACTTCTATTCTCGTTTTCACCCTTCGCTCTCATTCCTTTTTCTCTTCTCCTTCACCGCAGCACCGAGGGAAGACAGACCGGCCGCGAATGTTTTTTCCTACCCCCGCGCTTGTCCGTCGCGTTCCTTTCCGCTCGTTCCTCTTTTCGCGCCTCCCGTCCTCCCTCCGCCAGAGGCCTTCTCCTTTGTCTCCCTGGAAACCTTGCGGTAGTTATGCGACGTTCGGCCCCAGCCGCTTGCCTGGTGGGGTTGAAAAAAGGGGAAGGGGGTGACTCGAACTTGCGTGGGTGGGAGCAGCATCGGGTTGGAAGGTTGGGGGCGGAGAGGATACGGTCCCGAACGTGACTTGGATGCAATATTTAAAAGCGGCGCAACGTCAATACTCCTCCGCTCTCTTCTCTTCTGTTTCCCTTGCCTTCTTCTTCGGCGACACCTTCGGCGAACCCCTTTACGATCGGTTACAACGACACGATCTTTGAAGCGGCCTGACCTTAACCCGGCTTCAGCCCCTTGCCGAGGAAGAACCCAACGGTCCGTCCTTGAAGGGAGCCGAACGTTTCCTGAAATTCGCTACGTCCTCCCACGACGCGTCAAAGGACGACCGCCGTGCCACGAAATTTCGCTCCGTTCAGCCCTGACATTCTTCGAGAATCTCATCCGCATGCCCTTTCGTCGTCCCTGAAAAAAGATCGACCAGTTGGGATATTACAATCCGTTGCGATAAAGTACAAGTACGCGCGTAATTTATCGCGCGATAATTCACACGGGATGGCAGTTGAATTCTAGATCGCCGCGATCGGGAGTTATTACCGCAATCGTCCTACCAAATATTGCCATTTCGGTAATATTTTAGCAGTTTCCGACGCGTCTTTATTTGTAATTTATTTGTAATGTCTTCCTCCGGTTGGAAGGAGAGATCACGGTGGAGAGAGGGAGAGAAAGAAAGGCGGACGAGCGGTGTTGTAATAATAAAAAGGTGAGAAAATGCAGGAAGTTATGACAATTATGAGTGGGAGAGGAAGGGACGCGGAGGTGTGCGACGGCACGTGAAATGAAACCGGGGGGTCGATCGTTTAGAAGTTCGACAGATGGAATTCCACTTTTCACTCGTTTCTTCTCTCCCATTTTCCTTTTTTTTATTTTTATTTTACCCGTTACGTGGAGTTCGTTAAACGGATCTCCTATGATTCAATTAAGACAACAGCCGACAGAGAGAAACGAGCGACGCACAATATCTGTCTAGCAACGTTCGATTTTTGTAAATGCTATTTGGGAGGAGTGAGATATTGAGATTCACTCCATCACCATCCGTGATTCGTTTTTCTTTGTCGCTGCTTGATCCCTTTGTTCGATCGCACGTGAAGCGCGTCCTTCGCTCCTAAATCCACCGGGAAATTTTCAAGCGCCGCATGCGGGTCACGGAGAGAGAAAGATCCTTGTGCCGTGTATCTGTGTGTACCGCGCTCTAATTAAGAGGAAACTATAAAGTTCGTCCTCTTCATACTTGTACTCCTTTCCAGGCTCAGCTTTCTACCTCCGGCTGCAAATTTAACTCTTTCAGAATGTCGTGAAACATTTTTCTACTTCCGTATCTTGTTTGCGTTACACCGCTGAGATCCTTAACAATTTTTAGTCTTATACGCTTTACGATGCCTTTAATATCGTTTCGTATCGCTGTCGACAATTGTTCAAATTTTCCATTACCACGAATTGGACATTTCAGATTCACCAACGCCGCTTTGATTGACGCTTCTCATTATCGATGATGTGTAAAATTAAATTGGCATGCATCGGATACCTTTCATTGGAAACAAAACATTGGATAAAGCGCACGATGCACATAATTATTATTCTCCGATGAAATATATTATTAAAGGTCGGGAAACTAGGCGACTGATAACGATGCAACAATTGCATACAACGAATTCCGTTTGTTTCTCCTTTCCTTTCGCGTGTAAGCGGACGCGTTTGAATTCCACCCCTCGTACGACCCCTTTTTACTACGTTTTACGCCCACGCCCTTGCCCTTGACTTTCTCACCCTTACCGTCGTCGGATATCACCTCCTCTCGAGCTTGATTCACGGAAGGATCGGTCAATGAAGGGCGTGTCTGGATGTTCCGAAGGTTGACTGGAGGAGAGGAATAATTTTATTATCATCGTCTTAGAAAATACTTCGGCTACAACACCAATGATACTTTTAACGAAACGCGAATCTTTTATATCGATGCAGAGATAATAACAATAGTTTAATTCTCATCGTTCAGTCTGTTTAACGGTACTGTTACATTTTTACATATTCGTAGCATGAGCTACACGACAGCCCGGTTATGAAAAGTTTCATGTTAATGTAAGCAATGCACATTCGAGCTTATCCGCGACGCTTTAACCAAGCACTATCTGTAATCAATAATTGCGTGTCGCTTTCACCTAGGCTACTAACTGCTATTGACCAGGATGCCACTCGCTCCGAGCGTCGTTTCCTTCGATAACTACCCTATACGGATTCCGAAGGGGATCTCGAATCTATAGGTTTGCACTTAATCCCGATAGGGTGGTCGCTATGAAAACCCGTTTAGACGGCCACTCCTCCGCGATGCTGGATTCATGAACTCATCTGGCCGTTATATGTATATTTTCATAATGACGACAGGATGATGATTTCAAACGAAAACGTGGCGAATGAAATAAGGTGTACCATATTTTAAAATTTACAGGGACGTCTGACGGACCTGTTGCGAATGGAATTAAATAAAAATTTGATTTTCATTAAAGAACGAATTAAATATTTACTTTGTCCCCACTGCAAGTACGTATTGCGCCCCGAGCTCGTGTAATTTGTCCTTTGAATATATGTACACCACGGCAGGAGCTTGCAAGCTGGTTCGCTTCGAGCGGTTCGTGCATGAAAATTGCAGGGAAAAGGTGGTGCTGTGCGGTGTACTGCGTCCTGCAAACCCGGCCGCGAGAAATAAGTAAAACTGAAGCATTCTAGCCTCTCAAAAAGAACAGGTGGAAAAAGAAAACGAGTTTACCCTCCCTCCTGTAGTTCCGCGAAAAAAAAAGGGAATAATTATTTCTGCTGCAGGGTGGGGGGGCATCGATTTTCCGCTGCGCGTCGGCGATTCTAATTTCTGTATCCGACTCGCTCTATCAACTTGTCCCGACTTTGTCCTCGAGCGATGCTCTACGGAAAGCTCCTCGCGTTGCGTTACAACGGATAACGTAACAGAGAAAGTCTCCGGAGAACTTTCGACCTGGAAATTCAATTTCCATCGCGAGGCTCGCAGCAATGTCTCGCGACCTTTCCTCTCCGCCGTATCCCGTTCGCCTTTTTTTTTCACGGATCTTATCTCACTGGTGAGACACGGAATATCCAGACAGACGATTTTTGCCTCCGTCCCGTTCGTGTGTCGGGCAAGAGAAGGAGATCGGAATGAAAGAAAACGCGAGCGGGACGATGAGAGGTATGGCAAAACGATGGAACAGCTACTTTCGCGGGGACGCTTTCCGCGGGCATAGCCGGGGGCCCCGTTTCGGAAATTCGAGAACAACGCTTCTCATAGCGTTTATTCGACCGTTCGTCACCAGGTAACGCGCAGGGAGACATCGATTTCCGGCGTAACTTTACGATCGCGCGTTGTAATACCGAAAACTGAATGACGGGGGAGCGTTGCCACCGACAGCTGTCAGACGTATGAAATACCTTTCGACTAGCTGCATTTCCTACGCGACGCATAAAAGTTTTAAAGTCGCAAAAACTTCGCGTCGTAACAATGCGTGCGCTATGAAACTTCCTGTTTGCAGTAAAACGCTGCGCCGGTACACCCTTTCGTGGACGGATATTCAATAGCTCGTGAGATACTGCATCCTTAGGCGATATCGTTACACGTAAAATTTATTATCATCACAGCGCCGGGTTTTACATGTACTTATATCCTCGTGAAATGCCCGCAGTTTGTCCCATCGAATTGCTACTGGCTCGCTTGCACCCCGTCGCGTTCGATAAATTGACTGGAAGCTTATTAAAAAGGACGGGTAATACTCGGGAAGCTCTCCTCGTACGTTATATTGACCAGAATGGAAGGTCGTATCTCACAGAGGGGAAGGAATACACCTGTTACGCTGGTGAATGGGTCGGTCGGCCCGTGCACGTAGGATACATGCATATGCATATGCACGCTCAGCTGTTGGGACAGGGACGATTCTCTGCGTGTCACCGCAGAAACAAATAACAATTCGCGACGGGTGCCAATAGTTTCTTTTTTGTACCCGTCGTTCATAATTGCCTGGCGAGAAAGCTGTTCCGTGGTTTCGACAATTTGGACACCTCCGTTCAGGAAAGGGTCCGTTGTAGCAGGACAGGCTTTTGTCCCCCTTTCTTGCGACAATATTGAGGTTTGTACCAACCGTTGGTTCAAGGGTGACGGTTAAAGGCCGATGTCCTATCGCCACCCCAGTATCTCCTCGCCGAGGCTAACTGGCAGAGAGACCGGTGTCGTGTCTCGTCAATGTGCCCTGGTCCCGTGTATTCCTTATACATACGTATCACACGTACGCGGTGTCACGTCTTGCGGGTGTGCGAGTACCATCTTCGCCGGAAAAGCAGCTACAGAGGGATAACACCGCTTTATATCCCTGGACGGTCGTAAAGATCCCGACAGACGCGCCTTTTTCCTCCCTTTCTCTTTCTCCATCGAAGCTAATGTCGAATCCATCCTCTCCCGTGTGTGTACACGCAGTAAATGCGCGGGACGGAAGAGCAGGCGCGACGAAACTGCCCCGTGTGTCTCTCTTTCTGCACGTACCTGGAAGATCGGTCGGATTCATTTATTAGCCGTGGCAGGAGCGCGATAAATAAGAGGGAAGAAACAGCAACGGGTGTATATTAGCTTCCCCGGCGAAAGGAAGTTTACACCCGAGTCGAATCGAAAGACGGCCGAGAGCTAAGCCACCGGGATCGATTAGAATTATTTAGGGCGAATAACAATGGCGTTACGGCTGAATTCGAGTCCTTTCCGCGGAACTATCTCCGTTGCTCTATCCCCGAGGTCTTTTTCTCAATACGTGGAAGCTGCCGGACTAGTGGCGCGCTTTATCAGCTAGGAAATGCCAGCAAACTCGCGCATTGTGAGCGGCCGAGATTAAAGCTATTGTTTTCGCGCTCGCTCGAATCGAATGGCTCAAGGGGAGGACGGGAAATAGCGATTCGTCTCCAACTGGCTTCTGTTCGTCCGCTGCCTGCGCGAACTCCGCCCGAACGAGCTTTTGACGATTTCTTGCGCGGAACAAGCTACGTTTGTCGGCGACTGTCTCGCCGTGAGCAAGAGTCTATCCGCTCCAGCTCGTTATTTTTCGGAAAACAACAGTTTTATTCTCCGGGACGACGGTCGGTCGGGTAATTGATGCGCTGAAAGCTGGCAATATTTCGCTACGCAGACTCTCACGTTATTCCAGTTACACCGGATTCTCGTCTCCGAACTGAACGTACTACGAAAATACAACGATGCTCTTTCTATCGAAAGTTGTTCCGTTGTATAAAGGAAAGGACAGCCGGCGGATGTTCACTCGGATTTCGCGACGGTTCGATCATTCGTCGGATCACGCATTTTTCATCGTTCAATCCGGAGAGGGAAATTTCGCTGAGCGGAGGGAGCCAAGCGCAATTTGCGATGAATCGCGGATGCCGCGCGGGTGTCACTAATTCACGCCGTTCGACAGGAATAGGAATGACTTATTCCGTAGAATCCGCCGGGAATCCCCGAGCTTTCGCTAAAGTTTCGTCCGCTAAATGAACCCCCTAAATCACTCAGCCACGATTTATTATCGTTATTACGCATCGTCGCAGGAGGGGGGGGGGGGGGTGGTGGTGGCTGCCAGGACCAGAATGGCGAACGAAAAAACGAGGAATAGATAGACGGAGGCGGGAGAGGGAAAAATAGGATTGGCGTTAGTGTTTACCGGCCATTCCCGCGGGAATCATCCGTTCGTAGCAGCGAATGGCACTATCCGCTTCGCCCCGTTCACCGGCTCGCAACGGCAATGTTTCAAACCTCCTTTTTTTTTAGTTTGCTCGCTCCACTTCGTCGGCGACTCTCGTTTGATTCGGCTCCCCGTTTACACTCGCGCCGGCGGAATCTCCGGAAAAGGGTTTCGTCGCAAATCGAGTTAGACGCGCAAATGAAATTTTCCCCCGATGGCGGTGCGATTCGTATATCCGATGGTCGCGTCGCCCCGGTGAAAGCTTCTCGATCGCACGAAAGATCGCATCCTTCCTGGGATAATTATTTGATCGTAATACATATTTAATAACGCCCAGAAACCACAGTTGTCCCGATTGCCGTGGAAGAAGAAACGTTGTCCAATTTTCCAGCTACAGCCCCCTGATATCTTCCGTAGTCGTTGTCCGTGCTGTGTGTGTGTGTGTGTGCGCGCGCGTCGAGAGGCGCTGGCGCGGATTACAGGAACGCGTGCGAGGGAGGAAATCTGTGTACGTGAATATAATCGAACTGACGGCGGAGGGAGGCGGACGAGGAAAGAGAGAAACGCGGAGGGGAAAGAGGAGGATTCGAGCAAGAACAGTGGAAGAGAGGGATCCTTTCCAGGGCAATGCCTAGCTCCTAATTGCATGCCAGAGAGTGACTGCATCTCCTCCCTTTCCCCTGCCATTTCCACCCTCTCTATCGCGCTCTCGTTCTTCGTCCGTCGCGCGCGCTGAGTATTTTGCAAGCCGCCCACCCGCCCCCGGCGGCACGCCACTCCGGAAACGTGGCATAAGAAAGGTTATTGCGCCACTCCGTGAAATTTCCTGCTACGACTCAGTCGCTATCCCCTTTCGCCGGTCCGCGCCCAACGTTCCCACCAAGCAACCCCTCACCATTGGCGACGCGCATTCGGAAAAGGCGACGAGCAAGTATATTACGCTCCTGGGTTGACGGTCTCCCGGTATCCATTCAACCAGAATGCTAATATCGTCGAACAAGAGCAAAGAAAAAGAAATATAACAGCGTGGAACCGAAATGAAAACGGCCGGGAGAAATCGTTTCGGGGTCGTTTTAGAAATTTATCTTTCATACGTGGAGCCGTATTCCGTGCCACGGATCGCATTCTCTCTGCTCGTTCGAATGCGTTTACAAGGAAAACATCGATTTACGCTCGTGCTCCACTTGGTTTTTATTAAGCTACATGTCTCGACGCGATGATTTCATCTATGGGTTTTATTAACGACGGGTATTAGAATAAAAGTAGAACGAAGGGGAACAAGTGATACGGGAACGAGTATGATAGAATTCAGACGCCGACGCCAAGTGTTCCGCGTCCATTGAAAGGGATTAATTTATCGCCATAGATTTGGTCAAAAACAATCGAGTCCCTTCCGTGGCCAATTCCGCTAGTAATATTCCATTTAGAGTATTAGTTCGCTGTGTAATTTTCAATTTACCGCGTTGCTGTTGCCATTGTCCGCCCTAATTAAATGAAACCCAACGTCTGCCTCGTTCCTCGTATTTCCCGTGCTCGTCGACTATACGTACATCCGTGTAATTCATTTAAGCAACACTTACACCGAACGTCCAATATACGTGTCACCGGTTTCCCCATAAAATAATCTAGCTGTCGGAGAATTCGTCTAAATTGAATCTCCTGATATCGCGACAGATCGTTCTTACGCGCATACGTCAAGGGACACTGGCTCGATTCCTTCACGCAGCCGAGGGATACTGGATACTCCCGTACCTGTTGATCCCGTGCCAGTAGGCTCCTCGATCCGCTCCGTCCGTTCTTCTACATACATATAGACGGGACGAATAACCGGTGGCAGGGCCCAGGCCGGGAATTATACCGGCTCCTCGAAAAGCAATAAAATAAATCATGCCACGCGAGGACACGAGTTGCGGTCTGTGCTTCCATCGGTCGTCCGTACCTTTATCCGTCCTTCACACCGTTTCATCTTCGATACGTTGGAAAATGCTAGCGGGGCGACTTCTCCCCCGGGAAATTAGAGAAAGATGCACTACAACGCGGACGCCCCTTTATCTCATTCCCCTTGACTAGTCTTTCACCTTCATCGTGCACCCCCTAGCCCCGGTCCTCGTCCGACCGAGGAACACAGCGCAGCACATTTTCGCTTCTCGGTACGCGCCCACGTTCTTTGCACCTTCTTGTTTCCCGCCGAGCGAACGTGGATTCGATCGGTCGTGAATAGAGATAGAACGACCGAAGGAAAGGTAAACCGGAACGAACGGAAGTAAGGCGAAAGGAGCGAGGAAGGGTACCTACGCGCTGGAAACGCGACACCATTGTGCTTCTTTGGGGAGGCGTCGAAAGAAATTGTTCGGAAATATAAGTTTGCCGGTGAGATTGTTCCGATTTTGCCGATAAGCTGTTGAGCGGCTCAACGAGCTTAATTGGGGGTAGTTAAGTTTTTACAGAAAGAAGGGTAGTCTAAATATATAAAACCCAGTGTCAGCCACTTTTTATTAATTAGACGAGTTTGCCTGTTTTGTTACACTGCCAGTGTTAGTCTCTTCTTCACGTATGACGATAACGTAATAATACTTCATTTAGTTATGTGTACATAGCGATGGTGAACTCGGAAAACCACTCAGCAAGCTCCGTCGTCTCCCTTAGTGCTGAAACATCGGGGACAGAGCTGTATTCGACACACAATCGTATAAATGCTGTGCACTTTTCAGCTTTTTCATTTATTCGAGTTTTATGTCTTTCTTTGCTGCTGCAGAAGTTATTAGGATAAATGTCTTTGCCAGTACGTGTATGAACAAGTAAAGATGATGATATCATACTCTTGCCAGTCACATAGTGGTCGATAAGAGAATCAACCAGACGTACACGACTATTATTTATTGTGCAATCCTTGATTGTACAAATAAGTACATAAAGCGGGCGCGACGAAAACACGTGAAAAATTAATTAATTTGAATGTCGCATATGCAGCTATGTCAATAACGTATTAACTGTGCACAGATATCTGTCGTAACGACATACATGACAAGTGTTTGTGCAGTTGATTTTACACCTACTATACTTTATTCTACATAAATTGCGTGAACACAGCTTATCGATAAAATGATAGACTCACGGGGATCGCCGCGCGTTTCTCAAAGCTTCGACAGGCGAATCCAAAGTCCGCCTTCGGGTATATTTAGGACGTAAATCGGTGAAAATTTTAATGGGAGCTTCGTCTTCGACAACGCTTCTAGTTTGTAACTTTTCAGTAACGTAGCCAAGCAGGATTTAATCTGCATCAGCGCCATTCTCATTCCTACGCACATCCTCGGCCCTTCGCCGAACGGAAGGAACGTCATTTTCTCGATCGTTTGCTTCCTCTCGTCGTTGAATCGCTCCGGGTCGAAGACTTCTGGGTCGTTCCAGTACTTCGAATCATGATGTAGCGCGTATAATGGTATAATGACCTCCTCGCCCGGCTTTATACGATGACTGATTCCATCCGATCCTTGCAGCTCGAATTCTTCCGTGCACACTTTGGTCAAGACTCCAACGGCTGGGATAGACCTTTGGGACTCGCTGATAACTCGATCCATATAGGTCATCTCTTTCAACGCTTCGAACGTTAACGCGCCTCCGTGTTTCGCTATCGCGTCTCTCACCTCGTTCCGAAGCTTGTCTTGAATTTCCGGATGAGTAGCCAGCTGATATCCGATGAAGCTGAGAGTTGCGCTGCTCGTCTCGAAACCGTCAACGAAGAAAGAGAACGCGTGCGCCGCGATGGCTTCTTCGTCCGACGTCTGATCCAACGTCTCCAGCTCGATCATTAATTGAAGGAAATCGTTTCGGCGTGTCGATTCCGTTCGTCGGACCTGCAGATTTTCCGTCACGACCTGCCTGAAGAACTCGTCCACGTTCTTCGGTATGACTCTGAACTTGAGCACGGAATTGATGTGCGGAAAGAGGGCCGAGATAAACATCGCGATGGCACCGAGGAAGCTCGGCTTAAATAACGTATGTCCCATCTGATCGAACGCAAAGGGATGAACGTTGTCGTCGAAACAGTAGCCCTCGACGCCCAAGCCGGCATTCGCCACGACTTCGCCGGTGAATTTCGAGAACAGGTATTTCAGTTCGACCTCGTAGCTGTTGCTCGGCGTCAACCGTCGGTCCAGGAAGTCCTCGAACTTTTTGCACACACCGCTAACGGCCACGAAAAGGGTTTTCAGCCGAACGTTGGAGAACGCGTACGTTAGACGTTTCCTTCCGGTTATCCATCGCTCTCCGTAATTGAAGAACGGATTCTTCGCCAACAGCTTATCGACGTCCGGCTCGATTTTGAAACCGTTCTCGTGGAAGGACGGGAAATTGTTCTGCAGCACGACTTTTATCAAATTTGGCTCGCGCAGCAGAAGCACCGGCTTCGTCGCCTTGTACATACCCAGCATGCTGCGTCCTTCGCTTTCCTTGTACATTTTTGTGACCAAATCAGCGAAATGCGTCCGCAGCGTGATCACAGGTGTCATGTGGCCGAAAAAAGGCACGAATCCTTTGGCGTAGGGAATTCCATTTCTCTTCCAAAAGGTGTACGTTCTGTACAACCAGAGGCACAATAACGCTAGTGCGCCAGCGAGTAGCGTTAGAAACGCGGATGCCATTCGTGGAGCGAAGGATGACGCGAACAAACGATGCTGTCTGGCCGCTGTTCGGAGCGGCACTACTGTTACGATTCAAGTTGGATATTGCATACACCATGATGATGATAAAGTAGTGTCAGTTCAATGTCACACACGCGTCGGCTACATGAACATGGTCAAGTGGGGCATTTACGCAGTTATACACTGCGCACAGTTTATACTGTGAACTTGTATAATTTTCATGATTAATCTTCATACATAACAGACGTCTATCATATTAAAGATAGTACTATCTCGCGGGCGAGATATTCTGTTACATGATATTGTCAAACGCCAATGTACAGGGTGAATCTGGGTACTGGCACAGATTACTGCTCTTTTTTAAGTAAAACTAGAAAATAAGGACAGAGGAAAGACTCATTAGGCACAATACGTCCCAACTTCCTATGGCATTATTTTTCTATGTGGATGCACCCGCCACGTGCAATCGCATTTCATTCTTTAATGAAAAACATGTTCCTTTTTCGTTAAATCAATCGATACCCGTTTATTATGCCACGCGTAAAAGTACTAACGCGGATGCCATTTATCTAACGAAGAATGATACGGACGAGCGATACTGTCTGGCCGCTGTTCGAAGCAGCACTATTGCTGCAATTCAAGCTGCGTATCGTAGACTAGATATATCACTCATACACGGGTACACTGCTATGATAATGACAAAAATATTAATTCAATGTCACGCAAGCGTCAACTACATAAACGATCAAGTGGAGTGCTGATACAATTATACGCTGCGCACAGTCTATAATTTTCACTGTCCGTCTCTATGAGAGATGCCTAACACGTTAAACGTGCTACGTATTATCTCGTGAGCGAGATTTTATATAACTCGCATCGATACATACCAGCATGGGGTTCTTATGTAATGCTCGATCGCCTCGGCATACGGATTGCGAGTCCACCCACTATCCGAGCCATGCACAAAACGCAATGACCCTTTTCTGTTACAGCTCGGACTTCGTTCGATGCAGCGGCCTTCCGGAGGCAGGGAACTTTATGATAACTTTGGTAAGTGGCGCCCAGATTCGTAATTTATCCTACTTCCGCGATGATACATACCGTGATACCTGTATCGCGCTCCGAGCTAATGCCTGAGCCCCGCCAACTCTGTTCGCGTTCACGCTAACGAAACTATCGGAAAACTGTTTTGTTTCCCGAGAAACTCTTGGCCGCTTTTCGTTTCGCGATGCAGCACACGTATTATGCGAGAGATCAGTGACGAAAGTACGTTCACGAGGATGCTTCAACTTCGCGAGCGATTTGCCGTCGAGGAATGTTTGCCATTTGATCGCGAGGAACAATGCTTATGTAGATAGAGATGCGTTGCGTTTGATGACATTTACTTAGAGCAGATGCATCTTCTGAACTGTTGTCGAGATAAATTAATTTGCAATTTCGGGGCGTCGAATTTTCAACGAATCTCGCATGCTTGGTTCATTCGATTAAATGGAGCTGAGATGTAGTGGGCATCCGATAAGCCGCCTCTCGCCTCTCTTTACCTACCTCGCCTCTGTACCAAAGGCAGCCTCTAGTAATTAAGTCGAGCCCACAGCAACGTCGCTTCCATTGTGCCGAGCAAATGGGCTGTTTAGCACAGATACATGACTCCATATAGCCCTGTTATTGTACACGCACCGACACAATCGATCATCCCTTTATTCTTACCCTTCCACGCCTACCTACATTCTTTCCCTCTCGTTTTCCCCTTTTAACATTCTCTGCCTCAGCATTCAATTCACTCGGGGATTGTGAAGTTCTATTAAACATTGTGATACGCGTTGCATAGTCAGTAACGAAAACGTCCATTACAGTCTCCGCGCTGAAACCTTCGAAAAGTCCGGCGGAGGATTTGCCGGGGTGAATGTTTCGAGTTCGACTACAATCTGGCCGAATGAAATCTGATTTGCTGGTAATGATACGTGGCGTACGTTTTCCCTTTTGGAATCGTATCCCGGCAAACGGTCGCAGATCACGCGAGAGGGAAACGAAAATATTGTTCCACGAAGATACATTTCGTCCGTGGTCGGATCCGTGACACTCGCTTGTGGCGATGTGTACGTATGTACATACGTATGTACCATAACGTTTATATCATATAGAGTACATGTCCTGGAGGATAGGAAATCCAGTTGATACGAATTCAGGAAAATCCTCTCCGGGGAGTGGACGGCGACTCGTGCTCTCCTTTCCAGGGAAAAGAGTTTCTCCGAATTCTTTGACGCGAGATACTTTAAAAACGTGCAAGGAATATCCAAGGAACGTCACGTTAACGGTAACTACTTTCATGAATAAAGCGAACTCTTTCGCGTCCGTTTCGACCTGCGATCCATATCGCGGGCTTGATTTAAATCGTGCTCCAGTTCTGTGTGCACTTATCATTGTCGACCCGTCGCGCACACCGACGAGTCTGTAACGAACGCTTCGGAGTCCGTTTAAGCCGACGATTTCCCGCGACTTTTACTCCCGTAACTTTGCACCGTGGCTCGGCTTCGCTGCGAACTCGAATTTGTTCGCAATTACCGTTGGCCATTGTTTCGCGTTAACTTTCGAACTGCTGATATCGGAGAAAAATGTAAGAGCCGGGCGGCTCGTAACTCCGGAGCGTCGAACGGATCTGGTTTCTAGGAGAACTTCGGCGGTGCGGTAAACTTACGCGACACGTCGCGAACGCTTTACGTACACGTGAAAAGAATGCCAGGACCGACGTTACGTTTGGCCGGGAAGACGGACGAGGAGGTCTACGGACGATGACGCGCGCGGCGTCAATTACGAGATCGTCTTCGTGTAAGACAGATATCGGGCGCCCCATCGATTGCGGCCCTTGTCATTGAACCACGTTTATCAGCGGTGGTTCGGGAATCACCTGCCGCTCCGAGGATCTGTCTCGTTCCTGTGGAATTACACGATGTTCAAACGCAGATGCGCCGATCCCTCGGTGAGTAACGGCTTCCCGAACTGGCAAACATATTGCTAATTCGCGAGTGGGGAATCGTCGATACGTTCGAATGAATTGCAATTTTCTCAGAAGGACAACAGCATAAACAACGCCCGACAACGGGCAGATAACGTAAAAGTAAAGAATCATTTATCTGCAATCTTTCAAAGAGTATTTTCAATTTCGCTGAAGTATATTTCGTTACAAAGCGAAATTTATGGAAACTTTATCCGTCTTAATGAGGTGACTGACCTTAATGTTCGTTATTCAGTTTCGGTAATCTTTATGGCAGTGAAAGTTAGTGTCTGGGGAGTACCAGAATAATTGGAATAATTCTGTTCCATTAATCATCGTGACAAAACAATCGTTGTATTTATTTAACCCCCTTAACATGTTTATGGAAGATTATTGTAAACTTTTTTTAGTGCAACTTGCAGATGTAGAATCTACATGAAAAAGAACAGTTCTGAGTTTGAGAACTGGCTAGACGAAAATTAAATGCAGGATCGTAGAATCTAATTATCCATTGCGTGAAGCATTCCCCCGCGAAGAGTTGGAGAATGTTAAAGTTACATGCGAGGAGAAGGAGAATAGTTTCGGGAGATTTCTCCACCAGCTGGGGATTAATCTGCATATTATTATTCACGTTGGATGCATTTGCATTCGTCAGACGAATATCTGCAAACGCACCGTTCTCCGATGTACGCTAACGTTCCACAATGATTTCGGTAATAAATGCACAGGGATCGCACGTGTACTTAATTCCGGACTGATTGAATAACAAACGCGAGACGAATCAACGGGAGGGGAATATTAAAAAGGAAGATACAGAAAGTAACAAGCTTCGTTCGGCGTTGCCACGGATCAAAGTGCGGCTGGCAAGTCACTTTTAAAATATACAATTTCCACAGAGAATCCGACAGAGTTCCAGCAGAATTTCGGGGTGGCCTCTTAGCCACGTGGGACTCACGGTACCTGAGTTTCCTCTGCGTTCGTTCCAAGAACCGTAAACTAGAACAAGCTGCCGCGTGCCCTCTCCGTCTTCTCTCGAGTGTGACGGAGTGGTCTAGAGTTCACTCTCCTCTCTTTGCATTCAGAAGTCTCTCTTCCTGTCCACCCTCTTTCCTGCGTGTTAGCTTCATCGTTCCCTCGCCCCGCTGTCTCTGCCTGTCGTTCACGGTTGTTAAAATTACACCAAGGACACGGTTCCGCGGAGGGGCTCGCTCTCGCAACAAGTTTCCCGCTGCTCCAAAATCGATCGCCTCGGTCCGATATTCCGAGGGATGCTGCGGGCTAATTTTTCCGTAATTCAACGCGATCCACGCGGCCACAGAAATACCCGCGGGATCGGAGCAACGGGCAAGGGGTGGCGGGCGTTTGTTGAGATAAATTACACCACGGTGAACGGAGATCGAACGAGCCACGCTACTTTCGAGAAGCGGCTCCGCGGAACCGGAAGTTCGCCCCGGGAGCATCAGCGTAGACAGGGCAACGTCGTATCGCGGAAAAAGAACACCGCGAGTCTCACAGAGGGTCACAGTGCATTTTATCCGGCGCATTTCCACGGAACGGCGACACAAACTCGAGGGTGGCAGCATGAATGTTTGATGGAGCGAGCCAGATCGCTGGCTAGCGTCGATGCCGCCCCTCTCGCCAATATTACCCACGATAACGTCACTCGCCGATCAAATAAAAGGTCCGCGCTGGGATGGGAGACTATGGAAGAGACTGTGCACGATTAAGTGATTGACAGAGAGAGAAAGAGAGAGGGAGAGAGCGAATGGAACCCTGAACAATAGGAAACCTACCGAGGTAGCCAAGAATCTCTCAGGCACCGAAAGCTTACCGGATTCCTTTCATCGAACCATTTCTATTCTTGTTCACCCTGTCGGATTAAAGAAGAGAAAAAATCACAGCAGTAACGTTATAGACGCCGTTTGCTAGGAGTAGTTTAGACTGGAAACTATTCATTCCAAGGCTTCTTTCTGCTTTCGCGAAGGCCCCGTGAATATGTTTCATTTATGAAATGCTGGAGGAAATTATGAGTCAGGGAATTTATGCCTGAATGTCGTGTATGTAAGGGAAGCGAGGACACGATGCCTATAGTTTCCGCGATCGAGCAACCTGCGTGGCGCCAGGTTGAGAGTCTCTGGTGCTGGCGCCAGGTTGACTGGAACCTGACACGCGATCAATCAACCCCTTGCCCTGTCCACTAGCAGAGTTTACCTGCTGGTTCGCCTCATCGCTCGAGTTTGAATTCGCGCTCTAAATGCGCTGCATAATTTCTGCCTACAAAACGGAGCTAAACGGAAACTTTTAATTAAAATTGCGAACAGTTTCGGCCAGGGGGGGGGGGTGGGTATGGTGAATTTAACGAGCGTGATTATCCGGGGCTATAACGTGTACATACGAACGGTCTCCGGCATTAAAAAAAACACTTTCCCGATAACTTGCGAGCAACAAAAATGTTTTTAAACAGGACGCGCTTAAGTGCAGCGATGTAGAAAACGACGCGCAACGAAATTTCCCTTTAATGACACGTCAAATATATTCGAATTTGCATTATGGCACCCCGGTGCGTTGTCTCCTCGTTGCTGGACAAGCTACGGCAAACTGTGTAAATCCTTCGTGTAAATTCTCTTTCCGTGGGGATAACCTCGACTCACCGGCGAATCCTATAGCCCCAGCTATCGCGGTATCAAAACCCATTTCCATGCAATCGGCTGTTGTTAGTCGCCGATGAAAGTTCGATACCTTGAACCCGCGTCCCGCCCCCATTATTGTTCGTGATAATTTCATATCACCGTTGGATATCCAGGGAACGCAGGATCCAGACGAATCGCGTGAATCACGAAGGGGATTCGAGCTGCTATCCTTGATTAATTTTCAACGTCTGGAGAAACTCATTTTTTTCCTTCGCGCGTTCTCCGGTTCGTTCGCGACGTTAGAACAGAGTCTCCTTCCCTTTAACAAAATTGCTACTGTACCCAACGGCGTAACGTCGGGATCGTTGAATCGTAAAAGTGTTACCGTTTCGCTGCAACGCGGGACCGGAAGCCAGCAACGAGAGCTGGACCGGAAGGGTGCAGGCGTTTCATTCTCATCGACGACGTTGCTGGCGCGCGCGGAGAAGGTGCGCGACTTTTGCCCTCTTCCGCGAAGGGAAATCTCGTTTGACCGAAGGGCGCGCATGTGTATTATAGGCGCGCGGCTAGACGGGATAAAATTCCGCCGAGTTTGTTGTCTTCACGAGCAACGACGTGGCGACAGGCGGTCGTGCGGTCGGCGTAACAAGCGGGGGACCCAGTAAGTTATGTCTTGGCTGATACCTGGTCGTCGTTCGCGCAAGAGGAGATCCATTTCGACCAGGCCTTGATTCAAGCGAGATCCTTCGCGCGATGGGAACCATCGAATTTCATAAGGAACGAGGACACTTCTGCGAAGCAATTTTCCGATTGTGCGCTACGGCGAATCTGGATCACGAGAGTTCCTCGGGGAGAGGGACGGCTGGCGTCAAACGTCTGTTACGTTCCAAGTTTTCCATCCCTCTCGCGGAAAATAAAGTCCATTTCCATTTACGGTGCGAAATATCCCGAGGGTAGCGCGGAGGAACGAAGATACGGGGAGCTAGCAGCCTATTTGCATTCAAATCAAAAATCTTAATGACGAGATTCTTGTCGGTGTGCGGGACTCTCGCGTTCGATTTAGAAGATTTCGTTTCTCCTCCGAGTTAGGGGGAGAAAATGACGTTCGCCTCTTATCGAGACGCTACTGTTACACGCGCTGTGCAGGCAGATAAAAAATTCGTTCAACTTTCTCATCAGCGCGACTTCTATCCTCCATTTTTATCTTCCCCCTTCTTTTTATTTCGCGTTTAGCGAACTTTGTATCAACGTGTTCGAGAATTGAACGCCGCTCCCCTTAGCTCGCGCGATGGATGAAGCACGACTTATCATTTATACGTACGTTTCACGTCTGTTTCCACTGGTATTGATATTTCCGAGTGCGCCAGAACCGTCTGGGAGGCCTAGACCGAAACAGGTTATCGAACGGAAAGTCTATCATCGCCGGAAGGATAGACTCTGAGCGCTGGAGAGGCGCTACGGCAGAGGCTTGCCCCGTGCACGAACGTCGCGATACGGAGCTTCAGTTTACCATACATAAGCTCGGCGACGGTTCGTCACGGTTTCCCGGCAGGTGATATCGCGGTCCCGTCGGATTTTCACGGGCACGCCACCGAGATTGGAACCAGTAACGACGCGTCGACGATGTTTACCCAGACATGAAGGGCTGGAAACGATCCTCCGGCGTTCCGTGTGTACGTACTCGCTCGCCCGAGAGTCCTGCGTCGAGAAACTTACGGCCAGCTTATACCGTGTATCTATCGACCCGCGCAAACTTTGACTACTTTGCGAATGCGGCAAGAGTTCAACGGCCCAAGGGAATCGAAGCGATGCGACGGGGACAGGGGAGATATTCGTAGCTGCCGAACAACGCTGTCGCGTTCGAAAACTCGCGATCGCTCCTCCCGTTTGCGACGCTTCAGGGTTGGAAACTGGCAACGCGAAATCCGTCGACGGTTCTGCTACCCCTGTGTCCCGGTTATTCGTTTCACGGTTGATCACTGCAATTGATTACTCGGATAATAATCGATAGATGAAACTGTATCCAATCTGAACCGCATCAAAGTATTATTCAACGTTCTCCAACCCTGTCGCGCGCCCTTTTATCGCGGGCTTAGCGAGCCGTGGAATTAATCGAGGAGCGCGAAGATACCGTGATAAATCACAGCGTATTTAGCGGTTAAAGAGCGGCGTTTAAGGTTGTTTTATGAACGGCTGCGCGAGGCTGGAACGAATATCTCGTGCCCGCCGCTCGTACGCTTCGAGGCGAGCCACGGGGTTGCTCCAGTTTTGGATAAACCGTCGAATAAAGGGGAAAAGTGGGTTGGGACGGTCACGGCGCCCGTTCGTCTGCCGCTCCAGGTCGATGCCTTCCTTCAACCCCTCCTGTCCTCCGATGTTATCGGCAAACTTCTCAGTGGCCCGGCATCACGGTGCGTTCGTGGCCGGTTCATGATTCATTCGTACCGACGACGACAATGTAATTTCGTACGATCATGAAACGTTACCCGAATCGCGTGCGATCCAGGACGAAGGAGAACTCCACTCGCCGCGTTTGTACGCGGTGTTGCGACTTGCGTAAGTTTCAACCCTGTTACCGATTCGAAAACCCGCCCCGCTCGCGTTTATCAATCTCGCGCGGCTCGATCGCGAGCCACTATTGCTTGCCCCATTCGTTTCACCGCCGCGAGGATATATTTTATCGCTGCAAAAGAAGGGAGATCAATTCTCTTCTTTATTCATTGCCTCATTAGTTCTCTTTTTCAATAGACAGCCGGGAACGTTTTTGTGACGTCTTGGCGAGACGCCTGAACAAACATGCCGCGCTACAGCGCGATTGTATCGTTAATGTTTGTACCCGTCGCGCGCGGAATCCGATGAATTTTAAACTTGTTACACGGCCGGAATCGAAACGGCATTCAATATGAACGATCCCATGATTATTAACGATATCGAAATACAAAAACATGCCAGACTGCACTTTTCAGCATGCATTTCCATCGGATGCAAATGTATCGAATGCCTGTAACGGGAGTCGCGTGACAAATTGGACTATTATTTCGATTTAAAATACGGAGAATAAAGCGGCTGGTTTCATTGGTCTCTAATAGAGATATCATTAATGCATCGTACGGTATATATGATTCCGTATCGATCGGTACGCGGGAATAACGTGCCATGTTCCAGAACGGCTTTCGGAATAAATTTCCGGGAGTGAGTCATGTCGGTATCCAAGATTTTCGAACGCTATCGCCGTAGGATATTCCACTCGCGCGTGCACTGCGCACGGTACGCCTTTTTCGTGAAAATAGTGCACCGTAAAAGGTCGTTCTTCCTTCGCCGGAATTCGCCGTCTTGCAGCAGCGTAACGATTCGCGCGTGCTTCCGCGGAATTAAATCACTTTGCTAATACTCCTCTCGCCGTCGTTACACGACAGAGGAACGTTTCAAGCGAATAACCATTTCCCGGCTGACGTATCGTTAAGGAAAAACAAGGAACAAGGCTTGCATGATTCTAAATGTAAAATCCAATTTGTATACCGATCGTGTACATCGGAGATTGTGTTACACGTCTATCGAGAGGCTGCTGTAATTTTCCAGGCCACGCGGATACGAACGGAACCCTTACGTTCTCCGTAAATCGCTACATGTACCATCTGCACGTTGTAAACTCCTAATGGAGAAAAGGAGAATCGCATTTACGATACGCGAAACTAGACGATCCCCCTAACGGATCCGGCGACCAACGGCGTATTAAGCCTAAAATAAAAATGCGATAACGTTTTCCGCGATCAATCTTTGGTACGTTCCGGCGACGTTACGCCGACGCGCCGTGCAAGCGTTCGACATTCCGATCAGGAATTCCCGCAGTTCGTACTCCACACCGATTTCTCGCGGTATAATCCGAATTCCCATGAAATATGTATGTCGCGGACGGTCGATGCGGAGACGATTGAATTAACGGCGGATCATTTCCCTGGGTATTCGTCGCCTCCCGTTCGTCACGGTCCGCTCCGCTGATTCGCGAAAGAAACGCGTCCTGTAACGTTGTTGGGTATGTACCTCGTTCTACACGATTACGTTTGCCAATTAATTGATATCATCAGCATCTATTTCGAATTCTCTGATGTTTGCTACGCTTACCTCTTCTCCGTTCGGCGATTGGCTTACTTGTAACCGCGCGATGAACAGCGTGAATCGATCAAGCGGGCGCAACGGCGCGGCTTTGCAACGAATTCTGAACGCGGCTCGGCGAACGTGAGATCATCCGGTGGTCTCCACACCCACGCGAACGACTAGTGACGCCGGACAGATACCACGCGGCAGGAAAACTGGTCGGCACCGGAGGAATGTCTCCGCTTCTATCGGATCACCGCCGGTTCTCTCTTCGTCGCAGTCCATTTACGCCGCTCCACCGCCGGGCCAAGAGTCTCGCGGATCCGTCTCGCGAGGCTGTCCGTAAATTTTCGGAAGCGACAAAGGAGATTCCGGTGTGCACCCTGGGAAGGATGGCCCTCGGTGGGGTTCAGTGTCCGGGCTGTTTCGTCGAATGAGAACTTTGCGATCGGAACACGCGTGGCCAAAGAGTTGTCAAACATTTTGCCCGATCGTGCCGCGTTTCTCGAGCGAAGCGAAAATCGTTTCGCCCGACGAACCGGTGCGGCCAATTTTTACGAGTGACGTCGCCCAGTGTGAATCAAGCGTGCTACACGCGAGTTCCGCCCCCTCGAATTATATCATACACATGGCCGACTCGTGTTTCATCGACGCGGGTGTGCGTATTTTCGTCTGTACACACGCGTTTCTTGTACAGTTCGGAATACGAGTATGTGCAGGAACGCGAGCCGTGCGTGCGGCATGAATTTCCGCGGGTTTCACGATAATCGTGCAGAAACGTGCGAGCCGCGAGCCGTATTGTTCCGGCCGCTGCGTGTCCGATTGTTATGCCAACACTTTTGTTACGCAGATGACCTCAAAAGTTTTGTTTTCAACGGGGCGTAGCGTCTTTCTCTGCCGGGCGTATTATTGTTCGGTTCCGTGCCCGGAGGCCGAAAGAGTAACGACCTTAAGTTACTCGAAACCGGCGACAGCGATTTAACGCCGCGCACGGTTCGCGCGTTTCTTCCCTTTAAACGGGTTACCATTCGAGAGTTCGTTTCCCTTTCTTCTTTCTCCTTCACTCGAAGGAGCGTTTGGGCGAGGATGGGGGTACAGGGACGAAGAAAGTCAGGTTGGCAAAGGGCGATCCTCGCGGCGATTTAAAACGATCGTCCCCTCCCTGCGCCTTCTAATTCTAGATCCGCATACTGTGATCCTAAGACTGCTGTTTAATCCCCGCTCCGTTCACGCAGGTAGTCGACATCGAGGCTTGGTTTCCAAGGTCACGAGGGAGGGGCTGAGGTCATCGCTGCATCTATGTTGTGCGGCGAACTCCTGAACGGTGGCTTCGTCAGTACCGGGGCGGTACCGGTGGTTCCCTACGGTCTCCTAGGATTCGGGTTACCCGGCTGTATACGTGCTACCAGTCCCACTTCCCTCAACTCGACGTACCTGACCCTGTTGGCCGAACTGCTGGCCACGGGCCACCTTAGAAGCGAGCTGATGGACCTGGCGAAGAGGAGCCATCAGGCTCCGACCAACGGGGCGGTCGATCTTGACCTCGACCCGCACGCCGACGACATCGACGAGAACGTCTTCCTCGGTGAGTAACTCCTCCCACTTATTCTCAGAACAATTATTATGCTTGCGCATGATCGCGCGAACGTTCGCGTGGATAAACATATTTGTCTCCTGCGTTTCACGAGAAATCACGAGTCCTCCCGGACGATACCTGTCGATGGAACGGGGACGAGTGTAATTAACACTTCCAGGTCAAGGAGAATCGTTTATATTAAACGCAGAACGCTTCTCTGTAAATGCATTTTAATCGCTCGCATTGAATATGGAAATATGAATACTTTTAAATCGGTATCGAGGTTCAATCGATTTGTATTACCGGAACGCTCCGTTCTGCTGCGCACTTATTACTAATACAGTTCGAACCAGTTTCGCTATGGTCATTGTATTGAATACCGCTCCTGTCGGATATTCATCGAGCCACGTTCAATTGACTTAGCTCTATTTACACATGACTCCCAGTGTAGGAGTGCGACGGTCTAATGGCGCTGTTTCGAAAGTCGCCGTATTTCGAAGTTAATGGCAATAGCTCGCTGTGACGACATCGCGAAAGTAGCCGTGCGTTGGCAGAAGTGAGCGGAGCAGGAATCGCGATTACGTCCGCGGATAAATATGTCTCTCGGCTGGAGCTCCGCGATACTCGTTTTTAATGCGGCCTCTTGGCACGACTCGTGGACGATTGCACCAAAAACGGTGCACGCATTCGGTAAATTCCAGCGAGCAAACAGCGCCAAAAAAAGGAAATTAATGTCTGCGACGTAAGCCCGTTTCGAATATGCGAACGCAGGATAAAGCTCCGTTTTACCTCGCGACACTCGTCGATTCGCGCACTTCAATCACCCTAGCTATCGTAGCCCAATAAACGATCGGACTTTCTGGCCATCGACCATTCGCCTTCGGAAAGCACCGAGTCTGGCCGGCGTCCAAGCTCCTCTCTTCCCTTCCGCCTCTTCCTAATTCTTTCCTTTCCACCGGGTCTTCGAAACTGGCGAGAACTCGGCCTCTCCTCTAAATAACGGCGGAACGTTAACAATCCTTACAGCTGTTTATCAGGATTTAGAACCCGGATGGGTCGAGTGTGTCGTTCCGCGTCCCGACTCCCGGCGAGAATTTAAGGCCGTCCCATATTAACAGCAGGCTTCCACGAGCGGGCAGATCGTGACTCTTCCCACGCTGTTCCGCTTCATTATGTCTGTCGTCGACGCGCGCGAGACTTTTAATTCCGCCGATTCCTCTTCGGGATTCCTCGGCGCCTCCGGGGGAGAACTTTTCCTTCGACGCGCGAAAGAGTTACTGCGCCGGCGAACACGGATGGGATCTATAAATCTGGATTCTCCAAGCAACAAGTCCGGCTGTAAGCAAAATTTTTATCGATCCGCCAGACGAGATTTATGTTCGTACGTGTACGGCGGTCGGTCTTCGCGTTAATAACGAGAGCTGTATTATGCAACTCTCCAGCAGCGTATAAACGCAAAGTTGGTGTACTGAAATCAGTTTTGCATCTCGGCGCGTTAGGCAATTATAATGTAAACGGAGAAAAACTTGGTTGTTATAAGTATTACAATTGCCCGCACTTTGAACCGCTATAACTTCGAAGATATGAATTCTTTTTTAATCGATCGGGTCTCATTAGAAGCGCGCTTTTTTCGCCTTTAAAATGGTTTTCGTTGAACTCGATACGGCCTTCAGTTCCTGAGATATCGTCCTGTAAAGAAAAGGGTAATTTCCGATGCTTTTGTATCGCTGTCCTTCTCGCTCGCGCCGCGTGATTGACCCACTGAGCTTTTCCGGTTTCCTTCTGCTTTCCGAATTTTCGGGGTTTCTTAATGAATCGTGAGACTGTCTTATTTTCATAGCTGTTGAGAAAAATGGAGTATCCTTCATGATCCCTGGTAGAAATTGTTTGACACCGTACTCTGCCGCGCCATGGACACTTTTAATCCAGAGGATAATTAAACTTCGCCAGGGGGACATTGGTGTAAGAGATAATGATTACGGCAATTTTTCTCCGATAGTGGAAAAACGGTTTCGGAAATAGGAGAACTACTTTCTTACGTTTTTCAGTAAACTCGCCACTCGTTCGGAGATATTAATTTTTACTTGCAATTTCTTTAACTCCTACTTTAACTTAGATTGTAATTTAATGGCGTACACTAAATAACGCAGTTAGACCTTTTAATTTCCTTCGTAAATCACGTTGAAATTACGAGCAGACGTTTAACAATAATTCACGCGGCAACATCTTTGCCCATTACGGGGCAACGGATCGAAGGCGGCCCTAATTGGAATACTATTCCCCATCCGTCTTGTTCGAGGGAATAATACATCGGTAGGGAGCGAAGCTGGAAGCACGAAAGTGGATTTTCGCGGCCGTTGCAAGAGCCAGTTGTCCTCGCTTGCTGCAAAGTGGATGCGAGTTTGATGACTACGCTTTGTTGCCCACCACCGTCGTCACGCGGCGGCCAGAAGTTGTTGAAATTGAATCGAACTTGGCTGCTCGCGAGCTACTTCTATCGGTCATTTCTTCGTCCGACCTTAAGCCAGTCTCCGGAAAGAGGCGAGAACCCGTTGTAGCTGTGCCGGAAAATTATTCCCATCCGAATCCCTCTTGCAAAATTGCATTTGTTGTTGCTTACGAAAAGGAGATTTTTCTTTCTTAGTTCACTCTGCTGTGAGAGGGAAAGTAAGTATTTGGAATATAGCATTGATAGATGTTTTCCATCCTAGCTAGCCTTTCTTTTTTTTAGTAGAATCTTCGAGAAAATGGTTTTGCTATTAATTGCCTCGTTATTCTTTGCGAACAATCGTAACAGCAGGTTAATGGAAAATGAAAGCAATCGACCGTGGACGACGCAAACGTTGCTCTCTATTATCTTGGGAACCGAACGAAATGATAAATGGGAATAGCGGGAAGGACAGGGAGAAAGAAAAAAGGGAGAGGAAAATTGACAGGTTGTTTTCGGTGCGTATTGAAAATTACCCGGCAAATTAATTCGCTTCACGAAGAAGCGTTTCGTTCACGTATCCGAACGACAGATTGTTCTCTTCCTATCGATTGAATAAACGTTTCAATCTATCCTCCCGCGCGTTCTGTTTCGTTTTCCCTCTCCGTTCGTCCAGCACGGAGGGGCGCTATTGAACAGAAGTGGCCGCGGAGAACTTCATTGAACAAAAAAAAAAAAAAAAAAAAAAAGCAGGGAAAAAGTAAAACGAAATAACGGCCACGACCGATTTATAAACATATCCTTCACGGGTTCGAGCAATCGTGCAACGCTAGCGACACGGGATCACCGTATTCGACGGGGATTGAAACGGAACACGTAAATAGGGTTTACACGTTTTTTTACTCCAGGTGACCGGTCAAAGGAAAAACGCGGCTGGCAGACGTAGCGGGAAAGGCGACGTAATAAAACTGATTTGTCTCATTCGACACTTTGTCGCGAGATGAAAGCGTTACATTGAATTATTTCTGACAGCGTTACACCACTTCGGTGAAAGGAGACGAAGGGAAAGGTACGAAGAGCTACAGCGCGACCACCTCAGAACTGATGAAACGTCGCGTAGGAAACGCGAAAACGCGTTAGCGATACTAGCGGGAGTGCAGCGAACGGTGGAAAAGAAAAGAATTGATTTATTCGGCGAGAAAGTGTCGCGTCACAAAGGAGCGTTACAGCTCACCCTTTTCCCTTATAGCTGGATAAATGCTCCAATCTGTCGCGGATTCCTCTCGTCGTTTCACTTCGGAGCCGACTAAAATATTGGGATACGTGTGCGCGAGCGAAATAGGATGAAGGGACGCACGGTGCACGGATAATGCGGGCTGAGGGACAGGAAGGAGATGGAGAGAAAATGATGAGAGGAGGGAGCTAGCGAAACCCGACAATGGTAGAGGCTCCCTAGAACAGACCTCGGATGTTAGCGGAGAGTGAATGAAACGAGACAGAAAAGCAAAACGAGAACAATGGCCGCGGTATTATTTTCTGTTTGCTGCGTCAGACCAACCGCCCATCCTCCCCGGTTAGTCGCCCCATTCGTCCGCCCCCGTTTCTACCTCCCTTTCTCTCTCTCTCTCTCCATCTAGATGGCCCTTTCTCTCGGTTTCCAAATCTTTGTCCCTTCCGTTTTCCGTCTGTCTTTCTGACCGCGCCGCTGCGACCGCTATCCCGGCACGAAAATCCAAGATTGCGAGCTCGATATTCGCCGGATAAACGGATCAACTTCCTCCTCCCGACGATGTTTCATTCCGCCGGCCGAATAAATCATCCGCTGCTTAATTTCTCCGACTACGGAATCGGGCAAAGAAGAGTGTCCCTCGTTATCGAATTTTCCCGATCGCGTCGCGATCGTGTCCGTTTAATTAAAGGACATATTCGTCTCTCGTGAACGCTCCGTGGAACTTTTCAATTCCGTTGCTGTCCCCGGGGGTGGACGTCGAATAGGGATATTTCCTATGGGAGATTTTCTTGAAGAATTTAAATCTTCCGATCGAATCAGCCCCGATTCCAAACGTGCGCCCCCCCCCCCCCCCCCCCCCGATACTACTGTTTTATACGAGAGGATACTTGCGTATCCTGCTACCGATTCCAGGGATCGATCGGCAAATTTCTGTAACGCCCCATCGTTTCGAGGGTGATGGACGGATAACGAACACGATGTTTACCAAATAAACGGACGATATATCGCCTCGTGATTCTGCTCGTTTAATCCGGGGAGACGAGATGGCTCGTAAAGCGTCCATGTTTATCGGCGAAGTTTGTCAAATCGCGTGCTCAGCGAAATTAGTATCGCCGGTACCTAACGATAAGCACCCCGCGTTGTCTGACATCGTTAAAGGTAGGCGAACGCCCACGATCGCGAGTAGTGCAACGACATAAATTAACAGCTGATAACAGTGATTAAAATGTTCCGCCGTAACCCGAATCAGTCGATAGTTCGACAGCCACCGTCTAATTGCACAGCCCCGTTCTCCCCGTCCGCCGTTTCTAAATTTATTTCTTCTTTCGTTCGACCGTCGCTGCCCCAACAGCTAGCGAAGGGGATCCGACAGAGACGGCTTTTGTCGTTAATCATTTCCGTGCTCCTCATCAGACCGTCTGGCTCCCTCCTGGAAACGAAACTGTTCTTGCAATTAAGCGCATTCAAAGGAAAGACCTCCGCCCCCCGCTTCCTGCGGCGGTCTCCGGTGCACGTGCTTCCGGCATTGCTCGTTTCGCGGCTAATTCTCGGTCTGTTCCTTCGTTCTATCGATGGCTGAAAGTGGGCCGCACCTTTCATCGACCTCGCCGTTGACATCGATATTTTAATATCAGCGAGAAAACAACGCCGGGCTCGTCGAACTCGTCCGGAAATATTTCTACGAACCATCTCGTGCTGATTCCCGTCTTTTCGTTCCCGTTATTAGCCCTTTCGAAATCTGCTGGTTCTCCGTTTGCAGCCCGTCGCGCGATGTTCGAGGGAGAGAGTCGGTGATTCTTTTGTTCGTGCAAAACAGACCGTGCCGCGGTAGGAGATAAAATATTCCAACATCTGCTATCGATATCCTATTAATTACGCGAAAGTCATTTTCAATGAAACGATACCCCGTCGAGGATATATGCATGAGCGGATGGATTTAGAGGGAGGAGAGGGATTCGGGTCGAGTTTTCGTAGCAGGGTATAGAGACTATGACGCCGGAAATCACCGGTAGGCTTTAAAACGAGGACGAGCATGCGAATTGCAACCTCGTGGCTAGGTATGTATCCTACGTATGTACACAGGCGTATGTATGCGCGCGATGAAGAGACTCGTTCCGTGCCAGTTTCGCCGCCGGGCTTCGGAAACGCGGGCGCAAAAGTCCTGACCGAGGGGACGGGGATCGAAGCGGTGTATAAGGTTTCCCTCAAAAACTCGCAGCGCACGTGAATATCAAACGAGCCTGACGAGAGATCCGGAGAGAGCCAAGCTGCGGACCCCTCGAAGCCGGATTTTCAAAGTGCGAAAAGAGCCGCGGAGGCATTCACCTTTTCCCCCGCGTTATTGCCGCGCGTCGCTCTAGCTTCAGCCCGCACTCCATTATCTTCGTTCCAAATTAATCTCGCTATCGATTTTTCTTTTCAATGAAACGGTTTCATCGGGCTTTCGTTTTGCAATTGATTGGGGCCCGAACGGGACGACTCGACGGATACACTTGCTGCATAAAACATTGTCCATTAATCTCGTTCGAAGTTTTCCTGTTGAAATGACAATTCGCGTATCAGCATCTTTTCGCTTCTTCAATTTTTTCCATAAAACATGATGGCACGAAATTAATGTAGATGGTCGCCGTCCTAATTGCATCGCGCAAAATGTCTTGAAATTCCGCCAGTTATCGATCGCGAACGGTGCCGCGCAACTCGTCTGGCCGCTGGGCTCGCAAAGGAAAACTTGAATTGCGGCGCAAGTCGCAAATTGATGGCGCCGGAAAACAGAAGCTAATTAATGCCACGGAAAGAAATTACCCCGGCTGTAATTCGGTCGGTGTACTAGCTGTTTGTCACGGAACGGTGGGAGAGCCCCCGAAGGATCGGAATAGCCGGCCGCGGGATAATGGGGAGAAATGGGAGATTGAAAGCCTCCGATTCCCCCCCTCTTTTTATCCTTTTCTTAGCCGTCCCATCCGGCGCTCTCGTCATTTACACCGCGCCACGATCGTGATTAAATATTTGCCGTTCGCCGGGCTGATATTTTAAGAGCAGCTTCTGGGGCATTTACTTTGGAATTTACGGGAACGCGGTTCGCAATTTTGCCCTGGGATAAAACTGAGAATAGCTTCTTCGCCATCGAGTAGAATTTTCGCCGCTGAAGAAGATAGTGTCTATTAAGGATATTAGTGACCGGACTTAACACCACAATAAAAGTTAAGAGCTTCGTTCAATTTATTTTTATCCCGTAACTCCATTCTCCAGTCCTCTTCGGCCTCCTCGCTTACCGGATTAAGACTCCGTCCATCCGCCACCTTTACCTCCGCCGTTCCCATTCGACAGAAGTTTCGGTGTCCAAAACAGCCCCGTCTATATTCCTCGGTTTCTTTGTCCCCCGCCGAGTCGAGCGATCTCGACAAGATGAAACGATGAATGAAAGGAACAAGAGCGACAAACGCTACTCCGATTCCCTCCTCGCGAACGGACGCCACCGTCGACACGCTAAACCATTAGGATGTCCCTGTTTTCGAGACACTCCGCCGGCGAATCTCTTCCCTGTCGCGCACTTGTTCCCCCGTGAATCTGTCTCTAGTGCTTCCTTCTTGGCGCAACGGATAAAAAGACTCGCGGCGATAATACAATGCGCCGTTGTGCGCGGATCGGTTTCGCGCAACCTGGAAACGCCAGTATTTATCGCGGCGAAAAGCGAAGAAGGAGCCAAGGGAGATGATCGATGCAAAGTAAGGGGCTTGGGAATGAATGTATTACGATTTACGATTACATTATCTGCGAACAGGGAAAGTCTTAACGCGTAAGACGATGAAATAGATTATCGAAATACATTACTAGTCGGTATTATAATTTATTTATTTAATTATGACGAATCAGACATGGGCAAAGAATTCCCTCCGCCTTCTCCTCATAGAACATGCATGAACGCAAGTTTAATCCCCGATAACATCAGCCCGGCTCGATGTACTACTCCTCGGCTGACTGCTCGCCGACTTATTCTACTTCGTCGCGGCATCGCGTTCCTCCTTTCAACCGTCGACTCGGCTTCCGGCGTGCCGTTAAAACCGCCGTTCGCGTCGACGCTAGGAGTATACGTCGAAGACATTCGAATCAGCAATATCCGAGCAGCGAGCAGGCATTCTGGTTACCCTATCCGCGCAAATCTCCTCCCCGAACGTTTTATCGGGCCGCTCGGAGAGCCGGAAATACCGATGCAGGCGGAAATATCCAGGCCGCGTTCCACCGTATCGGGGCTGTCGCTTTGCGAGAATCGCAGAATGGAGTCGCCGGGAGTTCTTTCAATCTCATGTGCGATCGGGTAATAGACGTGCTTCCTCGCAACGGACGCGAAGAAGACTTCGCCTCCGACCGACCAGGGCTAATGGATTTAATTCGATTTTAGAGAGGTGTACGCGGTGAAACGTGGGGACGAAGAAAAGGAGACTCGACACGATAACGCGAGAGAGGATCAGCGATTCGATGTTTCGCCGGTTTCCTTCGTTCCCCCGTACGTTCAATCGGATCCGCAGAAGACCTTCGACGTCGCGGTTCCTCTCCCTCGATTTCGTTGGGGTTCTTCATCCCCCCCTCTGCCCCGCTTTCGTTCGCCTCGTGGCGCGGCCGCTTGAAATCGCATTTGCGACAGGACAACAGGAAACATAAGATGGAGAAGAAAAAGGGGTGAAGGGAATGGGTAACCGGAACGCGTCGCTAACGTAATAACATTTCAATTCGAGAACGGAAATTGCCGCAGGGCACAGCAGCGCGTCCCTCGCAGTTACGGGGTGACCACCCTCCCTCTCGTTCTTCACCCTCGCGTCCACTCCCGTCTTCATCGCCTAAACGCGAATCCCCCGTGGTCGAACGAGAGATCTCTGTCCGCGAGTCCACGATAACGCGGCCGATAAGGTATCGGTGTTCGAGAAACGAACTGAAATTGAAGACGGATCGATATATGTATACGCTTGCCACCTTTCCACGAATATGGATTAACGTTTCGCGAACGGGAGTCTATTCGTCTCGTGTTTTATTTTTTCAGAACACACGGGGCGGAATTTCATGTTCCGTTAAGCCGTGGCAGTAATTACAAACGCCACTCTTGGCCGGAATAATTCCCAAGGAAGCGTGTCACGATTTTTCCGAAGTCGCGACACGCGAACCGAGAAATAGGAAAGAGCCGCGCCGCGCAATACGGGGGGGCAAGGGAACGGAAAGAAGGGAACAAAAAATAAGCGAAAAACGGGTTTCTCGGTGAAAACACGAGGCTCCGAATGAACCCGGCGCTTCGCGCAGCCCCGTAATTGCGTTCACCGTCAGCGTCGCTTTTAATTAATGCGACATACTTTTTTTCATCGCTAAAAAGTGCCACATCCTCGTAATCCACACCTGCCCTAACCCCCGCCTTCGCCGGTTGCTCGCTGCCTGCAGGGAGCACGACCGGTGGGTGATCGTTAAATGGATGAAAAAAAAAACAAAAAGAAAATGCAAACCCTCGAGGCACCTTTCCTTCTCCCTCTCTGCCGCATAGTTTCTCCCTTCTCGCCTCCACCGTTCGGTGTTCCTCTTTGCCTCTTTTTGTCATTCACGATTTCCCCGTGCCACCGTTCCTCGGAGTCCTCGCGACGGGAATAAATCCAATCGAACCGACGACGTCGCTTTCTCTCCATTGAGCTTTCGTTCCTATTCTCGCGCCCAACTCTTTTCCATTCGTCTCTGCGTCTTCTCCTCGCCATCGACGCGTCGCGCGGGGTCCCATCGTCGCTGCGCTACCTCCAGAGAGCATTAATCCGCGTAACCCGCATGCAACCGGCAGCAGGGTTGTACGCGCAATGAACAGGTCGGCGATAAAACTGTCCGTGTAGGTGTACGCAAGGCTCAGCCGCGTCTACCGCGTGCCGCGAGTGTCGTAAAAATATGATGGCCTCTAAGCCGTGATTTCTCCATGTTTTTCCCCAAACCTCTGACCGGAGGAAACTTGCTGTCCCGTCGTCTTCAGACGCGAGAGCTCGATCGTTTCCACCGGCAAGAAGTGAAAAATGTCGCCCCTTTCGTGTAGCGCGAATTAACATGATTGGCGTTGCCACTTTACTAGTCTCTTTTTTTTGTTCGCCGTCGGAATTTTCTCGTGCTCTTTCCACCCCAACTAGTGCCTCTAATTTCAGCGTGCCAGTAAATGTTCGTTTAATAATTAGGGGATTCCTTCAATTACTCGGCGAACAACGTTCCCGGTCGTTGTCCGAGCGATAGAAATTCCAGCGCAGTGTTTTTCGCGATCCTGTCGCCTGCAGAATCGCGATTCTGTAAGGGTTACACGGTACCGTTCCGCAGGGTGATTAGTGAACGCCATCGGGGCAGCTGTCGTAGTCGCCACGGAACAAACAACGTGGCATACGATGCGAGACGTGTGTAACGAACTTTGATTTACATGGAGCTTGCGAGCCAAGCGCTTGAACAGTAACCTGGAGGCTGCTTAGTACGGAGTAATTGATCTCGTTGCAAAAGGAAATTGTTCCTGCTACTATTTCTGACATTCTCCAGCTGTTTTATTTAAAAAAACAAGAACACATGCAAATCAACGGGAATAAATGTATTTTAATCCTCTCGGAAGGAGAATGTTTCATCGAACACGTCATACATCGCTCTTGTCCACGGACGTCAACTTTATTACCGATGAAACACGATAACGTTTTTTTTTTTTATCGCGGTGCAAGCGACCACTCCGCGTGGGTCGTAAATTTATAACCAGTCCGTGCCGAGCGCGCGCAAGCATAGCTGGAGAATCGTGGATATTCCTGTCGGGATTCGTATCGTATGGTTGCAACAATATCGATACTGAACAAGCTCAGGAGTGGACGATCAAAATGCGAGTGTGTAAAAAAAGATCGATGATTCTTAACGCGACGGAACTGAAGGGGTATCCATTTTTTAACGATAATAAATTCGCGATGGGGAAAGAGAATCTTCCTTCGCTCTTTCCTCTTTTATTATCTGTCACCTCTCCTTCCGTCGATCGTACGAGATTCGGCTGAACGAAAAAACATATGCGTTTTTCACATCCACCACCGGAACTTGTGCCGGAAAGTTCGTGCGAATTGGGACGGCAAAATGGATTTCAAATAAAATTGCGGCGCGCGATTATTAAGCGGCGGAACACGCTTTTATTGCGCGTCTTTCCAGCGCGTGGTTTTAAAAGCTAACAAACTTTTAGCTTAGCCGAGAATCAAAGTTGCCCGCTTCTCTCGCGGAGAAAGCCACCCGTTGACCGAGTGGCAGTCGCAAATTGAATCTCGAAAGCAAAAGAGAAAAGGAGGAGTGCCGCGTGCAAAGACCCTCAACGTTCGGCGTTTTGTTAACTTTTCCGCGAAAGGTAGTGGCTCTGGGGAACGTTGATTGCGCGGTGGACAAGTGGTGAAATTCCATTCGACTGATGGCTTCGATGAATCAACTTCATTAACGCGCAAATTACTAGACGGCGCAGCACACCTTGCACGGTTAATAACGAATAATCACGCTCCGCGTGTAAACGTCGTGTTAACCACGAGATCCAGACAGGCGTTCCAACTGCACACGTTGCAAAATGCAAAACGCGTTTTCGGAATCATAGATTCGGCCCGCACGTCCGTTTCGGCGAACCGCTACCTGTCGTTATTCCCAAAACGTTTCTATCTCGACCCATAAATCCAAGTGTATAACCAATGGACGTCAATATATTGTCAGATTATGCAGTTTTTGCGATAGTATCGCGTCCAATGCTCTTAAAATAATCCCGATGATCTCTATTCACGCGATATCCCCTGTTAATAGAGTCATCGATCGTCGGCTGACGTTTACTGGGTGGGGGGGGGGGGGGGGTGGACAGAGTTCGACGGCGAAGAGACACCGAGAGGCGAGCGGGAATCGTTGTAACCGATTGTTCGTTCCGTTTCTTTCCCATCCTTTTCACTCGATGACACGCATTAGCTAAAAATTCGACGGTTCCTGATTACGTCGATAGTTTTCACGGGTACAGGCGAACAATCTCCCAACAGCCTCGCTCGTCTCGTCGACTATCCGCGGCTGCCTGCAGCTCGTTTATTCATGAACTGTTTACGGCACGGATTAACCCGCGTTATTTCACGCCGCGCGCGGGTGATGAGTTACCAGCACGTCCGCGCGGGCGAAAGTCGGCGGCGGAGAACGGGGCAAATAAAGGGGGTGGGAACGGAAAATGTTTACGACGCGCTAAATTTACGGGCAAGCCTTTTTGGGACGCGTAAAAGTTTCCCGCTAAATTCGCATCCGGCAAGCGGTCCCCGATCGCCGGTGACCGTTGAATCGCGCGAGCCAGGCCACCCAGGTTAAGGCGATTTTCGCGTGGAAATTTTTCGGTGGAAAGAAAAAATCGCGCGCGCACACACCCGGCACGGCGCTGATTTACCATCAGCTTCCACCGCTGTTTCTTTCCCAGCCCTTCGTCCCTGTTCTTCTTTCGTTTGTCTAATCCGCCCCCGCCGCGCTCCGCCGCGCTCTTTATACACGACGGAATTTCATTTCGACTACCGACGACCACGAGATACCCCGTAGCGGCGGCGTGCTGGAAAAATCTTGCACGAGCGTGGAATACGGACAAGAAGGCTTTCGGCGCTAACCCATTTCGCGCGACCAGGAAAAATGGGGCTTGGCGTGCGTTGCATCGTGTCGCAATTTATCGGGCTGACTTCGCCGTCACACGTCCGGCGAACTCTTTTCACGGGGTCGAATCGAACAGTTTGACCCGCTGGTATAGCCGTTCCTGTCTGGACAAAAGGACGACGCTGAGCGAATACTGATTTACTCGCTCAGTTTAACGCGCATCTCGCGTTTATTCGTTTTACTTTACATTTTACGTACTTCAGTGGGCGTATAATGGTTTTTAAATGATTTAATATCTAGGGGGGCGGGGGCCTGACGGAACATCAAAGCGTAAAGGAGTCTTTTGTTCCCCGAACGAGGTACATGCGGCGGTACTTTAATCCTTCCCCGAGGATCGACAGTCCTGCCCGTTGCGTCACACATCGTTCCAAGATCGAACAAACCGCATGACCATCCATCCCTCCCCACGAACGTCCCCCGAAGCCCGCAAACGCACCCTTAAGTTCTCTCCGTTCGCTCTCAGGCCATGAGAACCCCTGTGGGTGACGTCACCGGGCGCATGATTGGCCGAGCCAACGGTCACGTGACCACTCGCTTGGCCAGTGTCTGGGGGGTTGTAGAGTGGCTAAGGGTGAGGGTGGAAGCGCGAGAGAGTTCGGCGAGGGAAGAGAGAGAGAGGGAACGAGAAGAGCAGAGAGTCGAGGCAGGTGGAGAAGAAGAAAAAAGGGAGAAACTGCGCGACGGTTCTCGTGAACGAGCGTCAGAGAGGGAAAGATCGAGGAGCTGGTTGGAAAGAAGAGGGCGACGGAGAAAGGAAGAAAACGAAGTTGGAAGGAAAAGGAGGGGAACGAGTGGCACGCGAAGGGATGATATTCCGCGCGTGAAAAGGAGCGAGAGAGGTGTACAGATGTACAGATAGGGGTTTCGAGCCCGTGGGTGGGGAGGAGAAACGAGTGGATGCAAGAGGGTGAACGAGAATCGTTTGGTAGGGGTTTCAGAATTGGAGGGGGGTTGCCGCGAGTCTCGCCAGTCACTGCGACGACCGCGACGCCCTAACGTCTCGGGGTGCCATTTGTCCGCTGTTGATCTTAAAGCTCGTCGTAATTTCCGTCGACGCTTTTTTACTGTCGCCGAGCCGATACGGAACGAGGGAAAAACAGGGAGACGCGCCGCGGGAGATTCGACGGACGCGAATGAGACGAATCGAACCGGATCGAAGTAGGCGCGATTCCCGGTTACAGTGTCCGAGCGAGAGAACTCGAAGCACGCGTTCGTTCCTCTACCCTTTCGGATTGTCGCGTGTTCCGTTGGTCCCACGGTACGCGGGAAAAATGTTCTAGAGCCTCTTCGCAACGGTTTTCTTTTTTATTTTACGCCGTGCCGGTAAACCGTCGTCATCCCCCTTCCTCGCGGGGAGCACGTTTCTTCGCGAGAAAAATGAGCTAACCTCGTGAGGGGGTGGCAGAGTCGTTCGTGCACGAGTTTCGCTTCGGGAACCAGTGGAGCTGTCGAGGACATTTCAATAGTTGTGTAAAAACGCGACCACTATGGTCGTCCACGGAGTGAATCGTAAGTTATGCGTAATCCCCTATCGCTCTCCTTGCAAGCATATTCAATAACTTTTTTCTTTCAATCAGCCAATCGAACGTTTAACATCTTCGAAGCAACTCGCTCGTGAAGCGACGGGGCGATTTAAAAGTTATCGAATATGCGTCTTGCTCCCTCAACCCCTCTGTTCGCTGTCGTCGCATACGTGCACGACGAACGCAACCCCTTGTACCCGATTAGCCTAGTGCTCGTTAAAAAAATTATGTCGTCCCCCCCCCCCCCCCTCGATGTGTTCGCATTAAGTGTGACCCAGCCAAGCGGATCTTCGACAGCCCATTTGTCCATATGCTAGCAAATTGCATCCCACTGTACCATGATCTTTCAAGATTTATCCTGCCGCTAATTAAGCCCAGTCGTTGACGCGCCACTGAACTAATAGGTTCCGTTTGCACGCACTCACGCGTTGCTCTCTCCGTCGTGGAGCCTTTTCCAATCATGGTCGTCGAGGCCTTTGGTAAATACATACGCCAGGGTGCATGTCTATCGACCCTGACCAGACTCATACGTACGAGCAAACGTTGCACGAAAAAAAAAACGGACGCGTTTCGTCGCGTGACTTCAGTAGAGGGTCCACGCGGTGGTTTCATTATTCATTACACGCGTTCGATCACACGAGATTGGAGCGTGTACGATCTTCCAACCAGATGCATCGTAATGAATAATAGAAACATTCAATTCCGACGTATGTACGATGGTATGACGATTAGCCGCGATAGTACCGCGTCCTACAAACGGAGGTTTTTACCCCGTTAGAAGAACTCACCGGCGTAAAGATGACCTCTCGACGCGTCCACGCGTGCATCTGCCGCACGATGGGGAAAAATACGCACGCAATACGCCTCTCGCTCCCGTGGCTCGCTAGATTTCAAAGACGGTTAGCGGTAAAAATACACGCCGGGCTGCCTCTGGCGGCGATCGATTAACGAGGCTGACTTTTACTAAGAATTTACGAGCCGTTGTTCGAACTATCCGACACGCGATCGTACCACTCTTTCGTACGTTTTTCACGGCTATCGATCTCCCGTCGTTCGACGTAGCCGCCTTGGTGAAACGTTCGAAGGAAACGGAGAAAGCGTCGCGTCCGAGTGTAAACTTTATTACGAAGCGTTTGACCGCGAGCGGAAAGGGTCGTGATGAAGGACGCGTGCGGAAAGGGAGACAATGGAGAGCGCTAAATGGTACTTTATAGTCCTCGATTATCGATGGGGTTGGCCCTCGAGGGCGTGCGGAAAAACGAATTTTCTCGGCCGGCTCGTAAAACTCGCGCGCGCGCCACCCTACCACGGTGCATTAGCTAATTGTTGCATCGCCGTCGGATCGATCGATGACTGTCGTTCGTTTAATTATCTTGCCGGATTTATTCTTCGACGCAGCGGACTCACGGTGGAATTCATTTTACCGAGCGCCATGAAATCTCCATTGAAAGTCGGTACAGAATCCATTGAAAATGGTGTGGAAATTTTGTTACATCGAAAAAGTTGACTGGCGAAGATCCTTTTATCTCCATCGGTCTGTACCCATGATTTTGTGACACCCGATATTGCAGTTGATGTGTAACAATTTCGAGCGAGCGCAGCTTGCATTCAATTGACTGTGATTCGATTTCTGGAACCGATAATCAACGAGCATAGATTGAAACTCATGTATCGTTAATTAAACGAAAATTTGATTTCGTTCTTTCATCAGTTCCCACCCGTACCGTGGAACTGATTTTCCCGGAAAATTGCGTTCGACAGCAGTTTAATCATCGATCTTGTGCATCAGCTAATTATCATCAACGTGTCCAATTCGTGCGTCGCTTCCAGCCACCAGCGTGTAATTCTCAGCGAGATATTCCCTGACAAGGAAATTGGCGTAAGTGAATTTGCATCCGTGCGAGGCATCGACTAACCGTGGGTATTATGCCGGAGAACAACCCCTTAGGATATTACTTCCCGGCACAGTAAAATGTCGCGGTTGCAATTAGGCAACAAGTTACGAGTTACCCGAGCATAAAAAAAAAAATCGTCCACAGGAAGCAGGAGAGATAAAAAGTAAAAAGTCAGAACGTTTCATGCGGGAAGAAAGGCGTACTCCCACGTGACGTTTCGTTTTTCCTTTCGCGCGCGTAGCAAATGAGCTTTTATCGGAAACGCTGCCGGGTAACGTGACTTGTGGATTATCTCGCTTCCTAGTCAAGAATATGGGTTACGAAATAATGCACTGTACAGGATCAAGAGTTTCGCGACCTACGTACAGTAGGAACAAGGCCATATTTGCAAGCTGTTAAATTTCTATGAAGTTATTATTTATGAACGGGTTTATGAACGGCAATTTTCAGGGAAAATCAACTATACAGTACGGGTGGGAACTGATGAAAGAACGAAATCAAATTTTCGTGCGTCATGTGAAGGAACGATCATTCAAAAGTTCAAGGGAAAAGGTGCTACGGTGTGTTTTGTAACAAACTGGACGCAACACTCGGATCACGTACTCTCAATGAGTCTTTTCCGTTGAAAAGCTCGACGAAGGAGCGACCTCTCGGAAAGCAATCCCGGTGGATCCTTATAAAACACAATTACGAGTCTTAGCCAAGTTTCGGCGTACTTAATTGCACGAAAGTTAAGATGAGCGGGCCTGTTTCTGTCTTCCTCCGCCATCCCCTTCACCCGCCGTGACATCGTCGTTCCGACGACGGTTGGGGCTTCTCAGGTGTGACACAGGGTTATAGTAATGAGGACGAGATGCGGCTCGCTATCAAGTCTTGACATCGTTCGCTTTGTACAACACCCTCGTAGGCCGTGTCCCTAGTCCCCGACTAGAAGCTCGCAATATTAACACAACATCCGCTCGGGCTAGACGTCTGGAACGGAGTATCATTCAGGATGATCGCGATAACGACGGAGCACTGGGTAATTAGCTGTGCGAGGAAGCCGAGGAAAGTCTAGAATACGAGCTTCAATCCCTTTGTCTCGAAGTTTCGCGGACGAAGCTCTCCCGTTGAAGTTAGCACGTCCTCTCGATCGTTTGCCCCTCGCGTGTGAAGCGTTTCAACGTGAAACGTTCGGCGCACGAGCTGCCACCGGTTTTTGCGTGGGCATATTTAATCTCGCGGCGCTAGGAGAATGTCGGCGCTTAAATTCTTCGGCGACCCGACATCGTTCAAACGGGAGAGCTTGCGGTTTACTGAAGCAGCCCCCTCGAACAACGTCGACCTCGAGATTTCTCTATCTCATCGCGCCAGACGCATAAGCGGTGAACACGGCGGTGCGCCCCGGGGCCTCTTGTTTCCCGCAACTCGGGAACATCCATTCGGGAACGACCTTCGGGTCTCGCTCCTAAATTTCCTCCTCCCTCCCCGTAAATCGCCGACGCAAACGGGAAGCATAGAGGCAACGAATATCTCCGCCGGAAATACAAGCGTCGCACACGGCGGTCCCGAACCGAGCGTTCGACGAATGCGACTTGCGTGCCGTGTAACGACCGGCGGAACGGAATCCTTCGATGCATTCGCGATGAGCCACCGTGAATTTTCGTCTGTTGTTTGCTCATCCTGATGAGAACCGATCGTTTGCGCGCTTAACGCGAAGCTGCATTATCATTCTCGGGCTCTCCTTTCTATTTTTTCTACGGAAATCAGGTAAACAGGTTTGTTAACCTTTCGGATTCCGCGTATAATCCGAGTACACATACCGGCTGGATTAATCCTTATCAAATTTGGCTAAAACACGTACGCGGATTGCGTGACGCGAATGCAAACAGACGCATCGCGAGATTGGACATTTCTACGGTATATGTATATCGTGCACGGCTCGCGGGTGTATACAGCTTCCATCACGCGTGACGAACGAGACTCCTGGAGCACCCTGTTCCTCCCTTTAAGGGTTGTTCCGTATTAATGCGATATTCTGCCGGATAAAAGGTGTATCTCGTTCTACAGCTTTCACATATCTTTTATACCTCCCGCCGTACATACGTTAATTCCGCGATGTCCAGTGACAGCGCGCATCCGCTGGATTAACGTCATCCTAAATTTAGGTTTCACGACCGTTGTACTTCCTCGTAAACGCGAAGCATCGTTCCAAATGGACGCGCTTTCACGCGAAAGACTCCGAAACGTAAGATACGACGCGGAGGATAGGAACCGGTCGTCCTATACATGATACACGTGAAAGAATTACCCCGTGCAACGACGGCCGCAGCATTTTCCATTCGCAATATCCGCCGATACAGAGAAAAATCTAAGGGCATATTCGTTCGTAGCCGCGGCTGTGGCTCGCACATAACTGATGCTCGACGCTAGGGCTGGTAACGGAAAAGCTGGAAGGGGGGTTGGTTGCGTCGGAGGTCACACTGTGGCTGCTCCCCAATGTACCAATCGAACACGCGGCCGTACGAGCCAGCGCGACGACATTATCGGTTTCGCATCAGCCTTACTTTATGGTTGTGTACGTGTCGATCCCTTGCCCTTACACGTGTATCAGGGTAGATCGAAGCGCGTGCCTCGCGACAGAGCTGCTTCTGCGTGTCTGCCGGGAGAGGATGTAACATCAACCGATCGCCTCGTCTCAGAGCGAAGACTTCTCGGCAAAATGTTTTCGTACTCTTACGTACGTACGTACAACGTGAAAGGCGAGAACCGGTGGTATTTAAACGACTCCTCGCGAGGGAAAGATCGTGTCGTTTTTGCGCGTTTCATTCTTACAATTTCTTTTCCATCTGTTTATAAACGACCACGAACCCTTATATGCTCAGGGGCTACTTATTTAATATGGTACAGGCGACCCGTGTTTGCACTCGCGAATTATGTTCCCCGTCTTCCATTCCGCGATAGAATAGACCAGCCAGAGGGGGTGAACGCGTGTGTACCCTCTCGGAGAATTGCTGTGGCCGGGCCTCTCTTGGTGGCTGCAAGCCAGTAGTCGGGTGCTCGGATGAAAGGGATGTCTTTATCCGATACACCGGCTTATCTTGGTCCCGCGGGATTCTGCGTGGGCGAGCAAGGTGAGGGTTACGCGCTTCTCACCCGACCTACGCTGACGTCACCGTGTGAACAGAGGCGAAAACCGTTGGGATATCGTCGCGACGATCGACGGTTTATTCCTACGCTACTACACGCGAGATATATGCCAGAGTGGAAATATTCCGGTAGCAGCTTTTATAGACGGGCGTCGACGTAAACGAGTTATTCTTAAGTGATTCTACTTGCGCCCTTTTTTTTTTTGTTGTCAAACGAATACCGCGAATACGCTTGCAGAGATAATTCGCGGCTGACGAGCATAAATCCGACAAACTCTCGGAGAATTCGCAGACGAGGCAACTCGGTAAGCGCATCGCGGTAATATTCGTAGACGTGAAAGTGGCATAATTCGGTCGGCGTTGATGGAGGAGGGGAGTAGCTAACCGGAGAAACTCTCGCGGATAAAAATTCCAACTCCGACGAGGATACGAGCAACCCGAAGAGACGGATGAAGAACACGGGGTGGAATCGGAGCTCGCAGACGAGTGGAGTATCTCGACGACTTACTCTCGAGTGTTATTTAGAATGTGCCGAGGATATACGCGCGGACGATAGGAGCGAGCAATCTTGTAAATTAACGGATCGTCCTGTGAAAACAACATTTACGGTCTCCCGGTAGTTGATCTCCGGCGTAGCGAAGTTCTTCAATTAACAAGACAAATTGGCTAAATGAAAGAGTCTGCGCGCCGAGGTAACGAGCTACGGCACAATTTGTCCCGCTTTATTCCCAAGCACGCCAAGAGCGAAAGGCAGAAGGAATTGCGAGGGATTCCGGTTGAAAGGAGATCCAGCGGTAACTCGTTTGTATTAAACTCATCGCTGCGCCGCTGCAAGTTGGTGCACAATTTTTCGAATTAATAGACTCGAGGCTGAAGGACGGGGGGGTGGAACGGGAACGGGCGGCGAAGTCGGAAGAACTGAAGTGTGGTAGCGGAGCCGCCCGTGGGCCAGGCCGCCTGTTCATGCATAATACATGCGTCGCGCAGCAATATGTCGTCCTCGCTGTTTCCCTTGTTTTATGAATCCTTCTCGTCCCTTCAGACGGGCTATCTCTGCCGCTTCCGAGCGCTGCCGCAGTTTTCCAGTGCCCCGGGCTGGGGACGAGATTCGTCCTACTTGTTTCCTTCTCCAAAAGCGCACGTTTCTTAAAGACCCGGTCCCCTCGTGAAAATGATCTTTCGCGGATCGTGCACGGGGCGCGCGTTGCCCTGGCAACTCTAAACGCGGACAGAGCGGAGATTTGGAAATGCAGGAACGAAAGCTAGGTTCATGGAAAGATTCTTCCGGCTCGATTATGTGACCCCACCTATGCCACCAGTATGCCTCCGGTCGGCGAAAATTTATGGCAAACCGTTTCAAGCGTCGCGTCCGTGCGGTAGCACCTGGTGCGCGAATATACTCGATGCAGCAGCCTGCGCGAAACAAGGGTGGGTCGTGCGGCGGGATTTCGCGAAGACGCTAAGGCGGTGTCGTCTCCTCCTTTTTTCGTGCGCGGACCACGGGGCAGAAGATTCGAACGGCAGAACGGGTGAGCGTCTTCCTTTATTAGGCGACTCGCACCTGGTATTTTCCGTCTACTATGACCGGAAGCTGCGCGGTCGTGCTTGATAATATCGCGAGGACGTGGACAATTACGAAGCGGGAACAGTAATCCTATTAACGGGCCTGCAAAATTATGATCCTCGTAAAGTTAACGCTGGACGAGCCGGAAGACCGAGCAGAGTTTTCGAAGGAAAATCCCGGGCAGAGATGAAGGAAGACCGGAGCCCGCACGAAGATACTCTTCGTCTCGTCGTGGCGAAGGTAGGACCGTACGTTTCGCCACTTTATTACGAGGCTTACGTCGAGTTTCCTACCTATTAACTTTTGTAGACAGAGATGCCTGCTTTCCGGGCCGAATTTTTCTATTCTCTCTAGCACCGTATCTTGTGCCTGAAACGGGAAGCAAGAGAAACGGTTGAAACGTGAAACAAGCGAGGAGAAGCAGAGCCAAGAGGAAGGGGTGAAAAAGAACTTGGCCGCGTAGAACGAGCTTGTTGTTCTTCAACTTGCGTTCTTTCCGCGTTAGAGTGCGGTGCAACGAGCAAGTTATTAAAGCCGGTGTACGGTCGCGGGAGAAATAATTCTAATTCGCGTGTACCGTTCGCTTTGGAAAATTCATGCGCCTCGAATCGGAAAACGGCATCGAGAGAAACGGTCACGGTCCACGCTAAACGGGAGGAACGAAAGCGCGGCAACGCATCTTCCGGCGCCAGTTTTAATTACGTTGAAACGCGTTTTAATGCGAACGCGCGGAGTGTTGTAACGCGTGCGGCCGGCTCATTATTTCTGGAACGAAGCGAACTTCATTGTCATCGGGGGTGGTTGCGGAGGCGATGCCTCGCCGTTCCACGGCGGCATTGTGCGGCCGCCGTTTCAATTGCTAAGACAAAAAGCCGGATTCCTCGAGAGTCTGCGGAATGTAAAGCTCTGCGAGCGGCACGCTGAACGGAGAAAATTGAAACGCCCCGGGGTCCTCGAATGACAAAGATTCTCGAAGAATTTGGAGCAGAAAGTGACGCGGGGATTAAACCGGGGACAAAGGGTGTTTAGCCTGGAACGGAGAAGAAAAATAAGAAGAAGCCAAGGAAAGGCCGCTTCCCTCTTTTAAAGCTTAAACTGTGTATACGCGGCAGTGTGTGTGTGTATATATATATATATTTGCAACTGTGGACCGATAGCTTTTGGAATATTGCGTGGAACTCGCGTGTGGAGCGATGCAGGCCGCGATATATTGTTCGGCCGAGTAAACCGACATTAAGGGCTGATTTATAACACTGAAGGGGATAAGGAAACACGGGGAACGTTCGCGGATAGCAGCGATGAAAAATGGATGGGACAAACGGCGAAACTGCGGAGCGGGATGGGCGGCGCGACTGCACTATTAGCCGCATGATGCATCGGTAAATAGAATGCGTGTTTCGGCGTACGAATTCTGGAATGAAACCGCGGGACTGCACCCTCGCGATGGTCTACGTGATTGGTCCCGTCGACGACAGGATTATGCGGAGAACGCGAGCCGGAGAACGATTATGCGGCTGTCTCGTCGATGCGGGGGTGATTCGGCCTCGGAGACATCATCATCCCGACTGTGTATCTCGGAATATCCTACGTTTCTATAGTCGAATCTGTACGGGTGCAGCACGTAACGCGAGCGTGTGTCTGCTGTGCGTGTAACACGTATACACGCATTGTCCCAAGAATTTCGTGGATCAGGGGGAGGAAATGGAAGCCCCGCGCCGAGTGTGTTGCGAATCGAAATGTACCCTTCGAGGGTTGCACCGACCGCGGAATATTAATACGTTCCCCTGACCTCGTCTGGAGTGTCTCCGACACTTGGAACTCGCGGAAGCTTTTTCTACCCGGCGACGGCGTACCTGAAATTTCTGCTCGTCTACGTGGCGCAATTTACACGCGATGAAAGGAGGACTGGGACCAGCGTTCTCCGAGTCCCGGTTTACTTCGACTGCGGAGAAGCACGGGAAGAGGGTGGTGAAGGAAGAAAGTAACAGATTGAAAGGAAACGTACCTCGGATAACGATTCGTAAATAGGCCCGTGGTTTACAGTCTCCCGAAAATGAAGTTCCAGTTCCACCCAGCTTCTTGCTCCTCTATTATTCCCCGCCGCCGGGCTGTACGCGCTGCGCGCGATGCCAGGAAATAAACGAGAAGTCTGAATATGCAATAAAGCGTCGGAAGGCGGTGGAACGAAAAGCACTCTTCCCGTGACGGGAATGACATTCCGATAGGATTCTTCGTCGAGACAACGCTCTCCCGTTCTGTTTCCATCTTCGTGCTCCCCCGTCCCGCCGGTTTCGCCGGCGTCTTTCTCGCCTCGCGACGCGTTCCTGCTGTTCCCGTCGCCCGTCCCCTTTCCCTTCCATTGTCCCCGTTTCACCGGCGTCGCGCAGTTGGCACAACCCCGTGCAAATGAAATTATCGCCCCACTTTTCCAGCGGCGCACGGCAAGATCCATCGGCCTCTGCACAGTACTGTCCTCTTTCGTTTCGCGATAACGGCGTTCGTCACGAACGCAGGGGACGCAAATTCAAATATATACGTACGTGTTACACAGAGGGGCAAAGACAGAAGGGGTGTACACGGTGCTGCAGTAGGAACTCGCGGATAGCGGGAGCGCGCGGCCGGTAAACACACGCGAAGAGGTAAAAGCTTAACACATCAAATGGAAACACGTATTTGCTCTCCGCCTGTCGTGCGCAAACAGCTACGCGTGAACGTGCCTGTAATACGCGCACGACCGATTTGCCCCGCTATCTCTCTATCGACACCGGCTTCCCTTGGCTGGGCGCGAGTTTCGCCGAGTTCTCGCCGGAGCCCTCCTAGGATTTCCGTGCCGCTCGTTCACCTAGCTATCTCTCGCGTGAGCTGATTAACCCTTGATGAAGGGTGACTCGACGGAACGCACGAGATCCAGCGGAATTGGTCGGACCGGCGGCAGGGCGAAGAACAACTCTGTCAACTCTTCAAGCCCGTTTCGTCCCGAAGACCGAGCGAGTTTAAAGCTAGCCTCCACGGAATCGTTTCCAATTAAATCGAATTTTCAGAATATCTAGCTTTTCATCAAATTAGAACCATAGGAATGGACGTTACTTCATAGTTTATTTTGGCGAACGTTCGCGAAAAACTCGACGGTTCCCACTGTCATTTCATAATTACCATTCCATTGTCGAAAGAGCCAACAACCGTTGGGTGTCTTCAGGAGCGGCGGATTCTAGTTAACGCTGCTGGCCCCCGCCCGCGGCCTCTCCAGGGTTTCGTCGAAATATCGCGAGGCATTTTACTGTTAATTCGAGACAGCCGGAATCGGGGCCCATTGTTTGCCCTATCGTAGGTCGGGGAAGAGACGAGAATAGGGGGACGGTCATTCCAGTGTGCCGGCTAACGTACTACGACCGGTCCATTCGGAATGGCGCGAGTTGCCCCAAGGGTGGCCGTCTCTATTAAAGCCGGATAGTCTTGCGGACCTTGTCAGCGAATCAGAATGCGAAGATCTAGCCCCCCTCCGGATGGAGCTAGAATGCTCGAGCTCGTGCACCGTTGCGTCGCGACGCGGAATTTTGCGATTTCTTGGAAAGGGATCTGCTCGAACGAACGCGAATGACTATTGCCTAGGAAAACGTTCGTTTCACCCTGTGCGGGAATGGTATTCTTTATAGAAACGGCACGGGGAACCCGGTTCTTTGGAATGTTCTTTCTTTTGTAGCGTCTCGAAGAAATGAGAGAGAGAAAGAGTCGGTTAAACGATAAACGCGGTCACGGATGTATTTATAAAAAGCCCTCGGATCGGATGAAAATTACAGAAACGTTTCTTGCTTCCGTATTACGCTAAACAGGCCTCGGCAACGCTGATCCCTTAATGGAAAGAATCCCAAGCCCGGGATCAAGTTTCTGCATAATATACGAACGCGTAATCCTTTTGCTACCTCGTGGGAGCGTTGAACAGGTTGCTCCTATTTGGCCCCAAATCGGGAGCGACGAAGCAACGCGATATCCCTTTTCCTCGCTCGCTGCGGAACCCTGTTCGCCTACTCCGACGCGAATGGGCCGAAACTTTAACAACGTTCTTATCGATAATCGTTCCTCCAATAACCCAGAAACCGAGCTTGCCATCCACGAAATATCCGTTCGGCTACTTTGCAAATAAATGAGACACGAATCCGGTTCTAGGATCGACGAAATCGTTCGTGCCGCGATCGCATCACTCGATTCTTGTTTCAGAAATTAATTAACTAATAATATCGGTATCGGAAGATCGATAAAACTGGTGATTTTCGAAATGCGAGAAATCCTTTCCGTCTCTTCCACTGTTTGAATTACTCGGATCGGGTCGAAGCAGAAACGTTCGGATTCGGCTTCACTTACGACTAGATTTCATACGACTCCAAAGGAATTTTCTGGACTTACAACAGACTCCCGTTAATGAGGCAACTTCTCTCGGTGCTAGAATCGAAGGGTACAGTAGGATTTCGTGGATTCTTGCGTTAGCGATAGCCAGGCTGGTTCGGTGAACTATTAGGTGCTCGTTCGTAGACAAGCTTCTGCGGATTAAGAGGGTAGGTATCTTGTAACAAGATTATCCCGCAGAAGAAGCACGAAAGGGGTGGCGTGGCAGAGAGAAGAGAAAGAGAGAGAGAGAGACAGGGTCGAGTGTAGTGGACTGGCACGGATGAATGTTGCCGGGAGGGTGGAACCCGCGTGCTCTAGTTGAAGCCCTATCCGTATAGGTGTCTACCTTAGAAACGAACGCTGATCTCGTTACCGTCTAAAAACACACACCGGGCAGCAATCCGTAGAAGTCTGAAAGGATACGTTAAAGCCAAGCTGCCTCGTCCTAGCTCGAAGGATCGATCCTAAGGAATTTTCCTTGCGGTCTGTAATTCTCTTCGTGGCCACGCGTGATTACAATTCAGTTAGAAGGAAATCCAGACGGAAAAGTGAACGATAATAATTATTTCAATGTACTCGAAGAGAGTTATGCTACCAGATAGACTTTTCTCCTTTAACGGGAGAAGATCCGCGGCTTTTTCGAGTTTAAAAATAAGAGCGTTTTTAACACGAGACTTTTTATCCCGCTGCCGGATAACTTATCCAGCGGCTCGGTTCAGTTTAAAATGCCTTAAGTGGATTAGCGAAGCTCAATTATAGACTGCACGCTGGATATCTTCTTCTTTTGGAATAATTTAATCCGCCGGTTGAGCTTCTTCTTTTCGAAGCAATTTTCTTCCTCGTTAAACCGATCTAATTCGTCTGTTCCGTTATCGCGCTCTCTGCGGCGCGGCGTGTTATCACGATCCGTTGCCAATCACTCCGGAAAACGATCCTTGCATCGTTAAGAACAGCTTTCTCGCGAACTTTCCACCGATACGTGCCCCGGGGCACCGCAGTCCGAAGAAACTTCCATCCCAAACGAGAATACAAACTTTCCCCCGCGGCTTAGGAAGTTCATATCAGAAAAGGGTCTCCGGCTGACCCCGAATCGCTTGTCACTGAAACTTCCAATCAACTTCTGCCCGTCGACGGGGAGGACTTTGCATATACCCTTGGCGACTCTTTCACCGCGAGAAAAGGGTGTCTTTCCTCTGCAAACTCCTTATTAAGCGGCGCGTTTAAGACAATGTCCTCGAGAGAGAGAGAGAGAGAGAGAGAGAGAGAGAGAGAGAGAGCGAGAGAGCGAGAGAGAGGCGGAAAAGGAGCGGCATGATCTCAAAGAACGATTTTTGATGGTCGCTTCGGGTGTAGGAGCGCTTCCTTTGTAGAAAACGCTCTTCGCCTGTTGGCTCTTATCAAAAGACATTCGGCCGCCACGTTGGAACTCTTCCTTTGCCCCCTGTATCTTTAACATCCTCGTCACTTTGTAAAGTAACCGTTCTCTGCAATGCGAATCGGCTTACCACAAGACTCCTCTCTGTGGTCCAGGCGCATGCTATCGAACTTCGTCCGATGGTTATTTTTATCAAAACTAGCATCGCCCGTGGCAAAACAAGGGCGGGCTCCGTTGTTTTTATTCAGCGTTTACAGGAAGCCGTGACACGAGCCCCGACGAGCCCGGAAAATTGAATAAACTTCAGCCAGCTGCGGCAGCGTTCCTTTCGTATTAAAATATGCGTAACCCGGCGAGATTGGAAGCGACATCCCGTCGCAAAATTGTTTATACGTTTCACGCCCCCACGCTTCGTCACGCGTGCGCGCGCCCAATTTATGGAATATAAAAAAGAAGTTTAGCACCGACTGCTGCGTCGCATGGCCGAACGGAAATTACAACAAAGTCCGAGGAGTCGCTCTGGGGTACTAGCCCACCGCCGGTTCGCCCTTTTTCCCAATTTATTCGTTTCAGTGCAACAAACGTTGCACGGCGAGACAACCGGTAAAGTTCTCGACAATCGGATGCCGAGATTAATCAACAACGGAATAGGTAATTTCCTCGGATTTCAATTGCACGGGTTACAGAGTACGGGTGGGTGGCGGGTCGACAAACCGGCGTTTACCGTATTTCAGTAAACATTGCCCGGCTGCATCGTTGTTGCCACGGCTAACAGTGTATTACGTTTGAGCATGTGGGACGGGGCACACCGGTGTGCTCGACCATCGACGCAACGACCATACACGCGTGCAGAAACGCTCGTGCGCACGTACGCCGAGAGCGTGTAAGGACGAAAAGCGTGTATCGACTTCAGGCCATTTATAGGCGAGATCGAGAGTGTTGCCTCGTCTCTGCTTCTCCCTTTATACCCCTATAACCCGCCATAATTACGATACCGGCTTAAACGGCCGTAAAGGCGGCACGGGGAGTAAGGAACGAACCAAGGGCGGTGCTTGTATCCGTGCTGGTGACAAATATTGACGATGAAACCCGCTACGATACGATCCTACGATGCTGTCTGCGGAACGCGTAATTATCGTCCACTGGCTTCTAACGTTTCATAAATTCGACTCACGAAGCTCGTTTCGTTGTATCCATACGCTCTCCAACCTTTTCTTCGACCCGCCCTCGATATGCCGCAATTTATACGGTATACATTATATCCCCCTGTTCCCTTCGTCCGGATCGTGAATCGTACCAGGATAGGCGTCGGATCGTAATTGGTTCGTTCGTTTCCCTTTTTGGACCCCTCCGTTAGAATATCAACGCGGCCTCTACTTCGCGTCGGAAGAGAACGATCCCTGACAGATTTCCGCCGGGGATGGTTGGCTGGCTGGATTCCGCGAGATATTTACGCGCAAATTGCGGTCGGCCGTGGCGCGCTGCATAATCGCCGGGCGCGAAACGTCAGTGATATATCATAAACTGTGTGAATTATTAGCGCTGAAACTTCGCCCGCTGAATTAACACGCAACACAGTTATCGTTTTATTGAATTATTCATGCGGAGAAACGATAGCGGCGAAGTGCTTTACCCTGTTGGAGCACGATATTTAATGCGTCTGTGTCTTTAACAAATTTATCTGACCGTACCTATTTCCATTAATGGAGCCGTTTCGTTCATTTACTTCTGCTCGCGTTAGACAATACTTTCGAACTCATTCGTGAGATCACGTAATGAATCATGCCTGAAGCCTATTTTCGATGTTGCAAATGGTCGAATTTTTTGATCAAGTTATCTAAGCTGAATCGCGGGGAGATTAGACAGTCGAGACTGCCAAGGCAAACGAGTACACATGTAACGGGTGGGTAAAATAAAAGAGCGCTTTCCCTTAACGACTGGAAGGCCCGTCCATTAAAATCCTGCTTACTCACCAAGTACCACCACCGTTGTCCTAATTAGTCACGAATTTCTCGAGAGGCACTCCCGCCCTTCCCTTCTCCCTTAATCTTTCCCTTTCCCTTCGCCCCTTTCTTTTTCAATCTTCCCCGGTTGCCCACTGCGCGCGCTGTGTCAACCAGAATCACTCGGCAATTATTTCTTTCCTTTTCGTCTAATGAACTCGAAAGCAAATTGCTAGGGATTTAAAGTATGACGATTCGGCCGCTTCTCGACGAAGCTCGAATCTCTCGAGTTTTTCTTTTTTCGAACTTAAACAGCGGAAGGAAAATCGGTCCCTCCTCCGTGGATCTAAGAGGAGTTCAATTTCTTTTTTAACTTTGCACTTTTAGTCGCATACGAGAGGAACCATCCGTTTCAGCGTTTCGTTGTCGGGCGCATTCACGGGCAGACGGTTCCCTTAAATCCCATCCGGCCGCGTTTCACGAGGCGCACGTGCATTCGGCTCTCGTAAATGTCCCTATCATCCCCGTATCACTTTACGCCTTTATACTTTTATCCCGCCGTTGCTTTTCCATCGTATTCGGATGCGTGATATTCCATGACGTCGTTAAAGCCAGCCCCTGTAACCGGAACATACGAGATCCGTCGGCTTATGATGGTTGTTCCACCGCCCAACAGGACTAACCGTACGGCGAACCAAGTGTCTTTTAACTATTCCCGTGAATGGATTTACGCGAGGAAACGACGCGCGTTATCCGTCGCTCGATATCGGAAGTGATTGTTTGCCCTTATCGTTTTCACCCTCCGTTTCTTCCCCACCCCGTTGTTCGTTCCCTGCGCGGGTAATATTTCGTGGAATAGCAGCAATAACCTGTTCTCATTACCACCAGTTATTTATAAGCGTCTTCTTCCTCGCAGCCTAAGCGATCTAGCCTCGCCATTCAATTTACCCTGTTTTTCCGTCTAACCTTCGCCGTTCCTCGCAGAATTAATATTTCCAGCGGCGAAAGTAATACACCCCCGTGGTAATCGTAAAGGAAGATTAAACGATAACGTGGGTTGCGCACGGTGAAAGCGAGAATCTCGGTGGCGAGAAAACGCGAAGGCGAAAGAGGGAAAAAAGGGATAAGCAGAAAAATGGGTTACAATGTGAAAATACGGAGAGCCGTATTGAGGTGAAACGCTAATGATGCTCCGTGAAAACAAGCAAGGCGGAAACACGCGACGCGACGCGCTGTGCCGACGAATCTCGCGAAGTTTCGCAAAGTCGTCCGCCGACGCTTCCGAACAAAGCGGCCGAGCCGCGGTCGTCGCGTGACAGCTCGTAGATATCAAATTGCGGGGGCAAGAAAACGCGGGAAAATAATATGGACGGCCGCGGTGGCAGATGCGGGAACGTCGTATTTCATGGGGCACGTTTCACGCATCAGAACTTCTCAACGTGAATCGTAAACTGACGCTGCGATGTCGCGGACATAGCTGATGCTCACGAATGCATTACTTTCCCCTTTATTTCTATGCTGTGCTGGTACGGGAATTTGAAATTACTTCCAGAATTTGATATTTAAATTATTATAGAATAAAGCATCCTTGGTTTCGCGAAGTAAAGCAATATGTTATTTTAAAGAAGGAGATCCCGTGCTTCTGTCGTATTTACCCCGTTTCCAATTTCGAAGCCCTGTAACCTGAGCAAGGGGGAGCGAAGGTTACTCGGAATTAGCCAAGAATCCGCTCCGCGAGTGATTAAACCCTCCTCCAACCCTGCTTCACCCTTTCGACGTTTCCTTTAGGCCCTGCAGCCTTGTGCGTTATCTGTTTATCCATCTACTTTTTATTCCTCTTTCCCCCAAGTATCCCTCTCCAGACCTCGAACTTTTCTTTGAAACATTTGCCATCCCTGTGATCGATGCACGACATTTGCCTTTCGTGTTTAACATTAACAAAGGCACGCCGAAGCCGGGATTGATCGACGAGAAAAAGCGGTTCACTGTTTCGCGGTTGAGGTATTGAAATATCCACCACGGGGAATACCGCGGGAGCGTTGAACTACATATCAATTCGAGTTAATTAATTACCGGCTGGCAGTGGCGCAGTCCGCTCTTGCCGCGCGCCGTCTGTACTTATCGGAAATAATTAATCACTTCGCAGACGATATCAAACCGCGATGTAATTGTACCCTGGGTCTGGACCGTCGCATAAAATTTTTTAAATTAATTACCGCCGCATTAATACGACCGATCGTTGTGGGCTTGCCCTGGCCTCGCTACCGTTCGTTCCCCAACTTTTAATTTCGAGCACTCGCCTGGATCGTTCGGAACGACGCAACGCCGGTATCGCGAAACGCCACTGGGACTTCCTGCGTCGCGGCGAATTCTCCTGCGCGAGTTTCAGCCACGAATACATTTTTAATTACGTACACGGCAGTTTCACGGCATCGTAGAAGTCGTGTTAACCTTGCGTCATAAGAAAATATGAGGCGCAAGTATTTCCCTTGCCACAGCCGGCCGGCGGTAAATTATATTTAAAAAAAAAAGGAGGGGGACGAAGGATAGTGAAGGCAGACAAAGATTCGTAGTAGGGGTTGAAGGAAAAAAGATCTTGAGAGAAATTTACGAGGAACGCCGCGAGCTCGTAGACAAGTGGCGCGTCCACTTCGCAAAATCTATGTCTCCCTTTCTCCCCTTCCTCTGACGCCACTTCCTCCGGTTCTGTTACTACCCCTTTCCGCTCCGCGCTGCTGTTACTTCGAAGTCCTCTCTATTCTCGACGGGCATAAAGTCCTCAGTGGACCAACGGGGCGCATTTACATCCCTCGGACTCGAAAGCTAAAGCCCGGTGTGTGTGTGCACGTTGATTAACCCCCTTGTAATTCCACCCTCGTAGTTACGTTAACGCCACGTACCCACCCCTATCGTCATGCTTTTTCGCCCTCGTTTCGCCGTGCGTGTGTGCACCGCGGCAGTTACCGACCCGCTCTTTTTTTTTTCACCGTCCCCATCCTTCTCGCGGTTTAACCGCGCCGATTTTTGTTTCCTTTTATTCTTCCCACCCTCGCTCGTTTCGCGCTTTTAATACCTGTCCTTTCTCGATTCAACTGAACCGATTTTCACATCGGCTCCGGCCCGCCAATTGATCGCAGGAGGGCAGCAACGTTTACGATCCCTTTCGTCTTGCACGAGACGCGTGGTTCCATCACGAATTTCTATTGATTAACGCGCACGCTGCAACGCGTTTGCGTATCGCTCATATTTTATTTACGACCGCGTATAGACCGGGCCCATCCTCGCAGCCCGCCGCAAGCCCGCATACGCCGCGATTCCAAGTGCGCACATAATTCTCCCGAAACGCGCGAAGTTTGTTTCGCCCAGGTGGAACAGCATTGAGGGAGACTTGCTACCGACTATTTATGTATTCCCGGTGTAATTAGTATCGCGACGCGATTCGTTAACATCGCCTCTAGAAACGGCCTCCGGACGTGCGTCCGAGATCGCAAACAAAGCAAAAGTTCTTTCAACTCTGCTCCAGTCGTTCCTCGTAATTCTCTTTGCTCCGCAACACTTTAGAGCATTTTTCTATCTTTCCAGCCCATGAATTTATACGTGCATCCGCGTCACTCGAAAACGTAGCCGACGCGAACGGAATTCGCGTTCCATCGTGCGAGGCATCGCGCGACTCCGGTGTATTTATCGTCGCCCGCGGCCGTGCAAGAAGCTTCGGCACCGCATAACCATCGATCGAGAACGGGAAAGGCATTTCGTGACCGGCCGCGAGAAATTCGCCGCTTTCGTTGCCGTTTATTGGCAGCTGGCGGGCGGCCAGCAAATCTTCCCTTGCAATTTCTTTCGCCAGTCCGGACCAAAAGACACCAAAGACCGTAAGTCAATTACACGGTGGGGAAAGGGGTGGCGGTGGTGGTGGCTCGCAATAACAGAGGGAACGGTATAAAGGGACTCGAGGCTTCGTGACGTAGTTACCGAAGCTGGCCGCGGAGCGTTTGTCCAGGAAGCATTGTCTTCGACGCGACTCTTTTTCGAACTCCGATATAACGGTTGCTTTATGAAATTCGGAAAATAGGACGGAATATGTTGCCACTGTGTCGTTGGTCTGTTGTTATATGAATAACGGAGTAATCATTCCTGTCATTAGCGGATTTTTAATGGACCAAGCAGAGTACAGTTTCGATGTAAAGAATGAGGACGCGATAACCCCGAGTTTTGCGAAACTCGTCCCCAGACAAATTATTGGATTCTTCATTCAATAAGAAGGAAGACTCTTATTCACATTTTTTGAAGGTCCACCCTTTTTTTCATGCGATTCATCGAATCTATTTTCATGTTTCAAGCTATCACGCGAACAAAGAAGTATTGATTGAAAGTATTTAAACAGTCGAGAGCACCTATGTACAGTCGTGTCAAGCCTGGCGCCATTGATTCGAACCTGGCAAAAGTATTCAGCGAAATATCACAAAGCCTTCCACTTGGCCGCTGGTGAAAACCACTAGAGCCTTGCTTATTTTCTCCAGCGGCTGGCGATTCGCCAGCGATACGTTCCGACGATCTCCGGGATCGTTCGGTGCCGACGGAAAGCCTTGAAGGATGAAAAGCCAGGGGGAGCGGAACGGGCTGGATCAATTAAAAGACGCGGAATGGGATTTCACGGAAACGCCGCGCCGAAGAGAAACGGCCGGCCGTGAGAGAGCCGCGGGAAGGGTTGCCGCGAGCTGGAAGGACTAAACGACTAACAGCTAATAACGCGAGAAATACTGTTATTGCCGCTAATATCTCGCGAAAAGTTGCCGGCAATGGAGCCTGGCTCGCCAACGGGGAAGTCTCCTTCCGACCCCTTCCAAGGGACTGCGAACGATAGTGCCGCCCCGTTCGGTTCTTAATGCTTGCTCTCTCCGTTCTCTCCACGGGAATACGCGATTTCCGTTTCTATGCAATTTTACAAGTTCCGGCAACTGTCGCGAATTCTATAGATCTCTTTTCGGAATTAACTCCTCGAATAAGTTCGGCACGAAGTTTGAATTCGTATTACATTTCTCAAATTTCTCTACTTTCGCCCTCTTTCCACCCTGTTCTCTTTCGATTAACAAGTAACATCGCTAGGACATACTGCGTTATTGCCCGCGAATACTTCCCGAGAAGCGCAACATCGAGATCCGTGTCTGCCTTGGGAAATCTCCTTACAACTGGCTCCGCGTTGGCGAAAGGGTTGCGAACGATGACCAGCTCAGCTCGCGTCGGGTTTTATTCCGACACCGAGGGCGGATATTCGCGACGAATATCCGGAAGGAGAATATTTTCTCCCCGACATTATTATTGTCTCGCGGCGAAAGTTTTACAACGACGTTTAAACGTTTCGTTCGTAGAAGCAGCATGAAATTCACGAAAGTTGGCATTTTAAAGCTGCATTTTTATACGAGACTCGTTTCTCGTTAAAAGGCGAGACGAGCTTTTTAACCAGACCCAGGGCAAAGAGGCGCAACAATGTTTTCCGATTCTCGCCCCTTGATCAAGCACCTTTGCTCGCATTAGCGAAAGAAGTTTCCCTCGCCGAGACCTCGAAGCGAGCTTCCCTTCGCGAGAATATCGAGGCGCGATAAACCACACGGTTTACGCCTAAACGCGGGCCCTTGCCGGAGGCTTAAAAGGTGGCCCTGAATCGTGCACTTGATGCCCTTTCTGAAGTTAGGGGATAGAAGAGCCCTTTGTGCTGGCGGTGCGCGAGAATCGTGGTTTCGCCACCGTTACCGCTACTTACGCTTGCGAACAATCGAATTACGATCGGCTCGTACACACGCGTACGTGCAACGGGACCGACCGAACGTAGCAACGACACCAGCGTTTAGCAACGCAACCGCGACAAAGTAGCGCGTGCATGACATAATCGAAACCTCATTGCCACGGGGCCTGTAATCCGGTAGAGTTTCTTCGTCGGAGTAGTACAGCATGCGATTCCCCTGTAATCCCGTAATCCACCAGCTCTAAAGTCTATTACCGTTCTCTTCGTATAATCTGTACGATGGAGGATACGTTGCCCCGTCGCGACATAAACTAACGCCCGATACGTGTGCGGAGCGGGTTGTCGCGGGCTTTATCGGCCGTTTCGGCGGGGGGGGGGAGACGGCAGTTTGGGAACGACAGAAATTATTTCACAGAATATCGACCGTCGCCGGAAAATTCTCCGGGGGTTCGAACGAATGGTGTGTCGCGGGCAAGGGGTGAGCAGCGGAGTCAATAAAACTGACGTGTCGTAAACGTAATGCCGCGGAAAAGTCGGCTCCCCGTGTAGTCGAAAGGATTAGTCGGTGGTGCCGTTCGCTTGGTGGTGGCTACCGAATGCCCGTGCTACCGATTCCGCGTTAAAAATTTCACCAGGACCCGGCGCGCTATCGGTTTTACGGGTCCCCGGTAAAACTGGAGAGATGCATCTAAGCCGCTCGTACGACGCGTACGTGCTGCCCGACGGGTATTAAGGGGTTTTAAGGCACGCGATAAATCAGACGGGTATCTAAATCATCCTCATCCGGTGGTATATGACATTTTCCTCGGCTAGCTGTCGATCTTCGCCGGATAAAATTAAATCGGCCGAAGCTAAAATTAAGCTGACATGATACAGCTTTACAAGCGTTGCTCCAGCAATACGAATCACGCCTGACTATACATAGGTCTGCTTCTACTGAAACATTTAAAACCGGTTCCGTCTAAAATCGTACGATTCCTCGTTTGGAATACCGTGATGATTCCGCGCTCGAGCCGAGCAAGCCCGTTCTTTGCACACATGATAAGACGAGAAGCACGCACACGTGCCGCGTACCGGTTTGCAGCTTAATACTCGTTGCCGGGAAAGCACCCGCTGCAGGATTTCGCTACATGAAAAGTTAAAGGCGAGTTGATTTACGGCGCGCCACGGGTCTTGGGTGAAAAACGGCGATCGAGAGTACACCGGGAAACATCCACGCCGGCTTTTTGCCGCTCGTAACGGAACGGCTCGGTCTCATGCCACTTAAGCACATGTGCCAACACGATTTCCCGCGAACCGAGCGCGATCCGAGAACGGAGAACCGCGACCGCAAAGCGTGATAAAGCTCCCGGATCGTGGCGCGACCACGCATTCGGCGGCCCTTCGGGATACGTTAAAATTCTGTCTACCACGGAGATCATTGCCTTCCTGTCGTCCGATTCCGTCATCGGAGTTTCCAATTCAACCAGCTTTCGTTCGTCCCAAAAAAAGAATGGAAGTCCCGCATCGCGACGAGAAATTCTGGAAACTGCGTCGGTCGTCCGAGCACGATTCCCTCGAGGAAATCTTGGACGTACTTTCCAAACGAGTATTCCGAAGTTGGCTGGGCTCGTCGGCCGAAATTGGGCCGCGCGGAATTGCCAAAAGAAGTTACACGCCGAGCAGAATTTCGAGGCACCGTCCCGCGGTGGAGGGAAAAAAGAAACGATGACCAAACTTGGATTATTACCACGGGCACGGAGTTTAATCTAAATGCGAATCTGACAAGGAGGAAGCGGTTCGCGTTCGTGCGACGTTACATAGGTCGGAGTCGTCGTCCTGTAATCGTACCTCCCTCGCACGGTCGCGTGTACGCGTAAAAGCGATTGGGCGAGCACGATGGAGTTTCGCGTCCGCACTCGAGAGAAGGAGGACAGTTCCCAATCTTGGCGTTAACATGTATAACCGTTTCCGATAACTAGCTGAAGACCATCCGAACTTGCCAGGCGCCGCAATCCTGTAATTGGACGAATTCGCCGAACTTCGTGAAACGTTTCCCTGCTGTCTCGCAGAGTTTATCCCGTCCACGGTTGCGAACGTCACTTCCGGCTCGTAAATAAAGTCTCACGCGTGTCCGGGGCAACGGGTATATTTTTCCTTCACGGTTGCATCGTAATTCACACTTTATCGCGCCCCCGGTAACCGTGAATTACTGCGATCCGTAGCGTAGCCCCCCCGGCTAAGAGGATATCGTTTAAATTATTCAACGAGAGCTACCTGGTCTAGACGGAAGGAGAAAAAAGGAAAGCAGAATATAAAGCGCCTATACGATGTTCCGCATTTTACCCTCCGCTCAGTTTATCCGTGCTTTCGAGAAACGTTTTCTCTCTCTGTCTTCCGCGGTAGCGACGGTATCTTCTACGGTAGACTGTCGTTAATTATTTTGCGTACGACAGGGGCCTGTCCTTGAAATATCGATTCGCATCCGGCGGTGAATGCTTCGAACGGATCCAACACGGGAGTCGACGAACGAAGCAGGCCAGAAGACGCAGCCAAAATAGATTATCCTCCCCGTCCTGGATTCGAGAAACGTCTCTTGTCTCGCTCCTCTCACCGGGAAGCCGTCGAGCAACGACAGCAGCCTAGCCTCGCTTTGGATTTCTTACTTACCTCCGAACGCCACGCTTTCCTCCCACTTTTGCATACATTTGCATAATTCGTCTTAATAGCAATCGGCCGGAATCCTTGAAGAACTTTGCCGTTCGGGGCTCACGTTTGGATGGAAGAGGAGAGAGACGGAAGCGCGGTGGATGAAATAGAAAATCGAGCCCCTTCGGACGTCCGATAAATCGATTCAATTCGAACGGATGAAAATTATTTACGCTGACGTTGTACTCATTTACCTCGTCGTACTATCGCTGCGCGGTGACTATTTTTGTTCCGCGAAGGGACGTCGGGAAACCCTTAGCATCGGCTCGCACAATGTGCCTTGACCCACTGTGAAGTATCGGTGATCGAACGATCCTCATTCCTCGTCGCAGCCGATGAGCATGATCTGGCACACGCGGATCGCGATGAACGAAACGCTCGCGAGACGAGGGTGCCAGTTAGATCGATAAGCGGAGCCAAGTGTTCGCCGCGATGTATGGCTTTGCGCCAGACTCGATCGCTTCTGGGTCGCTACACTTTTTAACGCTGCCCATACACGCGCAGTCACAGACACACACACACACACACGTATACAACACCGCGGTGGCCCTTTTTCCCTCGCCGCAACGCCCTTTGAGCGAGTGCGCGTGGCTATTTTTACGGTTCGCCCCTGAACCGAACGGGTGACGAAGCACCTGTCGTTGTCACGAAGAAACCCGTTTCGTCAGAGCCTACGCGAGTGCCTTTCTCCATTGTATTCCCGCCGCCGAAATTCCTGCCTCGAGGACCCTCTCGAGAGCCCTGCCGTCACGACTCCGCCCCGGAAACGCGAGACGTTCGATGACCACGAAGATATCGTCGTGGACCGGTTCACCGACCGTGAAAGAGATAACGAATTTTTCAATTTCCTCCTCCGCGACTCTGCTGAACGGCGGTCCAGCGATTCTTCGCTCGCTTTCGTTTCCCTTCCGCGGAGAACTGTCGTTGTCCGACCGCGCGTTCTCTGCCCGGCTCCACGAAACGAGTTCTGTCCGAGTGCATTAGAACGTCCGCTAACGCATCGGCAAACAGCAATCGAGGAGAGTAGCCGCGCGGAGGCCGCGAGGAGACTCAAGCGTGCACCTTACCGCACCGTCGCGCGGGTGTATATAACTTCATGAATTAGGCTGCCACTTATTCATATTCATCGGACGGGGTCCCTACTTTACACCGGTCGTAATCCAGCTGCGACGTTTTTACTGCCTGGCCGGAGCTACTCGCGCAGCGATGGCACGCTAAGTGAAAAAGATCAGCGCTTGGCCAGACAGGACGGCGCCGCCTGCAGATTTTATTCGTCTGCTTTCTAATCTAATCCAGCCGTGAAGTTTTAATCGCTTTACAGCCGCGGTGAACTCTACGCATTTATTTGTACACGTGCAGCGACTACGTTAGTCAAGCGAATCACTTCGTTTGGCTGTTCTCGAATTTGCAATCGGGAAACACGGACTGGCCGGTTCAGCCAGCGCATCGGTTTTATTAAAAAGCAGTTATCAAACCGTCTCGAGCGCCGCATGCACGACGGACGACGATGATAAATCGTCCAACAGGACGTGAATCATCGTCGAGCCGCGACAGGAGGTGCAGCACAGCCATCGTCGACTATCGATCGCAATTATCCGGTAATAATACCGGGGTCCGTGCACTCTGGCCAATTTTCTCCCCGCCGCCTATCGTTGAAACCTTTCGGAACGGAGAGACACGATAAAAACCGTTCGATAAGCGAACAAGGGAACACGTCGTTGGCCTTCTAATCTGACGGAAGACTTTATTGGTCCACCCAGGGTGACCGTTTGACGGTATCGAGAAGCCAGATAACAGCGCGCGGAGTGGGGTGGGGCCGTTGTGCGGCGAGAACGGGCGGCCGGCGACACGGCACGGCATGGCTAATAGCGTTTAAGGGGTTGCGTGCGGCGCCGTGTAGGTGAACGGCGCCAGGACGTCTAAGCGCCAACGTGACGAGCGTTACCAGAGTATGCGTGATTCGATCGACGGCTGGCGTAACGGTTCAGCGTCGCGCCGGGGTAGGGGCAAATAGTCATAGGCATCCTTCTGCGAAGCCAATCTACGTAGCCATCCAGAGCGACGCAGGTACCGCCCGAGAAAGCGATAGCCGAGCGAGAGAAAAGGGCGGAGAAGGCCAATTGCCCTCGAACAGAATTGTTCGTAGCTTGTTCGACGAAAATGAACGAAGAGGCCGGCGAAGAGTGGATCGAAAGGGGACGGTGGAAAGGCGGAAGCTCTTGTTTCTCGATATCCTCGCCTCTCGTTCTTTTTCTACCTCGTTTCTGTTCTCGATGAAAGCACGGCGAAAGTAGCACGGATAGTCCCCCTCCATGCTGCTTCAGCGTTTGCATTCAATCTCCGAATATCTCGACGTTTTACTTGCATCGAATGAAGGCGCGTACGTGTGTCGGCTGTGCTCGCAGTGGAATACGGAGCGGCATTTCGCTTTTCCGATATTTAATCCAATGCAACGATCGCTTACGAGGACAGCGGAAAAAGGCAGTGCGCCTCGGCGAGATATGAAAGGAAATCTTGACCTTTTCGCAGAGGGGGGGGGGGGCGACAGCATTTTCGGGGCGCAGTAAAACTTAACGGCTGCTTTTCAAATTGCCCCGGCCTTTTTTCGCCATAACGAGATACGGTGCTTGGTTCTTCGCACCCCATTCTCCATGGCCTCGCCCGCGCGAAAGAGACATTTAAGACCGTAACTCTATTGTTATGGGGGCGGGGGAGGGGGGGGGTGAAGAAGGGAAAGCCGTTGGGGGGTTGGCGGAACGCGGGCAAGCATCGACAGAGTTGCCTGGAGCATAATCGCGAGACCGGCCTCGAATAAACGTTGAATTCCGTGAAAGGGTGTGGATCGTTGAGGGCGAGAATCACTTTATTTCTCGACCCGTGAAGAATCTTATCGCAGCGAACGCCATGGTCGGGGAAGAATGGAATGCGCGTTGGTATTATTTCGCGTTTCACGCCGTGAAATGTAACACCGCCGCGGGCAAACATTCCGGTGCTTTCTCTTGAACAAAGCGCGTCGCGTAATACTCTTTATACTTCGTCGTACGCTCTGAATAACCCATCAATTTCAGCGTCTATGAAGAACGCGCAGCGGGGACGACAGGCTGACTATTAATCGAAGCCTTCAATATTTAAATTAACCCGCGGAATATTCCAGCGTGCCGTAAGAAAATTAGTTTGCATTACGTCGTCCCGTTGAAAAGTGGCCACCGCCCGCCCCCCCCCCCCCCAGCCACGGGAATACTCGAGGAACTCGACCAATCGTCTTCGGTACTTATGAGATACGTGATCCCCACAATTTCGAACGGCGACGAAGGAGAGGTTGCTCTCCGTGCCCATGAAAGTTAATATTCCGCGGTAAGGACTTTTACGTAAGAACGTCGACGGAGAGAGAGAGGAATAGGGTGCGGAGGTGAAGGGACACGGTAAGACGGAACGAAAGAAAGAAAAAAAAGAGTGGTGCTCGCCGGTGGTAAAGAGCCCCTTCACCCCTTAGACTTCACCTAGACTGGGCCGAGGAATCGATAGGGTGACTCATCGAGGGGCGGTGACGGAGTTCTCTCCCTCTCTACTTCCCTGTCCTCTTTGTCCTACCTTCCCACGCCCTTCCCGCTCTCTCTTTCTCTCTCTCACTCTTTCTCCCTCCCTCCGCCGCGTTGCTTCCGGTTCTAACACCAAAAGCGTGTCCAAACTTTCAAACTCTTGTGTACTGCCTCCGTTTCGTTTTTTTTCTCCTTCCCGGGGCTTGTTCTTCCTCTTCCTCCTTTTTACCAAGCGAGATAACAAAATTCACCGTTCGCAGGCCTCGCGCTGAAATTCGCTGATTCGGCGGTGCTTTAAAAAGTTGTAACAGAGAGAGCTTCCCGTTTTCTCGCTCGCCCCATGTCGCTTCTTCCGCACTGCGGTCTCGTAACCAAGTTCGGCTCGTCCGGAGGCACGAACCGATGCCAGGAATTTGGCCACGGTTCGATCGGTCTTGTCTCCTTTTATTCCTTCCATTTCTCCTTCCTTCGTTTTCTCGTTCGTTGCGAAAGTAGCACGGACGACCTGTCATAAGTGCAAAGTTTCCGCTGTTCGCTTGCTCTCGTTTCCGTCGTTCGTCCAGCGGAACTTTTTCTGTGAGGAATCACGGGAGCTGTTTCGATAAGTTCACAGCAATTGCGATTGCAACGCTGAATTAAGCTGCCTTCGCCCTGAATTAACGAAATCCCTTCATCCCTTTGATCGGCTTTGCCGTTCAGAAATCGCGGAAAAACGTTCGCGAGGAAAGTTAATGGAAACTAAACGAGCGCTCGTGTGTCGCAAACGATCGCAAGGATCCTCTTTTTACTCAACTTGCGTTCACCTTTCCTCGGAACTCGAGCTTTCAGTTATTTCCTTTACGTGCAAACTTGCAAGCTTTCCCCGAGTCTTCTTTGCCGTTGTTCAGCAAGTTTCCTTCGAACGAAATGATGAGAATGGATTCGCGTTACCGAGCGCATCGTCTTTAAGGAGCACGCGACTCTACAGCCAATTTGTCACCTCTGACCGAGCCTCCCCTTCGCTGATTCATCCGAGCTTCCCCTCGAAACGTCGAACTCTCGCCGAATTCCACGATAATTATGAACCAGTGGGAAAATGAGCTAACTTAATGTTTCCTCTGCCTTGCGTTTTCGCGAAAAAATACAACCTCTTTGAACTTTTATGAAATTCCCAACGTGACAGCTCGTGACATCGTTGATAAAAGATCGGAGAAGAAGGCTAATTACACTTTTGTTCCGGATCCGAGTATAACTACGGTAAAGGGTCCAGAAAAGAATTTTCCTTCAAACAACTCGATCGGTTAATTATCTCTTCTGTCGATGACCTCCTTGTTGCCCGTAGCCCGTGCGGAAAATGCAACTCGAAAGTACAAACGTTCGCAAACAAGTAATCGTCCGTTCATAATTAATCAAGCGCTTTTCAATTACTTCTGAACCCGTTCCCATATTCCTTGATGGTAATTGAAGCCACCGACAGCATTCGTGATTGAACCAAATGAAAGTGAATCAATTAAGATCGAAAGTATAGGCGTATAAATTATATAAATATGCACGCCTACGCAGGTGGCACGGTTTTAGGCGATCCGCTCGAACGTGAACCGCGTGTCCCTTTGACCGAAAGAAGCTCTGCTCGAGCTCTCGAAGAGCGGGTCTTAAAGCTCGCGGTTGAATCAATACCGAGAACAGGAGGAAGATAGGTAGACGGCAGTGGAGATAGGAGTGTCAAGGATAGACGAAGGGAAGGAAGGAAGGAAGGGACAAAGGAGGCCAAGGAGATTCGTCTTAGACGGCCACCCGCGCACATACGTAAATGTGGACACACGTTCCTCGAAGCGATTCTTCGCGTACGCGGAACCTGCATTTAGTCTGTGCATATGCCGATGATAAGCTTTGTCGACGAGTGCACACGGACATTCCTGGCAGCGTTTCGCGATTGTCGGCCGAGATTTCCCTTTTTAACAATATGACCGGCGTCCCGTCGGAATGGATGCGTTCTGTCGGTTTCTGTACAACGTACTTCTAGCCACTGTCGTCTTGCTGAGGAGCATCAGTGAGTAGCGTTACGCGTACAATTTAATCGTCGATGTGTACTCTCCGCTGCTCGCTTCAACTTCTAACGCTTTTCAACTTTCGATCTCCTGTAAACGATCGGCCGCCGGTCGATCATTCGAATCCTCTTGCTCCGTCAGACACGAGAGTTCGCCGTGCAAGAATGCTCGCGAGCGTTTCAACGCGCGAAATCGTCCCTTCACGATTATACCGCGATTTGCGTTGTACATGCATCGATCTCCTTAACGCGAAGCCCGAGCATTACCTCTCTACGAACAGAGCTATCGATCGGCCGGTTCTTTCTTCGCAGCCTACCGTCGTGTATTCCGTCAAACGCAACGTCTGTCCCTTTCTCTTCGGTGTCTCTCCTCTCTATCGCTGCTCGTGAACGATCGACCAAAAGAGCGTCCCGGCCCATGTGTAGTAGTACGCACGCTTCTGTAGACACCGTTGGTTACACCTATTGTAGGCGCTGTTACGAGAGTGAACCTTGACCTCCGCTTCTCCTAAATCCACCGATAAACTTCCTTTCTCTCTAAAAGGCTCGCAGCACTCGGGAGTATTCCGCTTGCAACACGAACGTAATCTTGCGAGGCTCTTTGAAGGGCGCTGCGTTGCTTCTTCGCTTAATTGAACATTTAGTCGCGTTACTGTGATTCTCGTGAATTTTTCGTATGCATCTGAGCTTCAAGAAATCCCCAAAATATATTGAACAACTCGCGGTACGCTTTCAACCGTCTTAAACGGAATATTCCCTTGCAATTTCACAGAGAACGGACTACTCTCCTTCGAGAATCCCAACTACCACTTGGACCCGGCTCGCCTGGACGATGCTCTGAACAGCAACGAGAACGGCAGTTCCCTGTACGATGAATTGTACCAGGAATTGGTCGGGAACGGTGGTAGAAGCGGCGAAGTGACCGGCGGCAGCGGGGGCGGTGTTGGGACGAGGGTCCAAGCACGCAGAACGTACGCCACATTGGATCTGGGTAGCATGGGGGTTGACGTCACACAAGGTCCCCTCACCCAGGACTCCGTGACAGAGGATGCACCCGACAACACGGACAACCATAACCTAGGGTGAGTGGGAGGATATTTTGCTAATATACACACGTCGCATTCTACGCGAATAAAGTAAAACATAAACGACGGGCTCGCGTTCAAATTTCTGGATCGTTGCGTGCATATCTACGATCAGCCAGGAAAAGCAGCATAGAAATATTTTAAACTTCAGATATTTCAGAAAACGCAGAATTTTTCAAAAGATTTTCCGTCGCAAGTATTTCTCAAAATCTTTTCTGATTTGATTGAGCTGTTTTCTACTGGCACCGATTTCTACCTGCTGGTATTCGTAGCGACGCGGCATGGCTTCGACCGCGTCTTTATACTTCTGCTCTCAAACATGAGCCGAGCGCCCGATGGCTTTGCGAATTCCCCTCGTCCGTAATATTTCCCGACGGAGCCCGGCGAAATTCGCTTGGAGAAGTGAAATCGAAGAATCGACTCGCGTGGAAGGTACACCGTTGTCGTTCCACCGTAATATAAAGTCCGGCCGGGCAAAGTCGTTGATAAAAGTCCCCAGTTGGACCTCGTCGGACTGCCGCATAAAATTTCAATAAATCCGGACCCGTGAAAGAGGCTCGGACAGAAGGAACGATGCTACAAGCCAATTCGAGCTTATTCCCGGCTGTTACACGCGCTCGGCGTCGGTGCTTGGTACTTGTTCGACCGCTTCAAGATTCTCCTGTTCAACTTTCGACGCTCTGCTCGAATCTCCTTTGTCTCTCCGAGCCGATATCGAATTCTGATAAACGGTCGGAAGAAAATAATCGTTTCTTGATCGTTTCCCCGAATGGGAAACCGTGAAACGAGAGAGAAAACCTTTCCGGCCGCAGGCCGTGGAAATTGCGAATGAAAGGGCAAGTTCAACGAACGATGTCAAGTCACTCCAACGCGGCAGTGACACAAGTTTTCTGGCTGTTCTTATTGTTCAATGACCTGTAATTCTCCGCGTCTCGTTCCTCGAGTTAAGTTCCTCCGTAGCGGGAACTCTATTGTCCCCGATGTTTGATGAACCATCGCTTAATCTCGCTAATCGAATATCCTGCAATTCGATCACATCCTATTTTCTTCGATACCGTAGCCACGTTGCACACGTCCGGTTAATGAACGATTGGAAATTCACTTTGGGACAAGTCAGCCTCGCTGATAAATGCCCAATTAACTCGTCCGTTCGCGATGAATAAATAATTGAAATGGCCGAGGTTTAAGGAGACGGAAGCAGGTCGTAACTACGCCGCGTGCAGAACAATCCAACCGTTCCCGAAGGCATTCAATCGAGATATACGATAATGGACGGCAGTGGTGCGATGAACTTCAAGGAAGATAATAAACGGCTCTCCTCTCACCGTCCCATCTCGTCCCACCTTTCACCCTTTTTCCAGCGGTCGGAAATCCGGCCGAGCATAAAAATGCAATTAAGGAAACGCCTGGCGTCTGGCAGGAGATGCATACTTCTGCGCGCTCTTTAAGGGTGGTTTCTTCTTCTTCCTCTCCTTCCTCCTCGTTCCGACGACTCGAACCCTTCATTACCTTTACTCGATCCCGCTTTAGACTTGCCCAAATTCAGTCCACTGTTCCGCTGGCTGGTTAAACGGGCGCAATCTTCGTAGACAGAATAGAGGGGATTCCGTGACGCTCGAGGCGAAAGCATTGACTTCGGCAATTAGAAGGTTTCGCGACGAAAGGGTTTGATCGACCAAAGATCCCGTTGCTTAGGACCGGTAGACGGGAGAAGGAACTTCCTGCCGCAGCTGAGATTATCGCGGATTTCGTTCGTTCAAGCGCAACGACGATTCCCGCTGTAAATGAAACTCGCCATTAAAAAGTTTCTCATAAGCGAAGAGTTACGCTCGGCGGTTAATTACCATCGCAAACATTTCGATGTAGATCCACGCGAGGGTCGTCATCTCCGGCATAGTGAAGTAACGAAGCCATTAGCGAGCGACAATCTGTCGCAACTGATCGAATTTTCCGGTCGAAGCGTAGCGGAAAAGCGAATTTCCCTGGCTGAAGGCCGGGCCGCTTTCATCGCGGCGCAACGTTAACTTCGTTTGCGTTGATGCGCCTGGAACGTACGCAGCGTTACGTTGTTAAGCAGTTGACGTGCGTCCGAATAATTTCGTGCACCCGAGGTGGTGTGTGTCATAGTCGCGTTGTCGGGAGATCGGTAATCTAATAACGTACTCGATTATTCGACAACCGGTCACGGTAATTGCCGTCCCCGTGAAATCTTTCCCGATAACTTAGTTCGAAACTCGCGTATCGCCGAGTTAAACGCACAATCGATAGGAGCAAGAAAATTCTGTAAGCTTTCAATGACTTAACAGATCGTAGAAACTTTTTATCTTAACGCTCCAAGTTGCCCGATCCTCCTACGCCAAATATTCAAACCTTCGCCAATATTTCTCTTCTTGTGCCACGCGATCCTAGCGTCGGTCGTCAATTACAAGTAGGAAGAAGCTCGGGTGATACACGGCGCGTATCGCGGCGACTCTTAAGCATGAAAGTGTGTTCAGTTCTGGCGATTGCAAAAGTTCTAGGAGGAAAGTTTGTCACGGTGTATGCCGGTAGAATTTGGTGACGTTCACCGAGAAAAATGTGTCGGGCGGACGGTCCGTGCAATTTCGACGGTCGGCCACTTTATCAACGGCGAGGAGAAGAGGAACGAGGACTGGCGGAATAGTCGAAGCGACGGCGAAAGGCATGAAAGAAGCCGGACGACGGGTCTGGACGTGAAATGTTCTGATATTTCGTTCCAAACGCGGGGGTGGGATATTAGACGATAAGCCGTCGACGAGAAGAGAGAGCCGGGAGAGCAACGATCGCGTGACTCAGAGATTGAACTCAATCTAAAGTTGCGACAAACTTCGCTCGTACTTGCCGCTATCTCTCATACTTCTGTCGAATCTCCGCCGACAACCCTTAACCTTGTTCCGCTTTGACGGAGCGAGTGTAGGAGGAGGCTGAGAGAGACGCGGCCAGTGAACCGGTTATGTTCATCTCTCCGTCTAGCAAGGATGTTTCCATGAGCCTTTGAAGAAGAGACATTCAAAGGATATAATTCTAGGGACCCCGGGATGAACGAAAGGAAAGTTCTTGGAGCTTCGTCTTTCATTGCCCCTGGATAAAGCGGGAGCTACGCGTTTCACGAAGAAAAAGCTCAATGGAGAAGCTGATACCAATTAGCGATCGCCTTTGGCATGTCTCTCGGTCGAGTAAAGGCTATTTAACCAGCGAATTCTTTTCCGTCGAAGAAAATGAAGAATTAGGTTAGACAATCAAACAGAGGAAAGGATCCGTGTAATACGAGCAGCGAACGATGAACGCTCGCGCTCGAGCAAATCGCGTTTCGACGCTGACGAGCCGGCGAAAAGCGGAAATTCCCAACCGAACGGAAGGAAGAGTCGATGGCGCGGCAGGAATTAGGGTTACCAGGCTGAACGTGCGGCACCAGCTCGGATTATCTACTTTCGGAAAGTGTAACACAGCCGGACGGGTACCGAAACGGGCGTTTCGACCATTCGAGGCGCTTAATGCATCCGCATTATTCTTCGTCGAGTGAAGACCAAACCTCGCCATGATAGCTGGCACTGTTCACTGAAAGTGGCGAGGTCGGACGCCAGACAAAGGTAGATTAATGCAATCCGCATCGATCTACATCGGGGCGAAGATCCGTCTTCCCTCCGGGAAACCATCAGCATCGTCGTTCGTATTCATTTACCGCCACTCACCGTTATTACGCGTCTTGCTCTCGCCGTTTGACCGATCATCAGCGTTGGGCAGCGGAACGAACTCTTTGGCGACTAGGTCGAATACATTCCTGCAACTCCACTGTCCTCGTTTCTCCACTCGTACCGACTAGTTCGCGCGTCGAGGAAAATAAAAGATTCAGTGCGCGATGTTGGTAAAAGGCCGTTGTAGTTTCCTTCGGATGATTACCAGCGCGTGGTATATACATGAGGATTTTACGATCTCTGCGAGGATCCTTTTCATTTTTACTATCGCCTCGTTATTGTACGAGGGCGCGGACGTGTCATGCGATAGCAACGGAAAAGACCGCTCTCGAACAACGCGACGGACGAACGCTAAGGTTGAATACGCGCGGGCGTAATCGCGGCCAGGCCGCACAAAGCGGCGCCTCGTAACGGGTGTGTGTCGCTGTATCCAGATAAAGACCACTCCGCGCGAACCCGTGTCCCGTTCAGGAAGCGTAAACCCATAAGGAACGAGGACGAGCGGGTATTCGAGGCGAGCTGCGAATCACCGTGTATAATATCGGCGCGGGCCGGAAGAGAGAAAATTCTTAGCTATAAGTTTTCTCTATCGGCATCGCCCTACTCGTGTCGCCTCTTCCCTCCTCATCTGCCTTTCTATCCGTGGTAGCCGCGGACGACAATACGTCTCCGGTCTATTAGCAGCCCCGAGCGAAGCGATAGGATCCTCGTTATATTTTACATCGAACAGCCAGCCGTAACTTTTACGCTTGATACAAAGGGAAAAGAAAGAAGGGAGCGAGCATTTCGGACAATTCACCCGCGAACGTTCCGGGGATCGTTGTAAGTCACCTAGACAGCACCCTCTGGAGCACTCGAAGCCGAAAAGCACACACCCGTAAGGAGGAACGAACCATTTTCGAGGGTTCTGTGAAAAAAAGAGGAGGGGATGAGGAGGAAGGAGGGCCTCTCGCCGGGGTAACGTGAAAGAGGCTAGAAGTGGCGGAACTCTCGCCTCGCAAGGATAGGCATCTTAACGATCGTGTCTGAGGCGGGATACATTGGGCGTAAAATAAGGCGCCTTTGTTAGGGTAGCTTTTCTTTACAGCCTGCTCCCCACTTCGACGCGACTCCCTCGCGGGCGTACGCTTTCAGCTTTCCTCGTTGCCACCGTCTCGCAACCGCAGCCACCAAGAGGACCAGCGAAGATATGATGTAGAACATGCGAAGAATAGTTTTCTCGGACTGCCAGCTTTAGCTGTAATAGCGTTCGTTTTCTCGAAACGTCGTTGTTGCTATTCACGAGGATCCGACATCTTCCACGCGGCGAAGAAACTCGTTATTTACCAGACTACTCTGTATTCTTATCGGCGACGCAATACTCCTTGAACTTGAGGAGAAATCGAACGGCGCGCGGTGCCGTATGCGTTCCGCGTACGCATACATCACTGTATCTTCAAGCCCATCACGTCTCGCGCTGCTGCGCCACGTGGAAATTTATGATAGGCTGCCAGGCAGGCGTTCTCCTGTTCCCGTAATCCTTTTTTCGTCGTTACTTGACAACGCGTTCCACCGCCGTTCCTCGCTGGCTTTCTTCATGCCTCTCTCTCTCTGGAAGAACTTCGAGTCTCCGCATTATCGTCGATCGGGCGTCGAATAAAGAACACGATGAAGCACAGAGGGTCGACGCGAACTCGCTCGACCCCTCGTCGAAGATATCCAATTGATATCCGCGAATGATCCCGGTGTGTAGCGTGTCTTTCGCTTGTACCTCGAGCGCGCGGAGGTCACGCGTATTATTCTGTCTTGCGCTTCGATCCCATTGCCGTATGTTTGCGCGCACCCCTGTTCATCCCTCGCGATACACCGAAAGAATCGAGATAGTCCCGCGTCAAAGGTGGAGATGATTTACCGGAGGGTTCGTCCGCGATTCGAGAATCGAAGGGATTCCAGGCATTTCGCTTTAGCTATTCAGCTGCGCCGTGATGAACTCCTAACTAGTAGTATCGGTCAGCGCATAGTCAGACGCTGAACTTGGACGCAAACTTCGCCGCAGGGAATAGGCCCTCGGGTACGCTAGAAACAACAGGAAATGCAAACGCGTAGCAACGGCTAACACGGGAATATCAAGCGGGGCAACGGCAAGCGGCGGAAGGTAAACGACACATTGTTCTCGTAAGCTGGCATATCGGTTTTATTGGGGTAGGTGTGTGTGTGTGTGTGTGCAGTCACGACCGAGCGCGCACTGGATCGCCGGGCTTGCGCGACCGTAACGTCGGAACATTTAAATAATGCAACGAGTGCATCCATAGACCGCGCATACGCGGTCACATTTGCGCGGCGGTTTCGCGTCGACCGCCTTCCTCGTCGATGAAACTTTCACGACTAGCCGCGGATCGAAGTTTTATCATGGCGTATCGATTATCTGCCAGCGGCGTAATTGGATGACTCCTCTGTTCGGGACGTTGATGGCCGCGAGGCGACCCGATTCGTTTATAACTGCGATATAATTGAAGTCGGTCACCAGCCGCCTTTTTTCCCGATGCGTTTCGAGGGCACCGAACCCGGCTCGTTTCGAGCTGCGCTTAAATCAAATGGAGCGACACCCTTGTCGAGGTGATGCAGGAGATATACCTATTCCGCGATAGATTTTCGCCCGTTTTTCGAAAGCCGATCGATGCATCGTGCCTGGTAACGGTGCAATACAAATATAAATGTGTATCGATTTCACGCTCGCGGAGGTAAATACGACGTCACGCCGAGAGCATCATTTCCGTTACGCGATCCGCGGACCGCGCAAGGTATTCCGTGTATTCCCCGCGCGAGATGCTTTTTCCAATCAGATTTAATCTCGCCGCCGTGTTCGAACAGATACCAGCTATGAAAAAGCGAAGCGAGATACCTGTATGGCGTAACGGTAGATTCCTGATGTTGCACTGTGATGGGTGTGAAAACGGTTGAAAACGTTTCGAGTCGATAAAAGCTTCTTGCCAATTCTTATTATGAGAAATAAATTTGTAATCATATTCACGGCCTCGACACCCGAATCCGAGTTTCTATATTACCTTTCCAAGTACTCGGAAAAGAACAGACGTCACACCCTATTGATCCCGTGCCTGGAAAAGTGTATAGCCAGTCGCGGGGCGCTTTCACGCACGAGGAGAACCGGGGTCGGTGGCTGAAATTTTCAATCCGCGATTTCCATTCTAACGAGAGGTCGTCGTCGATCGCGGCACACCGCCAAGAGGCTTTCAATTTCATGCAAATCGCCGCGCATCGTTGGGAGAGCCGCGCAAACACAGCAACGTTACCCTCGACGAGGGTGCACGCTCGCGCGCACTCGCCGCTTGCTTGTTATTAAAATGCTTACACCGGACGGGTCGGCACGGTACACGGGATATTGCGGCTTTTTTTTCGACCACCGTCGCAAAACAAGCTCGACCGTTCACGAAAATTTCTGTCTCCGAAACGTTGCCCACTTTTTTTCATCCCCTTCTCTGACGTTTATGAAAGCTCCCGCGGACCTTTTCGGCATTCTCGATAAAGGGGAGCGCGGTTTCGAGTCGGACGTTTCGTTCCGCCGGCCTTTTCTCGCACTTGGGAACATCGCCGAACCGATGCGGATGTATATAGGCTTCATTTCCATCTTGCAATTTCGACGCGTACAAGGGTAAGAAGAATGAAGGAAGAGGCACGATTTCGGCTGACGGAGTTTCGGTGTTGCTCGGGGCTGGCAATAAATACCGACCTATTTTATGCAAAACGCCGATTACAGGCGCGAAACTGACTGTGTCTATCTTCGGGCCTGTATAAACGCGCTTCCGACGCCCGTTATTAAAGCGCTTATGCCGCAGCCGTGGTTCCACGAAAAAAAAAGGAAGAAACATGCCTCTGTTGCGAACAGAGGAAGAACCGGAGGAAAAGCGGGAAGAGTATCGCCCCCCCGACTAAAAAGCAAGGTGGAAAAGTAGGAATATCGCGCGAGCCGCTTGCGAACGTTTCCCCATTTGCATTCCATACATTTATAATCGCGTGGTAAATTGCTGTACAAAATATCGTGGAATATTCGGCGTAATCCTCGGCGCTGAACGACGGTCTCTAATCCCCGCACTAAATATTTGAAGGAAGCCGTTAGACCTTCTCCTCCGGCGTGGTGAAAATACATTTTCCAGTTTATAAACGGAACGCAGAGCGTTTCGTCCGTAATGCACTTATCGAATATCTTAAGAATGCTCAACGTCATAAGATAGAAATGCATTAAGCAATATTTTCTATATTTTTCCACTTGGTAATCGCTATCTTGGAATATTCTTCGCATTAAATTCTTTCTAAATAATAATAATAACTGTATTCTAGATTACAGAATAATCGGTCCAACATCCTCGAGAAAGATAGCCGAGCGAAACCGTGCGTTTAGCAATGTACCAGATAATAAGACCTACGGTTCCGTCCGTGGCAGCTTCTTTGATATTCATCGGCAATTTTCCCGTAGCGCGCGGAACGCCGATAAATCGCATTATCCCAGCAGCGGGCCGCGGCCTCCGAGTTTCGAGCTTATTCGACCGCGCGTTTAATCGGCCGTTAGTGCCGGTTTTTCCGCGACGATACGGGCGCCGGGGCCCATTATCCTCGAAAGCGATATTTAGCGTGCTCGAAGCTGTGCTTATTAAATTTTAACGGCGCCCCTGTTGACGCGTCAATAAGTTCGCGCGCGGGTCGTAAAGGAAAATTGCGAACAACGAGATAAAGTTGCCACGAATAGAGAGGAGTTGACTATTGTATTACGAGTATCGCGCAAAGGGAAAAAGCTTGGGTAATTCCTGAATCGTTCAATTGTTAACAGTCGGTCCAAATATGTACCATTCTTTTTTTTTTTTGTAAGGAGTTTATTGGACGCTGGGGAAGTTCTCTGCTGCGTTGCGGTGTTAATTTGGTGCACGTAACAACCGGCTTGCCGGGGAAATTAGTTTGCCGTGGAGGGACATCGTAAATTGGGATTCTTGGACGCTCGTGTATCTTGTTTGTTGCGCAGCTAATAAAGTAGAGGCAAATACGGCTTTAATAGGATACCGTTGGCCCTGCGCTAAGGCAATAGCGCTTGAATGAAAGGAGAAATTTTCTTTTTCGCAAGAGAATTGATAAGTTTCATTACATCTTTGTTAAACGAAGTTTCGCAGAGGTACGGATCTCTCGATGAACTTCGAAACGGCACGCTTCGCGTAATTGGTAGCGTAAAACGAAATTGAAGGTTCGTTCGTGACACCGTTTAACGGCTCCCGCAGCGCGAAACGGGAAGGGGAGAAGTTTCGGGCCGGTGCAACGCGATTCTTCGCGCAGTCGATAGAGGATTCCGCCCTCGTCCATCGAATTATCGCGTTTCCGCTGAGCCGCAGTGGAAGAGGAACGTCCTCGGTCGGCCGGCAGCTTGGCACGAATCGGTTTCCATCGATGCACCTTAATTGCGATTGCACTCCCCGCGCTCTGCCTGAGAGTTCTTCGTCGAATTTGGCGGATAATCGCGAGCGTTTCTACAGAGCGTCGTAAATCGAACTGCTCTCCACGGGCAACGAAGATCCAAAACATTCTGCACGGTGTTCGCGATCGAGAAGAGGAGCAACTGCGAAAGCATCAGCATCGATCCTCTTCCGAATTACCTTTCTCGATTATTTTTTCTTTCTCCTCTCCTTCCGTTCCCCCCCAATTCTCCTAACGAATTACCGCCAGCTACTTCGCCCGTAGATCGAAATGCGTTTCTCGTTCGAACGCAACGTTCCCTCGCGTCTTCCCTTTTGAACGAAGAGCGGAGAATCGGTTAAGGCAGATAAGTGGTGAGAATGCAACGGAGGATGCACTTGGCACGAATCTGCTCCACTCCTCAGGCGGCCTTAATTGCAGTTGCGCTCCGGCTCCGAGGCTATCGTCGAATTTGCCCGTTAATGCCGATAATGGCCACGCCGCGACTCTCGGCAAAGTTGCCGCGAGCAAACGCTCGTTGCCGCATCTTATCGTCGCGCCTGCCCGCACCGCCGTGTAAACGCCGCGCGAGATAACGACCGATCCGAATAATTATTTTCCGGGGGCAACCATTAACGGCCGATACCTTGCAAGTTTAGGCCCCGTCTCTGAACGTCCGCCGAGCTATCTTGAAGAAACTTTTAATTAGCGGACGATCCATTGTTTGATCCTGTGTCCGAATTTTTTTTAGAGCGACGTACTATTCTAACTTAAGAAGAAACTATGCGATTTCTGTCGTGTTTGGTGTCATTTTAGTTGCAAAAATCTCGGGAGTTCGTTAAAATTACTTTCGTAAAGATTAAACAAATACTAAAAGAATTGTATTCCTTGCGTACAGAAAATGCTCCTTGCAACTTCCGATTATTAACTTTGAACAAAAATACAGGAAACAGGAATGTGAAATTTATTCATATGCCAGGAGATAGCGAGGAGTACACCTTTGAATTTGCCGTTTGGCCCATTCCGATATCTCAATTAGTTTCCGAGATATAAGCGTTTAAAGCTGAGGCATTTAAATATCGCGACGTGACCTACATTTCTTCCTGGAATCGGAAGCAGTTCGCAGAATCGCGTCTGCCGCTTGTCTACGTTTTTTTGCCTGGAGCCGGAAAAAACTCGCTGACTCGGCGTCTGTTTTTGTTTACACCTGCGTGGGACACGCGGTGAGGTAGGTCAGTGACGCGCGCGAGCGACGACAGCCGATACAAAAAGCATTCGAAATCACCTGCTTCTTTGCACGCCGATATCTCGGGAACCCGAAGTCGTATCGAGCTGAACGAAGAACCATTTTAAAGGGGAAGAAAGCGCGCTTCTAATGAGACCTGACGGGATAAAAAATAAGCCATATCTTCGGAGTTACAGCGGTCCAAAGTTTGTACAATTGTAATACTTACGAATCCAGTTTCTAGCCACCGATATTTGGCTGTGGCCCGGCGGGGCAAGGGTAGCCTCTTGAAAAGGTTGCCTTCAAGAGGTTGCAAAGGGTTATTTCTTCATACAGGGAATACAATTCTTTTAGTTTTCGTTTGATCTTTACGAGATTAATTTTAATCAACTCCTGTGATCTTTGCAATTAAAATGGCACCAAACGCGACAGAAATCGCATAGATTTTGTTATAATAGTACGTCACTCCCCGAAAACCCGGACAGGGGACGGTGATGCACAAATGGATCCTTAATCTCCTGTTACAACATTCGAAATGGAAAACTGTTTTCCGTCCCTCGTTCAGCTTTGTCAAGGCAAGCAAAACCTGTTGGCGATCGACGGGTAAATACAGACGCTCTTTGTATCGATCGTGTACCACCGCTAAATACGAATCACTTCATTGCTGGCTTCGAGTCTGAACGGCTTTCCGGCGTTCAGTCCATTGGAAATTTGGTGTTGCCCGTGGAAAAAGGGGATTTGGAAAGGCGGGCGGAATCGGCTTTAGTCGCACCGTTGGCATCGTTCTTCCCGGTGCGATACACTGCGACGCGGGGTTCGATCCTTCGGACACACGAGCGCGCTTCTCGGCGCACGTTCAGTCCGTCGACAAAATCGTCCAGCTCATTGACATTCTGCCAACGACGCGGGATTGTAAGCGTTGCTCGCGCCGCTTCCTCTCGCTGGGATCCCATCGTGTCAGCCATCGCATTGTACCGACTCAATTAACGACGCCGTAAATGATTCGTAACCGATACATTACACGGAACGGAAATCACGGGAGCAGAGTGGCCGCGTGCCCGCCGGCCGTCCGCTCCCCCGCCTCCCGTGAAATATAAACCGACCGGCAAAGTTGCAACCGATGACGTATGGCCGCGATAAAATCGCGCGTACGCATCGAGTTTCCGAGGATTCGTGTTTTTCGGATTAGCCGCGCCAACGATCCCCTATCGGGATAACAGAGCCGTCTGTCCGGATGTGTCGGAAGATAAAATCATCCGGGGATATGTTCGCTGCCGATAATCCGCGAATGAGTTGCTTTTGTGTAACGTTTGTATTTGTCTGTACGAAATTGAATTACACCTTGGTGCGATTTAAAAGTGAAAGATCGAAAAACAGGATCAGACGGACGAGAAATTGTAGTTTATATTAATCGGATGTGATAACACTTGAACGGGTCGAAATTGGTAACAGGGTTTGATCGTCGAGGCTGGTCGTCAGGAATGAAGAGGCTGCCGAGACGTTGAAGCATTGTAAGGCCACGAACATCCTGTCGGATGTTTCGCGTGTTGCACGTGTGTGCGGCACAACCGAAACATCGTCCCGTCCATTGGCATTCACCGGACCACGGCGAATTTCATTTATATGCTAACTCGAAGCCACGCACTGGTCCCTATTTCCACCTTGAGACCCCGATGAAACGTGTCCGCCACACCCCTGGCATCTCTTCCAAGGAACCACTTACCGAGTCTCGTCGACGTCAGGACCAAATTCTCGTAGCAACAACTGATCCTTCCCCGGTTTCTGATCCCTCGTCAACAGCCTGCGCGAAGCTAAATTTTTTAATATAAATTCATCGGGACCACCACCGTTGGTTCGTTAAACATAATTTGAATAAAGACACTGCACGCAAGTAACAGCGGATTCTCCGACGACGGCCGCGCTCCAGGTTGTTCGAATTCTCTCGCGAAACTCGCACGACCGCGGTCGAGTCTGTCGGCCAGCTTAATCGCGGTGTAATTAACACTGCGCGATAATTAAGCGGCCGCGGAAGCCGCCGCGGAGAACGTCGTTATAGCGTCGAGATGCACACGTTCCGCGTCACAAACCCTCGCACTCTCCTTGGCGCACCCTTGGCGCGATAGCTCGTCCTGATGCAGGAGCGAGCATCGCCGAGGTGGGACGACAACGTCGTATAACGAACGCCGCGACCGGGCACGGCTCGTTAGTGGACCGGCCGTTAATTGAGAGTTAAATTTCTGTTCATCGCGGTCTTTGTTTATCGCGACAGAGGAGCTTATGGCATGCGTGAATCACTCAGCGAAGTGAAAAAAGGGAGCCGCGTACGAAGCTAACGATTGCTTTAATTAAAATGATTAAGCAACTTCGTTAGCCCGTTTGGCGCTCGTTTAGAGAAATCGCTAACTGTTTCGGATGTTAGTTTATTACGGCTGTTTGCGTTAATTATTTGACAGGGGAGAACGGTCCGGTGAAATAAACGTACGAGGGGCTGCTTAAGTTTGTTATTAAACGCAATCGAGTTAAATTTTTACATCGCCATTTATTTCATTCAAGCTTTTTTTACATTACAAAGTTAATAGCATTTCCGACGGAAGAAGGTTGCACAATGCTTCGCGATGTAATACAACAAGCGCGCACTAAAACGGAATAGGAAACGTGGAATGAATGAAGACGCTTTGTTATGTGGGACACGTGTCACGTCGTAAACTTTTCTTCTCCGGTCGCGCTACGTTCTCCTGCTACCAAATCGTCCTGCTCATTTTCGCAAAGCACTCGGAGAGGATAGGTGACGAGAAAGTTGTCCTTCAGGCGCAAGCAACGCGTCGACTCGGGTTATGTGAACGAATCCCTTTAGGGACGGTCTAACGGTTCCCTCGGTGACTGATAGCAGCTAGTCGAGCCCGAAAAATTCGCCAAACTTTCTACCTCGCTGGCTGGCAGTGTAACAAAATTCTCGTTGGAAATATTTTTATATAAGATCATAGGCTGTGCACGGGAAGAGAATTCGTCCCCTGCCTTTATTAAATTTTTCATTAAAAAATTACCATATCGTCTCCTTTAAGAAGACAAAGATCAAACCAAAATTGATAGTCGTAGGTCGAGGAGGGTAAACGGTTCGCGGGCGAAGGCCAAGACTTGCGGCCGGAGTGTAATCGTCGATCGTCTGGCAGGGGTGGAAAATAAAGTGGCCACGGAAAGCGGGCATATGCGTGGAAGGGGGATGAGTTTCAACCGCAAGTAAATGCATACAGGCAGCACAGGTTGATAGTAGGTGACCTGTGCGAGGGGCGGGGGATCCGATCGAGGGCCAACGAACCCTTCTTACCCTTTGACCCTTTCGTACGCCCCCCCCCCAAGGGGAGACACCGGCAGAAGGATCCTCTCGACCGGAAGTGCTTTGCAATGCAAGTCGCCGCCACGAGTGCGACGAGGTCTTTGTAGCAAGGTGCACCACGATGCTCGCAACGAAGTGCATCGGCGAATCGATCCTCGGGGGCGAAAATCGAGTGAGAGCAAAAGAGAGAGAGAGAGAGGAAGGGTCGGTTTGCCGAGTAGCTGCGACAAGCACGCGAAACGCTTTTCGGCCTTCCGCGTTTAAATAGACTCGCGTCATATAAATTCACCTTTGCACTCTGGACACGGTTACTTGGCGCGGTCTTTGGGTGTCAATGGGAATAGAGAACTTTAGGGATTTCATCGTAGAGGTATTTGGTGTGCCGGCAGAGATATTACAAAATTCTGCTGTTTAGAGAGCGAGTCGAATATGTTCAATAATTTCAGAACTTCCCTCTTGGCATAAACATCCAATTCGCATACGGGAAAAACGTTTTAGCCAATTTCTTTTATCGATTCCGATTTGCACGAAAAGCTTATTTCCCTAAAATGATGGGAAACAAGCGATGAGCAAAAAGTTCCTTAACGAGGTCAGGAAAGTTCATCGGACTCCGGGCTTCGCGAGGCAAGTTTTTCATTGAATTGTTTCGGATGCTTTCATGTGCGGTTTAATAAATTATACGTTAAGACCACGATTCTTTAACGTTTAATTGTATGCGAACTACGCTATTCGGCATGAAATGCTTCTCCGCGGTCGGAGAATTCGCGATAGTCTGAGTGGAGAAATCACAAGTGGGCGCGGACCACGACTGGAAAAACTATGAATAAATATTCAAGCCCTCGCTCACTTTCCTTCTCATTTCTTCGCGAGGAGGGAATCGTGTTCGAGCGAACCCTCGACGTGTCACGAAACTCATTTCGTTCTCCTCGTTCCTGATCTCCCGGCGAGAACTGTGATGCTGTTTTACAAGAATTATTCAAATGAGGATTACTAATAGCATGGAACTGTGAAGTAGCTTTGAACAATGCCATTATTTCATTGGAAAATAAAGTGTTCAGTATTATAATGAAGGGTATTCGTGGAGAATAAAAATTAAGTATAAGTTTACTTAAACATGGAATATAAATTAAATATAATTTAATCAAATACAAATGAATTGGTATGTGGCAATTTATAACAACGAGACATCGATATTTCCATTTTCTACTTAATTTCTCATTACTTCCTGTCATGTTAGACGGACGGACTAGCATCTATTAATAATAACGTACGAGTTCTTTTCGAGCTAGTTGAAAATTTCATTCCCCGAGAAATATTAATGAAACGGTCGATGGCGGTCCGCTGGGAATGTAGGTCGGTGACGGACATCGTTGATATTTTTACTCAACGACGAACCTGCGCTAGAGCAAGAACCAAGCGATTCGGAAGTATTTCACTTCTTCACGCGCGATGAACGATACTAAAGGATTTACGTGTCATCTCTCCCGCCCCTCTCTCGCTTTTCCATTCAATCCGTCTCTCTCTCCAACCCTGTCCAATGTGATAACGAAATTTCAGGAGATCCGGAAAGCCACACTGCTTTGAATCCCGATAACTTCCGGCTCAGCAGTTTCATTGCTCACGCGAGTCTGCGCTTAGGCTCCCGGACTTAATTTATCGTCTCCATTGGAGCAGCACTCGTGATCATGTTCCGTTCACCCCTCTCGTAATTTCTCTATCCGTCGTTATGAACGTACGCCACGTTCGTCGCCTCTTCGCAAATATTTCATCCGTAATTTGACATACATTAATATATATGTGCTATATCCAAAGTGAACTATAATACTTAAGAAAGATTCATTCTTTATCATTCGCCCACCCCTCGTTAATATTGAAAAAAACTAGTTTCCCGAATAAGATTGCGTGCGTTTCCCCTGATTACGCTTTGTTTTCCCAAGGATAATTCAGGAAGAATCGACGAAACGCTTCGCAAAATTGCTATATAATCGTAGAGAGAAGGAGGGCGGTATTAAATCGACCTCGAAACGACTTCAGTGTCTCCATTACTTTGGTCATAAACCGGCGATGTCCAGGTCGTGCAAGGGTGTACAATGTTCGACGAAGTGATTTCGCGCTGTGACAACAAGGGAGGCGGGAAATTTTAGTGGCTCGTTTGAAGCGAGGCGCAGGGTTCGTGGTGGCGCGCAAACCACGAAACTTGCGCCCAAAGGCGAGCTTGTCACCAAAGGCGTCGATAATCCTGGCGAGCGATTAGAAACTACGTCGCGACGCCCGGCTCGAAGATCCATAAGGGACATCCTTATCGAGTTTGCTACCAGAATTCCCATACCGCGTGGAAGCAATTGATTCTCGCGTACTGGAAATTACGGTGCATGAACACGTTTGCCGCACACGACGCGTCCTCGCAAATCACAGTTTTCGCAAGCCGTCCGTCACGCAGCTTTGATATCAACGAGCTATCTCCGTCGTTCCCATATGAAAGTTTCAACGTGCTCGCACATGTGGCAATGAAACTATCGGACAACGACAGCCCAAGTTTCCAAGTGCCAAAGCGTTGCTGAATAAAGGAATTAAAGAATGGCTATCAATTAGAGAAGCGGCGGAAATCAGGGTGAATACCACGGTGAAGGGCAGCTGCTCTTGACGAACCTGCAAGGTGATGCCGAACGAATCCATAAAACTCCATTGCATCTACGATAATACGCGGCCCGATGCTATCTGCAATTATGCTTACAATGCATTCGAGGACTATTTCACGTGGACGTTTTGCACGCCTGTGTCAAACTTTGCCTGGCGGTCGGCTTCCTCTCGTGGTTTCGCGCGAGAAAGAACTGGAGGGATGAATATCGCCAATAAACTTTCTCTTTGCGCGGGTGACATATATTTTTGTGGTGCCAGAGGACTACCACTTCGCATGCAATAACCTTTCCTATCTTCGTCCAATTTCATTGGCAAACGGGTCTGCCCCTATATATAATAGACTCAATAACGAAGCGACTCCGTGGAGCGACACTTGCAACGACGAACGGGAACGACGTTGACCCCCTGGTTGGCTCCTGAAAAGAAAGGGAAAACCGATAATTCACTCCCGGACATGGTGTTTCGGCAACAACGTCGTTATCGCAGGAAAGCGGTAGGCGGAAGAGATTTCTCGCCGGTGAACTGCTTTATCGGTGGTGATTTTACAACGAGGACAATGACAATTCTCTTGCTGGGAAGAATATCGGGGAGAAGGAGACGAAGAAACGATTCCTCCTCCATTTGGCAGAGACTGGATCGCCGGTCGTCTCTCCCACGGGATGGAGGGGGACGGTTGGCCCCGGCGTTATTATCAGTTCGTCATCTTTGTCTCAATCGTTGGCAACGACCGGCGGCGCGCCACCCCCTTCTTTTGCAACCATTCTGCCGGGCAGATGAGGGTGGAACAACCCCTCGTATTCGTCCGGAGGGATACAACGGACAACGAAGCGGCGCGCCGGCACTTTGGTCACGTGGATGAGAATGCAGCTCGTTCGGAGGAACGGGAATATATATCTGGCATCGAGAGAATGCACTCGATAAGGCCGGAGGCCGGTGTACTCTATTGATTGGGCTGCGGCATTCTGTGCCGAATTCTGTCCCGTAATCTCCGGCCGCCGCGTTCCGACGCACACGTGCGTCCCGCCTATTCGAAAGGAATCTGTTAATTTAATAAATCGGCCGAATATACGGGAAAGGAGAAAACGGCGGACCCTCCGGTTCCCGTGATTGGACCGCCGGAGACGTTTCCTCTCGATTGTCTCCCGCAGCCAATTTTCGACGAATAGAAAAAGCCTCCGAACGAGGCAGAAATTATTTTTTCCTCCTTTCGTTTGTCCAAGCGTTCGACGGATGATGGGGAGGGGGGGGGGGATCTAAATAACATTCTCGAAGGCCGCTGTTATTCCACGGGTTTTTCCATGTAAAATTGTGCACCGCTGTCGATGTTTTCGCGTCGTTCTTCCCTCGGGAAAATATTTAACCCCCTTTTGGCTAATAAATTTAATGGAAGCGCGATGTTTTCGTTCCATTCGTCAGCCGCGCCTCTTCGTTCCTCTGAATATTGTTTTTCCTTCGTTTACGCGCAGTGAACTCAAAAACACATCGTTCAGGGGAAATCATTTATCTTCCCAAATCCAGCAGTTACTTCGTACAAATCATGCTTTCTTTTATCTTCAATCGAGGTCAACATTTCACCCGATTCCAAAATTTTCGACCGGTGCACTCAGGCAAACGACGTCCACTTGTCTTTGTTCTTCCATTCATCCCCATGGCTCCGGTGGTTCGGACGTATCAGCTGGCAGTCTCGTCTCTTGCGTAAACAAGTGATCTCTGCAGCCGACAACTTGTCCGTCGTCTGGCCAATTCGACAAGCTACTTCCACCTCGGCGAACGCAGGTTTGATCGTCTTCCAGTGCTTTTGTTCCGTCGCGCGTGTACGCGTACGCGCGCGTGTCGGAGGAAACTTCTTCGCGAATTCACTTTGCCGACTCGGCTGCCCTCCACGGGGATAGTTCGCGTTTATTAAGAGCAGGGTGAAAAGTTCCGGCGGAAGCAGGGGAGATACAAGCCGCGGGATTGCTGTTTCCACTCTCGCGATGCGCACGTTTCGCTAGCACCCGAACTCAGCATTGTTCGTCTCGCTTCGTGATTTTTATTGACACTTTACGAGCTGGTATTCAGCGGCAATCCTCGCTCCATTGTGCGCGGCGATCGCGATTGCAAATGTCACATTCGCGGCGCGGAACGTCGAGATAGTGCTAACAATGAATTCGCGTGACTCGTATTAATTTCAATTCGTAGATAGCATTTTAATTCTGGCTCATCAAGGTCCCTGTGTTCCCTGTGTTATGCACTGATTGCAGTCTTCTAATGCGATTTTCAGACACCGTTTGACTCCCTTGGAATCGGGATGATAATTGAATCGTGCGCGCCCCAACCGCTGTACCATTCTTACACTTATAGCGCGAGTAGCACGAGTCAACCATACGGTCAGCCTGCCAAGCACGCTGTCCGACAGAATTTCCACAACGAAGGAAACGTCCAATTCCGACACCGCTTTGTACCCTGCCCGGCGCTCAACTAATCTAGAGGAATACGAGGGAAAAAAAGCTTCCCAAAAACGACTGCGGAAGGCACGAAGCTGTAAAATATATGGAGATTCATCTGTGGCGACCGCAGGGCGCCAGTAGTATAGACACGCGATGGTACGGCAAAAATGACGTCATGTCCGTGCCGAATATATCCGGGACGGTACGAAGTTACCCGAAATGTACCGCCTTGTTCGCTATCGGCGCTCAGTCTGTCGTCGACAGCCCGCGAGGTCGCGACGCTTTTTCGCGGGTATCCTCTGCACTCCTACGCGGTCGCTCTCGTTCTTCTCACCACCCTCCCCCCTTTGTTCCATGCATTATAAACACCCGCCGGCTCGATGGTTCGGTCGCGTGAAAGTCGAACGGTTGTCCGTCGGGTGATTATCCTGGCGATCCGGTGAAACCGCGTGCCGATTCACCCCCTGATAGAGGACAGGGTCCGGTGGTTTCGAGATTGCAAAGCGAATTGGACTGCGGCGCGACGACACGGTCTGCCTGGCGGAATTAGAAGGAGAGGTGTATCGATTGTACGCTTCTAAATGAATAACAATCCCGGCGCCGTGGATGTCGAGCTGGTGCCGCGACTCCCGTTGCACGCTGATCTTCGTGGCAGCTGACTGTAAGTGGTTCCGATGGCCGTTTTAAAGTTCGTTGCCCTCTGTACCCGTAGCGGTACGAGCTTCTTACCTCGCTCGACCCCTTCCTTACCGCCCCTTACTCTCCGCTGGTCGGCCTGGTTCGCTACCCCTCGCCGCCAGCCACTTTTACCCCCTTTATCCGCGAGCGGCTGTAAGTCGGCGACGTCGAAGCGTCTGGGAACGAGTGGCGGCCGGTAATCGAAGTTTAAAGCCGCCGGAAGAGATATTGATTCCCATCACTGCCGCGGACGCTGACGGTCTGCTGGATCCGACCGAGCTAACTCGCATCGACGCGACTCGTTCTCGTTGCTCCGTCCCGTAGCCTGTCCTTCGAACAACGGCAGCGGACGGTTCGAATCTGGCGCGGCGATGCGCGATCGATCGCGTGCACGACCGATTGGATCGTCGGCAGTGCCTCGGCTCTCCTAATCCACGGATCGATCGACGCCCGCTTATTGCTCGCCAGATGCGGTTGATCGGAGCGTCGTAACGAGCTGAGGGAATCGTCGATAGCGAGGCGTCCTCCGACGCGTACGCTTCGCTCACCGAAGCGCGTGTCCCCGCCGCACCGCGACGCAAATCGTCGTCGTCAGAGATTCCGCATTTTGCTCAGCGTCTCGTGAAACGGATCGAACGGTCGACAACAGTCATCGGACCCAAACGTTTGAGCTGCAACTGTTTTCTTCACGCTGAAATTGTCCCCTTTTTAAAAATGTATTCTCTCGTCGCCGGACGGAACGCGTTTCATCTCGCACGAGCGAGTTTCAACGAATTCCCAGTTACCGGTTCGTTGAGCGAATGACATGACGAAACTTTTAACCGTTAGATCGGGATAGGAAAAAATAAAGTATTGCTAATGGAAGAGGGGTGAGCGCTACGGACGAACAATTTCCATCTCGAGAATGAAGTTCTAGAGATAAGAATGAGTCACCCCAATTTCTTTCGTGACATTTTTAGAGGGAGGGGATCGTTTTCGGAACAAAAGTCGTTCAACCGGCTCGCCCCCATTTACATGCATAGCCCCATTCGCAATTACGTGTCCCGTATTTTCGAATAAGCGTCCCCTTTTTTCAACCCCCAAGCGCTTTCTTCATTACATTAAACCGCCGGGCGAGAGGAGAAAATATAAGAAGCCGGATAAAGCGAGCAAACTGGTATCGATAAGATTTGAAGGAGATCGAAGATTCTTCCGCGCCAAGCTCACACTCGTTCGGCCGAGTTCTTCTCCTCGCTTAAACGTTAGGGGAGGTCGTCGAAGTTGCGCGGAGAGTTCTACCGCACGCCCGGAAGCCTGGCCGGCTTGCAAAAGAGTCCCAGAGAAAAGGAGTGGGAGGATTCTAGGGTCGGATAGAAAGGATCGGGGGGCGGGGGGGCAGGCTAGGCGCGTGAAGGGGTGGTCGATAAAAGTTACCCTCGCGTGGCCGCGTTATTACGTATAAAGCGGGGGATTGCGCGCTCGATGACTGCGCTTCGCTTCTCGCGTGCACGCGCTTCGCTCCGCGCCGCTTTGTTCGCTCGATAACGACGATCGAACGATTAGGCCAGCGTTAATCTGGTCGTCGGATCGCGGCGAGGAAATTTTGTGCCGCGTCGTCGTCGTTGTTACGCGAGTATCGATCGAAGTGTTGCGGAGAATCGCGATCCGGTCGACGAAAATTCTTGCGAATCAAGCGTTAGCTTTCGGGGATTGTTTAGGTTCAGGACTGTGTTCACGATGATAATTACACCTTGTGGACGAGGCGTTGCAGAAAGTTTTACGAGGACGAATATCAGCAAACGCATTCGCTTTATTAAGCTATTTTCTTCTGTTCCCCTGGAACGTAAACTGTTTAAGGGTGACTTGGTGGCAGCCGCAATCCGGGCCGGAAATGCAAATAGCAGGGATTTATCTAACCCACTTTGCGAGCAACCCGCTGCGCGGGATATTTCCGGGCAGCGGGGTTAAACGCGTTTAAACCGAGCTTCTCCGACAACCGCGAAAATATAATAAAGTTTCGGTGAATGCACCAAAGGTATACATGTGCAGATCAGTGAATCCCTAGACAAAACCATAAGTGACACAAAAATGGATTCGTTCTTCACAGAACCCTGTCGTTGCCGTTTCTAAAGCAATCACCATCGCAAACGATATATCACTCCATTACTCGCCCCTCGTCCGGGATGCGTTCGTTGTCATTCATCGCATAATCGAACCACAGCCCGTCACTCCAATTTCATTAATTCGTTTTCGAAAGTGGGAATATCTATAGCGAGAAGGGATGGAGAGTACAAGAGTTTTCCAGGTGAAATACGATCCCGCGAGGCGGGCACGCTCGCAGCCAACCCTCTAGGCGCTCCACCCTCGCGACAATCGTTAATTAAAGCCGAATGTCCTCCAGAGCACTTGCCCTTGCACTTGGGATCCGCTGGCGTCGATCCGTCGGCCCTTTCACCCCGCCCTTACCCCGCTGGTAGCGTTCAATGCCTCGTTAATCGCGGCTCGCCGCCAGTGAAATGGATTTTATAGCGGGCAAAGGCCGCGAATCGCGTATAAACGCTATCAAAAGGGCTCTATAAATAGAGTCAGCGTGACGTTGCGCGCGAAAAGGCGTGCGAATACATTTCACGCCGGTGTCGTTCGGCGAGGGCACGCGTGACATTTTCCGAATCGTACGGCATAATTACTCGTCCACCCCTATTGGTCGTTAGCTTTTTGTGCGAGTAAACTAGAATCGATCGTTGGTCAACCTCATCCGTACTTCTATACATGTACGATTCGACAGAAAAGTTTCTGATGAATACAAAGTTTATTCTGATCGCTACGTATTGATTTACGCGGAACTGTAAACAAAATCCAATCCAATTTTTATATAATCAACGCACCTACCTTCGTCGAAGAATTTTCAGAAGAGATATCGGACGGCTGACGATTCTCGTTTGCCTAGAAAAAAAAAAAGGTAACGACGATGTAGTGCACACGAAAGTGGCGAGCAGACCGTAATCGTATTCCGTTGCAAGGCTGCACTTGAACGCGCTTTCGTATCATCAGTCGGCCGGCACTCTGTGATCATCGAGACACACGGGGCTGTATACGCTGCGGAGCCTCTTTAAAATTAGAATCCACTTCGCCCGTCTGATCCTACGCTCAACCATCTTCCCTTTCGACCACCTTTTCGCTCTGCTTTCTCTCCCTGCCTCCTAATCATCGCCCTCGCTTCCCTTTGATCGATCCCCCTTTCTTCCTCTCCGTCGCCGTCGTGTCTAGCCCCGCCTCGTCAACGGGATGCAGTGGTTGCCGAGAAATTCATGCGCGAGCAAAGGATCGATTACCGCGCGAAATTGTTTATTCTACCTATGCATCGAGTATGCGGATTATTTGTTTGCAGTTCGGCTTCGGTTCGCTCCGTCGTCCCTCCCCCCCTGACTGCCTGGAATCAATTCCCGATGCGCCGGCTATCGTCTGAAAAGTTTCATCGGCGTGTGGAGGGTTTTGGGAAACAATTTTACGAAGTTCGCGTGCCTTGCAACCACTCTTGTTTTACAAGCCGGCGTTTATCCCCGTCTTGAAAACTTGCCGAGCCTCTCTCTCTCTCTCTCTCTCTCTCTCTCTCTCTCTCTCTCTCTCTTAAACTTGCATTCGACCGGCACTTGAAAAATTCACAGCGCCAGTCACTCCACCCGGAGGTTGTTGCATAATTTACCGCGATAACAGCGAGCCGGTCGAATTCGAGAATCCTCCTTCGCCGACGTTTCCGGAAATTTAATGTCATGAATTTCTTGCGAAGGGAACGAGCAATTACCGAATAATTCTATTTGCCTACCGTGTTCGAATCCACTTTGCTCGTCTAATTCTGACCCCGTCTGTTCCATCTGCCGTGTTTTCGTTGTGCCATCCCATTTGCATTCGGTCGCCGCACCTATTCGCGCCCCGATATTATCCGGAGAGCAACTCGAAGGAGCAGCGTCGCAATTACGTGCACGCGTAATTGTGAATAAGCAGAACCCCAAAGATTAGTCGGAATTGTCCGTCGCGACGATGAGACCGAACAATGAAAGACGAAAAACGCCAGCGAACGGCTTGTACGAATTTAATCTCGATAATGGAAGCCGCGAGCCTCGTTAAACAGACTCAACCGCCATGAAGTGTGTTCCGTTAATTGGACAGTCATCGAAAGAATCAGTTATAAACGTGCTATCGTGCGCGCTCGTTGCAACAATTTAACGAATGCACGTTTAACGCATTCGTTAGGCAAATCTTTGCAGTCACTTGTCATTGTTGGTACGATAGATAATCATCGCACGATGATCGATCGATGAAAGTAGATCAGTCGCGATATTGGACTTTATGGACTGCGTAATGCACAGTGGCCCGTGATAAATATTCGGACGCTCTTCAAAACAGGATAACTTTTGCAACTGGACCAAACGACTCGACCTTTACGAAAAATGATTCAGGGACTAGTTTACTAGATACCTTGCTTTCGACGTTCTGAAGAAATTTCACAGTTATAAAACAAATAGTAAAAGTCATCTTTTTGAACTTTTTAAAAGTTTAATTGAAAGATGCCTTTATAGATCTAAGCAAGATGTATGCACCCTGAAAATTTCATTCGAATCGGTTAGCGTTTCTCGGAGTTATAAATGTTTAAAGATCGCAGAAGAGGGTCGATAATCGTGGAAGCCGGCCGAAATCAGCGATTTTTAGCCTTATTCTACGATTTTCTAAAGTTTACAGCTCTAAGCAACCTAAACCGATTTGGATGAGATCTTTGGGGTGCATATACCTTACTTAAATCTATAAAAGGCATTTTTAAATTAAACTTTTACGAAGTTTAATAAGATGACTTTTACTATTTGTTTTAGAACTTCGAAAATTCCGATTTTTCGAGAACGACGAAAACGAGATATCTAGTAAACCAGCCCTTCTATCCTTTCGCAAAGGCTCCGGTCGTTTGGATCAATTATAAAAAAGTTATCCTGTCTCGAAGAGTGTCCGAATATTTTCACGGTCCACTGTACACGGTGACAATTTTCCTTGAACCACTTGGGTCGTCTTTAACGCGTCCACTTAACAGCTTCCGGCACTGGGCGTCTAAATGGTAATTGAGGTCCTCGTTGTACCCTAGATAACGACAGGTGCACCGATGTACCTGTTCTCGGTTAAGGTGCTGTTTTGCCGGGCATTTGTAGAACCGTCCTCTTTCCGGAGCTTATTAAAAATATGTAACTGTCTTATATTTTTTAGCAATTAATAATACTTTGTCATTGGGCACGCGAATAATATTTCTTGAAGCTTTAGCACTGGTGTTGTTAAAGAATGACCAATTTCTTATTCAAAAAACCTCAAGATTACTTAGAGAGACATCACGTTTGTCGAGATCAGACGCCCAGTGAATTCTGCAAGTCTCGCCAGTAGCGCAAGCTGATTTTTCAAGCACGCTCCAAGGGAATGGTAGTTCGTTACTCCATCGAAACGCTTCGTCTGGCTTGCTAAAAATATATCCTTTTAAGACTTGCAATATACAGCCCCTTGACTCGCGAGCGCCAAGTATTTTCGTCTGTTCGCCGCAGACAAGCTTTTAACGGCTCGCTGGAGGCCTTCAAGGTATTCGACTTGTAGAACATCGGGGAAACGCGTTTGCATTGCTTTCGACATATTCCTCGATAGTCATTCGAATATTCTCTGTGAAACACAATTTTCTCTAAATACCTAATTGGTATTGTAAAATAAATTGAATAATGAAAGCGTACGCCCTCAGGAAAAGAAGATTCTAATATTCCCGAAACCTTTGCACACTACTTTCATTACAATCCCAGCCTCAGAGATAAGCAGAGAAGCTCCCCCATTCCCCGCGGACTCTTTCCCTTGAAGAGACCGGGAAAACACACGACGCGAACTACGTCAATCATTTCAAGAAACGTCCTCGATGCGCGGATAGGCCAGACACCTCGACAGAACTCGCACGCGAGCTAAGCCTGTCCAACGAACACGGACCAGACAAGAGAAAGGGAAAGAGGGAGGAAAGCTTCGGGAAACGGAAGTAGGAACGAGGCCAGCGGGCGAGGAACAGCTGGTTCGCGAGCGTCCCCGTTCCGGATTTCAGTTTAGCCCGATAATCTCCCCCTGGCTGGATATCCCACCAGGACTTTTCCCAGCATTACCCTTTCTCGTCTCCATGATAGCCTCCGGGACTCGGCGAGCCCTTTCCTTCCAGCCCCGGAATCGGATGAGCTTTTTCTTTTTTTTCAACAAGACGGAAGGACTTATCAAGACCAGCGACTTTCACGGATCACGGACTACGTCGCGCAGATGTAGCCGCGATGGAGAGGAGTATATTCCGGAAGAAAGGTAGCTCTGACGGGGCCGAGGCGAGCGATCGTGACGCGAACGATTCCCCTCAGGAGGATTTATGGGGATGCGGCGCGTGGATGCAAGCACGTTCGCGTTCATCGGTAATTCCTCAACGTTCCGATAGAACGAGTCCGCTTCCAATCTTCGACGTTTCACGTCGATGAACTCTGTGCAGTGAACATACGTAGAAAAGTCGTTTAAGAGCTATAGGTCCATTGATGGATCGATGGGGGCGTGGATCGGTTGATTTGTGGTAAAGTTTCGTGGAATCTTTCCGGCAGTCGAAATGATGAGGGAATTATTTTTGGGTATCTATGAAATACAGTCTTCTTCGAACTTACAATTTTCCCTTGGAATCGATCAGCTCGAAGAAATATGATTCACAATTTAAGCGGCGGATATCGAACGGTAATATTCATCCCCTTGCTTCGTCCATACTTGCATCATTTTTCGAACCCTCCGGTGGGTCAATAAAAAAGGGAACAGGTACGATGAGTGGATCGACGTGTAAAGGCGCAATATGTTGCTCGATAAAAAGGAGCTGAAATTTTTACCGTGATGTAAACGCACGCGTTCCTACAAAGGGCGTAAAAAATCGAATGCGCGATAAAGTCGATGAGGTATCATCCCCTACTCTTGTAGCTGACCGATTCCTTTTTGATCAACGCCGCCCCGCCGCGGAGTCGCGCAATTAGATTAAAATCTCGTTGCTGGAAGACGTAGGGACGAGGAACGGCGTGTGCTTGGGGTTACGAAAGATCGAGGGTGGAGCTAAAAAATTCCAGAATCTCGTAAAAAAAAAAAAAAGAAAAAAGGATCGTAAAGCAGCTGGCGAGGGCGGAACGTTTCTCTCGAAGCTACCGAGCTTTCGGCGGCGAAAGTTTATTAACCACGCGCGGATTTCGTAACGAAAGAGAATGCTCGATTTACTGGCTCCGATAATAAAGGTTTACGGCCGACGGCGGAAAAGTTTTCGCACGTGAATCGTGGGTCCGTGATTCTTGGTTTCTCGTTGGACACCGGCTGCTCGCCCATTTCTTTTTCTTTTTATTATACTCCACGCCCGTACGGAATTTTAATTTTATATTCCTTCGAATGATTTAGGGGTGATTTATTGGAGATCTTTCTATGAACCGCATACTGCCAATATATTCATGCGAAATATGCTGTGTTTTCTCTTATACACATATCGCTGCCGATTGAAATTAGATTGCAAACCTAAGAAATTTTCATTGCCAGCTCCGAGAAACCATTCACTCGCTATTTTATTCATCCGACCGCAATATGTAAGTCGCTCTGATCGTTTATCGAAACTTTCCAATTACGAAACTACCATAGGTCTGCGATAGTTTAAACAGAGGTCGGCCTTCTTCCTTGCTTGAACCTTGAAGAATTCTGCATATTAATATTTAGGAGCAAATTACGTGTCGGCCTCTCGGCTCACTTTATTTTACACTTGACCAATCAATCTACGCGGGACCTCCATTCATGTTCGGAATATATCCTTCAAGAGTAGTGACTATAATACGCCGATCAATCATTAGTCTGGGAAATTGTAATTCAAGCCGCGTCTTCCGGCGCCACGTGATATTTATAGAATTTAATCTGAAAGCGAAGGGCCAGTATCTTCGGCGGAGGCAAGAGCTTATTCCCGAACTTCAGAGCAGCCCCTTCCACCGCCCTAAACTTAATTACCTGAGTTCAGTGTATACTAGCATGGAACCCTCTCGAAGGGCGCAAAGGCCTCGGGGAATACGCAGTCGGTTCGACAAGACCCGACTAGCCGCCCTTCTTGTATTAGCCAGCCATCTTCCCGCGTACACTAGCCACCAGCTATTTCCTGAGAAAACAGTTCCGAGCGATCGAGCAGAATTTAATCGACCGTACCAGTAAAAACACAGCCAAAACGAAAGGTTTTCCGTCACAAGATTTCGAGTGACGCGATACCGTAGCAATGTTCCACTCTCCGTCGATATGATCGATATCCGTTTCATACACCGTCCGAGGAACTTCGCTGAATATCTCCAGCAATCTACCAAGACCGGAGCAAACACTTTTCCCAGCCACCGAACGAGATAATCTCAATCCGCGTGCGACCCCCGTGATCTTAAAACCAAAGCAAACGTTCGGCTATCCTCGAATCGGCACGCGTCGCGCGTACAGTCGGCTAAACGAACGATCCGAACGAAAGGGTGAATCGAGGAAAAACACAGACACGGGGCTAATCGGCGATCTCTCCGGCGATAAGACGCGCGGCTAAACGACAGCGGCTCTCGAGCGTCTCTAAACCGTCGGCGGGAGGGGTTGTACGAAATGGTATGGGGAGGGATAGGGTGTCAGAGGTGAACGAAATGGACGAGGGACGGCGTGAGACGCAGAGGGGCTGTTGGTAGTGTGTATTGATCGAGCTAGGAGAAGAGCACCCCCTCGGCTCTACTGTACTTCGTACGAACGCCCACGTACGCGCGGTGCTTCTCGCTCGTGCACGACTCTTTTTTTTTTCTTATATCGCCTTTTCCCATTTCACCCTCGCGGTTGTTCGTCACCGTTACCACCCTCCCCCAGGTCCCGACGCTTCTTTTTCACCTGCGAATGTCATCCCAGGCACCTGTGACGGGGCTTAACGCGGCAACGCGTTCGGTTAACGGACGACCGCGCAATACTATCTCGCGTCTCTCTCTAGATAATTGATAGACCGCGCTCCGAACCGCCGATATCGTAGCGGAGCTACGAATTTCGAGATGGTCAGCGATCGACCGAGGATGGGTAATTAAAACCTGTAGAAACGGAGGGGAGGGTTTGGGAAATCGATGAGGCTATCGAATAGCTTGGTTGGAAGTTCGAAGTTCGAAACTCGCCGCGACCAACAGGGTTGTCTTGTTTAATTGCAATTAGAAATCGAAGCTTTTCTTTTCTCCCAGAAACTTGGTCGCTACGATCGTTTGGCTAACTATCACTCGAGTCACGGTCGTGCCGTAACTCTATCTTCATATAGAAATTACGAACTGGAATCGTTCCACTTCGCTGTTCAAATAACAGACCAATTCCCTTCCCTGGAACTTAATATACCACTGTCTATTGGATGGAAATCAAACGCGTCTCGTGTCTAAAAAAAAAAAAAAATACGGGCCAACGATTAGTATATCAGCGACGCGATTCTAGAAAAGAAGCAGCAGATTGCGTGGATCGATCAGCTTTTTAGCGAGGCTGCGTGGCGTCAAACGGACTATCCGATTTCTAGCGATGCCTGGCTCGTGTTTCAGTCGAAATTGGAAAGTTTCCTATACCGTAATCGTGGTTCGGTGTACAAACAAGAATACTTGCCGGTGTAATTTGCAGTTCGGCCAGGTGCGTCGGAAGTTGCTCACCTTACGATCTAATTGGGTTTAATTACACCCCACTGAAAGTTACGAGACCCCGTCGTCCGTGTATCGGGCGGGTTGCAATCACGAGCCACCGACAGCTGATTTGAGTTACCACGATCGGTCTCATTACGTGGCCGCCTATGATTTCCCAAAGTTGCCCGGGGTACATGCTGTAACGTATAGAAACGATCCACCGCGACCCTCGTGATCCTAACCACCGATGATTTCCTCTAGCATTTTCACCACCCGCTCTCTCCCTCCCTACTATTTCGATCCCCATCACCCGTCCTTCCAGATAACGGCGCGTACTCCATTTGCAGTCGGTCCTCTGATCGGCCGTGTGTCTGGAGGTAATCAGAGGCGAAGCAAATAGAGCAGCTAATCGATCATCAACCTCGGTCCCCTGACGTCACTCGATTCACGCTTTGATTAGGGGCGGCATCATTAGTACGTCGAATCTCGGCTCCGCAAATGATCCGAAAGTATCTCAAAATATAACGTAGACGTTCCAGCATAATTTAGCACCGTAATCGCGTCCGTTAGTTTAATTCCTCCGCAAGAATTCCAAGGAATCTAAATCGTCTTTCAAGACAAAGAAAAAGAAGCGAAATATTGATTCAGCCGGACCTCACAATGTTCTCCAGCCGTGCTCGAACCACGAGCTACATCTGCGTGACTTACATTCCGCCGGGCACGCCTCGAGAACATAGTAAGAGACTCGTGGAACGGAATCCAAACGCGCGGAGCCGTCGCTTGGAAGTCTCGAGGAACTTGCGAGGAAACGTTGGTCCGTAGCAAAGTGGAGGAGCGCGGCGTTATTCGTAAACGCGCGAGAGCTTCCGCGGCTGCTGAACGCGCCGCCGCGTTACAAAGGGACGGTTGGCCCGCCGTTAAAGTTGTCGCATACGACGACAATCGATGGCGAGAGAATTGCCGCGGAGGTGTTCGGTTTAATCGATCGGCATCCGCGGCCCGACCGCATTTATGCACACGCCTTCCCTCTCGCTATGTGACTTCTGGCGAATTTCCAAGCTGCTGCCCGTGCCTTTGCTAGCCCACATACTTGCCCGAAATGGGGTGTTATTAAGCTCGGCGAGCATCGGGCCGCGCGAAACCTCGCGCGTTCCGCCTCTGTTCTCGCGTTCCCGGCGCACTCCGCTTTCCTAAGAACGCGCTCTCCTCGTACCCCGGATCGCCCGCGGTCCTCCTGGCCGCACTAGAGAGCAAGTTCTCCGGCAAACAGAGGAGATCGCGTTCGTATACGTTGAGAAGTGTAGCCGCTTGTGCGGCGCGCTGCTCAAAGGGAGAAACTCGTGATCGCGATGAACCGACGTTTTGATGTTTGCGAGAACAGAGCCACTCGTTGTCGAGAGAAATTGTAACTTCCTTAAAGCGTTGTGTAAAGCACTGCTGATAGCGGCTGGGTTCTCAGAGGAACGGTTTATCGATGCATTCTGAAAGAGAAGCCTGCCTCTATGTATATTCCACGCGTCGTTCGAAGAGACGCATGCCCAGAGTAATTAACAGGACATGCAATAATTCATCAGATTCGTTGCGAGGCGAAATTAGCGCCGATTAGTTGCACCTCGAACCGTACATTAGCATTAATCACTCCGCGAAACCTACGCTGATGTCTACCATTTCGATCGAGTGAATATTCTGGCTATTTCTTACTTCTTTTAATAATAATCATTAAAGGCATGGCCACAAGGTAAGCATTAGGGAATTTAATATCGAAGAAGGCTGCGACGTGGCAGACCTCGTCATCTTAAAATATGATCGAAGTCGTGGAAGAAGAGGGAAGAATAATTCGGGGTCGTGTTCCCTGTTCGGGGTAACGATGGAATTCCAAACTGTCAAAAGGGATCGAGAATCCCTCGAGCAATCTATCTCCCCTTTGTTCTTGATACTCGATGAATTAATAACCCATTGGCTTTGATAAGAGTGTTCGTTATCGGTGAAGTTTCGACGTCAGCAAGACGTTTGAATCAATCCCTCTAACCGGAAGACAAATATTTTCCATCGAGTTAATCGATACTGCGAAATACATCGAAGGCAATGGATCTGCGCGTAAGAAATTGCTTTCATGCATTATCATTGTTACTATACTGAGAGAAGAACTGCGTCAAGTTTGCACTCGCATGATTGAAGACCCTACTCTTCTTGCGTTATGGTGATGGATAACCGTGAAGCATATGGGAACGGCAAAAAGACCTATCGAAGGCTCAGTGTCGCAAGAAAATATCGCCTTCCCAGACGACTACCCCATAGATAAGGGAATACATTAATTCCGTATCTTTCGACATAAAAAAGAAAATAATAAATTGTTTCCGTAGACAGGAACGAATTCTCCTCGATAATTCCGTAGAGAAATAATTAGTAAAGTCACGCGAGAAATGAATACCTTCGAAATTCTCCAGAAATGGGCAAGGGGTAAACGATCCTCGCGGGTAAGCGAACGAATGATACGAAGAAAGGGAAAATCCCGCGAAGAAAGGAAAACCTCTCGAAGAAATCCCGTAAAGCGCAAACAGCAATAAACCGTCCGAGGAGTGAGGCATCGCAAAGTCCGCGCTCGTTATCTCGTCCCGTCCTTTGCCTGTGTTCGCAAGAAAATTGGGAGTCCCCGTGGCGATCGGGGATATTAAAAGTTGGCCGGTTCGAGTTCGAAGGAGACGCGCCGAAGACCGGGGCCGAACTACGCTCAGGAGAGGCGAGCGGCGTTAGTCAGCAAACCGCTCGGGCTAATCCCTTAATTACTTCGACATGGTTAGCGACCCTGTACTAACCACGTTGGTGCCTGCCTCTATTCCCCGATCGTTAATTAAAATGGCACTGCCTTGCAGCCGCGTAATTTCCAGCTGGCACATCGACCACCGGTCGTGACGGACGGTCGGCCTCGTCTTCAAGACCGTTGTACTTGCTCGCTGAATACAGAATGTAGAACTCTCGACACTGGTCCCACTAGCAATTGGTCTTGCAATAGAGACTAGTAACGACGAGATTCCAGAATAAAAAACAAAGCACTTGTGAAACGCAAAATGTTCATGATACGATTCGAATACAGATTGACAATAGTTCATTTGCACACCAAAAATAGCCCCGTATGGAGTTTCCCGTGTACAAATGCAAGTGGACATTAAACGCGTGCAAATCGAGGTTTAATTATGCAAAATGCAACCAGCGAACGGTTATGCGGCACGATTATAATTACGGCAGATTTACAACGTTGTGATACTCTCGCCGATGACATCGTGATCGCCAACAACGGTATCTCCAAAAAGCATTCCACACTCGGTACATCCCATACAGTACAAAAAAAAAACCTCGAACGAGAAACGTAGCCTAATCCGTGCCAATCAAACCGCACCCCCTCTTATCGATCACGAAACGTAGTAGAAACGCATTTACGCGACGATACACTGATCCTGACCCGATTTGGATCGCGATTGTATCGCGAAAACGAAACGACCATAGTCACGGGCGATCGATTCTCCTGTGTAATGCATTCGGTGACACGCTGATTCAGGTACCGCAGCGAGGGTGTTGCGGAGTCCGCTCTGGTCGACGACACCCTCAACGGGAATCCTCGATCCTCGTCGTCGTCTTCCCCGATTCTGCCTACCGCGCAGTCAGCAACCGCGGACGACGCTGCGAATCGAACCGATTCAAGGAAGTACGTACGATAGAACTCCTCTTTCGTCGTACCTAGACTCCTCCGTGTAATTAGACCGCTGCACAGTTCTTAATCGAACAATTATTGCTTCACATCCTATTTATTCTTTTTTTTTTATATATCCCTGTATATTGTTGTTGTTGTTATTGTTGTTAGTATTGTTGTCGCTACTGCTCCGCTACCACACCGTTCCGTTATCGTTTTTCTTACACCGCCAGAATTTGTTGCTGTTCGAATTCTCGTCCCGTGTAACGCTGGAGCAATTGGACACGGCTGTCCCGACGTGATTTCCACCTGTAATCGCGAGCTTCGTAGGCGACGTTGGCCCCTAGTTTGCTTACATACGTATAGGAAACTTGAGCCGGAGTTGTTGTCGCTTATCTTTGTACACCCCCGCACCCACATCCACCATCCCCTGTATACTCCGCAGTATCATAAAGCTCCGCGGCTGCAGGCACGTTCGGCATTGCATGCTGAGTATAATGCCGCGCGCGGATACGGAACGTGGGACGGGTGATCAATCGTGTACTCGAGACACCGTATCGTTCCATCTTGCGAGGGAAATTCAACCTCGGCTTTCTACCACCTGGTAAATAAAGTAAAATGACACAGGGAAACGGGTGATCGTAAAACAGAAAAAAAGATAGAATTGCCCTGAAATTGCGAGAAAGGTTTCAGCGGAGAAGACGTTCTCTAATTAAGCAAACGAAAACACGAAGCGAACCGTGGCTAATCTCGTTGAAAGATCGTCGGGAAAGAAGCAGAAGGTAAAAATTTCTGCTCCGCAAACAGACGCCTTTCCAATTGACCCGCGCGTCAAAAAGTAAAACTAACTTCTGCCATCGGCGTGTGTGCGCGTCGATCCTTCGGCTTTTATTGTAACGCTAGAAAGCAGGCGTCTGGATGGCGCGTCAGTGCGGCAGAAGAATAGATTTTATTCCGCTGAGCGGAACGCGGTCGAGGAAATCAACTCCATTTCAAAGTAGACTCGTTTCACCGTCGGCGCACCACTTTTACCGTGTTCTTTATTTGTTCGTTAAGTAGAACACTCTTTATGATAGATGCATTTGCGTAGACTTTCGTGTTCTCGTTGGCGTTGTAAAAGTAGTGTCGTTGGAAGAAAAAGTTGACACGTGAAATTCTTTTATGCGACAAGCATTTGATCGATTCGAGTGATATTAATACGATTTCCATTTTCACCTGGCACACTGAACAACGTATCCATCCCCGGTAAGCGGGCACGATGAGACTGGCACAATCCCGTATTCGTCACCGTGGATGCCGCTCGCGAAACCAATAAAATTTTACGACCCATCGCGCGGCAAATTATTACTCAGGAAACGATTTATCGTTCCGCGGTCGCGGAAGAGACGATAAATGAAAACCAACTACGATCTTCGATTTCGCAACGAAACCTGTAGAACTTCCTTCCTTCGTGTTGAATTATTTCCTAGTAAATTTCGTGTCTGCTTACAAAGCAAATGATTTACAAACAAAACGATTTAAGCTTCAGGAACATTGTTAGAGTGAGATATTGAAAGTAGCATTTGCGCTTATGCTTTTGCGCGATCTTCCAATGTAATCAGGACCGCGGAGAAAACATTTTTAACGTCCTCGCCCGCAATATGGTAATCGCGAGCGCGCTCGGTTATTACAGTTATTGCGAGAAAGCGGATAACGAGACGACAGAAATGGGCGGCGTTCCGCACGTGGAGGGTGGCCTGAACAGCGAGCTGTACGCGGTCCCCGTGAAACGGAGACAGCCCAAGGATCAAAAGAACAATGCCACCCTGCAGAACAATACCCAGGAGAAACCGTCAGAGCTGGACAGCAACGAGACCGAGGACAAAGATGAGAACCTGCCGCCTGGCTGGCAGAAACACGAAGGTGAGAGATATCAATGAAATCGAGCTGGAAATATGCAACGCCCGGTTTTCCAGACTAATCTCCTCGGACCTTACGTTTTATTCAATTTCAAGACGAGTAGAAAAAAAAAGGAAGATGATTGAACGGGTATTCTTTCAGACGAGAATGGACCTTACTATTGGCACGTGAAGAGCGGAAACATACAGAGAGAGCCGCCAGAAGCACCGCCGCATTCCAAAAGGGAATCTCGTAGAAGTCTCGTCAAAGACAACGACAGCGTAAGAGAAAAAAAAAGAAATAGAGATTGAAGTTAATTAAAATCGCTTAACCCAACGTTATGGAACTGTTTAATAATTGTACGAAACGAATCGTTTCCTTGCAGATAAACAATTTCCACACTTTGAGCGGCATGGTGAACACGGTGACGCGCAGCAACACGAGCTCGGCGTTGGATCAGGAACTGGAGAACAAAAGAAAAGTGGAGCTGGCCCTCAAGTGAGATATCATCGATATTTCTCCGGCGTTCTTTCGGTCCGGCGGTCCGTTTCACAGCACTGTTCATCTTTCAGACGAAGGAGCTATCCGGCGCGAGCGGACTCCGAGGGCAGGGACAAACCTATCAGATTCGCCGTGCGTTCTCTGGGGTGGACAGAAATCGCCGAGGAAGATCTGACGCCCGAAAGAAGCAGCAAGGCCGTGAACAAGTGCATCGTGGATTTATCTCTGGGCAGAAACGATCTTCTCGACGTGGTTGGACGATGGGGCGACGTTAGTGCTTGTCTCGAATTCTATTCAATCGTGTGCATGCTCGAAAGGGAATTCATTTTGAACACGATACTCCGCAGGGCAAGGACCTGTTCATGGACCTGGACGAGGGAGCCCTGAAGCTGATAGATCCGGAAAATCTGACTGTACTCAACACGCAGCCGATTCACACGGTGAGGGTGTGGGGTGTTGGCAGAGATCACTGCCGGTAAGTGAATCCTTGGGTTCTAAAAGAGTTCTTGAAAACGTATCGAACAAGCTTAATAATGCATTCTTCATTCGTTTCATGGGTTCTCTCTTTATGGATGATGCGTGACACAGTGAGAGGTAAGGTGGAATCAGAACGATGGAATTGATTTTCTGTTGCATCGCGTCGTCACCGGGTCCTATCCTTTTTCAGAGACTTCGCTTACGTGGCGAGGGATCGTTCGACCAGAAAACACATGTGCCATGTGTTCCGTTGCGACATCCCGGCGCGCACGATCGCGAACACGCTTCGCGACATTTGCAAGAAGATCATGATCGAACGATCGCAGCATCAGAATCTCGCGAAACCGGTGGACATCAACGGACGAACGAGCCTGGCTACCAGGCCGACTAATCTGCCCACGGAGCATCGTCGATTCCATAGAAACGGCCAGGCGTTAGTCAGTAAGTAATCGGGAAAAGAGATTTCCTGACACTCTCTCTCGAGAACACTCTTCTCGGTGAACGGACATGTAAAACGCTGACTCGTGTTCAAGCGCAATCGTTTCCCACGCCGATGGAGGAGCCGAAGAAGGTGTTGCGAGCACAGTATCTCGGATCCATGCAGGTCACCCAGGCGACCGGTATGGAGGTTCTGAACGACGCGATAGATCACCTCGTGTCCAGCGCGCCTATCAATCAGTGGCGAAACGTGAACGTTGCTGTCGCGCCCAGTATGATCTCCATTCTCACGCCGAACGTAAGTGTATCGAGGGTAATTGGAGTATCAATTTTGTTTTCGTTTTTATTGGAGCATAGGAACATTATAGCGTGTACGTTACAGGAGGACAAACTTATCACCGAGTGTCGAGTGCGTTACCTATCGTTCCTCGGCATCGGCCGCAACGTGAAACAATGCGCCTTCATAATGCACACCGCGCAAGATCTGTTCATCGCACACGTCTTCAACTGTGAGCCTAGCAGCGGGGCCCTTTGCAAGACCATCGAGGCAGCTTGCAAGGTAATCATTCGAGTGGGCCTTGAACAGCTCTGCTCGGGATACGTTAATTTATCGCGATTCATTTCCGTATTTTGTATTTAATTGCAGCTGAGGTACCAGAAATGCTTAGACGCACACCCGCAGGGGTTCAGAAACGCCAGCAGCCTGAACACCCCGAGCGGCAAGGGCCTCGGCGCCACCCTGAAATCGCTGGTTGGCTCTCTGACCGGGCGTAAAAATAAGCAGGGTGAGTCCTGAGACGAGGCTCTCTCGCTGCAGGTAAATGAACACGACCAGCCGTTTACAATATTGTCGAAGAAGAGAACAGACAAATCGAAAGGGCAGAGGACGATCGGAAACGTTTAATTACAGAACATAGTAGGTTGATTCCTTTGCTCGTTCCTTCGCAGGAACTCTGGCCGCTGCCTGCTGAGCGAGAGGTGATCAGACACAGACATCTGCAGTCGCCCTTGACCTTGAAATACTTCAGCGGGTCACCGCCGAGCGCGTCTCTCAGGTCGCTGCTTTCGCCCTCTCTGGACAACAGGCGTATCCAGTTGGCTCGTTGGGAGAGCAACGCTTAAGAGGAACGCGACCGCTGGTCGAAACCCCTGGTCGAAGAAGAGGAGCAGGAAGGAACAGACCGGAGGATCCGTATTCTTACGTTAACCGACTGAATTCGTGAATTCCGCAGAGTGCTATACTAATTACCACAGCTATAATGGACTACGCTTACGTGTGTCGATATATGATGTTATGTATGTTACGCGCAGTGTCTGACAAAATGAAAAAAAAGATAAAAAATTTGATGTCGGGGAAAAAGGGGCGACGGAGGCCCCCACGGTACCAAAAACGGTGTCACGAAATGGGAAGCAGGTCTCTCCGCAAGGTTTTCGAGCGTCCCTACAGCGAACGTTGACGCGTTTCGCTCCGGACGACTTCCAGAGTTAAATGGTAGCCGGCATTTTCGGGGCACGAAATCCCCCTGATCGCGACGCAACGTTCGGGAGGGGGGAGGGCAGAGAATATCCTTGCGAGAGGTTCGAGAAGGGGATAGAACGAATATCTGTATATATATACGGGATGGTAATTTATCGCGCTAAATTTAGTAAGAAAAAGAAAATTCGCTGGATTCGATGGAAGTCCAGGAACGGAGCGAATGGGGATGCGTGAATGACGGAGTGACTGAAGTAGCGTTCTAGGCGTATCCACGAGGCATTCGAAGATTGAGACGGACAAGCTATAGGAGAGCTTAAGTGTACAACATACACGTGTATTCTCGGGTGTACAGATTAGGGAAACGAGACGAGGACGACCAGACCACACGAATTAAATCACGTAACACTAATTATATAGATGAAGAGACACGCATAGAAAAGAGATGCCCGAAGCGATGAACAACACAAACACACGAACACCACGCACGCTATTTGAAGTAGCGCAGGCGTACGTAGACACTCGCACAGGCAGGTAATAGGGAGTTTATTTTTTATGGCGAAACGTAGAAGAGCTTGCACCTTTTCGATAAAAGATAAAGAAGGCGACATACGACAAACGCTAGCTCGACCGTCCTTTTAGATACCACCGCGGAACAGGGGACCGATACACGCTGATTGATCTGGACGCCGCGCAATGAACGATACACGTATTATCGTACGCACAATCGCTGTGCAATCACCGTCGACGCCTATGCATAAGGATTAAACGGCTTCGCCCTATCGAAACGGCGGGACAAATTTTGTTATCGTCGCGGTAACGCGACTCGCTGAGCAAATTGATCGTCACGCTTTAATGGCGTGACAATTGCTGCCACGATAACACCGTTTCCCGGGACGGTTAGAGAGCGTCGACGTTTTAATTCTTGCACGCGTGCATCGCGCGATCGCAGAAAGAAATCTATCGCGTACACATATGTATTGTCCGCAGACTCGATTGTCACGCACTTGCACAGTGCCGACTGCGCTTTTCGATACGCAACGGCCGGCCGTTTAGATACACCGTAAAGTTAGAGCCGACAGGGGGAGATTCGTTAATTGTTCTCTGCTCGATCGATCGACGAATGTCGCGCGGCACGATTTTTAACAAAAGTTATTTAAGCATCGCCGATACGGACGAATCGTCGTTTCGAGTGCTCGCATCGCCTAATGCCGTTGATATCAATAGCTGCGGAAAGCCATGAACCATGAATAATCGAACCGTGCGTGTATCATCCGTGCACCGTTCTCCCATCGGTTCATTTTCCATCTGTGGAATCAATAAATTCCGCTCGTTTGGTCGCGCTTCTTCTTTTCGGCTGAACGTTCCTAATAACCGCGGCAGAACCGTGCTTCTGCGGGCGACGAACGAGCGAAAATTACAACGATACCAAACGAAGGACGGAAGCGAGGCGAATAGAAACAGGGGGTCGGCGAAACTCACCGGTCGTTCGTGGAACAAACGCGCGTACCGCTGGCGAGAACGGCGGAAGGAAAATTCGAGGGAGTAGGCGTTTCCGTGTGAAACGGTATAAAAGAATTCGTTGTCCTCGAAGGACGGTCACGTCGTGGGAGCCGTCGTCGTTTGCGAAAGATACAAAGTTGCGCGGGACCCAGAACGAAGAGATATTTCTATGTAGCGTTTAAATAAGAGAAGGATGGCTGGCCAGATAGAGACATTGCGTGAAGAGGGCATGAATGTGTGAAGGGAAGAATGTACGTGCGCGTGGTACGTTGGCTGCTTGACGAGGGATTTCTCTGTCGACAATTATATCTAGATGTGGACGATGTAACGGGGAGATAGAACCGCGAGGACGGTTTCATTATTTGTACATAAAGAGAAAGAAAATACATGTTACGAGGATCACCCGCCTTTCACAGTGAAGATGGTAAAAGAGGAAGAAGACACGTTGCGATTTGGGAGAGGGGCGATAATGCCGTCGTGTTCGCTAAACGCCTCGTTCCCTTAGCTGAATGTTACCCCAAAGATCCTCGACGATCCTTCGTGAATCCTTTTGGTGATTCACCTTCGATTTATACGCCGCTTCGATTTCCCTTTTCACCGCTACCCTTTGCGTTTCCCTTCCGTTTATACATCCGGTCGCTCTCTCAATCTCCACACGGGTAGACTTCTGAGAACCGCGTCGCGAACAATAAATAATTAAACGAAACGTCGCTCGACGAGGCCTCTCGTGCGACCCGAGCTCCGGAAAACTCGTATCCCCGAAGTTTTACACGAAAGAACCAGGCGATGTTTCTTCTGCTATTGGTATATCGTTGATACGATTTCTTGCTTTGATATACATATATATAAATATATATATATACATAGTTGTTGAATTTATATTATCGTAACGTTAGGTCGGCCGAGGAATCGAGGGTGGCATGAGACAGCCTCGGGTGGGCGCAAAGGAGTGCGGAGATACGTTGGTGGTGTGAATGTAAATATAATTATCATACGCTCGTGTAGAAATGTAAGGGACTATGGAGAAGATTGGGGACGAATTTCAGTGGTTAAGAACACCATCGTTGCACCTCTCGTCGTTCAGGCGACAGCACGCGTGAAAGAGAGAAAAGTAATGAAACAACCGGCGTTATTACTCAGGCGTACACTTAACGATACACGCATAATAACGCGCATGCACACGAGTACACGCATTACACGTGAGAAGAGAGAAGAACATACACACGTTCACAGATTGCGCGTAGCTTAACTGTCTCCTTAAACGTAGGTGTTGGCGTGTCGCAAGGAGAAGGCTAACGAGGGTATCGAATGAAGGGATGGAAACGACCGATCGCGAGGGTTGAAAGGGGTGAAAAGGAGACGGAGATGAAAAGGAACGGGTAGAGGAGAAGGGAAGCCACTTGTAACAGACATAGAATAGTGCAAACCTAACTATATTTACTGTGACATGTAATATCCTTAAATGAAAAAACGCGATCTACTTGATAGAAGAGTTGTTCTGCACAAACACGATGCTTCATTGATAACTATAATGTCTCTCACTCTCTTTCTCTATCTCTCTATCTTCAAAAAAAAAAAAGAAAAGTTAACGTACCTCTGTATACCTTACGGCGATTCGATATACCCCCATCACGATATTGTTTTGGCATCGAGAAAACGAACACCGTTTTCGCGTGTTCGCCCGCGAACGACTCTCGTCATCGTGTACTCATCATTGGAACGTGTCACACAGAAACACACGCGTCAACGGGGAACGGTCATTATTCGATTCTATCGTTGTCACGATCGCTGTCATCGCGCTGATAAATCGGCACGAGTATAAGAGATTCGCAGTCGTCGTCTCGTCGTGTAATTAATACAGATTATATTCTAAAGCGAATTAAAGACGAAGTAACGCCACCGCTGGCTGATAGGTAAAGAAGAAATAGAGGAGGATACGAGGAGAAGGAGAGGAAAAACGTGGCCGAAAATCGACGAGATTCCATTTGGAAAGTTAAAGCCAAACCGTTTTCTGTTTCTTCGATTTTCCTCTGAAATGGAATCTCGCTGTTCTCGCGTGTCCCGCGAGGCGAGACGCAAGTTCTATAGCAGCGAGGAGAGAACAAAGCAAAGGGAACTTTCGAGCGACGCGTTTCGTAATATTCGACGTCCGCGTGTCCGTTTTTAGAACGTACGAAAGGGCAGAAGATAAAGAACACTTTGTATTGCACCAGCCCCCACCCCCATTGTTCATGCCCATTTATATTGCGTAGTTGGACCGATCGATAATTATAAACGGACGTGAGAATAACTATTATATATATACGTATATATACGTATTATATATATAAATATATAAATATATGAAAGCGACAGAATGAAACTACTGTAACGACACCTGCCTCTTGTGAATAAATGCCTATTTGTTTCTTTTCAAACTCGTGTTATGATTTCGCGACGATCGGGCTGTACATCGATCGAGGCCTGGGAATTTCCTCGTTATGCTACTTCCAACCCAATTACATATTTACGAATACCAACATCGTACACCATCAAAAAGAAAAAAAGCTCACTCAGGGAATAATCTAGAGTGGATCTGTGGCGATAACGATTCAGGCCACGATGAATCCGTAAAACAGACTTTTATTAAATAAATATTGTTGCTGCCACAATTGTTCAGATCAGGAGGAATCATATACAGCTATCGTACAATTTCGGCCGCTACTTAATTTACAAAGGATGTGGCAACCTGTGCGCGCGCGAGGACGCAAGGGTCGCGCGGGCGCGTTAAGTGATCCGCGAGCAACCGCTTCGTTGTTGCTTAACACTGATATCGTTAATTAAAGCTAAGCGTTCAGACTGGAATGGAGAGAAAGAATGTCGAGGAACATCGTTGCGGTTGGTCGACGCGAATGCGCACGTGAAACGCTTCTCTTTTTCTAGCGTTCTTATTGCACTTGTCGTTCTGTAAAAGGGCGCGGAGCCACGGCTGGGTCCGGCTGGCTTTCACCGCCTCGCCGTAACAGAGTTTCCGTTTTACGGCTTTCGCGCCGTACTGTTTGATTTCCTGGTCCTCTCGGACGGACGGACGGACGGATAATCAACTATATAAAGATACACGCAGGTTAACAAAAGGAGAATAATAACGCATGAAAAGTTAAATCGCTTAAACTTCGTCGCGAGTTTTAGATTGTTCGATGAGTTTCGTCGTTCGATCCTCCCGTCGCCGATTTAATAACGATAACACCATCTTATAAAAATCGTATGTTAAATTTATTATCGTAACAGCGATAAAATGTATCCGTATCACAATCAACGATAAAAGAAAATACCGTTCTCGTAAAAGCTAAACGCAAGAGACACGCGAGTCTATCACAAACGTTCTATTTACAGACACGGGCTAAGAAATATTGTTCCTCTTTAGGCCGCGTTGTTGCATCCTCTCTGGCAAGAGGAAGAGGGGACGAGGGGGTCGGTTAATTTCACTAAGACGCGGAATAACGACAAGTTCGTAGCCCGCGAGTCCGGAGATCTGTGGGCCGAAGACGCAACTGGAGATCGTTCTCGTAACGAGCCGCTTCGAGATTACTGGCAATGACGAGACGCTCTCCAAACGCTCGCGCGTAAAAGGAAAGAAACGCGTTCATCGTGATGCACAAAATCATGTTACTCTACCAACTGACGCTTTCCTTTTTTTCCCTCGATGCATCGCCCGAACGTCTGCAACGAGGAAACTTTCCTCCGTTGCATCAAATATAAAAAAGGAAAGAAACGCTACAAATCTATCGTCGAAAGTCTTTAAGAAAATTCCAACCACGCGAGACGGTCTACGTCGAGGAAGATAAAGGTCTTAGGAATCGAGACACGCGACCTCGCGAATCTTGCCAGCGGGGAATTGGCTCGCTCGTTCTGCATACACTCCGAAACGTGTACGTACGAAAAAGTGGAACAGAAGGAAAAATTGACTCGCGACTTGTCAGATGTAGAAATTGTAGAGAGCGACGCACGCGACGCGCCTTTCCACGGGTTCACCGCTCATACAGTTCGCGCGACGGAGAGACGAACGTTCCTATGGTCCCTCGCAAGCTAGCTCCGTAACGAATAGGGCGTGAAAGAACCTCCTTTCAAAGCGCAGTCTTCTTCTCTCACCGTGCACCGGTGTCTTTTGGAAACTCTCGTTTCGCGCGACGAGCCCCACGGGAACAGTCACTTTCGTCAGAACAGACCGAACATCTTCTTCGAGGTGCCGGTGCTCCTCTTCTTCCTAGCCGGAGCGACGATCTCCGAGCTCTCGGAAGCCGCGGTGGTGATAGAGTTCGTGACGGGCATCAGTTTACTCCTCACGTGCTCGTCGACGAGAGATTGCACGTCCATCTGCCATTGTTCCAGCTGTTGGCTAAGCTCGACCTTCTGTTGAATGGCTTCCATGAGCTGGCTGTTCGCCTGAAGGACGTCTATCCTCGTCTTCGCCAGCTCCACTTCCGCCCTGTTCTTCCTGGCAACGGCCTGATCCCTGACTTTGTACGCCTGAGCCAGTACCTCGTCCTTCGTCAACTGCGAGTGCTCCATATCGTCGCGAGCTCTGTCCCGTTCCTCTTTGACGCCGCGCAGTTCCGCCTCGCACACGCTGAGCTTGCTCGTCGTGTCGAGGAGGGTCTCGCCGCGTCTCTTCAGCTCGTCCTGCGTCTGCTTCAGCTGGTCCTTGGTCTGCTCCAGTTCTTCGCGTACCCTGTGAAGCTCCACGGCCAGACCAAGCTCGCCGGGCGCTCCTCTACCGGAAAGGGCTAGATTGTAGACCTCCTCTACCAGATCCAACAGAGCACCGGGACAATTGGCCTGCGAAAAGAACGGTGGAAATCGTTCGTGAAACGAACATACGGTGAGCACTTGGGAACACAATGTTATCGGGACTGGAATCGATCGTTAGTATTATTGTCCCGTTGCGCCGTAAAGAATCGCAAATCTTATCGGTGCCGCGCAAAAACGGCCTCCTCTGTTGTACAAAAACTTTGAAGCGCCGTTACACGCGCAGCTGTGTTTGATAACCTTTAATGAAGCTCGATTCGTTATCTCCGATCAACTGGCCGGTGGTTTCAGCCAAACTCGTTTACCCGGGTTCTCGCGCGCTTGTCAAAGGGGTTCCCTTGCTACAAGCAGGAAACCGGAAGTTGAGGAACAAAAGGAGAGCGAATTGACACGAGACCCTTACCGGGCTAGGGAGAATATCCAGTCCGTTGTTGTTCGCCTCCTCTGTTTCCGTGGTGTTGTTCACGATCACGAGCATGGACTCGTCGCAGTCGCTCTGCAGACCCGAATCATCTTCGCCCCGCCTCAAATGGACGCACAGCTCCTTCAATCGCTTCACCGCCCTCGCCACCTCCGCACGTAGATCCTCTTGCTCCCCCAGCGAACTTCCGCTTTCCTCGCACTCCATCTCAGCCAGCAGGGACCTCGGTGGTCTCTGTATCGAGCCGGATCTGCCTCTCCTTTCCGCTTCGATGACCGCCAACGTCGCCGCCAGCTCGTCCCTGCGAAACGGATCGATGAGCGATTAATGATCGAGTCCGATCGCGCGACAACTATTGTTCTCGGGAAGTTATCAGACAGGCTCGACAGGATCTGGCGGACTGAAATGTGGTTCGAATGGTCGGAATGGACGATAATCGTGTGCGTTGAACTATGCCATTTGTGAGAACGATAGGACTCTTTTATAGACCAACGTGAGAAAGAGAAACGGGCACGATTATAGAGCTCGCGAAAAATCAATCGCTGCATGTGCAATGCGAGTGGAAAACCTTCGAGCGTTTTCCGGTTCACGGCTCGCGAGACACGATCGATTCATTCATTTACCCGTTACAGAATATATTTTTAAAAATAACATTTCGCAATCGCATTAAGAGATCTTTATCGGCGTTAAAACCGTATTTACGATTTATTTTCATTCTCGAGTCTCTGTCTTCTGTCGACGCAAGAAGAGCTTTCGCTTCGCGTGGGCCGCGAGAACCAACAGCGCAATCGTTATTACGCGCTCCGCTATTATTTATTACGACCCATTATCGTAGAATGGGGAACGTTAAGCCTCACCTCTCCTGTTCAGCCAGCTTCGCCCGGTGTTCTGCCTCGTGGCTGAGCCGCTCCAAGGCCGCCGCTCTGTCCTCGGCTTCTTCGAGGGCCGCCATCGCCCTGGCCCTCTCCTCTCGCAGCTCCAAGGATCTCCTCTCTAATTCCGTTCTTTGCGCGGACACTAACTGCACCTGGAACACGGGCGAGCACGAACACTTTTAACCGGCTTAGGTTTTATTCGATTTCGCGATGCCAGACTCTGCCAATCGGCTCGCGATACGTTTTCCCGTTTCCGACCCCGTGGTTTGTGTTTGCGTATCCAAACACGAACTGCCGCGTTAGCTAAATGGTATCATGCGATACACGTGACACGATCTTAAAGCCGCGGTTCAGGTTCTCTCGTAAGGAACATTTAACTTGGTTACGGCATACGGAGAAAGTGTATAAAACTGTACACAGTTGCTTTGGACTCTACGGTGTTAGGCATCGTTAGGTCACACCCTGCTTTTTAAGTTGACCCCTTAATTACAGCCTTGCCCTTATCACGTATCCCACGTAAATTGGTTTACGTATTTCGAAAGTACCGATCACGGATCTTGCTGAACGTACCTGCGCGCGACAGAATCTATACGATCATCGGTAACGCAAGGCCGGTGTCGCGCGTATATCATCGGACCGAATTCGCGCGTGAAGGGCGCTTCCTGAAATTCGAGTTCGTCTCGCGTGTAAGAAGAGAACGAAGGGCGTTGCAACGAAGGATAAGAGTACGTTCGATCTTCATGGGGTCGCGATTACTTTGCGTTTCCTCCTTCGCTCTACTATCTAGCGGATTTCTCACGGACACGCGCGTGTTTCTCCCTTGCGAGCGAGTTCGTATTAGACGTACTCGGCCCATTGATATCATTAAAGCACGGGTCATGCATATTCAACGATTTGTAGCAGCGAACAATATACGTTAACCACGGTCTGGCAACGGTAAACGACCGGCTCTGTTCCCAGAATAACTTACCCGTAATTATCGAGCGATCGTAGGCAAAAAGAAAAACACGGCCGGGGTAATCGGCATGAATTACCGCTAAACCTGGGCGAACGTGATTGCATAATGAGTCGCGCGGGAGCGAGGAAGAAGATTGCGAGAGAACGGATTCGTTTCGAAAGCAACAATCGCTTTCGAGACGTCGGAGGCTATCCATTTACCTCGTCCCTGAGAACCTCCAGACTACTGACGTGATCCTGGAGCGTGGTACTCCTGAGGGCGCATTTTTCCCTCAGCACCTTGACCTCGATGAGCAGCTGCTCTTCCTGTTTCGCGGCCTCTCTCAGCTGATCGGCCAGCCTCGTGTTCTGAGCCGTCAGCTCGGCGACCAGCGTCGCCTGATCCCGTTCCGCCCTCCTCGCGCGTTCGTTCGACTCCTCCAGCTGACACCTGAGCGTCTCCACGTCGGACTGCAGCTCCAAAGCCTTCGCCTCGTTCTCGCCCCTGACTTCGTCCAGTCGACGGCGGAGCAGGTGCCTCTCCTGCTCCAGACTCTGCGGGCACAAACGGGCGGGAAACGTTAAGACCATTACACGGGATCGATAGAAGCCAATTCGTCGCGTGCCTCGATGTCGAAACTTTTCGCGGTGCGGCACGCGAGAGAAGCGTCGGAGCACGAATATCTATGCCAGCGACGCTTTGAAACGACGCTGGATAAAGTAATATCGCGTTTTCTCGTAAATGTTGATCCGCGGTAAATAAAATCGGTTGATAACGAAAAGAGTATTGCAGACCACCGCGAGCAAAAACGCCCCAACGGAATTGAATGGTATAAAAAAGAAGTATGAGCAAACAAACAGCACCTGCGGTTTACCTCAGTTCTGTAAAATTATGATTCGAATCGCTCGGTCGCTTTCAGCCTCGAAGCATCTCGACCGATCGGCGAAGGTTACCGCAAACGTCCCTGACTGGAATATCGAGAACCAAGATTCTCCTTTCTCGAAATTCTCACCTCGTTTCACCGGTTTCGCGTCATTCGGCGAATTGTAAAAAGACTCACGCTGACTCACCGCGGCCACGCTCGCCTACTACTCTCGGGTTCACCGGTGACGACTGCTCGAAACCAACGAGGGATCCGGTGAAAGGACAACGTTCGGGCGTTTCGTAACGGCGCTAAAGCTCCCGAGCAACTTTCATCGTCGGGAACAGAAGGTTCCGCGTGTACATTAACCGGTGAGATAAGGAACCGCGAACGACGATAGTAGAATTCGAACTCGTCTTGCTACGTATTTGGGAATTGTTCAGTGCCGCCCGTCGATGCGAGGATCTAATATTTAATTAACAGGCTATTAAGACCATTCTAATTTCATGATAGCGCAAGGTGATCCAATTTATCGATCGTCTGTGGAAACACGTCCGCCTACTCGTCACTGATAGCGATTAGATAGAGCAGAACGCGACATGCTTCTATCTTTTCCTGTAATCATAGTAGATCACAAAATCGAAGGGCTAGGAAGTGATCAGTCCCTTTGCGTAATCGCATCTTGCTGTGCAAGCTTTCCAAAGCGGAAGCTAATGAAACGGGACGACATCGGAATTTTGTTTCTCTTTTTTCGTAAAGTTTGCTGGGCGAATCGCTGTGCAGTTAGGAACGATCGAATGAAAGAGCAGTCGTAATGCGGGCTTGAACAGAACAATGATACTGCTCGAGGAGAGTTTATCGAGCTAGAACGTACGGCCTTGGTCTTCCGTGCTTACTCATCGACCGATCGCTGGCGGAGCCAAAGCCCTTGGCCGATCGTTCGAAAACCATCAAAGGCAAACGAACTTTTTGGTAAATTAGCGTGAATTATTTATATGTAATTGCATGCCCTCGCGTTCGTAGAAGAATGAAGATCGTATCAATGGAAAATGTTGAGGAAATCAATTAAGCTATTCGCTATCGAGTGACAATTTGATGTACTGCAAAGTCATCGTATGAATATGAATGCCCGTTCCAATTACGTCGAATTTTCACGGGCATTGTACTGAATGTCTCGTACAATAACGTGACACTGAATGCCGCTCCAACAATGCCCGTTGGAAAGCTAACGATGCCCGACAGTTTATTGTCCACGTGTACATTCATTACGATTATGGCTTTCAAACGGCCTTTAATGGGCAAGTTCAAACGCTATCAACTATGCATATCAAAGGGTGATGCGAGTTCTTCTGGAATTTCTAGAGAAATGGGAGAAATACACGGTGCAGAACGGAGATGAATGGAAAGGACGAGACATAGAACAAGGCATAGGCGATCGAAGACATAAACGAGAAACGCGAGCCGTGCGTGATGCATACTAGAAACGACGCGTGTTCGGAGTTTTTTTTATAATGTAACATGACTGGAGACAACTGGCAGAGATTCATATGAGTCACGGCACTCCATCCTGTTCTCCAGGACGACTGTTGACCGCGCCGGTTTTACAGTCGATGACGCTAGCAACGTTCTCCCACGCTGGTGATCTTCAGGAAATACTGCCGATTTCCTTTTCGGAAGTATGACCTGAAATCGCCACAACGTGGGCGGTGATCATTGGGCAACGAGAAGTACATTTCAAGCGTTTTACGTCCTTCCATGAAAATTTCAGATACGTGTTTTTCTTCAGTGCCATCATCCGTAATCGTTTTAAAAGCAACATTGACAGCTGATAATGTTCCTGCCTACGCAGAAGTAGCCATACACCTGCCCCGCTATCTGCTGTTTTTAATACCATGCAGGGTGAATCACGGATACGCAAGCATTACAAGTGCTCACGCTCCCTGTAAACTCGAGCATCTGTTACTCTCGGTTAATCGAATCGTTCCGTTCGTATGTCACGTTTCCTTGATACAAAACTGCAATTCTGAGCAGAAGGGAAATTCCGTGAAATCGAGTTTCCTATTTGCGTTCTGGCAAAAGAAAAATAGGCGAGAACTCTTGAACAGCATAGATTGGCTGGTTGATTAAAGACTTATTAGCAGATTGACGTTTCACTTTTATACGCCGACAAACTGTTCGTCTTTTTATCGACACAAATGATAAAGTTTATTTCGATCCAAAAGGAATAGATCGGCCGCGACGCCGAGAGATTATTATAATTATAGAACCGGAGCCAGCAATACATTTTCCGGCACACTTTATCGGACTTCTAATTTAATGGCTGAGCTCCTGTCGCTTTCTGCTCGAGGAAACAGACATCCGCCCGATAGAAAGGGAAATAACCGAAACAAGGAAACAGGGTGAACAGTGACTGGTACGAAGGAGCGCGAATCTTCGATTTATCATGCCTACGACCAGCCACGTAACACTTGTCCGGCTATAGCCTTGCTCGTTCCACTGATATTGGAACGTGAATCGTTTCGCCCACACATTTATTCAAATTTCTAATACAAACACTTATTCAAACGACTAATTTTAACAAGGCAACTTTGGACATCGAGGTACACTCTTATTTTGCAAGGTTTCAAAAATCAGTGTACAGGAAATACGCTTATTTTTTTTCCCCGAACTGCTATGCGCAGCAATTTTCGTACTATCTCCAAAGTAATTACACGCCAGGGCGAATAAGACCTTCTCGCGAATCTGTTTCCTGCAATAAAAGATCCAGCAATCTCCATTCGTTGAACCTGTTGTACCGTTAAATAAAGGCAAGCACAATGAAAAAAACAAACTTTAACAACTCCAGTTGGAGACTGCATTTTACCGTATTTTAAATGACGCAATGTCTCTGCATTGTCTGTGTTACGTTTTACTGTCACGTCCGCAGTCCGCTGATCTATATGTATGTATAAGGGTGTTCGACACAGGTAGAAGAAACTTTTCGGAGTTCCCAAAAATGTTGCAAAAGTATGCTTTTTTACTAATTCCTGGAATTTGACGTCATTTTCCAACACTTATCTGTAACTTAAATCATTAGGAGTGTTAAAGAAAATAAAACCAGTTGAATTCTATTTGTGAAAATTTATTGAAAAATTGCAACAAACTACAAATAATGATAATATTTAAGCTTAAACTACCACTTCTTATAGATTATTCTAATAAATTTCTTTACAATACATCTTATAATTAAATATTAATGAACATTACAATAGTAATAATAACATAGATTTACATGTGCTACAAAAATGTTTTAGAAACTAAAAACTATTACTTATTAACTATTCTTATAAATTCATTTATAATACATCTTAAGGTTAACACTTTTTAATGCAACATTTTTAATGCAACTATAAATATAATTAATATAACTTAATATAATTTTAATATAATTTAAGTAGTATATGTCAATGGGATTAGCCGAACGTTCGACGATATAAAAGAGAAAAGATAGTGATACGATAGTAACGATTTAATTAGCGTTGCACTTAACAGTGACGCAGTAAGCACGCGGCACGGCTTTTGGCATTGCAACGTTACACGTTCACTTTCCCTCAGAGGAAACCGATTATGCGAGCCGAACCTTCTGGTTGGAAAAGGAGGGAAGGAAAAGAAGGCGAAGTAGGGAGGTTTGTAATCTCCCGGCAATGGCCCGTAACGAGCCCGGCAATGATCGCATAGTATCGTAACTACGAATTGCGTTCGCGTATTACGCGGATTCACTCCGATTAATGTACGAAGATGAATCATCCTTTAATTGGGACCATTATTTGCAAAAATGGGATTCTTTTCACTGATTCCAGTAAGCGCATACTGTGACCTTTTCTGCTCAGCAGAATGTATGCAGATAAGTGTTCTCGCTGAAATTATTTGCACAGAAACGAAATGATTTATCGATCCGGTGTAAACAACTTATCGTACCTCGTTCAACCGGTTTATAGTATTTTTACCAATTCTGTCGTGTCGGTCCAGTATTCGAGCCCACTAAAAACCTTATCCTTCACTCTTGAATGCATCTCCGCGACGCAAGCAAGCAAAAGAAGCTCATCGCGTTGAAAGCGCAACAATGGCGACCAGTTAACGACAGGATCCGATACGTCCATAAGCATTAAAACGGACGAGCGAATAGGAAACCCGTGGTGTTAAGGGTTGTGCAATTTCTTCGGGCCTATTACTGTCAGAATATCGCTTCATCAGTGAAGGAGCAGCTAATTGGATGGAACCGCGGCTCTTATTCGATTGCATCCAGTTCCCCTGAGAAGCCAAGAATCTTTCTAGAATTCTCGTAGAAGCTCCTTCAACGAGCAAGGATTGCCAGATACTCGACGAGTATCGCGGCATACGTAAAAGGGAATCGATATTCTATTGAATTAATCGGGTTGTGTAATTGGAACCATGCGAACCGTTTGGCCAGGTGCGATGCGTTCATCGGTCACGATTACTTCATCGACACTTTTTGCAATCCAGCAGGAAACTTACTTAATTCCGCGCACAATGTACCGAATGGTCGACTAAAATCAACCTCGATATCGCTTTATCGTTTTACGTAAGCGACAGTCTAACCCGATTCCGCAGCTGGCTGTGGCAGCCTGTTCCAAGTATCATGCAGCAGTTTCGAGTGATCAAACGTTCACTCTGCTGTGACGAATCGTAGTAAAATTTCGCATTCTGGGCTAGGCGTTGCGTAGTTTTGTCGAAACGTAGACAGAAATGAACGCGAACGAAACTTGTTAAAAACAGAATGTCGCGACAGAACGGACTTGTTGGACTACACATAATAATTCAGCATTGGCTGCATGCTACAAATTGGAAACGTAATTAAAAGAGTAAACGACATGCCTGCGCTAATTCGGCGACTTGTAAGACAGCGTTTTATTGAACTAAAGAGGCACTAAAGAAACACAATGCTTGACTAGCTACGACTTTCAACGGCCGCCAATTGCTTTAGGATTAAAGGATTCAGTTTAAATCCCGCATAAATAATAGCAAAAGATGCTGCCTAATTAATGCGGTTACTCCGTATTCGCGTAACTCTTACGGATAATCAAAACTCGCACGAGGGGTCGGCACGGTAAAATCGCGGTGCAACAAGAAAACGAGGCTACCGATTATCTGCGGAATCTGCGAAAGCGGTAGGCGAGTACACGATTAATGAGATTACAGGCTGATTACGGCAAACTAACGGCTGTGCGTGTCGCAAGCGTGTCAGCGACAGATACCGCGGCTACCGCTATTATTGTTTACAAAACTGATGTGACTCACCAACAATTAAAGCGATATTGAGCAAGAAATTGTGCGGCTCGCGCACCTTTCGAAATGTATCAAGGCTGCCCCGCGATGCGATGCGGCCGTCGATGTTTGCCGGAACGTCTTATCTTATCGGCTACTCACGGATTGATATCGCGCAATCGAAGCCTGGAATTTTCTGCGATTTTTATGCGAGGAACTAGCAGTCTGCTGCTTCTTCTTCCTCAATTACCGCCCGATAGATTATATTAGTTTCATTAATTGGATAGATTCGTGGGAAATGAGGAAACAAGGCGCGAGCCGTAACGACGATGCCGCCGAGAAAAATCGACGTCTTACTTTACAATGGTCCCTTAAGCGGTAAACCGCGTGCCTGGAGAAACGAGCGCGTCGATCTCCCGTTTCAAATAAGTCATTCGACACCGACAGGTGAGAGTGCACGCACTTTATGCACGAACCGCAATATTACGAGCGCGAAGGAAAAGCCACCGATCGGAGTATACGGCGTCACGGAATTTTCCCTGCTGTAAATTTTGCGCGATCGTAATTGAATTAACGTTGCACCGCGAAAGTAAGAAGATCCGCATTATAAACGAAGCGATAATTAAACATCAATTAGACTCTAAGCCGCTTCCCACCCCGGTCTCCCATCTTTTTTGTTAGAAGATACGCAGAGCATCGATATGATCTTTCCGCCGCAACCTAGAATGCCGATAGTTGCCTCTCCTTTGACCTCGATACTCCAAATAGCTGACACCCACGGCTCGCCCTACTTAACGAATCCATGAACGAAAAATCGGCTAAGGGGAAACCCATGAACAAACAGCCGTGGAAATTCGAAGGGAAAGAGGATCGAGTTGTCTCGTCTCTACCATCTTCGCGCTAGCCTTCGAATGGGTGAATCTCGTTAAAAATCCTGCGCTATAGCTGCACGGACTCAGCGTTAAATCAATTCCTCCGCGTCTCCACCGCGCGTCTGCATGGAAATTACTGGTGCTGGCACGCGTGCCCGCTCCTAGCAGGATGCTCGTCCTCCGTTCTCTATAAACAGCAGAGGAACAATGGGAAGAAGATAACCGACAAGGTGTAACGAGATTGAAAACAAACACACGGAGTTTCCGTCTAACGGGACGAGCTCCTAACTATTCTATCTCGTGACAAACCGCGCTGAACTTCCACCATCGCCGGTGTAGAATATTCTTTCCGCTCTTTTAATCCTATCCTCAGGGCGCTTGTGCGAGCAGTTTCGCTTCTCGACCGCCGCCGATTGCTTTGAATTTGTACCCAGCCTAGCAGAGTGTACCGCTTCGATTTTATGATCCGACGCGTATAAACAAGACCGCTCGCGCCGTAGAATCAGCCGGCGAGTAAGAAAAGGGTGAAGAACCTGTTGGAGCATCGGACTAACGGTTTCCAAATGTTTCTCGAGCACTTCCGTCCCTTTGAAATGTCTCTGGACTCGATGTGATTCGATATCGTAACGAAATTGGCTCGATTCAAGAGACGCTGCTAAATAGTAATTATTTTCTGCGAACTACTGTAGCCGTTTCCTCGGGTCGAGTCCCTGAAACTCGACGGAGCGGCGTCTACTCTACTCGCGACGCTGTTGAGGACACAAGTGTCCTTCTGCCTCGAGTTGCCGAGGCGTCGTTAAAAATTTACGCTACACAGTTGCGGCGCTTGACAACGCAAGGAAATTCGGGCTGAGAAAAGTGGCCATCGTTTCATTGTAATCAGACTTTCCGCGCACGGAATCCCGGATACGCGTTTTCCTCCGCTTCGAGCGGAGATGATACCATAACGATACCTGGATCGCCGTTAGAAAATGAATGATGATACTGCAGGTGCATTAAACGATGCGAAAGATAGAATAAACATCGATGCGACTCCTTTTACTGCCGAGCGCACAGGTAAACAGGCGCGGGAAAGAGGGTAGAACGCTCCTCCAAGAGTCTGAGCTGTAACGGTTTGAGGACTTCCGGTTCGCTTCGCTCAGACCTCGGATCGCACTGTCGCGAACGCGGCTCGGTTCCATGGCGATTAGATCCGCGTGACTCCGGGTGATCGTTAGCGTAACACGTCGCATGGATAATGATTCCTTAGACGCGGTGAATACTATCTGAGAGCATCGTTGCTAATCTCAATTAAAACGAACATTTATCCCTATCTCGTTCTCACGTAATACCTTGCAACATCGCCTCGGGTCGGTCTAATGAAAATTAATTATTACGGGACAAAGTGAGAAACGCCACTGGTACCGTAACTTTTCAGATAAATTCCATGGTCAGCCGAAGGGACGAACCTTTTGTTGAAGATGAATTCCCCTGGGTTGTATCGGTTCATGAACGCCCTAGGAATGGAAAGGCTGAGAGGTAGGCGGGCTATAGCCGTGTTAATCTATTTGTGAACGCGATTGTGAAAAAGGCTCGACGAGGGAAAACCCGTCGGCCTCTCGAAGGAAACGCGGTAAATATTTAAAGGGAAAGGCGTTGCAATCCTCCCATGATCGACGGACCGCGATCCCACGGAGCGGTTTCCTACTTTGGGCTACCTTGCCTTTTCTCACGACGCGTCCTGATGGATTGTATAATGGACCATTGAATCTTCTCATCCAGTGGGAGAACAATATGCCTAATCGCGTTTACACCTATCCCTAAATTATCTAAGACAGCGTTAACTGACTTTTAATTGCTTTTCAGCTTCAATTAATTCCCTGCGATTTATATAACTGTTGTTTATGAATAAAGTATTTCTCTGTCTGTATTCCTCATCAACCTACATTCGCGTCCGCCGAAGTGAGTAACGATTGCTGAATTCAGCGATGGCAAACGCGCGCCAATGCCTGCCAAGACGATAGTACGCCTTCTGCGACTAATTATCCCGAGGTTAACGGGTGATCTTAATTTTTAATAGGCGCCGCGGCACCGTGAAACAAACAAGCCGATCGCGCGATTCACGCGCTCGAGATTCTCAGATCGCCGGCTACCGAGGAGCTCGTAGAATCTTGGCTTTCTACATCTCCGCCGCGCGGGCCGCGTAAGTGCCGCTTTTTATTGCCGACACGGTGCCGCGATTATTCCGCTGTTGCTGCTGCTGCCGCTTTCAGGAGGCCAATTATACAATAACGAGAGGCGAACTTAGCGGCCCAATTTCATGCCTCCTCTGACCCACTTCCGCTCGTTCGATCGCCGCTTAAAACGAGAGAGCTTGACAAATTCCGACGGCTTTTTCAAGTATTCAAAAACGGTCACAGCCTTTTGGAGCGACCCGTCCGAAATTGGAAACGCTTTTGAGATGTAAAATAACAGAACCGTGTAACACGAAAGTAATGCAAAATAAGTTCGTTACTTTCCGAGTGGAGTAACAACAGCAGAATGCCGCGGAAATATTGAACAGCAGAATACCTGAAATTTAGTTCGCAATGCATTTTCCGACTCGCCGAAGCCCGCGCTGAATCAACGTGAACGGCAGTTACTCCACTGCCATTGTTCAACTTGTCATCGTTTGCGAATTAACCGGCGCGAGTTTATTATTATCTAGATTCGCGTTTGAAAATTGCCATACAGTTCCGTAATTATTTTGCAAGTGGCACCGTTTCAACGGTTGTGCGCGCACACGTAGTTCCTCTTTTCTCTATTAAAATTCCACTCCACCTGTTATCTTCGTTCCATGTTATTTCGATTACGAAGAGCTCCGTAGGAATTTCAAAGCGTTTCGAAAGAATCGTTATTATTATATAAACGCTTACTTTGCAACGCGTCGATCTGCTCGACGCATCGTCGTAAAAAAAGAAGAGCATCACGTAATCGACCAGCTTGATCGTGCATAATTAACGCGTAAATACAAGACGGTTGTGGGCGATTCGAAAATAGACCGGTCGAAGAGACTATCGACCGATAGTCATTCCCTCAAAGTGCTTTCTACCGGTTTTACATAATCGAATTTTCACGATACGTGTAATAAACGCCGGATACTCGAACAGTGTAAAAGTAACACGGACAATTCTAATTAAAGCAACCGGAAACACTAGTCGGTTTGCGTACAATTGAAGATCCACCGTATACGCGTTACGCGGATCTCCTTTATAATTCGCGCAAAACGCCTTATAAGCTACGCGTTCGTAGCATAATCGCGCGTCGGTGATGAACGAGAAGACCGTTGTGAAAGTGAAATTCTTAACGTGGCGATGTGCAAATAGAGCAATAAAAAAGAAATGGGAAAGAGAGTAGCTGGAGGGAATAATTGGCGCACGAACGGATATTTTCTCATCCACCCCGGACGAGGATGTATTCCAGCAGCGTCATATGTAAGGAATATTCATCCACACGTGAATCGCTCACGAGCGTTACGTGATAAAGATGGACAGGTGAACGATGTTGAAATAGTACTTATCAACAATATACCAAGATGACAAAGCTTTCCAATGCAGCAGCAACTTGAAATAGTTGATTGTAACTTCCATAAACATCTTCCTTATTTGAAGAGGCTAACGTGCATTCGCGGAAGGTAATAATTATATCCGGAAACAAAGCGGAAGACGCGTAGGCTCCTTTGAAGGAAAGCAGACTCGTTTCCGGAATTTGTGCCGCTCCGCCGCAAAGAGAATCAAGAGCACCGAAGAATAGCAATGCTCGCGTGCTTGTGTCTCTTTGACGATGAAATATTTTCCTCACAACTTTCATGAGTCGAAACCGAACCGACGCTCGTCCAATTGCCCGACGAACAACTTGCTCGGGCACATTCAAGAAATAAATCCCGAAAGCTGAAAAGTCCGAGTCAGAGGAAACCCAAAGTAGCCCAGTGATCTAAATCTTGAGCCACGAGCGTGAACCAAACGCCGCGCGTAATCAGCATCGCGATCGCGGACGAAAGAGGAACAGGAGAGCTCGCGCACGGCTTGTTCTCCGTAGGTCGAAAAATACGGTGACAGGCAAAACGCGGTGAGATAGAAGGAGAGGCAGGTATAAGCGGACAGGCAGAGCGTGGTACCGGGCATTGTCTTTAACGTTACGTTGCCTAAGTGACTTGTTTCCACGCTTTCGTGGCTCTCTGTCCACGAGCGTGCGGCTACCTGGGCTAGGAGTCAGCGTTGCATGCGGCTGCGACAAACTCGCTGTGCCCCGAGAGAAGGAAAGAATCGACAACCCTCTTCCAGCGCTTTTCAAACTACTAACAATTCACTGAGACGAGCTAATATGTATTCATTTCATTGAAATGGAAAATCAACTCGAGTCCAAACGTTTGAATGCTTGCACTTAAATTAGATTTATAAGCCACATTCTTAAATAATCCATTTCAAACATGAATTCGAGGAATGTTGATGAAATTTCCACAAGCCATGACGTGACATAACGAAGTGACTCGCTGTCGATCGAACTGGCCGAGAAAGCCAATGGAAAAGGTCTTTCTTCCTGTGGAATTTTCAACGCGCTGGAAAGTTCAATTTAACGCAGACGCATAATATATACTGTCTAATGACATTTCACTTGTATATATTTTTGTCTGATCCAGTCCTTTTATTCTTCGTCCGATCAATCGATGGAGAAAGGTAGCACGCGCGTATGCGAACAGAGCCAACATTTTATGTATCAAACGCGACGCGGATAAATTTATCAACGATAACGTGGCCTTCAGTGTCAGCCTTCTCATTACTTATCGCGGATAAATTTATCGGTGCCGCGATCACAGATACCATCGCGTTGCGCGCAACAAAAATAAAGTGCATTTGAAATTCAGAGTCGCGTCTCGTGGCCCGATTCTGGTGAAATTCGCGGAGACTTGCGCATGACCGTGCTCCAACTTTCATTTTTTTTTCTTCTTCTTTCGACTCACTCTTCGGGGAAAAATTGGCTAAACCGCCTGAAAAGTTCCAACAGGAAGATGCGCGCACGCAACTCTAATCGCTCTCGATGCTGAGCCTGATGAGGTGGATGCACGGACCAGCGGAACAGTTCCGCTTGGCCATTTCCAGAATCTTTCAAATTCGATCGAGATTTGTTTTCCATAAAAATAGAATAGAGTGCTGCTCAAGTCTGTCACATGATTTTCGTAATAAGAAATACGCGCTGTATTGCACTGAATTCTTTTTTCTTTTGTTTATGCGTACATGAATGCGAAGACACTACAGCAAGCGTTTTCCCAGTTAGATAATTGCAGCAAGCGTGTTGCAAACGAACAAAACATTATGAAAGTCCTGCGAGCGCAATTTCCATTAAGGGAATCGTAATGAAGTGCATATTAGGGCTTAGACTTTGATTTAACTTTGTCTCAGGGCGCAATAATTGGATGTTCTTTAGTTGCTTTTCTTCTAATGTACACATTTAGCTCTTTACTATACATAAATCAACACCTGTTAGTAATAAGGGAGAAATACTCTGGGCTCCCCTTCCGGGAGCTTTTAAATTAATGAAACAACGTGAACCGGTTCGCGTGGACGCAAAGCACACGCCCGCGACTAATCTAATAAAACCCTCATTTACGAAATAACAGAATCGTTGCCGTTAATCTTCCAGCAAACTATCACTTTCAGGTACACCGTTGATTTCATCGAAAGCACATCTATCGCCGGACGGTGGCTTTAACTTATATAAATTTATTCTCACCCATTAAACGAGCTACTATAATCTTGCACGATTACCAGGCGCTCTCCTTATTATTAGCGGCACGAATCGTTGCACGAGATATCTACGGTTCCGCTGCGCGACATTAAATCGACGAGCGACGGAAGGGAAAACAAATACTCACTTCCAGTTTGGAGGAATACTCTTCGGCGATTGCCTCGCTCTGCCTGGTCAGCTCCTGGTTCCTCTCGAGCAAAGCTTTGCCCAACTCCGCCGCTAATACCAGATCTCTGTCGCGTTTCTTTAAAAGCTCCACCGGATCCTCGAGGTCCTCGGGGTCCAAGGAGTTTCGTCGCGCCTGAAGATCCGTGATCATGTCCTCCAGAGCGTACGGCTCCGGCTTGCTCTCCTTTTTCGGCAGCATCGTTCGTCGGGTTAATCAGCGGGATTTATCGTCGATCGTGGTAAGGGAACGCGCGGGACCGGGTGACCAACCGGTCGCACAGCAGATTCATTTGTAACACGTGCCGAACAGGAGTGCGTTAGTCAACACGAACGATCCGTTTGGATAGGGAATACCAATCTCACGTCATACACGAGACGATCATCGTTTAGCGACCGATCGACGTTGAAAAGCAAATACATAGCTACTAATGATCTTGAAATGGAAAATGAGCGACTCGTTACTCTTTGTAGCTGAAGAAATTGGTGGCTTATCTGCTCGCGGCAAGTATCTGTTGCCGCGCGCGCCGATTCGAAGATTCGTTTGAAAATCTTACTGAACAGTGATACGATCGGTATCCCTCGCGTGAGTCATGAGTATCGTCAATAAGCCGCGCGTGAATACACGAAGCGTGTACAAGTTCACTTTTTCCCCTCGACCCAGCTCGTGCACGTAACATCGGCGTCCGAAACAGGTTTTCCCGTTGATCGTTGAAGTCTCTCGCTACCGGAAACGATCAGCTGTGACCACGCTGATCCGCGTAATCCTCCGTCGAGTTTGTTACTTTCGAACGCAGTGATAAATTGCATCCGATACACTGTTACCATTCACTGCACACGCGCGCGTATATATCACGGGCTCGCTTGGACATGTGATCAGCGAGATTAAGCCACGATATTCGCTTCGGAAAGAATTTGTATGCCGGGATCGATCGATACGCCGTCCGACGAACGATCAACGGCGATCGTCAATGCAACATCTTCGCTCGCACACGGAAAACGGAATCGACTGTTACGAAGCTAGTCCCATGGTTCTGCTTCGTTTGCTGCACGCGATCCTGGAGACAGCACCGGTTCCTGCCGCTTCTATGGAAAGTCAACAATGTGAAGCGTGCTCCGAAACGGCGAACTTGAGTACAGCGTACGAACGTGACCCTTCTGTCGTTCTACCACGCCGATCGTTCCCAGGTTCACGCACGCGGGATCGCCGCACCGTGCACCGTCGAGACACGTACAAGTACCGCGATGGCTATCGATGCACAAGTTTCTGTTGAACCGCGAATGAAGTCTCCGTGGGAAACCGAGCGTTCGCCATGGGTATTCAACCCTGCACTGACACGGCGCGAAGCGTCGCCGACGGTTTTTGTTGTGTAAACCCGTTTCTACGGATTATCGGTGTAACCGTCGCGAAACAACAGGCGCCGTACACGTATCTCTCGTTGCTCTCGAACCCCTTGTGACGTCACTGGTTGCGAGCTGAACGCTTTTTGGGTGCATCGACGGGACGCTGCCGGGCACCGAGGGCTGCTGACGCGAAATCACTTCCCTCCGACCTGGAGTCCGGGTCCCCTTTGCTCGCTGGTTCGGAGCGGGAACGGGAGAACGCGCACCGCGGCGGAGCACAAAGGAGGAACACGCGAGGCGACCAGTTCCCCGCACCGTGGTCGGCCAGGTAGTGACTCACTGGCCAGTAGAAAATAAATATTACGGAATCGTGCGCCGCGCTTCTCAGCCAGGTAGAGATTCTCCCACCGCCGGTCGATCCGACTGAAAGTAATTCGTTCTACTGCTCGGGCGCGTTTCGCCACGGGAACGTTCACTCGCGCTGCTGAATTCGAGCCGACGCGGTTACGCCGACGTCGATTTTCGCTCGCCGTGCTAGTCGACCAGCGTACGCGCCAGCTTTATCGCGACCGATTATATTTGGAAAAAATCGCCTGTTCACGCCGGCGCCACGTACAGGCTAACACTGAACAGGGTGGTGATCCATGGGGTACACAGAGGGGCGCGACGGGGAAATATAGCGTGGAAGGGTTGTAACGTTCGTGCACAAGACAATCGACCTGTAGACCTTCCCCTCTGGAGGCATACTAAACCGCTCCCTTGTCTGTAACCACCTCCGGCATTGCCTCCCACCACTTGACCCACCTGGCCGAACCGCCACCTGACTCGATCTCACGAAATCTATGGATCGTATTTAACGCACGATCCTCCTACGCTTCGGGACTGTTATCGACCTGCTATGCAGATACAAATTTTGCATCGCTACACCGCGCCTACATACTTTGTCCCGTAACGAATGATAAGCTCCGTGCTGTATCGCTAATGTGGAAATAACAAAGCGTGCGCAGCTGGAATGAATTGCCTGGATCTCTTGGAGAGTTGGAAAATGCGTTTCATGCGAAATCACTTAGACGGTTTCACTGGAGTTCGTACGTGAAACGGAACGAACGTCGGATTCGTTCGTACAAAACGGAGCATCCTCGTGGAAAAAGGAAATCACGCTGCTGTAGAACATTGGGCAAACCGATTAATCGATTGGGCGAGCTAAAATTGAATTCATTTAATTAATGCGGGATGATATCTGTTTTCGAATACAATCGTACGTATCGTTATCGTTCCATCGACTCGCACACCATCTATTTCTTATCAATACGAGCGATTTTATCAGAGAAGTTAGTCGCTTTGAGATTCAGCTAGTCACTTCGATTCTTTGATACTATTTCGTTTCTTTTTTTCTACGACAAACTTTTTACCGTTTCTTTTTACGTTTTTTTTTTTAGAACGATCTTTTTACACCGTTTATGGAAAAATTGTTCGTAACGTATTCGCCGACGCGCGAAATCGAGATCCCTGTTACCGTACACCCCTGAGAGGGTGCCTGGCAACCGGAAGCACCAACAAGAGGAACGGTGCCGCGCGTACAGCTGGTAGCTATACAGGGTGGCAGATGTCTTTCTCAAATGTCGTCGTTGAATCCGATCGACAGTCACGTCGGGAAAGTGTTTTCCACCCCTCCGTGGATCCTGGAGATCAACTGCGTGGACGGTGAAGGAAGATACCAGGCGAGGAAGTTGCCAGCTGCCGGGATAATCTTTCCGATCCCTCGAGCGTAACTTTTCGTGTAAATGTTTGAACGATTCGCGACTCGTAATAACCTGATTGCACGTGCGAACGCCAATTGACGATAAACAATCGTACGCAACAAGTAGCGCGTACCATCTAATAATTAGAATTGAATCATTTGAATAAATAATATTGGTAAACGCATCGTACGGCGAGCAAAACGCGGGCTATTCTTTGTTATTCCCGTGCGTTCAAAGAGCAGCGAAAGACAATTAATCTCTTCCCGATAGATCTTTCATTTCCCAGGCGTTCATCGTACAAAGCGAAGCGCGACGATGCCGCTGAAACCGCATCACGCGCTCGACGAGATGCAACTCGAGACGATGGCGCAGACCGAGCTGTTAAGGTTGAAGAGGCAGTACAGGGTAATGGAAAACGACCGGTCCACCTGTGCGGACGAGTCGAAGATACAGCTCCGTAATCAATTGAACATGATCGACCGTCTGGAGTACGAGAAAACGGAGCTGGTTCTACGCATAAGGACCGCGGCGTCGAAAACGTTCGCCCGTTCGGACGAGGAAATGTCGAAGAAGCTCGAGTGTCTGTTCACGATGCACGCGAAATACGATGAGATGATGAAGACGGAGAGGCAGGAGATAGTGGAGCTCGACAAAGAGATCGCCAAGGTTTTCCAAGCGTTCCGCGCCCCTTCGCGAGCGTCGATATCAGAGGGCGAGACGTGCTACCCACCGAGAAATTTTATTTTCAGCTGTCGAAGGAAGTTACCGCTTTAAGGATGAAAATCCGGTCGGACGCGAATTTAAAGGAGATATCCCTGCGGCAGGACAGAACGATTCGTATGTTAGAGAATCGGCTCGAAGTGGCGACGAAAAGGTTCAACCTTGCGATCGCTGAAAATTCCAGGCTCAGGGGGGAGATCGATCATCTGCTGAAGGAGAGGGCACAGTTCACAGCGCTCTGGAATAAATTGATGGGCCAGTTGAACAGCGGCAAACAGATTATCAACGATCTGGTGGAGCAGGCCACTATCGCGTTTAATCAAAGGGACGAGGAATTGAACAAGATTCAGGCGCTTCGTGACAGGTGCGTGTCCAGGGATCGTGGGAAGTATTTCCGTCCCGACTATTCCGTGATAATGTAAAACTGCGAACATACGACGTCGACGTTGCGCCAGTTTCGCGACACTGTTCTCTACCGAATGAGTGGTCGCGAAAGTTGAACAGATCGGATCGTTGTCCCCGTAACTTTGAGAGTTGCGTTAAACGGCATGAAAGTTATTCGCGATTTCGCGTCGAACGGATTATCCTTCGTTGAAGTGGAAACACGGAAATGAGAGTAACGATCGGAAGTAAATGGCCCGTGATAATATCCGGTCGATTATCCAATATTTTCCTTATCGGATCATTAAACGACTTGCACTTCTCTCGCTTCCGGTAACGCAAGGCAAATAGAGATTAACATTAGGTATTCTTTTTTTTCTTTTTCTTTATCTTGTAGGGGATTGAGAGATTTGAAGGCTCACGTCTCAGAAATGTGCGAACTACAACGGACGATGGACAACGAGATGAAGCTGCAAAAGTTCCTCGGCGTGAAGGGGCAGTCTCGCGAAATGTGTGATTTAAATGCGAAACGCGCAGCCGAGAAAAAAGCGCAGATGGAGGAGAAGCAGAATAAGATAGAATCTTACAAGCAAATTTTACAGATGATTATGCAGTTCGCTGGTACCCGCTTTTCTTTTTCTCATGGTCAACGAAGCCCGGTGTCGAATGATATTCCTGAAATGATTTTTACAGGTGAACAAGAGGTCGACAAACTCACGGCGTACTTCGTCAAGCAAGAGGAGGAGAACTTTGCTCTGTTCAGTTACGTGAACGAATTGAACGACGAACTGGACAGCCTCCAGGCGAGGATAGCTCAGCTGGCTGCAGCTATAGAGGAGGTGCAGCTTGTAAATGAAAATCGTGGTCACCAACAGACCGAGACGTTGGAGAAGCTCAAGAAGGAGCTCGAAGCGCAAACCACCCTCGCCGATCAGGCTGAAGAAAGTCTGACACAGGTGATGTCCCACTAAAAATCTCATTCGGTATTGAACCCCCACGAAGAACAGCTTTCAGGACGAAATGCATGGTTTTCATATAAATTATTTATTTCAGTGCGATGACATAATAGAGAAGTTGATAAAAGGAATAGACTCTCTCTTTAAAGCAATTCGTTGCGACAACTCTCCGATTCTACAATTGCTGGGCGATAACGAGCAAATAACAAGGAGCAACGTCATGCTGTACCTGGGAATCGTTGAAAAACGTATCACACAAATGTTCCACAAAGTGTACTGGATCGATAGAGCGACGAAATCGCAACAAATGCGGCTGGACGAAGAAAGAAGGCCCAGATTGAAAGTACCTGCCGTAGCGGATGTTGCCCCTACCCAACCTTGTGCCCTGTAAGTCCTTTTCCGTCCTATCCTCATTTGTTCCTTCCACCTGTTATCCCTCCTTCTATCTCAACTTTGTTACACGTTAAAAAAAAAAAACAATGAAATCGTATAGATGTGTTGAAAAAGAAGAGTTACAAATCGTATCGGAAGGTTTGGAACAACCGCTGACGCGCAACGAAGCTTCGATAAAGTTAAGGCACAGACTGGAGGAAGATTACTCGGATCTACTGCACAATATATCTGGTTGCCATTTACCGGCAGCTAGGAAGGTCATACAGAAGAGATATCAATGAAAAATAGTGATTAGGGAGCCCGTGAATTTGATACGCGATCATTCATATCTTCGAAGTGCCCGCAAGATGATTCGATTTACCCTCCGGCGTTATAATTTTTCTACCCCTCTTGTAGCTCATTTTTGGTAACAGTGATAAGGTATTTATCAGTATATGTATTTAATTTGTTAGAATATATATTTACAAATAGCTCGATGGCTAATTTCAAGTAGGGCGCAACAATTATTTATTCGACCGTTTCCTTGTGACCTTAATGATACGTTTCAGCTCAAGGATGGTTCGTTTAATCTGATCCAACTGTTCCTCCACGTTGTCTTTGTTCACAGCCACGGGTATACCTTTTCTCTTGCATATCTGTTGATACAGATTCCAGCAACACGTTTTCACTTGCGTATACTCCAGATTCTTTTCCGCGGCGGTCACCTTTATCTTAGACACGATTGTCTCCCATTTGCGCGCCTGCACCTCCGCTTTATCGCGCCTCGCTTGTAGCTGCGACAGTTTATTATTCAAGAACATAAGCGTTTGCGCCTTCGACTCTGTCATATGATGCTATACAGAAACAAATATCCTTATTACCGACTGTGTATAATTATTAATCAAAAGTAAAATATATATGTAAAGGAGTTTACTATTTCCGTTCCCCTCTCCTCCAACAATTCCAGATTTTGATCGTGATGTTCGGAGAGCATCATTCGCGCTTCCATCAAAGTCTCGTAACGATTAAAGATTTCGGCGATTGAATTGAACTCTCCTGACTCGACAATTACACTTTCTAAATAAGTTTGGTACTTCTGGTACTCCGCCATGTGTTTCTTCATCTTTTCACGAACATCGATCATGCGATCCAACTTTCTTGTCAATTCGTCCACCTGAAAAACGTGTTCGATTCTAAATAAACAGGATCGCATATTCTCAAACCCGCGGATTTTTGTTTATTAATTCTATTTTAATATATTACTTCTTCCTGCCGCTTCGTTCGACGCTCGATCTCTTCTTTGATTTTAACTTCCGCGCGGTCCCGTTTCTCCTGGTTCTCCCTCACGAATCTGTTAAACTTGATAAACGACTCTCGCAAAATCAGTTCCTGCCGCCTCATCTCGTCCCACTGCTCGTCCATGAATTTCCGTTTCCTCTGCTGCTCGGTCCATTTCAAGCTCAATCTCTCCTCGGCTTTTCTTAAATCGCGACGCGCTCTCACTACTTCTAATGCCGGGTAAACTCTTGGCTTATCCCATTCTGGATACTTTCTAATACATAAAACATAGAACTTACATATCTTCGGAGATGACGACTACGCTTCAAGTCGCGTAAAGAAATCTTTCAGAGTGTCTTAACATCGATTGTTCCCTAATTGTTATCGAACTGAAAATTAAAAGAGCGCACAGAATATACTTGAAATATATAATGTATAAAACGCGGGAAGTAACTATTATCGTTAAATTACTTAATATTACGGTCCTCTTGTTTCGATAAAAAGTATTCCTTGACAGCTTGTTCCGAATCCGATGCGATGATAGCTCGTCGAATGAAATTTTTCGTTTCTTCTTCCACTGTCACCATTTTAATTTTTTACTTCTGTTGCCGATTCGTTGATCTTATCGGTACCGTTGGGTATGAATGTTCCAATACGGTATTCAGCAAATTTTTAACATACTAAGGAAACGATGTTGCACTCTACGTCGCATTGATCAAACAATTTGAAATGCAGGTTTGCTTTCGCACCCTTGAAAAAATCCCTAGATTTTTAATGACGCGTAGCGCTTTATTCGAAAAAACGGAGCATCGACCACGTGGATACGAAAAATTCAAGGGCCAGGTAAATACACCGAGAAAAATTATATATAAAATAATTAATCGTACTTTATTCATTTTACATTTTTACAAGAAATCAGTAACAGCGATATGAAAACATTCGCATTCGCTATAAGAAAGTGTTGAGACAAGTATGTCTCCTCTCCGACAGTGATTGCAAATTTGAAATATTTACGAGTGAACCTCTTGCCCTAGAAGCGAAAGCTGTTTAAGTAATTGTTTCGCGTTAATGAACGTTGTCGACCCGTACGTAATTCGTTTATTAACCCCGGCCCCGCTTTTCTGTTTCACATAGTCTACCAGATTTTGGTATTCTATGTAATTTCCACCACCAACAATGAAAACGATTACATCTTGGAATGTTGGCTTAATCTTTGGAGTTTGCTCCGTATGTTTTAACTGTTTCGGATCCAAGTAACAATAATCGTCCGTTTGAGAGGACTGTCTTGATTCCATTAATTCGTCCACTATTTTTGTTACAGGCAAGTTATGTTTTTTAACAACTAAATTTTTCACTCCCTCCATCACAAAGGATGATCCCTGATTCATTAATTTGGAGAACATGCTAACTGTCTTAGTTCCACCACCCTCGTAACTATTTTGAATTTCTGCTATTCTTGTGTAACTTCTCAATCTTTTGATGTAGATCAAAGGGTTTAAATCGCATCCAGCAGCAGATAAGGCTGACTCGAGTTTATTATAGTCACTGTCCGACACATTTGTACAGATATAGTATATAACGGCGAGACGTAATTTATCCTCTGGTGTACCACAATCCGGATCGCTTATCGTTTCCAACACGCTTCTATCCAACGTTTGCTTGCTCATTATTTTCTCTTCCAATTCGAAGAACGTATCGAGCCTCCTGGATTTTATGGAATTTAGGATACCTGTTGCGATGGATGTGTGCATGTCTATCAATCTTTTCATCTCCAAGAGCTGTGGTAAATTATTTACAGCACTCGTCAAACGTGCTGTATTATTGGAAACCATTGATAATGCCACTTCGCTTTCATTATCGATACCCATAGAGGATTTAAGTTTCTTAACATCTTCTTCAAAAGTACGATACTGTTCTAATTCCTCTTGTATGGCTTCAGCTACTCTAGGGAATGGACTTCCCTTGTGCTGACACCAAAATCTGTCCTTGTTGTCCAGCTCGTAAGCTTTAGTTTTCGAGCGTGTTCCTCCTGCGGGCGATCTTCCAACGTTTTCTTCGACAACGAGTCTATTTAATGCCATTTCCAATACATCGTGTGCCAGAGCTTGGTAAGTCCACGTGTGATGCAATGGCGTTGCCATGTCTATGTTACGATCCAATATAATTAGAAGCGGCCTTTGAAAATTGTAATGTCCAGCTGCTTCCCCTTCGAATAGATTATTCCTTGCATCCCAAACATTTTCCCTCAACTTTTTGTCGATCATCTTTGCAACCATCTCTGCGGCGTTTCCCCTCGGACACCTTATAATAGGAACGGTGCCCAACGTGACGAACACAGAAAACAGACAGTCAACTATGATTTCCATAACCGACTCCATTTCACTATCTTTTACTTCGCCCCTGTTGATCGCATGATACGATATTATATCACTATTCTGATGTCTGAGTATAAACAGATCGTCTTCCAACGATATGAAATTTAGATACTGATCAAATACTTTATGGATATTTGACACAACACCACCAAGCAACGCCGCCGCGGCCAAATCTTCCATTTTCTGTCTGGATATTGGCGATATAAAATTTAAATGGTATACATCGTACAATCCGTTCTGTAAGTCTTGACAGATTCTGCCAAGATTCTCATCTGTCGGTGCACAGAAGTAAATAGCTGGCACCTCGGGGATGGAATCTCTATCGGAATGTAGCTGCATGTGCAACGTAATGCCAAGTTCTCTCAGTTCTTTTACAGATATCAATGGTGAAATGATGTCTTGTCCAAGTCTGTCGTAGATCAGAACCTTCCACACTGGTATCGCCTCTTCTAATTTCGGCTCCGGCTGATTCAAATTTAACATCTGTTTCAAGGCATTTATTTGCCTGTCACGTAGGCTCATCATGGTTAGCCCGTTCACCGTAGTCCTTGTATTAAAAAATGTCTCTTACTTCGACAAGTACAATCGAACTTAAAGGTACAACGAAACCGTTGGAGTATTAATTGTTACGGTTCTCAGAGTGCATAGAAAAAACAAGAAGGTTTATAACAGCATATTGCAAATAAATATGTCAGCATTGGTCTTCTAACTCTGAATTGTCAAAAAGCATCCACGTAACGCAAGATAGTACTAGGACTTGTAACACTTGTAATGTGGGGCATATCAATATTAACAGAAATTCTCTAGAATCTTGTTGACAGCTGTAATGAGATTGACTTAAAATTAATGCAATTATAATTAGTTACGATTACATACTTTCTACTAATGCTCTATGTAAGGGTAAAAATATTAAGATGTAAAGAATGCATATGTAATGCAATGATCTAGAAAATGATTTGATGATGAAAGTGTTTTGTGGATCTTGTTGGTAGCATTGACCGGCGACAAAATGGCGACCCCATTTTACTGGGAAAGTAAAATCCGAGAAAAGTTCGATGTTAACATTAGGCTATCGTGCGTGACATGTAAATAATAAGCGAGATTCCGTTCGCCTAATATTAAAGGAACCGTTTTGACCTTCGAAGGACAATATACATTCAACATTCGATGAGTTCTCGATGATACGTTTCTGACAGCGTGTCCGCAATGGCCGAAGACTCAACTCCACTGCCAAAAAGGCGTCAATTGGTAAACAAACCAGATATAACTTTTTTTATTTAACATTAAAAACGACCGTTCTGTATGAAGCTCTTGCTGAATTTTCATAAAAATTTCATGCCCGACGGGTGTTTCATTGTAGCGGGAAAGAACGCGAAAGTTATACACGGATGACTGGACCATCGGCGATGAAGAAATCGAGGGTCGCAGGACTTTCCAGCTCGATGAGAAAATCGAGTGCGAAAGATACAACCTTAACAATTTCGCGGGTTTATTCCGCGAAATGGCTGGCTCCGAATTAAATCTAGCATACTTGCAAAAGCATGGCCTTAGTATACCATTGCTTTTTAGGGATAAATCTGGATTAGGATTACGGGTCCCCAGTACGAACTTTACTGTCAACGATGTGAGGACATGTGTCGGTATGTTTTTTTTTTTTTACCCCATAGAAAAATAACTATTATATCTGCAAATATTTCACCCTACACATTTGAATGAAATATTTATATTCATTGTTTATTAGGCTCAAAGAGGGTATTGGATGTGATGGATGTCAATACGCAAAAGAATGAGGATATGACAATGAAAGAATGGCAAAAGTATTACGAAGATCCCAATAAAGAACGATTATTAAATGTAATTTCGTTAGAGTTTAGCCATACCAAGTTGGAGAATTATGTACAATCACCTGAGTTAGTAAGACAAGTCGATTGGGTAGACGTTGTATGGCCAAGGCACCTGAAGGAAGCACAGGTGGAATCCACAAATCTCTTGGAAGACATGATGTATCCAAAGGTGCAGAAATATTGCCTCATGTCTGTAAAGGGTTGTTATACGGACTTTCATGTTGACTTTGGTGGCACAAGTGTTTGGTATCATATCCTAAGGGGTGGCAAAATATTCTGGCTTATCCCGCCAACGGAAAAGAATTTAGCTCTCTACCAAGAATGGGTACTGAGCGGTAAACAGTCTGATGTATTTTTCGGAGATATGGTGGACAGATGTGGTAGGATAAGTTTAACAGCTGGAATGACTTTGTTCATCCCAACTGGTTGGATTCATGCTGTCTATACTCCTCAAGATTCTTTGGTATTCGGCGGAAATTTTTTACACAGTTTTGGTATCGAAAAGCAACTGAAAGTTGCACAAGTAGAAGAGCATACAAAGGTTCCACAAAAATTCAGATATCCATTTTTTACGGAAATGTTATGGTACGATGGTATAATATAATCTCGAATATATTTTTATGTTCTAAATGTAATTATTTTTTCATGTTTCGTTGCAGGTACGTCTTAGAGAGGTATGTTCACGTTCTTCTAGGCAGGAGTCACTTGGACATTTCCGAATCGCAACGACAGCATTCAGTACCACAACATCATCAGCATGTCCATTTGACACCGTTTGAATTACATGGTTTGAAAGCAATAGTTATGTACCTACATTCGCTACCTTCTACTAAAAAGAACGTGCCTGAGCTGATTCGCGACCCCGTTGCCTTAATTCACGATGTTCGATGTCTAGTAGAACAACATAGACATGATAATCCAGATGCAGCAGTAACAGGCAACCCCGTTTTGCCTCCGCCGCCTCCCTTAACTATTGCCGAAAGGGTAAGTAAAGGTTAAATTTCTACTGACAAGAACTTCGACCTGTACACGTATTTTATTGCGCTGTTACACGACAGGAGCGCATGAGAATAACTAAAAAAAGTTTTACGAAGATTCCAAGGCATCACTCGCAAGAAAAATCGGAAAGAGCCTTTCCACGACGCAGACGTACTAGGTGTAAAAAATGTGAAGCGTGTACGAGGACTGATTGCGGGGATTGTATCTACTGTCAGGATATGGTGAAGTTCGGTGGAAGCGGTCGTGCCAAACAAACGTGTTTAATGAGGCAATGCTTGAGGCCTATGCTGCCAGTTACAGCGGCTTGTAAAGTTTGTCGAATGGATGGCTGGGGTCAGCCGCCTGCACCGTTAATGGGTATTTACCTTTCCGTCGTATTGCTAATTTATCGTTTAAGTAATAAGTGGAGATACTTCAATCCTCAATATCTAATACAGGAAAGCCGATACCTACAGCTCCGTCGAGTTTAGTAGAGTGCTCAATATGCTTCGACATTGTGCACCCTGAATGCGTAGGATTGGACCCTCAGACTGTAACCGTTAGCGACGATTTGCCGAATAGTTGGGAATGTCCCCAGTGTTGTGAAAGCGGTCGAAACCTAGACTGTAGGCCACGGCAACCTAAGGCCCGTACACGAAAACTTTCCGTATCTAGTGCAGCTTCATCGGCGCCCACGACAGATTCCGAAAGGGCGACCACACCAAGTAAACGTTCAAGACCCGATCCCAGCGATGTAAGTCCGCAAATGGAATCTGACACGGTCTAAGAATACGAAATATTCATGGTTTCTATACAAAAAATTCCAGGCATGGAATGACAGAGAACCGGCTGAGGGTGAACAGCGAACTGCTTTGCGTACACAATTAGCTGTACAATTAACTGGTTCAAGTAGTAAGTCATTGAAGAGGCCCCACGTGGTCGTTAGACCTGTTCCACTTCCGCCTGTTCAAAGACCAGGGCCCGATTTTCATGGACAATCTTTAGCGTATGACAAGACAGCATTACTTGCTATTTTTAGATTTTTAAATGCAAAGGACCTGGCGAATTGTGCCTTGGTTTGTCGTACATGGGCCAGATATAGCATAGATCCTAGTTTGTGGAGAAAATTGGATATGTCTCATGCCCACCTGACAGCTTTACATTTAACTGGTGTTATACGCCGTCAACCGGAAAATCTGTCCCTTGACTGGACGAATGTTACGAAAAGACAATTAGCCTGGTTGTTGTGTAGACTACCACAGCTCAGATCGTTGTCTGTGCAAGGTTGCACGTGGGCCGGAGTATGTGCATTGAGATCTTGCACTTGCCCACCGCTCGTCACCTTAGACCTGAGTCATGTATCTGGACTGAACGATTCGAGTTTGAGAGAGGTCCTCAGTCCACCTACAGACTCGAGGCCAGGTCTGATAGATAAAACTTCGAGATTAAAGCATCTTAAGAATTTATCTTTAGCTGGATGTGATATTACTGACATAGCTTTGAGGTATATAGTTCAACACTTGCCCCATCTCGAGACACTAAATCTTTCCTCTTGCGGTAGAGTCACCGATGCCGGAGTAGCGCAATTGGCGACACCGCAAGCGCAGGCGGTGGTGAACTTAGCGTCGTTGAATCTGGCGAACTGTAGATTACTCACGGAGACGACGTTAGATCACTTGGCGCGGTGCAAGGTGTTGAAACGCCTGGACCTCAGACACACAACTCAAGTTTCCACTCAGTCTGTAATTAAGTTCGCTGCAAGAAGCATTCACAATTTGCATGTGACCGACGTTAAGTTGGTAGAAGAAAAGAAGTTCAAGGCGGAAGTTAAAGTTACGTGAGAAAGAGTTTCTGTTTGTCACAGAGATATTCGGAAAGTGCAATTCGGTTATCGCGTAGAAACTGAAAAAACCGTAAGCGATCAACGTAACGCCGGATTTCGGTTATTTATTATCATGAAAGTCCATCAGCATTGTATCACATCTTCATAATGTAAGAGAATGGTCGTGAGTAGTATGGGATTTCTGTTCGACAATATTCAGTTCTTTATCAATATCACTGCGCGATCTAGGCAAACAAGTACTTGTATATGATTTCAAACGACCAAGAAGTGTTTTCTTCTATTCTTGTTGCTGCCTTTCTTTGTGCCTGGCTAGCTCCGTGTATCGTTCAAACCATTACTTTCGCGAATACTGGATATTAAATAAGTAATGCAGATACTAAACAATACTTGTGAATTACTAACACAAAAGTACACTAGCCGAATTAAAAATATGCCAAGTTATAGCAGTTCTTAGCATCCCGCATACTAAAACCAAAATGATAAAATTATTACTCGCTTAATATTCAGTATTCTATTAAACTCGAACGAAACAGTTGCATCCGTAGAGAAGTTACTGCCGTCGTGTAGCGAAAAACGCGTGCGTACAGTACTTCTTTATTACAGTTCTATATGGATGTAGAAATGCGAATGCGGGAAAAATGAACAAGTGTTGACGACTATAGGTCTTGTGAAAGATTCGGCATATCGACGTTAGTATCGCCGATATATTAATAGAAAAGGAAAAGGTATGTTTATTTGCATGTGTGCTTGGATACAAATAACTGAACCGAAAGTTGTAAAACTAAAGCAGCCTGTTGACCATGTGAACTCATACTCTAATTGTAAAACCAAATGCGCGCAATGAAACATATTCGACTATACATACCATTTCATAATGTTAGATAGATAATTAGCATTACGCTGAAACATGTACATTACATGAATATTTTACTTTTCGACATAAGCTGTGTTAAACGTAATGTGAAATGTTTTTATGTAAACGAATGTACATACGATTCTATTATTTTTTTTTTATAAATTTTCAGTTTTATTTTGTTAACGCATACTTTGTGTGCGTACTTTGCGAGTAATAACAATACCGAGCAATAAGAATTTAATAATTGCACATTGCAACTGCTACTACTACCACCACTACTAGCTTACGAAACAAATGCAATTAAAATGTCTCATGTTGTTTGAATCGTCTCTGTGCAAGAAAACGCCACCCTGAAGAATGAACAAAAAAAAATTGCACGTAAATTCAATTTAGCTGACAGTGCAATGTTTTCTTATACTTGTTAATGTGAAACTGTTTATTCCGAGTACAATTTTATAAATGATGCAAGTCCTAGAAACAGTTAAGATATAAATAACATTCTAAACTATGACACCACTGTATAGAATATGTAACCCACGGAAAACAATAGTGATAATTTTTAAATATATATAATTTTGAATTTTAAAAATACTGTCACCGTATCTGTCCTTTTTTTCAAGTTTCGTATTCCTTCCGGATTGTAATACAAGAAATGCCGATGCAGTAGTTGAAACGAAATGTTCAATAAACATGTAATTATAAAAAAAAAATTTATATATTTGTTAAAAATCGCAATTGTACACGTGTAAACTGTATGTGAACAAAGTGTTTGCGACGCCAATGTAAAAAACACCACTAGGGACTTTCTTGTATGTCATGCGTGCATTTCTTTTTAAACCGCTCTACCCGAGTGTTGCAGTTTTTCCAAAAGTAATAAACATATATAGTTATTATTTATGTTGTTGTGTATTCTAAATAAAATATCAACGTTGAGAAAATAAATCTTGTACGTTCTGGGAAAACCCGGTCGTCGATTAGTTTCAGTTGCAAGCATGTGAGTGTTGCGTTTTAATTTTCGTTTTCTAATAACCTATTAGAAACTATTTGTTATCGACTAATAATTCTCTTTATTGAAAAAAGTATTTAACAACGTGATAGCAAAAAAAGCAATATTGATACTGCTGGTATAAACATTCTTTCGCGTCTGCAGAAAATATCCGACGCGCGTATTATATAATGTATCGACGTAAATAATTGACATCATCCGTCTTTTGTTTTGGCCGGTAGACACGTTTTAATGTTTTCCCTTCAGTTCGTTGGGCATGAAAAATATTTACCATAGATACTAGAGAAAACAAATTAGCGCGTTCACCAATTGATACGGAAAATAGTATAGTTTTATACTCTACAGTTATTTGAACAAAAATTCTGTTTGAGTGTAAGATTTTCTACAAAAGGCGTTTAGGTGAGTGTGCGTGTATTACTTTGCGCGTCTGCTGCTTCTTCAGACATGAAATTTTCTATATTTCCATATGTAATACTTATATGTGTATGTATACAATTGTTCATAATCATTCTTAGATGCTTTTATACATTAACTTAACCTAATTCAGCTAAGACGGAGTCAAGATCCTCTTGGAGGCTGAGACTCTCCTCTCGTTGCTTCGCTAAATCGTCTTTCAGTCTATCGACTTGTGCCTTAAGTAAATAGTTACCCTTCCTTAATGCGGCTAAGCGTCCTTCGTGCTTTTTAGCTTGTTTCTGTGGACACGTTAAACATACATAATACCAAAAGGACCATCTATAATTTCTTTATACGATATTTTTGTACTTACCTGTAAAGTATTTCTTTGCCCTTCCAAAGAGGAATCTTCATCTTCCGTCTCGGTTTCTTCATCCTCAGATTCCTCGGATTCTGATTCTTCTTCAGATTCTGTTTCCTCTTCCTCTTCGTCCTCCTCTTCTTCATCCTTTTCATCTTCTTCGCATTCCGACATTAACTTTGCCATTTTATCAACTTCCTTCTGAAGGTGCTTGAATTTCTTTTTCTCTTCTTTTAATAATTTATGTTGCTGCTTAATCTGATCTTTCAATGCGTGCCTTTCTTTCTTAGCATTTACCGCTTTATCCCTGTTCAATTGGAAATATTGTTATTTTCCTTTGTATAACGTGTGTCTTCATACTTACTTACCTAAAGTTTTTGATTTTGGTAGTTAAAAGCTTAACTTCCCTCTGCAGTCGTTTTTCTGCAGCCTTTGGATCCTTCTCGTCTTCTTCCTCCGAGCTTTCCTCCTCCTCCTCCTCCTCGCTCTCGCTCGGCTCTTTCTTGTCTATGCTTTTCTGGGAAGCAATTTTTGCTACATCTTTTGCACTTGGACAACCGGCCAGTGCCATTCCTGAAACATTGTACCAAGCTGCTTCGTCTCCATCGTCTGCTAGCTCTATGATCGGCACAGGCTCAAGCTCTTGCTCTAGTTGCAAATGCGTTTAATAAAGAAGCATAATTAATATAAGCGTAGGCGAAGCGGTTAATGAAGAACTAAAATGATATTAGTATAGAGATTTGGTTCTTCATTCAAAGTTTCTCTTATGCGCGCTATTAATGCACGAGAATCATGAATTATTGCTCGATGATTATTGCGAACGTGTTGCGTGTGAATAAACGGCAGCAAATTTTGATTCTTCCTACCGGCTTTCATGCGTCTCTCCAGAGCAGCGTACATCCTTCTCATTTCTTCCAATTCGTTTTTAATTTTGTCCTTTTCTTCCGAAACGGCAATATAATCTTTCTCGTACTTCTCCGCATCTTTTCTCGCTTGTTGAGCTTCCTGTTTCAAACATTCCGTAAGTTTTTCATCGGACTTCCTCTGCTCCTGTACATTCTTCTTCGACTTCTCTCGTTCGACCTCAGCCTCGAGATTCAAGATCCTTGCCTAGTAAGAGCAGTTAACACAAGGTCAGCGAATCATCCAAACCCTTCCAATTCATCTTAAAAAAAAAAAAAGAAATGAAACATATGTACTTGTAGTCGTTTGTTTTCCCTTTCCAAGGCTTCCTTATTTCTAAGTTCAAGAGCAAGCATTTGTTTGGTGCTTTGCAAATCATCCCTCACTGCATCGATATCATCCATTTCATCCGAGATAGAGTCCTCCGTGGGTTCGTCAGCCTTCTGCATTTGCTCCTCTATCGTTAACTGCCTTCGGAATTTCCTCAGACCTTCCAGTACCGGCCTCGAACGATCGTTGGTCTGCACTTTCTTCAGCGATATACCCTGCTGGATCTGCTTCAGCAATTGGTTATGCATGTTCGATTTTTCTGATTCGAACACAAAGTGTGCCTTCCCTGGTTAGAAACACCTGATCAGTACAACTAATAAACGTCACCCGGTTCCTTAACATCTCGGATCACTCGAAATAGCACGACACAATTCACAACATTCGTATACGAAAAAGATGGGGACAGGTGTAGGTGGGCTTTCGATAAAATCCATCAAACACGTGTCGTTGAACGATAGTATTATTCGACTACAAGAAGGGCTTCTAAAGGGAGAACGGGGTCAGAACAATAGCGACTACATGTACCACAAACAGGTCGTATCACAGACCAGAAATAAAATCTAATTGAACGCGGGGTCATTCACAATTTAATTAATTACATTCATCAACGTACGCGTCCCTTTGGTTCGATATCTACAAGGGTAAACGGGGGGTTGAAGGGGTGCGTAACAAAACACAGGGTTTCTATTAGCGACTAATCAACGAACGGTTCGAGGACGATTCCCTTTCTAAGAGTATCGCCCAAGGAGGGTAAGATCGAAGTTCGATCGATGATCACCTGCTGGATCAGCTGTAACCTTGTTCACCCTCTCGATCAGGGGTGCACTCCTGTCGTTGCATTTCACGTGCCTCAACCTCCTTCCGCTCTCGACCTCCTTCATCATGCTCGCCCAGTCGGGACGTTTTCGTGGTCTTTGCTTCAGCATCTCCAGTTTTTGCTGTTGCTCCTCGCTGAGCGGTCGTAGATCCTTCAGGATCGTTCTGCTCGGTGGCGGAGGCGGTGGTCTCGGTGGTGGCGGTGGCGGAATCGCTGCCCTCGACGAGCTTTTCGATAATGTCGGTGCACCTATTTATAAGGAAGCTTTATTTTTATCGTGGGTCAAGTGGTGTCATGAATTTTCTTTTCATGTCGAGTGATTAATAAGAAGACAATCCCATGGGAGAAGGTAGGTAACAAATAATATTTTTCGTTCGGACTTGGATAACCGTCTTCCTGCTATCCATTATCAGGGATTTCATAGTTTTGTCGTGGATACGTTACTCTGATAGATTTCTATCGTCTTTTAGGGCGTGCAAGGGACATGCATGAAACAGTGTATCAAATGGTAGAGGTTTCTGCTGTGTTACCTGTGGTGCTCTCACTCTTGGAGAGAGGTATCGTGTCACCGCGAGATCGGGACCTCTCAATTCGAACCTGTCGTTCGAGCTGCGGCCTCGAATTTGGCTCTTGTCGTCCATTCTCGCGGAGCTTCGTCGGTGCCGGTTGACTGCTCGTGTTCTTTTCGCTTTTGGGCTGTGACGGGATTATTGTGATCTTGCTCTGTTTGCGCGGCTGTGCATCCGCCGCTGGTTTCGCATCCTTTTTCGCTTCTGGTTTCGGTACGCTCTACAAATTAGAAAATATCGAAGTTCGCAAAGAGTACAAAGTTACTCCTTTTTTCCCTACTTTATTCGCCCACCCCTTTAAGAATATTTTTCACATTGCATTAGGAGTGCAATCCTGTGTCTTATAACTCGTTGATTCTGATGCATGGAAACGGGAATCAAGGGGTAGAATCTTCTCGCATATCGTGAAAGGTACTTCTGTTAAAAAAATATATATATATATTAAAGAAGGAAGATGGTTTATATCCCCACTTAACGTTCTTCCATCCAAAAGAAAGTCTAGAGAATTCTCTTGGCAAGTATCGATGCTCGTTCGGTCATCTTTAAATAATCTGAATCGCACTTCCCTCTCAATGGTATCCACTCGGAAAGTCTCGACTACTATTTTTATGGTATCCTCAGTTCATTTCCCCTTAAATGAAATGATAGTGATTCGTTCGGGCCTGCCCTTTCATAAATACATTCCTACGTTACGTATGAATATTTCGATGATTAACGATAGATGCAGAAGTGTTCTCGTCTTTTTTTTTCTGGTAACTTATCGGTAGATTTACGCGAAAGCGTAGTATGAGCTCGTTAAGAAACTGGCGGAAGACGCAGCTGGCAAGACATTTGAAATAGAAACGCGTGTTCTTTAAATAATCGTGACCCAGAGGCTTATATGCGAGGACCCGTGGTGGCCAGCTTTCTGTCCGAACTCTTGCGTATCGAGAAAGCGAAATTAATCTAATTTTCCTATTGCGAATGTACCTTTGACCGTCCACTCCCGACGGAGGTACTTTCATCGAAATCGCATTCGCTTCAACGTGGAACGTTACACGTTTCGTTGGGAGGAGATGAAGCGATATCTTTGGAGCTTTCCAGAATTTCACGTTCGTTGGAAAAACTTCGGCCATAAATTTCGCGCACGTCTTGTATCGTGAAATATTGATTTCGAAGTGGCCGCGGATGTTGTAAATCGCTGTCGTTTTCTAGTCGATGATCTAACCCGCGCGCGACAGTTGTAAACAATATCGTGACGCGAACGTTCATGACGCTCCCACGTGTCTTCGGAACTTGGAATATCACGTTTTCTCGCGTTTCCCTCCGGTCGCGGATTCGCTAGGGTTCGGTAGCTTCGCCTGGCTGCGCGCCAAAATATCTTCTGGATACGTGGATGCCTTACACATTCGTTGTCTGTCAATGAAAGGCATTAATAAATCAAGACAACAATGGCTTTGGTTACTCGGATGGCCATCGGTATAATTTTTAACAGATAAATGCCATAAGGGACGGAAAGAAGGGCATCGATAATAGTTCTTTGTCCATCAGCGAGACACGATTTCATATTTCTAATAATAATTGCAGAAGCAGAAATAGTTCGGATGCAACGCCCTTGTAAATTTCATACTTACCGAAGTGTTTATAACGCATACTTGTTACTTGACACCCACGCTGGGTTATTAATAGCAAAGCTCGGCGACTTTGAAACCCAATATCTGAATGGAAAAAGACTGCACTAAGCACCACCTCGTTTCTAGTAGTACAAGTGCGTATATGATCAGACGAGGTGCTGAATACTGCACCCTTCAAACAGAGATAATTTCAGGACAATAATTCAGATAGAAATACCTCGTTACAGTTTGTTTACCTAAATTTCATACAGCTTCCCGGGAGCTCTCATTAAATGATTAAAAATTCTAGTATTCCAGGGAAGAATTGAAAACAATTCAAAGAAGGAAAGATTCAGTATTAAGATAGGGTATTCAGAGAAAACGAAAACTTACTTTCAATGTAACTTGGGTGAAGGCAGGCGGTTCGTCGACTTTCGGTTTCGATTCCCGCCTCGAGCCGAGGGTCCAGGGTGCAGTAGGCATAGGCAGAGGGGTCGGACCTTCCTTGACCCATGGCGGCCTGAAGGTTGTCCTCTGCGGTGGTTGACCACCGGCACCGGGCATTCTCGATCACAGCGTTCGTCCCCTTGCTGTTATCTACTTCCGTTTTCCTTCGGATCCCGATTTCTCGATGTCGGACGCGCGCCGGTCCTACGTATCAGCACCGAGGACCGGGGGAGCCGCGGTTCCCTTCGGGGACGCGCACGATATTGCTACTGGCGACGAAACGAAAAAGTGTAAATCGTTTTGCGGGACGTTTCACACTCGGGGAGATCTGCCGGATCGTCCTCGCGGTAATCACTTGGCCACGGTTCGGGTCGAGGGGCGAACTCTCGCCGCCGAACTCTGCTCCTGCGTCCGATCGGTCGTCCACGAGAAATAACCGAGAAGCGAAGTGGTTGAGAATTTTTGGGAGTCTGGGAAAGATCGAGACCTGGACCCCGCATCAGGGCCACAACTGCACCTCCCTAACCGCGTGATATTTTCGTCGGCGTGACGTCACAGAGAGACGCAAGCTCGAAATAGAAGACGGTCCTCTTCTTCTAGGATGCTCTCGGTGGCTCTCTCGGTTGAAACGCCTCCGCTCTTGGTGCTACCGCGTATACCCCGCGTCTGTTTACGATGCACCCGATCGACACGAAGGCCGATTGATCCGCACGGTCGGGGGGTTGATCAAAACTCTCATCTCTTCCACCCGCCACCACATTTCCCCGTACCTTGCACATCGATGGTTAATAACGAGACGAACTGTAGAATAATTTGTAATTATTTCCCAGCAACGCTGTATCGCAAATAAAAAAAAAGCCGATCGTCCATTTGATTGCGTTACATTCGATGTAAAGTATCATGGATATTTTATATTTGCGAGATTGTTAAATCCCTCTCCCTTCCGTCAGACTGGAAATGTTTTGAAGAGATCATCAGCGAGGCTTGTGTTTAAAGGGCAGGACGTTACCGGGAGCGACAGTACCAGCTTGCAGCTCAGAAGAATAACGAAGCGTTCCTCAAGCACGATTATTACCAGCGGATCGCGAAATACTTCGAGCGGGAATGCCGGATAGCGGAGCACTATGATTCGTGGAATTACAGAAGTATAGACCCCAAAGGCGAGCTGCAGAAAGCCAAGAAAGCGGAAAGGCTTTTACTCAGGAGGAACAAATTGAGAACTTTGCTGGCTAAAGAGGATGAATCGTACAAGAGAGAATTGGAGGAACGAACGAAATTAAAGAATCGCCCGGAAGAGTCGTCGCTGGAAGTATTGAGGGAGAAATTGAAAGAGAGACGCGCGGAGCAGAGTTTATATTATCCTAAGACCTGTCGCGGATATCGCTCGTACTTCGCGTACCCCAAGGAAACGAATAGCTCGCGCTGGAACACCCTGAACGATACCAATCTCCGCTATTCCCGTGTGTGCAGAGACGCGGCGAATTTCCTTGATCGGAACGGTAAGGATACTCGGCGAAATTCAAATTCTTCGCGAACCGGTAGAATGAACGACAAGCCGCAGGAACAGTCTCCGGAGTATTCGAAGACGAGCGCTACCTCGCCGGAGTGCAAGGAAAACGACAGGCCTTATTCGAAGTATTCGGCCCGCTACGCGCGCAGAAGTTTGGAGAACACTAACGTGGATTCCGGGGACTACGAGCCAAGCGGAATGCAAAGCAGATCGTCCCTTTCCTTTGTCCCGCATCGCGATGATAATAAGGAAAACGCGTCGCGCGAGCAAAGCGACCCTCCAGCTACCAGGGTGGTCGAAAGTCGTTCCTCGAACTCGACCGACGATCCCCCGAAGGCTGCGTCCCCGCGAGAAGACGTTACCCATCCGCAAATGAGCGAGGAGAACGGTCAATCGGAAGGACCGCCGACGGACGGCGTCAGCGAGAGCGCTAGCTCCGATAAGGTGGACTCCTCGTCGGACAAAGAGGCCAAAGAGAAACGGGACGCGACCACGAAGGATACTCGGCAGTTCGAGGTGGAGAAAAGTATGCCCTGGCTACGGCTAAACCCTGGCGACAAGAACCTGTCGAAGCAGATGTTTCTCTATTTGACCCACAAGGAGCTGAAGTGCCAGATCGAGGATCTCAGCAAGAGGGAGATGCACGCGTGCAACAAACACTGCTGGGACGAGGCTTTGCGGCTGAGGGACATGAGGAACAGGTTGGAGCTGATTCGCGAGAAGAAACTGTACAACATGGAGGATCTTGAACTGGACGAGGACTCGAGGAAAATGGGATTGGTGAACATAGATAAGAGGGAGATGGAACTGGCCGAGCGCGAGAAGATCTGCATGGATTCAACGATGTACAGGTGAATTTTTTCAGCTGCCAGAATTTGTTTCTCCTTTCAGGGATGCTTTGCTATTGGGGTAGACAGCGTGTTCGGTCGAACGTTTACCCTATGATCGGATTCGTTTGCGATAGTAGCACATGACCGTGAACGATGGTAAGGGTCTAGGACGACGAATGGCACCTTCTGCTTCTCGAATTAGTCGAACCTCGTCAATGTTGCAACCGAAAATCCGTGAGTCATTCACGTCTCTCGGCACACGCCGCACCGTTCGCATGCATTCGGCGTTTCGGAAACGCGTGCCAAGACGTTCGTGTCATCTTGCACGCCCCACATTCCGTTTCTCGATAGATCGCAAATAGTAACAGTGGTTCACTCAAAAAGAAAAAAGAAAAAAAGATTGGAACGATGAGTTTTTGCAACTGTGCATTTTATTAACCGATCTTTTTTTTTTTTTTAATGTCGTGATTTTATAATCCTGTCTCTAGCCAAGATGCCAAGGATCTATGGAAGAAGTGGGTCCACGAGGACGAGAGATCCGTGATCAAAGACGCTCGACAGCAGAGGGAGAAGGTGATGAACAGTTTGGAGAAGGAATGGCAAAATCTGGCGATTCGCGATAAAGAGAAAATCTCACGATCGTATCAAAGCGTGATGAGCGATTCCGCTTTGCAGGAGGAGCACAAATTGTCCGCGGCGATCAACGTGTCCAGAATGAAATCGCTCTCGAGTTAGGGGAGTAGTTTCGCGCAGAGAGAATTTTGCAAATTCCGAAGCTTGATTTTCCTATGCCGAGCTTAACAACCGTTTTACGTTCCACCGTTTATCCTACACGATTTTTTTTTTTTGTTTATCGGCAGTAGTTGCATACTGTTAGATGTATTTTAAGAAAATTTACTAGAACGTTTGAGACGCGATCAGATATAATGGAAAAGGTATGGAAAATATGTATTTAACATTGAAATGTTGAAAAATTACAAAGACTGACTATATATTTCACTTGAATCGGTCGGTAGTCGATTATTAAAAACGCAATGTGATACCGAAGCCGTTCCAGATTGATTAATGTATTCCTCGTTTTATGCGTCTGGATATATAATTGAATAATATAATAATCGAGCATTCTGTGCTCGTAAAATTTACATTGTATATTTGTTTACAATGAGCTTATTTATATCTTGTCGTTTCGATTCCATTACTCTAGTCGTTTTTGTACTTTGCAGTGTCACGAGATTGTTTGTTAGTTACTATTAGCATTTACATTCACCGTCGTTTAACACTTATTTAATTATATGATAAATGTTTCGAATGATATTTTGCCAATACCCACTGTATGTTTTACTATTGAATTTCAAATAAGACAGTCACGTTAAATATTGATTCCCTATTATTTACATTAATCCCTTTCTTCATCTTATATTTCCATGATGGAAAATTTATGTGTAACTACTAGACTCCGGATCTTAATACATTTATAAGAAATTTGACAAAATATTAAAATTATAACGCTTTTTAAGATACCTGATAGGTGAAATAATTTTCTACTCAAGTTCTACTGTCTACTATGTTCTGAAAAATATGAATATGCATAATAATCCGCAGTTTAGTAATTACCGAAGAAAAACTCATAATAGTTTGCTGAATACCGTTTGCAATAATTGAAAAAAGTTGTGGAATTTAATATGTGTTTAATTCTGTATTATTTGTTACATTACCAAAATTGTCAATGCATATTAGAACCAAATTTATCATTTCGTATTTTTATTTTTCTAGATAATTAGAGACGGAGCGGGTATTTGAAAGTTACCGCGGCTGATCCGACGCCGATAATATTCGAAGCTATTTCCCGTTCGGTCCGTCAGATGGCGAAGCGAGGCCCGCTGGCAGTCGGTTCGCGGATTTAGCGCGCGGTGCTTGTGCCACTCGTTGGAAAATTGAATTTATTTATAATTATCAGTCTCGAAAAGTGTTATGCAAGTGATAATTCGCGAATCTATCATTTAGAGGTTCAAAAGAAAGGATTATCCAGGCTGATGAACCTGTTTCCGTCTACTCCGTACGATTGCAGCGGTTTCTTGGGTCGGTGAGTCCTTCCAGCAAAATCTCGCTTCCTATTTTAATATGTTACGTAATTTATGTACAATTAACATGGATTCCTGCGTATATATCATGCAATCGATTATCAAGATGATACATATTCGCGATTACTCTTATCGCCGTAAAAAGTCTTAGCTATACAGGATATTATTTTATTGCGTATATAACCGATATTATAAATGCTGCAATCAGTAGAACGCGTCGCCTTACTCTATCCATGATAAACAAACCGCGACCTCCGAACATACAACTCATTGTAACAGTCGCGTACACGGCGCTTATGTTATTGCGCAGAGTCACGATGCTTTGCACATGGTTCGCGAACGTATTATCAACAAACTACTAAATCCTACCACGAATTCGAACGGAACCTATTACATTAACGCGTGCGTTTAGCTACGAGTCGAGGGGAGCAAATCGAGGATGTAGCGGCATTAGGGATTTATTATTGTTCCTATTCGGAACTCTTAATTAAGGGACCACCGTTTCTCCGTCTCGACGGAGGCGTGGAAGAATTTCCGTGGAATTCGCGGCAGCGTAGGCTAGGTGGTCGCCATCAATCCTCGGGCATACTCGGTGACAAGGACCAAATTAGTCGTCCTATCTGTCGAAAAGAATGTTTCCGTGGTAGTAGGCGTGCGTTATATCCGCCGCGTGCAGAAATGCCACATGGTTCCTCTTGCGCAGGGACGCCTGCGCGATCGTTTTCTACAGTACACTACTGGAGACGTGTTTGCATATATGATGGGGTTCAAACGTAATTCGCGAACAATTGCTTTCTTGAAATTAGCCGGCGACTGAACGTAATTAACGAACTGTTTTGTTAAAGTAAATATTGAATATAGATACTGAATATCTATCCACTTCGGAGCGCATTTCGCTATAAAGAAAATAGATAATAGAAATATCTATTAATAATTTGCATCGAGACAGCAAGATACTGTTTCATACACGTGAACGATTCAAATTATCCTTAACAATTCTCAGATTACACAGATTACAATCTGTGCGAATAAGAACAAATTCAAAGCACCTGTCAATCGTAATAGCTTCATCGATTAAGTTAATTAAAGAAGCCTGGCTATTACGCAATAATGTTATACCCAAAAGCGAAGGCTGAACAATAATACCGAGCCGAGCGACACTTCTTGCGAGGATATAAATCTCGAGTCGATCCGCGGGCAAAATGGACCAAGTCCAACAAACTACTCATCTCGCGTTCCCGCGCCTACCCTTAACGACCGTACAAGATGCATTCGCGTCGTATTTTTCAACGGGCCATCGATCAGGAATTTTCGTGTTAACATTTAAATCACACCCACACCGCGCATCCGGGCCACGACTTGGCTCGGAGCAAAGGGAGAAAGAAATATAGTTCGTAATACACACGTACGTACGTCTTGCGTGCGATGGCCCGTGAAAGCTGACTGTCTGCCCGGGCACCCACCGCATGGTGAAGAGGGATGCGGCCACGCCAGCTATGTTAATTAAACGCGTTTCTAGCCCCCGCATTGGAAATCAGAGAAAAAAAGGAGCCGAGAGCGCGCGGTGCTCGAGGAGATGGGCCAACGCGAAAGAGGGTGCCGGGCTAATAACACGTCCCGTACGACGAACGAACGCACGCCACACGCCCCGTCCTCTTCTTCCTCCGCCACCATATCTTCGCCCGCTTCTTCGTCTTTTCTCGTTCTCCTTTCGCCAGGCCTTTTTTTTTCCCCCTCGCCGTCCCTCGCTCGTCTTCACGATACTAGAGAACGACCCGAGAGTTCGGCCAACTGTCCGATGACTATCTGCTTTTAATAATTCGGTAGGCAGAAAAATTGCTGAGCGCGAGGGTAGTTTGATTAACTGCTGGTATTTCTAATGGAACACGCTTCCATAAATCCTTTTCGCGGGCCTGGACGTTCCTGTATGAAAAAGTAACGGCAGGCGCCGTTCACGGCATCCTCTATCTTGTTTGCGTACAAATAAAATACTCGACATTGTCTCTCCCAGCCTCAAGAGCGACCTACCGAGTGTCTCGCTTTTAAACTCCAGCCGGCAAACTGTCGGATGTTCCGCAGCGCATTCCCATTATTCTCGCAATCGTTAGAAAAATGTGCGATCGATAAGATCCTGCTCCGAAATTGCGCCACCGTTCCTGAAACCCGTGTTACCCGGAAATTTCCCCCTATTCCGGTTTGACGCGTACACGGTGAAAAGAGCGAGTAGAAAAAGGACACTTTAAAGCACCGTCTAAACTTGCGCCAGCGACAAATTAGTCGGCTAATAAGTGGTGCGGGGGGTTGGTCGGTGGGTCTTTCACGGAAACGCAGGCACCGACCACGTGGCTCCCCGTAAAGGGAAGCGATGAAGACGGCATATGTCTGACAAGCGCTTAATCATCGGGGAAAATTTTCTGTCGTCGATAGATTAGCTCGGTCGCGCACGGCCGCACGTTCGACTCCTAACACTTCGGCCTCACGTGTTTCACACCCCTGCTTTCCCTCTCTATGCACGACCGCGATATCCCGCTTCTTTACGATCACTCGATAGCAATACCATCCCCTGTTCCCTTTACAAGTTCCGCTAAACTTTAATGCTTCCGAGCCGAAAGCGCCGGCCGAATGGGCACGTTCCCGTGCAATTAACCATCGATTCGCGTGCGAAAGGAAAAAAGTGAAAGGGAAAAGAACGGGAGAGATTAAGAGACAGATTATGGTGCAACTTACTTCTGACCATCTGTGCAAAATCTTGATCACAATTTCGGCCACTGAACTAAATTCGCACGCGTTCGCGACAGTCGCGGAAGCTCGCGGAACGCGTACGAAATCGTTCGAGCAAACTCATCGACGATGCGTTAATTTTGTTTTCTTTATATCTGCATCCTGCGCACTGTCTCTGGCGTAACACGTACGACGGGGAGCAAATTGATTCGATTATTCGCGACGGAAGCAATGCGAGCTCCGATGGTATTATGTAAATTTTTGTCCGTTCGTTGTTCCTGGCCGGGGGGTGGGAAGAGTTCATTACACGCTCTATGAAACTTGGCCGAATCGCGAACGCTGATTCGCGATTATTAGCCGCGTGTATTAAACAACCGTTGAATAAAGTAATACATTATAATCGGTGTTTATGCGACGCCTAGCAGCGCGGCGGATTTTAATCGCGTTAGCGGCACGATAATTGAATGCGATAAACGAATCCCGAATGGAATCGATAGAAAACGACAGAGTGACGGGTGCTCGCGTTGTTCCGTTATTCGGGGAATAAAGACTCCTTGCGGTGTTTCGTTGATTCGCAAATGGGATTCGCCGCGCGTTGGTTTTGCTCACGCGGTAACGCGTTGCAGCGATGCAGTTTTGTCCCGGAAGTTGGCGAATCGTCGCCAAGACCGAAGCAACGCGATAAATCTTAGGGAAACTTTACGCGTGCCGGGAGTTTCCCCGAAAATTGACTCCCTTCGTTATCGCGAAGTCTCGCGTCGCCCTTGAACGTTGATCGCATCCCTTTGGCCGGAACGGCTGGCGGAAAACGAGGGATACAAAAATCGTACGATAGAGTCGATCAAATCCATGAAAGCATCTATTTTTTTCTAAATTCGTGCAAGACCTTAGAATTCACGTTTCTCGGTACCAAATTCGGATCGATCGACATAAAATTTTGAACACAGAAATCTACCCTCTCTCGATTTTCACGCGAGCACACGCATATTCGTTTCGGCATAAAACGAGAGAGAGAGAGAGAGAGAGAGAGAGAGAGAGAGAGAGAGAGAGAGAGAGTTCATTGCTTTTAAACGATTCAAACGGATTAACGTTACTGTTTTTCAATCTCCGTTTCGTTGGCAACGCGGAGAGAAAAGGAGGGTGGAAAAAAGCGGTCCTCTCTGTCCGCTGCCTCGGCACGATTTTCTCACGGTGTCCATACCGAGAGAGAACGAGAGAAGGATAATTAAAGCGTGTCTTTGAGGACGGAACGGAATGAAAATGCGCGCAATGCGATTTTCGCGAAACAATTTGCGGTCAGACGAACCCGTTGGGTGTCCCTTTTTAAACTCAAATGAATTGGACAGCGACCTTTTCCCTCCTTCCCTTCCGTTCAGCCATTATTTAGAATATTGGCCGTGCTCTCTACTACTTTCCGGTTGTGAACGAACCGACGAGTCGTTTGGACAACGTTTCAAAGACGCGCTCCCACGCGACGACAGTTTTTCCACTTTGTTTTATTAAAGACGCGGATACATAATAGGCGGAAAGAAAAGTTGAACTTTTTTCGTGCGCTCATGTAAAGCTTGTAATTACACGTTACGAACGTAAGGGACATTAATTACAGGCCAGAGATTATGATTAATCGGCGCGTCGATAATAATTCATTGTCGCGTCTAGGGATACTTCGTGGGTAACATCTTTCTCAACGGTGGAGCCATATAATTACGGGTGAAGGACGGTGACCGCCGATTTCGAGGCTCTTTTCAATTTCCAGATCTTGCAGACTTGTCGCTCGCTGGAACGGAATTCATCCGGCCGGGCGAAGAGAAGCGTTCAATTAAATCGCGCGCGTGGCAGTTGCGTAATTTTCTACAAGCAGAAATCGGTAGGTCTGATGAACGCCGTCGTTGAATCGGCCCGAGTTTCTCTATGCGAGAACGTTTTTAATCTGCAGTTTCGTACGGAAAATATTCATGGGAAATCCCTTCGGCGACTCGTGTAAATATTACACGAAACTACTTTCCACGGAACACAGCCCGAAAGCTTATCCCGGCTGATACGCCGAGAGATGCGCGGAACGTGCAATCTCATCGGCTAGAATCGTCGAAAAGCCGTGGCGCGAAAGGGCCACGGGCTGATGGTCGCGCGAGGGCTCAAAGAAAGTATATTTATAAAATTCACGGCAGACGTCTGGCCCGGTTAATCGGTTTCCCGAGGACGTTGATCAATTCCGCCTAGAAAGAGGCGAAATTCGCCCTCCGAAACATCCCCTTCCCGCCTGCGCACCCTCTTCATCGCCGCCTCCGTCTCTGTCCTCCGCGTCCTCCGATCTCTTTTCCACTCGCTGCCATCCCCCGTTTCGTTTCTTCCCCTATCGCCTCGTCTCCCACCTTTTCGAGTGCGCCAAAAAATGCCCCTTCGGGCAGGAGTTTCGTAGCTTCCGCCGTTCCGAGATGCCCTCCTCCCCGGTTCCCGCCTCCGCGGATCCCCACGTCAATGCCATCATCTCCACCTATTCTCTCTGCGGAGCTCTGCTCTTTCTGCTGGAGGCACGGAAAGCGAGCGCCTGTGCTCTTCTTCCCTCTGTGTACGCGAAACTACGCATCGCCGCTTCTCTGTACGTACCTGGGGAGCAAGTGCGCGTGCTTGCACTTACCGGAGCACGACAGATAGAGACGGATAAAGATGATAGGGGAGGCGGCGCGGGAGGGTACGTGACAGCGTAATATACGTAAATACGAATGCGGCGGCATTGCACGCGCGTGCATTCGTGCCACGGGTGGTTTTCTTCTCCCGAGCCTGTTATGTAGAAAAATAAGTACACGCGGCCACCACCTAAGCCAGCCGCAGCGCGAGGAACGGAGAAAAAGGGATTCTTACAGCGACGAACGAACGGAGAGAGGACGAGACACCGGAGAGTCCTGCACTCTCGGCCCGTTCACCACCTATATATCTCGCTGTGTCCTCTGCCGTGTTTCATATCCGTGTGGTTCACGTGTACCTACGTGTTTCATGTTAGTGGTCCGTACATGCTCGTCTTCGTCGCCCGGCTCGCGCCTCTGTCTGCGTACACGTACATTAGGTACCTGCACGTATATATAGGTACCTATCTATAGGTACCAAATGGTAAATGAGAGGGTAGACGCGAGGTCCGGACGCCCGCAGCTAGCGGCGACCCAAAGCTTCGTCTACCGCGGGGCTGTATGTGCCACCGCACGTACCGGGTGATCCCGAACCTTGCACTTTCCCCCGATACTATACGCGCGCCGCGACCACCTACTTGCGATCGAAATTCGAATCCTAAGCTCGCGAGAGACAAGTGAGAACCATATAGAAAACAAGAAACGACATGGGGAAATGGGATTCGTTACAAATTGGAACGAAATACGACCGTTCTTCAGCGATTTCTCTTCCGCGCATGGACAATTGTTCAATCTTTTTAACAATGGATTTGATTAGAAAACGCAGTGAAGCATACGAAATTATTTTCGTGGACAGAGTTCTTTTATACTCATTGTCAGTCGAATTTCCAATGCATTAAAATTAATTCTACGTATTGCAAGATGGCAGCAATAATATATGTATGTGTACCGGCATTTATTAATTCCAAAGTTATTGAATACCTATTTGAAAAAATAGTTTCTGCCCGGATTACTAAACTAGTTTACCGGTTGGAACCGAGCATTTTCGAAAGCTGCGGGCGAAAAACTGTGCGACGGAAGGGAAAAAGAGCGGCCCGGAAAAATGTTGTAAAGTCGCTTGCACCGCGTGTACACCGCGGTCAGAGATGAAAAATTTCCCGTATATCGCGGACTATTAATGTGCGCTTTAACTGTATTCACCCGGCGCGCTTTTTCAATCGCGCCGCCGGCTGTTGAGTGCATTTTGCTCGCAAATCGGGATGGAACGGCGATTCGTCGGCCGGGTCCGTCGGGCGGGGAGAAAAATTGCAACGTTCGCGCGAAATTTCATATTTCCCCCGCTGTACGATAGGCGATAATTTAGACGCCGGCCGAAAGCTGTATCGCGTGATAACGATTACACGATAACTCCGGGAGAATTGTATGGGGGGAGTGTTTTAAAAACGTCGCGCACGGAACGAATGAAAATAATCGTATCATTGCGTCGAGTCATTATAATATCGACCGCTGTTTAAATACAGATTTGCTTGGCAAATCAGCGGACCTCGACGAACTACGAAACGACGTCCATCGAGTGTTACGCGATTCGTGGGAGTTGATATTCGCGAAGTCGTATCCTCCACAAATCTACGCGAAGCCCTAAGTTTCTCGTAGAATCGGTATTGTTATCACTGTACACGCACGTGCGAATCACCATGGGCTTTTCACGTGCAACGAACGGCGCCGACGTCGAAGCCGTAACACGTAATCTGCCCGTCCGATCTTTGGAATCGTCCTAGTGATTCGAATCGATTAAGTTTCTCCTACCGTGGTCGATCTATTGTCACAACTTGTGCCGACAGGCTTTTCATTGAATTCGACGAATACTCCACAGGCGTATCTCACACCTCTGGCGTCGCTGTGATTGAAAATGAAAATGCGACACGTTCTCGCGATTAAATTGTACATTTCAAAACGTTAAATATGATCGCCAAGCAGAAATTAATTATACAGCACGCGTAACGACGCCCGTCTGCAACAGATTCTCCAAATTACCGCGATCAGTCTGATTTCGTTAATTATATATTAAAACCACACACCCGTTGTGCATCGTTTTCCTTTCGTCGCGAGACAGACGTGCGCGCGTATCTCGGTAACGATGACTCGAGTCCTTCGGCAAGGATTCCAGCTACGCCAGGACGTTGCTTAGAGAGATCCTTTTTCTCGTTCTTGAAAGCGGACAGCGCGGTGATTAGCAGAAACTCATCACTCGGCGCTCGTAGGCTCGAGGTTCTTCCACGTGCACCGCGATTTCGCATTCTCGTTTATTCCAGCCTCGCTGACTCTTGCCTTTGGCGCTTTAGAATCCGAAACAATTAGCAGCGAATCGTAATCGTGGCCGTCGAACGGAAACAAAAAGGATCGTGATCGCGATGATTCATTAGATGAAATCTTGAAAACAATTCGCTTTTCGATTTTTCTTTAACGCTCCTTTTCCTTCTAATTCGCTCAGTGCCGTCTTTTTTTCGTTTTAAACGTCCTCGCTTACTTTGGGAAGAATAGAAGTTTGATAAATATGTAGAAAGGCGATAGAGTCATCGTCCTATACACTATTTATGCGGAATCTAATATTCCACGAAACGCGAATGGCGTTTCCGCTAAGGGCTGCCAGCTGAACACCTGTTATCAGTGGTTCCGCATTATTCGACATTACACAGACCTTTGTTATCAAACGCATTGCTCGTAACCAGAGGCGGATCTTGCGGCACTTTAAATCCGTATTGGATATACGGGCCGCCTGCGTGTAATTTAAATTACAACGGCGACAAAAGGCGAAACAACCTGTTCGCTGCAAAGAGAAACTTTTTCCAAAAACAGATTCGTGCATTCCTCTTGCATCGACACGCCACATCGTTCCCGGGTTTCGCAATGGCAATAAAGCGAACGGGTTCCCTTGTAGGAAAATGAAAATGCTCGCCACGAGAATTCAGTGAGATCCAACTAATAGAGTCATCGTTCGAAATCGTTTCGATTCTTTAAAGAAAGGTTCATTACAAATCTGCGGCGGTCGTGCAAATAATCGGCCGGTCAGCTACGCTACCGGCGAAGAGACCAATCAAGCGGCGATCTCCCATTTCCGATACGTTGGAACGCGTTCGGCCCTTTGGTTTGCCTCGATCGAACCTCGGGAAACCAAAGCCAAAGGGGACTTCGGCGAACTGCGTTCGTTAGATTTTTTTTTTTTTTTTGGGGCGGATTTCCCGACTGGCACAGTAGATTGCGTGCGTTCCGCTGCGGTTCTTCGCCGGACACCCGTTATCGAGCGACCCGTGTTCCCGTCCACGAACACAGTCGAGCCAGGCCGCGGACTATATCGGTGTAAGAACGGTCGGTCGATGGGATGAGAGAGAGAGAATCGTCGTCCGGACCTGACGTCTACCCACCGAGTTGATAGGTTGTTCGAGGGAGAGAGCAGGAATGAGGGAAGGAACGACAGAGAGGGAAGAGAGCGAGGGTGGGACGGAGAACGATAACCGCGGATACCGGAGAAACAACAGAGAGAGATAGAGAGGCAAGGAGAACGCGAATATACGAGGCTGGGGGAAAGAGAGAGTCGGTGGAGCAGCGTGATAGAATTAGAGGAGGACGGAGGCACTTTTACCTCATCACTGTTCCGAGGGTTGAAGGAAGAGGGAAATAGTAAAAAGAGAGTAAGGGAGGCATCGCGAAGGAGCGTCAAAGTAAGAGCAAATTCTCTCCCTCTCACCGTTCGCGAAAGGGAGACAGGACGCGAGAAAGAGCGGCGGCCAAGTGTGTATATGCAAGAGAAAAGCGGTAGGAGGTGGAGCGAATAAGAGAGAACCGTGTTCCGTTTCGTTCGGCTCCGGCTTTACCTCCGGCTTTCGTTCGCCACGAAACCCAGAAAGGTGGAGGAAAGAGAAGAAAACGAACGGAGGGATGGGCCACGTAGAAATCGTCCTACCGTGCCCTGCTACTACCTGCGATCCTGCGGTGAATCCGCCTTCCAGGATCCCTTCCTTCCTTCCTTCCTGACGGGCTTCTTCGCTTCGCATCTTCCCATTCTCCTTTTCCCGCTTCTTCTTCTTCTGTTCTTACCCTGATTCCCTTCGACAAAGGCAGGCGCTGCTTTGCATCTCTATTTCATCGCCGTCGGTGGTTATCCTCACTCTTCTTCTTCCTCTTCGCCCTCTGCCCGTTTATTCTCTGCCCCCATAGGGAGAAGTTAAACCGAAACACGAATACGCGTTGCCAAAAAGTAAATTCTTCCAAAGAAAATCTTTTCCACGAGCACGTTCTGTCTATTCTTTCCATCCTCCCCTTCACCCTGTCGCCTCTTCTCTTGCTTCTTCGCTTTTTTCCAGCCACAAAGCCTTTAAATTCCTCGCGTGGAATCAGGATATCCGTTTTTTCGAGATTGAATTCGCGCAGCCTCCGCTTCGCTGCACTTTCCTTCCGTTTTCTCTCTCCCTGTCCCTCCCTCTCTCTTCGCCGGACTCTACATTTTTCGTTGCATCTTCGCGTAACGCCCTTTGAAATCTCGTTTCGCCCGGACCCTTTGTTCACGGAAATTTCAACTGGAAATAACGCCAAGGTAAAAAAAAAAGAACGTTCTTCCCCGAGAAAATAACGCTGCCCGTTTTCGAACGAAGCTATCAGGTCGAAACGCTTTTCATTCGCGTATTTTTGCGTTCTCTTCTCCCGTTGCCTCATTCGTATGCCTATGTCGTGCCGTGCGCGGTTTTTATCGGTACTCTAATCTCTTTCGTACGCGATATCGAGGGCGACTCGCGAACTCGCGATCCAACGCGCAAAACTTTATTACAGCCCCGCTTTTTTTCTTTGGCTGCCTTCCGCGATCGCGCACTACTCGCACCTGCCTCTGAATTTTACCTGTCCTACGGCTGCTTCCCGCTTGAGACACTCGGCGATCCGCTTTCCGCGAACATTCCTCTTCCCACCACTTGCTTGTCGCGCATCCTTTAATATCTTTCCTCAATTTAAGATCGAGATCTCTTACGCCTTTTTCCTGCCGTTCTTTTTGCCCTCGTTTACCGAACAATTGCGCCGTTCAACGACGCGTGCCAAGAATTCCTCTTTTCTCCCGCCGCTATTATTCCCCAGTTTTTCCAAACTTTTTCGCCTACTCTCGACTCTCGTCTCTTCTTGAATGTCCTTCTTTTTAATTACACGCTTTTCCCAGACACGGGGAAAAGTTCGTCCGCCTATTTCCGCGTCGAAACGCCTCGAATCTTCGAAAGTCCTCTCCTCGGGACGGTACAATCAAAGTTTCGAATTAGGTACAAGAAGCCGGTTCGTGTCAAAGAATCGATCCGCTCCGAGAACCCCTTCCGAGGAACAAGGCGTTCGCCTCTCGAAAAAAAGCGTGACTGTGCATTGAAATGCTTGCTACGAAAGAGAAAAAAAAGAAGAAATCGAAAGAGAAGCAGCCTCGAAACGATCTATAACGTACGGCCAGTTTACACTCGTGTTCCCCCCCGCGCGATTAATTGTCTTCTTTTTTCCCCTCAACGTAACACGTTTCGCGGCAGGAGAAACAAGAAGCGAGGAGGTGGATCGCTTTGAAATAGTTTATACGTGGCAGTCGATCGAAAGGAATCGCGTGAAATCGAATTCGCACGCACGTACGACACGCAGGAACGCGTGGAACGATCACGCGGGGTGGGATGGTTTAAAGGGGAAATAAAAACGACCCGAGACGGGAAGGGAACACCGTTCGAACGATCAAAACGCGCCCTCGATCCTTGGGACCGGGGATCGCGTCTCGTCTCGATCCTCCGTTGTGCTGCAACGATGACGAAGCTTTTGCCATCGAGGAAAGCAAATAACGCCGGGTCTTATCGAACTCCGTGCAAACGTGCATCTCGTTTGCTCGATGATTTATCTGAAAAATTCATCGTCCTCGAACCGGAAACTATATACCACAGGATGCTCGAAGAAAAGGTGGCTGAATTTTTTGCGATACGGATGCGTTGCTAATACACACCGTTCATCCTCTCTCGAATAAATCGTCCGCAATTTTTCATCGACCCGACGGCACGAGTTCGGAATTCGTGTCAACGTTTAAGAACCGTGGCTTTTTTTCACGCATCGAGAAATCGGCACGGCGGAGGTCGCCAAATCGATTGTCGTAAAACGTCCTTCAGCTCCTTTGTGGTCTCTCTGGCCCTGTTCCCTCGAACCTCGCCCACAATTCTGTCTCCTCTCGTTCTTCGTGCTCCCGCGACGCGAATTTCAAGAGCATTGCGTAAGACAGTCGTGCGGAAAGTTAAAGGCGGCCAGGCGATAATGATAATCGTTAGCCACGGGTCGGACCACCGAGTTCGAAAGGTAAAGGCGAGGCGACTCGCCGCGAGATGCCCGTGGATCCCTTGCGACTCGCCGCAGACCGAATGGAATCCCGAACTGTGGTGCTCACCTTTACCCGGTATTCGTTAATTGCCGAAAAATTAGCAGCCGTCACCGATGTCCGCCGATACCGTGCGACGAACGGCAGATTCCGCGGCTGATTCGATTAGAATCAGGAACAGGCGGGAAGCGACGCTAATTATACGTCGTCCCTTAACGATCACTTCGACTATAACATGTTGCAAAAGTGTTCACAAAGTCGCGCACAGGAATCGGACGAAAATTCGTGAGATACGAATCGCCTCTCAAAGGGTATGTTCCATCTCGTCTCATCCGAAGGATCGATTCTTCGGGGAAGAATAAAAGATGAGTAACGCTCGATATTTATGCAAAAGTAATCGCCGCTTCCTCTTCGCGAAGGGTTGATTTCCGGTATTGCGTAAACTCGAGGTGCTTGTTCGAATCCTAAAGGTGTGGCTCAATATCAACGTTAAATGTTATTCCCGGGTCAAAGCGTCGTGTCGTTTCGCAACGCGCTTTCCCGTCAAGCCCGATCCGCAGCACAGGAGAAAAAGCGTTCTCCGGAAAATATACAGTTTTTCTTTGATTCAAACGCGAAGGGTTTAATTTGAAATTTCACAAAATTATAGTAAGAACTGACGCGTTCCATGATTAGGTATTTCGCTGGAGAAATGTTGATATTTCCCAGCTACACTGGAAATCGTTCCCGCTTTTCCGTTCGACGACAGCAGCGTGGTTGATTTCTTTTTTTTGACGAACGTCGGGAAATATTTTCCCTGGGCGAGATTACGCGCGGAACGCTTTGGAGAAAATTAGACTGGCAGCTTCGGAATTGCAACAGGCGGAACGAAAAAATCAGGCAGCTTGTTTGCTTTCCTGGAAAATTTGCAAAAGCCTTGACGAACAGTGCAGCGCGGTACCAAACATTTCAAGCTAACACCGTTCCTTGGTAATCGCGTACATACGTTTAACCTTAACCAGAAGTCATTATTCGATGCTGCCGATAATGAGTAGGTATCCAACGTTCCTCGATGTACCCCTTTTTTATTAAATTAATTAATGCGCGGTTCTATGACTCGCCGCAGTGAGTGCTTTACATTGTAGCAATTTACTTAACACGTCCGACAGAATTCCCGGCAACATTTTAAAACGGTTTTAATGATTCCGGTAATTTTCTCCCAGCCCAACGTCGATCAGTGGAATCAATACCGATACTCGCAGTGTCATACACTTGTCGGCGGCGCATTTTTTCGAAACGATGAAACGCGCTTTCGACAAGACGGAATGTTTCGCGCCGCGCTTGGTAACGCAGTTTAATGCCGTTGCTGCATAAAGCTTGATCGTTTGTCGGCTCGCGCGTATGCGTTTCTCGGTGATTGTGAAGGGGGTGATAATGATCGTGGCCAATTTGTTTTCCACGTGGAACGCGTCTAGATTCCACGCTGCCGTAATTATGATAATGACGGTCTGTCGTAAGAAGTCTGCCAGACTCATGACTTTCCATGACCAACTGTAATACAGGTAGATAGAGGAGGTCAGGATTTCCGTTTTCCACAGTCGGATCCGACTTTGTAGTCGGCCGAAAGGGTTGCTTTTAATTGAAATATCAGGGGCTCTGAGGCGTTAATTACGAGGCTCTGCCAGAAACATTCATTACCACCTACAAATAGAATATTTATATACGCGTGTAAGCTACATCAGCGAGATATAATCGATCAATCAACAGACAGGGTAACGTTTGTGTACGCGGTTGTGCACGTGTGTTCACGAACACGTTCACGATTCTATCGAGACGCGTTCGATCGCTGCTGTACTTGGCAACATTGATGATCAGTAGTGACAACTTTTCCTCGGTTAGCTAATCGAACGGGTAAAAACGGGCGACGAGGTTTTAGTCGACAGTTAGCAACATTAATTTATTCGGCTGCTGCACAGAGGAACTGCGTGCAAACGAAAGGCGACCACGGCGTTGATGCTCGAAATCCAGGGGGGTTGGGCGATGCTCGTTTCATATAGGGAAGTCGATGCATTTTTCCAGGGGACGCGTTGCTACCGATGCCTGGCATATCGTTTTAATTGTTTCAATGATATTACAGCGAACGCATTGAACGTTATTTAATACATTTGGGAGCGGCGGGTATGTAACCGCATAAAACACGGCTTTGTACCTGCCAAAAGCTTTGCTTCCCCGAACGTCGGGCAACGTGGCACCGGCGGTGGCCAGGGAACAGGGAGAAAGTGGGAGGAGGGCAGCAAGTTATTAATAATTTCGAACGATTTACGCTGCCTCGGCAATGTTCGTCCCAACAATTTTCAATAGTTTCGGCGCGGCTAGAGTGAAACTCGAACGTGGACGTGCACGTCGACGATGCAAACTGCTTAGCGCTGCGAAAATAATCCATTCGAAATTCTATATCCGACGAGACAATAACGTTTTGAACGGGATAGGTGCACAGGACACTTGTGAATCTTTCATGCCTGCATTCAGACAGGGGGTGGCTTTAATTATTTCCACGACTTCCGCAACAAGTGCATTAAGCGTTGTTCAATATATCTAAAAAGACGCGGTGCGGACACGACATGGTCATGTGAAATATCGCTTTGTAACTGCCGCAGGCCTGGCTCTCGAAACTACCCGGACGTTAATGATCGTGACCAATTTGTTCTCTGCATGAAACGCTTTCCCGCGGAGATCCTGTCGGATCCGGACGAAATTTTGGTTTCTCCGGTCGCACCTCATTGTTCCGCTATCGCGTATCTTATTCGCCTCGACGCACGTCGGGCAAACGCAGACACGAAATGCGCCTCCGTTCGATTGGCGAATTTTCGCCTCACCGGAGGCGTAGACGAAAAATAGATAATTCGCGTTCGCGCTTTTCATCGTATTAATGTTCGGAGCAGAACGATTTCAGGCAACAAATCGGACAACTGTTTCTTTCGTTACAAGCTCGACACGCGCGTGGACAGAAGCTACGGGGAATTTCGGATGCGTTTCTAAACGAGCGACACACCTAAGAGTCGCTCTCGATACCAATCTCGAGACCGCTTGGACCCTCTCGCGTCTTATTCGGGTACGCTAAACGTATTCCGTGGGCAGGATTTATGCGCCGTACCTTAGGCACAAGTCGCACAGAAATGCCAATATTCGTTTCATCGCGGCGGGTTTCTAAATTGCCCCCGCGTGTCGCTGAGTCAATAAATCCCTGTGTAAAGATGTAAGAATAGCGCAGTCAGTTGATTGCCGGAACGTTACAATAGGGAAGCCGGTCGGTCTCATAATTCATAAGTTTCTTTCGATCCACGGACCGTGGTCCGGCGCTTCCTGAACGAATCGCGAGCTACCATTCGTTTCAGTCCCCTCCGATTCCTTTTCTGCCGGTAACGGCTACGAAATTATATTCCGCCGAGCGTTCGGCCAGCCTTTCTCCGGGCCACCCAGTATAATTTCCCGACGACGGCTAATCGTCACTTCGCATTCCGCTCGCCGGATTACAGGTAGCGTTCGCGATACCACCGATACAGTGGCGAACATCTTTTCCCGTTTGAAAAAGAAGAAAAATATGGATTTCGTTATCTTAATGAGTCCGTGTGAACGAGACCGAGTGCGGCGTGGCGCGGCTGTGAATGAATCTTAGGAACTCGGGGCTCGCGAGCGTGTGGCATCGCCGATAAGATTACGTTTCTTTATTGGCGCCATCGGTGGAATCGATTTAATTAAATCGACATTAAATCCGCGACAACCGACCAGATAAACCTGTGCCTTCCACTCGCGGAACGATTCTTTCTTCCCTCAGATCGAGCTGTTCCAACGATTATCGAGCCACGGCTGATGGAAATAATTTCTCATTACGCCTCTAGTTGACGGTGTAAAGATAACCGTAATAATAAACGCGAAACACTTTGTTTCTTATCGAGCAGCCCGGGAGGAAGTAACACTTGTAAAATATATCACAACGTGGTTCGCGCGTAAATTGAAAGATACACCGACAGATACCGAACCGGTGACCGAACGGTTCAACGCTGCCTCGACACGATGCATTCTGCGGAAAAAATGCTTTGGATCGTGATCCAGCTAGAGCTAATCGACTTATGCAGGGGGGCATAGATAGGCTCGCGAGTATGCAACGGAGTTGCATTTGCCAACGCCTGCTGCTTTCGCGCTGTCTCGACCACTGATTCGTGCAACGGATTGCTATGAATCTACATATCTCGTAATGCAAATTGTATTTATATTGTACCGCGGTAATACAATCAGGCGATGGCGTTGCCTAATATGATCTCCCCAGAGTTCTTTCCACTAATGGCTAGATGTAATCTTAATCCGACTTTCCAAAAAAATCGCAGGCCCTGTCGGAGAATCGTGCACCGTTAACAATAGGCATAATTACGCGTACGAGAAGAGTGTCATACGCCTGATTATCTAAAGTAACAATTAATAACAGATATCCTGAATTATGTAAAGAGAAAGGCTAGAGCCTGGTTCCTTTTTTTTTTGTGCATTCGGGTGTCAGTTTTTATTCTCCCTTAATTGCCAATTTTATCTTGGGTAAGGTGAAACCATTTCATTTTACGAGCCCCACTCGAAAGGAATTTCTTGCTTCCATTAAACGCAAGTTCAAGAAACTCGATACATCGATACAGCTAGCGGAGCATGCATGACACCGAAAACCCTTGGCGAAGCGTGTACCTATACATTATTATTCCGGTATGTTTATTGCGTTGCCGAAACGCGAAAATGGAGCAGACACGGATTACGGGAAGGTAACGTCGTAAAAGGAGAGCAAAGTCTTTACGGTGCATACATGCGTGACGTTGTTACGTTCGCGGGTCACCGACGACGTAGGCCGATAGAAAAAAAGTCGCTTTTTCGTTCCCTCCTCCCTCCCGTCGATTTGCCTCCAGTCAAAAGTTACGAACGGGCTGACGGACAGGTGACACAGACGGATGCCGCTCATTTGTCTCGCTTCGAGATGAGCGACGAGAAGGAGGAGAGGGAAAAGGTGCGCTCCGCGCTCGGGGGCGAAAGGGATGAAAATAGAAGGCGCTCCGAGCGAGGAATCGGAACGGAGAGGGACGGAAGATTTTTCGGGCAAAGAGGGACTCCCCGTCGCGTCCGGCTTCCCGCTGGCACCGGTCAATTTGCTGCTCCTTTTTTTCTCCCTCTTTTTCTTTCATTACACCAAACTCTCGACCGCGAGAATCTCTCTTCCTCTCCCCCATGACCATCCTTGTTTTGCTACGATATCGAGGTTTCTTTCTATCTCTCGAAATCTCCTTCGGCGGTTTTTGTACCTATCTTCTCCCCGCGTGTTCCTCGCCACCTCTGCCCCCCCCCCCTCATCGGTTGTCTTTTGATTTTCGCTGGATTTTTTCAAAACGGGAACACCATCGTCACGAAACGGTAATGTAACTTCGTGGAGCGATTAAGAAACAGATCCTCCTCCAGCAGCATTTCGTTGTTGCCACTCCCCCGGGTGTTCCAGATTCCGCAGTCGATAATCGAGTTTCTCGGTGAATCGAACGCTTTCTGGCCGTCGCTAGCTTCCTCGAAGAGTCTCCCCGCAGCTTTCGGCTTCGACGGCGAGATATACACAAACACGTCCAACGTCGTTCTATAGTCGCCCTGCGGACGAAGAGAATCGCGACGTTCCCTACATCTTGCCTCGCGAATGACAAAAAGAACGCAGCGACTCGTAGAACGAGATTCTAACGGACCGATAAGCTATGAAGCTTCTTCTCCCTCGAAAAAAAAAACTCGCGGACCATAATGTGCTTAATCCGGGAAACGCTCCGCCGCAGTTTCTTCTTTCCTGCTCCGCTATTCTCCTCCGCTTCTTCCTGAATTTCTCTTCTTCCACGCGCGAGGCGACACGGCCGAACTTCCTTCTCATTATTGCAGCACGCCGGAAGGAACGGCTCTTTTTATTATCGCCACCTTTTCAAAGGAGTCCCTAATGGCGTCTCGTCGCGCCGATAACACCCCCCCCCCCCCTTGGCCCCTGGAACTTTTCTCTGTCGGCTAAGGAGAATGGAAATCTCGCAGAATTTCCAGAATGGAAGATATAAAAGCTCCCGCGATCTTGGGTAATGCGAGCAGCATCGATTCGACGGTATTCCAGTCGTCAGTTTTAAGGATTCGACCAAGTCTCGTGGTTCTTGGCGAAACGCGACGAAAATCTCTTCAATGGAAGTCACTCTAATCAGACAGGTGAAGTTTGATCGACGTTCCTGGAATTTCCCGACGTACAAGTCGTACAAATTCAAACAGACAAATTATCATTTGTTTTCACTTATTTACACCCGCATTGATCCGTATTCATCTCGGACAAATCGTGGCCGGAGTTTTTCTCCCATTATCTTTGCCCACGTTTCGCTTTCTTTCCTTCGCGCGATCAACAGCAACAGCTCGCACGTGAAATCGCTGGCGCAGCGTCCATCGATAGATACCTGGTGCATGCTCGCGGGTGCAATAAAAAGGAGCGCGCCGTTCCTCCCGAGGGTATGGTCTCGCGGGCGTTATTTCTGCTATTATGTTTACTCACACTCGTTCCTCGGCCTGTTCACGTGCCTTACAACGCGAAGGAGGCGTTACGAGCAATCCCGTTTTCTCCGATACACACCGCAGTCTCCGCGCGACCAGGAAACTCGTCTCGATCGTCTTCGAAACGGGTTCTCGATTCTCCTCGGTTCGTAAAGAATCCTTCCCTCCCGTACATCTAACGCGGGAATGCCTCTTATCGATTTCTTCGATTTCAAGCTCCGCGCCGCCGGTACGCTCTTCTAGCCGTGCGAGGCGGGAAATGAATTCCTTATTCAGCACCGATTTTACTATCTACCCGGCGTGCAATTAGTTACTGGAAAGAATTTAATAGCGGAATATTCTCGTTACATGGTGGCGGGGTATGCAATCCTAGGTGTGCGCATGAATTTCGATTTTATCTCACATATCGATACCGCTATTACACCGTGGCCCAAAAATTGACAAATCCACGATAAGCGAGCACCACCCCGTCTGCCCTTCCTCGACTTTCTGCCTTTTTCTCGTGTTTCACGTCCTTCGGTCCAGCAGCGGGTCCGAGGTCCGAGGGAAGAAGACCGTGGCGGCGGTCTCGTCTTTCTCTACTCTCGTCCTCTCGCTCCTGCTCGCCATTTACCAGCTATCTCTCTCTTTTTCTTGCGGGCCAAAGACTTATGGATATCCATAGCAACGAAGTCAAAGCCATTAATAACTCCGGTGGGTAACGCCCATCCTCATCTCGTGCCTTTTCTTTTAAAGTCGAGCGTGTGCAACAAACGCTCGTCTCACGTGAACGCGCGTTCGCTCGCTCGCTCGCGTTAAAACGGACGAAAAGGGAGGAACGAAGGAAGGGAATGACAGAGGGAGAAAGGGAAACCGGGTGCACAAGGGTGTGCGCGCCGCTCGCGAAACGAGAGGGACGGAGAGACCCGAAGGAGGAAGGGTCGCAGCGAGACGAGAAGAAAAGAAGAAGAAAACGGAGAGAGAGAGGGAGAGAGAGGAGGCGCGGAACAGGTAGATACGCACCGCGGAATATATTGGAATACCTGAGAAATTTAGTGCCCCGCCACTAAATTTCACTGCCGTGACTTTGCAGGAGGCGATGCTCGCTGCAGGGCGAGAGAGCCACCGGGCGAAAAGTCCTCCCTCCCTCCCTCGTGGTCGGCCTCGTGGCGCACACCGACCACCGATCGGTTTCCCCGTAGCCCGGCGAAGAAACGATCTATACGAGACTTGCACATTTTTTCACATAATTATATACTTTACGGTCCACGGTCCGGTAAATGAGAGGCGACCCCCGATGACATAAATCATTGCCAGTTTATACGATTTTTCTGCTATCCGTTCGATCCCTCTATCCTTCCCAGCCGCTGGATCCGCAGGGAACTGGAAGTTCTTGTGCCGTGGCTCCGAATGAACCCCACTCGTCGAGACACATGCCCATTCAAACTTTTTCGCGGTGCGCCGGAGCTCGTTGAAATGGTTCACGCTCGCGTGCGTACGCGTACGCGAGGGAAAGTTAAGAAGCTGATTTTTATTTTTCTCCTGATGTATATCCAGCCGAAGTACCTCGTTGATACAGATCTCGAATAAAGTATCCAGCGCCGTTGGTTATCTATCTCGGAGCTTAATGGTCGGCTAATAGCCGTTCGTTACATTGAATCTTATTTCACGAGAGAGATCATCTTGTTCCGGTAATACAAGCTGGAGATATCGGGGTTAAAAATGTCGTCCCGTGCCGCTGACATTTTTCCCGTTAGCCCTCCCGTCACGGTACGATCTTCGTGAGGGGGGCGGAGTAAGTAGAGTATGAAAAAGAGGGGAAAAAAATATATGAAATCGACAGGGGAAAAAGGAACGAAGTAATCAACGGGGCAGAGAGTGAAAGGACAGCGTCGCAAGCAACGGGAACGACGCGGACGCGACGATGATGTCGAGGGAACGAATTTTCATGGAAGCATTTTCGCTCCGGTCGAAATGAAAGTGGCGAGAAAGCCGGAGGTGGAGGAGAACGTGGGCGCGCTTGCACTCGATTACGCGCGTTCGATAGACGTTGATTATCGACAAAACACGTCGATTCGACAGCACCCTGACGATGACGAGCGGCCGCGTGTTTACGTGTTTTAGCGCCGGGGTGCCGTTGCGCGGGCGCGACTTCGCGATATTAATGAAGCCGCGTCCCGATAAATCGCTGTTTTCATCTCCGGTGAAATATTACGCGAAGGGAAATTCGCTACGCGTTCCACCGCCGATAATTAGGCCATCGAAAACAAAATTTCCCATTTCCCCGGTGCTTTCACGGCGTAGATGCATTTCTGGCCTAATTATCGGAAGGGGCCGGCTCTTGCGTTGATTCTTACAAATTACGATAAAGGAACCGGAGGAACGCATGCGGGATAATTGATCGGAGCCTACCGTGCAAGAAGTTACGAGGCGGTCGTCGACTTGTTTCAGCGCCGATGCAAGAAAGCCTCGGGATGCGTCCCGTGAAGTTATTATCACGCGGTCGGTCGATATTAATCGCCAATAAAACGCGTCAATCCGAGGGGCGCGGACGATGACAAACTGCGAGAACGTGGGTGCCCGATGCGTCGCAGGGGGTCGACATACGGTGACATGGATCCTTCTTTTTATGGGGTGTCAAGACGTCTTGTCGTTGCGATCGTTGCCTCGCATGGGGACTCGCGGGCAGGTGCAGCGCTGGCTCCCCTATAGCCCTCGGTCATTTCGTTCCTTTCGTTTTACTCCTCTCGTTCTCGTTCATTCTTAAATATCGGCCACGAAGCGCAGCGGTGACGTTCACGATTTCGATAGTAGGGTACAGCGGCTCCTTTCGTCGAGGAGTTTCGAGGAGCAGCGACAAGTGAAGAGATTGTATTAAATACAGGAGCAAATCTGAACACAGTTATCGCGTGTACGCATACACATATCCGACCGATATTGCCGTAGACGTTTCGCTGCAAGCTGTACATCGAAATATAGTCCATCAGTGGTCATCGAAGTGTAAAGGAAACCGCGTGGTCGCGAACAACGGCGCTGTGAAAATCCCAAGACCCGATTCCCAGAAATCTCTCACGGAACGACCTCACTTATCGGTTAATACGATTCCGGCTTGCCGCTGCGGGCCATGCTTTCAAACGTTCGTCTCGCTCTCTCTCTCTCTCTCTCTCTCTCTCTCTCTCTCTCTCTCTCTCTCTCTCTCTCTCTCTCTGTAACTATCCGACTTCACCAACGCAGAAACGTGCACAGTGTCAAGGGGGAAAGGAGTGACTCGCAATGCTCTCTGGATGCGGCGCGCTTTCAAACGAGAGAGAACCGCAATTCCGATTTCATTAAAAAATGGAGATGGAGCTTCCAGGTGAAGAAACGAACGGAAACAAAGAGGGAAAGGGAGAAGGTGGGCAGAGCGCGATAGCGGAGCGAACGAGAGGGTGGGAATCAGTCCTAGGAGGCAGCGTGTGTCGTGTGGCTTGGCCCTATCGTGTGTAAAGGTAGCCGGTCGTCGTCGAAAGAGCCCGCAGAAGAAGAAGAAGAGGGCTCAGAGGCCAACTGATCATCGCATGCATTTAAATTGGTTCATTAAAGCCCCACGGTCCACCCCTCGCACCCCCTCTTCTGGACGACTAACCCCCTCCTCAAAAACCCCTCTTGTTCCCTCGCGGCGGCCAGCCTCCGACTCGCCACCGGACGACCCTATGGAAAGCCACAACACACGCTTCCCTTTGCGTATACCACTGGCCACTGCATTCTGCATCCGACGACTGCAACCACCGAAGTGCGGCATCCTACTTATCACGCCGGGCACCGCGCGAGATGCTTCGTCGTACGTAAATTACCGATCCAGTTATTACAGAGGCGATCCTCTTCTTTCCTTGCCACCCTACATTTCGAAATTTTCCCGAACGATACGATACGATAGAATACAATTATTACGATTGGACATGAATTTTTAGGGGGTTGCTTTCATCCCGTGCACCATAACAGATTGGATTTTCACTCATTTTCCCGTGCACAGCTATTCAGGCTCGGTGCTGACACGCGATGACGTAAAAATTGCACAGGCGGATTTATTTTCGCGTGTCCGCAATCTGCGATCGAAAGGTTAACGCACCCCTGCCGCACGTCTGATTACCTACTGGAATTGTGCGTGCGTGCACCACGCGAAGCACGTGTGTATTCCACGCGTGTGCGCAAACACGAACACGTGGCCCGTAACCATTGGTTAATTTTTTAGCGATCCGTTGGTTAAAGCTTGATTTTCTAGGCGCAAATCGAAATGGCGTTTTAGTACAATACAACATTTTCTCCCGACCTTTATCGTCCGCCCTTTCGAAACTTGATTCAATCATTACGTATCGCCGACGGCTGACGCTCTCGTCAATTAATAAAACGACGAACTTTATTTGACGTTGAACAGATCAGGAAATCTGTTTACCAAGCTGGAGGGTTGTTTGCGCGTCGCGGGCATAACAAATAGCTCGTATCTTGTCGCGAGTGTACACCTGGATGTTCGCAAATAGTACAAGCAGGGTGGTTGATACACCGCGCAAAAACGGTACAAGACTTTAGACGCATCCTCCTGTCGGTCAACGATTGCCCGGTGCAATTTGTTAAAGGTTGTTAAGGACGAGCGTTCTTGTACGTCCCAGCTTCAGCTCGCTGTTTCCCCATTAAGATTCCACGAGGATCGGCGGAACTTTAGCTTCGTCTTCTTACACATACACGCGAGCACGTAGGTATACACGGCGTGAAGAAGGTCTAGGTGCTTCTTCAAAGGCGATTACACCCGAATTGATCCTTCGATCCGGCCAAGGCCGGGCATAATTCGAGCGAATTAGCATCGGCTCGTTCGGTCGCCTCTCGAAAACAGGATCGGTGTTGCGTCTATGCATTACGTTGACGCTTCGTTCGTAGAAAATTCCTGAATTTCTTTTCCAAGTCCATCCAGGTTAATGCCAGTTTCTCGTGGAAATTATTTACCGTAGTGCGTTAAAATTTGGATGACTTCGTAAAAGTTAGTTTATCGAGAACGGGGAATTCTGATTGAAAAATGAAAATGATGATGATGATGATGAACAAGTTAGCTAGAGGGTAATTTAAGACTGTATATTGCATATTGCAACGTAATATTGTACGGAGTAAATATCGGTCCTCGACATCCCTCCTCGTTGTGCGGAATGCAATTTGCAAACAAGAAAAAAGCGTTCGCTTCTTCATCGCCGTTAATTCGGTCGAAATTGCTTCCCCGATACAGCCAAGGTCGCGCGCGTAATTCGCGTTCATTAGTTCCGAATTTAGCGATCGATGAGCGGGGAACGGGTTAGGAACTGTGTCGACATCGCGTCGTTGCCATCTGTGCAAAATTCCCGTCACATTACGGTCCGCCGGTTCGTGAAAAGAAGGTTGATGGTAATTCGCGATACGTCGATCATGTTTATGCGAGCCTCGCGGAACGGAGGACGAGGTGTAAAGTTTTCTGCTGCTCGCTCGCATTATCTCATGTAAATCCACGCGACGAATAGCCAGCCGCGTGTGTGGATATGTCCGAGGCGGCGGGGAAAAAAAAATGAATACACTTATGTTAATACTCGGGCGAAATTATGTTAGTGGGCCTCGGAGAGGACAACTTTCGATTAACGTGATTAATCGTGTCATTCGTCATTCTTACGCGCGACCAATGATAACATTATCGTGTTACGGGAAATTCAATTTAGCGCATCGCGATGCGGTAGTTCGCGAAAGGGTATTAGAAGCGCGCAACTGTTGAACCGATGCTGTTGATGATGATGATGATGATGATGATGATCTTGGTGATGAAATCTTCGCAGGGGGTAAATCTGTTATCTATCATTCGTTCGAAACCGCGCGAGAATCATGCATCAAGCGCCGTCGCTATCATTACCGTTCCGTGAAATATCTGTTTTGTAAAACGAAAGGATAGATCGTACGGCATCGATGGGCTCGCGATAATTGATAATAATTAACAGTTTGTTCGTTGATCTCGAGAGCGCGCATACCGATGTTCACGCGGTCGTTCCACGTGCCTTCAAGCTGACTACATGTTAAGAAAATACAATCGCAATGAAACTTACGATCAACGATGTACAGAATTTCGAGAACGCGTTCCCGAGGGTGGTTACAAATGAATACGCTAATCCCCATCGAGTATAAATCTGATCAGACTGCAAGCAGATTCACCCCCCGGGCGACACGCGAACGAATAGCGTCGAGCGTGCAAAGTGTCGCGTCGCGAAACGATCGCGCCACGGTTATCCCGTTAGGGCGAAGGAAGACGGGGTGCGAGAAGGAAAGTTTTCGAAAGAGACGGGCGCGTGACCGTGGTGTGCAGCCGTGTGCCGACGGGGGCTGTCCGTCATGCCAAGCCCCAGTAGTTACCGTCACGCGGTCGTCCCTGCAATCATCCACGGAACCAACCACCCCCGTCGCTATCGCCCTCTTCTCTTCCTCCCTATTGTAGCCAACCCCCTGACTAATCCCATTCCCTTTTGAGAGGTGACGGTTGCACGTATAGGTGAGCACGCGATGCACGACGCTTGCACCGAGCAGCACGTGGGAAACACGAAGTGTGCTCGTCCCCTCTCTTTTCATCCCTGCGCCGCTTCGCTCTTCGTCGAAACCTCGCTTCACCCCCTTGCGTTTCGTCGTCCCCCGTCTTTCTCGTCCCGCGTGCCCCGGGATCTGTTCGTCTTCGTTCATCCACTCGCGACCACGTTTTCTCCTCCGCCGCCCCTGCTTTCCGTGGTTTTTCTTTCGCATTTACGGCGGCAAAACATCAACGATCAAGCTAACCACCCTAAGCGAACGCGGGCCAACCCTCGACACGAAGAACGAGGAGAAGCGTGTAACTGCCGCGAGCTGGCCAAGTGTCGGATCGGGGGTGGATGATGCGTGCACGGGACAGGACGCATTCCTGGTCTGCCTGGGGTCGCTCCGAGGCCGCAGGAATGGTCTTACTCTGTTTGTCGATGGCCCTTCGCCAACTTCCACCCTTCGTAATCGTGACGTGGAGTACGTTTTCAGGATGTCCGTCAATGTTGGGCGCAGGGGGAGGAAACGGCCGGCGTTACTCGGAAGGACTTTGCTCTGAACGGGATCACGTAGGTTTTTCCTAGATTCCTATCTAATTAAAGTGGTATCGTCTTGCCTGCTGCTTTAGTACCATCGTTATTATCTTCTCGCAGACCTATACAGCGGAAACTACATTGCTTCGGGAGAAAATAAACTCTCAACCGTTGATCCCTAATGAAGTGATTCGCGCCAACAAGTGAACGCAACCCCTACCAAGTTACAATTTCATAGCGAGTCGAACAATCAATTGACTCGTTCCTTCGATTCCTTCTGTATCAACGAGCAACGAGGGCTCTCAATTATCGCAACAACCCGTCCCCGGCATGCCGCACTTGTCGCTCCTCAACCAAAATATTAGTAAACGCGCAAAGATGGGGCCCGCGAGACGGTGGGAAAGAGAAGAAGATATTTCGTGGGTCGATCGACGAGCAAGAAGGGACGAGAAGGTGGAAGGGGGGGTGCACCACGCGGGACCCCCGCTGTGCAGTTTTGTACCAGAAGAGGCCCTGCGCCCGAAAGGGGAACCCCCGTAGTGATAATTAGGGGGCCAAGCGAGTGTTTCTGGCCTTCGTGAAGGTCCTTGAAGTTTCGCCGCCCTGATCTCGAAAAAAACGGATCGCCAGTCATCGTGTTTCACCATCACCTTCGTTCCTCTTTTCCCTTCCTTCTTCCAATCGGTTCGCTCGCTGCCCACCACCCCCGAGAAGCCGAGGGGGTGGAACCAACCGGCGCGGCGCGGGAACATTAATTTTTCAGTGCCACGTCCGACGAACGCCGCTGCTCCCTCTCCTTCCTTCTTTTCGTGGGATTTCCTAGGTCATGGCTCTGTCATCTGGTGGCCGACGCTGCTCCGTTCCTCCTTTCTTCAGCCTTAAACTGAACCGTCGCCGCGGCGTTTCTCTCTGTTCTCGCCGGCACACGCCGAACAGCTCTCGCCGACACACCCTCCGCCGGCTCCACCATCTGTCTTCATTCGCGAGTATCGACAGTCTGCGGTAATTTCCCTGGTTCCCGGATGTTAAGGACCCTGTAATAGAACTGGCAGGGCGATCCCTATAAATTCTGAGAGCGAACCAGAGAGGAGAGGGTTGTGTGACACAGATGACATTCCCTGACGAAGATCGAAACTTCTCCAAGTGTGCACGGGGATGGAAGGGATATCTTGGAATTCGTGCTTTCTTCCTGGATACCGTTTTACGACTAACTCTCCTGCTTGACCGTTAAGCAAACCTTATCTAGAATAGACGTAGAACAACTGCTCGATCAGACTCGGCTGGTCTGTTGTCGCACATCGAGATTTACTGCTCGTACGATGTAGCGACAAGTCCCTCATTTGGCCGTGTTAAACAAAACTTGCCAACAATTCAGGTAAACAGCTATTTACCAGGAGACACGTGAAAGCGAGATCGTGAACAGTTTGATCGCCGACTCCCGGCGGAATAATGGAACAGGGAAGAACCGCGGAGGCACCTGCACGCTATCGCGTAGGTGCCGTCCGTCGCTCAGGCAGTCAGTCTTCCGCACCCTTTGCAATAACCGGCAGACAGTTCCACTTGATTAACCTGATTCATGCGTGCAACGGGGCTAACGTAGTCCCGGCCTGCCTTCTACGCCCTATAATGCCTCGATCGAAACCACTGTTGCGCACAAATGATGTACACTTACACGGGGGCTACGCGACGAGGCGGTGGCCGCCGAAATTCGGGCCACGCACCATGGCCGTGTGTATTGTCCTGCACCGAGCTTTACGCTCGTTTGCCAATGACCGACCACCGATACGCACCGGGTGTTACGAAAACTAAAAGGGAGTCCACTCGTTGAAATCGGGACGGGAGACTGGCTCGGATCTATTACCCTGTTGCGCTGCTATCTGTTTCAGTTTTTGTTTGTGAAGGCGCGGGGATTGACATCGTTATACTTTAAGCGTGATGCGTACCATAAAACGAGGGGGATGAAATGTCTCTGGAGAAAATTATGGAAAACTTTCTGTACCGTACGAATGTCGCCATCGAAGAGTTTCCCCTCAACGAAAAATCGTTGGGATTCCGTCTGCTTTACGTGGTCGTACATCTCGACCCGTTTCGCTACCCCGCGTCGCTAACCCGAAGACCGGCGTTGCGTTTCAACGAAAAATTAGCCCAAGCGTGACGCCGAATACCAACACGCGTCTCTCTGAATGGTGTTTCTTACTTGTATCATCGCTGTATTACAAAGCAAGTTACATTCTTGCGTACGTTTCTCAGCGATGTTCCTCGGGCGCAGTAAAAAGCATTCGGTCTACGAGAACGCGTCACCGACACGTGGTTCAACGTGACCAAGTAACCAGGCTGCGACGCAACGAACCACTGATCCCATTTCTTCGTTCTGTGTCATTAGTTCCAGGCAGCGCGGCGGCGCGCTCGTAACAGGAAGAATAATCGCGCGTTCGTGGAAACGCGGGTAACGTTTTGCTTGGCGGAGCATCGACGTGCCTTGCGAACGTGGCCATCGTCTTGCACGAGATCCCCCCCCCCCCTCCCCCTTTCCGTCCCTTATACAGTTGACGACTGCACCAGTCGAAGCTGGAAGTTTGGAAATTCGTGGGGGACGATCAGTCACCGGTCGGCGAGATAAATCTGACTCATAAGTTACCGGGGAGCTCCCGTAGGCGAGGGGTGGCCGTATCTACGGGGATGCCGCGCGCGCGGCAGGGGAAAAGAGAGGCGAAGAGCAAGAGGGCCAACGATGTAGCCCGTATCAAGATCTCTTTGCATCTCTGCTAGGCGGACGACGGGGCCGGGCGAGTGGGCTACGGGGGTGCTTATCTCCGCGTTATTCCCGAAGGGCGAACCCCGTCAGCCTGGGACCCGGCAGATAACGTTCCCCCGTTCCGTGCTACACCCCTCCCCTATACTGGGTGTCGAAGTCGGCGAATCGACTGTGTGTATGCGCTTTTGCGCTACGTGGAACTAGAAAAAAAAAGGAGGAAGAAGAGGACGAAGGGAAAATAGCATCGGATTTCGGTGAACGATTGTTTTGTCGCAAGGGAAGATATTAAAACTCGGGACAATGGCTCGCAAAAGGGTGGAGAAGTGTATTGTCAGCGTAAATACCATTTGCTCGGTCCCTCTGGGGTAACATTTCGCCTCCAGAGAAGGTATCCGCTGTGAAAAACGTCTCGCTGTCGCGCACCGATACAGTTGAACTTTGACCAGCGAAAATAGGATACAGATTTTCCCTTTTCGCGAACGGATCGAGAAAAAAAGAATCCCTCGACCCGTCCTCGAGCAATCCCCCTCCGATATCGTTCACTCGAGCGGCATGCAGTACACCCAGTATAGGATGATCGAGTTTCACTTCTGTATTGAGTCTCCGATGCTGGCGGCTCCAAGATAAGCCACCACCTCCGTCTCTTTTTCTCGCGTGCCTCCGAGAGGGGCTGCAAGCAGGGGGGGGGGGGTGGTGATAGGGAGAGAACGGAGAAAGTGTGTGCAGAGACACAGAGTCGAGTAGGGTGGCCGGTCGTTCGTGAAATAAGCTCCGCAGGGTTTTGGTGGTCGCGCTTTGGGGCGGCTTAGGGGCGCCTACACGCTCGCCTGGAACGACTGGCTGCCGTTACTCCCTTCCCATCCCCCCTTCTAACTTCGCCGAAAATACAGGCCGAAAGGGCCCCCGCGATCCCAGCTGCCGATGATGTTTCCACATGGATACCCGCGAGGCTCGCGTGTTTTCGACGTTGCCTCGATGATTTCGACCGGCGTGCCCCTGCCACCCACTTTTTTCCCACCTACCCCGCTTCCTCTCGCTGCTACCCTCTACGTCTGACCTGTCTCGGAAAAATAGTCGGTCAGACGTGCACCACGATCCTTAGATAATGACCAGCACACTCCCCGTGTCTTCTGTTACGCGAGCACGTAGCACAGGTCGAAGCTGAAGATGAATTTCGCGCGATTTATCAAGTGCAGGTAAAAATGGCTTCCAGGAAGAAGAGTACACCTGACGTTTCGAATGTTGTTCCTCGCGGAACGTCGATCCATCGACCGAACTGTGTCAATCCCATGGACGCGTAGAAGGTCTCTGTTTATACATTGGGACGATCGATTATATCCCTGGGTAGATTTCTGGTCGATATACACGTGCACGGTAGCACCACCTCGGGCTCCGAAGGATCACCATAAGTGGTCCTCGACGAGACATTCAGGGGCCTTCCACGCTGCAGGGGTCCAGGACACGAGATACGCATCGACACCCACTCCTTCGACACCAAGTCGAATATTTCTAGAGGAGCACAAGAACTTGTCCTCTCCGCGGTGGCGACAAGGTGTGGTTCCAGGGACGTAACCTGGCCGTATAAAATAACTGCCGCCGCCGCCGCCGCCGCTCGACCTAAGTGGTTTCCGGCTTTTTTCGATTTATAATCGGCGGACGATTACCGGAGGTAGCGTTCCGGGGCTGGACCCGGCCGCCTACTGTTGAGCCTTTCGCCCCGAGGGGATGTTCGATTATTACCCGGTGCTCTTTCCTCTGTAGGGCTCCTCGAACGATGATCTTTATGGATCAGACATCGTCTGCTAAATTAGCACCTCTTATGAGTCAAGGACAGACGTGGAAAAAAAGACTAGAGGATGTTCTATCCAGGAAGTGCACCCGAGATATTCATGTGAGCCCCGTTCAAGTATGATTCTCGCCCTTTTCAAAAGCACGTGGCAAATTGTAGTCTTATCTGAAGTTTGAATTAAACACAAATCCTTAATGATACTGGACTGCTTTAAAAAGAAAGTCGACCGCGAAGTTAAACGCGTTTCAATCGGTAGCGCCTCGATTATATTTTATTTAAGCTCCCGAGGGTATTGACATTTATTATTTTTCTGTCGGCGCACAGTGAACAAGACAATTCGTTCGACGCCGGCAAGGTGTGGTTTCACCGACATAACTGCCATATAAACGCCACACGGCTTCGGACGTAAGTGGTTTCCGGCTTTTTCGGTTTATAATCGGCCAACGATTACCGAAGCAGCGTCCCGGGGCCGGTCCCCTGGATGCCTACTGTTGGACTTCTCCTTCCCTCTCCCCTCGGGCGCACAGGCCCAACGGGGGTGTACGATTAGAGGTGTAGCTTTCGTGTTACAGGTCCCTTCAGCGATGATCAGATATCGACACCGGCCGAACACCCACCTGATCCTTTATCTTTATTTCTGGAAAGGTGACACTTCCGACAGGTTAGCCCTGACAAATTGAGACCGATTAAAAAAGAAATATTACCGAGGTGTGTCCCGAAATTCGCTATTATTCATTGAATGGACCACAATGTCAGAGAGAAGGCTGCTTTATCTATGCATATCGATTGAGGTTCTTCGAAAATCATCCCCTTCGGTGGGGGAATAATGCTCTTCGAAAGGATACTTGAATTGCTGCTACGAAGACGGTCGTGTCACGGCTCTATATTACCGAGCAAAATTTATTCACTGTATTTCATACATTTCATCCTCCCATGCGTCTCAATTAACTCGCTTCGTCAAAGTCCTTCCAAGCGATGCATATTTCGATATCGAATAAAATCCGTTGGAAAACGCGAACGTTAGGGGACTACTATCGACATTACTGCCGGCGCGTAAGAAAAATTGGCGATCGCTTTGAAAGGTCCTGTACCGACTTCTAACCACGTCCACCGCCGGTTAACCGTGTAGGTGTACACTCGGATTGAAAGAGGTAGGGGTAAAGGTCGGGGGAGGGTGGTTTAATCACGGGGGCTATCACAATCCCTAAGTGGGCTTCCTGCCCGCTTCGGAATTATAGATAATGTCAGATAATAATAACACACCCTGTAGGGGCAGGCCCCGGAGCCCACCAGAGGCAATAAGTATAAGGTAACCCGTGGAAGAAGTTCGGCGGAGGTGAGGGGAGGTAACTCGGCAGTGGTGGTGGTGGTGGTGGTGGCGGTGGTGGTGGTATTAGTAGGAGGATAAGTATAGGCTGCGAGAAGCCAAGTGGGTTGAGGTGGACGAAGGAGAAACGAGAAGAAAGAGGTACCTACGTACACCGACGATACTTCGCTTCTTCAGGGTTAGCCTTCTGGTAGAAGCTGGGAGTCGGGAGTCGGGCCCAGCAGTCTGGAGGCCCCATACGTGCCGGGCCATGGGGTCATCCGGGACCCCCGTTTCCCAGCCCCACCTCCCGCACCCTTGCTCCGCGACTTTTTCTTCCTATTGCTTCGTACACCTCTCGAGGACCCCACCTTTTCGAATGCAACACGCGGGATATCGCGGTGTACTCCCTTCAAGACCCCGTTCCTTTCTTCCTTTTGTTCTTCCCTCCCTTCAAAACCCTTTCGATATTCTCCTTTATACACCGCTCTCCCCGCTGTCGGTACATGATTTCAGTTTGCAACATTCTCGCAAAAGTTGAGTATCCTTTGAAGGAACCCGTCAAACTTTCGTTCTCCCTACGTGATACAGCATCGCGAAACATCTGATCGTAAATTAGTTCACTGACAGAGGTTCCACGATCATCATGTTTTCCAACGCCGGTAGAATCCGCGCCGAGTTTTCTTGCCACCATCGTCAGTCAGCCTCGTTCCATTAATTACCACGCGGAAACTCGATTAGACCCGTGGCGCCGAGCGAATACCACGCCTACGGTGTGCTTCAACCCCCCCGGTAAGGACAGCGTAACGCTACCATAACTCGGCGCAAAGTGGCGATACGACGTGCACCCCTCGATACACGCCTATTGGAAACGGCCGTTTCTTCGTGGGTACACCTGTTCCGTCGTTTCTTCACGAGATAACACGTCCCGAACAGTATGCGCGTACGTGTCACCGTTAAACGAGTTAGAATTTTGAAAGAAACGACCCCCAGCGATCGCGCTCCCCGCGGTGACCCCTTTTCACCCCGTTTGAACGCGTGCCTACGTCTATCGTATGGGAGGGAAGCGCGTGTTTCAGCGAAGGGATGCTACAATGCGATCGAGAAGGGTGGACAGATGGGGGGCGTATCTCTATGGACGCCTCTGCATATCCGTGCAACGCTTTTCCACCCCCGTAAGTGCCTGTATGACCGCGGCGGTGTCCTCCTTGCGTGTCCCAATTCGTTTCGCGAACGCCCGCCCATCTGTAGGGGAGCCGGCAGAGAGAAAAATTATAGTAATAACTGGTGCACCGTGTCGCGCGGGGGTAATTGTCGCGGAATCGTTGTGTCGCGTTTGCGGGGAGGGTCCGTAATGTATTGGCCGTTATCGTAACGCGACGAATTGCGGCCATAAAAATGTACCTTGCCGTTTATGAACTGCGTTTACTGCCACGACATTCTTTCCGCGAATGTCCAGCAGCGACGTGGAACGCGTCGATCCGGGGGTGAATGAAACGCACAGGATTACAGGAATAGCTCGTCGACAGTCTCAAGGGAGGAGATGATATTCAAACGAGATTTTCATTTCCCCGGAAGCTCCGCCATCCGTCGGTCCCGGCTGATGGAATATTTTTCCAGTAGCAACCGTACAACTATATACACACCGAACTCCGGCAAACTATGTTAATCCCCCCACAAGACCTGCTAACACAATTAGGACAACGCGGAACGCAATTATCCCGGGCGGAGAACAACCCCGTGGCGCGGCATCCCGGAATCACGAATCGACGGAACACGAGCGAAAGGGAAAATCGGAGAAGTCTCGTAGAAGCCGAGAAGGAAAATGCAGTTTCCCTGGCCGTCGAAAGGACCGATGGCCCAATGAAAAGTTCGTTAGTACGGGAATCGTGGATCGAAAGATGGCGAGTGCCCGTTCAACGATACAGTGACAAACCTCGAGCATAAACGCGGACAATATTTATCTAGAAAATGCGCCAAATAAATGGACGTTCAACGTCGAAATTGCTCGACGCGAAATCAAATTATTTGACATCAAAATTAAACGAACGGTCTGAAATATCGATTGTGCGAGAGTTAAATTAAAAGAGAAAAAGGAAAACAGTTATTAAACGAGAGCAAACGAATTAAAAAAAAAGAATGTCGAAAAAAAACAGTCGGAAATAGAATGGAAAATTCGTTATCGTTCAGCCTGAGAGAAAATCATTTCCGTCCAACCGAAATCTTCCGAGAGCCGGCTCTGTGATTTTCGAACTATCGAACACCCTAAGGGTGTCCGGGGCTCGTACGCGGAATCGCGACGTCATCGCCGATGGACCGTAACAGTACCTGTTGTTAATAAAAACACCGGGTCAAACGTGCCGTAACACCGTCAGAAAGGGAGCCCAGGGGACGGGGGTACGAAGCGGAGTGTGATTTCGCTGGAGTGTACTCTGTCATGCGCCAGGTGCCGGAGGATTCTCGTGTCCGTGGGGCGGTGGAACGGAGCGCGAGAGGGTGGTGCTGATTGCGACGCTAGGAACTTCTGCAACGGGTGTTACGGGGTTCACGGTGGATCGCGAGAAGTCAAGTGGGGCTTTTGTCGGTGCCACCACTTGTAGCTAGATATCGGAGGTGTGCAAGCCGGTTATTTTCGAGACCCGTTCCACCCCAAGCGGTGTCACGGCTCGCTGTACGGGCTCACCCCGCTCGCGCACAGCTTTCGACCCTTTCGCTCGTGAATTCGATCGCCGTGCTCGCACCGCTGGTGGCCCACGCTGCCGCTCCGAATCTAGATGCGCGGAGCCTGCCACCGAGGACTTAAGGCGAAATATGAACGGAGATATTTTATGAATGCGGCCGGACAATAAAAGAGCGGAGCAAGCCAGGCGCCTCTCCCCCCAGCTTCGGGCACGGTTTAGCGGGAACGCGAGAATGTATTATTAAGGGGAACGATATGTAAACAGGGCCGCGAACAACCGGTGCCTCGAATAAATAATTCCCGATTACGGAGTTGGCGAAAGCCGGATCGCCGACCCTCGAAAAACGGAAACTGCCGGATTGTTCCGTTAATCGGTAAGGCGGTTTTTGAAACTCTGGCAAACTGTGCCCGACGCACTTTCGACTCGTCCCCACGCGTGTGCAAGGATCGAACTGCGAGCGAACTTGACGATTTCCGGCGAACCTGTTTGCCACCTGTTTGCTCCCGTACCCTCGTCTTCTCGGGAAATGTTACATTGGCCGGACGATATGCAAAGTTCTCGCGCGACGGCGGAGGCGGTGCACGAGACGTGGGCGAAAATCTAAAGCGGAGAATAAGTGTAGGGGTGAGGGTGACTGGTCGAGATTGCGTGCGTTTACAAAGCAAATGGCTTGAAAATAACCGAGCGGCGAGCTCCGCGGGGAGAAAGCATTCGATGGGCATACGAGGGTGGCCGATAGAGAGAGAGGGACGAAGAGACATTGTACGACAGAGGGGGGTTGAAACCACCTACCGGTGGCAGAGAATCGAGGAGAGGCCCCCGCAAGGAGAGAGAGAGAGAGAATCGACCAGTGGAGCGAGATGAAAGCACGAGAGGGAGAGCGCGGGGGGTCGGGAAGGGGTGGTATAATCGATGCGGACATGTGCAGTTCCCCCGGGGGTAGCAACCCCTAACTCGCCAAACCTATTTATACAACAATACCCGGTACAACCCCCCGTAAACCACCCTCACGGTGGACCGCCGTGGCTGTTGTTGCTGTTGCTGCACACTCCACCACCCTCCATCGTCATCCTTCACCCCGCCTGCGCTGCTGCCTTCGGTTTATAATCAACCCCACTCTTCTCTCCTTCTCTTTCACGCCGTCCACCCTCGTAGATGCATGGAACAGTTTATCTCGGGGGCCCGCGCGACGAGGACTGGTATTTTAAATAGCAAATACTTATCTCGCCACCGGGGCAGGGTGGAAGTACCGATAAGCAGGTCGACAGAGGGTAGATACGCGCGCACGCACGCGACTACACGCTGGGAAACGTAAGACGGTGAAGAACGCGCGAAGAGCGCAATTCTGATCCGCCGTATCGCCCTGGAAATATGATTGGAATTCGGTAATCTTATTAATGGTCCATTGTGTTAACCTGGTATGTAAATCAGGGACGATTTCGATGCCTATCCGTTACTCCGATTCACGCTTGAACATTCTTCGCGTGCTTGACATTCGTACACGCACACACATATACACATACGTACCCTGCACAGATATACAGGACGAATAAAGTAATGTACATTTTCGACGGGAAATAAAGCGATCCGCGCGACGACGTTAGTTTACATACGTCGCCGGCTGTCCGATAATAAGAATCCCCTAAGAACTTCCGTTCCGCGCAGACACGCTTATGCGAGTGTGTGCACGTGATTCAGCAGATCCACGGATCGCTGGCGGACAATCCGGAGCAATTAGCATAAGCGTATTTATGCGGATCGTTCCGTCTTAACGGAATACAAAATTCGTAAACGGCGTCGATCGACCGCTTTCTTCCGACGCACGAAATTCGTATACAGGAGATCGAGTGCCCCAGAAAAAACGGCTATCCCCGGTTGCACGCTGTAACCCCGTAAGACTGGACCAGCTGAGGCATGAGTAATCCGGATTTCGGATTAGCCTAAGCCCAGGCTGGAACTCCAGGAGGTCGTTCTGGACACTTCTGCCGTCTGTCCGGTTCAACCGAGACGAAAATATGTGTTCTACACGTCGCGCAGCGAGGAGACACGTTTCATCCGCGTCTCGATCGGTGACAACGGCCGCTAGACGTTTCCATTGTTGCGCGGTTCGTCGTCCCGATATTCCACGACGAATTTATATGCTTCCAGGAACGGTCGCTTCGCGGAAGAAGCGAGTCAGCCGCGTGTACCGCGGTGGACAGATTCGACGGATGAATTCCAAAGTGCTTTTCAGAGGGAAGTGCATAATCCTAAATTATGCGCCGCTCGATGATTCATAATCGTCAAGTGTAACACGACAAAAGTCTCGCGTTTCTACGAACGAGGGATGAACGACGATCGATGATTAACGAAACGTTCGACGAAACGAGGTACAAAGTAAGACGCAAAAGGGTGGCGATGATTCGTCCAGGAAAGTGACGCCGATCAAACGGCAATAGCAGGGGTTAATTGGTAGCTTTGCCAGGTTAATTCGTGGCGGTGAGGAGCGTCGGGGCTGGAACATGCATGGTAAGCAGAGCGCGATTTGTAAGGCCTCCTTACATAATGATGGAAGAAGAACGAAGGGTTTGCACGACAGGGGCTTGTTTCCCGACACGTGCTCGGGCACGTGAGTGTTCGAAACGCTTTCGACTATGACACGCTGCGAACCAACCCCTGCGTCTTGTGATCCCCCTCTTCGGGACCTTGTCTCTGAACGCGTCTCGTGTTCTCTTTCAACCGAAAGCTCCGTCATTCATGAATAATTCCATCCCATCGAGTTTCTATTTTTGTGAAAGAAGACCTTTAAAGAAGAGTCTCGTGTTTCCTGTTGGCGCTATAATGAAACTATTTACAATTTCATTGCTGAATGAAAAATTCTGTAGATAATGAAACGGGGAGTAATGAAAATCGTATCATGGGAAGACGTTGCGCAGAAATTCCACCGTCCCGAAATAGTGCCTCTTACCGTGGAACGAGAGGGTAACAAAAATGATACGACAGGATATATAGGGTGTATACCGACCCCCCCGGGACGGTTTGTCTCTGCAAGACTCCCCCGAGACCCCGGTGGTAGTTCCTGGGGCGCGGAGGCGGGCACGCATCTGTCGAATCTCCCGATGGATCTTCTGCAAGAGATCCGCCAGGACACGTATTACATGCTACGTTGGCACCCTTCGTCCTGCGACTCGCTGTTACAATGTACACACGCGGTGTACGGCGGCCGGTACTCTATCCGACTAAATTCCACGATAAACTCCCGCGAGGACGGGGCTGCGTTTCTGTCGACGGGGGATGAAGAGATTTGGACGACGTTTCGCGGACGAGCGATCCCTTTTTAATCGTAAAAAAAAAAGAGAAGAATCGTTGCGTCACAAGGAACGTGCAAGGCATTTCCATACTTCAAGGATGGAAGGAGGGAAATACCAAGCGGTTTCCAGTCGATCGCCGGTTTCCGAATATTCGCCAAGAGGAGAAACGACACTTACAGTATTCAAAGATGCTCGGTCGCGTTTCCGGTGCGACGTTTTCGCGTCACTGAAAAATGCAGGCCACCTGGGGACGTGACGGTAAACCGTGACAGCGGGCCACCCGCTCTACGTACGTACTTAAGAGAGACACTTGTAAGGGTGATCGCGGGGGGTCGATCATGTGTGTACACACGCTTGTACGTACACGAAACGCACGGTAGGGTGGTGATACGGGCAGCATCGTTTCGGTCCCCAACGGGACTGTCAGGGATACGTGAAGAACGGCGCGCCGAAGCCCCGAGGTGCTGTGCAACCACCGAAGGGCAGAAACACATCAAAATCGAATTCACCAGATGTCCAGGAAAACGAATCTCCCGTTCCCCTTCCGCGTGGAAAACGACGTTGCACCCACTAACGACGTTAGGCCACGCGACGGCCCCGAGGCGCAGATGCGTTTGCGGACCACGATTTAAGGGGGCGACGAGCAAAAGGATTCGAATCGTCGAGTACGTGTCGACGGTCTCAGGTGTTTGTCCCCGCGGGGAATGAAAAGAAACGGAGATTTCGATGGGGACGAACATGCACGAGGAATCGACTAGTTGAATTTGGTCAACCGTATAATTGCATATTTGAAGAAACTAATATTACGATTAAGATAGTTTGGAATGCTTAGGAGTGGAATAATTGATGTTGCTTCAATAGATATATGTTTCACATGCAATTACGATGCTTCCAGTTATTTGTATTTATTGTGATATGACAATCTTTTACTTGCCACATTTATTGTCTTCGTATGTCTTTCGACAATTGCTTCATTCAATTAAAAAAAAAAAATAATACGGGACGAGGAGGTAAGAAATGCACACAACTGTACGTATACGGAAATACGAGGTGGTTTATTATAATAATATTTATAATCATTATGCATCGCGGCGGCGCGTCTTTTTTCTCTCGCTTGACTTTGCTATGCAAGTTACATACAATTACAGACACGTTTCGTGTGACAGTGTAACCCCGGCCAACAATCGTATTCCTCGGGCGCCTCTCGCAGAAAGACAAATATTATTTACATCGATCGCCGCCTTAACAATTACAGGTTACACATTCCTATTTATATTTATACTTTAATGATGATTAGTACAGCGGTTTTACTGTGTAGAATTACGCGTGTGTAACTCGATGCCGTTTTCGGACGTGTATACCTGTTGGTATTGTGTTGTGTGAGTACGTACACAGGTGTATGAATTACTTTCCGTGGTCGTGTGTGTATGGGTGTGTGTACTGTTCCGTATGTTTCTCGAATGCGTAGAACAGCAGATATCTACAGGATGTTCCTTAAAGTAACATCGAAAAGTAATCAACAGGGAGGGTATAATATTACACGATAGGACTTTCGAAATTTTATACACAATAATATTAATAATATCTAATAATTCGTGATAATAAAAAATATTAATAAAATAGCAACGCTGGCGTTCTCCAACGACTATCGTAATAATAATTAATAAAGATAATAATGTTAATAATGACAATGATAACCGTGAAAGAAACGAAGCTAAACGCGATCGGTCGCCTTATCGTATGTGTGTATCTTACAGAAACGTAACGTAGAAGTTTGCGGTGTCGACTTGGCTAGACGAACGACAGGCTCTTGCCACAAACTTCGTATCGGCGGACAAAAGTCTCGGGCCGCAACAGAATCGCGTACGGTCTTTCCATCCGTAGTCCGTGACCGGTCGATTTTTCATCGGAACTCGATCGATCCTTCGTCCGGACCGATGGAAAGCAACAAAACGACGGTAAAAGAACGTTAATTAAAACTCGTACTACCAGGCCAGACCTTCGCTCTGCATCTGGTGCGGCTCTAGGAACCCGCCCCCGCCACCGCCGGCACCTGGACCGCCAGCGTTCCCACCGACACTGGGATTACCCTGTGCTCCACCTGAGAAATATCAAACCCATCGAATCGGTTCTTTTCGCTGCTTCGGCATATCCCGAGAAACGTGGTATTCGACGTTAAGAGAAAAAAAAAAATAAAATAAGAGAGCGAGAGAGTTAACCGCCTCTTTCGTCGAGGTCACGGAGCGTTAGAAAGATCCGAATCGTACGATCATTCCTGGATCGTTGAAAAATTTCACACGGTACATCAATTATGGAAAAATTTCTAACGCTCCACGCCAGTCACTTTAAATATAGGTAGGTGGCTGTATTATGTAAAAGTATCGTTTCTTTAAAGTATACCTGTAGGTGCTAGGAACTCGCCCGGACTACCGCCAGGAGGTGCAGGGGGCCCCTGTCCGGGGGGGCCCGTGAGAAATTCCGGAGGTCCGCCTCCCGCACCCGGAGGTGGATATTCCCCTGTCACCGCCACTGCGGCTGCCATGCCCGCTAAACTCGCAGGGTCCAAACCTGTCAGAAACAGATTACGTACTATTCAGGGAGGATCGTATCCGGCTTGCCATCTCCGAACCCGGCTGTCATAATTATCGCGACCTACCTGCCCGCTACGATGTTTATTACAGTCGCGATAGGTAGCTCCGAATGCGGCTCGGTTTTCGATTTCGAGCAACGCGGTTACAGAATGGATGTCGCGAAACAACGCGAGTCAACTACCGATTATATAAACGACAGTGACTTATCGTTATCGAGGAACCATTAGATCGCGTTTTACTTCGCGAAAATATCATTCGTAGCGAGCAGGACGATTGTATAATGATTGAACAAGTTTTATAAAAAAAGAAACAGAAAAGAAACGCCGACACTCACCAGGATTGCCTGGGCCGCTGAAGGGCGGTCCATGGGGATGAGGGGCCGGATGCGCGCCAAAGAATTCATGGTGAAATGGCACGGGCCCGCCGTAACCGAATTCGAACTTCTCCGCGCCGAAGTATGGAAAGCCGGGCGGCGGGCCGTCCTCGCCGCCCAAAGCACCGGGATTCAGGTTCAAAGGGAAGCCCCTCATTTTTCTCGAGCCGCCGAAGAACGGGCTCCTGCCCATCGACGTCAGTTGTTTTAACCTACGCTCCTTGCTCCTCTTATTTTGAAACCAGACCTGCGCATATCGACACGACCACAATATTATAAAGTAATTCCGCTTGTCCCTTGCTGAAGATATCGCGTACGCTATCAGCAACATGAAAATCAAAGTATACGTGTTGAATAGCGAAAGAATAAGGACCGCAGATATCAAGCACTGTGTTGGCAACATGAAAATCAGAACACAAATTTATTTTACATATTGAGATACGAGAAATTATGGCTTGCAGATATCGTGTACACTATTGGCAACATGAAAGACAAAGTGTAAATTTATTTTACGTATTGAAGTAGAGGAGAACAAAGTGTTATGAACCTGTATCACTCTCATGGGCAAGCCAGTCTCTTTCGCCAACTGTTCCCTGATGTGCCTGGTAGGTTTGGGTGTGGACGAGAACGCCGATTTCAGAATCTCCAACTGCTTCGCCTTTATAGTCGTCCTCGGGCCTCGCCTCTTCGATCCCGCGCCCCCATCGCCGCTACCACCGCCGGCACCGCCGTCCGGACTTTTGTTCTCCGTTTGACTATCCCTCGTCTCGGGATCACCGTCCAGGGAACCTTCGACCAACAACGCAAGCAAACCCCCGTTTAATAATCGAACCCGCGTTAGAGTAAACACTTTGTTCCACGCGGAACAAGTGGCCCTTGACTCGTCGGGGTCACTTCACCCTGCTACAATTTCGCAAGGATAAGTGCGCACGATTAGAATTCTATTTGAGATACGCGTATCCTTCCTTCCGTGGAGCTGCGGATGGATCTCTTTCGAGGGACTTTCCCTGTCGATTGAACAAACAATAACATTCTTCCACCGATGCTACCCTCTAACAACGTGCGTATACCCGCACACAGACAGACAGACGGGCACGTAATACACGTATCTCGGTATCTTGATCGGATGGATCGAGCTAACAACAATCGGAGCCAATCCCCCGGAAGCAATGCGAAACCCCCATCGGATTATCGTGGTTGCTCTGAAAGCTACACTCTATGGCGTTCACGTGTATATGCGTGCGCACACCCTCAACGCGCGACGTGTATTCACGCGTTATACCCGGAGAATTTAGGAGTCCAACTCTTCACGATAATCTATATATACCCGGGGAGGTCTTAACCACGGGACAAAGAAAATGTTTGGACAGTGTCACACCGCGCTACAGGGGCCACCCTTCGCGAAGAAGGCCACCCCTCTGCGCACCTTCTACCCTAGAAGCGTAGAGAGATGCTTGTAACCGGGCTGTATAGCGGGTTTCGAGAGAGAGAGTGAGAGGGGGGTAAAAGCGACGAGGGATCATTGTGTTGCGCTCGCGATAAAAGAGCAGAAGCGAATAATAGACCGGGAAGACCTGACGCGCTTAGTAATTCGTACTGACGCGCCCGGGTCAAGCCGGCGTATTTCCTCCCTCGTTCGAGGGCTCCACGGAAGGGCAAGATTGGCCGCGATTAAGTCGTTAGACGGTCCCAGTCAATCGTCCTTTGGAAATCGAATTTGTCGCGGGGGCCAACAACTATTTCTAACGTCTCACTGACCCTTCAGCCTACTCGTTCACCGATCATTTTTCATGCACAAAGATCGTGCATCGGTGGAACGAAATATTTGCTGTGGCGAACAAAAGCATTGCCACGGATCAGAATTTTATGTAATCTCCTGTGTAAATCTTCGATCTTTTATAGTAACAGACGTATAAAGTGCCGTTTTCTGGCCTGTATTGATACCTGTGCTCGCCACTGTGTATCATGAATCACTATTTAAAACCTATTTAAAAGAATATATATAAAAATTGTAGAATTTTTACGACTGTATTAAAGGTGGACGTATAGACTCACCTTGATCCTCGGAGTCCTCCTGCTTACAAGGATCGCTCCCAAGGGGTAGATCGCCGGCGTGGCCGACCGTCTGGTCTCCAGGACCACCTGGACCCAAATTATGGGTCCCCAAGTGAGAAGCACCGACACCACTGTGATGATGGTGAGTACTACCGTCCTCGTCCTCGTCCTCCGATCCTGAACCCATCAACGAGTCTCCTCCTGTCGACAGGTTGGACGATTCTGTTCGTAAACGATCCGAATCGTACGTTTTAATCACATTACTGGCCGAATCATTGACTACGTAAAAGAGCACCAGTCACTTTTCCGTTCAATGATTTGTGTACACGTTAGTGAACTGCGGCTCGAGTACTACTTGCCCGCGCTTTCAATCGGAAATAAGCCACTAGATTTCGGAAGAAGAAGCAATTTCGAAATCAGTGATTAAGTACAGTTAATCGGACTGCTTGATTTTATTTTACTTTGCACGAGTATATACTTTCCTTGAATGGCATGAAAGCAGCCGGCGGCAAAGTTACGCTCGAGTTCTCGGACTACACCCGTTGAAACTATGCAGTAATAAAATTCTTCTATACAACGACACCAGAAATTATGTACAGTGTAAAATCCCGTTGTAAAATAATTGCATCGATCAACGTCGAGTTTAGGCGTACAAAGCGGTGAATACTCGTTCTGGTAAATAGAGTATAATTTATCAACGGGGCGAGTAAATTTGTCGATGTTCCATACGAAATTAGCAATTAAACGTGATTACGGTTATTCGCTCCTGGACATACACGTCGCGTGTACCAACGGCTCTCCACCATTCATTACGATTTTTCGAAATTTCGCAATTTGCCAGAGCTACACGTTCGTTTCGCGTCGTAAATTCGCGCGTTCAGCGACAAAAGATGCTAAAAGTTAGCGATAATCGTTGCCAATTAATAATCGATGCGAGTCGCGTAATTGCTGCGCTTTTCACGCGCGCCGCGTAGACGATCGCACGCGAATTCGACACAACTGACAAACTGCCGTTCGGTGATAGAGATTAATGTCGGAAACCGCGCGGTACTTCCAGACGTCACGATGTTTGATGATCGAAACGGCTAATCGGCGTCTTCGGCTGCGAATCGTTCGAAGAGCCTTCGACGGGGCTGTCGTGATAAGTTTAGAGTCGGACAATTTCATTTCCACGAGTCGCAAGCATCGGGACTGTCGGGGAACGATTAGAACGGTCTGACGCGCGCGCGGAATTCGCATCCTCGAGAAGATGAAGAGGGCACCGGTGCGCGCGCGACCCCGAAGAAAAGGAAAAAGAGGCGACGGGTTGTCGGACGTTTTGCGGTTTCGACGTCGGCATCGAAGCGACAAAAGGTTTGCCCCTGCCTAACGACCTTTCGGTTTTCGTTTCACGGCTTACACACCGGCGGGGCCCTCGTGAAACCGAGCTCCGTTGGTCGCCCTTTCTCTCGCGCACAGCCCGCGCGCCCTTTCCCCCCCAGCGCTCCTTTTCTCGTTTGCTGGCTGCTGGTGGCTGACGCCCGGTTTACACGTATACGCGCGCTGTTTTCACAGCTTGCCGTTCCGACCGGGGTAAAGCTCCCGTGAAAAACCCACCCCCGGTGCCCCTCTTTTTTTTTACGGCAAGCCCGACTCCATGAAATCTCGGGCGTTGGACGCGTTGAACTGTGATCCCCAGCTTTCCTAGCCGCGCAACCCGGACCCCCTCGCTTTTGAAAGGAAAGAAAAAAAAGATGAGGAATCCCGATCGCTGCGCGATTGACGTTTATGTTTCTTTACGCGTTACCCGTGCAACGAGACGACATTATTCTGCCCACGATCCGATTGTACGCGAACGAACGAAACGAAACCCACGAAACTGTCTCTGCGGCGCTCCGCGGTGGATAACGAGATGCAATGACACTTGTAACTCACCATGATGACCGTGCACGTGATGCGTGTCCGGCAACGGCTTGCCCGACAGGTAATCCTGCTTGCAGACGAACTTGTTGTCGTCCAGAACGTAGAGCTCCTCGCCGGTGCTCATCTGCTTCCGGCACACCAGGCAGGTGAAGCAGTTCAGGTGAAAAACCTTGTCCCTCGCCTTCCTCACGAGGTCCTGAGGGCTTATCCCTTGGAGGCAACCGCTGCATTTCGTGCCGTATCGCCTGGAACAGAGCGGCGCGGCGAACCGCGTGAATAACGACGAACAACGAACGGGCAAGGAAGTTTTTCTCAGATTCGTCCGCGGACAGGCAGAACGCTGAAAGGGCGGATAACGAGCGCGCGCACGCGTCTCCTCGGTTCTCCGAACACCGCCGGGTGATTAATCGTTCGAAGCGGTTTTTCCGCTGCGGCGAGAGCCTCGCGCCTTCCGGACTTCTGCTTCTTCGGTTTCTCTTTTGTTCATCCTTTCTTTTCCCTTCGTCATCGACTCATTGCGTAACGAATTCCGATACGGGTGAACCGTACACTTTAATTTCCACAGACTTTTACTCCATTTCGAGTATAATGTTTTTTGTTCCTATCTCCTGCTTAATCGACGGGCTCGAAACGACGAACACGTGGACACGCTTATCGGTGCCATTCGAACGGACGAACGAAATGGAAAGTCAATGTTGTACGACCGCGACGTTTATTGGGCACGAGACTTACAAGTCCTGTCATTAAGCCGCGCGACTCGCAAACGTCGATAAAAGAAATATAGCTCTTTTAAAGATATGGGACTTTAACGTCCCGATAGGGCATAAAAAGTTAAAACCCTTCGGTGCCGTAAAAGCGCGCGTCGCGGTTCTCGGCCAATGCCTGTCCGATTCCTTGCCCCCCCATTCTGTTTTACCTTTTTCTTTGAAACCACGTCGCGCGTCCCACTTGTTAATATCGCATTAGCCAGTCCTCTCCCGACGTCCCGTGCGTGTACACGAGTGGCGGTTCTTTTGTCGTAAACTCCTTTACTTTCCCCGGGCAGACGTAACCGAAGGGAAGAAACAAACGCGCCCGGTACGCGGCAACCCTTTCAACGTGGCCGCAACACGTCTCGCGCGCGAATTAATAAATCTGAGCGAAACGTTTCGCCCGCGGTCCGATCCACCGGCGGCTGTATTATTACGGAAGCAGCGGAGAGCCAGCTACCAATTCCGATCGCTTTAATTGCAGGAATCACGCGATTAATTGTAGCAATTACCGCGACAGTCCCTTAGGGCTGCCGCATTTCGAAAGTAAATGTATATCATCTCAATCGATGCCTACCGTGATACGCGTGTCGCACTTTCGGGGGAGGAGGGAACGGACCATGTGCAGGTATGCGCATTCAAATTCCCGTGGCTGCCCGTCCCAGAAGGCAGAGTTTCCCCGTCGCGACGCGACGCGCGTCCACTTGCCACGTGCGCGCGTGCGATATCGGTTGACCCGTATTCGCGACCCTCGCGGCTACTATTATTTTATTGCTATCGCGCTGCTCAACCGGAAGCAACGCGTTCAACGTGATCCGCGACCCACATTGCGAATATCGTCGATTTCACGTCGCTGACGTTAGTGATCCTGCCGCCCCTTGAATCCGCGGCAAAGAATTCTGAGATTAACAGCAGGGCTGTTGTCTTCGCAATTGATTTGATTACATACGAGAGCGTATCGTTTGGATAGCGAGTAGCAATCGGTTCGGCGTTCTGTTTGCACAACGCGGAAGAAAGGAATGAAAAGAATGAAGAGAGCAGTCGAAATTACAAGGATCCCCCCTTCATCGATCGACGTGGCCATCTATAACTATTATACGATGTACTTACGCGGAACATCCTATAATCAACCGGCACACTTTTTCAAACTATTCATCAACCTGTCCAAATTAGCAGTCCTACACCGAGTTCCTAATAATCTTCTCACGGAAGCAGAAGCCGGAGATATTTCTTGACCAACGGTCATTACGCTGCCGGAGCCTCTCCCGCTCTTTCTCCCTTGTTCCACCTCAATTCTCCCCTTCGCCGTCTCAATCCTCCATCCAACCCTTTCGTTTCACCTCGCGTGCAATCCCTCTAATTACAGGAATTATTTAATTAATTATAGCAATTAGCCGATCCCGTGTCAACTCGCCCAAATGCCTACGTCACCGAATCTTCTACTCGTCTTATCTCCTCTCCTTCTTTTTGCTCTCATAACGCTTTCTTCGGCGGACGCGCGTCCGTCCCGATGATTTCCTCTTTTCGAGCGCGCGCGCGCGCAAGGGGCAGCAGCGCGGCGGGGCCCTTTCTTCCTCGTGGAAGAAAAAGAAGCGGAGGCCAGCCGTAAAAATCATTAATAGGAAGGCTTACGTGGTGCTTTCGTGAGTCGCCCGTGTGTGTGTGTGTGTGAGAAAGCGACTCGTCGAGCGGCGGGGAGGCAAGAAGAAGGGGGTGTGGACGCCGGGCTCCCTTAAAGAGGAGAGCGTAAAGAGCCAGGAATTCTGGCGTGCAGCAAGAAATATAGGACAGCCGGGCATGGACAAAAAAAGGGGGTGGGTCCGAGGCACGATTTGCCACGGAGCCTGGACTTTATGTGTATGGTGCGTGCTGCTTCCACGGCGTCCCGTTGGAACGATCCCTCCGGTATAGATCAATTCGTCGCGACAACGATCGTCTAAGCCTCGTGATTCCTTTCCATCCGATCGAATCGAATAAAACTGGAGAACCTGTTACCGTCCTCGAAACGATGAACCGGTCAAAAGGAACAGGTAGAATGGGGTGAAACGCGATTTATCGATCATTCCAGGCGACGATTCACTGTCTCGGACTTCGGATTCCTCGATGCACGATCGAGCGGTAATTCGACCCGCGGTCTCGTGCCGGCAGACAGCCCTCCACCTTGACCCGTCGCGGAAACTTTAATTACCGTTCGATTCGTTATTTCCCTGTAAACAATCTCCCTTTCGTTAGCCTCCGTTCGCATCGGCGCATATGCGCCGACGTCTCGGTTACGCCAATAAAGGAATTAAAGACCCGCGAGATTACTCGCGAGCCGGGAGTCCAATTAACAGAATCCAATTAGCAGAGCGAACAACCGCTTCCGCAGTTAACCCGTTCTCCGTTTGGCCTTGCTCTTCCAGAGGGACCGAGGCGTCCGTTCCTCCCTCCGTCGGCCACGATCCGACGCGATTTTCACCTGACCGAACCCGCGTGAAAAGAATCCTAACAGGGACGAGCGTCTCGAGTTGGCGCCGATTAATTCGTGAAATATCGCCGGTTAACGTCCGCGGAGGGTTGAAGGCGTGCTTGAGGAACGGATTCATAACAGTTATGCTAATGTCAAGGCGCTCGCCATGCGACACTGCGAGGCGTCGTTTGCATAAAATCCCCGGGAGCCGCGAATTTCGATCGTTCTGTTCCGCTTTCGTCCTCGTACCTCATCGAACATTCACGGTGCACAGCATCCACCATCTGTTTCGTCGCGATTCGAACGATCGTTAAACTAGCGTGTTACGGAATTACGGTTAGACCTTCCGGCATTAGGAGCGGCTAATTGATAATGGGAATAAAAACTGTTTAGCTCGAGAAGCAAAAAGCCGGCCTACGTACGGCAAAACGAGAGCCTGTGTCTCGGGGGTATGACGCAAGAATCTAGTGGTTGGCAAAAAGCGTTCTCTCGGTACGAATACGCATCGCGATACATGCTATTGCCGAACCTTCCTGGAAGGGAAACGACTTGGCCCCTCTCTCTCTCTCTCTCTCTCTCTCTCTCTCTTTCTCTCTCTCGAATTCCCTTTCCTCCTATTTCTCTTTCTGTTCCGACCGCGCCGGCCCCGTCACGCCCAACAAACTTCTCCTACGGTTCGGAGCGGGCGTCACGCCGCATTTATAATGTTTCCACGTTCCGAGTTTCGACGGGTCTACTCCCGAGGAGGCCCCGGCACCGCGGGTGGAAGGCAAGGACAATGGACCACTCGTCGGCGCCCTTTCGAGCGCGGGCCCTAGAAAAACCTCGCGCCGATCCATGATTGACTTGGATCGTTTCGCTTCGATTTCCTGCCGGGTTCATCGCCTCGGACAGAGTCCATTTTCCACGGTGGCTTGGAACTTTGGAGCTCGGACGGAAAGTGGCCGAAACGAGCCACCGGCAGGTTTCACTTGAAACACCTTGGCGAGGTATCGTTCACCTGTTAATTACCGGGGATTAGCCATTGGAGATTGAATTCCTTTGGGACTAGATCGCATCATCGTCGTCGTCCCTTAGCTGTTACTCTTTCCGCTATACAAAGCGGGGACCAACGGTTGCGACAGCGATACAATTTATTCCGCTGTAAAATCAGCGTGCGCGAGAGGCGCCATCGATGCCTCTCTGCCCATCCCTGTTCATAAAAGAAAAAATATTCCCCGTGTAATTCGGCTGAAATATTCCCGCAACAATCCGGTCCGACAGAGGCAGTGTTGTCGACAAAGAGCTAGCTAATAAGCAATCCTCGAACCGCCAAAGTTCGGTCCCGCTGAATGCTTGGACTATTAGCCAGGCGCTAGCCTCACCTCTCCGGTGACACCGTCGCCGATCCCCCCCTCTGGTCCCGAGTTAATGTTTTCATCGGGCGTATTCCGGCGACGGCGTGGACCATATTTTAAGGTAATAACTTTCGGTGGGCACACACCGCGCGGGGGCCATCGACCGCAAGCTACGGCAGTCGAGGCGGCGCTGAAACGGGGACATCGGTCCTTTTGATCCTGGACCCTTTCGGGCCCCCACGGGCCATTATCGACCTTTAAGGACCTTGCCGCGACTCGTGTGGAGCCGGTTACCATAACCGCGAGCGTATACCGTTCCGTCCGACCGATACCCGCCGGACCTCCCGGAGGTGTTACAGTATTCCCAACAGCGATTCGCTGAAGGAAGAACGGGGGACCGGCGGCGGCGGTTTCGATTCAAGAAACGACGCCGATGGATTCTCGTCGCGTCGTGGGAATCGATCGACCTCCGCCGTCTTCCATTTTGGTCCCCGCCGGCTTCGTTTCGTTTTGCTCGATCGTCGATTAGAATCGGCCAATATCAACGGGCTGGTGGCCCTGTTTGTTGCAACATTATCGAAAACCCGTTTGAAATTGTATCCCAGTTTTGTTCACCCCTTCGCATATTCTTCTTCGAGTATCAACGGCTTGATCCGGGTTGAAAAATTTGGCTACAAACGACGCAGTTGCCGATCCGCCATTTACACGGCGTGTAACGGTAGCAAAGGGGATCGCGCTAATTAGCTGAGCGCCGAAGCGCGAGTCACTTTTCACCCGAAAACGCCTTTCTACGCGGGTCGCGCTGAACCTCCCGGTCTTATGTCTACCGATTTTTTCATCGGAACGAAATGCAAAGTGGATCGTAAAGTATACAACACGTTCGTTATACACTCGTTCGCATAAGCATCAAAGCCCTCCACCGTTTCAACGCCGTCCCCCACTTTCTGCTTGCACTCGGGCCTCGCTTACAAAGGGGATCGTTCATCGCTTTCAGAAGTCGCGCGACTCTTGCGAAGATCGGGGATGGTAGACGATCTTGTGTACCCGCTTGTTGTGATTGTCTAATTTCCGTCGGCATTCTTGTGCGAGTTCCTCGCGCGCCGCAACTTCGAAACCCCCGACTTGTCCTTAATGTCCAAAGCCCAGAATTAGTTTACTTGCGACAAGTGCGGATCGCGTAACTGTTTTACACTCCGCGATCCGTCGCTGATCAATTGCCAATTATCAATTACCGAAGCAGTAGAAACACCTAATCAACGTCGTAGCGCGGAATGCACGCAAACGCATCAACGTCCAAGGTTCACGCTGCTAATTAATCTATGCGATTCGCTGCTGCGTTTTTCACCGACTTCTTTGAAAGCCCACGGTGTCCACGACGAAAATCGCAACGGTTCAGACCCAAACGGAAGTCGGCCGGGCGATGATGCGATCTTCACGCTTTCGGTTCGGTTTCTTGCGCGATCGTCAAGGCCTTCGAGGATCTACCACCGATTCGCGAACAGCTTCTAGCGAGAAGGATACCTTTTTGCGGGTCCTAGCCACCCCGGCGATCTACCTACTTGGAAACACTGGTCACGCGCACTTTTTCATGCGATTTATTCGCGAACACCCGACGCCAAAGCTAGGCCCACGGTCATCAATTTCGCTACGCTATAAATATTCGATCCTTACGAAGTTCGTAAATCAACACTCGCAACAACGTTCCGCGACGTGACTGACGGTCTTCCCGCACGGTTAGGACCCCGCTTCTTTTTTCTTTTACTTGCATCTTTGCGACCGGCGAAAGAAACACATAAGAGAGCCGATCGTTTCCGAATTAGTTCCGTCCGATGTTTTACACGCTTCTGCGGCACGGTTTTTAAGGACTCTTCGATACGTATTCGATATTGGTGGTCCTGCGTCGGAAGAAAAAGTCACTCGCCTGCAGGTTTTTCTTTTTTTAGATACTGTATTGCACAGAGCTCCGTTATTTGCGCGATTTCCATCGAAAGGGAAAGGAGCTTTAGTATGAGAAGTATCTCACGAATTAAAAAAAAAAAAGCAGGATCACGATATTTGCCAAATCGCCGACTTATTTCGTTCGCCGAGCGATCTAATGATGGATTTTTGCACGAAAGCTGAACAAGTGAAGTGACGCCGAGTTAGTCCGAGAAAATGTCAAGGCCTCCTTTCCATTCGTCGCGAGACGCTTTTCTATCTATCATACCATCGCCTGACACGTTTGCCAATAAAAAGCTGAGGAAAATGAAACAACAAATGTCGCGGCGTTTGCCCGTTAATGCGTCGACCGTTAATCTTTCGATTTTGCTCGCGGTGTTGACGGGCTGGTATACCAGCTTATCTAATTATACAAACGGGAAACAGTTTGTCGCGAGGCGTCGATACACGTTTCTGCTGGAAGCGAGCAAAAAGTTGCGATCTTACGACTTCTCCCAACAACGATCAATCGCGGCGGATCCTACCGACGAAACGCGCTAAAACTCCAATTATCCTGGAACGATCCTCAGGATGTACTTGCTTCGACAAAGCGCCAACTAATGGTATACCTGTGCGCGTTGTTTCGTGAATCGTTTTTCCTACGCGAAGAGTGCGGGAACTCTCGCCGTCTGATTTTCGAATCTCGAAATGACTAATTAACGAACGGCTGCCGGAGCCCGAATAAACTCGAATCCCGTTTTACAGTCGATACTCGAAATTAACAACAGGTAATTAGACAGCAAGCTAATCGAACTCCAATCATATTGGCTCATCGAATAAAGTTTGCGATGCGCGATGCTCGAGAGCGTTCATCCCTGAAATTCGATCGAGTCCAATGATTCGAACGCGACGTATCTCCAATTGTTCCGGATACACACGCGCGTGATCGGACGAACACGGTAGAGTACGATGGTATAGAGAGATGTCGTAAGTACCTGAAGAAATCCTCCCGGCAAAAGAGCTTCGCCTCCCTGGAGAAACACTTGTCCTGCAACGTGGTTCTGCAGTCGAAGCAACGGACGCACTCGACGTGCCATGCCCGGTCCAAAACATTCAGCAGGTACTGATCCATAATTGGTTTCTCGCATCCTGCACATGACAGGAGCATCGCCAGACCACGTCTCCCTGCTTTGGAAAGAAAGGAACAACTTCGTGAATACCACGTTACACCTGGGACTGACACGGGTTCGTTGAGAAAAAAAAAAAAGGAACAATTTTAATAATTTCGCCGTATCGCTGTTTCGTTTTTTTTTTCTCGCGGAATCTGTGTCGAACGCAGGGACCGAAAAATATCGGTATAAAGCGGAAACGTCGTGCAAAGTTGATGGAAGCTACGCGGCCGCGACCTGACGAGGCGTTTTAATTTCGCGCACGTTCGAACGCGCGCTGCATCGTCCGAAAAATAAAATGTGGGAAACGAGGAAATTTCTGCGACACCTTGTTTCGACCCGCGTTTAGATCGTTCGTGTACACCGATTATCCCGCTTTTATTTTTGTCGCGCGATTCCTCTCAAGGGAACATGCCTCGAGCATAAAATGTATTTGCAAGATATATATATATATATATTTTTAATAATTAGCTAATGACTTTTGTGAAGGCTCGATGTTGAACTTGTAGCTTGGAAGATTGCGTGATAAACGTTCAGGATAAATTAAGCAAGGGCAGGAGTAATTAGATTCATTTCTTTTTATTACCGGGTAGATTCCGGGTCGGAAAAAGTCGGACGCACTTGCTAAGGCTGCGAACGTGCTCAACGAGCCCCGCATTGTGTATTTTCTTTAAACCAATTGAAAGTAAGTAACATCTCTGTATGTGAATTACAAGGAATGCCATTCTTTTTCGTTACACAACTTGCAATCAAGCTTTTTGCTTTTACACAAAAAATGAAAGTCAATCGAGGATTAAAATGCGATAACTAATGATACGAATAAAAAATGTATGCTGTCAGATGCTACACTTCGCAATCGTACTCTTTGAAGGTGCAGAATAATCTATTGCAACATCAAACCTAATGATTCTGCTCGCAACTTTCTAGTAGGTATGATAATTATTCGTCAATAACCATCAAGCGAATATATTTCGCGACGAGCGGCTCGAGGATGACCATTCGTTAATTAACATTCGTGGACGAGATTCTTCCCTATTACGTTTTCTTTGCTTCCCCAGTTTTGTCTCGTTGTCTTCGTTTACTCTTTTCGTAGCACCCAATGCTCTCTCTCTCTCTCTCTTTCTCTCCCTCGCCTGGCTTCGACCTCAGGCTTCTTTTTTCGCCATTGCTGAACCCTAGAGGGTTCACTCCTCTTTTTTTTTCGCGGTTTCCGCCAATGGGCGGAGTTCCTCCCTGCTGGCAGGGATGTCATCCTAGCAACCCTTCTCCCACCCCTTAAGGTCTGACCTTGCGCATATCATATCCCTCCGTCTCGCGAGAGGGCGAGAAGAAAAAGGAGAAACGCGATTCGACCCGACCGACTCGTCCACCCCGCGGTTACGTCGAGATTTAAATCGTTCCACGCGAAACCGACTTACGGACTAATTCCTACGGTGAAATTAGATTCCCATGGACGAAACAAAAAGTGCTTTCTGTTTGGAAATGAACAGGAAGATAACGAATTCCAACGTGGACGCGTTGCGTTTTTCTAGGTAAGCTAATCAATTTGCGTGAAGGATAAGAGAAGAGAAATTAGTGGGAAACGTTTTTAACGAGATACAACCCCTAACGCAGTTGACCTTTCATTTACGAAATCAGATATCGCGATGCGATTTCACGGCTCTAGCGCGAGAGAAAGAAATCGTCGAAAGATTTCCTTGATTCGTCCTAACCAGATTAGGGTTAAGCGTACGTGAGACGAAGCTCGATGATCCAATAGAAAACGGGGAGCCGATTAATCCGATTCATTTTCTATCAACCCGTGCGACGCGTGCCACCTTTCGCCAGGCCCCCCCCTATAGAAAATCCTGCTTCGCTTCTCTCCTCCTTTTGACATCTCCGTTTTTCTACAATTCATATGAATTCACAAAGATGCTTTCCTTACTTTAAGGAATTTCAGCTTGAATCGGAATTAATACAAGCGGACACGAAAGAAACGTTATGCAAGCCAACCCTGCAATTGTAGCGGAAATATTGAATAGCTAGGGGTAATTAATTGATGCAGCGATTGACGTAAGATGACGCATGGTGGTCACGGTGTGTTAATTAATAATCGATACGATTGCGATGTCACTCAAATCCGCCAAGTCCTATATGATCCGATACTTTCAATATTTCTCCCCGAATCACCCCCCGGTATAATATGCGCTCTATGAAACCGTTTCGCAGTTCAAGTTTGTGCGCTATCTACGAGAAAGTTCCGGAAGAATACGAGCAAAGAATGTGTCGCATAATGAAATACCATGGAGAAGAAAGAGATGGGGTGCAGAATTTAGTTTCTCGCGCATTGGAAATTCGGGGAACGGACCGATCTAATGAAAAAAGATATGAAGAAGTATTTGGCGAGTAATAATGACTCGGTTAGTAATGATTTTCTTTTATTTATAATCAATAAGCGCTGCATCTCAACATTATCATGCTCGAGAGAGTATTGTTCCATTGGAGTTTATGTTCCATTTGTCTTTGGTAAGCCAGCATCCGCAGGACCACCTTTCCGTCGGTAGAACTCGAACATCAACATCAGACTTTTCAATGCTTTTCGGGCACCTTTTTTTTGTAGTCTTTCTACTTTTCTATAATCTATCATTTCTCTGGTAGAGATCGAGGGAAGAAGTATCAAACGATAGACTGCGCAGCGCAGTCTATTTAGCATTTGCATCGCTGAAGATTACGATTTCCTCGAATCGCTCGTTCGTTACATAGGTAGATAGAGTGACGCGTATTTCGACGAGAGTGCAACCCTGTCCGAGGCAAATTTATCCTCGTTAGATCCGAGCCGCGGGACAATCCATCACCGCGGATAAAAAACGCGCATTCCTATGACATCCAAATTACGGTACAATCAATCACGATAAGCGAACGAACGCCGTTACTCTTCCTGTGCCCGAGAAAAAAAGAAAGGGAGAGAAAGAAAAGTCACTGGAGAACTTGCACGAGGAGCTTGAGAGGAAAAGCCTTTAACCTTCTGCGGTCCGAGCGCGGGACCAAACCACCGGCGCTTAGTTGTTGAACCAACGTATCCCACCGATTATTCTCTTACCGTTTATAATCCAGGTGTTCTCCGACAGAAGTTCATTAAATACCAATTGCCCGTAAGAAACAGAAGCTTATCAATAAAAGCGGAAGTACGAAACGCGATCGCTTCAATCGGAACTCTTGCAATCGGATAAACGCAAATGTTACACCCTGCTCATCAAGAATTAGTCGAGTTTAAAATAGAGGAAGAATCTTTCGCAGAAATTTCCTCAGGATCGCCGACGGAAGTAACGTGTGAGGAGAGGTCAAGTGATCTTACTTACCTATGTTACAGGCTTGGGTGACGGGCAGGGGTGCGCAGCAAGGCCCGCTGAGGGTCGCGACCCTTATCCGGGGGGTACCAACCCCCCCGGGGCCCCCTCCCCCGCCCCCGGCGCCCCCGTAGCCCTCCACCTCCCCAGCCGCGACTGCGGCCACCCCTGTCCCCACTCCCTTACCGGGCCGGGGACCACCACCAGGCCCACCTTCCACGGGCCCGTATCGGCCGAACGGTCCCGAGGGCCCCAGTGCACCCACTTTTACTGCGGTGTTATCCCAACGGCCGTTAAATCGCACTTCTCACACTACCCCCCTTGGCTGCCAGATTTTTCTATTGCCAGCACACACTCGATATTTTTACAATTCGCTCCCTTTTTTTATTGTCTCCTATCGATCTGTTCCGTACGTTCTTATTCACGCTCCCGGTTGCCACCGTTTTTATCGTACCACGTTATTGTCACTGTGCCTAGGACCTTCTATCGCCTTCCTTTGCCTTCGTCTTCGTGTATCTTCCAAGTTCATAGAATTGTCTTTTCGTTTTATACGTTTCAGTGGATAGTTTGAAAATGTCACTGCTGTGCCTTGTTCCACTAGGCCCTCCGTTCGTTTCGACACCGGATCTCACCCCCTCGTGTACCTCAACTGACAGGTCGGTACCCGGCGGCGCATCGCGACCCCTAGCCGCGTGAGGATCGTTCGTTCTCCGTTCTAGACACTCCGTGATAGGTCATGCCGCGAACGCAACCGGTATCGCGGCGAATCTCTGAGACGCGTCGTGCGCGTCCGCGCGACGGGCCGCATCAAGAGCACCCTCGCGCGTCAGGGTTGTTTAATTCGCAACAAGAAACTCGGTGAGAGGTCCTCCAATTCTCTTGATCGAATTCGCGGAATAGTACTGAGAGTGTGCCACTTCTCCCTACTGTTACGCTGGATCGCGACGGGCAAATGTTACTCGGGGGGGCGACGAATCTTGGAGAACACGGGCGAACGGTGTTCCTCGGCGAGCGGCACGAAACGAAACAAGAAACACGACGATCTCCCGAGCACGCTCGCCTCGAGTTCGCCAGCCAACTAGCTGCACCTGTGACAGACCGCGAGGGCCCCCCTCTACTTGTTGGCCGACGTCGCGCGCCTCGCCGACCGGGCTACGCCCGTTGGCCACGACCACGTCGCGGGACCCCTCGCGATCCCTTGCCATTGGCCAGCCAGGCCCCGCTCGGGCGTAGCCAACCCCGTGCGCCGACAGGCATGGCCGTGGAATGGCTGCGGATCTCCGGCGGCGGACGGGACGCTTCTGTCGTCGCTACCGCTTCTGCCGTCGCGGCGCGCCGTGCCGTTGCTCGAAATAGCCTGCCGCCTGATTCTCCTCGTCTCTGACGCGCTATCGATCCCCCTACGGCGTATACCGAACAGAAGAGTGGCTCGCGAAATGCTACAGGTTTCAGAGAATCTTCACCTCTCGCGCCCGCGAAATATCCCTCCGCCCTTCTCTTCCCCGTGGATATTTTTTCACCTTATCTTCTCTCTCCTCTCCGGATCCTTCTCTGAACCGTAGCATCCTCTTTTTTTTTTTGTACTTTTAGCCATCGCTTTTCTTCCCGCTGACGCGTTCCTTGATCATCTCTCTCCCTTTCTTCCCCGCGATTCGCGCCGATAGCGCATACACGTACACACACCTGTTCGTGGCTGCGTGTGTGGACGCGCCCTCTGTTCGACTCGCGAGACATAACCTTATCGCGAGGCTCGTTTTGTGACGGAGGCGTGTTCCGAGGCGAAGCATTGCTTTTTATCGATTAAGGACCTCTTCGCGCTGTTGTTCGACGGCCCGAAGGACCGATGCCCGGTAGACCTTTGCTTTGTGCAAGGTAGGTGGACCGTCGTTGACGATGTTCTTCGGGAACCGAGAGTCGAGTAATAATTATTTGTTCGAATCGATGTCACCCCGACTGCGCGTAAGTTTCATAATGCTCGATAAGTTCTTTGGATTACTTCATGGTTTGTTTACCCAATAATCAAATTATTAGCTGGGTATTCTTAAAAAAAATTCATAGCGTTCAAGGTAGGATCGGAAGCACAGCGCACGCAAGAAAAAAAAAACGCACGGATTACCCTCATGCCGCCATAATTAGCCGCAAACAAGTAGCCTCCTATAAATTATATCACGGCGGACTGGTTAAGCTTATTATGAGGGTCTACAATGGACTACTGAAAAGCTGTCAAGATTATTATAGGGTCCCGTGAAAAATCGACCGCCCCGTAAATGTGTCAATTCGTAACTGGCCGCCCGGGTAAATATAGTCCCCTGTCATCCTGTTTTGTCCCCATTCTGCAAGCGGCAATTACACGCTTCCAAAAAAGATAATCCCATAAAAGCATATTCTCTATCCTTTTTTCACTCTTGTGCAACCATTAAGAAACTAAAAGTTCAAAAGACGCAACATGATTATTCTTAGATTTATTTTTTTTTTTGTATAAAAATTTCCTTTGATCAAGTAATTAAAATGCAATCCATTAACGCTTTCATGTTCACGCATTTGTTTATCTCGAAGTAACAACTTCATCGCGATTGCGCGTGCGAGATTCTGACGATTCGTCTCACGGCGTTCGCTGTTAAAAAGACGTTATTAGCACATTTTTCACACCGTACTGTTTGATTTCTCCCCGTTACGATGCGCTACGGTGGCCGTGGACGGCCAGCGAATAAACGACACGAAAATGCCTTCGTTTCGACGCATCCCGTTACTATTGTGCCGTAAATCTTGGGAGGAAGATAGTCGCGTAGAATTTCATAATCGCGGGACTCCCCAAGCTTTCTGAATTCTTCCGCACGTTTTATTCGAAGAACAGCAGTAAATCGCGTTGCGCCAGCTTTTTAAAGAGCGATAAAATGTCGTAATACGTAATAACTGTAGGGGAATTAATTAACGGGTGAATTGATGTTCCTTCGCGAATCTGATTCCCACTTGATGCGTGTATTTCCTCTATTACGCGTTCCAATGAATCGTACGGATAGACCTAGACAGCTTTACGGCAAAGATAAAACTCGCGCATGCTTGGAGGAACAAAGGGGAGAGTAGAACGAAGGGCAGGATAATCGAAGGATATAGGTTCATCCTTTGCTTGCAGGAAGGCTGTTCATACTTTCGAGATCGCAGGGGAGGGAATTTTGCATCCGCATCCGACGCGCAGTTTGTCTCGCAGAAACTCCAAGTTAGTTCCGCGAACAAAGAAATACGATCAGTTTTTCTTCTTGACTGACGTGGCGATTGTACTCGTGACAAAAAAATATATGTGTCACAGGTACGACAGGCTATTCGTTCCTACGCAATGCCCGAGCCATTGTTCCGCGACTAAGCTCGTCCGGCCGGGACAAGACGATGAACAGAGAAATGAACGTGGCCCTCGCGATTTACGATCTTCCGCACGCGGTAATTATTATTGGTTTTCCAAAGAGTCGGCTCGGTTTATTCAGCTTTCACGGATCGAGTACGGGGAAGTGGCGGGCTCGTATTTCAAATTGCATCGTCGAAAGTGCAATTAACTGTTTGTTATAATTTATATCATTACGTGTTCTATTTTTTTAATGAATATTTACCTGGCAATTTTGACCACGTACCATACAATTAATTAAAAATAAACAATACAGCGTTTATTACTGACTGCGTTCGGTAAAAAGTCCTGAGCGCCTGTAAGTAGGCAACCCGTCGCGCCTGGAACTATATCGGGCTACTCCGCACGCACTAGCTTCAAACTGCGAGAGAACATTATCAATGAGCCGATGGCTTTTTATACTAGGCGAAAACTTCGATATACCACCTGTACAGAGTTGACAAAAAGAAATCGCAAACACGCGAATTCCGCTTTGCAAGGAATGTATCAGAAGAACAGGATTATCCTTCGCGAGGCCAGAATAGGCAGTGAACGGGAGTCGTAAAACAGTAAGGGTGTCAACATAGCGTGTTTTATTATTCTCTTAACAAGATTCAACAAGGAAGCTGTTGAATTTTATTATACAAAGAGCCGAATATTGAAATAAAGATATCTAACTTATAAAATATAATAAAATAGACATAGTCTTTAGTTTGCGTTGTACCATTGTTTCTATACATATAATTAAAAGCGGCAATACCTTCGTTTTCTGGTGAAAACTGAGCATATTTACGTCTCTGTTCTAATGTAAATCATATATAATTATACACTTCCTATTGGTGGTTGCTTAGGATGGTGTCCTATCCACTTCCTATAAGTAATGTTCATTGTTTCTTCCACTATATTGTCTATGGGGCGTATTATAAAAGGTATGGATGCCAAGCCAACGATGGTAGGAACCCATCGATTTTTTAAGGCCACGTTGTTGCTCCTTTTCTGTACAAATTGGACAGCAGCACAGATTCTGTTGATTGTGAAACCGGGGATAATTACAGATGCGAATGACTGCCATAATAGAGCGTCTGTCATGGAAAGTAAAGTTGTCTTTGCTGCCTTTTGAGTATCATTTCTCTGAAAGGAAATTTTATTAACAATTTCGTAATTAATATATTATTTAAATAACATTACTTAAAGTTAAATTTACTTTGTAAGTTTTCAGTCCATTGTTAATTGTGTCTGCAAGAACATATCCACTGGCCACTGCATAACTGAGCCATACGATTGAAGTTGGAACTATAGATCGAAAAGCCTCTCCAATTTCGTTTGCATATCCTGAAAGAATATAAATAAATTTCTTGCACAATTTGCGAAATACAAAATTCAAATGTAACAATAGATACTATTTAAAACCACGAAAATATGTTTATGCGTGAATGTTTTATTTTAACAAATCAAAACAACAGAGCATTAATACTCGAAAAGATGTATGAAAAATTAAATAACAGCGCACAATAACCTGTTTTTCATTACCCAGATATCTGACAGATGTATCACGATATAAATCCACTTCTCTTTCTTCCTCCATGGCAGATATTTCTTTATTTATAAAACTTTTATATTGTTAAACATAACCTACTATGTGTCAGACGCATCGTTCAATGCGTAAGTGCTCGCCATTGGCGTAGGTCGCAGAGTAGGGATATACAGAGGGTCCCTGAACCCTCTGTAGTATTTAATGTACAACACACGCAAGTATGGCGCTCAAATCCAATTACTCCGTGTGTGCGTTCAACGTAACCTTAAAATGTGCCCTTAATACAGAATATCATATCCCAAAATTTTAAGGAGATAGCTCACTCTTCCAGAAATATGACAGGACCGTAATATTCGTAAGTGGAACTAGTTCGTACGTCACCGTACCAGAATGTTAGTAGATCTCGATTTCATTAGAGAATACTTCAGTAGCCAAGTTAACGAAATAATTTGTTGGTGGTGGTTTTACATCAATGAGATTTCATGGCAGTTACTAATAGCTGTTACCGCGTACCTTTGCGTTTGCATTTTTCTTTATTCAATCTTGAAGAGAGTCAGCCACACAGCGTGGCAGCTTCCAGGACCGCCAGCCAGAATATTGTTAGTCACAGCTCATCCCGATGATGAGGTCATGTTTTTTGGTCCCCTGGTTTATTGGGTAACAAGATCGAAGGCTAGTGAAATTTATCTTCTATGCCTTAGCGATGGTATGCTCATTGAGTGTCAGAAAAATAAATATGGTTTAAATAATAAGCTTATAAATGCTCGGATTTGAAATATTGGTACGCACATTGTTTTAGGAGGAAATAAAAGGAGGAAGGAAGAGTTATGGGACTGTACAAAGGTATTAGGAATTCCAGAGGAAAATGTAACTATCGTGATGTAAGGAATTATTCTGCTTGCTTGTTTTCCAAAATGATTAGTTTATTAGTCATTTAAATACAATCATCTATTATCCTGTTAATCTTCTATCTTAGTCCAATAAATACATGTATAGGAGTACAGAGTTACCTGATGATCAAAATGTACAATGGCCAACAGAGGTAGTGGCAGAATGTATTTTACAACATGTAGAAAGTTACAAAATCAATGCTGTCGTATCGTTCGATAAGCATGGCATAAGTCGCCACAAGAATCATATCTCCCTATATTTTGCCCTAGCTGCATTATGTATAGAGAAGAAAGTACCATATTGTTAGTATCGTCTGTTAGTGTACTAGCTAGAACATTAACAAATTCTTCAGTAACCCAGTCTCTTTCCAGATTGCAAACTGTACGTTTTAGAATCTGTGAATATAATAAGAAAATATGTACAACTCTTAGACTTGCCAATTAGCTTACTGTGTGCTTCACACTGGTATTTACTGACATATTATCAGAGAAGAATTATAAAAGTAAGTGTGCAGTTAAAGGGCTGCTATTTAAAAAGTAATCTCTTATACTTGTAATCATTAAAATAAACAAATTATTTTTGTAGAAGGCCATGACTGCACACAAATCTCAATACGTATGGTTTCGAAAGTTGTACATGATATTTTCGCGGTACACATTCATCAATACTTTCCAAGAAATGAGTGCCCTCGATCTGGAGTTAGACCTCCAATTCGACGACGAATAATGCGTTGATTCTTACCATTGTACAAATTGTAATTAATTGTATATACAAAATATGAAATTTGTGTATTAGTATATAATAAACTCTGAAATTCGGAAAGTAGCTTCTAATCTTTTTTTTTTTAATTTTACAGAAACATGTCAAGTAAAAAGTAGATTCTTTATTAGGCCTTACACAAATATACAAATATTTAAAAATAAACATATAGCGATATAATAACAATAAACTCATTTCTCATTCTATGTAATTCTTACATTAATTTTACTTGTGGAATCATATTTTAGAATTGTGTAAATCAAGAATTCACTTCGACATGGATATGCATATTGAACGTGCATAATACGTAAATTGCGTGGCCGGTAAACTCGAATTAATATTAAATAATTTGAGCAAATGCAAATTATTGCCAGTGAGCTGGTCTTACATACATCCATTTTAGAATCTTTCTCACAGTAATAACGCATTATATATATAATTATTTAATAATTTAAATCGCATTTTAATTTGGCACAGTTAACATTTGTGCGCAAAGTATAATTTGAACTAACTTTCTATCGTCCTCTTGACACTTCACAATAAGATTTGATCCTTTGAGATATTTGTACGACATTAGTAAATATACATATAATCTTTGTAGCAAAGTATTGTATAATCTTTATACCGGAACAAAACATAATTACCAAATTATCGTCTCTACGATAAGCGCAAGTAGAAAATTATGGTGGCGCAGACTTAACGTTTTTTCCTAGCATAATTAGAACACATCGGGAACAATGTACAATACAAAAATTGCTTTCTTACTTTACTTTAAAGAGGTACGAAAGAGCTGCACTTTTTACGTAAAAAATAATATCTGTAAGAGTAACGTCAAATAATCCTTTATAATTCAATTCAGCGTAGTAAACAGTCTTGTGGAATGTAAAGAATATATTAATCAAAGTTATAATACCAAACAATACATTAGTGCGTATGGGCCATTTGATTAGATTAATAACGAATATATGACCTTATATAGTAAATACTGTTGAAAATATATGCATGCTCTGTGCGCTTATTTTCTTTTCATGTCTTGCGCATATTTGCTGTGCATTTTCGTTTGAAGTAAAGTACGTTTAAGAATGAAAGATGACGAAACATGGAATGTTGCATTTCTCTTACGCTATATACCGAAATTCAATAGTGATCGAAGCATTTGATTGTGTGAAAGATTCAAACTTACTCATCTCTAATGGTCAGCGTATCGATGTGTAACATTAGAGTAAAATAAATGCTTACAAGACAGTCGCAGATAATGGACGGCATAAAGTGGTCCCGCAAGATCTTCGGTCAGTAGACTACTGTAACAGTAATGAATTAGTAGAATACCGATTTTAGGTACATGGAGAAGAATAACACCAAATGGTTATCGAACATTGTTGAGAGATCTTCATTGTTTTTCAAACAAGATTGTTCGAGTTATAAAGGATTCATCACGAAGATCTCGCGGGCCGTATCCTAGAATCTATCCTTGCTACGATGATGGGAGCCCAAAGTTCCCATACCTGGCTGGGGAGAGTCTGGATCTCCCGAGTCTTGCAGGTACTGAAGTTCTTGCAATTCTTGGAATTTCTCATGATCCCTAATATGCGCATAGTTGGCAGAAAGACACATCAAATAGTGTATGAGACTTAGCACAACCAACATCGATGCTACTGTTGCCAAGATAAACATGACCTCTGCCTTTTCAACGAAATCTTTACAAAATAGCTTCACCTCTTGCGGTCCGCATACTTTCATATCTTCTATTCTTGTATTATTCGGGAATATGAAACCTGTAAGAAGTATATGAAATGTTGTAATTATGGAAGCATTAATGCACGATAAAAATAAAACAATTATACGATTTATTTAACAAACAATAGCTTACTGAATTGAGTGAAATCAATGCACTGATCAAGAGACTGAACACGTGGATTGCTGCATAATCCCCAGAATATTGTAAAGATCCAAGTAATTATGACCAAGAATGCAAATATCAAAAGCCAGCCTAGTTGCAATATGTAAGTAATTGTCATGAACTAAAAAAATATAAACCATATTATTTCTTTGCTCCTCATTAGAATACTATAATCTAATGTATTAAATTTACATACAACAGCACAAGAAATACGTCCACCAACTCTAGATCTCCAAGCTCTATAAACTTTGTGCCTTGTAGCTCCAGTTGCGAGGCAACCAACGCACAGTATCATGAAACCCAAAGCTGCCATACTAGCACCAATTGTTGCGAAAATTAGTTGAACGGCTTCTAGCCATCCAAGCCGCAAATGAAAGACCTTGTACAATGATTAACATACATATATCATAGGATAAGAAGGAAACTATGGCACGATCGAAGTAACTTTGAATACCTGGTCCATCATTAGAGATCCCAATGTAACACCTCTGTACATTGTACCGCAAAAAATGCCTACCCCTAAGCAGCACATGATGGTTGCGATGAGTGTTGCGTATGGCACTCTGGCCATACATTCGTTGCACATACTCCCTACAAATAAAGAAAATTTGTGATGCGAACATAAACTAACATATTTTTTATTGCAGTTACGGAAACTTCAATCGCTTTATTATGTGTAAATAACAATCGCCCAAGGCAATTATTCGAAATTGCTACGATTTATAGTTTCATATAACGGGATATATAATTCCGTTAAAAACTTACTACAAGATCGATAATCAAAATGTAGTCCATGGAGATTTTTTTCGGAAAATCTATCTACACTAATATTACTTTCGAAGCGTCTACGCAACGGTAAACTATCACTTGCATCTAGCCGATTTCTCATGTTTAACAAGCAGATTGAATATCCGTGTAAATGAGGCGTGTAGCGATGATCGGGACTATGAATGAGTAATCTTTTCGTATATAATATAGATAAGATTACGCATCGTATCGTGCGTGACTTCTTGCGCTATTGCAATGCAGTTAGGAAAGCTATTCCATTCCAGTAAGAACTCCAACCTTCTAACGATATCGTGTAAAATAAAAATAAAAAATTGCTCACCCATGTTTCGAGTCTGGTGCCCAAGGTTAGGTTCGTTTCAGATGTTCACTGACCGTGGTCGATTCCGAGATTATAATGCTGGAATTCTCACAATTGCCGCAATTGAGCGTCGTTCAGCTGTATTAATGAATAACATCCCACGCGCTTCTCGTAATTATACGTCCAGACGTTTGGCCACTTGTTTATGGGGACTCCACGGATTCTTCTGATTAACCACTCGCATGAATTACTCGTTGAAATAAAAATAATTCAATATTATATTTTGTACGTACGATGCCAAAAACAGTAATCTATAACGACACTATGCAACAATATTGTTGCTTTCTAAGTTGTTTGTATATGCTTATTCTCGGAATGTTTTGCATAACCCTTTAAACAAATCAATATGGTGGCGAAAGGTAAAAGTGAATGGAATCTCCGTCCCCACCCATTATTGTAGGGCACGTATAAATAGTAATACAGAGTAATACTGGGTTCCCTGTAGGTACTCACACACACATACCATGTTCTATTTAAACATCATCATGCTCTTGCATCGGCATGAATTTATGAATTATGAAATACATTATTTATTTAGTTCTTTTAATTATTAAGCTAATTGTTCTTTTAATTCGATGTACGGAACGAAAGAAATTAAACTTCAAAATGACTACTATTTCGTTAGAAATTGTATTCGGTAAGTTTTACAGTTTGTCAGCCTGATTGGCACTTCGACACTATCGATAGTAGATGTGGAGAAATATCGATAGTACGCACTATCGATACTCTCTCCTAGTTGGACCACAGGCCATGCATAATTATCGTTAGTGATGTAAATATATATGTGCAGGTAGTTATTATTTATTGTACGCTAATAACTTACAGCTTTCAATAGTGATAACTATCGATAGTGAAAACAGAGTATCGATAGTTTTTGGTAGTGGTGTCTATCGATAATTATCGATGGTCCCCCAGCACTACTCAAGATGGCGTGTACCATTTAACGCAGTTCTGTCGCATCGGTAACAATTGAAATGTTTCTTTAATAATTCAGTGCTTGTCCTTTAAAAATATCTACATAAGCTTGTTCTTTGTGAATTTCCAAACGTGAAAAGTGATGTAATATTAATGGAGAAGGACAATACATTTGGAAAATCTTCTGTGACATGTACGTAACCTGATTGTGGACTCGAACAGTGCTGATATTTTCTGTTTTGCATTTTAGATTATTCGCGAGAGCATACGACATTAAAACATATGTAGAAGTTCTAGTTATACTTGCAACAATTCTGCAGATATTAGTTATAAAATTTGTATGAATTTAAACTATGAAATGTATTGTAAGTCAATATACAAAGATAACCCTAAAATATTAACTCTTACCCAATGGATACCGTGTCTTTTAACACCCAGTTATTGGCTGTTTGGTGAAGGTTTCTTTCATTCATTATAACCTGCATATTTGTGAATAATATATAAATAATCGTTTATTACAGATCTGCATAGGGCGTTGCTCCTTTAAGCAGCATATCCAGTTTTCTGCAGCAACATTTCCAGCTCCCCCAGCAGTGTTTCTGCTTCCTTCGAATACATGGCAATATTATGGGCTGATACTACCTACTTAAGAACGATGGATCTGGCTCTCTTGAGTACAAGTGGAGTTGCGAGTTCTAAGCTGTGCCTCCTGGAACAGCAGTAACTGTGTGTGTGATGAATCAATAAGATATCAGTATGGTAGAGTGACAGTAGCATAGCACTGTCCTATTAAATTATATTTATATTCATTTCAAAAATTTATATAAGTGTTAACTTTAAGATGTATTATAAATGGTTTTATAAGAATGGTCAATAAGTTATAGTTTTTAGTTTCTAAAACACTTTTGTAGCATATTTAAATCTATGCTATTATCACTATTGTAATTTCCATTATTATTTCGTTATAATAATATATTATAAATACTTTACCAGAATAATCTATAAGTAATAATTTTTAGCGTATGAGACACTTTTATAGCATATGTAAATGTATGCTATTACTATTATTGTAATCTTCATTATTATTTAACTATAAGATGTATTGTAAATTAATTTGTAAGAACAATCGATAAGTAATGGTTTGTAGTGTCTAAAACATTTTTGTAACATATGTAAATCTTGCTCTTGTCATTACCGTAATTTTCATTATTATTTCATTATAGAATGTATTGTAATTTAATTTATAAGAATAATCTATAACTTATAGCTTTTAGTTTCTAATACATTTTTGTAGTATATTTAAATCTATGCTTATTATCATTATTGTAATTTTCATTATTATTTCGTTATAAGATGTATTATAAATTAATTTATAAGACTAATCTATAAGTAATAGTTTTTAAGTTTAAACATTATCATTCTTGTAATTTGTACATTATTGCAATTCTTTAATAAATCTGCATAAAAGGAATGCAACTTGTTTAATTTTTTAACACCTGCTCGCTCCTAATAATTTAAGTTCGAGATAAATACTGTAGAATGACGTCGAATTCCAGGAATTCCTGAAATAGCATACTTTTGCAACTTTGTTGCGTCAAAAAATTGACATAAATTTTGCAAGAACACCTTTTGGCAATTTTGCTACTAATAAGCTATTCCGTAAAAGCAGGTACCGGGAAATTCTTGGAAATGACGTCACATTCCAGGAATTCGTGAAATGAAAGACCTCCTCGCATATCATATTCTCCTGATACAAATTGGCGATTTCGAGCAAAGGGAACTCCGTAAAAGCAGGTTCTGAGAAGTTCTTGGAAATGACGTCGCATTCCAGGAATCGGTGAAATGAAAGACCTCCTCGCATATCATATTCTCCTGATACAATTTGGCGATTTCGAGCAAAGGGAACTCCGTAAAAGCAGGTTCTGAGAAATTCTTGGAAATGACGTCACATTCCAAGAATTGGTGAAATGAAAGACCTCCTCGCATATCATGTTCTCCTAATACAAAATCGTGAATTTCGGGCAAAGCGGATTCCGTAAAAGCGTGTTCTGGGAAATTCTTGGAAATGACGTCACATTCCAAGAATTGGTGAAATCGAAGACCTCCTTGCGTATCATGTTCTCCTAATACAAAATCGTGAATTTCGGGCAAAGCGGATTCCGTAAAAGCGTGTTCTGGGAAATTCTTGGAAATGACGTCACATTCCAGGGCTTGGTGAAATCGAAGACCTCCTTGCGTATCATGTTCTCCTAATACAAATTGGCGATTTTCAGGAAAGAGACTTCCCAAAAATCACGATTTTGTATTAGAAGAACATGATACGCGAGGAGGTCTTCGATTTCACCAATTCCTGGAATGTGACGTCATTTCCAAGAATTTCCCAGTACCTGCTTTTACGGAATCCCCTTTGCCCGAAATTCACGATTTTGTATTAGGAGAACATGATATGCGAGGAGGTCTTTCATTTCACCAATTCTTGGAATGTGACGTCATTTCCAAGAATTTCTCAGAACCTGCTTTCACGGAATCCCCTTTGCCCGAAATTCACGATTTTGTATTAGGAGAACATGATATGCAAGGAGGTCTTTCATTTCACCAATTCTTCTAACGTGACGTCATTTCCAAGAATTTCCCAGAACCTGCTTTTACGGAATCGCCTTTGCTCGAAATCGCCAATTTGTATTAGGAGAACATGATATGCGAGGAGGTCTATCATTTCACCAATTCCTGGAATGTGACGTCATTTCCAAGAATTCTCGGAACATAACTAAAGTACTTGTGATCTCCGACAAGTTACTTATACTACTTCCGAACAAGAGTACACGTGCCGATATCTCGCGTTTGCTAGTGTTTGGAGTGGACAGATGTAAAATAATTGAAGCCAGTTGCATTCCTTTTGTAAAGATTTATTGAAAAATTGCAATAACGTAGAAATTACAAAAATGATAATATTTAAACTTAAAAACTATTACTTACAGATTACTTTCATACATTGATTTGTAATACATCTTATAATTAAATAATAATGAAGATCACAATAACAATATTATAGATTTACATATGCTACAAAAATGTTTTAGATACTAAAAATTATCACTTATAGATTATTCTTATAAATTACTGTACAATACATCTTATAATTAAATATTAATGAAAATTACAAGAATAATAATAATAACATAAGATTTACATATGCTACACAAATGTTTTAGAAACTAAAAACTATTGCGCACAGATTACTTGTATAAATTAATTTGTAATACATCTTACAATTAAATAATAATGAAAATTAGAATAATAATACTAGTATAGATTTAGATACGCTACAAAAATGTTTTAGAAACTAAAAGGTATGACCTGTTGACTATTCTTATAAAATCATTTATAATATATCTTAAAGTTAACACTTATATAAATTTTTAAACAAATATTCTAACGCTAAAAGACGTACTTAGAGAAATAAAATATGAACATTTACATTTACTTCCTCTTATTTAGGTTCCACGCATTTTTCCGATATCAAATTTAGTGGGATTTTGATCGTGATAAGTATATTGATAAGTATATTATTAAGGTTATGTATGGTACGCAATAGCATGGATGCAATAAATCCTATTCATTAACCAACAATTTCATTCTATTAATTTAAGAAGTTTTCAGGGTCACAATTCATTACCAGTCTGTTAATTATTCTCGACAAATTATTTTGTTCTGTTGGGAGTAACATGAAAGTCTGCTGTGCTCAGATAAGAAGTATTAATGAATGTATAACTAATTAACCAAAATATCCTATCGAATTTCGCATGTGAAAGTAATAGAAGACCCAAAGTTTGTTCTACGACTGCAAATGTTCATAAATTATTCGTGGATAACGAGTAATTAAAGATTTTTCACCGCCGATTGAAGACTCCATTAAGAGGCGGGGCTTAGGCACGAGCGCTATCTCTGTCCTTGTTCGTAAACACGGTTCCTCGTCTAGCGCAACGACTGGTGGGCGTGGCCACAACTCACTCTCTCTCTGTCAGTCGCTCATTCACTTTCTCTCTCCCGCTCATTCATTCCCACTATCATTTGTCTTCTCCCTCTACTTATTTATTTATCATGTATTGCACGTTAATAACTTACAACTTCCAATACCTGTAACTATCGATAACGAAAATAAAGTATCTATAGTTCTCGATAGTGGTGACCATCGATAATTCTTCACCACTATAAATTGTTATATTAAACAACGAGGAATGTTAATAACGCTAGGAGTCCTAGATTGGTCTAGTTTTATTTCATCCATCTTTTTTACCATGTATTGGAATTTGTAATTACATTTTGTATACGACAATGTAAAAGTACCATTTTATTCCACAATTTGGTAGATTACCACTTAAGTATAAATATTTAAAAAAACAAAGAAAATGCTACAAGGGATCCATCTTATTGAATAAAAAAAAAATCGGTTGCTTCGTAACTAAAAAAGAGTACAATAGATTCGGTAGGGTAAAGTTATAAAAATATTTGCTCTTCTTATCATAATTAAGCTAATCTAAATCTACGTTTTATACAAAATATTTGATTGTTTGAATATATATATATATAATTAAGGCTACCGGAAGTTCTTATGTTTCGGCTGAACGAGATATTTAATAATCGTCGGCAAGTGGTATAATTTGTCTTTGACAACGTGAGGTACCTCCGAGTTTTGCTGATAATGCTGATTATACCTTGTGACAGTACCGTTGGTACTCTCATAAATTATGCCGCCCCTGTAGTTTTGAGGACTTACCTGAAAATGATAGATCACTTAGAAATACATGCTCCTTCGTTTCAATTTTGTTTGTTGCTGAGGATTTACTTACAGTTAAAGCAGAACCGTCCTTGTAATCGACACGAATATCTCCGGACGATAATTGTGTCGCAGTTCCCACACCCGGAACTGCTACTTTTTGAACACTACTATTTCCACTTCGTATAGAGTTTAATTTCCTTGACCGAGAGGCTACCGTGGACATAACTGAACTAGCGTCGAACGATGGCATCTAAAGGATATCAAGAACCGTATATTACATCTGCCACTGCGTTTCTCTTTTTCGTTTTATAATTTGTTATTTACCACAGGTGTATTATTTGTTGCCTGAGAAACATTTTCTTTCCCTTGCAAGCAAGGAGCATCACTTAAGGCCGTAGTAGGCCTACGTCCAATAATGACTGGAAAGCAAGAATGTCCTGTAGCTGCTTCCAGAGACGTTAAAGTAGACTCTAGCAACAAACAACGTTGATAACTCTCGGAATAATGTTCGTAATAATCATCGAAATGCGGCGGAAATTCACCCTCGGTATAAGTAGGTTCGTCACTTCTTTCCGTTATCTTCACGATACCGTCAACGCGTACAACCTATAAGAATTAAAATATTAATAGCTGTTCAGCATCCGCTGTCCCTTTTTACGATGCGATCTCTTCGTACATACCTTCACTCCATTATAAAAATGAACTTCGCAATCTGGATGTGGTCCATTTTCCATGAAAAGACACTTGGATCGCTGAGTGTACAAGGTTAATTTCGGCGTTTTAGCTCTAACAAGTTTAATAAACCGGGATGCGTATACGTATTTCCTATGATGACGGGAAGGTAAATTTTCATACGAATAAATACTGTCCGCACCACGAGCTGGTAATGGTGGTGGTTGATTACTGACGTCCAACGAATTTGTCGGTTTATACAGAATAACTCTTAGACCATCGCCCGATATTCTGCACACTTCGCTAATTTTTTCCTGCAACACGAGGACAATTATTAATCATATTTCGAAGGACAATTAATTTGCATTCTATACGTACCATTCCGTTTCTACGTTTAATGAACTCGATGCAAACTTCGCCATTGTCTAAAATAGTGAGTATTGCATTTTTCGTTCTGTGTCTGGTCGGCTGCAATCTTTCCGAAGACAAAGGCGGAACTTGCAATTTTCCACTATCTTCGGCAGCTTCTAAACATGCATCGACCTTTTCCCTTTTCCGGTGTTTGTCGTTTCTGTTCCTTTCGGCTTCTTGGTGCGCATTATAATTACTATACTGTTCGCATTGCGAAAAGATTTTGCTTTGCGGTGGTGGAAGTATTCCGGCTAATACAGAGTTTTCTTTTGCCCGATAATCAACGCAATTCGCTCTATGCGAATGTGGTTTCGTGATAGGTTCGGACAGAGCTTCGCTTCTCGCGCTAAACATCGGTCCAAGACCGTTAGGTATCACTGGCATCGTCGACATTCTTTCCTCCGACCTGGAACGCATACGGGGTCTCCCATAGGAGGACAATGTTCTTCCTACCCCTGAATCAACCATACCATCTCCCAACGTACCTTTACTCATAGCATGCTTCTCCTGTTGATAAAAATATTTCAAATAAAATAAAATTAATGCCTCTCACGATATCGCTTTCAATTGTAACTTACATTGTGCAGTTTATTCTTCTCTAAATTAGCTATAAATGGGTGTTTCGAAATGTCTCGCAAACGAATTCTCTCCTTCGGATTCTTCTTCAGTAACTTATCTATCAGATCTTTAGCATTATCCGATAAATGAGCTGGCATCACGTAATCAGCCATGACCACGCGTGTTAGAGTACTCTTAACTGCGTCTGTATCAAACGGAGGTTTGCCAACTAACAGCGTGTATAGCATGCATCCTAAACTCCATACGTCTGCTTCCAAACCATGAGACGACCGTGTTGCTATCTATAATGATAAAGGAAAATGAATGCATTAAATGTATCCATAACTTTTTCCTCGCACTTTACAAGTTATTTGACGAACCTCAGGGGAAATATAGTTAGGAGTACCACACATGGTTAAGTGCTTTTCGTCTGGCCTTGTCAATTGCGTAGCCAGCCCAAAATCTGCAATTTTCTAGGAACGAAAATTTATTTATTTCGTTAATATTTCTCATAAATGAATTAAAGCTTTTTATAGTAGGCAATGTTTCTTACCACTTGCATATCTCTAGTTAATAGCAAGTTTGACAAGGACATGTCCCTATGAAGTATTTGATGCGAATGTAAATAAAGCAACCCTTGTACTACTTGCCTAATCAGACGTCCAGCTAAAATAATAAGAACACATCTATGTAAAATCCTGTGCAATCATAAATATTAGAAATGTATTTATATTAATACCCTGTTCTTCGGACAATGCACGGGAGCGTTGCATCTTAAGGAAACGTTGCAGTTCTCCGTTATGACACAACTCCAAAACCAAATAAACATAATTGGCATCTTCAAAGAATGTGTACAATTCGAGTACTGCGGGGTGTTTTAGCCTCGAGTGAATCGCCACTTCTTGACGCACTCTACCCACCATCCCGGCAGCTTGCATCAACTTTTTGTCGATCTAGATCGTTTACAAAATAAACGTATGTTTATATGAGAGAGAAATACGTAACCTAAAAAGAAAATTATTCGAGTTACCATTTTTATCGCAACTTCGATACCGCTGCGGAGGCATTTTGCCCGATATACGCTGGCGAAGCCCCCTTTCCCAAGCAAGTTCAGCACCTCGTAGTCCTGGCATCAGATGGGATTAATTAGACGTTGCAACGAAAACATGCAAGCGTACAAATTTGAAAAGCTAACCTCTATTTGTTCACCGAAACCTCCCGAGAGTGGTGGCATGTCCAATATCCGAGTGATAAAACGTTACGACTGTTTGTCACCACAGGCACTAAACGTCACACACTTCGTGCACGAAATTTCCTCGAAATTAAATATATTTAGGAAATATATCGGTAAATTTGTAAATAGAAATGACATGGCGCCTCCGCCATATAAAATTTCAAATATATACGACTCTAGCAGATGGCGCTCCAAGCGTGAATTTCATTTGTCAGTTCGAGGCGTGCGCAAGGTGACCGTCAAAATACAAATTAAATGCCCTTCGACGAAAAAGAAACGCGATTCTTTTTAATTAATATAAATGCGATTTCGATTTGCACAACTGTAATTCATTCTAAGTATCTGCAGTTACAAATTAATTACAAATAATATACAGCACAATTCTTTTTTTTTTGCATTATGCAGTTGAATTTTATTATTTTAGCGAAACTGGACGAAATATCGAAATGCTGCACAACTTTCTTTTATATTAATACGTGGTTATTCTACAATATAAATATTTTGTCGTTTAGTTGTTACAATAAATATCTTATAATTAAGATCGTAATTATCAACTTCGCTCTCGCTCTGTAACGAAATAATTCGTACTATCAATTGTACGCCTGTTTTACATATTTGATTCATGAATTATTTGTGGCACAGTATTCGTTTACATCGCGCTTTTAATCTATCGACCTATGGATTCAAACCACCGTTCACGAAAACTCCGGCGATGCTCTCTTTCGCATGAGGTCAGTCTTTAAAGATAACACAACTACGATCAGTAATTCAGAGATGCTCAGTGTTTTATGTAAAAACAAAAAAAAAAAGAAAGAAGAACTTGCGATACATTAAAGTGTGGAATTATTTTGAGTATTCATAGGTACAGAATTCTGGAATCGTTGCGCAGGTGGTTGATAAATGGGCTGAGAGCTTCGCTGCTGGGTTCGCTTTTTATTATAACTAGATTTATTCGAAGAAGCGACTCCACTTCCGCCTCTTCGAAATTCCATACCTATTATAGAAACTATTATAAATCACCTGCATACATGGACAGCTTATAGAATTGTAATGCCTGACAAATTTTATGATTTACCAGAGACATGATTTTGCGTTTGATCGTATCGAGCCTGCCTGTTATTGTATCGCTGATCCGAATGTTTTTGATCCACCGCAAATTGATCCGGGAAAACTTCATTCTACAATTTACGCGAAACAGTTCATTATTAGTGCTCAATTTCCATTTACAAACATTTAGCGTATGTATAATTTACGTACATCATCCGTTATTGGCAAGCAATCGACTTTAAGCACCTCCTCATAGTTTTCGAATCCTATGAATTGGACAACGCACGTCCTATCCGACACCCCAGTTACTGTTGCGTTGTAATACTGTATCACAGAGAAAATAAATTAAATGTAAAATCATTAACAACACACTCATATACAAAATTAATATTACCCTACCCTGTTATCTTCCCAATATTTCGCCAGACAATTGTCCCCTACATGCCAGACCCAAGTACTACCACCAGAAGAAAAGTTAGCGCTCTGATGGCTACTGTTGTACTGGTTCTGCCCTCTTTGGCTGTTGGGCCCTAAATTCCCCTTACCGCCAGTATTCTCGTTTGGATGAAATCTGTTCATTTGGTTTTTTTCATTTTTATCAGTCGTGTTCGAAGGATAAGCTCTATGCGTTCCGTCTTCTTGCGTTCGATTATGCCTACCGTAAGAAGAATCGTAGAACTGCCTGTTCTTGCCATCGATTTCATGATGATTATAATTTCTACTAGCGCCGTAATTTTTTCCTTGCTGATCCTGCGTAGTCTTGTAATAATTACCGGGATTCGTAATGTTCGCTGCATCAGAACGCGATTGCGTGTTAGCATATCGTGAATCGTATAACTGAGATTTCTGGTGCGTTCTAGTTCCAATGTCTTGTTGAAGACAATTATGGTTATCATGATTTCGTTGGAACCTTGGTGGTCTATTTTGTTGAGAATGATTCCCTCCGTTGTACTGCGAGTATTGAGTAGCAGGATTGTTCAAGTTCGGTTTCCTATTACTTTTATTTTCGTCCGAATGTCTCGGAGGAACTTGATATCCACGACTACCACCTTTTTGAGATCTTGCAGATTTATTGCCTTGCGGTTCACTATTTTTCGATTCAACTCTATCATGATTAATTTCTACATTTTGCGTATAACTATTCTGGGGCGGGTTACACGTTTCCGCAGATTCAGATTGCAAAGGTAATTTATCTTCCAGAAAATCGAAGAGAGATATTTTCCCGCTGCTCGGTTTACTTTCCTCCGCCTTTTTATCGAACCGTTTATTTCGCGGCTCGCGTGGTTCACGACTTTCTCTTACCGTATTGTGTTTATTGTCCGCTCTCTGCAGACTTTTTAAAGCTCTATCAACATTATTTCGATTAACCTTTAAGGCATATTCCGCTTGCTCTATAGAAAAGCCTTGATCCACGATTTTTTGTACACTATAATCTAAGAGCTGCTTGGTTCCTCCACCAAAAACTTTTTTACTACCCTGCCTAGCTGCCTCCGCTATCGCGTCTTTACGTTGAGCTTCGAATTCCGTATTCTCTTTGTTGGTCTTTTCCTTCTCCGCTAAGGCTTTAAAGTTCTTGTCCTGTTCTGAAACTTTTATAATTTTCTTTCCGAACGGTATCCATGGTGGTGGACCACCACCTTCTTCCATTGATCTCACTCTTGTATGCAATGCCAATTTTTTATTCAATTCCCATTTCTCTACAAGATTCGCTACTTTCCCCCCAAGTACTTGTACTATGTGCGATGCCTTTAATAGAGCAATTCCATGAATTGTTGGTATACTTCCAGGACCTATTAATATTTTTGTCCCGGGAGGAGTGTTTAAACTGAAATAAAACTTCAGAAAATATATTTCTGTCTAAATACGAGCTATAAAAACTAGTGGAGATTAATTATATACCTTAAACTCGAAATATGTGTAACTTCAATGGCTTGCAAATTATTCTTGCCGTCCGTTAAAATGAATTTCAGCAAACGTGGTCCTTGACGCGACTCCTCATTGCCTTTAGGAACGGCTACATTGCGTATTTTTTGTATTTGCAGCACGACTTTGCTCTGAGACATGTCTCCTTGCCCGCTACCAATTTCTCTTAAATCGAGCTATACAAGAAATTATAATAATGTGAAATCACACGAATAAGAAGAATTTGTCTGAAACGATATTAACAACAGTATCATCCTTACATCCAATAATCGCTTAACGATCTTCGGTATATCGAGGATACTTCCAGAATCGCTTGCGATATTATAACCGTGCTCTGTGATATACCTAATCGAAACATTTACAAATATTTAATATCTCAAAGTAAACAAAGTGTTTGTATTCGTAAGAACAATGTTTGTAAAGAATTGAATACATCATTTCTTTTTTTGTACGTACCATCCCTCATCTTTCAACTTTTCCATAATGTTCTCCATAATTTCGACGTCGAGCTAAATATTTCTAGTAAAACTGTCGTCAAAGGCTTGACAATTTTCCGAGGCGAAGTTTCATGCACGTTTTATGAGTGAATTCAACTTGTACATAAACATGTATCAGCTGACGTGTGCATCGATGAGGAACCGATCATCAAGGTATGAATAATCCCAAAATCGAAGTCGGCTATTTTCGTAGACATCAGGTGTCGTTTATTAAGCGTTACGATGCCACTTTGTTTGCCCAAATAACGAACGAAAGGAACCGCACCTATTGAACCTCGAATTCCTCGCCACCATCTTGAACCTCGGTGCGCTGTGATTTAAAATCGATATATCGGTCTCGTGTAGCGATACGCGAGAATCGATACACCATTCGTTGTTTGAACGAACTCCCGCCGGAATTTCTATAATAATTATTCTTTTAATATTTATTCCGTGTCTGTCAATTCAATACGTATTAGGTTATATAGATAAGTGTTTAAAGTAATTTCTTTTTTTCAAGTTGCGGTGCATACAAATTTAAAATCCTATCCGAATACAATATCAACAGTCTTATGCAATCATTTAAAGTTACAAAGTAATTGTACCTGAACAAAGTAATATAATAAATAAGAAATGAATAAGAAATGAAGCGATCGATGTGTCTTTCGATTTTGTAGATTCACGTCGAATATATATATTTTTAAATAATTCAAAGTGTTTCATAGAATAAGTAAACTAATTAGGACCAATCATATTCTCAAAGGCCACTATCGCCAAAGGGCTACCATAGTGACGAGTGACGAGGAACAAGAAGGACATTGATTACTGAGCGGTCCAATTTGAGCTGATGATTATTACTCGGGTGGAGCTTCGTTTGAACAAACGATGGAATTACATCAGAAAGGAACTAACTTCGGAGATGACGGAAGCGTATAGGCACGATTATATGTACGACCCACCCATCTTTCCAATGCATCAACGATTTGCAAAAACTGCCTGAACTCGAGACGAAAACTATAATTTATCCATTGATTAATTAGCTGAACTCCGTTAAATGGTAATAAAATATTCCTACCTTCGAAGTGCATCGATGCAAAATAAACCTTCTAAAAAAGAAAGTCACGATTTATAAGTCCCCGCTCGCAGACGCACTCCGCTTTAATTGCACTTTACGATCGTGGGTGAAATTAGCTTTGCGTTACTAGGTCGCCGCCTGAGCAAGGAAGAAATTAATTAAAATGTTCAAAGCGCGTCAGACCGGATATAAATAATTCCGCTGGAATTCTTCTACGAAACGAAAACTAGCAATTCGTAACCTTCGCGCCACGTTAACTAAATTATTTATGTTGCCTAAGTATCCGATAGATCCTTGTCTCGTTGTTACATCTCCTAAAAAATTAATATGCATCGTAAAATTCCCAACGAACCCGTACATGCTTTTGACCATCTGTCCTACTATCACCAAGGACAGTCACGAACGTTTCTCCACAATAATTCCACACGATTAACTCCCTGTAATAATCTTATCCAGAAATCTCGTACGCACTCACGTTTCCTCCACCAAACGGGGCCATCGGTAATTGCAACCCCTGTTTCAATTCAATCGAAAACAATTGCGATATGTCGTTGGATCGCGTGACGTGGTATATCCATTATTGTACTCATCCTTTAGTCATGCCAGCTTGGAGTACGATGATACAAGGATTGACAAAAGATGCATGAAGCACACCGTGCGCGGATATCGAGCAGTTCGAAATAAGTGAGACCTAGATATCGCATCGGCACGCGGGGACCAATATATTCTACAACTACACGGAGGCCTATTGAATTCTCGCTCCCTTGGCAATATACGTACGTACGATGAAAGCATATCCGTAGAAAATACTGTTTGCGTAAAAAATGAACATTTTCATGAGGAAGAAGAAAGTATCGTAAGTTTAAACTATTTGCAAAGTTTAATTAACACTTTCAGCAATATTGGTAAGCATGTACGAAGGGAAATTACAATTACATTGTACGCTATAATCCTCCCATGGAACAGTTTTTCGACAAATACTCTTCAATTGTGTATGGGCAATCAATGCGGTAGTGAAATTCCTTGATCCGGCTTGCGACACGATGCAAGAATACGAGATCTATCTCGTTGCATATGTATGCGTTGTTTCGCACGCAATGGTAGAAGACGCGGGTCGTACCCCACTTTCGGTAGCGGTTCGCCCCTCTTTTCGGAGCATGGATTCTCCTCGCGTTGAATCATACAATGGGTACGCGCAGTATATACATAGGATCGAGTACTCTGGGTCGTGTACACCGCAGGTATGTATGCGCGGCGATAAACGATCAGTCGTGGGGTACACAGGGATATTTGACTAGAGGAAAGAAAGTGACAGAGAAAGACCGGAGCGCGAGTACATAAGAAGCCAAAAGGGAAATAATATATAAGAGAGAAAGGGAAATAATCAAGGGAGCTGAGCAACACGGTGAGCGAGAGACAGAGAGAGAGAAGGAGAAGCCGAGGGACAGAGAGAGAGAGAGAGAGAGAGAAGCCGAGTCGGTTTTACCATTTCAGTTTCACTCAGACCCGCGACCTGAAATCGCGCGTGTCCACGCCGATACACTCGTGCCCGGCAGCTCCCGTGTCTGAATTAAACGCGACAATTTTCCGAGCAAACCGCGCCTCGTGGCTGACCAATAGTACACCTCCCGAACGAAATCGTCGGCTCGAAAGTGAGTTTTGCGCAGCGACCAAAGGAACAGTACCCGGAGCCGTGCTCCGTACGAAACGGTGTCACGTTCCTCGTCGGTGGAAGATATTGTTTAACGTGCCCACTACCATCATCGCCAGTGACGACGAAGGAAAGCCTTGCACACGAGGAGAAGTGAGTAAAATTCCGCGGCTACGATCTCCGCGGTGTCTGTTGTGTCGATCGCTGATTACGAGATCAATTAAACGTGAGATTGGACGCGTTTAATATCGGCGGATCGGTGCTCCATTCACGATTCTACACCGCATTTGCTCGTGACAAAATTCTCCATTCACAGTATTCGCCGTGAATTGGACGCGACGGATTCGCCGATTCAGCCCTTCTCGCGTATGTAAAAGAAACGCGCGGAAATGATCCATCGTCGAATCAGCGAACGCAGATCGGTGGGAAAAGTTTAATTAGAAGCGATGCAGCGATTCCGAGCGATAAAGCACCGGATCAACTAGCGTCCTCGTGCGAGGTATAAAGTAACAGTGGCCAGGTTCTATGCTGTCTAGCGACGATCGTTCACATTTTGCTAGACCGCGCGCAAACATCTTCGATTTCGACCGATCTATCTCGCGGGGTGGGTGAAACGAATCCGCAACGACGCACGCGCGTTTTATCTTCTTTTGCAAATTTGCGTTATCCTCGAACGTTCTGAATCGCTGTTCGCGACGGCCCAGGACTTTCCCAGCATCTACGACTCTTTACGTGCCATGGCAACGTTGTTGCGATCGTTTATACGCTTTTGAAGAAACGGCATCCGTAATCGTAGACGCGCGAGCAAAATACGCGGGTACATTCAGCGATGTAGAACGGCGGCGCGTTTAAAACTTGACGACCTCGGCTTCGACGCAACTTTCGACCGACCGAAGCACGGTTCCTTTCCATTTTTTCTTAGACCGTTCCTTTTTTTTTCGCATCCCAATCACCGACCTTTGCTTAATTTTAGGTCAGAGGTTCCATTAAGCGTATCGTGACAAAAGACCGATCGATTTTTTATTCAAATCATTAGCCGGATTTTACCTAAATGAGTGTAAAGTTCCCAGCCTGCTATGGTAACTTGTGAACAAGAACTTCTAATGAGACACGCAATTCAATGACTTTTTCATCGTTGATCGTCTCTCTGAAATGACTCGTTTCGCCGATGTTCCGCAGCCAAGAAGATCTTTATTGTTGGCCCCCTTTTTCCGACGTAAATCATCGGTCGTTCGATGCGCCCGTTGGACGGCGGTGTGTCTCGCGGAGAAAACGACTGGCGCGAAATCGTGATTGCGTCCGTGAAACGCGGCGTTGGGTATGCGTCAGTGATGCAGGTATACATAATGATGTCAGTGCCTAGTGGGATTGTTTTTCGTTTAACGCTCTGAATCATACGTTTATCGTGAATTGTTTTTCCATTGCGAGCTTTACATAATTTCTTATTTTAACCGCGAAGAAAAAATGACGATGACAAGCGACGTGCAATCATGTAGTATAATCGCGTGTCGACCAACGGCTCTATCACTATTATTATTTCTCTCAGCATTTCGTGAATTGTAACTACGTATCCAAACGAGCGTAATCGATCGCGCCACGCGGGGCCTAGGTATACGTCGTAAAAAGAAAAATGCGTCGTCGTCGCTTGATGACCGAGGGGGTAATAATGCTCGCGACCGACTCTCACAGAAGAGCCGTGATCGATAATCGTCGTCGAAGCCGACTGAACGATCGCAATTACCACACGGAAGGGAAACTACTTACGTCGCCCTAATTAAGTTCCCCGATCGCCTCGTTACTCTTTACCCATGACGAGGAAGGAAACGTCCTCGATGACGTCACGCGCCGCAGCCAACGGTGCTTCCATTGCTTTTTTTTATGTTTTATATCTCGACCGTGGATTACTTAATGCGAAGGGAGAAGCCACTTTCTCTCTCGTGTAACGTATCTTTGAGGCAGGTATGCTCGGTGCGTGACCGTGCCTCTCCGGAGTACCGCCGCGGAGCACGTTGTTGCAAAACCGGTAACCCATCCCGCTACGTAACATTATTGTGCTGCACGAAGTTGTGCAACGTTCACGTGTTGCCGACGATTTTTAATTATTGCCCATCGGATTACATCAAGTTCAAGTTAGTTACCCATGGTGCGCTTGATCGTTATACTTGAAATTGAATGTAGGCCATTGGGTCGTAGCAGCAAAGTAAATAGTCGAATATGATCGAAATTCCAAGACGGACTGACGTCCAGTTTTGTGATACTAATCGGCGATATAAAAATAGAATGTTCGTCCATGAGTGGCCAAGGGAATCGATAAAGACGAGTGGACACGAAACGAGACCCCCGGGGTTGGTTCTTGTGATAATAAGCATTAATTATTGAGTCGCTCCTGGTAGTCGAGGGCAACGAAAGGAGAACGCGTAATAATTAAATGAACGATCCATTTGATGCCGTAGGTGCACGAAAATACGAATTGAGAATAATTATGGATTTGATCGTACTCCCGTCTGTGATGAAGAGTGGACGAAATGCTCGAAGATCGTTAGGAGAATTCCATCGGTGGGATTCTTCGAATGGAACTGCTAAGTGACTGCAGTTTGTCGACTTTTACCTCTACAATACCTGAGCGAGCCCCAGCTCGTTTATGACGAACGATCTATCAGTATTCCAAACTAAAAACATTCACTGCATCAGCGGCATCGTGATAAACCCGTTCGCTGTGATCGTGATGCGAATGCCTGATTGGAATGAGAAAAACAACAAAAGGAGAAAAAAATAACAGCCCCCTGATGGATCAAAACGACGCATCCGCGGAATACTTTATAAGCGTCAGCGGCGTTTCCACGAGCAGATAAAGATCGTGGCGAGGATGGTAATGTGTGTGATTACGAAACGGAAATCGAGATGGACGCGATCGCACGTACGCTGATCTGGAAGCTGTTGTTTCCGCGAGCGAATAACGCGATTCTCTTTCCTGTCACACCGCTTCCGAACTCGTCCGAGTTGGTCTCAATCTGGGTCAAATCCGTGGAGGGAAATTGCTCGTGAATATGCGCGAGGACGATTGTATAACGACGATCTGCCATTGAACAAGGATCCTTCAAGATCGGAGTATTACGCGTTGCTATGAAACTGGGCAGCGAGAAGCGTTGGAGTATTTTAAAAAGCAAGATCTGCATTGGCTGGAGTGAAGCGTTAATTCCGCCTTGAGAGAAACTTACTGAATTATACAATTTCTGTAAGTGGTACAAGATAATGTACTGATTGCGTCCATTTTATCTGGAAACGCCTAAATGTCTTGGAAGCTATGGGTCGTACGAGCAAAAAAAAAATGTTTCTGACGAATATTGTACGCCTCCGTCAAGCCCGAAGGTTATCATTTATCGCGGCGGGCAAGTGCAAAGTAAATTCGACCAGCGTCTCTAACACGGCGGTCTATGAAAAGGCTGGCCGTGAGACCTCGCTGCTCATAACATGCGAAGCGAGTAGATCGTGATCTCTCTTACATCACGTAAAGGAGATCCGTCAGTTAGTTAAAGAGTTAAAGAGTAACAAAGTTCGTACGTGATTCGTGGAACAATCGAGCAGGTCTTACTCATCGCACCGGCGGCGATGATCTTGAAATCGTGTCACGCTTAAATAGCTACCGGAGAATTCGAGCGATCTCGGATGGCAGCAGGTGGATGATAAATTCCTGTAGAATTTGTCTTAATCTTTGAGGTTTTATTTATAAATAGACGAAAGTGCGATGGAAATAATTCATTTAAGAAAATTGATTTGGCGTTGCGTGTGTTGCAGATGAGCAACTTCTATGCTCGATTGTTCCCTTTCTTTTAATTGATGATTGAGACAGGTGAATTACCATATGGTTTTGTGAGAACCTTATACTCTTAGTATGTGAAATTCATTGAAAAATCTTGATAAGCTTTTGACGTCCATCTACACGAAAGTTCAAAGTTCGTGTTGCACAGAGGTTCAGCAAACAGAGCGTGTCTTGGAAATGATTAAGATATCGATTCGGTTTATTTTTTCGATTACGAAAACTGTTTCGCGTTAGCATATCTTAGGCATCAAAGGTACAATTTCGACAGGCCGTAATTCCCGGGAACTCGTAATCCTGGGCATCGTTAATCGACGAAGTTTGGAAACCGATCGGGCTGAGAAATTAAAGGCGCCACGGCGGTGGCGTAATCAGGACCAATTACCCGTAAGAATATAGGTCGACGGAAGAAAAAAAATTGAGGACGATCACGAGCACCACGAAATCATGAAGGAATCTTCTGCGTGCCGTGACATCAGCGCGGAAACAATTACTAAACCGTCCAGGCAACGTTTCGCCTTTAGGAATCACAATGACGCGGATTACGCGATCGCTCGATCCTTGTATAGATCTAGAACCACCGTCGCAGCACTTGCAAAACCGCATTCCATGGCTTTTTAGACAGTAATCGCAGCGTTAATGCATTAGGGAAATGTTTGTTCACTTTTGGGTGCATTAGGTCACGAGATTACTCCGACAAAATTATTGGAACTTGATTATCGATATTATAAATGCCATCGGCAATTGCTATACATTTGGTCTACAAATTAATATTCATATGTCAAGCATGATATTGAAATTTGTATTTGGCTCTCCGTGTTGATTGCAGATCGAGAAATAAAGAAAAATGGGCTACGGCACAGAGATGGACAGCTGCGGTCGCTGTATGAAGTATTCCCTGTTCTTCGTGAATTTCATCATCTTCGTAAGTACCATTTAATCTACCATTCTTTCTTTTGTATACTTCAATTAATAACGAACGAAAACAATTTCAGATCGGCGGACTTGCGATAGTGGGCCTGGCAACGTGGGCCTTGTTGGACAAAGTGCCCTGGATAGGTGAGCTGGTAGGGAACGATCTGCTAACAGGTGCCATTTACGTTCTTCTGGCTGGCGGAGTTATCGTCGTCATCGTATCGTTCTTCGGTTGCATCGGTGCATCCCGGGAAGTGAAATGCATGCTTCTCACGGTACGTACTCATTCGAAATTCTGCTTTCGACCTTCTGTTAGAAGAAACCCGGGGAACGAATTCTACCACGGGGAACAAAAAAAATGTTTCAGTACTTCATCATCGTGTTCCTGCTTTTCGTGACCATGTTAATTGGCGGCGTACTGGCGTACGTGTTCCGCGAAAAACTTGTGAGCACGCTCGAGAGGGAAATGTCGAGTTCGATGAGAGTTTACGATAGTCGTAAAACAGTCAGGGAGGCCTGGGACACGACACAATCGACGGTAAGCGCCCAGCTTCGGCGCGCAGAAAATTTCTCCTTCGATAATTATGTATTGCGAGTCTCGTTGAAAATTTCGCCCGACTTCGAGTAACGTACGTCTTTTGCCTTGTCACGAATTCAGCTGCACTGCTGCGGCGTAAACGGCTGGAGGGACTGGGGAACCCAGGGACTGAACGTGCCGCAGAGCTGCTGCCGTGAAATCCAACCTGGCCAGGTAAAGATTAATCCCCTTAATGAGCTCGTTCTCGGAGACGAAATAACCGTCGGCGAATCCATGCATACGTAATTGGAGCAATTAGTGATTTATACGCGCTAGTCGACGCGTCTCGGTCATCCATCTAACGTTATTACCTTTATGAGATTCAATTATCTTTCGAGGACCGCGGGAAAAAGTATGAATCAGTCTGCCGCTGGAGTAGAATTAATTGCTCGCTATTTGCATCCGTTTGTATAATTCATGAACAAATGTTTGCGAACCACGGTGTACACGATCCAGATTTTGTTTGCATAAATCTCGCACACTTTCGCAGTCCTTTTCCTTTGGTAAAATTATAGTATACAAATTGCACCGATTCTTTTCTGATAATTTTCTATTTATTTCTCTACGAATAATTCTAACTGCAAAACGATGGAAATACCAACAGTTGATTCAGCAGACTTCCATCACGGTACCCACCGACTATTGATAATAGCAGAGCAATTTGAATTCGATTCGAAGTATAATTACAATTTAGAAGCAACTCTTCCACGAAATTTCGAAGGGGTCACGACCTGTCGATTACGATCGAAGAAGCGTCCGTCCCGTGGCAACCTTTTAATCGGACTCACAAGTCTACCCGCTTTGTCTCTCACGCTTTCACTCGAGTCGGATTGGCTTTCTCGAGACGAATTGTTTCTCATGGAGACCCTATCGATCACTGTTGCAGCGATTCAACTGCAACGCTGGACCAGACACGGTGAATCCCTCGAACACCTATATCGTCGGTTGCATCAATGGAACGCAGATTTACATGCAGAAACACGCGACAATCATGGGTGGCGCCGGTATTGCAGTCGCGTGCCTGATGGTAGGACTTTTTTTTCTCTGTTTCGTTTGCATTCCAGATGTCCTTTAACATCGATGAAAATTTACTAAGAAAACGCTTTTCCTTCGGGCGATTGGAATTGGTGAAAGGAACTCATTTTAGTTTTATCTCTCCACCAGAATAATGATGCCAATTAAAGTTCATTAACTTAGTGTTCAATTAAATAGTAAGCGCTCTATGAATAATTGGAAAATCAATTTAAAATTAATATTTGAATATCAATTTAAAATAGAATATTGGCACATAAGATTTGAGAAATCGTTTAGTCTAATATTATCATTGATAATTATTAATATCTGTTCACAGTTCTTCGGCATGATATTTGCGTGCGTTCTCTTCAAGTTGATAGAATGACGGGAGAGCGTTGTGCTCTGAAAGACAGCTTCGCCTTCGCGCTAAGCTAACGAAGAGAAGAAGAAGAAGTGGATGTCAGCCGTCCTCGAGCGACTCATGAATTCATAATCAACGTCATCGTCATTGAGTGTACCTAAGCTGAAGTACGAGAATCAAAATGCATCTTCACGCGCATCTCTACTTTCTAATGTACAGTTCTCACCGTTTCTCTTTCCAATCTTTTTCTATTATTGCGTTTAGTATTATGCTCGAAGTACCTTTGTTCTACGGTTGCTCTTTTTTTTTGTAATTTATAGAGTAGTCCCCTTTAATTATTGTGTACGGTGTACTATATGCATATAATTTGTATAGTAACACGCTATATTGTGTACCTTCTACGCGTAATAAATGTAACGTGTACAAACGTTCGCTAAAACTGGTTTGCACCTTGTTTGTTCTATGATCAGAATTTCCATCGCTAAATTCGTCCTGATTTTTATTATCTACGATTGAATGCAACAACAATTTCCTCGACAGATATCCAATCACGCCTTTTAATTTAGTTAGCAAAATGTGCATGCGTCATCAGAATGTTTCCCCATTGCAAATCCCATTCGGGCGACCCCTTTGCATTCCCCGTATCCTATCTATCCGACAGTAAAGCAAACACGCACGAGATGCTTCGCAGAGTGAGTAGAATTTTTAACGGAAGACCAAACCTTAAAAGAGCATAGATATTTTTTATCGAAATGCCTGAAAAAATAATCCTAGCAGACATAATATTTAATGCATCATCCCAGTCGTAAAAAAGGCTTACGTTAAACATGGACCCTACTAAACGCGGAGAACAAGCTGTTTTCACGAGATAGGGATACCACGATATCGGCCTTATTATTCAGCCTTTCCACGGAAAATGGTGGGAAAAAAGGCGAGCAACGTGGCTACAATCTTTGGTAATGCAAGGGCGTATACGGCTATTGTTTCGGAAACAGCCGGTACGTTCGCGAACCCGGTACAAAGGGACGGTGGACCAATCCCGACTGCATAGAAGCAACGCTGCACGTCGATATTCCAGAGACGGTCATCGGAAGCACAGATGGAAGTAAAAAATTTCCCCTCCAGATACTTCGAATTTTCTACTCGAAGAATGCATAAACTCTGAACTAAACGAAACTAATTATGGTTAACGAAGGGGTGAGTATACCAAGCTTTATAGAATCTAATCAGCGAGGAAGTGGAGACGAAGTTGGTAGACGTCCCATCGCGCAGAATTGCAAAATACAATTAAAAGTGCACGTTCGATGAATAATCGCTTCACGCTCTGATCGAAGTTTAGCGTTTCAAAGTCCTGCGTGTCCAATAGCAGCTGCCACCCCGCTATATGTTTGCCTAGAGCTTATTCAACCCTTTGTTGTCAGCGCGTCTCCTTGCATTAAAGCGCGACGGGTTGCCATGATTCAGGCGTCTGGCCAAAATAAACCGTCACACTCTAGCGATTCCGTTTTTATTTTCTGCTTATTTATCGATCGAAAGGAAAACCTTAAATGAAAATCCGACGGCAACAATCGAAACTGTGCAATTTATAATGCGGTTTTGTAATCCTTTTCTGACTGTTACGAGTAACAAAACGATTTTAATTATTCTCCAGCTTTCTATACGCTATCCGCTACGTTATATAGTGGAGACATTGTTCCGTACATTTAAATTATTCACGAGTGCACGTGTGCAGGGAGCACGGTTCCTGCCAAATTTGCCACGGCCCTAGGGCGAGTCGTACAGTCGATGAAAGAACCTTCACCACCTACAGGCATCGAGTACAATCTCCTCGGAAATTTCTACGACCAGTCGAACATTATATGTACGTTTCAAGGGATACTCCGTCGTTAGGCTTAATCAAAATTCCTCGGGAATTGTCGCGTTCTATCGTTCGATTCTAATTGCTCCACCCCTGCTAGGATCTGTGTGAGTTCGTAATTTTCCATTAATGTATTTCCACTGTAGTTGTGCGACTCCGCAGAGCCTTCCTTCCCTTTAGGTTTATTCACCCCGGCGTGCGTCACCCTACGCGTGTCCTTTGCGTCGAGGCGTGACTCGTTGCCATTCTAGAGGCGTTTCGAACGACCCTGCGTGCCGGGTAAATTTTCCACCTAAAGATCCTCGTTTTTCTGCTACTTCCTACTTATCGATCTTGCCAATCTGTTGCGCTCATTGGTCAAGAGCGCGTTATTCTTTCGAGCGAGTAAGAATCATCGCGTTCGATTCCTCCTTTCTCAAAATAAAAATAGCGTGGATGAGAAGTTAATTATTCGCAACCGCAAACTGTACAAATCTAATTAGAAGTGAGTGAACTTTTTTCACACATACACCTGTGAATTTCGGGCTCCGTCCCCGCGATCGCAAAGCAATCTGCAGAACCGCTCGTTCAATCGCGCCGAAAATACGAACAGAGTCTTCCCCCGTTTGGTCTCGGTTCATTCCTCCCTCTTTTCAATTCATATACGTGCTCGACTTTCGACGCGATTTTCCACGTCGCGCAATTATTCGTCTCGGGATTGCATTCGTCGCGGCCCACAAGTTTTCACGACGTTTCGCTGCTCCGAGCGCACACGCGAAACGGACACAAGTGTGCGGCCGGGTGTCGCAATCCCACGCACGGGTGCATGCACGATACTTGTTCGTAACTAGTCCCAACGCCGAATAAGCCTATACGCCGTGAGCCATTCCCGCGCGCGCGTTGCCACAAAGGGTCCTCGGACAATGACGAATGAATCGCAACACGCTACGGAGGGATAATGCTACTCGTCCCGTGGTCCGATCTCGGTGCGCCGAGTACCCACGTATGTATGTACACCTAGCTACTTCCCTCCATTCTTTTTTTTTTGTGCGCCTCTTGCACGCCGTCCCACGTCGGGACAATTGATAATCACTCGCGCGATTCCAGCAACGATGGAAATCAAGACTGATGGATGGGTCCGACTCCGCCGATCTACCTCAACTGCATATTTCCCTCGTTGCGAAAATTCAGAGGAGATTTTGCTGCTCTTTTATAAGTAATGCCGAGTTCTTGAAGTGCTGCGATTCGTTAACAGAACACTCGAGAGTTTCTCTCGGAACTATTGTAAGGAGTTTCTTCCTGCTACGATTATTATTACTTCTCTGTAGAAATATAATAAAACGATACGATACCGAGGACAGAGCTAATTAATCCCTGCTATTTTTAATATAAATCATTCAAAACTCGACCAAATCTATCTTAAATGAATATAAGCAAACTCGAATGTTTCCTTAATCAAGGGGTCCAGAGTGCCACGCGATATTTGCATGTCTGAGTAGCTTAAAAATTGAATTTCGCACGGTAGCAAGTCTTGTATTCGTCAAGTTCTTTTTCTGTTTATTGGCACACTTTTCGGTTTGCTGACTTGGTGCCGGTATTGCCGAGACGAAGCAGCGAGAGCAAAAGGGAAGCACGCAGGGTGTGCGGGCGCAGAGATACAGGGCTCGAGTAGAGCGGGAGGATATCTCTACCGTATTGATTTCGTCCCGAGCATTAAATCCGGAATAGGCCGGAACCGGCGGGAGTCGTCCAGGTGAAACCGAGAACTCTGCCGCCACTTCATCCGGCGCTCGGTTTGCAAATTAAATTGTACTCGAACTCGGTGGCAACCGCGAGTAGGCCAATGCAATTGGCCCGAGACCGAACCGAGCTACTATTATGCAAACTAATATCGTTGGGCGTTCGCGTCGTGCAACCATTATTGGCGACAGTACGTTTTGCTCCGGTGTACGGTAATTACGAACCGCGATATTCTGCATCCTCTTGATCTTATATATCAGTCGAAGTTCAAACAACAAGAAAATGAAAATATTTATGCGAAACGAATGTTTGAATTGAAAGAAGACAAAAATGTGATACTGTGGCTCGAATGAAACGGAGAACCTTAAATTACGCCAATCATACTTCATTATGTACGCGAGCGCTATCGCGCACGCTTTATTTGGCGTATCTAGTTAATCAACCTCGCCATAGGAGCCTGTTTGCAAACCCTCTTGGTAGATATTCGCGTTTCCCCGTTATTCACGGCGAAAAATGCAACCGCGTCGATTCGTTCGGTCGAAGCCGCGAGCCAGCCTGATCCAACGGCGATGCACTCTCGTTTCAACGCTGCAAATCTCGCGGGGCGGAAAAGTAGAGCAGCGGAACGAACAAGGCGCGCCACTCCTGGCCCCGTCCAACCGGGAGGCTTAGGCAGTAGACGGCGAAGGAAAGAAACGAAGGGTGGTTGGGTATTAAATAGTAGCGGGGTTTAATAACGAGAAGAATCTCGAAAGACCCGACACCTCGAGTTCTGTGTTCGCCGACGCGTCTTCGCCATTGAGGAGATGAAAGGGATGCTCAGGGCGAATCGTTCGATGAATGGAGCTTGCATGTAAAGACACGTGATATATGTATATGTGGCGATTATATAAAGTACGTGGGGTGCGAAAAGATTATTCGAGAAAAGAAAATGCGGTGCGCAGCGTATTTTGATTCACTCGGAAGATTCCGCAGTTTCTGGCGCAAGCAAAGGCGAGATCCGCGATTGCGGATTGTCGGAGCGAAAAGTTGCGTCGATAGAGTTTCCCGAAGTTTGGACAGGGTGTTTTTACGATGCGAGAGGTTGAACTCGTGCTGACGGTAGGAGGTTCGGTAAAATAATGAAAGCCCCGAGCGAAAAATCGTAGCCCCGGCGCGGAAAGCAGGCTCTGCTGCATTAAGGAGCTGCATTTAAGCATCCTCTTTCCTCTCGTTGTCATCGAGAAGATGCGTTGCTCGCCGCAGCGTGTAACAAATGGCTCGAGGGGAAGATGTGCCGCTTTTTTAAATTTGACGCTGGAGAATCGTCTTGCAAAAAAAAAAGAAGATATTTTTCAATTAAAGAAGGGTCTGCGAAAGGGTTGAACGAAGAGGAATCTGCCACTTTGATTTATCTTCGATAAATAGAAGAAATAAAGATCCTGGGAAACGCGAGCTAGCAAGATCCATTTATCGATTCGACGACCGCGTCTGCTCACGGTTTACGGAGTGTTGACTCACGTTCCGGCTAAGGTTGCTGCACAGGTGAAAAGGTATAGGGAAAGGGCGGATCGCTTTATAACTGATTACACGATAGGATGCAGATACGCCGGGAGGAAAACGGATTTGCGTGGTCCTCGCTATGCCGATGCTGTAACCGCGTTCGAGCGCCCACAGGAAAGTTATTAAAGTTCAGCACACGTGCTTTCGTCTTCGAAAAAGGGAACATCGCGGGTAATTGCTCGCTTCGATTGAACAACGGATCTGGCTCGGTGATTTCTTCACCGCGAACATTAAAGATTCCTCATTGCCCCTGCATCTAACGATCTGCTTGTTGAAACGATTAACTGCCCGCTGTTTCGAAAGTGAAATAATCCAAATCTGATGCTTCTAGCTTTTATACACTGCCAAGTTGCAATTAAAAATTCACCTCGCTGAGGGGTACAGAAGCCCCCAATTTCCTAACGATCGAGCAGAGGTGCCTTCCGCAAGGATATCCATAGAAATGTCTAAATCTCGGATATTTGTATTATAATGAGACACAACTGTGTTGAACCCTACTCGATTAAAATACACCATGTGGATGGGACTTTAGGTTCCACGGCGGTCTACCTGATTGTGAACGCACCAGGCGAGCCAGGGCCGGGGGCAGACGGTCTCCACTGTCAATCCCCACCATCGTCAGAGCTACCGGGCTCCTCCGCTGCACCTCCACCACCAGCAACATCGGCCACTACCATGGAAACCGACGAATGCGCATTCTGACTTCAGTTCGGCCGACGGTTTCAACCTGCCGAGTTGTCGAGTGCAGGTGTTGGCAAGCGGTTGCGTCTTGCCATCATCCTCCCAGCGAATCCGTCCGCGGATAGTCCCCCGGGGAAACGGGTTCGCGATAACACGGAGGAGATTCGGTGAACGTGAGCCGGGGTCTCGTCGCGCCTTCGCCCCTTTTTTTTCCTGCGGAAACGGGGTATACCGAGCACCGCACCGGCGGGAAAGCTGGACGAGTGTTAAAAAGCCGCGTCGCCGTAGGAGGGCTGCAATTTATGGAACCACCCCATGGATAGTAACATGTCGACTGCCGCCTTCATGCACCGGTATGGGAAACCTTTAGATCGATAAGTACTCGTGTTTCGCGTGCGGAGGCTCTCCCCGAGCCTTCGCGCGGCTCGCCCTCCGATGTACATTTCGCGAATCGAGTGCCGATCAAATCCTCGCCCGAAAAATGTTCGCGGTATCGATCGATCGGTTCGTTGCTATGCAATGGAATCGGCGAGGATATCCCGGGACTCCTCAAAGTGTCCGCGAGAATATCGGGGGCAAGAAAAAGCCGGTGATCACCTAAAGCCGGTGTATCGCGTTCAATAGCCTCTCTATCTATCTCTCTCTCTCTCTTTCTCTTCGTGCTACGATTACATTCCGCTTTTTGTTTAATGTTTGTTCACGGAACGCTGCCGCACGGCAAAGAAACGCGCCCACTTCCTGTGCGCCAAGAATCGATTTCATAGCTTTGAAAATTGGTTTCGACTCGGTGTCGCGGTTATCGGCCCGCGGCTCTGCTAGGAAAATTCGAATCGGAGTACGCGTTCACGGACGCACACGCGTACGTGTATCAATACCGAGGACGCATGCGGAAAAATAAAGAAAATGGAAACGCGATGGTATTTTCATCGAGCGACCGGCGTTTGCACAGGGCGTTGTGCCCGCCACATCGGGCGTAATTGAATCTTTCGATTTCTGAACGATGGGAGAATTACCGGTCCGTTTCCTCCTACGTGATTGATAAACTACTCCTCCGGCGTGCAGCAGCGTACTTGGAATAGCATCGCGTGCCTATAAAAGCGGCCGTAGATAGAATTCTTTGCACCGACGATGTAAAAGGAGCTCCGACATGATCTTCTCGTAGAACGATTCCATGTTATCGTCCTAATTTCAATAACGATTAATTCTGATTCATCAATTAAAAAAAAAACACACACGCTAGGATACTTCTTCTCGACAATTTATAGACTCTCTTTGGACGAGTAGCGGATAGCGATTCCAGCGTACGACATTTCAAAACGTTTCCATGGATGAGAGCGTGTTCCTGTAATTTCCAAGGCTCTCTCTCTAGACGGCATTCTATTAACCTGTATTTTCACGACCGCGTCACCTGTTCAGTTCCCCTCGGAACGACACGACGTTGAATCGGACCAGCCCGCTTTCCTTGAACCTGCGGATACCGCAGCCATTGACCGCGGCGTGATACCTCTCCGCTCCGTAACGAAAGGACCTAAGTGCGCTCATTCTCTATTCCTCTTCTCTCTCTGTCTCTCTCTCTCTCACCCTACCTCTTCATCAACTCGTTCGCTCTTTACAAACGACGCGCCGTGGCTATGTTCGCCGTTGCCGGTGTCCAGGTCTTGTTCGAGCATCACGAACGACGTATGTACTCAATTTATCGAAGGCCACGGAAAATGATTACTAATACCACCGGCGGAATCAGGTGTTTCAGCTTTATCGAGGGCCCGTATAACGTGCCGATTGTTTCACGTATGCAAAACGCAAACGTATTTTTCGCTTACGCTTCGTTTTCCACCGGACGATTGTAATATCCTGCTTGAACAGCGTTTATACGGTTGTATTATTTCATTGCAACAACCGGACGGGCAATGTCGTACGACGAGATTGAAGGGGGTGGGTTGGCGCTTCATTCAAGTGCGATGAGCAACAAATAACAAGTTGAATCGCTACGGAGCGGAAGTAGATGATTTATATTTTCGCAAAGGAACAACAAAATTAGTCATTCTACGTTTACGACACACAACGAATCGGACAGCGCAACGTGCAGCAAAGAACCGCGACTCTTAAGAGAAACCCAAGCTATAAAATGAACTTGCCAGCAGCAAGAGAACACGCCCTTCCGAGCTGCACACACCACCTACCCCGAATGCGCCATGTGTTAGCCCGCGGCGAGCCATGCCGAAACGCACGAAAGGAGGGTTTCGCGTAAAGAAGGGTGTGGGGATTGCGCATACATTGAGCGAGCGTAGAAGATATCGATAGTATACAGCAGGGCAGGTACGCACAGGCGGGAAATATTTTATCAATAGTGCAGGCGAGCATGAAACGCCCGTTCCGGCCGGCAAGCAGACGCTTAGTCATTTCGCATTAATTCCAGCCGTGTTACCCTCGTATCTTTGACCCCTCCGTGGCTTATACGAAGTGCATCCTCGTGTTGGGAACGGCCCTACGCCCGCGTCTCGTGTCCCCGCTGGGCGTCGCGTAAAAGCGAAACGCGGAATCGATACATCTGCCCTAGGAGAGCTAGCTGCATCGAGGTATTTGCCCCGCGGCGAATTACGATCCTGACGCGCGATCGAAAAATCGCGGCAACCTTCCCGGCGATCGTTCGCGGAGATGATGCACCGGCCAGATAGCGAAGCTCGCGAACGTGAGATTCGTTGCCGCACGCGTTGCGCTGTGAATTAAACAAAAATTTGATGAAAACGAGAAGCTCGAGAGTGCAACGGAGGAATCATTTTCGACAGCACGCGCACGCATGATATTTTGCACGTTCTTCGATTCGTATTGGAGCGAGTTTTGGACACGCAGCACGCGCGCGCGTGCCGTCAACCCTTTTGTGCGGAAACGGCGACGGTTCGTTCTTTCGTATCGTCCTCTTTCCTGGATCACTGCAACGTCGGAGACACGTAACACCGAGGCTGGCTGCTTCCAAACGTGATCGCAAGGGTTCGATACATCGGAGACCACCGCGTGTAAGACTTGGTATTTCAATGGAAAAAGTAGATGCCCCTCCGTGATATGAGTAGTGCGAGGCACGTATAGAAAACGGGATTACGTGGAATTTATCGACTTTCGTTCGCGCCTACCGCAGATATCTCTACCTGGCGATCGTGCGTCGCCTCGAATTCTATGGATGTAGACGGCTACCGTGAACAGAGGGACGCTAGGACTCGGATAACTTACACATACCGGGAAAAGCGTACGATTTCTATCAAGAATCCGCAGTAAAACAGTTACTTTTTCGATGACACTGGGGACTTTGAAATGAAGCTCCGGAGAATAAGATATTTTCCAATGGGAGAATATTTGCGATGTTGGCACTATCAAAACGCAAAGAAACTCACCCAATGTCTTTCCAAATAAATGGCAAATTATCAGGGAGTTAATTAATGAAGAACCAAGCGGGGTGCAAGCTCCATATTCCAGCCGGAGCAACGTGCGCTATTCCCTATAATCACGCGAGCTATTAAAATCTCGTCAGTAAGACGTAAAACATCCCCCCCACGAGCGTATCCATCCGGTGAAGATTGCACGCAAAAGGGAAGCTGTAACGAAGTTAATCGTTCGAGTCGCATTCACAGAAGCGGAGAGCATTGTCTAACTGGAGCAACCGAGGGGGAAAAAAAAGAACGGGAGTAAGAATACCTCGGTAACCGGTCGCCTTCTCTACTTTTCCGAGATAAGCGTGACACTTGCGGAAAGAATAAGGACGTGCCTCTTCTGGTCGTATTAGGCCGACGCGATGCGTTGTGTGTTAGAGCAGCAGTGCGTTCACACACGCGCGGGGCTATGGCTCGCGATGCGCTCGATAGTACTCAAGTCTAGCAATGCAAGCGAGCGTTTGGTCAAGCGTGGAGCTCGTTCCGAGCCGCGTTAACGTTCCCTCTGTACCCGTGACAAGGAGCCACGGACGGGCCCGGTAAACGGAGAGCCGTGCAAAGTGAAACTCGCTGAAGGTTTCCTATAGGGTTACACACGGCCATCCGTGAGAGGAGAGTGTCCGCCTGCCCTGCCCGGCCGCCTTTATCCCGGCGCGTACCGAAACGAGTTTTACTCGCCTGGACGATATCGGTTACCGGCGGGTCGAGCATTTGTTACTTACATGGAACCCGGAAGATCGATCGATCGGAAGTGGTTCAAGTGATCCCCGATCGTGTCACGATTCTGTAATCCCGTGCAAAATCCATCGAACCCATATCCGCTAACTAAATTATCTTTGGGATTGTTCTCGTTGGAACGGATCAGAATTATTTCTTTATCAGAGGCTATTTCTTTTGGCGCAAATTGATAAGCATTCCGACGACTAGATTTATCCAAATTCTCAAGCAACGCCGAAAATAATCAGTTCCCTCTTTGCGCATTTACTTTCACGATTATCACAGAAAGGATCGCTTGGTGAACGATCCTTGGAAAATATGTGAATGAAAAGACGCTCCCCTAGAAACTATCTTTTTTTTTTTGGTAACGATTACGGGTTCATGCAGAGAGGAGAGAGATCGCGTAGCAGTCGCAGGGTTTTGCGTCGTACCGAATCGAAACTCGTTTTACTAGTCGGTCGTTATGGAATACCGGTGAATCGAGCCGCTCGTTACTCACGTACAGTGGAACCCGGAAGATCGGTGGGGCGGAAGTGGTTCGTCCAACACCGATCCCGATTCCCGTAAAACCGGGCGACAGTAATTAATCGCGACGTTAAAGTTCGTACCGCATTTTGGAGCAACTAGATCTCTACAACTTCAACGTTAAATAACTTCAACATTGCTAGCGGTGCTCGGAACGATCCAAATGCTGGAATACACGCGCTGGTCGAATCGAAGAAATATGTTCATCACATTTGTCCAGGGAACAATTTTCTCTCGGGACACTGGCGGTAAGCAAAGTTACAGAGGCAAATGTGCCGAGATTTAAAGGGTTTTCAGCGAGAATTACTTTCATCGAAACGGAGCGAAATACGCAAAACAATTGCTCGATCGTAAAATAGAAGTAACTGCACCCGACAAACCCGGAAGATGCATGCCACTGCAAAAACGACTATAGCTAAAGAGTTCTACGGTTTCACGATAGTGCAGCAATAACGAGAGAAACGGTTCTGTTTTAAAACAATTATCTGAAACGCGGCTTGTCGGCGTGCATTTCGTGCGCGCCGAGCCATTCGCGAAAACTTCAAGAGCACGTGGCGAACGTGGCCAGGACACGTATCTCGCAATGCCCGCACGTTCGAGAGCGCCGTCAGTTGTGTAGAATGGAGAGTCGGAGCTCGTTTTAACTGGGGAAACGATATCGGTTACTGAGCGTTTACCGTACGAACCCGGAAGATCGATCGAGAGGAAGTCGTTCACGAGCATAAAGGCTACTTGTCCCCCTTTTCTTCATAAGCGTTTTACCGCCGCGAATGAGCTCCCCAGGCTCCGCGTTCCGTAGAAGTTGCGACGCTCGCATCCGAGGGAAAATGATTAATCGTAAGCAGGAGCTTGGACTAATTAAACTTCGAGCATTTCGATGATTGTAAAAAAGCTGTTGTTCGATCAGAAGAATCTGGGTCTAATGGAATTGAATTCTTTTTCATTTCTAAAGAATCCCTGTTAAGAAACCCTTCGACCGTGAGGGCATGGCATATAATTAACAGCGTGCAACAGAATATAAATTCATATAAGAGAACGTAGAGGCGTTATAAAAGTACGGAGAACATTCATTTCTTGCTGGTCGCGTGATTAAGTTTCATTATTGCTTCGTGTAAGTTTACTTTTTCATCCCTTGCAAGGCCGATTCATCCAGTCTTATTCTTCTCGTTTCGAGACCTGCTATTTCTGCACACCCAAAGTACCTTTCTTCCTAATTTTCTTATTGTTGAGTCCTCGTGCTTAAGACCCCTCGATCGTTCCTTCTACACAGAGATATCTTCTACGCAATCTTTTGTTACATTTCCCTTCAGATACGCAGTGTCTTTGTACACCTCTCAAATCCTATTTACATGATTGATCCTGATTCTCCTTAGCAAACAAGCCTTCCATTTCGCATTTGTGCCGGTTCCCTTTAGTAATTATTCGCGGCAGCATCCGCGGTACCGGATACGCTAGTCCCTATCAAACGACACTCCACAGTGGCATCAAACTGTAGAATATCCAAACGCTTTCACGCTAAGCGCTCTTCGACACGGATTAACATTCATCAATTCAAGCGGCCCGATGTTCCGAGGCATACGCGACAACAACAAAGGGATGAGAGTGCAGGATTATGCGGCGAGCACAGTCATTATTCCCGGATTCGTGTACACGATACACGGCAATAACAGTGCATTAACCGATGGCGTCATGCATTGGGGAAGACGATAATGAGAGAGGCGCGCACATAAGAACTCCGAGGCTTCTTTTCTTTGCTCCAACGAGCGCACGAATTTCTCGCCTTTGGCGAATGGCTCGGGGAACTCGAGCATTTTGCTTAAGAATCTTTTTTACGACGTTTTTGGATCGCGGAACGGGAACGGAGATTGCGTTTCTTTTAATGGAAAATGAGATGCGACACCCGCCCGGGAACTTTAGGGAGAATATTCTCAACGGTACGTACTACCCTTTTCAACGAAGATGAGAAAGGAAGGAAGATAGAGCAACGAGCATCGAATGCTACATGCGAATTCAGGCCAGAGAAATGAATGAAGGAAGGATGCTCTGCCCTACTTGCATCGTTTTCGAAGAAAAACTTGAACGCGCGATAGTCCATTGGCGCATCGGGCATGCTCGTGAAGGGGCCATGAAATCGCAACGCATCAACGTGAAGAAGAAAAAAAAATGACTCTACTTTAATAACTCTCTTCCCTGGTAATGATCTTCGGTATTAAATGCTCCGCATTGCTAGCTTCGAATTGCTGTATTTTTAGCCGAGCTTTTCCGACACTTGCAATTATCTTTGAGAAATTGAGATTGCTATTGGTACATGATATTCATTAGCGAAGGCATGTGACGCTCCATTGCGCGGCTACAAAAGAATTTCGAATAGAATTAATTACTTGCGAAAAGGCGAGTTAACTCACGGTTTTAATTAAATGCAAATTTATCGTTGCGCTGTGCGATTCATATAATTCATAGACGTTTATCAAGGAAATTGTCGCAATTTAACCGTGGCCAGTATTCGATAAAATAAGCTGGCATGAAACATCAGAATTCAATAACTCGTATGGTTCGGAGCTACAAGGGATTCCTCTCTTCGATAAATGAAAACGAAATCGTTTAATCGGCACAGGATCAACGATCGACGAGACATAAGGAATGGATCTTAATGCTTGGCAAAAATCGCGGGGCTGGAATTTCCGATCTAGAACGGCGGAGAGAGAGAGAGGGAGAGAGAGAGGGAGAGAGGGGGAGAAAGAGGGATGAGGAGCGGTCGGTAGAATTAACGCGATGCAATTTAATGCAACAACCTCGTGGTCGGCCTCGGTGCACGCTGCACGCGTGTCGGTGGCACTAAACAAACGAACGAAGGGCCGCCGCGCAGTTCGTAAGTCATTATTAACCCGCGTATAATTATACAGTGGCGAAGCGAGCTTCGAACCGGCGCGGCCTAGGAAAAGAAGCCACCGCAGACCGTGGTGAGGTATTTAAATTGGCTTATAGAGTAAAAGAGATACGTCGACGTCCTTTAAGGACTCGCCGCGCGATTATCTCGACCGCTCTTGATGCGCCTCTGTGCACAGATGCGCGATTCTTGCGTGCCGACGGTATGCACCCCATCCGAGAGACACGCTGTCCGATCGAACATTCCCTTCGATGTTCGGCCGTCGTAGACGGTCTAAGTATGTAGACGCTCAAGATACGAGCAGAATCTATACGTTGGTTCAACGGGCGATATCTGGCAGTGATCAATGCTCGCGATCGAGGAGATTGTTCGTTTAACGGCCGGTGTTTCAATATTTATTGGCCGATCAAAATTGCGGGAATTTATATTGGCGAACATGTTAAGCGATTAAGATATAACGTATTAATTAACGAGAATAATGGGTTTCAGATGGATTTCAATTGAAATTCGAATCTACAATGCGAATACTGTTCAGAAGAAACATTCACCTTAGCCCCTGGCCAGTTTCCTAATTTCTATTCCGCGTACTTTTACCTTCGTTTTTGTTTTTAGAAATGCCACGATGGTAACATAACGGTTAACTATCGTTCATTATGTTTACGAGATGATTGCAAAATCGCAAAAGCGAACAGTGCTCCTCACCGTGGTTCACCGCTGTTTTCCTTGCTAAATGCGTGGTACGTGCGCGCGAAAGGAGCGGAGTCGCGTGAAGTTTTATCCCGTGTAATTACCATACGACTCTCGCTTTGCCCGCGAACGGATGACAATAATGGTCCGCTCTTTCGACAAAAGCAATGAAAGTCCCAGTGAAAGTAATAGTTTACAGTCGCAAATTACGAAGCCGCCGCGGACCGAGGCGTAGTTTCACTTTTATTTACGGCGTTGGCGCCATGGCTTATCTGTGGAAAAACTTTGCCAATTTTACAACCGCCGATTATCGAGAGTGGCTGCTAGAGTTGATAGCGCGCGAAGACAGACAGGTGGATACTAAGTGGTCGTGTGTAAGTCGGATCACAAGAACTGTCGATATCGGACGAAGGTGGAGATCCGTTGGATCCCGGGATTTCGTGCGGATATTCCTACGAACGAGTTTACCCGCGGACTTATCATAAGCAAACAGTGTTCCAAGGATGACTTTCTCGTTTAACCACTACGGGCTAGAGTGTTGGTTACCTATCGCGAGATAGACGCGATTCGTGGCGACTTTACGATCGAATCCTTTTTACCTGGGACTACGCGCGGATGATTTATACGATTGTTTTATTGCAGGAACGCTTTCATTCTACTAAATTTTTCATATCGACGGATCGTTCGGATTTATGACCCATTCGGACCAAGCAACTGTTATTATATTACGTATGTACAGCAGTGTTTGGAATAAAAAGAATTATAATCCTTTTAGCAGGGCCGAGCAAACGTTTGCTCAGCCGACCGTCATAAATGAACAGATTTTCTCGAAAAGATTTTCAGGGAATACGCTGCGCTATGTTCTCTGAATGTATAACTATTTCTGCATGAAATGAGACGATATTAACACACGTTGAAACCAAGTCGACTTTGCGAGTTGACTAACGAGACTAATTTGTACTAATTTGTGCCTCATTTTTCGCCGCAAAACACGCGAGCAATACAATTCTGGGATTCTTGCTAACAGTCGTACGCATTACATTTTTCTACCTCGAAATTTTTCCGGCAATCGTGTTACAGCTTGCACAACGATCCATTGTCTTGTACCTTTTTGTGGTACTACGAAGGAAATAGTAATAAGTGCAACCAGTGCTGGATCCAGGAGCCTTTGTATGGGGATGGGGGCGAAATGCGTAAAAGTATACTTCAATATCTCCATTTGATACTACAGCCTAAATAACTAAATTCACAGTAATCGTTTATACATACATTACACAAAATCAGAATAATTACTGGACCGGTTAAGTACCGAAACAGTATTTTTTCGAATAGGACATCATATTTCTGTATTTTATAACTCTGGATCCGCGTATTAAGAATTCCGCGAGCGACTTTCAAGGCTCGCCGCATCGAGGTCGATCACCCCATTTGTTTACAATTACCTACCTCAGCTGCTGAAGGCTGAACCACTTAACCAAGGGAAGCGGAGCGACAAAAAAAAGGACGCGAAAAGAATACGATTACCTATTTATCAATGTTCGAATGTAACAAAAGATTCGTTGCACGGAGATGTTTCAGACGGGTCTAATAAAGAATCTATAAATCCTGATCGATGGGGGAACATTGGCGCAACGTGCCTGCGACAGGGGACTATTAAAGTGAGCGATAAATATTGCGAATATTTTGACGTTGCAAAAGCCTAAGGAGCGTGCAACGTAACAGCGGTCCGCGTGAAAAGTTTGCGCATGACGTTCCCATGACAACGCATGCTCTTTTCACGGCGAAACACGTTCCTTAAATTATAAGTATCGGACGTGAGCATGTTTTTGTGCAACTCACCCTTTCGATGATGCTTTCGCGTCGGTCCCCTCACCGGCGTTTTCGATTGTGACCTCTCACCTGTCGATTAGTCCGATCTGTCCGTTTATCCACGTGTCACGAACCGCATTAATACTTCACGCTTGAACAGTTTCTCTTTTACACTTCAGTAAAACATTGTCACTTACGTTATCGTGTCGGCGTTACAATCGCGCTCACGCACATAACCTGTACCCGGCGCAGGGAACGAAGGAACGGGAACACCGGCGCGAGGAAACTCCGACGATCGCGCGGTCCTTGTACACGCGCGTTTCAATGTCGATCGAGACGCGGAAACTCGAAACACGTTCGCGATCGTTATCGTTACACCAAGGGAACAACACGCGCGAGGGTCAATGCATAACTGAATCCCGACAAGTCGTTTCGCGACCGCCGAATCCGGAGACCGGATGTCAGGTGGTTTCTGCGTCTGAAAATCCTGAACGGCCGCTGTTTTTGGCGCGCATGCGCGGCCGAAATTTTGAATTAGAAATTATTATCCCCGCGCGCTAATTCTGATTTTGTTATGATCAAAAACTAACTGTTGTTATTAAAAAACTAGCACAGAAAATGATAAAATTGTAGAAATGCCACGGCACCTGCAACTGGCGTCGAGCTCAGCGTTCGGAAACTCGGGTGCGTGAGAAAACTCGCGCTGCTTTAGCTAGCAAAGCGCGAGAATATTAGCGGGAGATACGAATAGACGAAGGAAGAAGAAAAAGGTTGCATAATTAGGGATTGCGATGCCGGTTACGTCGTGGGCAACCTCTTGTGGAAATGAAGCAAATACACGCGCTGCCCCTCCTTTTCTGTCGTCCTTTCTATACGCGTATTTTTCTCCTACGTCTATACCAGAGATTCCCAAGCGAATGCCGCAACATTTTTTTTTTCTTATTTCGCTCTTCAGCGTCGAGATTGAAATGCACATAGTTACGTACAATGAAATTGTCGATATACCGTGGCCTCTATTTTTCCATTCTTTTATCCTGTCTTCTTGCAATGATACCGAAAGCAATTTATCTATTTTCCAATGCTTTGCTAGGAGAAAACAACTTCATCCGTGACCCACGCGGGTTAATTGGTGGAATAATCTTTCCCCATCCAAGATTCGAATCTCCGAGGTCAAGAACCTAATCGTTAACTTCACTTTCTACGTTTGTCGAGAAGAGAAATTGGTCGCGCATTTCGCGAATACTACGTTTTTACTTAAGACTTTACTGCTTAACAAATCCTGCTTAGGGGTTGGGGAAGATTGCATTGAAAAAAATTGGAGTTTGCTGCGCCCGTTCTGTGCACTCCGCAAACGTGTGTGAACGTACCAACAGGCTCCTCGCTGCTTGCCTATCCGCAGGTGGAAGCAGCAAGGCGAGCGGGCGCTTATGTCATGGGAAAGGTCACTTAAAAATGTTAGCTCGCACAACGGGTTAGCAGAATGCGGCATTAGCAAAATAGAATTGTTGTTACCCCGAGACAGGTTGCCACTTATCTCACCGGTGAGCTAATATCGCGATGATAAAGCTGGAAGCGACACTTCGCGCGTTACCTCATCGGGAATCGGGTAAAATTGTTCCAAATAGAAAGCTGGCGGCACTCCGGAGTTGTCAGTCTCCGACAGCTCTCATCTGGCTCTTTGTTTCCAAGAGGATTGCAGAGAAAAAAAAGTGAAGCGATATTATTGCAATCAGTCAAAGACCTTTGGTAATTAGTGGAGGAGCGGAAAAAGGAGGTCGACGGTCACACGCTTGCCTGTATTTGCCCAAGTAAATTGCAGGGCTCTCGTAGCAATCAACGCCGGCAAAGGTCGGCTCGCACCTTTCCTATGCCCGGCAACTTTATGAGCCACAAGTGTAAACAGTCCTGTTCTTTGCATATACGAGAAATCCGATGTACTCGCGATCTTTACCTGCCAATGACTTCCTGCATCACGCCTTACCACCTGTCCGGTGGTGGTACACGCATTTCACGGTGCTCACTTTGTTCGAGCGCCAAAGCGGAACAGCGCGATCGATTAACCCAAACAGACTGGCCGGTAATTAATGAATTTCGCGGGAACGCGAACCGCAACGGAGGCGAGTAGTTATGTCACGAAACGGGGCTGGTGATCTTGAGAGAACGGGCCAGAGGCGTTTGCGTGCGGAATTCTCGGGATCGCGTTGCATATTACGGCCAACGATTATAATAAACGGGCATCGTTGCTAGTGACGCGCGGTGTTGCGTAACACCTTCACGGCAGAGTAATGCATAAAGGCGTAAAAAGGGTTGCACAAGGTGCATATGCACACATTCTAACCCGAAGAGCTGGGATTAACGAATCGACGCCTGAAACTTTCCTTTCCTTCTAAGACTGACTAGAGGAAACAGAGCCGGGGATTCTTAAATTGATGTCCCTTCGCGTGGTCATTAGACGTAAACGGGGGCTCCAGTTTCCGTTCATTCTATAACATCCCGTACAGGATCACTCCCAACATGTTATTCAATCCATCGGCAAATATTTCCTATCTCGCGTCCCAGCTATTTCTCGCCGAAAGGCATGGAAATTGCGGTCATTGTCATTGATCCTTCGATGAGGAGGAGTACGTTCTCTCCATCAATCTTCGCAATGCGTCGGCCGGGTAGTTTTACCTAGAAATGTCGTTCCGGGGCCACAATAGTAGAGCGTTAAAAATTGTACCGCGTCCTGACACAGATTCCACGCATAACTGTAGTTCCGAACAATTAATTTCAGCCACCTCCAGCTATAGCAAACGCGTCGTGCGCATCGAAGCAGCACGTATTTACGTATAATATGTCGAACAAAATAAAGTACAAGCTTCAGCCACTTCGGTTGGCCAACAAAAGTATCCGACTGCTTAATACAAATTGTGGAATCTATTCACTTATTGTTCATTTACGTTGCAGTTGAAAGTAACGTTTTGTAATTAAAATACGCTTCTCATTAACGATGAATATGGACTACTTCGCTTTCCTTTTCATCGATATATCAATTTGTATAAAAATTTACTAAACGCTTCACCTGCTCGAATACTTTTGTTACCAACTGCGTCACACCGAGACGAACCTCCTTTCGACGCGTGTAAAATCGTACAAAACTCGAGAGGTTCGACTTTCACCGAGCGGGGGAAAAAACTCGTTCCACTGAAAATGCTGATAGAAACAATTGTCTGATAGGGAAACGAGAAAGAGCACGAATAACGAATAGAAAGCGTTATGGAGTGAAGTCTATTTGCGGTTTTGCGGGAAACCTTTGCGAGCGACCCCGCGAAACAAACCGGCTGCGATTTCTGTGCTCTCGTGGGGGTGAAAACGCTGCAGCGGCCGTGGACGGTTCATCGAAGTTCGTCCTGATCGCCGGAAAACACTCGTCCAGCCGATCTATCGGCTCCGTTCGTCCCGTAATTTGCCAATCTGCGCCGGGACGCAACGTTTCCGATGCTCTGTGTGTCGATTTAGAAAGCGCCGCGCGCGGTCGGAACGCGCGGGTCGGCTACGAGTAAAACGAGCGGAGCTGCAATTAGCAGGATCGGACTCCGGTTCCGACCAGTTATCTTACGAACGTGCGTGAAAAATTCGACGAGAGCGATTAAGCGGCCAGGCCTCTTCCCCCGTTTAATTTATCGATCCGATCGGAGAGGAATATCGATGGGAAATCACAGGATGTTTCGAACGCTTATCGAGTGACGTTAAAGTTGGAAAGTCCACCGCGTTTCGAACTGCATCCTGTGGTCTCGGATCGCCGCGCACCATAACGCTCTTTTACAAGAGCAGACGGACTTCGTGCTTAAACCAGACCGGACATATTCCATGGAATCGCATATTTACGACCGCGGATCCCGTTTTAATAAAATGTTCGCGACCGGCTTCTACGGTCCGACACGATTTTCAAAAGCGGCTGATTAGGATTGGAGAAAGTTGTTTGGCAAAACTCTAATGGGTATGTCGTGTTAATGAATCGGGACAATGGCTCACGGTCGAGTTGCATTGCAATTAGGTGAACGCTGCAAGGTCGATAACCAGCAGCTAAACACCGAAGTTTGTTGCCGTTAATGGCTGTCACTGACCCGGTGACACACTCTCGCGAGAGCACACACGCGTTTCTTGTTCGCCCGTGCGCTTCCTTCTGGATACTTTTATAGTAGTCAATGATCGCGCGCGTGTCGACCCGTACACCGATAGCCGTTGCAAAAAGGGGGGGAAAGACGTTTCTAACCGCGGAGAATCGAGTTGAAGGATTTATTGGTTTTCCGAAACCATCGATCACCCCGTGACCCCGGTCGAGATCCTATCTATGCTCCATACGTATGACTCCGTCTGTCTTAATAAAAATAAATACCAGGGTCCAGTTTGATCAAGATTTATCGATCTTGACGCGGACATCTCATTCGCCGATTGTCTATCTCGTGGCAGCCGGAGAACAAGGGGGGGAGATGCACTTTCACACGGAGCAGGCTCGATCGCGTAATCACCGTTTTGACACCGTGCCGGAGGATTCTTACCTTTCGTTACCCGTAAGCCAGAATCGCGTAATCGAAATTAACGCGGAGATACGGTCGGGCATCGGAACGCGTTACTTTCCACCGCGTGAAAGTGAACCTTTAATTAAAAAAAAACAACACCGAACGGCCAGTGATACCATGAAATTGTTACACGAATCGTTGCATATCTGTACTCGCACAAATGAACCGGTACGATAATGATCGCGCGGCGAACGAGCGATCGCGGTGCCTAAAAACGCGTCGATTTCTGTGCAACACGAAGCAGATTGCAGGCGTTGCGTTTCTTAACAAGAAAAGCGAAACCGTTCGGTGTTGCGATATAATTTAAATTTATGCGCGTTTTCCGCGAAACATTTCACGCCGAGGAAACGACGAACTTCGCGAAAGGTTGCGTCCAACGTTGCCTCGCCGAGCAACGATTCCCGACGAGAGGACGTTCCCTCTGTTTCTATTGAAGAACGTCGTTTCGGGAACGCGGAACGGAGCAACAAAAGCGGAGACCTGTTAACGAGTGACGTACTCCGAAAGGCAGCTCGGACCGCCAGAGATTATGCTTTTCGCTTACCGAGCACGGATTGCCGAAGAACGGAGCACCGAGGCTAACGAGGAAATATCTGGTCGAGGCCGGAATACATTTGCGTTTGACGACATTTTTCGAGGAGCCAAGGGAACCGGCTGTACCCACCCGAGAGCCTCGACCCGCGAAAATCATCGACCTAGCGGGCATTCCCGTTAGGCATGCCGGAGGATATTATTTATCATTCCATCGGCATTGTGCCGGCATTAAACTCCATAATCGGACGCCTAGGAACGAGCAGAAACTTTACGATGGCCAGATGATCACCGTTACCGTTCACCGCAAAAGCACGCCAACGAGCATTGTGTTCCTCTCCGTAGAGATATCCTCCGACGTCTTCCTTTTTCCCTTGGAACCAGTACAACCGCCAGGACAACACGACGATGATGAAAAAGAAAGCCGGTAACGAGGCCCGTAAATCGTCCGCCGTTCCAAAAGAATCGCGGAAACAAAACCGCTCGTACCTGCGCATTCTTCTTTGCAGCAGGAGAGAGAGAGAGAGAGAGATCGCTTGCAATGGTACTTTAATCAATACGTCGCGTCGTTTATCATGATCGGACATCGGACACGTTTGAAAACGGTCGATCGTGGCGTTTATCCTTTTTCCTCCCGATTTTTCTGTTTCATAGTCCGTAAAATAAATGTCGATAACACCGACTCCGGTCGTGCTTCTCTTAGCCGAGGACTATGAACTCGTTTCGAACGGTTCGTTAAAAGGCGGGGCATCGAGATTTGCTTGGTACACTCGTTAAAGTCACTTACCACAAGTAACAGTGATCCAGTGAACTTTGAAGCGGTTCGCCATCGTGCCTACCCCGGGCATCGGGCCTCCACCCAGCCCGTTTCGCGAAGGGCAGATCCGATAAACGAGAATATCGGAAATATCTCAAGGCCAGCGCCGGCTGGTCGATATCGAGTTAATGGCAAATAAAAGGACACGGGGGGGGGGGACCTGATTACAGTAATCCCATTCTTTGATCAGCGATATCCGGTTTAGCGACTCGGCCGACCGTCCCGCAGCGATGAGTAATTTTTCTACTCGCCTCGGCGACGATCGGCGAAAGACACAGAGACGAAGAAGTAGCCGTGATAATGATTACCCGCTTGCGAACTACCGAAACTCGTGGGCGAGAATAAAGTAGAGTAAAGATGTAATAGCTCATCGAGAAAGTCGCGGTACAATTAATCATCAAATCCGCTCTAACAAGAAGCAACAATCGTACGAAACAAAGAAGATTAAAACTGTCGCCGATAGATCAATGACCGCACGGAGATGTGGTCAATAGATCTATCAAAGGCGGGGGACTCCTCGCTAGATGGAACAGGACGAGATCGGTGGCGCGTGAAAGGAAGAAACGAGAAACAAGCCCGATTTCGAAGCGTTGCCCTTTTCGATTTCTCGTCTCTTTGCTCGTTGCCTCCGATCTCTGTCCGTGTTCCGCGGGCCTCTCCGGCTTCAGCACAGTTCAGACGGCAATTCGGCCGTGACGAAAACGAATTCTGCTCCGCGCTCTGGATTGTGCACGCGGCGCGAGATTCGCGATAATGGGGCGCGGTTCGGCGAGAGGTTGGCTTCGACGAACGCGATTTCGTGCCAGCCTGCACTTGCCGTTATCAATTACGCTGCGTTTCAATGACACACGGATATCGGCGAGTGGCAATTAGCGGGCACAACGGGCCAATTTGGAGATTTGTTGCTCGCTGTCGCTTTAGAATTTATCGCGAGCTGTTTTGCAGTCGTCCAGCAAGTTTGAAGTTTATCGAGGACAATACACTATATTACCTCGTTAACATTCGCGGCATGATACGGACTGTAGTTATACAGGAACAAGTATGAAGACACACAGACACGTACGTTTGTTTGATTTATGGACACATGGAATAACGCGAAACATAAATTAAAATAGATTAATTTATTTGATCGATTAATTTCGCCTTAACATGTTCCTGGCGGATTACTTTTTCCAAGTACCTACACGCCGGCGAAACCGAAACCAGAAAAACCTGTAATCCTGAGGGACGGGCTGGCCCGATCTTGCCATTAGCAGTGGCTCGCTGTTAATAATTATTCATGCGTATGCGAGCCACGACGTTAACCCATCAAGAGCCGTAGCAGAAAGAATAAAAACTCTTGTAATCGAAGTGACCGGTTGCGAAACGCGAACCGTCAAATTGAAAACCAGAGGATTCCCTCATTATCGCGGTGAATCAGGAATTAACCTAATCCCTCCAGAAACATTTTCTCCGTTCCTTACGTAATAAGACCATTCCATTCGACAACCTGCTTTACATTCGACAGAGACTCGTTCTTGAAATACCGATTTGGACTATCGTTATCAATTAATTCCCGTGGCCCATTGAACTTTGTCCAGGGGACACGATGACAGGTTGCTTCTGTAATCCATCGATCCGGCGAGCCACGATTCGGTTCGTAGAAGCGACTATTATAACTGTTTTCCTCCGGCTGCCAGTGGAAAAGAACGCGGGCGCGCGTTTCGAAAGAGTTTACCGTTCCCCGGCGTCGTAAATATTAATCGCACCACCCTGCAGGTCGTGCGGATGAAAATTAATATTTTATCCCGCACCGAGAATACTGGAATCGACGCGAGAGTTCGAGAGCGCAGTGTTCCCTGATCTCTCTGAAACAAGAACGGGGGTGTATCGTGGCTGTGCGCAGTTCGCTCGTGATTCGGAGTACTCTGTTCGCGATCGAACAAAAGGAACGAGGCTCGAAAGGACGAGAATACTCGTCAGGGCGTGTCTTTTCCGTGTTCCTCGCAGCCTTGCATCGACTTTCTCTGCATTGCTGGCGTGCTGGACGTTCCGGGCATCCCTTCGAACTACTCGCGCCGTCGGCATGAAAGCGTGAGCCGGGGCAATTATGCGAGAAACCTTTGCGTCACGAATCTAAAAGGAAGAGAGCAAACCGAAAACGTTGGGAACGAGTCAATAAATGCTCGCGAGAAGATACACGAATAATGAAATCTGTTCCAGCCGGTGTGGGTAGGGCACAGTGCGGCGCCGCTTCTTTGTCTCGCACGCCCTTTCTTTTGTTTCTACCTTAAACCTCAGGTGCGAGGTCCGCTCCGTAGCTTTCTCCGCGTCGAGGAACGAATTCGACCCACAGCCGCGATCCCTTAGCGCGTCCCGGAATTATCATAACGCGTGAACAGAATCCCCGATGCGATGATTCCACGGGTCCTGTTACTTCGTTTCGTTTACACGCGCACGAATGAACCTGGCATTCGAACATGCGTGTCGCTACGAGCATCGTAATTGTTCAGCTGTTCGACGCCCCGTCGAATCTCAACGGCGAAAGCCTTCTTTCGCGGCGAGGATTGAACAGGGATTCGCGAATCGCGAAAGTGTTTTCTCGCCAAACGTAACAGGATTGCCTCACACGCGGCGTTACCGCAATAATCCTTGGTCATTAGGAAACGGAATAATTCCGTGGAAAGGCGTAGCAATTGTTCAACGCTCCCGTCTATCTTCGCTCTTAAACTAAACGAGACAACGAGACTGTCCGGCGAGGGAACTGCCTCCCGCCTTCGGTCCCGTCGACGTGTCGTCGCGTTATGAGGAAGCTAATTAACATAAATTGCGAACAGAATGCGAGATTCGACGCGAGTACACGTACACGTGGTAATAGCCGCGTTACGTACGCGGGCTCTTTGACGAGCTGTTCTCAGCCTTTCAGACGGAAGCATCGGCTACTAGTATCAGCGCGAAGGTGTGGAAGCGCCTCGCGACAAGTCGTAACACTTTCGTGGTTCGATCGTTAAGAAGCGATATGGACGACAGTAACGGTACGTCTGGCTGCTGTATCGATGGCCTGGCCTCTTGTCGCGCGAACCCCGTTTGAGAATACTCTGCTACGAGCGTCCGCGGTCCTCGAGATTGCATAAGAGATCGCACACACCGGTCTTGAATACTTTTCACCGAGACAGATTTCGGGATCGATCGTGGGATGCTTGTTATCGAGTCATCGACACGTTTCGTCCGATATCAAAGAGAAAATTGATAAAGGAGGCAGTCTATTGTAGATAGAATCTCCATAGCTTCAGATTTTTTTTTAAGCCCGATCCTCAGTTCAAATATTTGCATCCCAGGAAATATCGTCAAATGGAAAATTTCACGCTGACCCATTTCTTCCCTCGATCCAGTAGTTGTGTCGCTTTCATCCAGAACCGAGTCGAAGAAAAGCTCGACGCGGTTCGGGGATCGTCAGGTGAACGCATTCTGAAGAGGTGCTCGCGCGAACGAGGGCAAACACGGCCGCGTTTACCGAGCAGTCGACGGAGGGTAGTGCAAGCATCGAAGGAGTCGTTGGAAATCCACGGCAGCGTGACTGTCGTCCAACCCTTCCGAAACGGCGCCCCTTCAAAACGAATCCGCGAGGACCGTCTTTAAAACGTCGCGAGGAACGCGTTGAAGATGCGTTAACATCTCGCGACGAGTATCCCTTGCGCTATCGCTACTTTCTTAGAGATCTTCGCAGAGGTGTCGTCGACGGGTGTCTCACCTCGTCGCACGGCGAAGAGCTCTCTTCGCAGCACTCTTTCCTTTATCTAACTAATTAGCGAACGGACCCTAATGTACCTCGAAAAAGTTAGAACCCAAAAAACATATGTTTCCCAGGACGAACGGGAAATGATTAATTACAGTCTCTTACTTCTTGAGACACAGTTTTTTTTTAGCTGCGTCACTTTTGAAACGCAAGTGAGAGTTGTTCTAAGTCGTCGACTAAACGTTTCGCTATCTCGAGCCGCGTTCGTTGTTTATCACAGTCAGATAAGGAAATTTCTAATTCCCCGATAATTGCGAATTGCGCTGCGCGCCTACCGCTGATGCGAAACAGGTAATTATGTCGTATATAGCCGCATGTAGATTAGCTCGAGTAGAAAGTTTCTGGCCTTCGCGAATTCGCTCGAAGACAAAGTCTGCCTCGAGATGGCATCCGATGTTTTTAGCAAAAGTCTTCTTAGCGAAGGAGGGAACGACGGAATTTTCGCCTCCGGTAACGTTCGAGAGGCAAAAAGGAATGCTCGGTGATGGAAGCACAAGGAGGAGAGTCGGGACCCTCCGGCTAGACGGAGTCGTTCCAAACTATTATAGCATCTCGTCCACTTCCAACGACTGTCATTTACCTAGTGTCGTTCTCTTATCCCGCGACATCCGAGAACCTACGCGACAGCCCTCCTCCGTACATGCCGCGCGCAATCTTTTCAATGTCCGAGGCAAGACGGATTCCCCGACATCATTAGGGAGCATAAAGTGTCTTTCTCTCCTTGCCTCGTTCACAGCCGGACACCTTTCATAGAACGCGTCTTTCCCGTCGTCCGCAGTGGAATTCGCCTCGACTCCTCCGCTCCTACTTGGACATTCGCGCCGGGCAACGGAGCGCCAGGTGTGGTTATTAATTTCGTAGCGCAGCGGAAAAAGCTCGCGAGAGAACTGCGCAAAGTTATAACGTAGCTGGAGCTTGAAATAACCATTTTCGCGGGTCAATTATTCGCGAAGGCGAGCCGCGCCGTGAGCGTGGAATCGCTGCAATTCTTTCTGAAGGATCGTGCGCGAATTTTCCACCTATTTCACTCTCTAGCGTCCTTTGCGAGCAAAGCGTATGCCTGCGATTGTAATTTTCGCAAAGTTTCTTACTGTGTACGTATCCGTGATGTATTCTTTTATTCTCGCTGAAGGACGCGACAGGAGCGCGTTGAGTTAATTACGGGACATGTAATTGCTGCCGGTAATCACTCGGACAGCACTATGATCAAAGATACGGAAATCGATGGGAAGCGTTTAAACCACGGCCCATCATCGTCACCCTCCGATGATATTTCAAGCACGCGACGATCCCGCCGCAGACGTCCAAATACGTACTGCGATACCCGGTACATTATGCTCCAAGTACACACGTAAACGTCGCGGGGGATCGAAAGTATTCCGGAAACCTCTCCCGGCTGGCGACACTTTCAGCTGGAAAAATAATAATCGCCGTTATTAGCAGGAAAGGCAGCGCGCTATCTTGTGGGATTTCGCGTAGCTCGCGGTACGAACAGGAATAATGCCGAGAAAGTGATGTTGCTCGCTTTACGTAACGTAAAAAGAGGTGGCTCATTAACGCGGTTAGATCCAGGTAAAAAATTGTATCGCGGGTGAATACGTTACGTGTAGGTGTGCACGTGGATTCCGTTCGGTTAAACGAACCGCGCTCCACTTTCCATCTAGGCCGCTAATTCGATTCGCGAACGAACAATGGCCTGCGATCTCGTTGATGCGCTCGTGATTCAATTCGCGCGAGATGCGCCTCTTTTTTTTCCCTTCTTCACCTACGGCGCATCACCGATCATCGTGCAATCACACTTTCGAGCAGTGGAGTGGGCGATCGTATTGTGACTCCAATGATTCGATCACCGTAATCGGTCCAAAGTGAATTAAACACGCGTTCGTTCTTTTTTGTTTTGCACAACAGGTCGGGTAGTTCGTCCGGCACGGCTGGTGCCGGAATAGTGGCGGCGACCGGTGGAGGTCCTGGCAATCCAACGGGAGGCGGCAGGATGGCCGTGATCGGCGTGACCAGGAACGTCAGGCTGAGACGTCGCGGCGCATCCGGTTTCGGCTTCTCTCTACGCGGCGGCAGAGAGTACGCGGCCGGATTTTACGTGAGCGACGTGCAACCAGGAAGCGAAGCGCATAGAAATGGATTGAGGGTAAATCGGGCACGCTCGTAACGGCTGTTAAGCGATATGAATCGATTTTACGATTGCGACAGAACAGCCCGGAGTTCTGCTCTATTTCACGGTGGCGAGTTTTACTCCGAGTTTCACTTTTGCTGCTTTTCTTGCCTTCAGGTCGGCGATCAGATTATAAGGGTGAACGGGTATCCGGTGGAGGACGCGGTCCATCAAGAAGTTGCGCTACTAGCGAAGAACCAGCAAGTGCTTGTCCTCAAGATTCGAAGTAACTAGTTAACATTATTCGTTAATTATTAGATTTCGTTCATTTCTTCGTCAAGCCAGCGCTGTGCTTTTCTTCTACCATTTACACGGATTGATCGTTTTCTCTTTTTTTTTTGTTTTGCAGGCGTGGGAATGATACCCGTGAAAGAGTAAGTACTTTAGATTTGCTCGTTAAAAATTGTTCGAGGCACTCGTGCAAGTGTACGTTCGCGGAGCGTTCCCTCGTTATAAAAGTACTTTATGCTTCGCAAAGCAATCCGAACGATCCGGTCACCTGGCACATGGTGCAGCAGCAACAGCAGCAACTGCAGTATAACGAAACTGGTTTGGGTGTCGTTCCGAGCACCGAAGTCAGGATTCGAATTCTCGTCGGCGAGAAGGGCCGCCTCGGCTGCGGCGTTTGCAGGGGCATCGTGCCCGGCCTTACTGTTCAGGTTAACTATCATTTTAACTCGAATAAAAGCGACACTGGTTGCAAAGTAAAAACTATCAACACCTGAATAATGAAACTGCTTCGAGCGTAGATTAAACGATTAAACGCAGCAGAATGATTGAGCGGTAATCGAGGAAAATGAATTCAGGGTACCAGAGACGACGGGCCGGCTAGAGCGGCGGGCTTAAAAGCCGGCGACGTGATCATTTGGTGCAACGGGCAACGGCTCACCGATCTTCCGTTCGAGAGAGCCATCGAAGTAATGAGAAGCTCGGCTGTTCTCGACCTAATAGTGCAACGACCCACGCCGAATCACCTTTACGACTGCCCGGAGCCGCTGTGGACCCGCGGGTCGAGCGGCTACGATTCGGAAACGTCGAGCGTCGCTGCAGCCAGCCCGCAGCCGCAGAATCCTTCCTATTCGCCGCAGCATCATCACGATCCGAGGATGCACCATCGGTATCCTCGCGATGACGCTTGCAATAGAAACGGAAGGTTAGTGGGAGGAAGTGGACAATCTCTCGTTTATGAAATACAATTGAATGATTAAATCCGGGGATCCTTTAAATTCCGAAGTTTTCTTGTTTCTTTACCTTGCCGAAGTATAATTCATTCATCGGAGTATCGCTCGCGCAGACAAAGGTATTTTTCGCGAACTTCATTACACTTGGCTACAGCATTCTCGTTACCGGTCGTTATCGATTGGCACCGACGAATTTGTACCGGGAGAAAGTCGCTCTATTAATAGGGTAGCGGCAATCAGTGATAATGATCGCGATGGCAGGGAGCAGAACGAATTCCTGACCGTCACACAAACGTTCATCCTGCTCTTAACCGCGGACTCGATTGCCTCGTTGCTTCCTCACGACGCCGCTTAATTGGAATTAGAAAGTTACGGCTCGATGCAAAAATGAATGGTAACACGTGTCCGCGAATATTCCAGGGTTTGCTGTCCCCTCGCCCTGTCTACGAGCAGTTGCAGTTCCGGGGAATGGGCCCACGTGGAGCAGGTAAGAGTTTCGACGCGAAAAGACCGAATCTCTCGACCGTTATTGTCAATATTCATTTTCCAGACTCAAGAGTGGACACGTAAACCAAATAATACCACTGTAATTCGTATAAATCAGAGCCAGAACCAGAACCACAGGTTCGCGGGCGGGCCGGGTCATCCGAATTCAAGGGACAATTACGAGGACGACATCGATAACGAGCCGCTCTACGATCCCGTGGCGCCGAGGATCGACTACGAGGTTCACGATTTCGACGCCAATCCGCGGGACGAGGCGAACAGGCGTTTGGCTTATCGAAGGGATAACATTAGGCGGCAGGACGTTATCTATGATGGCCCGGCGGATGATATTCCTCCGTATCACGGGTCCAAAGTGAGTTATCGTTTCCCAACAAGTTCTTTTTTATTAGCCAGTGGGAATTAATTGAAAGCAACAAGCAGCAAGGAAGGTACAATCTCTACGCGTGTTCGATGCAAATGTCTGAGGTGTGTCAATTTTTCTGTTGCAGGAAAACGGCACGCAGGATGTGGACAGAAAGACTATAACAACCGTAGACGTTCACCAGTCTGTGTGCCCGCCGGCACCACCGCCACCCCTTCCATACAAATGGCCCGGAGGTTTGTCAATAATAAATTTGCAATAGTGTTATTAAAAAATATTCCATGCAAGATCCGTTGCTATAACGTGCAACGATTTAAATGCGAGACCGAGATGACAACCGTTTTCGCGAGGAGCAATTTTAAACGACCGAAATCCATTTACCACCGTTCTCAATGCCTCCCGTTAAATTCTCTGGCCACGCAGACGCAAAGCCGATGAACGCCAAGGGTATGCAAATGGGTAGCACAATGTCGATGGGAAGCACGGGCTCGACGGAAACGGAGTCGAGCCTCGAGTCCTCCTGCAGCAAGGACTCCGCCTCGACGACTTCGTCCCTGTCGACCTCATCCTGCGAGCCGCCGTCGACGGTCTCCTTCGGCTCGATCGCTGCCGCCTCGACCGGGACCAATAAAACCAACGACACCGCCACCACCGTGCACGCGACATCGCGTAATTGCACCGCAAGGACATCTCCCATCGCCTCCACCGATCTGAGCACCGCTATCACGCAAGAACTGCAGAGGCGAGCACAGCAGGTAGGAGATCCGCCGATTCTCCTCTCCGTGCGAGATAATACGCCGAGAGTGGCTCGCGTTACACCGCTTGTTTATAAGCTTTACCGAACGCGATACTGGAATTCCAGCTTCTTCTTCTTTTTTTTTTATTTTTATTGTGGCCGATCGATTCTCTCCGATGATCCCGTTGGCTCTGATACGGGCTCGCGTTCGCGATTTAAATCGCGTCGCGATCGAAGTTGTGCATGCGCGGGATGCTTTGTAATTTAAATATTCATCCCTATATTTGGTCGCATAGAAATGACTCTTCGCGGCGATTCAGTGGAAAACGCTGCGATTGCAAATATTTGTCGAACAAACGATTTTTTATCTTGTTCTATTCTAAGCACCAGGCACCTTCGCTTTAAACGAGATATCTCGTGCGTCATCTGCAAAGATAACGCTTCCTTTAGCAAATAATACTTTTTTCCTCTCTAGAAGATAGTTTCCGCGATAATCACAGGCATTCGTTCACCGTTTACCGAGACGTGTTACCCGATCGACAAGTGACCGAAGTGTGCCCTTGCGTTTGCACGCGATTCAAAGGCGTCGCGACGCGTCGTTTATCGCCGATCCAATCTGATATAACGATCGAAGATTTTGCACGGTAGCCGTGACTGAGTCGTTCGTGGCATCGTCAGATAGTCGATCATAGATACCTATGTGTAACACGTGTGCGCGCCCCTTTCAGAGGAGCATGAACAACGCCGCAAAAACGGAAGCGGCTAAGGAGAAGATTCAGGAGCCACGGAAACCGCAGAATCCGGAAGCTCTGAGGGCGCAGGAGCAGAAAGTCACGCATGATAAGGTAATAATAACTTGTCTTTTACTTTTCGACAAATTATATTGATAAGAATTATTTTTCTATTGCCTTAATGTGGCAACAGTTTTATTTTACCAGATTTCAAAATCTCTGTCTCGTGACCTTTGAACTTTCACTAAACTGAACGAAACCACTCGATTTCAACGCGATCATAATCCTGTTGTATTCGTATGTTAAACATTCGTATCACGCATTCCCTTACCTCGTACAAGAACCTGATTCTCGTATCATGAACACCCACTCGATGTCTTCCGCGGCATCCTAACGCCCGTCAGTTTTGCCTAACACGAATAGAGTTCATTCACATCCAAGAGTGAAACTTTGAACTGGGATGAATTTAATCGCTCGTTTATCGATACCCCTATCAGTTCTGTTGACCGATGCAAGGAAGAAATCAGTTGAACGAATAGAAATTAGGGTCTTTTTAAATGCGAGCAACTGCTGAAAGATTGCACGGATGCTATAATTAGCAGAGAGTTGGACTAATTAAAAATAACTACCTGATAACATTGCATACGACAAGTCAGAGGCATCGAGTTCCTTCACGAGTCTATAGTTCGCGATTAGACACAGATACTTTCATCGCATACTTCATCGCATGATCTCATTGTTTTCGATCGGCGTACATTCAATTAGTATGCCATTAAAAATAACAATACTAGGAATGGAATCCGACGATAAGTCACGAATGCAATCTTTTTTTTTTTTTACAGCTGATGGAGGAGTTTAAACGTGCCCACCGGAAGATGTTCAACTCCGCTCAGCAGAAGGTTCACTTCTCCGATCAGACAACCGAGCAGGTAAGAAAGCGATAAGCTTATCTTTATGGTAAATGAACCATCTGCTGAACACTCGAATATACGTGATTCTCACATGCCTCGGCATTTATTTAAACGTGACCGATGTCGTTGCCGTGATAATTATTTAAAACATAACATTCTGCGCAAATGTAACTCGAGCATTTTACGAGTTATTTACCGTTTGTACTGTTGCAACTACTATAGCAATGATTAATTACTATAAATGGTAATCAAAGGAAACGTTCCAGGAAGTGAAAGATTTCGTTTGTTGAACATTTCAATTTGTTGCGTAGCAAAGGCCGTTAAACTTCTCCGTTTAGTTACTTTCACCGTTTCCCTTCTTCGACATTAAAAACCTTACTGCTTCTAATTGCTCGCGAAGATCTTTAACCGACGCAAAGTTCCACGGGCTCGGTCGTGGAGAATCAGGAGGGGATCGATGCTCCGCGTGCATCGCTCCGTGGAAAAAGCGAAACCAGGGATAATTAAGCATCTAATTAGCAACATTGAAGTTTAAATCCGCGGCAAACCGTAGGTAGCTTGGATGATTTTAACGCAGAACAAGAATGAAAAAATGGGATTCAGAGTTAATCTTTGGCTAACAACGATGCGCAAAGGCGCGCTCTTGCGTCGACTTTTAATTGCACAGCCTCGCCGAAGATCCATCGATGTCAACAGATAAGAGTTGAAATTACAAAGCCTTCGGGACTGAATAGCCGTTTTACCCGCGAGCCGAAAGAAACCGAACGCGAACGTGCGAGCGCAACACGCTCAGCTGCACCTGAATTTATGTACCCACCGCCGCGTTTATTAGCTGCTCTACAGACGCGTATCGTTGTGGCGTCGCCGGTTCGCGATAGAGCGCGATCTGCCACTCTTACAATCGCGTACATTTCCCTGTTCCATCTTAGTTCGTCCGAGTCCGCCGGCGAGATAGAAAGCATATCGTCTCTAGAACCGCATCGCAGTTGAAACGGAAAACACTAAACCGCGTCCTTAACCCGATCGTAGTTAACTAATTAAACCAGCGATCGATTACGGCGCAATAACCGTGCAGAACGAGCATCGAGCACTCTTTAAACCGAACTCATTCTCGTTCGCGGTATTCCGTTAATTAACGATCTATTTGATCGCGTAATTATCGGCGCTGCTTTCGGTCCGCTCGACTGGCAGCCGATTTAATTGTTTCTACCTTGCAACGTTCAACGTGGTTTACCATAGATAAGTCGTTACGTAATCAACTTATCGACTAGCGATCGGCGCTGTTAAACGAGCGCGGTTCGACGATTCGCCGAGCAGTCGATCGTTCGTCGGTGCTCGGCTCATTTAAATCCACGCGCTCCTTCTCGGATTCGTAGAATTCCGCGGTTCGTCGACGTTTTTGTGGTCTTCTCGCCGACCAGCTTCCTCGGAATCGTCGGGGACGTGCGAAATAATAGAGATATTACGTAAGAGCGCGATGCAACGCTCGTGACTGTTTCCAGCCGACTCGAATCGCGGCGGAGGATCGGCTTCGAGGCGGCCACCGCAGGACACCGCGGAACGCGGCAGGAGTGTAATTAACGAAAAAGCCCGACCGCGTTTGGTGTTTACCGCGGCAGATAGATTCGCGAGAACCAGTGACGTTGTCGTCGTGGCCTCGAAGGTTGCAACGGTGCATCGGGAATCGTGGCAGATACCGGCACGAGGCGATCAGAGGCCATTTGTTGACAGGCTGGCAGTAGTTTGCAAAGAAACCATCGAAATTGAACCAAGCAATGTGCCATGCTGCCTGGCGAGGCCAAGTGAATCCATGGGAAAAATGAACTTTGAATAGAATTCTAGAACCGACGACATGGATAGTGAACGGAGGATGAGTCGTGCGTTGGTTACCATTACGCCTTACGACGTTAGTTGCCCAACTTATCAGTCCGATTAGCATTGAGTTTGCTTCGCCGCGAGAATTCGCTGAATTTTTATCGCGACGATAGAAATACGATTAACCTTGCGGGCTAAACATTTCGAGGGAGAAGGATACATATAGGATGAGAATTACTAGAGAATTAACGATCACCTTTGAATACATTATTCTTATTAATATTTTCTCGCAGGAGCAAGAGAAGAGAGTACCAAACGCGTCGGCGACGCAAAGCGTTCCCGCAGCACCGCCAGTGCTTCCGGCACCACCGACGCCACCGGCACCCCCGCCACTTCCGGCCTCAGCAAAGACCAAGAGCAAAGACGACGCGGTAGAGATGCAGAGCATCGAATCGTTCAAGCTAAAAGAAACGCCTAACCCGGTGATCCCGAAACCACCGCCGATCTATTTCCCTATGCAGAACGCTGCGCCAGCGGCGAACGGAAGTCCGCGGCACAACGGTACCGGAAACAAGTCGCAAACGAACGGGAAGGAGACGTCGCCGAGCCCCGTGTCGGAGACGCCGAAGCAAACCGCGCCACCGGCAACGATCAACGCGCAGAACTTGAAACCAACAGCCGGTGGAAAAGTTGCCATCAGGATAGGCGCGTACGAAGGGGAAGCCAAGCAACCGTCTAAGCTTGATTTTCTGTCGCAGCAGTCACGATCGGAGAAGAACGGATCGGACGAATTAGCGAACGGACCCGTGGTGTCCAGGTTGCAGAACGAACTCGCTGCTACCTTGCAGAGATCGAATTTACGAAGGAAGACTGACGGAGTAAGTTGCTTAAATATTGTTTCAGAAAAAAGAGGCTTAAGAAATCTTTCCACAAAAGAAAAAAAGAAAAGATATCACAACGATGGAACGCGTATGTAATAATTATTGCTAAGTGAACTGTATCGCTAAAGAAACGAACGGATCAAGATATTCTGGCAATCGTGCAAAGAAAGATTTTCCTGCGAAATAGCTATAATATTTGGAATACTCGTATATCGTAGATTTTGTCAAGGATCTGTTTTATTTTAGGAAACACAGCCAGCCGTCAGATCGATCCCCGAGAACGCAGCGGTAAACAATAACGACACAACGAATCCAGAGCCGGGGAAGCTGCACCAGAGCAACGTAGAGAAGCTTGCCTCAGCTCTGAGCAACAAAGTCACCATCAAAGTGAACCCAGAACATAGTAATCGATAAGAAGCTAGCTTTCATGTATAAAAAAAAAGAGAGAAGAGGAACCGTTTTAGGAAGTCCACCATGTACCTCTGCCACACTTTGTACATTTTTGCACGCTCTTTTGAACCCTTACATCGACCTTTTATTCTAGATGAAAAGAGCGCTCCCCCCTATTGGCGAGCTTCTTTTTTATGTAACTTTTACCTGTACGTCTTTTTTTATATGTTATTTATTATCGTATTATAGCGTGTAAGAAGTAAGCAAACAATTAACCAGAGACTACAGGCGCTGCGAAACATTTTACCACGTAGCCCCGTGGCTTTAAAACGAATCTTAGTCTCCTCCGTCGCCGACTAATGTACAGGTCGTGATAATCGATGGAGGCATCGAACTGAAAAAATAAACACGATGATACCTAATCGAGTTGGATCGGTTCTTTTCATTTTCCACCTTCCCGAAGAAAAGCGTATTACAACGTGAAAATCGTGACGATATCCAACGAAACTAATTGCGATACGTTTTCGTATCAATGACTCCTGCGATCCCTTCACTTTTATGCAAGTTCAAGTGTGAAATTCGGAAAAATTTCAGACACCCCTTACAAGGAGCGCCTTCTGATCACAATAGATTCCTATAGAACCAATTAACCTCACGCGAGTGAGCTCGTTACGCAGATCGGTTATTATTTTAAATAAACTCCCTGGCCGTATTAAATTTTGTAACCGACTCGTCCAGCAAAGATTTCATTGACATTCGTTTGAAGAAAAATTACGCTTCATGGACGCGACGTGTAAAAGCAACGGTTCTCGTCATCGCGTGAAGAACCTCTCGATGGAGCAAACCAGAATTCAAAAGCTATTGGCTTCCGAGTATTCCGACTTCTCCGACGCGATCCTCGTTGAATCCCCGTTTGCCGAAACGACCAGAAACGGACGCGGAATTCGGCAAGTCTCCCTCGCCCTTTCGCCGTCCAAATTAATCGTCGCCGCGGACGTTCTCAAAGGAAGCTCCGACTTCTATTGTCCACGTGCTCTCGACCCGAGCATCGAGAGCTTCGAGCTGATTTCGCTGTATCCTTTGCAATACGTTCGCCTGAGCGTGTTCAACAGGAGACACCGCAAAACGTTAAAGGCAAGGTAGAACGTTTGCTAAAACAGAAAAGTCGAGCTTTTCGATGCGGAATGACAATATCACGATTCCCATGATTTCTTTAAAAACGCGATTGAGCGTCGCACTTTATTATTGATCAGTATTATTTAATATCGTTAGATTTGTCGATGGAAGAGTGAACTATTATGAGCTCGGCGGCATTCACAGGAGAAGCGTGTATTGGAAGAAATGGTGCGAACAGGTGGAGAGTCTGCTCGCGAGAAGAATGGACGGAAGTTCTTTATCGGAGACAACCGCTGCCAGTTCCACGAGTACTTCGACTCTGTACATTCTTTCCTCCGAGATTGAAATTCGGCAGGAGCCTAGAACGGAGGGGAAGAAAGCAGTCTGCAGGTATAATATATGTATTTCGGCCGCCCATTTGTCAGATCGATTTAACTCCACGAAACAACTATAAACGAATCAAGCATCGATCAATTGCTTCGGCCATAAAAGTGAAAAGAATTTTTAAGTGGAGTTTAGTCGATTCGGCCCTGCGTTTTCACAGAAGATGCGACACTGTTCTAACATTGAATGCAGAGTATGGACCCATTACGGAGGAGCAGGTGACTACGCTCCGCCAACGTGGCGCCAGAAGGATCTATACCTGGGACCGTCTCACAATGATTTAGTGGACGGCCGATACGCACCGATCCCCATACGATTCGCTGGCGCAAGTTTAGAGGACATCAAGGACGAGCTGAGGGATCTCTCGCCGACTAAGATCGAGAAGGGCACTCGCAGCTGGCCCACGTGCCGCTGCTACGAGGACAAGCACAAAGGCGGCCTGTGCGACGTTCTCTTCATAAGGGATCAGAATCGAAAATACTGCAACACGAGCAAATTCTTCGCGACCTGTCAGAGTTGCCCTTGCAATCATTTCCAAGGCGGCGGAGGTATCGAGGATAGGATTACCGAGAAACGAAACGTGTGGTACAAGGATGACGTATTGGCGCAACCTTCCACGAAGGAGGGTAGATATCGCGAGGGATCGAGAAGCCCCAAGTGTCTGACGCGAAGGATATCTCGCTTCGGACTCGGGGTGCCGGAGAAGTGTCACTCGGGTTTGGTCCTTGGTCCCACTCGATGGGAACGGGAGTCCTACCTCTCGAAATCGACCGCTCGTTACGCGCAGAATTTCCACGCCCTCGTGGAAAACGCTGTGAAGCTTTGGGAGGGCGACGGGAAGGGTCGTTGCAAGTTCCCGAGGCGTGCCAAACATTTCAGACGATACGGCCTCTGCACGGGGCCGCATTTCCTTTACGCGCTCGGCCCCTGGTCCGTGCAGCCCGGTGAACGGAACATCCTCCATGGTCGCAGGTCGTTCAGTTTGGTCAGCATCCGTAGACAGCCGACGGATACGGAGCTGAAGCTGTCCGTGTCTCGCCGACAGCTGGCTGCCAGTATTTCTCACACGGCTCTGCAGTCGGGTAAATTCGGAACGATAGGGACCGCCGCGAAAGGACGAGTCGTTCTGTTTTGGACGCCGGAGTATTGGTACCGGCCCAGACCTGCCTCCGCCGCCTACAGGTAGTAACGAGACGAGACACCGTTCAACGGGACTCTGTTTTATTAATAATGTCACGACAGGGAGCTGAGGACGCACTTGGCGCGTCTGAGAAGCTTCCGGCAGGAGAAGGAGCGGCCGGCGAAACGAAAACTGTTCTACAGAAGGAAGCGTTGTCAGTGCGACGAAGGCGCCGTGATCCTCGCCGAGGAGAAACCGAGCTTCCTGGAGCGGATATTCTCCGCGAACGGGTCGTCCAAGAGGAAGAGGAAACTCGAGGGCCAGGAGAATAGATCCACTAATCAGCTGAGGAAATTGTTGAGGCTGGACTTCAGAATCACCATTTGGGACATAAGCAGCACCGCACTCGCGACGCAGGTGACGTTGATCGATCGCGATCTCTTCGCTCGGATTCCCACGGGAGAGGTCGAGATCGTGATCTTTCAAAGGAGTTCCAGAAACGCGCCGAACTTGGCTGCGTGGATAGCGTTCAGCCACCGAGTGTCTTGCCTGACCGTGAGCGAAATTCTGGCCGTGAAGAAGCTGGCCATGAGGAGCAGGATCATGGCGAGGCTAATCAATGCCGCCAGAAAGTGTTTCGCCATGGGAAACTTTCATTCGTGCAGATCGATACTGGCGGGCTTGCAGGCGCCGCCGATTTTCAGGCTACGAAAGAGTTGGTCCTATCTGCGTGTTCATCATGCCAACAGGTAAAAAAAGAGAAATTGTATATCGCGATTTATATTTACATTAATCTCGCTACGTCGACGATTCAGATACGAAGTTATGGAGAGACTTTGCAAGATATACAAGAGCCCATACTCCCTAGCATATCGACGAGCTTGGAGCAAAGCGGAGAGGAATCCGCCGTCGATGCCGCACGTGGCTGACCTCCTGGCGCGGCTGCTCGGCTTAAATAATCCTGAACTGCATAAAAAGTACGATCATATTATTCATACGAATAAAAGAACGAATCACTCCGGGGATTTGTCGGTGAGGACGAATGCGAACAGGGACACGCGTATGCAAAGTAATCAGGATTTAGAACGGAAGCAGGGCTCGGACAACAAAGGTATCCTTGCCTCCGTTCTAACTAAAATCAAGCGGAAAAGGGATCGTAGCACGATCCGCGAGGAGCGGACAGATCTCCCGTGGACCACGAGGGAGCAGGATTTGGCGCGGAGATACTTCTATCGGTGGAGCAACGCGATTTTGAGGCGAAAAGCTCGCGTCAAGGAGCTGGAGAAATTGAGGGGCATGGATCCGAGGATGAGACGCGTTCTCGGGGTCGCGTCCTGGTTGACGGACTGTCAGAAACGGGCGCAAGGGTACGAGTTTCCCGGCCACTCGTTCGCCAGGGAATTTTTATTGAAGACCCGATACAGGGAGGATCGGGAGAACTTTTTCATTAGTTTGAAACTGGAACCATCGACGATAACTTGAACGGGAAAAGGTTTGATAGGACATTTTGGCAGTGTATCCCGAAGGAGAGATAAATAATACGAAATCAGCAAATCTAATCCTAAGGACTTATCGTTCTAAGAACTTGGGATCGGTCCACTGGTCGATTATTAACTAGCCCCGGTTAGATTTCCGATGTGAAACGCGATAGAATGAAAAGTCGCGCGGAAATATTTAAAAGCAGTGATAATTGCCGAGTCTTCTGTACTTGACGCTGTCGAACATTTCAGCGCAATTTACGTACTCCTCGGGCAATCCATCAGCATCGTAAACGTCGTCGTCGTCGTCGTCGTCGTCGATCAAAGGTATGCTGTATCCTACAATGCAACAACGGATTAAGTAAAAGAAAGCGTAAGCGCGATGAGAAAATAAAGCAGACGCGAAAGAATTGTAGAAATTAAATAAATTTATGTATACGTATGTATAGAGAGAGATATATATATATACATTTTATATACATCGATCGTTTGTTGGAACAGTGTATCTACATGTGCAGTTTGTACTTATATATATATATATATACTTATTATACCGTTTTAATAAATATTTCAGATACACATTCATTATACATTCAAGCGTCTGTTACTTCGAAAACAATCCTGATAATCGCGAATGCTTGGCTAAATCAATTGCGACAATTTATCAATTGCCAACATTTCATGCTTGTATATATTATTATATTTATACACATGACGCGCACGGAACTGTTTCTTTTTTATTATGCACGCATCGTGCCCATTAACATAATTCATTCGATCGTTAAACTTGAAAGAAACGGGTCTCGATGATGGACAGAAAACTGAATATTCTTTAAACTCTGTGACTAGATAACGATGCATACATTATGATAAAATATATGCGGCCGAGTTGACTTAAGAACGAAGCGAAATTGGGACAAGAGAAACGACAGAATAAACGAATGCGGAATCAATGGGAGCAGTCTTTCGCCGACACGAGTATTAAACTTCTCCTCGTTCGACGGAAAAAATATTCAAACGACAACCCTTCGCCCTTCGTTTTCTTTTGTTGGTAAAGATATATATGTATGTATATATGTTTAGAATATACGTTTGCATTCGCGAGAAATGCAAGTTAATCCTGTGCCGCCTTACGTATCGCCAGTCAGACAAATAAATCTGATCCATCTGATCGTTCGATTCTCAAATTCGGTGTGATTGAATTGCAACTGTGTTACCACCGACAAGGAAAAACGAACTTACAGACTCCCGTTAGCCAGGGATGCCTAATGATTGTCCCTAAATTCCGAACTAATGCGAAAATGCGTTTGAAATGCACGAGATAGCAACGATACTCCTTGCGGTTATCAGAAGTACGAGCCGTCGCAACACGGAGTATTATTACAATAAATATAATAAATCTGGTAGAGTATCAAAAGGAATAATCTATTAGTATCGTTAGAATTTCTCGTCGCGCCCTTACCGCGCGTTATCAATATTTAAAAAACGATAATACTTCTTTACAGAATTGTCATTTGATTGATAGTCTTTTCTAATACTATATCCAACACGAGGCTCACCGTCGACCGATAAACCGTATATACTCTGTTAATTACAAAGAGAAGAAACATCGAATCAGTCGTGATAATACAGTGGACAGGCGTTACGTAGGGCTTGGAGAGTACCAAATTCCCAGAGAACATTTCCCTTTTTCTTTTTTCTTTTAGATCGTTTGAAAAAGTATCTATATAATGTTATATGTATATATATATAGAATATACATCTGTGTAGTTTTCCCTAGATAGATTAAGATCACATGCCGCCAGGTTTCGGAAGATTTGTATCGTAAGCTCTGATCACGTCCGTCTGTGTCACCGAGCCTCCTTCCTCTTGAGAGAATGCAAATCCATCTGCATCGCGCAGCATGTGCAACAACAAAGAGCGCAACCTATTAATGTCTATTATCATAATAATATTAATTGGACAACGTGCATGCACAATCTACAGGGAGAAACGGGTTAATCGTTAGAGCCGTTAATCGATGTTAGAAAATATCTACACACCGGACTATGTATCACGGTCTGATGCTACCAGGAATACTTCAGAATTATTTTGTTTTGTACAGAAAACAATAGCTCTAGTCGCGTCTGACGATTGGAAGATAATTAGTGGAAGATATTGTTAATCGCATAGAGTAATTTGCAGTCTAACATTAGATTGTAGCGTATGTGCACTGTTAGGCATGTGCCGGTTAAGAAAGTGCTAGTGCGAGTAGTATCGTGAGAAGTAGCTTGCAACGTTTGCACGGGAATTCTCCTTTCTTGTTTTGCATTCGGACAAGGCGAACGCCGTGCAGAAACGAAGCGAGTGCTCCAGGGGAAACGAGTTTGCCAATCACCGTGTTAAAAGAGAAGATACGTAATAAAGTCGAGCTTTTTGGTAGGTAAAGAGTTTGTACAGAGATCCATCGTTCTTTGATTTCCTGGCTTACAGTACTCTCGATTCAGCCGGTGGCGTTAGCATGGTAAAGCGAACTTACGTGATAGCTCCACCTCGACATTTACTCTGGAGGCGGCGTTCGATCGCCTGGTGAAAACACTTTTTACGTTTTTCAGTAGCCGCGCCGTCTCCGTCAATCTGCAAAGCCGTCCATTCGAAAAAAAAAAAAACTGTTTTAGAAACACTCGTCTGGCTACTGATCGTTCTCCTGACAGTTGTGTGCGTCGACGAAAACGCACGACCCTTACTCTCTTTTTTTTCTTTTAATCAACGTTTTATCGTTTTGATCCTCCTCGATAACATTCGATCGATGATATGTTTTTCGCGTAGCCAAATACTTGATCGGGTACTTGATGATTAGTCATTTACGGTGATCCATGCAGTGATAGTGATATTGATCAAATTGCCAGTGCCAATCTGTTTGCTTGCAATTATTCTATTCGGTGCTTCGATGATATTCTTCAGAGTAATTTTTCCAAGATTCTTAATTTAAACCGTGTCCTTGAAACAAGGAATACCTTGAAAGATATTCAATAGAGAAGTCAGCGCGATGTTAAGTTGAAAGACTTTTAATTTGAATACGAGAGCTGCTATTTCTAAAAAGGCCACGGTCTAAAAAAAACTCTTTCGCGATACAGGAAGAGTACATTAGGTTGCTCTAGGCGTACACAATCGTGATAGCACATGTGATAATAGTTGCTTCTACCGCGGTGCTCTTGTAAGCGAATTATCGAGCAATCATGCAGTTCAATTAACTAGCAGTGCTTTCACCTGAGAGTGTACCATTTACAGGAGCGCTACGAGATTACAAATACTAATGGGGGTACTTACACCTCGCGAGGTCGGCGATGGCATGCACAGGCCTTCACGGGATACCACGAATAAAACATACCAGAAAACCGCATTAACAAGTATCACTGGCGTCATACTGGCTGTGGGTGTTTTTAGTCATTTGTCAACCAGAAGATTAATTTACTCTCGAAGGGCACCACAACGTGTACACGTTATACGCAGGAGCCCTAATTACGTTTCGTACCGAGCAAGTGGCACGCGAACGAAATTAGAATCAAAGCGCGAGGAGCAAAGAGCAAAAGATTGGAATAAACAGAAAGACTTTTCGCCATTAGTACACTACTCCCTAGGCTAATTACCGTATTGCAAATCGTTCGAGATAAATTCAAAACGAGAAAGAAAGAAAATAATAGCAACAGCTGGAGTTAATGATTAATAACGAACGATAATAAATCCGTGCCACGAACTACTACGAGATACTTTTCTTTTTGTTACTACTCAGTGCTTACAATTACGGAACGATCCTACTTCTATGAGGTAAGAAACTAATAAAAAAAAAGATAAGATTATTCGACTTATTTTGATGTGCATATGTAATACATTTCGTACTACACATATTATACAAAACAAAATAAGGCGATCGTAGCACACTCTCTCTAGTACGTAAAATACTTCACACGGCGATACTAAACTTGTAAGCTTATACAACGATGGAGAATAGGCAGTACTTAGGAACAGGGGGGGGGGGGGGGGGGGTGCAATATAAATTAAAGAGGTGCTTACGGATTCCACAGTGGACAGGAATTCGTAGAAAGTCTTTAGGAATATGGATAACGGGATGGTGCAGACGAGACATGCTCTGTACGGTATGCGATGGGCCATAGATCGCGGGCTGCGAGCGCGATCGGAAATACTCTGATCTTATTTCGTCTTCGCGGCGACCGAAGGAAGGTCCAACATCGAATCAACCATCGCCTCCTCGAGCGCAATTTCGACCTCCTGTTTGCATTTTTCATTTCTCTACTCAGTCGTGATATTTCAAATGTAAAAAAAAAAATGTACTTCTTATTCCAAATTATCTAATAGATTACTACAAAAGCAATTGTTAAATCATTTTGCCACGACTGGAACGGTATAGCAATATATGCGTGCAATTCAAGCGATTCGTTAGTTTTTGAAACTTTACAAAAAGTATATTTCAATAGCAAGCGTTCACGAAAATGAATGTTGCTTCATTGTGAACGTAGTCTGTTAGAACGCTGCGATCGTTAAAGCCATGCATACTGAATGATAATCAACTTTGTTACTGTTGTTTATCTACCAATATTTCATGCAATGCGTACGCATTTTTATATCCCGGATATATCATTTTACGCGAATTCGTAATGGCATATGGAAGTATTATTCAGATGCTATCGATGCGAGTCATTTTTTACGGGCTTTTTGCTTCGATGGCATTTTAATGTTGAGAGACTATATCACACATCGTGTCAATGTAATCCTATTTGTCTATTAATGTAAGGGCAGCCAATGAAAAAATTGAAACTTACGAGCTTCTATAGTCGTGGCTATTGAATATGTCACCAGGGTCGGACTTCCGTATCTCATTCTCTCTAGCTGCCGCAGTCACGGATTTCCATGCTGTATTCTTCACTCTGCGACAATACACACATCACAGAAGTTTTCTACTAAAATACCCAATTATCTATAAAGGATGCAACGTATGTACACTCACGCTTTAACTGTGACGTCCAAGAGTAGTACAGCTGATGGTATAAGTACCAAACCCAGCCAGAAAACAGGTGAAGAAAATAGCATCCTATCGTTACCCAGCATCACCGCACCCACGTTTAACACAGGCCAGAAATTACTGAAATTTTGTTCGCATTAAATAATTCGTCCGATATATTCGTGTGAAAGAAATACGGGTATATTCAAATGTTTACCTATATATAAAGATGAACAAGAACCAAAGCATAAGAGATCCCCATGTTGCTAAATGGGTAACCCATGTCCAAGAGTTTATTATTAAACCCGCTTTCCCGCATACTGTCACTAGAACATACTACCAAACAAATACATATATTAGTATGGTATTTTATGAGGAAAATGATTTATAAGACAAGTGAAACGTACAGTGTATACAAAATTTCCTAAAATAATATAACCACCGTCTCGACCGTTGGCCCATACGACACCATCTTTTAGAACCATCAGTGATAGCCAGTAAAGGAGGGACGAATGTATCAACGCATTTGCGATCCAAACCCAAAATACCTGTACAAGCGATATAAAGTTTAACGAAGCCAATTAAACATATCGTTAAAGAAAAAGAAACTGTAATACCTTAATGTTAAACGATGATTCCCCAGTGTTTTTCGTCGCGTACAGTGCTGGGTGAGCTAAATGAGTTTCAGCAGAACACACTTTGTCAAAGAGTCCCATGGCTAATGGAGGTGCGGCGGTAAATACCTAATATAAAGAGCGTACCTTGTATACATCGTGACGAAAGAGCTAAATATTTAAAGCGAAAGTTATGTAACTTACAACATTGTAAAGACCGATAGACCATCGCTCGAAGAGGATTTGTCCGGACCAGCCGGAGTAAATAGCAAACCACAATTCGATAACATACAGACAAATATTTTTGTAGAACGAATATAGGATCAGTTTGCACATTCTACTATAGTTCCACGAACCATGAACGAACAACAGGCGTTTCAGAAAACGAAACTGCGCGATAGAGTAATCCGAAGCACAGGCTGCTTGAAGACCTTCGACGCCAGATATTCCTGGATATACCAAAAGTTAATAGAACGTGTTTCTTTAGTTTGTTACAGGATAAATGTGTTGGTAATCTTACCAACGCCGATATGGGCTTTCTGGATCATGGCCACATCGTTCGCTCCATCCCCAATTGCGAGCGTCACAGCTTTCTTGTTGCTCGTGATTAAATCAACCACCTGAAACATTCTTTTGTATTACTGAATTGCTTTTTTCTTTGGGAAGACCATCCAAATTCGTACAAAAAAAAAGAATTAAATAAATCGAGGATTACGTAATTCATGAAAATCACCTCAGCTTTCTGCATTGGAGAGACTCTGCAGCAGATAACGACTTTGCAGGACGAACATAAATCCAGAAAATCCATTCTAATATCACAGGATAATGCGTAATCTAATGTATTTCCATCTATAATAAGAGCTACATCATTTTGACACTTTAAATCGATCCCAAGCTCGAGGCAACGTTGTATTATAACTTCCCTCGTTTTCTAGAAACAAATATGTATCTTGAAAACTTCTGCGTAACAGAAGCGTAAAACTAAGGACTTTTCATTTTCCTTACATCCAAAGATGATTCGTTAATAATATACAGTGGCATTCCGTGTGTAATCAATCGACAAGAGTAGCCAATATTAATGGCAGTCTCCTGCTTATCTCCGGTTAATACCCACACGTTAATATCAGCTTGTAAAAGAGCCTGTATTGTTTCCGGTACCTATAATATTCTGTGTTACTACGAGTAATTTCTAAAAAAACGTTTAACTCGTACAAAAATAAATATTATGCGCACCTGATCTTGCAGCTGATCCTCGATAGCAGTGGCTCCTAATAACTTCAACTTCGTTTCAATAAGATTCGCTGCATTCTCGATCATAGTTTCACGATTTCCCAAACTAATTGATGCATTATGATACGTTTCGCGCCACCACTATTAGAAAAAAAGATATTGACTGCGTCAGAATTTCTTTAGAAGGGAAGTAGAATTAAGACGAATTAAATGACACGCACCTGATAGAAACTGTCGGGTATATCCGCAACGGCGAAACAAAGCGTTCTCAAGCCATCGGATGCAAATGCTTCCAAATGTTCTAACGTTACATCACGGAAGTCGTCGGAGCCATTTCGATCCGGATCGCTATTTTCTACGGGAGGTGGGATCAGCCTCTCGTAAATGACGGAATCAGCCCCCTTACAAAAAAGTTTGATGTTTCCCTCTGGTGTTTTTACAATCACCGACATCCTCTTCCTCGCTGATGTGAACTCTATTACGTTCAATATTTCGTATCGAAGTCTTTCGCCCAGAGCTATCACCTCCACGTAGGCGGGTGTTCTAGTGTCAAACACGTAATTAAATTTTCGTGCTCCATCTACGAGTGCTCTTTCATCTGTTCAGATAGAGACGTGTGAAATTAAGCTATGGACAATAATTTGTATCTTTTCTTAATTTAGATTAATTACCCGGAGATGCAGCATGATAAATTATGGTTTCATCGATCTTCTCGGGAATGACGGTGTGGCAAACGGACAGCATGATCATAAATTCATGGACTATCTTTGCATGATTCGCAGCTTTTTTGTCAGAAGGGCGAGTTGAATCTTGTACTGATCTCCCATGAATAATGTCCTTAACTAGCTCACTATTTATGCTACCTTCTCCTTCATCGCCATTTACATTTGGATTTGGCAAACTGTGAAACATTGGATTTCATTAGAAAGCAACTAGACGAGTTAAAATAGAGTTCATGGAACGATTTAAAAGATAAACTTACTCGTACACCTTTCCCCCGATCGAACATCTCTTAAATTCCATCACATTTTTCGTCAGAGTGCCTGTTTTATCGGTAAAAACGTAATTAACCATTCCAAGCTCTTCGTTTAGATTACTCGTGCGAGCCATCGCGGGTGTATCAGTTTCCGCGTGATACATTTCGATATCCATATTGATGAATGTGGCCTGCACGAATCTGACTACCTCCAACGTTACTTGCAACGAAATTGGTATCAAATTGTTAAATAAAATGATGAACGTTAAAAGATTAAAAGCAAAGTTTTTAGTCATTTCCTCTGAAAAGAGTAAAAAATCGTTATTTCATTTCCTAATTAATGCACGTAATGAACGAAGCATTTCTCACCATTTAAGCCTAAATACCATAACCCATCAGAGTTAGCTTTAGTCCAAAGAACGTTAAATATCGCGGAGAGAAGGCACAGTAAAAGAAGTATAAAGAATAACATGAGTATTTGCGTATTGGTCAGTCGATCCAAGGTAGACCTCTTCAATGGGGCGGTTGTAGTATTATTCTGCATAAGTTTCGTATCGTGACCTGTGTATATTACTACACCGAACACCCAACGCGTGTTCCTCAGCATTGCGCCACGAAGCAACACTTGGTCAGGTCCCAAACCAACGCTCCTAAAAAAAAAAAAATAACATGCACATTACTTCCGTACAATTAAAAAAATTCTCATATGCGTGTGAATAAATAATCGTACTGTCTGTTGGTTTCTCGCAACACCCCGTTGAATTCGTACAAATGCCTATTGGGAGGTTCGCATTGTATATTCGCCCGAAAGTTCATTAACTCGGCGGTGTCCAAGAGGCTGGCAGTGTCGGGACTGGCCTGTCTTATCTTCAAGTTCGTCTCCCCGTCCAAATTAGCTGTCTCTATGAAAGACATACCCTGTGGCTCCGATGATGACAATAAGATCAAGTCAGCAGGGAAGAAATTGTTGTTGCGGACCTATGCATATTAAAGAAAGCGATTCTAGCGGGGATACGTCGAATGCATAATAATTACCACATCGATCAGCTTGTGGAAAATATGGTAACCTTAACCACATCGCCAACGGCGACGTTCCGCCACTGTATCCACTGCCAATGTCCATCCCTTAACACTTCTACCTCGCGCATATTTATCTCGTCGTCTGCTCTGTGCCTTTTCTGCAATGACAAACGATGATCATCGTACGTTCTATCAAACGACAAAGGGGATGATAACTTATGGATACAGATACTCACGATATCTTCGATTATTTCTTTCAATGCGGATACGCTAAGGATGAAGATTAATGGAACCAGTGTTGTGTATCTACCTGTCGGCGATACATCGGGTATTTGCTGGAAACGATGAATGCGTATTAATAAAATTCGTATGAAATATAAAGTTACGTGGACATATTTTAATAATAGTACCTGCATGAGCGCGATGAATAGGAAGAAGCAATTACTGTACCGGCGAAACTGTTCAAAAAGGAACATGGGTATGAACGAGAGAAGCGAATACTTGGCGGTAGTAATACGATTGTTCTTGTATTTCGCCGGCTGATGAGGTGCATTTATAAAAACCACCCGCTCCTCGCTGCTGTCGTGAGGATTCGAAGACCGCTGATCGTCACCTTGCGACCCTCCGTTCTCGGCCCTTATGGGTCCAACTGCAATAACAAAAAGATCATATATCCCTTCACAACTTGTATCCAAAGCCACCGATGAAAAGTTATTAATTCCCATAACGAAAATACCAGGCAACTACTTTGTTCCTCTTTAATATAAGCCTAATTAGAAAAAGTTCCATATTGATTATCGTTACTGTAACCGTAAAAGCATTCCTTATCCAGCCACAATTATTGGCCATATCTGTAACGCGTTTCATTTATATACTGTGCATTGTCAACTTACGAATCTGCGAGTGCAAATAAAGATGGAAACGGGATCTGAGTTCGTTGAACCATTGTATCACTTTTATACTGGCTATATCCATCTTGCCGTTTGCTAAATGTCTCGCATCACTCCACTTTGTCGATTCGATACATATTTAACCCGCGATAAGTCGCGGCGCCCGTGCAAAGCTGACACGCGTTTCACAGCGTACGACACGGTGCACGCGGATCGTACGATTCAAGGGTACAAAGCTAGTAATGTTCCACGTTGTTCCATCTAATTCTACTATATCGGAAGAGTAAATTACGAACGTCGACGCTGTCCTACGGACTAGAAGCGACTCCCGATCGTTCCACTCGGTTATTCAAGGAAAATGTAACGTAGTTCGAAGCGGCGCGTTATCATATTTTCCGGCTATAGCCGCATATCTGAAGATTTCCAGAAAAAAAAAGAAGTATTTTTATTGCGGTTAATAGGAATACCGTTGACCCGCGGAAACTCGCGCGAACACCGCTAACGTTCGATAAGAATAATCTACGGTTCGGATTTTATCGTAACAATGTTTACAAGTATTTACCAATGCGTGTAAAAAAAAAAAAATAATTACAGCAGCGTTAAAATCGTAGCTCGTCATAGAAACGGAGTAATTAAAAGATTCTCCCTTCGAGAAGCATGAACTTATTGCAAAAGTTGAAACATCAAATCCCCGTAACAAAATCGGTTAAAGCCGAGTGAAACGTGTTTTAATCGCGCACCGTTGATAATTTTCACGAGGATCAGCTGAAAGATGTTCAAGGTCACGCCAGGGCATGTATATACGCGATAGAAGTGCACTGGTGTGACCGTATCATTGCTGTGCACACGTATGTATCTCCCGAGAGAAACAGTAAATACATACATGCGTCACACGTGCGGCAAACCCTATCTGCTTGGGTCGTATTACGGGAAGCAAAAAATTGCGTAATATCAAGCGCTCAAACGTATGAATGATTATCGACAGCGGGCGTACGTAGTTCCGCTGCACGCAAAACGTTTCAGCTCGTACATCCCGTATAGTTTCTCTCGACACCAGTCATGTAATAATTACTTCCGGCGATATATTAGCCATCGGCGCGTCATCGCTGCTGAAACAGTTGTGTAACAAGTAGGGACACACGAGCGTGCTCGAAACCGAATGCGTCGAGGAGGCTGTCAATGTTAAATAGACGAAAACTGACTGCGCGAGCAGGGCGACACAGCCGAATATCAACGGCGAGCTGTGACACGCGAGAAAGAAAACACTCTCCGAATTCGTTTGAACAGCGATCGCGATTAATCTATCATTTTCACGTCCGACGAGTAACTTCAGATCTGTTTAATCCGCCGAAGAGTCAATTCGTCGTTCCGCGGAAACGGAGCGCGGCGCACTTGTCCCCGGTGAAACGGTAGCTAACAACACACACCGGCCGAACAACACTTTTCTGCTCGAGATAACGATCGGCCAAACAAACTACATATCTTCTGCGTCATCGTGCCGGAAGAAGACTCGCGCCTATCGCCACACCCCTACAGGACTCGACGATAAAGCGTGACACGCGTGTAACGCGAGAAGGCTGCAGGATTGATCCGTGCAGAACCGCATTATTATCCGAAACTTATTTCCGCGGATCGTTAGCGTGACGGAGAATTTCCGTATCCACGACTCTCGTCCGTAAACCGTAGGGGACACTGAATTTAGCACGTAGGTGGCACTGGCTATCAGCGGCTTCTTTGCCGAGGTATACACGGTTTATTAGATTGTCAACAATAAGATAATTCGTACAAGGTGTATTTACGCTGTTCGTATAACATGAATTTTATCGCGGGTCGTCGATGGTCAATTTCAATCGACGAAATTTATGAGCGAATTAAAACGATACGAGAGAGTTGTTGGGGGGAAAAAATGATATGATAAGAGATAACGGTATATAAACATGATCCGTTACGCCGAGCACGTAGATGCTTCAAAAGCTGCGCAAAATTTAAAATAGACACCGGCGACTTTAGGTAGTTAACCGGAAATAGACGCAGGGTTGCTAAATAATTTAGTACGCCACTGTCGCCGTGGGGGTTGTTCGCAAAATGCGACAGCCCTGTACACGTGTTACCCCGAAAACGCATGCGCCTGTTACCGGCAACAAGTTGATGTCAGCACCGTGCTGTACTTCCACCCAGCACTTCGCCGTGAACACGGAGACGCGGACGGTGTAGGGTCGCGTCGATAAATAACCTAGGTGCTCGTAACTACGGGCCAAGGACAACCCCTTTGTGGGGGTGGGCTTGAAGTAACACCGCACCGCTGATATATTATACCTTATTGAACAATTCGCGTCATGCTACTTTGATACGAAGCATAGATACAACGCGCTGCATACGCGACCTTCATTACAGAAAATCGTATCGGATTTCTTCCCCCGTTTCTTATACGGCCTGCAAAATTAGCGTACATGCATTATTCATCGATGCTCCGTGTTTCGTACGAAATTTAAAAAATCCTCACTGCCGCCTCTTATTCAGAATTTATTCGTCTGTCCATAGGAGGGTGTTATCGAAAACGATGCGTGCACTCTAATCCCAAGCCCAGGCATTCAATAATACCATTACCAGCCGTTCAAACGCTTCGCGATTTAAACTATACATTTTTAACCTTCGGCGTTACGAATCTAGAGCTGCTGCTATACGTCCCATCGATACGTATTATTCTTGCATGTTTCTTTGACGACAAGAAACGCTCTGCAACTTCGTATGCGCCTATCGCGTGGCAACCCCCTTTATGCATAGACCGCTCGGACCTTCCCGTTCCAATGCGCCATGCGGGTAGATTCGGCGATTGACAATTGCAGAAAAATAAGATGCTACGAGAATGTCTCACCTTCGGAACTCGACCGGGTCACTCCAGCCTCCCGCAGCTCGATGTGCTCCCGTGTCCTTGGCCGTCCACTTGCCAGAGAGTCGATGCGTAAGCCGATATTATCAACGTTATCGATGTTACCGAGATCGATGGGGCTGCCGATGATATAAGGGCCGGGCTGTTCTTCGGGTCCATCGTTGGCTCGATCGCTCGGAGATGCGAAACTGTTACGAACACCGCTGTTCCGCGTAGGCGTGCCGTCCATGTGAGGTATGGAAGAGAGGTCCGGTGGTGTGAACGGACGTAGCGAGCCAGGACTGGGAACCCGGGGGTTCCCCCTGGCTGTCGGTTGCATTGAACGTAGCGGGGCCTAAATCGGGAACGAATAACGTTAAACACAACTTTGGTCACGGCTATCGTCCATTGACGAGAAATCATTTCTTCGGCGATCGAGAGTTGACTCGATTCACGAGACGCTTTCGTTGAATCAATGAAAGCATTAGGATACAAACTTTAATCTATTAATTAGGACCATTTAAATGTTGAATGTTCGACATCGCCCGAATCCGATACAGCAGCGATTACGCGAACGCTGCGGCTTCGAAATTAAAGGGCTGCGTTCCCAAGTAGGATTAATAGGAATTGGATTTCTGCTCTGCGCCGCGCAATGGCATGACCACTGCGCGAGAGATCGGACGGATGTATTTTAAACACTGGACGAGCGTAGGTGAAGTCGTCGGCGAGATTACGATCGAGATGCAAAATATGATAGTCGTTCGTGGAACGCAACCTGCCGCGGTGATGTAACGCTCATGTCAAGAATATACATACAACGCGCGCGGATATATTTTAGGGAGCCTTTCGCGAGAACCACGTTTCCGAACGATTCGAATTCCCCTCGAAATCTACAATACATCGCGGTCATTGTTGATTGCTCGTTCGAACAGAAAATGTACGAGGAAGAATATATTGTAAATCGTTAATGGACACGTTCCGCAAGCTCTGAAAATGCTTTGTTGGCACGACGATACCATTAAAAACTGAAGGTAAATATTGATATTGTAGGCGGGTGCGAGACTTAATTAACTACACGGACACGGGTGAAATTTCCGATGGCTAACAGGTGAGATAGGAGAACGCAGTGTCGTTCGCGCGTATATTAGAACATCGATGTGAAATTCTATTAGAAACGATGAGCTCATACGATTCTAATTAACAGCCAATAATCGCAACGAGTGAAAAGAGATTACGGCACCAAACAGAATCAGAATCTCGTAGAATCGAGTTTAAAGGAACAACGAAAACCACTGCAAAACCGATAGTATTCAATACAAAAAATCATCGTTGCAAGGTACTTTTCAAAGGATAAAAAACAAAATCAGAGCTTCTTCGAATACGTCGATTGATATATTCAGAAATTGGCAATACCTACTCACAACTTTCAACCGAACAGGCCAAGGCGGATTTCTGGCGGCCGTCGTTGTACGGGCTTTCCCGGATTTCGACTGTCGAAATGTTTCGTCGGTCACTATGAGCCTTTCACCGATGCATGCGTACAGAAATAATTCATTCTTCCTAATCTTTGCCAATATATAGCTAGACCCGTAACAGTGGCTAGCTTATCGGCGATTTTTAGTCACCTTCTTATCTACCTGACGAAGGTACTTCGACGCCGCGTGGCTCGCCGAACGGCGAACAAAATTCACGCGAAGATAATCATACGCCGGGTACTCGTGGGTCGCGAAAACTAGTCTCGAGACGTTAGGGCCGCCAGTATCGTCCTGCTCCGTTTATGCGAGGCCACGAATCAAGCGTTCAGGGGCAAAGCCGAGATTCAGGAGAGTCGCGGAACAGGTAGCGCGAGTCCATTATGCGCGAGTGCGAAATATTTGGGATACCCGGCGCCGAACGGGACGGGGAAATAAAACGAATTCACGCTCGCATCGGAGAAGGACGCACCAACGATCATCAACAGGCAATCACTTCCTTATACTGGCGCGTTAAAACGATCGCAATAAAAAAAAAGGTGATTATACACGGATAGCGAGATTGCGCGCAGTTTCGCTGAGGTGAAAAGAACACCTGGTCAACGATGCGTCCTGGCGTGTACTGCGTGCGAAACACCTTTGTACGCTGCGATGCCCGCGAGAGAATTCGATTTCTCGCTACACAACGATCTATCATAGTCACAACAGAGTTTGCTGATCCCGCGATAAGATCGGCACGGTGGACTTATGTGAATTTTGGCATGTTCACCATTAACCGCGAGAAATAATCGTTCGATTGATGAAGCCAGATCGCGGTTCGTAAATAGCAATCGCAGAAGACGCCAGTACACGCACTTTGCAATCGAACAGTGGAGAAGAGGGATAGAAGACGAATAGATAACGACCAATGAAGCGCGTTGAACTTTCATTCAATTGGGATCGATACTACCAATTTCATTCAATTTTCCGCGAACGTCGTGTCACACAAATCGTGGCGGACACTTGCAGCAGAAACGAACGGCTTCGTTTGCATTATTAAGAGCGACGAATTAAATAATCGATGGCACGACACTGGCCGTTGAGTTATCGAGATGCTCGAGTGATTTATCTTGTCCATATCGAACGAATGAAGGAACGCAATCGTGCTGCAAACGCATTATCTAATCGAATGCCAGTAACAGTTTCCGAAAAACGTGTCGGTACGTATATAGTGATAATACTCGTCAAATGACGACATCGTATCGCGAGGAGCGAAATATTTTAAGACCCAATCAGTCTCGTAAAAACAATCTTAATTTCTTCACGTAGCTACTTTCCACAAAATAATTTTCCTTGCTACGAATCTCCGTAAAAGAAATTCACAACGCGATGCCACTCGACTTTATTCATTCAGGAACCACCATATACCTTCTCGCGCCACTCCAAGAACCGAGTCTCTTTCATGAAATCACGCACTGTCACCTTCGAAACGAGCTACACCGCTAAACATTGGGAGGAAGCAAGGTAGAAGCGGGTACAGCACACGCTTCGCAACACCGTTTCTCGAAATGGCTGGTCGGTGAACCCGACGAATAGATAACGGTGTTTGACTCGTGATTAGAGTACGGAAACGCTTGAAGAGACTGGTGACAAGGAATTGTTTAACCGAACGCTCTTCTATCCATGAACTTTTTCCATCTTTCCCGATGGACCGACAGCGAGCACGTGTACCACTTCCGCGTCTTCCCGTACGCGAGTCCTCCGTTTCGACGGGACGGCGTGCCACGCTATTACCTGACAGAGTCGCGACGACCTCTCTCCCTGATACATAAACCGCCTACGAAACTTCTGCGCGTGCCACCTTGCGCCCCTCGAATTGCCCACCGTAAAATTGACAAATTGGACCATAAAATCATTCGCACTCGATGTTTGCTCTTTCGACGAGCGCGTTGTCGAAATCCATTGGGTTTTAACGTAAAATAAACTAAAAGCTTTACTAGTGCGAGTCGCGGAGTTAGAAGCGAAACTGCGCGGGCAGGTATTCAGAGTTTCTGTTGCGCGTTCATGAAATGCAACGCGAGGCGGATATAAAGGATGAAAGCGAGGGGGGTGTACCGGTGTGAGGAATATAATGAAAATAATAGTACACGCGCTGGAGTTGTTTGATTACCACTCTGTTCGACGTGCAACCGCAGGTTCGCGCTATAGACATCGGCGCAACTTCGTTTAAAAACGCGATGCACGATAAAGTGCAGAGACCGCGGCGGAACATTGTAAGATTCCTTCCGCCTTACAACGAATGGGCAGCACACCGATCCGACACGAGCTATGCAGCTCCGCTACTGTTGATATTAAAAACGGAGGCAAATAACAGGGAGCGCGGGTAACATTTATAATGAAAAGCAAAATCGACCGGCAGAAATCCCAAGAACGAATCCAAGGGGTCGTCTAATAATTGAATTTCATCGATTCCGGATAATAAGGGTACTTACATATCGTACGGCAACGATTCGAGACACGAACCCATCCCCTATATCTGATACCCGTTTACGGCCAAGAATCGCCCTTTGGCGTGGGAAAAGTGGGTTGCCGGGGACTCGAGCGAAAGGGCGCTACACTGTTAAAGCCATCGTCGGAAATGTCAATCCTCCGTAGTGCTTTCGCGTGCATTGATTTTCAAAGGGAAACCAGCCCTTTTTGCACGACGCGTCATCGTGGCCGACGAAACGATTGTCTGTCCGCGCTCGCGTGTATCGAGCATCGCGGAACATTTCTCGTTTAGAATCCGCACGCCTCTGGTCTGCTCGAATATGAAACGCCGCCGTAACGAGGAAAGGAGTGACGATTCCCGGAGCACGAGGAAAAACATGAAATAACTCCTTCGGTGGTGGCACCGCGAAGGGGCAAATTAGGAGGAAAATCGCGTGATTCCCGTAATTGGCTAAATGGGTGGAAACGTGCCTTCCCGTGGGGAGTAGAAACGGAATAAGTTCTTCGGAATGACGTAACCACGAGGAGCGGCTCTTCCTATCGTTCGCCCGTTGGGTGCGTACGCACGAAAGTGTGGGTGGGCCACGAATTTACGATCTACCGGCTGCCTTTCGTGTTTGCGATCGGCAAGAACCACGTTGATCTGGCGATAGAACGCACGTGACGGCACGCCCTTTTGAAAATGGGCCTCCGGTCTGCCCCTTATCGTCGGAGCAGAAAATAAAATTGAAAAGGGGGAAAGGACGACTTCATTATACGAATCAGCATTTTTATAGGATACGACCGACGAAGGAAGCGATTGTTTTGTTCATTTCACACGAAACGCGCGCTCGCGATTAGGTACGTATGTATGCGCTTATCTCGCGTGCGAAGGAAACGAATAAGCCCTACCTATCTGGTTTTCATAATTTACCCCGTAATCAAAGGAGGCAGCTTATCGAATATCGAATCATATCGGGGCATGAGAAAACGCAGATGGAATTATCGTGTAGGGCAGCGTCGTTCGTGAGAGATGTATCATTTATATATCGAAGAAATATCCCCGCCGATGTTGAGAATATCGGGGGTTGATAACAGATACGCTCGATGGGTAGTTTATTGATTTCCTTCTCATGTCGAAATTTCAATTCGAAAAGCGAGGCGTCTAGAGGGTGGCCAAAAACAGCGGCTCGTCCATTAAAAGTGTACAGAGCGGCGGATCAATTGTAATAGAAAGAAAAAATACATAATCCTCGTGTCTACGACTAGACTCGCACGGTTATTCCAGCAATTTTTGGCGGGCGCATTATCGCCAACGAGTATCACATCGGGGAACACATGGAGCTGGTGAATTGCATTTTAATCATGCACGCAGGCAACCTTCCAAATCACGTTTTTGTAATTGGCACCGAGCGAACCTTACGCTTGTCAACGCGATTACGTATCTACAAGGTGCATGTACTCTGAAACAGGTTGCCTTTGGAAACATCTGTGCGCACGCGAGTGAAATGGGTCTCAACCCTTTACGAATATCCAGCTACCTGTTGATGTGAATATAAATAATGCACCGTATTAATATCGAAAGCCAGAATCAATGCGCTCTTAAGTCAATGAAATAATGCCGTTCTCGATCGTACTAATTGCTTACGGGTTTGATCGCTAAGAAACGGCAAGATCGAAGATACCATTTACAAAGTGACCAGGTTCCATTCCAAGTTTTTAACGATACGATCAGTTGGCAGGATATCCATTAAATCGCCATCAGGCAAGAAATCATTTTACGATCGGACATTGAATGCTTGCCAAGCGAATTTTTACGAGGCTGACACAAATTCGTGAAAATTCGAGTCGAAATAAAAACTGTTCTTTCGCAGGGATAACCGTTATGGAATTGGGTCGAAAAAAATGAAAAGCTGGCTAGCGTTGAGCGATACACATACGCGCTTCGCAATTCATTCCGCGTTTCGGAGGGTAGCTGAACAAAAAAAAAAAAAAAAAAAAAACGGAATGCGATGGTTTGCATGAAAACCAATCAGTTGCAAAATATAATCTGTTCTATATAACGCGTACAAAAAATCTTGGAAACATTTCATATCCGAGTAAAGTGAATCACTGATTTCTGATTTCAAAAGGGGGGAAATACAGTTAATTCAAGATACAATTGAATAGGACTGCAAACGACCGCCTCGCATGTTGCGTGAAAATTCTTCCACCTCCTCGCTTTGCGATTCCTGGGGGTTGGATGATAGGCACCGAATCGACCCCCGGTATTTAGTATTAACACGGCAACCGTATTATCGATCATTCCTGGTGAAATTATCACAAGGTCGTCGCAGGCCGCAATATCGTTGAATGAATAGTACGAAACGTATCGACTTTCGGTACGCCGGAACATACGTACGTACGTGCATATGCACCGGGTGTGTAGCGCGATCGTTCGTTTAATCGTTCCACGGGCACTTACAAGTGCGTGCGTGCAATGTAACCAGAGATGTAACAAAGACGTTGCACGGTCCCCTCAGCTCGCACGAGATCGATGCATTATGCAACAAGTAGTCAAGCCGAAGTGCAACGCTCAAGCTGGTCGCGCGAAAATTCCATAAATACAGCCTGACACCCCTGCCGATCGACTGTCATCGTCATCGTCAACGCTGTCGTGATCGCTTCGATGAGCGTATCGCGAGGCGGAATTAATTCTTACGTTCTTTCCTTGCGAACGACAGATTCGTCCTTGTGTAACGTTAAACTAATTAAGGGCGCGACATGCGTGTGCGTTCGCGAACAGCAGGCTTAATGGATCGAGTGAAATTTTGATGCGGGTTAAATGCAATTACGCCTACAACAGGGTTACGAGGGGCAAGGGGCCACTTTGATGATTAACGTTAGACTCCTAGATATAGGCGTATATGCAGCCATTCTTGGTACGCGCAAATTTGTACGGGATAAAGATTGATAGATTCGACACAATTTTTAATGTTTTAGACTGGACTAGAATTTCATTTGTTTCCTTATTCGATAAATTCCTGAGTGAATAGTTCAACGATAGTGCATAAGCTTTTCCTAAGATTCATGCTCGTCCTACCTGGCGATGCGAATGGAGAAAGAAACACAAAACTCAAAAATACAAAAGTAACATCGCCAACATGAATTACAATTTTACACAGGATGTACGCTGAGTGAATTAAACTATCGGGGGAAGACGACAATTCATGTTTCCATTGTAGTATTTACGTGTATCGGGATTCGTATAGCGATATTATTTGTAGTACGATCTGTGTTTACATTGCAACCGTACTCTGCTCCGTATGAACGTCAAATGTTGATCGTACACAATATAACCTCCAATGTTTCGTTAGCATGAATGAATGGAAGGTAATACTCACAGGTACTGGGCCGTGTGTCCGTATGAATTATGCTGTTGCACGCATATTGCCAGCTTGTCAGCATTTCACAGGATCAGAAGATAAATCCAAGCGAGCTCCAAGAAAACTACACGCAGCATACGCTTGCACACGAAATGTAAACGCCACTAGCACACACCCGTTTCCCTGAACCCGGGCAAAATTTTTTGAACGAAGATGTAGGTCCCGGGAGTCAGGTTAACGCGAACATATCGTATCCAGCTACGACCAACCGATCGTCAGCTTCCATAGAACCGGGCCGCGTTACGCTCCCTTTCAATCCTTCACCCTTTCTTTCTTTTTGAAACGCTTCAGGGACCTGCACGAATCGGTAACTCGCAAACGATACTTGGACGACTCGCAAGCCGCGTGTGCGACACTGTCAAGATCTACGTCGTCTGTCATAGGCGCTGCCTAGATTCTAAAGACTAGATCCAAAGCACGTAGGAGTAGCGTACATGTGACGGAATCGGTTATTTATTATTAACCCCGAGGCAATAGGCGCGAAGCAACGTCCCTCTGCAAGTGTCATGGCGCCACGCGCTTAGACTGATCTCGTATTTGAACGCATGGCGTCGCCACCTACCGGTGCGAGCGCTACCTACGATATCGTGGCGATATTATGCAACTAATATGCATTGTTCTCCACTCGCGCATCGGTATTGCGAATTGGAGTGAAAGTATTTTTTAATTCTAATTTAGAATTAATCAACGTTTAAACTTTACGTAAAATATTTACATTAATGTAATATGTATTATTTCGAAAGAATGAACAATTTTATATATTTCAATTATAACATAATAATAAAAATGATTGTGAAATGTTACTTTACATAAAAAAAGAATCAATGTGTTTTTTTTCCTTTCACCGAATTCTACCCAATTGCATTAACGTCTACTTTAAGCTATAATTAAAAAATTAAAATAGACTTTTTAGGAATTTCTGTTACAATATTGAAACAAAATTTAGAAAATAATTATTTTCCAGCATATAACTGGCAAATAATAGATGTAAAATGTGATATTGTTTACGCAAATTATGTTTACCAACACGTCAAACAAGTATACAAAAATGGCCGCAACGCCGAAATAACCAAGAGTGATTCTGAATTTACAATCGATATATTCTAATAATCACCATAGTAAATACGCCAATGGCCTAATTTATTTATAGCATCTAATTCTCTTTATTAGCTTGCCAAGTATTTTGACGTAGGAGTCTCGTGGATGCTAATTCATACTTTTACACTTCCGTGTCGCCGTCAAACTCGCCGAGATGATTATCGAATCAGTTGCGCATTTTCCATTACAAATCTAATTTCTCACGCAATTGGCCCTACAATACTCGTAGGTAAATGGCATCTTTATATTCGTATAAAATCGCACTACTTTATAACGACTTTACTGCAAAAGTTGTGCGAAAAGGTTAACTGTGATAAACCAACGTGCAGGGGGACACTTTTTTGCAAAGCGTAAGAATATATTGTGGAAGGATCATGTCGCCCGGCGTTAACGATGGACCACGCAACACAGGCACACTTCCCAAAAGTAACAGGAGAAATGATAGAAATAGAGAACGTTCGGCTGCTAACCAAATTGCCAACCGTTCTGCGTATCATGGAGATGCACAGCATTGTAACAATTTGGTAAACAAATAAAAAATGCAAATAATATTATTTCTAATTTTTTCAATTTGCATAACGTTCTGCACTCTAAGGACTTATAAAAACAAAACTGATTTTAACATTTTTGCCATAACTAACTCTATTTATTTTTAATTTGAAGTCAAAAATGTTTTCTATCATTAAACTGTATTTAAATATCACAGATGGTTAAAAATAACATCTTATTCAATTTGATGTAATTTGAACTTTCCAAAAGAAAACTATATACAGCCATCTGTATATAGTAGTTTGAAAGATAATCTATTAATAGATAGCTGCTCAGTGGGGAAGTTCTCTCTAAGAATACATATCCAGATACAATTCTACCTTGGAGCAATACAGTCGCAGTGTGTTCGCTCAGTGATTCTAAAGAATATTCTTCATTATTCGTGTATTTAAGAAACTTTATAAATTACATGTGACAGTATCAGCTGGATTGGAAACCGGTCGCTGAACGAAAGCAGCAAAGGATTACAAAGAACAGTAACACAAGACCTGTACCTTCAATACCATCCACGTCTTATCAAGATATACCCGAATTTGGTATGTATAGAATCATTCTTGTTTCTACATATTTATAAGCTGCGTTTTAACCGTTTCAAAATGTTATTGCTTCAGTATCATTTAGCGGTGGACGTCCGTACAATTACAGCAGAGAGGAATTTTCACATTGGCAGAAAATGGTTCCACCTACTGATTCCCAAACTCAGTCTACCCCAAGACTTCAGGGAGCAAAACCATCCAATGTCGATAAAATGGTAACGTTTTTTTATATGCCAGTATCGTCTGTTTGTTAGAATGTTTAATTTTTATTTTATCGAACTTCCCCCTTATTTATTACAGCCTGACAGGGGCGACGTGGAATCTCGTTTAAATCAAATTAGAGATTATATCAGAGTCACATCTAACATGATGGATTCGCTTAATCAGTGCAGCGATCCGGTAAGTACATTGAATATTGATCATAATGGGAAATTTTAGTACTCTTGTGGCATAGATGTAAAATAGCGTAAAATCTATGCTATGAAAATTTTTCCGTATTTACTACATCTTTATGCAATTACACTGTAGTGTGCCCAAGCTCAAAATGAGAAGCTTGGTAGAATGGTGGAGGACCTTCAGGACAGTGAAAGAAAGTTAACTAGTCTCTTGGAACAATATCAAAATTGCGGGATCTTTTCTGAGGTTACTGAACTTATGAAATTATTATTACTAACAGGTTGAAAGCACTGTATAACTCTTCGTGCACGTTTCCTTTACATGAAATTTACAATTTGCACTTCCCGATTTGTACAGAATCAACTTTCGCTTCGTTCTAATAACTCCTAAAACTTTGGAATCATTTTCTGTTTAGAATAACGAAAGCAATGGAGATAATGGTGAAGAAAGTAGAGAGATGCAGCTGCGCAAGAAGATGGAAGAATCTCAAAGGAAACTCGTACAACTCCAGGAGCATCAAGCTAGCTTAGTCGGAATGCAATTGCGTGTCAGGGAAAGATTGAACGAAGCACGCCAAGCTCAGCAAGCTCTTTTACAGCATGAAAATAAAGATGTTAGCGTAGCCCTACCGTTACCCGTTAATGTCGAGCAACTTGAATCTGAAACAGCCGCTCTGAGAGGGAAATTGGCGCAGCTACAAGCAAAGAAACAAAATATGGAGCACCTCGTAGCAGAATTACAAGCCGTGGAGATGTCTGATAGGGGAAGCTGCGTAAATATTATCTCAATTACATTAATACTTCGTAATCAAACAATTACTCGCTACACATATGATTACGAATCTCCAATTTTAGAGTTCAGACGGTTCAAGGAATTTCGGACGGGACAAAGCAGCTGAATTGGAAGCTATGAAAGCACAACTGGCTCATTTGAAGTCGTTAATGGAAGAGGCAACGAAAGTACGCGGGTGTCTCGACTCTAATTCCGATGGAGAACCGGACATGGATGTAAATGGTGACGCTGCAGCTGATATCGATACAAATGAAGATGAAAATGATATAAATATTTCGTTCGAACGGCAAAGCGATACCGACGAAACGGGTCACGAGAAGATCCGAAACTCGAGGGTCAGAAGTACCATGGAAGAAATCCAGGCTGTGACCAGAGAACTTCGAGAACAGTCAGCCCTGTTACAGACGACTAGAGCAGAATTGCAAAGATTAAAGCAACCGTTACAAGCGATCCATTCTAATTCTACATCTGCGTTTCCAGACACTACTCCTTCACCATCTCTCGCAACAACTGACAAAAAGCAGAGTAATAATAGTAATTCTGAAGTAAAGCCGGCTCAAGGAAACAGATATCAAATTGAAGATCTGACGCGAAAGGTATTAAGTTGTACACGTTTTATTATTATCTAATATAATGACAATACTATATCTATGTTATTTCTGCGAAAAAACAAGGAGTCATCTCAAACACCCAGCGTAAACCGTGATATGGGAGGACCAACCGATCTAAATAGCCATAGAAGTTCGGGTTCGCATGTTAGTCATACAAGTACACCTGCGAACGTTTGGCCTCCTACAATGGGTAAATAAAATCTACTTTATTTGTACCGTGGCACGAATTTTAAAATGCTTTTGCAATTATACAGGCGAACATAATGAACAAAACGTGGATGGTATATCTTCGGATAATCTGATGGATGTTGGCCCTCCGAATAATGCGATCGAAAATGGACTTGCAGGAAATTGGTGGACGTATCCGCAACCACCATTAAGTCAATTACAACATGGTAATATCACATGCGATATACGCAATTCCTACGAAGCAATTGTAAAATGTAACAATGTTCAAATACCTTTTCTAGGCTCAGCCGAATACTATCGACAATTAGTGTTGGGCTCTCAAGCTCAACAGCTTCAAATGATGGGTACCACGCTGCAACAATGTTGTCAACTATTATGGTCTCAGCAACGTGAATTACAAGCAATGCGCACGGCTATTACTCAAATGCAAAATTATCTAAGGCCATCGCAATCGCAGCAACGGAACGACAACGAGGAAAATGACGAATACTCTAACTTAAGCCGTAATATTCATCATCTCGGTGAAACTTTAGACTCCGCATTGCCGCCAAGTTCGTCTCTACCAAATTTGGTATCACTGCCCAATTCGTCCTCCGTATCGTCTCACTCCGCTGGAGCAGCGTCTGCTAATTCGCAACATCAGCAGCAGCAATTGAATAATCAAGTCCCTCCAGGGAACAGAGCGAACAACTACTGGGACAATTTCAGAAGGTAATGGAATATACATGTACCTATATAATTGATGTATATCTCATTGTTTGCTATAATGCAAATGAAGGTGTTATCTATACATTGATACTACGGTATCTTACATTGAATCGAGATTTCTATAATCATGTAATAATCATTTAATATAAACATATATTTTAGAATGCTATAAAAAAACGATTTGTTTTATGTTTTATCAAATCCAGTTTCACATATAATTTCTCTACATAATACAATCGATGTTTTTTTTTTCAATTGGATGTCATTAGAGAAACAAAACTTTTTGTACTAGTTTAGGTATCTTGTAATCACCATAGATCGTGCACATTCGTGTTTCATCTTTGTGTAAACCTAATGTATCATTGCATAATGCAATAAACTTCACGATCTGTCTATGCACTTTTTGTCTTGTACTTGTTACTTATTACTACCCTCGTTTATACCATATCACATGTAAAACCTCTCTTAGTTCTATATAGACCGATGGTTAGTGAATATGAATCTAAATGAGGATAGTATAGTTGGTACGTAGAATACGGGTATGTAATGTGTTTGAGTTTATTTACACTTGGGACATTGTGATTTTTTTACTAACAATATGTATGCTCAGTCTACCATGACTGTAGCTTGTTGCCATTTGTGATATTTGATGTGCTTCTTTTTCATCGTCTTTTCGCAGGTGAAATTTAAAGACATATTATTTCCTATAATTTAAATTATTTCACCCATCTGACAACCTCACGCATGGTGTGAATAGTCCGAATGGAATTGTACAATTTCAACTGATAAACATAATTTTCGCACTTGCAGCTATTCAAGACAGAATTTACTCTCGGGAACCGCAAAGACAGTAACCGAGACTGCGTCAGGACCTATTGCTAATCCAGCTACTGGGAGCGCCATATCAAGCGTCAACGCTACTCTTATGTATGCAAATCATTTTTACCAAAGTCTACAGAAACTACATGTGCTTTTTAACGTATTATGTATTTTCATCATAGAAAGGACAAACGCAATCGATACCAAGGAAGCGATAATGTGCCTTTACCTTCATTAAGTGGAGTAGAAACACAGTTTTCTTCCAATTTGCAATTGCAATCAAATCTACAGCAACAGGAAAGGGAGAATACCGTCATGCGGAGTAATATTCTGACGAACGAGGTATCTCAGCAACAAGTTGATAATCTCTGGGAAGACGCGCATTCATCATTTCGTTTGCCATCTCTAATGAACGATGACAACCCGTTTCAATCTTTAAGGTACGTTCATTTTATTAAAGGACATACTCTACTTTTCGAAAATTGTTTCACTTAAATGCAATTTTCTACTTTATATAGCACGGAAATGAAAGAAGCGTTGAGTACACTTATCACAGTGAATAAAAAGCGACCAGACTATCTAGTTATTATACTGAGAGAAATTACAGCAATAAGCGAAGATCACAGATTGCGGCCCCGTTTATGGAGATCGCTGCGTGCTCTGCAAGAAGTACAACCCTCAAGCAATCCATTGGTTTGTTAACTGTACTTATTGTCAAACGTATCGAACAATCTTTCTTCATATTACGACTATGTGTACGATATTTTACAGAATGAAGCTACAAATCAAACTGCCAGTGAAAGTTGTCCATCTAGCGATGAAGATTCTGATATAGATGTAGTATTAGGAATAGCTACAGAAAGTCAGTCTTCTATAGGAGAATTAATTGCATCATCTCAAGCAGAAGTTTCGTCTCCTACCGCCCATCTGCCATTAATAGATCATTTGGATATGCCAGTAAATATTATTGCTTAATCATATTACGATTGTCAATTTTTTAACAGACAACTGGAACATAATTTGTTTTACATTTAACAGAGCACATCTTCGGCTGATTCAGCAAGTGGATTGCCATCGATGGCTTCGATTAAACCGGGTTACAATGAAGATCTGGCAGAAGCGGATCAATCGAGACCTGAATCTTCTGGCAATCAGCAGGTACTTTAGACACATATCTTCGTAATAATTATTTAGTTGAATAGAAGAAAATAACTTTATTTATATAGCCAACAGATAATGAGGAGGAGAATGAGCAAGGTGAAGAAGAGGCAACTGCCCAAACCGAATCTGCGCAAGTAACATTCGACAGAGATGGGGATGTGGATAGTTTAGCTGCTAAAGCTGAAGATGAGAGAAACGAGGATAATTCAATGTTCTGACATTGAATGGGTTTAAGAGACATCTTCAGCTGCTTATACCATTATTGAATATATTCGTTCTGTTTATGATACGTTTTTATTAAATCGTATTGGTGCCATCAAGAACTTAACACATCTTGATGTTAAGAAGGACTTAATTTTTATATATTGTTTATTCGTCAGCTTAAATATTTTTCGCAGCACAATTAATTTAACCTCAAGCATAAAATATACATTACAGAAATTGTTTCTCACTTATACCGTGCATTATCGAGATTAGAATAAAAATTGTAACTTAGAAAAGTATTTATTTTTTACTAGAAATAATATAACGTAATGACTCGTATAAGCTCGTAATAAACGATGTATGCTTTGTGATACAAATACAAAGGGTGTAAACGTTAAAAACGATCGTCAATTACCCTAACTTAAAATTCTGCCTCGCTACAGTCGTTACCAACCAATCTATTAAACTGATACACAGAACAACCATGTGTTTCGAATAAAATATTCTCATATTCAACATTATTATTGCTACTATTAGGTACTAATTGATCATAGTCTGAATTATTTAATAAATTATGTCCATCTGCTGGCGAACAGTAGGTTCTGTTTATAACTATGGAATTCTGCAGATTATTGTCGATAGTACCTAGACGTAGTGCCTGAGATTCATAGGACATAGCAGCTGATCCTTGGTCCATCGTACTTCCCATACCAGAGAGTAAATACTCGTTATCACCGTCTGAAAGGAAACCCATTGCCTTAACAAAACATCCAATGGAATAACTCCTAAGCCATCAGCCATTTTTCAGCAGATTGTGTCCTTACCATCATGAAAAGGACCGAACTTATTAAGTGTCATTAGTTTACGAAAAAATATTAGCATCCGTGCTTCCCATTGCATACCATTATCCATGGTACAGAAGACGACAGGATGCGTTAAGCTTCAAAATAAATTTAATGCCAGGACCGGATGAAAATCTCTGCGGTCACACGTAAATATACAACCCTTTTCCCTGCAGGAGGGAATTATTGAATATTCATATACATTTTAATTTTCATTGTGCGCAGGTATGTATTCCTTAATCGACATGTACAATTTACTCGGAATTGCATATTTCGCAAATACTACCTACTAAACGACTATCTAAACGTAAAAGAGTATGGCATTTTTCGAAAGCACCTGCTTAGAAATTTTCCCGCCAAAATGCGAAGAATGGAGAAACAACGACCCCTAACAAGATCTATTCGAAGCGTCATACGAATATGAATTCATGACGACGCGGCCTCACGTAAGGCTTTCACGAAATCGAGAATTCGTACCTTTCTATACATCTTTTGCATAAAGGAATGTTAATAATACAAATATGATTTCTCTCCTACCTGTTCGAATCTTTTTCAGTCGGCATGCATGGTTGATATCACTGTTGCACCGCTTCCGGTTCGTGCGTCCAAGAATGTCCGTTTCTTCGCCGGTTTCTTGTAGGCATCGTCGTGGCTTGTTGTTACCTTGTAACCGACTCTGTAGCAATGCTTGTAGAATTATGGAATCGTTATTCGAATATTGAGATGCCGCTGAATACTGGCGGCAGTCGTCTTCTGTTTCCATAGCCGTCTCGTAGGAACAACGAGCGAATACAGGTGGCTGTGTAATTTCGGCATGACCGAATGCTGTATTGAATTGATTCTCATTTCTACAGCGCGGCACGAGACCGTAATATACGTTCGACGGTACGAACGATGCACCGGCGGTGTTTGCGTTATACTTAGCATCACTCGTTACGGCCATTTTTACTTTTTATTATAACCGACTCTCAAAATTATATAACGAACAAGTAAAAAGGAATGCTGCTTTATGTATCACTTGTGTACGTACATTTGATTATGCGATATTAAAGAAAATGTAAAACAGTAAATAACGGAACACGGCGTTTACACTTTCAGAGAACGACAACTAGTGAGCAGTAGTGAACAGTTGGGTTCGAAGCCGAATATACGCGAGCGCCGCATCGGCAAATTTTAGCCAATCACACTTCATTCTGTTTATTGCTTTCCACCCCTACCACTCTTATTTTCAAAAATCAGCTCACATATGAAGATTTATGTATTTATATCAGAATGAGATTTTAGTTTGAGAATTATTTATGAAAAACAAATTATTTTTAAGAATCATTTTCATCCAGCTTCATTTGTTCTTTCATTAAAATTAAATATTTATTGCCGACACAGCGCCTCTATTGGCCAATTTTGTCGTCCAATAAAAACGAAAGCATTTTGCTAGAATTAAACGAGAATTTATAAATCAGAACTTTTTCTTAATTGAATATTGTAAAATTGTTACAAAATTTGCAGTTTAGAATGTGTAATTTACATATAGCACTTACATTACTAATTTACATTAGAAACCTATCCTTTTTAAAGCCTGCTTTTTAAGTTTTTACTTTGTCCCGTCTATGAAATACTTTAACAATATTTAATTTAACTTCTTACAATCATTAATTTTTATTTTAATGCGGTTCATTTCGTACATCTCACATCTTGTTCAGACATAGCCCGACATCTGCTGTCCTTTGCAAGCAACTCATTCACCGTTTCGTTAGATAAAAAAAAATCTTACGCTGACAGCGAATAATTATTTTCATTGTAAGTACATATTATTTTCACTGTGTAAACGTACTTTATATTTTATAATAATTATCTGTTTCATTTAATCAAGATTTTTGTCGAGATGGAACTCAAGTTATTAGAAAGAATACGAAAATTGGGGTACGTATACGGAGGTTATAATATTAAATATTAGTAATTAAATATATGCTTTATACTTGAAACTAAAACACCGGTCTTCGAATAAACGAGCAAAATTTTAAATTTTGTGACTTTTTTATGTAGATACGATGGTGAGCTAGCGGAGCCTAATAAATTCAAGGAGGCCCTAAAACAAGGGCCGAAAGCACCAGAATTTACAAAACTTGTAGCATGGCTGGCAGATGAGATCGCAGTACTCAATGATATGGATGAAACTGTTCATGCTATAGCATCGTCGGACGATTCTAGTTCTTTTCTATTAGAGTTAAGCTGCTTTCTCAAGGAATTAGGATGTATGAACGAGAGATTAATGACTGGCAATGTCAACAGTCGATTGGCAAATGAACAAGATAAATATATTCTATTAGACTTTTTAGGAGCAGAATTAAAATCTTCCAGATTATTAGAGTTTAAGAAACAGAAGAACTCGTGTTCTACGGCTCTCGTAATTGTAAGTTATTAATGTCCAAGTAGGATTAAACATCTTTTATAATCAATTTGTAATATACTTTGTAGGAGGAAAGTGACACTGCGAAAGATCTTAATGATATTCTAATAGCATTAAATTTTGAGAAACCACCAGAGGATATTACGCCTGATAAGCTTTTCGCGAGACTAGAAAACAAATTGAAGGAAGTGTTAAAGGCAGCACCACCTGCACTTGTAGGTCAACCATTAATCACTCGAGAATTCTCAGAAGCAGATTGGAAAGAGTTGGAGCATGTACAACAAGAGTTGCATGATGAATATAGAATGCGACGAGATATGTTACTCAAAAGATTTGAAGTAACAGTAAAATCTTTCCTGGTAAGTAAATACGACTAGCTTTGATATATTTTCTGATCTATTAAGGTCTAAAATATACGATTTCCTTCATGTTAAAAACAGTGGTCGGATAGGATAAAACCTCAAGAAGCTGAAATAATTAAACGTTACGAAGAAAGCAAGAAATTCTTAACTTCAGAGCCAGATATTACGTTTGCTGATTTACTAGCAGCAAGGGATGATATTGCGTTAATGGAAAAAACAAGCAATGCTACTGTTAGGAAAAATACTCGAAGCGAGATTAACAAAGTTATCATTGGCGCAGTGCCAGATAGAGGTGGAAGACCGTACGAGCAAGAACCACCACCACCTGAAATGCCACCATGGCAAAAAGATAGAGTACCTGGACCTTCGACTTCTGGGTTGGTTAGAATTAACAAAAATGATGTTGGCTGGCCTAATTAAAAAATGGATCTCTAATTTTGTAACAAATATTTTAATAGGGGTCGCGGTGGCGGTGCCGGTGGAAACAGAGGAGGTCGCGGAGGTGGCAACAATTTTCAAAGTTCTAACACAGCTTATTCTAATCAGAATAGAAACTCTTATAGTGGTCACAGCAATGTTGGAGATACTGGGTATCAGAGTTCCAACTTTTCCTCTAATAGTGGTGTATATGGAGGAGGACAAGAGGGAGGATATGGGGGTGGAGTATACGGAGGTGGAAAGGCTGGAGGATACGGAGGCGGAATATATGGAGGAGGACAAGAGGTAAGATATGGGGGTGGAATATACGGAGGTGGAAAGGCTGGCGGACAAAGCGGGATATACGGAGGCGGACAAGGCGGGGGATACCAAGGTGGACAAGGAGGAATATATGGTGGCGGAGGAAATAATAGTTACAGTGGGGACAAAGATGGAGGTAACTGATTTTCAATAACTAGGAAATGAAGGTAAAATTATTATTAAAATTACTACAGTAACTTTAAATATTTAGGATATGGTAGTCGACAATATCATAGAGGAGGGGGAGGTTCAGGTGGTAGAGGACGAGGTGGTAGAGTTCAAGGAGGATGGAACCAGGGTGGTAATTATGGCTCAGATAATCATCAACGCGGTGGATATAATCGTGGTGGCGGTCGAGGAGGACGACAATACTAAGAACAGTTTATGTAAAATATCCTTCGTAATGATTTGAAAAATAAGTTTGCATCAAGATGCATAAGAAATCAATCACTTTCTCTGAAAGAAACAAATGCTTATTAGCTTGTGCACTTCATAATTTATTGCCGAATGATATATGAAGTATAAAATAATCGAAGATATTAAGTTTAGATCAGAAATATTATTCGATGTATAAACAGTAATTATTGTATACTCCTTCATAATGTGTTATAGCGTTTGAAAATGTTGGTTTTTGTTATGTATTTGTATCTGAATTTTGTAAATATGCATTTTTTGTACAATGAAAGAATAACGGCTACGCGTAAAATGTAACGTGCGAAAATTATTTATTTATATAGAATGTGTATTAAATATATAACATTATTGCACATCAGTAATTTATGTTTCTTTATTCCCAATATACTCATATAAATCGTTTAAACAACTTTTTAAAATTATTTATCGAATTTCCTTGAATTCATCAATTAATCGTGTTGCGCAATAAAAACAGGAATTCTATCATGGATTAAAAAATCTATAAAAAAGTTAATCTAATCTTGATTTTCCTGTTAATTCTGAAGAGAATAATACCCTCTATACTTCTCCTAGTTCATGACTCAATTCTTCTGTATCACTACACGGGTTTAGATACAGGAGAAAACAAAATGCCGATATGTATTTCCTGGCTAAACCGTTGCATTTATTTTGTCCTATTCGGCTGGAAAAATCTAAAATTTTATCACGCAGGAATACTAATGTTAATGCCGTTCTAAAGTCGTGCACTAGTTAAATATCTCGTGCAACTAGCGTCACAGTTTAGAAAACGCTGCAATCTATGCATCACCTGACTTTTAAAGTTCAGTGTTGTGTGTTGAAAAGTGTTGTTTTTTGTCATGAGTATCGCTTATCGAACAACATAAAGAAGAGACATGTATTATCAAGCCATTAAACAATTACAAAATACTTGATTGGCTGAGTCATCACAGGTACAAATAACCGGGCCTATTTATAACAATTCATTGTTAACGTTGATCTTTAGTATAGAATTGTTTCAGAATGTGTCGCATTAATCATTGAATAAGTGCATGAATTCAATGATAACTGTTCGGGTTCTGCGAAGAATTTCATGAATACTTAATGCCTTGCTAATTTATTTATACGTACGACTGATTTTTATTTAAATTTCGTGTGCAAGGTTTTGCTGCGAATTTACGTACTGAGATAGGAATCACTGATAAAACAGAGATATGTCGGGAGGAGAAAGGAAAAAACGCGCTTGCGACAGAGGACAAGGCTGGGAAGAAGCTGGCGCTGAATTCTATCAGGAAAGTTACCCTGCTGCTATCGAGGCGGATTTACAACAGGCATTACAAAGAGATCCATCTCATATAGCCACTTTGCTGCCAAGTAAAAAATCTCGTGTTGGTAAGTATAAAATTAATGTGTGCTATATAAGTAAATGGATATCATACGTAATTTTCATGTTTTGATATAACAGCAACTGCCAAACGAATACGTAATGACACGAAAACGACGTTAAGGAGGCGTACCAGCACAAGATCTCGAGGTACAACTACGTCAAGACGCATGTCGACAAATATTCACGATGTAGCAGTATCTATGTTACCTGACTTGTCAGAAAATTTATCCAACGAAGAACGTACTTGGGAAGAAATAATGCAAATCAAGGCAATGCCTGTGTGTATGGCGCAGAAGATACAATTAAAGAATCAATTACAAGTAGGCCAAATAAGCTTCTAATAATTTCACTAAACAAGAATAAGATTGTAGCATATTCAATTGTAAGACATGACTGTATGCTCGTATACAATACATTTTAGAGTGCTACAAAATTAAGACTGCAAGGCTTCGAACAATTAAAATGGCAAAGGAGAAAAGCCTGGCAACAGTTTCGTATTAGGATGAAGGAAGCATATTCGAAGATGGAGTTGTGGAACGATAGTCTCAAGACAATTGGAGGAAATTTTGGAAGGGGGATAGTAGCATACTTTTCATTCATCAAATGGCTGATGTACCTTAATATTCTTTTATTTCTAATCATGTTTGTATTTATTGTATTACCGCCAATAGCGTTCGATGCGGCAGAAGAAGAGTCGTGCGTAAATTCCAATAACAGTCATAGCATACCTTGCTGTACAGAGTTATATTTGAATATAACGCAAGAGAGTAGCAGTATAGCTGATATTGTTCAGGGTACTGGTATTTTAGAGTACACTTTACTATTCTACGGTGCGTACAGTCACACGACTTATAACATTTCTGGCATGTTTTATAATTCCCCGCTGTCTTATATCTCGGCCACTATCGGTGTACTTATTATTAGTTTAATAGCGATCGTCAAGTCGGCAGCTAAAAGTTTCAAGCAGAGAGTAGTCGAGAACGAGGGTCAATTTTATCAGTATTGTAATTTAGTTTTCGGGGGCTGGGATTATTGTATACACAACGAAAAGTCCGCTGCTATAAAGCATAAAGCACTATACAATGAAGTAAAAGCATTTTTGGAAGCCGAGAGACTAGAGGAAGAAAAACAAAATCGTACGAGAGAAGAACAAACTAAACTCTTTCTGAAGCGTACGTTCATTAATTTAATTGTTTTAGCGGTGTTAAGCGGCTGCGGTATATTTATTTACTACATATTCGAGTTTTCTTTCAGTCAAGTCTCACTGCAAGCGGAACAAAGTTACAGCTTGCAATATTTATCATTAAATAGAATTGCTCACTTGTTCTTCGAGTTTCTTCCATACATATGCATCGTAGCTTTAAATTTTGCTGTACCATTCTTATTTCGATATCTAGTCACACTAGAAAGTTACAGTCCTGCGTTCGTTATACGCATAACTCTTTTCCGGACAGTGTTTCTCAGGCTTTCATCTCTAGTCGTTTTACTCACATCGTTTTATAGATTAATCGTACACGAGGTGGCGGAAGATGAATGCACCAATAATGCTAATAGACGACCGTTGTGTTGGGAAACGTTCGTCGGCCAACAATTCTTTAAACTCTACATAACAGATCTGTTCATTCAGTTCTTCATGACCTTCTTTGTCAATTTTCCCAGATCGTTAATTGCAAAGCATACGGAGAACAAAGTGTTACGTTTCTTCGGTGAGCAAGAATTTGATCTGCCGAAGCACGTTTTGGATGTTGTTTATTTGCAAACGATATGTTGGCTCGGTTTCTTCTTCGCACCTCTGTTACCGCTAGTCGCGGTAATCGGCACTTTTATCTTGTTTTACATTAAAAAATTCGCTTGCTTGGTAAACAGTACTCCACCGAGTAAAGTTTACAGAGCAAGCAAGTCGAATTCCTTCTTTATGTTAATACTATTAATGTCATTCATTCTGTCCACTATTCCAGTCGGCTACTCTATCGCAGAAATAGTACCATCGAAATCATGCGGGCCATTCAGAGCTTTTAAATCCGTTTGGTCATTATTAATTATGATGTTCGCACAACTTCCTGAATGGTTTCAATCTATCTTGTACTTTCTCAGTACCGCCGGATTCGGTGTGCCAGTATTCGTTATTCTTACTTTACTTTTATATTATTATTACGCGGTGTCTGTGGCCAATAAGCACATGGTTACAGTTTTAAAGAATCAATTGGTACTGGAAGGTCATGACAAACAATTTTTACTGAACAGACTGAGTGCATTTATTAAGCAACAGCAGGATCAAAACAAGTATCATCAAGATCAGGCAAATGATTTAGCTGGTTTTTCATAATCACAGTACTATGAAGAGCACAATAATTTTTTAAATAATTGTTTTCAAAACACACATGTTGTTTAATATAGTTACTTACGAACTATATACAGACTGTCCAAATTTCGACTGATTTATTGTTACTTTCCGTATAATAAGGAGACTGTTTAATTTATTTGTTTGTATACTATATAAAGGTATTTAAAATGCCTTAGCCAATTAAATAGTTTTAATTGTAAGGAACTATCGTATTTGCAGTAAAATAATTTTACGCAAATCTATTCAATCATCAAGTTCGAATTATTGTGTGATTATGAGTACGTTAAAAAAACAAACACATAAAAATCAGGGTACAAAAGAAAAACCGTGCAATCGTAGAAAAAGGCGAAAATTATTTGCCATGTATTTCTAGCTTTAGTATTTAACTAATTAAATGGAAAAGATAAGATGCTTAGCAATTAATAATAGTAGGTATAATAACTTTTTTTTATGGTCTTTCATAAAATAGTGGATAGGTTGATACGATTGTTTCTTTTGTAGTGGCACAGGATATCAAGAACACACTAATTAATTTTTACAAATTAATATCAGGGTGCATTTACTAAAACGAAGTGAAGTGATATATGATGGACCTATTTTTAGATTAGCTGAATACATACTAGAAACATGATGCAGTTGTAAATAGTTTTTGTAGGCTGATCAGGTCTTTAGGAATAAGAAAACATTCCGTATTGGAATAATTATCGTTTACGTACCAAAGTACTTATTCGGCAAATCTATAATAATTTATATTACAAATCTACGTTTATGCAGATTTTATTTTTCCTGCTAATTTGTTTGTTACTCTAAAAATGTCTATAATATTTATATTCGTGTATAGTAATGTATTTTTTATTTTTTTACTTTCAAGTGTAATGATCATTTTCCGTGTTCAAAATGAAACATTTGCTTCATCTTTAACACTACTATTGTACATGAAAGGATGATTACTTCAAGTCTTTTATCCGTATACATACATGCATGCATTAAACGAAAAAAGATTCTAGTAAGACCTGTGCATGTATTTCTTACGAATAATCATTTCAAAACTGCCAATATACATATTAAATAGTTTCCAAGAATCATTTTATATGAATTTTATATGAACACGACTATAAACCAACAGCTGCATATTAGTGTTGCATTGTACAACTTCCCTCTGACTAATAATTTATAGACGATAGTCCATTTCTCTGATACCCGTTGTAAGCAGTATTAACGATATTATATATTACATGCAAGTAGTGTCGTATGCAATAAGAGGAATCTTCTACGCGACCGAAAAGAAGAAACAGTAGTAAATGCTTTTGTCTTCATTGCAACTTTTATATATTTATAAAAATAGGAGAATGAGTTATGTGTACACTATTTACCCCGTAAAAGACTGCACATTTTTTTGCAACAGCTTTCCTAACTCAGCCAAAAAATTTTGCGCTGTTTATGTACGTCGTAAGGGATTATATGGTGTTTGTTATGTGTGACGAAAAATATATGCTCATCATATGAAATATGGTTAATAAACAATCACTGAAGACAAATGTATAAAATATTTATTCTTTACCTTTATATTAAAATAGAGCGATCCTCAGATTCTATTGTATATATAGGAATAATCTTCTTTTACGTCATCATTTGTTTTCATTTATGATTCTGCGGAATGTAGCTAAGAATTTAAAATGCGCCAGATTAAATATCGCTTAACATCCTATCAAATCCTAAGGATTTTTAGTTCTTATAATAATTAATAACTTACTGCTTCAGCAATGTCAATCCAATCCATTGCAGCTGCTAGAGCATCGTTTTTGGAAGGCAATTTATCATAATTCCAATATGTAAATTGCGAAAAACTTCCCGAGAGGTATAAATTGCGTTCAACGTTGTTGATCTCCGGCTTTTTTCGTTCAAGAAACGTGACGCCTTTGTATCCAGTGGGTATTGTTATTTTTTTGCCTAGCAGCGGATATCCGCGAAATGAAGCGCTATAATCTATAAAAATAAGTGTATAAATAAAACAATAATCGTTCGTGTTATCTTAGCAGCTTTTCGTGATACAACAAAGCAATAACAAGCGCAGGAGAACGACTATTTGTATACAAACACGTACGTTTACTAATAATAAATTTAAAATTATCAAACTTACGTTCATCGTCTGTTTCACGGATATAAGGTTTAAAGTAAGAGGAAACATTTGCCGGTTCGTCACCGTGGATTTTGCATGGCAATAAATGTAATTCACGCTCTTCGCCTTCGGATAAATCCTGTTGCATACGCAAACGAATAGCCATGTTTGAACGGAAGTGCCGCGTGCCGTTTACGCGGGAAGCTGCTTGATCCTCGGAAATGTATCGACTATCGATTAGACGTTAGATCATAAAAATTGGTATTCTTCCTATTTCTTGCACGCGTGTTTATAAATTCATATAATTTACAAATGTAAATAATTATCGAAGGCTATAGTAATATTTTACTGCGCTTTCAATATAATACAGTTGCGCGTATGCATGTATGATAAATCTAATATAGTGGGGATGACCCCCATCCTTGGTCGGAACGAAGGGAGTAGGGAGGAAAATTTACCACCGTTCTGCGACGCGCGCTCTCAGCTTTCAGCGTCAGTCGCAGTCGATTGTTCGATTCGATTCGATCTTGCGCCCTTTGATTTTCGCCCCGTGAATACTTCGTGCCAGTGAAGCGTCCTTTCACGAGCAAAAATAGTGTGCTACCGTGTGGTTTCCGTGTAGATTGTACCCGTGTGACCGATTATAAGCGTGCGTTTTCGCTTTTCTGACGAATTGATCTCTTACTGGACCAAAGATGAGTACACCGGTGAAAAAAGTGCCCATTCATCTGCAGGTCAGTTGCTTATGGACCTATCCTTCATTTTTTTTTTTTGCTGTTCTATATTCTTCTATTTTACCTTTTACGTTCGGACATCGCTATGCGAATGAACGGCGCAAGAGATTTCGTAAATTTATGAGTGCGTCAAGCAGAGGAGACCGGCTTATCTATTTCTATGTGTTAAATTGCACGTTCAAAACACATATTACATGCTACACTTTTAAAACACCTATTACCCTTAAGTCGACCATTCTGTTCCATTAAAATTGTGCGTGTGCACCAAGTTTCTAGCTTTCATTTTTCAAAGCGAACGTTCACTGCTGAGATCGAAGGGTGTAATTATTGGGCGAAATAAACGTGCAAGAAGAAAAAAATATATATATATATATATATATATATATATATATATATATCGCGGTTGATGTAACACATCATATGAAAAAAACAGTCGTTCGCCGGTGATATCGAAAGTAGAACTCGTCAACAAGTAATCGGACGATAATTAATATCGTGGAAGAGTAAATAAAGTATAGTTATAAAGCGAACCGCGTTGATAAACACGCATGATACCCGCCCGCGAATCGTGCGCAAAGGAAAATCGATGCAACTATCTCTGAAACGTGATTAGCACGGTAATAAAAGCATTCCTAAATTCGATATCGTTTAGAATAGCCCTCCCTCGAAACGCTCTATCGATCTGTTTTCGTCTATAGTGCTTAATTTAATATTCATACGCTATTCTATAGCATGGATAGTCACAATATCAATAAGAAGAAATACCCTCCGATTCGAAATATTATTTAAAAGACAGTGTCTCCATTTCGACAATTCTATTCTATTCATAGTTTTAATTTAACCACGGAATAGGGCCACTGTACTACCTCAACAAGGATTGCCATTCAAATGGAACATCACAGAAAAATCACTAAAACTGAATAAATTACTTAGATTTATTTAATTTCAAGAGTTGTGCAATCAGGAAAGAAGATACGTGGATTCTTCAGCTCGATGGGTTCAGAAATCTTTGGTACCGGCTCATTTCCATCAGCTCTTCATTTTATTAAAACGGGGTCGGTTAAGTAATCCCATTTTTCCAAAGTGTAGGTGTGTAGAAAAATAAGGCTTTATCGTAGGAAGTAAATGTATAGTGTATGGGTTTTTTTTTTGCGTCACGATTAAAACCGAAAGTTGTGTCGCACCCTGATAGCAAGGTTGCTGCCTTATTGATCCAAGCGTCTTGGCGCCCGGCACCGGGTCTATCTATCTTGCGAAAGGAGCCAGCCTGCGTGTTCGCATGAAAATGCATATGTACACACGCAGTATTTCTGCACAATGCGACACGTTTACTCGACCAGGGCGTAATAAAATCAGATGCACAGCCGTTTCCGTGAAACGTGCCTTTATCCTATGGAAGAATTATAGGCTGAACACCGGCGGATAAAATTAAATCATTCGGAGACCGTCAGCATTTTATTATCCACCCACAATGCGTGGTGCAATGCTCTACGCGGAATATGTGGTCGTTCAAGTATACAAAAGACGCAACTTAAGTAGACTTTTATTAATGTTATTGTCTTACGGACCGTTCCCTGGACTATTTTCCATGGAACTTCCCCAACATGGAAAGAACAAAGCGGCTTCAGCAAGTAATCCAAAAAATCCCCAACACTAAACACCATTCCCTATTAATTGCACCAGGTAAAACCGCCTTGCAGAGGCTATAAGAATTTTCTGCGAACAATTACTGCCGTTCAAGTAGATAATCCTCAAATTACACATAGCCCGCCGCGTGTTCCTGTTCAGCAAAAGTTCGCAGAACTATCCTCGAGCTGCGGTGCACGCTGGCCCACCGACGAAACTCCGCGAAAGTTTAATCGATAGCGTGGGAAAGGCTTTCGTCGATGCGATAGGCGTTTTCCTCCGTGATAATTTGTAAATCCTGGGAAAATCGTACGGCACTGGAACGCGCGGTGTGCCGGCTAGAGGCAAACGGGGAAACGCGGGCAAACCCCGGCGAATCAATAGTTCGTCGACACTCTACCGTCCCGACCCGAGAAGTCGGAAAAACCACCAGCGGTCTCGATTTTACGAGCGTTGCACCCTCGGACGGCTAGACGGAAGGGCAAAGTGTATACGTACGATATCGTATTATATCAAGAAAATACGAGAGGGCCCCTGTTTTCGCGTCGAACGTGTCTCTGCGAGCTGCTCAAGGGACCCAGACGCTTTTCACGAGCAAAAATAAACCGTGGATGCTAAGACTGAGATTTTTTTTACTTCTGCCTTCCGTCTCGATCAGGGGGCGTATGAAAAGTTTGTGGAAGCAACAACCAGCTGCGCTTCCTCGAGAAATCATTCCGAAACTCCTTTGTCGAATCGGAGTAACGTTTGATAAATAGTTTGGTATCTAAACTTCAAAGTTCTTGCAAACACTTATTTTCCTTTCGATTCGTATCGAACTCTTTTCTTTTTTGTTTTCTCTCCGAAGTCGGCGTCGAGGTAATTTGCACCCTTACGCGATAATCTCGATCAGGGGGTGTATGAAAAGTTTGTGGAAACAAGCAGCTGCGTTTCCTCGAGAAATCATTCCGAATCTCCTTTGTCGAATTGTAGTAACATTTGATAAATAACTTGGTACTTAAATTTGAAAGTTCTTGTAAACGCTTATTTTTCCTTCGATTCGTATCGAACACTTTTCTTTTTCGTTCTCTCTCCGAAGTCGGCGTCGAAATTATTTACACCTTTACGCAATAATTAGTTCCCCCCTGGATTCTTCCAAAAGTTTGCGCCTCGCTTCTGACAAGTGGTTCCACCCTCGAGTCCGCTCTCGATGATGTCTGTTTGTTGCCTCGCCGAGAACTTGACGGTGAATTTAGCCGGCTGGAAGTCGGTCAGCCGAAATGTGGATTACCTACCAGCATTATTCCCGCGGCATAAATAGACACGCCGTGAAGCCAGGTGCGAGCCACCGCTGTTTCGCCTCCTCGCCGGTTTATCGGGAATGGAAATTGGAGCACAACCTGCCGGCTCGGTATTGACCCTTCTTCGAGCGACTTTTATACGATTACGTAAACAACAAGCACGACTCAACGGCTGATTACGCTCGAGCATTATACATATTTCTTCGCGCACATGCTCTCCCCGTGTACTTAAACACACAGAACACGAATCCATGGTCGCGTGCCGAAACTTTAAGGGGCGAGAACCGTAGTTTCCCTTTGTTATGCGTTAAATTGTACACGCGACGGTAATCTACCGATCAATTTGGTAGTCCCATCTTGCTTCGGCTCGAATTTTATTTCACGAGCGTCAGACCGTGTTCCTGTAAGCGACGGAAAAGAGGAAAGCTACTGTAGAAAATGTGTCTCGTTATGTAACGTTATGCAATTAATGCTCTTACGCCGCATCCAGTTATTAAACGCCCGAACACGTTGCGCGCTTTTGCGGCTGGTTTGTCCGGTACAAAAGGTAGCCTCCGGAGAATGTTTGTCGAGCGAACCGGCCGCCACCGTGTCTCTCGTGGATTCTCGTTAAATCACAGCCACGGTCTGTGCAATTTTCTCTGCCCAGCGTTCACTTCCTCCGCGACGCAGAAACGGGCGATAAAAAAAAAGCGAGTTTCTCTCCTGCAAAATCGTAGGAAAATTCTTTTCCCACCGTGAAAGCGTTCAATTATCTTTTCTTCTTCTCGGCTCTGGCACGTAGACCGGCTTCGCTGCTGTAATTAAAAAAGAAATCTCCCTTTAATTAGCGTAGACACGAACTGGAACGTCCATTCTAACGACAACGCACGCGACCGTGCACAAGAACTATCAAATTGTATCCGAACGAGGCGAGCAGAAAATGAGTTCATCGAGCACGGCGTAAAATTAGTCTCGATTCGATTGAGCTAGACGCCGACTCTCAGATTCATCCGGCCGATAGGGACGATTGTAGACGAATTCGTGGCAGGCAGCAGGGAAACGGAGATATCGATTTTCCCAGGAGCGTAGTTCAGGACGGGACTGCGAGATCTTCCCTTGATTCGTTCGCTCTTTATCAGATGCTCTAAAAAAGAAGGAAAGCTTAGGCACACTCGTGTCGAAACGTCGGGCGTTTCGTCGAGTGATTCGTACGAGGTACACTTGACACAGAAACTGGGTAAACTTTGATCGCGAGCTTCGACGCGGAAACCAGGCCAAAATGGTTAAGACGCGTTGAAAGTGTTCCCATAAATGTAATGTAAACACTCGGGCACGCCTTTCATACTTATCCGAAAATGTGTAAGTGGCGCGAAGCGGAATTAAGGCCGTCTCGGAGTTAGGACGCGCGGATTTCGTTTCGTAAAAATCACGCCGGCGTATGTACCGGCACGTATTTTGAGCTGCTGTCCGCTGAAAATAGCGGAGATTCTCGAGACACATGAAACACACATGTTCCACGCTCGTGCTTAATAACTATAACCGCGGGGATGACAAGAAGGTCTCGGCCCACGTGAATTGCGGCAACGATTTCTCGTTCCATTTCGCTCCGGTTCAGATCGAAGGCTAGTCTCTAGTTTCCCATGAGAAAGAAACGTGAACGCGTACTCTTTCAACGGGCAGCTTACGTTCATTGAAACAACGTTGTCATCCCCTTTCAGCGTCGAAATCCGATTGAACTATCCCACACCTCGCGGCAACGTTTTAAAGGGAGCCGAAGGGGGATCGGGATCGATTTCACGAAAGCCACGCACCCACCGTTCACGCTGGTTTAGATTCATGGGAGGGGTGCCGAGTAATTTCACGGGGTGGAGACCCCGGTTAGCGCGAAGGGTTTGCTGCAGCCTTGCGTTGCAGTATGAAGCACGAAGGGTGCGCGCCCTGGATCGCTTATAAAACGTGGGTGGTAGTGGCGCCAACGATGGATCGTCCTTTTCTGCCCGTTCCCTTTCGCGCTCCCTCTGATCTTTCTCCCCTAGCAGCTTTTATCCTTCCGTAGACGGGGAGCCGGCCTTAGGGCTGCTTGTCGAAAGTTCTTTACGCAGCCTGTGGTTTCTATCCTCCGGCTTTCTTTCAATTCACACCACCGCTGCGGTTCCATTTATGCCTTTCGCCCGCTCCTCTTTATGGCTCGCAGAGTACTGGGTCGTGATCTTTGTTTTTACTCACCGATGCTTCCTGTTATGTTTAGTACCTCGTCGATTCTTGGGGGATGGTTCCTGTTCGAGTTTCAACACGCGACACTTTTTCTCCTCATATTACTCATTCAAATAATAACACTTTTGTTACTTGCCCGAAAAGCGTGAAAAACGCTATGGAAACGGTGCACGCGTTTCTTTGTTTGCTCCGGAAACGATACGTACGCGTAAATCGCCGTTTTCAGAAGCGTATTGTATGGTAATTACGGATCAGCGAAAAGCCGCGCGTTTTCCGTGTCGGAAACGTTCGCAACGCTGGAGGAGAGCTCTCTATGCCTTCGAATGGAAAGATGTATCACGAAGTCGGTCCCCCGCTTATCAGTCATAGTGCATCGCCGCGTATACTGCTCTAAATCCAACGTTGGCGGAAGTGCGTGAATCGCGCTGCTTCTATTATGCACACTGATTGGTATACCATAGCGCGGTGGCAATAAACGCACGTTAATCGTCTGTGCCGGATGTTGGATCCGACGCACGTTGCAAACGAATATCAAGGACAGTGTACGCGGGGGGCTTTGGTCAAGTCTCAATAGGTAGCAATTTTATGCGGGACGAATACTCTCCGGATTGGACCGTCCTTAAACCTTTCGCTAACATTGTACATTGAAATATTTAGCTGTTGAAATTTGTACATCCGGGACTTTTCATCAGGGCAAAGCGGCTTTAATAAACGAGTGTGACCCATAAAAGTTTATTATCTATTGGCACTGGAAAATTGACACTTGATTCCCCAGCCCCTCTGATCTTCGAGCGCTCCTTGCATCGCGAAAAATGTAGATAACAGAAAGACAGGTGTTTACGAATTCTAATTTACGATATCGTCGAATTCGTATGTATCGAGCCGCTCGACGAACGTTCATTTTAACACTGAATAAACGAATAGCCTGGCATCGATATCGTGCATGCACGAGGCACATCTGCTCCGAGGTGTCTCGGAGGGTTACCATTCGATACAGCGTTCAAGTGCTGCGGTTTCCATTTGCAAGAAAAGAGTACAGGTAAAACGATATCATCATCGACTGTTCTGCTTCCAGAGCGCGCAAAACAGGCTGCTGATTAAGAACGGCAAGGTGGTGAACGAAGATGGGATCACGGACAACGACGTTTACATCGAGGACGGTATCATCAAGTAAGAGTCTCTCGCATTTATATAAATGCAGAATCGCTCCCGGCTAAGTGCTACTCGCGTACAATGCGTTGCGAAACGAAAACGCAATCGTGGTTCCGCGTAGAATTGGAAGCGCGTCGCGTTTTCGTTCGCGATCGTGTGTCGTTCATTAGATGGCTCGATGATGTCGTTACGTACATAAGTCGAGCTAGAACGATTCCACGGCGTTTGCATACACAAGCGAACAGATTTGTATTTATGCGAACGCTGGACGTTTCATTCAACAGTCTACTCGCGTGTTTGCTTTGCCCGCTTTACGCAAGCGAAGCGTAATAAACCCTGGTCGTTTTTATCAATGGGCAATGAGAGAAGCATAATGCGTTGACGGTCGGTGTAATTTGTCGAACAAGCGTAACATGCACTGTTTAATAGACGGTAATAACGAGAGGCGGTAACATCGAGCGTCTGCTTAGTGGCGTTTAATTAATCGCCGTCTAAGCGGTTGCAGATAAGTCGCACAGATCATCCTGCGTTCCTAATCAGAAGCTTCGTGAAAATCAAATAATTAATAATTGCCCCACAAGTAGGAGAGATCGCCCGCTCCAATCAGTTTCCTCCGATCCCAAACGAGATCGTTCGATTTGCAGACAAATGGGTCGCAATCTGATAATACCTGGGGGCACTCGAACCATCGACGCCCGTGGGAAGTACGTGATGCCCGGTGGCATAGACCCGCACACCCATTTCGAAGTGGAGATGATGGGCGCCAAGTCGGTCGACGACTTCTACCAAGGGACCAAAGCAGCCGTGGCTGGTGGCACGACGATGATCATGGACTTCGTGATCCCCAGGAAGGACGAGACCCTTCTGGAAGCGTACGAGAGGTACAGGGAGACCGCCGACCAGAAGGTCTGCTGCGATTATTCGCTCCACGTCGCCGTTACATCCTGGAGTCCGAAAGTAAGCCCATCCACTAGATCAACGAATGAAACGGTTTCAGGAGGAGCATTCTATCTTTCCCTCATCTCTCGTTGTCTTAAACAAAGGTATCGTTAACAGGATTAATGGGGCTCGAGCGGTTCCGTTGGAATGGTCGTGTCGGGCCACCGTGATGTAGTTCACACACGCGTTCTCCGCTTACAATTAGTCACCCGGAATGGGATAATTACCGCGCGACACGAGTCTCTCCTGGAAGAGAAAGCCTAGACGCGAAGACCCCTTTTCCTGCGTGTCACCGACGTTAATTCCGTAATAACAAACGTGGCTCGCTATTACGCGGCTAACGTAACGATCAATTGCGTTCGAATCGCGAATAGAATTTACGCAACTCGTTGATCGTCGGAAATTGTTAGGAGGACGCGTTGCGTTTCACGCTGTTTCGTAATCGTTCCTTTTGTCCAACGACGATGGTCCGTTTCATTTAGACGATCCGGATCGACGCGGGTGAATTAGCAGGGAAGGATTTAATCGCTGCTATTGGAGAACCGTTAAATCGACGAGAGTTCGGATAATTCGTTAGATTCTAAATTAACGCCAGGCTTTGACCGGCGCGTCGATCGAGCGACCGATCCGCTGCTTTTCTCTAAATACGGTCAAACCGATGTCCCGAGGCAAATTGGCAAATCGTACGAATGTGGTAACTGCAGCCGGTTCCCTCGCCGGCTTCGTAACTGTAATTGTTAATCGTGAATGGAATACCCGAGCGATCGCTGAGGAAATCGCTCGAGCCGCGTATAAGGATTCATGTAAATCAACGTCGCGTGCTCCTTATTTGACGACGCTCGTCAGAAGACTCCTCGTCCGTTCCATACGATTTTCTACCGTTTTCCACATTTTCGTCCCTTTCGCGTTACAGGTGAAGGAGGAAATGGCCACGCTGGCGAAGGAGCACGGTGTCAACAGCTTCAAAATGTTCATGGCCTATCGCGACATGTTCATGCTGAGGGATCCAGAATTGATCGAGGCTTTCAAGACGTGCAAGGAACTCGGCGCTATCGCCATGGTTCACGCGGAAAACGGCGATATTATCGCGGAGGTACGAGGAGACGCGTCTTCGTGATTTATCGTTCTCCTTGAACCGAGCGGCGCACCGTTTCTCGGAGAACGTTTACCGCCCCGTCGTTTCGCGAAAATATCGTCGCGAGTCCTCTGAAGGGTCCACGTCCGAACTGTTTCAGAACACGAAACGATTGCTCGCTGCCGGGGTCAAGGGGCCGGAAGGTCACGAAATGTCGCGTCCTGAGGAAGTGGAAGCGGAGGCTGTGAATAGAGCGTGCGTTATAGCCAGCCAGGTAAGCCTGATGCGCCTGGAATGCACTCTATTTTTAGCAGTGCACTTTATATTTGTTCGGTATGCTTACTTTACTGTTTCTAGCACCGCTAAGAATCGATGCGCCGTAGTATTCTATCGGGCTCCGCGTATCAATGAACGTGCCACGCTTTTTCTGTCACGCTACTAGCCGTACTAAAAAAATTAATCGAAATTTTGATACACTTCGATCAATGAACCGTTCTGTGAATCGGAAAGAGTAAGGAAGTATGCGATTGCTAAGAGAGAAGAGATTTCGTTTCTTTACGCTCGCCTTTCAACGTCCACGCGTCGTTATCTATTCTCTTGCAAACGAAACCTCGTCTCCTTCTTATTCAGGCACGAACGATTGTAGCACAAAAACGATATTCTGCATGCTTAGGTCAATTGTCCGCTGTACGTAGTGCATGTGATGAGTCGTAGCGCCGCAGAAGCGGTGGTAGCCGCTCGTAAACGCGGAGCTTGCGTCTTCGGCGAGACTTTGGCGGCTGCGATTGGCACAGACGGCACCAGCTACGCTCACAAATGTTGGAAACACGCCGCGGCTCACGTTTTGAGCCCACCGCTCAGGCCTGACCCAGATACACCATGTGCGCTCCTGAACATGTTGGTCAAGTGAGTCGAAGCCACCGTGAATTTTGTTTAGGGTGACTTTGACATCTGGAGCGTAGCGTTAGTTGAATTTCAAATTACCTTTAATACCGCTGGATAGTACGTTTGCTCCTTTCTACACGAATGGTTTTATGAATGGACAGCGAAAGGCCGCGTTGAATGTGGAAAAGTTGCACGGATAAGTCTTTTTTTTATAGAATGAACAAAATATTTGTTGCGCTGGCCGAAAGATGAGGACTTAAATCCTAGGATCTAAGGAACTAGAGTACTGTAGCTTCTATCCTTTCGACATCGCATGCACCGGCAATTATATTTAGAAGTTTCGTGGCCAATCTTCGTGCATGCACGCTCATCGTAGTTCGCCTGCGTTGCCTTTCCTTTGCCCCATTTCTTTTCTCTGTGGAATCACTGTTGTACCAGCTGGCACGATTCTTTTCTTTAATACGCTGATAGTCTAGCTCGATTCGTAGCTATTTTTTGACTAGTCGATCAATTAATTCGTCAGCGTGAACACGGCCGGAAATATCTTCCCATTAGAAGGGATAACAATCTGCAATAGCAACGTTAACTAATTAACGATTCTCCTGTCCATGTTTCTCCACCGTTTCGGCTGTGGTCGCGTTTGCTTCGATGAATAATCGTTGCGAGGATAAAGTGGAGTGGTTAATATCGCGGTTTAGGTAAATTGCCCGCTGTACGTAACAGCGTTGTCGAGCAAATCCGCTGCCGATGTGCTGTCAACGAAAAGGTCGGAGGGTATCGTCCTGTACGGGGAGACACTCGCGAGTACAGTGGGTGTCGACGGTAGCGAGCAATATGGAAAAGATATCGAAAAAGCCAGACGTTACGTTACTAGCCCACCACTGAGACCCGATCCCACGACACCTGCCTATCTAATCGAACACCTCGCCCAGTAAGTAACCCAACAATTAACACACCATTTACCTATATCAATTAACAAGGAGGAGCGTAAATTTACCATGGGAGATTGCGAAAACGTTTTGATGAATGTACTATTTCTTCGCGGAGGGTTGATACGATCTACTTGAAGAGATTTACGCTTCAACCCCTTTACGGTCGAGATCCTTCGGATCTCGAGTGCTTGCACTTGGAGTTATGAAATCGTGTGGTTTCAACAGACGCGACTATGTATTAAAAAAAAAAGGAGCGCAGCGGTAGTCCATCAGACGGTTTTCTCTCCTCATCGTTCCCCAAGCGTTCAGAAGTGCCCTGGCTATCCGAACTGTCGGCAAATCGTACGCGTCGATGGAGACATACAAAATAAAATCGTTCTTGCACTATCGCGGCACCGTTAGTGTGTACGCTTGCCGGGTATTCAAATGACGGCGATAAATTACAGCGACGAATTGACACGCACGATATAAGGCTAACTGAACGTAATTTTCACAGTCGCCGCGTGGGAAGTCGCTTTTATCTCGCTGCTGGTACTAGAGTTAATTAAACGGGCAGAGGAAAAACTCGTTTAAAGATCATTCGACGGTCAGCGTAGAATTTTGATAACTGTTTACCCAATAAACCGGTCGCGCTTTCGATCGACTTTACTAAAATCAGTCTGGCTAATCAGATGTCAAGGTGACACCTTTCGATCCGCGTAAATCCGTTCCGCTCCACCGATTTATACGAATCATGAACGCGAGCAATTTCTCGTCCCGCCAGAGATGGCCTTCAGGTAACCGGCAGCGATAACTGCACCTTCAACGCCGAACAGAAGGCTCTGGGCAAAGACGATTTCTCGAAGATCCCGAACGGCGTGAACGGCGTCGAGGACCGGATGTCTGTCCTCTGGGAGAAAGGGGTGCACGCCGGGATAATGGATCCCGCAAGGTTCGTCGCTGTGACCAGCACGAACGCCGCGAAGATCTTCAACTTGTATCCGCAAAAGGGAGTGATAGCGGTCGGTTCCGACGCCGATATAGTTGTCTGGGACCCCAACAGGAAGCGTACGATTTCCGCCCAGACTCACGTGCAGGCCGTTGACTTCAACATCTTCGAGGTAAGGGCAGCTGCTGAACGTCATTGCGTTCAATTAATAAAAGTCTTTGTCGCCCCAATATTATCGCGCACGGGCATCGCGGGATTTATTATTCGTTTATCGAGGCGACCTACGCGGCGCAGGAGACATCATGATTCGCGCAAGCATCGTTGCGAATGATAAAAGAAGAAATGAATGCAATTACTAATATCATCGTGTATTGTCACAGGAACTTTCTTTACTCTTGATCTTCTTGATCTTCTTACGCGGCGCAGGAGATATCACGATTCGCGCAAGCATCGTTGCGAGTGATAACAGAGAAAAGAAGAATGCAATTACCAATATCATCGTGTATTGTCACAGGAGTTTCCTTTACTCTTGATCTTCTTCAGGGTATGGAGGTTCACGGAGTACCAGAGTACGTAATAGTGGACGGTCGTGTCTGCGTGGACGAGTGCGAGCTGAAGGCTGTGCACGGCTTTGGAAAGTTCATCGAGACGCCGAGTCACGTTAATTATGTGTACAGCATGATCGAAGACAGGGAGAAGGTAACTTTAAACTCCTTCCAAAAGTAAACGCGTTCGAGCCCTGCCAAGTACGAAGGCGAGAACGGCCCTTCTTAGCTATCGACCTGAATCGTTGTGTTTGCTCAGAGACCGCGCGGGGTACCGAGGACCGAGGCGGAGGCGAAGAAGTACGCCGAGGAGGACGCGATCATCGCGAAGGCCAAAGAGGAGGCGAGAGCGGCCGCCGCGATACTCGGGAAGGTCTACCAAACGAATGGCACTCACCAGAGTCCGAAACCGAAAATGTCTATGCCCGATTGCATGCCGACGCTGCCCGATTCCGCCGTGGTCACGCCATCGCCGAAAGGCCCGCGAATGGAGGGCCAGAGAAATCTGCAGGACTCAACTTTCTCCATCAGCGGTGGGTAGCTAGGAGAGATACGTTGCTTGATACGAGTTTGAGCCAATACTAGAAGCGCTTCTGTGTGTTCGCAGAGGACGTGGAGGAAGCCAGAAGAGCCTGCATCCGCGTGAACAATCCACCCGGTGGCCGCAGTGCGGGAGGTTTTTGGTAAATTAAGAATGACAGAGTCAAGGCTCGCTTTGCATACCTACAATTTCTTTTTCTCACGGAGAAAAAGGAACGAGATCCTTTCTCTGTGTCGCCGTTGTTTGTTTTATTTTTCATTCTCGTATGGAAAACGTATGCCCGTTTTCCTTGTTTTATTTCTCTTTACATGACAATTTTCTATCAGCCTGCTTTCGGGTTCGCTAAAATTCATTCGCTCGTTCACGATCAGATCCTTTGTTTTCAATTGACATGTTCCCATCGATTAAGGTCTGTTCCGTCAAAGGAGGATTCACGAGCCAACGGTCAGTAAAAAGAGTGTACGTTCGTACTCTCGTAAACGCATACCATATTTTTCGCTTCATTATCGCTTCATCGCCAGCTCTCTGTGTGCCGCGTACGCTTCACTTTTGTTTTACCTTGGACGGGGCACAGTTGTCGCTACGCAATAAGCCGCCGCACTTATTTCGGATCGCCGACGGAGGTTTACCTCTGACGGAATACATATATTGACCGTACTTTACGGTTGCTCGAGAAAATAAGTTTCACCGAAAATCGGAAACTTGTTCTCCCGTTTGTACGATATCTAGTTGCCTCGTGTATCACACGTGTAACGGGATTGAGCACGAGCCGAACGCAGATACCGATTACCCGTGAGCTTCACGGCAATATGAGTGGGAGTAAATTATTCTTTTTGACGATATCTTGGAACAAATTGGCGTGTCGGAAATTTATCGAAAAAGATATTCCATTATTCCATGGCCAAGCTTGGAGCATATTATTTATTGTACGTTATTATATATCTTCAGAAATGTTTTCCATCTAGAACGCAACGCCGTAAGGCAATTTTACATGATCTTAAATGCCACGGGTATTTAATAATGCTTATTAACGCCGGTCGTGTATTAATGAAAGATATTGGCATCCGATTATGATAAGTTTATTATACATTTAACGGTTGTTGATTCATTGTTACTATTACTTCGATTTTTGTCTGATAACTCGTGTAACACCGGTATACGGGATCGATCATCATGAGTCCCATACGTACGATGATGTAAATATCACACAGCTCGGTGTACATATTACACGCGCAGGAAGCTCTTTAGTTCTCGTTCAACAAAGGTTTCCCCGACCATCTCGTGGGCATAATATTTATATATTTTATACAGGATCGTTAGCCTTAGAGCCGAACGTCGTAACGTTAATTTGTAAGAGGTCAGTACACATGGTTACGCAATGGCAATTGTTTTGTTTTCTGTCGCAGTCTAGTGTTACGTTTCGGTTAATCGTATTGTTAATTGTACGGAGTGTAAATATTATAGTGTCCTTAGTTTAACGATTCGAGGAGCATGAACGATTGTTTTACAATGGATTTGAAAATAATCTGATGTTGTATACTATATTCAGAGTTACATTTAAATAATTGTCGCGGTTCGATGCATAATTCGGTTGTCAATAAGGTGAAGCCTGCATAGCTGGAATCCTTTGGATCTTTTTCCATTGCATTTATATTTATCGTACGATATTTATGAGTTGAAAATAGCGTCAACTACAAAAGTGTTCTTGAATTTCGTGATCATGCGAATCGATAGAAATACATTTATTCTGAAGTCGAATGTCTCGCATCAAGCGTGTTGCATTAATAATACCGACCAGCTTTTCTTTTTACAATTGGATAAGTTTATATATATATATATATATGAGTAGTAGCTAGTAACAGTAATAGCTGAAATGCGCACAAATTCACGAATAGATTAACGTAGACAGAGGCATTGGAATCATAAATCCTCACTTGAAGAAAGACGATAATGCGATGATGCATTTGATAAGAACGCACACTGATCCGCCTATTGATTCTTCTGAAACTTCGCGATTTGATTTAAAATCTCAATAGCGTAACACCCCGTATTCCGACCATTAATGCACTGCAAAGATAATTCATGTTTCGATTTTTCTTTTCAAGTTTTTATCAGTAAAAAATCATCTGGTATTATGATTAAAATCCTTAAATCTCGTAACCGCTAAAACGTACTCATCTATGAAGGTAAAACTAAATAGCAATATAATTAAGGGTAAATTATATTAAACAATAATAATCATCGCATAACTTATATCCATCGTGTAATTGAATATCGTGTAAGACGGACGAACATTGAATTTCAAGATCGCAAGGCTTCTCTGAGCTACTCGTAAACGACCAAAACAGCCATTGGTTACCATTTTAATATGGAATTCTAAGGAATACAGCGTTCTTCACTTTTGGAACCGGACTTTTAGATCGCATTTAGATAAAAAAAAAATACCTAGGATTATCTCGACGTAGATTTTGTATCGAAATTTCGCAAACAATTTTTAACAATTTCTATACGCATACATAATACATATGGACTCGACAGGTAAGTTATTAGGGATCAACAATAGCAACGCGTTTCATTGTATTATTTCGTATATCGTTTATAATGGATTACATAAACCATTCATTGAAAAGATTTCATTGAAAAGAAATGTTCACGATGAAAGGGAGAATCTTGAAATGCGTTCTTTTCTTCTAACAATAATTATACATAGCTGGATGCGTGCGATTATATGTATAAGACTGTTTGAGGTCTGATTAACCGAGGATCGGTTTTACTTCGTTCAACGGTACAATATGGTTTAATGAAAAGCATCGTCTCTGATCGTTTTCACAGTTTGTAGATTACGTTTTACGAAACGTAATTAACGTTTATCGGACGTTGGCATCGTTATCGTGCATGTTACATTCGTTCAACGACAGTTAATTATCGTTTCTCTAGGTAAAAGGTATTCGCATTGTCGCAGTTTGATCGTTGCATTTCCATTATACGCTATTTGAAAAGTTTTGTACGGGAGGGCTTACTGTCGGAACGACAAGTGTATGCGAGGGCTTAGCAACAGAATTTACCTTTACAAGAAAATATTATATAATTATCAATGTGTTCACGTTGCGTGACCTCGAGTCGAGTATTCGAAAGAAATGTATAGTTTATCGATATAATAAGTGATACAGCTAGAGTACCTATTTATGTCTGTTACAATGTATGTGATCGCTTGAAATAAAAATCTGACATCAATATTACATTATATCGATATTCATTCACCGGCGAATGTTTTTCATGGAACTCGAAAGACATTCTTCGCAACGATTAATGAAATGTATAATACATTAACAAAGCGCGGAGATACGGGCGAATCTCGTGGGAACGTTTAGTTTATAAAAATATTTCAGTACACGTTTCACATGTGATATATATGGCTTACGAAACCTAAACTCATCACAGAATTTTATAAAATATAATCGTAATATATTACTATCGCTCAATAGTAAATGCAATTTCCTATTCTTCTTTGTATGTATCTAGTCCTTGCTATATACATATCACCTCTATGTAGAATTCTAATTACACATATACTTGCAACTCGTCAGGAGTATTTGACGATCGTCCCCTTCGTTATCCGTCGACTTTATGCCGGGCTTTCTCCAATATTTGTTTCAACTCCGACATCCGAGGACTTTTCTTCTGCAAGACCAATTATTGGCGTATCACACTTTCCAAATGTGTAACATTCTAATCTCGTTACTCACCTCGCTCTCGGCTCGCGCTAACGAAATCTGACTGTACAATTTGCTACTCTCCGCCGTGCCGCAGTATTGCTCCAATTGCCGTTTACTTAAATCGAACAGCTCGGAACCGGTCATGTCCCTCAATTGCTTGCAAGTTCTAAAGGGAAAAGTATGATAAAAAATCAGGAAAAAATACTATTTAAACTTCCTTTCTGTTAAATACTTGTGTCTTGAACACTCGATTTCTTCTTTCACGATTTATAAGTTACCGGGCAACGCGACCATACTTTTCTGAGAATCCTTTGACCGTCAGCCAAGTCTGAACTTCTCTGGGAGTAGAATACTGGTCCAGGACGGGTTCACGATTGATACTGTCACCGTAATGCTGTTTCTTCTCGCGATAGATCAGCAACACCTGTTTCAGTTCCTCCTGCATCTGCTTCTCGTTCTTCATCCCTGGGGAGACGACACACGGAACATCGAACAGCTTCGCGCGAAAAAGAGAAATGCGAGTATTACCGCTAATTGAATGATTACTCTTCAGCGTCACCGATCTGCTCGACGCGATCGAAGAAACGGAAGTCTGACTCTGCAACGGGGGCGGAGGAGGCGGTGGTGGAGGCGTCGACGGCACTGACGGTGCTAACGCTTTAGGGGTTTCCGGGACGATTTCCTCGCGCACGTTCGGAGGTGGTGCGTGAATCTCCACCACCTCCGTCGATCTGTTGTAAATTATACCCCGATTCCCGTTCACTAGCGATTCTTCTTCATTGACGCTCGTTTCGATCTCGAGCGTTACTCGGAAGCTACCGGTGGACGACGTCTCTTCCGCAGATTCGTCTACGAAAAAAACGGGGATTAAGAATAACGCGGGAACGCTAGAATGAATCAAATATTATGAGAACTAAGGTATTTAATTAGAATTCAATACGGATAACAACTTGGACGAACTTACCCCATACGTTTACGCGGGACGAAATCACTGGACACTTTCTAAATAGACGATCACAATTATAACAAGCGCACACTTGAAGCGAATGCAACGAGACAATGGAAATAATGCAAAGAAAAATATCACAAACACAACAGAGTGATCGATACGAGTCTTCTACGAATCTATAGGGGAGGACAGATATAATTGGACGAAGAGGCGGGTACAGTCTGTAACCGGGTATATTTATTAATCAAGTGATGTACATAAATTACAGTGCAACGAAATACTGGACGGATCGTAATCCGCATCCCGTGGACACGAGACAACAAAAAAAAAAAATAAGGGGAGCTATAAAAAGGAGATTCGATGGTGTACAAAAAGTATTACGTGATCGTGCATCGTTCCATTCTCATTTTCAATTGCAAAGTGCCCCTCGTGAAAGGTTTGCACAATTCACAGAGTCCGCTCGTTGATGCGATCGTTTCAGCATAATTTAAGAGACTTTCAAACGGGCTGAGGGCGCGGAGAAGGATATCAATATTCAATTTGCAAGTATCGTTGAACAAGTTACCCCAGGAATATCGTTCTTGAATTGCAAACATCCAACGACTCTTTTTCCCACGTTTTGCCATACATTCGCGTATTTGTACAAGCTTATTCACACCGACGCCTACAAATGCATGCGACGACACGTGCGCGTGTCGAGAGAACAAATTGTGTCAGCGATTAAAAGCCATCGATAATAAAGCGTAGAGTGACTCAGAATGCACGCGAATCTGAAAATACATAATTGACATCGATTCAACGTGAGCACCGAGGAGAACGCTTCTTGTTATTTCGTCGAAGGTGCGCTTTTATCGGCAGCTTTGAGTCAACCGACGACAAACGTTTTCTCACAGTGAAGCCGAATATACGATAACAGTGGACGGACACAATGACTTCACCACGATCTCTCAGCGGAAACGCAAGTGAACAGCATTCGAAGTTTACGCGAATTCGATGTCTCAATGATTTGGCTGGCCCACGACTCGGCGCCTTTACGTTACAAACATTTTTTCATATAAAACTATACATATATCATTCTCCTTTCTATTAAAAGTATGTATATGTAAATATATTCTAGGATTTGGTTAGTCGATAAATATAAAAAATATCGTAACATCGCTACGGTCATTATAAAGAAAAAAGGTACAGTATTAAACTCGAACAAGTGTGATAATGGACTGATGCGAAATAATATCAGTCGATCTTTAGCTTTTTTTTTTAAATATACCGTCTGTTAAGTATACATTCAAATGGGCGTAAAAAAGATTTTGTAACTTGTTCGTAAAATGCCAGAGGCTTCTGTTAGTTCTAACGATGGACCAGTTATCCTCCATTTACCTTAGCTATAAAATACAATTCCTTCGATTGCAAGATCTATATCTGATAAAGTCATCGTCTTATCGTTAGTTCCTTTAAAAGCTACAAAGAAAAAGAGTACATACGAATAATCTGAGTCATCGCGAAATAAAAAAAAAAACTTAATTGTATATAACGTATAAAATATATCTGTGTCAATTTTCGAAGTTCTTCTCGGTATCCTAAGAGTCTCCGAGTCATCGATATAAATTAAAAAGAGAGAAACACGACTTTGGACAAGACCGAAGAACTTGGAAAATGAGAACAACTCGTTTGATAAGAAGCATAATTCCTCCGGTTGCCTTGTACCCTATTGGGAATAACGATTGTTAACGATACGATCTAGATATTACCTCTTCATATATTTATATAATATATACAGATATTTAAGAAACACGATATTGCCACGGAAGAACAGAAAAGGCTTTGAAATCTTCGAATGCCGGCGAAAATGAAACGTGCACAAGGCTTGTACGAACTGTATTTGACACACAACACAAACATCGTCGCGCCAAATACAAGCGTTGAATTATCAATCATTCTCAACGCGGCATGAATTGTCTCGCAGTTGAAGCTATCGAGGATTCGCCCCTCTATAAGTTCAACCGCAAGAACCCGAGCCATGAAAGCCTCAAGCACCTTAACTCCATTTCCTTGGACGGCCTGTTAAGTCTCCAGGTATCGACAACCACAATTTCAAATTGGATTCCTCTAAGAACTCTCAAGCAGCGGACAAAACTTACACTGACTCTCCGTCACTATACGGATAGCTTAAAAGTACCGGAATTCACCTTTCTTCCCGAGCCTCTCTTTTCTCACCCAATCGGCAGGCGCTGGCGGTGGAATCGCGTGCGTCCGATGCGTCGCCTCCGGTCCCGGACTAGTGCTGGTCCTCTCGATCTCCGAATCCTAGAATAATAACAAATTCACACGATAAAGAAGTCCCCTTGACGAGAACTTTTTCATTTGCAAACTGTGGGGAAATCATTGGCGCAATAGCTTTAACAATTACAACCATTGGCACAGTTTCGCAAGTGTAATTACTCTAAAACTATTCCTGCTAAGCGTAATTATATCTCTCACCTCGTAATTATAGCCGTGCCCCTGCCTCTGGTATCGGCTAGTGTACAGAGGATTGTTAAAAACATCATTTTCGTTGCTGTGCGAAGGATTGTGAGGTGTGACAATAGTGTGGGGCACGTGGGCGACTTGCCCTCTGGAATTCCTCGCTTTCCACCATTTCCGGCTGTCGTCGAGGATCTCCAGGTATTCGCCCCTGACCACCGTCAACTCTTTATCATTGTTCGCCGTTCTCGGATACGTAACTTGCACTATCTTCGCGTGTCTCGCCACCAGATCGTCCAGCCAGGCTTCCTGAGCCCTTTCCATGCCGGCGCCCCTCGGTGTTCTCTCGATCGAGTCCACGGATATATCGCTGTGCGCTCTTGTTTGATCCACCACTCTCTCCTCTCTGGTGTACAACTCCGAGCCACCACCGTAGCTCCTATCGAAGTACTCGTTACCGCCGCGCTCCTCTCTGCTCTCGTACTCCAAGTAGTCGCTGCTGTAGTGAGACTCGTCCACTTCTCGATGATTATAGTACGGATCGTTCTGTTGCTCCGGTAGCTCGTCCCTCTTCTGTTTGTCCGCGTTCAACAACGAGGCCAGGTGATCGTGATCCCTGTCCTCCGGTATCGGATACTCCGGCGACCAACCGTCCATGAAGATCGGATGGTACGGTGGTACATGACCTTTCCATTGATCCCGCGGAATCAACCACGTGTCGCCCAAGGAGTGCCAAAGCTCTGTTTCCTTGCTGGTTACGCAGTTGATCAGCAAATTCACGGCCTCTCTGGTCAACAACGGCGACACCACTTTGCTCGGCAGGTTCTGATCGTAGTTCGTGTCGTGGGACGCGTCCACGATCAGTGCCAGAGGGGTGAACAGGAAGTGGACCAACTCCGGGGCGTTCGGGTCGTGTATGTGTGCCTTCAGCTTGGCCAGCAAGTTGAACGACAGCTTGAACTTCTGGAAGATATCGATGAACTCCATTTCTGGCGGCGGTTTCGCTCTCATTGTCAGCATCCCGTCCCCCAGGTTCCTCTTCTTCGACTTCCGGTTCCGTTTACGACGCTCCAACTCTTTGGACGCGGCCGCGGCGTGCTGCAGACGGGCGATAAACTTCTCGATGTCGTCGAAACAGTGGTTCAGGATCGTCACGTCGCGTTCGTACTTCTCCGAGGACGTCGAGGACACCTCGTCGTTGTTCTCCTCGCGGGATATGTCGTTCTGGCCGTCTGCTGTTCGTTTCGAAAATAAATTTATCAGTGAAGAAGCGAGCTAAGGGGAAAAAGATATGGATTAAAGACGAACCGTTGTTGGCGTTAAAGGCAGACACTTGCTCCCGCACGTTCACACCGTTCAAGGGTGGTTCTGGCGGTGGTAAAGTGGGAGGCGGTGGGATACGACCCCTCGGCCCTCTCGGCGAACCGCCGGGGACCAGTTTACCCGTTTGCAGCATCTTCAGATCCTCGACGAGGTCCTGCGCCGAGACGCTTTGACACTGGAATATATGCATTTCCGCCCTTTGACCGGAACCACTGTCATCCGCCACTGTGAAGACGAGAATGTTGTTATACATCTCCATTGGGTCCCTCGACGTGAACGCGGTCGGCTCCTGTATCAACGAGGCTGGGAATCGCTCCATGACGGCCTGCATACGAATTGATCAACGATGCATTATGTTCCATTTAGCAAGCTAATCGCTCGCCAACCGTACTCTAACGATCTACGATTGATCTTCTTCTCGACGAAGAGCGAACAGTATTTCTAATTGCCTGAAGGATCTTTACCCCTGTCTCGTTGTCCATGATCAGCACCCAGTTCCGTTCCAGACGGAGCTGCATCTTTTGGCTCCATATGCCGTTACTCTTCTCCAACTGCAAAAGTCGTCGCATACCGTCCGCCGGATAAACAATACCGGTTTCCTTCGTGACCGTGAACGTGGCCAAATGCTCCATCATGTACGTCGGCTCGGAGCTGCTCGCCCGACCACCCGATGCGCTCGATGGACCACTGGACCCTCCATCTAATGTTCATCGATCGATTAACACTTTACCGAACGTCCCAGCCGATATTAAACGAAAATTAAGCCACATCTCAGGCGTAACGGAGTTTCCGCTGACCAAACGAGCGTTCTCCGTTCTCTTTCTTCGTTAATGGAAGAACGATGCAAATTTTAATAGCGATCATTACCTTTATTATAAGTGGAAGGACTGTGCCCGCTGTTGTAATACGGCATCGTGACGACTCTCCCGTTTATCCTTTGATCTGCAACAAACGAGGAACGTTGCAAATTCGAATGGCGCGGAACTCCACGATAGTTTATTAATCTTTGATAACGTTTTCCTACGAACGATCGGTCGCTCTATACGTAAGAGAATTTTTTCTTCGGCTCGATTCGCCGGGGAACGATAGCGACGATGGTCGCGAAAGCTTCGCCAAGCGTGCCCGTCGGTTTAATAACTTAATGACAGTGCCCGGGCGATACTTGCACGTCGCGCATCGTATCCGGCTACCGGGTCACGGGGACCATACTTGGTGGCACGAAAGCCAGCTTGTAACCAAAGTGAAATTCCAATGAGCCTAATTCGCTCGCCAGACATGTCGAGAATTCCTTTCGCGTGCCTCTCTTCCACTTATCGAACCTCACCGCCCAAAGGTGCGATCCCTCGGATACAATGGGCCAATAAATATTCACCCGTTGACAAACGCTTTTGTTGAAACGAGCCTCGCGGATCTTGTGCTGCCGAGACGGAGATTTTGCGACGAAAACAAATCTTCAAGGAACTCGGATGCGTGTAATAAATACTTTCCGAAATGAAATGAACAACAATTCTACCTCTTCTATATCGTTATTATTTTCCTTCTCTTCGCGATGTTGCAAGTGTTCCACTTTCCACTCGCCGATCGTCATCCTAAATCAGACACAATTTTCCCTCCACATTTTTCTTTTTTTTTATTCAACCTCAATAGGGCTTCTGTGAATGGGTCTCATAGTCATTTAAATCTCTAGCTGTATCCGTATTCGACGCGTGTGCCTTGAACTTTCTGTCGCCCGTCTATCGAGCATAGCTCGTTATCAAATGTTCTAAACACGCTCAAATAGGAAGGATCGCAAACCTGTTTCCACCTAGCAATTCATCCCCACTGTACGACTTCTCCCGTATGATCGAATCCAGGCATGAAGGCAGCCACTCGTAATTCGTCTGTTCGTTGAACACACAAAATTATACGTTCACCGGGCAAATGAGAGAAACGGCTCGATTTTTACATAGTTATGCGCGAGGAATGTGAAATTCTGAATTTACACTCCGAGAGAAACTTATTTCATTCACCGCCACGAGTGTTGACCGTCTAGCATCCATACGGATGAATAGAACACAGGTGTCGGAGAAATGCTTCCGTGCTTCCTCGATGCGGGTCTAGCGGGACAATTTTGTCGTGAGGGTCGTCGATTTTTCAACGAGTTCGCATTCGCGTTTCCACGGAGCGTAACTTTATAAATTTATCCAATAGTTGTTTCAAATCGTCATCAGTAGACTGCGGATTTCCATGTAAATTCATATTTCTGAGAATGTAGTAAAAAAAAGAAGTAGAACTTGGGTAGAAAATTGTTATACTATACTTTTGTATATTACGTACATTCCATGCAATTTTGCACGTTTAAATCTTTTATAAACGCATCAAAATCCGCAGTCTGATCATCGGATAATCTTTTTAAACATGGAGCGATCTATTACTTGAGACAGAAGTATTTCGCCTGAAAGGTAATTAACAGTACCGCAACTGAAATCTTTTATTACGACAGAAACTGGATCACGTGTGAAATAAGTTCCAATCGATGCCCTTGTCCCGAGATTCCTCCCAGGCCTTTCCACGTGCACGGAGGCAGGCTCGCTTTGGAGCATACGATTTTACTCGAGGCAATCGTTAAGAACGCTGAATCTCACTGACACCTAAATACCGTACTCGTCTTGTGCAATCGAATTTGTCGTTCTATTTTTATTGTTCGCCGGCCTAGCTGTTCTTTCCAAAAGAAACCCGTGGAACGGCGCGTTAAAGTATCACGTTAAAAATCGGTGTGGTTACATAATCGGGTACACCGTTAGACGGTAGTGATTAATCTATCGAGAAGATACCTTTAATTGAAATGGAAAAAAAAACCTGGCCGAAGACTAGGTAAAGGCCAAAGGTTGGCGCCCTTCCTCCGATCGAACTCGTCCTATTTACGAAGTCGAAGGAAATATGTTCATGCGGCGGACTATATGTAATATTAAAAGAAAAAAGTATATAAGAGGGAAATGTTCGACAGGTTGATCGGCCGGTGCATAGGATTAAAATCGTTTCAGCACGCTCGATTCCCGGTCTTTCCGGTTCTTCTCCCGACGCAATGAAAACACGGTGAAATGCGGCGCGAGGGCAATTAATATTCGAAATCTGAACTAGGAAACGACGCTGATTGCTGCCGGTGGATATAAACGCGCGGCTCGACGGTGAATGCTTTCACTGTGCGTTCACCTGCAGCTGGGATTAGGAACGCTGGGAATCCGCGTAACGGAGAACGGTATTGTTACACGTTCCTATCGAACATTACCACGTCGCGTTGGCCAGGTTGAAAAAGAACTAGCGGTGATCAACGTATGTACGACGAGAAGGAGCATTTCTCTCGGCCATCCATCCGGTTTCCTGTTGTAAACTGTTGGGACCGATCCCCCCCGCGGATACCGCTTACGGTTTTCAAGTCCACCGAGATTCTCGAAACGCTCTGCTCTGTGAGATCATCGTTTAACGAGGAAACGGAAAATTAGTACGAACATATGAGCATCTCGAAAACGAGAACGATCATCCAGTGGCCTGATTCCGTTTCGAACGCGCAATGATTTTACGTGTCGGCGGAATTGGGTCATAGAGCTATATCGCGATCGGTTAAACGGCGTTGCGTAACGCCGCGAGATATGTGACCTGATAAAAACCGATTGTACCATCGACGGTGGGAACGTTCGTTTCCAGAGGATCGGTAGCCTCGTTGGTATCTCCTTTACCACCTTGGATCCGTTTTATTTCTTCTCTCCGTCATTCCCGCGAAGGAGTCGGCTTCTACGCATGAACGAACCGAGCGCGAACATAGGAGAGAACCCTTGTAAATAGAGTGTCTAAGCCTCTAATTCGTCGCCTCGTTAGTGGCTCCGATCCGACGTGGAACGATTTCGCATGCCGCGAACCGATCGTTTCCTCCTGGGCCGCGTTGAACACGCCTCACGGGGTACACGCGTACGCGAGGTGATCCGATATCGGGGACTCGTGAGTTGATTACAGGCTCGGTTTGAAGGCGCGATGGAGCAACTCAGCGTGCGTTACATGTGGAAGTTGTAACCCGCGGTGTGTAGATTGTGTCGTAACAGCGACCTAATGGTATCGGCAAGAAGGGAAGGGCGAAGTAGGGAAGGTGAGTGGGCTTCGTTTATATGCCGCGGGATTGGAAGGTACCGATGCATTTCAAGAGCTGCGAGCCGATCGTTCCGCGGGCGACACTCTGAATTCCAGATTCCTGTCGGTTTTCATTCAAATCCGCTACTCTATTTTTAGCCGGCGAGAAACACCATCGAACGCTCCGGTCGATTTCGAAAATTTATTCGTCCTCGCCAACGGGGAAATTGTAAAACAAAAGCTCCGGCTAAACCGGCTACGAAACGCGCGAAGACACTGCGGATCCGATACGCTGGTGATACGTATGCAACGAGGAGCAGCGAACGCTCTGTTTACCTTGGAACCGACGGCGAGAACGTTCACGAGCCGAACGTAGAAAGTATTCCGCTCTACGGTTTACATGCATGTCGTTAAACGATCGTTCATCACGATTATCGGCGGCGGGGATTATTCACATGCTCCGTATGAACGGAAATGGAAATTCTTATCGCGAAACGTCGCCGCCGGTGTCGAGGACTAAGTTATGCACATTTTCGGGACGCGAGCGTACGTACGGGAAAATGGAAACACCGAGATCATCGGGGTTGAGCTTTCGGAATTCGATTACGCGGCCACGTCGGGCCGCGCGACGCAGAAACGGAAGGGCAAGGGGAGAGCGTAACGCGGCGAGGATATTTACCATCCCGCGACAAGTACGGGTATAATTACTTATGGATACGGACACGCCCTTGCAGAAAAATTCAACCGGGGAATGTGCTGAAGTAACCACGTCCTTGACCGTACTTGACGGAAACGGCATTCAACCTTCCGATGCCTTCTTCTCCGATCTACCAAGATGGAATTCTACAGCCAGGCTGTTAGGCGACCAGTTTGAAACATTTGCAGGAAGATTTAAGCCAGAGGTTTGAAGATACGTACTTGGACTTGCTCTTCCAAAATTCTCAACAGTTTTTACGTGAAGGGGTAAAAGTAAAATATATTTGCTTGGTAATATTGTACTTGGTTCCAAAATGAACCAAATGTATCGTGACAGATTGACAAACAACTGTTTAATATTGTTACAATGATTGACAAAGTTATTTAAGCTGGATGAAGTTTAGCCAGAACATCGTACTTGATTGAAAAGCAACATCGAGCAAGTACAAACTTGGTTCCAAAACAAACCAAGTGCATTGTGAGAGATTGACAAACAACTGTTTAATGTTATTGCGATTATTGACAAAGTTATTTAAGATAGATGAAGTTTAACCAGAACATCCAATTTGAATAAAAAGCGACATCCTTTAGAAGCAACGTCGGAATGACTTCAAAATTTCCTGCCAGGCATGTGCAAGTGCAACGAAACGGAGTTACAAGCGTGTAACGCAGGCAAATTACCCGAGAATATTATCCGCCTGATTTGGAAGCGTGTGCTGCGCGTTGGATTCGCAACCGCGAAGTTCAAATGACACTTGGGAAAGGGAGAAATAGCATTCTCGCGTTTTCTTCTCGCGGTGCATAGCTGCGCGCGTGCGGGTAATCGCATCTATCTGGTTGCATACCACAGGGGGGGAACTCTCGAGGAAGGCGCGTAGTCGCCTCGATAAAGCTCCGATTCTATAAAAGCGGCGCGGGAGGATTTATTGTTCAACGTTAATTTACTATCGTCGCGATGAACGGTCTTCGAAGAATCGAGCGAACGAAAAAAAAAATCCACTTGGAAGATTGATTTCGTCTGGTAAAGGATAACGCGGCTCGCGCGACGATCTGCTTCTTTTCCGCACGGAGATCTCTCTTTTCTTTTCCCGCGTCCACGTAACGCAGCGCACGTTCGCCCGGTTCGAACTTTCCCGTGAAAAAAGAAGGATGAAATTTATGCCATCGTTAACGTAACGTTCCCCGGTGTAAGGTGGTTTGCAAGCAACCTCGTAAACTTGCGACTCGTCGATTTATCATAGCACGAGCAACAAATACATTGCCCGCATTCCCTTCGCCCGCCAGTGCGTGGAATATCTTGGGCCGAAGGTTGTTCACCCTTCCGGAAGGATTAAAATCTAGCCTGGTCCCACGAGATAATGAATTAGGATTGACCACTGGATAGAAGGAGCAGGTTTTGTTATGCACTCGCGGATGGGCCTTGCAATTTGTAGAAATTGATAACATTGAACGGGGCTATTGTATAATGCCGATCACTGGGACAACGAGAAAGATACGTAAGATAGTAACTAAGATTCCGGTCAACGTGATACTGATTCTTTTTATCCACCGCAATTGTTATCTCTGCAATAAGTTCATCGTTCAAAATAATTAGAAGACAGCGAAACGACTTTATCGGCAAAATTTCCAATATCCTCAACGTTCTATCCTAGGAAATATTCCATGGAAATGTCACTGTATTAATCCTCTAACATATCAAAGAGTAACACTTGTTACACAATTCCAGAGCGCCAGATCGAATTAGATCAGCTTGTCCCGTAATCTCTGCTCGGTAAATCGGTCTGAAACTTCGGGCGTCATTCGATTCGGGGGATCAGGATTCGATGAACGAAGAACACCGTGAAAATTTCTAGCTACGGAATTTCCTAACAACCCAAGTCATCGTTATCTTTTCAGGTGATCGAGACGCGTTGCAACAGGTGGACTCTTTTCAGAAAATACCAAGCCTTGGGGTGGGAGCGCGGCAGGTAAACGTCTGTTGAAAGTAAACATATCGCGGGCTTACGGTGGTGCGGGCATTGAAAAAGTGGAAAGAAAGTTGCCGATTGCGCCTCGCATACCTACCGATCGCGAACAAGTTTCGCGGTGAATGGACCGCGAGAGCGAATGAACTTTTCACTCACTCGCATCCACCGAGGAAATTGATCCCGATCGATCGGAGCTTCGCGAATATCCGGTTCCACGAATATATTTCTCGCCGACGTTACACCTTTATGGACTACGGTCCCGTTTCCCGATTGGCGAACCGCGGGTTATCAAGAACACAATTCCAAATATAACTTTCGAGCGGTTCGCGGCGGATTTCAGAATCGAAGGCGACCGCCCGCTTATCGGCATTAGAATGACTAAGGAGGTAATTTCCAAAACAACCTCGGTATTTTTATGTCAGGCGAGTTCGTGATGCATAATCACGGAAGTCTCTACTTTATGTACGTACGACTCATTTCTGATTAAGTACAAGGACCATTATTAATTCGAATGTTTTCGTGTTTGAAATTGAAATAAGTGGTTGGCACGAGGTGGTATCGAGGGACTAATTTTAGCATTCGTTTGATTAGCTTAGCTTAGGACGAATTTCGTATGCGTCTGTCTAAGCGTGGGACCAGCAAAAAGAAGTATACGACCGGTTCTACGCGCACATCTCTTTTCTCAGGATGTCGAAGGTCGACCGATGCAATAACGATGCACACACAAGGGGCATGGTAAATATTTGCAATTTATGTCACGGCGGTCGTAATGGGGAGGTACGTAGGTATTTCGTAGGCGTGAATTACAGGTGATTGCCGTGCACTCACGCTTCCATGAACGTCTTCGTTCTCCGTTTTCCCAGCGTATCGTTAATGGATTAGAATAATTTCCTTTACATCATACTTATTTTTTCCCTCGGACATTTCCAAAGAAGAAATGCAATTCAGATTCAGTATCTGGCTCATGTGTTTAAGTAATCCGCGGATGCGAAATGAGTGCCGTAAAGAGTTGCGAAACAACCTGCGTAATTGCATCTCAACATCGGACTATCTTGATCGATAAGAAGCTAAGCGCGATACGAGCAATTTAGCGTGATCTGGACTTCGTCAGAAACGGCCGTGCTTCAAAGCTCGAAAGCGTTATCAATTGACGATAAACGATGCATTTTCCTGGATGAAGAAAATATCTAACACAGATTTCATAGGTGGAGACCCGCCTTACAGGCGAAACGTACTTTGCTCCTCTTTCCTTCATCTCTGCAACTGTGAATTCCTCACGAGCGTGCGTAAAAAATGCGTGATACTAATGGAACAGTATTTATGTGTATAATTAATTACACGAAACAGAGGAAACACATGGCAAAACAATGTAATCTACGTTCACTCGAACGTGACGATGATAACGCGATGAAAATGTTCATTACCAAACTGCGAATTTTTATGCAAATTCATATTTTTGATAATATAATAAAGAAAGCAGAACTTTGGTAGGAAATTAATTCATCCACCAGGTATTACAAAACGCACAACAATTTGGATATTTGGCGTATTTATTTATATTAAGTGCATAAAACTCGCAATCTACTAATTAGAATTTCCGATGAATCCAATGTCGATATACTCGCGACATGCACGCAAATAAAACGGAGTAAATCGAAATGTTATCCATCTCGGTGTACGGTTCCATCGCAGACACAATCGTACGCTATATTTTCATCGTGACTGCGAAGTGTCATTTGCATAAAAATTTCTGTCGAGCGTTGTAATCGAGGCCCACGATGTACTTCGTCATCTCGTGGCACGACATTGTTTACCGTGTACGATTGCATAGCCGCTGCGCTTCTCGGTGGAAGTTACGGCAAAGGAAAATAATGATCGATTTGGTTCCTTGGATTTTATAGAACCGAGCACACCAACCGCTCATTGTTTAAAAATGTGAAGTATAATAAGAAATCCAACTGCACGTTGTTGTTAGTTGGAATTTCTTTTTTTATTTGATTGGAGTCCGTTAGTAGTGTGATATCGGGCACGTAGCGTATACGTAGATATTGTACGTTCATGCGTTGATTATCATCGGAGACGTAAAGCAACAGGTGTGACCGCCGCGGACGATTCCTCGCGGAGAGAAATCCACGTCGGTGTACTCGGTACAATGACTCCAGTCAAGAAATCATTTCCATAAATACCTTGACAGCAGCGTTTCACCGAGCCCGATGGATCCCAGTGCTCGGGTAGTTTGGGATCCGTACGGAACAGGCAGGCATGGGATATCACTGCCTACGCGGACGTAAATACGAAGAAAACAGCTTCACACTGATTTTACTTACCTATCTATACAATTTTCACAATGTTCACACACCAAGAGAGAAGAGAAAAGGGAGGAGAGAAGGAGGAGAAGCTTTAGGCAAAGAGCTAAGTACCGATCATGCTCGAATGGAAATACCTGAATGACTACCTGATTGCTCTTTGCCTGTTCCGCAGCTTACCTGTTTTGCCCAGGTGCATTCCTGATACGAGCACCCTCATTGGTCGAGTTCTACCTCCGGAATATGGCATTCAGATCTAACGGAATCGGACAATTTCGACTCCGTTTAACAGGGGCGTATTAACATACCGTAATATTATTGCAATAATGAATAATGTAGCAGAGAATAATTAACATATATCTTTCTCCAGCAATCTCATTAACTGTGAAATAAAACAAAAAATAGAAATGATAGTAAAAACCAGTGTTACCACAATTAACAGAAAAAAGACTGAAAAGAAACGAGCATATTCAGCACGGCCAATTTACCTTGACCAATGAAGCTAACTTGTTACAACATTTTTCTTTCAAGATAATTAATGACTGTCAATGAATGTTTCAAGGAAAATAAATAGATTATGATATCCAGTTCAAATCGATTAAATTTATAAGATTCTATCAGCATAAACAATGAAATTCATTTTTACATTATAATTGCAAGTTTGAGCAGTAAAAACATTAAATCATTCTTTCGTACAGTTTCTGCAAAACTAAACAAGTTAACAAAAAGTTACAGTAATAAAAGTATAATTACTTCAGAAATATAAAAGATGCTACAGTTCAAAGGAATTAATATTATGGATTAACCATTTGATGATGATGATTGAAGAAAATTTACTGAAATAAAGTAAACAATAATGTCTTAAATAACTGTCGATTTATTTGAATCTTAAATATTTACATTTCATATCAGCTACCGAATGAAATCGATTGTTGATAGTTTGCTATATTATGATACCAATAATTATGTTTGAAAGTTTATGTGTCTTTTTCGTACATCTTTGGGTCCTTGCGGTGCAATTTATAGTTTTCCTCCTTTGCCCATTGCATTAACAGGTAGTTGCCCATGAAGACTGAAAGGTAAAAGTAATACAGTGATAAATATTAAACTGCCAATGACCATAGAATCAAAATCGACTGGCTATACAATATGTTTAATAAGTTTCTTTTATTTATTTTTTTTAAACAGGAGCAATGCATGATCTTAGTCATTGTTTTACTGGCAGGTAGTAGGATATACTTACAAGGACCAATGGTCACAAGATTTTCCAGGCCACGTTTCATCAATCTACCAAACCCATCGATCGACCCAGCAAATGCATTTTGCTCATAAGGGCTGAGACGGAAAAATGTAACGCCAGTTATTTTTGCAAGATTTCCAAACTTTACCCCCATTTTAGTTGGATTCTGAAAAAAAAAAATGTTAACCTTCAAAACGACAAATGAACTTAACCAAGATACCAGAAGAAGCAGCATTAAAACACGTAATAACGATATTAGCAAATGGAATTTTGTATGTGGAAGTTTTATGTTCAATTAGTTACAAATAAGAATGACAGGAGTAATTATTATTTTATGAAACTTACATAATGAACTCTCGATTGAACGAGACGTAGCGAAACTCAGGAAACACTAATGTTACTAAAATATCCTTGCCGTATTTGCCAGACGCGCTCTTCGGGTTCTCCCATCATATGCGAGGGCGGTAAATTTAAAATACCAGACGTACCATCCATCTGTAACGATATTAATATTGTAAAGTAATAGGTATTAATGCTTATAATAAAATTCCATGTGACAATGTAACTTTGCAGTTTAAATAATGAACGTAGTGAACGTTATAAAATACTTTCAATTTTTTTTAAGTACCAACGTAACAGATGGTTGATGTCGGCACAAAATGTGTTTCATAATCAGTTTTTTTAATACATAAATCAAATAGGAGGTATAATATGATTTTTATTATTCATGCAGAAAAGCTATAAAAAACAATTAGATTATGTAATAAGAATAATAATAGTCGGGTTTCTCATAGGGAATTTTCGTTTTTATTCATCATTGATTTCAAATCTTAACTTATGTTTTTTTACAATGACAATTTGATGCTTTATTGAGAGTGTTCTTATCTATGATGTGCTACAATTACTGTATGAAGATCCATCGAACGCATGATAATTCTCCTTTATTTATATCTCTGATATTCGCTAGTTGCAAAAATATAGAAAAACTACTGATTTGTTCCGTGGTGCAAGGTGGCGCCACCATTTGCATTAAAATGAAGTAGCTTTACAAGGGAAGAAGTGGTGTAGGAAACAGGGAATGGGACAGTTGCTCGTGTGCGGGGCTCCGCGTGATATCGTGGGAAGTGTGTACTGTGTGTTTCGTACCAATTGCATACATTGTCAACCGCTTCACACGAGGTACACAAATGCAGTTTAGAGAAATGGTTCGCCGAGACATATTTCCGAATAAATCGTCGGTGCCGGTGGCTGAGTAACGGTGCCAGACCTGACGCGAGGTCCTCACCCGCGTTAGGTGCGTTGTGGGCCACCTATCCGCGTCCAAGCTGTGTGTCGAGCACTCAAGTCATGGTATCGAGGTTCGACACGAACTTCGGTTGTGAGGATTTTTTCGGGAGTTATCGTTGCACCCAAGACATGGCTTGTGATCGTGGTGATTCGGACTTCGAGTTCATGACACCGCCAGAGGCGCCGGTCTTCGAACCGAGCATCGAGGAGTTTCACGACCCCCTTGGCTACATTGCAAAAATACGACCGATCGCAGAGAAGTCTGGCATTTGTAAGATCAAACCGCCGCCTGTGAGTAAAATCTTTCCGTCACGATTACATTAATGTTTTCCGCCGCTCGCTTTCTCTTTCCTTTTCGTTATCATAGCAAGGACGCCGTGCGTGCATCCTCCTTGCGAAACATTTAAAAACGGAGAAGCCCGAACGGGCAAATTTGTGTTCTTTCATTTTTCTTTTACTCACGGACCTGCGGAGGAGATATGCACATACGACCTCGTTTACGCACTGTGACGCTTCCGCACGGGCATCACAACCGTGACATCACAAAATAAATGAGCTCCTACGTAATACGTAATTTAGTGCAAAATTTCATAAATGTACCACGGTAATTTCTCGACGAAGAGTATTTTTCATGCGAACATTAATAGCCGCATTTTTCTCTCTATTGGCGTTAAAACATTGGTGCCTATAAGCAAAAGTCCGCGATGTTTCTGTCGACGCGAGCCATAAGATAATACGAGCAAAAGGGAAGAAAAGACCCACGATGTGCGTTATCTCCAAGGATTTTAATTCTCCACTACACGTAGCGTTGGCAATTCGGATCGGTCTTAGAAATCGCTCGATATCATTTCGAAGTAGGAAGTTGGGATCGCAGAGTGATGGAATTGTTGGAGGATAAAAAAATCTGAACTGAAATACGTTAGGTGTTCGTCTCATTGCGACATTAATATCGTTATAGCTAGGAGATACGCTATGTAAAATGGCCGAGACAATCGAAATAATGTCACCTTAGCAAAACATCTTGACATGTTTCGGAAATTCTCAACGATACTCACGATGTCGATAGAGAAAGCGGCCAATTTATTGTAAACCATTATTTTGTGCCCAACGATCTTACCGAGAGACATTCGTGCAGTTCTACGGATACGCAAATCATTTAACACGTTCCCAGAAGTTTATGTTACACGATTATTGCCATAAGCTTTTTTTTGTGAACAAATGTTCTTCGCTTCGAACGCGTTCGTCGTACGACAAGTTTTATCCGATTTCTTTTTATTGAGTTTAATTTGCTACGAAATTTGCCGTGATTTTTTTCACTTTTTCGACGTACGCGTTCGACCGTGATAGAAGCAGTGTTATTAACTTATTCCAGTATTTATTTTTGGGTCTCTCAGGTTTTTTTGCCAGTCCCTCGTTTGTGTAGTTCACATTTCGCGAGCTGTTCCCTTGATTTGTATCACCATTAGAATCGATTTGAGCCACCATTTTGTTTCACATGTGCAAAGAAAGATTTTGCAACATAAACTTTACGACAATATCTTGATTGTGAAAAGTGTAACGGTAATCAGGATCGATTTAGAAAGAATGAAAGCGGAATGCCGGTTGTATTAATTTTTATTAGGAACAATCGTTCGCAATGCTTGGGAAGAAAAATGCGTATGAGCGACAGATTGCGAAGGATTACATAAAATTTGGTTTTGAGAAAAGCTTCCGCTTATTTGTAGTGCTCAAAATATCTATACTCAGTTTTCGAAATGCATTGTAAATTATCTTAGCACATGTAGCTATTTGAACAGTAATTTGTAATCATTTCATAATCGTTAACAAAAAATGAATTCTTGCTTTTTAAGCTCTCATTCGAATATATTGTTAACAACGCGTATTCAATAAAAAGTATCTAAACATGCATTACGAATGTATGACAAAATTTTCGAGTTATAAAAATCTAGATTTACTGACAAAGTACTTTTTCCCTATTATTCTAACGATGATAAATGATTGCTTTTTGATCCCGGTTTTTTGTCCACTTCCCAAGTGGATCCAGCTTCGACGAAATTGATTTTCTACGGAACAGCAGTGCCAATTTTTTATAGACAGTATGCTCCGGCTTTATCTCTCTGATAATCTCGATCGAGAGCACTGATTTATTTATCGCAGCTACATTGTATTTTTGCGAAAAATGATATTTTGTAACGGGATGACGCCATTACGGAAATAAGTATGGTCACGGGCATGGTATTAAATGGGCGTCGTATATGGAGAAAATCTTCGGGCTATTTATTCTCAACAGGAGTCCTTACGTTGCAACAATTCGCAGTAGTTTGAGGATAATGCTTTATTGTACATCCGTCTGGTTACACTTTTTACTCTATCAGCTATTCCGTATTTTTCGTTACGTGCTTTTAAAAAGTGGTTTGATCTTGTAATTACTGTGTTGCGTCACGGTACAGATGAAGCTATACGAAGCACTTATCGATTATTTAGTGTATACATTTATGTGTTACCGTACTCTTCAATACTTTTTTAATGTTGCAGTAAAAACAAGCTTAAAAAAATTATTTTATATCTATATGCCAGGTTGACGTTAATAAAGTTTTTTAATTGTATTTCGATTTTTGTCCGTGTCGCATAAACAAATTCTTGTCTTATTAAACTAATCGTCTCATCTGACGGGTTGCAAGTATTATCGTACAATTACATCGACTGTAAATCATGTTGCAAATCTAGAAAGTATCAATTTACGAAGTAACACACACTCTTTTACGATATTTACTTTTTTATAAAGTGGACTATAGAGAAGCCACAATTAAATTTTACTCGATATTGATTGACGCTTTTCATTGTCGAATTATTTATAAAGAATCAAAAATTTACCGATATTTCGAGCAGTGCTTGTATAACATTCTGCACATTTTTGTTGCAATCCCTTTATGTTTTTTTTACACGGAGCAATTACACATATAAATTATTTTTTAAATGTACTTTTTTTTTAGAACTGGCAACCACCGTTTGCCGTGGATGTCGACAAATTCAAATTTGTTCCAAGAATACAAAGATTAAATGAACTAGAGGCGAAAACAAGAATAAAACTTAATTTCTTGGATCAGATTGCAAAATTCTGGGAACTTCAAGGTTCTTCATTAAAAATTCCCCTTGTGGAGCGCAAAGCTCTTGATTTATATTCTTTACATAAGATAGTTACCGATGAAGGTTTGTTTTTTATCATTCAATCACTCACATTTTATTTTTGAGCACCCTAAATATTAAAAAAAATAATATTTTTTCCAGGAGGAATAGAGACAGTAACAAAGGAAAGGAGATGGGCAAAAATTGCCAATAAATTGGGATATCCTTCTGGACGTAGCGTAGGAAGTATTCTAAAAAATCATTATGAACGCATTTTATATCCATTTGACGTATTTAAGCAGGGGAAGACATTGGCAGATATTGTAAGATTACTTTCTTATTTAAATACAGCACACTTCATAGTTCTTTCACGTTATGATATAATGTACATAATTTTATTTAGAAAATAGAGCCAGATTCTAATGCGACAGAAAAGAAGGACAGAGATTACAAACCTCACGGAATCATATCACGGCAACAGATCAAACCACCGGCTGAGAAATTTTCACGGAGGTCAAAGAGATTCAGCGGGCAGGAGGAGAAGCCTGAAATATCTGTTAAACAAGAGGATTGCAAGGAGGAGTGCGACTCTGACAGCGATTGCAAAGATGGAATCAAATATAAAACTGCTGACGATAAGGATAATAGTAAAGAACTCAGAAAGTTACAGTTTTATGGGGCCGGTCCGAAAATGGCTGGATTTAATACCAAAGAGGGAAAGAAATCGAATAAAACTAGAGGCGTGAAGCATGTTTATGAAAATGATCCTGTGAGTGTTTTCACCTGATAGAATTATTCTCATTTATGAAATTTATTCTCACTTTACGTGTGCATGTTTTTAGTTGGCAAAGTATATTTGCCACAACTGCGGAAGGGGTGATAACGAAGAAAGCATGCTTTTGTGTGACGGCTGCGATGACAGCTATCACACATTCTGTCTCATGCCACCGTTAACAGAAATACCAAAAGGTGATTGGAGGTGTCCAAAGTGTGTAGCAGAAGAAGTGTCCAAGCCGATGGAAGCCTTTGGATTCGAGCAAGCGCAAAGGGAATACACTCTTCAACAGTTTGGAGAAATGGCAGATCAATTTAAGAGCGATTATTTTAATATGCCTGTACACGTATGTCATCCGAATACATTACTTTGTAAGCCTTATAAAAATTACAAATGTTTCATGCTAATTTCTAGATGGTGCCAACGTCTTTAGTAGAAAAAGAGTTTTGGCGAATAGTTTCCTCGATCGATGAAGACGTGACGGTCGAGTACGGAGCGGATTTACATACAATGGATCACGGATCTGGATTCCCAACAAAGACGAGTGTTAATTTATTTACATGTGACCAAGAGTACGCCGAATCTTCGTGGAACTTAAATAATTTGCCGGTCTTACATGGAAGCGTATTGGGACACATTAACGCTGATATTAGCGGCATGAAAGTACCATGGATGTACGTTGGAATGTGTTTTGCAACATTCTGCTGGCACAATGAGGATCATTGGAGTTACTCGATTAATTATTTACACTGGGGAGAACCGAAAACATGGTACGGTGTACCAGGCTCGCAAGCGGAACGATTCGAGCATTCAATGAAATCCGCTGCACCGGAATTGTTTCAAAGTCAACCGGATTTACTTCACCAGTTGGTCACTATAATGAATCCCAATATTTTAACAAACGAAGGTTAGTACACCATTATTTTCGATAACCATTTTTTAAATCACGAAGTATTCATTGGTAATATTCATGGTTGGTCTTTAGGCGTTCCAGTATTTAGGACGGATCAACACGCCGGAGAGTTCGTGGTAACATTTCCGCGGGCATATCACGCAGGTTTTAATCAAGGGTACAATTTTGCCGAAGCTGTGAATTTCGCGCCGGCTGATTGGGTATTGTATCATTTTTGTGTCATAAGACATTTCTATATCACCACAGATTCCTTGTATAACTTCTTTTCTGTTTACTAGCTTAAAATTGGTCGAGAATGTATAACACATTACTCAAATTTAAGACGATTTTGTGTTTTCTCTCACGACGAATTAGTATGCAAAATGTCATTGGAACCGGATTCACTAGACATAGGCATTGCAACTGCAACTTATCATGACATGCTTCAAATGGTAGATGACGAGAAGAAACTACGAAAAAATTTGTTGGAATGGGTAAGTGATACATATTTATAAACTTCTTAAATCCCTACACATTATACATACTTTTTTTTTTATCCTACAAATGTTAACATAGTCATAATATCCGGAAAGGAAAGCAAGACAAATTGATACAGCTGCTTATTTGTTACTATCAAAGTTTTCATCTTACACCAAATGCATAAGTAGATTAGTAAAATTGTCAGGTTTACCTAACGTCTAAAACGTTTAAATGTTGCCTCCAAAATCCACTTTCCATGTAGAACAGATCACAATTCTAAATGTAAAGCCCAATATATTTAGGTCAAATAGTATAGTGCATGCCGTGGTGTTCACGCATACCATTTTATACGCACACGCCGGACGAACGCATACAATCGTAGCCATGCGGGAACACGCGGTGAAAGAGACGTGTGTGCGGCTGATATTGCCAACCATTGGACATGTAATTCCGTAGTCCACGTTACAACGATCTTCATTAGTGCCTTCATGCATTTTGTTATTTTTCGGTCAAACCTGTATATGTGTCGTTAAAATAGTTTTTCTTGTGTGATTGTTTCTTAGTTTTCAACCTTGATGCGTTTGAAACGTATTCGGTGTGTCTCGCTTCTTGATTATATAACTTTTATTAAGTGAATAGAGGTTATGTTTTTAAAGCTTTGCCATGATGCTAAACAGGCGTTATATTTTCTCCGTTGAACCGGAGATTTTTCTGTTTTCCACGGATCCTGCAAAAGAGTGTTAACAATAACATTTTAAGTAAATCATGCAGTTGTAAAATCTTTTTTTTTTTATGTTAAAGTTTTTTGTCCACAGATGGATAGTGTGTTTCGTTCATATTCTTATTCGACATTAGCGATACTTTCATTATAATTATGACAAAATGTCGCAACAGCGAATTATTTCGTAAATAATTTTTGTGTAAAAAAAACTTTTTCGCAGGGCGTAACGGAAGCAGAACGCGAAGCGTTTGAGCTTCTACCAGATGATGAGAGACAGTGCGAAGCGTGCAAGACAACTTGTTTCTTGAGTGCGGTTACATGTTCATGCCAAAGTTCTCAGTTAGTTTGCTTAAGACATTTCACAGAATTGTGCGATTGTCCGCCGGAAAAGCATACATTACGTTACCGCTATACTCTAGACGAACTACCAATTATGTTGCAAAAATTAAAATTGAAAGCGGAGTCGTTCGACTCATGGGTGACAAAAGTGAAGGAGGCAATGGATCCTGATAAAAAGAGTGATAAGATTGAATTAAGCGAACTGAAGGAACTTTTAAACGAAGCGGAAAGTAAAAAATTCCCGGAAAGCGAACTGCTCACGGCTTTGACGACTGCTGTGCAAGACGCTGAGAAGTGTGCAAGTGTTGCGCAGCAGCTTTTGAATAATAAACAGCGCACCAGGTACCATAGATTTTTTTATAGAATTTATTGTTCATTTGTACTATTTGTAGGAAACAAAAGAGGATAGTTAATGTACCTTTTACAGAACCAGGCAGTCTGTTGAAACTAAATACAAGCTTACCGTAGAGGAATTAACTCTTTTCTACAAGGAAATAACAAATCTATGCTGTGAACTCAAAGAATCCGATGGAGTAAAATTCATACTCGATCAGGTATTGCAGTTTCAAAAAGAAGCGGCGGAGTTGGAATCTAAAGAGGGGGACTGTGACATAGAGCAACTGGAAAAATGTATTGAGTTTGGAGATTCTATTTGCATAGAATTACCACAACTTACACGTTTGAAACAGGTAAGTGTGCACATAAATTTAAAGTTCATTTCAGTGGATAAATACGTTCGTCCCTTAGCATGACTAAGTATATAATAATTACAGAAATTAGCACAAATACAATGGCTCGACGAAGTAAAATCTGTCCAAGAAGATCCAAAGTCTGTACATCGCGATGATTTAGCAAAGTTGATCGAAAAAGGCATGACAATACCTCCACACTTAAGCATAGAAAATACTCTTTCCGAGCTGCAATCGCTGATGCTTGCAATCGACAACTGGGAAGAAAAAGCAAAGTTGTACCTCCATACGAAAAACAGACAAACAATTTCGTCCCTTGAAGAATTTATTCACGAAGCCGACAAAGTAGAAGCTTACTTGCCCAGCTTAGACGTACTTCAAGATACACTGAACAAGGCAAAAAATTGGTCGAAGATGGTGGACGAAGTGCAAGCGAGAGACAATTTTGCGTATTACAATACCCTGGACGATCTAATTAAGAGGGGTAGAAATATTCCACTGCACCTAGATGCTCTTCCAATCTTAGAGTCTACCATTTCGCAAGCAAAAACATGGAAAGAGAGGACAGCGAGAACATTCCTGAGGAAAAATTCACATTACACGCTGATGGAAGCTTTGTCACCGCGAATCGGCGTTGGTATGCAGGCACTGAAAGCTAAGAAGAGTAAGAACGAAGACTCCCTAGGACCTGTATTCGTCTGTGATACGAAACTGGACGATTCCAATGACTCGGCTACAGTCGTAGCCGCGTTCAAATTAGCCGAACAGCGCGAGATGGAAGCGATGAGAAACTTACGGGAGAGGAATTTAATGAAAACCGAAATAGAGGATTCAAGGTACTGCGTCTGTCGTCGACCAAGATTCGGGCTCATGCTTCAGTGCGAACTTTGTAAAGATTGGTTTCACTGTAAGTAACATTCGTTAATAACTAGCCATTGCTTCAACTTAACAGGAATTAATCGAAATTCTTTTATAATGTTAGCAAACTGTGTACCATTGCCAAAAACATCGTATAAAGGAAAGTTGCCGCTATCGAGGGAAATCAAATTTCTGTGTCCGTGTTGTTTACGTTCACGGAGGCCGCGGTTAGAAACTATTCTGGCGCTTTTGGTCAGTCTTCAGAAAATTCCGATCCGTTTACCCGAAGGTGAGGCGTTACAGTGTTTAACGGAACGCGCGATGAATTGGCAGGTATGTTTTCTGTTCACATGAAAATCTTCGGATCGTAGTATAATATGTAATTATAAACATAATATACATAGTATACGTACATCGAATAGGATCGAGCCCGGCAAGCACTTACTACGGATGAAATTTCCTCGGCATTGGCAAAACTGTCGGTGTTGTCGCAAAAATTAGTCGAAGCAGCGGCAAGGGAGAAGACGGAGAAAATAATTAGCAGCGAATTGAAAAAGGCAGCGAATAACCCTGAACTGCATCAAAGGGTACAAGCCATTGCGCCACTAAGTGGTGTGCATTCGGATGATAGCGCGCTTAGTACTGCGGTAAGTTTGTCGAAATGATCATATTATGTAGCGTACAATTACGTGAAAAATATATATTATGTACATGGTGGATGTAAATGTATTTCAGGACGACGATGACGATGTTGTTACTATAGACGATGACGAGCCAAGTTGCAGTACATTCAACAGTAACGAACACGCGTATTCGTATAGTAAGATTCTTTTCCTTTAGCAACGAAAAGTGGAACACATTATTTAGCGTATGTATATTTACGTTTTGCTTTTCAGTATCAAAAATTCAACGAAAGGCACAGTCGAGCGATTCATCGGAGATCGCAGTTGCACTTTCACAGACAGCAAGGTCACGCCTGGAAGAATTAATGATGGAGGGTGATTTGTTAGAAGTTGCACTGGATGAAACGCAGCATATTTGGCGTATATTGAGTCATACGAATAATCCAAGTACTGTGCGAAAGTATGCCTCTTACGACGATGTTCAGACGAACACGAACCAAGACACGAAGGATGTGAAAAAGCGGGGAAGGAAAAGGAAGTCCGAGGAGTTCGAGTTACTAAAGAAACTTGGAAGACAAAAAGTAGAAGAAAAACATATGGCTAAACGCAAAGGATTGCAGAAGGAGAAAAGAATGGCTGGTTCTCCGATACCAGTGAAACGTGGTCCTCGCAAGGTAATTAAACTGAAAAAAAAACATAATTTGCCTTGAATTGAAATTTTTCCGGCACTATAATATTTGTATATGAACTTCAGATGAAACGCAAGGAAGGCGAAGATGGCCCGAAGAAGAGAGGCGGTAACAGGAAGAAAACCAAGCAGGATACATCGGACGAGGAAGACGATTGCGCGGCTGTTAATTGTTTACGACCGAGTGGTAAGAATATTTCCGAAAACAAATATTCCCTTAAACTAATCGATATAATTTATACATTCTTTTTGCCATTGGTTTTTTTTTCTAGGAAGGGAAGTTGACTGGGTACAATGTGACGGTGGCTGTGAAGGCTGGTTCCACATGCATTGTGTTGGATTAGATCGCACGGAAATCGCGGAGGAGGATGATTACATTTGCAGTAATTGTAAAGATGCAGAGCAGAACTCGACGGTGAGTTTTCTTTTTATATTGATAAGCTTTTGGTATCGCTAGTTTTAGGAATTTACTGATCGTTCTTTTTGTACTCTCGTTATTACTTATGGTTTCTCCGTTCACTTTATACTTTATTTCTTTAGTAGTGCATTATACCGTAGCTTTAGCGCAATATTTTTTTTGTGTTGTTTGTACTGTAGTCAAGAGCGCCAGATCCTTTAGCTGAATCATTAGGGCTGGATGCACTTCTTTCCCTTTCTCAATCTCAGGGGTACCAGGGCACAGACAGCGAAGCGGACATTCAAGAAACGACGACATCCTTCGTCAGGACTTACTAGCCCACCTTTGTCTCGAGGCTTTCCTAACGGGGCTAGGATGCTTACAGATTTCGTATCACTCCGACTGTAAACTCACAGTCTAACAATTAATGTTACCTACAATCATTATTCGGTCACTCGGTACGCCAGGTTACCGTGTGCACTGTTTCTGATTACTGCGAGCGGACATTAGATATAAAGTATTATGAATGCGATCAAACTGCAAACTTGACGATCGCATACGGACACGTTATTTTTCTATTTCTCTGATTCGATACGCTGTGTGTAAAGCTATACATTTTTCTTTCTTTTTCGTATGTATCATACTATATTGTATTTTATTTCTTCGAGATATAAAAACCACAGATGTTTGCCAAGCGGTGAGAATTTGTTGCCCCGATACAAATAGTACACCTATTTATATTCGTCAGGTGGTTCATTTCATGCATTGATATTTAATGTTAATCTATTCAACATTAAGACATGCTCGTTTTTATTTTGTGTAACTTGTTAGTTGCGTGTGCAATGGGAAACAATTTCTGGAAGAAGTCGTATGTATTTGTAGAGGACAGATATCACGGATGAACCGTGATATAAGGACAACGATGGTTCATATGCGATTTCGTCGGGTGGTCGTTTTATTTTTCATCTGATTGTAAATGTTATACTTTTTTTTTTATTTTTTGCTCTGAATGTTTATGGGGGAAACGGAGATAGTTTAACAAGGTCGGCGACTGTTAACAAACTAATGATGATACGTGTTAGCGCTATTTATGAAAATGCGGTTCAGAATGTGATGATAGCAATGCTGCTCTTTTCACAAGCGAGACATGGCACGTTGTAAAAAGAAAAGAACATAGAAATGGAAAAGGGTGCATAAAATTGACCTAACAATGTTGAGCGAATGTTGAGTAGACAAATTTGTGAAGACGATAATATACGTTTGCGTAAGAAGGGAAGAAAGGTCATCTCGAAATACTTCTATTTCAAAAGAAGATTCCGTCGGTTTTCTATCGACTTTTAATTATAGCGGCGCGACAAAGGCGACAATGATTTCTTTTCGCGTCGGAATAGTATATGTACAGATAGACTGAGATATGTGTGTATTAAGATATAGATATTATATATGTAAGAAAATTAGATTCGAGGCATAGAAGTAAGTTATAGTTTGTATAAAAAAAAGAACGAAGAAATGACACGCAGATACATAGCATATCTAAATCTGCCTTCCAAAATTTAATTCATTTAGAGTTTATTGGATTTTGGACCAGAGTACGCAACTTGAGTAATTCATTCGAACTTCGGGCAATTTGATCTTTGTTTCATCTCACGCTGTTTCTCATAGAACATTTAGAAAATTCTCTCGTATTATTATGGTCCTGATTGATTCCATTGAAGAATACTTGAGTGGCCTAAATCGGTATACGTCTATAGTATCATAAAGAATTCGTTTCACTATGTCAACCTACGAACAGACCGAAATATTTGTTTTATTTTTTCTCATGACTGTATTACTTCCTGTAATATTTGGCAGGTCGATGAAGGGTATTTTTGGCATGTTGTACGTTTTTCATTTTATAAATTCAACATTTTAACATTGTTAAACCGTCTCGCAACGGTAAAGCTTCATTGAACATCGTTAATATGCAGCCGTAACGTGTCGCATCGATGTAGCATAATTAATGCTTACTTATTACTTTGTACATTAAAGTATTACAAAAATCACGGAATATTATAAAGAGGATACTTACATTAACAATAAGCTATATCCCACAATAGAAGAAACAAACATTTTATAAATATTGTAAGCGTTATGGATCTCATCTTTGGTAAAAAAAAAACAAAAGTGGAAAAAAGGAACAGAGGAGTACATCGTGTTGACGTTGTTGTAAAATATAGATTGGAATATATAAAATTTGTGTATTTAATGTTGACTCTGGTACAAAACCATGCACTTCGTGCGATTAGTCGATAACGATGGTTCTTTAGTTACTTTTGCAGTGTGATCGTTGATTTTTTCTTATCTCTTTTTTTTTAATGATTCGTTCTGTACTCTTGTGTAAACGTGTTATGTGCGCGTGTCTCTTTGTCTATTAATGTAGCTTCTTGCAACAGTACGCAAAGGGAAACAACATAATTCTGCAAGAAAAAAAAAAAGAACAGATTCTTTCATCGTGGAATGATGGGAGAAAAGTTGCCCCAGCGGCGGGCGGAAATTTTGTATAATTGTTACGGAAAAGAAATATCGATCATTGAGTTTCCATGCGAATTAGAGGTATACGTGAATGTATGTACCGTATGTGGGAAGGACGCGACACGGTGTGTTTTAAACTATTTGCGTACCGGAGCATGCTATTATGATTATCGTCGGTGCTGGCATAACGAATGAATTCTGTTAATGAACATTTACCTCCGTTGTTAAGGCACGTTGCCTGCAGGGAAAATGGGATTAATTCCATCGATCGGTTAACAGAATTCATTGTAGGACAGAGCTATAGTGATAATGAGATGCCGAGGAATAATGCGCGTCATCCGCGATTAGAATGCTGCGCGTTAAACGTTTAAAACAGACTCTGCGGGTCGAAAGAGCTGATAGAACATTATGTGTCACACATATATTTTTGTACAGATATAAAGGGGCTCGGGTAATCTCGATTATTGCTCCTGGTTACGCGGGAACACAGTGAATTTCTAACGATAGTGTTTTCGCGGTTCGATTAGGCGAGGTACGAATATTCATTTGTTTCCATTCGTAATGAAAAATAATGTATATACACATATACGTATGTACGTATATATATTGGTTACATGCATTTTATACAAGGTACTTAGGATCGTTTTCTATTAAGACGGATAAAAAAGAAAAAAAATAGGAAAGGAGAAAGATTAACTGGAAACGGCGAACGATTTTGTACGCTTTTTCGGAGGTGGTGCACTATCATTAAAAATACATTGTGACTAACGAATGGGATGAGGAACGATTGAAACTGCGTGATCGCTTAGAGTTGTAATAAAAGTGAACCTTTCCGAGCAGTGTACTTTATCATAAAACACTAGTGTACTATGTTGAATACCGATGATTACCGTGTAGCATAGCAAAAGGGGCAAAGTGCCTACGCGTTCCCCAATAACTTTATCAATCTCCGTAACGGAATAAATTTATCTTCGTTAATTTCTCTGATAACCAGCACAAATGATCTAGCATTAATTATACGGTTTTTTTTTCTTCTTTGCAACGAAATGTTTAAAAGCATCCTGCACTTAATAGAGAAGCCGAAGAGAATTTTTACTCGAAGTAGTCGGACTGGTGGCGTATTATTAGGATGAAAGCAAGTATTATTCTTTGACCAAATCATTTTTGTAAATTAATTAGAGATCGTTAGTCTTAGGTATATACAAAATTTAGCTACGAGGCGCAGTTAATTTCTATTAATTTCTATTATACATACGTGTAATTCGTTCTCATTTAATTTGGTACACGTATCTTTATCGAGGACTTATAGTTTCGTTTAAAATTTCTATCATGTGATACCGCGAATCGCTTGCGCATTATTCTCATGTCGATCAATGTTTACTTGTCTCCGCCTTTGGGATGTTATCTTAATTTTCTTTCGATCTGTAAACGTTGACGGCTTACTATTAATTGGTTCATTTTCGTTTAAATTCATTCTCATTGAAATGGTATCGTGAATGGTGTTACTTAACTCTTACTACATCGTTACTAGAATTCTCCTTAATATTAAGTTCATTTTTTGTTTTGTTATGTCAGACCAGGGTAGGGAGCATTCGCGTGAAACGCCCTTTCGTTTTTCCGAAATTTCACCTCGCAACAGAAAAAGAAATCCTGCAATTCCACCAAAAATTTGCGTAGTTGGTAGAGAAGTGTCGCCGTGTATTTCGTATTTGTACATTTCTATCCGTGTCTTTCGAATTTCCTCGGAGTAAATTTTATTCACGGGGAGACCTATCAACGTACAATACAATTATCAAGGCCCTGTGCCATCGTCACTTGCGCGAACGCAACCATTTTACAGTGTAATTACACGGATACATCGTTCATTTCCTTTGTACACGAATTATTTTAGGACAGAAATATTTATGAGACAGTAAATGTAACTTAGGGCTAAGTAGCGCTAACGTAGCCTTTATTTGTAAGATTATATCATTTTAATTTCCGGTCAAATATATTAAATGTATATGTGTACATGTACATTAATTACCATGAACTGCTTTATTGCGTCATTTTATAATCGCTACGGGGAAAGTAAAGTGTTCGGACAGTGAATTAGTATTTTCCTTGGCACGGTACAAGCCCCTTAATGCAAATTCTGCCGTTCGAATAAATTCAACGTCGAATATAAATTGAACGAACTTTCTGAAAAGTGCGTCAGGCGCGTAAGAAAATATCCCCCGTCAAATACTCTGTCGTTGCTCATCTCTTCCGTGATGTAACGTTATTTAAAGGGGGTCGACGCCCGTGGATGTGTGCACGCGTAGCCGGCGGGAGAGATAGAATGTCAATAAAGAACGGCGGAACATGAAAGTTGGGGGGAGACGTGAATTTCTCGTTTATATGACGCACAACGGGAAGTTGAGGCAAGCTGGGTCAGAAGACCCCGTATCTGTGGAGGGTAGGGCTTACGGCGAGAGTAATATCTCAGGTGTTGGTTGAGAGATTAAAAAAAAAAAAAGGTGCGAATATGATTTTCGCTTGGATATCAAACCGCGCTCGAGGCGGACATTTTTTCGTTGAGAATGTAGAGCATTGATTTTTTCTATTTTCTTGTACAAATTGGTCATGCATAGAAAATGCCTGTTGCCTTTTAGAGACCGCTTTGTTTCATTTTTATGTGCAATCAATTCCAAAGATTATCGTTACCATAATAATAACGTGTGATCAATAAATGGTATACAAGATTATCAATTTAAATAGCACGCATAAGTATGTAATGGAGTCATCCGTATTGCTTTGTCCATTCGTCCAACGACGCGCTTTAATATCAAATCGAGCATGGAAACAAACTCCACGATGCATCAAACATTTTAAACGAGTGACTCAGCCTGAACCTTTTATTCCTGATGTATGCATATGCTACAGCTTTTGCTGAGTGCGCAAAAAAAAAAGATTCATTACCGCGAGCTTTCATGGTCTGTTCCTCTGCTAAGTTTAGCGATCGGGATTCTCCGATCTTTGTTCCGATCGAGGGATTTAAATAGGCTATACGCCCCTCGTGAAACTATGCAAGACGCAGTTCAATCGATTTTATTGGGAATTAAAGTTCAGCGGTCGGGTTCGAGTCATGATTATTCAATAAGATATTCCATTTTCACGCTTCGATCTGTGTCGATGAGAATGCATTAATATCATCCATAGGCGATAGCATTTCAAGCGAATATAGTGAGCAAGTATCATTTTGAAAACTACTTAATTTTTTGATTCATTCTTAATGCTTCGTGCAACCTTGAATATCATGTTTAAATGTAGCTAGTTAAATCCGTGGAGAACAATGTATGTTCTCCGTTCGAGATAACTGCTTTTATTCCATGGAAGAGCAATGATCATACGTATGTACGATTTCCTGTACACGGAAGTCGGCAATATCTCACTCAGTCTTGTACAATTTTGTGGTGCGAGTTAGCCGTATTTCTGTCACGCGCGCTGAAAGTATTCTACCATAAATGCAACCAATATTAAAAATAGGGGACTCAATCTTTTGTAGAAGAAAATGATGGATCTGGATTTTTTTTTTATTTCAGTTTAGGGAATGAAGGAAAGTGTGAGAAGGAAGAGGCCATGTTTGCGATTGAAAAGGCAGTATGACGACTTCCGCCCTCTTAAAAGTGTAACGCTTTAGGGGCTGGAGGAAATAGTTCCAAATAATAGACGCTTTATTCCCTTCAGTGCAACGCATTTTGTGCAACGTTAAACGATATAGTTATCCCAACACTAAAGAGTTCAGTGAAGTCCTTTTCGCGCTATAATAATATATATATTTATAACAAAACACTGACTTAGTGAGTGCTACAAAATGGAGTACATAGTCAAGGACATGGTACATGGGGTTGACACGTTTAATAATGAATTTATTGATTTAATTGGTTAATTATTACATAGAGGAGTGTAAATCTAACTTTCGCTGAAAGCTTTTAAAGAACCAAGACGAATGATTCATTAATTAATCATGATCGGATAAGTGCATTTTGGTTGGATTATATGGCCCTGTATCAATGTGTTAAGCGCGGCGGTCCCTTCGTGCTCGTTCGTTTCTCTCCGTAGCCTCTCGGTCGCCTGGCGCGCGTTCCGTTTGGAGTACACCGTGTCGCGTCAGTATCCATCGCGACTCCGTAAGAATAGGACTCGTTTCCGCGGCGCCTGTTTCGTTTCCCGAATAGCGTCGTACTCCGAAACGCGTTCGCGAACTGTGAGAACGCCCCAAGTAACCGTTTCCGCAACTATCCCGCGTGCACCCGGTGCAAATTACCGACTCGCGTTGCGCGTTTTCCCGTCCGATTGTGTGTATACTGGTACACACCGGGAACCGAGCATCCGCTGGGAGACAAGGTTGATGCAGTGATAGGGCCACGCGCAGGGACTGCGAAGAAAGGAAACGCGAAAGGATTATATATTCGAGCAACATGGCCACTGCGATCGACGACCGGCAGGAGTTGTTGGAGCAATTCCAAGCGGTGAGTCCTTTTACACCCGTCACGTTCCCTTAAATCCATCGTAAATAATCGTGTCAGAGAGCATCCCCCGTTACTATGGTTCTCATCCGATGTTTCGCGTGCAACCCCGGCTTCTTATCGATCGCCGGTTTTATCAGCACGCTTCCGAGGAATCCCACCCTTCTGGGCACGACGCCGGGTGTCGCCGCCCTACGCTCGGTTTGCTCGTTTTTCTTTTTTTACGCCGGGCCATTGCCAAATTTGAAACCTATACAAAGGCGTAGGGGAAATCGATCTTTGCTCGCCCCTTGAACGCTGCACCCGTGAAACGTCTGCATTATTGAAACGTCCTCAACAATTTTCGTGGCAAATCGAATCATTCGTATGTAGAAATGAATCAGTGCGGTTGTAACGAGGATATGAATCACTCGTAATTCGTTTAAATAAAAACGGCGTAACACGCGGTGTTTCGCGGTCGCGTTGTCGGCGTCTTCCCGAGCGTCAACAATTTTTCAAATCGATCGAGCGCGTAATTACACTCGATATCGGAGTATATCCTGACCCGGTCACTTTTCACTTATACTCCCTTGATCGCACACGTTCACGCACGTGTAACCACTCTCGCGTACGTCACTCGTGCGTACAACGTGTTTCGCGCTGCGCGCATTTAACGTGTGTATTAGTTAAATGGTTCGACCGAAGGAGCCCATTAACTATTTCATACGTTACGAAACGAGCGCTATTCGCACCGCGAACGGTACGTATCTCCGGCGTCGTGTTTATTTACATTCCGTGTCACATCAGACTGACATTCGACATAGATTCGTGTAACAAATGTACCGAGCTTGTTAACTTGTCATATTCCCCGTGCAAGCATCGGAGTCGTTTCGAAAGAGCTGTACGTTTACTCTCCTAACGGAACCCAACTTTCGATACTTAATTCCCTCTGATAAATCTCTCTAAAATTCCTCGGTACCGTTACGCCCATTCCGGGAGCAACGGAGTTTCAAACCCGACCGTGTCTCGCTGCACTCTCGCGCATACACGGAAGGACATGCGACCGTGGTCGCACGTGCTCGTCCTCCGAACTCTAATTACTCTTTACCATCGTCGTACGACGGCTTCTCCGTAAGACAAATTGCACGCTGTACACACCGTTCACGGTTTTTCGATCGGTTCGCGCACACCGATGCGTCTCGTTGCCAAGTTGTTCCTTATTTCTACCAGTTCGCTTTTCACGGTTGATCAGCTGAGCGTATAGTTTAATTCCGTGCAGCTTTTTATCCACCCCTTTGTGTCTATTGTGGCGATGGTTAATTTGCTTTAATGTAGAAGTTGATAACGCTTTTCAATATCGAAATGCGATCGTTTAGGTAATGAAAAAAAACGCAACGTTGCATAGTTTCAATAGTTTACGTTCAAGCTGTTAAAAAACCAATATGAAATTATTGGTCAACTCGCCTCATCTATATTGGAAGCTGCATTAATAAACTATCCCCCCCCCCTCCCCCATCGCGATGGAACGCGTTGGGAAACGGCAAGGAGGGAGAAATCGACGAGTTTTCATTCTCTCCCATCCACGTCTATCGTTTATCTATAAACGTAGGATACATCGTACTACAGAAAAACCTTGTATGCTCATTTTCCTACGAGTACTGCACCGTCACCGTAGGTATCGATCGAATTTGCAATTTATGAGTCAGGCTGGCGTGGCTGCCGGGGTCGGCTTTCTCCTCAATTTATTCGTTTATAACGGAGGGTAGGCGACGCGTTTCGAAGCGGCAGGATACAATTATAACCGTCCGAGCGGCGGCCGATGCTTAGGAACGAGATGAGAAAATATCCCCCTCGAAAACAATGACCTTGCTCAAGTGCGAGGGAGATGACGAAATTGCTCCCTTCCGCCGGCATTGTCGAGAAAGTCTTCAATTATCTTATTGATCGCGTTACCGGTGCAGGCCGAACGCAACCTCTTCCGCGACATCCTGCCCATGCGGGGTGGCGAGAGTGCACACACGCGAATACCCGTGTCGGATGGCAGGGCTAAGAGGTCAGGCCACCCTTGGCGAGATCCGCTCGCGGGCGGGCCCGGGTTTTAATTTTCCTTGCGATTCGCTGAAGCTTGCACATCTTGGAGTAATAACGCGAAGGTCTGAGTGTCGGAGTAATTGAAACATTCGGGTAGTCAGGATTGTCGAAGTATTTGGTAATAGTAAGATTAGAGGGCCACCCTTGGCCAGATCTGCTCACTGTGGGCCTGTTTTTTAATTCTTCTTATCATTCGCTGAAGCTTGCACCTCTTGGAGTACTAACGGAGGTCTGAGTGTTGGAGTGATTGAAATATTCGAATAGTCAGAATTGTCGACACATTGCACCAGTGGAAATTCCAATAGTTTCAATAATTGAGATATTACCAATATTCGGTAATAGACTGAGGGGCCACCCTTGGCGGGATTTGCTCGCTGTGAGCCCGGGTTTTAATTTTCCTTACCATTCGCTGAAGCTTGTACATGTTGAAGTAATAACGGTGGTCTGAGTGTTGGAGTGATTGAAATATTCGAATAGTCAGAATTGTCGACACATTGCACCAGTGGAAATTCCAATCGTTTCAATAATTAAGATATTACCAATATTTGGTAATGGTAAGACTGAGGGGCCACCCTTAGCGAGATCTGCTCGCTGTGGGCCTGTTTTTTAATTTTCCTTATCATTCGCTGAGGCTTGCACATCTTGAAGTAATAACGGTGGTACGAATGTGGAGTGATTGAAATACTCGATAAGTCAGAATTGTCGATACATTGCACCAGTGGAAATTCCAATAATTGAAATATCACCACTATTTGCTAACAGTGGGGTAATCGAAACTACATACCAGCGACTAAGTTATTCCCATTGAAAAACAATTCGGTTTACCAGTAAATCAATTTGTTGTTCGTCGAGTAATAAGGTTGCTCGACTTATTGAAGTAAATCGGATTCCTGCAGCAGTTTCCTACGGTCAAGGTGCACGAAGTATCGGAGTGCTGAACTCGTTTACAGGCGAGGGCTTAACTCGGTTCATCTGTCTGGAGGACGCGGACAAGTCTAATAGACTCCTCTCCCTCTCGTTTCCTGTGCTGTCGCCGATTTACTTTTCGCCGGTGAAAGTCGTTAGTGGAAGTAATCGAGGTGGGATTCGTATTTACACTCGGCGCGGAGGGTGCTCGAAAGGGAGTCGTAGCAGTCCTCGTGGATCTAGAGAGTCCTAAGGCGATTATGCAAGACGGTGAGATACTTGTCCGTACTCGTTTTTTAATTGAACATCTCTCATTAGAATATGTGGAACGTGTGAAATAGTCTGGGATATTAATTATAATAATTGACGCTCAAAATTTTCCTAATAGACAATTATAATTAATAGCACTTTCCAGACAGATGAATAATTTAGGATCATTCACAATTAGTTTAATTATTTATATCAGTAGATCATGATATATTTAACGACCAAGACTAACTCATTAAAATTCTATTACCTTCAACTTGAGCGTCAAAAAAGCAACATCGATAAAAAGAGAAGGCAAGGAAAGAAGTTCGTCGACACTAGGGAAGAATTCGTATTCGTCGGCGTGCAATAGGCAGAAAAGCAGACGCAGATCAGATAACGACATCCGGAGTAATGATTTCGAATTCTAAAAAAACATTGATTCTGCCCCGGGGGTCATTCGCTTCGGAAACGCTCGCTTCTGTTGTATCAGCTTTAAGCGTGGCTTTTTACATGCACCTAAATCACCCCTCGAGTATGTAAATATGTATTTGGCGATGGTTCCCGCGTCGGTGTGCATTATGGTCGCTCTGCTGCACAAGGGGTTGAGAGTCACCCGCGTCAGAAACAATGTCGCAAAGAGTGTTCTTGTGAAAGGGGTGTGATGCAGCGCGCCCCGATGCAGCTTTCTGTAGTTTTCTTTTTCGCCTCGAGTTTCCAATTAAAAAACCCAGGGAATCTTATAGCTGCATTGTACAACTTGTCCTTAACTGTACAAGCAGAAAAGTTGGTCGCATTGTTTTAGAGACAATTATGAAACTGCAATGCATTTAGTATGTTATAATATAGTACACTCCAATTATGTATATTCGGCAAACTATTCTCACCCCTTTCCCCTCTGCAAAACGACTCGAAGCACAGCCATTGTACGAGCGTACAGAGTATTGGAATCATATTCACGAAACATCGGAACTAGTCTCTCCAGTCGCGTTGGCAATACAGCGAAGCGTAAATAAAGAAGCACGTGCTACGTAGCCCCCCCGAGGAGTCCTTTGCATTGCACCGGCACGTGCCATTCTTTTCTCATCCAGACATCGCGCTGTTGGTCCTTTGCAGCGCAGCAAAAATAGACCATCGGCGTCGAGTTCTCGGGGAATTAAATGCTTACGTTTAGAGGAGCGTAATGCACCATTCTGAGCTCGCAGTAGGGAAGAAAAACACGCCTCCTTAAAACAATTGGGGGGATGTGCTTATGACTGCTTCCAAAGGCGGTAAGAAAAATGTTCGAGAAGCAAAGCGGTCCTTGTATATTTAATATAACCCGTCTAGAACGCTCTGACGTTTAAACTTTAAGCCAGAAAATTGTTTATATTACTTTAGTATGATAGCGCTTGTTTAATTGTGTATGCAGCTCGCTCAGAATTGGCTTCTAAGTTTCATGCACCGCATATTTCTCAGGTGTCTACCGTGAGATCGTAACCTCCGGCCAAAAATCGTTTCACAGCTGTGCGAGCGTGAAATTTAATGCAGCAATGTACTTTAACGTTCTCGTAGGAAGCGTTCCACGCTGTGTATTAAGTACGCATTATCGAGAAAGTAATTTCAGATCGACAGCGAATGCTTGATCACTTTCGTATCCCTTGGTGTTCCAATTAACTCCCAAACATGTATGCAACATCTATTTATTACACCACTTGCGCAACCCATGCTGATTCAACGATGATCGTTAATTTTGCTATCAAAGTAAAAGTAATTAGGTAGAGCAATTTTGTTACTGCTTGTCTCTGCAATTTTATATCTCGTTTATCAGCACCCGAGGATGTTTTAAAGCTACCTCGGCGCTGACTGGAGGATATCTTTGCAAAGTCGCAAAGATTAGACATTGTTTAAAATGTGTCTCGCGAACGTCGCTCAAGATACAATGACCGTTTTAACTGGAACCATATTGTTTCGCAATGTCGCGACAAACAATTAATTGCTAGCTTTGCAGTGTGTCGAGTTTCTTCTTCCGGTATGGCGCAACCACGTAGGACACGATTCGAGTAAAAGTTTGCACGGGAATCGACAATGCGTTCCCCGCGAAATGTTGCTCAATATTGTTGTTACAGTGGTGCGTTACGATTATGCAATTGTACGTCTTTGGAATAGCAAGTAGACTGCGATCGGTCGCATAAACGTTGCGACACACGTTCTTGTAGGCATTGTGTGCCGTTTTCCATTTGTTCCTTTCAGTGAAAACATTCTTACGAAAATGTGCTTGAAGTAAAAAGTATTTCACTAAATGGAGGATCGAATGAGTTGTATCAGTCGTTCGTTGTGTAGCAGATATGTGTTCAAGATTTCTTTCATGGCAATCAGTACTTCCTCGTTGATATACTATCAAAAGAACAACATCCATTAGTCGAAAATTCTTGGCAATATCGAGCTGCAGGGTGTGGTGTATCGTAAAATGGAAGTGTCATACGTTTTAATGTAACTTGACTGAACAATTCGCGATAAGTTGCACGTGAAATTTTTTAGAGTACAGCCACTTATTTCTTCAGCTAAAATGAAAAAGCTTTGTACTACGTAATCATCCCACATGAATTAATCGAATCATTTCTTTCACTTGCTACCAGCTTCCCCGAAATGTGTATCGCATTTACACTATTTTCACAATTTGGGAATCGTTCAGTTCGTATCATCCCCGATACGCGATAAGTATGTACCGGAAGTTCTGCGAACGAGTGCCGAACCTCGGCTGAGAAGTCAAGTTCGACAGTGAGTAACTCGAAAGCGTTCATAATGGACGCTAAGTGGCACCGATAATTATCAGCCTTGAATTTCCAAAGGAATGAGGCGTGCAAATAGTCGAACAATGCCTTGGGCAAACGGCATCGAGACGTAACTGTTTTTGCACCAGTCGGGCTCGGTTGAAAGTAAAAGCCTTCGTGAAACAACGGACCACCGGTCTTAATTATCATAATTAAATGATGCTTACTCGCGAGCCAACCATATTCCCTCGACTTTGAATAGCGCTTCGAGACACGCAGCACGATTTCAGAGTCGGATCGTATGGAAACATGCAGGCTCGTTTGTTCGAGCTTTGTTCCCCGGCTAATGCTCGTTGCGCCTTGTAATATTTAATGCGGTGCAATTTCTGCTCGTCAGGGAAGAGTAAAGGGTGATTTCCCTCTCGTTTTGCGTCCAGCGTAATTTCGCCATGCACAATGTTTCGCCTGTTTCTGCTTGCAGCGCTGGAAAAACGCGGTCATACGGCGCATCGGGAGTTTCTCGTCTATGAATGTGCCTCTTCATAACGAGGAAATTTATCATTCTTTAGCTTCGCGGAGGGCAGCGTGGTCTGATGATTTCTCTTCCGGTCTATTCATTTACCTTGATTCGTTGATTGATTTCTCTGTAGAGCTCGGTGAGTCGGATGATGGACGTTTTTATATGTGTGCGCTGGAGTAGAATAGACTTCACTTTACATGGAGTGTTAGTCGAGTATTGTTCCTTCTAATGGGAATACGATCAATGTCAGTAGGTTGGATGGGTAGCTGCGGCTTTTATAGAAAATGCCAGGATAAGCGGTTGGGGATGGTTTCTATCCGTGATGAATACACGATGGAGGAGTACATAGTACGGATTGGCCGGTGTTTGCATGAGCCGATATTTTTCAGGTTTCATCGGACGTTTGTTTAACTGGTGGAGTCGCTTGGTTGTAACAATAATGACGAGTTTGTGAATAATATGCAGGAATGACCGAGCACTCGAATAATTGCATACATATTTGCGCAGTATTCGTTTGTTCAAGAATCGAAATAATTATTTTAATTTCCTTCGGTAAAATATTTGAATATAAAGTTTCTGAAATTGGAGGGACCTGGTGTATTCGAGTAATGCTTTATTAATTAAAATTTCGGATGGCGCACCTTGATTCGTATTTCAAGCATTTCGGAGTAGATCAATCCATTTAGAAGCTGTCGCTCACTTTTAATTCCATTAGCAAGAGGTATTACAGTGATTTTTCCCGGCTTCTTTTTCTCGCACGCATACGCTTGCGTTTCTAGCGCATGGTGTGCGCGCGCGTGTGTGTACGCACGCGTCTTTTGCGGTGCTGTTCCCACGCTCGCCTCCTTATTACGCCTGTATTTATAATTAATCCTTCCTCTGGCGAAGTCCCATGCAGAATTCCAAGCGCGGATGTAGAGCGCCAACGATTACAATTTGGAACACGCGATCCGACAAACGCGCTCATCGATAATTATTGTGCGTCGCGTTAAGTGACAAATTAAGGCATCCCGAAATCGATGAGTCAGTGAACGGATATATCTCCTTACCGGAGGCTTCATTTCCCTGAAGGGTTAATAAGTTTAGTCGAGTTACCGACCCGCGGGACCTGCAGTGTCCTGTGACACTGAACCGGTTCGTAATCCGTCAATCGGTGGTTTCGCGTTTCCCCGTTGCAGCTTTGCTAATCGAAACACGACCCCCGAAGGCCGATCGCGGAATAGAAACGTCAGCGTCGTCGCGTTCGCGCTTGCCGATCGGTAATCGGACTCGCTGTAATTAAGCCGCGCTAATGAGTCCGCGTGAAACGAAGTCGTACCCATTCGACTCTCCCGATCGATCGCTAGAGTCTTCCCGTGGCAAATCGTACTCACTTATTTGTTCATTAATAAAGCCGTTCGAGACTGGTCAGATATTTCGTATTTTTCGAATTTCGAAGCAAGAAGGCCGAGCAACAGGTTTCCTCGAAACAGCCAGGATCTTTTTCTCTCTTGCTCGTATAAGAATACCTCTCTTCCAGCAAAAATTCGTTCGTCTGGAATGTTCGCGAAACCGTTAGTCCTCTCACAGACTCCGCATACGGTCTCTCCATGTAAATTCCATCGCTCGGCTTTGCTTTTAATTAATACGGGAATCGGCAAACAATAGGGCAAAAACTTAGTTCGCGGATTCCATGGTCGAGTTCAGCTTGGCAGAAACGCGAGCGGATAGATAATCAAGACGGTCTATATCCTGGGAACTTCCTCGGCGTTGCTCGTCATCCGGTGGCTTCCTTTTTTTCTTACCATTTCCTCGTGGTAATTATCGAAGCTTTCAACGTCGAAGGGAGAAATATGGCACGATTTCAAATTCCTTGGATGGAAATCACTGCGCTCGTTTCTTGATGTACTGGGTGTCCCGTAACCGGTGGCACAATCGAACAGGGGATGTTGATTTTCTATGTGGAAAGATAAGCCGAAAATGTAGAATAACATATTTTCATTCGGGGCTTCGTTTGCAAGAAAATCGAGTTTAAACATTTGCTTGGTCCGCATGCGTGTTAGCTAATTTGTATTTCTTTTATTGCGTTAGACGATTGTCAATCCCACCATTGTCGATAACCAGGATAATATCGTTCAACCTGTAGATAATCATTTTTGATAATTTGTATTTCTTTATTATATACGTTGTACAAAGCCGATGAAGGTATGATAAAAAGCATTATTTCTAAAATTGCTTAAAACTGTTTAAATTGCAGTATTTTTTATTGTATTCCGGTGTCCTACTTCATTAAACGGCAGAACAATTTTCTGCTTTAATCGCCAATGCAAGCGGGCTATGCAAATGTTTAATATCGCTTTCCTTGAGAACGAAGCATCAAACGACAACATTTTCTTCTACATTTTCGACTTGTCTTTTCACGTAGAATTATCTCATTTCCGGCTGTGCCATCAGTTTTGAGACACCCCTTATACCTATCATAGCTACTTCTTACTTGTTTTCATTGATCCACTTGTTTTTAATCTGCGGATCTATATCTGAATACATAATGCTCGAATTTGTTACGGCTTCATTCTGTAAACAGCGGTCCCCTGTTACGCGGCTGCTCCGATAATGGCATGACCGTGTTTGCGTTAAGAAAGCCGAGACCTTGTCAGCTGAGTCAACAGAGTGTACGTATGTATGTACTTAGACTCCCAGGCAGATACGGTGTTCTTGTCTTTTTTTTTTTACGAAATCGTGTGGCGCTTTCGAAAGAAATAAAGTACGTAAAAGGGAGGCGAAGGTGCATACACGAGACATTGGAACAGGGAGCGCGGTAGATAACCGCAGGAAATGAGATCCATCGAGAGAGCAGTTTCAATGTCTATATCTGGTGGCCGCTCTCGAATGGCCATATCTGCGGTACGCTGTGCTGGTTCCTGTGGCTTTCGACCATATTGCGGCGAGTACACTGATAACTCGTGTACATCCGCGATGATTTCCGCGAAGTTCGTCGGATAATTTTTAAAAGGAGCCGCTATTTCATCGAGCGCGTACCCAGTCGCACGATGTGTCGTTCCCTAAAAGCCGATCTCTATACCTTTAAAGGGGAAATCACTGCGGAGCATTTTTCTCAGCTGACGCGTGCTTCTTCCTTCTTTCTTCTCATCGTGATTGAGACTGTTTGGAGTGAAACATGGGCCGGTCGGGAAGCTGAGATTGATAGCACTAAAAATAGAGTACAATTATAAAAGCGTTATCAGTGTCTTGCTGAGCAGACGTTAGGCGGTGATTCACGCTACGGGCTGATCATGACTCCGGTGACCCAGCGCGTCATGAGTCATTCATTTTAATTCGGCCGATCGATTCGACACACGGGCTTCGTAATCCAGATTTACAGCCTCGATCCGTTTAATCGGCCAAATTCTTTCCTATCGCTTCCAAGAAAGTTGGGAATGATTTACAGCGAGGAACGTGCAAATCTTAATTACGGGAAACAATACGTGTACAGGCTAATCAGTTCGTCGAAGCGTAGCAACTTTCGAAAAGTATTATTCATCGGTATGCCCGTTTCCACTTTGGAATTCCTAGCAGCTCTCGCTCCCTGATCGAGCGAACACTACTTCGTCGTCCCTGTTCAATTACTCTTAGTGTCCCTTTGAAAATGCAGCAACGATAATTAAAATCTCTAGCGCGATTTTCCCACCTTTTCCTTTTACCTTCGTTTTTCCACCTTTAACACTTCCGGCATTTATCTGATCGTTTCGTAAAACCAAACTGTTTATCGTTTCCCTTATTTATCTTCGATAAAACTCTTCTCGATCCGACATCGACAAAAGACAGTCTACCCGATGGTCAACGTATTCGTTGAAAAGAAAATCTTTCCATCGTTTTCAGTGCGGTCCGCGATATGTCGCAAGTCGTACCTGAATCGCGCGGCGTTTAATTACCAGACGCGACAGGTTGGCTCGCGAGTGCCCCGACGAAACTGTTACCCCGACGTCACCGGTAGGTCCGTTGCGCGAAACGTCGCCACGTTAATTGGCCGGCTAGTAATCAAGGAGGCCAGGGCTAGATTTGTCTCGAACAGGCAGAAACGCGACACCGAGTGAAATTGAATCGCGCGAACGCGACTGTCACGCGCCAAAACGATGAATGAATGCACGAGACTGTTGAAGAGGCTGAAAAGCGGCGGGCCTTTAGAGACGCGTACAGACGAATGTGTGTGTGTGTGTATGCACGTACAAGGGGATCCTGTGCGCGCATCGAGCAATGAAATAAAATCAGAGGTGATCGCACTTGAAAGAATGCGAGCTTGACTCACCGTCACTGATCTCGCTTCGCCGACTCGTAAGCTGAGAATTCGTTGGAGCACAACGTGGCCACGTATAGCGTACAGCCCCGCGTAAAGAATGCGGACAATGAGATAAGTTGCTGGAGGATTCATCTGTTTGTTGCTGGGACATTGATTCATAAGGGTAGACATTGGTCCTTGTACGACGTAGAACGTAGGAGGTTGCAGCTTATCTCGTTGTAGTTATTGTTTAGCCATTCTTTTAACTTGATATTATTCGTAGAGCGGCTGGTTGAATAGCTACTAATCTCCACCGGTTATTATAATTATGTTTCGTTGTTGGTATTTGCAGTGAGTGTCTACCGATGCAACATTAGATTATCAACATTTGTTGCCATTTAATATCCAGAAGCTATGGGAAACGTTTGAGAAGTCATTTCATGAGCATTTAGAGTAAAGCGCCTTTCACGCGGTCCCGACTTTCAAATTCATTCTTCCAATCCTGCCTCCAGGTGTATACTCCGATTCAGTATACAGCTATGAAACACTGGAATTAGCTAATAGCCCCATTCTCAGTGGCTCGCGGGCCAGTGTTTGCGCTTTAAAGGGAACTTTACCAAGACGGAATGGCCGGCGTAAATTGGACGTTAGAGCGGCGTTTTGTCCCATTTTCCGCTCCTACAGGGTTCAAGGTGTTCCGCTTTCGAATTGTATTGCGAGGCGCGACCAAAATTGGAGTACCCGGTGTACGCGAGTACAAATACCTCCTAGGGGGATACACGCTCGACCGAGTTACCGCATCGATTAAAAGGCGCAAACGTTCGTGCGACTGGGATACTTGGCATTCCTGGCCGCGACATCCGCCACGAGCATCGCCGCACGATAATTAATCGCAACCGGTAATTGATCTGTATCGGCAAGCCCCGGTCGGGTCGAGACTCACTTTCGCCGTTGTCGTGAATCAAATCACGCGTGAATCTGGCGGTTTGTAAGGCAAGGCAAATGTCGCGAGCGAGGAACGGAGACGAGGCCGATGGAGCGGCGATTAATCGATGGCTACTGTGTCCCCTGCGACGCGGTGGCATTAATAACGAGCAGGGAATCTATTGCTCAGATCAGCATTGACATAGAGAAGTTGGATAACTCGTGGAACCGGTCGAGGATGCTTCATCGCATTAGAGGACACGGGATGATGCATCTCGAAGTGGCATCGTGACGTGCGCGTAATTCCCATTCGTTGAAACTGTCGTGCATGCGTCTTCTTTGATACCCGACTTTAGCTGACGCTTCAAGGGAGTGCTTTGGAGGATTACGCATGCATCTCGTTGAATATGTTACCTCGGAGGATACACACAGGCAGGAGTGTTGAATCGTTGCGTAATGAAGGATAATCGTGCGTCAAGTGTCCTTAGTCTTGGCCTTATTGTTGCGTTGGAACAAACGAGGGGGGCAAGTGTCCTTAGCTGTAACTATGCGAAAGAACACCGTGTCGATAGTTGGAGTTGAGGAAAAATTAGATCATGCATCGGCCGATTTTCCTACGATCTTGTAAATTTGTTGATAATTCCATCGATGAATGGAAAAAAGGGAAATTGATGGTTACGCAAACCCGCTTCGATAATTCTGTGGTACATTTTATTTCCTACGGAGCACTGCTGTGGGATAATGATTAGGTGTGCCGAATGATTGATGGCAAAATACCAATGGAATTAGATTACACGTATGGGGAGCAGCGATCTGTAGCAACGATGCGATGGTTATATCTCGCGACGTATCCTTCGGTCGTGAACGATTCGCTTGAAGCCGTTCAATTATCGCCACTTGAGCTAACTCCGATGCGACTAGCAAACTTTTTACTCTCCGCGGTGGCGCCCATTAAGGGATCATTGCTGAGCTTTCAGCGGCGTGTAAAACGCGGCCGTAATTTATTCCGCGCGACAACGCATCGTACAGGCTGCCGCGCGTATGAATTACGCCGTCCGGCAAAGAACTCAGCAACATCGGGTCAGCGATTCGTTGCGAAAATTATTTACTTCGTTTATGCTTTCTTTGGATATTATGATTGAAAGCGAGAGTACATTAAGAATTATTGGCCATCGGTGGCGTCGAACATATCAGTGGTCCCAGTGAATTTGAGCATCCCAAATATTTCTAAATACCAAGAGAAGTATCAAGTGTTCCTTTAGACAAATTATTCGCCTAGCAATGGGAAATTTAACGAGATCTAGATAAGCTAGGGAAACGCTACTCGAAGAAATTTTGCCGTCATTTTTATCCGCATTTCCACTGTTAACCTTCTGCTAGCCTTCGTCTGCATTCTCAATTAAGTCTAATTACATTTTATCTACGTTCTACGCGCGATAAGCCCGCGCAGCGGTATTCAAGGGGACTTCGTACTTCCTCGGTGTTTCGATAATTCCAGCGAAAAAAAGAATCGTCCGAATCGATGACTCCCGGCAATGATTAATCGTAATTCGTCATCAGTCCTCCTCATGATATATCGTCATCTTATCCGTGATTGTATCGCCCGATCGATAGGCGTGTCTCGTGAATGATCATCGTCGGTATCCGACTCTCTTTCCATTTTACGACCGGCCGTAGTGGAAAATACGAAACATCGTACACCCACACTTTTCCACCATTCGATTACGTAATCTCGTACGTAAAATCTGTCGCGTGCAAGTAGCGTCCGCCTGGTTTAACACCGCTCCGCCGTACCTTGATTGTTTCTCCACCGTGAAAGTACAAACATCGTCGCGCACGTTCCACGAGCATGTGCGTGTGTAGGTGGAATCTCATCGTAAAGTGACTCTATCGCTACCTTGAAATCAAGGGAACCCGTTGACTCGACGATCGAAATGTGGAACGCGCGAAGACACCTTGTACTTGAATCCTCCTCCGATCCATCTCGATTTATCCTCCATTACCAGGAATCTCACTTCCTGGATCGTAAAAGCGTTCGCCACGTCTTTACGAGACGCGCGTTATCGGTGTGGTATCAATATACTCCGGTGTTCGCACCGCAGATTCGCTCGCATCCAGAATATCAGACGTTTTTTCGCGCGAATTCGTCGATCCTCGTCGCGCGAACGATCCACTGACCTGATTCGTTCACGCCGCGTTCGCGATCATCTGTCGCTAGATTAAGAAACGCGGGCTAGGAGTTATTACGCTGCATTAAGGCCAATATCGTGGTTGCTCGTTGCACGATGAGATCGAGACGACCTGGTCCGGATTGTCCATTTAACGCGCTACTAAGTGTGCGTGCGTGTAGAAGGCGGTGGTTCAACCTTTCCTCGCGGGTAATTCAATCGTGATTCACAAGAGGATCAGGGAGGAACGGTGGAGTTATGGGGGTGGGGAACAGAGCGCAATGCGACGCCGGTGAAACCAGTTCTTTAGGCTAAGAGCGAGCGAAGAGAGAAGTCTGACCCCGAGAGTACACCCGCTTCTATAGGGTGTCCAGTAACCTATTGCAGTTCTCTGCTCGTTGTCGGATGGAACGCGGTTGAAGCCACCTGGCGATATTCAATACCTTCTTGCGCGCGACCCTTGCAACCTTCTCCTTTGACAGAAATCACGGGTGCACCCCTTTCTTTGAGAGGAAATTGGGGATGCCCGGATACGTGGGAGAAATGATTGTTTGGCCGCTTCCCGAATGCAATTCTTAAAACACTCAAATTGTTGAGGATGTTGAAATTGCTTTGTTTCCTTTTACACGTGGATTAAATATAAGCAGATGTATTAATGTAGCCGCGAGCACTTTTGTCTCCTGCTTGAATTAATTTGAGCAAGTAGCAGATAAAGTGCACTCTTCGCAACTGACATTTGCAAGTACAATTCTGCACCTCCCAAGTATGGTCTCGTGCAAGTCAAGATTCGAAACGTAGAAAAGTTGCACTCGAGTGGAGACCGTAGGAGGCTGTCCGCCACATTGTGGCTTCGCAATTCCACGTGTATGAGATCACAAGCTCTGGCTACTTGTGCGCCACGAGAAAGTCGAAGTAGAAACCATTATACACCGTATCATTTCTCAGCCTTTTGTCTTTTATTATCCTGGAATCCCCATAACCATGGACAAGCAAATTGTATCCTGTTGCAATTACGGGTGTATGAATTACATATTTGCGCAAAGAGCACGTAATGTCGTGCTCTTCAAATCAATTACGCCCAACGGCTGCGCATGAAAATTCTGTTTACGAAGCAAACGTTGTTACGTCCGGGGTTGAAACGAAATTAGTGGAAAATTAAACGAAAGGTTGTTTCGCTGGACAGGGTGAAACGAGAATATATTTCCCGGGTGGAACAGCAGCACAGTTGTTGCTTTCTAAGAATTTTTTACGTTATTAAACCTTTGTTTAATTATCCCTTTACGTGCCAGTCTTTTTTCATTCTCCCTCAGAAGAGTTCATATTTTAACAAAATATCAAGTTCCATTGCTTGTTAACCAAAGCGTTTCGTTTAGCGAAGGAAAAAAAAAACGAGACAAATTGCATTTCAGTTTCCTTGTAAGAAAAACCGTATCACGCCACTCGATGCGAAACGTCGAGCGTTCACGTGCGAACGCGATCTTGTTTCTTGCGTTACGAACCTTCTGCCTTCCGGATTCCAAAGAACGCCGATGCGTTATGCATGCAAAAATGCGTTCACATCGTGCATAATACCCCGTGAATCGCGGTCGATCGTCGCAGTTCATAGAATTTGAGAAAGCGAGGAACTTTAACCAGTCGGTGGGGCGTGCACCGTTTCAGGCTTGAGTAAATGTGTAACTCGAGTTGCACAATCGATACCGTGCGCCGTCTAGTGTACATACACTTACAGTTTTTATTTATTAGGCGCATAGCTACCATGGGCACTCAGCTTTTTAACTCTTGCGAATCGTTAGAGCTTTGCAACCACTCGATGCGAGTAGTAAATGCGCAAGGTAAACTCTGGCACACTTGAGGTAGTGTAAAATCTTGCGTCAAGGGGTTAATAGTGGAGTTTACCTTACTTTACCACTCCTGCTTATATTTCCTATCATGCACCTTGTACAGCAAAAATGAGCCTTTTTTTTATTATTCGATCATACAGAATTCTTCATTCTCCGCATTAGAAATGCAATAAATTGCATGACATAGTGGCTCTGCGTGCAGCGTGAAAAACGAGACTGCTATCGATACCGGTCCCGATGGTGGTGGAAAGGTGTACGTTCACGTTGACCTGGTTACAAATTACCCACGATCGCGCACCGCATTTTGTCGGGTCAACGCGCCCCGCCTGATTTCTCGCCATTTCAAGCGCAATGCCGCCGGATTAAGTCATCGTGACGTTACTTTCCTGTCGTTTCATCGGAGAACGCTGCGATCATACTATTTTACGCCACGTGTATTTAATTTCAAACCCGCCGTCATTTTATTAACATTTTCCCTCCATACTTTGCTCTGAATTATTCGAGGAAAAGACTTGCCAGAAGCATAGTATTCTTTAATGTCTTTACTGGGCTAACTTTTTACGGTTTTCCTTGTTCTTATACTTCGGTTTATTTAGAAATCCTTCGAGTAGACGATTGTTAATCGGTCTATGAGGAATTGTTCAGCTGGAGCACGTGGTAATTAGTTGACGGCTTAATCGCGGTATGTTGACGCAATAAACCCGGGTAATCGCGTCGAGTTGATCTGTTAATAAAGTTAAAGCCGCAATCATTTCGTGTCGCTCGGTGGTAAATCCGCTTCATAAATTTGCTCCGCGCTCGTTATATCTTCCGCTTCATCGGACGCGAGATGTTGTATTAAAATAATTTATACATCGTTCATCGTGCTAATTAATATCGCATAACGGAAGACGAGTAACAATTTACTCGAAAACAGATTCCCCGATTAATGTATTCGTGAAATCTTCGAAACAGTGGAAAAATGGTTAAACACGAGATTATCGACAATATTATGTCACTAAATCGATAAGCTCTGCAGCTATCGTGTATTCTTTTTTTTCTACGTTCTATTTTATCGAACATCCGATAACAATGATAACGGCGAATGCTTGATGCAGGTTCAGTCTCGCGCTGCATCTTAACCGAGTCTGATCGTTTTCATCGGAGCGTTTTCGTATTTTACTTCTCTCCTTCCTTCGCTTTCGCCATGGAGCTGCGTCAAATGAAAAAGTGGGACGTAACCGAGGAGTACTTTAAGGATTTTAACAACTTTTTCCGTCTAGTAAGTAGCTCCGAGCTCGGTCGGATTTTGCGGTGATTCTCGTTACGCCTTTTACGTAAGCCACTTGACTCGCGGAGAGCGCGAACGAGCGAGTCGGTTAATCGTTGGGCGTGTGAAACGATCGATCAGAGAAAACACTCTCCGATTTGAACGACAAGCGTCAAACACGATTCTTCCATTCAAAATACCGAGTACTTATTAGAAAGAAGCAATGCGATTAATTTTATTACTCGTTTGTCGCTGCTGCGAGTTGTGTACATTAAACTTTATCGACCGATTAGCTCTCGACAGCGGTGTATTTATTTTTCGCGCTAGCGATAAAGTCGGAAGAGCAAAATTTCGCGGGTGTTAAGACGGCGACAATTGTCGCTTGCAATTAGAAACGATTCAGTGGCAAGAATAGGATAGCCGATTAGTCAGCTGAAACACGGTTTCCCGCGAAGGCGGGCATAAAGAGCCGTCGATTAACCCCGATGCTATTTTCCGAGAAGATCCATGCACGATTATTCCGACCCGTTGTCGGTTCTATTGTTCGCCGTTGGAAATTACTCCGTCTATGTACTCGGCTCGTGACTGCATTCTTGAAAAGCAGCGAGGAGGCTTTTATTACAAGCAACCTAGATATCGTTCGTTGAAAGAGACACGGATCGGGCCGTGATAAGCCTTGTCCCTCTGGTCTCACGTGTGATATGTTCGTGATTAAACTCGCGCCACCGACCGTTTGTCAAATGTGTCTTTTCCTGAAAATTGTAGCACGAGTTCCCTTATCGCCCACGTAAAATTATTTCATTGAAAAAGCACTTACGTCGCTCTATCTGATTCTTGCAATGAGTTAAAAATAAAATGAAGAAGTTGCTGTTGTAAAACAATGAAATTCAACATGAATGCATCTTGGAAATACTTGAAAATCCGAATATCTAAATCCTGAAGACTTTGGCACACTTTCCTGGATCCTGAAGACTTCGAAACATTTTCCTGAATCCTGAAGACTTTGATACACTTTCCTGGATCGATCCTGAGGACTTTGAAACACTTTCCTGGATCCTGAAGACTTCGAAACATTTTCCTGAATCCCGAAGACTTTGATACACTTTCCTGGATCGATCCTGAGGACTTTGAAACACTTTCCTGGATCCTGAAGACCTCGAAACATTTTCCTCAATCCTGAAGACTTCGATACACTTTCCTGGATCGATCCTGAAGACTTTGAAACACTTTCCTGGATCCTGAAGACTTCGAAACATTTTCCTCAATCCTGAAGACTTTGATACACTTTCCTGGATCGATCCTGAGGACTTTGAAACACTTTCCTGGATCCTGAAGACTTCGAAACATTTTCCTCAATTCTGAAGACTTCGATACACTTTCCTGGATCGATCCTGAAGACTTTGAAACACTTTCCTAGATCGATCCTGAAGACTTTGAAACACTTTCCTAGATCGATCCTGAAGACTTTGAAACACTTTCCTGGATCCTGAAGCCTTCGAAACATTTTTCTGGATCCTGAAGACTTTGAAACGCTTTCCTGAACCCTGAAGATTTGGAAACACTTTCCTGGATCCTCAAGCAATCAATCTCCCGCATTAAAATCCGAGAATCCTCCCGAAGGCCTGAAGCATGAGAAACCCAGAACCCTGAAGAATCGAAGCGAATTGAAGATAGACATTGCGCTTGAACTTGGGAACTTGTTTCTGTTAGATCGACGAGAACGGGGACGGTTTCATCAACCTCACAGAGCTGCGCAGCGCGCTGGACATCTGCGGCTTCAAGATGCCGGGATACAAGGTGCGCCAGATGATCGAGGAGTACGATGACAAACAGAGGTCCGAGCACAAGGGGCGGCTCTCCTTCGACGAGTTCGAGAAACTGTGTAAAGAGTTGAAGGCCAACGAGCTGGGCTCCACGTTCAAGCAGGTGGTGTCGAAGAAGGAGAATTTGGAGACGTTGGGCGGAATTTCCGAAGCGTCCAGCGAGGGGACCACGCACTCGGTCAGGCTCGAGGAACAGCTCGCCTTCAGCGACTGGATCAACACGAACCTGTCGCATGATCCCGATCTGAAGCATCTGCTGCCCATCGACGCCGAAGGGAAGACGTTGTACAACAAGGTCAAGGATGGAATCCTTCTTTGGTATGTATTTATTTCATTTAATAGACGCGTGCTTGGGCTAAATTGGAATAATCCCACTGTCCCATTTATTATTTATCACTCCGGTCGTGATAGTTGTTCGATGTTAAAGAAATTCCTTCGTCCGTTTCAGTAAAATAATCAATCACTCTTGCCCCGACACGATCGACGAGCGGACGATCAACAAGAAGAATCTAACTCTCTACAAGAAGCACGAAAACTTGACCCTGGCTCTATCGTCCGCCCAGGCGATCGGTTGCAACATCGTGAACATCGACGCGCACGATCTCACCAAGGGTTCGCCCCACCTGGTCCTCGGCCTTCTCTGGCAGATCATTCGAATCGGTCTGTTCAATCAGATCACGTTAGAGAATTGCCCGGGCTTGGCCACGCTGTTGCAAGACGGAGAACGTATCGAGGATCTCCTGAAGTTATCACCGGAATCGATCCTACTGCGATGGGTGAACCACCACTTGGAGAACGCTGGTATCGCCAGGAGATGCCACAACTTCCAATCGGACATCACCGATTCCGAGATATACACATACCTGATCAAGCAAATCGCGCCGAACACGGCGGGCGTTACTTTGGAAGCGCTGATGGAACCGAATCACACATCTCGGGCAGAAATCATGCTGCAACAGGCGTCGAAATTGGGCTGCCGTAGCTTTGTAACGCCCAGCGACGTAGTGAACGGTATTTACAAGCTGAATCTCGCATTCGTGGCCAATATGTTCAACAATTACCCAGGCCTGGATAAACCGGAGAGCAACATCGAGGGGCTGGAATCGTTGGAGGAGACCAGAGAGGAGAAGACCTATCGAAACTGGATGAACTCCATGGGAGTGGTTCCCCATGTGAACTGGCTGTACTCCGACCTGGCGGACGGTCTGGTGATCTTTCAATTGTACGACATCATCAAGCCGGGCACGGTGAACTGGAACCGCGTACACAAGAAATTCACGAAGCTACGCAAGTTCATGGAGAAACTGGAGAACTGCAATTACGCGGTCGAGCTTGGGAAAACGATGAACTTCTCGCTGGTCGGGATCGCCGGTCAGGATATAAATGATGGAAACGCTACGCTGACTCTGGCCCTGATCTGGCAACTGATGAGATCGTACACGTTGTCGATCCTGACTTCGCTGGCCGGCACCCAGGGCAGCACGCTCGTCGAGAAAGAGATCGTGCAGTGGGTGAACTCGAAGCTGCAGGCCGAGGGGAAAACGAGCAGCATCAGAGGCTTCCAGGACTCGTCGATCGCGGACGGGAAGGTGGTGATCGATCTGATCGACGCTATCAAGCCTGGTACCGTGAACTACGATCTCGTGAAGGAAGGAGGCACGGAAGAGGTAAGAAAGATTCGTTTATTATCGTTATTGGAGGGAGTTCGTTTATCGGCCCCGCGGCTTGTTTGAGCGAAATCGTAATTCAGAGACTTAATAGAAATGATATTTGAGTAATCTGCATCGATGCGTTTCTTCTCGCTGCAGGAGAACCTGGACAACGCGAAGTACGCGATATCCTTGGCCCGAAAATGCGGCGCGCGCGTTTACGCGCTGCCGGAGGACATCACCGAGGTGAAGCCGAAGATGGTGATGACTGTGTTCGCCTGCCTGATGGCGATGGACTACGTCCCCAATATGGATTCCGTGAAGCAACAGAACAATGTGCAGAACAACGTGCCAAACAACGTGCAGAACAACGTGCAGAATAACATACAAAACAACGGTCAATAATGCCGCGTTGCCCGTCGTATTTGCGCTGTGCAGGAGAAGAACTGTGTCGACTGAGCCGCGGTTTTGTCGCGGCGCGCCGTGTCTCTTTTAAGAGCGTAACGATAATTGTACATACATATACGCCTAGGCTAAGATAGCTTGTTTTCCAAAACGAGAGGAAAAAGGAACGGAAGGGAAGAGTCGAGACGAGAGAACGGGATGAAATTTCTACGTTGCTCGCTGTTCAATCGGATGTATCAAGAGACTGGATTTCGAAGATCGGAGAAGATAGAAGATCTTTGCAATTGGATTATTGGAACTTTTACGCAGCCATGGAGAATAATGTAGATGTTGCTGGCGAGCTAAGAATAATTGAATGACGGAACGAACGATCGGAGGACGAGCGGAAAGTAATTGGAATAATGGTCAAGTGAATCGTCGAGTAGTATTTTAGATAGCAATTTTGTTCCATTTATCGATGAAAGAGAAAGGATCTCGACGAGATGACATACTCCGTAATTGTGTATCGCGCGATACGGGATTTTCCTTCTCCGATGTTTCCGTAATCATATCCTTGTCTCTCTCGGCAGACGGATAATCATTGACTCTCAGATCTGTATAAATTGATTTTTAACGCCCTATTTCTCTCTCTCTCACTCTCTCTCCATCAATGGTGTCGATGATGTGGAAGAAAGGAAAGTCGATACGAAGATCACCGACGTATTCGAAATATCCGGGGGCACTGAAGAACCGGAAACGGAAGAAACGAAACAATTCGCGTATGCCGGATGTACGCGGCTTTAAGATTGTCGATTATACATCTACACTATATTTACATCGTTTGAATCATATATTATATACATTTGAGATGTGTACACGTATTTGATACTGTGAGTGTGAAATTGTCATAACTTTACAATGACAACACCTTTGATCGATCGATCAGTCGACTCAAATTCAGAAGAAGCTTTTCGAAATATGCAAATAATTATGAAACAATTAATTCGACAGCAAGTTAATATCGTCGATACGAAAACTAACGCACAAAGATCAATTGTAATCGTGCCATTACATTAAATATATCGAGATCGCTATTTACGATTGGATGCTTGGATGCGATATTTAACGATCTATTCGAACGGAACGTACTTACATACATACATATTTAAATTAACGCTGGAGCGCAAACGAACACTTTGCCTATCTCGCTCCTCTTTTTAATCGTATTCTATACGAGCGACAATGCAACGCTGGTGGTTCCTTTTCATCGTGCGCGTTCTTTATACGAACCGTGGCTAATGCACGTGCTAAGCACATCTTAGCACGAGAGGTGCGTGTAAAAATTATTCAAAAGGGACATTTTTTGTTTGTAGCTGAAACCAGCGAAGCGAATAGCTGATCGACTGAATCTTACTTGTACGCGTTTTAGAGGAAATTTTACGCGTTAGACGCGACTAGAATTGCGTACAACGTTCGTGAGAAATTTCAGGGTGAATTCAAAAAAGAACTTTATCAAGGATTCTCTATTTAATTAGCTTTTATACAGTTTACGAGGAAGAGTTTACTAAAGTATCTCTTATTATCTCTGTATGGTCGTGTTACGTCTTAATTCTAAATTGAGATCGAAAACAAAATCATTAGCTAAGAAAAATGAATCGTACGAGGAATTAAGGAAATCGAGAGCAGTCGGAAAGCAGAGTGCGATTCGATCGATACTTGGAGCATTCCTATTGGAAACGGAAAAGACAGTTTCTCGATTGAGCATTTCGTTATTAATTAAGAATGTTTCTTACGATTTTAGATGAAATCGCAGGTCGTTGCTCTAACGTTAATTCATTCCACGAGTAACACGCGTACCAGGCTGCATTTTTCGCGAGAGGATGCGAAATCGTATTCCTTCTGTCTTGAATAGAGAGATAATCGAATTAGAAAAGTGGCGTGAGGATACTCGAAGGAGTATTTGAAAAAAAAAATATATGAACGTCGCGAGTATCGAAACGTATAAGTCTTAAGAGGGCCGTTTGCAATCTACGTAGCTAGATTTAAGAATTAGTCATTGGAGGATAGAGCTTGCTTTCTTACTCGAGGCAAAAGTTACATTTAGGGAGGGGAAAAAAAAAACGTATGAATGATAGAAGGAAGATCGTCAAACACGTTATGCTAAGAGTGCGATTCTTTTTTGTCCTATCTTGTCCTTTTTTCTAATCGATTCGCCAATCAATTTGAACTAGCAATGATCCATGAATTAAAAGAGAATTCGCACGTTCGCATACACATGATATTCTGTGCGTGCATGAACGTGTGTGGGTCACCGTAGATATATAATTTAATGTATCCGTAATTTAAATAAAAAGAAATTTATCTAACAACTCACGCCAGCGCCCAACCCTTTTGGTCATAGAAGTTTAATACAAATAATATAATATTAAGACAATTGTACGGTAGAAATTATTGTATCATAACGTAAAACAATGACTATCTGTTCGTGTTTATTGTACATTTAACAACTTGCTCTATCGTGCATTATTATGTTTTCTATGTTCAAGCTAGAGTTTCGTATTAATGGTTTTTCGTCGAGGTACTTCGAAAATTTATTTCATTGGCGAGATTCTGCATGTCTCTTCATTCGCCAGGATATCGGTCTTCGATGCGTTGGGAATTTCAGCCAGTTCTCGTTTGGCTGCTCGAACATCTCGCAGAGACAGGCTTATATAGCGTGACATGGCCGTGATATGGTTCTTTTCGTTCGCACCAAACGTTGCGAAACTTGACATAGAGGAGACGAACTGATAGTCGCTCACAAAGAGGCGGCTAGTCAAACTCTCCTAAAAGTAACAAATATCAACGCGGCAATTAGCATTAATTAAACAAATACATTAATACCAGAGTAATTTTGGTACCGGGGAAAAATGAATTGAGTATCCTAAAATCACTCACTAGTTGCGAATCGAGTTCCGGCTCCACCACGTTATTGTTTCCATAAGACCCGAAATAGAAAGTCGCGTAGTGCGTGCAATTATTCAAATTAGCCGTCTTCTGGATCACTATAGTTTCGCTCGGCACTTTGTTCAGCTGCGGCAGAGATTCCAACTCGTACCGATTGTTCTTGATCTTGTTCATCATCCTCTTCGATGGATAATGATTGATCTGCACGGACACGCTGCACCGTCCGATCGTCGTGTTCTCAAAAATGTCGAACGTCCCGTCGGGGACGCCGTTCAGATCGGCGCTGATGTTGAAACGCCCGGCGATCAGTTTAATGTCGTTCAGATGCCTGACTTTGATATGCTCGTCCACTATCAAGTATGCAACGCCGTGCTCGTTGAATCTAATTTCGAATTGCTCGTCGGTGAAGTAATCGTTTATCTCCTCCTCGGATATGTCGACTTTGTTGTCGTTGGTCAGGTCTATGCTTTGTCCCCTCGCGTTGCCTAAATGACAATTCAATCCGTCCGCGCCTGTGGGCTTGCAGAAGAGACTCATCGCTGTGTAATTGGACCGTTGCACCCCGTCGTGGTTCACTGGGGTGAAAGTGTCGTTCCATTCCACGTCGAAGACGTACTCCGGCCCGTACTTCCACACGTTTTCGTCGACCGCCACGCGGGCGACTGAAATGGGAATGCATTTATTACATTTTTATTTGCGCCAAGTTTTCCTTTCGTAATCTGTTCTACCAGGGAAATTGTACTATATAAAGGGTATTTGCCCAGTACACTCTATCAGTGGCCCTAAAAAAAATATTTGGTAGAAATAGAATTCTAAATGCTTAGGCGTGATAATATTATATGTTATTTGGTAAATATCGAGGATTCTGACAATTCTGTAGCCTCGGATTTCACGAATAAGCAATGCAATTAAATCAGTAGCGTTTATAAGTTTTAAGCTCTCCTTTGAAATAGTTACAGTTTCAATGACTATTATTTCTTTTTTTTTTTCATCTGAGTGGAAGCTGCGATTAGCAATTAGTTACAAATTATCGTTCACATAAGCAGTTCCTGGCCCGATTCAGGCAGATTGACAATAAAGACAGCTAAATGGAAAATTGGCTTACCGACCTAAGAAGAATGGAATTAATGAGGCGAGCATGTCGTAGCACTGCTCTCAACTGGTTTAACACTCCTCTTCGACTTGAAGGTCCTTTTATATCGTGGATGTACTCTACGACCTCGTCGTGTAATTTAATTAAGCCGTCCCACCACCCGGCGAGGTGATCATTATGCTACTTCGACTTGGATCGCTCACGATCTTGCAGAAACTAAGTGCGAACACGGTGCGAAAAGTCATTTTAATATTTTCACTGATAAACAGTTACACTTCACGTTTCTTTACAAGGAAAGTAAGATGAAATGCTTTCTCGATTAATTTTTTGGAGACAATGCATATATTGGAAAGACTGATGCTTTTTTATTATTATTAATCAAACGCCTCTCTTATTAAAATTCACCACAGAATAAAAAAGCTCGAAACGTACATTATTTACCATCGTAAATTGATTTAAAAAGGGATGAAACTGCCCTGCTTTACCAACCTCTTATCAATATACATACTTCTAATTACATCTCGTAATTTGGCAAATTGTAATCATACAGAATTCCACATTTCCATTTGGATACAACTTTATTACAGTTATTAGTAATTATTTATACTACTTCAGTTCTACCATTGGGAGTAATTTATCGTTCCACAGTAGTAAGAGGATCCTATGAAAGAATATTATGATCTATTGTTCTTTTGAGGTGCAGGGGTACAACGTGCTCGAAACTCAGAGGTGGCAAGGGTTCTTCCGCAGGCTGAACACTCAGTAGTTCCAAGCATATTATATCCTGATGAATTAAATTCTTCCTGCTATTCGCTTCCCCCTTCTTCACGTGCATCTCCGTTCGACTTCTAAACATATCGTTGCTGATGTGCATCTTGCCACTGGATTCCACCTGAAAGCCAAAACGAGCGTAGATATACATCGATTGAAAATTCTATATCTCATCAAACGTTGAATTATGAAGGAAAGCAATAATTACATTCGAGTCATGAGGGCGATATCCTGGATCCTTGGGCTTCACGCATTTTCTGCTTTCCGTCTTTTTCTCGATGACCAGCACCGAGTCAGAACGATTTCGATTCAATGGCAATAATTCTATATCATAATTTTGCTCTTTCTTCTTTACGTTTCTCATCGGATCATTCTTATCTTCGTCGTGCTCCGCAACCCTGAACAGGGTGGTGCATTCGCCAAAAATGTAATTCTCCTTAGCCTCGAAGCTAGCTAAGGCGTCCGCGTGTTCCTTCAGATCGGCCCCGACGCTCAGCTGTTTCACGATGCTTCTAAAGAAATACAAGTCGAGCTTGTTCATCGTGTAGACGAATTGCAGACTCTCCACGCCTCGTGGACTGAATTCGATCAGGAACGGCATCGCGGTCTTTGGTTCTACAGGCTGCTCCTCGCTCGATATGTCCTCGTTCGACGAATCGAGATCACCCCTGACGAGGCAAAGCAACTTTTCGGGCGCTTGCGGTCGGCACTTCATTAACAGGATCTCGCTGAACCTTCTATACGGTTCTTTCACCAGATCAGGGAAAAGCAGCAACGTGATGTTTGCTTGGAACACGTATTCCGGACCGTGGATCCATTCTTGCGGATCGTCCACAGAGACATTGACAGCTAGATAGAATAAAAGTTATTAGATTCTGTTAATAAAAACATAATTCAGCGTTTCGCATTTCCGTCAATTTTCTGGAAGCTTAAACGGTCGAGTATTTTCACTTGTTTTTTCGATCATGGGATGCCGAAGCGAATAAATTGTTTTCTACGAAATTTGACGATGCAGCGAATTTCGCAAAAATATGAAATTTATGAAATGAATCAGATCGTTCTGCAAGCGGATGGAATACCGAGCAATATTTTTATAGTAATTGGTCATCGACATATTTTTGTTCTACTTCGACATGGATTTCTATGCATTCTCCACTCCACTGTCAATATTTCATTGAAATGTTCACAGTACTTGAGAGATCACTTCATATTTTACACCAACGTAAAAATTATACCTGCGTCGCTTCCAATCTATCGACGTATTTTCGAATAAAATTGAATACAATATTTTGCCATTAAAAGTCCATGATTCCGATTTTATTGCACTTGTCGAACGTCGAACGCGTAGGGCGGGAGTACGTTTCAACTATATATTGCAGGCTTTAGTAGTATGATTATGATTAATTGGCTTACCGACCTAGAAAGAACGGAATTAATGCGAAGTTCATGTTGTTGCAGCGTGTTTAACTATTGCATTGCTCTCTCTGCGGCTGATAAACTCTTTTTATAGCGGTGGCCACCGTGGACAGATTACCACAGTCACGCTTCGACCGGGCAGCTTCGTCTTCGACCGCGCTTGCGTCTGTTAATTAGATGTACTTCTTGGCTACTTATCTAGTTAAAGGTATTACATGGATGCACACAGGTGCCGCACGTGTGCACGTAACTTTCAGCACTTTAACGTTCAAGCCAGTCAAGATCTTTTATTTGGGCACGAATTTTAAACACGATCAATCGCGGGGTTCGCACTATTTTCTTCGGGGAGTTAAGCGAAAAATCCGATACCCGAACGAAATATGGGTAATACAATTTTCGCGGAACAATGATTCACATCGTTTCCGAACAGAACTAAAATTATTCGATCCACACTGTGCGAGCCCGAACGTACGAGCTAGTAGAATTAGCTTCCACTTTGACGCTTGAACGACTGTAATCTTTACTATGCGCGGCTCCTGTTGCTGGAGCGTTATTCTATTAAACTCGTTACACGGCTAGTGCAAGAGGTCACTCTTGTCTCCTTCGGATAATTTTTCTTTCCAAGCAAGTTTCGCGAACGCGTCACGTATTTCAAGATTTGATGAAACATTTCATTTGACTATAATTCTGTCATTCTCGGTAATCAATTTCTTCCAATCGAATGATAATTCGCGGTTGAATTGAATGTTATTGAGGTGCTCTTTTTAAAATGTTCGGTACAGACCTGAATTGATAATCGCAGCTCGAATATGGGACGCTCAGCACAAACGTTACTCCCCTTTCGATCTCGTCGCACTCGATGTTATGAAGTAGCTTAATCCCCTGTAGCACGCAAGTTATGCACCAACTTCAAAGTGCTTGCATGTGCATTTGGCAGTCGGGTGCAACGGATCTCAAGGCGCGAACGGGTTACGTTTAACTGCGTGCTGTTGTCGCGCCTTTGGCCATGCGATATAATTGGCACTCGCTCCATTCGCCACTGCAGAGAATTGCTTTTTCTTTGTCCTAGATTTTAAAATCGACAAAGGGGCGATTCATCTATCCGGCTGTGGTCTGATAAAACTTTTGGAAATTTGGAAAATCAATGAAAGGGGCAAATAAATATTGTGCAACAAGGTTTGTTAATTTACATCCATTACTTTTATTGAATACAATTTTTACGGCCACACATATAACGTTTATTGCAACGTTCATTGATCGTTATGTTAAAGCTTAATCTAGCAAACATTTCCTGATACAATTTTAATCACCCTTCGATCGAGGTAGTCGTAATCGTGTTAGGGACGAGTACCCTTAATGATCCAAAAAATATACTGCAACATTTCAACTTCATAACTTCAACATTACAATCTTCATACGCTATCTGATACAACTTTATAATCTTCAGTCCATTTCCCTTTTCGCGGCAGAAAAAACACGCGCTCTATGAAAATATATATCTTTGCTTAAGGTACACAGTATACATAAAAATCTTTCATTGCAATACGAATTAGCCTAAGAGTAGCGCCACAAGGTAAAATGTTACGTGGTCTTCAAGTTCTAAATGGCACTTAGGTAAGACACAATTATTAGATACATAGATTATCATGGATGGCGTCTACATTTAATATACATATACGTAAGTACGATGTTAGCCAAAAATATCCCTATTCCACTTTAAGACAAAATAGATTTTCTATAATTGCAACCAAACGACGAGATTTTGCCAGAGGATAGAAGGATTAGCTCACTAGATATCGTGTTTATAATGTAGATTTAAGTTAGATATATGTATTTGAAAATATCGTATTTCTTGTCAGGAACGAGTAGCACTGATGATCAGAAAAATATACTGCAAAATTACGACTTTATAACACTCTCGGCCTATTGCACTTTTTGCCCCAGAGAAACACACGCTTTATGAAAATATATATCTTCTTTTAAGCTACGTGCTACACATAGAAATCTTTCATCATAATACGAAGTAGCCTACAAGTAATGTCACAGGATCAAATGTACATGGTCCCTAAGCTCTAAGTGACATTCAGATGAGGCACAATCATTAGGTACACATACTATCATCCCGTATACACTTAACATACATATACATAAATATGTATTTTATTGAATTACGTGTTTCTATTGAGAATCGTGTGCATCTGATTTTCGAATCGAATTATCCAATTTCCAGCTAATTGACCAACAATTATAAAACAAATATAAAATTATGCCAATTTTCTGCGAGGGGAACGTAATTTTCTGTCGAAAAGAAATTTCGCGTTATCCGAGCTCGCGACAATCACGTTAATATTGTATTCGCATAAAACATATTTAATAACTTTTAAAAACTTACGTAAGTTCAACCCGTCGCAACTTGGTATAGCTATTGTTTGGATCTGCATTTCCATCAAAACGTCTCGCAGCAACAGGAGCAGCTGATAAACATCCTGTTTCGTCGGTTTCATTCCGTCTTTAAATACCAGGTGAAACAGGTATTTCCAAGTTGACGGATTATAACTTCGAACAATAAATGACGAGGCTCGGTTGACTTGCATAAAAGGGTTTCGAAGTAAATCCACAAAATCTTTATTCTCTAATGCACAGTTTTCAACAGAATCGTAATTCTTGTTGGTGAAATATCTGAATAGGTGGACGACGTGATGTCGGAATATAGACTTCATATCTTCCTCGAATATAATATTATCCTTCTTTCCTCTGGATTCTTTCCGTTCCTTTCTGGACATCAAGAACACCGAATACGGTTCTCGTTCCAGCGGACCATCGAACTCCAAAAAGTACCATCTGATTATTTTTTTATCCACCCGCTCTATCGCGTGGATACAATTTAGGTAATAGTTCGGTATACGAATTACTTGTTTCCGGATTTTCGTGAAAGTCGGTATGACCCATCCTCGATCGACCAAGTCGAACCACTTTTCGTATCCCAATACCTCTTTCGGAGTGTCCAGCCCCAGCCAGAACATTCTCACTATAGTGTCCTCTATCGCGCCTGCACTCTTTTTGGATATCTTCCTCAGTGTTTGCAAATCTAAATCAAGGAGGATCTCGTAAGCGGAACTCAACAAATGCTTTATACTTCGACTCGTAAGATGCACATCAGTGTTTAGCCATACGGATAAACGATGTATAAAGGCAAAGACAAAGTCCTCTTGAGTATCGGCGGTTTGAGTTGGTCGATTGATAAATGGGTACAATTCGTATTCTTCGTGAGAAAGTTTATTATAGTTTACTACCGTTTTCGATGTCACATGTACTTTACCGTCCTCTGTGTGCATGTGGGCCAGTATTAACGATAATTGCCCCATTATGATTAATCGTATTGTATTTTCTTTGCGCGGTGTCTTCTCGCAAATTGTGCAATTAACATCACTCCTGCTCGTCGACGGACCTGCCTGGGGCTCCATTTCTCTAGAATAAGCCCACGCTTCTTCTGAATATAAGTTAATAAACAATTCGGCAAAATAATTGCTTAGTTTCTTCGATCAATATTGTCGGGCTTTATCGCATACACATATGACCGATCCTCAAAACAATAGGCAAAAATATTTTTTAATTTTTAAATACTTACTATTAAATTATCTTCGAGTTCGCAAACAATTTATCGATAGAATATCCAAGCCTCGTTGAGATCAGACCTTCTGTACATACATGTTGCATACAACGGAAAATTTCGAATAGCCAATAAAAAATGACGAAGTTAAACCGAATATTAATAAACCCACCTGCTGGCACACACTGCAACCAGCAATCGTCGATCTTGTTCACCAAAATACGCCATAAACTATTTTCTATCAATGTCTCTGTTATTTCAATTGCATTTCACGTAAACAAATGCAATGGCGAGGAAGGTGCGATGCTATCAGGTCTGCTAGCAACTGATCTCAGCCTTTGCCGCAAGCATGGCGTTGGTATATAAACGTTCTCCGGATCACGCGCAGAGGAAACGGTACCAAACTCACCCCTGGTCCACAGGTGGGGGGGATGCTACCTATGGTGGCCGGGTTTTTACTTTATGCCACATCCCCGCGGTACATTGGTGTTCGAGAGAAAGCTGGTGGTAGGGGTACTCCGGTAGCTGCCGCAAGGCGGAAGATGCGCGCGACCGGAAGCATCCAGGTTGCAACCCGGCTGAAGCAACAGCTAGCCTGGACCCGGCTGAAGCAACAGCTAGCCGTCGGGGTGGGGTGGCTTTTCTAGGTTGCCAATTCAAGGTCTGTCGATGTCTGGGGTTTTGTATTGCGAGCTTTCCATATGCTTTCCCCCCCGTTTTCGCTCGCGTTTCCACTCTTTGCCTTTTATTCCATCCTTTTTCACGAGTTGCCTTGGCCCCATAGATTACCGCGAGTTAAAGTAGCCGGGGCATCTGCCGGGCTTGTTGAGCCTGGATAACCTTGGGAAATCCTAGGACAGCACGCACGTATGTGCATCGATCGAGCGTAATCTATACGTGTAGGGAAAATAAGATAATGGATCGTAATGACGCACGTGTTGCAATTAAATAAGCAACGTGTTTATTAGAATATAGGGAAAGGTGCAAGGAATACTATTTAATACGTGTTTCATTATTGGTTCACTCGGTTAAGCCAGAGCGGGAACTCGGTGCGTGTATGTAACTCAAAGCTCGTTACGAACATCCGAGAGAGCTTATTAGCAACTATGGGGATGCCAAGGGCGCAGCACTGTCACAGATAGAAAGGTTTAGGTTTGGAAGCTGGCATTGAAAACGAGGCCGTGCTAAACTGTAAGGTAATCAGGGTGATTACGTAGAATCTGGAAAATCACTTCGACCATCTTAATTAAATGGGTAGTGGTACTTTGTTTTTCGAGTTTCACGAATTTGCGCATTGGTATACTAAATATCCCTAATTGAAAACAAAACATGCACTTAGAAATGTACACTTAGAGCTCTAAGACTGCACAATTTTGTAAAAAAATTAATCAAGCGTTATTGAAAACGAAAGATCTTAAGAATGATGCAAGATAGACAGGTTTACACTCAATCTTGGATTATCTCTTTGTCATAATTCTTAAGATATCGGCATTGGTAAGATTCATTCTCGAGGACCACAGAATGCAACTTCTCGAGTGATAAACGAATACCGTGCGACGCGGAAGTCTGAATCCTTCCGTTCGCGTATCAATTCAATAGAAGAACCGGCGATAATCACCTGCTCCCCTAAGAAAACAGTAAAAACGACTAAAATATCTGTTTAGAATAGTTGGTTTAAAAAACTGTTTATTATTTCTTCCTTCGACAATTTCCTCCAGCATTCACAGCGAAGAATACAAATGATTGTTAGCTTCTTTTTATTGCACGATATAACGCCTCTGTTAAGCTGTTGTACTTATCATATTTAAAATCTTATGACCATTTATTTTTCCTGGATCCGCTCCAGATTAGTGTACGCGTACAAACTGGTGGACGCCGGGTTCATAATTCCCGACAGCGAGCCGCGAGCTGGCTCTATGCTTTTCAGGGACAGGCTTATTTTCTGATGAATTCTCATCGTTCTCGGTCGATTCAGATGTCTCATTTTGCCCGTCGATTCTGTGTACGAATACATTTCTCTGTGCGAGATGTGCATATGGCTTGTAGACGTGGTCTGCAAAAGAAATTGGAACAATACCGAGCTGAGCTTAATCCTATTATCACGATATACCAATACTTTTATTTCCATCCCGAATTGACTATAATGTATCGTAAATATTCTATTCACCATATCCATGAAAGTATTTTTATTTCCCAAACTGAAGTCCTCGTGATTTCCAAAGAAGTAGATCTTCCTGCTGGGACACTTGTTGGCGTCTCTAACCTTGTCTATTTTAAGGGCTGCTCTATTCAAGGGCACAAAGCCATCCCGTTCAGGTTGAAGAACAACGTCGAATCGTCCTTCGTCCACCGTTGCGTGTCCCCTTCCGTATCCCGGCCTTGACATTTCGACCAGCACCTCGCAGTAACCGATGCTAGAGTTCTCCATGGTGACGTACCTGTCTCGTCCGTTCTCCAGCTCAAAGCCCACGTTAAGCTGTTCCACGATGGCTCTTATCATATCGAGCCTCCACCTAGGAATGTCCCTCGAGACGACCAAGTTTTCGATACCCTTCGAATTGAATCTGATCTCGAACGGGTCCTCGTTCACGAACCGATCGCTGACCGGGACGAAATTCTTCGCGTTCGAACATCTGCCGTCGTTCGGACTCGGTCTGACGATTCTTCCATCGACGAACCGACAGCCGAGGGTGTCGCTGCCCTTTGCCCGGCACTTCAGCTCGAACCCGATCATAGAGCAGAAATTGTCCTTCTCGCGGACGATATTGGCCAGAGACATGTTCACCAGGACGTCGTAAGTGCATTCCGGACCGTATCGTTGCCAATCGGAGTCAGCCTGATACGCCCGGTCATGGACGGCCACGTGCGCGGCTGGAACGACAAGGGTCCTGTTAACCAGACGTTCAGGATAGATCATCCGTGCCGACGGATGCGTTAGCAGCATGCTCTTTGATTGTCTGCTCGTATCGCGACGCGTTTACGGTCATTATACCGCGGATAAAATCGATGCTTGTCCACTGGCATTCCAAATGGATCCATATTACTGTAACGTTCTAGCTGATCACAGACGCGTGGTTGTATCCTTTGTAATTGGCTCGAAATTCTGACAGGCGATCTATCGTGCTAGTTCCAGGCTCAAATTGTGACGGACGTTTAAACAATTTTAATGGGGATCGCTGTTGCTGAAATACTCATTAGGACGCAGCTCAGCTTTCTATTTAGAATAGACTGGACTTTTTAATATTCGACAACCTGGGAGCTAACTTGAAGCTTTATTTGACGATGCGTACCAAATATTTCATATAGGAATAAATTCGCGGTAATATTCCGCTGCGCTTGAAATCGTTCAAATGAACAAGAATTATGGTACCAGGAATTCGTGCAATACAAAGAATCGACATGCCTCCAATGTTGCAGTAATATGGGAAATAACCCGTGTCTTCCATCCCTAATTCTGCACCTTTCGACCAAGGTTGGTACGGAATCGTATTCGCATCGGATCAAACAAACGAAACGGGCGCCTCGACTAATTAACTTCCCGGGATGAGCTGGCACATATCTCTTCGTTTAACTTTTCAAATATATACGTTTGCAGAATAAAATAATCCGCTTTCTAAAATTGTTCGCAAGCGTGCAGTGATTTAATGCTTTGGCGATTTAACAAAAATACTAATTAGGAAATGCGACGCGAAAGGAGATACTGCTGGGTGAAAGATATCAATGGCTTTGATATCCGTGCTCCGCGTTTAAACATTCTCTTTTCTCTTTATGCGCCACCGATGTGCGTATCCTCTCGCGTGCTTGTCGAGAGATCGCTCTTCAGCGTACTGCATGTGAGCCGTTTTCAATTCCGCCGCTTCAAGCGACCGTTGTGTTCCATCGAAAATGTATAACCAATTGAAGGGGCGAGAGAATAAAATAGAGTTCGTAAATATTGTGCACATTGACGAGCACGGGATGATGATTGTGGACTGATGGAGCTTATGAAAGAACGGCTTGCGAAAAAATAAAAATGGATATTGCAATGTAGGGCAAGGACAGCAGTTTTCGGAGCAATCAACAGTATTAAATGAAATATTGAAAATCTGCTCCGATAGAAATGTGAAATGTAATTGATTCGGTATTTGTAACGATTCAAAAAGTAGATCAAGATTTTTGTAGAAATGTTAGAAATTTTTTAGCGTGTTTTGGTATGATCTTCGATATTACCAGCGAACAGTTAAAGAAGGTTAAATAAAGTTTAGCCCGTTAATGAAACATCGTTTGTCATAATTCTATTTAGAATCAAAGTAAATCTCTTGCGTACGTACCAAGTAGAAACGGTAGAATTGTGACAAGCATGTCCGACAGCTTCTTGGAAAAAGACTGATGCGACAGCGTCCCGTTTGTCTCCTCTTTATACTTCGGATAACTTGATTCCTTGCCGTCTCCTTGAAAACAATTTCATTAAACAACCGCTTCCGTGCGGATCGCGATTCCTGCAGACATCTTCCGCTTCGTCTTGCACGCTTCGTATCGTTTTCCATAGCCTCTGAATTGGTCCAATCGAGACACGCCTTGGACGCCTTAACGAGCTCCGCGACAATCGCCACGACACGCTTCCGAGATTAAACAAAAAGGGGACACGAAATGGGGAACAAAATTATATCCTATTCAATTAGCAGTAATATCAATCGGAAAGTTCATTTTCTATACTTTAATTAACCAGCAGTTCGTTATATCCCGTAATTGCACACGCGGTAAAAACAATATTCTTTATTATTTGTTTTAGTTGAACAGACGGAGGATTTATTCGGCCACGAATTTCAAGCGTATCATCGAGTGGCGTTATACATTTTCCACGGCCCCGAGGCCTTCGCGGAGCGCAGTGATTTAATTAAACGCAGTGCACGCATCGTTGCGATGAACGTTTTCGCTGTTAGCGGAGGGTAGATGTAGGACACATAGTAACATGGTGAGGACCTAGCTTCCTTCGAACTAATCGAATTATTTCAAGTAATCGGATAAGTTTAAAGTGAAACGCGCTCTCGGTATCTTTGTACACAAGTTGTACTTGTATCCTTACTAATATTGCACGTTTACTTGAAACTGACAGACCCTTAGGTTCATTAGCCAACATCATTAATAACCTTTATCGTTTATTGTGGAATTCTTGTAGTACGTAGCCGAGTCTCTTTACATCAATTTGAGCCCTCATTTATTAGAAACTTTGAAGTCGAGAAAATTCTATTTGTTTGGGACGCTGGGACGTTAATGTTGCTTATTAGTTTCATTGTTTCATCGCGAGATTGTTATACAGTGTTTTATGACAGCAAATTCCAGAGGTAACTTTGAAGGGGGTGCATGAATTAGATTGTTCTTACGTGTACAAACAGAAAGTATCTTTATTATTTACAGAATCGTACGAGGATATAATAAAATATTATTTACAACAGTAGTGATACGTGAACTGTATCAATATACTTTTTTCCCTTTAACGGCTCGATTTAAGCTTCCATCGACCAATCCTCCCTGTTCAAGCTCTCCGTTAGCCATCGTCCGATAAATACACTGGCCAGCTCAGGATCCTTCACCTTCGGTGGATCGCTATTCGCGGGCGAGATCGATTTTAATCGAACGCTGATGTTCTCGTACAAGGTGGTCACCATCCCTTCGGACACCTTGTTGGTGGTCACGACGTTCGTCGTGCCGGATATGAACTCGGTAGACATGATCGCTATGTGGCTCTCCGATGAGCTCTGCAATGAAACGATACAAAGTAGGAAAACGTCAAGTAAGAGAGTATTACAATGATTTCGTGTTGATACTAGATTGGCATCGACTTGCGTTTCTAATACCAAGAGAACGATTCGAATCTGGCAACCGCTTGCAATACTCACGACAGTAGATATCACGTCGCTAACTTGGCCGATGCTCTCCACGCTCCCGAAGGAGTACGGCACCTTGTGCGTGCACATACGAAGATTCCTGATCTTCCTGATCTGTATCAGCTCACCATCGTGCAATCTGAACCCCGTCTCCAGGATGTAATCTCGAGGCACGTGGAAAGCGCGGCCGATATCGTCTCGTTCCACCATCAGCATCGTCACGCATTCCCCCTGCGTGAAGTTCTCCATCAGCTCGAACGTTTGATCGTACTCCCCGACGAGTACACCGACGTTCAGCTGGCCGATTATCGTTCTGATCATGTCCAGCTCCCTCGGCTGTATATTTTCATTCACCACGAGACTATCTAGCCCCCGCTCGGTGAATCGGATCTCGAACTGGTCCTGATTGATCTCGTATGCCTCCTGTCTGGACACCTCGGTTACGGGAACAAAGGGCCCCTCCAGATTCAAGCTCTCGGTCGCGTAACTGTACGCCTTCGAGTCCCGGAAATGGCAGCTGAGCACGCTGTACTTCTTCGGCTGGCACACCAGCTTCGACGCCACGTCCAGACGGATGCTGATGTAGCTCCCTTCCTCCGGGATCGCGGTCGAGTTCACTTGAACTTCGAAGGTGTACTGCGGCCCGTACTGCCACGGCCCGTCCACTACGACGCGCGCGGCTGAAACATGCGTTCGCGTGTAACACAGTCCGGGGAAATGTTTCTCCCAAGGAACGTGGGAATTTGATTCGTGGGAATATAGGCTAGAGTCGAGTTTTGCTCAATCCACGTATGTCGCTTCTGTCAGGATCGAACTCTTAGAGTTTAACGTGAGGATAGCGAAACAATCGTCTACACCCCTGTGTCGTCTCGAGACACTTCTTTCTACGATTACAAGTGGACCCCCTCTGTCTACGTATTTCGCGCGAAACGCGGCGCGACACGAATCTTCGTAAGGCGAACGATTTGACGCACAATCGGGTAACACGTGAACGCGAATTGAATGATTGACCGGTGGCTCGTGAATAGGGTGGATAAAAGGTGTGGCCGCGCTAGTTTCCGATCCGTATCACGCGGTCGTACCCCCTGCGTACGTGCGCTAGCACTTTATAGTTTCGACTTTCCGTCGGCACGAAGCAACCGTGGTCCGTGTCGGGCCACGAGCCAAGGGGAGGCGACCAGCCGAAAGATGGGACCGAGATTCGTTTCGTTCTTCGCGAGGATCAAATCGAGGGTGGACGCCGCGGCGGGATACGAGAGGCTGGCCGAGGAGACAACGCGTGAACCGTCGTCGCCGTCGTCGTCGTCCGCGCCGCCGCGCGATCTCCGCCGTGGCTTACCTAAGAAAAATGGGACTACGTTCAAGACTACGTCCATGATGACACCGCTCAGCGTTCACATACTTTAGTGGTGTGAACCGATGCCGGGGCCGCTCTTATACCGTAGCCAAACCGCACTACTGACCTCTTCTTCGCGATTAGCGGGCTCTAATTTACCGAAGCCGGCGGCTCTCTCTTTCCAATCGGAAAGCAAAAGTGTGCGGTGCACAAGCGACGATAGATTCAGAGGGAATTGATAACACTAGATCGAAACGGGGTCATGCAGGGACCCTCCGTGCGCGACTTGTTTAACGGGTCGTTTCGAAACTGGCCGGCAATTACCTCGCGTGTCAACGACCATCGGTGTTCTCCCATTCGTAATCGACGATGGTCCCCTTGCGCGGAAATCTCCGTCGCTTCCGATTCCGAGAGAACCGGCTCTCAAAATAATGCCTACTGTATAATAGAATTAGGAATATCGAGATTATCATTGCGCCCGTGTGGGTTTCGAATAAACGAGCCAAATGCGAACGAATTAAAAGACCACGCGCTGTTCCGTTTCCGATTTCTATTAGGCTCAGAACTCGGGTACAATTTATCGCGGACGTCGTCTTCCAGGAACAGTTTGGAAGTGAGGTGCGTACCGAGTTGTGGCGCGGCAAATCCAATAACTTGTTAATTGGACATGAAGCTGGAATATGCGTTGGATTTCGTGCCAGCCCAGGCAGTTCCATCGAAATCAATAAATTACACGCTACGATACACTCTCGTTTCACGGGAAGCGCATAATCAGACGGAACGGCTGTTTTGATTAATTACCGTGACGAGAATCTTGCTTCTAATTTATTCCACAGAATTTCCCAAACAAAAAGTTCTACTTTTAATCTATAGGGAAGGCAAGAAAAGAGGAGAAATCGTTTAGGTGCGACAAACTTTACTAATATTATTATACGATTCAACACCTTATCAATTGAACAGAATTCTACAGAAACATGAATTATCTGTCGTACAATCCGATACAGTTTCGTAGATCTTCGTACAAGGCTGGACCGAACGACGACACTTTAGACATTTCCTTCAAGTCCGATTCAGCAGGGTCGACGGAGACTAAAGTCAAACGAATATGATCGATCGCCGATCCGATGATCTCCCTGTTCAGATCGTACACGTTCACCGTGTTCACGCTGTCCGAGGTGAACTTGTTGCTCGAGATGTGCATGTGCCAAATCGACGAACGCTGAAAGCACCGCGTTAAAGGTAAACACTCCGCAATACAAATCGGACTGTAATCAACGAATAAACGAACACGTACCAGATTCTCGATGGACTCGACCGGGACCACGCCGTAATTGTACCTGGTCCCGAATCTGTAAGCCGGATGCGGGATACAGTCGTTCAGATGTATCTCCTTCGACGTCTCGACGGCCAGCTCCGGGTCTATCGTTTCGTCCGGCAGCCAGGTCAATTGGAACTCCTCCTTCGCCGGCCGATTGTCCAGCTTCCTCTGCGTGACTTTGTACGCGACGAAACACTCGCCCACCGTCGAGTTCTCCAGCTTCTCCACCTTCTTCACCGTTCTGAATCTGGACCAAGCGCTCAGATGGTTCGCCACGAGGCGATACATGTTCTTGAAGAAGCTGCTGAACGCTGGCGCGTCCTGTTCGAACGCGTAACTCTCGATCCCCTTGTCGTTGAACTTGATCTCGAACGTTCTGTTGCCGAAATCGAACTCGGAGTACGTCACGTTCTCCGGCGGGATAGCTGCCTCCGCTTTGAACGTGTCCGGCGTTAATTTCGCGATTTTCGTGTTCTCGAAACGGCACTGCAGCCGATCCGGCTCCTTCGGCCGACACTTCAACGCTGTGAACAAACTGGACCCCATGTACTTTCCTTGATCCTCGTACAGATTCGAAACTGTACCGATGGTCGCGTTGAACGTGTACTCCGGTCCGTGTTGCCATCGGTCCTCGTTGCTCGGCAGGCGAACGCCTGTAATGAAAAAATATCCAAAAATTCACACTTTCGAAGATCCGATTGAGTATTAGCGATTAAAAGGAGGCCAGTTAACGAACACGAACGATGCGAAATTAGAGTTGGATTCGCAATTTCCAAGTGGAAATTAGGTCGCGCAGATTCGACAAATCGAATGGGGAGAGTTTTCGGTGTCAATGATTTGTACGGACGGTTGCGATTGGCATGACCCGTCCTTCGTGAACCATTGACGATGGCAACGATAACCAGCCGCGAATATAATAATAACGAATGGGGGGACACATTACTGACCTAGGAGAAACGGCACTAGAATAAAGTTCATGATGCCGTCGTTCGTGGTACGGTCGAAACGGAGTTCCCTCCGCCGAGAGCTGGCTGGCTTTTATATGTTGTCGTCGCTGGTCTCGCCACTACTGTGGCATACAGCCTGCTAGAAAATTATTCAGACATTACGTTCTATGAGACATCAGATGAAGTTGCACCGAGTAAAGAAATGGTGCTACCGCCACTTCGTAAGTGGGGTAATGGACGATAAAAATGATGGAATTATTGATTGTCCGGGTGCAATTATTTAAATGACACGAGAGGAACGCGTAGGCAGAGAATTGTTATAATAAACGTATGTGAAAGAAGTTAAATATGATTTAATTCATAAGTAGGCTCATCTTTTTTTCTTTAAGTTTAATTTTTAAGAAAATCATTAACTCTACGACTGCTCGACAAATTAGTTTGAGGATCGTGGTTAAATTTACGATTATTGAAGCATTAATTCTGTTACGAAATATACGATAAATGCCGAATTAGTCGTGCAATCAATGAGCGTATTAATTGCGTTGCTGAAGTTCGCGATTTCACACGCGATTTCATTCTGAACGTGACAATGGGAAATTTCACGTGTGAGACGAGACGCATTTCACGTGCGAGGGGAATAGTGCAGGAATATGGAATTTGTATTATTCGTTAAGGGAAACGGGGAGAAAATTCTGCTTGAAGAGAAAAAGTTATGAGGTACCGCTGATAAAGACCTTGAAAGTGACATTTATCTCATAGAACAAAGAGAGTAATTTTGTCGTTATTGCGTTGATCAGTTGCAATGATCTCGTTTGCAACACAAAGTTAAATGACGTCGACTGCTAGCCCCATAATAAATGAAACGAAGACGACTTTCTACGAATATAAAGAAAAATTACTTCACAGTCATCTACTTTGGGTTATCATCATTTTTATTTCTTTTTTAAGATTACTTTCATACATTACATTGAAAGGCGCGTTGCAATGAGATATTCAAACAATTCTTAATGCGAAAAATAGTGTTTGCTGTAAAGGAAATTTATTATGAAAGGCGCATTGATCACGTAGAAAAGATCTGTAAAATTTGCATAAACCTTTGCAAATAGTTCCACGATTCGCAATAGATGGCGGCAACATACTGAAAATTGCGGCTTTATCCTCGCGCGCGCGTTATCTTTAAGTAAAGTAATGTAGCGCGAACAAATGCTAGTTACATTGTAAACTTTCCTCTGAATTAGTTACAAACAACGTATGCGAGGAGAAATGGTTTAATATATACACTCGGTCTAAATTCAATACCGCGAATAAATTGAAAAATGTGCGCGATAGTCGCTATTGAAGAAAAAACGATTCAGCGTGCAAGTGCAATCGCTATTCGAGATGCGAGCTATCGGTGTCCGATCGATTGGGAGGGAATATTTGAATTCGGAGGAATTGCTTCTCTGTCTGAAGTCACTATGGCCATCTCGTGATTCAACAATAAAACTGATAGCTGTCGATCAAGTTACACGATATTCACAAAAGTCTTTGTTTTATTGTTAAAAATAGAAACTAATATAACGGTAACGTTAACGCTTCGTGAACTAATATAACGGTAAAATATAAAAGGAAATTGCAATAATTTATACATATATCGAAGCTCAACTATAGTATATCACTCTAGTCTAATTAAAATTAGATTACTATTACGAAAATGCAATCATCCCAAGCTTCGTTTTGCAGCGAGTACAAGAAACTTCCGTTCTGATGCGTAATTTATACAATTTGGACAAGGTCGAGAGTTGTTACGCAACCTTTCTCAATTCATCTTTTCCCCGAACGTGTCATTTAACTACCACAGGAATGTGGAACGTGAAAAGTAATAAGCTAATTAAAAGTCGTGTTGACAAGCGTTATTAAAAAGCCATCATTCTTCAGACATAACAAATCTCTTGTGAAACCTTCGGAAAAGCGTGCACCACAAGAATTACTATTCAATTCATAGTTCTATATGTAGATCATTTCCTGATTACTAATGGAACAGGTTTCGAGGAATGAAAAAGTTCCTGAATCCGTTTACATTAAATTATAATAATCAACAGTTATGAAGCTTAGCATCGATACTCGTGATACTGATAGCAATCTTCCTAGCAACCTTTTTATTTGCTCAACAATGTCGGTCACTTTTTGCTTATACGTATACGGTACAAACTTATATAGGTCATGGCAACATCGAATCCGCAGTACCTGCGTAACTATTCGTGCCGAAGTTCAGAGAAAAACCCCATTAAAACGAATGGAACGTGTGCTTCCAATGACGCAAACCGTTTCCCAAATTAAGCATTCTTAGTACACGACTCAGTCGCATCTTACGGAAATTAATCACTGAACACAATGGGCTTTGCAGTTGTCCGTTTAATTAACTTGAGAATCGAAGAAATTCCCGTTCGCGGAAGGAATATTCTGCCTCGGCTTGTTATTCGTAATCATAGTAAAAATGCTTGTGCGCGTACAGGATTGAACTCTGTCGCGTCTTGCTCTTTAAAGCGGATGGGGAAATCCAAGACAGCATCCCGGCGATGATCCTTTTGTAAAAGGAATACCACGTCTATGTGACCCTGGCAACTAAAATCATTACCCCTTCCCCGGGTGTTTCTCTGGCTGTAAACGTTAACGATTCGCGATCAAAGGAGCAGCGTATTAAAGTACGGATTATACGACGCAAAGTGAGCCACCGTGAAAATTTCTATTCCTGGTATTTTCCAATCGTGAACTATAAGAAAACATTTCTATCAAGTTCAATTGATAAGATTTCGCGAGGACGATAAAAATGGAAATCTAACAGATTTCTAGGAATCGCCGCGTCTGGTCTTTTAGCCTTCGATGCGTCATATGCAAATCTATTTGTTTATATTGCCAATCGGAGAGCTTGATTTTTCCCCCTTCGAGATAATCTCTTAATCAGCAACGAGTTTTTCACGTTTCGTCGACATACTTTGCGTGTCACGATACGTTCGAGAGATCGCTCACATTTTCCAGAGACAGAATTTTCATCGAAGGAACAATTTCCCTCGGTATTTCGATAAAGCGCGAGAAGGCCGTGAACCATGTTCACATGTTTGATCTTCTGGAGGAATATTTATCTCTTGCTCGAGAAGAGTAAAGCGCGCCTCATTGAGCGCGGTATCTTTTCTGTTTTTATCACGAACACGGCTTAATGTCGACTGGATGCCTCCTCTCGAGGACAAATGCAGTTGAAAAATGGTGTATGATGTCAGGCCGAAACCACAATGGAACATAAATATGTTCCTTACGATAACAGACAATAGCGTTCCGTCATATACATATAATATAGCAATTAAAAAACAAAGGATTCGCAGTTTCGCTTTGCGATTGAATCGGAAACTGAATATACGTTCATTATAACTGACCCTGTAACATTCTAAATATGTGACAATCAGTTTATTTATTCATCTATTCATCCCCCCGTGACATAATAGACTAAAAGAATACATTTTTCGGATTAAAAATATCATTCAAATAAAATGAAGGATGTAATCGTTCACGATTCCATTTATTGCACTATTCACTCAATGAATAGTGATCGATTCCACATTGATCTTACTCGATATCGAATTATAAGTTTCGCAATTCTAGATTTTTAACGAAATAGGATCCTCTTCCCAATCTGCCCAAGCTAGATAAGTCCGGTGGGTTTTATAATTTTGAGGTCAGGATGTTTTCGCCGAATGATATGCGTGTCAAGGAAGATTTCAGGAGAAATCAGACCATCCTCTCGTTGGAGAAATTAGTGGACCAAAGTAAGGCAAGTGCCGCGTACGTTTTCCCCCGCTATAAACGACGCGTCTTTTTTTAAAAACTCGCTTCTCCGGGGAACCGGCTACGGGAAGTCGCCACGATTTCCCATCGACGTATGACTCGACCGGTTTGTGGTGGGGAATCCGGTATCTGCGGATTTATATACAAGACTCGCCACCGCTTTGAATGCGTTACATTCGAACAGTAATATCGAACAGAGTTCGCCTGCTGTTCGCGGCGGAACATAATAGTGCTAAGCCTGTGTTTATTTGTTGCAAAAGTTTATTAAAAGCTAACACCATGGTAAGTGAAGTTCAATTTTCTTGATTGAGTACTGCTTTTCGCGTCAATGTTTAATTTTCTTGAGAGGCGTTTTAAAGCATACCGCTGCAGCAAGTTTTTACCATTTCGTTTACCAATTTCCTGTTACAGTTTAAGCACGTGGCGATTTTGTGCACGATTTTTGTTATGGCCCAATCGCAGAGGCCACCCTATGCCGGAAGTAACAGACCGTATCCCTCGGTTCTTCCTCAATACCTGGAGGCACAAGCGGCTGCAGCAGCCGCAGCTGCCCCTCCTGGAAGTGCATCTGGAAATGCTACTGGCATCGCAAATCGGATTGACAGTAACGATACCGTATCATCTCTACCAGCGGCCGGTGCTCCGACCACGACATCGACGATTCCGCCGGACCTGCCAGTGGACGCGCTGGGTGATATAAATTTAATAAACAAAATCAAAAACTGGCCAAGAGAGAAGCAACCGTTCTGGTACATCAACTGGCAACAGATCCAAGCACACCGCGGTGACACGAGTGGTAGAGTCCAGCCCGTTCAGTCCGAACTGAGATCCTTCTTCGGCGGCTAAAAGGGAAACCGAATTCGGAATTTCGTTGTTTTATTCTACATTTACTTTTGGGACGACAACCCACTGCCGTCACTTCTCTGCTAGTCAAATTGATTACTTTCCTCTTTTACAAGACATACTCAATCGATTATAATTGCTCCATCGACGCAGGATTAAAGATCCGATGAGTTATGATAAATTAAAAATGTTGCAATAATATAATCGGTTACATTTATTGTCCGTACGAGTCGCTATGAGTTTATGTAAAACAAAAATGCAGAAGAGTGTTTGATCTTGTGTTTAATGAATGCATTTTTTATGAAGAATAAAGGGATAATCGAGCGAAGCAAGTTAGAATATACTTCAAAGACTCTTTTTAAATTTTCAATCCACCTGCTGAGCGAGTCGCGATCGCCAATCGGGTAGCAGGACGAGACGAAACGGGACGGAGATCCGAACGTCCGATTGGATCCCGCGGCTTGCGCACGAGTAGCGACTGTCCGCCGGTGACGTCACGCCGTTTCGTCCAATGAGTGCGCTCGAATCTCAGTAATAACCGTACGTGCGTGGCGTACGCCGGAACGTGTTTTGCTCGTTTTCGGGCGTGCAAACGCGAGAGGGAAGCAGTAGAATATCTCGTTCTGTGAAAGATGTTACCCGACAGGACAATGCCAGTCGAGATTTGCGTTCGTCAGGCTCTCTCATTGTCACGCTAACCGTACACGCATCCTCTTACAAGAAGTGCCAAATGCATTCGAAGGGTCAGCGTGTTGAGAAGCAGGCAGACAGTAAATACCCGACCCGCCGTCTACCTGACAGTCCACGCGGCCCGGCCCCAAAACACTTTCGCCCCGCTATATACACGAGAAATCGCATCGTGTTTCATTCACAACGCGAGCGCCACTGGCAATGTCGGGAAGTGACAGCCCAACATTCTTTCACGGCCAGCCCTGGTCCAGCTGGATCGAAAGAATCGGACGAGACAAACCGTTGAGTAAGTGCGCTGAATCTCATCGAATTGTTCGTTTGCCGTCACCGCTTTTGCACCGTGACACGATCGAGCGTCTAGCCCGCGAACCCTAACCTCAACTTCGCTGCTCCTTTGTCCCGTCGACTTGACGCGGACAGGGCATGATCAGGCCCCCCTCGGCACACGCATTTATTTCAAATCGCTTGTCAACAATTGTCCTTACCGTCTTCGCGATTCACGCGTACTCTCGTAACGTCCCGCGTATTTTATCGGCTCTTTTCCACTGACAAATTATGTAATTCACGGGAAAACTGACGTTGAAATTACGGAGCGTCGAAACGGAGCATCTCGTAAAAACTATCGCTATCCAACACGCGCTGCTCGAATATAATATGTACACATTTATATTTTTATAATTGTGCTCTTTCCCCTTATAAGATTTTCGTTGCAAGATTATGTGCATGTACAAAATGTAAACATAATAAAAGTTGTTTATCAAAAAGTTTGTGTTTTTTATTTCACAATTTCTGCTCGGATATTAATGAAACTGAATGATGGAAAAATATTTTAATGGGAGAGTTTGGTAGATCTTCGAGTTTAACAGTATCGTTTGGATTTGTTATAGAAACTCTGTTATCATGGTAATTACTATTGCAATATAATGAACTTGAACTTTAGCCTTAAATATAAGATGAATTACGATAAACACTTATCTCCTCTTCTGGATACATTCGTTTTAGGATACGTTCTATAATATGCTATGTAATTAAAATGTTCCTGTTCCAAACATCAGCTACATTATCATTTGTTTCATAAGAGTTTTCGGTATGTTTCAGGTGATGAAGAAACAGATGCTCAGCTTTCCAGTTCAGTTACCCGGCTATCAGCGGAAGGTGAATATCTGTTAATCTATAAGCTGTTGTGCTCTAATTCTTTATAATAAATATACAAAATCAATTGGCAACCAACACGCTTGGTCTTCTTTCTAAAAGAATGTTTTTTGTTTCAGATATTGATTTATATGGATTTTGTCCTGAAAGAGATACTTTTTATACGGTGGTGTGTGAAACGTGCCATGCAATAGTCAAACCACAAGCTCTTATTCAACATATGGGTACGTGATTTTATCATGCCTTTTTCCAATTCATCTTGATCACAATTGTCAATCGGAATTTGCTCCATTTGATTCTATACATATCGCATACAATCGATTTAAGAAACAGTCGGTTCTTCAAAAATGATATCATCATCACAAGCTAAAAGAAATAAGCATTTGCGTAACTTAAATTTGGGGGTGGCTGTCACCCCTTCGATGCTTACTGGCGATTCTACATGACACATGCTATTCATATTTTCTCGCAGAAAGTCGCCACCCATCGGGCACGGCAAATTTTCCACCCCCTTCGAACCCGATCGTAAAGCCTCCCGTGAAAACACCGTATTGCAAAGTATCGAAACTGAAAAAGACGCAGCCAACGCCGCAGATCCCGAATAGCGGGAGCAGCAATAAGATTAATCACACGAACGTGAAACGGAACAATGAGCAACCGAGCATCCCAACGAGTTTGTCGTCGTCGTCGTCGTCGTCATCGTCGTCGTTGACATCGATACCGGTCTCCTCGTCGCCACAATCACCTCACGAGTCCGTACCAACGTCGGTGCAGACGCCGAGTTCCGGTGGCACGGTGGTCACCACGAGTCCGGTGAAAAGTCCAGGAACAGTAGGGGGTCAGCCGCGTCGGAAAAGGTTTAAAACCGATCGGTCGTTGCTCAAGGATCGCGAGTACGATCCGGACCGGCACTGCGGCGTGTGGAACGATGAGACCGGCAAGCCTTGCACCAGGTCGCTCACGTGCAAGGCTCACACGGTCTCGTTACGGCGGACGGTCATCGGCCGTAGCAAAACCTTCGACAAGCTCCTCGCGGAGCACCGCGCCTCGAAGGAGGTCCCGAACAGGCCGGCGAAAGTGACCGTAACCGGCACGGTGACCGTGTCCAATGCAACCTCGAGTCTCAACCCCTTAACACCCACGACCCCTGCTATGACCGTCGAGTCGGATGCGCCCAGCTCGCCCCCCGTTCTGTCGCTACCAGACACGTATCCACTGCCAAAGGTAAGAGGCCGATCGATACTCCTTGCATCTATTCTCTTTCGATTGAACCTTTCTGTGCTACGTACTCGATCCTTTGTATTGTTTCCTACTTTTGTTTTCGTACTCCTGCTGTTATTAGTACTGTGATCGTTACTATTATTTAAAAGCGACGGCTCCGTTGAATTTTCTATACGATTCGGTAGACGTTTCTTTTTCATATCGCCGGAGAAATTGGGTTTAGTAATCGGAAATAATGGGTTCTTATCTGGCTTTGTTGTTGATGAAATATTTCGCATGTTCTCCGGACAAGATAATTTGCATGATTTTTGCAGTATAATGCGTTGAATTTTTATATAATTAGGCGTGCAATCAAGTAACTCGTTTTCCTCTTTATCCCGTTCAGCTATATGTATTTCTGAATATTTTACTCCACCTCAATTTCGAACGAAAATTCTCAATTTCCTCCGTTCATTTGCGGACGCCAAATGCGATGTTATTTGGAATGAAGTTCCGTAGCGTCCTTAATAAATTTACAAACGCAACGATGCGAAATATTGGTTGAAATACAGGGCTTAGATAGAAATGAATAACAGGTGGCCTACAGTTAATCCATATCAATTTCGAATAAAATTTAATCGAATCAACGTGGAGGTCTTAGGCGCCAGGTACCAATCGATACCCGACTATATTCTTCTCCATCGTAGATCTCTTAAGACGCGTTAAACGGAAAAAAGCGTGATGACATGAAATACGAGAAATCGGAGAGAAAGAATTAGTAATGGTCGATGACAAACACGAATCGATCGGCGACCCAAACGTGTCAGCTTTTGCGACAGTAGGCCGCGAACAGGGTGTCGGTTGATACCTGTTTTCTGTTTTTGTTATTACAGGCTGTTGATTTGCTTTATCGGTGTCTGGCCCCGCATGGCTCCGCTAAACCTGTAAGGCATGGTTTCTTTTGGCCACTTAAAACGCCAACACCTCGTACGGGCGCTACGATTACTTATTGCGAGTCGCCGACGCTTCTGTTTTTTTAGACCAAGCTCGAAGAGGACTTCGCTAACGAGGAGCTGCGGAGCCTGGAGTCGACGCTGGTGAACTCGACCGCTTCGTCGCAGTCGACCGCCGGCGCCGCCGCCTCTCTGATGGCACCGATATCGGTGGTGTTGCCGTCGTTGTCCCCGTTGCCGGTGAGCAACGAGGAATCGTCGTCCTCGGTCTCCACCCTGATACCGAGCACGACGTCGCCAGCGGTACCGATACCAGCAACACTGCCAGCCACGTGCGCACAGCAGCCGCCGTCGTTGGTCACGGCGGTTCTCGAGGCTGAGACGCCGATCGACATCGACCCGGAAACCGCGATGACCATCTATTCGCCGGTCTACAAGGACAAGTCGCAGTTAGTCGTGCAGCTACCACGTTCGAACAATATCGCGCATTCGCCCCTATCGTCGAGGAGCTACCAGCAGGTACAGGCCTCCATGCCGAGCCTGATATTCGAGCCGATGGAACAGCTGGAGCAGTTGGAGCAGCCGCACGTGACGCAGATCAACGGAAGGAGGCTGAATCACGCGACCCATCCGAGCCCCGTTACGCAACGACAGCCGAAGAGGACCAAGCACGAGTATCATCAGCAGGATCTGTCCACGGCGATACAGGTGGAGGCGACCACCGCCTCCTCGCCGTTTCCTCACTTCGGCGATATATCCTGGTCGAACTGTCACCCGGAGCCATTGGCGGTCAACCGGTGGCTTCGTATTTCGTCCAGCCGTAAGCAGTACAACTTTAATATTCACTGACACAAGACCCCGCCCACTCCAGGCTGAGGACTACGCGCCACGGACGTTTGTCTACCTCCTCTCTATTCCGAGATCCTTTTTCTCATGATCGTCCTCGTTACCGTCGTCGTCGTCGTCGTCGTCGTCGTCGTCGTTGATGGTCCAGGTCTGAAGCCTTTGGAGAAGGGGACAAGTCTTGATACACGGTGGACTCGATGTGATAAGTATATGGGCACGGTGAAAAAAAAAAAAGAATAGATCGTCGAGCAGTTTCGTACGTTCGCGGAATTGAGACGGTCGCGTATCCTTTGCGCGCCTCTTCTGCCTGCTGAAACTGAAGACCCAAGAGGGGAGAACATTGATTCTACGACATCGGTATTTCTTTTCTTGGTACCGGACGTTGTCTCTTCCCGGGGAGACGAGGATCGTTTCACCATTGTCAGAGGTTCGTAGGCAGGCTAATCGTGTTATTGGATCGCTCACTTTGGCATGATATACGGGTATATAGATTTCCAAGAAATGGAATTTCGCGAAATGGAAAACAGAAGCGCGTCTATAGTTACTTCTGTTTGTCTATTTTCTCTGCCTTTCGTGTCGCAAAATCTTTTACCACGATGAATACGATGCTTTGAATGCACTTAGTTTCATTAGCACTTAGGAATGTATCATGTTACCGAGATCAGTCCTTATGAAGGCGTTATATCTAGACTGTTCTTTCAATGATTAATACGAGGAAAAGCATCGATGCTCATGTACCGATATTACATTTGTCACAAAGGACGCGTATGGATTACAGAGTGGCGAGACAATAGCAGCGCTAGCCACGTTTCAAGTATTATATTGGAAGTAGGTAGGTTTTAGGACATCGACTGAGATATACACCATTTTTTTCCACGTAATCAATTTTTTTTTTTTTTTACTGAAACCCTCGCAAATCTTTCTCGGCGTAAGTCGGTCATAGATTCAATTCTGGTTGCTACGTCGCGGCAATCATTCGTTGCGCCTCGTTGCAACGGGGTTCGCGCGAAAGAGAAGGGAAGAAGCGGTAAAGATTCAATTGTTTATCGCAAGGAGAATAGCGACATTGATGAAAACTGAATGAAACATCGAATTTTAGATGATTATCCCGCATGCGCGTACGTGTTAATTATCGTCAAATCGGCAAGCGGTCAGCTAAGAAATATAAAAGGTTCTCGTTGCGCAGGACCTTTAACGACATATTTCTTTTCTCCGCAGAAAGTGTAGCTAAAAGCATAAACAACTAGCTTCTTCCGACGACACTGCTGATTGAGAATCAATACGACGCTGTCCTCTTGTAAATACGTCTAATAATAGTAATTGTAGCAATGAGCCGCCGTGGACACGGTACGGTTAATCATCGACACATTTCTTGCGCGTAGTAGGAACTTCGATTTATTTTCCAGTTAAAATTCGGTCCGCGTACGAAGGGTCTCAATCTGTACATACATATATATCATATAGTATACATATATATTTTTTTTATCGATCACGATCTCTTCAACAATTTTTACGTATGCATATATACATACGAATATACCCCCTGCGACCTCAGTACGTACCGTCGTCGTCGAACAATTATTCTGTTGTTTTTCTTCGATCTACTTTTTGGTGTTCTATATTTTTTCTCTCTCTTTTTTTTAATTTGTATCTCCGTTCAAACGTGCTATATGCATGATTGGCGGGGCGCGCTCGAGCGATTCGTTTTACGCCAAGCCTTCTAGTTTCGCTGTTCGCCTTGGGGGCAATTCCGGGAGGGTAAAAATCTAATCGTTTGTTCCGTTCGATTAGCGAACGAACGTCCTGGCCACGCGTGCGGCGAACTTTCGTTTGTTCAGAGATGGTTAGCGTGTTGCGCTTGAGTTCGTAAAGGATACGACGCGAGGACGTGATTTATTTGAAAGTTTTTTGGCGAGCCGTGCCGAGTATATGTAATAGGTAGGATTCATCATCGCCAATCACATCCCCCGAGACAATTTATTTTTGTAAAACTGTGTCGGTTCTAATTTGCGCGGGTTGCGCTGTCGGCGTGCATACATATACATATATCTCTGCGTATGTTTACGAACTTCTTATCATAGATTGTGATATTTAACTAATTAGTCAAGATTATTCTAAATCGCGGGTACGCGTTAGTGAGAAACGAACGAAGCCGAGTTAGCCGGCGGCCAAAATGAAAGAAAGAAAGAAACAAGAAGTTCGGTTTCGCTTAGTTCGGCTGCAATTCTCGCCGTTCGCGTAGTAGGCAAATTAAATTACCGCTCCGTGTGTATCGTGCTTGTGTAGCGTTTCGAATTTCTGTTCGTTGAGGTCTCGCGCGGGCTCGTGAATCATTTTATCGATACGGACGTAGCAATAGACGAAGGAAAGATAGAAAAGGAATGAAACGTCGATGCTGAAAGTGGAGGAAGGAGATAGGGAGAGGAGAATCGAGGTGTAGGAAAGAAAATTAGTCTAAAGCGTAGAGGAAGGACGTTGATGAAATTTCGTTACCGCGCAGTATAAATAATTAGCGACGTTATTATTACCGCTATTAGCCGAAAACGTGGAGTCGCGCGAAGTCGTGCCGGCCCGGTCGTTAGTCTAATTCGCGACGCGGCCAAACTACACGTGGCGATCGATCGATGAAAAATAGCTCGTCGCGCGCCTCAACTTCCTCATCGACCGTATAAACGACAGCATCGCCTTACGATTATGTATGTATAGCCATAGATTTCGCCTTAAGGATTCTCATTAGCGTATCATAGTAACGACTAGCGAGAGTTCCTCGTAAGAGCAAGCTTCCGAGCTAAAGGTTCATCGATCGCGCGTCGCGAAACGGGGAGGTAAACGGAGAGCCGTGGTAGCAATAATTACTGTTCAATTCGGATATAAACGAGGGAAGGGCAAGAGGAAAGAAAGAAAATCATCGCGGACCGGCACGATCTCGTATTGTTTCCGATCGTCCGATTACTGATCTTCTCGGCTACCTGAAACCGTGATAATTTGTACATACATAAATCGCGTAAGCAATTACCCACGTACCTATGGTATCGATGAAATATAGGTATATATTATATATACACGTACGAATCAATATAATGAAACAATTCTATTGCGAAGTTGCGAGGGAGGGAAAATCTGACGAAATCGCAGGCGTCGAATGCCTGCTGTTCGCCGCTCGTTTCCCTCGAACGTTCTCGAGTATAGCCTATTATTTAACGATACGCGTGTGTTTGCGTACGTATTGCGTGTGAATATCTCCTGTGCATAACAAGTGCCCTGTTCACGCTCGTGGCGCCCGAACTGCCGCGTGCGTGCGTGAAATATGTGTATATGATCTTTTTTTTTTAATTAGACTGCTATAATAACATTAATACTATCACACCATCACCAACGTTACGTACCGTATATACGTTAATGTTCATCGATCGATGTTACATTTTGCGCAAGCACTAAAGGATATTTCGAGCGGTTGTTCAACGGCTGTATATGCACGGATACGAGAACAACAGTTAAACAGTGACGGTTAAAACACTGTACGTCGAACGAAACAGAGAAAAGACATTGGAAAGAGAGATAATCGTGCAAAATCGATCGATATACAAGGTTTCTACAAAACGAAGAAACGATTGATTAAATGAACATACCATGATCCTCGCGAAAGAGAGATTTTGAAAAATCGCAGAGCAATAATACGTGGTCCAGGATTAAGCGAATGCACAGCAATAAGAACAATTTCATTTTTACCGTGATACATTTGTAAGACGCGCGTCGTACGCGTTCAAAGAGGTACACTTTCGTCCGATATAAAATTGTCTGTTCGAGTTTGGACGAGGGTGAACTCCCGCGGAGAAAAAGCTGCGAAAGGATTTCTATCAGCGTGGCACTTTCCGAGTACTATCAACACAACCCGTTTAAGAATTAAAACTCAGGGGATAAGTACCGTGAAAACATTTTATTAGCTTTCATTTTCGAGCAATTTACGTTCCGCTTGTGTATTTCCTGTGATCCTCTTTCGTTAGGCGGTACCATACGACCGTGCTTCGTTCAGCGATTTAATCAGTCTCTTCTTCTTTGCTCTTTTCTTTTTTTCGTTAATCATTCGTGAACTTCGATTGAATCCGCTTGAGTCCGTGCTGCACCAGACACTTCGTGGCTCGCATAAGACTGAGTACGCTTAAAAAAAAAACGAGGGAGGAAAGAATTAATTAGTAAGGAAAGAACGTTTTTGCGGCACGACCGATTTTAAAAGAAACGAACAAAAATAGTTTTTCGACGCTTTAGAATGTTGTTGCGATGTTTCCCTTTAACTTTGTGATTGGTAAAGAGTAATGAAAGGGTGGAAATGTGAGAGAGTGTGAGAGAGAGAGAGAATAGAGGAAAGAGATATGAAAGTCGATTCGAGCCGCCACGAACGAACCGTTCATTTCCGGTTCCGAATTCGCGCGGTTCGAAGCGCTTCGAATGTTGTACGACTCTGCTTTTTCTCGTTGTTCCGCGTACAAACCATACGTTCATTCGCTCATGGCCTCAGAGCAGTGTAATTTGCTCTAAAAAAAAAATACAAGGAATAGTAACAAAGAACAAGGGAAAATTAGAACAGCTCTGACTTCGTTCATGACGTAAGAAAATAGAACAAGATACTTTGTGGCATTTAATTTAAATATACATTTTATATTTATTTGTAAGTTGATTTTGTTTACTCTGTCCGGCTCACGCTCCAGCCTTTTCTTAACTATTTATCGTCCCGTTGATTGTTCCCGTGGCGTTGGTCAGATTTGATCGACAGATACCGAGAAAAGATTGGTAGAAAATCCAAGATTCACCCTCCTTAGATTCGTCACATATCATTTTAATTAGATGAGAAAGGAGGGAGATCGTAGATGGCTAATTATCTATGCTTCGATTCCATCCTCTCGTCTAATTATCATTTTACGCTTCTCGTAAGTGACGACTACTCCAGCCGGAAACACGTGGACGTCTGCTCTAATGCCGATCTCGTGTTCCATCTCCCTCGCTGCTGGGTTTTCCGCTGCGCCCTAAAATCAAACAATAGAACCGTGGATCCGATGTGACTGATTGGAAGGGCTGGGTGAGAGACAAGGGCTGGCTAAATGTAAACGCGATTCCGCAAGCACGGCGCATTCACCGTGCTTCGTTCAGCGAGCAGAATTCGTCAGTCGAGTTTAACGACAAGTTACGAATGTTTCTCGCATCGATGCAGCGTTTAGGGATGGCACCGCAGTCCTTATCTGATCCGGTTCATCGAAGTACAGCATGCAAACGATGTTTCTACCGATGAAACATTGTTCTCGAGCTTGGTTCACCTGGCGATTCGTTTGTATTCGAAGGGGAACTATTATCGTAGAACGCCAGATCAATATTGATTGTATCAATTACGTGCGCTCATTACTCGCGGTTGTTTCTTTCCACGCGTTGCACAGCGTCGTTATTTTGAAAGCAATTATCCTGATGGGCCGCGACATTTTCCTTCTGGTAGAAGGAGGAAAGAATCCGCTGGAACGTAAAATTAGAAAGTATACTTAGAATAGCGTGCCGGTCGTCTCTTCGGAAATCGGACAGTGCGCGTTCCTCGACGCTTCCTCCTCTTGCGCACGCGGGACAAGGGAAATAGAGGAGGCTACATGGATACATACGTTTTAAAGGCTAACTCGTAAGCGTCTAATTACTGCTTGTTACGTGGCATTAATCGTGACGACGTCTTTTACCACTCGACGATCAGCGACTGACTTGTAAGTCGAACTGCGTTAGACAGGGCACGGGCGCAATGATCCCTGTTGTAGATACGTTAACATGCCGCGATATTTAACAATAAACATCTTGTTTTATTCGACGATTCAAGGGCTCTTTGGACGATCGATATTTATCGCCGATATTATCGGCATTTGTGATATGCATTGGCAAAATTGTTCGATAAAATCTAAAACGCTACTTAATTTATCGGTTTTACTGTCTTCGATAATTAACCGCGTGTGCATCGAATACAGAGTGATAAGGCATTATCGCGTTTACTCGTCTAACGATCTAATCCATCATGCACTATTAGAATTAAACAGACTGATCGAGAAGAAAAAATTCGCTCAGGGGTATTCGATTCCTGAAGATACTGTAAATACATCAATCATTCAGGTATTTCGCAACGAATGCATGTACATGTCGCGATTCGTAGATCCGTAGATCTATCGTGAGCTCTGTGCGTCTCTTTGACCGTTTACTTTTCTACAATCGCACCACTCTTATTCCATAGGATTACTATTGTAACTTGCTCCAGCGAGAGCACGTTGGGGCGTTGTGTATATTTGTAATAATAACAGGCAGTGACGTTAGAATAATTGGTCGGCGTATGCTGATACACGCTCGTGATCACGTTCTTCTCAGGTAATTAGGGTGTTTGTAATAGTCACCGACACGTCTGTGTAATAAACGATTCAGACGAAACATCTTCTTGATGGAAGAGTTTGTACGATGTAAAAAGGAAAAGGATTCGCTCCGGTGTTTCTCTTAGCAGCTTCCTTTGTAATCGTCATATCGAATCGACGATCTACAACTACATGGTACATATAATAGAATTTTATAGCTGACGCTGTTTCGAACGATTACCTGTACATATTTCATTGTTCGTTTTCGAGTCTGGACGTGGACTAGGATAGTTGTAAAATAATACTGCTGTGGTCTGGTGGACAAAGGCCCGCAGTACGACAATGTAGATACATAAAGAATATTTAGATTCTCTTCCATTAATATTTTCAAGGCGTTCATTTTCAATTTATCGCTATAACGCAAGAAGAGAGGAAATTCATCACGGGACATTACTCTAAATTTTCATCATAAATACTTCTTGTATCACTCTGCTATTACTCACACCGGTATACTACGAAACTTAATGACTCGAGACATCCGAACGGAGATTCTTAGATTAGTATTCCTGAAACTTTCCCTCCTAGAGAACGATTTTTATCTTGTAAAAAATATACAATATACCTGCTACTCTCTTCTACGTTTCATCTCCTACAAGAATCTAGATGAATCCAATGAGATTGAAAGTGAAACTACCAAAAAAAAAATGATCATTTCCATGCATCTCACGTTTAGGGAACAAGAATGATTGAGCTATGTATAATAAACGCGAGAAGTTTCATTCGACTGGTTTTTAAAGCAAAAACCTGGTCCGTTGCTGGAAATAATCTCGTTTCAGAAGGCAAAGCGTTTCCGCGACGAATGCAACAGCGGATCTCCGGTTTTTCGTATTCGAAAGTGAAACCAAGCAGTATTAAGAAGTGTTTCTTTGTTTTCTAAGCAAACGGCCTCTGCGACGATTTTTTATAGCGAAACTCGTTGCTTCGATTGCAAATGTTCGTGTGTAACGAGCTACTGGTGTATTAAATATTATGGCAGAGTTGTTCGATTCACCTTGCATCGTACGGAGTATACAGGAAATATAAAATGGAATTGAGTGCGAGAGAATGGAGAGGAAGAAAGTGTTGGAAGGAAGGGGAGAGTTTCGGAGTGCGATCAGCAACGGCGGTATTGTTACACCGTTGGTCGTTGTATGTGCATGAAACGCTTTTTGAAAATAAAAGGATCTAAATCATACAGCGGCGTGTGTTTCACTGTCCGACGATGAAAAGTTTACGTCGTTTTTTATTCCAAATGGTATAGAATGTATGATTGATGTACAGAGGATGTAGCTTTGTTTGAGAAGGGAAATGTTAGAGAAGAACGTTATGATTATGACACACATTCGCATTCGAAAGGGAATGAGTCATTTTTTAAACAATGGAAACATCTTAAACGATTCCTTACTGTTTGCAACAATCACGAAGATATTTTATTGAAAGACAAAATATGTAATTCATTTCTCCAAGTACATATTTGCGACTTCTAAAACAATTCTTTGTTTTATAGTCGAATTTATTTATTACTTGATCTGCGAGGAGGATGATACGTTCCTCTATGATCCCCCGTAGATTTACTACGGTTTTTCAGTTGAAATGGCAGTCGAACGTTGCCTTCGAGCAGATGATGTCCCGTAATCGCGAATGCGTCCACGAGAACGAACGAGTTTCACGTGTAACGTGAAAGGACGCGACGCTCGGATATCTTCTGGGACGAAGAACTGGTCCACCCACAGGGAATTCCAGATTCTTTTTTCATCGGGCATCGAGAAGGAACGAGCTTGGGCAGCGTGGATCGATCCGCGTTGATCTCCAACGAGAACGATCCTTATCAAGAACCGCGTGATACTAACAATATATTACAGTAACTCGTTGCCCTAAATTAAAATGAGTGCATTGAAAGTAAGGCGGTTTAGTACAATGGAAATTTTAAAGAGAACGACCTGCATCTAATTAATTTTATACCGCGTTAAATTTCCATTGGCACTGATTTTAATAATATCGCAATTTATTGAAAATAACACCTCAGTATATATATATTATTGATTCAGGCTGATTGCTTTACCAATTTTTTAAATAATCGTTTTTAACTGCATCCAATGTATATCCCTTATTTGGGGAATACGTGTTTTTATTCCAAGCACTCGTTTTAAAGCGAATTGTTCCGTTCCACCGACTCCGGCATGGAAAGGAAGAGCACAATTTCGTTGCAAACAGTGCACGCACAGCGATAAATTCTCGTAAAAGAATACAAGGATGCTTATAAATAACGTATTCGAAAGAAGAGTAGTATCAAAAGTAGAAAAACGGAGAAGAGATACGGACTTTACTATTAATTCGTTTAACTCTGTTACGGTTTAATCCCGGTTCTAATCCCCGCTCAACAGCCCATTTCTTTCTCATCCTCAGCATATTCCCAGACATTAGTCATTCGCAACATCCACAAGCTGTAATTATTTTCCTTCGCCATTTATTTTTGCTAGCCCGCGGGCAACAGGTTCTCCGAGTTTACGTTATTTTCGCAGTAGTATGCGGACCGGTGTCGCAACACGTGCAGACCGATTCCGTGGGCGTTTCGCCTCCGAATTACTCGTATTGCATAATCCGGCCGTTCGAGTAACACTTCTCCAAGAACAGCGCAAAGTCCTTCGCCTCGCCTAATCTGGCTCGAAGCCGTAACTTCCTTTGCGCCCGTTGAATCTTTTACAATTTCACCTCCAAGCCCTTTATTCGCCGCCGCGAGAAAGGCGATCTGCGCGCTGCGTCTAAAAATAAGTACACAGACGAAGCTGACCGTTTAATTCGCCGCGCGCGATTCGGATGTTACTCCGGCACGCCTAGCATAACAGCGCGTCACCCGGATGAAATCGCGCGACACGGCTAATTCGCTCCATTCCTCTGTCATCCCGTTTCACAGACGAAACTACACACGCTCGGTCGCAACAAAGCTGGAGCGAGCGTTAACGAAGCGCGCAGGAGGGGGGAGACAGAGTTTGGTGGACCTCCGTGTCTCCGGTCGAGGTAAAATTAGAGAGGTGCACCGCCGCGAATTATTAAAATAGAAGAGCGCGACCCCGCGGTCCGTAGGGTTCAAACGGACGCGTCCTGACTCATCCCGTGAGGGAAACGCGCGGAACAGCCGCGAGGTGGAAAATCGCGAAATCTATTTGTCGGCCGGGTGCCAGCTGGACCCAATCGAGGGATTCTCGCGATGCTCGGGTCATTGCCGTCGGTCGTCAGCACGGTTCTCCATTGATCATTGTTGACTCTGGCACCCGGCCTCCCCCGGGTACAAATCATGGCAAAGGCGCCGCGGTGTACTTGCTTATCAGTTCCATCTGATTCTGAACGCAACCCTGTATGGGGACGTGACCAGAATTCATGGATGGAGGAACACACTATGTATCCATCGAAATGGAACGTTGTGTTCAAGGTTCGACTTGCTTCTGGTAAGATGTTATGCCATTGTGCAGCTCGGCTTGTTAACCCTTTGACTGGTCGGAATAGGGATAGTTATTGAAATTTAACCATTTCGCTGCGAATCCTGTTCACGTATCTAGACGTTCAGGAATCATTTATCGAAGCCTCGTGCAAACGTTCTTAGAAGCAATGCATCGTTGGAATAATTACATGATTATTGTGCTTGGATTAATTAACATCTTATTCGTATCCTTTTCCTTGCACTGAGGATACTTTCAACTTTGAGTAAACGAAAGGGGAAACAAATAGAATTTATTCATGACAGTCTTTTTATATGTATTTTAAAGATCTGCCATCGAGGAAGGGCTTCGACACGTTCGCCCTCCCGGTAGGAGAGCTACGAAAGTAATCAGACACGCCACACTGTGGAAGAACAATGCGCGTCGCTTTAACCCTAGCCTGCCTGTCAAGTCTACGGTTACTGAAGGCATTCTGTTACAAGACATCCGTTTTTCGGGGTCTCAGGAGAAAAGTACTCCCGTAATCGCAATGAGCAAGACGGTTTCTGTGTTCCATGCTCGTTTCCGGAGAGCTCTACCAGTTTATCGGTCGGATCGTCTACCTGAGACCAAGGTATATTCGTACGGCCGTAGACTGATCTCTGCTTGTCGACCAAGCCAGCTGGCACGGTTTTGGGCCCTTCTATTCAGGGCCGAAGATTTGCGAACTGAATAGCCGCTTTCTTCGAGGTAGAACAGCGTGACGTCATTTGTTTCGTTCCTGTCACATTCTTCCTGCCCTCGGCACGGGTTCAAAGGGAACTCGGACAGGCCGCTAGCGAATTTGTTGCAAAATCTGACATGGGTGAAATATCGTGTGCTCTGGATGGAATGGCGATTAGGTTCCCTGGAGATTAGTTTCTGAAGTTTCTACTTTTTGCCATGAAATTTCAACCGCTGCTGAATAAAATAATTAACTCCAATTTCATGCTAGAATAAATCACGATCTGACTTCCAGTATTCAACTAGTTTCCAACTATATTAATTATATCCAAATATATTAACTATATTAATTAGTTAAAAGTTTCGTATGTTCGTGGAATTTGAGCATTTAATTTGCTCTCTCGATGACATGTTCACAATCACCGGTAGATTGTTCTCACGTTTCTCCAATCGCTTTTATCCACTTCCACCCTGTATTTCCAGATCCGCGTGTACATCTTCGTAACACGAATCGTGGCAGCGGGTAATAATCGTAAAACGATCAGCGTGAAAGCACACCGACGATTGCTGGCCCGAGTGATCTCATATCGCGTTTACCAACGCGATTACATAAGATGAGATGGAAACTCGTTAGCGTGCTAATTGAATGGCGATTGTGCAAACCTCGGTCTAACTTCCTCTTTTGAAAACAAACTAGATCCTCTCTTTAGTAACGTGCTACTTGCCGCTTCTTATTAAGATGCACGTTTAAATACTCTATTTCCTTTCTATTTGGAGTATTCAGTAAAGAATCTACTGTACATTGCTAATAGAAAAGAAATTGTTAATATTCAGGCATCAGTACATCTCTGTCATTGCTTACAACGTTTTCCTCTTGCTGCATCGGATCTACAATCAATCCTCGCGTTCCATTCAATATTTCCATGTCTTTATCGATTTCCATAACGTTCCCATTATTTCCTAGATGACCGATATTAATCATACAAGATCTACCCCGAGTAAGATCCCTCGTTTCGAGTATGCGTCGCAGCATCTTCGAAAAGCAGCTGGCGTTCGGCGCAAAAGTATCGAGTGCGTCCCTGACCCTCACCTGATCGACTTCTTTTCACCCGGTGGGGCCCACGAAGGTTCAGCCTCGCTCAGGGGTCCCTTAGGATGCGGCAACCTGCCGTTCCTCGCGTCTTCGGATCTCCCCAGCATCCACGTCCCTCTATCTCTCCTTCTCATCGGCTGTCATTCCTCTTCTTCTATTTCGAACGCCGCCACTCCGTCTCTCTCCGCTGTTCACCGTTCCCCTGTAATCCTCTCTTCTTCTTTGCTGTTACGCCGCGAAGGGAAGGGGCCAGAAGGAGAAGGAGAAGAACCAGTCGTGAACCAGGACCGTCGGTCCTCAGAATCTCCCAGTCACCTCTTCGAGTCTGTGCGGGGACCAGCGCGTGGATCCGTTTCGATCGTGCGTTACGCTCGATAATTTCCCGCTAACGGCGCGTAACGACGCTCGCGCCGATCGACACCGACCGACGAACGTCCAGGATGACGGCGGAGGCGCGCGACTTGGACGCGGAGGATTGACAGGTCGGTGAGCCGATTTCGTTTTCAATAAACGCGCGCGTCGCGAAGATCCCTGGGGGAAGGGCTGCACCACTGGGTAGGGGAAGGTTTGGTGGCGTTGTTCTGGTAAACTAAATAGTAATGAACCCTTTAAAAAATTCGACGGTTTAATTAATGATCTCGATGGACTATCGAATCTATAGGGAATACTTTTATTTATTATTTTATTGGTACCTTGGGGATTATTGTAGTGAAATATTCAAAGGACATTGTAAGGGTATTGTAAAGTATTATAGGTGTCAAATCGTTTATTAAGTGACATTATTACATAGTTTACGAGTATACATAAATTCTAATAATTCGATATTAGTAATACTCATCAATGTACTTCGACGTAAGTCCCATTCATCGATGCTTTTACTACAAACCCATAACTCCTCCCACGAGGTAAATCATGAATGGAAGAGGCGATCTGTATCGGAGCACTGATTGTCCCATTGTAAGGTCCAAGTATCGTCGCGCTAATTATCGTGAAACGAGCGTCGCAGGTACATACGCGCGTTGACAGAATTGGAAATTCATTCTCGAAACGCGTAGGAGACTTTCTAGCCGTGGCCCGTCATTGAGCCGATGTAAATTCACCTCGAAGGACAATAACATGTAAAAGCGTGGGTCATATTAGATTCTTCGTAGCACGTAGCAGAGCTCCAGGTAGGCACGCCATAAATTTCGTCCATAAATCCCAACTGTTAATGACTGTTAATTGATCCGTGTACAAACGTGAAGGGAAATCGTAGCGGAATATCGATATCCGATGCACTATTAGACAAATTGATTCGCCCGATTATACATATTCGTTATCCGTCGTTCGTCTTGCCGCAGCAGCAATGCAGAGCAGACAGACACGGCGATGCATTCATTAATACCGCTTCCGATATAAATTGCGACAATGTTTAAGTTATTGAGTATAATTATTTGTCGCGTGTGCCGTGTAGCCGGCTCGTTTCACGTGCAGCGCAAAGAAGTCAATAACCCGGCAGCTTGCTCGCCTGTAGCTGTAGTCATTGTATGAAATCCCCGATAAAAGTACGATAGCGCTGATGACTTTGACGTGTGACTATTTTGCAGCGTAAACTCTGTGTTCCTTTACGCGAGAATTGAAAATCGATCGGTTCGATGGGATGTAAATTGCCGGCGTTGTTTGTACGGGAGAGAGACAGTTGTCCCACCTCGCCCTTTGCCATCCTAGAATAGTCCTTCGAAAATCCGCAATTCCATCCGAATTTACACCGGTGATCTAACCCGAAGAACGGATTCAAATAAGTTTCTCGCGTGGCCCGAAGGTTTTCGCCGGTTGCTCAAACTACACCCACGCTGCCTAGCCGTCACGATTTGCATATCGCGTTCCGCTATTTCTTCGTGTTTACGAGCGATCCGATCGCTGCTTACATTCAGCACGCGTATACGCTCCGCCGCGGTTCGCGAAAACAAGTAGACTTCGGTTACGTGGAAATTGAACGATAAGGCACGCCGCCTTTTGCCGCTACCGTCTCGATAAAGAGCCCCCGGCCGCGTGTCTGAATTTGCGATTCCTATGAGGGAGGTTCGACGCGAAGTACTTACTCTGACAAACTTACGCAGGCGAATCTAACTGTTGTATAGGATCTTTTTCTGGTCGCGTGTTATTTTGCGGAGTTGCATTCTGGTACAAGAAGAGATAGTCGTTAAATATATACTGTTCCACATAGATACGATTCCATCTATCCGAATGGCAGTCACTCAGCAAACTGTTAAATACATTAGAGGAATTAGAAGTTCATGAATGTCGTGCCACGTGAAAGGTCGTAAATAGAATCATATGTATTCATTTATGTATCGAGATGAAGGCATTTACATCTTTTTTGTTTGGGATTACACAATTTCATCGTTGGATTTATGCGATTGCACGGATCATTGTTATAAATGTTAGACCGACGAAGCGACAATCGTGTTCGTGCATGCAGTGAACAGATTAGCCACGTTCTTATTCGAAGGTGCCACTAATCCTTTAACCGTACAACGAGCGTTCCCCGTCGTTCTTTGTGCATATGCATGACACGATGCTTTTCACTTTTTTCCATAAAAAAAAAACACTGCAGAATGCTCGAACGTTCAATAGATTTTAATTAATCAACCAAAATGAATTCATTAATTCTGTGCGAGCTCATTTCACCGCTCCAAAACATATTTCATCTTCGCAAAGTCTGTCGATCATCGCGATTGCCTCGGGCGATCGATCACGCGCTACTGGAGCATGATCACACGAATTGACACGTCGTCGGTGCTTTTAAACGCGATGACAGACTGGGTATTTATATGCATAGGCGGTCAAGAATTGATCGTCATCTCGTAACTTATCAAGATCCGCGGCTTTTCTGTCGATACATATAAGGATACCTGTTGCCACCGCGACGGAACCCTTCCTTTCTTCTCTTTCCTTCGCCAGTTTATGCCCCCGAAGCGGTGATCCCTACGACGCGAGCAATTAACGCTGCCTCTCATAGAGCCAACGTTGTTCCTGATAATCGTTCAACAATCATCCGAACATTAGACCGCCATTAACGTGCCACGGTGGACATGTGGCTAAAGGGAGTTATTAACCAGGTGGATACACACGTAACACGCTTCTTCCTTCTGATCTCTTCAAACCGACAACGAAAGAGGTGGAGAACGCTTCAGACTCGCTACGTGAGACTGGTTTCTGAATGAGGTTCCATCGACACATACCTCCCATTGAGTTTTTCTTTGAGATCGTACGCTGATAAAACTGGCTTCCCTTTAATTTATGAGACTTTACACGAGCATGAAATAAGGCTTCGTGGACATACTTAGAAAGATTCGATAGACGATAGAGTTGTCCTGTATGAAACGAAATGATTACGTTTGATGTATTCATTACTGAACACTTTGTAGGAATTTTTGAAAGCTTGTTTCTTGTAGATATTTATTGTAGGAATAACCTTTGCACGGTGTGATACGCGAAATTAGAATGGTAATTAGGTTCACGTGATTAAGATTTGGTAAGCAAAGTAGGAGCTAATAGTTGCGTTGTGGAATCAGCTTTACAGGGAGATATAGCTTTTTTTTTAATGTCTATTACTCGACTAATGGACGATAATGCGCTCGGATTTAGAGCGAGCACTGATAAACCCCGCGTTGCCCTGTCCCTCGGAAATGCATATTATTATTCCGGTTATTTGACGCTGTTCGAACATGTGCGTCCAGAGGCGTCGTTGCACATGTGCAGCTTTACGTAACTGTTTGTAATACACATTTTGTTTGACTCGCAACAAAGGAGGCTATTTAACGCATGCACGTCCCAGTCACCTCTATGCTAATCCGTAATTTATCTGAGACGTCAGTTGATTCGACGTAGACGTTTTACGGGTCGAGTACAGATAGTAACTAATTACGAAAATAATAATGAGCAGTAATTATTCGATAGAACGTATGATTCCAAAACGTATTTTACCTCTATTTTGCTTTAATTACCCAGCATGCAGGATTACACAAATGATTTGCCAAATTAATTATACATACAAAATGTATAATACAAAATCCACTGAACGAATCAAAGAAACGAAACATATTTTGCCTCGCTATTTTACTTTAATTAGCCAGCTTGTAGGATTAAATAAATGATTGTCGTGCTTTTAACGAGACACCGGTCCAAATTAATTATACATATCGAATGTTCTTCGCTGAACGAATCAAAGAAACGAAGCATATTTTGCCTCGCTGCTTTACTTTAATTATACCCAGCTTGCAGGATTTAATAAATGATTTTCATGCTTTCAATGAGACGCTGGGCCAAAGGAATTATGCGTACAAAATGTTCTCCACTGAACGAATCAAAGAAACCAAATAATATTCCGTCTCTCTATTTTACATTAATTAGCCAGCTTGTAGCATTAAATAAATGATTGTCGTGCTTTGAACGAGACGCTGGGACAATAGCTTGCGACCAGTTTCGAGTGTGCCTCAACTTATTCATTACCTTTCATCGACCGTTCGTCCGGGGCAAACGGAATCCTTATTTGGCGCAGGTTTCGCTCGAAGCTCGTTAAAAGCGACCGTAGAAAGTTCGTCGAAAGCGGCGGCGAACGGTTCCAAGGAGAGGAGCCAGTCGCGTTATCGATAACTCGACGGCAATTTTCCAGAGTTCGAACTCCGCGACATTTAGGTTTCCCTTGTTGTACCCGCGCTCGTTTTCCAGAATTCCGTGAAACGATTCCGTGCTCGAGAATTCCCACAAATGTCACGCGCGCGGACGCAGCTGCTGCGGCATTTAACATAAGCAACAGATTTCTCATCGAACCATAAGCGGTCGTTACATCTGTCCGTTGCGCGCTTACGATTTGCCCCGCGAACGCTTACTTCGTTGCGTTTCGCGGAAACGAAGTCGATTTTCCCTGCTGAAATCGGCAAAGAATTTATCCCACTTTTTTGTGGTGTTGCTTTCTGTCTGTATTGGTTGAATTGGATGAAAGGCTTATGCGTGACACACTAATTGCTCGGAACTTGTTTAACAATGAATCTCTTTGCCGACATAAATTGAGAGTATAGAGATTTTATTGCGACTCAGCATTTTAGTACACTTTGATGATCAATCCTTTTATCCGTTTGCTTTTTAATCGTTTTATGACACGTGATGTTGTTCAATGTTTCAGCACAGTTTACATCACTCTATTAGCGATCCTTGTTAACAAACAGTGAAATATCTAATAAATCCAAGGTACCAATTTACTACAAATAGATAATCCCTTAAGCGTGTTCGACTAATCATATTTCATCGCGGGGAATTATTTCCTTCCAATTATGGCCACCGTTCCTCCACTGTCCGCAAGCTCATTCGATCGATCAGATTCACAGACACGCCTGGTGAACCTTGATGTGTTAGTTCTCCAACGATACAGCGCGATGATAATAATTGTAAAGCATGTCGGTATTACGCTTTTCATAGCTACGGGATCAACTCCGCGTGTTACGGCGCGCACAACGTCGTCATCGAGCAAACGTAATCGCCTTGAAATACGTTCCGCGAATACGTAATCCTCTCGCGGTTGCATCGTCATTCGCGAGAGGATAATTAATCTCCGTTACGTTCGAACTGTTCGATTACCAATAATTGCAACCAGCGATGCATCTTCCATAATGCCGAACGTACCATTTCTCTCGCTTCACGCTTTATAAAACGCCGAAGGATAGTTGGGAAATTAACCCTTCGAACTGCACTTTAAAGCCTCGAATTCAGAATGACGAGCAAGAGATTTCTCCCGTCACGTCCTTGCCGGGAGAAGATATATACGTTTTACGCGAGCTATGTAATATGCAACAGCTTTTACTAGGATTATCAGTAAACAGTCGGATGCGTTTCACGTGTTCGTTTTACGCAATAAGGAGAAAAAAGAATACGGATCGATGCTTCCCATTGTGTAGTGGAAGATTGCAAAATTACCTTATCCATATGTTCATCATCGAAATTTTCAATCCCAGCACCGAAAGTGTATCGCAAAATTATGGAGTCGTTCAGCGGACGATACATGTGATGTAAAGAGATATGAATTTGATCATCTTATCGTGAGTTTAGCAAAGCGTAAGACGATGATTAGTCCAGTCTGTCTGGTTTACCTGCATCGGGGCAGCGTGTATTCGCCAGACGGCTCTTAAGTATTTATACGGTGAGGCGAGCTCCGTTTATTAACGATAAACGTTCGCCGAGCGCGACTGGTCGAGCTCTGGTGCGAAAGGGTTAAAGGAGATCCAATAAATCATCGATCGTCTATGCGCCATACAACCTGGCCAAGTGTAATTTATTTTTCACTCGTCGGATCAACGCGTGGACGATCTATGATGCCGTAAATTGTGGTAACAGAGAAGTCATCACCGTTTCGCTGTAATTAATAACTTCGATATCATGGTTTATCGAGTTTCTATATTATTTGTTATTTGCGAAATTACGCGACTATAAAAGGAGTTTATCGTAAAAAAGAAATGTTTCGAAACGTCCTGTCTTCCAGAAATCAACATAATTATAATCGAAGATATTAATTAAAGCAGGGTTCGTTTCAATGTTATTTTAAGCGCCCCGTTTGTTTCGCGCATCCGACGAAATACCTGCGCGAAAGGAATTCCGCAAAGCTTGTAAATCCGTCAATTCGACGACCAACAGACGTACATGATCAAACATTCGGATTCATTAATTCCAAAAGCGTAGCCCGGGTTTGCTAGAAAACCTTTCGAGCTGTTTTTTAACCGAATCTCCGTCCTCGGTGGAGTCTCGTTTCCCCGTTCGACGACAGAAATATAAATCACCGGTTTAATTAAAGGATCTCAAAGCGTCCGCTGCATCCCCGGAGATGCGTTCAGCCGGCTGAATGCACCTTTTAACGCCTGCTTTGTTATTGTAATTCGGTGAACCTCCTGAAAGGGTATATGTATATCCGAGGAAACATCATCCGAAACGAACTGCGATTTTCTGTTCTTGAACGCGACTCGCATTTCCCCGATCGGGAACAAAGGCGATATAAATCTACGAGCCAATTAGAGGGACTTCGACCCTCCTCTCTCTCTCTCTCTCTCTCTGCATTAACGCGAGAGCACAATGCGTTACTTTCGACTCGTGCTTGTCAAACGCGAGATGCAACCAGGAGAGTCTCCCACCTTCGAATCTTCGGGCATTCACGATCCCTTAAGGGCGAGAAGAATCGCGCAAAAACGTCAGTAGATATACTGCGGCCTATAACAGAAGGGTGCAACGAGAGATAACGCCGCGGCGCGCAAGAACAGGTTAAACTAGAAAAGGGGCAGGCAGAATCGTTAAATGGCAAGAGCGAGAGGAATGGGCCGCGGAAGGCGAAGATGGGGATAGAAAGGGTAGAGCGAGAAGATGAGAATGAAGGGATGGCAGAAATAAATAGAGTCTCTCGGATGCGATCGTCGAGCGTGCGCGAAGAGATCCGCAGGCGAGATCTGGCTCCGAAGAAGCTCCAGAACGCGCGAAACGCGTTTCGAAACGTAAATGCTAGACGCGAAGGTTGTCCATCGATGTGATCCGGGTAGTTTGCAGCTGGATGGCTGTCCCTAGCCGGCGATTTAGAGGCGTCGGTGGAAATACGACTGTCGTTCGGAATTCTTTGGTCCCCGACCGAGAAAATCGCCACCAAGGTCCGTCGCTGCATCGAGCACTTCGTGTCAGCGTTATTTATAACGGTCCGCACCTTGATTTTCACCTCGCCATTTCTTCCACTCGGTCTTTTATCGTTGCATCGCATTTGCGCGTTGGGATCATCCTCGTTACTCCGCCGACGTTACGATTTCTTTAATATTCAACCGCAATTTATCTCGCAATGAATGTCAGGATCTTCGCGAGCAAGGCTTTCTCAAATAATGATGAGTAGTAACGGAGAATGTACAATTTATTGGAATGTTTAAAAACGTTCCATGGCGTGCAAAGATTATTCAGCAATCTAATTCGAGTGTAAAACAGTGATATGCAACTATTATCTTTATTTTCGAATAAATTGAAGTTCCTGTGAAAAGTGAGAGCAGAAGTATTTGCACTCAAATTGCTCACCTGCGGTATCAAATTTAGCCAAGTGAATGCATATTCATTTCACTTTAATATCCCCTATCGTTCTACTTCCATATACTATGGAGATGTTATGCTCGATCCAGAAAATAGGTCGACGATCGCCCATAGAAACGTTCACGACGTAAGAACACGTCCGCGAAGGAGTCATGTCTGAACTACGTCCCGGCTATTTTATCCTGTGAAATTGTCACGACCGATCTAATGGAATCTGCAAACGACGACCCGTACGCGTATGTATATGGAAAGCGTTAGCTCGCGCGAAACGTTCCCGGCTGTCGGTCTTTAAAGCTCTCTTAAAGGAATATGCCTGTATGATCGCGAAACGGGTCGTGCGTTATTCATGTCGCACACGCGAGTGCGTAATGTGCATGGGCGAACGAGAAAGGCTGATAGCTGAGCCCACGTGAGCTCCCTTATGCTCCTTTTCACGTACCGGGTGAAACCGAGCGCCCGAACGAGTTGTGAGAAGCATCACGCCTCCTGACAATTTGTACCTGGGCCAAGAATATTACCTTCAAGTAAAAAGACAAAGGAAAAAGAAGAGAAGTAGATAGCCTTTTTCTCTTAGAAAATGTTCACGTTCAAATAAACATAACTTAGTATTACATAAGTCGAAAGAAGAGATTTTATATATCATCTTCTTGCACACTGAAAAAAAACATATCGACCTTCGTCCTCCTATTATGCATAATTTTCTTTCTCACTCTGCCTTTCCGCTGTTATCCTGGCGAAAGTTGACTCGGGTCCGCAAAGGAGACAGTGATCGATCGAATGCATCCCTTTGCCATTGCAAACTTCTGTTTCCGCGATCGATGTGCTTGTTAAACGCCCAGGTGCATACGAATGTTTCCAAGCACCCTTTACATTCGTTCACCCACACTTTGTGTGTAAATGCGTGTACGAGAGCACAGCGTCATGCGTGTACGTACACCCACGCAACCTACGCCTTCGCGACTCGTTGCATCAGGCCCCGGCGTTACAGGCCCAATAAGGGAGCACTCACACAAACGACCGCGAGTGAAACGAGCCGCGATAATGGAGAAAATAAAGGGACCGGGGGAATCGCGGGGTAATTAATTCGCCGCGCGAGCTGGAACGAGCTATGGTAGAACTCGAGAGGAGAAATTCTGGACCGGATTGCGTAAAGGGTGTCCCTCGTGCGCTTCTATTATAAGATCGAGTGGATACATAAAAAAAGATTGTGAAATATCTTGCGTTATGAGATTTGAGACCAGGAAATTTTTGGACACCAAGTTCTTCATGTGTGAACGGTATAAATGTTGTGAAGTAAATTCTTGACAGAGGTTTCCAGAAAAAAAGATATGTAAAGTATCCGGCTTTAAAAATTAATAATACAAAATTTTTGAAATGTGAATAGATCATGATCATTGAATAATATTTTGCTCCTACATCTCTGACATGAAATATCATTATTCGATTGTGGAATGCTGGACCCCCAACTGCAGACAGGAGATAATTAACAGGAGTGATTAATTTGCATGTGCAATTTATTAAGCAAGCCTTCAATCATCTCAATATTCACGATGCGCTTCGTAATTTGAAATAAGATACAATATCATTCGGGAATCGTTTATTCTCTCCAGTGTATCGAACACCGTGCGCCCTTCGGGGCTAGATTCCTGCGAACCAGCCATTTATAAAGTTAATTGAATTTACCCGTCGCGGTTACGCAGAGGTGTCTGCGGTAAATGAATTTCTGCAGCCCGGCATGATCTAATAGCATGGAACAGGAGGCAGGATCGAACACCGTTCGATATTATACAAAGATTCGTATCGGGTCGGTTTCGTATGGTTCATAATCAGACGAGCATAATTAATTTACTCGTGGCACGTGCTCGCCACTGGTTGCTCATTAACTTTGCGTTCCCTTGCATATATTATGAAATGTGAGGTAAAATCTCCGTGAATTTTATATTTAGGAAACCAAGCTGCAAAAGTTTTGATTAGTAATCCCGCCCCCCTTTTACTTGTTTCATCTTAATTATTAATCGTAAGTTTATTTAATTAATCACAATTTCTATTCATTACAATGTAACAATTGCTTCAAACTTCTGTAAGAATACTCTTCTATGCCGTTCGCATTGACAATGGAATAAACGTTCATACGTCTCGTCTTAATGATATCTCTTATCGAGATGAACAGAGATCATGGGTGCGTAGTGGTGAGCGGGATAAGGGATCCCGTATCCAAAGGCCAGTTGACCGGAAGTCGTTCATTTGGCTGACAATATCTATGCAAAATGCAGCTATGCTGGCTCGTCTGTTACTGTTCAACTTTTTTTCGCCGGTGGTAAAGTGGTTATTACGGAGCGACATTTAATACGCAATTGTACTCTCGGCGTTGTTTCGCCTGCCGTCCACGGTAGTAATTGCATCTCGTCATTTTTCATATCTACACCTCTGCGCGTCGCCTTCTTTGGCGGCGCATAATGCACTCGTCCGTAAAACGCTTTTCTCACCTTCGCGTATTACTTATGTACTCATTAATGCATCTGTCCGCTTCGCTTAGGCAACATTGGCGAACGCGTAGAACAAGCGGTAATAAGTTCAAACTCTGGTTATTTATACTTTTCGTTCACTTGTGTGGATAATATAAAAGCTGCAACAGATTTAGTAAAGGGTATACCATGAAAAAATGAATTTAGATCTGAGTAGCTCGAACGAGGACACGTTCCACGTGTTTTAGCTGCTCGATAAAAGTGTTCCGGTGAATGGGTTCAGAGTTGACATTCCAGAACTTCCTATCGGCGGGAATGTTTTCGGTTAAAAATATGACCGAGCTGCCTTACCTATAATTAACGCCGGTCGATAGGCCGCGGTGTTAATCTAATTTCTTCCGTCACGAAAATAGAGCAGTGCATTGTTGTCAACGTGGTTAAATTCGCTCGATCGTTTATTTATTAACCGTCCTGCTGATCCGCATCTAAGGAGAGCTAAACCGAGCATCGAATAAACACACCGGTAATTGGTTATAAAAATATTAACATCGATTAATTCCAATTAATTCAGCCTCCTACAGTTACAAATTAGATATTCGAATATTCGCTGATTTGTGAAATAATCAAGAAGCAATTACACCGTTGGAAATAGTTACCAAAGTATCACGTATAGAAACGACTACCCTTCCCCAAGCTAATCGATTCGGAGGTTCATCCCTCTCCGGCCCGTTCGCCGGTGCTTTCTGTCAACGGACAAAATGTATTTCCTGTTTTTCCACGAGGATCGAACAGAGACGGGGAGAGATATCTTGCCACGGGGACGAAGAAAACCGGCCGAGGATGACAAAAATACGGGGCGCTTTGCCGGCACGTCGTTCGGTGTCGTGCACGATATTTTCGTCGCGCGTTCATTCAGAAAAATCTTAATGGACCGATGCGTACGAGCGGCGACACTCGACGTATTTGCCATGCACACCGGTTTATCGACGGATCCTTGAAACCCGGTGTGTACCGTCTTACGTGCCGAACAGAAGCTGGGACGGAGGTGGAGAATCTTAAAGCTTTCGTAGTTTGCTTTCGCGCCGATTTTCGCGGCTCCGTTATTTAAAGAGGCGACCGCGTCTCTGAATGAAGTGGCGCTCGGCGGGACGTGTAAATAAAATTTACGATTCGTAGATCCCGGGGGCGAACTTTGAACCATCCTCACTTTACGATCCATCCTTCTTCCTTCTGACGGCTGTTAAAGATTCCACGTTCTGTCGTTCTCCTGTTTGCTCGACAAACAAGGGGCGCGTGTGCGATGGTGTAACGACTTTCCGAGAATTCCGGATATTTTTAAGGCTTGCAACGTTGGAAAACGGTGAAGAAAAAAGGAAGAAACGGACGATTTGTTGCGCGGTCCTCTCTTAACCGCTGAGCAGTCGATGACTCCGCGCGGGCTCTCGCGGAGAAATTCTCGTCAAGGCAAATATTAACGATCCCGGTTGAGATTCGTGATTTACGCCAAATCCACGGTGGTTTAAACACTTCCTTCGGGATTGTCCCGCGGGGACTGGCGTTTAATCTTCATCAGGATCCATCCTCCGGGGCGGCTGCTTTGACCGTACGACTTGTTATCTTGCACGTTTCTTTCACGGAGCGCACGGATCTCTTCTCCTATTTATACCCATCGCGAGCGCGCGGCTGGCTTGCGCTCGTTACTATTTGACCGTGCTGCTCGGGGTTAATGGTACCCTTTGAACGGTAAAAAAAAAAAAAGGAAGAGATGCAGGGAGAGAAGAAAAAGCGTCGGGCGAGCGAGATGGAATTAAGCGGCAGGAAAACAGGAAATTAATTGCGCTCGCGTCCCGTTAACTCTTTCCCCCCACGCTCACACGCGATGCTTTCACGCATCCGCGCGTTACATTTTAATTACACCCCGAGTGCGTTTACCTACCGCGACGAGCTTTGATCGAGCGACTGTTGATCGCTGGTCGGTCTTCATCGAGTGTCAAAGATAGGGGAAATCTCGTTGGTTACCTTCGATGGATCCTGAATTAATTAAGATTTATAGTTAAAACTTATACAGCATTCGATGGTCCTTTCATCGTTAACACGTGGAATGCCATGAGAGTCACCGGTGAGCGGCGAAGCCAAGATTACTAAACACATAATTCGAGTAAATTTCAATGCTTTCAAATTTTTTAATATCATCATCGTTGCTAAAATGATGACTCCCGGTAAGATAAATGCGCCACACATGATTACACGCTTTAACTTGTCTGTTTTAAATGATACTTCACCATAATATTATATATTATGTTATTTAATAGGTATACGTTATATTAGCATGGCATTCAACGTGTTAATGTATCATTTACTTCATCAAATTATTTCCAATTTCTATTCAATGTTCCATCCGCAACGACCAGCTGTGCACGATTAATTAAAAGCTACCAAAGGGTTAATTTTGAAGTGAACGCCGTGTATCATCGCAAAAACATAGAACGCCCGACGTGCGCGGACAACGCTATCATCTCGTTGGCTTATCAACTGAACCGCGTATCGATCCAATTAACGGCGGGCAGTACCGTGTACCGATTTCATGTTCGTTGCCTTCCGTCAATGTCAGGCTCGAACCGGCGGCGAAATTTCCTCGAAATCGCTTTGCGAAACAGATTTGCCATAGCCTAAGGCTTCGTTTTCTGGAATTAGATCGTGCTTCCCATCCCACCTTTATTTTCCATTTAACACTGACGCCTTCCTCTATCATCCGGGTCTACGTAAATCAACTGTCAGTTCGCCAAACATAATTCCGCGTTATTTCGATTGTTCGGGTCTGACGACGCCGTGGGCGTTTCGTGTTATACTTTGACGTGCGCGATTGAAAGGCTGTCAGTGCATGATATTCGTGGTTTGTTAGAGACGCGTGGAACAATCGACTGTGTTACGGAGTGGCAGTTTTTGGATGATAAATGCAACGATCGTAATTTCTCTCATGCGTATCCTTGCGTACAGTGTTGAGGATCTGTTGCCAGAAATTTCGAAGAATCGCGAAAAACTTGTAAGATCTCTCTGTAATTAATGAATTTTGTTATAGTATTATTATGAAAAAGAAATAGATAGTGGTCTTATTGTTTGTACTTTTATTTAGAAAATCTATGAAATTAATAATTCCGCTTCGGTAAAGGATATATCCTGTTAGAATAATTTGTTTGATCTTCCTTTCCGCTTATTTACCTTCCACTCATTCTGACTGGGCCAGCGTTGATGAGTAATATCAAATACGCGGCAAGCGACGGTTACAGTAACAGGTATTACGGAATAAAGTTGACGGTATTCTGTCGGTGGGAAGTTATCAGTAATACGCTGATAAAGACAATGAATCGCTAAACGCGTCGTAGCAAAAGGCGATCAGTCATCGAGGTATTAACGTTGCATACGCACGTCGTCGTCGCGTCCTCGTGACTTGAATTTCGACGCGACCTTTCTTTCGCGGGGGGTTCGAGTGAAAGGGTTTAGTTTCCATCTACGAAGGCGAAATTTAACGCGACGCATCCTACTACCGTGGTAAATATTTATACACTGCTCTTACTAATTAGCTACCGTGTATGAACTATGGTTTAGATCTTGCACGACCTCGGATGACGATTTACAGTGATTCGCTTCGAAATTCCGCGATGAATGCAGGTCGCATGCGACATTGCAATAAAGTAAATATTCGAGTCGAAGGAACAGGTGTAATAGATTCATATTTGGTCATGGAATTGTTTGAATTATTTAGTTTCTTCTCTAACTTTTACTATTCATTGGAATTCATTTTTCTATTACTCCAGAGATCGAAATAAGATAGCAACGATTCCAAGTCTTAGATAAGTGGCGGGATTCTTCACCAACAACCGTAAATTAATTCTTTTATCTGTTGAAAAATCAAGATCCGTTAAAAGATCCAAGGTAACGTTGCACCAACGTCCATACTCGATGAGCCCGCAAGTTTCCATTTCGCGAGGGCTTCGATTCAAAGAAGTAACCCCCGCACGTGAGAGGAATACCGGTCTAGACTTAGAAAACTGCGAGACTTTATCTTCAAGAAGGAGAAGTCATTCCCCTTCCCATTTAAACACCAAATATCCAAGCAACTGTAAACAGCCCAGTCATCGATATAATGACCGTGATTATTGAATTACTAATAAAGGGTAGTCTTAGCGCGACATGAAAAATTAACAAGCTATTTCCGACTTCCCTCTACAATCGAAGAAGGGAAAGAAACTTCATATTCTTCATTCGATATTCTTGAGTCGAAGAAGTGTCCCTTCAGCTGGTCGCGACTCGAATTCTAATTACCTCTGAGACACCCACACTTTCGTAAATGTATCACGTACCATTGTAGAAAGTTCCCGGGTCAAGGGCTGAAAAAGGTTCAGCAAACATTTGAACGCGACCCCACTAATTTTCCAACACGATTGTTCAAATTTGCGAGAGATTAACTATTCCAAGTACACCCAGTAAAGTCGCCCAACGGAGTCAGCGCGAAGCGAATTCACGGAGGGTCGAAGAAAGCCGGGAAAATCATCCCCTTAGAATGTCCACCGGAAGCGATAGTAAAAATATCCCCGCGAGGCTGGACGATCGCTCAGCGCGGAACAATTAAAGTTCGCGGAGTCGACGGTGAGCCAAGAGGACGTGTCGCCGTCAGACCAGAAATCCGGGATACCGAATTAGCCGCAACAGCACGGGGCGCCGTGGAAATTGTGCTTAAAGTTTCATCTCGGGACGCAGACCGTGAGGCGGAGGACATCTCGAGCTCTCCTAGTAACGTTTCCCTCGAAACCGGCTCTCTTCTTTTTCTTCATCTCGCGCCTCTTATTTCTCTCTCCCTTCGCCCTTTCTTTTTCCATCGATCATTGAAGGAATTCTTCGGAACCAATTGGTTTTCCACGCGCTGGGACAACGTCTGGAATTTCTTGAGCAATCTATAAGAAAACGAGGTCCGAGAGATTTCGCCGGTGCGAGGATCTTCTGGAGATCGCGAGGGGAGAGTCTTAAGTCTCAACGCGATCCTGTCGGTAGATAACGGGAGAATGTGCGACGGACGCGTAATGAAATTATACGATTCTGAGAATTTTCTTTGAGCGAGGAACAATAGCCGCGGCGCTCTGTAATAAATCTAAATTAGATGGAAGCGAAGAGCGTGCTTTTCCTCGTTAGTTTTCTCTCGCGGAGCGAATTTTAGTCAATTAATTTCTCTTTCCGCCAGTCGTGTTTCTGCTCAGAGATGGAAATCGGGGGGTTTGAGAGCCCGAGGGAAATGGTATACTAATGGACAGTAATCTTTGATTGCAGAATGGTGAAGATGCAACCTTCTGATTGATGGTGAATCACAGTGACATTGGTGGTGAGGAAAATGGCTTTGACCGTCGTACCCTCGGCCCGCGTTTTTAATGGAAACGGTGAGTGACAATATTGCATTGGTATGAATCAAATTTGCGTGATGATGAAGCTTGATGAAAACCGCTTTCATTAATTATAAACCTTGACTGCGAGTAATCAAATTTTTACCCGTTTCACGTAATCCAAATCAGTTACATCGGTTCATCAAGTGTCATATATTGATGGATTGTCTCGCATCTGATACAATCTAATCGAGGTATAAAATTCCTTTTCGGTAATTCAATAATGAATAATATAATAACGCTGCAACGATTTTAGACTGCTGGCAATGCAAGCAGCCTATTCCAGGGCACTTTGTTGAAGACCTAAAAATTCCTGCAATCTCAGGGAAAAAATCGTTTATCGCGGCCACTCGACCAGATAAAACCATCCGTTCTTCTCCATATCTCTGTATAAACAAATATAAAAAAATTATTCGGTAGCCGGTTGCATGCGGGCAGGTCTTCAAAGCGGAGAATTAAATCTGACGATCAAAGCGGACGCTTCCGTTCTGAATTAAAATTTTACTGAAATTTACGGGGCCAGCTTCGTTATTAACTCTGCGCGCATCCACCTATATTGCTACCCTTGGAGTCTATAGTCATTAGCAGAAGTAAACGAATGATAGAAATAAACGTTTTGCAATAGAACTTTTTTATCCACAAAGAAATTGCAAGTCTCTTTTGATCTTTCAACAAGAGTTCATTAAGTCATTGCCACGTACGCCACGATACTATGGCTGGTCCGGTATGACAAGTAAATGGGATCCCCTCCCGCCGCACCGTCTCGGCTAACGAACTTAGCCAGATTATTATTACCTTGCCGCTGGATGGCCGCCAATGGTTACAACATATTTCGGTTTACGCCGCGCGCCGGTCGTTACCCTCGAACAATCGGCCACTCGGGATAAAAGCACAATTGATCTTACCCTCCAAAGATAGATCCTTCCTTGCGGACCGGTTGATCGAAGAAACGCGAGGGGCTGCTTCTTTTCGAGTGCCTCGATGTTGCGTCTAAATCGAACACCATACGCGAACAGGTCTTGCACGCGGGTGTGTTCTCCTCGAGAGATGATTCGATAAGCAGCCCGGCGCTGCACCGTCTGTGTAATTGGGGTGCCGGGCTCCATGGGTTTTAATTAAAATCATTGGGTTGGAAGAGGATTACGACTTGATGCTCTGTTTGTTCGAAGAATTAGAGTAACTGTTCCTCGGCTCGCATCTTGATTTATCAATTAAGTCTGCCCCTGAACACTTTAGTAATGAAGAGAAACATTGAGCGTACGAGTGATTTACTTTGAACGCTGGATTATAGTTCTGAATGGAGGCACTGGAAGCAATGGAGATTTACATTTTTCTTACTTTCTATCATTTTTATCCACCAGTGGGGACGCAGGCCTACGTTTCCGGCTCGAAATGCCTTTGCTGCCCTTACGGCTACCACATCGACCTGGATTTCGTGCGATATTGCGAAGCGGTTGCAGCTGGAAGCGCCGGCGACAGGTCAAGCATCGAGAGACGCAAGAAAAGGGAACGACGAAGGCAATGTCAATCGATGGAGGTTCTGCTGGGTCTGGTAATTCATCCCTTCATGATTAAACTATCGTTACTCAACGTCGATCGTCAATTACGAATATCCCCTTTCTCTTCTTACTCAGCGAACTTTGTTATCTCTTTTGCCGAGTATCTAAAGAAACCACCCTGCATTAGTATTATATCGAACGATGGTTTAACCGCATTAAGTTCAAAAGAGAACGAAAGACAGCCATAATAAACGACGATGAAGATCGACAGCTGCCGCGAAGATCGCCTCGTAAATTCCTTGGTATTTTTATCCTTAGGTGAGTCCAGCCCTCGTTGGATTAGAGGCTGAACTGCCGAAAATACCGCAGGAACCTGCCACGCCGAACGGGGTGGCCACCTTGCCTAGATCAAACCACAACAGACAAGGATCCATCCTAGAATCACCTGTTCTGGACCTCAGCGACGTTGTCGGGGACTTCGAGGCGGCTCTGAGGCGATCCAACAGATCGACCAGGACTTCGGATAAAAATGAACGCGCAGAACACGGTCAGACATTCTCATCATTTATATTTATTTTCTTTTTATTCATAAAGTACAACTTATTCTCACAAATTTCATTAATTTCTACACTTATTAATTATTCGTAAAACTAACCAAGTGATTCATTGGCAATTGGGGGCCTGCTATTCAGTATTCAGATATCTTCCATTTATTATAAAATCCCTTTCTATGTTACAAAAGAGGACCCGACAATTCTTTGTGTAATATAAAACAAAAATACGAACCGTTCAACCGGTCAAGACTAATTTAAAGGCGAATGGTGAAAGAACGAAAAGAAGGAGGAAGGCGAAGGGAGATCTAGTAATTTCACGCACATTTGATTTCCTCGCGCTGAATCCTCTCGGTCATTTTTAGATTCTCCATGGCCCAATGACCTGCTGTGTGCAATAATGCTGTAAAAAGGAATGATTACTCCACTTTTTAATTTATTAATCAAATCCGCGAGTATGGTTAATTAATTTTCCCTCCCGCGTAATCGTTTTCAAACGCAAGATCGGTACGCGCCGGCTGTTAAACGAGAAAGATAGGAATAAAGTAGAAGTGTTTCGGATGGAAAATGAATCTTGAGTTCGCCATAACGCTACCGATTTCCACGAAACGATTCGCGGGTCGAATACACGCGGCGAAGCGAAACAATAACGCAACACCTTAATTACGGTTAGCTCGGAATGCACACGCGAGGAACAGAACAATTTCTCTTCGCTGCTTGAATATTCCGCGGCTGCATATTTCCCCGTGTCTCGGATCCTTCGCTTCCTTTGGCATTCTCTAATAACGAGAAACGGTAACGAAGCACGGTGAATAAAACCGCGTCTCTCCTCAATTAGGATCAACGTCACGATCGAAAATCGAATAATTACCTCCGTTGATTGGATCGCCTCGTAAACGCTTCGCCTGCCAATATCTCGACGATTTCGAACTGCTTCTCCTTTATGCAAGTTATAGACGAATGAAAGTCAATATATATCGCAGGCAGTTTAAAGTTTCTTTTACGACCTCGTTATTATAATTACTATATTTGAAAGAGAACAATGGATTGGAGAACGAGTCCGTTAATTTAATCGAAGGTAGATGTAATGTCTCATCGAAAGTTCTTATAGAAATCAAAGTTAAATTTTTTATTATAATGTACACTTGCCTGCTAGCAAAAGCTGAGATTATTTAAACACTCTCCGCTTGAAAATACGTGCTGAAGGAAATTTTAATACCGACACGCATGTAATTAAAATATTTAAAATTTGAGTGGCGTCTACGATTGAAAATGAAGCGAGTTTTATTTATCTAAAGACACCAAGTAGATTAGATCTGAATGACACAAAGGGATCACCGCTCGGTTTTCGCTTGGGCTGAAACAATGCACCCGATTTTTGCTGATGCTCCGGTTGACGAAAAGCGACGATCGCGTCGTTTCTCACGCGACCGCGAACTCTATCCTGAGACCTGCTGCTCGTCCGTTTCCACAGAAGATTCTCACGTTTCGCAAAGCCCCTTGCTCTCGTTTCCTGGCTTATCGACCACCAGACAATAGAAACCTCAGCGAGCATCCTCTGGGAGAAAACGAGATCGTTTCCTCTCTTTGATTCACCGTCCGATAAATTCGACTCCTCGAGCGGCAAAGCACGAAATTGCGCAAGACGTATCAAATAAACGGAACGTAGTATGCAAATCAGTTATTCAGCGGCGTATAAATATGAAATTATTCAAAAATACATTCGCATGAGCGAATTGATGGTCTGATCGACGTTTCACATACAAATCCAAGGATCTCTGACGGCAACATTTATATAATCTCCACCAAGCTTCTCAATTGGGAATATCTATTTAATTTCCAATATCAAAGTTATCTCAAAACTCGAAGATTCTCCAATCAAACTCCCAAAGCAAACTCCAATAACCACCCATAAAAATCTTCTCTTCTCTGAATATTTACCACATTCACCCAATAATCCACGTGGTCAGGATATTGCAAGCACATAATAAATACCGTTCCGGCCGCGTGCACCGTTAAGTAATCGCGGGGAACAGTTGCTCGATGCAATTTCCTTGGGGGAATAAATCGCGAATCGCTCGCGCGGTCGTTCATCGCTAGATCGGCCGTAAATCGCGGTTTAAAGATATAGTCCCGGTCGTTTCTTGGCCAGAGCCCGCATTCGGACGCCGGAACGCGTCGGCAGAGTCGTCGATGCGTGGCTGGAACCACCTGCTTCCGCTGGCTCGTGGCGTCGGTTGCAGCGTCGTCCCAACGGCACCTGTATTACACCCTGGCCCGAACGACGTGCCACGGTTGGCCGTTCTCGTCCACCCAACGATTCCTCGTTTCCCTATCCGGGTGCTGGTTTTCGTGACTGCGGTAGGATTTGCACGCCAGCGAACTGGAATGCGAAAATACGCTTCCGTCAAAGGGACTCGGGATTTTTTCCCTCTTCGTTGCATGGATTGCGCGAACCTTTCGGCATTTAGCTTACAGTTTGCTCGACGTGTACTTTTTTTTAGAGATACTTTCTTTTCGAACGATGTGTTTGACGGGGAATCGTTGGGAAATTTTGCTTTGATACTTGGTGCTTTGTTAATGACTTACTCTTTGTTCCCCTTCTGTAGATTGTTTTATTATCGAGATTATGCTGGTACTTTATTGGGGATTAGGGTGAAGCGAGGATTTTGTAATTGGGGTTGTTAATGACCCCTTTGCAACTCTTTTATGACTATTGCAGTGGGTTTTCGTGGGTCGTTTATAAAAATGAAGCTAAACGCGTCGTTCCCCTTCCTTCTATTCCGTGTACCTACTGTTTCAGTAAAATTGTACGCACGATTAAATATATAGAAACTCACGTGCACAGCATGGCACGATTCGGTAATTATTGATAATCATACCAAGCGAGCGAGACACATTTCTCATTTGTTTCTTGCTGGAAGAAAATCAACCGTCCTTGAATATCGGTCCATTCGCGAAAAAGGCGAGCTGCCAGAACGGATTCGGCTCGTGCGAAAATAACACGACGTCAAACTGTGGCCCGAATTCGCCGCGACCGCGATTCCGTGTCTGAAAATATTCGGATTCTAATATCCAGAAAGCGTTACGGGTTCGCCAACGAAAGCCAGGGTGTAGCGCAGGGCGGCGATACGTCGAGCGCTTCATCGCGCCAACGATCGAGCCGCGCCACTCTGTTTTAACTCAATTTGGAAGGTATGACGCGACTTTATCGGGAACGCTAAACCATTTTGGTGCAACCTTGTCGGAGCAAGGTGGTCACGTATGGCGGTGTACACCTGCCGGAGGCCTAAGCGTTCGCGCAACTGGCGCAACTGTTCTCCTTCGGGCTGTAGAGCCGAGAGTAATTTGGGAAAAGCAACGATCGATGAGACTGCGCTACAGGTAGCAATAATGCGGCAGCTGGAAATAGGCGAAGGTGTCGGCTGGAAAATGCAATAACGAATGGCCAAATGTTTTAACACGCTCGAGGTCGCGTAAAGTATGTTTGCCTCACGGATACGTGTCGGTGTTAATTGAATGAGCAAGATAATATTTGTTTGCTCGGGATTGTTTAATCTGCTACGGATTGAATGAGATTCTTCGGCCACACCGAGTCCTCGGTATTTTTATACTTCAAAGAGAAACGCGCGATATTTTGCTTGGAAAATTGCGCCGCGTTTGTCGGCCTCTTTTCATCGCGTTGTTACTGAAAATCGAACGAACATGGAGCTCCGAAAAATAAAAATTCAATGGCGAACATTCAGCCAATAAGGAGAAAACCAGATTTTACTACTCAACTAAATAAAAAAAAAGGAATCCCAACAATCTTTAAAGGATTCATCAAAGTAATTGCAATTCAAAGCACACACGATCACAACCGAAATTCTCGATGCAACGATAAGGCGCGTGCCATCAGTATTCCACCAAGGCCGTTCTTATCAATGCCTGCGAATCATTGTTGCCGAAATGAATTATCAGGAGCGAACGTAATGAACGAGCGCATGAGGATAAAACATCTTTTTTTCACTATGATTAAGAAATCAACGGCATGCACACTGATACGTAGTACACGTACACACGTTCGCATTGTAACGATGGGCAAAGAACAGGAGAAGAGGCACATTTCCCCTCTCCATTCACTTGTTCATGAGTCGTCGGAGTCCTGGTTGGCTATAGCCCAGAGTTCAGCGTCACAGTCAAACGCAAACAGTGGCCGCGAGGGAACGGGGATCGTGGCCACGAATGCTCGAAAAACCAACGAGCGAGAACAGCCCTTGGACACGACATGCGGCTACCGCCCTCGATCGAGTTCGACGACGGTCGGCAACTTTGACCGACCCTCTGCGTTCAACCCTTCCGAAGCGACGCGGCGTTCGATCCTGGATCGATGAATCAATGGGACCACGAATGAACGAACGAACGAAAACGCATCAGCCACCAACGACACTTCGACGGCAAACAATAATTGATTAAACACAAATGACCATGATCGACTTATGATCGATCAAAACTTACCTTGGATATTTACGACATCGTTGAAATCTACCGGCAGATCAAAGTGCCTTCGACTACTTGTGGAAATGCTGAATATTTGAAGAACATTTTATCGTAGAATGAGATAGTTCATTTATTTCCGCGAATCAGTGTCTGGTTCTTCTAGTTTAGTGTTCGTGAATTGACTGAAGCCTCGTGATAAAGCGCGAAAATGGGGGTGAAGAATTTTATCATGAAAAGGATACCTTTCTGCAAGATGAAGGCGAAAAGGAAATTTCGTGAGTGTATATCCTTTTTTTTTTTTTTTTTAATTGTCCCTTTCTAGTAGTTTTACAGTAGCTGTCAAATGGGAGCATTTCACATGAAATGAGACTTTCAACCGTAGATAGTCTCGAACGTCGAGACATCTATTTTTTTTTTTGTTGCGCGCTATCTGTCTATAGAACGATAACAAATTCTTACGTCAGTGCGATGTTCCACGGGTCATGTTTTTACACGAATTATCGCCCTACTGTTTGCAAGTACATATCGCGTCGCGTAATCCGCTCCTCGGTATTCGAATCTCCCTGGCTGCGAGCGCGATCCGGGCATACGTGAATGCACGTGATCCCAAAGCGAGAGTAATTAAAAGATATCATATCTAGAGGCCAAAACAATTTGGGAGCTCATTATCGGAGCGATAGCAGTGGACGCGCGTCACCTCATGTTCGGCCACTTCGGCCTCGAACTAAAGAAATTCGTATCTGTCCCAGAGAAAGGAAGAAATCATCAAGAGCATCCGAGAATAATGTATGGAAAGTCTATGAGATCAGAATGAAGACGCTGCTCCTCGAGTTTCCAGCGTTTTAATTAGAATGTTAATCGCGGGATCAGATAACATTGAAATGCATGGAAATTAGCCGCGGCAAAGAAGTCCGAAAGATCTCTCCGATTTCTTCCTCGATCAGGGCCATCGTACGTTCGATAATTAAACCGGTCGTTAATTCGCGAAAAAAATAGAAAGGGAAAGAAATTGAGGGGCGGAAAAGGGGGAGAAAGGCCGAGCTGCGAACAGCTGGCTGCTCCGTTTAACTTGACTTTCACGACCAGCATCGCCGGTGTTCGCTTTTTCCGACAGAACGCGCGGGGCCGCTTCTAATCCGCATGTGCATCGCGCGCGAGAAACCAGCGCGTTTCTTCCATATAAAGTGCAATGTAACGATTACGCGCCATTATTTACATGGCCGCTTCGTTCGTGCATCCTTCGCGTTGTCACGGCTCGCGGGGAGGATCGTGTCGGAGCCCTTTTAAGGATGCGCAAAGGAGGCTGGTGCCAACGCCGACCGACTTTCATGAAAGATTGTTCGCCAAACCAACAAGAACGCGTGTCATGAGTGATCGCAGCACGAATGATACAATTTGGGGCTGCACGACAAACAATCAAATCACAGTAATCTTTGCAACAGTTTCTTTATTTCCATACTTATTCGAAAGTTTTTGACGATAATACATTTACGTGACTGCTACTACATTTACTGCATACAACCGACGGATATTTCCTAGCATGTAAACCGGGGAGAGAAAATACAAAAGGTTTATGATTCACTGCACTTTCTTCGTTGATGGTTGATTGCTTCCAACCTGAAAGCATGTCCTTTGTACGTCGAATCTTCCGCCTCGATAATCGCACGGACCTCTATACCTGCCAGCTATTTGTATTCTCAAGAAGGTCGACGAGGTAGTCCTAGATTCCGATGGAACGAGAAAAAGATTACCGAAGAACCGGGCATCGAGAACCTGTACTTTCTTAGAGCGACTCAAACAACCGGACGGCACTCTAAATAAAGCGCAATCCACTCCAAACTGCATCGCGGTCGTATTCGTGACTATTCTAACTTTAACCGGCCAACGTTGTAGACGAAACGAAAAAAATGGTACACGTTGGATGAACGTTGTTCTGCGAGGCGCGCGCGTGACGTTTGATTCGCGTGCGCGCCGCGAACCCTTTGGCATTAGGCCGAGCCCGTGTACTCGTGTCACGATATCGTCAAACGAACTCGAAATGCCGCCGCGACGTCTGGCACGTTTCTTCATTGTCCCAGGCCAGAGGGTTCCAGGCGGTGCTTTACGCAACGATCAATTAAGAGAAAAATTGAACAACAGCGCAGGTGAACGCCGTTGCGATACTTGCGTAACGCTGCACCGCGTGCACGCTCGTCCACGATAGAACGTATTGTTACGGGCAAGGGTTGAGCGCAGGAAGTTGTGGTTACCGCTCGTTTGCCATCCACGTTCACGGAGGGATCACGCGAGATTTCTTTTATAAAAGAAGTAGGAGTTCCATGCGGCATGTTTGGATGGCAGTTATTTCTTAGGAGATTTCTTCAATTTGGAAAATTCTTTAATTTTTGCTCTTTCATTGGTGAAAGTATATGAACTTCCTTGATCTGATCGTCCTTGCGTGCATTTTATTTTGTTGCTAGCTTGGTAGGAAGATATGGATGATAAATCACCTGAAGAACATACGGTTTTATTGTTAAAAGAAGGGGGAAATGTAATTGCACTCTGCAGATGTATCGTGTCTCTCGTATTGCCATGAGACATTAAAAATGCACTCTGCAGTGTTATTTAATTTTTTTCCTCCACCATATACGGCTGTTATAAAAGAAACAGGTGGCATGAGCCATCTCTACTGCCTGGCACACCCTGCATACGTTCAGCAATTAATCATCAGGCAGAAAGTATTAGTATATTAAACGAACGACTATTTCTTCTTTCTCTAAAAAGTTGCCTCAATTTGCTGAAGATACTACATCTAGATATTATTCGCCACTTTAATTAAAACGCGGTATCATTCTATTAAAAATAATAAATTGTTCAGATGGAACCGTCACTGTCAGCCAAGTGCAAAACAACACGCAAACGGAGCACACGACGGGTGATTTTGACAGCGCGAGCATCGGAAGCGGAAACTCGAATCTCAGCACCGGCGCGCTACAGGTAGGTGCAACAAGTACGCGAATAATGCATGCAAATTCGTGCACCGTCGACGAAGCTCTGTTACCCAGTGCATGAACGCGTGTTTCTAGAACATCAGAGAGCAAATGGCAGCGTCGTTGGAACGGATGAGGGAGCTGGAGGAACAGGTCAAGGCGATTCCCATGCTGCAGGTAAACACCCGCGGTAATTTCCCCTCCGATCTGATGCGTTCTTACGTCACGTGTATCTCGTGAATTACGTTTAACGCCCCGTCGACGGGGAAACGTAGCTACGTTGATTCCAAGCCAGCCGAACCGGCGTGTTAATTAAACCCTCGCCACGGTGGGCAATAAACCTGGGCGGAAAGGAATGTTCGCCTCGCGGTTAGAACTTCGTCTGGCACTCGAGGAGTGCACAGTAGATTTTACTTTTATTCCTCTTAGCGCGTGCTAAGTCCACGGGTGTATGACTCACTTGTTTAAGTTCCTTTCTTGCGATACTTCCGACGGGGTAGCGCAATTACGTTAAGTTGCAAGGTAACAAGCGTCGGTCGTTGCATTGCCACGTTTCGTATCGCGTGGTTATCGGCGATGCACGACGTTCGCCTGGCGGCATACTTTTTATCGAACCATTTAGAATTTCAACATGGGTATCGAAGTGATGTGATCAGAGACCATTGATTAAAACTCTACTTTTACCTACGCCGTGTATCATTGGCTCTGCAGGTATTCAGGATGCCAGACGCATGCAATTAACTTTCTTTAAAACTCGATCGAGTAAATGGTCTTGTCGTGGAATCCGCTGAAGCCTCGAAACAATAGAAGTTGCTTAGCCAATTAAGATCGTAGAAGCTCTACGATTTTCCGAAGAACCTACTTTCCCCTCGCTGAAACTCATTTAAATCACTCCGGATCATCCGACCGCCGAAACATCCCTTATTCACATTGTCTCCCACGCAGGTGCAAGTGTCGGTGCTGAAAGAGGAGAAGCGCAATCTGCTGCGGCAAGTGGACGAGCTGAGCAAGGCGAAGCAGTGCAACGAGAACGCGTTGCACAGGCACAGGAGCCAGTCGTTCTCGGAACAACGTGGCCCCCAGCGAAATCCGAAGAACGCGACCACGCCGACCAGGGACATGGGAACGATGTGCGGCGTGATGACGCGAGACGTCGGCGTTTCGCACCAGCAGGTATACACGCACGCCGACGACTTCCTTTCACGTCGATTTATCTCGTCTTCGATCTACTTTGTTCCCGTCCGACCGTTAGAGAGACGTAACAATGTACGCGCGTACCGTTGAGAACCGGCGCCGTGCCGACAGCGACGAACCGTGGAAAAATTTGCATACCGAGGCATAAGTAGCTTTTAATTATTCCCACGAAACGTTAGACCGTGCATGGTTTGTCAGGTGGGTGAGAAAGTTTGGTCGAACTCGCTGGGAAGCTTTTTCGAACGATGAAGCTCCATGCGCATTCATTCTCTGGACATCCTGCTACGAATATAAATGATCTACCCTTCCATTAGATCGTTAGCATGGATATTTGAGGGGTGGGAAAGTTTCGAGCATGTGTACAAGGGGGTTCTGATCGGATTCGCGTACTTTGTTCTGGAAAGACAATTGCTTAATGAGGATTACGAGGGATTCTGCTAAGAGTATTATTTGAGTGGGTCTGTATCAGGTACGCCGGAGGTTTCCATCCGTTAATTCCAATGCCGACCTCGGTTTTCTGCTCCCTGAAATGCGTGCTGTATTTAAGGCTGACCAAAAGGATTACCATGTACATTATATTCCCATTCGATTCTTTCCCCAATCAAAAAATTCGAGCTGGTGAACCCTTGAGCTATCTCCACTGCTCTTGCTCTGAAAACTTAAGTATAAGTCGCAAAATTATGTAAATTAATAGGCACTTGCAGCCTTCAATTCCTATGTACTATATTAAGAGTAATTTAACAATTAAGCAAGTAGATGTCTCAATACATAGTAACATTGCATTGTCGCGCGACCAGGTTCGAACACGAGACATCGGCATGATAACGAGCACCCCGATAAAACAATCCCTGCAGAGGAGTCGATTGCAGATCGAAGAAATCGTACCTGAAATCGGAGACCAAAGCACGTTGTACGACGGGCGGGCGTCGCCGAGCTTCGGCAGGCTGTACACGAGCAATTCGGACAGTTGGAGATCGACCTTAACCCGTAGCCAATTGATGTACGAAGAAATCGCGCCGGAAACGAACAGGATGCGGAATCGTTTGAGAAAGAGCCCACTTCAGGTGGAATCCATACCGCCGGCCAGTCAGAAATCGGTCGGAGACGCGAGGAAGTTTCGCGACATCGGTGTGAACACGAGGGACAGGCTGAAGGGTTTGGTGCACAGCCAGTTCATCATCGAGGACATCGCGCCGGAAGTAAAGAGGGAAGTTAAGAGGCGATCCTGCGGAACCGGGACCAATTTAACCATGAAGGACGTTCTAACGAAGGACGACATCGCTGTCATCGTTGACGACGCCCTGAGGATTTACAAGAGCACCCAAATCAAAGACACCGCGTCCAAGGGCTGCCAGTGCACGCCGGATCCGCCGAAAGCGATCGAGAAGAAGGACCGGTTCGTTCAGGTGGCGGAACCGTTCAAAATGAGAACGAACGTGGGAGTCACCGTGAAGCCCAAGGTGTCTGAAATTGGAATCGAGGTCAGAACTGGTCCCGGAACGAGAAGCATCGCCGTTGGACCCGATCCATTGATCACGCAATCCCTATCTTTGCACTCTATGAACTCGAGGAGTCATTCGTTCAATTACGGCGACACCAAGATTAAAAGAAAGACTACAAAATCTGTTAGCGTTATGGTGGATGATTTAGTTAGGACCACCGCGAAGAGCACCGACACTTCCGGTCTCGGGCCAAAGAAACGAGAATTCGGTACTTCCCCGGTAAAAAAGAAATTCACCGATGTCTCGGTGGGCGAATCGATCAAGCCGCACATTTCCATCTCTTGCGCGGCCAACTACTGCGATAACTGCAAGGAGACGATAAAGAACCTGGCAAAGCAATTTGTCAATAACGCGGAGAACAATATGAACCATCAGAACACATCAGTCTCGAGGATACCCAGGCCGTCCCATATACCATTGAACAACTCCATTGATCACAAGAGACAGTTCAAGCGACAGGACACGTATACAAAGATACCTACCACGGGAGTGATAAGATACGATTCGGATAACAAGGATCATTATGAAAATAGTAATCGGTTAGTAATTCTTTTCACGATACGTATCATTGCTAATTTTATGGTATCTTCCTCTTTTGCTACTTCTTTGCCCTTTACCTCAATGAAATATAAAGATAAATTAATTTAAAATAGATATTATACTAATAACTGGAATGTGCAGTATTAAAATACTGCATTGAATCAGTATAGCGCCCTTTTTTCAAATTATTTTAATAAACTGTCTGGTATCCGTCGGTATAAGCGCGAGCAAATTCTGTGCACGCCATCTACCGGGTGGTGAGTGCAGATTCAAGGGGTAGTTCGATAAAACACTAAACACCATGGAGGTTCAACTTATCGCATAGTTAATGACAATCAAGCGCATGTCAAGCGATTGTTGGTTTTTTCAAGCTCCATGGTTGCGCGTCGTATGCGTCATAAGAGTATTTGTGAGCACAGCGCAAAGGTCAAATTGTAAATAAGATCCTGGAGGTCAGTGACAGGGAAGGATCTCCGAAAATCATCGCGAATTCGTTATGGTGATGAAGTTAAACCGCGTATCCGATCATCAATAAATCGATGCTGCAACAGCAGCAACAACACGCTACCACCAGTTTAGTTAACGATACCGAACTCACCGAAATAAATTCTGCTTGTTTCGTTGAGAAAGGGTAAAATTGATTTCTCGAATCGATACTTTATATTCGATTTGTTCGCTATAAAAAATCGGAACTGCAGAAGAATTAAGATATGATTACGATTTTGAAGTATCTTTTTTCTTATAGTATCCAACAATTGCAAGGGGAAAGGGGGAAAGATGAGAATTCAGAGGAAATATACAATGCGGAAAAGCAGACGGATAGCGAAGAGAAACACGAGCTACCAGAATCCGCTCTATTTCAACCGATTCAAGAAAAGCCTAGGAACAAGGTCGAACCGTCAAAAGAGATGCAGGCCGCCATGAAGGTTCTAAATGACAGTCTCAAAAAATCTCCCAGCAAAAATATCTCTCATCAAATGAAAAATGCTATCAATATTATCCAGCAAGAGTGGTTCAAAATTTCCAGCACGGCGACCGCCAATCCCTTAGAAGTGGAAGATTATTTGGATTGTTTCGAGGAATGTTCCAACTCCCTATTGGAATACATTGTTAACATGACTGATTCCAGTGGTAACACGGCGATGCATTACGCAGTCTCACATGGAAACTTCGACGTTGTTTCTATACTTCTAGATTCGAAAGTTTGCGATATTAATAAGGCAAACGTGGCTGGATACACGGCTGTGATGTTAGCAGCTCTGGCTGAAGTTAGAAATTCGACCCATGCTTCAGTCGCTAACAGATTGTTCCAGCTCGCGGATGTTAACATTAGGGCAAAATTGGTGAGCAATTCGAATAACACCTGTATTATTATTATTCTTCTTACTTCATCTCTAATAATACCTAATTCACAATTGTTTTTAGCATGGTCAAACTGCCCTGATGCTGGCAGTGTCCCATGGTCGCAAAGATATGACTCAACTACTCCTAGACGCTGGAGCTGCAATTAACATTCAAGACGAAGACGGTAGTACAGCTTTAATGTGTGCCGCGGAACACGGGCACACGGACATCGTACGTTTGCTACTCGCGCATCCAGACTGTGATCCATCGATCGTTGATATAGACGGTAGTTCCGCTCTAAAAATCGCATTAGAGGCGGGCAACCGAGATATCGGCGTATTACTTTACGCTCACGAGCGCGTGAACAGAGGAACAAGTCCTTATTCGTCGATGAGACGAAGTAGGAGAGGGTCCAAACCGACGACGCCAACTGGACCCTCTCCCTCGGCACCAGTAAGCCCAGCTCCATCCCGAAGAATGCATTCGTCAACCATTTCTTTAAACACCTCGAAATATTCTGCTAAATAATTCTCGAACAACCGAAGACTTTCTTTTTTTTTATCGACATTTAACGTACTTAGCGCATAGTTTGCTTTACAATCATATCGTACGAACAATCGGCGTCCCGTGTTTCCTATATTTATTGCTAACGTGTTCTAGTATTTATCGTCGATTTACAAATATTTTAAGGTGTTAATTTCTTAAGGGTAAACAATCATGTTCTTGCCTAATATCTCATTAGCTCCAGTGCAAACGTTTAGTTTAAGAAGTTCGTTTAACTGCTCAACTTTGTATACAATTATTCGGGAGGAATTTGAGAATGTTGTTTTCTGTGAAGAGGCAGTCTGCGGGAGAAGGGTGTGCATGAAACATAGTTTCGCGTCGTTAGACGCTAGGTAGGTGGGATATTGTACGAAGTTTAAAACTTCTTTCTAGGTGCTATCGAAGCGAAATTGTCTTAATCCATTCTTTGATTGTTGGTAAATTTTATACACGGAACATCCAGTGAACGGAACGGCCACCTTCAAAATTCGTTTCTTATACTTATTGTTAGGATCTGTATCGAGAGTACAAAAAATGTCGTACGTAGAAAAATGAGTCACAGCGAAAGAATAATGTATGTCTTCCAACATACTGTGGCATTGAACATTCCAAAAAACGAATCGTCAACAATTTGAATTTCTTAACGCAGAAACTTTTCTCTTATACTTGCTCTATAACATATTCGACTATCAGGCCTACATTCTGTTGAACCTTGGGAATCAAACCATCGGTAGAATAATTGTGTACTGATACAAATAGCAAAGAGGAACATACGATATAATACATGTAACAAATAAATGGTGCACAAGCGCGAGATTTGTAATTCTCGCAAATTAATGTTGAATTTATATACGTGAAACATTTGTAGAACGTATCGATGGTCGTTCAATGTTAAGGTAGAAGTGTTATAGATGTGAAAGAATAAAAGTAGTATCCGTGGATAACAAGAAAATGAAGCGCATACGAGGATGTTTCATAAAGTTTAATAATTGTTAATATTTTTTCCGGTTTCGATATATATTAGATATATATGTATAAAAGAAAAGACAAAATTGTAATTTCATTTCGTTCCTCGTTTGTGCGTATACTTTCGTGTTGGAAATCGGATATTTAGGAATAATCTGAACGTTGAACGTTTTATTGTATAGGGTTGTAAATATTTAAATATAACGAATGTATTTAAGTTCAACATCAAAGATTTAAGTTAACATCGTAATGAGTATTCCTATCGTTAAGAATTTCTATTAACGGCAAGTGACGATTGTGTATGAAAGATAGTACTGAATCAAATTATAGAGACTCGTAGGAATCTAGAAAGTAGAAAACTACTTTTCATTGTTTGTGCCTTTATATTTAACATATTGTACTTGATAATAAACAGAGGAGAAACAACGTAAAATGAATCGTATTGTAATTCACCAAAAATTAAATTAAACCACGCGTAATGTATCAATTGAAGTACTCCTTATGCTACAAAACTAAACCACACTTATTTATTATATATTAAATGGATACAAAATGAATTACAATATGTAGAAGAAAACTTTATACAGTCTATACGTTAATCGGAATCTTCTATGACTAAAAAGTCACGCATCCCAGACTGTGTTAACGGTGTCGCTAATTTGTGTAGCGTAAGTTGGCTCTGCCTGCTTGATTGCTTTTTAGCTGCTTGTGATGTGCCTGCTCCACGAAAACTGTCTCTTGCCGCTTTCGCTCTACCACGTCCACCTCTGCGTGAACCTCGGCCTCTAGTCCCTGCTTTTCCTCTTGCCTCCGCATATATTTCTTCTTCTTCACTACCCTTGTCGAAATCTAGTATTGCATCCCTAGTGGAACCCTGCGCATTATTCCTTTCATCGTTATTTAGGAATTCCCGTATTTCCTCTTCTTCTTCCTTCTCCTTGGCCTGTCTCATATCTCTGAAGTTCTTAATTTTATCGAGAACATTTTCGCTATTTAAATCTTCATATGCTTCTACATGTGAAATGGTTTTCCTCATTTGGTGATTTACTATATCTTTGAAAGCTTCTGTATCTCCTCTGTCTACAAATCGATGTAATGCTTCGTTTAAACCATTAACTGACAATACAGTTAGTTCATCTTTGTTATGTTCCGAAGTGAAGTGCTTCTTTATTCCCCCTTGTACAGTCACACTCCAATCTGTTTCGCCATCCTCGAAAGAAAGGAGTTGTGCCATCTCTTCTGTATACTCGTCACGTAGTGCCAATGGTTTCTGCGGGTTTTTGCTTGGATTATATTTACGAAATACAATCATATCCATGGGATTGGCAACTTCTTCGCAATATTTCAGTGCCAATTTCGTTTTATCGAACAGTTCCTCATCGGAGCTATAAAATATCCTTAAACGTAATAAAGGCTGAATGGGCTGCATACGATGTCCAGTCAGTTGCATGCTAGCCATAGGTATAAGTACATTTTCTATATAACCATCAACATAATTATATACAGATTCGGACAATGACAGAGTGTAATTCTTCTCTATGTCGCATTCTTGAAGAATTATATTCTTAAAGACAAATGGTCTAACAGTTTGTAACTTGATCTTTTTCATTTTAAATTTTGTCTTGTATACACTCAAAATACCAATATGTTTCTCTTTTGATTCACCCTCGCATAGGGATGTCGCGATAGGACTGCCTGGCTGCGAAATGTAATATGCTGCTTTTGGAACAAGCTCCGGCGTAATGCGACACTCGTGCTCGTGACCCCAAAGAATAAAATTAATGAAAGGAGGCAGTGCGGCCTCTGGAATATGCCCGAATTCGCTATGTTCCGAACGGTTTTGATGCAGGACAAACATGTTGAAGCATTCTGGTACATCTTTTGGACGTAACATGTCTATCTTGCAATCCCGCAACAATCTGGATAATCTTTGATCGTTGATATAACTTAAGCCATACAGCGCAATATGCGTTTCACCCTTTTTTAATATTATAGGGGTTATTACTATTTTGCTGAGATCTGTACATTTTCCAAAATAATTTATTAGCCCTGATGCCGCTAGCAAATCCATGGACCCAACAGCGCCCAGACTCGGGTCGTCATGGTTTCCGTGTATAGTAAATATAGGCATACTGATATTTAAATTCGGATCCTCATAGTTCACAACTTTGTGAGCGGAATGATGAAACACTGTATCTGGATCGCTTAAGAATTGAAGCTTTATGTCGTTGCTACCATAACAATACTTCCTCAACAGATTCATGCACTTTAACAATGCACTTTGTGATGGTTTCGTGTCATGAAATAAATCTCCGCCAAGGATTATACAATCTACTTCATGTTCTTTCCCATGCTGTAGTATTTCTTCAAAAGTGTTGAAACTGTCCTCCGATTCTTGCCCCCTTCTTTTACTGTAATCATAACCCAGATGAATATCGGTGGCGATTAAAATTTTAATTAGACTCTCCGGATCGCAATTAGTATTATTCGCTTCCTTCGACATTTTATGAATCAGAAATTAATTATTGCCAATAATAAAAGGAACTCTTCACCTGAAAAAAGATGAATTCTCTATAAAAAAGATGCTCAAATAAACAATGAAATGATAATTATGATAACTAGTACATTCTACATTGAAACACGTTACGATAAACATAGAAGTATACTTTCTACAGAAAGACTTATTTATCCAAACTTAATCGTAAGCAATGGAAGTTCGTAAATCAAACCCGGTGACGATGTCAGGAATTTGCGCGGCACTGTAGACCACGTGAGATTTTGAACGGAAGTTTGTTGGTTGGCGATCCTGAGTACACATCATAAAAGCGTGACGTTGTCATATAACACTACTATATACTCGTGTATCACTCGATCGCTCGTTGACAGTTCTTTCAAATTCATACGGTTCGTAATTAAGTAATTATGCTTTGGCATAATATGTGTGCATATCCAGGCAATTTAAATAGTTGCTTTCATTACATACATTCAGTACAACTTGTAGCATGCGATTTATTGAAATATTGTAGCCAATATTTTACCTTCGCTTTCAACAGACGATTGTTTATAATACGATAACACTCGCGTTTACACTGCCCAATATTTTTGCCCAAAATTGCATTTCAAAAGTGTTTATAAATATTAAACAATGTGCTAAGTAATACGTCTGTCATGAATAGCGTAAATGATACCAATTACACCATCAAGTGTTACCCAAATTATTAATTTCATTTTAATAATATTTCGTGAAATTTTCATTGTGTAGATCACTGACAAAATCTTTCGTCGCAGAAGCATCTTAACCAACCGCCAAAATTGAGAATAAAATGAGAAGAGCTCATACAAGTAGGTCAACCAACATTGAAAGTTTATTCTGATGGTCCACTATGAAATGCAATATTGCTCTGATTTGACGCACCTTAACTTTCACAACAGATTATGCTTATGAACCATTGCCAACTACGTCTAATCACAATGCCTTGGAAGACGAGAATGAACGTATGACGGACCATTTAAAGGACAAAATTTATGCTCTAAAGTCATTATCCATAGACATTGGCAATGAAGTACAATATCAGGATAAAATGCTTCGTGGGATGGTGAGTGATCCAAATGCCTCTACAAATATTCCTTCAATATAAATCTTAGGTACAATCAATAAATGGAACTGTCTGTTTTCTTTTAATGTAGGACGAAGACTTTGAAAGAACAAGCGGTTCTTTAACAGGCTCAGTTGCACGTGTCTTACGATTGTCCAAAGGAAGTCATTCTTATTATATATTATATTTAATGTTGTTCTCTATTGTTGTATTTTTTATATTATGGGTAACGCTGAAGTTCTTTTAACTAAAAACATTTGCACATCAAGGAGGCATTCGCAAAAACAAGCATTCATTCCTATATTATTTTATTGTATATGTATGTGTAACAATTTGCAATTTCGACATTCGATATTCATGTATAAAAACAATCAACTATTTAAATGTAATTAGATAGGCTGTACAGTTAAACAATTTTCAGACGTTTATGTATAGAAATGTATAGAAACATTACAGTTAAATGTAAATATAAATTTAACTAATTATAAGAGTTGCTTAAAGAACATATTTTGTATTAAAGTAACACGTATGTACAGATATATTTATATGTTTAATATATATACATTAGTACATTTTAATTATGATTAAAATAAAACTAATTGGAAAATTGTGGAATTGTCATAGCAATGTTTGAAAGTTGGCGGCACTGAGCGGTCAACGTCCGATACTATCAATAGTAGACATGAATAAATATCGCTGGTTTCCCATAGTTGGACAATCAGGCCTCAATAGTTATCTATAGTGATGAAAACACATATACGCAAGTATTTATAATTTAATATTTATCGTCAACTATTGTGTGTGGCAAGTTTTACAGTTTGTCAGCCTGAATGGCGTTTCGATACTATCGATAGGAGAGGCGGAGAAATATCGATAGTATGCTCAATCGATAGTTTCCCCTAGTTGGACCATCGGCCATTGATAATTATCTACAGTGATGAAAAAACATTTATACAAGTAGCTATTATTTGTTGCATACTGACACATACAACTTTTAATACCTATAACTGTCGATAGTGAAAACAAAGTATCGATACTTTTTGATTGTAGCGGCTGACGATAATTATCGATAGTCATTGCCGCTATTCGAGATGGCGTCGATTATTAATGTAGTCTTTTTGCATCGGTAACAATTAAAATGTTTTTGTAATAACTTAGTGCTTATTCTTTAAATCTATCTGGAGGAGCTTGTCCTTTGTGAATTTCCAAACGTGAGAAGTGGTATAATATTAATGGAGAAGGACAATACATTTTGAAAATCTTCTGTGACATGTACGTAACCTGATTGTGCACCCGAACAGTGCTGATATTTTCTGTTTTGCATTTTAGACTATTCACGAGAACATACCACATTACAACATGTGTAGAAATTTTAGTTATACTTGCGACAATTCTCCAGCTATTAGATATAAAATTTGTATGAATGTAAACTATTAAATGTATTGTAAGTCAATTTACGAAGATAACCCTCAAATATTTACTTGCCCAGTGGACACCCTGTCTATTAACACCCAGTTATCAGCTGATTGGTTAATATTTCTTTCATTCATTATAAATTGTATATTTGTGAATAATATATTAATTGTTTATTGCAGGTCTGCATAAGGAGTTGCACTTTTAAGCAGTGTTTCCGGTTATCCGCAGCAATGTTTCCAGCTCGCCCAGCAGCGTTTCTGGCTCATCTCCGAATAGCATTTCTAGATCTGTTGAATACATGACAATATTATGGGCTGATACTACCTATATAAAAATGATGGATCTGGCTCCCTTGAGCACAGGTGGAGTTGCGAGTTTTAAGCTGTGCCTGCGGCAACAGTAGTAACTGTGTGTGTGATGAATCAATAAGGTATCAGTATGGTAGAGTGACAGCAGCATAACACTATTGTATTAAATTATACTTATATTAATTGTATGTATATTGCTTTGAAAAATTTATATGTGTCAACTTTAAAATCTATTATAGATGAATTTATAAAGATAGTCAATAGGTCATAGTTTTTAGTTCCTAAAACACTTTTATAGCATATTTAAATCTATGCTATTATCATTATTGTAATTTCCATTATTATTTCGTTATAATATGTATTGTACATTAACTTATAAGAATAATCTATAAGTTATAGTTTTTAGTTTCTAAAACAGTTTTGTAGTATATTTAAGTCTATGCTATTATCATTATTGTAATTTTCATTATTCGTTATGAGATGTATTGTAAATTACTTTACACGAATAATCTATCAGTGACAGTTTTTAGTTTATAAAACATTTTCAAAGCATATGAAAATCTATACTATTACTATTATTGTAATCTTCATTATTATTTAACTATAAGGTGTATTGTAAATTAATTTATAAGAATAATCTATAAGTAATAGTTTTTAACTTCGCCATTTTTATAATTTGTACATTATTGCAATTTTTTAATAAATCTTCACAAAAGGAATGCAACACGTTTCATTTTTTGACACCTGTCCGCTGCTAATAATTTAAGTTAGAGATAAGTACTGTAAAATGACGTCAAACTCCAGGAACTAGTGAAAAAGCATACTTGTGCAACTTTGTTGCGTCAAAAAATCGACATAAATTTTGTAAGAACACCGTTTGACAACTTTGCTACTAATAAGCGATTCCGCAAAATCATGTTCTGAGAAATTCTTGGAAATGACGTCATATTCCAGGAATTGACGAAATGAAAGACCTCCTCGCATATCATGTTCTCCTAATACAAAATCGTGAATTTCGGGCAAAGGGGATTCCGTAAAAGCAGGTTCTGGGAAATTCTTGGAAATGACGTCACATTCCAAGAATTGGTGAAATGAAAGACCTCCTCGCATATCATGTTCTCCTAATACAAAATCGTGAATTTCGGGCAAAGGGGATTCCGTAAAAGCAGGTTCTGGGAAATTCTTGGAAATGACGTCACATTCCAGGAATTGGTGAAATCGAAGACCTCCTTGCGTATCATGTTCTCCTAATACAAAATCGTGAATTTCGGGCAAATGGGATTCCGTAAAAGCAGGTTCTGGGAAATTCTTGGAAATGACGTCACATTCCAGGAATTGGTGAAATCGAAGACCTCCTTGCGTATCATGTTCTCCTAATACAAAATCGTGATTTTTGGGAAGTCTCTTTGCTGAAATTCGCCAATTTGTATTAGGAGAACATGATACGCAAGGAGGTCTTCGATTTCACCAATTCCTGGAATGTGACGTCATTTCCAAGAATTTCCCAGAACCTGCTTTTACGGAATCCCATTTGCCCGAAATTCACGATTTTGTATTAGGAGAACATGATACGCAAGGAGGTCTTCGATTTCACCAATTCCTGGAATGTGACGTCATTTCCAAGAATTTCCCAGAACCTGCTTTTACGGAATCCCCTTTGCCCGAAATTCACGATTTTGTATTAGGAGAACATGATATGCGAGGAGGTCTTTCATTTCACAAATTCTTGGAATGTGACGTCATTTCTAAGAATTTCCCAAAACTGGATTGCACGGAATCCCAAGTACTCGAAATCACCAATTTGTATTAGGAGAACATGATATGCGAGGAGATCTTTCATTTCACCAATTCCTGGAATGTGACGTCATTTCCAAGAATTTTCCAGAACCTGATTTTACGGAATCCCCTTTGCTCGAAATTGCCAATTTGTATCAGGAGAACATGATATGCGAGGAGATCTTTCATTTCACCAATTCCTGGAATGTGACGTCATTTCCAAGAATTCTCGGAACATAACTAAAGTATATCTGATCTCCGACGAGTTACTTGTACTACTTATAATTGACTTATACTACTTCCGAGCAAGAGTACACGTGCCGATATCTCGCGTTTGCTAGTGTTTGGAGTGGACAGATGTAAAATAATTGAAGCCAGTTGCATTCCTTTTGTAAAGATTTATTGAAAAATTGCAATACATTAGAAATTACAAAAATGATATTATTTAAACTTAAAAACTATTACTTACAGATTATTTTCATACATTGGTTTGTAATACATCTTATAATTAAATAATAATGAAAATTACAATAATGATAATTGCATAGACTTAAATATACTACAAAAACGTTTTAGACACTAAAAACCATTAATTATCGCTTGTTCTTATAAATTAATTTACAATACATCTTATAGTTAAATAATAATCAAGATTACAATAATAGTAATAACATAGATTTACATGTGTATGAAAATATTTTATAAACTAAAAACTATGACTTATAGATATTCTTATAAAGTACTTTACAATACAACTCATAATTAAATAATAAGGATAATAGTATAGATTTAAATATTTAACAAAAATGTTTTAGTTTTTAATTCATTTATAATATATTTTAAAGTTGACACGTATAAAATTTTAAAAGGAATATACATACAATTAATATAAGTATAATTTAATACGATAGTGTTATGCTGCTGTCACTCTACCACACTGATACCTTATTGATTCATCACACACACAGTTACCACCGTTCGAGGATGCACAACTTAGAAGTCGCATCCCTACTTGCGCTAGGGAGAGCCAGAACTTTTGATGGAACCCGAAACACTGCTGGGAGAAGAACTAGAAGCGCTGCTGGTGGGAGAACCAGAAACGCTGCTGGGGGAAGCTGGAAATGTTGCTCGTGGGAGCTGGAAATACTGCTCGGGGGAGTCGGAAATGCTGCTTAAAAGTGCAACCCTGTATGCAGACCTGCAATAAACAATTAATATATTATTCACAAATATACAATTTATAATGAATGAAAGAAATATTAACCAAACAGCTAATAACTGGGCGTTAATAGACACGGTATCCACTGGGCAAGAGTTAATATTTGAGGGTTATCTTCGCAAATTGACTTACAATAAATTTCATAGTTTAGACTCATACAAATTTTATAATTAATAGCTGCAGAATTGTTGCAAGCATAACCAGAATTTCTACATATGTTGTAATGTGATATGTTCTCGTGAATAGTCTAAAATGCAAAACAGAAAATATCAGCACTGTTCGAGTGCACAATCAGGTTACGTACATGTCACAGAAGATTTTCCAAATGTATTGTCCTTCTCCATTAATATTATACCACTTCTCACGTTTGGAAATTCACAAAGAACAAGCTCCTCTAGATAGATTTAAAGAACAAGCACTAAGTTATTACAAAAACATTTTAATTGTTACCGATGCAAAAAGACTACATTAATAATCGACGCCATCTTGAATAGTGCTGGGGGATCATCGATAATTATCGATAGACGCCACTATCAAAAACTATCGATACTTTGTTTTCACTATCGATAATTACGAGTATTGAAAGCTATAAGTTATTAGCGTGCAATAAATAATAACTACTTGCATAAATATATTTGCATCACTAACGATAACTATGCTTGGGCTGTGGTCGAACTATGGGAAACTATCGATAGTGCCAACTATCGATATTTCTCCACCTCTACTATCGATAGTATCGAGGAGTCTTTCAGGCTGACAAACTGTGAAACTGTAAAAAAATAATTCATTTTTATCTTTAAACGCTTCAACTGGGAAGTATTATTGCTTGTTTTTTAGTATTGAAACAAATTTTAATCGAATAGTTAAGTAACGATCTCTAGCCTCTACAGGTGGAGGCCCACCCCTTCGGCACTGTCATCCATGTGGAAAGGCGATTCTGCCCGATACTATACATATATACAGTAGTTCCTACACGTGTTACAAAAAATAACCTTCTTTAATTATACGTAACATAGTGTCAAAATGAAGCTTAAGAATTTACGCATAAATCCCTTGAGTCGTGTTCAAAAGGAGAAACGTGGAGAAGAAGAGCCAAGCACTTCGCAAGAGAAAACGCCAGAGGTTATATTGCCATCTGATAGCAATTTTAATCACATCAAATGCAAAGCTGTGCGGCAGCAGAAATGTCAACAGTTATTGAAAGCAAAAGCGAAGGCAAAAAAAGAAGCAAAGAAAAAAAGAATTCAAGAAGGCGGGCCGAAACAAGTTCCACACACTATTGAGAGCTTACGAGAGAAAGATGAAACTACCATTACCGGTAATCTCGACGACGAGGAAAATCTAGAGCTCAAACTTGACTTCGAACATGATGAATTCTCTGCTTACTATAAGCATGCTTATGAGCCTAAAGTATTAATTACCTACAGCGACAATCCAACAAGGAAAACTAGGATTTTTGGTAGAGAGTTAACGAGGATAATACCGAATTCAATTTCATTATACAGAAATCGCTCCGGAGTAAAAAAGATGGTGAAGAGCGCTATCGCAAGAAACTTCAGTGACATTATTATTGTTAACGAAGATCAATGCAAACCTAGTATCCTTTATCAAAATTTTTATTTAATTTTACAATAGAATTTTCTATTTATTGAATTCATTATTTTCCTGACAAAATTTCTAAGATGGTATGTTGGTTATTCATTTACCTGAGGGACCAACAGCGTATTTTAAGCTCAGCAACGTAAAAATTACCACAGAGTTAAAACGTAATCATAAAGAGATCTCTGAGCATAGGCCAGAAGTTATATTAAACAATTTCACTACCAGATTGGGTTATACGATTGGTAGAATGCTAGGTGCATTATTCCATTATGAGCCTGAATTCAAAGGCAGAAGGGTGGTAACGTTTCACAATCAAAGAGATTACATATTCTTCAGGCATCATAGGTAATATTCAAAATTAATTTTATACATTGTAATCGAAGAATAACATAAGGATACAAATAATGTTCCAGGTACCAATTCGATGCCAAGAGGGATAAACCTAGATTGAGGGAGCTAGGACCTAGGTTCACGTTAAGATTAAAATCGCTGCAACACGGAACATTCGACAGTAAAAATGGGGAATATGAATGGCTGATACAAGGAAGGAGACACGAGATGGAAACTAGCAGAAGAAAGTTCTTCTTATAAATTGTATTGTTTATTATAAAATTTTATCGAACATATTTTATGGCGTCAAATAATCAATAAAACTTTTGTAAGAAATATAGATATCTCTTATAAAAATTCTTGTGCAAAGTTAACTCGTGTAACAAGGGTATTAAATATAAGTCGTAATGTAAACTTACAACACTAGTAGTTCATTCTCCTTTGTCCATTGCGTGTTTACCAGGCTTCGATTTGTACTTTTCATAAGGCATGTGGGTTCTTCTTAAGACGTACACTGCTGCTTGAAGGCCGCCTATGTTTACGCCTAAAGTCTTCGTTACGCGAAATAAATCTCCAGCTGCTTGTAAACCCTGCGAAAACAAATTTCAATTATATTTTTCGTTTAAGTAATACATTTATTAAACTTCGATAACATACCATACTTAAGCTACGTCTATCGTAAGTCAACAGAACAGCCCGACCAGTTAATGACCTCATAACTCGTCCTACTTCTATTAAAAACTGTTTATAAAGTATTCTATTATCCATCATTCGCCCACTTCTTTTTCCGAACGGCTGTAAAAATTGTTTAATAGAACAAATACGCTACACGTGCAAAGATAGGTATATCTAAACATTTAATTACCATGTCAGTAACAACGATGTCAATGGACGAATCTTTAAATGGTAACTGTGACACACTCCAAGTTAGTAAATCAATTTTACATCCAGCACACATTGCATCGATATTAGATTTCGTTCTAACTACAGCCTTTGGATGATTGTCTCCACCAATGACGTAGGTTTGAGGAAAAACCAGAGCTGCCTGAAATAGTTGGTACCTTTTAACACAACAGATTTTATGTTACATTGGAATATTAAAAGAAAAATACAAATTTTCGTGTTACCTCTATTGGAATGGAACCACCTCCGCACATAGGATCAATTACTACATCTCCAGGACTGGGGTGTGCTAATCTCAACAAATTGTAGCATACAGTTGCCCTTAGAGTGGTTGGTCCAAAGCACATAATATTCCTACGATGCTTAGATTCGTGCGTAACACGCAAAGATGTTACCAATTCATCTATTGAGAATAAAGATCCATTATTTTTTGTCATAAAATAAATATTATAAAAGGAATATCCTACTTACTCCCAGTTAATTTACAAACTACTTCCAAATAATATGTAGTTAAGTCTACGAGCCATAGATATTTATCTTGTAGTTCGCCACCAATAACTCTTGCAACGTCAGACGATTCGAATGTATGTTTTCCAGTTCTTTCACATGTAACTCTGTACCTTAAAATTTCGTCCTCCTTGCTCTCAGCTGGATCCTGACCCCTTTTCCTTCCTCTACCTATGGTAGGTGTGATAATTGTATTAGAAAGCATGCGATCTCTTTCCGCTAAAGAATATTCCTCATTGGTTGGATAAATTTTTCCTTGAAAGCTTGTTACACTTTTCCAGGCATTCAGGGCTTTTTCCAATTTCATACTATTGTGCACAGCATCTTTAAATAATTGCAAATCATTGTCTTTATCAGTTCCATTGAATCTAAATTTTTCAACATCTGCTACAATAAATACATTGTCTATGGACCTCATTTGTTGTACCTAAAATGTTGATGCAAATAAAATTATGTTACTAAAGAATGTTATTTCGTATTAATATTATTATCTTCATGTATACAGAGTGGAAAGAGCAATAGTTGAAAAATTCAATACCTGTGGAAATTGGTTCCAAGTTACGTTAAAGAAGATTTTTCCACGTTCTTTAACGATTTTAACATTTTTGTCTAACTTTTCCTTGCACTCGTCCACTGCTTGCCACTCGAAACCTAAAATTAGAGCATTTTATAGGTTAGTCTATGTAAATATCCACGTGCTTGTTTTTTAATTAATAAACATCTGGCTTACCCGTATCGACAGTTGTTGCCACCACGAACACATTATCAGTAGACGACGATTCTATAAAAAGTTTTTGCAAATCCGATTCGTTGTCTTCGTTCATAATGAAATTCGTATTGTACGCTAGATCTAAATTATTTTGCGTTCTACGAGCACGTGACTCCTGTCAAACTATCGCACCACGTGTCACGCCGAGTATATAATAGATATTTGAATCATGCATTTAATTACAAATCCGTAACACTGGTTTGAATGTTGAATAAAAACCGTCCCAAATACTTGTATCCTTTATCCTTTTCTAGTTACTAACATTCTTCATTAATAAATAAAATTTTATTTAACTAAATTAAAGAGTTAGAACGTTGCGCATAACTATTTGAAACTATTAGAGCGCGAAGAAATAGCAAGAACGCGGAAAACCGCACGCGATTTTTAAACTCCCGGGTGAAAGGTAGGAAAAAACGCGCGTACGCGGAGTTCGTTTTTGTGCAAAATAAAGAATACCTCCTTGACGTTCATGCCCGCCGGATACAAAATGTCAATTCTGTTAAACAATTTACAAAATATCTAACTTCGATGAAATGTAACAACAAATGTTTATCAAATATATTGCGCAGGACCGCACCAAGAACCGTAACAAATTGAAAGAGGAATAATATTGTGACGTTTTTAACGGTGTAACAAATTTATACGTCGGATGCAACTGCTGTGCCATCACGAACGCTTTATCAAGCCGCCGCGCCGCGCCGTCGACCGAAAGAACGTCAATATAAAAGTTTCCTGCAGACCCAATTTTAATGATATACTTTTAATTGCGCTTGAAAATTCCACGCGCTCTAATCAAACGGAAACCAATTTACTCCAGTCAACTAATCCATTTGTTTTTCACTATTTATCACAATATATTGAAAAGTCGTTACTGTATTGCAACTTTGTATTTCTTTCGTAATAAAATAACGTGCAATAATAAAAAAAGATATGTAATAATTTAGTAATATTTTATTTATTGAATATGCATTGCGTAAAGTATAACAAAACTTCTATTGTTTAAGAAACGAACAATAAAATTTTCCAGACGTAGCATGCTGATATGACGCAGACAGCATTATCAATGTTTATCGAGTCGCTTCGTAACGCTTTGCTAGCGAAATGAGTCCTTATCTGAATTAAGAATTTAAATGGCCCAGTTGTGTCGGGCAACGTTGGAAGAAACATTAAATACAAATGGAAATTTACTAAATGCAACTAAATATAGAATTATATGATAATGCGTTTCCTTTGGAAACTGCGAAGGGTATGGAAGAGGGTCATATAAATAAACCACTTTTTCAAACCCAATTGTCGGGCTTAACGACTCGTCCGCGATCCGCATGAATATTCACGATGAGCAACGTGAAAACCAACGTGAGTTGACATTCCCAGTTATCCTCAATTTAATTCACCGTATGGATGGGTGGACGGATGGACAGTCTCTGTGAAATCAGTTTCTGGACTTCGCGAGTGATCCTATTAACGCAGGCATTGAATCTGACAGGATGATCTAACAAGTCTCACGATAAATAGCAACGTAATTTTCAAAGGCGAGAGCTATAAATAGATGAATGAAGAGAAGATAACATTAAATTTGTCTAACACATCTGCCCACGAAATTAGATATAGTTTGCAATTGAAATCTCCCTCGGAAGCTTCTAATGAAATCACATCCGAAATCGCGGGGGTAGCTCTCGCCCGATTCACCGGGTGAAGTCTAATTACGGTTCGAGATGTTTAGTCTGGATATTAGTGGTATTACTAATTGTAAGATATAAGTATCCAAATTATTTGCTACAAAAAATAAATATCATTCTCATCATAGACACTTTATATCGACTGCCACTACTCTTAGTAATTAATTAACGATAAGCAAGATATCGCGGAATATTTGTACAAAAATGTATGTAATTCATTCACCAAATGAATTCTTAACTTTATAAAATAAAGTTTCACATTGAAATCAACCAGTGTACATTTTGTTCCATGGATTTTTCAATTATTAAACAGGGTTGCATCCAAAGTGCACACGTAAACGCTTGTCGACCGTTAGCGCAAGCAGGCGAAAACTGAATTCCCTGTTATTTATAGACAATCGTCTGGTATTCTGAATTAAAACCAATCACTAGTATGGTTACACAATTATGGGGGTGGTTTCCATCTCGGTGGCGTCTACGTCCCGACCAGCTCGGGTCATTTCAGGTCGAAAGTTCGTCGGGCCATACGTCTCTCTATACATAGAAACGATTCACCCTCAACCCTCCTCGCGCTTCCACCCTTTCCTCTCTTTCTCGCGCATCCTGTCCCGTGGACTGACAGCTAAAGCCAGGAGTGCCTGAAATATTCATCCGCACAAGGCGAACGAGGCGCGACCGAACGTCGATCTGTCAACCTGTTCGACTGTATAAATATGCTGTGCGGATCGGGCTTCTTCGCGTTGCATAGATTTACAGTTGTAAAAAAGTACATTTGAAATATTCCTGATCACTCCCCGAAAATTTATGGGCAAATCGTCCTCTTAATTTGATCCTGGGAGGCATTGAAGTTAATTGTTGGATAGGAGATGGCACAAGATCTGTACATTTTATTACATCTTTTTTATTTTTTGGTACTTTTAGAAGTCCGATTGTTTGAGGGGTAGAATTACTTTAACTTTTTCTTATCGTCAGAACGAGGATAGAGATGTATTTCGTCAATGTTTATGGATCATCAGTTTCTGGACTAGCTATTTTTTAATTATCTGTTTGTTAATTTTACTATTTGAGTTGTATTAAGTTGATAGTTTACATAGATCAGGATAAAATGCAACGTACAAAGATTTCAGATTCCAAGCTGTGGGTCTCAGACTATGTCAGTCGGGGTATTATCAAGGGATTACATTTCCACGGTTTTGCGAAATACGACAGCTCATCGGGATTGCCGAGGAATTGAAAGATAAAGTGGTTTTGCATCGCGAAAGTCAGAAAAATATGACTATTTCGCTATCGTTACAGACACCTTCATGCATCCTCCCTGAAGCGAATCTCATGTTCCTATAAATCCAATTAACATCGATCCCCAATTAAAAGCGACCTCTTCCTGAATTCAATTATATTTCAAACTCACTTCAATCCAATAATTTGCTACCGCAATTAAATAACCACCGCACAGGACAACAGGACGGCTCGAATGCTCAATCAGCCTTCAAATACCCATTCACAAAATTCGTATTCGCTCCTCGCTTATCAATAAGCATATGAATAATGCAAATGTCCCTTTATATGTACCATTCTCTCGCCCGGTGCATTCGCACAACAGGGGTAAGCGATATACATACACCGCATGCGACTTTAATGCCCGTTTGTCGTCCATGCACGACGTCCGAGGGACGGCTAACTAGACGGCGAATTAAGCCGGCGCTGGCACTCCGAAACGCTTTTAAAATTTAAATAATGCATCGTTGTCCGACCCGTCCCTCTCTCTCTCTCTCTCTCGCTTCCATGGCAGCGGAATTTCTCATCGTTCGGTGTTCCCTCACCTGTCGACCCTCGTTGTCTCGACTTTTTGGCAGTTTTTGAGAAACGCCGGCCGTCGCAACCTGTTACCATCTACCGACGATCCGAACGCGTCAGGCGGGACGGAAACGAAGACGTCTGGAGGACGAGGAGGAATGAAAGTTCTCGCGGAAGCGAGGCGCACTGAAATATCGCGTGCTCTCTATAGGTACGAAAACCGGATTTCCAGCCGGGCCATCTTCGATAATTAACGTTGAATCTTTTATGAATTCTCTATCGGCCCCCGTGCTCCCCTCGCGTGCCGATCGCGTCCGTTGCGCCGCTGGAAAATCTGATAAACAATTTCGACGGGCGTTTTATTTGAATAAAGATGCTCGTCGGAATCGCGGGAACGTGATGCCTTATGGGAGTATGGTAATTGTGGATAGCGGGGTAATGAGAACGTACTGGGGATGTGTTAAGCACCGTACAACAACAGGTAGTCCGAGTACGAGGCAGTATTTTCTTTGTAAATATTGTAGGCAAACTTTCAAATGTATTGCAGAAGTATTTTTGCAGAAATGGGTATTAATATTTGGTGGATACAAGGAGTTCAATCTGGGAGAATAATATTTATTTATGATATTTCGGTTGGAACATTACATGTTCTTCTTGCCATTTGATACAATTGTTTAACTGAAATATAACTACAGCTGCGTATAGCAGTATGCATCTATGTGCACTAAATTCGTAATTTGAAGTACGTAAATAATTTCTGTGCTCCAAAGGCATTTTACGTCCCTGAATATAAATCCTATAACAATTGCTCGAGATTGTAATTTGTTCATGTGAACGAGTGTCCTTAATTTTGCGATACGAATTCAAATGAACGCAAGGATCATATCAGCATACCCTCGATTACTGTTCGTAGTCATGTCGGTAGTCTGATAGAAACTGAGAACTCCATTCGGCGAGTGTAAAAGTAAAAGTAATGAAAAAGAAGCGATAACACCGACGACTCTTACAATGACGGCAGTGGTTTTCAAGAATGCAGACGGTCTGCATTGAATTCCGTTGAATTGAGAAGACTTGGACGAGCGCACGTGTACCGAGCAGATTTTCTCGAAAACGAAGTGTCAGATATAAAAGATTTGGTTCTATCATTCCAACTTATTTTTGCACGTAGAATCAACCACTATCCGGTTGTGCCACCAGTTAGATAACACTCTATATATTTAAACAAAATGTTCCATTGTATTAAAAAATGAATTAAGCCCCAGCTTTTCTAAAATGTGCTTAAGATATGAACGAAATTGCATATAGTTAAACAGGGCGATTTACAGGGCAAATAATCTCCGATTATCAGGCATACAGTTATCGATGATAGTACAATTAACCGTAAGTATCGGTCAATTGATCGTTGAAGCAACGATTAGTGCGGCGATTGAAGAAGTCAAGTACGCAATTATAATTTCAAAGGAATAATTTAATCCGATGAAGGAGCTTGGAAGAGAGAGAGAGGCTGGCCGACTATCGCCAATGAAGTTGAATGAAGTGCAGCAGTATCGTGAAAGGCGGTTTTCCTTTTAGTTATTTTTATTCAAACTCAGATCTACAGGAGAAGCATCAATTTGCTTTCGACGTAAATGCTTCGTGATTAAATCGATTCCCCTCTTGCTTATTCCCATGTTTTAATCAACGTGGTATTTGAAGAGGGTTTATAAAACAAAGCTTTACAAGATGCTATTACACAGATTGAATTGTGGCTTATAATTAGTACTGTACGATACGTCTCTGAGGAATATAAAAAATAAAAAGAATGATAACTGTATGTACAATAATTACAAGTCTACGATCGATGACAATAATAATTATTATTACAATAATGAAGAAGAAAGCAATACAATGTTCCCTACTTTACAACACTATGTACACACAACTCAGTACGTTTACACGGGTATTCCTAATTTAATCTACGACCGAACAAAATATCGATGCTCCCATAATACGTGTTACACATAATAATTCACTATATACTATAATCATTCACAATTGTTATTCACAAGGTATTTGGATCGGAACTACATTGGGCCCCCACAGTGTAACAGGTGCCCTATCACCAGCAAGTAGAGTTGAGACTCCGCTCTTTCGTGATTATGATTATTGCCCGAAAGCCAGTATCGTAATGAAGGCTTTCTGAGCAACAATCAAAAGCATAAAGAGCTTTCACGATGCGTTCCCAGACAGACGAGACGATCCATAACCAGTTACAGCACAGCTGAAAAAAATTTTTTATCTATATTAGTCACAATTTCCTTCCAGTTCAAAAAATCCTACAATAATTTGTATGGACATTTAAAAATATCTTTAATTGAGTTGCGATGAAGTAACAATAAAACGAAAGCTTCATATAAGGTTTGGAGAGAAACCAGGGGGGAAGGGAGCGAAACAACCTTGCACGCTCGTCAATCTTCTTGGATACATAATTGAGATGAATGGACCGGCGGGGCTATCTGATCATAATTTTATTACACGCTGAGCATCGATCACGTGTTGCTGCAACGGTAGATTTTTTTCTGTATCTTCTTATTTCATTCAAAGTCAAACAATAGGGTACGTATATTAATAGCTTAATGCGTATGTTTCTTATGAAGAGTCTTGAATAAACCGTTTGCTTAAAGCTCACGAAACTCTTTTTAAAAATTGTAGACCTTTAGAGTATTTTTCTTTTACTGAACATGTTACTCTTTTAAATGCCAAGGCGAGAATTTAATTCCTTTGAAATATAGTATAATAAAAGACACTTAACTACTATAAAACATCAAACGTATGATTATTTCTACTGCAATCCGCAACGAACAAAAAGTAAGACTACTATTCAATAGTTATCAATAAAACGATTATATACGCTGGTGTACCAACTCACCTACCAAGCAAACGAAAAGTCAAAACCACTTAAATCCACAAACGGGAAACCAAAACTCAAGCAACAGCAATGAAAGCGACCAAGTATCCTTTCACGGGGTAAACCAAAGAGAAACAACGGAATATCAGAAAGCGAAGCTACAAGTCCGTAGGTTTACCAAGATCCAGCTGGTGGTCCAGGCAAGTGGCGTGACCCGGAGAACAGGAAGCGGAAGCGTTGTTGGACCACGATCGCCGGAGTCCCAGAGTCGAATGACGTAACTTCGAAGCAGACGAAAGGGTTGCAGGTGCAAATTGGGTAGGGGTGGTTGGTATGCGTTGGCGGTGGGGGTGCGTTTCGAACCTGCGCAAAGGAGAGACCGGACGGTGGTGGGGAAGGGAGGCAGTCGTTCAAAATCGCGACCGGCCGTCCCATGCTAGACGTCCATTAGATATTCTCGATCTTTGTAATTTGACAATTAGCCGACGTCAGAGGTGGAGCACCGTCAGTCAAACAGTTTGATGCAACGCCCGGGTCGATGCACCTCTGGATCGTTTATTTTATCAATTAGGCGACAGCGTCACTTCCGCGGACGCCTGCCAGCCGTGGAGGCACTTCCAGCCACGTCCTTGTAATTCCGGACACATTAGGAGCATTGATTCCATTATCCTGTGTATTTCTCTGCCGAGCTTTTATGTCATATGGATATCAGTCTGTCAAATGCTTCTTTTTTTGGCAGGGACGTTTTAATTTGATTCTGAAGAAAATTAAGGATTGGATTGAAAGGGGGGCAGCGGACAGTTGGAGAACGTTTCAAGTCACTCCATTGTGCGAGATATTGTTTCTTAGTTTAGACGTGAAGATAAAATGACCACTAAGTGGATATACAGTAGCTCTTGAAATATCTTTTTAAGCAAGATTCTCGGATTTGTTTAATCTCGTTAGTTTCATCTATCGGAACGGAAGAATTAGATGATCAACGACGACGATGATGGAAACATAGCGAGCATACGAAATGCATAGCTGATTTTCTTAATTAGATTAATCGGTAACGGAGATACGATTGCATTATGCAGAATCTTCGAAGAGGATATCGTCGATAAGATTAAACTCGTTAGGCGAAAATTCGCATGAAAGTTTCAAGCTACTGAACCGAGCTAATTTTTGAAACTAAGGTCACTGCACTCTCCATCCCTTGACTCTTCAAGCTAATTATGAATGACTTCGCTTGAAAATGCGAAGCTTCTTTGAAGAAAGCAGGAACTGTCTGTCCCTTATGAAACCACCATTGGTATCCGGCTGATGCATTGCAGCCAAGTGCTGTCCGCGGGTTACAAAAGATTATACGCTTCCTGTGGCTGCAAGAAATGTTTTCTACAAGTGCGTTTGCTATTGGAACGCGGCATCGTGAAATTCTGAGACGCAGGAAACAGGATATTGTCGCCGGGCTGCTACGTGGAAGAGTGTTAAAGAAGTGTAAAGAACTTGCGCAATTTGCTGGTGGTATTTTTTGCTTGGAGTGGAAATGAAACTTTTGTACTTATTTTTCAAGTACGCCCTGTACAAATGCTCACTTTTGCAGCTACTTACATTGCAAGCACTCACTTTGCAAGCATTTACCTTGTCAACACTTACTTTGCAACACATATTCTCCGACTACTCGTTTCGAACACAATTACTTCCTACGCGCGCACCGTAGAAACGTCCATCCTGGAAAAATGCGCCTTCGAAAGAGAGTTCTTCGAAACGTATTGACACCAACGAACTCACCCTCCGCCTCTACGTCTCCACAAAAATTAGCTCACTGACCCACCAAAACTCAATCCATCCCACTAAACCAAAAATTTCCCTCTCCTCGAACACTGGCCAATCCTCGCACCAATAATCTTCTCCACCAGCTCCTACCAAACCCACGTCAAAACACGTCCGCACAATCCCACCGCTGTGTTCCGCTCAACCAAGGCAGCATCCAATCATCGTCCAAGTCATGCAAGATGCAAGTCATCCGGACGATCAACCATTAACCGGTCGACCTGGGCAAGATCGATGAAACGATCAAGGATGCATCCGTGGAGGAATCCTTTCAATCGCCTATCGTCGTGTCGCCGCGAGGGGTACGTGTAAATCCTGGCGAACACGCGTGACACTCGCTCTTTATATAGCATTGTTCTAGGAGGAAAAGAGAAGAGGAGGCGCTAGAGACCGGGGAGAAGGTGCATTGCCCTCGAATCCGGGGCCGCCGGTTGGGTCCAGGATCGTCGGTCGACGCGAAGGAAATCGGCCTAGCCTGGGACGACGGAGGCTCGATTGTGATACAAGGTCATCCGGCATGGTGGAGCATGAGTGATCCAACCAGCCTGGTCAACGACATGTTATGCAACGCGGCTGTAATAATCCTTTGGTGTCGGTTCGCCGCGACTCTTCTTCCTTTCTCCTCGGTACCAGCGATCCTCGGACTCCAGCATCGTTGGAGCACGCGAGGATCGATGTGAACGGAGAATGCTGCACGGACCGCGGTGTTCCATGTTTAAAAGGAGTTTGAAATAATTTGGGAACGGTTGAAGGTGACTGGAGACGGTAGACGCATCGATTGAACCGAGGGGGATATTTTTAAGTTTTCTTGGAAAGGGGAGGGCTCTTAATTTATGTAACATCGCGAGGACCTACTTCTTCTGCAACCTCAGCCTTTGTCTCTTGAAATAGAGACAATAAATCCGCCAAGCGCAAGGTCGCGTTCGATTACTATGAATTCTTTAAACGCTCGCGACTCCTATCGCGAGCAAGATTTCCTTGCTAACGAGGGATAGAATGATTAATAAAACCAGCTTGGAAAGATGGTATTTATACTGCGTGTATGGATCGTGGTTTAAGAAGATTTCGAAATAATACTCGGGCTTCGGTTATCCCCGCGGATCGGGACGTTCCTCTTTTTCAGACACGTAATCCTATGTGTGTCGTGCTTTTAGCCTTGTCCCCGCGTTTGGAATACGAGTTTTTTACCCTCGAAAATTCCGCCCATCGACTACTACTATGTATGCTGAGAACCGAGCACGTGCTGCTCTACTCTCTCTCGAGGAGGAGAGTCCTCGAGAGGTGAATGGGAGAAAAAAGAAGTATGAAGAGGTAACGAGAGCAAGCGAGAGAGAGAGAGACAGAGGGTAATATTCACGACTCCGCTCCAGGCAAATCTGTTCCATCGGGAGCGTCGACGACGATTTGAAGGCCGATAAAATTGGGATCCTTGAACAAATACCCAAAGTTTCGAATGAATTCGCCGTCAATCCGTGTACGAAATAGAATCGAAAACTCTCCCCTTCAGGGTTCTTGTGCCCTTCGTGCACCGTTCTGTTTCGAAAGCGTATCGCTACGCGACATCTCGAATTACAATATGTAATTTCGTTTCTCGAAGATACACAGAAACCTTGGAAATTATATGTTTCTAGAACCGGGGGGTAAAAGTTTCTTGATACGTTGGAGAAAAATGTTCATTAGCCGAATAGCTTTCGTTTGATGCTGGAAATACGGTGGGAAAATGGACCGAAGATTTGGAATTTAGGAGTTTAGAAGCGAATACGAATTTAAGGTAAAAGAAAGTTTTGGTTTCAATAATAAATAGAAGAATTTGAAACTTTCAATTCGAGATGTAACTGGAAATAAAAATGATTAGTTTATCAATGCAAATTGAGAAAATTAATTACCATCCCTTTAACTCCAAGACCACTTTCCTACCACCCTTTAAATCCCACACGAAAATTCTACAGTTCCACGAACTTTCCCGCGAGCACTTCAGCAGGATCTAAAATTATTATTTGAAGCCACGCTTCACCATCCGCGGAGGAGCGACCAGTGTTACGTCGAAAGGCGCAACTCAGTCAGCCTGAATAAAATACGAATCGAACCCACGGAGAACCCCATATCCGCGGCTGCGGTTTCACCGCTGTACGTCTTCTCCTTTTTCATCGAGTTGGCGTGCAGCGGGATTCTGAATAGACGGCTGACAGTGACAGATTTGTTCTCCTCTCTGAGCTGCTTAGAAGACAACAGTCCAACTCTAGCCAATTCAGGCGAGAGAGGGAGAGAATCAGAGTCCCCGCGGTTCCCTTACGGTTCCATCATTATCGAACGCCCTTAATTGCTGGCAGGTACGTTGCTACACATACGTCTCCGGATCGTAATGCATAGCAATAGCAACGCGAGGAGAAAGGTACAAGTCCACAATGAGAGGAGACAGAGAGGAGAAACGTCGAACGAAGGGAGATACCCTGTTGTGGCTTTGAACTTGGAATTGCAGCGAGTTGAGAAGCGAATCATGCTCCGCTGGGGAATCCTCGAACGTGTATCGTGCATTTCTCCTCTATAGGGTGGTCCGATTTGCCTGGCTACGCTGCCGTTGCGCCATCGTTAATAATTGATCGCGATGAGGCCTCTCTAATCGTATCCAATTAACGTTTCGATACCGAACCGCCCGACGCGGCAAACCGGTTAACACAAACGCGCGCTAATTACACCCTGGGAAACACAGCGATGATGAAAATCGATGGCCAATTTAAGGGGGTGTAACGGAGGGTAGAAAAACTTGTAATGGCGAGTATTAACTGGTTCATTGGCGACAGAAAGTTTCAATCTATTTATATTGCATGCAATTTTATTATAATCATTTGCTATTATCGAGTATTCGCAACGCTTGGATCGAACTGTTTGATTTGTGTAAAGTACACTCGAGCACACGTTCGCGTGTAATACTACTTTATAGAAGGTAAAGTGTGTGTGCGCTCTGATCAGATTCACCTGACAGTGTGTGTTTGCGCAGCTGTAACATTTCCAGCAGCTTTCGTCGTTTAAAAGTCCACAAACAATTTCACCGCCTATTAATAAAGTCCGGAGTTACTCGGCGCACTAAGTGGTTCCGACGTTCCGTAATTTTCCAAGCGGATTGGTAAATTAAAATACGCCCATCTTCTATTGCATAACCCGATTAATTATTCTACAAAGTACGATATAATGTATTTAATACCTACGGCGGATTTTGCTCGACAATATTTGATTTTTCTATCAAACATTTAATATAGAGGGTAACGATAAACTTTCTCGACGAATATTCTCACGCTCCGTATTTCTGCATGATGAATCGGGTTCGCCGCAAGTCCAGGTAAAACAAACGCCACGGGAATAAAAGCAGCATAATTCGTGCGGATCTAACAGTTTCTGACAACCCGACGTTTCTCTGAAGCAAGCGTACGACTTCATACGCGTTCCCTATTCTCTCTTACAATAGCGCAAGCCTACACGCAACAGATCCTCCAAAAGCGTGACTTTGAAGACCAGCTACCGTCTGCTTTCATTTTCCGGCGTTAATTAAACTTTGCCTAATCCGATCCTATTTCCACGGATCGGAAAAGTTTTAAGTTACAGTCCGACGAGGCGAAACCTCATGGCGAAGTCAACGCGTTAACGTCAGACCTTTTTTTTTTAACGAGCTAAAGGTGGGAGAAAGAATGAATAGAAGAGAGTCCTGAAATACGCTGGGGCAAGGGGCACCGAGAGGGAACATTAGAACACTATTACGGTTAAGGTGATGCGGCAGAAAACGAGAGGACGCGTTCTATTATCCACGCTTCTAAAAAAGAAACACATCCTCGGCCACGGATATAATCTTCAAGGGAACTGGTTGGAATTAGATCCCCGAAGAGATCCGCGAGGAATCGGGTAAAGAAATCGAACGGTTCGATCGTGAGAGTGGAGCACCGGAAACCTTCCGCGCAGCCCACAATCGGTAGATCTTTCCGACGAAGGAAAAATCTCTTGGCCTAACGTCATGGCCACCTATTGTGGATCTTTTCTTGCGCCGTAACTGATAATGTAATGTGGCAAGAAATGATGATGTGACAGTAAGGTGATATTTTCCCTAGGAAGAGTGTTGTGCAGCTAAAATTAAGTCGCCGCTGTGTGTATAAAATATACAGGGAATTATGACTACCTGTCGTGGACCGTGTTTGGTATGCCAATTTATAATATTTATGTTACAGTGAAAAGAAATCTGTAATTTTGTCATCTTACCTAGGATATGTTTAATGATTATTGATTCTACTACCAATTTATTACCACAGCACAGATGAAACAAGCAGAGTAATTTACCCCTATCTTGTCATCTGAAATACTTCTGCTGTATTTAAAATAAACAAATTGAGCAATCTTAAGAAATATTAAACATAGCCAATAGTCAAAAATGTCCAGTACTAAGACATTGTAGACTCCTGTGACTTTCTACAGAGAACCTACGCTAGATTCCTAGAGATTCCTACGCTACGATACGATGCGTCCAGAACTACTTAATTATAGCCGTGTATAAAAAAACACTAATTACATCAATGACGTTGTAAGAAGACACGGTTGAGAATAGGTAGCACGAATAGCCTGATGTGGATTTCACAGGCCGGTTTGGATTCGTTTCGCTCCTAGATCTCCGGTCTGTTTAACTTCCCTTTTGTCTCGTTACAAATCAAAAATAATTGGAAAGAAAAAGGCGGGAACGTCACGACGTAAATGTAGCGTGGAAGAAACAAAGCGGTTTCGCTTTACGAAATACGACGTGCGATGGAGTAACTTGAACAGGCGAGTTCCCTTTATGACTGTGATGCGATAAATTCGCGAGCCTGCAGCCCACGTGGAGAGCGCAAAAGGAAGAGGAGTAGCAAGTATAAAAAATGGATCGATTGAGGCGTCTTCTTTAGGAAGACGGACATTGAATGCTTCCTGCGGGCTATTCATTAATCGAGAGAAAAGTTCATCGGCCCTCTTCATTGGCCGGACATCGTTCGTCTTTTTTCAGAGATTCGCGGATGGCTGGCCACACGTTTTTTCAGCCAACCGTGATACTACAATTACCGGCGTCCACTGTTCGCTGCCAATAAACGACAAACGAGAGGCAAATAATTACAGCTACCCTTATTGTTTCCCTTCTTCTTGTGCCCGCGGATGTGATATTTGGCGTCCGAACCCGTTTTTCACAACAACGATCAATTTCTGTCCCATTTTTCCGTACCGTCCGGCAGCAATCGATGCACCACATTTTGTTAATAAAAGTTACGAGAACATAATCGTATGGTAATGAACTAATAACTTTTAATTGTGGATCAATTTATCCGAGATGTATCTAAATTTGTGCATTTCTTAAAAATAATCGATTGACGATCCCTATGCTTTCTTCCAATGAAATTTGTCGACACTAAATGAAAATCATTTTTTTTTTTGTAGCAGTCGATAGGATTTCATATAATAGATGTATTCGTTTTGGAAGACCGTATAAAGATTTTTCAAGCGATGGGGATCGAAAAATTGACCGATCAGAGGGGAGAAAGAGAGGGACGTGATTGTGGTCCCGCAGGTGGAAAGTCCCAGAATGGACAGCATAATACGGCAAGTCATGATACGCGATAAACTCCATACTTCTCCGGTCGCGCTATAATGGTCACTATAAAAGGGCCCGAAGAAGCAATCGACTACCTTCGGCCGTTTCCCCGGATCGACGTAAACGAGAACACGATGGAATGCAATTCGTTGTGCCTCGAATTAGACATGCTTCTGTTTTATCCATTGCAGCGCCAATAAAGTAACACTTTAACGAAGGATAAGGACAATTTAAAACCCCCTACAAGTAGTTTCTCTCAGTCTCCACGTAATTAGAGACGCACCTGCAATTCCATCTTCATACGACACAATTCCTCTCGCGCTAAGAATTGGTTGTACAGTGATGCGCTGATGCATGATCGAGCAAGGAAGCTTGAAATCATCATAGAACAGGTTGGATCTCTAGGCATCTCTAAGCAGACATCTTTCTTCCGAGGAACGACTTCTCTTTGGAGGATAATTTTCTGTCATTTGCCGAGGCACAATGCGGTGATTGCTAACGGTGAATAATGGGTTTTCGTGGAAACGAGCTGCAGCAGCCGCGTTGCACGTGCCATCAGCGACTGTAAAGATAATTCCTCGCGGACACGATGAAAAGTGGAATTCTCGAATCCTGGAATCCTTGGCGATGATGGAAAACTGGTCGGACGAAACTGGGTAAAAGGAATGTTGTTAGATAGAAACTATGAAGAACATAGAATGCCTTTTTTGGAGGGGGGGCTTTAAATATTGGTACAGGGCTTGAAAGAAAGGGAGGGGAAAAAGGGTAGATCGATTTTTGTAGCTCCCCTGAACATCTGCAAGCGTAGCCCGAAGGAACGAAGGTGGCGGTTGCAAATGCGCTTAGAAACGATGTAATACCGAGAACTCAGCCTCCGGGAGAGCGGCGATAAACGTAATGCAAGCAACGTTTGGCAAAGATCCTGCGCGCTGAGAAACATTTAACCCATCGCTTCCTGGGCTTCTTGCGAGAATTCCTGAAGGAAAGTAACGGAGGAGTCGAGTGCGGTCTTTTTCCAGTGTTATCGTAAAATGTATCCGCTCTCCTTTTTCTTTTAATATTCTTATGTTCCGAGAAGAAGGCCGCAAGTGTTGTTTGTTGCTAAGCTGAGAGTATGGTGAATGGGATCGCATCGAATTAGATGCAGCGAGCTGCATAGAACCGCTGACTAGCCTGTAGCGATACCACAAAGTTCATCGCTCTAGGAGAACAAGTTTCAAGAGCGAAGCGCGGTAAGGAGCGAATTGCATGAGCATCCCAAGTGTTTCCAAGGCAAGAAGCTCTGTTACCTAATTCCATGGACCGAGACACTGGGTTAAGTGCAATGCGCCCTGGGTTAGATGCTGCAGGAGGACTTCAATTCGAAACTCTCCTATCTCTGCTATCATCCATGGCATTGGATTAATGCATGTAGCGATTGCTGTGACGCATTCCCCAGTCATCACATGAATTCTAAACCAATGCATGTAACTTCTCTTTACATAAATTATTTGTTTATATAAAATACGGATAGCTAACGTAAATTGATAAATAACTAATGTAAAATAGATATAGAAAGTTTTCAGTATCTAGAACAAAATTAAACGAATTTGAAAAATATGAAGAAACATAATTTTTTGTGCGCAAACATGCATCGGTTATGATTATAAAATGTAATGTAATTACAAGTGATTAGTCCATAATGCAGTTAATTCGAAAACGCGTTCCGCCTGCAATGTGGCAACCGATCACGCTCTGCTGAGCACACGCACGCAAATTATTCAGGCGCGCGTTCCCTAATTAGAATTTGATTCCCAATTAATTGGATTCACCTGGGCGATAAGATATTATAATCCTACCTGGATACACGTGGAACCGCGTTCCTAGAAGTTTCAAACATTGCCCGTGATCCTGCCCAACGCGGGGCCGCCGGAAAGAGTTAAGAATCTGCATCGGTGGCACAACGAACCATGCCTGGCGAATAACAGTCATGCTCGAAAAGCGCATTCCTCTCAAAGGTTCTTCGAGGACTGAAAATGAGGAAGTTAAGACAAAATTAATTTAATGAACTGCCCTTTATAATTGTAATACGAAGTTTAAAAAATGTATGCACAATATCTGTGTCATTAAAGAGAGATAAAATACTAAATTCGTAGACACTTCACTATTAAACATCACTTCACCTAAAAATTTACAACACATTTTTTTGTACACAAATTAAATTCAACTGGAACATTTCTTTCAAAAAGAACACCACCAAAAGGAAATCACCATTAGGAATCATTTTCATCCCAGTGCATTAGCCCATTTAACCCAAAGTGCGAAGAAAAATCACGGCACCGCGATCCTATCATCCCCGAAAACAAAGGCACCCCAGTGCATTTCACCGATTAAAAAAGCCCCACGTACGAAGCGTTGGTTTCTGCGTTTTCCACCCGAATAAAGAACTTCAGAAGCACACCCCGTGCACTTTTTATATTTGCTCGCTTCTCCAGGTTCAACCTCGCGTACAAACATCGGATGAAGGATGAAGAACTTTGAAGATTACAGTATTACATGGGAGAGACGACTGATTTTCGGAAGCGCTCTCCTTTGTACCAGAGCTAAAGTCAAAATGGCGTCCCCAAGGATGTTTCTCAACAATTTCAGGTAGACAAGGCAGTGGGGGACGCTGAATTTACGTAATCGCGTTGGGCAAGGTTTTTTCGCGATAAACGATCAGGCTTCTATTTTACGGCCGCTGATACGGTTTTTTCTTATTTATACACCGATTGCTCGCCAAGCAGCTGTTACATCTGGGCTTGCGCAATCTTTCTGTCGAAATTCGCGGTAATGCGATTCGATTTGCAATTTTTCCCGTCCGATTCATGCTTTACCCCTTTCGTCTCTTCTGGCTGAGCAGCGGGAATGCGAGATCGTGTTCGATAAGCCGGCTATTGTTATACACGACAATGTTACACTGAATTATTTTTTTTTTTAGGTGAACTGCACTTTGCGCGTGAAACAAACGATACGCCGAGAAACGCGCGGTTTGACGGATATCGGAAGGGACGGAGAACGCTTCCTGCACGGGAAACGTTCAATTGATCCTCTCACGTATAAAATCCGCGACTTCTACGAGGCGGCTGGCAACCGGGCCATGAATGGGCGCATATGCACGCGAGACTGGGGAGTTTAAAATTCGATTACACCCGTTGGGTAGAGAATAATCCGGTAACCCTCGCGTCGCCGTCTTCCCCGCTCTCCCGCTCGCTAATGTAATTCCGAACCGGGCGCACGACATACAGGCTTAAACATCTGTATGTATAATATTGGTATACAGTGACGTATAAACCGGAGCAAGCGCAACCGAAAACTTTGCGAAGGACAGAAATTGGATGTTACAAAACTTTTTGAGTGGCGATAGTATTTAGGCAATAATTCAAATATTGTGCTTAGAAATTAAGGAAATTGAATTAAGAACCCCTACACCCCTTTTACTCCCTTTTCAGACGCCCCTGTAGTTTGGTTAATGAAACACTATAACCATCTCGAGATGAAACAATGAGACTAATCCTCAACATTAGCATCTCAGGCAAATACAATTTTCCAAGCTCTTAGACAGAATTTCTTACTAAAATGAGAACTCAAATTAAAGCTAAATGTTGCAACTGCAATCTGGTACAATAGAATGATTAAATGATTTCCAATTACAATATAAATCACTAACTAAACATACCATGCTCAGAATTTGATCGAAACCAATTAGACAGCCAACACACCTTTAATAAATTAAGATGATCGATGAAAAAGTGATCCAAAGATGAACATTTCTTGAGAACCAGCTTCTGCATAAAAGCCACCACGATTTCGTCAGGGAACGTCGTCGTCGACGACGTATGAAGAGGCCAGTTCTCGCTCCAGAGCACCGCTAAACCACTATCAAGATCGTAGAGGCTCATAGACTTATGCGCATACGTAAATGCGTGAAATCGAACCGGCCTGCAACGGAGCACAAGCAGGAGAAACTACGAAGTCTTAAACTTCGATTACGAGATGACTTTACGGAGACCCGGAGGAGTTGAAGACAAGCTTGAAGACTTAACGTTTGCCGACTTAATTAAAAACTTCCCGCAGGAATTGCAAACGCAGCGTTGAGAACACGAGAAACTCGATGATTAGCAGATTTAAGAACGCCGACGGAAACGTACAAGTTCCTTCGCGATTTTTTTTCGGCGACGAGACGTACAAACTTGCAGCACCGGGAGGATCTAATTCGCGCAGCTGTGTGTACACGATGACGTGAAACGAACTGACGTCCCGCTGGCAGCCGAGACGAAGTATCGAAAAATTTCCAGTCACCGATCGGCGAATGAAAAAAAAAAAAAGAGTGGAACCGAACGCGAAGCCTTTGAAACGGGGTTGCGCGGCGTTTTCGGATTTCTCATTCGGGAAGCCCTTTCATCGTGAATCCACGGGATTTTAAAACGACAAAGGAGCCGGGGTCGATCGAACGCACAGAAAATTACCCGGATACCGGTGACAGCGTGAAAAAAAAAACGCAGTTAGCTATATTTTTTTTTTGTCCGTTGATCAGAGAGAAATGAAATTTCCCCGTGGTCCTTGGAGGACTCCCCTAGCGTAAAGGGTGGGATTGGCCGTGGCGTGTGCGTCACCATGGTAACGATAGGTCAGGATAGGGATAAGCAACGGTAATGCTCCCTTTTTTTAGCCAGCCGGAGGAACCATCTTGCGAGTGGCTCGGCGCGGCCGGGTAACACACGTACGCGCACACGGATGACGCGAAGCTTTTCACCCCTATAACGGGAGCCGCACAATTCACCCTTCGACCGAAATTTAGAGAGTGAAGAGAAAAAAAAAACGTGACGCTTTCACCTCCGAAAACTGTTACACACGAGGTTTCCACCGCTGCCTGTTTCTAATCGTTCACAGCAGCAGCGCGACGCGTTCTTGCTCTCCCCCTTCCCATTTTTCTATAACGCGCACGTATCCTTCCGTCGCGGGGAGAACAAAGTAACAATCGCGCGAATCGAGAGGCTAACCCGACACTTGGCCCGATGAAAGCAATTTATTTGATGAATGCATCCGGGAGAACAATGCGATCCAGGTGGTGTGATAGCATGCAGCCCGTGCAAAGCCTTTTTTTATTTTTTTTTTCTTCTCCCCTTGCTACCCTTCCATCCAACCCCTCTTTTGTTCCATCGCCGATCGGTGATGCTACGCCGAGGTCATGGATCGTTCGATCCAGCCGGCAAGGGTGGCACAAAAAGCTGCGCGACGTTTAAAAGTCTAAATCGAATTTCTCGGCACGAATTTTCGGGGTGAAATCTCTTTCTTTCCGAAAGGGGGGAAAAGAAGCTGTCGCTTGATTAGAATCCGATTCGTCGCGGAACAGCGGTCGAAAAGCGGAACGGTGAAAACTCGGCTGGTGAGATTTTTATGAAATTTATACTCGGTCGAGGAGAAGCTGCGGAATTCCTTTTATCGCGCAGCAAATATTTTAATCTCCGTCGATCCGTAAAGAAGCTATTTGCCGGAGGAGGCAACAACCTTCAGGTGATCGATAAAAAATTGTAGACGGAGGAGCATGAAGAAGTGAGGCTGCGATCTTTAAACCTTCTTAATTGTATCGGGGACGAGCAGAATTCGGAAGAAATCTTATCGGCGTTTTTAGACTAGGAAGCTCCGTACCGTAGTGAATCACCGCCGTAATGGCGGCAATGGCGATTTTTATTTTGTCCCAGGAATACTTGGCATTCACTCCTTATGGAAATAAAACGGAACTTTTATTCTTAGCAGTAAAACATCTTTGCTGTGAATTATATCGAAAGATTTTTTACTTGTACATGAAGCTCGAGGTACAAATGTTTGATTCTTAGATAATTTAGTGTTATCTGATAGTGTTACTATTATTTGATTACTGATATTGATTAGAATACTAATGTAACTGCACGTGACTTTTTAATAAACTTTTATCATTTTCTGTGCAGATTGAGTAACTTTTACATTGGTCATTTTAATTGTATAAGTAATCCTCTGATTAAAGAGAATGATCTGATAAGCGCCAAAGTTAAAAAGCTACTGTGTATTTAATACCGTATCGTTCCAACTAAATACTAGTTCCAACGCAATTTAAATTATTGTTCTAATCATGAAGATCAGAATGTAAATTAATACAATTAGCACCTCCTGTATTTTAGTTAATGACCTCATAACTATTCAACTTTAATAATGGCAAAATTAGTGCACCCTCGCAGCATAATTACTGCACCGTCTAGAATTATCTGAAAACGTAATCCTTTACTTTTCCTGAATCGTAAGTCAGCAATTTAAAAAACCCTTTCAAACGCGAACGCCATTCATCCATTACGATGCTGCTCTATTATCCACGGTAGCAGTTTTTATTTAACTGAATGAACGATCGGGATTCTGCGAATGGAACGCAGCGTATTCAACCATTTCACAGAATCGCAGCGTCCATTCGCGAGATGCGAACAATGTCGTTCGACGAATCGTCAGCGCGTGGTTTCGGTTATGAAAAACGAGGCCAGCAGAAGCCGTAAAACGTCAGATGAAATTTGTGAAGCAGCGATAGTGTCGTAAAGCTGATTGTTACCAATGAGTCATAGTCGAAACACGATCTGTGGTATTTTTTCTTCGAATTTTGTCCTCCTTGCTATTACACCCCATGGAGAAAGAGTAAATCGTGAATGCAATTACTGTACTTTCTTCAGAACTGAATCTCTCGACACACTTGGCAGAACGCTAATGATGACTGGAATCGATGAAACCAGAAAATCGTTCGCCAATTTTCTGTGTACACTTTTATAGCAGCAGCAAGAAATTCTTGGGTAAGGAGTAATGGTACAAACTTCAAATGGCAAATTTTATAGGAGAATTTGAACGAATTGAAAAATGAATTAAGGAATAGAAATAATCTATGAAATCTGCTGAGTGTGAAGAATTAATTAGAAATCATTCAGGTCGAACATAGAATTCAGGATCTATATCCTGAAGTGCTAGATCCTTGAATTTCTATGAAATGGCGTTATTTACTTATTCCACTGAAATACTTTGACTGTAACGCGTGTAAATAGAATTTCATTGCGTTGTACAATGTTTCCTTTAACAGGATGAAGATGTATCACAGTTATTCTCAATTCGTCAGATAGATCATTTCAATATCGAATCGTGAAAGCGATCGAACGAATGCTTTTGCGGCGGTAACAGATGACAACATAGCGGAACGAAGAAAAATCGCGTGAAGAAAGGTGAGAGAGGCAAAAAAAAAAATAAGGCGCGTCGAATTATTCTGGCTCGGCCGATCAGCCGAAAAAAAGCTCTGTCCGTTCTCTGCTTGTCTTTGGGACAAAACTGATTTTGTTTTTACGAGTGAACGAAGACCGATCGACCCGTTCTCAATATTTTTCGCGATGCACAATGGGATTCGTGCATTTTTTTCTCGAATTCGAAAGCCAGAACATTGACCGAACGGCAAGGCCGTTCTTCCGACGGTGCATCGAGAGGAAAAGATAATTCGTTTGATTTTAAGATATCATTGATATACCCATGAGAAATTTATGGCAAAAAATTTGTGGCATTTGCAAGTTTGCAAGCACTTTATATCTTGATAGAATTCGCCCTCCTTTTAGTGGTGTTTTTCTAATCTGAGAGTACATTCAAGGTTTATTTAGTTCTTAATTTTGATATTACTAGTATTGTATATTTTATAGACATCTATGTTGCAAGCAATAGTATCAAGCAATTAGAGATATGGAATATAATTTGTAATGAATCAAGAGATTAATTTTTTAATCTTTTCAAAACTATAACTAAGATGAAAACTTGTATTCTTACTGTACCTTTTTTAAATTCAATACTTTTCGCAAAATACACAATATTTTCACATGAAAATTCATTTGTACTTTTTTATAAAGAATATATTGGCACTCAACTTATGAAATACAAATTAAAATTGATCATAACTGTTTAAACGGAAGCTTTACAAATTATTTTATTACTCACGCTTCAATATCAATTTTTTGAAACTCTTGTGTTTAAAAATGGCCGAAACCTTTCAAATCAGTATAAAAGAAGGATATGTAGCCATTTTATTAGCTATGTTCTACGAATTATTATCTTGGAGATACCTGATACAGCAAAGTCCACTGACACCTCTTTATGTCTCTTGCAGTATTTAAAAAATTTCAAGTAAAGGCAAAGTGTTGTACGATGTCCTTTAAAAAATTCCTGATGCTTGATCCTCAAGGATGATCTAATCACAACTTCTGGTTATTTTACCTCGATCGTAAGCATATTCATACACTCAATCTTTTCAATGCTTTTGTAAAAAATCTTTCACACCGGCACAACACTTCCGTCGATCCCGAGCGCTCGTGGCGGAATACTGGCACACGTAAACCCGATCTTTCTCCTGAGGTTCGCTATCCCCACTACAAAGTCTCTCATATTTTTTAAAATCTGCCAATGCTCTTTGATAGTCGCACCAATTTATAATTATCAATTAATGCAGGCATTATTTAATAATATATGTATGGAAAAGTAAGAACTTTTTTTAATTCTTATATATCAAGTAAAAATATCGCTATTCCATTGCACGAAATATGTAAATAATATCGTTAATGCATCATATATGCAATACCGTTAATTGTTTAAATACAATGTTTTTAGGTTTGTCAAATTAAGTTTACCCATAATATTCCTAAAGTAATGAAAGGTTTACTAAGGCTAAACTAGACATAATTATATTTGTTTCGATGTAGGTACATGTATTACCTTATAATGCCTTCGAATATTAAGTAAAAATCATAAAAACCACTACTCTTAAAGGAAGCCAAGTTCGTACTTCACTTTTATTCGTTGATTCTTAATTTATTATTTCCAATTGGACAAGGCGATTACATTAAGGCCGAAAACAAAGATCGGACAACTGAATTGCACAACATTAATAATTTAAAGTGTAATAGAAAAAAATTAAAATTTCAGGCTTTCACGGTGTTCATTTGCCACTCCAATTCAATTCCGACAAAGATGAACAAGGGTAGATCCATTAATTGTAAGATTGGTGAAAATCAGCAGTTGAAAAATAATTCCTGAAGTGCTTCATAATTACAGAGGTATCGCTATACATGCTTGGTGAAGAATATAACGATTAATCTGTCGTAGATCAATTTCCATCTACGATTAAGCTTTCCTGATTTCATGGGTAGATCACATATAGTTAACCCATTGCGTCATCGGACATCACCGACCAATCCGACCATCCTCCATCAGTGTCACGTGACAAACCACCCTCTTTGGCAACCCCTCGACGACGCAGGGCATACGCGCATCGATATCGCGGGTTGACCGTTCTGCAGGCGTCCCTTCTCAATTAGAAGAAACAAAATGGCGCTCTTTTTGTGATGACCATTGCTTTTCTATGAATCTTTCAAAGTATTATAAATGCGTTTTTGTACGCAGAATGTTAAACAAAAATTTAGGATAATTAAGAATAGTAACTCGGAAACTGAAGCGCGTCTTTTTCAAATTGTTTCAATTTTATTTTTACTTCCTGGTTTTATAGACATTTCGGGCAGTACTTTATACAGACCTCCATATGTACTTTTTTGTGATCTTGCATCGTGGTACCACTATTGCAAGATTGTATATATATCTTATAAGAGCAACTGTGCTTCTAACAATTTCTTTAGAAGAGTAAGCAACGAAAGGAAAATATGAAATTCTTACGAGCCTTATCATAGCAAATGGCAAATCAATACTGATAAATTAAATTATAAAATAACATTGTCCATATTTTCCGAATAGCTAAATGTACGATACTGACATATAAGTATGTGTTACTCAACTACTGCATAGGCCACACCTCTCATGACATTACTGAAAATATTCTAAGTTTTGGGAATCAGTAACAAGTAATCGATAGCCTGTGCAAAAACAACATTTGACCAATGGTCTTCCACATTAGGAGGGTAAAGGGCGATTCTTGTCTATACCTCCTCGAACTGGTTTTGAATGATTGCATTGTCATGTCCTCTACCCTCTGACCGTCTACTTTTTTAATCTCTTGTCGAATTATGTGATTATGCGAATATGAGAATGGTGTGCGAATATTAAACAAGCAACATGAATCGTTTCTGTTGAATGTAGTACTAATACTTGAATAAATATTTCAAAGATTAAAACAAAATTCACACTTCAGCACAATTCGTCATTTACACAAAAAAGTTTGATACATTCAATGCGATTTATTTTTTTTACTAATGAAGTTTAGTGCTTGCAACCGGTTATTTAATGGTAGTTTCGATACTGTTAGCTGTCACAAAATATAAACAAATGGTAATGTAATAGACGCATTTCTTCATATAAATTTTCAATAAAAAATAAATAACTTAACAAAAGAACTGCAACTTTGTATTAATGCCTTACTGTGTTTCCATACGGAGAAACGCAGTACAGTACTTCATTTTCTATGTATATTTATACTGGTAGCCATAATGAAACTTTTACTTGCAGAGGTATTTTTACATACTTATTAACGCATTATTTCAAGAATGTGTAAACGACATAATAAAAATTATAATTATATAACCATAAGCACTGCAATTGTTTAAATATTTGTGAATCATTTGCTGCTTAATTTGTTTAACTTTCACGTACGGGAATATTATTTTCCTCCCAAAAATTAATATGGATATGATAATACAAAGTATTGCAAACAACAAACACTTACTGCAACTGCTTATATATAATATACGATACACGTGTCACTTGTGAGAAACAAAATAATGCAACAGCCATCTATCGACAATGATACTAAGTATGTACAGGGTGATCCGCTCGCCTGGAGCCACAAAGAAAATGCCAACAAAAAGCGCGGCAATAACAATGCAGGTAAATCCATGCGGCTTCGGGTCAGGTATAATTGTCGCAGAAGAGTTTTGGACTATCAACGGGAGAATTACGTACGAAAATTTACATGATCTCAACTTATTACCTCATCCTCGTTTAGTTTCCGGAGGAAGACACTTGCGGTATCTGCCGTAAGAAAATGGTGATAAAAATTGAGTGGATCATCCACTATATGTATAATACAAAACCAGAGTATGTACGTATTAAGTATTACATACCTCCATTATACAGTGTTATTACTCCCACCAAGCTTTCTATCGTTAATTATAATTACATCCGTACGCTAAAATGTATTTCCCAAATCTATAATTATTACATAATGAATACTAGAAATATATGATCATGAGAAATAAAAGATTAACATGTAATTGTTAACAGTTTCCAAAAAGATGGCGTTTCCGAGTTTTGTTTACGCTCACAAACATAATATCTGCTACTTGTTTTTATCGAACTATAGATGCTTTTGCACTTTCATGCACTAAAAAGTAATAAAATCAGACATTTTCCTATATATCAATTTCGTTAAAGCTACTTGGAATGATGTAGAAAAAAGCGTTAAAAGTTAGAACCACATGTAGTTTCTTCCACAAAATGAAAAATAATTCTACAAATCCGAAAAGATATTTAGAATAAAATAATTACATCGATGAGACATAAATTGTTTTGCTACTGGTGAACGTTTACGTAATAAATTGCACATAAATCAGATTAAATTAAAACTTGAAATACTAATGTTTTTAAATAAGTTTAAACGTCGTTTGTTAAGCAACAGACGGCCTCAAAAATTGTTAATATGGATATTTCTCAATTCAGAGTATTGCTATCCTCCTTTCTCTTTATTTCCAAAGATATAGTGCAAGCTGCGTCATTGTAACTACGAGAATGTGGCATTCCACTACGCCATCTAGTGATTATAAGTAATTTTACCCCTACGCCTTGCATGCATATGTACATACATACAGGAGCCTTGTTGAAAAATAATTATGCTTACTTTTTATTTTCCGGCACGCTCTCGCTGATTCGTATTAAGTCTGTGTACACAGTCGTTCTGATTATGAGATATCACCTGTGTTACTGCCCATTTCGGTACACACAATTAGTTTGCATGGTTTTTCTTGGTACAATACTTTCGCACAACCCTAAGAATTATGTGTACCTACTTATGTAAAACTTCATTCGTTTTTCAAACGCAATGTGATGGCTAATATTTAATGTCCCACTATACATCTAATGACTCCCTTCTCCAATCGGTACAGCTTATATCAGCACTAAATGTTGATATAATCTATTTATCCACGCCTCTACTCCATCTAATAAGCACTTATTTCTCCCACTAAGTTCATTCAAAACTCCACAGACTACACACGCATACATATTTACCTCTCCAATTCCTTTAACATTAAATATTAAATAAGCATTACTCGCAAAGTACAGCCCCCAACCCCACAACACTCTTCAAGTCGCCACTCAAATCTTCCCTCTACTATCTCTCCCCATACAAAACGCAATACAGCCGCCAAATTCCAAACCAATTCTACACAACTAGCTTCTCAATTCCATTACATTCATCTTACCCATTTTCCTCTATTTCACTTAACAATGTCACATTCGCTATGTAATCCACTGACGAGGACTTCCACAGCATCCTCATCAAAATCCCTGCTCACTTCCGCTCTTATCACCTATACCTAACTGACCTCCACAGGTTCCCATATTCCTCCAACATCTACTCCTCACGAGCCTCATCCCTTAAAATACCGTCCCCCAGTAAATAACCAACAGTCGTCTCCTCATATCGACAACTAGCAGGCTCTTTCCGCACCGATCGCCACGTTGACGACACAACAGGGCCTACTCGATCCTCTCCCAGTAAACCACCCTCTATGCCCCAATTTTACCCGAAACTTCTCCTTCTATCGTATCGTCGCCCCAAAATTACTCGCTATTACCTGTTTTCTGTCTGCACGAAAAACAGGACGAGCTGGCTGCAGGGGCACGATGGAATGGGATCGTCTACTCTCGCGAGGATCAGCAGCTCTCCAGATCGACCTACAATTACGACGACCTGGTGCTCGGTGTAAGGGTGCTACATCAGTAGTGGTATCACCTGGTTTGGCATTGGGATCTGCGTGTCCTCGGTTCGCACCTTTGCACCGTCGATATTCAGGCCCGTCGTAAGGGTGTCCAGTGGTTGCACCCTTACTTCACCATCATTGGCGAAACTGGTGAGCGGGTTTTCGTGATGTGTTAACCACGGCTGCCGCGTCAGATTCTGGCGTAATTTATTAGCACTGCATCTTGAATCAACGCTGCAGCGCACTGGTTCTTTGTCTGATGAAGCGTACTTGAAATATTTTTTATAGAGTCGCCGTGGGTTTGGGAAAGTCTGAGGGACTCGCGGTGTCTTGTTGATGACTCTGGGTTGTTCTTGTTCTGGTTGCCCGAAGGATTCGTAACGCGGAGGGACGAAATGGGTCCGCTATATTTATTGGTGAAAAATAGTGACAAGAGGTGGTTTTCGAATATTCAGAAGCAGTGTGTTATAACTGATTGTACATATGTAGAATACGGTACTATTGTTTTCTTGTGCGATTCATTCACAGTAATTTAGTTGTTTCGTTATCGCCACTCTGGATAAACTCTAGCGTCTTTGAAATAACGAAGTGCCGTGGCTTTATCTATTTTATATCAAAGGGTTTTTCTACACATTTTAACTAATTTTGGATTGTCATGAACAGTTGCAGATTGCACTCAATTTGCGGTTGCATGTTTAATGTCTTCTAACTGTGTATACCGGTGGGGCGCTATTCACCCTCTAACATACTGTTTATTCCTAATTGTCCTAAAATTAACCTTTTTTTAAAAAAAGGAAGCTTTGGCATTGCAAGAGCTCATCCCAAAAATTTTAATTAATATGGATATACATTACAGAGTATTGCAAAGAAAACCCGGCCATTCAGAATATAAAAGGGAAGCGAACAGATATTTCACTTGGGAGAATAATATCATACCTACGGCCATCTAGTGGAAGAAGCTGTAACAATTACACTACACTGAAATTCAGATCTTTTGCATGTTATTCCTGAATAACAAAACTTAACACATTTTACACTTTGCTACACACGTACTTTTTATATACTAATTTTGTGTATATACATGCATGAAGACAGTGCTTACAATCATGCATCATCTGTTGGTAGTTGTTGCCCATAATTAAATTCATAACACAAGATTCACACCACATTGTTTACTTTTTTCAAATACACGTTATAATTAATTTATTAATAGGTATGCTATACATTTTTTTACGTTGGTCCTAAGATACCCACATTTGCTGTTGTATCTTGAACATTACTATGGGCTATCATGTATTCGGAAACTGATATGTATACACCAACTGCTAAACCAATTACACTTGCTACATAAATATTGCGTTGGAAAATAATACATGTAGCTATACACAGACCGAGGTATGTAGCATATCGTGCAATATTTTCCTGCTTCTTACGACCCAAAAGATCAGAATCTGCAAGACAATTTTATATTACAAAGAGAATATGCACTATTTTAATTTTTCTTTACATTTACCATAAGACTTACTTATGCACAAATTATCTTTTTTATGATATCCTTCAGCACATTTAGTACACATGTCAGGTCCATCACCAGTGCAACCATTGCAAGCCTTATCACAGCCTAAATCAAACAAGAATGTTAAATCCTCAGCAATTTTTACAATAAATTTGATATAACTTACTTAAACATGAGAATCCTCCATCAGTATTAATACAAAATTGATTTCCAGGGCAACTTTCATCGCTGTTTAGACATTCATCAATGTCAATACATCCTTGTTCATCTAACATATGCCACCCTTTCTTACATTTCTCACAACTCTTGGGGCCAGCTCCTTTACAAGATCTGTCGCAAGCAGCATGACATTGAGAACAAAGTAGCTTATTCTCATCTTTATAAGATTGATAAAATCCATTTGCACATTCGGAACAATTATCTCCCTCATAGCCCTTATCGCAGAAGCATCCACCATTTCCTTTTCTAGTTCCCGCTCCTTTACATTTACCATTATTATTGCAAATTTTATCTGGAAAGCCTGGGCACGGTATACATTTAGGACCAAAGTGATCTTTTGGACAACAGCGTTCTGTTTGCTGTATACAGATATAATCATAAATATCTGGATGAGTTTGTTGATGATTAAACCACCAATCTTCTATTGCACTCTCTAATTCTTCAGCTAAGGAATGGCATTGGGTTTCACCACGTTCTACTTCTTTGCATAACTTTTCTTGTATTTCTATTAATCTTGTTTCACTCTTTGAATACGATCCTAATTTATCTTCCTCCCATGCACTATCGCCACCATCAAACTTTTCACGGCTAGTCCTCTCTATACCCTGCGCAATAAAATAATAAAATAAGCATAAAAGGATAAAGTTTTATGTCATCCTTTTAAAATTAAATGGTAGCTAATATTATGCAAAGTATATTTGAATAACAAATTTATTATATTTTTTAGATATGTATTCTATGTATGTGTATACATTTCTGATGTATTTTATTGTGGCATATAATGCATATTGAATAATAAACTCACCTTCTTAAAGCTATTTATTACAATTTTACAAGCAGCGCACGGTGGAAATTTTTGAGCTTTCAATTCTTCACTTGTAGGTGATTTGTGACATTGCACATAAGTAAACATATAAAGCAAAATAAATAAATTTATGAAATGGGAAAAGGTAATATTGTTAATTTTTCGCATTATTCTACTCGGACGTACCGGTTACTACCCACTATGTCACATTCACTCGAAAACTAATAAAATACCACTTAAATATAAAATACAAATTTTGTTCATTTATTTCATAATATTTCTGAGAAGATTGTATTTCTGCAAAATATATTAACTATATCTAATGTAAATAAATAGAATATTTGGGGTGCGTTCGAGCAACTGCACTCGTTGATGAACGATACCAATTGACCAATATACGCGTCTATCGTAAATCAGCTAAACTTCCACCAATCTAGAAGTAACATGTCTCAACTTCGTCCACGTCTCACAATAAATGTATCCATTAACAAATCATATCTTTGAAATTGTTTTCATCATGCTTCAGTACATTGTAAGAATAAAAAAATATTCGCATTGAATTAGTCTGTCATAGACCTTAGAATAATATACACTAAATTTAAAAATAGTTTGTAAAATGTTATAATCAGTGACTTAATTTTTATCAAGGTAAAATAAAACGCATAATTACATTTAAAAGTTTTAAAAATTGATACAGAAGAATATAACTGGACTTCACAAATGTTGAAAGGTAAAATACAGTCCTGCCTCTATCTATTCAAATATAATTCATGGCAGGAGCAGTGACGTGTCTTCAGTCGTGTCAAATTTACGAGGGTTAAGAACAAGGAATGCTTTTTTAAACATATAATTGTACCAGGTATATAATATAAAATGTTAACAAAATTTGAGACAAAATCTGCTCGAGTGAAGGGCCTTTCTTTTCATCCAAAACGACCTTGGGTACTTGCAAGGTAAATAGTACATATTTTACTTATTCGTTCATATTTTAAATAAAAATACGAATCACATTTATGCTGCATTATTTTAAAGTTTATTGCAACACGCACTAGGAGTTGCAAAAAAGATGTGAATCTGCTGTTTTAAAAATTATTTCAACTCGTAAATTGAATGTCTGACCATTGTTATATTTATATTACTAAATTTTCAGATATTTCCTTTCGATTTATTCCTTAATTATTACAAAAATTTTATTTATATATTACAGTTTACATAATGGAGTCATCCAATTATGGGACTACCGAATGTGCACATTGTTAGATAAATTTGATGAACACGACGGGCCTGTTCGTGGAATCTGCTTCCACAATCAGCAACCGTTATTTGTATCTGGTGGTGACGATTACAAGATCAAAGTATGGAATTACAAGCAAAGGAGATGTATCTTTACTTTATTAGGTCATTTAGATTATATCAGAACGATCGTGTTTCACCAAGAATATCCATGGATTCTAAGTGCATCAGACGATCAAACTATTCGTATTTGGAACTGGCAAAGCCGTACTTGCATCTGTGTTTTGACCGGGCACAATCACTATGTAATGTGCGCACAGTTTCATCCAACAGAAGATATCATAGTATCAGCCTCTTTAGATCAAACAGTTAGAGTATGGGATATTTCTGGATTAAGAAAGAAAAATGTAGCTCCTGGCCCAGGTGGTTTGGAAGACCACTTAAAAAACCCTGGTGCCACAGATTTATTTGGCCAGGCTGATGCTGTTGTAAAACACGTGCTCGAAGGACATGATCGAGGCGTTAACTGGGCATGCTTCCATCCCACACTACCTTTAATTGTTTCTGGAGCTGACGATCGTCAGATTAAAATGTGGAGAATGAACGATGCTAAAGCATGGGAAGTCGACACTTGTCGTGGACATTATAACAATGTTTCCTGTGTTTTATTCCATCCTAGACAAGATTTAATCCTTTCGAATTCAGAGGATAAAAGTATTCGCGTTTGGGACATGTCTAAACGCACTTGCCTGCACACATTCAGGAGGGAGCACGAAAGATTCTGGGTGCTCGCAGCACATCCTACTTTAAATCTATTCGCCGCTGGTCACGATTCGGGAATGATTATTTTTAAACTAGAAAGAGAGCGCCCAGCTTATGCTGTGTATGGAAATGTTCTCTATTACGTGAAAGAACGTTTCCTCAGGAAGCTAGATTTTAATACTTCGAAAGATACATCTGTTATGCAAATTCGTGGAGGTGGAAAAACGCCTCCTTACAGTATGTCTTATAATCAAGCTGAAAATGCCGTTTTAATTTGTACAAGAGCTCCCAATAATATTGAGAATAGTACTTATGATTTGTATATGATTCCACGAGAGGGTGACTCAAATACAGATGCCGATACAAAACGAGCATCTGGTGTTACTGCTATTTGGGTGGCGAGAAATCGTTTTGCAGTCTTAGACAGAGCATACTCGGTTTGTATTTTTAAAAAATTCTCTAATTTAAACTGTCTAAATATGGACAAATATAATTTATAATGTTTTTATTGTAGTTGGTTATCAAGAATCTGAAGAACGAAGTGACAAAGAAAGTACAGATTCCAAACTGCGATGAGATATTTTACGCTGGTACAGGAATGCTTCTCTTACGCGATGCTGATCAAGTAACGCTTTTTGATGTCCAGCAAAAGAGAACATTAGCCGAAGTGAAGATCTCTAAATGCAGATACGTCGTTTGGTCTAGTGACATGTCTCACGTTGCTTTACTCGCGAAGCACACCGTCAATATTTGTAATCGTCGTTTGGAGTCCCTCTGCTCCGTACACGAAAACACCAGAGTAAAATCTGGAGCTTGGGACGATTCTGGAGTATTCATTTATACTACTAGTAATCACATTAAATACGTGATCAACAATGGTGATCATGGCATCATCCGTACATTGGATCTTCCAATATACGTAACCAGAGTTAAAGGGAACCAAGTTTATTGTTTGGACAGAGAATGCAGACCGAGGATTCTCCGAATAGATCCCACTGAATACAAATTTAAATTGGCTTTGATCAATAGGAAATACGAGGAGGTTTTGCATATGGTTCGCAATGCAAACCTCGTTGGACAATCTATAATCGCGTATCTGCAACAGAAGGGATATCCTGAAGTTGCACTGCACTTTGTGAAAGATGAAAAAACTAGATTTGGTCTTGCGCTCGAATGCGGAAATATCGAAGTCGCGTTAGAAGCTGCGAGATCTCTTGATCAGAAGCCCTGTTGGGAGAGTTTAGCTCAAGCAGCTTTGCTGCAAGGCAATCACCAAGTTGTCGAGATGTGTTATCAGAGGACAAAGAACTTCGAGAAATTATCGTTCCTGTACCTCATAACTGGTAATTTGGAAAAGTTACGTAAAATGATAAAAATTGCAGAAATTAGGAAAGATGTGTCTGGGCAGTATCAGGGTAGCTTGTTGCTCGGTGATATTTATGAACGGGCAAAAATATTGAGGGTGTGTATTTATGCAACTTAATCTGCAGTTATTGTTTCTTGGAAGATAATACTTTTTTTTAATTACAGAGTTTCGGCCAAGCTTCTTTAGCATATGTAACAGAAAAAATTCACGGTATATCGTCCCCAGAAGACGATATGCAATACAGTTCCATGAGCGAAGAACTCTCTGCTCTTGAAAATGGAGCAATGTATCTCCGTCCCCCTGTACCAATTCAGCAAGCAGAGAACAATTGGCCACTATTAACAGTATCCAAAGGTTTCTTCGAAGGAGCAATGATGTCGCGTGGGAAGAGCCAAGTAGCTGCAGCTCTGGCTCCGGAAGACGATGGCACCGCAACTGCCGATGGATGGGGTAATGACGAAGAATTGGGAATAGACGACGAGGAAGGTGCAGAAAATGAAAATGTTCCCGAAGGTGAAGAGAGCGCCGGATGGGACGTGGAAGATGTAGATCTACCACCAGAAATCGAAACCGCAGCCACCACTGCTGAAGATGGCTATTATGCGCCACCAACGAAAGGAGTATGCCCAACTCAACATTGGGTGAACAACTCTCAGCTAGTTGTAGATCATATACTAGCTGGATCATTCGAATCTGCATTTAGATTGTTGAACGATCAAGTGGGAGTAGTTGAATTCGGAGCGTATCAAAATCTTTTTATGAGTACTTTCGCTCGCGCAAGAACATCGTTTGCTCTATTACCAAGTATGCCTTCGTTATACGGATATCCGCAAAGGAATTGGAAAGAATCGAATCCCAAAAATGGACACCCTGCAGTTGGACTGCATCTGACTGATTTGGTTCAACGCCTTCAAGTTTGTTATCATTTGACGACTGGAGGAAAGTTCCCGGAGGCGATAGAAAAGCTTCAAGCTATTTTACTGAGTGTGCCACTATTAGTTGTTGATACAAGACAGGATATCGTAGAAGCGCAACAGTTGATTCAGATTTGCAGAGAATATATACTAGGTTTAAAAATGGAGACTGAAAGGAAGAATCTACCAAAAGCTACTTTGGCTGAGCAGAAGCGAATCTGTGAAATGGCTGCTTATTTTACGCACTGCAGTTTACAGCCAGTTCATCAAATTCTTACTCTAAGGATAGCTGTAAATATGTTCTTTAAATTAAAGAACTACAAAACTGCTGCATCGTTTGCAAGGAGATTACTCGAACTAGGTCCTAAGCCTGATTTAGCACAGCAAGTTAGGAAGATTTTGCAGGTATGCGTAATTTTGTATATTTTATCAATATACGTGGTTTAAAATATAATACGATGTTATATTTCGTTCTTGTTTTTAGGCATGCGACAAAAACCCAGTCGATGAACATCAACTGGCATACGATGAACACAATCCATTCTCATTATGTGCAAGCACATTTGTCCCAATTTACAGGGGAAAGCCAGAAGTTAAATGTCCGTTGTGCGGGGCAAGTTATCTCCCACAGTTTAAGGACACAGTATGCAAAGTCTGCGAAGTTGCATTAATCGGAAAACAGTGTATTGGTTTAAGGATAAGTCCTGTTCAATTCCGATAATTTTTTGCTATTTTTACGCGATGATACTCCTATCAATGATGATTAATCATAGGCTAATTAATATACTGCTGTGTATTTCATCGATTATGTTGATTGTAAAAGGTATTATGTCATTCCACGAAGTATTGTAAATATATACGAAATTCTAAAATATTTTCTTTACTGATTCGATAAAGAAAGAATTGTAATATGTTTTTATTGTTATTATTATTTCATCTTGCACAATATTAAAAAGTGTATTTTATAAATATGCAAATAAAATATATGCTAAATGTACAAGATGAATTTATTTTTTTTTTATATACGTTGTGCATTTTAATCAAATCTTGTTAATCTGCAAGTGCATTTAGGGTAACATAAACAGTTCTCTACACAGACAAAAGGGACCACACTATTGAGCAATGTTTAAAAAAATTCCCAAATTAGTATCAGTTGGTAACATGCTATTGTGCAATCGAAATTTTAAGAAAGATGACAAATATAATATATAGTTCTATAAATTGTGCAATTAAGGATTGCAATCTATTTTTCTAAGCAAATACTAGATATCTCTCGATACACGTTTGTCAACAAACAACTTAACAAATTGAATTACAGCTTACGCAACTTATTACAAACTATCTAGGGAAGTTTACTGTTGTAGGGAAATTTGTTGGGCGTCACATTTCACCCCCTCAGGAAACTTCTGAAGAGAAATTAAATATACTGATTTACAAATACTATAAGAAATTATATATGACTCATTCCAACTGAAATATGCGACTAAAGCCATAGATGAGTCATGATAGATATTATGCAGCGGGAAAAATGTATGCACAGTTGGGTCATTGATGAGTACCGAGTGAGCACACTAGAAGATACGAAACCAGTGCCGTAAACATCGTGAACGTAAATATACGGTGTGCGTTCTGTGTATACGTGTTACGTTACAGACGTCTTCTAAATCGTGTAGAATTTTCATGATTCTTATCGAGGGAAATACGTCTGACTTTACGTTTATGTGAACTATTTCGTTAAGGCAAGACGTTTAGTAAAGAACAGTAGTTAAAGGTAGGTTATAATCGAGACGTACGATATTGACAGTGCTAAGAATATCGAGAAGCAGTAAGTTTTCGTTGGGTGTGTGAACCTTCCGAGTTATCGAAGTTGTCGAATCGTGAACATTGAAGGTGCAGAAGTTTGAAGAAAGGGATACACTATCTTGGAAACAATCGGGCGTCCTACTGCTCTAGGGGTAACACGGTGGGTGCATAGCTGCGCGGGTATGAAAAAATGATGTGATCGATGGTCATCATGGCGGCACCCATGCTAAAGTGGAAGCGGATCACAAATCCGTCCGGACCCCAGCCAAGACCCAGACATGGACACAGGGCAGTCGCTCTTAAGGACCTTATGGTCGTTTTCGGCGGTGGAAACGAGGGCATTGTTGACGAGCTTCATGTCTATAACACCAGTAAGTTGCTTCCTTGCTGTGCGTCTTTCGCGCCGTTCTTGACGATTCCCGCGAACCAAGATGGCGGCATACATTGACAAAACGGTCACCGGCCGGATCACCGTGAAAACCATGAATTTTATTTACGCCAGACGCCTTACTATCCTATGTTTCGTGTATATCGAATGTACCTGTAGCATGCATATCATTCCAAGTCTTATTTGTCAAGCATTAGAGTCATTTCATATGTAGAATTAGTGCGATCTGTCATTTTTCATGTTTATACGCACGGGAGCGGCCATTGCTGTCTTATACGCCCCACCACGGTTTCCAACGCGCCGCGTTTCCCGTCATTCCACGTTCACGCTTCACCTTTCCTTCTCTTTTTTCCTTCCGTTCCTATTTCTCCTCCCACTCTTTCATTTGAGGTTTTCTCATCTTTATCGTATCATGAATGCATACGGCATTTATTTTACTATGTTGTCAACAGCTATACGCGTGCGTACTGTAACGAGTCTTTTGTACCTGATTTTGAAACGTCCTCCCTAACGATGCTGTTTAAATTGTTCGTAATTTATTATAATAAAATAATGAACGGACTGCTGTACAAATTTATGTTAATTACAATGTAAGATTAATTTAAATACGAATGAAAATAAAATTATTGCTCAATGAATTTTATAACAACTTTTTAATTGATTAACGTTATTTACGGGTAATTTTCAGTAAAAAGTTTACGTACTAAAGCAACGTTTTTAATTTTTATTTTCTTTTATGTAAAAATCTTCAAAGCTCTTTAATTTATTATTTTACTTTTTCCAGCAACCAATCAGTGGTTCGTACCATCGACAAAAGGTGATATCCCACCTGGCTGTGCTGCATATGGGTTCGTTGTTGATGGGAGTCGGATTTTAGTTTTTGGTGGCATGGTGGAGTATGGAAAGTACTCGGACGAGCTGTACGAGCTTCAAGCAGTTAGATGGGAGTGGAAAAAATTGAGACCAAGACCACCAGAGAATGATCCCCCACCTTGCCCTAGACTGGGTCACAGTTTCACCCTTATTGGTAACAGAGTCTTCCTTTTCGGAGGACTGGCAAACGACAGTGAGGATCACAAAAATAATATACCAAGATATCTAAACGATTTGTATACCCTTGAGCTGCTTCCCAATGGGACAACAGCCTGGGAAGTACCACAAACACATGGGCATGCACCACCACCCAGGGAGTCTCATACCGGGGTGTCGTATACTGACAGTAAAACGGGGAAGACCTGTTTAGTAATTTATGGCGGTATGAGCGGCTGCCGTTTGGGTGATCTATGGTATCTAGATGTTGATTCAATGACTTGGAACAAACCCGTGGTTCATGGACCTATTCCGTTACCACGTTCCCTTCATACTGCCACTTTAATCGGTCATCGAATGTACGTTTTCGGCGGATGGGTACCGCTCGTTGTTGACGATGTTAAGGTTGCGACGCATGAGAAGGAATGGAAATGCACAAACACGTTGGCTTGCTTAAATATAGGTAAGCCGATTTCACATTTTATCACGATATATAGTATTCTCATTGAAAAGGAGACTAAGTTGATGGTATTACTTTAGAAACATGGACATGGGAGCAGTTAACGGTTGATACCCTGGAAGAAAATGTTCCTCGTGCTCGTGCTGGTCACTGCGCAATTGGAATGCATAATAAACTATACGTGTGGTCTGGGCGGGATGGATATCGCAAAGCTTGGAACAATCAGGTTAGGGTTAGTCCTTCTAATTTACTTGTGTCGCAGGGTACTTTATGTACTATATAATCGGGTTTACCTTTCCCCCCTAGGTTTGTTGTAAAGACTTATGGTACCTAGAAGTCGGCAAACCATCCGCGCCATCCAAACTGAACTTAGTTAGGGCCAGCTTGCAAGCATTAGAGATACAGTGGACACCGGTCCCGTCTGCGCAATACTACATCCTTCAGATTCAGAAATGTAAACCTTCGGCGACTACCGGAGCATTCCCGGCAGTCAGTACTTCGGCAAGTACCCCAACACCTGCAACGACATCGGCAATAGCTACCGTCGTGACCGATTCCGCGATAGCTTCACCTGTCCCCGCTCCCCCCGAGCTTCCGCAGACTCCAACAGCCGCCAGACCGTCCATACCTCCACAGACTCCAGTTCGAGTTCAATCAACTGTACAAAGCCCGGTTCAGAAGCCAGTACCATCGCAAAGTGTAACGAAACCATCGAGTCCGATGACGCCGAGAGTGGCCGGAAATGTTATCAGAATCCGTTCTCCTTTAGTTACGACAACGCCAACAGTGACTACCACCACTACTACTGTTGTTGAACAACCACCGACTCCTAGCACTACAGTGGCAGGTCAAACATCGGCTGCAATGTCTGGAATCGCTGCTTTGGCAGCAGCCGCAGCCGCCACTCCGAAGATAAGCATGAACAACGTTCCGATTCTCCCGCAAACTACAGCGAACACAATCAGGATGAAGAACGTTCAACCGGGCCAGCAAATCCGATTCGCTGCGCCCGGCGCGACCGTGTTGAGAACTGCTTCGCCGCAACAGAGTAAACAGATTATCCTACAGAAACCAGGACAAAATATATCCGGTCAACCGCAGATCGTGCATCTCCTTAAAACGGGACAAGGTATGGTAGCGACTATGCCCAAAGTGAGCCTCATCCCCGGAAAGACTGTACAAACAACGGGCGCGAAGCCGCTTAGTCAAGGACCAACGATATTGAGATTAGTAAATCCGAACACTATACAGGGATCGAAAATTCTCACGACTATGAAGACGTCTAGTATCGTCGCGATGAGCAAGGGGCAGAACATTAGCGGTAAGCAAACAATAATGATTACTAAGCCTGGAGGCAACGGTGGCTTGGTCGGTCGGAATCAGATAATTGTAGTGACAACAGGATCTGGTTTGAGAGCCGTGCAAGCCGTTACGACATCACAAGCCGGTAGTGGACAGGCGGCTAGCATCACGACGCCGGTAAATGTTTTACCCCTGTCCGCTACTAATCACGTAGCAAATCAACAGGGGGTAAAGATGATCGTTGTTTCGTCGGGAGCTATGGGCGGTGGAACTACTGGGAAACCTATTACTATCACGGTTCCAGGTCAGGGTGGTGTCCCGAAAACGGTGACTATTGCCACCAAGGGAAGCCCGCAAGCTATTTTTAACCCCGGAAAGAGTCAGATCGTTACGATGCCGCAGATACAGAAAACACCGGAAACTGTGACAGTCTCTGGTAAGCCAGTAACATTACAAATGTCTGGGGGAATAGGTGCGAAAACGGTTACTCTGATGCCCACGAGTAGCACGATAGTGACTACATCGAGCGCATCAGAGACCATAGACACGAGCAAAATGCTTTTCGTTCCATCGCAAAAGCAGCCATCGGCTACATTAGCATCTACGTCAGATGGTCCTGCTACCACTGACGCAGCGCTGGCTGCATTAGCTGCGGAAGCGGGTTTGATAGATCCAGTACAAGAACCGTCTGGTGATCTGTCTTTTATGGTATCTGCGGATGACGGCGGAGCTGGAGATAGTAAAATGGACGAGAGCTGTAACGGTGACGAGGCAACCACAGCAGCTGCTTTGGTTTCTCAAATGGGCGCAGGAGATGCTATGCAGATCGATAGAGATGGAAACTTTTTGATTCCCCAAGTGGATGGTCCGGCTGATTTTCTTTTATCCGACGACGAGGAAGAAAATGATAAAATTGATTTAGCAGAAGATCCTCCGTTGGAGAATCAAGAAGAATCGCAAGTGGCGGATCCTGCAAGCATGGAGCAGGATGCAGATGCCGCAACCGCGGACGCTGTTCCTATGGAAGACGAGTCTTCCGTAAAAGAACCAGAAGCCACTCCAGAAGAAACGACCGAACTTCCAACTTTCACAAGCGCAACGGAAGACATCCCGATCGATCCAGAACCATCTGCTGATACTCAGCCAGATGAAAATGATGTGTCGATGGAAACTGCTAACGAACCGGAAGCGGCGACTGAAAACGATATGCCAACGATCAGCGATGCTACAACCGAGGAAGATCAAATAAAAGCTGAAATTTCTAGTATGCAAGATCCCATCGAAGCTTCGTCAGAGGAAGCATCTATGCTTGATGCTATGGACGTACCAGAGAACGAGAAGGGAGAAGAAAGTGAGAATAACGAAATCAAATTAATGGCTATGGATACATCGTTTACTACTGAGGCTGAGAAGACACCTGTTTCCGAACATTTATCGAACGAAGATAGTATATCACACCTTTCGCAAGAAGATAATCAAGTAGAGGAAAAAATAAAGGACGATATCGCGGAACCACCAATGGATATACCCGAGGGAACTCCAATGGAAACGATGGAGGACAACGATGAGCCAATGGTTACGGATTCTTTAACTTCCACCAGCGTCAATATTCCGGTAACGACAAACGTTATGCAGATCAAATTAGAGCAATCCGACGAGTCAATGAAAGAGGATACAATTCCGGAATCTGCAACATCATCTGTCAGTGGTGTTGCGCTTATGGGGAAAGAAATGGACGTGCAGAAACCAGTAACTCCGGTAAAAATGGAAATAAAAGAGGACCCTATCAAACAGGAAGCCGTCAAGCAAGAAAAAATGAATGGCGCCAGAGCAGAAAATGGGGACGATTCCACGGCATTAACTACGTTAGCTACCGCTGCCTTAGGTTCGGCGGAACAATCAATGAAAATGAAAGCTGAACAGGTAAGATTAAATACTTTGGATCTTGGAATTAATTTTTTTAGTGATACTATAAACATTGTCCAACATTTTTTCTTTGCAGACTGAAAAAGAGAAGAAGGAGGAGGAATGGTATGACGTCGGAGTTACTCAAGAATCAAGATTTACTGTACAACATTATTATTTACCTGGGGACGATCCATTAGATATAACGCAACCATTATCCATGGACGTTTTCGAAGGAAGAGTTAAGGTTCCTTTAGAGCAAGGAACCATTTACAAACTTAGGATTGCTGCTGTGAATAGTTGTGGACAGAGTGATTGGAGCGAGGTAAATAAACTCATTAAAAGCATACGAATGATAGAAAAGATGTTGAATCAAATCATCTGATATCTATTTCCCTTTTTGTTTCAAGGTATCCGCGTTCAGGACGTACGTCCCCGGATTCCCCGGTGCACCAAGCGCGATTAAAATTAGCAAAACGGCAGACGGTGCTCACATTTCGTGGGAACCACCACCTAATAGAAATGATGGGCCCATTTTGGAGTATTCCGCTTACATAGCGATGGCGAATACCGCGGCAGTTAATAACGGAGAACCAAAGACGACGTCGTCGAATTCGAATCTGACGTTCACCAAGTTCTATTGCGGTACAAACAATTCTTGTTCGGTGTCCAACAGTTCCCTTAGTGCTGCCTATGTCGATACCACGCGAACACCGGCCATAATATTTAGAATAGCAGCACGAAACGTGAAGGGATACGGACCAGCGACGCAAGTCAGGTGGTTACAACAAGGTTTGTATAATTTTCTCTCTTTATAGATATTTTTTAATATCTATATCCCAATGCAACGATAAAACTGTTCAATTTTTACATTAGCATCTGTATCGTCATCAGATCAAACTAATAATTACATGGAGAATAATCCTCAAGTGAAGAGACGCGGTGTAAATATACGCTTACAAGCGGCGGGCTCCCCACAGAAGAAGGTGAAACTAAAGAGACCGAGTAGCTAACTTCTCGTGAGCCTGTTTTCCTTCACCTCTTACAGCCCGAGTATCGGAACAGCGCTATTCATTATTTAATTTCCGCTGGTACACACGCCTAACAACGACGATGGAACGGTATATTCTTCGAATAAACGACGTGAACATGCGAGTAAATAAAGAGAAAAGTGAATGCACTATATGGAGCGATGGAAGGGGTGTCCATAGCTACATTGAGGTATAAACAATAAGGGTTAAAAAAAAAGTATTTTAAGTGTTCTACATATGAATACAAGGTCTTTCTATACTGCGTTTTCTGACTCACCGTTATTCTCCTATTCCTTCGCGGATGCGCGACATATTTCTGTAACGATAACACGAGTACCGTTAATAAATTGCAAGGTGGTTATATTGGAGCTAAAACAAGGTTTTCCACGTTTATAAACGCTTTCCACAAAATGTTGTAACATATCGATGACGATGACAACACTTGCATCACTTCTCATGGTATAGAGTTCAGTCCAAATATTGACCACCTTCATTTTTATTCTCAATTAGATGAATTTAAAACAAAAAAACAGTGACAACTTTAACGTATAGGATATTCATTTACCTTGTTCGAAGCTTTTTGACAAAGGCTTGGCGTAAATTTATTTTAAATTATTCGTACTTGGAATTTTTTGTATTATTTACCGGGGTATATGTACGTAAAGATATTTGCACACGATTGTGGGAAGCTGCGAAGATTTTCTGTTTCGTTTAGATATTAATTGTACATACTAATAAGTGGAAATGTTTGCACTCAATATTCGTTACAATTGCCTTTGTTGAAATTCTTCCGAAATTACGCAATGCGATGCAAGTGTAACAAATAAACACTTTTGTTAAGACCATCCTTCTCTGTATAGAACTATCGGTGCTACATTTTAATCTGATTACTTTTGTTACTGCCAATCGCAAGGGAAAACATCAAATCGCTATGAGAGAAAGGTGCACGTAGTGTAAAATTCATTCAAACACAAGCCTGTCTTTGTGATTTCGTTATTGCTTTCAGCAAACAAAACAGAGATATATTGTATAAAAATATAAGTTAGTAGAATTGCACGGTACTGCCCGTGAATGATCTTACAACTTGGTTTCAAAAGCGCTGGTATTTTGGAGAGCGAAGAATTCGATGAAAGTTCATATTTTTCTATGGCAACGAAATAATTATTTGAATAGTAGTATCATTATAATATATTATGTCTAATATAAAGTTTAATCCTTTAAGATACCAAGTCGAGGAATTAATGTAAAGTAAACGAACTTTCTAAGGGAAACAATCGCACGTAATCTCTTTTTTTTTTTTAAGGAAAAGTAGATCCTTAGTTCATTTATTAAGCACTATATATTGTATTTCAGTATCTAAACTGCTTTTAAAACCGAGGTTGAAAAAGCCAATGAACCATAAAACATAGAGACACGATTCATAAATATGACTAGACGGCTTGGGGCTATGTTGAATTTGCAATAATTTAAGCGCACATTTTACTTTTAGATTATCAATACGATCCTTCTGTTATTTGCTTGTAGCTTAAGCATTAACAATAGCGTTTTAAACTCTTAGTATAGTATGCTAAAAAAAAATTGCATTAACAATACCTTCTAAAGTAGCATATTTCAAACTGTGTTAGAACATTAAAAATACCTTGATAACTAATAACTTTGTATTAATTTGGCGTACCATTTTCGACCATGATCATCTTTTTATAAATCTCAATAATATTTAATGTATAATATTGAGCAGCTGCACGAGGAAAAAGGAAAAGATGAATATATTTGAATGTGCAAAGTCCTGCTCAATAGTTGCGCGGTATCGCAAAACGTTATTGCGTCCAATTGATAAAAAGTTATTAGTTCCACCTATCTTGTTTCGTAAGTTTTTGTTGTTGATAGGAAATGACGCCAGATCGTACTAGAATATCAGTTCATGATCATTACACGCATTCTGCGAGTGAGAGATTTTCAAGTGTACGTATATGTGGTATGATATTCTGTTCTCTATCCAAATGTATCGAAACAATATCCATAATACCCAAATATATTGAGAGGAAATTATAAATAAATATAGAATGAAAAAATATCTTATTGTGAAATACTCGTTATTTCATTGTAGCGACTTTTATAACGCGAGTATGTGTACTTACACTGTGTAGATACGCGCATCTTCGAATTAACTGTATACAATACTAAAAACTACTAAATGAAAGAGGTATTAAACTTCGTTTTATCATACCAGTGAGAGTGTGAGAATCTATTTGCGATACACCTGGGACTTATAAAACGATTGATCGTTCCGAACTTCAGATCTTTTCTTCGAATGTTCCCGTGAAATATTTAGTTATTGATTTATTAACGAGCAGTTGAGAAAGTAATTGGTATAATGTAGCAAAAAGTATATACCTTTTTACTTCTATCTCTACCATCATACGATTTTAGAAATTAACTTTATTTCGTTATATTTTGAGACCAAGTTCCACGTGCTGTCTTTCGTTCATATCACTTGGCAGTAATGAAAGCAAGTATCGTACATGCACATATTGATAATGAGTTTCTCCTCCGAATGATTTTACAGTAGCACACAGGGCAATTAAATAAAGACATCCGGGTGTAATTTGCATATTCTTGTATGCAAAAATGAATGAAGTGCTCGTTCAATGGATCAACGCGATCTACACCAAGAGATCTCAGATTAGTATTGTCTATAAGAATACGATCAGTGAAAGCTTGAAAAATCAAAGTAGAAACGAGATCTATAGTTAAGGATGCATAGATAAAAACAATTATATTTTTTTCAATGATCCCTTCACAAGCACACAACCGAAAGTAAATCGCATTGCTCGAGTTTGACTTACTATTGTACTCATATATGTATGTCAAACTCAGACCACGATTTCATTAGAGAGATTCTTTCTAACACGACCAGATTTCAAAGTCACATACGAAGCGGTTGCAATGTGCAAACACGCGTGGAAAGACTAAATAGTTAGAAAGTAAATTGTTTCTGTACGCCTTAGAGAAATTGAAAGAAACGACGATGCCATAGCGAAATTTCAAGAAACTACAAAGTGCTGCGAGGTTTCATAGAAGTTCAAATAAGCTGAAAAAGTAGTGCTGCACTCAATATGCAAACGTACTGAATAATATACATTTATATCCTACGATAAAATTCGTAACCGATATGCTCGGAGTTGCGAGCAAACGTAGAATTATGTTCTAAAGATAAAATTCTGATAAGGAGTCCAAATTTCATTTGGTAATCAAAATTAATGTACACGAGAAGAATAATTACAAGATTTATACAGAGACGGCTTCAATATTTACGGCCAATTGTAAACAAAAAATTGAATCATTTCTTCTCGTGCATATTTGGCGAAAGATCTGTCGAATGTTGTAATTAAATCATTCGAATAACATCTCATGTCTAATCTACACTAAAAAAAAAGAGAAGTGTGCCTAATCGAGAAGTCAGTATAAAAACGGGCACCCAATTGACGTTTAATGTAATTTTATACTTCGATATAAATTTATATTCGTACAGTGAATGTAAAGCGATCGTCGTTAACGAGTGAAATGTTCTAAACTGTCGTACACTTTAACATTGAATCGCACTCTTTTATAGAATCCATTATTTCGAAAGGCAATTACACTGTACCCTATAGAATTCTACCAGATTGAAATAAACGACAGAATTAACCACGTGCGATTTAATTGACTAAAAGATCGTTCCTTTCATCGACGAATGTTCATGCTTATGCTCGATTACATTTTACGATGTCATAAAGTGTAATGTTCGTTTAAAGTACCGAGAAAATTCATAATCGTCGCCGAAGAAGAAGCGACTTCATTTTTGCGCTGATCAGTGCACTCTATCCTCTTCCGGTTACTTTCAATCATTATCTAACATCCGCTATCAAGCGTCGATTGCATTCCCATAATTGTACATACACAACCGTCAATGAAATAATATTAATTAATCCATGTTAATTAATATGGATTAGTTGATCGAGGAACGCAGAAGAGTCGGTGGTTGTTTCAAGGCTAACGACTTCTTAATTGCGAGAATAACGGAGAGTAAATGAAAGAAGATACTCGAATTTCTCGAGGAAATGTCAGCAAAATTACAAAAGCATCGAGAAAAGAGCGAGTTCATAGAAGCATCTTGCGTTCATGCGCCGTATCGGCCGATCGAATGATTAAAAATAAAAAAAGTGGTATTTACACGTACGCCTGGAATCGACAAAGTTATTCTTAGCAGCTAGCACAGATGTATCTTGTATATTATACATAGGGAAATGATATCTTCTTAATTTCATTTCTCTTTCGTTGAGAGAAAGAAGGTAAATCATGAACGGAAGAGATATCGAAAAGCTACCCAATTTTTCGGTTCTAGTTGAAAGGAGACGTTCAACGCATTTCTAATGAATTTCGTTCACGGAAAGTGCAATGATTCTACCTTATCTCGATGTACTATCATATGCGTCTACGCGTGTGGTTCGTCGTAAGCATAAATTCGAGTACATGGAATGACCCGTATGATATCTTCATTTAACGTACACGTCGAAGAATTGAAGCGATTATAAATCGACAATTATGCTGTTTCGAGGGGCTGCTGTATAAACGTCGCTGTTACGGAAAATTCATAGATCGTTGAATCTACGTTAAATAAAAAGAGAAGAATATATAAGCATATTGCTCAAATATTCAGTTTCATACCTCAGCGTGTTCAATTAGGTAAATTTGTATAATGTATAAACAATTTCATCGGGAAAGGATTGACCAACAAGAAAACAAGGAAAACTCCGTCTACTTGTTGCCCATCCATGAAACTTTGAAACAGCACGATTTTCGATCGTTTTGGACTACATAAAAAATTAAATGAAACATGTCCCGTGCGTACATGTATGTATGTAAATACGTACAAATTTGCGGAAGTACTAACATACAACGTTCGCAACAATAGATTATTTTTCCACGTCTAGCTCGAATGTTTCGAACCTTCGACGAACATCTGTTAAGCTAGATTTAGAACGTAAAGAAAATCCGCGACGATATGTCTCCGATGACGATAATCATATAGAACAGAAAAAACCGACGGAAATGGTCGGATAATTGATATTACATTTATCATATATTTTATTCCCGTTCGGTCGTACAGGCAATATCCCTGAACAAGAGTGGAGGAATAGTAACGCGATGTAGTAACTTGTATTTGTACATTGTGGATCATTTTTTAATCATTGAGATGAATTTATAAAAAACAAACAAATAATGCGTATAATCAACGCAAGGCCAGGTAATAAAATTGTAGCGACATCGGCTGAATCGTATTCAATTAAAATTAGAATAAATCTCTTTTAACGCGGTCGTCATCATAGATCATTTTATTTCGATCAAGACTGTATATTTAAAATTTGTAATGTTAATGAAGAATGATGTAAGACGGATGATTGAGCATTTAAAGAGTATTTTGGGTGGTATACATTTGGAAAAGAAATGTGACAAGTTAATTGTACTCGGGAGTCGTATTAAAATTAATATTGCGGGCAGGAATTAAGGTTCACACGGCTCGCATGCTTGTACGGTCTTCTCTTTTATGTTATTACATACGATCGATTAGTTGAAAAAATAGTTTCGCCTGTATCTTGAACCAGTAATGATTCAGTGAATCGTGTTACGATGGATTCGAGCGTAGAATTTCTCAGAGTGCAATGCCTCTTGGCGTTTGGGTCTATTACGTGATCGCGCTATTTTTCACTCTATTCAGCTATAGATTCTCTTAGGGTTAATTAAACGTACATATATTGTATATGTAATAAAGAAGAAACAGAATAAATGTATGTAAACTTCTGTGCCTGCGCATGTCTCTTCATAAACGACATCCTCTGTTCTTCAATACCACGCCTATTTTATTAATTGTTTTCGCATTTTAGACATATGAGATTTATATGTAAATTACTGTAAAGTAATAGAAAGTATGGGCATTTGGCTCTGGTCTATCTATAGTAATTTGTTTCGTTCAGATAATAGGAGTAGCAAACGTAATCGCGGGCGATTACGCGACACTATCGTAATTATAACTTGCACGTGTTCTTTTTAATCGGCAAGTGTTAAAGGTACGCAGCATGTATTGAATTCTTATGATTGTTTTCTTTTTTATGGGAATAGAATGAATCGAAATATACTAGTGTGTCGTGAATGAATCTCTCGGTTACGCCGCAAGGTAACGGTATAGAAGAAAACTTCTGAAGGATACGAAGGAAAAGGTGCGATTCTTTTAAAAATCGTCCCCCTTTGCACTTTGCACATATCCAATAGCTTGCCTGCCAACTCATCAATTATTAATATACGTACTGTAAAGTATGAGCATGTGGTCCTATCATGTTGCATACGTATGTACATACGCATATGTATTGTAATGTGTGTGTAAGTATTGCTGTGGATAGCCGTCAGTCGTCATCAGTCTTCACTGTTACTTATTGCAGCACGATAAATGCACCCCGCATTGATTTCAATCCGTTTTAACACCGATACCGCGATTGCCGATAAATAAATGAAATCGTTCCATGTACGTTAAAAACTGCAGCACGTCAAACGACAATTTGATTTATCACTTTTTCTGATAAACGTGCATCACGCTATCAATACCGGTAGTGCATACACTAGAAACGCCCACTACAAGCCAAGTGTATTTTCTTTTATAAAGATCTTATGACGATTCGTTAAAAAAACTTGATCCGTCCAATCGAGAGACGGTTGAAAAAAGTGTAATCTCTTTTAATCCTGTTGAATTTATCGTAAGTAATGGTGCGTGACACTTTATAAGGTTGTCCGCGCTTCATCTCGTCCTTCCAAATACAGCGCAACTGACGCACAGTGAGGATTTATTTTTTCGTTATACCTCGTGCAAGTTGACAACGCATATGTGTGCGTGTCTGTTAAATAATTTATAATAAATAAGGAATGGGAATTGACAGTATGAGAGTCGGAGGAGGCCGATGCCCTCCCCTCCTCGTCGGTGGACTCCTCGTCGCATGTTTAATCCTTATTTGCAACTGGTGGACTTTATCTTCGGAGAATATAGAATTACTTAGGCAGATCGACGAATTGAATGAACAACTTAAAATCAGGTACTATTATTTGAGAACGTAGTAGCATAATCGTCAATTAACATTGTACGTTTAAAAAAAATTGTACCCCATTTTTAGTTACCCTTTAAGTTTACTCCTTCTTCCAATAACAAATCGCCCACGTTAATATTAACGACAAAATTATATTTTAGCGCAGAAGAAAGAGATCAATGTGTTACGCTACGTGGAAATTTAGAGCAGAGGTATAAGCATGCGGAGGATGAAGTGGCGACCCTTCACGTCCGTTTGGAGCAGCAAGCAGAGTTAAAGAAAAAGAATGATGAGTTGGAGGACTCTACTAATGTATGCAAGAGTGAATTGGATTCATTGAAAAGGCTAGATGATACTAAAACAGCAACATTAGAAACATTAAGACTGGAGAAGGATAATTTGAATGTACAGTTGGACGCAAAACGAGATGATAACAAAAAATTGCAAGAGGAAATAGATGAGGTACTTCTTTAATTGTACGAATCAAATTACTATGTAATTAAAACATGTTATTCAACAAGAACGGAACTTGTTTGTAGCTGAAGAATGAACTTGAGAATGCCAAAGTTGCGTGCAACACAACTCCTCAAAAAAAGGTTCCATTATTAGCTGCACAGCGTAAGTAGCAATTATTTTGTAATTTTACATTATTCTATACCGTTACGAATTTAAGATTATATGGAGATCAAATTAAGACCCTAATACTTTGAAGTACATGCTGCTTATTGATCGTTGAACGATATTCATATAATTGAAATGGTTTTTTGAATGCTATTCTTTTAAAATAGCTGAAAAAATATTTTCCATTTGAACTCTAATAACGATTTAATTCTAACATACTCTGGCTGCCAGTAAAAGCATTAATAGCTCCCATTACATTTACTTTGTTCGTACTACCAATTGACTTAGAATTTTATGATATTTTGGCTATTTGCCAATTTAGCTACAAGACCCGTAATTAACAAGATTCAGTTGGATCCTGTTCCGGTATCAGCCGTAAGAATATCCTTAGCTGGTCTGCGTGGTTTGAAATACCATGGAATTCCAATTCTTCCCAAAGACCCGCCTGGCGCAGTGCGCTTGAGTCCTCGCTTCTCTGTTACAATGCCGAAAGGTAGTGATACTTTTCTCCTATCCGAGGAGAAAAGAAGATCGTTAGAAAAATAAAACAGCACTTATGCAATAATTCTGTACATAAAGCCATTGTATTTTCTATGCATTCACTATTATCAGTCTTTCGTTCACGTAAATTAGGTGGCTGTTTTAATTATATGCTACACTGCTTCTTCATTTAACACGTGTAGAATGCTTTAAGATGTTGCAGTAAATTTTTTAGACTTAATGCAAACATGTTACTTTAAGCTAAACGTACTAAACTCGAAATTAAGAAAGGGAGGATTGTAAACCGATTCACTGCATCCGGATTTATTCTTTGTAATCGGTTGGAAAATTTTATTCCATGTATTTGTATTAACATATCAAGGAATAAAAAGTATACTACTATTAGAAGTTTGAAACAACTTATGCAACACTCTTTTCTTATTGGTATCTGTATGTTAACTAATGGGTGAGGACTCACTAATTCAGGGTCTACTAAAATATTGATCAATCTAATGTATATGTTTAATTTTTCGAACTGATGTGAATATTTTTATTATTTTATTTTGGGGTAGTAATTTATTTGACATCCCTTTCAGCCAAAATAAACACAGACCAACAAAAGAATGCTTCAAACGGCGGCGTGCAGGGCAATCCGGAATTCGGTAAAATACAATTACTTTTACTAATTGTTATAAGTTAAACAAAAATGGCAAATGAGATTGACATTATGTTGTTTTTTTAATGATTTGAATAGGAAATAGTAAAGAAGGGACCGCAAACAGCAATGCAATAGAAAATGACCAAGACCAACGAATGAAAGAAGGAACTACTGGGGATGGAAAATAAATAACGATTACAATTTCGGAAATATATGTGTCAAACATTTCTTGATCATAACGGAATTACAATTCTAATGAAAACAGAATGAATTTCGAATGCTTTGCATAATTCACAGTTGTTAATTTCTGCGTGATAATAGAAAACTGTATATTTTATTGTTAAAAATTTTGTATATGTCTAAAGACCATCAGTCTGAAACTATTTACGTGTAATTACAGAAATCAAAATACATATGCTTTAACAAATTATACAAATTTGTTTAAGTACTAATTAACTGCTGTTTATAAGATGCAAAAAAATGCATCTCAATTTCTTGTTGCTTAAAGCATTTTTTAGGTTTTATACTGCTATTACATCTTTTTAAATAAATGTAAATAACAAAAGTGAATGTGCGTACCATTCTACTTTATACTTACAAATAGAAACACTAACGAAGTTTAAAATTTTCTATACGTCAAAAGTAATTTCGTTTTATGCAGCAACTGACGCGTAATTAAAAACCTGCATCTATAAATCAATGTATAATATTATTGTAAGAACGGAATATTTGTAGATTAGTACCATATATTTAGGATACAATTACAATTTGTATTTTGTTACCTCAAGGAGTAAGTTTAAATTACAACTCATACATGTTAGAGGCTTTCCGAATTATTCCAATCAAATCTATTGTTCAATTTCAAAAGAAGTGTATGTATTACGCAAGTTTAAATTTCTGTAAAATGAGCTTTTTCTGTATTTTTTTACGTAAATGAAATAGTTACAGTCTATTTTCGTTACTAGAAATTGTTAAACGTTAAACATATTTTACATAACACATATATTACACTGATTGCGTTTTATATGATCGTTTGCTACATACGGTTAATTTATACTTTTTAATACTTTTTACTACATTTGTATAAAGCTATTATTAATATAGTTTGTTTGTTTATTCTACAAACTAAAATAATTTAGATTGTTAGATCAGCTAACGATATGGATAAAATATTAAGGATCAGTATTTCTTTCAATAATAAACTATCTATAAATTGTTACAACAAATATAATACCAACATCTATAAATATTAATAAAATATGATAAACATATAAACGATCATTTTGATCACTGTGTACAATCAAAATCTATAACTGCATACGTAAACTGTAAATTGTTGCATGTTTAAAAAAATGCAAACTTGACTAGGGAACATTAAGTAACGACTAGACATTTAATACATGAACTTACATTTAACTATTTCTTTATATGCCATGACTATTTGCCATTATAGGTTTTGTTCTATTATTTGGCAACTGTAATGTATTGTGATGCTATCGATTTACAGTTGAATTTAATCGACTCGAGATATACATACTTTAAAAACAGATTCTCAAGCTCTTAAGCTGCGCAAGATAAAAATTTGAATAAATAACATATGTTAAAAATCATATTTCGTTAAAAATATACTGTTAAAAGTTTGGTATTCTGTAGGAGCCATTTTCCAAGTGTTAATAACACTCATTGTCAGCATTATTTCTCTAACTCTTGAACACAAAAATATTTTTGTGTAAATGCTCTTTTCGATTCAAAAAAATATATGTAAAAATTCTTCACTTTGTGCGACCTTTAAATATATGTAACATTTGTAAACTTTACAAATTATAACTTTTATATACTTTGTATCATTATTCAATTGAATCTGAAATCATTTCGATTTCTTATTCCTGTCGAAATTATATCGGCATAAATAAGTCTGTGTACGTCTCTGTACGTATTACGTTATTAATTAAAGCAATGCAACAATTATTCAGTATTATAAAGCTTTCCATACATCTCGTAAAATATGTTGTTTCATAGTGATTTCATTTAATGCCACGTATTGTTTTAATATTAGAGTTTAAATTCTTTGGTCAAATAGTAACAGTTCATAAACCAGCATCTAGTCTTCGGTTGATAAACAATCTAAGATAAAAAACATGAACCGTTCTTATGATAATTAGGCATTGTGATGCAGTCCCTAACAACTACTCTGAGATATATTTTAAATCATCTTAACAGCCTTTCTAACAAATAATAACGAAGGCTCTAGCATATTCGAAATCTTACAGTAATCAAGCTATTGTCAGGAATTCTATGAGGAAGATAAAATACAGTCCATTCAATGTTTTGTGTCTACACTGCTCCGTTCGAAATGTAATGGAGTTAAATATAAGGCAGTGAGATGTGAACTAAACCCTAATTAGGGTGACAACATATAAAAAAATGATAAAAAATTTCGTTCGTTGTGTCGTGTGTAGACCGTTCAACTTCAAACTGTTCATGTTGCCATGTTATATAAATTAAACGAGCTTCATCAAAAATCAACCTATCAAAGTAGTTACATTCACGGGGAGTAGTGACGATTATTGACATGTCTCCGTTTTCTTCTAAAGATAAAGGCGAAAATCGAACGAAGCCGCCACCAGCGGCTGTGCTTACGTGCTGAATTTCTCGACCGTTCTTTAGCCCGAATTTGCCTGACTAACGAGTAAAATGCATCATCTATAAATTGCCTAAGGGCTGCAGATGTTTCGTAAAATGGACAACCGAGTTGTTCAGCAAGTGCCTTTCCCTCTTCAGTGGTTACCTATAATATAATTATCTTATAAAGGAAGTGATGAATCCCAACCAGACATGAATTGATATTCTACCTTTCGCTGATGTTGTAAATCAAATTTATTGCCAACTAATACCAACGGTATATCTTCATTGGCCCTCACTCGCGTTATCAATTTTCTATATTCCAAAGCTTCTTGGAAGCTGTGCCGATCGGTTACGGAATAACATATCATAAAACCTTCGCCGCACCTCATATATTGATCACGCATAGCAGTGAATTCCACCTATGCGAAAAGAAGTATATTGTATATATTGAACTATAATTATATACAAAATCCAACTTAGTGATAACGGATTCTGACCTGACCCGCTGTGTCCAATATATCTAAAAGAGCAGCCTCTCCATCTATGACTGCTTGCTGTTGATACGAATCCTCTGTTAATAATAAAGAAGAATAAATGGTATCTTATCCCAAAAGCCGAAAACAAACGACAACTATACTATTTCTAAATGGTTCGATTATCCCAATGTAATATTAGTACAAAGGACAAATTCCTACCTATAGTTGGATCATGATAGTCCAGAAAGCTATGACTGACAAACTGCAAAGTTACAGCTAAAAAAAGATTCGTGCATATGAAATACACATGTAACGTAACACGTTATTCCAATAATTAACAATACAGTACAATGTAGTACCTGATTTACCAACACCACCGTCACCCAAAACAACAATCTTGTACACCCTAAGCCCACCCCTAGTAGTGGGCTGCGAGACTACCGGTACGTCATTCCTGCCGTTCAAGGCCACGCTCTTGTCCAGCAGGATATCAGCTGACATTGTTGTAAAAATTCCTGCCTACCGGTAACCTAATGCTCGCTACGGTTACGACACCTTCGCACTTTTACAAACTGATTGACATACTTGGTCACGTATCGGAACACGCGCGTAGACACACCCGTATCGGTTGTTAGATCGGGACAGATACGGTGCATGTTTGATCGCAATCGCGGGCCGCTGTCTTTTTTCTTTGCAAGAGGTCAGACACCGCCAAACGACGCTCAATGGTTAGAATCGATGCTTTTTAAAGTTAGGCAGAGCATGGCTGATAAGCCCCAGGCCGACGACCGGGCTTGACAGAACGTGACAGCCCGAGGAATTAAGCACGCGCGGAATTCTTCGCCCAGGGGCGTAGTGTTGGAGAATTACCGATGGCACTATCGATAATCTTCGGTGATCACCAACTATCGAAAACTATCCATAGTTTATTTTCATTATCGATAGTTATCGGTATTTCGATTTCGAAGTAAGTATATAAATTGGTTTATTTCCTTTCAGGTTTTGATTAATTCATTGTTTTGAAATATTATCTATAAAGTATAACTTGCCGTATACAATAATTGACAATGGATAATAATTTATAAATACATGCACAATGTATTTTCATCACTATCGATAACTATCGATGGACGATGGCCCAACTACAGGAAATAATCGATTGTTTTCGATAATGATGACCATCGATATAATTCTCCACCGCCACTTATTGTTAGTACCGCTATAGTTTGATGTTACCTGAACGGATTGTTTGGAAATTTCTCGCGATTAGAGTGCAAGACAAAATTGTGCCGATTAAAATCGGAATGCAAGTGACACATCCATAATTTGACGTTATCTAACAGGATTGTCGCTCTTATAACAATACTAGGCTTTTCAAAATACCACATATACATGTTTAATTTTGGAGGTTACAACTATTCTGACAGACAGCGAGCATTATGAAAACTTTCTCCAGTAAAGTGAGACTGAACAATGTGTGTCCACTCGAATACATAGATACGCGGGTACCTATGGTGAAGAATAGCATTGGTGCAAACATTGTCATTCACGACCACTTTTCCTCTCGTACCATTGCCTCGAAAATTCAACTGACATGTCTCGCAAATTATTATCATCGCGAAATGAAAAACACGTGGGCTTTTTAACAGTTGCGTGTAAATAGCGAAAACAATAATGAAATAAATGGACGCGTAATGTACCTCGTCTTTTTGATGTCCTGAGTTCTTTTTTATTCTTCGATTAACATTATCCCTGACATATTGCTTCCTGCACTCAATTGTTGTAAACAAAGCTAACAGAGTGTAAGAGTGGATCGTGCGTTTTTAACAATTTATAACAGGGTAAAGAAATATACATATGTATATTGAAGTTAACAACAACAATTATGAGATTATCAAAGCTGCAGAAAAGGCTTTGTAGAAAAAAATGTTGATCCATAAACAGAGAATGATGTGTATCTTAAACAAAGCTGTAAGTTTTAATTTTATAGTTACAAAGAACCATATTGTATGTTATAAGAATACATTAACAGATTTTACAATTCTGTTTCAGATACTTGGATTTCTCTGTAGGAGTTATTGTAATATAATAATGAAGTTCAATAGAAGTTGCTGAAAGTGTCACTCGAAAAGCAAACAGGTGACATGTTCCTTAACATATGTACATCTCTGTATTAAAGCAACATTCTTATAAAATGTCAGTTGCTTCTTGTTCGACAGCTCAGAGAATGGATATTGTAAATAATAAAGAGGAAATGATATATGAAAAATGGGAACGTTTTCAGAATTGGGTACATTGTATATGTATTGTTACTTTTGATCTTGAATTGGGCCAAGCTATAGAGGTATTTCTGTTATCTTTTTAGTACACAAATTGTGCATTTCTAGAAGCTTTAGATATTTAATTATCTATTCCGTACAGGCTATATATCCACCTCATATCACGTTATCCGAGCAAGAGAGATCTAATGTCTGTTATCTCGCATTCCCCGATTCTAACTCTGGTTGTATGGGAGACACACAATATCATGTCAGAATAAGACAAAACGGAGCTCTGGTGCAAGAGACTAAAGCTTTAAGAGACTATGATAGAAGATCGCCTCCATTTTTACAATGCGATAAGGATTATTATTGGGGCTACGTGTACTTCCGTCAAGTGAAAGATAAATCTCTTCCAAGAGGGTATTTCCAAAAGGTTTATATTGCGTAATAATAAAAATCTACATGCGGGAGTTGGATGTACAAGTAATTCTTTTATTTGTATGCTAGAGCATTGTTATAATTACGAAACTGCCATTTGTGAATCTCTTTGGCGAGTTGTGTGCATTAATCGCACCAGAGTTCTTCGACATGGGCACTGCAGTGATGGAAGCTATTGTCAGAGAAATAGATCAATGGCCTCCTCCGGTGCCTGGCCAAATAGTGCATTTACCGCTTATGGGTGTATTATTTCAGGTAAAAATTTGACCCGCATTAAGCGGAATTTTTTATTTTGTATATTATTTTTTCCTTCGTGTTTTAGACGTATATCCCGAATCAAAATTATAAGGCAATTGCGCCCACGATTGCTGCCATGGATCATGCGCCAAATTTTCATGCAACCCGAAGACTAATTTTAACGTCTGCCTATGAAGGAGACCTGTTTAGAAGCTTGGCTAGTGTTGTAAGTTACGTACATTTGTTGTGGGAATTAGTATTACTTAGCGAACCAATCGTTGTTATGGCTGGCTCACCCACTGGTTGTTCCGAGATGGTTCAAGCACTTATCGCGTAAGTATCCATTTTGTATTCCATAACAAATTACAAAACAATGGAAAAACAAAAGTAATGAAATTTCCTATTTCTAGAATGATAGCACCATTAAAATATTGTGCTGATCATCGTCCTTATTTTACGATCCACGATTCTGAATTCAAAGAATACACTACAGATGCTCCGTCACCTCCTGCTGTAATATTGGGTGTAACCAATCCGTTTTTCGCCAAAACTTTACAGCATTGGCCTCACATTATAAGGATAAGCAACGGAACTAGTAATGGTAGTAATAACTAGTAATGGTTTTACGTTCTGCGGAACATTGCATTAATAGATTGTATGACGTTTTTCTATTACAGAGACCCAAAGGTACAAAATAAAGAAATCTGAGAATCTCAAAGTGTTAGACTCGAAACCGGGTGTTTATACACAGTATAAACCATTTCTTCAAAAGGATAAAGCTATATTGAAAAAACTATTTAGGGGTATCCAGACGAAGAGACCAGGGGAAGTGCAAACGGCACTCTTGAAACGGCATTTAATAGAACTGACCGAAAGTTTTATGATACCACTCGAAAGATATATCGCAAGTCTAATGCCACTGCAGAAGGACATATCACCTTTTAAAGTAATTACCGCGTTGCTAATTGTATATCTCGGGAAATACTGAGAATCGTATTATACAAAGGTTACAATTACTTCAGGCTACACCCATACCTGAATTGTTTAATCCAGATGATTTCTTGGCTACATTAAGTAGCGCCGGACCACAATTGACTACAGGTATAAAGGGAGATTGGGTAGGATTGTACCGACGATTTTTTCGTTCGCCTAACTTTTCTGGTTGGTTTCACACCAGATATACCGAGTTATCGCAAAAACTACAGGCTATACAACTCGAGGCGCTATCACAAGCGGTACGTTGCAAATAAAACTTTTATCTACTTTTTAAAACACGAGCTTATTTTTCTTAAATAAATTGTTTGTATAGGATTTAAAGACTTGGGTGCAAGGAAAGCAGGAAGTCGAATTGGTAGATATGATTCTTCGGATTCGGCAGAAATTAGAAAAGACTTATATCGACGAGGTACCAATAGGTAATTCAGTAAGGGAAAAGCTTCAAGAAAGAATAAACGATATAACGCATATATTGCCAGACGACTTGAAAGACATCTTGAATCATGAATCTTGACATTGCGATTACGATTACACTATTAATTTTAAAACTCGTTGAATGGCGTTTCTGTACGAAGTAAATCAAGAACCACTAGGAAATCAATTGTGCTGACAAACTATTCGGACAGTAATTAATTTTTATTTATGATTTACTTTTTAAATACTCTAAGGTGTAAGTTACTTTCTAATATTTTGCAACTCGTAAATACATCATGTAGCCGAGTCTCTTCCTAATATTATTCGTTTAAATAACTCTTACTGATTTTGGACTTTTATTTTTATATGTCCAAGGAAAGGTAATATTTTTTACTCGAAAAGTTATTATACATTTTAATTGTATGAGATTGTAAGGGAGAACAGGTGGTACTAACTGATACGTGTATATATAAACTTGTTTCGAAATCTGTAAATATTGATGCGAATGATGAATGTAATAAAGATTTATTTTAATAATATCATTGTGGTTTTTATTACAATTCTCTCATTGAAATACATAAATAGTATGTGATGTTGTAAATGTTTTGACATACGATTATTGGATTTGCATAATGTGCAATATTATCGTTGCCAATATGTTTCAACTGTGAATTTAAATTTTGAATACAAAGTGCCTTGCGCTTCAGCGAATCAAAATGCGTTTTTGCTCTTTCGTCCCCATTGGCCGTTTACGCGTACACTGATCTCCATTGGTCATATACAATCGCGGTAATAACGTGCCTGTTGAACATTTCACCAATCGGAGTCAAGCATTCTTACTCTCGGATTTCAAAATAAAATGCTAACCGTTCGTCCCGAGCTTGAGTCGAAAGAAATGCGCGTGAACACTTATTTTGATCTCAATCTTAAGAGAGTGTCGTTATTAATATAGCATTTCGTGAACAATTTGCATACATTTAGAATAGAGGAAGGTACGTGTTCCAAATTATCCTCAAATTATTATTCTGTTTCAGTTATTATCGCGTGCGTTAGTATATGAAAAATGATTTAGATACTTTCGTTTGCGGCGTGCGAACGTTAAAATAACATTCACCGAAAGCTTGTAAATAAATCGCGTTTCTCATGTAAAAATTGTTCACTCGCGAGGTTTATCACACAAAAGTGTGTGAACAAATTTTCACTCGCAGATTAAATACGTAATGCATTTCGTTTTTTCGTAGATGGATAACACATTAAGTTCTATTAGATCTCATACGGATAATCCACAAGATGATATGTCGTACTTATTCGGAAGAGATCCAAGCATATTAGCCTATGGACAGAGACCATTCGTTTCAAGGGAAACTAAAAAAAATTTGCTTTCCGTCTATGAAAATGAAGAATATCATTGCAGCGAAGAATCTGGGTCTGTTGCTTCAGAGTCGCAAACTGTACAAACCGTGAAAGTATATCTCAGAATGAAGCCATTCCCAAAGAAATTAAAGTTAACGCAAGAGCAGCAAACCGCATATCAAATTATGAATGCCAATACGTTATTCACAAGATTGCCGACCGTAGAGAATAATACCAGTTGTCTGAAAAGATCAAGTAGCACAGACATTGTCTGTAGAGAATTTATGTTTACCAAAACATTTGGCCCAGAGACTACACAACTTGAGCTATTCGAGCAAGCTGTGAGACAGCAAATGACGGAATTTTTGGCAGGCCAAAATTCTACGATTATGACTTATGGTATGAAGTTATAAATATATTATGAAATAAATTAAATTCTGTTCCATATAAGGCCATACTCATATTCTGACCAACTGTCAGTTGATCTGCCCAATATTTTTTTGAAAATCATTTTTAGCAGCGAGATCAATGAACAACATAATTTTACAGGTACTACAAACTCTGGAAAATCTTACACTTTACATGGCACTACGACATCCCCTGGAATTATACCAAGATGTCTAGAATTCGTGTTTTCCAATATTACACCAAAGTCGACACCTTCATATAAACCTATGAATCATTGCGACGTCGTTCCATTGGATCCACTAGAACGTGCACAGGAACTAGAGATTAAAACGAAATTATTGACATTCACTTCAGTTGATAAACATCAATATATTCATGCCTATAAAGAGATGCAGAAGTTGCTACAAGTAGAATCGCCTATCAGGCCTAGTCAGTGCATTGACGCTCATTATTCTGTCTGGGTTTCTTTCGCCGAAATTTACAATGAAGTCGTATATGATCTTTTATCGAATGAATGTCAGAAGAAGAGAACACCTCTTAAAGTGGCAACTGATAGCAAAGGAAGGGCATTTATTAAAGGATTAAAGACTGTCTGCGTAAATTCTGGTTCCGAGGCGTACCAGGTTTTAATGGCTGGACAATACAATTTAAAAGTTGCCGCAACTGCATTGAATGCTAGAAGCTCCAGATCGCATTGTATATTTACCATCAAATTATTAAAGTATTACATCGAGAATGAACCGAACTCCGTGGAAGTTAGCACGTAAGTAAAAGCAATTTCTTATTTTTATTCGCTCTGTTTTGTTTTATTACGCATAATTTTTTGCTAATAGATTCGCGTTTTGTGACCTTGCTGGTTCAGAGCGATTGAAAAAGACATTGAATATAGGAGACAGATTGAAAGAAGCTCAAAATATCAATACAAGTCTGCTGGTATTGGGTAGATGCTTAAAAACGATACACGAGGGGCAATTGTCGAAACAGAAAATAGAACACGTTGGTCCATTTAGGGAATCAAAATTGACGAGATTATTTCAAAAGGCACTGTCCGGTAAAGAGCATATAGCTCTAATAGTGAACATTAATCCTATCCCAAATTTGTATATAGAAACGCAGAATGTGCTTAACTTCTCTGCAATTGCAAAGAAAATAGTTATAGAGAAGGAAAAAGTAAAGAAGAAAAAGAAATCGAGATTCTCGCACATAGTTACGCAAAGCATAAAAACAGTTACTGATTGGGATGCCACAGAATTGGAAAGTGAAGGTACACATATTCTACTGAGCACAAAATTTTAGAGCTATAGATCTATAATCGATGATTCGTTTTGGTTTTTATAGAATGGCAAAGCACAGTCGATGAAAATGTTGAGACTATTTATTCCGAAGACGAAAATTACGAGGAATTGCTACATGAAAACGAAAGGTTGAAAAAGGAAATTGCCGCTTTAAAGAGTTCTGCATTGACGCGCGATCTTCAAATACGGCAGGAAATGGCTGATACTTATACAACTATGATGAAGGAACTTGAAACGCAATGGAAGTATGTAGAAAATGTCTCGTTTTTATTAGTCGCTTCTTCCATAAAAAGACATTAATACAATAATAAATTGTAACATATAATTTAGGAATCGGATAAAAGATGTGGAAGAGCAACAAGAAGATACACTTCAGTGGTCCGTGAAGCAAGTCGAAGATTTTTATAAACAAAAGTTGGATCAACTCAGCAGCCGTAAGAGAAGACGATCGTCTGTTTTCGCCAATGATTCTGACGATGCCAAGAACATTGACGAATTGGAAATAGAGAATTCTCGCTTGACGTCGAAGATCGTAATATTAAGAAACAGCGTAAAAGAATTTAGGGATGCGAATCAAGCGCTAACAGTTGAAAAAAATAAACTTAGTTTCGAGCTTAGCTTGGTGAAGGAAGACATGAAGAATATGAAGAATTTATTGGCCGCAGCACAGCAAGATGTTTGTGCTGATGAAGATACAAAGACTTGTATCGAAGAATTGAAAAGTCAGCTGTTCGCCAAGCAGGAACAAGTTAAGGTATTTGTAATTACTTTTACTACTAGTCAATTTTTAATAATCGCGTTGTTTTTATTACACATTTTGTTCTGTAACTATGTATTTCAGAAACTCAAAGTATTTTTAAATGAAGCAAAGGAAGAGTACATTGCGATTACCACGGAAATGCAAGAAAAAGAGTACATCATTAAAGAACAAGAAGAGGAGTTATTCGAAAAGATGGAAACTATAGACGATTTAGAGGCAGATCTTGTTCATACCAATGTATGCTTAACAGATAAGACAAAAGCAGTAGAAACTTTGGAAGAGAAATTGGAAAATCAAACGAAAAAAGTGCTGGATTGCGAAAGCAAAATGCAAGATATGCGAGAGCAAATTAGCAAGTTGGAAAGCGAGAAATCGTCCTTATCGGATGAAATTGAATTACTTAAAAAGACATCTACCAGAAGTAGTATAAACATAAAAGCGGAAGAAAAAGTCGTAAAGGAAGAACAACCGTCTGGACATGACATAGAAATAATGGTAGATGATTCAAACGAGAATGGTAAGAAGGAAATAGATACGGAGCATGAAAAACTCGGTCAAAGGCAGGTTGACGAAAAGATGCTTGCAATAAAAGCAGAGAATTCAGCGTTGAAAGAAAAATTACATCGAAGCTCAATCGAAATACAAAGTTTAAAGGAGGAATTGGAGTTTGCTAAAGTTAAATTGAGAGACCTATCTGAACGAATGTGCAACTTGAAAGTACAACCTGTAATTGAGAAGGAAGATGATCCAGAAAACAAAGTAGCGGTCGAAACTGTAGAAATAAGTTGCCAGGTTGTCGAGCCTTGTGAAGATACCTCTAAGACCGATTTATCGGACAAGAGTATTCAGACCATTGATAGCGAAACAAAGGAAACGATTAGTCAAACAAGCTTTTGCGATGAAAATGATGATTACAACATGGTTTTGGATCAATTGGCAAAGTTGACTGTAAAATACGATGATATTAAGACTCGATACGAAGAAAAATGTCAGGTATGCAACAATGTGTATTGCAATAAGTGAACTACTTTTGTTTTAATATTTACGCCATTATTTCATTATTTTTAAGATGTTGGAAGATGTCGATAAAGAGGTGGTACTTTTGAGAAATAGAATAGAAAGGATCTCGGAAGAAAATAGTGTTGATACGAAAGAGTACAAGCAGTCGATCGAATTGCTCACGAAGGAACTTTCCTTAATGAGAGAAGATAAAAAGCATGTTGAAGAAGCATTAAAAAATTCGAATGATATTAAAGTTTCTTTGGAAACGAAGGTCGCTGATTACGAACAACGACTCAATGAAGCTGAGCAACAACTGTCGCGTAGTAAAATTGATCACGATCAGTGCACGGAAGTACGTTGTTTTTTTTTTCTTATTCGCTGAGTGAGTCTTTTACAAAGGAAATGGTTTTTAAAAATCGCATTCTGTCTTTTTGCAGGAGTTGAAGACTTTGCGTATGGAGTTTGATACTCATATTTCGAAGGTATGTACGTGTGACATATCAATTCTTGCGTAAACTCACTATTTTAATTATTTTACAGTGGAAGACTGATCACGAGGAAGTAGTTGCTAATTTACAGAAGGAGCTTGCTTTTGCACAGGAAAAGACTAATATCAAGTCGCAGGTATTTTAGGAAATTCATATATAACTGTATATCCTTATTTGAATCATTATATCCTTATTTGAATAAAATGTAATAACTCCTTCTCGTTATCTTTCCAGTGTTTGGACGTTCATGCTGCCAAAATTCTAGAATTGGAACACGATCTCCAGGGTGTAACGGAGCTTCGAGAAAAGATAGAAGAATTAAGTCGGAAATTAGAAACGTGCCAAGCAGAGAAAGCTCATCTGCAGCAATTATTGGACGAGAACAGCGATAAACTGTTAGAATTCGAAGATCGTTTAGAATCTGCAGAAGAGAAGGAGAGAGAAAAGGATGCTGAAATTATTGCGCTTCAGAAAGGTTGGTAGGATATTTAAATCCTGTGCAATATGTTATTACGAAGTATGCGTCACTATTGTTACATCTCGGATTGTCCGTAGAAATGAAACACATGATACAAAGGACCGAAATTGATGACAAAGGCGATAAATTGATGGAGTTAGAAATGAAGAGTACAATAAAAGACTTAACTGCTACGAAAGAGATGCTTTCCAGGAAGCAAGAACATATCGAAGAGCTGGAGATGCGCGTTAAACAGAACGAACAAAATGCTTCTGTTTTACGAGCGGAAAACGAAACATTACGAACTATAAATGATGAATTGAAAAACAGTTTGAGCGAAAAAGAACGCGAAATGGAAACATTTAAGAAGAACCGAGACGAGATGGTTACGAGATATGAAGAATTGGTGAAAACGAAGCAAGAAGAACTGGAAAAACAATCACGAGAGGTATCATGTTTTCTTACACAATTTGAGAAAATTCTTATTGAAGAAAACGAATGTTCAGAACTATTTTCTTGCAGTTAAAGAAGCAAAATTCGAAAGAACAGAACTATTGCGAAAACACGTCCGAAGACGAAGTAGTGCTCAAGGAGCGACGTACTAGACGACCACCAAAGAAATTTACGCCACCGAAGCAGGATGACGTCTCAGTGATTGAACTCTCTGGATCTGAATCCAAGTATTTCATATGAGAATCGTATATTAATATTATTACATTCTTGTAAGCGGATTCGTAGATTCAAGCGTATTATCTTAATTTTTTAGACGAAGTACAAAGCGTACCAAATTACCACCACCGGAGCAAGTTTCGGAAAGGAAGAAAAATACCCGTAGAAAGAAGTTGTACAATACGGCGGACGAATCTTTTCAAGACATTGAACCACTTGAGGTAAATCCTCATAGTATTTATGATTGTCTATTATCGCATATTATATTTGAATACGTTTAACAACACTTTTTCGTTTATTTAGAGTACAATAGCGATCACGCCATCGACATCAACTCGCAGTTTAAGAAGTAGACGCAAGTGATGTAAATAGAATGTATGAATGATGGAAAGAACCTAACGTTTGTGAGCGCAGAAACGAAGAATAATCAGTTGTCGATGATGAATAACATTACAATAATGTTACGAAGCATGACATGATTTCTGTGATATTTCTAAACAAGTTGTATATTATTCCTTTTATCATAAGGCATAGCGTAAGAGCAGTGAAGCAGTATTTATGTATTTTTAAATTTGTATTGTGTATTAAAAAACGTATTTTATATATGTTGTGTTATCTTGTTTTACCCATTTAAAAGGCAATGCTATTGGAAATCACTTAACTAATACACTACGAGTTTCATTAAACTCTAGGCTTTAATTTAAGGCCTGATTCATTAAAAAATCTGAGAAAATTGCATTGGAAAATTCGGGTCTCGTGCACTGGGGCCCGTTCCAATCTTAAGTTTTCTGCAACGCGACGCTATAATCATCTCGCGATTAAGAGTCGAATTAAATTTTGTCTTCCAGTCAATATTAGCCTTACAAAAACATTATTTTCTCTGCTTTTAGATGGAATTTTTTAAATAAATGTAGTCTTAAATTAAAGCCTAGACTTCCCTGAATCTCGCAGTATATGAGCTAAGCGATTCACAATTCTATTTTACGAATAATCTTTAACAGTATTCGCTAACTATAAATTGTTTATAACAAATCAACCAGGGCAGTGATTGCTATGAAACTTTATTGGTTTTATAGCTGAGGCTCTTAGCTTTAATGTGAGTCTCCATTTATTAAGAAAATTCCGTCTGGGAGCAAAGAAAATAACATTTCTTTAGAGGAAAATATTGATGTAACAGTACCTCGTCGGTGTAACGAGCAAACTAAAATAATATACACTACATTTTGCTTTATTACATTATACTATGAATATTTAAAATATTCCTTAACAAAAGACTCCGAACGCGGACTTGTTTCGACAGATTTTAACTACTAAAGTTTTATTGTTATACTAATTAACGACTTCTAAAACTGTATATACTGCTACGAAATTCCATTATATCACTAAAAAACGTTCCGATTCATTCATCACATGTCGGATACATGTAACGCGCAGCCAATCAGCTCAATTATTCGCTATATAATAATTAAGCTCATCTTGTCCACTTTATCAAACAGTATAAAGACTCGAATAATAATTATAGAGCGAATAACTGATTGCCCAGGTCTCACCACGTGGAGGTTGCTGCGATGAAGACCCACCCTACCCACGTTTAAACCACGTCCCACCCTTCGTTTTCAAAAGTACTAAACTCTACTATAATTTACAACAACAAAACGCTGCTCCTTTTGTCGTAAGTTTGCAGAGCGTTCGTTAATTAAATGCCCTGCAAGTGGGACAACAAGAGGAGGCCTTAGAAAATTCACAAGCCAAAGCAAAATCGAAAGATAGCAAGAGGGTTGGATGAATTAAAACCCCTTAAATTAAAAGTTAACTTAATTTTACGTGGGACACAATCGCACTACAGTACGCCTGCACTATAATTCCAACAGACAATTGGTGCAGAAAGTATTCGTACATTCTTCAAAAGGAAATATATTTTTCATAATCGATCCAAACGATTTGAGTTTTTACTGCATTTGCATACGAAAAGCGAACAAAGATACCTGGCTGTACTTTAAAGCACGAGTGTCCCGTAGCGTAAATCTACTTAGTATCTAAAGAAACGCGCTTAATAACTATACATATGCTTAATTAATCTTAACATTAATGTGCCTACTTGGGCACTTCAGCGGCGAACACTGCTGATATCATACAAACTAATATCTTAGAGTAAAAGTATGTTTCCTACTTAACTAAAACTTAAAAGCTACGCATCCTTATCTTAAAGTTAACTTATAGCTATTGATAATATCCTCCCTAAATAGAAATCTTGCTTAATATTAAAAGTGTCTTGCCTGAGCTACTCAGTTTAAGACTTAGATGTAAATATCCTGCCTACATAAAAATCTAACAGATACTTTCCCATACACATACGTGTACCTGATTACCCTTCTGATGCTTCAGCGTTGTCTCATCGTTTCGTGAAACAGACTGAAACTCACGCGAAAAAAAATTGTTAAACCCTACCTATGTAAAAGTCTAACAATCCTGTAAACCCAAATACATCCTACCTATATAATGAGCTAAACATTTGTTCAATTTATAGTTGGGCCTACCTAAATGGTATTTCTAATAAAATGGGGTTGGGGCGGGGGGGGGGGGGCGTAATATATGTAATAATCCTGAATCCTCTTCTTTGATGACCAAATGATGATCTTGAAATTTCTGAAACAGATACTGACTCGAAATGGTTAGTAACATTTCATACAAAATAAGTTTTCAAACCTTGGACACTGGATTGATGAGGCCCAGATTTTGTTCCATAATTTCATCTTTTATTGATTCACCTTTTAATTCATCTTTTAATGATACTCCTTGATCGCCATGGTATATTATAGTTTCGAGCCTTCGACAAACTCACATTCCTTTAAAATACTCGGGATTTTGTTTAGAATAATTGGAATCACCTGTGAATCTGTAACAATCTCGTACACTAGATTAGTAGTCTCCCCAACCTACCCTCAGAAAAAAAAGAAAAAAAAAGTTGCAGCTGAAAGAAGATCATATTCAAAACAGAATAATCATTTTATATAGACACTTTAATAATTCGACTGCGGACTTTTATGCATTTATAGAAAATTTAAAGGTGCAAAATTCTACAGGATGTACTTAATATGAATAAATATACTAATTATTCAAATTATACAGCGTTTTATAATACCTGGCAGGTGAAATAATTCCCTACCAAAGCACTGCTTTTTTTTTATTATATTATCAAAAACTTGAATTTGTACAAAAATCCACAGTCCATTAATAACAATATGACAAATCAGTAATTGCATTTTGGCCAAGGTGATACATTTTTCACTACCTTTATTAGCATCAGCATTATCAATATGTCATTAAACTTGAAACTACGACTGTATTTAGTAGGTATTTTAATTATAAAATGAATCTGGTATTCATCATAGTTTATTTCTTAGTAATCGGATAACTTTCCACAAACTATAATAATTTAATGTAAAGCCTGTCCTAATCAAAAACTTAAAATTGAAAGTAGTCACGTTTCACTACATTTATTCTGTTTTCCTTCAACGAAAAACAAGCAGCAGACGATTACGCGAAAGCGAGATACAATACTTCTATTATCACCATGGCCAGTCACAACTACGGTCAAGAACATTTTTCTTGCAAGGATTCTCATGAACATGAACGGATATCGCGAGTGAGTTTTGATTTCTGCACAAGCAGATCAGAAAAATTGTAACAATTTACTCTACTAAAAAAAAGTGAAAATAAAAGTACAACGATTGAAGCAAAAATTTAAGAGCAAAACTCTGTTAACGAACAGTCACTAGTACTGTGTCTATGAACTGAATCTACAAATTAGATATATTATACAATCAAAAGATTGATCCATTGTCAGTTCCACAAACTTGAATTAGAACTCTATCATCTACTCTGGTTTATAAAATAAATTAGAGAGAAATTCAAAGATCATAATATAATATTTCACTATTTAAATGAAATTTTGAAGATGAAACTTGAAGTAATTATACTGGTATGGCTAACCAGCTATTCAAGCTTTTAGCAGTATTTCCAGTAACAGACGATCGAGACAGAAAAAGATGCTGAAAGAAAAGAACAATGATTAAGAATAGGTAGCCAGAAGGGCTACCGACAAGTCCACTCGTTCAAACCGTGAGTGGGAAATTATCTATCTTTCGCAACACTAATTAAACGCGAGTGGTGCTTCAAACATCAATAGCAAAATTAAACCCTAATACAAAAAAGAAAATGAAATATTAGCAAATTCGCGATTCGACGCAACACTAATAAAATACTGGCTCTATACTCTATGCACCAATTATTTAGTAAAACGCAACTCTAAGGGGGATGCAGCTGTGGTCCTTGGCTGCCGATGATGTGCCACCCTTAAGGTGGCTCAGGAACATGCCACCATCAAAGTGGCTCAGGAACATGCCACCATCCAGGTGACTCAGGAACACGCTCCCAGATAGGAGCAATTGGGGAATTGGGTTCGCAACTCTGATTAAAACAAAAAAGGAATAAGTAGCCAGAAGGGCTACCGACAAGTCCACTCGTTCAAACCGTGAGTGGAAGATTATCTTTCGCAACACTAATTAAACCCGAGTGGTGCTTCAAATATCAATACCAAAATGAAACTCTAATTCAACAGATTAAACTCTAATATAAAAAACTGAAATATTAGCAAATTCGCGATTTGACGCAACACTAATAAAATACTGACTCTATACTCTATGCACCAATTATTTAGTAAAACGCAACTCTAAGGGGGGTGAGATAGGGGGTGCAGCCGTGATACTTGGCTGCCGATGATGTGCCACTGTCCACGTGGCTCAGGAACGTGCTCCCAAATAGGAGCAATTGGGCATTTGTGTTCGCAACACTAATTAAAAACGCGATCTTTGTTAGACGCAACGCTAAATGGAACTCGCGATGCAATTGTCTCGCAACACTAACATTTAAGAGTAACGATAACAAAGTATTTCAATAAAGTTAAACTGCAAATTCTCTGAGAATTTAACTGGAAGCCACTATACTATTATCTAAGAAAATGAGGTATGATAAGAAATAGGCAAATGCAGTTGCCGCAAGAATTAAAAGCTAGTACAAAACTAAAATCTGAGAACAAAGTTGCAAAAACAAACGCGATATTTTAGTCGCAACGCTAAATCAAACGCGATTTCTATTTCATCGCAACTCTAAGAAAACCCGTGAAGAGATTTATGCGCAACTCTACCTAACAAAAACGCGATATTCATATGTTTCGCAACTCTATTGCAAAACCGAAGACTTGAAGCAATCGCAACTCTACCTAAAAATCCGCGAAATTAGTAGCAACTCTAAGAATACGCGAAAATTACATATCTCGCGACACTAATTAAAAATCCGAGTTTCATCTCTCGCAACTCTAATTCAACCCGTTCTCAAATTTTGCGCGACTCTAATAAAAACGCGACTTTTGCCCAGGGGTCGTTGGGCCGCAGCGGGCCAAGCTGAAAATACTACTACATGCAGCTAAATCAAGCACAGTGACAAAGTAGTAACAGAGAATGACTCTCCATTCTTTTTGAGAATGCAGAGCCATTAGTAGTTGCCCTCTTGAGTGGCAGTTTGCCGGGCCTCTTCGGCCCTTGGCCTCTTCTTTTCTTCGGGCGCGATGCCCGCTGAAACTTAGTCTAAGCTCGAGACTCTATTCGGAAATCAAGGAAAAACATACAAAGGTGAAATAAAAATGTAAAAACGCGAATCTAGATGGAACACCCGTGGACGAATCACGACCGAGTATAATCGTTAAAAATGCCATTGCAGAAAATTGCAAAATTAACGATTAAATTCAAAAATCGTTCTTCGTGCACACGAGCAGTCTCGAGCCTGAATGCGAATTCGTTTCGGGGCCTAATACGCGACCGCGACCGCGGGTGGAGTTCGAAAAGTCAACGAGCAAAGCCAGAGGCGAACGCATTCTTCGCTCGCGCCCAGCTAAGTCTTGACTTTTCAATCTCAGATTTCCTGAAACAGGTTGAACACGCGAAAAAGTGGGCCTACCCGATCAGAGAATGTGTCAACCTGCCCGGCCCTACCTACTTATATTTAACACACACACCAGACGGTAAGTTACCTATCCTACCTCACCCTATATTTAAAAATGGCAAAGCACACACACCAAAAAAAGCATACGCTCCACGGTTCTCACACAAACGCCCGGGTGCAGGGACCTACACTAGGGAGGACGTCCCGGGACGCCTCCGACACCCGAGCGCGAGCATACATCAAACACACTCTAAGGTACGTACCATTTCACTGAAATCGACTGGCAATGCCTGGGATCTTTGCGTTCTCGCGATAAAAGGCAGATCGACGTTTTAAAAAGTTAATAAACTACCCGCTGTATCGGCAATATATTTATAATGAGTGGCAATTTATTTCTAAGGAATGGAGAGATATTTGTAAGGAATAGCACAGTTTGTGCAACAATTGGATGTTCAAAGAATACGAATGCGGTACATTCGTGATTGCATTGAACAGTGAAGCTACTAATTACTATTTCAAACGAAACGACGCAAATCCACAGCCTAAGCACACACACAATGCGGAATGTACGTCGTGCACGATACACCAATGCATTGCCAGCCGCCAAAAACACATGATTAGCTTAAAAATTAGGGTCATCATGCCCACCGCCTTTTTCCCAATCAAGTAGCACCTGGGCACGTGAAAGGGATCGAGGCAGTGAACACGGAAGGGGTTAAACCTGAAAATCCTCATCTAAAAAACTGATTAATACATATACATTTTCTAACGGGCTAAGCATTTCATCAATATGACTTTACTTTATTTGAAATGAAAGTTTAATGACTCTACTTTATCAGAAAGTTAACTGAACGACTCTAATTTATTGAAAAAGCAAATCAATGACTCTATTGTAAAAGGATATTCAAGTGACTCTACGTTAATTTATTATGCAAGAATTCTGAACAAGAGAATGACTCGAAAAAATTGAACAAGTTAATTAAAACATCCTCGGGCGTTCCCGTCATCAAGGCATTTCCTCTAAAACGCCAGTTTGGTGTTAAGATTGCTGCCTTGACTTCGAAAACTACCTGTCGCGAAATGTCTTCTTGTACATTTTGTTCGATTTATGCGACGCAAGGAAAAACGAGATACCGATGTCTTTATACGCTAAAGACTCTGTTGTGGATATCGAATAAACTCAGTTATTCGATAATTCCGATACGCAGAGAAGAAATTGATACGCGGCAAAAGTCGAAGACAAGATATACTCATTGTCGCTACCACAGCAATAATAATATGCGTAGATGTTATCATTGTGCAATAGTTACAATTATGAACGAAGTCGGAGGGTATCCGACTTCAGCACTAAAAACTAACTTCAATATTCATATCATTTCATTTAATATTCAACGTCACTATTTAACTAATTATTTCATACTTATTCCATCAAATACTCGTATGGTAAAAATATATTTGGTAAAGTTATTTTTCAATTGAAAGGAATTCTTGTTAATTATCAGGAATTAATATTCTTTTATACTAAATCCCGAATTTAATATTACTAAAATATGAAAAATCGCGTAGTACAAGAAGACCTAGCCTCATTTAATATAAAACAATGAAATGTTACTACTCATGAGTATATTTGCATATACCCACGGTCACTGTGCTTGGCAAAGAAATCTACGTAATACAACCAGTCACCCGTGCCGTTTCGGACCTTTCGTCCTGCGACATGATTGAGTGACCGGAGGAACTTAAAATGCCCAATCTTGGGGTACTTACTCCACCCATGCGATGATACTGTAGGATGTCATCAGGGATGATCCGGGAAGCCACCAGGGATGCCGTGGGAAGTCATCGGGGATGCTCCGGGAAGCCACCAGGGATGCTGTGGGAAGTCATCAGGGACGTTGCTGTAACATATTAAAAGGAACCTGATTTGTAACTCGTTATCGCAATTGAAGCCTGATGATAAAAATTCAAGACCATTTAAAAAAAAAAGTATTAATAAACTATGAAGACACTTACGTTGTAGGATGGTGCCGCATTGCCCGATGATCGTCCTGATCACAGCTTGTAGTCGACGCACTCACTGACTCTAATATCGCGTATCATTACTAAATCTAACACTTGTAATCGATGCACTAACTGACTCTAATATCGCGTATCATTACTAAATCTAACTTCAATCAGAGCGGCTGCGCTCTTAAAGCAATGCAAAAGAACATGAACGGATCAAACACTGACTCTACCGATCGCATTGCGCGCGATCACCAAAAGTTGCCAACCACCAGAACCATGGAGGAACTGGAAGCTACTGGAAAATAAGAAGAGCGAAATTGGTTACTGATTTGTTCGTACAATAAGTTCTGGATAATGGAAATGCAAGATTATTAAGAACAAAAAGTGAGGAAACTATGATGATACTCACGTTGCTGTCTGACGCAGCATGCCCGATGATCGCCCGATCACAGGAGCAGGACACATGACTCTAATACCGAAACGATAAAAAAAACATAGTACTTTCGCGACCGCTTAATATTTAACATCGCCGAACTCACTGACTCGATACAAGAAAAAACTTGAACGGATCAAACACTGACTCTACCGATCGCATCGCGGGCGATCGCCAAAATTGTCCGAATACCGACGAACCGAACCCGCTGAAACATAAAAGGAACGAATTTGGTTACTCATTTGTTCATACAATTAATTCTAGATGATGAAAATGAAAGATTATTAAAAAAAAGGATTAATAAACTATAAAGATACTTACATCGTTGACTGATGCAGCATTGCCCGATGATCGTCCTGATCACTGGAGTAGGTGATGCTAAACAGGGGGGTGGGGGAGCAAATAAATCAATAGAGATTTTGTTTTATTCTTTTGCATCTTAGTTTTTTTTTCTCGTCGTCTGTTGAGGAAATACTGCTAATTTTCCTATCAAAGCAGAAATATTATTATCTAGATTCAAATACTTATGAATATTTATGAATCTTGTAAAACCCTGTAATTTCATATTGCTATATTCAAGACTGAAAGTAATGCAATATATGTTTCTCAGAACTGTACTGTGAATGGTCGTAGTCAAAGTTTCAAAACATATACGTGTCCCTATCAATGAACTATGTCGCGTTAGTACAAATTCTCGGAATACTGCTTGTGTAGTAATAAAAACTCGGAAGCTATTATGCTCCAAGGGCAAGGTCTAATTACGCGAGCACGCAGCGTATCCTGCGGCGAAAATACGACTTGACCGTAAGCGTGACCGGCCATAGGGATAACAAGAGTATCGAGAATAATAACAGAGGAGCTACGACAAAAACTCGACCCGGATGTAGTGGTAAATGAATATTTCAATTTCTTTTCGACGTTTAGTATCCTGTTTAAAAACTTTGAAATATCCATTGACTCGATTGTATCGTTCAATTTGTACATTGTTCTTCGTAAAATATATATGTATGAATGATGTATTACCCATGACCAAAATCCAACAAAAAAAAAAAACAATACATTTGGAAGCAACAGAATTATATACATACGTTAGCCTTCCGTGTAATACATTACGTGTTACCCATTGTCCACCAGAGTATTTTCTCTATTATTACGATGCGCAGTTACATGCTGCTGTATTACAAGTATGTCTCTTGATATCAATCACCCTGTACCAGACCTGCAACAAAAGAAAAACAATTTTAAGGAATCGCATCACAGTAGTTATATTGGACGTAAAATCGAAGGGAATGCCGGGTAAAGCAAAAGAGTAAACTTGTATTAATCGAACGAGGTTTGTAATGGAATGCACGTAGTTTTTGATGTTCGACAAAACGGAATGCTGGGCCAAACAAAATACGATAAAACCAGGAGAATTGTTCAATTAATTCGAAAAAGTTGCAACGATTTATTAGCTAGTCGGAGTTAACGAAAGAAGAGACGCGACCCATCTCGATCGTACATCGGCAAAAGAAACCCAAAAAACTATTTAATCTACTCCCACGATGTTAAAATGATTGCTAATTAATCGCGTATTAGTTAATTACAAGGAGTAAACGAGTGTAGAGGGTAGTAGAATGAAGCCCGAGAATAAATATGTAGCGTCGTATAGGTAAAATGAGTTACGCACCACTTTGTTGACACGTTCGTATGCTACGACGACCGAAGGGTAAATGACGCGCCCCGCGACCATTCACCTTGCCCTTGCCTGTGACTCGGATTTCGGAAATGTTCGCATTGTCGAAATTGCCCGAACAGCAGCCGAGAGGAATATTTACAATTTTTCGCTTCGCCTAATGGGAATTACTGGCACACGCTAATGACCACGGTGTGCTATTACCCTTGCAAAAACTATAACTCGACTTCTGGTTCGCTCACGAAACGCAGAGTTCCAAAAAAATTTAACTTTTTCCTACACCGCTATCGTGGGTATTCTAAATAGCCACTGTTAGGCAAATTTCAAATATTATAGGAATATATTACGATTCATTTCAAATCGATTGTTCCGTAATAAGCACGATTATGAATTGTAATTACAGCAGATTCTAAGCAACCCTTTGATTCTCAGTGTTACACCGATGCAACATTCATTTTAAAACTACAGTAAATGTTGGTACCTGCAGTTTTATTGATATGAAAGCTGATTTCAAGGTTTTAGACTTAGAGATTCAAGTACTTCATCAAGTATTTCTTCCAAAAATTAAGTCTGCATTTCCTCGTGTCTTTTTCTTGTGTTTCGCAATAGCTATTTAAGCATCTGAGCGTTAAAGGGTTGACTGATTCAAATGAAAGATCATTCGACTCTACTCAATCGGAGTTTTCGACGTTTTTGTTATGTTTTATCTAATAAGCGCATGTAACTACTGAAAGGAATTTTCAAAGTCCGTTGTTCAATATTTCATAACATAATCAGTAATTATTTAAAAGAAAAACCTCAATACTTACGAGCGAAATCTGTTTAATCGCAAATCCTTATCTCCATGAAATGATAACGATTAAATTCATTGAACTTTTCGGAAGTTTCGATTGGTCGAAGGAGTAGATACTTTGTATTGATATGTCTATCTTTTACAATAAAATCGCTGTCCTTGTCTGACAACACTATAATAATTATTGCAACGACGAGATACTACTAAAGACTGGGAGTTCGCGTGCCAGAAAAATTCGCTGTTTTCTGACATGCTCTAAAATATACTGCGGTTAAAATAAAAAGCAGAAACCGAATTGCGGAAAATCACATCGGTAACGTAATTAAATGGGTGGTGTCGTAGGTAACAAATAAATGTAAAATGTTGCTAGCATTATCCATTCTGCCCAAAAACCGCAATGGACAGATCATGATCTCAAAACTGGGACGATGAAATTAGCATCCGCCGTTCAGCATAATGAATATACTAAAAAGCGACATTCGAAATATATTAAGAATTATTAATTCGTATTGCAAAATTAATGGCATTAAGATGTAAGAAAATCTAACATTAATGCAATAGTTTTTATATCATTGATACACATAGAATAAGCACAAATGTAATAACGTATGTAATTATTAATCTTGGAAATAATTTGTATATAGTCTTACTATTAACGTAATGAAATACACCGTTTGCTAAAAATTATGTATTTAGGTACGTGGGCCTGGATAAAGCCTAGATGCATTCAATAAATAAAAAAAAAGACTTAAGAACCGTATTGAACAGGTCCAACGCGCTCCTTCAAATTTCTCAATGCATTTTTTTCAGCTCCGAAGTAGAAATTTTTAATAAATACTCATGAATCAAAGCCTACTGCTAGTAGGCTTGGTACAGTTTAAAGAATCATTTACGTAATGAATTTATAAACTTTCATAATTGATTTTGCTTGTTTATTTTCTGTTCGTTTAAATAAGAAGCTAAAAAATGAGAGGAATAAAGTGATGGACAGATAATAATCGGATCTTATTTACGTTATTTCCTTTCAGTTTATTTTCCACGAGGTACATCACCTTTATTGTTACATTCCGCACTTATGTATATTCATTCCTCTCTTTATACTTCCACAATGAATGCATATTCTTCTTTTGCCCTCAATTAATATTTGTAATATTATTTTCATACTTTCAATGGAGTCAACGACATATAATATATATATATTTATTTATTTCCATATGTATATTATGTATAACATTTTATATATATATATATGTATACGTATCCAGTGTATGTTCATTCTTATGAGTGAATGCACTGTACTGTAGGATAGCTTTTTAATGACACAATTCACAGAGTCGCTTTGAAATGGAGGGGAGGGGACTGCTGAAGTACACCATAATGATTATTTAGTTCATATTTTCTCTCTGTTCTGTTACTTTGGCCATTAAAGGGAAAGACGTTCGTTTATTAACATTTACACATATTACAATATTAATCTTCTGATCCATCTGGTTATGGTCTCCCGGAAACAGATGAGGGATCCGTCGCGAAAATGTATTTCCTCACGTCTCCGTCGGGGCAAAGAGGATACAAAACGCGGATAATTTCTGACGCTTGCAATATAAGTAATGCTGCATTTACACACAAGAAATATAACACAAGGTTCGCTCCGTTAACGGAATTATATAGATACACTATAATTATACATAACAGCCTGTCAACGAAAGACACGCGTTAGCGTCGTCAAAAAATTTACATCTCTCCTTAAAGTGGATCGGTCTGGCTACGAAATTAAATCATACAATTACATTGGATTCTCGCTCTTGTGTCCTGGATCGTGTCGTCGAACGCGCTCGCCGTTACCGTCTTTCACTTAACATTCGAAATGAACTTAGGCCCGATTAATTCCGACATCTTAACGTTAATATAGGTGTATTTCATACAATATACGTATTACATTATCAACCTAACGACTAGTGCGAATGAAAAATTTCACAGCGAGCTGGGTGAGAAACACGCGCACGCGGTGAACCAGCGTTGAGCTCAGAATCAAGTCTTTCTCTTTTTTTTTTGTTCTTAAAGGATAGGACTTCCTTTACGAGTCTCTAAAAGCTAAGATATTTTTTATTTTCTTGTTCTCTCGTGCATCGAATTAGTCGGTCGATGCACGGGCAAAAGGACAATATAGAAAAATCTCTAGAAAGAATTGACGAAAGATCCGGACTCAACATAGGGCAGCGCACGCAAAACGAACGTCTCAATCGGAAGTGCAACGATTTCATACTTTTATGCAACGTTTTTACTTGCTCCGCCGTTCTCTCTTCGATTTCCAAATATTTGTGTGACCGTCGATTTCATTTATCATGTTCTCTCTGGAGCCTTTTACAGTAGTACGCATCGTTAATAAACATGGAGTTAATTAATTCGACTCTAAGAGAGGCTCAATTTGCTTTCACCCATCTGTTTGCATATCGCGTGAATTGCTCGCAGTAAAGTGTAACAATCGAAACATTCTATTATTTTATCACCGAGCACAGTGTCCACGTAAAAAGGAGTATACTTGCAATGAAGACGAATTATAGAGCGCCGTGAAGCGCTACCACGCAAAAATACGTCCTGTCTTCGATTTTCAGTCCAGGTTTTCGTGGAGGTGAAGGAAATGATTGGACGGCAATGTCGCAAGAAAATCATGTCGACTGATTGTTGTTTAGTCGTTACTGTTCGTTGAAGTTTGTCTGCTGTTAACTCGAGCTCCTCCGTTATACAGGGATAATGTGACTCGGTGTTAAATTATATTCCACGGCATGAGCGTACAAACTGCAAGCACGTCGGTCAACGCAAAGAACAATATATATCTCGTGACGCAACATTAACAAATACGTCTGTCAATAGTTAACAAAAACATGTTAATTCGCGTGGATCTTTAGCAATTTTTCATACAAGTCGATCTTTATCATGCAACATTTACGATCAACGAATAACGATAAAGTAGACCTTTTTTTTTGTCAATTTTGAAAGGGTGGAAATTATATAACCGGCTATACTCGTTGATCCATTCGAAACGATGTCCATCGGCGCACGGCAGTGTAATACGTCACACTTCGGATAATCCTCGATCCTTCGAACCCGATGAAGAGATATCGATAGTTTAAAAAAATGGTTTATTACATATATTCCGTAGCACAGTGCATTTCCAGTAATATTATTTAGGTAACACGCTCAAACGTTGGTAATAGCATACTTTGATTTACATTAATTATTTATGTTCATTAAATATATTAACGATCGATATTACAAACGAGAAATCCTTGAATTTTCTCCACTTTTTAAATCTTACATAGTCGCCTTTGTAGTTGGAGGCGAAGTCGCCTAGCAATTGACATTAAGTGTGGCGTTAAATAGTATCGTCTCGTGTGCACGCCCGTCCCACCGGTTCGGAAGATCCATAGAGATCATCGATGGATGGGGAATCGGCGGAGGTTCACGAGAAGCGAGATCGATCGGCCGGCAAAAAAATCTTTTACTGCCTCTGTACAGTGATCCACCTTCCCACATCTTTCCTTAAAATGACCTCCCCACGTTTTTCTTTCTCAACTTCATCGTGCTCGAGGATCGCGAACGTGCTATCAAGGATAACATCGCACTGGAAGAGGAATCAAGGAACAGGCGGTCTTTAATCTTCCCTCTTCAGTTATCCCTCTGCTCTCGATTACAATCGACTTAAAACAAAACAAAAAAAAAAAATTGAACGTAGTCTCATTTTCTCTCCCAATTTTCTCTTCCTCCATCATTCTTCTCCCTTGCCACGCTATTACAAGATTCAAGCTACATTGTCAGCCCTGAACATTATCGATCCGTCTCACCGAAAAAAAGCGTACCTTCCAAAGATCGCTGAAGAGAGGGAGACAAAGAGAGCAGGGAAAGAAAAAGGTAAGATCCTCCATGAATCTTTCCTCTCCCCCTCTGTCTCCACAGCAGAAAAAGCGGATAAAGAACGATGGAAGAAAGATAGAACAAAAAAAAAATCAGCCTCGCCATCTCTCGAAACCGTTTCTCAAACGCGACGAGATCGTCTGTGTCCCGGTCGCAAAAGAGGATCCTCTCTAAGTTTACTTGAGATCTTCCTCGTCCTCGTTGGTCAGCAGCTCGTCGATCTGCTTCTCCCAATCGTCTTTATCCAACGCGACGCTGTTGTCTTTGATAGCGTCATCGTTTCGCTCCTCATTGCCGGTCACAACCTCGTAATCCCTCAGCTCCGCTTCCAACTCGCGTTCCCAATCTTCTTCTGCGGAGATTCACAAGCAGCGTTGTAGCTAGTTTCAAGCGGGCCGCTTGTTCGCCGCACGTATGTGTGTGTTTTGCGTTATTCGTGTGAGATTTTTTAGGTCGAATAGTGTAGCGCTTGTGCACGCGTATGTGTGGGATTAATGGCGTTCACGTACGACGTCGCGATTTTACAATGGAGCAAGCGAGAGTTGTTTTCGGCGTGCCTGGCTTTTCGTCCCTGTTTCTTCGCATCGATTTGTGTTTTCGTGTGCGCGTGTCGGAGTTTAATCGTGTGTCCGCGTTAGCGTTAGTCGGGCGGGGGCGAGGTAAATGGGAGCAAAGGCGGGGGTGGCAAAAACTCAAACCACACAAGGACATAGAACGGAGAAAAGGGGGGCTGAAAAGGGGTTGAAACGCGGAACGGAAGCGGAGAGACGGCTTTCCGGCGTGCCTCGCTACGCTTTACCCTTCTCTCGACATCCGCGGCAAACGGCGGCTGTTTAATATACTTGGAGCCGCGAGCGTCTCCTACTTATATTAAGATCCCGTCGGCGATTCTACCCTAGCTTCTCGCGTGAAATCGTTTCACACGGTTACGTGAGCTATTCGCGTGCATCCCTGCCGAAGAACGGGGCGCGCTTGCAACCGGAAGTTCCGCGAAACGCGAGAGACCGTCCGGGGCTGGATTGATCGAAACGTCAGGAAGTTTCATTTGCCTGATGCGATTTAAGTAATTACGAACATTACCGGATGAGATTTCGTTGAACGCGACTTGAAAGTCTCCTAAGCCAACCCCCCATTGCGAATCATCCCTGTCTGCCCGCCAGAAATTCCACCCTCCAGATTGCATCGTGTGTTAATTATCTTTGTTTTCCACTGTTGTCTCTAATTAGCCTTTGAAAGCGTTACTGCCGACACGGATGCAGAAAGAGAACTAAACGATTTCTTTTTTTTTTCGTCGACAGCTCGATAGTCCTCTCTCTCTCTATCTCTTTCTCGGCAACCCCCGCATATATCGATTCGTCTTTACATGCGCCCTCCATGCCGAGTCTAGTCGACGTTCGATAGCCTGGCGAACGCCAGTGTACTCGTCGGTTCGTGTCACTGTCGCTTTTACTATTTTTACTTTCTCTTTTGTTCGATTTGCTTCGCGCACGATTTTTTTTCGTTTTTTTTGTCTCCTTTATTTATCGAAAAAATCAGGTGCACCGGTGCACGTGCGGATCTTCTCGCGTGCTCGTTTACGCTCCTTATGCGTTCGCTCATGCGAAAAACGCATTCGTATAGCGCTTTTAAAGTATTATATTTTATTTTCGCGTCCCTCCATCTCCCTATTCGTTATCGTCCTACGATTTCCTTCCTATTACGTGTGTCTCTGCATCCTATTATGTTGAAACAATAAAGTGTTTTTACTTTAGCCGTTCTGTCTTCTTTTTTTTTTTAATCTAATTATTTCGGCACGCACGATTTTTGAAATTCGCTCGGCTGGACGGGCGTGCAACCAGATCGCCCTTGATCGACCGTACTTGATCGTGAATCTTGCGTGAAACTTTTTGCGGTAAATTGAATTGAATCGGAAGGAAAATCACTACAAGGACTACACCCACGAGAGACGAGACGAAAGTTACACCTCGATCCTCGTTTTATTTGTTTTTTTTTCTCTTTTAAAACACGTATTGTCAATGAACGAATTTTACAGTTTATTCTCATCGCTTTATTTTGTCTTAATAATTCTTTATGATAACACTTAGTAAATTCTCCTTCCTCTCTCCCCTGCTCGCGCCAACCCACCGTACTTTCTTCCTTATTTTTACGTTCCGCTTCAAACAAGACACTCTCTCCACGATCATCAGCTGGTGCATCCCTTTTGTCTACGTACATCTTTTCCCGTTAGAGAAAAGTTGCTCTTAATCGCGCGAACAGTTCGCGTGAGAACTCTCGCCCTTTTCCCAAGAGCCACGATTTCGCGTCGTTCCTCCTCTCGTATTTTCTCGCCTCCCTTTTCTTTCCTTTTATCCCCTTCGTTCCTATTGTTACGCTTTAATGGTTTCTTGAACGTTTTACAACACGGAGAGAATTCGATAAGAGACAATATTTATTGATTATGAACGACGACAAACGGACAGACATACAGACAGTTAGTCGAGCTTATTCTTTGCTTGTAGAGTTTACACGATATTCTCATTTGCGTATATATTCTTTGTTCTTCTTTTGGGGGACTTTCCTCCTTTGGTTTTTTGTTTTAAACCAAAGGAGTTCCTTCTCTACTATTCTAGTTTCTCAAAAGCGTCCTCTCATTCTTCCTCTCCATCGTTCATCCACACACGTTATCCATCCTTCCCTTTCATTCACTCTCTCTTGTTCTCTCCTCAATATGCGTGTCACTAATCGCGCTAATCATTAATCGTGCTCTTTACGCTTAGCTTTATCACGTATCGAGTCCGACGTGTCACCCTGAATCGTCGCTTCCTCCTGTATTCGTGTATTATAATATTCGTTTATTCTCCACCCCTTCTTTTTTACCTACTTCTTTCTTCCCCCTTTTCCTCTCTTTCCTTCTCTCTCTCTTTCTCTCTCTCTCTCTCTCTCTCTCCCCCGAATGCAGAGATTACTGCAGGAAAACATATAATCAGTTTGCTCGGCTTCGCGACCGGTCAAGTCTCCCGATCAATGGATCGTTTGGTGTACCGCCGGCAATTTACAACGACAAACAACATCGATAAATGACATCACATCGATAACGATACGGTGATTCGACTTTCAAAAGCAGCCCGAAAAAAAGACGTCGATCGTTCGGTTGTTTCGCGCGGTACCGAAAGCGCGGCGCGCGACAGACTTGACAACATTTATATCGAAGTATTAAAGCGAGGGAAAGAGGAAAAGTAAAGTCGGGATCAACTTGCGGCGATCATAAGTTTTCCTTACATCTCCACGGTTGCTTCGATACCTGTGTTTCACGGGAAACCAGGAGAAGGAGGAAAGAATAAATACGGAATACAAGAAAAGAAGAAAGAGGGGGAGGGTTCGAGGTGATTTTTTTTTTTTTTTGACGAAAACCGGAAGAAAGCTCAGCGTCGGTCTTCGAGACGAGGAAAGAAGCTTGTCGTATTTATTTCTCGAGGGGCGTGCTTTTGGTAATGAATCTTTTTTTTTTATCGAGGGGATTCTCCTCTTCTTTAGGCTGTTGACAGAAGAGAATGGAAAAGCGGTCGTTTAGTCACATGAGACATCAAAATGTTAATATGGTTGGTGGAACGGACGGGGTTCGTACAACACAACGGGGAAACAGGCCAACTCCTTCGAAAGTACATACGTAATGATAAAGAACAGAAGGTTTGATAAACGTACAATCCCTATTTTAAAATAGAAGCACACTGATGGGAAACGTTTTTGGAAAAGCTGCTCGCACGAAAAGAATAACGGGTATATACACAGGTTGCAAACGTGACGCAACGTACCTCGCTAAATAGGCTGGTGAAAAGACTAGATGGGATCGCCGACAGATCGGCTTTTAATTGCGAGTATACTCACGGGGGATGTGTTCTTGGATGCCTCGGGCATGGATCGCTCGATCCAACGGGCTTTCTCTCTTTTCTCTCATTCGCCTCCCCCGCCTATCGTATATTTGTTCCCGGTTTTTGCGAAATTGTGCAACGAGTTCGATCTAAAAAATCGTTCGTTTCCTTGTTTATTCGCTTACGCGAATTTCACCGCGGACCAAGCGAATGAATATTCATCGTGGCCGACAGCGAATGAAAAAGAAGAGAGAACCTTTCGAGTGTACACGTAACTCGTGCTCGAGAATTTCGTTGGTGGTCGTAACGAAATAACACGCGCGAACATCTCCTCAAACATTGAGCTCCCGTGAGTTAATCGGCACAGGTGTGTGTACAGAACAAGTTTCTACTTTTTCCGAGGGTGGTTCGATCGAGAACGCTGCACCGAATCGAGAAGCACAGTAATCTCTCGTGGCGAATTCTGAATAATTTAATCCAAGTAATTGTTACGGCAATTATTTTTCTCTTCATCCAAATAAAATTGAAGGAACCGCGCCACGAGTTTGCAAAGTCGTGTTTCATGTTTTGCACACTAGTTATCAGCGGATTTAAATGGGGTTAGCGACGACCAACGATCAACTAACCTTTCGGTGGTTGCATCCCCAGCTTTTTCATGCCTTCCCGGACCTCCTCGAGGTCCGTGTCCGAGACCCTCATGCTATCGGACACGAATTCGTGGCACGGCGAATCGGCGTACGCGTTGCTACTTCCGGTTGTCGCAGTTCCGCTGCCTTCCTGGCCAGTGGTCACTTGAACTGTTCGCAAGACAACACTCACCGCTAAACTAGAAGGGTTGGGATACTGCTGCCTAATACTAAAAAGAAGCTAGCAAAAGCTCTACCAAGAATTCTCTTTCTTTCTCTATTCGTCAAGCCTTTCGACTGCTTGTTAAATCGTGCCGTTGTGCGATCGTGATTCAACTTTTCGAAGCTCGCTGCACTTTTATAAAGCAGAGGATGCATTTCCCGTTTTAATTATGGAAGAAATATTATACATTCTCTTCTATGGATTGTCTCGAAAGATTCTTAAGTATAAAATTTCAAACTTCGAAGACCACGATATAATTAGACTCCAAGTCACTGACATCCCCCGGTACTCGCAGTCGACTTCCGACAAACGGAAGCCGGTCAAAGTGCAGCGAGCGGCATGGGTCTGGGATCGAATTCTCATTTAACACAACAAAGAGAAGGAAGCGGGTTCGGAGACGGTTAACGGAACGCGAAGGGGTGAACAGCCCCTGCAGGGAGCATCGAATTCTCATTCATGGCCGATCATTCTCAGGATCAGCCAGTATTTCAACAACCATTCCGTTCCACTTCGACGGATGCTCGTATTTCGTTTTATCTCTCGTTCGTCCGTTCCCGCTCCGGATGGGATTCTATTGTTTGCCTCCGATTCCTTCCTTCGGATTTCGACTTCGACCAAGGATACTACAAGGCACCTCGAGTAGCACGAGCTTTTCCTTTCAACGTGCTGGCAGACAGACTTTACTTTCCAACGCGTCGGGTGCATCGACATTTCGCTGGATATTACTGCTCTATCTCGAATCAACGTGACGTTTATAATTCCGACGCATGCTAACGGGCATGACTTTAATCTGCTGTGGCTCGATAATGCTCGCCACGGTTGTCCCCGCGTTTCCACCGAAACCGAGATCACCGATAACGATCGATGACGTATTTCACACGGCAAATGCACCCTGTACTATCGTATGCCCATAAGGGGTGGCTTCTGAGTAGAATTTTTCTTCGAAAATTTATTATGTTCATAAGCGTCCAGTTTATGAGAAAATTTTATGTGCAAGAAACAAAATCGATAACGATAAACCATACTCAGGAGATTGAAATTTAATGGAAATTCTAGCGATTTTACTCCTTTATGTTATTTTAAAGGACAAATAAAATTTTACTGCTTCTGAAAGCAAGAAGTATAAAAGTTCCATGTGCCCGATAATAAATTTAGCAGAAAAGCTCGGATACTGGCAAATAAATTGTCATATGTCCTTTTCTAAAAAGAGGACAAATGTAAATGCGAAACGGCAAGAACCATCGAGCCAAGCAAGAAACTTCGTCGAAGGGTAAGAAATAGTGTTAACAAGGTCCGTCAGCACGTTGTTCGCAGGGTCAGCAATGAACAGATAAATCTACACGATACATAAAACCGTGAAATGCGCCATGCAGAGGGTTCCATCGCGGACGACGTCGTCGAACGAACGGCAGATCGAGCGTGAACGGATGCGCGAGGCACCCACCCTTAAACGTTTCCCCTTTTTCCATCGTTTATCTTCCGGATATTCTCCATCACTAGAAGTCGTTCACGTGCCGCGTCGTCTGCCATCGAACGAGATCATTTCGCCTCGATGGATTGAAAATTATCGTGCTACTTGCCGAGCAACAAGGGGGCAAGAAACTAAAGCAGCTCGTAACTTTGATGCAAAGTAAAAAAGAAGACAGAAATGTACACCACACATACACGCAGCTGAAAATAAGCTTGCGCATGTAGCTTGTGTGTATGTGTACGTCCTATACGTGATCCACCGATCAACCCTCTTGTTTTTTTACTACGCGACGTCGATGGCTGAATATCGAAGTCTGAAAGCCCTTTATTTCGGACTTTTACCCGCTCTTTTTGGAGTGTTTTAACCGGTGAATTTTATGCCACGAATAAAGTTTTTTTTTTAGCTGGAGAACGGTGGTGTTGTTATTTGAAAGCGTTCGCTTGTTAGGACCGGGCTGGTCCTGGAGTTTCAATCTGTTCCCCAGCTGCATCGATTTTGCGGTTGAAGAATTGATTAGTTAATCTTGGAAGCATATTGGTTACATGAAATGCGGATTACACTTAGCCAGGGCGGAGTTGCCTTCGTTCCTGGAATTATGTAATACCGCTTCATGCTATCCTCAGAATATTACAATCTCACTGTCAAAGAGATGTAAGGATTATCCAGCCGCCGAGTACACACCGTAATCTCTTGTTTAACTCGTCCAGTCGAAATATCTCCGTTGCTCGCAAACACGATGAGAGTAAATGTGACAATATTCTTAGCGTGTATTTCATGAACATGAAGCCACTGAATTTGATCCATCCAAAAAAGATTGAACTTACCTTATCACTCCCGACATCGTCTTAAGAAAACCCCTTAGACCAATCGAAACAGAGAACAGGAGAGAAACGCTACTAACTAACATCGTTCCAAATATGGTTGTTCGAAATGAAACCAATAATAATGGTATTGTCAAAAGCAACGTAGATATTTCACCTGGCCATAGGCAAACGTGAGACAATGCAGAATCGAAGGACTTTCGATACAAAAAGGCTTGAACGGGGATCACGTAATTTGTATTCGCATAGTAAAAACACGCAGAGGCAATAATAGTAGTAATAAAAAGAAAAATAGATAAAGATCTTGTATAAATTACCTTCAGCTTGATCCACGGTTCCGGTGGAGGCCTGGTTCAGGTTGTTATCTGCCTGGTTGGCCATCGTATTCAATTCGTGGCTCTGACGAAGAACCGATACCCGGTAGAAGTAAGTCCGCCAGAAATTCTCTTCAGACATTCTGCGTGCGATACGGTGCTATTAATTAATATCTCGGTACGTGTACTCGAGTACCGATACAAGAGTCCTTGCCTTTCGGCTCGTCGTATATCGGACACCGCTTCGGAAACTGCCAATTAGCAGCGACCACCGCGAGCTGATTTAACTTAAACCGTACGTAAATAATTAATACGCGTTCGCCACGTGGCACAGGCGTAAGTTGCAGCGAGGAATTTCGATGCGTATCGATTTGAGAATCTGATATGTTTCGAGGCAGCAATCTGCTCCCAAGACATGTAGTTAGAACTCCGTTTCCTTAGTCGCTCCGGGAAATTCGATTTGATCAATTGCGAGTCTCCTTGGGATATCAATGCTCCAGATTCGTAGTGAATCTTGTTCGCAAGTTTTCGAGGAATTTTATTGAAATATTGAATATGCAATAGTATTTTATTCAATATAGAATATCATCATCGCATTCTTTGATTATCCAAGTATGGTGAAAATAATCTATCAAACTTCGAGATTTCCGAACCTCGAAGCGAATGTAATTCGCAAGTACAAGTTCCATCTTGCGCTCGCAGTTTCGATATCAGTTCCCCGATAGCACTGAATTATATATCAGCGTAAACGCTGTTTAGGAGCGCCTATGCAAAGTTACTCACACTTTCGGCACCAGCTGGAACCTCATGTTCTCCAGGTTGGGGTCCAGAGCGAGGGTAGCTTGTGCCATTGGTTGCACAGCTTCGAAGTTCCAGGGGAAATCGACTCCTTCTGGCAGGGGCCTTAAGAAGTTGCTCTGGTCCTGAAATCAATGTTCATGTGTTTCCAATCCCTATATACCATTTTACTTAAAAAAAAAATATATATATATATATATATATATATATGTATATATGCCTGGTCAATGGACAAAACTTCGAGAAAAATTTTAAACGTCAGCAGTGATTGCTAATTGGCATCAATGTAATTAACGGCGAACAACTTCCATTTTCAGTGTAGTAGGATTCGCTCATTAATTCCGCCTGGTACGAGGAATTTGTGAATATATTTGTGATCAAAGAGATCTATGAAATTAATGTTTGATACAAAAAAAATGGATTAGAAGGATTAACATTTTCAATTTGAGTATTGTTTAATCCATCTCGTGTCTCGTGAAGCCAGGCAATTGGGTATTGTATGTTTCATGGTAATTTGAAATGCTCTCAATATACAGAGTACACGGCCACCGCATTACCATTCATACATATTATTCATGAATTCAACTAATTATCTACACACCTATACCGAAACATTTACATCATCGCAAAATACGAACTGCCCAGGCCTACAAATTCAATTTCAATCCCAAGTGTATCAGATGATCTGACCAATCTGACCACGTCAAATGCCAAATAAATGTATTAGTCAGAGTACTCCCTAAAATATTCTCTTAAATGTAACAGAAAAAAAAGGATTTGATTTAATGCAGGTTCCCGGTACACCCCGTGTACTCGTAAAGCGTGGAAATCTATTGTGCCAAGGGAATTCAATTGCGAAGCACTCTTTGAGCACTCCGGGCTCGTTTTCTCGTGGATTCACGCGACGTGTGCCACACGCGGACACGGCATTCCGGGCTACACAAAGGGTGGGTGGAGGAAAGGCGGAATTACTTACCCTCGACAGAGCTAAACATTCCTCGCGCAATACGTCCTCGTTCGGTGCGCCGACCCACGGTGCAACAGCCTCACCCTTTTCGGTCTGCTTACTGGCGATGAAAGCCTCCTGTTCCTTGTTCAGCTCCGCGACCAATCTCTGCAAATATCATTAATTTCTTGATAGCATTCGTCGTCGCGGGACACTCGTGAGACACGCCAGGCGCTTATAGGGGAGCAATTAACGGTGTCATCGATGAGTGCGCCGCGTTGGCGCGGAAATAGCTACGCGACGCGGATTCACCGGGCAAAGAGTGAACGAAGAGCTTGCACGGGGGGACGTTCAACCCTTGGTTAATTAGATCATTCTCTCATCGTATATTCTCCGGCAGTCGCGTTACAGATGGTCGTGCCGATACCGCTCGAATCTCTATGACACTGTATTCACGTATTAATTCTGTATGAGATAAAAATGCCAGAATGAGATTCTACGCGTCAATTATGGGATACCGATATTTCTGACGAACGTGAAGAATAATGGAAAGCCGTTGGAAGTTATAATGAATTTAATATTTCCACAATGAAATGAGGCGAGCTTGTAAAATTATTTTTAGTATCCCTTAAAAAGAGATTATTATTTCAATTTTTTTGAATAAAACCTTTTTGTGGATGAAACATAAATAAAGTTGGTAAGTTGAAACTTGTAACAGCTGTGAATGGGGATAAATTACGCTTCTGTTGCAAAGGAGCTGTTATTTTTCACGAAATTCGCGATGCATTATAGGTCACGTTATCGTATTTAGTTTCGCGAAAGGTAATCATAAATGATGGTCGTGAACATCAATCCGCAGCGATTCGCACAAGTGGCTTCTTAAGAATAGAAACGCGGAGATTCTATCCGCGGAACAGGTCGCGTGAGAGACCAGCGTCAATCAGAGCCGCTTTATGCGACCGTCCTCAGTTTATTAGATTTCCGTTGAAGTCGGCTAAGGTAGAAATGCATCCCGATTTTATAGCATTTCTTCGAGAAGTCGCGTTACTCGCGAAATTACCAAAAGCTATTCCGAACGACGGTCGCGAGAGCTTTGTAGAGCGTCAAATGAAATTCCCTTCGGAGTAGCTGGTAGCGCAGCTGTCTCCCGGTTAATTAAATGAAAGTGTATAGACAAAGCGTGGATAAGTATGAAACGAGAGCAAAACAGAAAGTGGAATGGAACAAATGGCAAGGATTGAGCTCGGAACGAAGAAAAATGGACGGTCCGGGATCCTGGGGGGATATGGTGTAACCAGGGGGGGATTAAGGTTGAATCTACGATGCCGGGGGTTGAAGACCCGTTGTTAGAGACTCCTTATTATCGTCCTCGAATTCAGGTCAACGGAGTTCTTGATAATTTTGACTGGATGGATCCGATAGTGATTACAAGGGAGCAGATAGAAGGATCAAGGCTTTAAGGAAACAGATGCTCCCGCGGCATCGGGGATTAAATCAGACTTAAACCCTTGTTATGGGGTGTTAGAATGTATATCTTTGATTTTGCTCAGCTTGAATATAATTCGATTAGAAAATGATTCGTTCGGATCGTGCATAAACCGATGAAACTCCATGTTAATCAAATGAACACAGAATGTAATAAATTTGATGAATATTAAGTCAAGGGATTTAATTATAGACATCTGTCAAATTGATGCATGTTACTAATAAACCCCGATCCAATATACATATAATATTTCATTCGGTCAGACCGTGGCTTTCCGATAATTATTAAACGCGTGCGATTTTCAATTCCGTTACCACAGGACAGTAAAAGCTAAACAAGCTCGTAATTGATGAGCTCTGCTGGACGAAATTCTGCTGCACGAATCGCGAGGACTTCTAATGCATTAAAGATAGGGGCGCCTTGTGGCGGCCAGAGTTTGCGTCCGACAAGCCAGGGGGCCCCCCCTTCCCCTTTATTATCGCGCTTGTATTTAGGTCAACAAAGTTCTCCACTTCGTGCAGACAGTGCATCGCGTACAACCCGGTGGCGGCAACGTTCTTCGTTAACCACGTGCGCCACTTCCGTCGCGAATCGATATTTTTGTTTCAAGCTGCAGAAGTTCAGCCCGCGTTAAAAGCTACCAATAATCTTGACGTTGCATAAACGGCTTATGCCTTGGACAGAAATTGCCTCGGCGATCGAATGTCATTTCCCTTTGCTTTTTAGCCTTCAACGTGTACACTTTGTTCTCTGCTAAGCATATGTCCGCGACAGGTGTAACGACCTGTGGGATTAACGATATCGGGCAAATGATCGACCGTTCACTTCGAGAAGCTCTTTGGCACGGAAGATTCAAGAGTGAGAAAAGGAAGTGGAATGCATTATTTGGACGTCTTCTAGCAATTTGTGCACCAGTGGCCCAGAAAGCTTGGTTTATTTTTATTCCGCCACGAGCTCGATGGGTGCACGTCACTCCTTTACAATTGTGTACACGTCCCCGGTGAATTTTTACAGTCGTTGGTCACGCGAATATATGAGTTCTAGCATTACGGCTGCAGGTCTGCGGCGCCATTCCCGAGCACAGTAACGAGTATTTTTCACGCCAGGGAGAACCGCCTTTAACGTCACAATACGATCTCGGAAATTAGTTTCACGTAGGGATCAATACGAGAAATTGTGGCTTAACGACGCAATCTTCATAAATCAAACGAATTAGCCTCGTTACAGATACGTGAGTACCAATAAAAAGGAAATTGTACATTGCTTGCTCGTTGGAATATGCCATCTAGGGCGTGCTTTTTAAAAACGCGAAATCAGGACGACGACGTTTATCACGATAAATTATGGAACATAATTCTTTCAGTACCGATTAGTATCTTTAGTAGTCGTCTCGATTTGCTTAATGGGCAAACTTAATTTCCTGCTGTTATTAAAGTCCGCGAAACATGTCAATGAGCAACGCTTACGATATTCAATTTTCTTGCCAGGGGAGAAGAGCGGAAGTTCGCTGCGGTTTGTCACAATTCTCATGAAAGCTCGACGTGAACTTAAATTGCACCACAGATCACATGAGGGCATTAAAGTGCCGCGATTGTATCGAATGAAAGGACACTACTTTCCGGCCAGAGAATCTCGATCGCGAGTTGGGGGAATCCAGGATTAATCCGTGGCCGGACGATTTCATCCCCTGTCCCGTCTATTCGAGGCAGAAGCTTTCGCCTCGCCATTGTGCGACCAACACGAAATTTGATTTAGTGGTCCGCTGTATCCTGATTATTCTGAACCCTGAAACGCGGAGTCTTACATTGAAACCTGGAAAAACACCTTCCAAACCAGACGGATCGAATCTAAATAAATCAGCGTAAACGGTGGACTAAAGGTAAAGAAATGAAATAGTGTCCGTCATGAGACATTCAAACAAGCACCCTTTGCAAACAGAGGGAATTTGAATTCAGGTGAAACGTGGAATGTATAATTCTCTTTCTGTGCCCTCGATCGCGAGCTGTGACAGAAAGGAATCGAATTTATTTGTTTACGCAGTATTTCTCGATTCCCTGCACTTTGTTTGGAATTTCTATCCGACAAAAGGGGAGATGGCAATAATGGCAATATTTATTCTCGGAACTCGTTTCTTTTACTTTTACACGCGATAATTATACTCGTAAATGTCATGAATGTTTCAGTGCCGGAATAAAGGTAATTACGGTGCTGATAAAAAATTAATGGAAAATTAGTAGCAGCACACATACACAGGAGAATACCTCGCCTTTAAAGCTGACCTTTCACATTTGTTTCTCTATTTATATTTATATTAGGTAGCAATAATAATTACACGAGCCTGCATTCCACGATGAAAAGGCGAAACGATTGGGCGTTTGAAGAACCACGCTCTTTCGACCGCGTTTTAAGGTTGAATTCATCTGGACACTACGCGTGCACGCGTTGGAAAACGTCCGTGAAAAGTGGAGGCGACGATACGATGGATGCAGGGATAGAGAGCGAGCCCAGACCTTCAGACGCGATTAACGATGTCGCAGAGACGTCGGCTAACTTTTTCCCCTCTCGTCTTGGAAAATGGGTCTGCGTTTTTCCTTTTTTTCCCCGTCTCGCCACGTCTGCCTCATTGACGCTAAATGTTGTACGCGGTCGTTTCCTCTGTTACGCTAATTACCGCACTATCTCAGAACTCGTTAAAATCATTCTGCCACGACCTAGTGTTTGCAGAAATAAAACGAAAACAAGCCTCGGTGTTCAATTAATTATCCTCGCAATTCGTTTCACCATGGGCAATAATTATTCATCTCTCTTTAGGTGTGGCTATAAACTTTTTCTCCTCCCGTTTAGATAAAGTATCAAAGGTTTCCTGTACGAGAAGAACGAAGGTGGATGCTTTCGGGAATTTCTGTCGGGTGCATGGAACAACACTCACGTTTCCCGGCAATGTTTTAACTGGGAAATTTTGATTTTCATCCTTCATAGATTTTTCGGAACGTGGCTGGAGGATTTGAACGAAGGACGATGTGATTTGTGAACCCCACTAGTTGGCAGAGAATGTGCGCATCGTTGTCCGCTTTTTATTACGAACACGTGGTGACGGGAAACGTGGCTCGAATGCAGGAGAGATCTATGCTTCCGCTAAATCGTTCTGAACTCATGGAATTAGCGCCTTGGGGTTAAAGCTCGGGGATGGAAAAAAAACCTGAGGTACTTCGTCGACGACGTTGGATCCTCATTTATATTTCGATTGACGACATGTACGAGGATAATATTCTCAGCTGTGGAAAATGATTTTAAATATTTACGATGCCACGAAGAATATATGCCAGCGCAATGAAAAATGTAGCCCTCGATATCTGAAAGCTTCGAGATGTCAGAGAATTTAATATTGTAGGCGTTAAAACCGCGGGAGAAATATTAATGTCGCAATTGAGTCGTGAAAATCGATATTAAAAAGCTACGAGAGGCCGAGGGACTCGATATGAAAGCAGCAGAGTCACGGGAATCTATGCGAGACGCTTACAGGCCGTGGGACTCGATATCAGCCGGAGGAGGAATCGGAGAATTCGATATAAGGGTCTTCCGGGTCGTGAGACGCGATATCAGGGAAAGCGGGGCCGTAAAAATCGACGTGGGACCATTATGGTTCGTGAATGACACTCGATATCAAGGTCGCTTGGAAATGTGGGAGTAAACGTCAGACATTTATCAGAGCCGTGGGTGTCAATAGGGGCGAATTTTGCACCTTCCAAAGGTGTGAAAAATGTAAACATTCAGATCCCTGGATCCACTAAATCCTGGAGATTCACAGCGTGTACGAAGAATATCAATGATCGCCAGACCCTATGGCGCCCCATAGACGTGGTTATGATAATCCAAGCTTACAGTCTAATAAACAATCTTCAAGACTTCAGGTACACCATCAACTACATAAATTGCGAATTACGATTCTATCGATACCACAAAGAATTCCGAGAATCCCAAAGACTCGGAAAGCTCTATGGATCCCAGAAATCGTGGCACTCTGCGACCTGAATATTCCACATACTTCACATTTCCCACAAACGAATACTTTGTTTCCACATGGAAATAGCAGAATTCCGAGTTACCGCATTCCATGAAATCCCGGGTAACGGATTCCCTACGGAGCAGTACAGTTTTATTGATTGCATTAAGTGGAAGCTCTTACTGCGATAAGATTTCCGTTCCATCCTATCCCGCCGTCGATGTCCTTTCGCTTCACGATCATTGACAGCCCTTCGGATTCGACCGATGTTCCCTTCACGGATCCGTTCTGATGTCCGCTCGATATCAGGACAGCTGTCAACCGGTACGTGATATCACGAGGGGTAGTATCGTTGGCGCGGCGTCGTTAAAAATGATCGCCCTGAATGAGCAGCCGACGTTTTCTTCGTGCCCGCGTACGTCATTTCCACGCCGACCCAATTTTCCATGGAACGAAGCTCATGGAAGAAGCTGCATCGAGCAGCGAGACAAACACAAGTCACGTCTGCCGCAGCAGAATCGGCAAGCGATCGTGATTCGTACGAATACGCCGCTAAATCGCCGCGACGGTTATTAAGTCAGAATTGCAGCGTGACTTGGCAAAGCGGTGAATTCGGACAATCGATCGTTTCTTCCGGATCCCCGTTCGCGAAGGGGAGGGTTGGTCTCATAGTCTTCGACCCCTCGAAGTTCCCCCCTACCGACGTCGCCAGTCGAGCGAAGTCTGAACCCGGCGGAAAATTCGACGCGGGGAAAAGTTTGTCAAGAGTGAAAAGCACCGTGCTGCTGCGGCAGTTTTACAGGAGCTTTTAGCTTCGAGCGGGACGGAAGTAGGTGGTGAGACCGCAAGGAGATCATAAATAATCCCGGTTTCCTCTCCAGCGGTGTGTAACGATGAAAGGATCTCAGTAACGAAGGCGCGGCACGGATTACCGGCGGGAGATTCATAAGGACCAATTATCGCTAATTCCAATTGGCCCGTGTAGAATTGCGCTACAACATAAACGCGTGGGCTTATCGAACAATCTCTACCAGCGACCTTCACCCGAAAGCTCTCTCGCCTATTGAATTCTGTTACAGATGCGTAACGACCTATTTTCCATATTCCTGAAGCTTAATCCATTCGATCGTTTTACGTAATACGTTTGCAGCTGCAGGAATGTTAATGGGAACGATGTTTTATACATCGTACGGAAGGAGGGAATCGGGAACGACCGAAGTGTTACGATTTTTCTAAAGGGACACATCCAATCGGGCTGAATTCGCTTTCCTGTCGGGAACACTCGTCGCAAGCTGAATAGAATGATGTTGAAGTCAAGTTCAAAGACGGATACGGAGGATGACAGCAGGGGAAATGTAACAAGAACAAGAAGTCCCATTGTACCCGCGGAACAATACTCTGCTGCGGCTATTGGCCGCACATTTTTCGACCGGCCATTCTGCTATCGAAGAATTCTTGAAACTTCCAACTTCATTAATTATATAACTATGAACGTTTCAAATACTACGCAAATTTGCGGCTAACGCGATAGACGTATCGGATAGCGTGTAGGGCAATTCATTCTAATTATCTCAGCGATTCCAATTATTTCAGAAATTTCAGCGATTCCAACGAGCGTGTGAAAATATTTGGCCGCAAAGATTAAAAGCGGAAGATCGCAGGAGACCTTTATTGATCCGCAGTCGAGCCTCTCGACTCACACCCCTTAATCATTCTACGTCCGCGGAACTTTTACACAGCGTCCCCGCAACGCGACCGCTAGGAAACATCCTTTTTCTGAAGCGGCTGCATCGACGAAAGCAAGGAACGCGTAGAAATTTTTCAGCGGACCAACGAAACTCTGTTACGGCCAGCAGCGGAGCAACTTATTGATCGGCGACAGGCCAGCCCGACTTATATTTCTCGGCCAAACTTTCGGTACGTTTCATTTGAACCCTGGTGGAGAGTTCAATTACAATATGCGGATCCGCGTCTAGAAAATTCTGCGACTGACCTCCAGAGAGCGATCAGCGGGAAAATATCCTCACTTTCGACTTGCAACTTCCCGACAAAATTTCATAGCCGAATCACGTTTTCCATCTCGATTTCTGGCCGCCGTCTGGATAAAAGATATTTCGCTTGGCCGACCGATATGTCACACGCCAGATATTAAGACATATTTTATAGAACAACTCCCATTACGAATAATGAACCCCGGAAGACGTCGGGGCGAAGAGAGAAACAGTAAGAGGAAGCGTTCTATAGCTCAGCCATCGGTGACGAGAGGAGCTTTCAAGAAGAAGAGGCCTATTGATCCGCGAGGCAATTGCCAAAGAGATGGCGGGGTGTCCCGTTCCTGACGTAATATCCGCCACTGATAAAGAAAGCTCCATTTACGATTTTCTGCCCCCCCGTCCTCCGAGGGAAAACAGCGCGCCGTTTCTGATTCTTCTTCATCCTCTTATTTTCCAGTGCCACCCACATCTTCCATTATTGTTCTCCCTTTGTCCCGAGGATGCTAAAAAACGAAGCTACCGTCCACGTCACGAATATCTGGCTTCCTTGTAATCCGCGCGGATAATTTTCTAAGGGAACGTCGATAAATGTTTTCAGCTGGCTAAGAATTTGTTCCTGATAATCCAATTGGCACGGGAGCCTCGCCAGCTGCAGCCTTCTGAATAAAATTAATCTCCTTATTGCATTTTCGTACCCTCTATTGTAGCCGGCTAAGAGTTATATATTTCATTGTTAAGTGAAACGGATGCTTTCATTTATGCGATGAAATGCTCCCTGATGGAGCTGGGATAAATTAATTAAGGGAAACTCTAAATCATTTTCCACGCGCGTCCTTCCCGGGAAAATCCTTGAAAAGTGTAACGCGGAGGGGGGGGGGGGGGGCAGGGGGGTACACGGCGAAGGATAACAGAGTTTCGACAATTGGATTTCGCACTTCTTTCGGGGCGAACGCATTCACCCATTAGCTCGAGCTAACGAATCACCTCTAATGAAACACGACAAATCACTCATCGTTAAAGTTCGATTGGCCTACATTGCGCGCCACGTGCGCCACTGAATTATAATACTTCCCCCTTCGAGTGCAGGTCGGAGTGCGGTTGGTCTAGGGCTGAATTCGTGTTGCCAGGAACTTTCTGTAATCAACGAGGAACCTGGAAGTGGGACGGTGTCCTTGCTGTTATGCCAAATTAAATTGATCGCGCTGGAAAGACGGAGGGATAAAACGGTGTCAGTAGTCTAGATCGGCCGTGGTCGGACCGACAAGTTCAATGGAGTTCAATCAATGGCGTTCGTGCCCGTGAAGGTATACCCGCCTAGAACTTCTCCCGTCGTCGCTTCGCGGATTGTGTAACGACAATGGATTGTTGCTTTGCGTTTGTTCGTTGAAACAGTCTTGTGGCTTTAAGAAAGTTTCCTCTCAACCGATGACATCGCTTGTCAAACGTAAAACTGACACTTCTCTTTAATTCACTGTTTAACATTTTTAAGTTATTCTCAATGTAATACACATTCGTTTTAATTTTCTCTTCAAGGTTTTTGCGCGGTATGATATGTTTAATAGAAATTATCCTCGAGCTTTAAATGTGAAGGAGCAACAGTAATAACCAGCGAAATAAGTCTCGCAGTAGATTCAGCACGTACTAGCCAGCCAGTAGTAACGAGGGATGAAAGACACGATCAGGTAGCTGCAAGATACTTCTTGCTCGATGGAAGTAGAGAACGATAGCGACAAAATGCCAGTTGTCTCTGATAGTTTCCACTCGATGTAGGTCGCTTACCAGAGACAGGGTATTCTCTTAGCTCGTAAAGTGTCGGCGAAAAGGAGCTTTTGATAATGTAATTGTTCTCCACTGAACGCGAAACGCTGTCCCAAACGAACGACCCATCGTTCCGCGTACTTTCTGTACGCTTAACCGCTGGTACTGCTGAAACTGATACATGAAATCGACTCGTTTTACCCCGTTGTCCAAGTGACCGTTCGCGTGCTCGATCAATACGTTACAAGCGCGAGGAAGGAAGAATTCTGTGCAACATTCGAGAAGCATTTATGGCCAACGCTGAAGAGGCCATCAAAATACCACCGCTAGGAATGGATTTCTCAATTTTGCCAGTGCCACTGGCACGACGAACGATCCGCGGCTCGCACAGGCATTCTTCGTACCACGAATTCGTTTATTGGTTCGGGTTCCATGCAGTCCGGGCTCATCGATTACCGAAGATCCGCGGTTTTACTCACGCCTGAAGTTTAACCCAATTCGCTCAGCCGCGACAGAGCATTGTGCGCCAAACAATGCTTAACGTAAAGGAAGAAGAAAGCGGAGTTTAAAATTAAATACGATAACGAACATTTCAATTAGGGTGAGTTTTGTTTTATAACGCTGGTTTAGGAAGCATGCGAGAAAAACGGGAAAAAACGGGAACTGACAAGCCTCTCGTCCGGGTAGTTCGTTCACCTCTCCTGTTTATCGTGCATTTTCCTCTTATAGAGGCACAGGGCGAAACAAGAATAATAATCGAGGGCAGCGTAGCCCGTTTTTGAACTTCCAATTAATTCTGTCCGGTGTAGAATGCGCCAGAGAAATTGCATTGGCCGGCACCGTTAGCGGTATCGACGACCCATTATCCAAGCACGGAAACTCGATTACTCTTCCAATTCAACGATAACTTCCCTAGTGCATCGCCCTGCCTGTGCGACGATTTCGACGATGTACGCGTCGCGTTCGATGCACCAGGACACACCGTGGCCCCTGTGCGTCTGTCGCCTCTTCCGGGATGTCATCGATTCCAAACTTTTTCGGTCTACCATTATTTTGTGGGAAAACTGTTTGGCGGTGACAGGGGACGTTTCAGAGGTAATAAATTATGCGACTATGCGTTCGCGATCGGTGAAAAATGCGTTAACGCGATTGGTGACGATCACGGCGAGTGCGATGGACGGTTTTCGTAATAAATAAATGAAATCTCGAATGCAGCGTATTAACGGGAATCGACATTGAATCTCAAATGTTGCAGAAAGTCAGACAGCAATCTTTCGAAATAAATTTATCTCAGATAAAAGAAACGGCCAATCGTTCCTACTTATTCCCATCTCTCCATCCACTTTCCCTGATCCTCCTGCTTAAGTCTTTGCACGATTCGAACAGTTTCAGTGATAATAAACGACCTACTTTCTCCCCTTTCTTCCAATACGTTTCTGTATAGCACACGCACAGCGCGCCCTCGGAATCTTCGTCCACCTTCCGCTACACAATGTCGTTGATTTTCTATTCACCCACGCATAAATCGCCAATCGAACGTGCATTTGCAAGTCAACGATATATAGCAAGAGGGCTCTCTATTCATTTCGCATTTAATATGTCTTTCGATCGTGCCAAGGCTGATTCGTAATTGCAGCTTGTTCGATTCTGTCTTCAATGATGTTTCAGTTCCTCCGCGAGCGGCTTATTACGCTATTTGTTCGCGAGGCCCATACGCAGCTCGCGTCGCGTAATTATAGGCACGCGACTCGCCTGGAGTGGCGCTTAACGAGAAACTCGGCCCCCTCGCAGCTCATTTACCATGAAAGTTTTGTCTAGACGGAAGATATGTAGCCTCCTTTCTTCTGTGAACTCTCGTTTACATGATCTTACGACGTGCACATAAACATTGTACCCCTTACACCCTGTCCCATCCGGCACACTTCGTCCTGAATACTACCACGAAACGGTGCAGTAGCTCTAAAACGGCTTGCGCTATTTACGATAGCGAAGAGACACCGTGTCATTTTTGCAATTTATTTTCCATTTGCCGTTTAAGGTGTTAATTTTATAGTTACTGCTCTTAATAGTCGTTAGAACGATACGCGATTTAATTTCTAATGAAATATGTCCGTGGGACTGAGGTTTGGTGCACCTAATTCCACTTTACGCCGAGTGTTTAGCAAAGTTGCAGGATTGATTAGGTACTCATGTTTGAGGTCGAGACCGAAGTGGATGCTGATGTCTGGAGATTAGTTGAGACGCAGTTCTGATAGGAGTGCTATTAAATTAATTGTTGGAGGGAGCAATTTAAATTAATATTTTTGTCCTGCGATAATTCTATGAGGGATATTCTCTTTGTAAACCTTTTCTGAATTTAGTAATATTTTTACAAACGTGTATTTTTAAATGACCAAACCGCACATGACTTTCCTTTAACTGAATCGTTTAATGAGCAGCTAAAAAAATGCCAGGAAAAAAGCTACCACATAATTAAGAGAATTTTAATCCCGCGGGTTAATTAGCGATTCCAGCTGCATTTTAATGAATATCGCAAGGCTCTGACCGATAAGCGAATACGCATAAAATATCTGTTTTATTTCATCCTACGGCAAAGGGGGAAATAAAATTCTTTCGAAAGATTGGATTTCGAGGAAAAAGGGAGGAACTGCAAAGTAAGAAAAACAGACTTTAGATACATAAACCTTGACCCCGATTCCGAGAAGATGAAAATAGTTGGAAGATTCTGTTCGGAGCTCTCTCGCGATTTTTGCAATGTTCAATCGTTGCTGATTATCTACGGCTACGGAACGAGGGCACGGAAGAGTACAATGTAGAAAGCGAGAGGGTGGTTGCAATGAAAGAAAAATCGAGGGGAGAGCAGCAGCCATCGAACGGGTGAATCATTTGTATCGGCACGGCTGAGAGCAAATTGATGACCGTTGTACAACTCTACGTCCACATGGAATTACTTTTACCAGATTAACGCGAGATCAACGAATTCACCGAACCTATACTCTCTTGGATAAAAACGAGAATGATTATGTTGAATTTCTAATTTAATGGTAGAGCGTTCCTTAACGAACCAAGATTTATTCATGCTCTCGATTTATAGGGATAGAATGTGTTCTCTCTTAAACCAAATAAAAGCATCGAATAATCCGTGCGCTGTATGAAATATTCAAACACCTCGGTGTTTCCCGCACACCCCAGCGTGTGCTTTATTTTCAACTCTTCCCTTGGTCTTCGATTTATTTTTCGTGGCCGCATTTTCCGTCGATATCCAATTCCGTTTCACAGGTAGCCGAGAGACTTCTTTGCGCGTGATATCCGTGTTCGTATAAATTCCGCAAAAAAAAAAAAAAAAAAAAAAAAAAAGTACGATTCTGCTGGGAAGAGATAGAGAATCGGCGAGGCCGTCGGTCGACTGAGGGGGTCGACGAGTTTTCCGATACCGTCCGCCACGATATTCTCATCGGTGTTTTACATAGGACAACGCAATCACGCGCTCAAAGGGGCTGAGTGCAATTAACCGAGTAGCGCGCACGCATACTGCTAAACGCACACGTTACAAATCACCGCACGACCGCGAGAGTGGACCACAAATTAGCGCCGGCAAACTGAAACGCGTCGACAGAGGAACGGACGGTGGAAATTCAGAGATAAAGCGAGACGACGAAAGAGAGGGAGACGCTAAAGCGCGTTTTGATACAAAGTGAACGTAATTCAAAGGAATACCCAGTATTCAATTTTCCGTTCTGCGACGTCAATGAAATTACGGTCTCCTCTGGAGAAGATAGCCCTTCCATCGGGACTCTCTTCTGCCTCAGCCGACGCGGAGGAGAACTAGCGTGCGTGTGTTACACGAAGGGGAGTTTTGGCACGGCTTGTAACTGGGTCGTAGCCTGTCCTGACCCAGATGAATGTCGAGTGACGTCACGCAACCCCTTGATCTTCTTGTAGCTTTGTCAAGGTGCCGCGGCCCAAGAGCGTCTTCGCGGTACAACCCTTCCTCGTCCTCCGTACGGGGAGGCCCTTGGTGAAACACTTTGAGAGCATCCACGCCACTCGATCCCTCTATTTGATTCTAGAGTGTATGAAAGCAGGCGATGTGGCGCGCCTCGGGCTAACGGATGGTTGTATTCCGTGTTTAAAGCATAGTCTCGCGTTTCTTTATCCCGTGTTGTTTGCGTGTCCTTTCGCAGACTGCCGCGGAAGCATTTCATGGTACAAGGTTACTGTGAGAGATAAGGGGAACGTAGGAGCGAGGGATTGAAGTGGATGGACGATTCAGCTTCAAGGAATTTCAACACAAATTTCACAAATTGCGGAAGTATGCACTCTGGATTATTCCAACAATAAGTGCAACCATACCATGGGCCAAATTTAATTTTCGACACGAGTTTCCGCTTCACTCGCGCAAGAGGGGAAAGCGGAACACTTCGGCTAGAAGCAGCAAGGAAAAACAAGTTTGTGGAACTCTGTTACAAAGCATACAGAGTGCAAGCAAAAAACAAATATAATTTCAATGTAGAAAGGAAATCAACATGGTGCGATACATTTAAACATATCCATGATACACGAGTGATCTGTCTTCAACGTTTAGCACCGTGCCATTAATTATAATTGTTGTAATCCGAATTAACAATCGTAAGATCGATCCGCTGAAGCAGTGACCGTGATTTCATTCCCCTTTCGGCTCGGAAGTTTTTCAATTACATGTACGCGTTTCGATTGAGTTCACGGGATAAGACGAATCGGTCGTTGATTATCTACACGCGTTCGACTGCAGCGGATCGATAGTAAACCAGCATTAAACCCGGAGTGGATTAAGCGTGTCACTGGACGATATTAAACGACTGGAGCACCATGTCTGACCATAGCCGTACTATACTACTTAAAATTTCGCTAAGGCTCTGTTGTTTCAATGTTCCAGCAGCAAATGCAATTTTGCATACATGTTTAAAAAAAAAGTCCATTTCCTGCCTCGCTCTTCCTTGCTTTTAATTTGATCTCGTGAAACCCCGAGAGATCGAGCGGGTTTACCCTGGTTGATCGATAGATTTGGCCTATTTGCTCGACCCCGTTTCGCCCTGTACCATTTTCAGTAACCAGCGGTGTTCGACGGGATGTTTTCCAATTCGTTTGATATCGGCACGGATTAAACGTAACGCGAAATCGAGATACTGAGCTAAGAGACTTTCCCATTGAGATTTCCGAAGGGGCCAGGCTAGCGCTGTATCCGACAGTAAAATATATATCCTTTCAAAAAATACCCCAAAGCAAGTACGTCCTTGTATCTATTTTCCTTCCTCGAAGTTCCGCTCGGAAAAGTCCCGGGTCCGTTTATCCTCGAGCGAGCATACAGCTCTATTGGAGACGTTTCAACGAAATCCTGTTAGCGGCTGCCACCTTGAAAGCTCGGCGACGATCGCGTCACGCCGACCTCGAGAAAGTTTAGCGAGCTTTTCTACCTCGTGTTTTCGTTCTATAGCCGAGCGCGACGATGTCACGGCTGCCCGGGCAGCTGGTTTCCCGGTCGTGGAAACAGCGAGATTCAATTAACGCCGAACAAACTGCGATAACGAGAGCGCATCGCGGTGCACAATAACGGGACTAAATCGTATCACGCGACCCAACGCGTTTCAAGTTCAAGGCGAGCTTGTGCAGCCTGCGAAATCGATGTTCGCCAGGTGCTGCTTCCTATCCGGCCGGGTGTACCTGTCGCGAACGAACGCGGTGGACGCGCGACACGCGTTAAGCGTTAACCGCAGGTAGCTCGCCGGGTTTTCCTGACCGCAAAAACTTGTCGCCTCGTAGGTTTCGAGCGTTATATCGGGCGCGGAAAATGGGACGCGCTTGCAGTATTTGCCTTTAGTACCGAAGAATGGGCGATGAAAGGGGAGAGGGTGTGGGGGCGAGACCTTAGCACACTTCTGTCAGTGTTCCTTCTACTCGACTTCCTTCTGAGCGCGCACACACGGTGCTCGATGGAACAACTTTATTAGCTCGGAACAAATGAAATGTCCGTTGAATTCTGCACCATTTTTAATTTTATTCCCCGATTTAAATTGAATGAAAAGACAACACGACGCTCGCTGGAAAAGAAACTGGAAGCGAAACCAGTTCGCGGTGGAGGCGGAGAAATTTCTCATCACGGACGACCTCGCGGTTGAGATACCGCGGTGTTTGTCAATAAATAATTCATAAAACATTCACGGGCGCAATCTAAAGTCCTGCAAAGACGGTTCGATCCATCGAACCGCAGCGAGCTCTGAACGTTATACGCGAAGGACAACCGCCGAATTTCCAGATGCAAATCGCCGAGGATTGACCTTCGCGGGGAGGGATTCAAGAGAGTTTCGAGTTTGCGGTTTATCGATCGGCTGGCACGGATACACGATTATCCGGTAATCGGGAATGAATTAAGTTCACACTCTCCGATATCGGTCTATACATCTAAAGATGTTCGGGCTCGAGTCTCGAGGGTCGGTTCTCTTTCGGTTTCCGACGGCCGTTGAAACGCGGCCAGTCAGCGAAAGAATTAGAACGTCGACTGAAAAGGAACAAGAGCGACACCGAAGCATATAGAAGACTACCATTAAAAAAAAAAGGGGGGGCTAAGAATGAATCAGGATTGTCATTAGCGCGATCGTTCGGGGCTTTTCCCTGGAAAAAAAAAGGCAATTTCGTTCAACTCCGATAGGAAATTATCCTCGGCCGTGTCAAGAATTTCATTTCGATCATAATGAATCGCTTTACGCCAGTCATTATTTGATCCCCGACCATCGAGCGCCGAGAGATAACGAACAAAAGGCCAGTGCGCCGAGATAAAAGAGAAACACCGAAGCAAGTAAGTGGTAGCATCACTTTGACAAGAATAAAGGAGAGAACGAACGCGCAAAAAGTGTGAAAAAGGCAGAGGGAAGAAAGATCTAAAGACCGAGAAGCAAAGACGTCGGCCAACTTCTAGATTGTCTCCAAGGTAACGAGAAAACTTTCCATCTCGATTAACGACTCTCGCTGGGCGCCGAGGAAAAGGAGAAACGCATCGTGAGGAGGAGCGTAATTATAGTTACGCTAATTCTAACCACCTCGATTCGTTCCGTTTAAGTAATATACAATAATATGGGAAGCTATCCGTCCAAGGGTTGCTCCAGACCTTGAATCTTTCAAAGCGCCTTCGGTCTTCGTTAACGAGGAAACTTCGACGCGGAAAGCGTGAAACGACGCGCGAAATAATTCAACCCAGCGATACTAATTATCAGTTTGCTTGTCGTGTTCGTGGAACTGGAGCTTCTGTTGCCATTTGAATCGCGATGAGGATCGACTGCGACTTGCATCGGTTTTAGGTGAAAGTTGCCGAGATGGTGTGTGTGTGTGTGTGTAAAGCCTTAACCCTCCATGAGGACACGAAAATCAAGATCGCGTCGTTTTGAACGTCATTCGAGTTCACGTGTGCCGCACGAGCAACAGTTTAGCCGCTTTTCCTCGCCGCGATCGCGATAACGCGCGACCTACGCTGATTTTGTATTCAGCGCGTACATCCTCGGCTAGGCACGTGTGTTTCATTGATCATGCCAGCGAGGCGTTTAATTAAGGATAGCCTGCTGGTCCGCGTTTCGCCAAAAGCGTCTGTGATACGCAACTGAGTTGAACAAAAAAAAAAAAAAAATTGATAAAGTATATTCGTTTAAGAAGCGTCGACTGGAAAGAAATGTATGCGAATAGATACGTCGATACGCGAAGGCGTTATCTATTTCAATATAGGGGAACTGCGAATATCGAGTGTTTGTTCAGCGGTATCGTAGATCTGCCGGTTTATAGACTGACCTATACTACTGATGATCCATAGGAACGGTACGAAATGGTTGCAATGAAATGCGATGAAATTCAAACAGGCAAAAGTAGTGCACGGGTGTTTATCATGCAGCGACGCAAAAAAAAAAAAGAAAAAAACGTACGAACAAACATAAAAATGGAAAGATGTTTGATGCCTGGGTGTTCGGTCAGTTTATTTATGCTCGCGTGCTTACTTACCAAACAGCGACGCTACTCGTGAAACGATTCGGGTCGAGGCCCCTATAAAATGATTTAATTCGAATCGCGGTTGATCAATGAATCGCGCGATGTCTGCTCGGTAAATATTTGCATTTGAATGTGAAAAACCGATAAAACTGAGATAAATGTGTTTCGCGTACAACCGACCGGTTAAACCGGAGATCCCGATAATTGAACGATTAGATCAGACGTGCCGATACAGGGCTAGCGCTACTCTACTCTGTCGATATTCATTAACGAAGCCGGGAAATAAATCACAAGGAAATGAACGCGGACCCAGCAGGATAGCGCGGTGCCAATGGAGCAATAAACGTGAGTGAACGCGATTTAAATCGATCGCGAGTGGGGATTGGTTGTACCAGCGGGGCAAGCTTGAAATATCAGTATCCTGTTGGAAAATTCATAGTCGCTGCTTCGAGTAAAATTAAACGCGGGGAAGACGAGAACCAATGGCGAAGCCAACTCCATTTTTTACCAAAATATATGTTCTGCGATCTATAAGATTCTACATTCTGTAGAGAGAGGACGAATTTGGGAGCAGCGAATATCGTATGCACGCGTTGCTGACAGTAAACCCGATAACAGATGCGGTTATTTGTTGCTTTTGGAATTCGAGTGTTGGTAAGAGCTTCTACATGCAAATTGCAAAATTTCCTCTATTGGTCGAACGTGAATTTTATTGTACTTTTCATTCGTATCGATCCGATCTCGTTTTAAGACTGCTACCATGAAAGGTGTATTTATATGCCTCCAACAATTCAATAATTATTATCTGCGGAGGTGTATAAATGTTCTTTACGGCGGCCTGTTACTTTTATTATCCTCCATATGAATTATACGTTAGACTGAGTATTCAGGAAAACTGGGCTGACACTTGCGCCTAAAATATTTTCTATTTGTACGTCGCGCCGTAAAAGGAGATAGCTGGCACTTTGTAAGGCAGATTGTATCTTTCGCACGGTTTTGAATTATAAAACATCATTTCCCGAGCTGATCGAGAACGCGTGGGCGTGCTCGTTCGATAAATCGTATTTTTGGTGCCATTCGAAAAGAGTAGTTTCACGCTCGCTTGAAACAACAATTAAGGTTCCACTAGAAGTCCAAAGGGGTACTATCCGCGGAATCGTTAATGAACAATTAAATCGGCCTGACGAAGCAAATAATGTCTCGCATAAAAGTAACACCGCTTTGTAGGAAATGACAACTTTGCACTTTAACTATTTGAAATTCAAAATTGAAGTTTGTAAATATTTTAATGTGGAAATTTAAATAGCAAACGTTCGGATTTGATGTTAAAAATTGTTGACGTTCGAGTCTGCGAAATAGCATTTCAAACATCCGAGTACAAAAATTTCAGCATTCAAGCTTGAAGTTTGACATTCTAAATACGCAGCGACGATTTCGACTGTAATTTTATCAGACCTACGTTCCGAGGAAATTAACGTCAAGCCAAATATTGTAATTGTAACTAGCTAATTATCTGTCAGATACGTAGGTATACCGCGAATGGAAAAACGGGGACATCAATCAAACTGAATGTGCACACTTTGCCCGCAATTACGAATTGCTCGCGAAGGTAACGAGGAGACAGAGAATTCGAGGAATGCTGGAAACGTTTCGGGAGGAAAAAGAAACGAGTTTTCCTCGCAGCAGTGATTTTCCACTTTGGCCGTAATGAATTTTCCTGTTTCGACGAATGCGCTGACCCGCATTGATACTAACGTAACCCATTAATTGTTATTGGATACACTCAAAGCCGAATTTCCGTGCAACGCTTTTCCGTTCCGCTTTACAACGATTTACGATTCCGCGGTTAAGTATTATTGGGCAACTCTCATTCGATAATAAACTTAATATCCCGCACGCGCCTCTCGATTCACCGTTATCGGGGTTCGAACGCGTGCAAACAATAAAGTAGAACGTAAACGAGCCTTATAAAACGTGGCGGCGCGTATCATACGATTGTAATCTTACGAATGAAGACGCAGGGAAAAAATGTGCTCGACCACGAGGAGCACAGAGAGGTAAAGAACGATGATTACGTTTGCCTTCTTCGAGATCGGTATTCATTTTAATAATAAAGCCGTACGATGTATATATCGCGCGCAATCAACGTATCAAACGCGAAAGGAAAAATAAATAGAGATGGTAAAGAAAAGATGGGAAAATTGAAGAACGGTAAATATCGTTCGACTACTTGACGTACGTACGTATCATACCCTGATGATTAGACAAATCAACGAGGCAAGAAATATGAAAAATATAAGACCATTCCCGTCTTCCAGTATAAAAGCACAAATATGTTCCTTATAAAAATGATAAAAATTCAGGAGAAATATTTCGCAGTAAACTAATATTTCAAACAATATAAGCTATTAATCATTCGCCCAGGAAATCTGGTATTTTGAAACACTAGAGGCTTAATTCCGTAAACGGATTAGATAATTTCTGCGAAGCTTTCGAGCAATCAGCCGTCCGTATTAATCCGATAGAGATTTCAGCGAAATCTGGTTGCCTTGAGCGATGCACCGAGGTAGCCCTACGAAGGTCAAGGCTCGTTATCGATTAATCCCCCAAGTGTCTACCTGTCTCAGAACTGGCACGTTCGTTCACGGCCTCAAAGGGGCGGAACGCAGCGGCCAACTTACACCCTGTAATATCACTGCGTATTACGTGAACGAACGACGAAGCCTTGTAAATTGATTTCCGATCCTATTGCAGCCCAAGCCTTGCGCCAAACTTTCCTCCGTCAATTTGTGTACGATTGCCGGACGGTATGCGCATCACAAATTCATTATCATTGTTATTAGCGGAGCCTGGACCGATAAATTATCGTATCTTCGGTACACCGACAACACATGCCTTCCCTTTTGCTATAATAACCGTCGAATATGAATTATTGGCCGCGTAGGAGCAACAACAGTATCGCCGTCTTAATCAATTTAAATTGATGTGATTATACTCTCTCTAAAATAATTATCAAGTTTCGGTTACTAGTCTTATTTGTAAAAATTTGTCACATGATAGATAGATGCGTGGATGTCTTTTGTACCCATTGTATTATTCGATGGCTTCGATATCGGAAACAAAGATGGGCATTCATCTTTCGTTCGAGCAGAAGACATTTCTAAAGTGTGGGAGAGCACTGAGGTCGAATAAAAATGTGTCACGGTTGGTTATTGATCAAAAGCTTGGGCCGGCCGGTAATCGTTGACGGAAGGGAAAATCAGGTGGAAATAACAGGGGAAGTTCTTTTGAAAACGGTGAGGCGATTATGGGGTACGCCGTTTGTAGCTAGGATTCCGGTTCCGATGCACGGAGCTCGATGGATTAATTTCTTGTGTAGAAGCTGCATCGGATCGTGCATCGATCCGATAAAATTCACCGTGAAACACCGGAGTCGGTATTAGAGCTGGAATATTGTGCTCCGTGTCGATTGGGGGAAAAGCAAATATTTGTCTCGATAATTCGAACTTTTCATCGAACGCCGCGTATGTGTCAGCTGGCTGTTTTATCGCACGTGAACGGGATTTCCTCTTTTTTTTTTTTGTAAGGGTAGAATATTTGCTCTATTCGGGGCACCGACCGACGATCGCGATACATTCGTTTTCACCGTGTTTCGATTTTGTATTTACGATTCGCTACGGCCCCGTCTATGCGGCAGGTTTTTGCGATTCCTATCTGCACGCGAGCCACGAACGTGGTCGACGATACCCTTAGCCGTCTACTGGGAATAACACTGTGACATTCTAGTGAGGATGCTTCTTCAAAGAGACACGACAGAAACAATAGGGAAACAGGTGACCCAGATTCTGGCGAACGTACTACTTGATATTATTATTCGCTTAATTTTGAAGTTCTTGTTCGCTGGGCGACGGAAAGGTAAGTTCGATTAAGCAATCAAATTCTACACGCATTTGTGCGGTATTTGACTCGATACAAATTTAAAGCGTCAGCTCGTTAAAGTTACTCAACGGCCAAAGATATGCAGGAAGTTTCGTGGAGGGAAAACAATGAGTACAACGGTCTATCTCGTATATACAGGGGGACCGATAATCGATCGGAGTTTCCATGTGATCGACGCAACAATGATCTCTGATAGGGTATATTCGCTGGCCCGTTACGAGCCGGAGTCCACCAGCGTCCCTTTGATCTTGCCATGGAAATCCTATTTTGGTCCATCGCCGGTATCGGGAGCGACCGCATCGTGAACTACGCTACTTCAGATTGCAGAATTTTCGCACTGTCGATGACCCCGGGCGGTTTACCACAACAGAGGAATCTGATCACGACCGCGAAGGTAATGTAACTTCAGCGATGTCCGAGGGGTCTCCGACCCTGTATCATTGATACGTAACGCTGTAATAAAATCTCTCGAGGAAATTGAGGGAAAGTATTGTTTTCCATCCGAACGAGCGACGCATTAGTAAATTGAACCGTGGTCGATGCCTTTAAAGAGAAAAATGCGGCGCGTTTGGTGCTTTGGTGGCGATCGTAATATTTACGGACTAATTAATCGCCACGGAAGCAATAGACTTCTCTGTAAAAATACTTTGACATTCGATCTAACCTTTGTTTTAGTTTAACAGCGCAGCATCTCTATTAGACGCACGCGATTATCCCCTACGCCACGTGGATTAATTTACGTAGAAATTGACCTCTTCCACAGCAGGCCGAAAGCTAGGAGGATTGTAGCATCTGATGCATACATAGTACAAAAAGCTGGCACGCATCGAGCAGACAGGGGGCAAGGCGCAGCAGCAGTTGCAGGAGGGCCAACGAAAATCGATAGCACCCTCCGCGTGAATGCAAGTAAGCTTTCACCCTTTCGCCGATAAATTCGAGGGATAATGATAGAGGTGGTCCGTTCTGCGAGCTGGTATCATCGGAACCGGCCCGGGGCGTCAGCTGTTCCGGGAACCTTGGGCTGCCAAACGGCTCGGGCTGAAATTCACAGGCGGATAGAACCGACCTTCGATATACGCGAAAGCAAATCCGCGTGTATAACTGAATAGAGTGTTACGGCGAAGCGGGGGTGGCGGTGGTGGTGAAATAGCGAACGTTCGATGCTTTAGAACGGACGGGATGGGAGGATAGCGTATTTTAGAGAGAATTAGAGACTGAAAGCTGGCGTGTGCGTAGAGCTGTGAGCGTCAGGGATCGGAGAAAGTTCAAGGCTCGTGGAATCGATTTTCGTCCCTGTCTACTAGACACGGAAATGCGCGTCAACAGAGAGGCGTGCACATGTATAGACCGTTCATAAACACATAAATGACAGAGAATGCAAGTAGAGTAAGTGGATGGGAAAAAAGATGTAGACGAGAAGCTTGAAGAGAAAGTAGTTAAAGAAAATTTCTCAAAGGAGAAGCACTCTTCGCGTCACCGATATGTCGAAGAGGAGCGGATCGTGGGCGTTACTGGCATGTTTCGAGAAGTCGATGAAAAAAAATTCGGAAGATGTTAGCGGGTGTGAGTTGGCCCCGTGTTTGTGTAGTTAAGTCTCGAATGAAGAGGGTGGGCGCTTGGATCAATACCAACTGCCCCTATTCTTTGCCCGTGTAGTGTGCACGACAGCAGTAGTTTCGTCGTGGGGCGTACGTACACCGACACATAGTTACAGCGAAACCCGTGTCCGTGTGCGTACGAAAATGCAACTCTTTCACGTGTTCCACGTACTCATTGTCCCGTGAAATTGTGTTAGCTCTCGTCGACGTAGCTTCGTAACCGTATCCCCCCAACCGTCGGTGTCGGTTCGGTAATCGTTTTTGGATCGTGTCTGACCATACACGGAGTCGACTACTGTGACTACTGCACGCCGACGTATCGCTGGCTCCACTTGTTGGATAGCATCGCCGATTATAATTATTTTCACGATACCATAGCAATTTATCCACCGATCAATGTAACTAGAAACTTCTGTTAATTACGATTTTGCGTGGATGCTTAAACGGCAAGGTAAATTAAATTCATTAGTTATCGACATTGTGAGTTTAGTTTCAATTAAGGTTCTACGAATAAATCAGCCTCGTTGCAACGTCCAGCTCTATTATGTTGGTACATGCGACAGATTTCCCCTCATAGATTCGTAGCTTGACAATGTTCCGCGCGTGTTAGTTCACGTCGCGAAGAACCCCAAGCGAACGCAATTATTTCTTAACTCTTTCCGCATACTGCGGTGGATGAAACGAAATAAGGACCGTTTTTTTGTCTTTGCTTTTAGCCGACGTGGATGAAACGCGTTATACGTGCTACGTGACGAGATACGTTTACCCTTGATATCGCAAGCGATATTCCCCGGCTAGATTACTAGGATTTATCGAAGCCGGCTGCCGATCGGGTGCCGCTAATAATTCACAGAATTTAGTACTGCTTCTGTACGTCGGAATTGCAGCGTTCTACCTAATTGGAAGGAGGCCCTCGCCGTAATCCGACGCGGCGCAAAGTGTTGCCTAAATCGACGATTTCACACAGCGCTCTGCGCGAAATACTAACGTCCGATCAATTTTAGCAGATCTCGTGTCGTAAGGCAAACGTCGGGTACGTAAAATACTGGGCGCATATATTATTAGGCATAATAATACTTGTCATCGAGTCACACGGTTCAGTCCATTCGCGACGCTTCTTTTTTTCTCATCGGGGATCCTCACGAGAAAGCGGGGGAACGCGTTGAAAACTTTTCGACTTGCGTGTTTTTAATGATGGGATAAAAAGTGCAGGTTCACATGACTAAAAGATTTCCGATATATCCGGTTATATCCGGGTTCAGTCGCCGGAAGATAGTAGGGCTCTCGATTTTATTGTTAGCGGGTGTGTGAGCCCCCGCTGTGTCCCCCCTGTAAGCAATTTTTAAGCGAATCGGAATTTCCTGCATGAATACACGGGAATTTTTTCTCGCGCGCCAAACGTTCGACATCCCCTAACTTCATTACGCGCCCGATGGATCACAGGCGTCCCTCCTGACAGCCTCGTGCAAATATAATACATTCGGTCGTTGAACGACACCGGCTGGCTGGAATTTAGCCACCCCCCTTGCACCGCGGAAATCTAATTTCGATCTGCATGACGCCTACCTGACGCATTGGTAATGATTCGACAACTGTACGTATGTACGCGTTAACGAACGATATTTCTGACCGATGACGTGTCACCTGCATCGTTTTGTACGAAATGCACATTTACGGAGAGTAATTGAAGAGGTGTAAAATATGTGGATGTTGATTGAGGATTCGAAACGAAACTGATGGTAACGAATGATTAAGAATTTCAGAAACACTGTAACAAACACCTAGTAAATCTGCAGAACAATGCTAAATGATGGGATTGCACATGTATTAAGCGTGCAATATTCGGGACGTTTGAATTCTCATGAGAAATTGCACGTCATATCCTGGGCAACTGACGTCTATCAAGATGACAGTAAACTGAGAGGAATACTGCCCCGACCCCGGAACTACCCGCGAGATGAAATATCTTACAGCTTAGGGGGATAAGTCTCAATAATTGGCTGGGATTTGTAAAAAGCCCGCAGATGTAGCGAGAAATTGAATTCGCACAGATTCATTAATATGCGCGAAAGTATTTCCTAAAGAGTTCCAATATTTTCCAACAATTGCTCTTTCTTATTTCTGGCCACTTGAACCGCGTCAGCGAAATCGAAACAACCGCAGCGTTCACAAGTGTCCTATACGTCCCAAGAATCGAGTCGAATACCGGATAGGTGCGATTTATAACATTTCCACGACCTACATTGTAACAGTGGCCACTCGACAGCCACTCTCGACGTGAACTGCAACTTTTTAACGCGGGCGGAAACGAAGGACGAATTCTTTAGTTACTAAAAATTTTTCGAATACGGGCTTGCGTTGATAAGGGTTTATCGGCGCGAATCGACGGCTCATCGCGCTTGAATCGAATAAATTGTTCGGCTGCGCGGATAGCAAACAATAAAAATACCTATAGGGCGCCGAGTTCCAACAAAGTTCTCTTTATATGTGCAAATTCCATTCGACCTTGCCTGCTGAAATTGTTCTTTATGAATTTCGAGGGGATAATAAATTGCAAATTAAGAGCATCCGTATCTCGCTTTTTCGAAAATTCATTATCAAGCCAGGCAAATTCATATCGCACAATTTTATCTCCGCTCTTCTAGAAAACGACCTTGGCTTTATATCGCCGATATAAAATATTTATTATACATGAAAGCTGTACGCGTTCTACAATGCAATATCGCCGCTGAAACGAACAATATGACTGACAATCTAGGGCAATTAAATTTTAGATAGTTTTATCCTTGGACTTTGAATTTGTTCCTCGATTCGGTATCGTGTCCATGAATATCACTGCCCATTTTATCAGTGAAATATTTTCAGAAATGGGACAACGAGAGATTATAAATATTGTAATAATTATGTCTCATACAGAGTGGATGTGAAATTATTAAAAAAAAAAGAGGGAAAAGACTTATACGATTCTTTACAAATTAAATCCATGGAACATGGACAGGGAGACACGGAGTACCATCATTCAAAGAATCCCATTGAAGTTTCTGCACTTGTGAATGCACCTAGATAGGAACGAAGCTGAAGAGGCTGCAATCACGATATAAGGTCGAGAATGCGTGTAACGCGAAAAAACCATCGCATTACAGAGAATGGGAGGCGGTTGAAAGAGGCGCTTTAAAAAAGGATTCAACGATTTCCTTTCCGGACAATGCCCCGTGACTCCGTTCTATACGCTTTGAAATGATATTTCTATTCGCGACTTGGAATTCTACAATATTTACATCCCCCTCTCGTGTTCGCCTGCTTATAAATACCGATAAGAGGTGAAAGACCTGGCTCGGGAATTTCTAATACAACATTTTTACGATCATCGTTTTCTCCTTTTCAATACCATTCTTTATGAAATGTATTATCCCTGGAGTTCCATTTTTCCTCCAATTTGCGTAATTTATAAAAAAAAAAACTCCTTCAACTTTAATCTTACGTAGAGTTATCAATAAAAGATATAACTAAACTGATCTCGGACGCAAAATCGTTCTATTAATTCGTCAACGAAATTAATTTCATCGCATTTCTTTCACGCAGAAACACTTAGAGAGCAATATTTAGAATGTAATAGGATGCTCATGTTACTCACGTTCTCCTCGACCGTCTTCTTGATCTTGGCGCCAGCTTCCACAACAGTTTTTCCAGCCTTGTTCACGGCACTGTACAAAAATCCACCCAAAGTTTTAGCTCCTGCCAGGGCTTTCGTGGAAACTGCAAAAGAGAGAGGGGAAAAAAGTGATGAGCACTGGTGATACGTTATACGTCTGTTTGAAATTTCATGAAAATTGGTGGACAACGAAGAAAATGAGCAGCAGAAAAGCTGTAAAACGCGATACACATGAGAAAGACCTGTACACGTCGTTCAAATTTTTCACAGTCAGTTCTATCTTATTTTTTTTTCTTTCGAAGCGTCTCCCTTTACAAAGGGGCTCCCTGAAGTAATGAAACTTTAATAAAGATGCACAAATTCGCTCGCACCTTTTCCAAGAGTCCCGAGACGAAATTTCCTTCCGTCGTCGTCGTACTCGAGTGGTGTCTGGCATCCTAACTGCAACCTGGCGGAATAACTGACGGTACGCAGAATCATATTAAGCTAATCCCAACGTTCTTAATAACGAGACAGTTCCACGGTAATTAAACGCCCACGTACAGAAATTTCCAGTTATACCCCTTCTGAATCTTCCTTCATTAAATTCTCTAAAATAAATTCCATACGCTGTGCACTCTCACGGCGCTGCGATTTTTACACCTGTCGCAAACATTAGCCACGTCTCGTCAAAGTGGCTCGCGTACGAGCACAAGCCTTAGTCACCGCAATTACTCGGAGCGGCTCGATTCTTAATGCAAACCGAGGACAATTTAATCAAGCATATTGAGCCGTTCGATTCGCGTGCCTCCGACTACTCCTCTCCTTCTGTTTTCTCCTGTAAAATCCCTTTCCTCTGTTCCCTGTTTCTTCTCCCTTTCCTACGTCAAAAAACGTAGAGAGCATCGATGCGGGAAGTTCAGGACCGATGAAAAGCAGCAACCGCAGTTACACAACGCGTTATCAAATTCACAGTCGAAAGTGCTGGGTCGGATAAAACGTAAGAAACAAAGGATCAAAGGCGATCGTGAAAGCTTTACCACCGCTGGCACGATACCAACGATCACCGAACAGGTGCCAAATATCGTACGAGGCCCCGCATCGCGGCGAGGGTTGCCCGTGCAATTTGTTGCCCGACAAAACTCTGCCCTCCGCGTGAAATTTATCGGACACACGTACTACAACGGAATGGTAAGAATTATTACACCACCGGGGCTGCCCTATTTATCGCCGATAAATCGATGCAGTGCATCAACTCGTCACACGCGTTACACCATCATCGAAGGCTAACTCGAATTATTCCTTCGAAACGAGCTTCGGAATGGATTTATACACGCGAGACATTCGAATCGATACGCCGCGCCACTTTGCACTCTTATCGTAGCGAATGTTTAAACGGTACATTTTCTTCCAGAACCACGATTTTCCTATTACTTTTCATTGGCCGGTGTATATAGTAGTAAAAGGATAACGGAGGAGAGGACTTTCAGTTTGATCCAGATGAACGAGTTCCTCGAGTCCTTCCACAAGCGCGATGCAGGTATTCAGGGATCGAACTCACGGGGAACGTGTCGAGCGTCTTACGCGCGATCGACTATCGGCGGACTGCGTACTGGAGCTGCAAGCGGCTTTGCAAGATCATGTGATGGATAAAAGATACAAGTCGCGAGCGGGGTAATCGGCTCTTGACATGTCTGAGTCACAGTCTCGTATGCCGTTAACGGAGCTACGAAATCGTGTTGCATCGAGAGAAATCCAGTGTGGGGACGTGAAAAATTTGTACGGAGGGCGAAGGGCAATCGAAGAGCGGAAACAGCGTGAAAACAGTTCGCAATGGAAGTCGGAAACGATTCCTTGTATTCAAGGGAACCGCAAATAAAAGGGCTGTAGGGAACGGAAGTCGTATGACGTGCCAACTAGCATTTAATCAAACGTGAACCTTGCGCCTGCATCGCGTTTCACCTTGTGCCAGTTCCGAAACTAGGGCTTAAAGTGGGAAACAGGGCTAAGGGTGGCAAAAAAATGCTGGACGATAAGGGAGAGCTCCTATCAAAGGCGAAAAAATTCCTTTGAGGAATCCTCAAGCAATTACTGGCGATTATGAATTCGTAATTGTTCTCCAAGGATACATTTTCCAGCGTTATCTAATTTCAATTTGCTATCCATGAATATTCGTTTCAATTTCGAGAGTACAAGGGTGAACAGAATTTTTTGGTCCTTAGAGAAGAAAGGTCGAGTCGGCATCGTCATTCATATTTCACGCTCCTGTTATTACAGCTACGTGCTGTACCACCCCCTCGATATTCCAGAGAGAGAAGCTGGGCGCGTCTGTTCTTCCAGAACGCGTCAAGAATATATATCTCTGACCAGATGCAAGGATCAATGAAGTTACCCGGAGCATCTTCCTCCTGCCGTTCAATGATTCAATAATCCGACGTACGACGGCTTTAGCGGAGTCGAAATGCATTTAACTGTTGATCCGACAGCGGAGATCGAGAACCGAGTCCGCCGGTCCCCAGTTTTCTCCGATTCTCCCCTTATCGCGCTCGATTTATTACTCGGAGCCGTTGCACCCCCTCGTCTACGGCGCATTGAACTTCGACGATAGCTCGGGCAGGAAATCTTGCCGGCATTCTCGAAGAAATCGAGCACGTTGAACTAGAGGAATGCCCGTAATAGGAGGCGGGGGTATTTGTTGTTCTTCAGCGAACTCGAGAAGTACAAGCGGCATGTTCTCGACCCCTACGCGAACGTTATAAACGATAGAAATCCGATATACGAGAATCTCTCAAATTTCAATTACTCCGCGAGTTAGCAAAGGATGCGACTACCAGGGTGGGGACCGAAGCATCTCAGGATCCTCGTTCAGCGAAGTTCGGTGTCGTCGAACCCGTGTACCGTCTTCCGGAACGACGGTCAAAGAGCGCGCGCCGTCTCCTTTCTCTGTGTAATTCCGATCACGAACCCCGATAGAGCAACGCCCTGGCCAAAAGGGGTTAAGACGAAGCGAACGGGAGCGAATTTCTTTCACCGCGTCGGTTCTTTGACCGCCATCGTGTACCAGCATCCTACGAATCGTGTGATCTCCGCGACGCATCCCGTGCTCTTTGTGATATCGCAGTCAGATCCTCCGGGGTTTTCGTGCGCGTCATCGCGCCCCGTCAGCCTACAGGGAAACTATCCCCCGACTGGCTGACTCTGTTCCGAACAGCGACGATACAGTGCCGTGCGAAAGTGCACCGCGAGACTTACTGGCGAGCGTAATTAATTCCAGCGGCGGGGCTGCTGGGACCCGGTTCTCGTTAGCATCTTCGATCTGACCGCTGAGGCTGCTGTAATCTCTCTTCCTTAAAAGCCGAAGCGCGGAGAGGATCGAATCTCGAAGACTGGGGCTGATTTCCATTCGAGGGGCGAGGAGGAGGTCGTTTAATCGATGGTCAACGTTCGAGGGTGCCCGCTGACAAAAATTACAAAATCGCTAGGCGAAAGCGGAGGACGATGGGTGGGTGAAAGGGCGCAAGGTCGAGAAACATCGAGCAGGCGTTGATTAAAATCGATCAACCCGTTCCAGCTAATTTCGTCGTTGCTGCTCGGAGTACATAATTAGCGCGTACAATTAGCCTGACTGGAGACGAAGCTTTCCATGAAGATTTCGGAATTCGGCTATAGTTTGTCAACGGAAGCAGTCAATGGAATTTCCCCGGGATTGAATTAATGTCTCTGCAGGGGCAGACCGTTGTTCGAAAAGGCTCCGTTAAAGAAAAAAATCGATGGTGACCGGTTGGAGCTCGGTCTGGTTAAAGCTTCATGAAATTCTAAAACCGGAAAAGCAAGGAGAGACCGAATGAAAAATCTCCTCTCTAAACTCTTTCTCCGGCGACTCTTTTATTTTTGAGCAAAAAAAATACAAGTTCAATAGAAATCCTTTTATCCGCGACGCAAAATATGAATAAATGGGAAGAAAGTAAAAAAAAAAAAAAGCGAGAGCTTTCTACTGACACAAAACGTCGCGCCACGTCGTTCGTTATATTTCGGCAGCAGCAGTGGCATCAGCGAACCCAGATTCTCCCTACTGAAAACGCATATCGGTTCGGGGCAACCTTGACCCAGCAGCAGCAGCAGCAGCAACAGCAGCGGTGGCTGAAAAATTGGTGAAAACGACGCGATGACTCGCGTGGCTGCTCCACCTGTCCGGAACACGTCACTGCGAATAATTGCACGCGGTTTCGCCCGCGTACTGCGAAGCTTTTGGAAACACGAGACACGCCTGCGAGGCAACCATCAACGCGATCTCTTTGACTGACACGCGTTTGGGATTTGAATTTCATCCGTGGAAATTTCACTCGTTCCCGACCACGACAAAACATGGCCTTGACCGTTTTCACCGATGGCGAATCTGCAGGAAGCATCGGGGCGACTGTATCTGGAAATCGGAGACATTCGAACAAAGCTGCCACGGGGGCTTGCGCGGAGAGCTTTTTCTATTGGTCGTTCCTTGTTTGGAAACGTGAAACACGTCTGCGAGGTAACAATCGGTTGCGATCTCTTTGACTGACACGCGTTTGGGATTTAAATTTCATCCGTGGAAATTTCGCTCGTTTCCGATCACGACAAGACATAGCCTTGACCGTTTTCACCGATGGCGAATCCGCGGAAATCGTTTTGGAGAGGCTGCACGTGGAAATTGGAAACATTTGAACTATGGTAAGCCGTATGGCAGCTTGTGCGTAGCTTTTTCTATTGGTTATTTCTCGTTTGGAAACATGAAACACGCCCGCGAGGTAACTATCAATGCGATATCTTTGACTGACACACGCGTTTCGGATTTGAATTTCATCCCTGAAAATTTCTCTCGTTCCTCTAACCATGATAAAACATAGCCTTGACCGTTTTCATCGAATCCCGTGGAAAGCATTGGAGAGGTCTGAATGCGGAAATGGGAAACATTCGAACTAAGCTTTATGGAAGCTTATACAGCCTTTTCTGTTGGTTATTTCCTTGTTGGGAATGCAGCGGGAGCTTTGCAGAATTTCTGCGCTTTATCGACGACTTTTATAATCTTTTCCCATTTGCCGGGGTGGATTTTGATTTCGCTTCGTGGAACTTTCGAAGATATAGAAACCTAAAAATACTCTTGCTACGTGAATATCTTTTTATGCGTGAGATACAAATCGTGACTGCTTTAATACCTGAACGGTAAACTTTGGTCATTTTTTTCTAAACCCCTTTCGCCAAGGATAAATAACAAAATCATCGTAAACTTCAGAGTTTCCACGAGTCAAAGTTTTGGTCGTGTGCACATTCTGCTGGCTGATTTTCTCGAGGGAAGAGTCACTTGGGTGGCCGTATTGATCGGCGAAGATGGGGTCCAACCCCTCGACGCGAAGGACGCGTACTTGCTGACTGGATCTGGCTATATTCGGGGGAAATTCGTGGTGGACCCGTTTCACGGGGCATCCGGAGATCCACCCACCTGTCATTGTTCGCCCACACGAACGACCAAGAGTCACCGCAAATTTATACGCACAAGATCATGCGGGATCGGCGGGGATCCAGGAAGTTCCAGAGCTCTGGTCCACTTCTTCCTGATAGATTTATCAGGGATCGACGATGACCAGTGGCATATCTAGGTGCTCCAGGCCCGGGGACGAATTTATTGCGCAATTACGCAATCGCAATCCGAACACTTGCTTTTACCCGCTTCACGAATTTTTCACGAGTTTTTCGAAACTTTACCGCCGAGTCTATTCGTACTCCCGGTGCTATCTCCTTTTTGTAACACGGGGTGTGTCAGCAGCAGGACCTCGTACAATCAAATAATACGAATCCCAATGCATACTATGCGTATTATAAAGATTCGCCCTTATTTCCGCGCGGTCTACGTAAGTTCCCTCCAAACAATAGCACTATGTCTGATCGCGAAACAATTACTTTCCAAGGAAGTCTGGCATTCGAGGGAGGGCAGAAGAGAATCGGGTTGAAGATACCCTTACAAAGGGGGCTGTATTTCCAATTTTCGTATGTTCATCTATTGGCGGGGGACGGAATCGTGAGAAGGGACGAAAGGGGATTCCAGATAAGAGGATAAAGTTCACATTGTTCCATGGGACAAACCCTACGGCTTCGCTACATGTGGAAATGATCGACCATGGCGTTCGGTTTGCAAATGAGTAATACAATGAATAAATTCAACGTACATGAATATTCGCCGATGAATTATTGAAATCAAGAAACGGTCAACAACCCGTCCGAAGCTAATACAAATTTCATATTATGTATAATGGAAAATTGAAATTTCGGCTCGCTATAGAACGACAGACGAGATGAATGGAAGCAACCTTAGCCAAAGAGCAATGGATTTTAAATATTTCAGCGCGGTAACAACTCCGGGGAATATAATGCGCCGAGAGATTTTCATCAGCATTCGCACGTGCGAATAATTTCATTATTATGAAAAGTTGTGTAGCTCTTGCCGTTCACCCAGCTCGCAGAATATCGTGGATACTGATAAAATTGATTGACGATCATTTGTGAATAGTATTTTTCGAAAGCGTGCTTTATTCAAAATATGTGCAAAACGATCGAAAGGATATTTGCTTTTCGTTAATTGATGCTACTAGGGCATTTGAACCCTTGACATTAAAACACGAAATGCATTCCAACAAAAACGTTTTAATTTTTACTCGCACCAGCAGCGGAATAACCAATTTAATTAATACGCAGAGCTCTGTTATCTCGTAGACAAATTTAAAAAAAAAAAACACGACTGATTGATCGACTGATCGGCCTTTCGCAAATGGATCATACAAATTCACGATAAACTGTATCCATCATCGAAAGCTACGAGTACCTTCGAACGAGTACCTGATATATTTCACGTCGAGAAATATTACCAATAGCCGCGCGTACATGCACGTTAAGCTCTCGAATGATAATCAACGATAATAACGCATCTCTTGCTCTCCTGCTGCCATTTTCCTCTTGACACGTGCCTCGGCAACGCTCGCTTGAACCAAGCGTTTTTCCGCGATGAAATATGCGTGTACGTTATATATGATACATTGGCGAGGATACATAGATACGTCGAAAAAAGGAAACAGAAAACAGAGAGCAGGAATTTCTGCCACGTTTCCGTGGGAGCATTATTAATGAGATCTGTGCGCGGGAAATTCGGCGTTATCCGGAGGGGAAAATCGCGTTTCCGCGTCATTCAGCGGAGAAACAAAATTCCTCTTAAATACGCGGAAAGCTCTGGAAGATGCGGTTTCGTCTCGGGAAATAAAGTACGATGGAAGTTGCTTTTGAATAGATAAGAAAGGGAAACAGATATATCCGAGTCAGAAGATCGAGTAGAATTCGAATGGAAGATTTCCTCTGAAAAATAATTGAATAATTCGGTGCACCGACGGTAGCGACGATAGAAAATCGTTAAAGTTCGCCGATAACGGGGTGCATTATTAATCAGGCAAGTTTAACGCGACGAATGGAAGAGATCGAAGTCTGGGCAACTTCCCGTTGAATATTTTATTCGGAGTGCATTTGAATATGAGCGGGGAAAAGCGAGGAATACTGGGGGTCCGGAAAAATCAGATTCTCATTCTCTAAGAGACCGTTGGACGTATGTAAACGTATGTAAGCGTGTGTCACGTGGTTCTAGGTGGAAACGCATAAGGTTTCTCTCGCTCCGTACGGATGAATATCTTTTCGTGGCCGTAAAACAGGTGGAGAAAGATGGGGAAACTCGAAAGATCTCGAAGATGCGTTAGGGACTTCCCATTTGTTCGAACGATCCGTTTACTCAAAGATATCTGGATTTCGCGGAAACATCTAAAAACGTAGTTTGAACTCGAATTTTTTAACAGAGCTTTGGGCTTTGAGATCTTGAATGTGAAATTTCAAATGTGTTTTTTAATTTAAATAGACGCGGACTTTGTTGGGGGCTATTTTGCCTCTGACTCTTGAATTTATGATGACAAAACAAATGGGATTTTTTTCTTATATACTCTCTTATTAAAAGGAGATGGCTCACTCGTACCGCATATCAGCGGCAACGAAAGTCGGTCTCTTAGAGAGTGCTTCGAACTCTTACATCTTCGCGAACTTGGGTCTAATTAAAAGTTTCCTTCGCAATTTACGAGCACTCGCCGACTTAAAATGATTTAGCAGCGCAAGAAGTAAATGTGCAAGGGTAAATACCCGTTAAAAATGTTTTACGTTGAAATTATATTTTGTTCGCAATGTCAAGTCATGCATTCGAAATATAGAATGAACTAATAAATTCTTACGATACTCCGCACACTATCCAAACGCAATTTTGCGGAAAGTTTGATTAAGAAGTACTGCGTTTAATTAAACGCAGCAGAAATGTTACAGTGAACTTTGAAAAAAAAAAAAAACTCACCGCCTCCGAATGCCTGTTGGGAATCCTTGTCCTCGGTCGGGGATCCTTCTAAACTCGCGGGACCACTATCAGCTCCTCCGGTTGCGCTGCAAATCAACGAGAAAGCACGCGGTTAAAATATAAACGATCTGCTTTGTCGTGTAGATTACGCTAGGCTGCATAACGATGGTAAGAAGCTTTTCGCATAAAAGATAGAACGCACGTGCAGTAAACGAGAGAGGAAGGGAACAAGTTATTTATCATCCAAAGGCTAATTATTTTGTAAGAAAGAGGTGTATGCATTTAATTAAATGCAGAAAGCAACAAATATTTGCAGCAGTTTGTAAATCACATTTTATTCATTATCCGACATCTGAAGCGATTGAAATTAATCTGAATTTAATTATTTGATTACTTTCAAACAAAAGCTCTATGGTAATAATCCTAGTAGCACAAAAATATTGAGGAAATGCTTTTCTTTTAAGCAACACTTTTTAATATGAGAAAGACATTACGTCCAAATATTGTATACATACACGAAAAGTGTAAAAAGATCTTCAGAAAATATGAAATATTCATAGTGTATGAAGGAAACATTAGAAAAATGTGAAGCGGATATTCGGACAATGTTAAATAAATGTTTGAACTCTAGGAGGATGTTCAAAAAGAAAATTAAGCATGATTAAAAATAATAAGTATGAGAAAATCCAATTTCCCAAGGCGAGTTGACATCTCTGAAAATTTCTTACCTACTGGCGTCGTCGTCTTTCACTTGCTCGCCGGTGCCTTCGGCGTTTTGCACTACCTGCCCTTCGTTCTCCGCTGGTTGCGCTGCACCGCCGTTTCCCTGCGGAGCATTGCGGCCTAATGCTCCTATCCCACCGGCAAACCATCCGGTCATCTGAGACTTCACTCCGGCCAGCATTTCCAGCTTGCTGGAGCCTTTGGTCGGGCTGCAGAAAACATAAAGGGACACAGTTTTTTTTTTTTAATTCGTGCGACTGCTGCGAGGTTCATTTAGCATTACCTAGCAAACAACGGGGCAAAAAGAAATACAATCTGTTTTTAAAGCGCGGCGAAAAGACGACGCTTGTCGGGTGGAAACATTTTTCTTCAGGTGAAAACAAAACCTTCGTTGCCGGACAAATGTCTTTTACGTAATAGTTAATTACTCGAACGAGTATTCGTGCTCTTTTTTTTCACGGTCAAACATGAAACGTAGCGAAAATATGACGTTGGAAACGTAAAAGATTCGCTCCCGCGTTATCCGAGACACGTTAACGCGAAACAATTTGCACAGCTATTTCACCTGGAAGCCTCTAATTGCTGTATTTTAATAATCGCGTGAAGCATTAATCAGCGAAATTCCTATTTAAAGACCCTTGGAGCCGGGCTTTTTTTAATTACCAGAGTTCGTTCAACTTCATCGGCATGCCCCTATTTTCGATGGTTACCTAACGAACTGCGGGGGAAACTGCTGCCTAAAACGTGTACTTTCGATTCCAGCCTGTTCCCCTTGTAGATACGTGTTATCGATAAAAATGGGGTCAACGTAGCTGGGGTAGGACAACAGCAGGGGAACGTAGTTTCGACTATAATTAGTTTTTGTGGCCAATTAAACGGGACCAGGGCAGATATGTAAATTTGACCATCGGTAGAAGTGAAAATGAAGCAACAAATGGATTCTCTTAGGAACACGCATCGCGTCGCATCGTCCTGCGTTTTGTGGAATTATTTATTTAGGATCAGATCTATTGATAACACGTGCGTCGATACTACGATACGGTGTATCGATGCTCCGTTAACGGTGTTAGATTCGCATCAGCCCCGGGCAATTATTTTGAATTACCTGCCAACTGCAACACAACTCGCAGTTCGCACGCGACGTAGTTTACTAACAGTTCGCGGTGCATCGAGGTAACAAATATAAATGTTTCGGCGTACCCGTGTGATAAACGAAAATGCCACAGGAGCGAGTTGCAAAATACATCCAAGGGATAGAGAGAGAAGAGCCACGCAGTGCACCGTTGTTACCATTATACAAAATTGAACCAGTCTCATAGAGGTGCGACCGCGGTGATATCGATTGCGACCTATATAAAAGATTACGACTGGGACCCCCCCCCCCCCCCCCCGTCCTCGTTATGGAAGCATTGCCGTTTCTTTCGTACTACGCGAGAGAAGTTCGTTCCGATCCTCGCCATCGTTCAATCACGTACGTACATACTGTATAGAAGTGCTCCTTAAAAAACATTACATCGACCGCCTATGGGGGAAAGAATGTTCTCCGAGGGAGAAGTATTCGCTACGATATCCAAGGAGACGGCTACACCCGCGGTTCAAGTTCATTCTATCCATACTGAAATGTTTATCCCTTGCAGCGTCCGAGGGAACCACCGAAATAGAATCAAGCCCGTGCAACTGACCCGAGAATCACTGAATTATGCGCCACGGTTTACCGGAGGCCATGGTACTCCGGGGAAATTGTTTCGGATTATCCGACGTTGAAAACCATCAGGTGGTCCTTTATCTGTCGCTCTTTCTTTTTTTCGATCTCGCTTCTCGTTCCTTTTACCTTCGGTGGCAGCGGGAATGAAAAGACTGCTCGATAACGTATCCGACCGGAGGAAAAGCGGTCGATTCGCCGGTTTCGCCGTGCTTTTGCCACCCCCTAACCGTGGGGCATAAATAACATTACACAACCGCGGTCGTATAAAGGAAATTAAGTGAACGAGCGAAACTGTGGGAGAACGCTCTTTAAACGAAAAGCAGGTTCTGGCTTTTCGTAACATCGTGGGTCGGGGCTTGGGACAATGGTGGAAAATAAGAATCGTATTCTACGCGCGCGGTGAAGAAAGGATGCTGTGATCTGCTATCATTAGTCACTCTCGGGATAACGCGAGAAATGGAGGCGCGTATTGATAAAATTGTGTATTTCTCAGTACAAAGGTACAATGCTGTATTTAAGCGAGAAATTAAGTGAAAATTAATTGAAGCAACTTGTGCCGGGTACATAATTAGTGTTGCATAATCGAAGGGGTTCTAATTGCGCGAGGTATTAATTGCAACAAGAACCGACTGAGCGTTAACGTGTATTAAAGGAGCAAGTGTCGCGAAATTTCTGACAATCGTTCACGTATTGAGAACGCGTTTTCTACGGTCCACAGAATCCCATTTCCGAAATCCATTTCGCGTGACATAACTTTCGGAGAATGGTCTCGTAAATGTCGCGATTCGGCCAGTCATACGACAAACTCCTGTACAAACTGAGAACTGTCTCCGTGTCCTCCGAGTGGAAAATGTTAGACGTGCAGTAAGGTTGAATATTCTCAGAGGTATAAGGAGCGTGATGTAATATTTAATCGTTTGCAACATTTAATACACGATCACGTAGAACGGAAATAGGGATCGTACTCCGTCTGTATTTTACAAGACTCCGTAGCACTCCGTTATGAAGTCAATGGAGAAACAGATTTGGAGAATCGGATTTACTTGAAATATTCAGCTGGTCGTAGAGAAACGATTTTTTAATATTCTTTTAAACGAGCGTTTAATTTTTGATCAATTATCCCAAGAACAATTGAAAATGAAATTGATAATGTATATTAGTGTCATTCTCGTTTGCTGTTAATGCTTCTCCTTTTTACGTCGCATAACTGTGAGTCATTGCTCGTTACAGCTCCGAGTCGAATCTAAACGGTACCGGTCTCTGACAACTGCGTACGCTGCACCCGCAGATAAGTGAGAAAGTAATACCAGTATACATTAACCTCGTTCACGATTTGCGGTTCATAGTAATACCGTTCTACACGTATTACTTTACGTAAGCACGGGAACAAATGTTATCGATCTAATTTCACGAACACGTTCTCAGCACCGAACGTGGAAGATTGACCATGTCGCACAGATGCGCAAAAAGACCGACCGGGAGACCGACGTTCAGTCGTGCATTGCGCGACTTCTGAACGGAACCCACTCCCGTGTAACGGACAAGAAAACGTAATCATTAAAACGCAATACCTATGCCCCTGTCACCCGAAAGAAAATCGCACGGGTACTGGTGCGTAGCGTAAACAAGATTAACTTCCGGTAGAAAACATACCGGAGTACCATGGACGCAAAGCTTATGTCAAACGAGCTATGACGTTCGACAGTGCAATGATAGTATAGGTTAAGTAGTATGCATATTCACCTATCCTTCACACGTGCATCTTCCTCAGTGGCAGGGCCAGCGGCAACTTTTTCTTCGGCCGGCATCTCGGCACCGGTCTCGTCCGCCTTCTTGCCTATCCACGTAGACACTTGATTCGTTAATCCGGTAAACATTTTTAATTGCAATGCGACGACGGCCAGCTGTCTCGATACTTCAATATGTGCGTGATATCTCCCCCAAGCTGCTTCTTGCTATCTTCTACGCTAGCAGAAACGCGACTGAAACCTGTACTGGACAAGTACCGGTTATAAATCACCCGCTTACTTGGTAGCGCAACCACGAACTACGCGGATCGTATGTGCTGCGGCGCATTTAATGATGCGCAGTACAACTCGGTCGCCGACAGCGCCGTCGTCAACGGGCAGAAGCGAATCGAACTACCGCCATAATTGATTTTCGCGATTAACAATATTATTTGCAGGGTGTACAGTCTACATTATAATTTGTATAGGTCTAGTAATATTTGTACTGTTTGCACAGATCGAATTGTTCCTAGATATTCTAGGATTATTAGCTTTCGTACTTGGTAGCATTTTTTGGCGCCGTATTATAAATTGAATAAGTAGCAAACACAGAGTATAATTGAAATTGCTTCGCATAAATTTCTCTAATAATAAGATTGGTTGTTGAAAAGTAATACGAGAGGATTGGTTTTTTAGAAAAATATATTATCTCGTTAAACCTATACAAGGCAATTATAATATTATCGAACTCCGTATAGAATTTGTACATTCTCTACTTCTTCGAATGCTTCAGCATCAGTGTTGCGAATCGTTATGATAGATAACTGGTACATGCTTAGAGGTAGAATTGTACAGAAACAAGTTTACCTAAGTCTAGCACATTCCTACAGATCTGTGTACTATGGATTGGTGTTTCGGTTTACAATATTGGCCTTTAAATGTTGTACTGCGTTTCGGAATCGTGCTACATATTTTATCGGTATATTTGTACTTAGTATAGGATTTAGAATTTATGCATCGCTAGTGGAATAAAGATACGAACAGCACCTTACGTTCGATATCACAGCTTAATACGAACATCATGTGTTTTTCTGTAGGATCCGCACTCCTTTATCCTTGGTGCCTCGTTTCCTGGTCTTCTTAATTTAAAAACAAAACTCAAAACTCTTAACTAATGTTTTAGACTTTTTCTGTTGATGTTTCATGATTGGTGTTTCGTGTTTTCGAATATTGGTGTTTTATTCTTGTTCTTTAGACTTTCCTCAAAAGGCAATCTGTAACTCTTTTACATTCGTCGTCATTTTCTCGTTCGCGACTGCCTATCTTTTCCGTTTCCCGGTTGCTTACGCCTGCTTTTACTATGAGTGCTTGCATCTGATTCATTCTTACGATATATGTATAACGTACACTATCTTGAATTTAATTATTTACAATTTTAATATGGAACTTTCGTAACCACTCGGAGCTCATACTCGTCAACGAAAACGAACTCGCTTTCCCAAAGCATCCAATTTGTTCTTGCTTTTTGGGAGAGATCGTGAATTTTCCATATACGTTCCGTAAATTGCTAAAATGTGTCTAACATTCTACGTATATACAATTAAGTATTTGTATCCCCTAAGAATGCGCGATAGTTTAAAGCGGTCACTATTTTTCATTCGACGTCGCCGCTTCTTTTAAAGCCGCCTGTTCACGTTGGTACCTAAAAAGAGACACAATCAGTATTTCAAACGTACAAGTGAATCAAATCACACGGTACAAAATTATGCAGAATACTTTCGCTCCTTATCTTTATTGCAACGACGAAAGTTGACTCACATTATCGCCCGACCAACTTGGTACATAGACGTTAACGCGACGAAGAGATTCACGCTGAAGAGGCTCCAATTTTTCGGCGTGATCGCTAAAGAGTACCTGGTCCAGATCAAGCCGGTGACACCTAGAGCGGACGATTGGCTAACGGAGAGTTGGTTCGCGGGCCTCTGCAGATCACTCAGGCCAGCTATTACGAGTCCCTGTAATTCGTTAACATCCGTTTAACGCCGGTAAAGTGTGCATCGCGAGAGGAACGAGATAAGAGAAAACTGTAGAGGGTATAAAGGGAAATAATGAGCGTCCTGGCGTAACAGACGGATAATGAAAGGGTGTAAAATGTAGGTCGCAATCAGGTGGTTCGCTTTAGAAGGTTGACCTATATTCAGCTAGATCGACCGCGATTCGTTGCAAGGCATGCGCGTCCCCGCAATCTCTACCTAAGACATCGTTCTCGGTAAAATGTACAATTTCGCCGCAGGTTGTACATTTATATGACATTTACGAGCGACAATCTCGCTTAGCCGCTCTTTAACGTCAGACCGGAGTGTGCAGCCTCTCGGATGGCGCGTTATCGATTTCGTATATGTATAGCGGAAGTATTGAGGAGTCGTCGAAGATGATCCCAGCAACGATATTCGTCGCGTCTTTCGCAACAAGCATCATCGACATTGCATTTTGGATCAAGTCCATGCGGAAACGACGCCTCCGTATCGTCGAGAAATATTTCTGTAACTCGTTTACCGCGGCCAGCGACGCGAGCCTCGGGGATGAATTGGCTCGCGTGAAACTTTCGATTCGCTCGCGCTCGCTAAATTATACGTATCCGGCGGCTGAAAATGTTAACATGCAATTACCGATTATTTTGTCCAGATAAGAATTGATACGAAAAATTGTGCGTCAAGTAATAGCGTTCGGCGGAGACGTTGAAACTTCAGAGATATTACTGACCCATTTGAAAGCCGGTGCCCAGAAGAATATAGTCTGCGGACCTGAAAGTGGAAAATAGGTCGATACTGCTGTTACGTATTTTTCTATGAATAACTGCGGCATATATTATACTAACAATAGAAAAATGAGACGGGAATACGACTAATTTTTTAAACGCAGCGATAACGATTGTTCTATGCTTCCGACTTTACGCAAAGATAAGAATAGCATTTCATAATGTGCGCAAGTTACTTAATCGTGCTAGAGCAAATTTCAAATTCCAATTACACTCTCGAGCTCTAGAAATTTCCGATTATTTTCGTGGACATTGCTGAATTATTGTCAACTCATCGTTCAAGCCGCCAACATTATGAAACGTATTGTGTAATAATTATGCATTATCAATTGCACGTATATAGCGAGCCCAAAATCGAGGGCAGCGTGCTGCGGGATGACATTGATCCGCACGTGCACACGTGTTAATGACGGCCAAGGACCATTTGAGTTCATAGCACTACTGCAGTGTACAACGGCAAAAAAAGACACGCCTCGAGCTTATGAGTATTTTTTCGTTTCGCTGCCCGAATACACTGTGCACACGGTGACGCGGACTCATATGCCCCGCGCACGTGTCAAGTGTAAGTAAAATCGAAGTAATGATAGATAACTCACTAACCAGCTGGATGATTCCACAGTGGCTGAAACTTCGCAGGCACGAACTTGCCAATCGTGTTCATTGTATTCTTGTAGACGAGCGACATCGTGTTCCGCGCGTTCGCACGACGATGATGGGCGTAAGAAAAAGGAAATTAATGCGGTGCCTGTTCAAAGACTCGCCACGAACGGGCGAACGTGGAAATGACAAGCGTTACAACGATCCGCACACTGAGACTGAGTATCGCGAAGTGCAGCGATTGGTAGCCGTGCTGATCGCGCGGGCAGGTCGCAGTTTCCTTTCCCCGCACAAATTTCCGGGGACGTAAGCGTGTAAATGCGCGCATGTATATGTATGTCTGTGTTGCCGCTGTGCAACCTTACCATACATATGTTCGCACACCAGCGCAGATTATTTAAGATCATGTTAAACATGCATGCTCTTGAATCGATTAATGCTGACTGAGAATAGATAATATTGTCATTAACGCATGTACATATGTATATTGGCATGGGGAAGTACTCCTCAATAATTATCGCTTAGGGGTCGCTGATACTCGAAAATGATGCGTATCAGAAAATCGCGCTTCTCATCTCTGAATGAACTATTAATCGATAAAATTAAATTCATATTACAATATTTATAGCTTGGTTTAAATTGCCGGAACATTATCTACTTTATCGTTCGATTCGATGTTCAAGATTTTCAATACGTATTTCAATGAAGTTATCGCGATATTCGAACGTCTGCATCGTCAGACGCGAATATACATTAATAATTGTAGCACAGCGAATAATGTTTCGCTAATTTATGTACGCATACATTTCGAATAAAGGAAACTTCCATTACACGATAGCAGACTTGATTCCTTAACTTCGCTGATAGTGTATTATCATCAGTACACGCGCAATCATGTAGCAATCGACATTGGCCTAGAGTACAAAATTGAACATACTATTAAGTGCCAAGTTGTAAGTTGCATGGTCGCTTTATCCTATAAATACATCGACCACGTGCAACTGTGTACATCAGGACGGACACGGCAATACCGTCTAGGAACGCGATTCCGCCTTCGGTCCATTGATCCCCTGAGAATGAAGTTCCAACGCGTATTTGCACAGCTTTATTTACAAATGCATACAGGTTTTATAACATCGAATAAAATGAGAAAGAAAATACGATAATACAATACAAAAAATGCTATCGAAAATTGAGCCCGACGAGAGAATGCAAACATTATTCTGGCCGGTCGAATTATGAGGATCGGTCAGCTCGTGAGCAGTGGCATTGTTCGCATCTCCCATGCAATTGCACCACAGTTAAAACGAATACACTGGTCGTATGCATTCTTATATCACAAAGTTAACATACATTTTGGCGTAGAGACATATCCGCAAATGTATTTCATATTGCATGCGCGTAGTACATGTCCTGATACATGCAATATCCATTCAACGTACATTACACTGAATTCTTAAGAGATAAGTTTTATACGAATACACCGATATCTTTTTCATTTTACGTTATTGTTCAGTTGTATGTAGATGTATATTCTCCCATTGGAACATTCGGTTATATTACTATAACGTGAGATCTTACGAGTTCGATAAAATTAGAAAAAAGAATCGAAGTCTAAGATAAAAAGAGAAATGCGACGTTCACAATTAAGTTATGATACTCTGTTTTCGTAGGAGTTGTTCGGTATTTATATTTGGCGTAGAAAATAAATGCATTATTTTAATGGCTCACTCGCGTAGAACTGTGCCACGAATTGGTGGTTAAATTAAAATTTACAATTATACTAATAATACAATGCTGCTTACAGATAAATTCTTATACCTTTCTAAATATGTGTACAGTACAAAAAGGCACATAGAATAAAGTAACACTAAAAGATAGTATTGACTTTATAGTTCGAAAGTCAAAGATATGGAAGCTCTCCATAATTTGTAAAACAGTAACAATTGATACGACGATACTTTAACATAGATAAATCTTCAAATTTTGTATATTACATAAATGCTGAATTAATTGTTTCGATTCTCTAACATATCTCGATCATTATTTATTCCACAAAATATATTTTGTAAATTTCGTATCGTTTAACAGAAATAAAAATCGAATCGTCCTCCATATCGATAACTTACAGGCTAACAATATTAGTCTTTTCCTTAAACAATAAAAAATCGAGATATCAAAATACGATATAATAAATTCCTATAAAACTTATATGTTCATTATGAATTATTTCATTATATCGTAATAAAAAGTGATTCTTTTTCTATTTTTTTTTAGATTTAACGCAATTTTTGGCATTTACAAAAATTACGTATAGAATACTAAAATATGCTTTATATTGCAATAATACTTATGCACCAAGTAGATACGTATCTATGTATACGTGTGTTCCGGATGTTAATGAAATGGAATATAATAGTCTAAAAGTTCTGTAAGAAAATGAGTGAACTTAAATATACGAGACAAGTTGAGCAACATGTTTGAAACACAGTGTTGCGATGTACGAGAATATTAAAATTGTACTGTGTAAAATGTGGTATAAAAAAAGGCAGTCAAACACGGAACTATGGTTTCCATTGTATGATTGTACAAATAAGAGATCATAACTTTTTAATAAATGCAAGTGGCAGTGGAACTTGGATATTACTGAATAATTTAAATGTTTGAGCATCTATCAACCAATCGAACTGCACAAAAATTCACTCATTCTTTAAGACAATCAAGGTCGTGATCATCCCTCACATGTTCGCTTTCATAAAATAAAATATTGTTTTGAGACGGTAAACATATCTACCATTTATGAAATTCGACGCGTCGAATTTGTAATACGATTTTGATAACAGACATCCCTTATCCTTAATACATGTACTCACAATTATTGCACCTATGCAATGTGAAAATTTAACACGAAAAATTCAGCATTAATTGTAGCCGCATAACGTAAAAGTACTAATAGACCCATATATATCAACTGTAACAAATTTCGTAAAATCCGGAGATATGCATACCTTAGCAAAACAACTCGAAGACAATTCGACGACAGCTAGTAGCGCAGGCTGTTTGGGATCTTTGCCTTCTTTGGACTTCCAAAATTTGCTTAGATTATTCGCATCGTCAGCGATACCATTGCCTTTCGCATCCACTTCGCAAATTTGTGAGCCTATACTTTGACTAGCAGGCATGCGTGAATTGCAATTTAATTTTTTGTCAACGGAGGGAGTGCTGATGCTCCGACTCATTGCGATTCGCGCGCCTCTTCTTGGCTTGCTCACGTACATGGCCAACGCGATGTTCCACCATGCGAGTTCGTCAGAAGTCACGGAAAGTAATATTGGGACCTGAATTACAGTGGGAGCCCAATGTATTTGAGTGACGGAGGTCGTATGAAAACGTAATTTTCGTATCTCCTCTTGTATCGAAATATCAATCACCTGAAAGTTGATAATATTAGAATGTTTATCGTTGTCATGCTTATAACTATAGAAATATCATCATTTGCAACGAAATCTCACAGAAATGTCTCCGTTCTCAAAACCTAGCGCTAGATATCTCTCATTCTGCGAAATTGCACAGCACGTCAATTTAGAGACGAATTTCTTCCGACAATATTCGGTTATTTTATGGCAAGGTGGTAACGTTATTGTATCACTCTGTATCTTGTACAAAACCATATCTCCGCTTTCGTTTAATACAGCCAAGAAATTTCCTTTGTGACTCAAGCAACTGAAAGTGCTGACCACATCCGTGCTTCCGACTGTTACCCTGTCTATTCGCAACCAATTCATGTTATCGATAATCCAAAGTGTGATAATACCATTTGCCGTCACTGTTACTGCACAGTTCCTTGTTACTTTATGAATCGCAATCACATATCCTGTGTTTTCTACTAAATATCTCACTTTTACATTTTTCCAAATCTGTAAACGATAACGTATAGCTTAATAAAGAATATTAAGACTGTGATAAATGATGAATTTGAGAAATACCCTTAAATTGTCGTCTGTTCCTCTACAGACAAGCATTTCCGGAATGAACATCTGTAAAATATTCGTGAACACTTCGAACACTTGGATGAATTCCAAGCTACAGGGAAAGTTTAATGCACGTATGTTTTCTTTGTTCTTTACGTCGAATATATGAACAACGCCTTTATCGGTGGCATAAATTATTTTCTTCGTGTTGGACGAAAGTATCAAATTAGTTACTTTGCCATCAATGGGTTCAGTTTCCGCTACTACTTTATCTCCGACCAATGCAACTATGGTATTCGAAAGCGTTTCGATGGCGACTGTATCCGGTTTGTCACCAAATTTCTCCACTACTGCGTCGAACAGTGGTTTCCTTATTGATGTGCAAGCTTCTTCCAACGGGAGCTTCCATTTGTGAAGCAATTGATTCTCACTGCCACAAATTATATGGTATCCTTCCTCTTTCAACCAGTACGAGTCCAAAGAGGAGACACGACTTTTGTAAGTAGCAATTGGCTGATGCCCAACGTCCACGTTCCATATATTTATAAAACCGCTGGAATCGGCTAAAACTATGTACTGGCCATCGTTTGTTAAACACGCACAAACATAAACGGCCTCTTCGTTTTCAAGGCTCGCCCTTATTTGCTTATTGTAACTATGTATGTGATCGTTACACGATCTGAACCATTTCACGTATATAGCTTTCTGTTCGGTAACGATGAATAACGAATTATTCTGTCCTGGCACATCTCCAAAGAATATAATTTTCTTCTTCTGCAAACCTGGATTGTACTGTGTTAAATAATTATACTCGGTACCGCATCGGCAGTACGATATTAAAATACCGAGCGTTTCATCCATTATGTGTAGCAGATTACTTTCCATTGTGAACGCAATATTTTTAAGGTAACTGCTGCTCCAAAAACAAAAAGTTGTAATTGTAATAACTGGCAATATCAAAATGCATTTCATAAAATTTGTTCTACGAATCGTTAGAGTCGCAATACATACCAATGCGGATTATGGCTGTGATCCGATAATATATTCCCTCGTCGGTCCCAAATCTAAAATAGAATGTAATATAGTATCATTTCAATTTTCATAATCCTCGGGAAAGTTTGCTAAAAATTATTCGTACCCTTATCGTTCCCTGATCTGTACAAGCAGCAACATAACTATTATCATGACCAAATGTCATGTCCAATATAGTTTCATCGATTACCGAAAATTCTAATGAACTATCATCGCGAGGAATTTTACTCGTGAAAATTCCACTCCAAAAAGATTGCTTTTGCCGTGGACTTAGTACGGCAACGTTGGTTTGTTCGAAAGGCTCGTCGTCCGAAAGTTTGAAAAGTTTCACTATGCCATGGTCGTCTAACGATAAAAAACAATCTCCCTCGGTAGACACAGCAATCTTCTTTATGCGATAACTTTTGTCATGTCCGCTGAAAACTTTCTGCCTTTTGTACGTGCTGTCCCATAACAGTATCTCGCCTGCCCCATTCCCGATCAAAACTAGATCTGGCTCGCACGCGAAACACGATGTGCAAACTTCTGTCGACATTTCTTCGCTGTACGGCAAATCCATTTGTCCTAATTTCTTGTCATGGAATACGTATAAATGTTTGGCTCTCTCTATTGCTAATTTAGTAGCGGTTTCTTTAACATATCCCTCGTACGAATGGCTCATGGCAATTTGTACTATATCCAAACATTTCTTACGTCTCCGCTCCGCTATAATGCTCGCTTTTTCTTCCAGGAATTTTTCTAAATCGGCAAAACGCGTTTCATATACTGGATCCAAATTCTTCGTAATGTATTCTCTATAATTATTTAAATCGATCAGCAAATTATTCAAGCCGCTGTGGACAATCGTTGCTTGTATAAAATCGAAATTTAAATACACGTTGGGAAATTCATCATATAATTGCGATTGCTCCAAATGGTAACCGATATACGAATAACTGTAATTGTCCGCTGGTAATTTCGAGAAGTCTCCGTTGCAGTATTTGCGATATTTTTCAATTAACGATCTGTGCATTTTTATTAAATCATCCTTCGAGAATCTCTTTCGAAGATGGCAAAGTAGCAAGTCATGAACACCGTAAATGTAACACCGCAATTCGTCGTTCCACTGTTTAGCGGCGAGTGACTTATGACAGAAGTCGAGCATCATCTCTTCAACTTGAAACGGAGATCCTTCCCAGAGGATTTCCAATGTCTGCGAAGTGAGCGTGAAATAAAATGAATTTTCTCTTCTATTATAAATTTTTGTATGAACGAATATAAAATAATATAATTCCATGCTTCACCTGCGGAGTGATGTTGACATCTTCTCTGAAAATGACTAATTCTTCGTAACGTTTTCTCATATCGGCAGGTAACTGTTGTATACACATATCGAAAATTGCTTCCTGCTTCTCTAAAAATTTTTTAATCACACTGTAAAACATATAAAGAATAATTTGAAGTTACTCCGGCACACAATTTTTCCCGCGTATCTTCATTTATACTTTTTCGAGATCTTACTGATTTTTTTCATCCTTGTTTCTCAACGAATTTAAGTAGTATCTCCATCTATTGGAGTTGAGTCGCATATCGTGCTTAAATTCCTCGAATTGAGCGGAGAACATAGCTATCAGTAAAGGCATTCCTTTACATTCGTCGTGAATCCATTTCGCCTCCGAAGGAAGTTGATCTACCTCTGTGTCCAATACTTTAGCAAAAAGACCTAACGTTTCGGCTTCGGTAAATCCATCATTCATCTGACAAAAAAGGTCGTTCTAAATCAATGTCTGCTCGAAGTATAGATATCATACATACGAAGGGAAAAGCAATTCACCTTTATCACAGACGGCCTCTTTTCCCACACAAGATCGAGATTCGGAGTAATTACTAATGTTTTGCAATCGAAATCGAAAACTTCGATAATTTTGCTATCGCAAACGTCGTCTAAAATTAGCAAGGCATTACGATGTTTCTCCCTACTGAAGTGTTGCTTCAGGAAATGAATTAACGAATCTTTTAAGGGCTCCGGCTTCAATGACTCTGGCAGAATTTCCAAATTCTTAACAAGATGGTACAGTCTGTTAAGTTGGATCAGTATTTCTTCATCAACTAGACGTTTGTATCCAAATTTAATCCAGTACACCTCGTTCTGGAAGGAATATCGTGATTGTTATACTTGCACGATATCTGAAAATTTAATTGAAGATGTTTCGATCGTAAAGAAAACTTACAAAAAATAGATTTCTCACAAATTTAGTGTCCTTTAAAGTACTAGCTGTTAAACATGATTTACCGAAGCCTTTCATACCATGGAGCACTACGTATCCGTTTGGTTCCAATAGTTCCAGATGACATTTTAACTGTTTCATCTGGAATCGTAAAACATTAGTCTGTTTTTAAATGGGAGTCATGCTTAATTCGAAACGATTTGCGTTACGAAATACTTACCGAAATGTTTAATTATTTGTTTAACTTACATGATCGATTGATTTTCCATTAGCATGCATACAAAATAACTGGTATCACATTTAGCAATAAAAATTAATTGTACGTTATTGACATCAATGAAAAGGAGACAAATTTTTATACATACTTTACTAATGTAATAATGAAAAGTCTTTTATATCGCGCATTGCCAATATGTTATCGATACATATGTTGCGTACCTTTTCTTCTCTTCTAACTGTTAATGGTGAAATTGGTGGAAGTGTAGGCGTGCCTGCGTATTTTATATCGCTGATACATTTCCCATCCTGTTCTAGTTTATCCATTTCCTCACTCAACCATTCATAATGATGCCTTAAAGCTTGGCGAAAGATATCAAATGCGTATGGACCTCGGCTGAAAAGTTAAAGATGTTGGTAATATGGTAGGTAGGGTAATGATTGAAGCATAAAACCAATTTATTTTGAGAAAGTTTGATAATGTTCAAAGAAAATGATTGGAAAATATTATAACTAAGAAGGTTCAGAGGATTTTTCATAGTATATGTACCTTGGAAGAATATCCAACAAAATTTCAGCTTTCTCCTGTTTGCTAGCACCATTTTCAATGTCCGCTATGTGCTGATGTGTTAGGATGTATTCTGTTTGTAATGGTTTTATGATACCATTGTGCACATCCATATCAGTCACTATACTCTTTCGCAAAACCTTAAGTATTCCTCTATGTAATTTATCCATCTTTATGGAGTTTACATAGACCTTGTCATATTATTATTTATTTGTTTTTTTTAAATAAAATTATCTAAAAAAAAATAGGATAAGGAATCTGTATTGTATAAATCTTTGAGCAATGATCAAAGGTATAGTAATCCGTGTCTTATTCCTAAATATAGTGTTTCAAGGTTCACATGGCAAATAATCCTTGACAGTACATGACACAAAATTTTTACTCATTTTTTTAAAAACGAACAGGAATTATGAAAATAATCTAACATTGCAAATGGTCGAATGATTTTAATTAAAATGAACATTTAATTGTTAAAGATATATCGAAGCACTATTCACGAATTATTTGTTAACGAAGTATGAATAAAACATGTACGTAGAATTTTGAGTTTCGACTTAAACATTATTCATTGACGATTTTCATTAATTTAAATGCAGTGTCAAGGTGGCGATCGTCATTCATTAAATTTACCCTTACATCTTCGACGTCAACTTTAGAAAATAGCGGACCACTGCGGTCAATGACATCAAAATTGGATTCGAACGTAATTATCGTACTTACCTGAAATACTCTCGACAGCAGTAATTAGATAAAACTTACCGTTTTAAGACCGCTCCCTAGGGGACGCAATATTTTTGCGTTTTACGCGGCCTTTGTTTGAAAAACTAAATAATCACACCACTATTCGACACTCCCCGACCGTACATCCAGAGGCAACTGACACTACTGGCGCGCTGCATCAAGCAGCGGCGTTGTCACTGTTGCCAAATCTACGACATAAACTTGTGCTCGATTGGCTGTAGGTAATGCAGCATGCCAATTTTACCGCGATTTCCACCGTTTTTTCAAAAATTTCACAGGTAAAAAAAATTGTGATGCTTTATGCAAATATTCAGTCGCACGTTCAAGACAATTGTGGATCAAAATTATGTTATAAAGCAAGAAATTTAATAAACAAAAGTTGGAAAAAAGATGAAATATACTTCGCAGTGTAAAAGAATGATGTCAAAGTCTCAATTTGAAAAATTTAGAACCAAAATTGGTACGAGTTTATAAATTTGAAAATATGGCAAAAATAATCTGCGATGGCCGGGAATCGAACCCGGATCAACTGCTTGGAAGGCAACTATGCTAACCATTACACCACCATCGCAGTTGATATAATAATTTGGAAAGTACCCATTTATAGAGAAAAATTACATAATATAGAAAATGAAAAACCAAAAGATTATCCCCTGCGATGGCCGGGAATCGAACCCGGATCAACTGCTTGGAAGGCAACTATGCTGACCATTACACCACCATCGCAGTTGAAATTTGATCTCCGTAAAGGAGGATAGTAGGCTGGATAAATTGTCTGAAGTAAAAGTATTACAAAATAGAGCAAAAATTATCCCCTGCGATGGCCGGGAATCGAACCCGGATCAACTGCTTGGAAGGCAACTATGCTGACCATTACACCACCATCGCAGTTGTCAAAACCGTTTGACATAAACAATTGTGAATTTATTGCTTTAATAGAAAGAATTATCAATTTTTCATAAAGGATTTCATTTCATTAGACAATCAGATATACAAAATTTTAATCCTAATGATTAATGCCTACGTGCGCTAATAATATTGCAATCAGAGCTTAATTAACACACGTGATGCATTGTCCCTCGTTTATCGATTAACGAGCATTATCCTTTCAAAACAATGCATTTATTCCTAAAGCTGAAAACAAAGTACGCTTTATCCCTGAAAATGAAAAAAGTTTGCATACTACAGAGTTTGCAGGGAAATTTTCAGAGCACGTGCGACGCATAATATACTTTGCGATGATGCATTAAACAGTTAATCGTTAAATCAGACAATGAGAGAAAGTTCTGCATTCCATTTCGATCACGATACAATTATTTAAATCGCCGATAGTGAGATAATAACTCGCAGGTATACCTGTAACGTTCCCCAACTTCGTCAACGCTTTCGATATTTTGATTTATCCGCGACACTTGGAAATTACTAACGAGATATCCAACTCGTTCCGATATTCAGTCGCCCGTTGAAATATTAAATCATTCTTGAATAATTTCAGCGACCGACATAACCGGTGTCGTTATTGTTCGCGATACGAGATTGCGAAAATGAATTATTTGATTAGCAGAGCCGAGTATTCGACGCTGACACGTATAGGTGATCCCGGTGCATGCGAGACGAGCTGCAAATTCGATTACGTTAGAAACAGCATTCGGCGCTCAGGGTGCATTAGCCGCGCTTTGATTGCCTGCTTGATTAATTTGTCGCGGATTCCAGTGTTCGGTACCGTGCTGTTTGAAGATACTCTTTGTCGTTTTAGCGCGATCCAAATCGCGAGCGAATAGGAACCGCAAAAGGATCTATAGATCATGCGGCTATTAATGCGGCACGCGGCTAATTAAAGAGGGAAACACGTGGAACACGGTGCACGTGAGCGATTTCAATAAGAATCCGAACTCACGAATCCCGCGGCGCGACTACAAAGGGTGCAAGTGGCACGAAAGTATTTCTCATCACCTGTAGGATATTAATGACAAAGGTGGGTCTGATGCGGAAAGTAAGCTCGATGATTACGAACCCCGCTCGATCGTCGCGATAAAATTACGAGGGCATTAAGATACCGCGGTCCTATTCTTTAATTATAGAAGATTCTCATTAGAAGAACGAGCGTGAGTTGTTTGATTTACGGTGACACCGCCGGGGCTACGTTTATCCACGAATTTGCATATCGCGTGTACGGGATCGCGTACGCTCGTACGTCGAGCTGGTTGCCTACGCGAAGGCGCAGGCCAACACGCATTCGGAAGGAATTACAATGGAACTCGATTATTTTCTTTCCACCAGCACGAACAAACTGCTGACGATCAAGCGACGGAGTTTTCTCCGCGAGTCGGTACACAGAGATTTTCGCTCCGCCCTTTTTTACTCTCGAATTTATATCTCGCCGCGGCAACACGAGATTACTCGGAAGTTATACGGCGTATCTAACGTTCGTACGTTCTTTTCCGGTTCGGCCGGGCGATAGCTTCGCGCACCAGTTTCGCAAAAGTTCCAGTCGGAGCTTGGCAAACGCGAGTTCGTTGCCCTCTTCCCCGCAGTTATTTATTTACGTTTTGTTTGCCCACTGGCAGAGTGGAGCTCACGTTCGAATCCATAGCGGAAAGGAAAAAGGTAAAGAAGTGCCAAAGAACTCAGATAAATATCGTTCGTACTTAATAGGATATTCCCTGGCTAAAGGTGCTTCGGCTATTGTCTGCTCCACGGTTCGCCCCCTGCACTCACCCCCTCGTTGCCTCTTCAAAGACCAGGTCGATCGTCGGAGGGTGAATTCGAGCCTCTTAGGGGTTGATCGATCGCCGCTAGTCTAAGCACTTCAAATAGTGTGATCCTGGTATGCGGCCAGGAATGGCAATAACGTTGATAGGATAGTAATATGATTATCACCTGCGCGAGAGGACTCATAGTGGTGCGTTACACGTATAATTAGAGATGAGATTGAAGAGGGCGGATAAGGGTTAGCGGGAGGAAGGCGCGAGTATAATGTCATGCAAATACACCTCATCACTTGGTCCGGCAGGAATGGAGGCGCATTAATCCGCTAATGCACATGGGTCCCGTAAAATTAGATTCGGCCAGATTTAGTTGGAAATGCGATATTTCAGTGTCGACTGAATTCCGAACGATTCTGCTCTGTGTCGGCTCTCGTTCGAGGGCTCGTTTCTGCGAGACACGGGCGAACCGCGAAACGTTGTTATTCGCGGGGCAGCAGGATTAATGGCGATACACGACGCAGCGGCCCGCGTACCAAACGTTCTCGATCGATTCAAACGCCCGCGCGTCCTTAATGCTGCATTAATTCAAAAATTTACGATCATCCATGCGCGTCGATCGCGAGCCGTGCATTTACAACGCGGATCGCGTTGTCGTTCTAACGCGAGGATATTCCATACTCGGATTAACATTATTACCGCGATGCCAATTTAATTTAATGGGATCAACGTTTGCACTCGTAAATTCACGATTAATTAATAGCTTACAATGCAAAATATGACGCGCCTTTATTCGCGTGATTACGTGGAACGCGATGAATATTCATTAAGCGAAAAAACGAACGACGCTAATGTGTCGTGAACGATCCTCAATCAACCGATGCACTTTCGAATCTCCAAGCGGCTGTTCGGTAACGAAGATCGTTTTCGTTGAAACGGTCCGCCAATTTCCTGGCTACTTTATTTCTCAACACTCCAGGTTCACCCCTGACACCGGTGTTAGCCTCTTGTGGTCGCTTTTAACGATCCACGAATTCCAGCCTCGCGACTTGACCCGTGTTGCCTACACGGCTCTCCGCAACGCAACGGTACAGTGAATTTTCTTGACCGCTCGTTAAAGGATCTCTCCCATTTTATCCCGTGCGCGTTTTAACGCGCAATAAACGCACTCGTAACTCCGGGGTAGTTGCGCGTATCCCGTGGTGCAATTCAATTCTTCGCGCAATTGGAAGTTGTCTATTTCCCTGAAACATTAACAGTCTGCTTTAACCGACTCATTCCCCTGGCGCGTTTCACGTGAATCGCGCGTTTTCCTAACGGAGAACCGTACTTCTTCAAAGCCCCGCGTTTCTAGCGTCACCCTTTCTTCGGACCATCGTCTGCGTGACGATTAGTCGCGTCCAATTAAATTTAACGAATTTCCGCGGGCGCGAGCGTGGCTTGATTGGTTTCATTAATTACGCATGCACTCTGGTACGGTCGACGGTGTGCACCGGCGAAATGCAGGATCGTTCGACCGTCGAGCGCGTCGCGACGCGGGCTTTTGCGATATCCCGTCTCTCGACCATAGCTCGCAGTCATTCCTCCCGTGTTTCGCTCGCGCCTGTTTTATTCCGGGCTCCACACGCTCGGCGAAATCGGGAACGCGCGGAGGCCGATTGAGGCACGATCGCTCGATCGTTCGAACCCGCTATGCCCTGCGGGATCCTGCGTTCGCCCATCGAAACACGAAGCTGCACGGCGAACGCGTGCCGATATTCAGAATTTGGTAATTAAATCCTGCCACGCCGGCGATTCAACGGCTCCATCGATTCGCTACTTGACTAAAATATTGCCGCGACAGAGTAAATTCGTTTGGAAATCGTGGCCAGGATTGCTGTAACGCGGTCGTTTGTTTTTGGAGCTTGACGAAGTTACGCGTGTACACGGCGCGGAAAAACGGTGCCCGTTGCTGTTCGCACCTTTCCAAAAAGAATCATACGCCGAACGCAAGGAAGGGTTATTTCATTCGTGACACCGTCGCCTACGCAAACAGCGATTCGCTCTTATTACGATGCGTCGAAAAATGGAGGAAAAGCGAAAACGCGTGGATGAAAATGATATCGATGTTGTCGCGCGAGCACGAGATGGTTAAGCAGGAAATTAAATGCAAAACGGCCGGGGTGAAATGCAGGAAAAAGATGTTTCCTGGGTATGATCGTTCAGAGGCGCCGCGACGGCAGAAGTGCACGACGAGCGGCTGACATGCGAGATCCCTATACATATACGCCTATCGACACGAATATGCTAATGATTCCGTGGCGCGTTAGTTATGCTAATTCCACTATGATTCACCGGGGCAAACATATGCTGCCTTGCATTTTATGCCGACCACCTGCGGAGCTCTAATTGTCGATGAATTATTAATTTACCGTCTAGTTACTCCTCGTTCGCCCTTTTATGCTTTCACTTTTTAAACGTACTTCGTGTCTGCTTTACTGGCCACGTAAACTCGTGTCCTTGCCGGCTAACCGTAGCTGTAAACTTAATTACATCGTTCGGGCTATATAAAAATTACTGTATTCGCGTTCCTAGAACAATATCAATAACGGGTGCGCATAGCTTTCAACGGTTTCATCACGTTTGCTTACGTTCACGTTACTAACAATCATTATAATTACACCAGTGCACAGCCACGTGGTGTACATTAATATGTTACGCATCGACAGGACGCGCACGGGGCGTCGGATAAAGTCGGATGTACGGTCGCCCTGCTGGCAGCTCTTCCGCGTAAATCTCTTGTACATCCCCGAATAGACACCCTTCGGTCCTGGCCTTCTTCCGCGAGAATGCTAATTAACAATTGGCAGTTCGAGGTGCAGAGCGAACTCGTAAAACGGTACGTTGGCGCGAGCTAACAAGGCGTGAAGGGTGATTTACCCGGTGACGTCAGGGGTGCACGAGGAATATTCGAGGTACTCGCGAGGCTGCCGTCGGACGAAGACGATCGGGGCGAGTGTACGGAAAGGTTGAACCAGCAGCGAGAAGGGCGGAAAGGGAGCACGCATCCCCGCAGGCTCGTAAACTGGCGCAATGGTCCTGAGAAGGGGGTGGTTTCACCGGGGCCAAAAAGCGGACGGAGGTCGTCAATGTTGATGATGCGTGGATCACGATGTACTGACGGCTCCATCATACCTCGGCCGCTCCCTACAGCCCTCCGCCGATCAGCCTGCTGTTTGCCATTCTATGGGAAGATATACCACCTCCGCGAAGCCTATTCCATTTGCTTTATTGAAATAACTCCGGGAGGAAGGCGGGTCTCGTCGACGCGTCGCGGGTACAAAGGGGAGGGCCGCTCGATTTCGTTGAAACGATTTTCGACCGTCCATTTCTTGGGCATTGTCTCCCGTTACCGAAAGGGACAATGCAGCTTCGAGGACCCTCGAATGGAATTCTGAATGGAAGTGCTGGTCAATGAGGCATCGAAATTTTGTCCAAGTATTTATAATCGAATAAAATGATTATGATTAGTAAAGGAATGAGCATCAGTTAAGTTTAAAGGATCATGAAGATTTACAAAAGTTACATTTTTTGATGGGTTGGACTATAATCCAGCGAAATACACAAGTTCCGAGAAACAAGAACTTTTTCATTAAACTTTGATAACTTTATTTAGAAATAAGAAGATAGATCTATCGACGAGCTTGTCTGGCGGTTTTTCTCGACAAAACCAGGTGACACGTGGGGGACCGGTAACGGTGGTAAGAGACAGCCAACCTCGACCCGTACATCCGTGTGCCCGTTCCCCCCTTTTACTTACTGTCAGACTATGTACGGGCTGACGATGGAAACGAGTTTCGCCGCAATACGATTAACCTGCACGTAATTACAATTAGCCTTGAACGCGACTCGAGTATCGGCGAGCTTCCGTGGTCTAGGAAGTACAGCTGCTGTCTCCTTGCAAATATGTACATGCAAAAAGTCGTTAACGTCCAGCAGTAGGAAAACCGGAAGTCGGCGTCGAGCACGCGTCAGGCTGGAATCGTTGCACTCGTAGGAAATAACTGGTATTCTGTAAACAAACCGTACTGCAGGCAACGGTGCAAATGTTGCCTTCGTGGTAATGATATTTGTACGATTCATTGTCCACCGCGTGATGCACGAAACGGGGAATATTATAGGTGTGGCGGTCTAAGGTTATAGGTAGAATAAATATGCATTACGGTCGAATTTTTGTGACTCGTCAAAATAAATATATGCAGAGCGAGTTACTTTTTAATTACATCGTGTTGCCTTTCCGGTGAATGAATTGTGAAAGTTTGTTGGATACCGCAACGGCAAACAATGCTAAGATAGATGCATCATTTTATTGTTTCCAAAATGCGACCATGAGAATAGAATAAAAATTTTCTGTGCAAAACATCTAATCGATAGCTATAGCCTGGAGGGTTACTCATCTGCTCAAGCATATCCGACCGCCGTCACATATTGACGCCTCCACTTTATTCAATTGCTCATCCGACACTTCGACCCAGGGTACAAACATGTTTTTTCGCTTTGCTCATTTCCGGAGCGAACGCGCGATTCCGGTTTCGTTCTGTGTAGTCGTGTGTCGTCTCGACGCGTCGACGAAGACAGGGCAGTTTAGTCTCTGACCACGCGTACGGGGGTGAAAACGCTTGGGAAGGGCGAGGGTGAAAAAAAAAGAAAAGGGAAGGAATCAATCTAACCGGAGGGCAAAGCTTGCTCCGGTAATTTTTCCCTCATCAGGCATCGTTCGGCGTTTTATTGGTAATTAAAAGTCACCGGCCTGTGTGATTGGAATTAATGGTCAAATGGACAATCCGCCAGGAGGAGAAAATCAAGCTGCAAAATCGCTTTCGCTGGTCCGTTCAACCCTGCTGGAAGTGTTATAAGCTATTTCGATTACGGAGCGATGGAACGCCGCTTAATTTATTTTTTGCCTTCGCGCCTTTATTGGGATTAATACAAACGTTTCGCAAAAGGAGCAGCTAATTAAATTTAAACTGAAGTTTCCTTTGTGCGAATCATCCAGTAAATTTCTGTGTTCTGTAATAAATTTATACTTGTAACGTTTCATTATTGAATGACCCCTGTCTTGTATTAAATAGAATTTAATATTTCAATAATATTTTCGAAAAAAAACAATAATATAAATAAAATGAGAAGCTGCATCAGAAAAATAAGCATTAATACTTGTGCTTTCGTGCAATAATCCACTGAACCCCTGACTATTTTCCCGACATCCTCGTGAAAGGAAATTTACGTTGAACCGCCACGAAACTAGACCTTTTAGGACGCGGTAATGGTTATGGAACCTTCCTTTCCGCCGTCAGATTTTTCCGCGAGCAAGCCATGGATGGCGTAATCGCAACAGACGAAAAGTATATAACAATTCCAGGGGCATAACCAAAGAAGAAATACGAAGGCATAAACGCTGCGAGCTGCGGCCCGGAAATGGAGAGAGTAAAGTGGAGACGATATCGAGGAAACTAGGAAGAAGCGCGATCACCGTGGTAAGTGCCGCTCGACGAACGCCCGGGACCATATGGAATTGTTTATGAACCATGCAACTTTATTCCCGTCCCGACCCCTCCCTTCCTTCTGCTTCCGTTTCTTTTCGATATTTCCTCTCTGTCATTCCCCGGCTATACGCTGTTGGCGCGTGACGACCCGGATCGTACATTAACTCTGTGTATCGCGTCTAACCTTCCTCGTTTCCACCGTGAAACTATCGTGAGGATGCAACTTTCAGGGTATCCTGTGAAATGAAAACGGGAGCATCGCGAAACTTTTGAAACAGTGGAGAACGAAGCAGCGTATTTCCACCTCCTATGATGGCGCAAAGAAATAGAGTGAAACAATGGAGTAATGTAGAAAAAAAAAGAAATATTAAGATGAGTTGAAGGGATATCAAGATGATACAAGTTATCATATTAGAACGGTGCCGGTAACGATCCTGAAAAATGAACGATAGCAGGTTAACGAGTACCGTTGACGTAATCGCGTTTAAAAGAAATTTCCATTCGACCGAGGGGGGTGAAAGAACGCCAAGGAACGAGAAAAGTAGATAACTTACTTTTCTCGTCAAATTCATTCTCGTCAGGATGAAGTGAATTCAACTCTGGACAGGCGGAGAGGGAAACGGGCACGTAATATTGATGGACAGTGACTCGGTGGTTATCTGGCCGAGGGTAGTTTATCATCCTGGAACGAGCGCATTATGGCTCGATTAATCTTCGATATTTATATTAGGGCTTCATTAAATAAAATATTCGATCGGGACGGGTGCCACCAGCCCCTTTCCCCCGGAGCTACTCTTTCGGAAAAACTTGCTTGTCAAACAACGCGGAGGAGGGTGAAAACTTTTCATTAGCTTTGCTCGCGAACTTTTTTTTTTTCCACGGTTTTCCCTTCAACGAATTCGCTTTACGATCCGAACTGAACTTTCAACGCTGGCCCTTTTATTTTATTTTTTTATTCCTCTACGGTTCTTGTTATACGTCACTTTTATCTCCGCCGTCCCGGAAAGAATTCGCGGATCGCTTAATTTTAAAGCATATTCGATGGAATCCCGCCGTGGAAAATAGAATCTTTCCGAGCGGAGAGAAAATAAAGCCGGACGATTTCGAGTATTCGCCGGCAAAGTTTACGTATTCGCGGAATACGGGAGGATTCGTGGAGGGAACGACACGATAAGCGTTATCAATAAACTATACGTATATGAAAAGTTCGAGGAGCAGCGGTGGCCGCGTCCCAATATCCCGACAACGTCTCCCCGTCCGTGCTCGCTTTTTTCGAAAAACCTCTTCCCCGTCCGGCGAGACTCGAACTCGAATATATATCCCATTGATATGCAAACTAAGTCGTCGATCGTAAAATTCGCGTAATATCGCGAAGACTCTGCAATCCGGTGCTCCTGCCCCTCCGGCTGCCGAAACTGCCTCGTTCGAAAGCTTCTTCGGAGTTACCGGTTGATCGTCCGCCGCGATTTTATCCCGTATTATCCCGAATGATACGCCAGTTTAAACTTTAACTTAGCCATAATCACGGCGTAAAGGTAAAATACAAATGCGCTCTGACGGAGGCCCGTTACCCGGACTTGTCGAGCTAAAAACCGATCCAAGCTTCTTACGAATCGCCTTTGAAAGTCGAAAGAAAAATTTGCCCGCAAAACGATTGCGTTGGGAGTAACGTAAGGGTAACGCGATGGGAGATTATGATAAAGCTGTGTCAGATTTCTTTAAGTTAATTTTTGTTTCTACCAGTCGCTTTATTAAATTCAACTCACTTCGAATCAAGTAAATATTGAATAAAGTTTAATTCCGGAAAAATTGTACGGCTGTATTTTTATAGAAGCCTTCTATTTTTTATACCGCACAAAAGACTGCCCAGACGCCCGGATACGTTTTTTCGCTCCGAGGCTAAACCTTTGTGTAACATTCTCACCATTCCCATGCAAATGAACGAGTCCACCGACAACGAGATATCGCGCCGTTTCTACCTGCGACGTTTGCGAACACGGCTTTGCCCCACGGTCGAGAAATCACGACCGCAATTGCGTAACCCTTGACCGGGGAAAGAGTTATCTTGCCTACGAATTACCATTACCACCATGCGCGGCGATCGAGGTGGTATTTGTGTTTCTATTCGAAGAATTTATACGCGGTCGTGACGGAGAAGCAAAAGAAAGGAACAAAGCGGAGAAGTGTAAGAGAAGAAAAAAACGGAAAGAAGTAAAGGAAGTCGCTGGAAAGCTTCTTTACAATGGCGAGGAGGAGGTGTAGAAGAAACGGTCCAACAAAATCTGCTTTGCATATCGACGAATTTACGAGCCAGTCGAACCCGTCCTGTCACTCAACCTCCTTTTCTTCCTGTCGTTCTCCGCGTTTCGCTGGGAGGGAAGTTTCAACCCCCGAACGGTGGTTTATGATATCGACAAAAAGTCGTCTCTCTCCGCCGGCGTTTCCTTCTCCGTTCTCCAAACGGCCAATCGGCGCCCTCGATGCAATTCCATCCCTCTTCTCCCTTTCGCTCACCACCATTCCCCATCTCGTATCGACGAATTTATTGTCGGCGCAGCTCGGTCCATTGTAACGCAGATTGTTTATGATATTGACTCTTCCTTTTATGCTAATCCCGTGTCCGAATGGTTCTGCTTGGCGCAATGCATGCGCGACGAGTTGCTTACGCACTGGACGAAACACGCGTGTGCATACATATGCACACAAACACACACGCGCGCGTCCATGTATTTCTTTCATACGTATTGCAAGCCGGCGTGCAAATTCGTGTGCGAACTCTAACGCGACACGGGGAACACCGGGGATGAACTATCGACGAATTTACGAGGAAACGGACAGTTCTCTGGAACACACGGTCCTCTCTCGTCGCGTTATGCCGTCGCTATGCTAATTGGTACAATTAGCATAGGAAGTATCGGTGAACGAATAGTAGCTACCGCGCCACGGCGTCCCGTAACGTACAATATTGGCGAGGGGTGGAACAACGATATTTGTCGTGACATCGACCGCAATTAGGCCCCGCCGGTGCACTCGACAAAAAGCGTCATTTTTCTCATTGTCGAGCTTCAAACTAACGACCTGTACAATGCGTACAGTGCATTATTTTGCAAAGGAAAAAAAAAAGGGGAACGCAAGAGAATAGCGTTTCGTTGTCGCATAATTTCACGAGCGTCACGCGAGGCATTCGTGTATTTCAACAGTATATTGTAACAAGAAGAGAAGCTGAGGAAAAAATCAAACTGCCACCTGGCGAATACCGTTTCCCCATTATAACTCTGTCCCTGCTAATTTCGTGATAAGTAAGATACCCGGCTTCCCGTAAGAGCTGTTCCACAGCCTTTGTTCGCCGCCACTCAGGAACGGCGTCGAGTCTCATCAGGATTTTCGGGTGGTCGGCATTAGCGGGGCCCCACCCGGCTCTTGATTTACCTAATTGGCAGGGGATAATTAGCATGGCAACTGGCACGATAGCACGTCACTTTCAGTCTCGCCTATATTCCGCGTCTCTCCCTCGCTTTTCCCCAGTGGGCGCGTTACACCGAAATCAGGCATTCGTATGTAAACTTCTGGCGATCTTCCCGCACCACGGCATCTCTCTCTCTCTCTCTCTCTCTCTCTCTCGATTTTCGTCGATGGTCCAGCGAGCATCGAGGATGGCTAGGCGTCCGCCCGATGGCGGAGAATCGTGGCCACCGAGGGACTTTTCGAGTGGTTTACGAGGTATATGGACGGTCGAACCGCAGCACGAGGCCAACATAGATTGCATCATGGAATATAGATGAGAGAATAACTTCTCTCCCAGAGACGAGAGATATGACGGTCGCTCGCACAGGGGTTGACGGCGATTCGATACGGAACGTTTTCGTGCCACGGCTGCGTTTAGTTAAGTCATTCGCGGGGATTATGAATCCGCCACGGCTCGTGATCTCATACAACTCTGCCCTTCCTCGTGGAAAACAAGAAGCATTGGATAAATGTTGCACACGATGATTCGTGAAATCTCGATGGATTATCAGATTCTTGAATACTTCATTTATTCAGCCCATCGTTGAACGGTTTATCTTTATGACAGCCATGGAGTTTATTAAATCATATATTTTTTGTCCTATTTGATGAAGTAGTTTGTGTTTGATTAATTTAGCATAAAGTAAGACCCAACAACATTGGAATAACGACACGAAAGCTATCAAATTGTACACATTATGCAACTGACTAACAGATGGTCATTGAGAGGAATTTATCGTTGAACGAATTTATTGGAAATTGAATATCTATTGCGGCGACAACGATACAGCACGTACTGTGCAATCGCAAGCTTTATTAAGAGAAAACTGCCCCGCAGTATGGTCTCGAGAATTTCATAAAAATAACAAAGGTAAACGCAAAGTAGCGAAGGGAAATTACACTCGGCTTCCGTTACAAGGGAGGCGCTTCTTAATTTTACATACAGCTCCCGGCTGAACGTTCAGCCTGCGTAGCGCTACCGCACTGATATTACATCCCGTGTTTTTCCTAGACCGCGTGATACAGCTTCGTTAATTACCTTCACTCCCGACGTGTACCAGAGAGAGGCGTGCATCCAGCGAAATTAGAAATTAAAATTTCACGGTTTACATCGGCCGGCTTTTACGTAAATAGCGTCGCGGGCGTGATCGGTCGGAGTTCCATCTCTCGTGACGTGATACGGGAAACAACGGATCCACCGGGCATTTTACAACGACCACGATACCCCGTGTCAAAAGCACGGGGTAAAAAAAAAACAAAAACGAATTCGGACGGTCATAATTCATGGAAGCACCGTATGGTAATGCATCTCGCGACGCTGGAACGGATTACAGGCGGATGCGCGGTGACGTCGAATCGGTCTGTGAATAAACAACGAAGTGTAACTGAAAAATAAAATCTGTGTAAAAGCGTTGCGGCGCGTGGCGTATCCGCGTGATACCTTGATGGGCGGGTTGGCGAGCGATCGGACGCGCCGCTCCGATTACAAGGGGGGACACTTAACAGCGAAGTACCGGTCGAAACAGCGGTCGTTTCATTGCGAAACGTGGTACACCGGTATGCGGCTGCATGCGCGTTACATTGACTGATTGAGTGGCATTGAATTGAATCGAGGGTGGACGCGGCAAGGGAAACTGGCAAATGCCTGCCCGTTGCAGCGCTGCATCGACCTACAGCCAACCAAACGATTCCATACGTTGCCCCTTTGTGCGCGCCATGTACTGTCCACTTTTTTTCTCGCGCGAGCCGAGCACGGGGGTCAGAACGCAATTACACCTGAGTAATTGCGGGAGCGAAGGAAGAACGCCGCGGCGCGAGGGATTAATGGAGAGGAGATGAGTTCATGGTTACAACACGGCTGCTCTCCCGTTGTTCACGCGTCAGGATCCTACGGGACTTTTCACGCACTTATGTAGGACACGCTTGAATGAAGACGAATATAAATGGAAAGTGGTGGGACGGTGAAATACCTCTCTTTGTATTAATTAATGTTGAAACGATCAGCACGCATGAAATAGGGAAGTTAATTAGATTTCACCTGCTCGAACTGTGTATCTCGATTTTCTGCAATTTTTCCTGTTTACAAACGAATTACTTTGGTATTTTTCTATAAAAATTCCGCAGATTCATTGCACGGGAACCGAGTTGATATTTCAAGTAATTACGGTTTTCCAGTACTCCGTGCGAGCTGTGCACAAAGCCGTGGTAATTAATCACGGGAAGCCGTGGCGTCCAGCCTCCCGATGAATACCGTCTAAAATTCAGTGAAACAATCGGGGGAAGTTGCACCCCACCCGTGTATATGCACAAGTGCCATCCACAGGCGAGCTGGGCTTCCAGCGGCCTTCCAATCCATCTGTAAACTGTCCACTTTGATGGGACGACAATCACACCCTGTTGTAACGAAGCTCCGCGGCGATATTGTCTCGTTTGCGCGAAATTGTAGTACCTGGCCCTCTCGAACGTATACAGGGTGGGCTGGCCGTTGAAAATAAAGATCACTCGGTGTTGATTGCGCCATTGCGAAGTAATCGAGGTAGCGGCTAGCGATGGACCGATGGATACCATCCCTTTCGGCGCCCACCCCCTCCATCGTATAGCGTCTCGCCGCGCGTTCCGATGCGGAGCTCATTTCTTTTTTGCCGTCGCTGTGTCGGCTCTCCGTTCACTTTGTCTCGTTCGATCTGCGCGAAGAACGTAGGCGGGTATACGTCGATTAACGACGATAAGCTAGGAAAATTGCATCGACGAGCGGCAACGCGGGAGGATGGAGAACGCATCGCCGCCCGGGGCAAGGTGGGCCGACGAAAATTAATGAAAACGGTTTCGAAGCGGCATCGAATTCGGAAATCAATTTTGACGCGCACTTATCGGAATTTTCCCTAATTAGAATAATCTAGGGACGTAATTAAAACGCTCCGCACTGCGCGCACGGCCGAATTATAGAGAAATGATCGGCGATCCGCTCGAATCGGACAATATAGGCGTCCCTTATATCGTTGGCCAATGTACGCATGTACACACGATTATCCCCGTTTGCCGAATTCGAACCGAATTTAATTATAGAGATAATTAATATGAATGCCAGTCTGGCCTGAACGAGCCGAAAATAAACGAAATATCGCTCGTTAGCCGAGTACCCGGGCTTCATAATCGTATCGAGTTCCTAATGAACGGAAAAACAGCGTTTGCGCGTTTTAGTTCCGGCAGCTGCATTTTCGTTTTAACGAAGTTCAGGATATAACTATAATTTCCACCGCCGTGGCAATAGCGTTCCACCGTACGCAATGTGCGTCGACGGGTGATCGCTAAATCGGAATGATCGATACAGACGATCGGACCGGGGCTAGGATTACGGCGACGCGACTTGTTCGGCAAATTATACCGGCAATCACTGACTGTCTCGCTTAATCGACTCGTTATGGCTTCCTATATAACGCTGAAAGCCAATAAAATCATGGCCATTCGTTTCGGGGCTGTATATCGTTCGGGCTGAACGAGAAAAAAGGCTCTTACGATCGAATGACCGGCAGACGCGGGCGGAGCATAAAAATATTTTAATTGTTACGGTTTATAGCTGTGGAGTCGCATTAAACGCGACTTGCTAGAGCAATGAAAAAGCAGCGCGGAAGCTGGATGCAGCGCTGGATGAAAATCGGTCCGGCCCGATCTTTCCGCGGGATTGGCCGGGCCTTTAAAAATATTCAAATCGACTATACGGGATTAGCCATGATCGCCAGGAGTCTCGCTGCGCGTCTTGAGCGGATGCCAAAGTGAAAGGTTTTTCGAACGGGAGCAACAAGTGTCGTATTCCTCTTATTTTTCGCCAACGCGAATATAAGAATATATACGTAGCTAGAAGAGCTAGTTGAAATTTAGTGGGCAGTAAAACTTTCGGCGTATATCTCGTAAAGTGGCGGCATCCGTCTTGGGAATGGCCCGTACGGTACTACGCTTGCCACCGGAGGAAAATGCAAATTGTCGAATATTTATATGCGACGCTCTTTGGGAATGATTTGCATGCCGGCTCGAATCTCTCCGGGCACCGTGCTCGTTTCTTACTCTCCAATGCGAAGTGCTACCTAATCGTTGAACCGAGGAAAATATTTCTACCGTACATTACCAACGCCCATTGTTAAATGGAAATTTTTCGCAACGGAGGCGATCGTTTGTGATATACTTAAAGATTATTTGAATATCATCTAAGTTAATTCAATGACGTTTCACTGCTGTCAAAGATCAGAGATACTCCAAGATTATTCAGAATCCACGACATTCCATGGTGGAATATTTTAGGTGAAATTTGTATAATATTAAAAATCATCGTTTCTGTATAAGAATATTGTTTCGGCACATGTATCTATTCTTTCAAACTGAACCGTTTCGAATCCGCGAGAGCTTTCGGTGCGCCCCGACAGCAACTGTTGGATTACCCCGCGTACGAAATAACCGGCGGCAGGGGGTGAGACGGCAACGGTTAGCGGCAAAACCGACGACACCGATGTTGTACACACAGCAGCCGCGGCTTTTCCATTTTCCGCGATACTATTTCTGCCGCAATATCGCACGGCCACACACGTCCCATGCATTATGCATCGAATGATATACGCACGATATCGCGCATTATGCGCGCGACAGATGTAACAGTCTGTTGCGCTCGTTGCTCGCAACTTACATTTTCACTGAAACGCATGTCGTTGTTGGAGTTTTACAGCGAATTGCCACCAGTCAGTCTGCCCCTGCATTGCTCGCCTACTTACTCCGCAAGTCTCCCGAGGAGTTGCGCTCTAAATAATGCGGAATATTCGAAGAAGCCCTGTTCTATTAATGAGGCAAGAGTGAGTATGCGCGTGGAGTCGGCTTGAAGAAAATTTTCATGCGCTCGCATGACATCGCGTATCGGCTGCTGCAAACAGGTTTGCATGTGCAATCGTACCGTACGTCGCGGTGGATACGTAAATGTACATGCATATACATGCATATGTGCTATATGTACATAATGTGTACAAACATGATCACTCCTGTACATAATTACAGGAGGTACACATGTTTCGCCTGTCCGTGTGTGTACATAATATACATATATACATATGTATAAATATATGAACAGCATCCACAGGCGCACGACGTGAACGTGAAACTATGTATGTACATATGTATATTGTATATGCATAATGATTATATGCCTATTAGAGGAATACAGGGATGTATACATACATATATAATATAGACACAGGAAGGAAGAGGAGTGGGATCACGGGGGGATAGTATCATTACTGGTATTGATGAGCAGCTGACCAGAGGAATTGGTTCAGCATGTGTGATCGATCTGGCTAATCTCCCTTTGCGCCCGGCCAGATGCTAATCTTCGATCGATATCAGCTACGATACGACATTGCGTCAGCGCGCGGAAAATCTGGGTCTGCTAGGCGCTATTAGCCGGAGAGACATATCCGGCAACGGCCGATCGCGTTGGATTTATACTTGATGAGATATCGATCAACCTAAGATGGCTTTTGTACAATTGGAAACCCAATTACTTTGAAGCTGTTCGGGACTATTTTCGCCCGCGCTATTAACAGCGTTCAGGAAGCAATCGTACCTACCCAGGAGATGAATCCGTCGACCCGTGGAGGTTCGTGCCGCGGTTCAGAGGCGTAATCGCGAATCGACAGTGTAACGTGGAAATTAGGTGGTAACGCGTGAAATCCAAAGAACAGTAGACCGTTTCGATTCTACGCGTGAGCAACAGCTTTAAATTGCCACTAATTAACGCCCTCGATACTGCAGCAACGAACACTTCGCCTGCGGAACGCTTCGTAATAGAAATTTACGACTGCTTTTGCACCAATTTACGGTTTCTTTACGACGCGTTTTTCATTCCGCGGCCACGCGGGGAATTGGAGATCACGGGTGCGTGAAAATCCCTCGTGACTGTCGAATCGAGACGACCTTGCTTGTTGATTCGCGGCAGAAGGCGAGGAACGCGCCTCCTCCAGCTATTCTTGTAATTTCTTTTTAATAACGCATCCGCATTTCCGGCTTCGTTCCGATCTGCAAGACGCGTCTAGCAGTCTAGAAAGTCATTAAGGTGTCTGCTGCCCACGTGCCGGAGGTCATTGGAGGACGCGAGTTATCACCTGGGTATACGCGGAGAGAACATTTTGTGCGACGGGTGCGTGAAGGATCGCATCCACGTAGGGTGCACCCCCTGCACTTTCGCCAAGCGGAACGGACAAGGTACTTTGCTAAATTAAAGCGCGAACCTCACGCAATTCAGGCTCGAGCATATGCACGCACGCGCCAACCGCACGCACGTATACCTGAGTATTCTAGTATATGTCACTGAAGCGTGCATGCGCGATCTACCGCGCTCACCTACTGAGAAATTTCGAGCCTACGAGTTGCATGCTCGTCTGCGCGAATTACGCGGTGCATTCTTCACCTTCTAATCGGGGCTCGCACGCGGGACGAGCCGGAGAGAGATGATTCGATAGCGTGAGTGGTTTGTTTAAGAAAGGTAGATGCTTGTCGAGACAGTTGATACGTTAAATGGAATCATTAATTAGTGGTAATGGTGAAGAATGCTTCGTCGACTCTTTAATAATTCGTTAGAAGTTAGTTGGAACAAGATTATTATTTCATTTGGCTGTAGAATTAGATATTATTGGACGAAATTTGTTACATGAGACAAAATAGTGAAATATATAAAACATATATTATAGAATAAAATAGATAATAATTTAGAAGGATAAAGAAATAGTGGTTCATAGAGTAATTGATTATGCAATTTGTTCGGTCACAGGTCAACATATGCGGTATCGAGATACGAAAAGGTTTTAGCACAATTTGTCCCTAATAGAGCCCCGGAGGATTTATTAAAAATTCATGTATACGATCATTTGTTTGCGTATCATCGATCGCGCTTTTATTGTTGGCTAATGTTGTGTGTGATCGTGGCTCCAAGCACGAGGGGAAGCCACAGAACAATGAAACGAAAAGCCAGATTTACTTTATTGCGCGCAGGTGTTGTTGCCCGTACATTATCCTCTGTGTATTAACATTATTATGCTCCACGACACGGATCCGCGAAAATAAATAGTCGTCTTTCTTTAAACCATCTCCAGGACGGTTGTCATAATTTTACTCTGAAGTGTTCATCGAGTGGCCGCGTGACAACAAATCGTCCTCAAACGATTCGCATATTACACCGTCGGGAGACCAAATATTGCCCTCGTTTAATGGTAATTCCGTACAATTACATTTTATGCTTTACCATTTAAATCGAAATGTATTCCGATGTCCTCGTGGACTTTTAATCGAATACCGGGACCTACCCTTTGTCCGCGTATAAATCCATCTACTCCCTTTGCTCCGTGGTCAAATTTTCCACGGGAGAAACGAACTTGGTAATTGCACGGCAATCGATTAAAATATTTTCATTAGGGGCGCTTGCAGTTGGACGTCGTATAACGAATGACTCGAATCGGGGCTGATTGTAAATTGAGCGCGAAACCACCGTTGATTGGTTTAAAATCAGATCACTACGATTCCGTTCGTCGCGTCCCGTCGGTCAGTTTGGGTGCATCTATCGTTTGTGTGCGTCGGCGAGGAGCGGAAGAGTGGCAGGAGTGCATCGCTTAAGGGGGTGAGTGCAGCGCAGAGGGGGTTGCGTACAGACAGATCCCTAAAATGAATTACACGGGCGCGGATCCGTTGCCTGGCAACGTTTCTCTCTTGTAACCATAATAATACATTCTCCGCGCCGCCATGGCTTTGTTTGTATTACAAAATCACCCTGTCACGGGCGCATCAGCGGGGTAACTTGTAAATTCTGGGTCGAGACAGGCCAATCGACTCGTGGCAGAGGCAATCACGGTTTGAAAAAAACGTGACGGGTCATTGTCTTTCTGTCAATGCGTTTTTGCATGAAATTTCGCGAACCTTGACATTATGCAGTTGTTGGCTCAACATTTATCTCGAACAGAATTTGCTGCGATTCTACAGGAACATATTGTTCATCACGACCGGGGATTTACAGTTTACCCACGATATGGACAATAAATTCGACGCGCCATCAGTACCGTGCGGCAATCGTTTCCACGACAGCAGGTATGTTTACTTTTTTCTTTATGAAGGATTCCGAAGATTTGGCCATTCATCGACGAGCGGCGCGGCGCGGCGCGACAGAAAAGAAGGATATTGAAACGTGCGAGGGGTTCGAAATGAATATCCTTTCGGTTCCGGCTGCACTCGACATCGAGTTCCCACAACGCTCGCGCGCCACCCTCCCGCTTCCCTCCCAGTTTCACGGTTGTAACTGCGATTTGCTCTTTCGCGAGTTGGCCTTTAAAGTTTCAGCCCTAAAAGTGTTTTACGCTTGGTATCACCCATTGATCGAATTTAAAACTGATGCGTAGCTCGCTACCCGTTCGGGTGACATCGCTTTGACACCCGGATGTACTGATTTTACAAGCAGGCACGCGGCGGAAACGGATTCTGGGAATGAAATTTAGGGTTGAGAGAGAGAGAGAGAGAGAGAGAGAGAGAGTAAAAGTGTTTTGCGAGCAGGGTGAACGAATGAGAAGGGTTGCGCGCTCGTATTTATCTATTCGCGCAATGTCTCGGACGATAAGCATGACGAATTCCTTCCAATCTTTTTCGTTGCGCAACGCGTGATCTATTAGTCATGTAGACGTTAATAACGAAATGTTGGAGATATAGATAATGACGGAGATAATACTCGAGATAACGATTCTATTTTCAATATTACTTTTAAACGAGACGTCGCCTTGATTAAATTAATTGTTCAATTGCTACACGTAATATGCATCTAACGTTGAGCATCAACAACGATCCGGTTTCAGAGACAATACCCAGAATGGAACACTACCTTCAAAGGGGTTAGAGCATAGGGACTTCCGTCAGCGGACTGGAACTGGGTTTCCAGGTAAACACGCGATAGAATTCCACGGTGGCACACGCGTTCCTGGACGCACGCTGATTTCGGTGAAGCGAGCCTTTTCGGGAATCAGTGAAAGCCTAGTAGAAGGGTGACGGTATTGCCTTACAGACCTTCTTCCGTAAGAATTTCCCTGAAGCACATCGATATGTCGGATTCGTTGCGCCATTCGGCGAACCGAGCTTATGTACCATTCCGCCGATCGATACGACGATAATTTTAACCATTCTCATTCAGAATCCGCGCTCTTGGAGCACGTCCAAGGCTATTCCGAGCGAAACCTTCGTTGACCTCGCAGCGGGAATTGAAACACTATCGTCGATAAGACGCATCGATCACTGAGCAAATACGAGGCAAGGTATCCCCGTTTACGCAATCAGCACAGCAGGATTCGCGACGATAAAACGTAAGCGCGTAAAACGAAGCGATTTTAGAGGGCCAACGATTATTCACGCCTCGGCCATTCGTTATCGGAAGATTACCCACGCGACGTATTGACGAATGGATTAAAGTCGGGTTGACTTGACGCTGCTGATAAGCAGTCGATAGGCGATATGTAATTGCGATGAAACGGCTGCCGACACTTGCCGCGGCAGGAGGCCTTTGTGCGACGCCGTTCCGCTGGTTCTATCATCGCAGAATCGAATCGTACAGAGCAGAACTCTCGCTGCTTTGCATACGCCACGACCAATCGCGAAAGCGGATATCGTGTTCCTCTTATCACTGGAATAAGCTGTTCCGGTTGTTAAAAAGGAGTTCGCAATGTTTGTTTTGTTTCTTCTACCGAAGGCTATTGATTTCCATCGGGTAGAAGATTAACCCTCGTGTTCCCATGCTTGGGCCACTGGGATCCCATTGAAAATGAAAGCGCACGCAAGAGCGGAACTTTTTATGCCCGCTAGAGAGCTGCGATGGAACAAGTTTTGTTCTTGCCCTATCAACGATATTGTACAAGTACTTAAGCGTTGGTGAAAAGTCCGTGACGATTTTTAAGAACACAGGCTTCGACTTTCCTGGCACCGCACTCCCGAGGTCTAACAATAAGTAAATCTAGTCACGTCGAATAGCGGCGAACACGATTGCATGGATCGGAGGAATACACGTGTACGTATCCGTTCGCGACGTATACACGTTATCTCGTATCTCGTTCGATTCCCCGGCGCTTTATCTTCCGTGTGCAAAGAAACGACCGGCTCGCTGATACGGGATGGAAACTCGAAGACGGACCGTATTTACAGAGAACTTTTCTCGAAGAGAAACGCGTACAAGGAGGCTCTCACAGACGCGGCGGGGCTACTGCAGGTTACTTTCGTGTAAACAGCGCGACTCCCGCGAGCCCGGCCCGTTATCACGGGATTATTTCTTTCATTCGTCGTCGACTTAAGGCTGGTAAGAATAAAATATGCACGCGGGGTCCTTTGGAAGCAGCGCCTCCTCCTCAAGACCACTCGGGCTGTTTCTCGGTAATTAGGCCTGCTTAATTGCAAAAGACCGCCTCCTCCTTCTTCCACCTTCCGATCCTACGTATATATTCTGATCTCGACGAGACAGGGGACAGGAGGGAGGTATTAAAAGAATGTTTACGAGAGGCCGGTTCGGGTGTTAAAGTATAATAGGACGTATGCCTCTGGGCGTTCCTCCTCTTAGAACGCCAGGATTAATATCGCTAATTGTTAGTCTCAAAGGATGCGAAGTATGTCGGCTCGAAAGTCTACAGGGGGGCCAGGCAATGACTTGGAAAATTAAGGATTAAGACTTCGGGGCTAATATCGCTTCATGTTATGGGAAAGACGAACGAGCGCGCTGAAGGTGGTAATTCGAGGAACAAAGGGGTTTTTCTGTTGCTCTCTAGGGGTTCGCACGAGCGGAGGATGATTTAAGTTCAAACAGGTTGAAAGTGAAATAATGTTTTCTCGCGTGCACAGGGATATTCTATATCGCCTCTATATTCCTGAAAATATACATGATAAACGTATGGGATTTATTTTTATAACGAGGGAAATACATCTGTCGGAGCTTCCTATGTTTGCCATTGTGTTATCAAGATGCTACCGAACGTATTGTTTTAAAACGCTATCATTCTCGCATTACTGTTTGCTTTACCTTTGAACTGCCCGAAGAGCCGGATTCTCGGATTTATACGATAAGAACGCTCGTTCTTATCCGTCCGCTTACAAAATATCATATTACGAGTTTCGGGTTACGATTTATCAAGTTTTTAGGCGCACGGAAAATTTAAAAGGGGGATATCAGATTCCGAGTTACATCATTGTCAAAGGAATATTGACTCTTTAACATGAAAAGGGGCAACAGCGACGGCATCGATCATGAGTTAATTTCCCTAATTCACCAAGCTTGATGCTCGAACTATTATTGAATAGTTTAAGACGATTTCTAATTTCTTGCTTCATTACGCTCGGGGTGCTACGTTACATTCGTCCATTAAAAAATATAATACGATCATTAAGATGTATCCTGCTCGCTCCGAGCGAGTCAAGTGTTACACAGGACTGGTCAAGCAACACTGCCAGGAACATAATTAAGCGCGCACCAGCGTGTAATGAATGGTAGCAGTTATCAAGTTGTTTCATTGGTTGAAACGGTTCAACCTGGACGGTCCGCAGGACTTCCTTCTTCTTTCTTCGTCGGGTATCCAACGTCATTTATTATAATGCTCTATTCTACGCCGTGCATATAAACATCTTGGCCTTTAGAAAGCACAGAGAATGGTTACTTTCACTTTTACCTATTCCCTGCATCCGCGTGTGGTTTGTATAGTGCATTGGATTTATTCACAGCTGCCGGCGCGACTTGGTGAGCGTAAAATTCGATGATCACTTTTGTAGGAAGTTTTCTAACATGCCTCTTTAAAAAGGTCTTTGGTATAGAGTATAGAGCCATGGGATTTGTGGCATCTTCCCCACAGTAAATCTATCACTTCAGTATTGTAAGGCCAGAAACACCTTAGTCACGCGTAGCACGTTTAGAATTGTTATCTTATATTTTTATAAGATAATAAGGTGAATCTATGATGAAAGATTTGATCGAACTGTAAACATTTTTGGGAACGCGTTCGGACCAATTACAATTTGCGACGGCGATTGTGGAAACGAAAAATGGAGTTGACAAAAAATGCGGGCAGAGGGTAAAAGTGACGCTACCGGGTGATAGATCTTTATTAGAGGTCGCCGGTGCATAAGTCACGCGACAGGGGGCGATTTTTAGCCACCCTCGTAATTCTTCAGCACATACTCCAACCCTGCAGCGGCGCATAGGAATATAATGCCCCGCAATTGCGATAGATGACTATCGATTTACCCTGGGCCCATCGTAATTCGTGTAACAGGTCTTTATGAGGATTATATGTCCGTGCGCGAATCGCACGTTATATTTTTGTAACGCGATACATCTGTCAGGAATTTGGAATCGCAATCTTGCACTGCTAAAAGTTAATTGGTACACGTGCTTACAGGTCAATGAATTTATGCTTTCCTTTCCGCAAATTGATATCGTGGTATTGATTTAAAGTAAAGAAGGAAAATTGTTTTAATTATTATTTATAATTTGTAACGAGTTTGACTATATGTACTCTTGTGCAACATAAAAATTCTCAGAAATTATAGCGGGGATGTAGCTCAGTGGTAGAGCGTTCGCTTTGCATGTGAAAGGCCCCGGGTTCGATCCCCGGCATCTCCAATTTTTTTCCTACTTCATATTCATATCTACTTTATCAATCCTGTATACCAAAGTATACAACGGGAATATCGTACACCTAACCGAATCAATACTGTAACTGATATAAACAATCACCTGTGCAAAAAAAAGAAAGTACCTCTTGTTTCTAACAAGTACGTATAGCATATTTTTGCGCAATTTCGCGCTGATTAGCAATAAATCGAATTAAGTAAAAAAAACGGTGTTTTATGCAGTGGAATCTGATATTCGCGCAAAAAGCGTAGAGGTAAATTGAAATAACAGGAAGCTGCGGAGCACATGTATAATCATGGATTCCCCTCGAGCGAGCGGTCGTCCGGTATCAGCAATCAAAACCTTCCTCTATATTTTTTCCTCTTTTTTTTTAGAAACCTCGCAACTGCCGTCCATCGGCCGAACGGATATTTTACGTTTCGCGAAGCCAGAAAATCGCGGAATTCGCCAACATTTTATTAGGGTTTCCGTATTTAATTTTCCGACAGCGAGCTACCACTCTATTATTACAAAAGCGGCAGGTACGCGCCGTTATTATTCCACCGTCAGCGTGTAGCAGCAACAACCGTTGTCGCGTTGACGCAGAGCCATTTTTAGGATTTCGGGTCAGCGCAAAGGTCCGAGGGGAAATCGCCAAGTGTCGATAAACATTCTCGCCGCGATTGAAACTGATTTTAATTTACTTCACTGTTTGCAACGTGCTTCTCGACAATAGACATTCACTTGCGTGCACGTAAAAGCAAGCTACACATATTCGGAGAACATTCTTTGCACGCCGGAATAAATATCAAATCGAGGAGCAAATTGTTCGAAGCGGCGTGTTTCTTTCATTTTCCGCTGGAAAACAAAAACGAAGCTTCGGGACTATAGTGAAAGGTAAACAGGGTGAGGGAACGCCGAGAGAATGAACGCCGATCGAGCGTGGGTAACGCGCCTCGAAGGGGTTGCTGCTCGTTCGTTCGTTCGTCCGCATGCCTATCCTTTTACTCGTTGCTCGTCTCAGAGACTCGCCTCTAACCAGGACGGGCTCGAAATTGAAAACAAAAAAAAAATAAGAGGAGAAAGGGAAGAAGAATAGAAGGAAGGAGAAAAATTGCACGTAACTGCAGAATCGTGTTGACTGCAGCGGAATAACACGGTTCCCCGGCGTTGCGTTCGACGTTCTCTAATCCGATTATCTCGAAAACTGCATCCGATTGCACGGGACGCGGCGTTGCGAACCGCGTGGCGTCTTTCTGCGCGAATCCGCGGCTTGAAAGCTCGAAGCGTGCAAGCCGCACTCGGTTCTCAAGCTAAACGCATTTATCGCTGATGCACCGAGGGAGAAAATCAGAGCCCTCCGCTCTCTCATTCCCTCTTTGCCCGCTGCCACATGGCTATTGTCCTCGCTTATGCGCCGCCGTTGTGTTAGAGGATGCCGTGGCGCGGTAGTGAGCAAGGGGTTGCGTCGGAGGGTTCGGAGTGGAAAGACAGAGGGTTGCACGCCATTCCTTCGGCATTACGTCATACGTCGATTCTCCGGGGATTCCCACGGCGTCAACCCGCGACGAGAAACTTCGCCGTACGCTTTCACCAGGTAATACTAGCTATTTCACCCCCTGTCACTGTTATTAGCCACGTTATTCAGCCGGAGTTTGCGCGTGGCTTCTTTCGTAAATAGCGAGATGGGGAGTTCACTCATCATATGTATAGAAGCTTTTATCACCGATGAATGTATAGGTATATCAGGAGTGTAATTTTTCTGCGAAAAGTATCCGAACGTTTAGGATCGATCAATCCTTGCAAACACTGCGTTTAGAGTATCGAGGGACGAGTAAAATAGGGTTCGATCAAACGAATTCCACGCGCTTCGTCCGGTAAGTGCTATCTTCCATTAATTGCTATTCCACATTCCAACGGACTGCCATCGACTTTAAATGACAAAAAACAGAAGGGGTACAAATAATGGAAACGGTGTCTCGCACGGAGGTAATTGTCGCCGCGTGCTCAGCCTAAAAATGGGGCTGCCAGGGCTGATTAATCATCGGCAATCTCGGGAAAACGTGTCGAAAGGACGGGGCCATTAAAGGCAAACGGCGAAAATTTCGTCACCGTTCAAGCGCTCGATGGGCATTGCTTGGGGGTGAACTCGTTATTTCTTTCCCTCCGTTGATAGGTACACACGCGGACGCAAGGAAAAATAGAGACGGACGAGTAATTTAATTGAAATTCCCTGCCCACCTCCGGCGAACGCTGGCGCAGAAATTGTGGAAAAATCGAGTCACACGATTGTCTGGGCTGCGTGAAAATGAAATTACAGCTGAAAAACGAGGCTTGTCCGATGATGCGGATGAAATACCGGTTCCGCGAGGGATCGAACGACCAACGGCACGAGGGTGAGGACAGCGATCTCGATCCGGGAAGAGCGAGAGGGGAGTTTGTCGGGGCAAATTTTTCAGTTTTAAATTTCCGCGCAAACCAGCCTTGCAAAATTACTCTCAATTACCGCATCGCGTTCATGTGAACGAGCTGCCTCGTTCGATGCCTGCACGTAGGGATTGTATGCACATACACGCGTTCTCGCTACCTGGCCTCGAGCATGCTGTGCAACTCGACTGAAATATACCCTATCTATACCGAACGTCGAGTTTATACACACGCGTCCCTACGTATATCGCTGTATACAAATTGCACGGTGCACAAAACGATCGATAATCCGGCCTGGTAATGGCGAAGTTTTTCCGACGACCATTGTCAAATGGTCCGCGCGGCCGAAAAATATTGCAGTTTCGAAACATCGAGGGTACAGCGATCGAGAAGTAGCAAATTTTATAATGAGATTTGTTTTAATTAAAAATCATACCAGTCTCATGATAAGAATGTAGAGCATTATACGCGTCAAGATATAGCAATTCGTTTTTCTGTTTAACTTACGAGCACTAAATGGTAACGCTGGGTACCGTCTCGCGAGGCACGACGTTAAATCTACTCGTAGAAGTTAATTATGAATCCAGCGTGTGCTAGTTGATCGAACTCCCGAGCCCTCATTTCGGTATGCACATTTTAATTAGCCAGCTGCGCCGCGAACGAGCGGTATCTCAGCACTTCGGCAGCGAGACAAACAGAAACACCGTAATTCGATTCGGAAGGTGCAAATATTTGAGCAGGTTGTAACATTGTATTTCCAGAGGTTACCCGAGGCGTAGCGGCTTGTGCCGGAACCGGTGCAATGAAGTGCATATAGACAGTTCATCACCGCGTATCCGGAATGGCCCGAGGTCAGTTGCGCGAAAATATTGCCCGATGTAACATCGTGTTTCGGGGCGAAACGGAAGGTCGCTGCCTTCACTCCGGAAACACGCGACCCAGCTACGGCCTGCTTGCTTCAACCATCTGGACCGTCTATTCCGAGTTTACAGCAGTGCAGGCTGAATCGAAGCGGAGGTCAGTTACGAGAAAATATTGACTGATCGCGCGTAATGGCACATCCGTGCGCCAACAATAGAACCGTGCCTACGCCTACGCGTTCCTACCTACCACCATGCGAAGCACGCGCACCTACGCGTACACGATCATCGGAATATTCACGCACACGATCGTAAACTGTGTAACATTATCACGTACGAATCGCGGGCATTGTTGGTTAAGCATAGATGCGTGGCACGACGTTAAAGCGCGCACATTTCCTGGTCCTCATCAATTGTCATTAGGCGACATGATTATTACGCATGTTGATGATTATTGCGATGATAGACCGTTACCGAAATATCCAACAAAGCCGGTGGCTTCATAATGATCGATGCTCGATACATACTCTCATTGAGCATTTCGTTAATGATCCGCGTATTGTGCGCCGGACCGGTGTGCGCTTCGCGAAAATCACCAAAACCCCGATGTTGCCCGTTAACGAGCCGTTTCGAGGAGAGTACACGTTTTATACAAAAATCCCCTTGGACAGATTTTCCACGGATTGACCGTCACCGGGACGTGGTTAACATCGATCGACCGATAGAATCGGTTAACTTGCCAATACGGTGCTACCGGTTTTTATCGCGGTCGAATGACTACTTGAATTTTTCCCCGCGATCCCCGCGCACAATCGTTAACGATTTCAATTGTTCTGGGAGCGGTCGTTTAACGCACGAAGTAATCGTATCACCCGCGGTTAATCGTTCACCCTACGAGAGATGATTTTGCATTACTGACGAACGAGCAGGAAGTCACGGAAGGACCACCTGTACGCCTGGCAGAGTGTATCATCCGGTATCGTGAACGGTTCCCCACGTTGCCCCAATGATTCGACGAAAATAATAGATTTATCATCCGCAATTGGCTTCTAGCAGTTCACTTCATGAGAATCCATAGGCGACGAACGCCTCCGCCTGCGCCCCTCGCGCTGATGTACGTGCAAGGATTTTCTCTATGATATGCAGCATGCGGGACGTAACTCAGTCGATGCAAGTCATCAGGATCATCTAAGCGGGATTATGGATGCCACTAACGATCCATCATTTACCGCGACAGCCACGAGTATTAGGCTAAAGTAGCGGCGTGATTCTGCTAAACGCGATGCTAAACAGGTATACTCCTGTCGCGACCCTTCCGCTCATGAATGCAAGAGAAGCAACATTGTTACCTTATTATATTCATTATCAACGACACTATGCTGAGTGGATTAGAAGTGATATCTTTGTATGTATACATACAAGAAAAGGAAGAGATTTTTAAAATATGAACATCTAGCGATTCACCTGATGGCTAAATAAATGAAATCGCGGGAAAGAAATGAAAATATCGAAGGTAAAAGAGGGGGAGGCTATAAAACATCGGTGTAAAGTGTAAAGAATACGAAAGCGTCAGATTTATCTTCTATTTTCCAGCACGGCCGTATCTGCGACCCCGTAACGAGGGGATCCTCACTTCTAAAGACCGATTTCGTCTTATCACGCTGGCTTATCAGCAACACGAATATTCACGCGAATTTATCGATCTGTCTGCAGTCGTTTCGGTACGGCTCGCGTTCTCTCTCCCTCTCTCTCTCTCTCTCTCTTTCTCTCTAAAGCGTCAGTTTTACGCTCGTCGGACCCAAGGGACACGATAAGAAAAAAAAAGTACTGTGGAGAGAAAGACGGAAAGAGGAAAATAAGAAGACACCCTGTTGGAGTCGCGTTAGGAACATGAATTTTTATATTGAGATGTTATCGCGTCTACTGCCAGGAAGGGAAAATAAAAACGAAGAGATTCGGTTGGTCATAATGACGAACGGTCGCGATTTCATGACTTGTATTCTTTTCTGTATTTTATTGCCAGAAACGTGTCAGCCTGGGTAAAAAGAATTATGGGAAGATAACGAGTAATGAAGTCGGTCGTGAAAAATTTCGCGATTCATCAATTAAGTTTCTGCTACTTCAAAGGCATAAGCGATAGATAGATAGCATTGCGAGACAGACGATTCCTTGCTGGATTGCGTAACCCGTTTAATGGGAATAGACGACACCCGTTTGCGTGATACTGCTGGCCAAATGCTAGACTAACACTTTATCACGATGATGATGAGAGCGTTTAATCAGCGCTGCATGACGCCAACTTTCTGTGTTAAATGCGTATCAGTTAATTGATTAGTCCTAGCCGTTCGGAAATAGATTTGGATATAAATGAAAATGAAAGTCCGATATAAATGCGCAAATATCTTAAAGCATATATCTAAATTTTTTCTAGGGTAACGATTGTTCAATAAAGATTTCTTCGTTCTTTGTAATGTGTTAAATATTATCATGATTAGCATTCAAATGGCCCACTGTGCATTGATAGAAATATATTATGCACTTTCACGGAAGCCGTGTTACGTAAATTGCTATTTAAGCGCAATATTGTAGAGAATGTTGAACGTTGAACGAGGCTAGCATAAGTGCTAGTACATAGCGTGAAGGTACAATAAAATATGAAGCGTTCGTTCGATGGTAATGAAATGAGATTATACTATATGTTGTAGCAAATCCGTTTTATACTGAGTTAGTAAGTGCACCATTCCAGAGGCAGCGTGGCCGAGCGGTCTAAGGCGCTGGTTTTAGGCACCAGTCCGAAAGGGCGTGGGTTCGAATCCCACCGCTGTCAAATTTCTTTTTTTGTCTTTTAATTCATCAATTATATGTATCAATCGTTATGAAAATTTTAATAACTGCTTTTTGTTCATAAATATGTTTTATGCAGGTGAAAAGAACGAAAGTGATCTTATTACAAGTTTTGTTTGGTTGTGATCCTATTGATAGTCAATAATAGATTATATTTGCACGTTAGGCAAAAAATTATTAATCATAAAACTGTAGTCTAATTGTTTCGACATTGCATGTTAAATATAAATGAATGCAATGCACAAATTTCAATCTAGTGTAAATTAAACACTACAGTAGCATAAAAATTGTCGCGTGTATGATTAAGTGTGAAATTTTGTTTAAAAATACCAAAATTCAAAGGTCCCACCGAGATTTGAACTCGGATCGCTGGATTCAGAGTCCAGAGTGCTAACCATTACACCATGGGACCTTCGAAAATTGTTTGCTAAAAATAAAGGTGAAGTCGATCCTTAGACGGGAGTAATAATAGTATAAGAAGAATAGAATTAGCAGAGTGGGTTCTATAATTGAATCCCTGGCACGATTAAACATAAATACACCTGATTTGTCGAGAGTATTTGTTCATTCATTGTTGTTTTAAATAAAAATGTCGATGAACCGTAAGATGGGCGAGGTTGTTTGAAGATCTTGATCGAATGTAATAGATCCCGAGTCCACGTGGCACTATGATCGACGCAATCCAATGTATGACCACAGAAATGAACGATGTAGAAATGCTTTTCAGTTATTAAATGAAAATGTTACATAGACACTTAATTGCACTCTAATTACAATAAGAAATCGTTGAAAAATCGATGATTTACAATAAAAATCTGCTTTTTGATTTGTAAAAAAGCATTAAAAAACGGGGATGTAGCTCAGTGGTAGAGCGTTCGCTTTGCATGTGAAAGGCCCCGGGTTCGATCCCCGGCATCTCCAATTTTTTAAATCTTGCCTCTCAATTAATTATTTTACCTATTCTTTACCAAGCGCACAAGCTACGTACAGAACACCTTATCATCTCAAATACTGGTAACCCAACAAATTCCAGCACAATTCAGACGTATGTGCTCTACATTTTATTTTAAAACATTCCGCAATTGCGCATTTGTGACACGTGGCCACATCCGCGATCGCAGACACGTGCGGGAACTATTATCAATGTGGTTGAGTTCAACAATCTCCGGATGACGACTGACGAGGAGGGGAACAATAAGAAACGAGGCGAAGCGAAAGAGCAGAAGAAAAGTATGCAAGGCGTCGTATACTATTCGATGGCCGTGGCCATACATAAAGCAAGAATCATCGGGGAGATGATAGGATGCAAACGAAGCCGAGCGGAGGAGATTGAATGGTAATAGCTGCCGATTCGTCATATGCAAAAGTTTCGTACAACGAAGTGAAAAGCGGCTGGGGGCACCCGATGGCCTCACGGAGGAAGATGGTATCATTTGAATTGTGCTCATCGCGCGGGCTGATACCTCGTATCTGTTCGCAGCGAAAACGCGAGGAGAATAATCGCGCAAAATACACTGTGACAGGCTCTTTTTTCTCTTCTCCGTCCCTCTGCCCCGCTCCCCCTTTCTTTCTCCCGCGGGGTATGCAACGTCGCGAACCGTAGAGAATTAATCATCCCAGTAGAAACGACGCAGTAAGGTAGAACATTGCTCGGCTCTAACGTAATACATAGAACCACCGCGCCGCGCCGATGAGTTGTACGATGCAAGGAATTACACACCGATGCGGGATAAAGGCCTTGATTGATCGGTGGTAAACGTGACCGTTTAAATGTTGCAGCAGCGCTAGCCTAGGGAAGAGGGAAAAGACACGGCCGATCGCGAAAAACGATACGCCGTCCTGCTGCCAGCCGTTACTTTTTCCATTGTTCTTGCGCACTATTATCCTTCCATGTAAATTCATCGGTGTCCACCAGCTTCGTCCGTTACGTAAATGTATTTTGCACCGGTGGCGGACGATCGATGCATCTCGATGAAAGAAAAAGGAGCGCGAAGTCGTAAAAGGATGACGTTTTTCAATGACTTGAGAAACGATGGGCAGCCTTGAACGGGAATCGCAGAATGCAGAGGGAAAAAAAAAGAGGAAAATTGGAGAGCATCGCGTGTAGAATCGAGGATGACACAGGATATGCGTAGAGAAATCTAATAAAGTCCGCGTAAATCAGTCGGCGTTCCGCGAGTTTCCTCCGAGAAGGAAAAAGAATCGGATCCCCCTTGTCACTGGACCGTTATAATATTCTGTCCGGCAATCCCGTATCTATTTTATTCCGTCCTCGAGACGCGACGTAACTATGTGAAAACAACATAAAAAAAAGGAAGAAAATCACGTCGCATAGATATCGAGTTTTGACCCCAATAGGGTCAGCACTGAAGCGTGCTACCATTTTGTCACCCTCGCGTAAATTTTATTTACGAATATCCGCTAGTGTCCGAGCCGCGTGAATCGACATAAAAGCGACGTCCTCCTATCGGGGATGATTCTTTCTCGAGTTAGCCTCGCGACAGACTTCCGGCTGAATTTAAATGTCCAATTCAACGGGACGACGAGCTTCCATCCCTGAGTCTCTCCTGTTTTTCCGAGTCTCGAATCTCGTTGGGGAAGCGTCCTCATTGTTGCTGTCATGGTCGTTGTTCCACGAGCCCGTTCCTCCACGAGGCAGCGAGAATTCGCGTCACGTAGGTGTCTCCACTCCCGGTGATAAGTCTCCTCGAAGAAATTACGCGTTAATTCGATGCTCTCGCCCCGGTGTTCTTCTCTACTCGCGACTCACGAACGAACGGGAGGGTGCTAGCTGTTCGTGCCAGTTGAATGGCGAACCCGAGCCGGAGAGAGGAAAAGGATTTAAAACAAAAAGTCCGTCGGGTGGCCAATGGCGCGAAGCGCAACGGGAAGTGACGAGCGAGGTGGTTAGAGGTGACTGCAACAAAAATCCATCAGATGGAAGAGATCACGCCTCTCTCCATGCCCAGGACAATGCCGCGGCCCGCAGATGACGCTTGTTTTTTTTTATATTCCCGCGCCTCTCACCTCATTCTCTGCCCGTCCATTCTTGTTGCCTTATTTTCTCCTCCGTCGGTTCTTGTTCCTTTTCTTCTTCTACTGCGACGCTACCACCCCCGAATGGCGACCGGTTCAACGCGAACTCGTGTTCAAGCCGTGCAACGAATGCCGTGGTGGTACGGGGGAGGCTTTAAATATTTAGGCGGCTAATTTTCACCGAGGATTTTTAAGCCGACGAAGGAAAGTGAGAATTGAAAAGAAACGCGGCGACGCGGAGCAGGAGAGGACTGCGGGCGAAATGTCCTCCAGACTGAAATAATAATGAGAGGCGCCAGCGCCTTTAATCACGATATTAAACATTTACGATTGCCATGGCGTCCCGCTCTTAAGACGACTATTCTTTTCTTCTTTTTTTAACGCGGCCCCGATCCGATCTTCCCTTCTATACAAAGACGAACCCTACCCCTGGCAGCAACCACCTCGCCACCCACGTCACCTCTTGTTTATGTTTACGCACCTTCTCTTGATAACCTTACGCGGAGATCAAGCTACCTCACCGCGGCATCCTTTAAGATGTACAGGAACGATGCAACCACCGCGACCTACGCTCGAGATCATTGCCACAGGGGCGGAGAGAAAGTCGAGACCGAAGGGGTGAGTTTGGCTATCGCGAGCCGGAGGGTCGGAACCAAACCGGAATTCGCTCGAAGGAGAAATTCCATTTTTCTTGATCGCTATACCATGGACACCGTTGGATTACGCCACGGTTGCTTGTGGCTGTATCGATGACAATGGAGAAACGCAACAACGAATCGAGCAGCAAGCCGACTCAATCTATTTCTCGGCGTTGTTTTGTCCTCGGGCGCAATTTGTCATCCATTGTCTGAATGTGCAGGCTCAACTCGCCGCGAATCGTTATTTATGGTTTTCGCTTGATTAATTTTTGTCTCATCTTTGTGATATCTCGAAATTGTGCACGTCAAGCGCAGCTTTCGGCCGCTGACGCTCGATTTACGATTTACAAGAGTTCCCCATTGTGATTGAAAATTCTGTCGGTGAACGTAACACGCTATCGATCAGCGAACGATACATTTTTCTTTTTAGTAATTTTGCAACTCTATCGAGCCCGGCGAAACGATTGCTAGAATTAAATCTCGTTGAATTCAGTCGAATAAAGGAGTATCCGCCGGCGGGGATTTCGCTGGGGTGGAATCACATTTTTAAGCTTCGATTAAGGTGACGATAATACGAGGCGATAGTCTGGGAAGACAGAGATGGATTTAATATTCCGAATCCCGGTAACGCGATTTCACGGGACGTCAATCAGCTTGAAACGCGTAAGCATTATAAATACGATTTCCCTTTTCGACACAACGGGGGACGGTGGTTCGCTCTGCAACCCGGATACTTTCATCGGACCTGTTTTCCGATTCCTTACTTTCTTACTTTCACGCTTCGGCGTGCTGAAATTGAATCGCATACGTATAGTGACACCCGCTGCAACCAACGAGCGAAGAACGAAGTTTTGAAACTCTTAGACACCGACACGAGCCGCCTGACTGCTGATAATTGAAATTACATGATGCAATGTGTGGTTTCGCGGTAGGAAGAGTTGTAAGAGGAACCGAACGAGTCAGAAGGGCAACGGGGAAAAAAGTAATGCGAAGTATCCCGATTCACGGACACCTACTACTCTGCTGCTCCACTCCTTTTCGCAGTTCACCCCCTTTTTTTTCCATAACAGACCCTTTACACATCCACTACAGTATCGACGGGAACGACAGGGCTTGGTTACAGGGAGACCTTCGAGGCTGCTCCATTGTGCACGTTCGCGCAAGGGTTGCTTGAAATACGCGGGCCTGATTTTTTCCCTTTCTTTTTTCAACGCGACCAACCCCTCGTGCTCTCTTCCCGCGTGCAATCGTGGACGCAACGGAGAAAGTCGTGATATCCGCGCGGTAACGTGAGAATGACAACAGATGCGGCGGAATGAAATTACAAGTGTCCCGGGCGCATTGTGCGCGTGCACACAGAAGTTGCGCTTTTTTAGCGAAATTGTTGTGACAGGCATTTCAACAAGCGACTCTTGGCGCTTCCTTTCTTCGCACAATGCCACCGCACGGCATCCCCTTTCTGAATAGGGTGGTCTCGTGACACTTTTACGGTGTCAAGTCCTGGCCTTCTGGGAAAAGGGCTAACCTACCGGTTAGGTAATCCGATTTAATCGGCTCTTTTTCCTTCCCGGTACAGCGATTCAGGCGAAACTGTTGGTAAAACTCGGAAACGTCGATAAAACTGCGACTCTACCATCCGTGCAAAGGGGGTAAAGGGCGTTCGCGTAGGGCAGTAGGGTCTCCGACGGAATTAGAAATTATAAAAAAATTGAACAACGAAAATGGCAAAGTTCACAAAAATATATTCGCATGGTTATGCATGTAAATGGTTACAGAGAAACGCGATGAAACTCTCTCTGTAACGGGATTAACGGGCTAAAGTTGCTCGCGTATAGTTCGCTGCCTTATCTCAACCTCCCTAATTGTCTCTGACTATTCATCAAGTCATTTATACCCGGCTCAATTATCGCTGCCATCAGTTACGAGGCTCGAGTCACTTCGAATCAGACTTCGACGAAAGCTCTGACCATTTATCTCGCCGCGGAGATACTCGGTAATTGCAAATCAGCTTCGGGGCCGTTAATTAATGATTTGTTAACCAAACCGTTTTTCTTCGACTTTAAATATGGGATTCCTGTTGAGATGGATATATTAAATAGATTTATATACATTGGGCGATAAACGATTGGATACGCAACTTACGAGCATCGATTTCACTATTAAATAAGCCCATTTTTTAATTAACTCTGACTTTTCTGGCAATATGATTAACTGGTGTTGGGACTGAAATGCTTGGTGAAGGATTAAAAGCAAAAAAACATTTGCTAAGTGTGGGGTTCGAACCCACGCTCCCAGACGGGAACCAGAGCTTAAATCTGGCGCCTTAGACCGCTCGGCCAACCTAGCTTCGTTGAATGCGCTATTCTAATATATGGTACATAGGGTTCAAATGCATAATTGTAAGCCGAAAAACAATTTATAATGCACTGGAAATTGCTTTGCTTTGAAATAAAAACAATTATATTGAAGCATGCATATTACACAAGCAATGTTAAGATTTTTAATTCATATTCGAATTTAATTAGATGTCCACTAATAGCTGTAAATTCATTCCACAAGAGTGGACTAATTAGCCATGAAACGTTGACGAATTTTCGGTTGTACGAAATCAAAGGAAAATTACGGAAGTTGTAAGTGGCGAAGGGCAATTTGAATAATACAGTCATTATTCACCCTTGTTGTTCTCCGCGTTGACTAATGATCGACTTAAGGAAATAGCGCGTACTCGTGAAACTCGATTACGCACAGGTATAAATCGCGTTCCCTCTGTCGCAAGAGGACCGAGCTGCACTTTTACGCGTACTTCCCCCGGGGAGTACGATTGAAATAATTATGATTCAGGGCACTTACTGAAACAGTGTATATGTATTCAGCACGTTTCAACGTGGACCGATATAATCGCACACCTTTTCGTGGCAAGAAAGTTCAACGACCAGTTTCCATTAGTCGCTTCAACACTTTAACACCGTGTTCCGCGGATTTATACGCGTATCATCCACGGTGCTTCAACGATACAACGAGCATGCAGCGTGCCCGCAATATGTCTATGTATCGCAACGTCGATAAGTCAACCTGGATGGATACGTAGATACACACCGGCGTCGTAATAAAACCGAATCGTCCGAATTGTATTTCGTGCCGTAGTAAAAAGAAGGAAAAAAAACGGTAAATTCGCTGAAAGCAGTCGTATATCGTTCTAGTCGCGGTTACTATATTTGCACGGTGCATGGTTGATGTTAGAATCGCGTGCTAACAGTGTCGTACCAGTCTGCACCTATCCCGTCGTTAAGGCGTACTCTGCCGTGTCATTAAAGTAATCACTCTCCGTCACATTGAGGGCTTTTCGAGAGTGTACTCGATATTTTAAGTAGTCGAAACTTTTCGTTTCGCTTCCGACGTGATTTGTCATGAATTTAACATTAAGCGCGTGGCGGCTATACATAGGATAATTCATTTCACGGTCTAATAACACGAGGATATCTTTTATGAGTCAAGATGCGCTCGGGTTGATGACGTGATACTTATATATTGCGCGGTTATTAAGCATTACATGCTTCGGTAATAATGAAATTGTGGAAACATTAATTAAGACATAACCATGGCTTTTTGGACAAAAGTCTCGACATCGTAGAAATCGTAGATATTTATTTATCTTAAATAATTCGTAACGCAATTTGGATGTTTTAAACAAACGTTAGGATTTTATGACACAAAAATTCGGCAAATATTATTAGAAATTATTCACTTACTCATTTGTGGACCAAAAGCTTCTCCAGAAAGGCCTGGAAGACACAGTAGTTGTGAATAAGCCATTGTACACCAAAGGGCTAAAAACTGCGGTACTAGGCATCGATTTTTCGGGGACTTCTTAACACTATCAACAAACAAACAAATATAAAATTTCAACGCAAATTTTAGCGAGTTATTTAATGCTGACGTTTCTGCAAATTTTGGTGAAATGAAACGACATGTAACCACTTAAATTAAATTTAAATTCATGCGCGAATATCTACAGGTTGTAAATGTATGTTAAACATATCTCGTACGTATCACTGCAAAGCATTGAAGAAGAATGATAGTGATCTATTCGATGAAGAAAAATTGATAAAACTGATAAGGTAGGTCGTACGGGCGATGTCAGCACAATTTCAAAGCAAGAAAAGGTTTGCGTTCTTTGACTTGAGTTTCTTGTTGCAAGGCATTGACCGAGTTCATAATACTTTTCTTTGAAAGCGAGTGTTTACGCGAGCTGCGGAAACGAATTTCGTGTCGCGGTCACCGCGCGCGAGATGTATTTCTGCGAAAGCGTAATTGACAGGTTATGTCATGGAGAAATAATCACAGGATAAAAAAGCGACAGATCTTGGAAAGTGAACGAAAGGCTTTGTACTCTGCGACCAGTCAAGAATCTTGTTTGTAAATACTGATTAGAAATATGAATTACACGTAATCGTCTTCGACCTAGCTGGGTTATCGGGAGCAAAGAACAGCGGCTCGTTGTACGATTTCTATCTACTTGATTTTTTACGCTATCACACTTAGTAAACATTTTTTATCCCTAAATGTATGTACATACCTTTAGGAAAATGAAGTTCAACATACTTTTCGTTGCACTATGATATACGATCGATATTTTCTGTTACCGTTTCACTTTTTGAAGCGCGAATTAAAGAACAGTGTGACCAACGCAACTATGTTTCAAAAGTTGGCTACTGCAACAAGGTTGCACATTATTCTTTATCCTGATTGGGTAATTGGCTGTCCTTGTCATGTGTGATCTTTGCCATCCGTTCCCGCGCAAAATGGGAAATTAAGCAATAAAGGACTTTTCAATTACAAAATTGATATAAAATATTAAGAAATATTAAATTATTAACATCCAGAGCATTAACAACCATAAGAATGCATCAGAAAACTGTAGCAAGCTGTAATAATCTCATCAGGGGGAAATCGCTGATTGGTCCATTGTCTCGAAGGTGGATTAATGGACCAATCGCATCGTTTAACGGTTTTAAGGAAATGCAGAAACGCGGGATTCCGGTACGAGGAGGCTGCTGGTGCGGACGCTGCGACGAATTCGCGTGAAATATCGAAGGTAATTACTTTAATAACCATTTACCGCTGTCTGCTCGTTATCAAACCCCTCAGATCTCGTATCAGCATTGTTTGGATGGTCTTTTAGCGTTCGCCGGCTCGAATAGTAGATGCAAAGCGTAGCTGAAAGTACAACGGGATTTCCGCCTTCTAGAAAGTGTAAAGAGACGTGGACGCCATAATGATGCATGTATGTAGCCCTTTGACTTTATGCACGGTCGCAGAGAAAAATTAGCTTTTTGAAATAATCCACGTGTGTTATTGGCTAGTGAGGGGCGTTTCATGTTCACCGCTCATTGTTTTCGCCGTACCACGAGGGAGTGCTTTTATGCCGATACTTCAAAGTTCCGTACACCTAGCCGGGGGTATATCGTATACGGACGCTAATGCTAACATGAAGCTGGAATTAGACCGCCATCTTGTTCAGGTGTTTTCTTGGTACCAAGGTGAGATGCTTTCAACGTCGTCGGTCGGTGAGCTTGCACATGTATGATTTATCTTTTGCATATGCGCTATATTGAAATATTTTTCTATATTTATCTATATTTTTATCAACACGTTCGCTACCACGCATAATGTATGTGTGACGAAGTAATGGCTACCGCCTTTTTTTAAATATTCAACAAATAAACAATTGAAATTCGTTCATTACTGTGGCAGATTAGCTTGGAAACAGTTGAATTATTAACTTCCTTCATTCCAGGTTAATCTTTGTATTTCCATGTATTGCAATATTTTATGAATACGAATAATTATTTGGCGCCCCAGCGCCTGTTATACGTCGTGGTTCGTGGGATACGTTTTTCCACCTTAGCTGTGGTAGCAAACGTGTTAATTATTGACGTATCCTAAATGGTTCAATTGATATTTGCATATTTCGTATTTTATATTTTATGTAATGTATATTTTATGTTTTATATTTATATATTTTACATGTTTTATGTGTTTTATGTTTATATATTTGACATGTTTTATATGTTTTATATTCATATATTTTACATGTTTTATATGTTTTATATTTATATGTTTTACATGTTTTATATTTCCGATTTCATCATTGAGATCGGAAAATCACAAAATCTACCATTTTTTTATTTTTAATTACGTTTGATGTGCCGTCGTGAAATTTTTTATTTGCTCTGTGTACCTCTGTCTCTCGGTTGCAATGCGCAATACCGAGAGAAGCGGAACTTTGTAATATGCACGCGTACCGAGCCTGAGCGCCAAGCAGAATACGCGCCGTGAGAATCACTGTCGATTGCATCCGCCGACAGGAACACTAATCACGGCGCCCGCTGTCTTTTAAGATTATTAAAATTGTCAAAGCTTCAAAGTCCTCAAAGGGTTAATTACCCTACAGGATATTTATGGCTGGGTTACTCTGTTCCCTTGCTCGCCAGGGAGCAGAGGCAAATAAAGAAGGAGCCACGCGGGCAGAGAAGCGGTAGACTGCGAACTGCCGCACCGCGAAAAGAGCCTTTCTCTTCGTGTGTCATTGTCAGGGTTTGTAGATAGATTGCTCAAACGATAATTGATTTCCCGCGCCATGTCGAATAATTATGCACATTCGCGAGAGAAAAATGATACGTGATTTATGTAGACGTTTCTCTAACGAATTCTTCGGGATAAATTATGCTCGACGTAATTTGAATTTACGAGAGCCAGAATTTTTATCTTCAGCGAGCAAGTCACATTTGTAGAAACTAGTTTCAAATATATAGAGGTTGTTTCAAAGCTGATGCTCCGGCAACAATTACGTGGAATTTCGTACTGGCCTAGGATCCTGGTTTTAATATCATTTTTTAATTGTATCTGCCACGTGCAATTTCAATCGCATTAGAGGGACTTAGTTAAAATTTAGGCTAATGCCTCTACTAGATTTAAAAAAAAAAAGAAACAAAAAGAAAGGGTGGACGATACTGCTTCGATGAAACCGGTAAATGGGGTCAGGCCGTGCGCAAAAAGTGCAACACGTAGGAAGAGACGCAAAAGGTAACGTTGCCACGCGGTTGATATCTGCGCGTTTATATCCTGTTGCGAGCGTACTTAGACAAAGTGCTTACTCGCAATCGCTTTAAGAGCAGGAGCATGCCAACTATGAAAGGTGTTAAGAGGAACCGCGAGCGGCCTAGCCGCGATAATGCGCGCTGGTATAAGCGCCCGCGTGTACGCCCCACGTGGATTTAACATTGAAAGAAAGAGGTTTCCCCGCTGATGGGCACCGTCGTCACATTTTAAAAGAGCACATTGCCATGCTCTTACGCGCTCGGTTGATATGATTCGCTTTGCATTAAGTATTCATACGCGTTCGTATCCGTAAATCACGAAAAAATAACGCAATGCTAAATGCACGAGATTCGAGCTACCAGCGAACGGTTTTAGTTGCCCGGCGAAGAATGTCGGGTATGGTTCTTGGAATGTCAAGACAGTCCCAGTATCGCTTTTTGAGAACGATTCGGTAGGAAATGGACTGCGGCAACACGATTGCTTTTAGTTCGTTATTATAATGTTCGGTTGCATACCAACGACTTTTACAAATGTCACTGATCGAATGCAAAATTCGTGTTCTGAGTATCTATCTAAGTATCTAAGTATCTAATGAAGCATCTATCAATGGTTTGCCGTGTGAATATACAATTATTATCAAACGCGAATTTTCTTAACGAATGCTTAAAATCTTTAATTGCAACGTAATGCCGCTTTCTCAATTTGTAATTAGCTTTGTCTATTGTTTAAGTATACGCTTTCATCCCTTGCTCTTTTTAGCTTCCTTTCTGGTCATCTCACTATGTGAAAGTATTTCCAGCGACACATATGTGATTGACTGATTCAGTGTATAATTTTTGCTTGCATATATTATCGCTTTCTCAATTTTTGATCGACTATCTATTTAGCTTCTTTTCTAGTCATCTCATTATGTGAAAATATTTAGAGACACATGAGGGATTGACAAATTCAATGCGTAATTTTTGCCTGAATCTATTTTCGCTTTCTGAATTCGTAATTTGCTTTTTTGTTTTTATATATACATGCTTCTATCGTTTGCTCTTTTTAGCTTCTTTTCCAGTCATCTCATTATGTGAAAATATTTAAAGACACATGAGGGATTGACAAATCCAACGCGTAATTTTTGCCTGAATCTATTTTTGCTTTCTTAATTCGTAATTAGCTTCTTTGTTTTTATATATACATGCTTCTATCGTTTGCTCTTTTTAGCTTCACTTCTAGTCATCTCATTATGTGAAAGTATTTAAAGACACATGTGTGATTGACCGATCTAATGCCGAGTTTTTGCTTGAATCTATCGTTGCTTTCTCACTTCGTAATTGTCTTTTCTAATTTTTAAATATGCGTGGTTCCACTTTTTGCTCTTTTTAACTTCCTTGCTGGTCATCCCATTATGTGAAAATTGTTCTAGCGACACATAGGGTTGACTGATTCGATGCTTAACTTTTGCTTGCAATCTATTTTCGCTTTCTCTATTTTTGTAGATACGTAAATGATTTATCTTTTTTTTGTGCATGATGCAGCTTGCCTTTCTTGCTTCTCTTTTAAAGCTCACCTTGTTTTAAATAATATTTGCTATATTCATTTCGGCATTCCTCGGTTAATTCGTCTTTGCTTTAATTTCACGGTAGACAAGTTATACGACATCGAACGATAACATAAATGAGAGGACGAATTGTCTCCTACGTTCTAGAGGCGTTTCGGTGTGCTTAACGCGCCACTAACTTCGGAATGACATGAATTACATCAGTGGCATTCATTTGTACAAGCTCGTAGCCAAATTTAATTTCCGCTTAAGAGGAAAATGATAAAAGTAAAACCGTACGTTTGACGTTTGAATCCGAAAGAGCGAATTCAAATTTGAAAAAAGAAATTGAAGTTTAAAACACGAAGCGCACGTTCCACAAAAAATTCCACTAATAGAGATACAAATGATTAAAATCCGCTCAAAGTTAATAAATATCTCTTACTGCACTAGGACGAACACGATTCCTCTTTTACACCTTTTTGGGAGAAATCTATTTTCCTCGAATAAACCCCGCGAATTTGTAGCAACCAGTGAGCTCTCCTATTCAAACTCGCCATTACGAAGAAACATTCCCTTATCGTAGCGAGAGATGTCGGTCGGCATAACGCTCGGGATCCCCGTTCATCGTACTAAACGTTCCTAAATGAATCGTTAATCGTTAACGGCGTGGCATTACGACTCGCAGGCTCGCTTATAAACCGGAAATTCGTTCGCTCGAATGTCCAACTGTCCAAATCGTTCGGCAGCCAAGCTCTTCCGGTCAATAAACTTGAGCCTGCCTGCCTTTATTGCTGAAAGAGACCTAACAGGTTCTGCTTGTTCCTGACCTGTCATTAAAGCGTACGTTAAGCGTGTATTGTTTTTTCATTTCGTTAAATCGTCCCGTCCCCTTTTCTCTCGGCCGTTTCTCTGTACAAGCCGTTTCTGCTCTCGGTGCGCGGGTCTCGTTGGATCGTCGAAAGGTAGTAAACGGCCGCTCATCCAATACGGTATGTCACTACGAACGGAATAGTCCGGATTCCTGGCTTTATTAAGCCTTCGGTTTATGCGGCACATTTTGAACGTTTGACCCACGTGCAGCTTCGGAAACAAAGGCCACGCGGGCCTCGAGAAACTGCGAGTTCGACTTGGATTTTGATGAGCGGCATAAAAGTGAACGCGGTCGGGGCCACGATGATAAAAACGATTACGTTCGGGCAAACGGTCTGCTCATTTAATCGTCGCAGTTAACGCGGTTCACGGGTTCAGCTTTTACCGGCGAAATGCATTGTGACAGAGGCTAACGCCCGCCGGTCATTTCTTTCTTTTTTCGTCGTTCACACGGAGAGAAAAAAAGAGGAGATAAAATTAGAAAATTGCGCCAGGAGAGCGAAGCGTGACAATTGAATTCGTTTGCAACATTCGCCCGACGAAAGAAGGGAAGTCTAATGCCATTTACGAGAAACGGAACTATCGCAGATTTATAATGTTTGTGCATTCTGAAGCTAACACCGGGCGATGCGAAAATACTGTCGGACAGGTTTATAGTTTTATTACCGCTTTTATACGCCCGAAGAAAATTTTAATTCGCTTTTTGCGTCGCCGAGCCCCTGAGCTTTCTCGCACCCTTTCGGCCGTTCCTATAGTCGCGCCCCAAATAATCGTAAAATTCGATAATTAAATTTAATTGCATCTTTTTAATGGCCCCTGCACCATTGTGTCCGTCCTAGCGTTTACTGCGATGCCCGGTTACACAATGCTTGAAAACATATGCCTTACATAGTATAGCCCGTCTTCGAACAATGATACGCTATTATGATCCTGACACGTCGTTAACTCCTTTACATGGATGGAATATCTTCGGGTCTGAAAAATCGAAACGACGGTTGCTAAGTAGAAATTGGCAAAACCACCCAAAAATCGTCAGCAAAATATCGATGTTCGTACAGTCTCCAGCGCACTTTATTACCAATGTATCGTGTCGGGTATTCCATTAGACAGTGTCGGCTGTTGATAACGGCAAGAATGTATATTTTCCATTCGTGATGGTCATTCATCTTGGTTGCATGCGGTCATCGTGCAACTTGTCGCGGTACGAAGCAGGTTTCGATTAACCGACGTTTCGTATGAAAAAAATGCGATTGAAATTGCGTGTACGGCAATCGAAAGCTATTTCGCAGAGGTTGGCCATTTTTGAGTCGCGTCGTCGAGTTCCGTATTTGAAATGGGAAAGTCAAGAAAAATGATGTTCAGAGCGTAGTTTGTACTCAGTCATATAGGCCGGAACCGTACAAGTAACGCAGAGAGGAGTAGAAAACTTATGATAGCCGCTTAAAAGCATTAGCCGTGTATTAAACGTCGCGATACTGGCCCGCGTAATCGTGTCCTGCTGAATGCTAGAGTGCACGTAATTCCACGAAAGACATTGGATAACCCTCGAGTGCATCGTCGACCGTAAACGGGCACGGGAGGGTTAACTACGTGGAATATATCTTTATCGTCGGTGAAAACGTGCGTATCACGGTGATAGTTCATTTTCGACGTGGAAGAGTGCTTCATCGGGGATCGCCAATTAAAACGTCGTACCGCCGACAATGCCGTAGAACGGAGCCCGCAATTCCGCGCTTCATCGACGTGGGTTTTTGATGCCGGTGCGCTCCGCGTCGCGTATACACGAGTGGGGCACACACATCGATGTAGAAATGCAACGTGTACCCACCCCGGTCGCGGGGTGGTTGTGTAAGAGTCGGTACAATGGAGCAGAAACAAGAGACGGTCGGGACATCAAAGTGGCGGATGTTATGGAGTGAGAACGCCGCTGGATCCGGCGCAGTCCTGATAATCATCTCTACCAAATACTTTGTAATCGTTAATTACGGCACAGCATCGACGACGCGCTTTGGGCAAAAGATCAGTCACTCGCGGCGCAGGGGAAAGGCAGCAGCGAAAGAATGAAGGGGTTTTATAGTCTTTTATATCGCAAAGAACGGGCACAGATATACTATATATTTCAAGTCCTCTGTAGGCTTCGGGTACCTACGGATCCTTTTGAATCGAGCCAACCCCTTATTCAGCACTTCGCCTTCTTTAACCGGACGGGTATTACCGATTATTTCTCGCGAGGTCTACTTTTCCTCTGAATGCGCGTTTTCCATTCTGTGGATCGCAATAAGGTGCCTTTGTGAAGTCGAGAGCATCGATTTTTACGATAGGAAGGTTAAATATGTTCGGGTTCGCAACCGGGGAATAATTTTCTTCGCATTTTGCATCCCTCGTGTTTCGATCGCATTCGGAAACAGAGAGCTCCTTTCGGAGCTCGTGAACTGCAAGTGTCTGATCTGGGAGTGGAAAGTCATTTTTACTAAAAAAAGGAAGAGTTTTCTTTTTATTGATAAATATATTATTAAGTAGAATATTATAAAATATTACTGTATTTAAGTAACTTTATATAAAAGAGCCATCTACCGTGCTCGAAAGAATATGACACGCTCATAAATCTTCATTCGAATAAAAGATGGTAGCGCTTCAAAGGCAGCAACCAAATTTATGGTCTATGTTTAAATCGTTCGGGCTGTCAAATCGTGGCGGTGCACGGTATGTCAAGCTACGAGCCAGGATCAAATGAGGCGTCGGAAGATTTCGCGAAAATTTCTCTACAACCCCAGGCATGAAAAAACTCTTCCTTTTTTCCCTCTCGAAGGGGCGTAACGCTCCGAATAAATGAAGCGCACTGGAAAAGGAATCGCCGAAGGAGAGAAAGCCTCTGCTAAATATTCGAATGCTCGAGCGCATTCAAAGTGGTGCTCAGGCTCGGTATGCTAACATTCTCGGCAATATTTTAAACTTTTATGCATATGTATTGTCTTTTACTGTGTCTATATTTCCAGCTATTTTTCATATATGTATCTTTGTCTGAAGCACAAGGTAAGTGAATATACAGATTATACTTTTTGTACAGTTGGACCATTCGATTCAATTAACGATATAATTGATACTTGGCGAGTCTAAGATATGTATTATGTTAATGAGAGACATGCAATTATTCCCATTTTCTGAACACAATTTACAATTATTTAGAACTTGATCTTGCATCGGTTGTACAAAATTTAAGTAATATAATTCGGTGGCGGAGAACGAACTTCGTTGCAACCCAGATGTTTTCTTGTTTGTCTTCCCTCTCGGTTATTACTTACTAGCAACGACGATTATTATGATTGGTATGGAGTAGCATCGTGAAAACGGTGCTCCCGTTTCGAAGCTTCCGAGTTTCGCGCGCACGTTAATCGTAATAGCTTCTCGGAAGGTTTCGCCCCACGGTCAAGGCGTGTCGCCTTCCTTTGCTCTTCGTTTCTTTGTTTCGTATCGTCCATTAACCGCGAGCCAGCTCGCGGAGGCTCGTGCCGTATTAACCGCATCAGGAAATCAAGACGCGAGTTATCATTACCGTCTGGATATTACCGTAGCGCGGTGTACACGACCCTGTCCGCTAATAAGAGCAACGCGAAGGGGCGAGTTAACGGGTGTAGGGAGGGTTGAATAGACCGAAGGAACGTTATAAAATCCGAGCAACCACAGCAGCCATCACGTTACGGCGCTCTAGGTTCAAGTAGCAAGTTCAGTGGCCCTGATAAATGTTGCACCAACGGTTCTTTATCTCTTTCGAATGCGGTATAAATTGCAGGTGTGTACAGTATCAGGAGGAAACTTAAGCGTTCGAAGGTATGTTAGGTATATTAATTCTCTAAAGTATACTCTTAAGTATACTAGAATTGAAAATTACGATTGCAAATTTTACGTATGAGTTCAACGTTTCTTTACGAGCAATTAAAACCTGCTTCTATCGATGGATCGCTTCGTGATTCTAGTCAGTAGACGTAACTGAAAAGTATTCACTATTATGTTTTATAAACACAGCGAAATTAGAAACGCAGTATCTGTCTGACGGGTTAATGAATGAAAATGTTACGAGGTGAACTGTAACTCTCTCGTGGTCGTAGATATTCTTACGGCCCTGACGGATATCAAGTCACGATGCATGCACGCGTGCCCGGAAGGTGGCCGATAGCGGCGGTACAGGTGTGCGCGTACTCACTCGTTAGGGAAATCGAAAGTACTGTATACCTGTGCCTGTGAGCCGGTAAACTATAATATTGATTGCCCCGTAGTAGTCGGACGTTTTTCCAGGCTTCCGTAGATACGATCGGATCGATTGATTCGATCGCGATTGTGTGAGCGCTCACGGTCCCGCACGAGTGACGCTGATTGCGTTCTAAAACGTGTATCTAGCGCGTGAAAAAAAAAAGATGCCGGTGCCCGGTGATTACCGTCTCTTGTAACAGAGAACGCCCCTGGAGGCTATAGGTCGTTGGATGATTTATTGCGCTCTCGGTCCTCGAATTCTCTTTGTTCAGATTACATTTTCGATACTCTCACGCCCGCCTACGGACCGCTAAGCTGTTGAACGTTTTCACGCTCGTGAAGCAAATCGATGGTAATTCTCTTCGCATTACGATATGTGCGCAAGGCTTCCTGGCACGTAGGTGATCTTGTTTCGCGAGCAATCCAAGGAGTGTGTAGTGTAATAATGGGATATTCGATGAGAAAGTAAATTTGCGGAAACGTGCCTGACGGTCTAAGGACTTCAAAATATGTAGCGCAGGACTCTTACAAATTTTCTTGTGTAGCTCGCTGCTGGATTCACCCTCTCGAATTAAGTTGCTGCCGTGCGGGTTCGTGTGGATGAATACGCGATGAGAATCAGATAGGATTCGAATATCTAGACGCGTCTAGCGAACGTTAACGGGCGTCAGGTGTGTCGAGACGCATCGTCAACGCGAAACACAGCAGGATGCACGTGCATCGACCTGCCGGACAACCACGACGTACTACGGCCACTCATGAGCCGCTATGTTCCCGCGGACTGCGGCCACGGGTTTGCTTGTGAATTAGGGGTGGCTTGCATTGGATTATTACGTCATAACTGTACAACCACCTGGATGCAATTGCCCGTACCGGTGCCACTGGACCTGTCATCCTATTTATTGGCCGTCTGCGTATCAGACGAAATTGCATAGGAATCTCGCGCCACAATCGTCTGTCGTTTATGATTTATGATTCGCGGACCTCCTTCTTTCCGAATATTTGTCTACAACTTGTAGTCCCGGTTGCGTGTGTCGCTCTCGTAACCACCAGTCGTTCGTGGATTTTCAAGGTTTCCCTCTACGCTTATTACGCTAATGATCGTCGCTACACTTGGAAACAACCGTGACATTCGACGCGACACCGTAATCGCCGTCTGGGAAGTTCTTGACGCGACGTCGATTTCCACGGCCTACCGGTGAAACTTCTGTGACACGCGCCACGGAAATTCTTGCCCCTCTTACGCAAGAAGTGCGTCGACCTGTACGAATCCTTTTTACGTGCCTTCGCCACTGATTCATCTCGCCGGTCAGAAGCAAGACTTCATATACGTCTGTCCTCGTTAAATTAAAGTAAAAACACGACGCGCGGCTGAATGTGTGTGCCCCGTAAAGAGCGTAGCTTGCGCTACTTCGAAGAAGGAACCATAAAATATGAAATGTATTAGATTGATAAGACTCCGGGAGTTCTGGCAAGTCGCGGAGCGAAAGGCACGGGGGACGAAAGGGGATAGGAGAAGCATAAACGTATTTACTCGGGCTCAGCATAATACCGCGAGCTTTTATAACCAATAAAAGTTACAGCTGACACTTCTCTCTGCAGCGAGCGCGATACGCGGTCGAATGCGCGGACACGCTTCTTTTTCGTGTGTACACGCGAGTATCCGTGCGCGGGTGGCCGAAGGAACGGGTCGATTTATGAGCAACGAGAGACATGGTAACGAGTACCCGACGATCGAAACAATCGCTGCATTGTGCTTAGAGATCTCTTTGTGCTGTCCGGCGGCTGCTGCGAACGCAGCAGCTCGTGACCCTCCACTTCTAACGCCTCCCGGTCTTAATTAAATTAAGCCCGATATGCTGAACGCGAGCGCGCGTGTGTCGAGTAAAACCTACTAACGACAAGTTCCTCCGACGAAGCTTCACGGCGAAGCGTGTTTAACGACTCCAAAGAGGCGCGTTCGTTGATAGAGTAGCGAACTCGCGCCAAGTGGATTAACGTTCTCCTTCATAAGTAAAGATTTTATGTTACAATAAAAGAAAACGCGACGGCTGTTTCACGGGCGAACGTGTCTCCCGCGCAATTAATAACGCCGGACGTGGTCGGGCAAGAAGAAGAAGACGCAGGACGAGTTCTATCCCGGTGTATTCCACTCACGATACTGCAAAAATCCATGTTACGGTCGTTTCTACGATTTTCCATTGGCAGTCGAACTCTAAATACCGAGATAATAAAGTTTTTATGAAAGCGCGCTCCCTTCTTCAGCCGGAGGATTGGTCAGGGTAATTAAAGATATTCGTTTCCAGGACAGTTAATATCTTTATTCGGAAGGAGCAGGAAGAGTTTTATCACCGCGACGGGAAAAAAAACGGGTTAGCAATAAAACGATAGAGAAAATTGGAAAATCTCAGCAACGATGCTGGTCATGTGCAGCTCCGTTAAAATTTCTGTTTAAACTCCTCGCGATTCCGTTTCGTCCTTACAATGTACGTCGAAACGACGTACTCTTTCTTCGTCTTTAATCCGGAATCACCGTGAAACTGCTGCCACGAAAGGCCAGCAGAAGCAGTGGATGTGTATCGTAGGTCTACATACTTTCTACAAGTCTTCGCGCTTTTACGGTGCTTTTACTACTCGGAATTCATCAATCGGAATAAAATCACGAGACTGACGCGCGTAGTCGAGTCGCGGATGGGATTTATCGTCGCTCAACCTTCTGTTTATAATTACACCGATGAAGCTTTACTGCTAATGCTCCGTGTGAAATTGCGTTCGACCTCGCTCACCGGTCTGCCAATGTGTATTTCATGTATCCGCTCGCCTAGATGTTCGACGACACGATACGCGGTCGATATTTCGCGACGTGCTTGTACTCCTTCGCGTTTTACTGCTGCCAGCGTCGCCTTATAGTGCATGTAATAGTAATACAGGTGCCACGAACTAAGATGCCCATGATATGGCCAATAAACCAACGGCAGCAAGAAACGTGATTTTACGATAAATATTAATGCCGTCAGGGTACGTCGGTGTTTGCCGTTTCAGGTGGGAAGATAAAGATTAGCGTTGCTACTTGAACGCGGCGAAATTATGAACGACGCTGTTCGATACGATATGACTAACAGCGAGGACCATTCGGTTCAATGAAAGATAAGGTTCTGTTTGATTACTCGTCATTGGAACGCGAAGCAATCAATTCATGTCCAAGTTATATTGGTTATCGAGTCGGTTTATGAAACGGCGAAAGCAATTAGACATCCTTTCCCTGCAAATTTATCTCTGTCCAACATCGTCGCATCCGTGTAGTCACGTTTGACTGATATTCGCTATACATATACGTGAACGCTATTAACGATCTTCTTTCGTTCCAAAAGCAATTAAACCGTGGAACAACCGTGGCGTTGAGCAACGTCGGGAAAGTAACGATAGGAAACGCCCGTTGAAGGGTTGATAAAGGCCGCGTCGCAGGTTTAACGGGAAATGCTTTATACCATCCTATACCCCGGAGAATATCCGAATAAGATAGCGTTTGATATACGATTGTGCGCCGGTATAAATTAACTCCTGGTGACACTTAGATTAATTGTTCGAGTTCGCGTCGCTCTGGGGTTTGTTTTTAACGCTCCGCAATCGTAATCATTATCGCAGTTGATTTCTCTTAGCTATTAATACTGAATGCAAAATAGCGTCCACTATAGCGTTTGCCTCGAAACCACGAACGAGAAATTAGTCGAACGATCGGGAGCACGTTTTTCGCGTTGATTGCGTGTACGATATAACTCGTCCGCGTCGAGAGAACACAATTTTGAACCGTAACGAGACAATGTAACGCCGTGGGTGGTATCGTCACGGAGGCACAACTATTTTCCCGTATATTTGGCCACGAGCTCGTTCAGCAGATTCTTGATTTAATTTCGGCTCGACGCCGAGGGAATACGAACCCCGCGGGTTTTTCGGCGACGCGCCAGCGCGCAAGACGGTCATTAGGGCAAAACGTTTTCTTTGATCTCGTCACGATCACGATGTCCCGCAGGACGTTTCCCAAACGATGCGTCCGAGGCTCGTCGCGTCCTGTTCGACTCCTCTTCTTTGCTGTACCACCGATCCTCTTTCTATCTTTATTGATATTCGACGGTCTTAGGCACGAATAGGGCTGCGGTAAGGCACCCGCATTGTGTCAACAACCCTCGACAGAAAACCAGAAGCTGCGAATTATGATAGGGGCTGAAGCACCCTGGCGTTGTCATTAGTGGTGGCTGAAGGGTGCAGGAGGGATAGCGATATAACGAATCTCATCGAGCACGTTTTCAAACTTGCGTCAGGCAATTGTGCCGTATTCCGAACTTTCAATCTTACACCGCTGCTCTTCCTCTGTCTCGTTGAATTTATACATTTATTATGTTATCGAATAATTTTCCTCGAGACGCTCTCAGGATATTGATTAAATTTTTTATCTACTTAAAAATCGTTGGTTCACCGGCTACAAGTACAATTGTTTCTCTTTCTCGTCGGAATTGGAAGCCGGCTGACGCCGGGGAAGAGCGATTTCCTCCGGCATGTCCGGATTTACAGTGCTCTTCGTGGATATCGAACAAATTTAGCGCGAAACACATAACGAACGAGCTACAGCAGCTATTGGGCTGCCAGGGCGTGGGGGGGGGGGGGGTGGAAAGGCGTATAGTATATCGCGGCAGCAGTTGAAAACTTTAACTACCTCACAGCTCATAACCCCGTTATGACCTTCCGTGCTCACCGTACAGACACGCGTACACACGCGCGCGTATCTTTCATCGCTTATTATTTTCTTGCCCGGGTCAAGACAAATATTGTCTAGACATTAGTGCCCGGGGAGCACGAAGCATCATCCTCCGTGTTATTTCAAGCGAAATACTTTCCTGGATCCGTTGCGCGGAGATACGAGGAGGGTGGGCCGGGGTCGAGGTTAAGCCGAATCTCGAGGGCAGGCCAATTTCGTGGTCCTATCGCTTACCGAGACGATGGTCACTTTTGTGTCAATTTCACATGTCGTGCCGGCTAGGAATCTCTGATCCTTTCCCTAAGCCTCAAAAGAGGAGATGTTATGTCAGGCTGGAGGGTGGCCTCTTCTTCCTTTTACCACCCCTCGTTCTTTCTCAATGGATTCTTCTCTGATCTCTGCCCGGCGCCGCGCAGATTCTCGGCTTGGAAATAACAAGCTTCCATCCAGCGACCGGGAATGTCTTTGGTGAATTCATCGACCGGTGGTTCGGAGAGTGGACACGATGCGTTCATTGTGTGTATCAAAGATGATCTCGTACAAGGTGTATCTCGATGTATACCCGGTATTATCGCAGATTGAACGCATTCATGGGTAGACTTGGGGTGTTTATAGCCGACACAATCGAATCCGGCGTGCTCGAACGAAAGTGATATATCGATGTTTAATTGAAAATCAAAAATGTCAGGGTATTCCATTCGTTTTGTTTATTTTAACCCGGCGCGATGTCCATTAATCTTCCAGAAGGCATCGGTTCGTTGAACTCGTGTTCGATGTATTTTACGCGACGGCTTCTATCCAGTGCTTCGGGCTTAGTCGGGCGAAACAAAACGTTTTAAACGATGATTCAGCTTGAGACTACGGGAGAAAGAGACACCCTCCGTCAGTCAAGGAAGCGTCAAAAGCTGCGATCACCCCTTGACAGCCACTTTAAAATTATACCGATAATGAAATCCAGCCTCGACCCCTAATTCCTAAGCTAAACCCCGCGGACAGACCGAGGAACAGATGCGGGGACAATGGCGAGTCGATCGTCGGTACGAAATGAATTTAAAGTCGGGATTTAAAGGCTTCGGAAACACAAAACATTCCCCTTCCCTTTCGCCGCGCCACCGTACAGTCGCAATTATTACAAGCCGATCAGCCGTAAGAGATATTGTTAGGCTTCGGTGAAAGGGTTTTCGCTTTGGGGAGGGAAAGTGTTAAACGATGATTCGCTACTAGGTTGTTAGTTCATAGATCACGTTACGACTTGGCGCTCTGTGACATAAGAGTGCAAGTTCCCTTCTACTCTCAATAATTATCTTGTACTACCGTTATCAAATTTAAATTGTCTACTATCTATATTGTTCACGTTCGCGCGTCTACTCGGCACTTTCCAAGTGTACCAAGTGCGTTCTATATCAAAGTGTCGTAGCAACGTAAACCGTCCATTAGATGCGTTTTGCGAGCACATGCATAAAGGACGGACATGAAGCAACCCATGAATGTCCCAGAAGCGCTGCGATTTTCCAAGTTTCCGCGTAAGTTTGTCTTCTCCCATTTGGCGCGGAAGATTTAACACTTCCCGCTGCGTAGTTTACGATATACAGATGCATGTACAGTACCTGCACTGGTTACGAGTGGGCTGCGCTGCTTGTAACTACGTATACATATACGTACATACAAGCGCGAGGCGCGTTATGCATGGGGTGCCATTCCGGCGCGCTTTAACACCCGTATATAAGGGTGGAATTACACCTCCGGCCATTCCAGTATTTTCGAAACTTGATTAACACCGTCGTCCGAGACGATTATGGCGCTACGTGATGGGATTAGTTAGGACCCAGACTGGAAGTTCACTTCTTCCCTCGTAACGTCTTACATAATTCCACGTGTATCGTTTATTTTTCTAAATTAGTCTCCACGGATGATCTCCCATGTATTCTTGTACTACAAATAGAGAAAAATTAATTTTTATTGCTCACGTAGGATATTACATTGGAATTTCGACTTACGATTCGTTAATCTGTTGACACGCAACTGTCAAAGAAACGAAGCGCAGAGAGAACAAGCGGTTACTGTCGCGCCAACCATTTCACGCATTCCCGCGACGACCTTTCACGGCAACATAAAATCTTTCATTTCCATTTCGAAATTCGATGTGCGTAAACGTGCATGCGCGTACAGAGAGGCGTGTGTCGCGTGAAGAGTTTTTAGTGTTCCAGGGGGTGCTAGGCGATAAAAATCGCGAAACATTATACAGATTTGTCGGCCGGGCTGGTTTTACGATTTTTCTTCGCGTCGATCGTCGAAACCCGGCTGCCGGCGTCGGGAGCCACGGCGTTCCTCTGCCACTTTTTATTCCCATAATTTAATTATCCCGGCTTTATGGCCGGGGACTAGCTCTAGCGTGTTAGTTCCGTCGACCATAACGCCTCACATAAATTCAGCCAGGAGATATCGCGTTCGCTTCGCTCGAATCTTCTCTCGCACGAGGACGCGTCTCCATAAACGTTACGGTCCGGACTCTCAAGAGCGATGGTACACTTTGGATACCTACTGTATCTTCTTGCTGGCACAATTCGGTAAACGTTGTCTCGTAAGGGCGACACCGGGTGCTGTATCAGTGAATATTCAATTACAAAGTTAGGGTGCACCTTGCAGAGTTCGAATTAACTCTGGCTTATCGATCTTCGAAACTTGCTTAGGTTAATATCTTGATAATCTAATTCCCTCGGGGACTGCTCCTGGAAATTTGTACGAGGAGCTTGATCGTTTCTTAGCTTGGCAAATATTGTCATGTTGAGTTTGTCCTATATATTTAAATAAATCCATCAACGCATAGTTTGGTTTATTTGACGAATTGTTCCGAGCAAAAACAGCCTCCTGACGAATGCATCGTATTCCCAGAAACTGTCTGAATTAGAGAGACGTTTCCCGTAGTCCGTCCCGGTAGAATTGGTCACGGTTAAGTCATAACGTGCGCACGGCGCATCGCTGGTGAATAATTGAATGCAGGAGCGCGACGACAGCTAATGACTGCAGCACGTGTTCCGTGGCGTAAAAAGTAGAGCACCATAGAAGTTTCGCACGCGCATCGTTCCCGATTTCGTTGTATGGAAACGTGTTATACGCCGTGTAACAGTACGGTACCGATGGTCAGGGGTTCGCCAGGTGGTCGTGCCACCGGAAGCGGGATTCTGATATCTCGAGGGCCTCCCTTTCGTTGGTAAACGTTATGGAAATAAGGTCAAACCACTGAGCGCATCCGCGTGGGGTCAGACGAAAGATCGGGGGTGAATAGGTGGTTACTGGGAGGGAAAGGTAAGCCCCCGTGAATCGTATAATGGAGAATCGCCCGGTGCAATCTTTTCCCGTACGATGCCGGCTACGGAGTACCGTTTTGAGTGTGCACGTAGGGTGCGAGCACCCTTACAATAAGCGAAGGGACGCCGAAGGAGAAAAAAAAAACGCTAACAACATAAAGAGACACAATGCTCGTCAGGTTACGCGCCGCAATTTCTTTGGGGTTCGAAATCAGCGGGGTGGCTTTCGAGCAAACGTTCAGTCGGGTAATTAGACGACACGAAGAGGTCGGTCGTTAAGGGTGAAAGCGTTTTTGCGCTTTCTTCGATAGCTTTTTCCTCCCCATATTCTCTATTGGCGCGTAAAGAGATTGGAAAGCGTCGCGCGTGGTCACGGATTGTCCGATCGACGATCGATCCATTCGTCATCCGCTCTTTTTTTTTTGGAGGAGACTCATTAGCGGTGTTGTAGTTCCTTTTAGATTAAGCGATGTTGCGCGATGCCCATGGTTCACTGTCAGCGTATTTGCGCAGAGCAATTTGTTAATTTGAGGCGGATAAGCATCGGCTATTCCCAAAGGGGAAAGCTGCTGGCATTCGGGGTGAAATTGCGTATTTATGCCGCGCATAATCCGACCATTCACCAAATGGTGGCGAATCTATCAATGCCGTCGCATTACCGGTTTCATTTTCCTACGCCGATGGAGACACACAAAGCCGTAAAAAATAGATTCCATCCGGCCATTCCGTGGGTCACCCCCGCGACACGAGGATATCGCTCAATTTTTTACTTTCGTCTCGCGTCCGAACGGGAAGGTCCATGGTCGTTTATTCGACTCTGTTTTTTCTTCGCTTCCGGTCTTCGCAAAGAGACGAATAATCGAACGTCTTCGATAAATGAGAAAGGAATGGTCGTGCGGGAGGACAAACGGCAAAGACGCGTCTTGATCGATCTATTTCTAATTATTCCTTATTTCCGTTCCGCACACAAAATAGCGTTTCCCTCTGTGCTCGTAGAATTTTCATTCGGTTCTCAACAAACGGCCCCTTGATTCTTTCCTGATATCTCACAGACGCCGCGTGCCGTATCGTTTAAATTTTATTCGACGATTACCGCCGGTGCCTCCTGTAGACCCGACGAAGATACGATTTCCTTTCAATCAGCAGTCGAATCCTTACGAGGTGAAGTTTACGCTACGCAATAAAGTCCTGCTTCTCCGTCCGCGTCAGGAAGGCACGCAGGAAGTCCTGTATCGCTGGGGAAAGAAAGAAGGAAGGAAGAGTTGTAGATAGCTGGCGGAAAGTGGCGGCAAGTAGGCCTGCGAGACGTGGATGATTGCGAGAAATAAAAGTCGCAGGGTGTGACTGATCGTTTATCTTGCGACAGGGACGGAAGGTTAGACTAGGTAACGCGACATGCGAGAAGAGAGTGCGAAGAGGAAGAGGACAAAAAGGGAGAAATGAAACTGTTACGCGTTGGGGGATATTAGGGTGCTCCGAAGCATCCAACCCTCCCGATTCCACACGCACACATCGGGCGAAAAAAGCGTAGAATTTGTACTTCTATGACACTCGTTTCGCGATAACGCTCTCGAGTGCTCGTCGCCGCATTCCAGCCGTTTCATTTCGACCTTTTCCAAACGACTTTCCCGCTATCGATACCATGAAACTACGAGGAGGAAACTCTGTTATTAAATGGAACTTAACCTTCCCCTAGGCATTCGTTTCTAATTGCGCATTTTATTTTTCTTTAATGAAACTGCACAGTTCGAGAGCATCGATGAAGCAACTTCCTTGACAGAACGATTTGCATGCTATCTTCACTGAAGTGCATAATTTTCTTGTATCTTTCATGTTGTGAACGTGACACATGTCTCGTCTTCACCTGTCGGTTGCAATCCTTTTAATCGAATCAGACTACTTATGAATTATCGCTCGACGAACGTGCGCTTGCGTTAAGTAATTATTCCTTATTAAATTCCCTCCGTTTTTCTTTAATTACCCTCGCATGTACCCGATAAACGCAGAAAATCTCATAATTAGCAGCCGTGACACGAGAGAGCAGCCGTGTTTCGAAATCCCGCGAAAGACAAGAACTGTCGCCGCAGTGTAATTATCTAATGAGCTAATTGGATTAGCATTCGTAGTTGTCGCGGAGTTTCCCACCGTGCCGCGGCACGGGAACGTATCGAGCATCGGGACACACTCCTCGTCCTTATCGGATGGAGTCGTGTGCCACGCGTAATTACACCATCACGAGAGATAATATGCTAACGAGCCGCGGCACTTTTAATGATATGTGTGAATCCCACTGTGAACGAGTTCTCGCGGCGGCTGACTAATAATTATCGAAGTTCGATCATACAACTACGCCTGTCTTTTTCGGGACAACTTTTCCGACTGGTTACGGATTTGTATTCACGCGAAGAGAGCACAGAGAGGAATCGGATCAGGTAGAAATGTTCAGGAAGGCCGCTCTATAAAAAGACGCGGCTAATAAAAGTGTCTCCGTGATAATTAGCTTTGGCGGAGAACGGTGGTCCTTTTAATTGTTATCGTTAAAACGACGACGACGGACTCCCGTCGACGGGGGGGAAAAAAAAGATACGAGGGTCGAAATAATAGCGAGAGATAAAAGGAGGGCTGTCCCGACTTAAGGGACGTCCGTTTATGATTGAGGCGGTTCGTGCTTTAGTGGCTATTTAAAAACTCTGCTTTATTACGTCCCACCCGCTGGCATAGAAGATTTTTATAATCATTATCCTTCGTGTATTCGGAGAGATCTGAATTCTCTAGCTGTAGTCTGTTATTCTAGTTGCGTGCTCCGATATCATCCCCTTGTTATCGCCCCCCTCGATTTTACGCATCATGCCTGTAAATGCTTTATCTTCCAAAATTCTGCGGCTCGGTAATTCGGGACATTTTTTCTGCGTCGTTCAATTAAACAAAATACGCAGCACGAATACGGAGAATCACAGATACAATCAACAGATGCAAATTGCTCACGTATCCGTGTAACAGGAAGGAAAAAGTATACTTGAACGTATGTTTGATAAAAAGAAAAAGAACGTTTCGTTATTTCTCCCGGCAATAATGGTTTTCGTGAGACCGTGTCTGCAGTCAATAATCTGCAAGCGACGATCCTTAACGAGGGAATTCCGCGGGAACATATGGTGCATACCTTCCATTCGGGGACGGGGTCGTCCGACATGTAATAGGGAAGCGACCTCGAGGCGCGTACACCCGTGACCCTGGCCGATCCGAAGGCACACGAGTCTCCGTCGACGGCGTCACGGCAACTTTACATACGCTTGAACTCGACAATGCCCGGGTTAAACGATATTACGTACGCATTCAACGACGCGGTAATGCAAGCCCGTCGGGTTCAAGCGGAGATAAATCAGCGTAACGTTATTACGCCTCATAGAAATCGTAGCCACTTCTGAATCCATTAAGGGCACCGCGATTCGAGCGCTGTTATTTCGTAGTAGGAATCTCTCGGGGCCAGGTGTAAAGATCTAAGCTCGAGGGGGCGAGGTATTGAAGATAGAGGAAGGTGAAGGCGAAGGAGGTCGATCTGGAAAGAAGGTTGACTGATCGTGGACGACTCGCCTGAAGGCTCCCGTATCAACGTGTCTGCTAGAACCCCTCGGCTCGCCTTGTACGCGTTTCCCTAAGCTAACACGCTTCTACGCGTGGAATGGGAGGCATGGCCTTTGTCGTAAAGGTGAGTCAACCTGCACGGAATCGGGTCGTCCCTGACAATGGATTGATTTAGTGCACTTGTGTTTGGGGCGCCCTAGGAATGCCTTAGACAGATCTTAGCCAATCCTCAACCACACGCGCCCCTGTGTTTGAACGTATTGTCGGTACGTAGGCCACTTTGCGTGTGTTGGACAAATGCGGTCGTGAAATTGGTGTTTACTACAATTTATTTAAAGGGTTACCTAGTTTTCCTCATTTATTTCATCTGATTAGTTTCATTAAAAAAATGTACATGCATGTTTGTATAATCCCCGAGTCAAAGCGTTCCAACACTGTGCTGTTCATTTCCCTATTACATTTGGCAGCAATATACGTCGACGACCGGCGTGTCTGCGTCTTCTCCACCTACGTCCTCCTTTCGGGCTACGCTCAGAAGCTTTCAGGATTATCTTGCCATCAGATGCGTGGTCACGCACACGCGTTTATGACAAGCCTCTCGCATGACTCCACCTGCAAATCCGCGCCTCGCTCAGATTTGAAACGCGCCCGTACCTATCGTCCACGGCTGAACGAAGTGGAATCGATTAGCTACTACGTAACACGCTGGGGTTCCAGAAGTTATTCAACTCGTAAGCCGATTTTGAGTGCTATCAGTTTGTTCCCAGAGATCCGGTTACAGCAATCCGTGCATTGTTACAAAAAAAAATCACCGTTTGTTTCTCTTATTTTTGTCCAGGGCAAAAGTGCATCGGGTGTAAAGTTTTTTTGATGAATGCACCAATCCGTACATTTTTCAATAGCTGCTGCGTGTGACATTGCTTTTTCGCTCGTGTTACTTTATTGGTTTTCCCCGGGGCCATTGCTCAGAAGTGACACAATGTCCTGTCCGCGTAGCAGAATTCTTAATTGCCATTTCGTTCTACAATACCGTTTTTGTATTCGGGCTTCGAATTTTCCACGAAGCGGCAACAGCAACACGGTGGTGGACCGTGCGTGGCTCGATAGTTTGGCGCGAACGAAACTCGGCCATTCACCGCGGTGATATTTGAAGAACAACGATGACAGGGTTGCAAAATTACATCGACGAAAACGGGAAGGCCGAATGGGGTGGTCTGTTCAATGGTGACCAAATTGCTTTCGTTAGAAATTGTGTCGAGTCCAGATGCAACGATTCGGTAGGAATTAGATGGACTTCCATCCCTAACAAAAAAAATGGAACGTCCCGAGGAAAAGAGTCCTCGTAAAAAAGTATGACAAAAAATATATTCTTCTCCTGTTTCTAAAACTCTACTTTGCATTCATTTCGTTCCTTTCTTCTAATTCATATTCATTGCTCTCCGAATAATCTGGCGAATCGCCCATAGTTACGCAAAGGTTTATAATTCCTGTTGAATGGATGTTTCAAACGATGCGATTCCGAGCGGATTCTCTCTACCCCACCGTGATTTTTAAATCACCCACGACGCTGTGGGCGATCCGCACGTTCGTTTAAGCAAGTAGGAAGCTAAGGGTGGCCGTGGCGGATTAAGGGGCCGGTGAAGTGGTGCAACTTACGATCAGATTTCACGAATGAGCGCACCACGGCTCTAGCCTGACAGCTGGCGAAAAGTCTGTGCACTTTGCCGCGAGGAGAGGGCAGGTTGCTCTCGGAGTTAATCCGTGTTTCGATTTTAAGCAGAGCCCTCCAACCGAATCGAGGTCGATGATATTTATACCCGTCCCGGCTTTATTTCGGGACATGGCTGCCGATTAAAATTCACGTTCGGGAGTGCCCTTGACTTTTAACGAAGCACTCCGTACCTCTCCACTGTTTCCTGACGATACCGAGCGCTGTCTCTTCGCTGTCGAATATCCTGAAATGAAATACCTCCGCGCATCGAACATTGAAACGTTGTGGGATTTATTATTATCATTATCATTGAAATATTTCATGTATAGGTAAACAAAAAATACAAATCATTATTTTCTGTGCTACAAACGATGCGCGGTGGGAAGTTCGATCGTACATCACGCGACGACAAAGTCTCCCGTTTTTGCGCCGGTCCCCCGTGAAGGATTATCTCGCTGTCCCAGCTATTGCAGAATTAATGGTTCATCGGTGCACTTAGTTGATCGACTTAAAACACGTACCCGTTGTTTTGTCAACGTTGCTTTTCCCCTTTTTCCATCAAGCGTGGACGGAGAACATACATCCGCGTTAGGACGGAAGAAACGAACGAAAGCCATTATCCTCTCCCGTGTTCGCGTGAACTGGGCGAGCGAGCGCGCACGGAGGTCGGAATAATATCAGGAATAAATACGGGGTGAACGCGTAAAGACGGAAAACCATGGAGAACCGACCAATTCTCCCGCGCAGTAAAAAATCTCTTCTCGGCTAATGGACGGGGGATAAAAATTGGAGAGAAAAGTGTCCGGCACGGCAAGGCGATGTGATTAGCGAAGGAGAAAAATGCTATACGGTAACATTATGCACACACGCGTGGTGCGCGCAGTCGGTGCCAAGCATAAACCGAAGCATAAACCGGGCGGGCGAGCGTAAAGCATAAAATACGAAATGCAACGCAATGCTGGGTGACAGATGCCGTTTATTAACACTGTGCATCGTCAACGTGTCTCACTCCTGTCGGTGTGCGCGAGGGAAATGTATTCGCACGTACGTGGTACTTTGTCGTTTCATATTCATACACACATTCGATAGGCTGACGCGAGGCTGTATTTCGTTTAGCACCACCTCTGAACTCTGTCATTGCTCGTTGCGTTATCGTTTTGCTTTTCTGTTTGCGGCAATTTCTGATTTCATTATCTGTTTCCGTCGACGACGATGAAATTATACGCGACAGAGAAATTTAACAAATCATCGCGAAGCGCATTTCATTTGATTTTGGCCGAAAGTCTAGCCTAGATAGCTCGCATGCTTTTCAGCAATTTTCGGTGGACACTGACTAACGGCTCGATCGAAAGCTTTCTCCGGGAAAGCATGACCAGCGACTTTTTCTTATCGTTCAGGTGCTTTTATACGGCTCGCGCGATAAGCCGTCGTCTTAGAACACGGTAGCAGTCCACGGAATTGAGATGGATAGCCCTCGTTCGACCGTCGACCGTATTACCAATCACGATGGCGTTTGAATTTATGTACATCTGACATTCGTGGAAGTTCCATCGACGTCGAGCGGCTCGAAGAAGTATTCCCCTTCTAGATTAGCCGTCCACCATAAAGCAATACATGTCTACGAATGGTCTCTTAATGATACGAATTTATGTTTTTCTTTTACGGGCTTTCATAAAGTTCTTTTCCATCCGTTTCGACACGCCGCACTCTTTTTTCCCTCGAAGCACAGAAACAGTTTACCCGCGGCTTTTCTATCTTCCGCCACGGACGTTTCCTGGTTCATTTCTTTATTTATCGAATTACGGTCTTCGTCACTTCTTTCAGAAAGTTTCTCTATCCCGAGAAGCATCGAGGGTCCCATTACCGTGATGGCTCTCATTATCGCTGACACGAATTAGCTTTCGCGGCGTTGAACTATGCAGGAGACGTGCTGCTGCGCGTCTTGTACGGGCCGCGAAGCGATTAAGAATTAATTTGTATCTCCTTAATCGATTCACGTCTTTCGTTTGCTCACTTAAGACACATTTCCCTGGACGCCGATGTTTTATCTTGTATGAGCTTATTCAATCACCGGCGATCGCACCAAATGCGGAACGACGATTCAACGAATATTCCTTCGCGTGTATCCGTTTTAATGGACACAGCGAAGCGAGTAATGGAATAACGCGGAAATTGTGTTTTAGATAGGAACGGCGCGAACCCGGCACTCGAATTTACGAGTGTAAAATCATTGCTAGTCAGTAGCGGCGCAGGCGGAGGGAAGATTTTCGTGATGTTGTCGGAGGGGTTGTACTCGAGCCACCCTCGTCCCTGCTACGACACGTGAATTAAATGCATTTTACACTCTGTTTCTCCGCCAGCGAGTAAGGGCACCGGCTCGACCCTCTAATGTCCGGTGACTCGGCAAAGTGCTAAGATGACCGGGGCATCAATCTTCACGCTTTCTCACTTTTTGTCAAAAGCCGGAGGCTGGGGATAAGTCTTCCTCCTCCTTCGCCTCCACCGACAATTCGCGCGTAAAGGAACGTCGTCTCGATTCTGGTTAGAGAGAAGTCGTTCGTCGAGAAGAAAAAAAAAATGAGAGCAGCTACTCATGCCACGAGAACCTTAGTGGTTTCGAGCATCCTCCAGGCGCTTCCGGTTTCGAGACATTGAAAAATCATTCGCTTCCCACCCTTCGTGTGTGTACCCATCGTTTCGAGCATGACGAATCGAAAAGGCTATAGAGGCGTATGCTCCTCGTGAATGCTCGTTAAATACAATGTTTTAGTAGATAATAATGTCGTTATTGATATTATTATTATTATAGTAAGTGAGGGGTACTGACTCGATATTAGCTTACGCAGTGGAGTAAAATGTTTAGTGTGTTTTCTACCGTCGGTTTTCTAACAGTTGCGCATCAGTATTATTAATAAGGAAATTGCAACAGCCACGGGGTGAAAATCATGTTGATCGTTTCATTCGACTTCATCTGGCGCGATTCGCTGAAAGCGGACCGCATGATAAAATTCCGTGTCATCTTGGCGCGAATTTTGTTCGCTGCTTTCGGATTTCCATAGAGTGAAACAGCCGCGAGACGCACTCTATTTCCGAGAACGAGTGGCCCGACGCCCCGGAGCTTCTTATTCCGAGCTTTCTTGCGCGGTGTCGCGCATAAAATAAGTGTTATGCAGAATACAGAACGAGGGTTTCGCTGGCTGTTCGTTCCACCCTTGGCGCGACTGCTCGCTTCCCGAAGTCGCTCGGGCCAAAAACTAATAAGATCGAGTGAAATACGCGAGTCTTCCGGGCAATAGCCTCTGAAAGGGGCGACGGCAGTAATCGCGAGGCAAGACGATCTTCGAATTCCACTAGCACTATCCGCGTGTTTGCGTACAACTCGAGCTACCCAGCAATATTTTCTTTTTTTTTTCGCGTTTCATACATCGCGTGCATAAGAAGATGCTGTACACATACGTACACCACCGTGTATGAAGCGAGAAAAGGGCGGATCGCGACATTCATCGGCACCCGTCGCCTTGGTAAGGTCGCGGGGTGTCACTAGGGGGAGGTGTTGCGTTTTTTAGCGGCGTAAAAAATCGCACCACCAACCGCGAACCGAGGCAATAAGTTTCGTTGGTTTATCGTCGACGCTTCCCTGAAAGCTGTGACGTCGAATCGTTGCGGTAACCGTACGTTCCACGGTCGGCATGCGACCGCGACCCGGCGGCGTAGGTGCGAAAGACCACGGGGGGATGCGTGTACGCGAACACCCCTGCCCCCCCACGATTTGCGTATATCACTCTGTACGTACGTTACGCACTATTTGTACCGGAGAACCGACGAATGTTTTTCAAAGTCCGCGACGCGAACGAAAGCAAAAAGAGAAGCGGTGCGTCGGGCATTGCATTCGGATACGGTGCGCCGCAAATCGTGCTACTTCGGGATATCCCCGACGTTTTTATGGCCCTACTTTCGAAAGCTTCTACGTGTCCTGGGTGCACGCCGCGGCGAGCCGCGCGAACGTAACGGCTGTAAATTGAAAATTGCTCTCTTTTTGGCTTTTGGCCGACGAGTCCTGGGAATGGGTTTCGCTGGAGTCCGGCATTGGGATTAAAATCAGGGGCCAAATATTTGCTCTGCTGAGACAGAGGCGCGTCATAAATCACGAACGATACGAAATGCTCCACGCGAGGAATGAAACATTCGGGCCCGGGCTCGGTGAGAAGAATTAACTATGGAGCCCCGTACATGCGAGCGCGAGGATTCGTTCGGGTGACGACCGCGACGGGAAGACTCCCCGGCACTCGGGTTTGTCTGGCGGTTCCGCAAAGCAAATATTTTTCTCGCTTTACTACCCGCCGGTCGCGTCACTTTCACGAGCTACCAATGTTCGTTCGCGGAAAGAGGAGCAATATCGCAGAATGTAGCCAACAGTTTCAGTCTGTACGCTGCACTTTGGGGCTAAGGAACTACTCCTCCCGGTACGCATTTCATCTTGACGGAGGATTTATCTCGAGTCCTTCCGAGCTAGGATCGCGAGGTCGAATCGTAAAGCGGCGAAATTGCGGCTTTCAGCCTTTATTGCCAGCCGTATATTAAAATCTTTCTAATTAATTCTATGAACGGGGATATTTCATCGACGACGCACCGGATAATAATCCATTATTCTCTTCCAACTGAGGCAAGTTGGTCGCTTCGCCTGCGCGTGATCATTCTAATGAAATATTCATTTCAATCTCAAAATTGTCTGAAATTGTTCCATAAATCGCAACGAAACTTTCGATCTCGCAATCTTTCCGACAGCTAACTGAAATGCTTCTCGGTGCATGGGTCCTGGCACCATGAGTAGGGCCAAGGTATCACGGTTGAGGTGTCCACCTTGTCAAATTTTTCAAAATTAAAAATTATCTCGAAAACCGTCGCAGATGGCTAAAGCGTTACATATTTTAGATTCTCCATTATGTCGACGCACCGAGCTTCAGAAAGGTTGATGGCTACGACCGCAATTTAGCGCGCGTGTTGACGTGGAATGGCTCGTACGGCGAAGAAAGGAAAAGATTTGTCGAATAATTAATCGCTGCACGGTCAGCGAGGTGGTCGCGCAGGCGGCGGTCAGGGCGGAGCGTACAGTAGCCAGTAATGCCGGTAGTCCTGTCGGAGATGAGTGGAGGCTAACCGCAAATTAATCCTCGAGAAAAATTCCGGCTGCTGTAATATTCCCTTTCGGCGGCGCGAAAACGGGCGAACGGTGTCTCACAGAGAGATGCCGACCGAGGCGCGAAGTTTAATCGAAGTCTCGACCTTTAAAAGTGGCGGACGTTGTCCCGCGCCTTCTGCGACATTATTTATTTATTTACGCCACATTCAATTATGACCGCGAGACCGCAAAACTGATTGCACCGGCCGCGACGCGTACTCTAACGTGTGCTCGGGATTCGTGACGCTATTTGCATGCAAATTCTTTGCGGACGCGATTCCGCACGCGGAAGAATCCGGACCGTGACGAATCGGGGCCGTATATGCGAGGGCGAGGGTCCGCTCGACGCTCCGACAGAGCTTTGACACGGTGCAGCCGAAGCGACGTTACCTCTTCTCACCTTCGACCTGAGTTTCGTCCGTCACCTTCCGTCTTCGCGTGTCACACTCTTTATTGCGGCCAACTTGCCACTCTTACACCCCGTAATCGCGTCATTCTGAATTATTAACTCCTAACTCTTTACTGCGCGTCGTAACTTCGGTCGCGCTACGATGCGCCGTCAGGATTGTTTGTTACTTCCGACCGTGGAAATAACTCTCCCCGTGAAACACGCCGTGTCCTACCTACTCGCGTGTCATTTTGCAATACAACGAACAGTGGATTTTCCCTAACAACTGTATATTCTATTGCTTCAGCGTTTCATGATTTCCCACTATTAAAAGAAATTCGTGATCCCTGGGACGATCAGCGAGGGGGGGGCAGATAACCGAGGGGGAATAGTACACGCACATAAGTGATACGTGCCTCGTGCTTGTTTCGGAAACCGAACAGTAGTCTACTCGCCTACAAAAGGCACGCCGTGGGCGTATTCGAAGTCCCTTTGTCGAATAAAATTGATAATACAAGGAAGATGCGGCTCGTCGGGCCGCCACCCGGGGCGTAAGATGCCGCTGACAATAATCTCGTTGTAAACATTTCGTAACAACATAATTGCTTGTTCGGGCATCGGGCGCGCGCTCGCTCGTGTCTCGTCTCTTTTCATCCTACCCCTTGGTCGAGAAAGGAGCGCCGGGGGTCCTTTTAAATTGGCGACTTTTTCGGTCAACAGTCGACCCTTCCGGGGAAGCTCGGTGGCAACCGCTGCGTCGCGCCCGGCCCTTCTCGTCTGCTCGATTCTCGGCCGTGAACAACCCTATAGACACCCTACGGCTATGCTATAATGGTCACGGAGCAAGGGCTGAAAAGAAACCATCCTCGATCCTCTCTATACCTATATACATTGTACCAATTCGATGTATATAACGTCGTCGGCGAATAGAATTCAACTTTCACCGAATCTTCAAAGGAACGCCTCGGATCTCTGTGGTTTAAGGTGAGATTTTGCGTTCCTCCTCCGGCTTTCCTTTATTCTCGCCCCCCCATCCATTTTTCCTTGGGGTGAAGATCCTTCGAGAGCTTGCTGCTTGTTTGCGACAAATGTACCCCCACGAGTCGATGCCTCTCCCTTTTTCGCGGTTTGAGACAATGTTAAAGCTCTTTGCTCGGGGAAAAAGAGGTTTCACGCCTGTACACTTATGCTCTTGTTACGTGCTCTATAAACTCGGCTCTTTTTCCCTCGGAACGAATGAAAGATTCGATGATAGACAGGGGGGAACGATGGTTCGATTGTTTCGCGCCAATGGCGAAAAATGTTGCTCGCTTATGCAAGACCCGCACACACACACACACACACGCTGTCGATTTTTGACAGATGGAAGATGGCCAACGCCCTGACTGCAGCACGCGTTGTCAGCACGTGCCCGCCCAGGGGTGTGAAAGTAAATTTCGATTAAGTGCAGTGTCACGCGTAATGCGTGATGCTTGCGTCCTACCGAACTACAGGATAAATATCGTTCCAATTGTATTCAGCCTTATAATGCACTATTAATACCGAAACACTTCATCTTGCTGGGAAACACAAAGGGGATTCGCTTCGAACAAATATCGATCCACCGCGAGCGGATAACAAACATTTCACTGGATCAATTTTATTTTCGTATGCGTTTCTCCATTCTTTCCCGGGTAGCATCGGTCAAACGCCAAGATCCTCGCGCTCATTTCTCTCTCCGACGTTTCACCGTTTTCCATCGTGCACGTTCGAGACACGAGCGTCTTATCGAGGACACGATAAAACGGAAACTGGGTTCGATCTGTCTGTCTCCATCCGTTTCAACGGAGTCCCCGCGGAATTCGTACGTGGTGCACGTCAAATTTCGGAATTTAAATCTCGCCGGAGCGGAGCGAAGAAGGGAAGGAAAGAAAGGGTGTGTAGGGGTGAGGTCCACCGCGATATTATTATAGCCAGTCTCTCCTGTTCCTCGTATTACTTTTAAACTTCCGACGATATATCACGGGTGGAACGGGCAGCGGTCAGTTTCTGCATGGATATCGCATGGACAGGGGCTCCCTATAAAATATGTCCGAGCCATTAATCCCGAATAGAAGGAAAATATTCAGCTCGACGCTGAACGACCACGTCGCGGACCTTAATATGAATACAAAAGCAATATAATTCCGTGTCTATTATTTATCGTCGTGTCGTTTGCGGGCGCAAAAGCATTTCGAGCGAAACGATAGAGAGAGAGAGAGAAAGAGAGAGAGAGAGAGAGAGTGATGCGCAGAGTCGGTTTAGTCGTTGGTCGAGTCGATGACACGCGTAGCGGTGCATTTCGAATGCGTCAAAGGGCCGTTTTGCAGCCCACTTTGCCAGCGATGCTGTCGCGAAACGTAAAAGGGATTAACACCTAGCTCGCGTAATCGTCGATCGACCCTTTATTTCGCGTTTTATCGTCCCGGGGGCGATGATACCGCACCGGTTACAAACAAACGCCGTCGTGAGTCGCTCTCGCCCGTAACCCCGTTGTTTATGCATTCTTTTGATAAATTTCTACATACGCGCTTTACAGCATCATCGCTCGATACATCAAAGGGCAAGCGAATTGAGCGAGGCGTGAAAAAATTTACATGGCCCTCATCTGCGGTTCTCGCTTTTCGCGCATTTACGCTCTCACGCATAGGTAATGATACATTCCGGTCGCGTGAATAATGGAAACCGTTGTACAAATGTCGCGAGCTCGTTGTAACGTTAAAAACACCGCACGACTTCGAATTCCGCCGGTCCACGTAAATTGACTGTAATTTCACGTGAATCAGTCTGAAATATTCGTTAAAAGCAGAACGATTGAAGCCCGATTCATCATCAGCATTTCCCATTTTACGCCATTCTCTCTGCGTGAAAATCAACGCATTAATATAATTTAATGGGGAGGACATTGTAACGTTCGTGCGGTTCATTCATTTCGTGCATTATCGAATTTGCAGCTGATTAAATGGCGCACGGGCAGCATTTCGTGATTAAATGATCGATATGTACGTATGTGAGTAAGATTGGAAATGCTTTAGAGACGCATTGATCGATCCTCTTCAGAGGCAAATTGTTACGTTAATATAGTGGAGCGATACGTTTTATTTTTACTAAACATTCCAGAAGTTCCTTCTACGTGTCAGCGACTGTGATTCTCCCCGCGTACGGCGTCGTTTCCCGTGTGGATATCGACATTATCGCGTCGGATCCAAAGCAATAACCATCTTAAGCCGTTGTTGGTCACCGATTTTCGTCAGCAGCTATTCCGGCTAGCGAAGGCTATACGCGTAATTTCCTTCACGCAATTACTAGAAGACCGTCGGTGATTTCGGAACGATCCCCTCTCGTTTTCCGTGTCTCCTCTCCTAAATACCACCCGCGGTACCAACGAGGGTGCTGAAGATAACTAATCCCTGTTACCGTCGACGTTACGTTTTACGTTGATTGCGTCAACCCTTCACCCCCCTCCCCCTCCCCTTCCCTCCAGCGTCGTTGGACAGGTCGTCACACTTATCTCCCACAGAGTGGGACGATTTCCCGGCGCTTTTAGCCCAGGGATATTCGCGTACACGACAAGCGGGGAGATCGTCGCGTCGACCTGCTTGTTAACAACATTGTTAATTTCGCTTCGTGACAGCCGCTTTAACGCCCGATTCTGATTAGGAGAGGCTCGCGTGGCGCTTGATTAGAATTGCCAATTTCTTGAGCTCGTCGTGTCACGCCGCTGGAGTAAAATGTGTTCGCGATGAAACGCGTTTTTGCATTGCAACGGGTAAATTAAAATTCGTCGGTCCGCATCAACGAGGACGTCTCGAGTATAATGATTTTTATACATTTCCGTTTGGCTTTTGCTACGATTAGTGGTAGAGAATTAGATCGTCGACGATCAAACCCCTTTGTTCTCTAATCGCCTGGAGGCTGCTCAGGTATACGGAGCATTGCCTGCGTGCACATCGACATACGGCGGGCCCGAAGGGCAGGCCTGTTTCTGTCACCGCTGTCCCAGCTAATTACCATTTGCATGCACGAATAAATTAATAAAGTGCAGAATCGGCTGTCGTCGACACGTTCGTCGATCGCGCCGTGATTATTCGTGCGCGATGAAAAAGAAAAATACAATCCACGTTTCTCTGTCTCTGTGAAATTGCGCCTGCAGACGGTCACGTGGCCGTGACTAATGCGACCAGGCACAGTATTGGCAGCATCGATCATGCTAATATGCAAAGCAAATGCACCGACGGTTATATCCTCGCCGATAGAATTGCGCGCCGGATTAACATCGAAATAGTTTCCAGAGTCTCATGGAAACTGGCTGTCTTAATCTCGATCGGATGGGAATTGAATCGAAGATGCGCGACAGACGAAAAATGATTCGAGTCGTCCACTGGCCGCTTTTCCGATGCTGGAAATACGGAGAAGTCAATCACTACGGGGTGGAAGATCGCGCTGCCTTTTCCGGCGATGTCCGGACATTAATTGGACGGCAATTAATCCAAGTGAAGGAGAGTATAGCGATACACGCGCGTGGAACGTAATGTTACAAATGACACATCATTGCGCCCCGAGGACGATCCATTAAGCTTTTTCTTAAGCACTATCATTAGTTCCAACGCCCGCCTTTATCAGGACCTTCCTTTTTGTCCGCGTATTACGCCACTTCCCCTTAAATCGCCCGAAAAGCCGGAAAAGGTCCATTTCGAAAGACAGTAAGCTTCTGCTCGTTTCCCTCGTCTCGCCATGGCTCCCTTTTGTTCCGTGGAATATGCACTTCCCTGTAATCCTTACCATTCGAGAACGTGACACGGTATACGGTCACGAGACAAAGCGACGTTAACCGCATTCCTTCTTTGCGATTCGTTCCATTTGTCGCTTAACTTTCGTCTCTGCGGGCATACACGGTCGTGTGTCGTTTATTCACAGATGAGTTAGCTTGCAAAGTGACGGAACGTACGTATCCTTCCTTCGTCTCCCTTTCTTTTTTCGTTCTGTCAGTTTAAGCTTTATTTCACAGAACAGCGTTCGTCTGTTTACCCGTTCGCGTTTCTGGATAGCACGCCCGCCGCTCTACTGGAAGCGCCAAAATGCATTTCGTCCCTCCTACCAGCATTTTCCCTCTTTTCCGTTTCTTCGTTCCCCGGCTGAAAAGAGTCGCGTACTCTCAATCCACTCTCTCGAGAAACTCGGACCGCCTCGCGAGAGAACACGAATATAGGCGGAAGGCGAGAGCTTCGTCGGAGCCACGGTAATCCTTTCAAATCCTTTCAAGTCCATTCTTCTAATTTTATGCTCGCCAGCACGGATACGCCTTTTACGAGTATCTCCGGGCATCCCCGTTTCATCAAATATACCGGGACATCTTTTTTCCCCGGCGCGCATTAACGTGTACGAATTCATTCACCCCCGTTAGCAAATTATACTTAAAGTCTCGCGCTCTTGAATAACCGTTTTCGCACGATCGTCCTTTTTTTTCGCAAACAAGGGTGCATCGCGTTTCATTACCCCTGCACGAATTGGAAAATATGTTCAATCGGTGCTCCGTTTCGATCATAAACGTCAATGGACTCGCGTTAATCGGGTTTATTGGTAGTTTGGCTCAAATATCACGGGAAAAGTTGTATCCGTTACATTAACACCGTCGAGTAACGCGTTACAGAGGAGTGTGTGTGTGCACGCTGCCCACTTGAATATTGGCTTTTACACCTGCCGTCGCGCCCCTCAATGCTCGAATTATTAAATTGACACACGCAGAACGGTCGTGTAATTTACGTGCACCGCCAGCGTCGAATGTAATCGACAGTCGGCGAAATTGTATTGCTCTTCACTCGGCACCGAGAGAGTACATCGAGGCTAATGCAATTAAAGCGGCATTCGCCAAGTAGCGTCGATCAAATTTTCATCCATAGAACACCCGTAATGCGAGCCATCGCAGGCGGATTCGCGGATCACCGTGATACTTTAATAGGTATTTAGTTTGTTTCGCGCACGCACGTCATCCGGTTTGGATTTTCACGGAAAAAAGAAGATCGGACAGGATGGGCGATCGCACGAATGAATTCGTCATTAGATTCGCGAACAGTGAACAGGTTTTACTTTAACGCACTTTCCCGTGGATATCCCTATTCGTTTAGGATTAGGACGCGTCCATTGTATTTCGCCGATTTTTTTTTCCAGCGGTCCGGCAAATCCTCTATCCCGGCTAACGATAATTCGATGTAGTTTCGTCGCCGTGCTCGGGGATCGGTCAATCCTGTTATCATAATATTTCCGCGATTATCCCGGGTCGCTGTTCGCTCCGGCATTTCTGCCGCGTTCCAAGTTTGTGATCGCCAATTGTTTTCGAATTAAATTACATCCGGCGGTAGTACGAAACTCGGGCAATCGAGTTAGTGGAGAAAATTTCCCCTAGGAAATAAAAGTGAGCAAAGCTATATCTGAACCAGCCGCGTTACGAGCTAATCCCGTTTGGAGAATTAAAACTCGGATAATCGGCAAGGTCGTTGCATCTACGAAGTTCGAGGCTGTAATTAAGGCACCGCAAGGAAATTTATTTTCCAGTTTTCGTGAATCAGATCAATTTGGGAAGGAAGTTGCTCCGCGTCCCCCTTACAAACGAAGCACGGAGAACGCGCTCGCACGAGTGTACGACGCGTCGATAATGATCCTAGATAATGATCCGAGCTTTGCAGGGCGGCGTTGGACGTTGTTTAAAACATTTTCACACGACGACGACGACGAGGACGACGACGTCGTGGTTCGACGGTGGCGTTTTGAATTCCTCGAGGGATGATCGCGCTTTGATGAGGGCGAGAACGCCCCGGGGGTTAACTCGTATTTCACGTGAGGCTTGTTGTCGGGTGATAGGCATTAAAATGGCGAACGGCGCATCGATCAAAGGCCTGACAGATTTTAGATTGCTCTCTCGCGCGCACTCGGCGACCTCGTCGTTTCGACGTTTTCGTGGCTCCGGACCTCGTCGGTCCCGGCTACGGCGACGCGAGGGGGAACCCGTTACGAGATTTCATTGCACGGAGAAATTCTCTACGCTATATCCATCGCGACAGATACTCGTATGACTGATCGTCGTTCGACTATTTAAATTCGAGGGAACAGGAATGGCTTTACATCCACGGCGACGTATCGAGTAAATGATGAAACTGTCGCTAAGCGTGACGGGCGATTCGGAAAAGTCTGAGCGAAGCTAACAAATTTCTAGGAAAAAAGTGCTATTCATCGTGAATGGTAGACATCATTAATTTACTAAACGACAAATATTTCTCGACATGAATTATACGCGTGTTATTTCGCGATAATCGCTGAGCACGACGTAACGATTCTACCTGTCTAATATCGAGAATTTCACGTTCCTATATCGTGAAAGCAGCCGAATCAAATCAACGATTCGGTATTTACTCCTTCCAGACGACCGACTGGTATGCGATTCCAAACGACTGGATGGTATGCTATTATCATGCGTGACTATTGTTGGACAGAGAGTTACCTCAGTCCTTTGAGCTCCGGCCCGGTATAAGCATATTTGAGCTCACGCACACGATGTCTGGTCCATCGACGCGGCACGCACTGGCATTCTGCCTACGAGGTGTTTGAATTTAATCAACTCGCTCATGCGTTCCAGATACGTTCGTCCAAATACCATTACGCTAGTAGTTGTCATAGATCGCCGCTCGAAACTCTTAGACCGGCAGAAACGCGAATCGAACGCTTTCGCTATAGACGAAAAGTGGTTAACCCAAATTGTTTCGTGAACGTGAGCTTTCCGCGATGCAAAGCAACGATTACCAACTTGTCGAAAGTTTCGTTAGCAAATGAAAAGAAAAAAACGTCAAATGAATGCGCCCCTGCGACTCCTTAATTTTTCATTGCCAGAACCGGTAATCGTAGCGCGAATTAAAAGTCTCTTCTCCTCTCCCCTAAGGAAGTATCGCGCGCGGTGACAGATAAGCTTTTTCTATCTTTGCTCCATTGTCGGGGAGCTGCAGCGGAAACATTGACTGATCGGCGAGACACCCTTAGAATATATAATTACCGAAACCCTCGGCTGGAGCAGCCAGCCAGAGCCTCCTCTTTCCTCCTTCTTCCACCGCGACCCGCACAGATCGAGCTGCTGCTGGTTGTTACAACACCCCACTAATAGGGGATGACTGTACCGTGACGTCACCGAATGGAAGAGAACGCGAAGTAAACGAGGGTGAGAAAGAGAGGTATCGCGTGATTGATTGGCCCATTCAAATGCTTATGAACGGCCACCGTAAGAGAGTCAGAAGTTCGTTGGTAGCTGATTGGCCTTTCCACCTATACCGAGGAGGATCGACTGCTCGATCAGTCTTTCGATTGTCATCCGCGTAGATAAATAAATTATTGTCCGAAGATGTCGATCCTAATGGAACGCGGTTAGTAGCAGACATACGTCATTTCGGACGGGACAAAGGGAAACTATTAAGTCACGGAACAATCGTTCAAATGGTACCAATACGCCAACGAATAATTTCACGGATCCCTATTTTACAAACGCCACTTGGGCATTCCGTCATAATCGTCGAAATTCGATCGCAGTTTCTAATTACCCTGATTAGTTCTGCTCTAACTTTTAATTGCTGTACATATCAGTATGATAAGATAAAATTAATTTAAATTACCAGTAATACTTTTTATTTACGAACGAGGAGAATTATTGGGCAAAATCGAAGGTATTTATTCTTACGGATTTACAGGCGTTCGTCAGCGTCGATCATAGAACAGAGCAGTTTCTCGAACGCGCAGTGGGATTTTGATTCATTAGCCCATCTCGCGAAATAGAAACGAGAACAGCGAAACACGGGATGGCGATGCGGAATTTCGGTTTCAATGTATGTATATTGGTCGCTGCAAACAGTTGGGGTCTTTCACGAAGGGGAATCAATATTCCTTGTCCACGGGTCGACGTGAAATATTTGTTGATATTAACGCTTATCAACTGCAGGCTAAATATTGGTGAAAAATGGATAATGAAGAGACAGGTTTCATTAGTATCAGACAAAATACAGCACCTACTCTTATTATTCAGAGCGTAACGCAGCTGATAATTACCCGAACCACAACAATTTGCATAGGAGTGCTATGCTAATAATTATGAGTAATGATGATTAATGTTAGAAATGTAAGTGCATGCAGCAGAAGTAGGACATTATTCGAGTTGATTGATACTCCGTACTGATTTGTCATCGATTCTACTGGATCAATTCTGTCGTCGGATAAATCAACTGTGTCCCCGACGAAACGAAAAAAACGTCTTCTCTCTCACGAATTCACCTTATCGACTCGACGACCCCCCCTGGTAATACGAACGATAATCTATCTAATCCTTCAAATGGTTTTCCGAGCAGAAAAAGTTTTTTTGCCTCCTTGTTCCGGTTGCTTCATAAACGGCGTGAAGTTTTCCCGTGGAATCGTGCCGGCCAGGACCGCGTCGGCAAGGGGGAATCGTATTTCATCCCTTGCCCCGCGTTTCCTCTCTTTTTCCTCGGACCGCGTAAAAAATGCAGCGGACATTAAGCAGTCGTCAGGATGGGCGATGGTCCGCGAACGATGGACGAATGCTCACGGAAGCGTGAATGATCGAGGACTGAACGATCCAGAACGCGTCTCCGATTATTCCGAAATTTGGTTACGCGCAATACGATTTTCCCTGATCCCGTCTCTATGCCCCTTCCGTTCGGGGAGAGAGACAAAGATATCCCCGTTATTTACTTCGGTAATCTCGTATGACGGATCGCCACCCTCGTCTCCTTTCCTCTGCCTCTCCGGGGGTTGATACGAATTTACTTAGAGGGCTGATTTTCCCGCTAGTAGTTTTCCGTCCTGACTGACCGGTCATTTGTCCGGACCTTATCGCACCCCGGGGACCGTCGGAAGGATATCCCGTCCGGTCTCGTGGCTTGTACTTGGATGTTAGATGCATTTCCAAGTGGCTGTCCTTTCGTCCACCTTTGGGGAAATAAAACGCGGCCGGGGAGAAAACGAGACAGCCATTATGACTTTAAGTCTATCGCGTTTGACGAATCGTGGAACGCTTCGGGATTTATACAGCGTCATTTTATAGCCTATCAATGCAACCAAAGGTTCGTACCTTATTTCATTTCCTTCTGTACGTTATTACGTTTCCTGTACAGTTAATTATTCTGTTGAAAGTCAATGAATTACTTGTGGTCGAGTTACTTGTAAATTTTTCCGTTCACGTATAGGGGGAAATAGGGAATAGTTCGAAACGACCGAGGGTTGTTTGGTAATGTTACGGTAAATAGGTGTTAATGCGAAGCATCTTTACCAGGGGTGAGGTTTTCGACGAGCACCGGGGGGTGCAGCCTGCGACGAGATTCTAAAGGACGGCCATCAGGGCGGACAATGTATTAAGTACCAGAGGGACACCATTCACGGGGGATTACCTTAAACGCACGAGCAGGTCCCATTGTCTAAACTGATGGTCCAATCCAACTGGCGGAGCGCTAACTGAATTCTCTGCCACCTCGTCGACGCGAAGACCTATCTTGACCGATTGGATACACCATCGCGCCTCTCTCTCCTCTTCGCACGCATTGCGCTTCCTCCTTGAGAGGAATGCCCTCCGACTATCAACACGGAAACCTACGCGTACACGAAGCGTTCCTAATCTAGCGTAATGGCGACTTGCAAATTGGTTCAGATTTAACTCGAGTTTTATTGCCTGCAATAATTACGCTGTCTTCTTCGTTAACGACCGATATAAAACGTCCTCCTAGATACCCTGGATGTCGTCCTTTTGAGAATCTCTTCAGAGATCTGTCGTAACAGTGATGTAACGCCAATAACGAACACTCCCGTACGGCAATGAATTTATTTTCAATTACTGATAGCACTGTTAGCTTAGCATAATGATTATGCAAATCATGAACGTTATTCATTACGCGTGAAAATAGCCGCAAGGATACGAGCACCGCGTTATTTATACATATGTTATGTCCCCATAAACGACGAGACAGCCTTTTTTATAATCATAATCTTCGATCATTATCGGGGTCATGCTTTATACTGTTTCACTCTCGATCGAATGCCATGGATGATATTGTTTCTCGTTTATCGTATTGGTGCCAGGAAAATCAATGAGAAGGTATTTAAATTTTTCCCACGCGTCAATCGACTTTCGCTGATCGTCGCGACAAGGAGTGTCATTAAAATTAAATTCGTGGTAAATCGACGTTAGACGTGCAAGTTGCATGAGAATTACAGTCGCAGCGATAACTGCATCATTTGTACAAGTACACCTCTCCGTGCGCTACACTCCGCGGCGACATTAAACAAGGCAAGAATGCATGCGAAGATAGTTATCTAACCTGCAGGCTCGTTGAACTTGAAACGCGCTCCGATTAATTCAGTTTATCGGTTGCTGCATTACGGACAAAGTCAATAACATCGTTGCTCCAGCTCGAAGCAGCGCGTAGTGGCCGGTCGCTTAAATAATTACGTACACTCGATTAGAGTTTGGTCATTGGCGATTCTTCATGCAAACGACGTGTCCCCTCCTTGGTCGGTACCTCTATCCGCTCGAGAATCTAATCAAACATTTATGCTAAATCACGAAACAATCCGCACGGATTCAGCAAATAAAAGGGCCCCGTAGCCCTATTCCGTCGCCCTCAAAGCCCTCGCCTGGTCATTTGACTCTCCTATTTACTCGTGCTCGACGGACAAAAAGTTGATGGACATTCCGCGCCGGACAAAAGGCTCCGGATTGAGCGAAAGAGGTTGCTGCGGGGGGGTGGCAAACGAGAAGAACCGGAGTGAGAGGGCCAGTGGCAGTATGTAAATTCTTAGGGTTAGCCTGTGCCCAGACAGAGCTGGCTTCGGGGCGAATTTGCATGGGCCACGCATTTGCGGCGACAACTACCTTCGCCGAGGTCCTCCTCCAGATTGCCCTCGTTTATTAAGATTAACTTTTCTCTCGGTGTAATCTCGGTGTACACTGTAACCGGACCGTTAGTGCCCCCCGGTTCTCTCCCATTGTTCCTCGAAGATTCTGATTACAGGAAAATCGTCCCCGATTCACCCGCCTTAACCTCGATATATATCCACCTTATCCGATACACGATCGATCGGAACACGTTCACCTTATTAATGGGAAATAATTATTCATCGACGAGGAGCAGTATCGTTTTAATAGCGGCGTGTATGGAAACTAGTTATCGTGTTGTGCCGTCGTATAAAACGCGATGCGGAACGAGCGCAAAAAAATGATACGACTTCTTGCTTCGATTCGAAACGGCGCGCACGGCTCTAGCATTAAGCGTTGTAAAAGCGGCCGTTGTAATAGCTAGTTTTATGCGTACTCGCGCCGCGGTTGTCGGGTGGCTTCTTGCATCATTAACGGGTAATAAGAAAATTGCGCGCAGGTAACCGTACACGCGGCGTAACTGAAAGCAACAATTAACTTCTGACATTATTAGTCCTCCTTCCCATAAGCGTGTGCGTGGATCGTGTGCACGCAAACCGAACCATTCTTGCCGCGATCCGTGCTCCTTGAAATTTGCGTCTCCGCGTAATTGGCACGCGTACGTATGCACGCTCGATTCCAGTTGTGCCTTTTCCCTTAGGAATCGTACACGATAAGCTGTAATGTTTTGTAGCTGCGGCATTCTACTTTTAAAACGTATACGTCTTCGTCCTTATATTTTTTAAACCGCTCGATTCTTCGTATCGGTATCTATTCGAGTCTAATTACACCCACGACCCGTGCACCAGACACGACCGAGCGAACGATCAAACCAGCGGCCCCCTCTTAATCTGAGAAGTCACCCTGTTATATAATACAACGGTTGATTACATCGGGCATACTCAAACCCTCGGGCATAAATGGAGTCCGAGTCATTAATCAAACTCTCGATGCCACCACCCGCTACTTCTCTCCTTTCATTCTCCTCGCCGCTCACGGTCGCGGCGTTTTCGCGCGTTGCAATTTGTATCACACGCCTGTCCTCTCTCCCTCTCCCTCTCACCCCTCGCATTCGAGGATCGATCCTGCGAACCGATATACGAACGGCGACACCGGGGAACGGGCGACGCGGATCTTCCGCGAGACATCATCATTCTATTTCCGTGCGACTCGTCTATCCGGCGTGCTCGGAATTCAGCCACGGGGGTACCCGCTACCACAATCGATCTTCGCCGCGAGATACACGCGATCGGGGAGGACCAAGAAAATGGAAATTATGCGCGCGGTTACATTTTGTTCCTTCGGCTTTCCTTGTTTGCACTCGAACTTCTTGATTTTTCTGCCACCCTCCGTACCTAACGATCTGTCAACAATGATGTATGAATCGTATCGTTTTCTGTGATATACGTGACGTCATTCTTCATTTGATCATCTGGAATACATTCCACGGACTGATTTTCATTGACATTTTTCTTTTTGATATCGCAAAGGTGGAAGGTGTATTGATTTGGGGAATAAAAGTTATTTGCGTGGAAATAGGGGATAATTGCTACTGGGTTTAGGGGCATCTTCATTTAATACAATGCAAGCAAAGAGATCGGTGATGGGTTGGTTAGCCAACATGTCGAAACTGCACCCCTCTCTTCTATGTTAATGGAACGCTGCTTAATAACGGTGGTAATTTACTTGTTGCGATGACCCGCATATTTTCTTCGTTTGATGTATCTTCAATGGAAACATGGAATGATAACGTGATGCTTGATAATAACGAAACCCACTCAAAACGATCTCCAATCAAATGTACATCGCATCATGGAATTATTAAATTTTGTGTCGATCAAGCTTATATAAGTACAGAGAAAAGGTGTAATTGCTAGACTACAAAATGAACCCCGTGCAATATGATGTATATACATATAAGAACATACTCATACCACTTTATACGCCTTACTTAGTTCTTTTTCAAAAATGGATGAATTACTGTCAATATACATTTGCAATTCATACGGCTATCCCTTTATCCTTTTCCCTGGTTACCGGCTTAATCTACTAAAGTAAACAACCTAGTTCGGTATTAGTACTCCACAAATCCACACGCGTGCATACATTTGCCCAGCATTATACCAAGCCGACGACGGTTTAGCGGCGACGGGCAACGCTTGCCACTTGATCGTCTATTCTTCATCGGGGACGTTCCCCTAGGACTACTCGCGGCGTGCGTCGGTGTTTTCGAGGCTCCAGCGAGTTCCGTAAGCGCATGAAACGACGGAGCGAGCCGCATCCAAATGCATTTTAGCGCGGATCAAATGTATTACGCGTATTGCGGACGAAGACCGCAGGCATACACGCGCGGAGCTTATAGGTTGCATGCGGAAAGGATTACGCAGCGGTCGGAAAATTATTGACACGGTCGCGCAAGGAAAATCTAAACGAGCCGCGACATCGTTTGTACGGTCGCCGTTGGAACGATTTAAACCGTCATTACCTGTCGATCAAAGAAAAAAGGGGATCCCGATCGATGATCGCACTTGTACGTCAGATTTGTCAGGAACAATAGCGGGGGTGGGCGGGCGCACGCGCACACTGACGCCGGATCAAGACTTAATAACGACTCGACGTCGGATTTCGAACTCTGCAACGAAATTTAGGAATGCACCATCGCCGGTGCCTTTGTACACGGAAAACAATAGCCCTGTATTTTTGCGATCCGTGCCGCTCAATTTTTCGCCGGGCTCGCGATCACAGCCCTACAATGGTCGCGCCCCCCCGTCATCAAAGCCTGGATGCGTCGCTTTTGTTGCATTTTAATTGTTTCGTGTATTTTTCATTGGCGCTTTTTTTTCGTCCTTTCTCTTTTTCGTCCCTTTGTTGCTCGTATCTCTTGAAAAACATTTTTGGACCGAGCCCCCTTTTTCAATGCGTCGAATTAATTTTTCGTTCGTTTCTCTATCGCTAAGTTTCTGATCGCTGCAACCGGCAACGCAGCTATTCGTCACGCGCGTTAATTTGAGCCGAGTCGAAATCAAGGATGAACGAAAAAGACAGTCTCCTCCGGGTACTATAGTTTGAAACGAGGAGAAGGAAGGATCGATGTCGTAAAAATTGGTAAGCTCTCAACAGGGTGGCAGTTCAAACGCCCTCGGGGAGGTGCTAAAATCTGGGGCATAAACACTGACCGCGACATAAAATGAAACTCCAAGTATTGAATCGTCCTTTCGGCCTTTTTTCCCGTTCGCTTTTTTGTGTTCTCCGTCCACTCATTCTCTCTCTCTCTCTCTCTCTCTCTCTCTCTCTGGTTGGCATAAATCACTGCTGCCTTCGTATTTATATTCATAGGCGCGTTGAGGAAGATTGAAGAGCTGCTGGACCGCTGGGAATTGCTCGTAAAATCCTTTAGATTGTAAAATATTGTTGCGACGATCCGAACGAAAGGCCCAACCATCTTCCGCACCGGATGTAGAAGGTTACTCGAAGACGAGATCAGTGGTGGGTTATATACGGAGGTGCATTACGACGCGTAGCCGGGCTTTCTTCGAACGGTATTTCTCGAAACTAATAACCCGGCCCGGGAACGGTTACAGGATGATATATGGCACATTTTAAGCGACACTTTGACAAGAAATTTTTATACCGTCCATGTCGCGCGTCGTATTAAATACTTCATAAAGTACACGTGTGCATCCGCGTTTTGCGGTGAACCGCTTTTACGTGCGACTAGTCAGAAAAGGGCTGTAAATGTTTATCCCCGTGCGCCCTGTGGTAAGGATATTCGATGCGCGACCCGAAAGGTCGATCAGGAGACAATGAAAATAGAAGCGAACCGACGGTGTTTCGCCACTGAAACTTAGCATTCTGGTTGTACGTGTGATAGTCGAACGTAAGGAACTCGGTTGTTGGTCGGTCACCAGCACTGAAACCGCAGACTCGTAAGTAATGCTCGTCTGGCGGAAGTCTACGCGCAACATCGATGAGTAATGCGACGTGAATGGTCAGTTATTAATCACTGCGCGCGAAGACGAAGGAGACGCGCGAGATGCTAACGGATATATCTCCGGTACGATAGGATACAGTTGGAATATCGATTGATGATTTGTAGACACAGCAGCGTCTTGCATTTCAGTTAGCAGAGTCGTGTCGGTAGTACTTGCGTAATGCACGAGCATTAAATATAAGCATGGATTACGTAGGCGTGTATTTCTGCACGGGGACGGTTACGTAGAAGGTTGTTCGTTGATCTAGGGGGAAAAAAAAGAATCGAGCGCTATATGCATTTCTTTGATTCTCGTCGACGTTACTTCCCCTCCGGGTTGTTAACCGAAGCACGGTTCTCCGAGCGTCGAAGGAGAGTGCAATATTGGTAGTCGGGGAAGAACAGGATACACCGTGTTGCTTCAATTAAGTCGTATTTCCTAATGCTGTGTATATACCTACATCGGGTATCTACCCAGTATTATAATCAGTAGGTCGGAAACCCGATGTATTGGCGTAACAATGTACGGCATCGATGTTTGCGAACGTATATTAGACGTTCGTATTGGCGCGTGTAAACGGACCGTGCAGACATCAATTCATTAACCGTGTACTCGATTATTGAACGCTAGACGGACGATAATGTTCACTATTTGCGGTAACTAATTACGTCGTGTCTGTATTGACAGTGGCGTTCTCATTCGTGTCTTCGCGTTTGAAACTTTCGTCTCGCTTTCTTCGAGCGTCTATGCGCTCACGACTGAAACGGTCCTATTACAATCGAGCCCCTTAATTATTTAGAGACAATGTCACGTTGAACGTGACAGCCGATTGTAATTACCGCAGCATGGTGCTTTATTTATACTGCCTATATATTATGTACCTAGCGATGCGTTCACGGTCATACGCACATAAACGTGTACATATGTAATACCCCTGTTCGCACACATGTATGTACACATAAGGACGTATACATCGACACGTGCTACCAGGGTGCAGGGGATTCGAATTCGATCCTCCCTTGCTCGTCCTCCTCTCTGATGCCACACGGCGGTGCAAAGGGCTGGAAGCGGGCGGCGAAGGAGCGGGTGACAGTGACAGATGACCGCTGTCCAGAGTCCAATACGTATATCCACTGGACTGGCGGACAGTCCATAGTGTCCTGGAAGCATCTACGTAACATTCCCCGGGTCCGAGCCGCGTGTGCGTGCACAAGCGCGTGCTGCACGATAGTAATTCGAGGTTGCACCAGTCACGGATACGCCGCGAAATGTCACGTACCTATCTTCCCAATGTCATAGGTCGTACCATTCAACGCCACTGACATTTCGCCACTCTTTCCGGAGGGGCTGAAAATGTTAGCATTTTTCGCGGGACAGCCTCGGCAGAAACAATGATTAGCATAGCCTGCATCCAGAGAGCCACTATCGCTTTATATTTTGTTACAAAGATAAATTTCCAAGCTTAATGGGTTTTTGTGAACAATATAGGTCGACACATGAGTGAAGATTATTTGAACATCCAATATACATACTTGTGTCAAACTAATGAGATGCGATTACGTGACGAGACATTGGGTTTCGTGGTTTCGACCTAATTTCATAGTCCGCATAAGGGAAAGATACATCTTCAAGACAAGGAGTTCTAATTTTTATATCGACCATTTCCATCAATCTTGCACGCTCATCCGAAGGAACAAGATATAGCGGAGCTTATATCGCTGGCAATCGCGACACTCCATTCGTCCCGCGACTAATCAATCAAATCCGTCCGGCACGCGAAACTTTTCTACGATATCAGCGCACAGATCCGGGCTTATCCTTCGTCCGAGAAACAGCCCCCCCTCAATTCGACTTCACGGGGATGATACCAGATTCGGAATTCCTAGCAGCACTCAAGCGACCCTTGACTAATTACCGGGGGATGACTGGCATCTTCTCTCACTTATCTCTATAGCTGGCTCCCTTTCAATCGAATTACTTTTTCCACGTATTCACTCTGCGCGGCGTCCCAATTTTTTGGCTAATTGACCCATGCGGCTTTCACCCGGAGGATCCGTAGCCCCGGATCGGGAAGAAGTGCACCGAGACATTTGTCTTGTCACTTTAGACAGATTGAATTCGGAGGACCGACCCTTAACCTTCTGGCTCATCCCACTCGAGGCTTCTTCCTTAACTTTTTCTGTGGAGATCAATTTAGGGGATACGATGTTGATCTAGGGATTTAATTTAAACTCGTCACCGCTTCTACCTTTTATGCCTTTATAAAATAAAGTGTAGTAACAATGGAAGGGAAGACAGCCGAATAAAATATATCGCAAGACACATTTTGAAAATCTGGTTCTCGTAACCATAAGTCCTGTTCTCAGCGAGTGATTTGCGTACCCGGTATTTCGTGCCCTCGCTCCAAAAAGGTTCGCGCCCTTCTTATTCTTCGAGGACTTTCAATTTAGCATTTTACGATTGTTGATAATAAGAACGGGGGAGGACGCAGGTGGTGGGTTTCGCAGACGGACTCGTTTCGCGCAGGGTCCGGAGCGACGATTTTCATACGCGACTCGGTATCGAAGGGCCTTTTGTAAACAGCCTTAATGCCTGGTTACGACTCGGCTGGCTGCTCACGCTGCCGCCTTGCCAAGCGTTCTTTATGATATTGCTGGATTAGACTGAAATATTTCACACTTGGAAATATCTGCTATGCTTACGTTTTATGACATGCCTCAGCCCTCTGCATCCCTTGTTCGCGAACTATCGTAAACGCGCTTAAGTAGATGCGCTCTCGTTTCACGGAATTTCGCCTCTAAAAGTGGTTCTCGCGTCTGAATAATTTTCGCCAGCAATTACCTTTCTCTTTCTGGAAGCGCACGCTCTCCCTTTACCTTCGTCTCATGCATTTCCTTCTTATTCGATTTCTTCGCGAACTCGCAGACGACGTCACCACACGCGCAACGATCGTGCCAGTGAATACGTTATACGCCGTCAAGGGAGCGGTCGCGAGAGAAATGGGTACGCGTCAATGCGGCCTCCGCCTTTGACCGCGATAATAAGTACGAATTCGTTTCGATTCCCGACGGAAACCAAGTGCCAACGTGATAGCGGTATGAATGATTGCGACGACAACGGGGATAAATAATACACCCGAGTGACGTTATCGGGCGGCGATGAGTTAGAGAGTCGGGAGAGGAAGTTCGCCGTGGGCTTTTAAGGGGTAGATCTGAATCCCGATGCGGTACCGCGAAATGAGGAATTGTCTCGAGGTGACGAGGCTGAATTCGCTGGGAAATCATCCAGCTCGTTTCTTATCTGCTCTTGTATTTTCCCCAAGCCACTGTTTTCCACCAAGTTTCGAACGATCTCTTCTTATCTGGGAAACTCGGCAGCCACGACTCGTTTCACCGAGTCCCTTCCATCTCTTCCTTCGTCTCGTCGAAAATGTATCGGTACGATTTAGGTGTCGGTCGCTCGATTCCTCTCGTCGGACCGGTAGTACGGCCAGCGAAAACGGTCTAATTTGATTGGAGAGAGTACTAACCTCTTAGGGATGAAAATACGTTTCCGACGAGACAAACCGAAGCTTCCGTACCAGTGTGTTCGGGGTGGGGTTGGATTTGAAAAATGCCGAATCCAATTTCCCTGATGATGGTCCCCCGGGATCTCGATCCACCGACCACCCTCTCTTTTTCTCTGTGTTTTCGTCGCGATCACGTACACAGAGCGCACGGCCCAGCATCCCTCCGTTGTCGACAGCCAAAAACAAATAGGGTAAGAGGGATAATTCGTCTCTGTGACCGATGAGAAACAGCTTCTCTTCCTTATCTCTGTATCTAGAAAGCCCGTGCGGCTTGTCGGACGAAAAGCATTGCATAGGTCGGTGTATTTGTATTGTGACTAGGTTTTATCTAATACCATGCCGGACAACGAAGCGAATTGACATAATGGGGGCCAGATACGATATTTCGTCATACCAGGCGCGAGTAATATCTGGCGTGTCGCGTTTCTCATGTTCCGGTTCATTTCAATTGACGAATGCACCGTTTTCGATACTCGGTATTCCGCAACACGGTAGCTGTGTTTATAAGATCGTCGTGCTTACATACTACGGATAAGTGTGCTCGATCGTCAGTAACGAGAGAGCGTTGCGCGCGCTGGACGGCGCGCTTTTAACGTTTACGGCAACGTGTCATTACAACTCGCGATCATTACCAGTGTTGAAATTGCGGTAAAATCGTACGAACAGAAGCTACGTAGCAGAGCGGGTTAATTCCGTGTAAAGCAATAGGGTCATGAAGCTGTATCAACGCGGAGCTTGACTCTTTCATTCGCCGGTTGGGGAAGTTATTCAACCGGTGTAATTTTGTATATACCTCGAGAAATTCTACCTCTACGAGTGGGTCGTTATATTGCAGCAGCGTGTTCTACCTCGAATCGTTACGACACTTTTGCTCGACAATAACGAAGGGCCTTCTCACGGCGAAACGACCAATTAGACGGTTGCAGTGATAAAACCGGGTCAAATAATATTTCCGCGAATGATACGAGACGCAACGACAGCAGTAAACACGATGATGTCTCATTCAGGCATCCTTCCATCCGTGCGCTCTAATTAACGACGTTATACTCCGCCCGGAGACTGTTTCGTTACATTAAACAGAACGGGACGGAGAGCCGGAGCATCGCGCGGTCATCGTTTGAAAGTCGTTCTAATTAAGACTTGCGTCGTTATGTTCGTGCCGGGCGGCAGTATCTCTCGCAGCGTCGTCGTCGGTTTAAGCTCGACTGAGCTCAGAAACGGTAACACGGTGGCCAACGTAGAGAACAACGGGGGTGGCGAGGCGAAGACCGACGGCGCTATGTTTAGAATGGGCTCGTTTCGTCGGCGAACTGCACAAGATATATCGTAGGACATCCTGCCCGCAGGAATAATCCTTGCGGCGCTTCTCCCGGCCCGCAGGAATTGCGTAACATTAAACTCTGTCCGCGAACTTGGAGCGGCTTTCGTAGACGAACAATGAGGTGACAAATATCTTAGTCCATCGTCGAGCTCCCCCGCGGCGCGTGCTTTGCTGATTTAAGCCGGACATCGGTAGCATTTTAGTAGGGGGGGGGGGGGCAGCTCGAGTTCGGAGACGGCTATATCACTCGTGGATCGAAATTAATAATCCGATTAGGGCAATATTCCGGGGCGCGCGAGACCGATTTTCGACTGGGAATTATAAAACGTAGCCTTCGCCGTTCGATCATAAATTTGCTTTACGAGTGTCTATTATAGTATTCGACCCCCTCTATATCTCTCCGCTAAACGCCTCTCTGGCTAGTTGGAAACATAGTTTCGCGTGGAACAATGAGGTGACGAATGCTATCCTCCGCAGCGACGAACCACCCCCCAGGGCGTCCATTTCATGGACTTAAGCCGGACATCAGTAAGGTTGAATATTGGGAGGGGTCGTAAGTTTAGTTGGAATCTGCTTAATAGATCAGCGGCCGTTGTCGTTTTCCAAAGATACAATCGTGCGTTTTAGAAAACGAGGATTTCTTTTATTCGATTCGACGACATCAATCTTGCGAGCAGATACAACTTGCCTCGCCGTGTTCGACGCGTGTCGTAGACGTGACCGGAACCTGTAATCGGCGTCGAGGTGCGTACACAGAGAGGGAAGAAGAAGAAGAGAACCGTCGGTGGAGTTGCGAAGAGGGCTCAGTGACGTTCATAAATAGTAATATCTGTCGGTGATCGAAGAGAAGGCTCGGTTTGGTAACGAGCCATCAGCGAGGCAGAGCCACATGGGTCCCGATAATCCCGGAAGGGGTTGACCCAGCCCTTGTCGAATGATTTGCGAAAATTTGAATCCCGCTTCTCTACAGTTGCCATCTCTTCTACTGGAGCTCGTAACCCGGATATTATCCATTCTATTGTCCTCCCTTTTCCTTTTATTTCTTCACCCCATCTGTTGAACAGGGACCGAGTTGTTACACCGCAGTTTTGCCTATATTTCTTTCCCCCTTCTCCTCCCTTGATCTATCCTACGGTATTTCCTCGTCGGTAAACTAATGATTTCCAGAAGACACGCCGCTTGAACGGTACAACTTAAGCCGCGAGAGCGACACGATGTTAATTAGAACATCGTCTGGGAGAGCGTACCGCCGCAACCCCTAAGAGAGAGACTTAGCGACTTGACTTGATTTCGAGGTTTTAGGCCAAATTTGAATTAGGGGTGGCTTCCTGTAGAAGCGCCCAAAGGCATCCGCCGGCAAATCCCGCAGGAAGTTAGCGTGGATTACGGGACGCATCCATCACCCGTTTCTTTCGCGCGTCTCTTGACGTTCCTTCGAGGAGCCCAGGAATAGTATTGCCGCGACGCGTAACCGCATTTCGATTTACTCCTCCATAGCTTAACCGTCGTGAATATACAAAGAGAGCACGTGGATTCGCTGGCGATAAATTGATAACCAATGCATTGGCGGAGGATTCCCCCGGAGGATTATGAAGTTTAAGGTACCGTCGTCGGAACTTTTCACGGCAGACTGCTCCCATGGTTGTTTGAGAATTCCCGAATTTCCACGAAGTTGCAGCGTCGTCGCGAACCGTAACGATCTCCTCTTCCTGTTCGTCGAATAACACCGTCCCCTCGCGCAATATCCTCCGTGCACGGAGGGGAATTTAATCGAAAGGACGAGACGTATAAATGCAAAGTCTTTTATGCTTGCCACCGTGGACGAGTTCGCGCCGGGGTAAAACGATCGTTCCGTGCCCGGCTAATTGTTTCGTTCTGAATCCGCGACGCACCATTGTCCCCCCTCTGGTGTCGAAGCATCGTCGAGGTATATCCGTAATCACGTGGCCCTCGGCGGGTCAGGGTAACGTAGATGTCTCGCTCGCGTTGATCTGCTTTTAAAAAGGCATTAAACCCGATCGTGCTTGGGGCGCGATCTCAGAATAATATCTCATAATTAAAGCGAAGCCCGTGGCGGACGAGTATCAGTCAGACTTAGCGCGGCGATCTGTCAAGCCGGTCCACGAAAAATCCAGACTGGAAAATCTCAACCCTTTTACGCACGGTCACGTGGCCTGACAGGAAGGGCGACATGGGCGACCGACACGTGGACCCCCCTTCGCCCTCCGTGTTTCGGATACGCGTGTCAAATCCCAGAACGAAAACCTTCGTCTCCCTATCGTTTCCCGTCTTCCTTTTTTTTTTCTCTCCTCTCAGCATCGTTTTTTTTTCTTCTCAACGATATTTTCCTCGTAACCGCAAACCAACTGCCGTCTGCAGGTGAAAAGGTCGTAGCATTGCGTCTGAAAAGTTCCTTCGCTACGTTCCAACCGGTTGAAATGTTTAATTGAATCGGTAGTCTGATTCTTTTTCGGTAGAATTTCTTTTCGTACAGAATTTAGGAAATACATTTCTTTCGCGTGAAGGTTTATGGAAGGATGGAAGCCGATATAGTAGTAGGAAACCAAAGAACCCGACAAACTCCTGGTCCGAACACTAATTCTTTTTCTAAGTTTCCTCTTCTCCTTTCGTTTCTCTTTCACGATGACGTCACGGTGTCCAGTTCGCGTTCGGAACGTCGGAAGACGGCTACGTTAATGGCCTCGTAAAAGTTAACGACAATGTTCTCTTACGATTTTCCGCCATACTTTTTTGGAGCTCGAATCTCCTCGTGGCCACTCGCTAGTACTGTTCGTTCCGAAAGAGCCGCGACCGAAATTATTGTCGCCGACGTGGAATTAATTTCCGCCGCCCGCCCTGCTGCGCGGGATTGAATTTCCGTGCCGTTTGCAGCGGACTTTCCGTCGCGTCGGGATCGTACGTCGGGATTAGAAAAGCTCATTGGCTGCGATTCGAAAGTTTTCTTCTGCTCTGATTTTATGATGTCTTCCTAAGTTTTAATCGAATATGAGATAATCCGTGGAACCGAACAAATTTAAGAGCCAGAGAACACCTCCGCGCTTGCATTATTGTTTTCACTGATCTTTTGACCCTACATAAGTATAAACCCTATATAAACCCCAATTTATTAGTGGCAATAATACGAATCTCCCCCTACACTTCTTGGCTATACATATTTTTCTATTATATCTTCGTTGACAGTTTCAACGATGAAGTCGTTTACTATTAGCCCCGATCGTCGCGGAGTGGTGGCATTACACGAACTCATAAGTTTCGTCCCCGAAATCGCGAAGGTCGTAAATCCAGCGAGCAGGAATCTTCGATAATTGGAAGCCTGCTTAGCATATTTCTGGTTCTAATCACAGACACCAGTCAGTAAGTAAGGGCGGTTTAAAGTCTCCCTCTCCCTCTCTCTCTCTCTCCGGCAATCTCTCTGTCTCCCTGCGCGCCACCCTCGTTGTACCGAGATAGGGGCTTAGGGGTGAGACCAATCTGCTTACAACCCCCTTAGTCTGAATAATTAACCCGGGGAGAGGAGAATGCGCGCGCGACTTTTTGCCAGTGTCATTTATTACGAAATCACCTTGTTCGTTAACTTCGTATTTGAATGTGAATAGGGGTGAGGCCGGTAGAATGCAGGGGCGAAAGGGCGAAAGCATGAACGACAGGTAGAACCACAAGGCGGTGCTGTATAGCCTTAATCGATCCTCCGCCGTTTGTCACACGTTGAACAAACATCTCTAAAACGACGCATTGAAAACTTTTTTCCCCAATACTGTTTTTCGCTTTTCTTCCCCTCGCCCCTGCGTAAAGCTCAACCCTTTTTTCTTTCGTTCGCCGCAACACCTGAGCGTTCCCAGGTTACGGTTCGGGATATCGGTGTCGCTCTCAGGTTAATTCTCCATCATTAGTCACACGTCGGCCGAAGCCCGGGCGCATCCGTGGAAAAATTTATTAGCGCTGCGGAGCCGTGGGTTTTCGTGTATAAAAGTGTGTATTTGCATGCGAGCGCGACGGCTTTCATTTGCCTAAGCCACGGAGATCCGGAACGGTTGGGATTCGTTGAGGCCGATTTCAGCCACCGCGACGCGGATGGGGTGCTGCCCGGGGGGGAGACGGACGTCGGGATTAATGGCGATTTTGAATATTTAATTAATGAAAGTTCGCCAGCGGACCGTGTTTCCAAACCTGTTTCCCCTCTGTGTTTTAAATATCCTTTTTTTTTTCTTTCCGTATTCGTTGTTTCGGAACAGCGCGGGTGTTCGTCGAAAAATGTGCGAAAGCGTTCTTATTACCAAACGTACCGTGGATTTTAATTACGAAGGATTAATCAAATTCGTGAGGAGCAAATCGCGCGCGCGAGGTATGTCGAATTTTGCGGAACCGTGATTCAGGGTGTCGCCTACAATTATCCCGATTTGTCAAACGAAATGGATTATCACGCGAGGTCACTGGAACGTTACTTTTAATAACGGGGGTCGTTAGCCTTCTGACAAATTTCGCGGCATCCGCCTACTTCACGCTTGGCCAGCCGTCAGACGACTATCCTCAATAGGAATTCATTTAATCTCTGCTACGGTATTAATTAATAACGACTGCCCCGTCCGAAGATGATATCTCTCGTAGCGGGTTCTGGAGGGTTGGCGTGCTCGTGGACTAGCGGTATCGGTGTTCCTGACGTATCGATTAATCGCGCTTTGAATCCAGGCAACGCGGCGTCGGTGATCGGTATGCGCCGTAATTTTCTGGACTGCTTGAAATTAATATACGTCGGTCCTTATTAATATTCCGTGTACTTTATGGTAAAATCATTTTCGCTTATGCGTTTCATCAAAATGCAAAAGTCTTTCGAAGCATTTCGCGGTCTCAATCAAAGGGTCGCGCGAGATGATAACGTTCGTTTGCAGATAAAAAGGAAGAAAAAAAAAAGAGCGGGACGCCCTTGAGAACGATCGTTAATTCTTGTTCGCGATGACCTCGAGCCATTTGCGCTTTACCCGTCGCTCGTGTGCACGCTGACTGAGTAAGTACAATCGTTTTTAGACCATACTGTATAAACCCCACGGGCAGAAAGGGGTTAGAGAAGATCATTATCAGAGGCTTAACCACGCGAGAATTTTTAATCAGAGGGTGCCTACCCCTCGGGGTAATACCGTTGGTGCCGATAAACGGGGCAACAATTGTCGACCGGCTGTATTTAATTTAGGAAATCGCCCCGATCCGACGGCGGACAATATTTACGCGAGGGGTCGCCTTTCGAGTAGGTGCTACCCCGTAGGATTACTCGGCTCAAGCCAGTCATCGAAACCACGCGGTGACATTAGAAGCGGTCGGCGAGCGAGTTACCACTTTGTATTAGATTCCTTCGACGAGCGAAATGCCTGGATAAAAATACTTGGCGCGCGCGTAGACTGCGCGTAAAACGTTGCAGTCATTTCGCAGTTTATTGTTACCGCTCAGCCGAATGAATTTTCCTCGCGTCCGTTTACCGTTCCTCGCGGTTTGGAAGCGTTTCGAAAAACTTTCCACTCGAGAGGGTAGTTTGAAATTTCATTGGAGAATTATCGAGAGAATTGGAATACTTGTCTAGTAATTCCTTCCCTTCGATTCCGTTTCCTCTCCGCTCTGTTCAACGGTAGTCGCCCAGTGTCCCGAGACGACGGCATCGTTGACTAGAAAGTCCGACCCTCGAAACCACTAAACCAAACGAACCGTGGATAGGAGCGCGTTCTCGGTGGAGCGCTGATTAGCATCATCTTAAGGTCGTACACAGCGTCGTAAGTATCCCCGTCCCTTTGGCATTCACATGCAAAACTGACCAGATAGTGACCGTCGATTTGCATAACGTTAGATTGACCGTGATTTCATTTAAGAGTAACGGGCCCCGAACTGCCCGTTCGTACGACGGAAATTGTTAAGTGCTCCCTCGGAGTCACCAGCCGTCGAGTGTCTGCCGGAGATTCATGCAAAGTGTCGTCTTGAGAAACCCACCCGGCTCTTCGCGAGAACAGAAGAGAGCTTTGTAATAGAAACTGAGATCCGTGTTCTCCCTCGTGTCTCGACGCGATTGCTCCGACACCGTCGTCGCTCTCGACCGTGGCGCTCGATTGATTCTAACGCGCCACCCTCGCGACGATTTTCGGGGCTGCCCGTTTTCCAGGCAGCGGCGAATCGATATACGCGTGCACGCTCGGAATACTTTCGTTGATACGCTTATATTCAGCTAGCGGAGTCGCGGACCCGTGAAACATGGTATTAAGGGATACAACGATCCCTGATGGTAACAAATGATAGGAGCCTTAATGGTCGAGGCACGTACACGGACACCGTGTAATACAACAGGCACGGGTGTACATCTAACGTCTGGCCGTGAATCGACTGCACGGTTGTCCCTTTGATCGATTGCTTTTGTCACTTAGCTACCGTGAAAGGCTTTGCCGCGATTGTGCCTTTTAATTACGAACTTAATTATCTTTCTCGTTCGCCCGTTTGCCCGCCGCTTCGTATTCGTGGCCGTCGAACGGGCAACTCGGAAAGGGGGGTCGGCAACTTTAAAACCTTATTCCCTGCGGACCATGGGAGTCTGCGCGGCATCATGTCGCGTAATACGCGTCGATGAACTCGTACATACAGGGTGGCTGAAATATTCATCCCCCAGCGTTCGCTGTGCGAACTCTCCGATTTCGTAGGGATCGTTTTGTTCCGTTCCACGGTTCGCCGCGGGTTCGAAGAAGTAAAAGTGTTGCCGAGTCGGGAAAGAAATGATTACCGCTCCTAACGGTTCTGTTATGAAATAGTTGGAACGAGGCGTGCAACACGTTTATGTCTACCAATTTATTTCTTCCTAGTTTCATCATTATAACACGTTTAACGTGAGACGTTTGCGATAGAAATTCAGTACGAACACCGTGTATATCTCTGTGCAGCGTATAGGAGGTATACGCAGGGGGGTGTACAGGATACGGGTTACTAAGGCTTCCATAATGACCACTGCAATCCTGCCCTCACACACAATCCCATAATTAAATCCGTTAATCAAGGCTTACCGCTCGGACTGACCCTATCAACTTGGTTTATTGTGATCTGCGTAATCTATGCTAAATTAAGACGGACCGTCGTCCCGGAATCGCACGTCTAGTTTACGTGGCCCACGCCTCACGTTCAGCATTAATTAGACGAGTACTTAGTTTTGATTATGACCACTGTACGATACTGTTTGCACAAAGGGTCCGTGCCTTTCATGGACAGTTTTAGCAGACGAACATCGTAGAAACTCGTATCCAATTTACCTTGCAGCATGTAGAAACGTTGCAATGATCGTCGAAGAGCGTATAATCCATTGATCCCTTTGCCGATCGTGAAAACTCCTCCGAAAAGGGCCTCCTCCGCGCTTCGTCTTTGCAACGAGGTGGGCATTCATCGAGATAAAAAGCGATTCTCCGTGGCAAAAGCGGATCACCGAACTCTCTTCGTCTTTACATTCATCTTAGAATTAATTGTCTGGCTTATCTCTCCGCCTCGCTTCCTCGTCTTCACGCTTTATTGCTCGGGACGAGCCGAGAAAGGCACAGAAGGCTTAACATCGATCGCGAGCAGATCCTGAGAGGAGTTCTCTCGCGTAGCGCCGGGCCGCCGTTCTTCCTTTCTTTTTTTTTTCTCCCCCCTCCCTCTTCCCGCCGTTTCGTTGGCTTTGAAATGACAGAAGTCAAGTAGAGCGAAATACCGAGAACGCGGTTGAAGTGTAATTGGCACTGGAGTGCACTCGTCTTGGTTCATTAGAGAAAATATCTTCCCCATTGTCGAGGGGCTTACGTAGCTCGAACCATCTCTTTCTCTGTTCCCGACTGTGCATCGTATCGTGACCGTTCCTTTCTTTTTCGAGCCTTTCCTTCTTTCTCGTTCCTCTATCGCCGGTCTCCTTCTCTACTCCGGGACAGAATTATTTTTGTTTCGAGTGGATACGGTCACTCGATGCAGCTACCCTTCAGGGTGGGTGGGAGTTGCCTTCTTCGGGGCTACGCGGGCGGCGGTGGTTTATTGTGAAACGTGGAAAAGCTTGTGACAGTCTAATCTTCTCGAGTACGCCAGAGAATAGAGGCTGATTCTCGAGTGATCTCGAAGGGAATTGACTCGGACGAGGCATGCTCGACCTTTTCAACCGGAATTCCATATTTCGCGTTTCCTCCGGGCCCAATCTCTTTGAACTTGTCAGCTCGTCGTCCTCGACGTTGGCATAACTAAACCAACATTGCATCGTTCTGTCTTTTGATCCGTCCGCGGAACTTTGATACACTCCCCTTTGGTTTATATTTGTTCCCGTGGATAAGGGCTCGCTTCAATGAAACTCTCGGCATTCTTGCCGTTCTTTCGAAGGTGGAACGGCAAAAGGTACGCTTAGAAAGAACACTCGTAGTTCCCGCGTATTACGCACCAACGAGTCTCGAGCATCGGCGCGACACATCCGAATCGTTTGCCGTGAATGGTGTTTCGCGACATTCGACGACATACCCCGAGGGGGGCTAGGCGAAATCTATTACAACCGCAAACTTAACACGCACTCGAAGCACACGCAGTGCCCACCCCTGGGAGAACCCGCGAGTCGTTCCCATTATGCAATAAAAACTCCTGTTTAATGGCCAGCATGTTTTACCAACAGCTTATTAACCGCAAAACGTTTCCTCGCGATGGCCCTTTTCAAATTCCCTTACCGACAGGGAATATGACAATGCGCGTGCTGCTGCAGATGCGGTGCAGCGGCGAGAACGGGACAGGCGGTAGCGAGAGAAAAGGAAAGGGGTACGCGTCGCACACTTTTCGAGAAAGAGAGAGAGAGAGAGAGAGAGAGAGAGAGAGAGAGAGAGAGTCTCTATGCGAGCCCTCGAGGCGGAAAGAAGAAATATACGGGCCCGCTTTGTGCACAAGTGGAGTGTGCACGTAGAAGAGGTTTTTAAGAGACGAGTGCTTACTTCTGCATACCTGCATACTTCAGGTCCGCGAAAGCACCTGTTGAAACCCGTGGCCTTTCAGGGTCCATTCGTTCACTTGGAAGCCGATTGATTCACCGGCTGCTCCGGACGAATGCTCGAACGACTTCCCGATCGAGTGCCCACGGTGAAACATCGGTCGCGGTGATCGTTAATGGGAATCGAGGTTGTTCGAACTAAAATATTTTCCTTTCACCCTTGTTTCGATTCCATTGGCTTGCTCTCTATTATTTTAGCATGGTTCCCAATCAAAATGAACAAACATTTCTCGTCGTCGAATCTATGGTAACCAATGCGAGTATTCACTTTCGTCTCCCTCGGCCGTGGAGTATTCGCTTATGCTCTCTGGAGCGACCCCTCGACGATAACGCAGTCGTATCGCGCGGAGAAGCGTCGCTAGAGCCCCGCCGAGCTGCACAAGAGGCGAAGCTCTGATTATTTATAATCAAGCCTCGGGCACCTGCTACTAAACGACGTTCCCATGCGATCCGAAATAGCGCCGGGTTACGAAGGGTCACCCGTTTGGATAAAAAGGCGAGCACGAGTCGTTGCATCTGGACACGTCGCAAGTTGGTGGCTCTTGAACGCACGCTAAATATAAAGAAGATACTATAAAGCTCGCTGTCGCCTGTGGAAAAAGGTGAAACCACTGCCGCGTAAATATAGCGCATCTCCCACGACGTTGCAAGGTGTAATAGATGGATATTTTCTTCGTTTGTTTGTCATTACTCACGCGGTTTCTACCTGAAACTTGAGAACCCATTTACGATCGGCTCTACAGTTTGCAATCCATCTTAGGGGGAGGTTGGAAGGTGGTCGGCCGGATCGATGATCGACAAACGTTTTAAAGCTCACCTAATATCTGGCCATCGCGTTCGCGTTGAGAATAAAGAGGGGCACAGGAGCAGCGCGGAGAGATACGCAGGGATACGCTATAAATCAAGCCTGCTGCTCTCGCCGGAACGATCGTGAATCCGTGACGGGAAGGAATAAGCGAACGAGTGAAACTCCTCCGTCGACGATGACCGGGAAATGATGTATTGCGTTGGTCTGCTAAAAAAACAGCCCCCCTCCGGGTACTGATATAGATTTTATTGGGGAGCAAAGCCAGTTTACGTGACGGCTCATTACCCGGTTTTCGTGGTGGACAGTCGAGAGCACTGGTCACCCCATTCCCTCTTACATTCATACACGGGAGACTTCTGCACGCGTATGAGTGTCTCTGCGACCTGCGGAAAGAGGCAGCCATGTGTTACGTCTCATCCCACGCGGCCCCTGGTCAACCATTCGCATTATAAAACCATAAAACGTAGCATTTTTCGTGGCCACTGTTCGCCCTTTCATAGGCGGGCCATGTGTCCGACACTTTTTCGGAAAAATTACGCCCATGAAAACGCGACCCCTTTTCCATCGCGTCGCCATTCGATCCTCGTTCATCTTCATAAGGGGAAATAGAATAAAAAATTGTTCGCCATCGCTTCCCTCGTGCCTCGTAGCTTAACACATTCGCTGGTACCCGTCACATATGTGTGACGCGCTAAGAGCTATCCAAGGCCTCAGCGTCACACATGTGTGACACACTATAAGAGCCGTTTCGATGGTTAATTTGACGCATTAAGCGTACTTACATCGAAATATATGCGGCATTACGTAAAATTATGAAAATTTCATGTTTGCGCTGTGGGTAGCAATTTTTTCCTTAAACGGCGGCAGCGAACGTGTTCAATTACCGTGGCACGGGGGATACTGTGCAAAGTTCTCTGCGCCGCTGACTTATCCCCCCCTGAGAGCGAATGGGGGATGATTGGGGGGTATATTGAAGTATTTTTGGTAGACATGTGGATATAAAGCAGACACCTTACCTTCTGGCATTTCAGCGAGCAGTAGTTGATGAAAACTTATTCTTAATGGGTTCAAAGCAAATAAATAACACATGCTTGTTTTGTCACATTGAATGACTCTGCTTCGGTGTACCGTACAATTTTTGTAAATTGTCAGCGGTAGCTGATGGTCGTATATCGCATGCGTTTTTTTTCTTCTGTTTAACCACGTGTTAACCATTTATACGTGCTGCTCCGAAAATATTCGTGCAAACTTTGCTCTGTTTTCTTAAATGAAAGGGTACATAAATCTTTGTCTTTTCAAGTACCTCCCTTCTATTGTAACCTGCTCTGTCTTCACTCATTTATCCGATTTATATCAGAAAAGAAGTATAAAAGAATTGCTTAGTAGACATTTAATTTTAAATAGCTATTGGCGAGGGTAATATATCATTACAAGTTAACTGAGAAACACTTATCTGCTAACTCAGGCCTCTTCACTTTGTCCAGTGAATTTCACCAAACGAGGTCGACCCCGCGCCCCTTTCCCGATCCACTTCTTATATTTAGTATCGATTGCGCGTGTCGCGATCATAGGATTTCCCCCTTACGGTGCAACCTTTTAAATATAAAACGCGCCCGCATTCAGCTCGCACTCAGGGTTTCTTGATGTTTTGGGAACGCCTTACCGAACGGTCGCGGCGAATTCAGCTTCACGGTCCCATTCTATACGCGACACCGATAGAATCGGATTCCAGCGTAAAGAAAAGGGAGAACGAGGTTAATCCCTGGTCCCTTTAAAAGAAAATGGGGGACCTGTTTTTTGGGTGATACGATTGAATAGAATTAATATCTAATTGTTAAACGATGCCGCGACGCGTTTCTCGGCGGCTCAAAGGCGCAGCGAACCGAAGAATGGCAGCCTTAACTAACTGCAGGACTCCTTCGACGACATAATCTCTATCCTAACACGCGAAGCGAGTGTGTTCTCTGCCGCTAAGTACATATTCAAGCGCGTCCCGCCATCGTTCGCTTGCTCGCGAGTCGCGCGCGCCTGTGTGTGGGTGCTCCGGAGAAAGCGTGTGGCAAAATGGGGAGGGGCAAGAGGAGGGAGCATCGGATAGAGAAAGAGTTTACGGGGGTGCGCGCGCGTGGTAAAGCGTGTGTACGTGTGAGAGTGGAAGGAACAACGACGAGGGCGACACGTGAGAGCTCTGATCTTTATGAGTCATCGTCATTCGGATAAAAATACCGGGGTGCTTGTACAAACAGTTACCCTTCGGGTGTCTTTTCGAGCGACGCTCCATCGCGGACAGGTTCACACGACACTCGACCAACCAGGTGGCTTCACCTGAAAGACGCGAGATGTTTTTCTTTTTGTTGTCCCTCCTCTCTGTACTGCGCCCTCCCTTTCGGCGAAAAGAGGACACCTCGGTTCTAAAGTATAATACGAAACGCGCGCATTATGTCATCGTCGCGATGAATCGCGCATACCGCGTTACCGGAATGAATCAGAACGAAAGACAGAGCTACGTAGACAACGACCGTTCCTTCGGTGCATGCGATGGAATTGATCACGTATCGTCCATGTAAAAGGGACATTCGGAATCGTGGAAGATTCATATTTCTGGACAGCGTTCTGTTTTACATTTCTAATACGTTCGTTATGGTAATCCGTTGGCCGTAGAACGGAAGTGGAAGATATCCAGCGGGCCCCCGAATCTCGTCCGAAATAAATTCGTCGGAGGTACGTATAGGCGCGTGTACGTTACGGAGCTGGCTTCTACCACGGTAGACGCGCGCTGCGGGCCATTTGTCAAGAAGCCGAGCAACGGATAGATTCCATCGTGCGCTAGGCGGAGTGATCGTAAACTCCCGGGGTACCGTTAGCACTCTCTTATTTCCGTATGGAGCACCGAGTGCACACGATAAATAATAACAGCGAGGACTCGATTCTGGCTCGCACGGACGCCTCGGACGGCCATTGGTTCGTGCTTTAAACTGTCGTTTAAAGAATACACCGATGTGTATAAGAGGAGAGGCAGAGAGAAGGGCGGCTACAGGTAGAGAGCCAGTCGTAAATACAGTCGACAATGCCCCGCTGTTTGACACTGTTACTAATGATCCGCGCTACGGGGCGATAATAGATAAACCGATACAAAAGCGACGGAAAATCGGTGAAATTGAGCAGAACGGATGCTTCGCCGTGGGCCTTTGAAGGATCAGTTTCCGGTCGGATAGCCGTGCTCGCTCGACTCCTGCCTTTAATGATGGGAAATGACGGTTTATGAGCCCGACGACGAGTTTGATTTATTTCATTCGTACGCGCATCATCTATCCACGCGAGATTCGTCTTTCGGGTTACCTCACTTCCGGTTGGATAGACGATGGACTTCATCGATAGTCGCTACTGTGATGGAGCCAGGCAGCGTAATCTCGTTCCTCGGAAAGTTTCGACGTCCGCACTTAAATTAAGAATGTGATATGCTTTATGCATATCAAAGATCAACTAAAAGGCTCGCATTATTTATGCCATAAATTAACGAGTTTCATGCGACATCGTGGAAAACCGATGGCCCCGTCCGCTTCAGTCCCGAATCGGCGATGTTTTTTTTTCCCTAAAAATACGCGCATGCCTTTCACGGCCTTTTGGAAAATAAATGACGCGAGAGCCCAGGCGTTCGAAGTGTATGCACCGCGCGGGTCGTATGCTATGCGGTAATCGATAAATTCATTTATTTTCAAACACGATTTCGCGAGCCACTCAACGGGCCCCGTATCGAATTAAATACTCGTCTGGCTCGGTCGAATATCCGGACAACACCTGCGAGCAATTTCGCTGTGAAATATACCGGGCGTATTTATATTCCCGCCGTCATGGCATTACCTTCGAATCATTGCCTACCGAAAGAACGGCCCGCCGTCGGACGCGATAAATTTCATTTCACCGACGATTAAGGCCAATTACTGTCTCATCGTGGTTGAAGACAGTTGAGAAACGTGAAAGCGTTGTATTGCGTTAAGCGATCACGAATCCGCGGGAAAGAAAAAAACGGCCGGTCCCGCCTTAACTGTTTCGTGAGTCCGGCTAATAAAGTCGCACCCGCTAATTTCTAGGACCCTCGAAAAAGGAGGAACCCCGGTCCGTGTAAGGCCGATCGATCGAGGGGGGGCGACGAGCCACGAAACCACCTATGGCGAAGGAAACACGCTTTTAGATTTTCGGGGGCGTTTAGATTCCAATCTAATAAATGCTTCCTCCACGCTGTTTCCACCCCGGGGAGCTTTCCACCCCCCCTTCGAACGAGTAAACGTGTATCCGGCGTGAGAACGTTGCTCTTTTCTCTGGCGCAGACTTCGTTTGGGTCACCTGCATCGATAGTCGCCGTCGCCGTTGGGATCCTATTATCGTCCGAACTGCGTTTCGTGTGTAATCGATTCGCCTCACGGTTTAATATTATCGCGTCCAGAAACTTTCCAACGGAACGAAGTTCAGCGTTCGTCGGGTTCGATCGTTTCCAAGTTTTCCTTCGTATCGTTACGAGCCGTTTCCCGATACGTTAACGCGACGCTGGGCAATAAGCGTATAGATTGGTCGGGTTAACGGGGTAGGTAGAGTACGGAGGTAGATAAAAATCCAATTTAATCCGGGTAATCTTTACGACGACAGAGAAAGAGAGAGAGAGAGAGTTAGCCTTGTTTGGGGCCGCCCGGCAGCGCTCTCCTGGATAGCCCATGGCTCGTGAAGCTCGTGCAAAAGAATAGTAATTTTAATGGCGCGCCTAATGACACCGGCTTCGAGATTTACGGCCAATCGGCGAATTGCGGTGCGCGATCGGTCCGTTAGGACGGGAACACAGCGCCGGTGGAACTAGCGGAAGATCGATGCAATCGCGAAGGGTCATTATATCGTGTCTAAACGATGACCTTCTCTCTATCCGCTTCCCCGCTTTACTTTATTATTCTTGTCCCGTTGTCCCGCCGTATATCGCGGCCGGGCACACCCACGACGCCCATAATTCACTGCGAAAACCCATGCAACCTGTGCGTTCCCCCGGTATTGACCTTACGAGCACAGTCTTGCAACGCGAGCCGACTCGTTATCTGTCGCTGCCGTATATACTTATCGCGTTGCCGCCGTACTCGATACAATTCTACCGTACAGCGATTCTACGCGACATCCCGCAGGTTTCCGTGTTTTTCACGCAATGATTCCAAGTATTGAGAAAATGAAGTGAAAAAGGTTTCGTTTTGGGGATGGTCTTAAAGCAGCCCTTGAACAAGCTGTCAACCCCCGAGACTATCGATTTCGCGTTGAAGGGCGTAGGACGGCAGATTCGGCGAATATTAATTACACGGGGTCCCCGTCCGCGCAACACCAAAGGTTTATCCCTCTGCTGTTCGCGCTCGATTGATGTCAAACCCCGAAAATGCGCATTGACCGACGCGTTCCAGTTCGGTCCGCCCTCTCCGTTCTCGTTGGTACGAAAAATCGTCCCAGCGTCGCGCCCGGAAATTGCGTTTTGTAATGCTTCTGACTGTTTTCACCCTCGCGTATCGAGCTGACCAGTTCCGAAAAAAAAAAAAAATAAAAAAAGAGAGGAAGGGAAACAAAGAGCACCGGCTTGCCTTTGCACACAAAGTCGCGGCCCGTAAAACAATACGCGCTTTCGGTATAAATATGTTCCACGCATCACGATAACCGTAGCGGGAGCGCAGAACCGAGTAATTTTGGTCCATTGGATCGCGGTGCAAAGCACGAGACACGAGGGACGAGCGTACGGTCAAAAGATGAGCGTCCCTGTGCAAGCCTCGTCACCCCCTCGCCGCTTCGCTATAAAGCAGTCACGTGTCCTCCCCCCGCGTACATGGGGGTCCCCCTTTTCCACGAGCGTGAATAGTCCATGGTGTTTCGGAACAGAGATGCTCTCACGATGGGGTCCCGCCGACTGCCCCGATGGCGTGACGCGATGGTGTGACCAGTAACCACCGTTCTCTCATTAACGACTAATGCCGATCCTATAGCCGACTCGCCTCTCGCTACCTGGCTTCCTTCGTGCGTCACGGTCAGGTCGCTTTTATTAGAATCGGGGGATGAACGTGTGTATCGGATCCACGTTCGTTTCCCTTTTCTGCCTTCGCATGATTTTCGTAATTGCTTTCCAATGGGAACGTTCTTGTAATTAGTCATAGCCAGAGGAGGGCAGTGTTAGTGGTTGGTTCCACATGACTAACATTCGTTTGGCTGTTGTTTTACTATGATTAACCTATGGCGGCTCGATGCATGAATACGGTGAAGAGGAAACATGCTGCCCGTGTGAGATGCAACGGAAGTAGGGGGACAGTATTGTAATCATTGAAGCTGTGCCATCATAATAATGATAGTACTGTAGGTTTGTAGTCAAACATTAAAATGAAATAAAACACTGTTTTCGAACTATTAACATTTTATATTTAGAATTGGTACAGACTTATCAGATAAACTCTGGAATTGATGCGCTTAAGATGATGGATTGACAGGTAAAAGCCATCGGGACATGTTCCTACAGTTTATTTCTCCACTTTTATTATACCCTACACGGTGGAAGAACAAGGTATACTGCCGGTAGCCAACCACGCGTTAATTTCTGTTCATTTTTCATTTTCTTGTTGGCTCCCTTTGACGGGACTAGACGTATAGTATTTCTCCGAGCAGTGGCGAAGAATGGATCCAGCGTGGCGTTAATGAGAGAAGAACCACGGCGGAGTCTATTTAGGGGTAGCGTAATACGCCAGGTAGCTGAGCAGAGAAACCGGCTGTGTTTCGGTGATTCTAAGGTATACAGATACTATCATCAATTCGAAGGGTGTGCGAAACCCTTCCGGCGGAGTGAACTCAAAACGACGTCTCTTTAACGCACTCCACGGGGATGCGCTTGCCTTTGTACGCACACGTCTTATCGTTATTCGGAATACATGGTGCTCCGAAAGGATCTTTCCACGGTGTTCGGTGGCACGAAGAAGGGAGTTGTACTTGATAAGCATCGCGACTCCCTGCGACTCGTTTCGCTCGTTTATCACCTTTTTATCGCCGCGCGTGATTACCCGGCCGCACTCGACGTTAATTTACATTTCCCGACTTGGTACGCCGCTTCTGCATCGTCCGCCCGTGTTCACGATTAGCGAGGAAATGACACGCGTTCGCTTGGACGCAATAAATGCAGTCGAAAGGAACTAACCGGTCCCCGTTCCCCGTACATTCGCTTTGTTTTACGAATGTATTGCAACCGGATGGGGGACGTACATAATCGAGGAGTAACGCGGAATAGTTCGAGACGGTGTCCTGGGGTTGGTTTTACTGCTTCAGTTGCGCGAACGTAACCGGTTGCGATTTCGAGCGGTTAGATCTGCACGGTGTAATTAAAATTTTACCAGCAGCAAAACGATTCCGCGCCATCGCGCGAAACTCGACACCTCGCTCGCGTTAATGATCCGCGAGCGCAACGTTTTAGAAGCGACGGCTCAACTTTCATTTCATTCATCCTCGCGCAGGTGTTGCATACACGTGCAACAAAGTCTTCGGTACGCGAACGCGTGATAGAAATTAATTTTAACGCGGCCCTAATTTACGAGGACGCGTTCCCGCGCGCGACCGGATCGCGGCTCGATCGTAAACGCGAGTCGATTTACAATACCGGTGCTGTTTACAGTATTCAGCTCTCGCCGGGTAATAACCCGAGTAATCTTCTGTAACCTGGCGCGTAACACGTTGCGAAACGATATTACCTCGAGTGTCTCGCGTTGGATGAATTACAGCAGCGTTCAAAGATATGTGGGAAATCGAGCAAAACGATTTCGTTTCGCTTCGCCGTTCGAATTCGTCGCGGAGTCGTGGGGGTGGTGTCGAGGCTCGAAGTCGTCTGTGAATCACGCGAAACGATTCGTCGGGTGACAGGCCGCGGCCAAGCAATCGCATTATCGTGGAAACGTCGGTTTAAGGAAATCGTCGACGATTTCTCCGATCGTGAACGCACGTGTGTGCGTCCTCGTCGCGGATCGCGTTCTCGTTCCGTTCGACTGCTTTGAAAAATGCTCGCGGCGGGACCCCGTTGTTCTTGGCCGTTCGGTCGACGTGAAAAATCGACGCACCAAAACTCTGACGTCTCGCGATTTGTCAAACGCCTTTTCCCTGACGCGCTCGCGGTGGACAACGTACTACCGCCGTCTGGAATATACCTTTTCCTCGTCTTTTCCGGTTGCGTCGGTATCGCCGACGTCTAACACGCGCTTACCGTACTACTAGAAAGGGACGTCGCGCAACGGGGTTTTGGGTTTCAAAATGATTGGGGTGAAATTGGGGTAAGCCGATACCGTCTGGCTACCCCCGATGTGATTTCCTCAAGGGCGATACACACGTACGTACGCCGGTCAATTTGGAGGCCGTCTGTCACTCACGGGAAGAAAAGATTCTCCGAAAACACTCCCCCGCGTCCCGTACTTTCCTCTTTTCATAACGAGATGTAGCCTCTGCGGTCCGTTTTTTCATCTCGGGTTTCAGTTGTCGTCCAAATCACTTTTGTGAACATCCACAGTCTTCATCGACTCGATGGCATTCTCGATGCCTATGAAAGAGACTGTCTAACGAGGCTGTCGATGCTGGCCACGGATGAGCGGTCGACAATCGATCAGTCTACGTTAAATTACAATAAAGTACTAGTAGTAGTGGAACCACTCCTTTCGTCTCCATAATTTATCTTTACTCCTGCGTAAATAATTTTCGAGACCCGAAATTCAGAAGTCCGGTAGAAACACGTTATTGTATTCAACCAACGCCAGCCTTCCGTTCATCTAACATTTAGCACGCTCTTCTCGCTTGGAACTTTCACCTGGGAACCGACCGTTCGGTTCGTAACCCTTTTTTTCCACAACGGCGTTTTCTATTTCGCGAAAATGAAGATTGACAAGACCCACGTGCCGGACGGCGGTGCAGCCTGATCCTCCATGATTCGATGTACCCCTATGTTGTCTCTACAACCGCGCGCCGACTCCCGGGCACCCCTTTGATGACGGGTCAGCTTCGCAAATTGACGAGCATCAATTAACCGTGGTCAGTTGCGGTCGGACCTAAGACACGGCGACAGGACTCGTCTCACGGTACTTAGGATTGTTCGTCGGGAGTGGCTTATCGTTGCCGATTGCCCTTGTTCAGCTCATGATTGGCAAACACAGCGGTCGACCCAGCGGGCCGCATTGTGCTTCCGCCATTGAGTCTTCCCGATCTATGGGAACTGACCGCTGGTCATTTCTGTTGACGACCGTGTTAAACACGTCCCATGTCACTTTCGCCGTCCACTCGTTGCTGCTTGGAGAGCGGCTTGCTTCGGATCTTTCGCTCGTCACCGAGATAAGACACGTTGAATGGGGTACACGCTTTCATTGCGGATCGTTGGACTTTATGCTTGTCAAACGTTTGAGTTTCGTGTAGTAATGAGGGTGGCCGCTGGTCGTTACGAGAGGGATGCGAGTTCTAGGGTAAAGGTGTGCTAGTGGTTAATAAATAATCGATGGATATTTCAGAAACTAGTGTCAGTATGAATATTGATGTTAAGCGACAGATTTTATCAAGAGAACAATGATTTATTTCTACGCCAAGTGAAATTGTTAATGCAAATAGCAGGATTGAAGCACAGATAGAATAATAACAGTAGCGACGAATGCTTCGACGACCCGAGGGGGACTGTTGATTCCGAATAAATGTCCCTCGTCCCGGCACGGGATGAAGGCGAAACTCAATTTTCTTGATATCTGAATACCAGCCAATTACGCGTGATGCGTCGCGAAGGGTACCCGACATATGTATATTTCTGTCATTTTCTCCGCGGCTGAATCTCAATGTCATCTTCGTCTCCCCATTCAGCCTTTTCAATTTATTCCCGCCGCTCTTTCTCTGTGCGTCTGCGAGCCACCGAATGATTTGCATTTTCGGAAAAGAAAAAAAAAAAATAACGCACGACACATCGCACGGCTGATTTTGCAAGTCAGATGCGAGATATCGCGCGCACGGTGTCGTGATAAATCGTTCTCTTCTTGAATCGTTCGAGCGTTAGATCGTGCGACGTTTTCATAATGGGTGTACGTGAAAACGGAGACGTGACTCTATTACCAGTCATCCCCGATGGTGATACGGACATATGTGCATACATTTTGTTCAGCGTAGCTGCTGAAATATAATTTAGTGCTCGTTCAAGTAAAACGCACATTGTTAGAATCGCTAGAAGAATAGGGATAAAACACTTGCTTTTATTAAGCGCGCGATGCGACTGAAAAAGGATTTAATCTGTAGCGCGGAGAAGAACGATACAATGTTAACAAAGCATCAGAATATTGATGCTGCACTCGCCTGTGGACAGAGTCAGGGAAAGCGTACCGAACCGACGACGGGAACCGTATACATAATATTTGCATGGTAAATTAAATGACTGTTTGCGGACGAGGAATGTCCTCCGTTGAAAAGAACGAATAGCAACGTAGCCGTAGGCACGGTCGCCGTAGCTACCATATTCAGAGAGAATATCGTACGTCGATTCGTATTGCTGGCAAACGACGCCCTGATAAAGTATTCCCTGTGATCCGTTGAATCGCGCGTGCCCCCATCATATCCAGTCCACGTTCGATCGCGTTCCGAAAATTTCGCTCGACCGAATCTCCACTTGCCTCGTGGATACGGTAGCCTCCAATTTAGCATGAAGGATCGCGCGGCGTCGCTCAAGTATCCGATAGTCAAGGAAGATTGCTGCCGCTCTAGAGTTTGGCGTGAAAGGGGTTAATACTCAATGTTCCCCGCAACTTTCGTTTTGTGATCGGCCAAGAGAATGGACCGCGAACGAGATCTTCGCCGTCGTCGGCGAATCTCGAACACCGTTTCTCGTTATCCCAATTGAGATTGTCCTGGGAGCTCATCAAAAGCGCGTTGACTGTGAAGACATCGAATATTTTGTCGTCTGAAAACGATATCCCTCCCGCGGGAGCAGCTTCGTCTTTGCGACGACGTCTGACGTTTTCGCAGGTATATAATATTTCTAAGGCAGCGTGGCCTTTCTCTCTCTCTCTCTCTCTCTCTCTCTCTCTCTCTCACACTCACTTGTCGTTCTTTGAGAGAGAATCGAGCCATTCCATTGAGGAGAGCTCCTTTGATCTCCAGTCAGGCTTTATTGAACGGCGGGACACGATTGGCGAGTCTCAATCATATTCTATTTCGTCGAGATTAAGGGAAATTTGCAATTATACGGATTAGAAAAGACGCTCCTTGCCAAGGAATATTCAATCACGAATTTTCGACCGGGAGCCAGCTGTAATTTTCCGGCTTTTCACGTGCTTTTGAACAGACGCACTTTCTTTGACTAATACATTGGAGTCTCTTAGCGATGTCAAATTGGTCGTGCTTTTGATACGCAGAAGTATTACATTCTGTTACCGGTATGAGACCATCGAGGTATTTCGCCAGTTCCATAACATTCACTTGATGTAACACAAGATGTAAAGAAAAATGTTACACGCGCATACTGGCCAAACGGTATCCTTATTGCGTCACAGTGCAGTTCCTTTTTCTCGTCAACGGTGAATCAGTCGCCGAGCTGCGCAATACACGTTCAATTACTTTCTTTGTCTCCTAACTGCGCGCCAATCACCGGCGTAACGTTGTCGGTCCAATCGCAAGGAAATGTTTACCGGCTAGGACGACGTTCGAGCTGCAACGACCAAGGCAACAGAGTTACGCTAGGAGAAAGATCGAAATTAAGAACTCCGTTAACGAACTACCGTTCGTCGTACTCTCCGCGGTTTAAATTTCACTTGACTTACTTCACCGACGCGTATAATAGCGTCGTAAAGATTCGCCTGCACGTGCCACCTTTTCCGTGACTCTCTCGGCATCGCGCTCAGAAGGTGGGCGCATAAATATGGTATATAAAAAGCGTCGCGTCAAAGCGGAGTTCGAGCGTTAAAAACAAGCTTCCTTCTGCGCTCGTTAGCCTCCGTTGTGACACCAGGAGTTACGCTCGCGATTCACGCGCGAATCATTCCCGCCCCATCGACCGGGCGAAAGGGCTGCTGCTTAGTGACGCGACGTACCGGACATCGTCATCGCGGCTAGTCGAGGCTCGCCCGTTATTTATCCCCCTAGTTAAAACGGCCTCGTAAAGATTCAGATAGCGGACGGAAAGAGCGTGGTGTGTACCCTCTGCGGCGATACGCGTTTCGTAGATAGTACAGTGCGGTAGAGCTTGGAAACGTTGGTCGCGCGTTAACTGCGCCGCGACAGGTTAGCTCAAGGGGGAAAAAATTCTCCCCAGGATGTACGTTACCGCTGTGAACGTCTATTTTGCGCAGAGGGTGAAAGCTTTCCTGGACGGACATCGTGTTTCGATGGCGGAACCGAAACGAATTGGAAATAACGAGGGTTGTCGAAGTTATTGTTAGGCTCGAATTTGGTAGGCCATGGTAAAGTGCAGATTGTGGGCATTTTTTTTTGTCCGTATCTAATCTGTTCGACTTCATTAATCACGAGTGCCCACGATCGAGCCACAGGCGCGATTAGTTATAGATTCTTTTTGCTCAGACCTTCGTGAATAACCCTTAGAGAATCACATTCTGCGGTTCAAAGGATCGAGCTATCTAGATTCGTCGAAAGAAAATGCTGTTTTCTCCTTCGCAGAAAACTCGCGTGTCGCTTTCCGCGATTAATTACAGAAGGCGTGCCGCGCGGCGGAACAGGTTGTCGACGTGCGGGAACGTGGTACAGCGGTGGGACCCGGTGTCGTCCCTCGCGACCCGTACCCACGTGTCTGACATTCTGTGGATGTCGGAATTTTCGAGACAGCATTTTTAATCACACGAGCATTTTAGCTACGCGCTCCGGCCCTCGGACGCTTTAATATAGCAGCAATGCGGTTATGCATAGTGATGAGCGCGGAGAAGCGACGACGAGCGTGGCGCGTTCTGGCCGTGAGGTAGTAAGCGCGAAATGCTTCGGCTAAAAACTCCATCTGTAGGCAAATTGTTTAATTACTTACGATATTGCGGGGGGGTGCTGGCGCCCGGAAATTCGACGAAGCACGGAAACACCGCGGAAAAAGAGGCGAAACGAAAGGGTGTGAGAGAGCCGGGCTGCGGGAGCCGAAAGGGTGGACGCGCAACAACGCCGCCGCCGCCGCCGGCTAAATCGATTTTAATCCATGTGGCCAGTGAGCTTGAATTCGTTAATTTCCAAGAGGTCCCGGTCTTGTTAAAGAAATTTAATTGCGGCAAGTGCGATTGATTAAACCGTGGGGACGATGCTTCGATGGAGATTGAAAAGGAAAATCCCTTCTCTCGTCCGCTACTTTCGAATTTCCACAGCTCCTTCACAGGAAACGCGAAGACAGTCTGCTCGTGCGTTTCCTCGTTAAGCGAGAGAGGAGCACAGCTGCCCGATCGAGAGATACGATGGAAAACACGAATTTAATTCCTACGAAGTCGGGGTGGGAACAAAGCGAACCACGGTATTTTCTTCGTCGCGGTTTTACGCGCTCTTTTCACTGGGCTTCATTTTATACTTCATTCTCTTTGTACTTCGGGGGCTGTAAAAATTGAAGCGCTGCCCGACGCGTAACCGCCGCAACATTATTGCAATTTTCTTTGCCGGCCGTTTGCCCGACGATCAAACAGGCTTTCGCTCGTGTGTAACAGACTCCGGTTGTAATGCGTTTACCCCGATACGAGGCTGTTGTAAACGCGAGCTAGCGTAACTGCGTTTTCATTCTGCGTCCGCGTTTAATGGACAAGTATCGAATTTGCTCGTGTAAACAGGTCCGTGAAAAAGTTTCCATGCATCGGTGAGAGGCTTTAATACGACAGAGAGTGATTGCAATGCCTATCGTCTGACAATACCCCGGCCGGTTTTATTCCTCCCTTCTATTGGCCGATCGTTCGCAAAATTGAATAACACTCGTCGGAGTAACGTGTACGTACAGAAACATGCCGCGCCGTTAGAAAGGATAGGATGCTCGTAAAAATTGCTCCACTACCGTTCGAATAACTTGCCGGTACGCGCGCGCATCTCGCCGGAAGTGCCGTAATAAAGTTTCCGTAAATAAATTAAAAGAATCGGAGCGACGACGCGTCGGCGGGGTGTCTCATTTGTAACAGCGTCGAGCGTGTCGTTGCTTGGGGGGTGTTAATGGAGCTCGACGTGGCTGTATCACCTGCTGCGAGCGATCTATGAATGCGTTCTGTTTCCACGAAGGGCCTTTCCGAAAATAACTGGACAATAGCCTTCGCGTAAACTCGGTATCTCAGAACACGTACACACTACCTAATATCCTCCCTTCGGGGTAGCTGTTAATTAGCGTCCGGAAGATTATACGTACAGCTATCAGGGCCTCGAGGAATTCGTGTACACCGGCAGTTCGAAGCCAATAAGTCAGAGTCGGTTTCTAAATTCGACAGTGTTGCAGAACCGCGAGCAGCGAAGTTCGGCGAAGCAAGTTGTTTCGTGATTTAGCGCGAAAATCATCCCCCCCCCGACAGGCGGCGAGTCGGCTTTTACCCCTTGTTGTACAAGCCCTGCCACCCCTACGAGCAACAACTACGCCCAGGATGTACGGCGCGTAGGATCCGCGCTGAATTTCTAACCCTACCGACTATTCTCGGCCGACCCGTGGAAATATTTTCATAGAAATGTAGCCGCGGAAATGACAAGGGGTGAAACGGAATAGGAGTCGGGAAGAGGGAATATTCGACCACCTATAACCCGCAGGGGCTCAGATGCTCGACCGTCGATCCTTTTTTTTATTTCTTTCCACGGGAACAGGATGCTCATTACGGGACGGGACGAGGAACGATCCTCGGCGCCGACGAAACGGTAATTGTTTTTAATCACCCGGGGGTTTGGGGTTGGCTGCGCTGTTTCGGCGACGGAGGAACGGGGTCCGATGCGGTTAACCAGGAACTAAACCCTTACGCTCGCTTTCCCTTAATGTCCTGCCACTTCTTTAACCCTTGCGCGCGAAATATCGTGGAAGGAAGGGGGGGAGTAGAATTCAGATTCGTATCTTGTCGGTTCGACCCCCTTGGATATCGCTGCGCGTTACGGTGGGATATGGAGTGTTAATGGTTTTATTTCTCGGCAGAGCCGTGAAAGAACACTCACACGCATTTATTCCGTGGAATGTTTATCGCCTGATACAATTTTCGTTGGTTCAACATAATTTATGCAAATCGATGTTCCGAAATGTCTTGCTGTTCACGTAAGAGTATTTCTGTTTGCAAACGCGTATTGTTTCCCCTCCGTTTCCGACGATACCATATACAGTTACATGTATTCCTGACCGAGCAAATATGGAAAGCATTTACGAGTCCCGACTATCGTGCGTGTTTATACGATGTTTTCGTGCTATCGCGAGACGGAATGTAACATCTAATGGGACATGAAAAGGCACGGTATCCATTGCATCACGGCACCGGTAATCCGTAGGTAATTATTTGCCCCTGTATTACGTGCGTGCGCGGGATTTGCCGTCGATAGTGTATTGATTGTACACAGTCGAATGGAGACTGATCGGAGAAACAGTGCCAGGTAATTGGTCATTATGACGGACAGGATAATCGAACTGTAAATGTCGTGGGGCTAATCGGCGCGTCATATTCAATCGATGAAGACGGGTTCTGTAAACTAATCTTCTTCAGACTTCTCCCAATTTTATATGCTGATTTCATTGTGACACCTTGCGCAGATTTGTAATTAGATAGTTATAATCTAATTGAGAAAGGACACCTTTGACGATTTTCTTGGTAGAATAGAATTCTTTACTTCTGAAGCATTCCGCCACTTATTTTTGGAATCATCAAACTATATAAAATTTTCAATAAAAATATCGAACTCCGGTGAAAACTTCAAACAGGTATCTTCTCGACGCGCAGCTTTTTCAGAGATAACAAGAAGCTCCCCGGCGTGTACGATAATCCTGTGACGGGCGCTCGACTTTCCGGAAAAGCTCTTTCTCCTTTTCGTTTTGCGCCGTGGCTCGCGGCAACGAGTAGTCAGGTGGCCGTACAACGCCGCGAAGTTTCTGCAAACGGTGGAAGTTTCCTCGCCTCCCGTTGTCCGCGTTCGACGAACGAAGTTCAAAACGTCGTGCGAGGCGAGAGAGGAGTTCGCCCGAGAGGAGCGTGCGGGCAGAAGGGCAACACCGGGGCTCCTGTATAATATACGCTGGCGAAACTGACAAACAAGGCTCGTAACGGGTTTCACGCGGCGGGCCAATTATCGGAGTGTTGTCAGGCAGTCGGTTTAACGCCTCCGCTTGTGCGCGTATAAACGCGAACGGTAGTCGAAGTTGCGAGCCAATGAAATGTAAAGCTCAGGACGCATTAGTCTCGTAGTCGAGGCCCAGCCGCACCGCGACTGCGATACGTGTTACAAAATACCGCCTTCACGCCGTTTCGCATGAATCTACTCGGATCGTTGTCTGTTTAATCCGTATTACAGCGCGCGGTTAGAAGCACGTCGCGGTGTGGCCTCTGAACTCTGCCCGATCGAGTTACGATGACGTTCCAGCTGATCCCGTTTCAATTGCTTGGGGTTATATCATTACTGCGCATTGAAATCGTTTGCAGCGCTTACGTTACGTAGAGTACGTGCACGTTGCTTAAATCAGAACTTTTCATAATTGGAATTGTCCCTTGTTGAACCTAGAAAATCAAAGGGTTAAGCTCTAGTCGTGCGGAAATGAACTCGTTCACTCCCGTAAATTGTCATTGACATCGCGGCGCATTACTGGAGAGAGACAGGTGCTCGGGTGCGTAACACGGTAGACCTTACGCTGCGATTCCAACCGGTCGTTCAACTTCTCACGCTCTCACAGCCGCCTGTGTTTCCCTGGGCAATAATTAATTTCCGGCCGTTTCCTTGGCCCGAGAGAATCGTCTCGAGGGGGCGCGGCACGACTTCCGATCGGAGATGAGAACTCTGAGAAAGCTCTTGCCGTGAGTCGAACGATGTCGTGACGATTCGGCACGCTATCCGACCGTTAAGGTTCGTCGACGATTAATATAAAGAAACGACGTGTTCCACTCGTGAGCGGTGAAACGCCACGCGGGGGTGGAGGATATGTATTCGTGGCGGACGGTGCCCGCGTTTCCTTTAACCGTCTTAATGGAATACCGAACGCTGCCTAATGTACGGGCTAAAGAATATCTAATTATCCAACACGTGACTCGACACGTGCACGGGAAGCTCCCGCCGCTATTTTCTGATTCATTTATCGACTGCGTGGAAGGAAGAGAATGGGCAAAAGGAGGCCGGCCCCCTTGGTGAGATATTTTGTAAAGTTTACTCGGACCGCGCGCTGTGAAACGCACGCTGTTATTAAGGTCGCTTTTTACGCAACACCCAGGCCGCGTGTCCTACCTGCGTGTCGCTCGGCGTGCACGCGCGCGCCACACGGTTGCATTATTCTGCTGCACTTATGTAGTCAGTGTCGATGGCAATAGTATCGCGTTTCATCGGAACAGGCTGGAACAAAAATGTCGAAACCGGCGCGGCCGTGTAATTGGCCCTGCACCAATCGTCCACATTACCACCACCTCCTCTGTATCTTTCTTCTGCTTTCCTCGAGTAGACGCGTCGAGCACCCGCGCACGCACTACCGCCTATCGCTTACGCGCCGAATAAGAAGCCTATTAGAGGCTTTCATATAGAATTTCGAATCATAATGGTGCATAATGCGCGGCATGTTCGATACCATTCCATGGCGAGAGCGCATGAAGCGTCTCGCCTATATGTACACGTATATCCTCGCAATACGATATTTATTCTCGTAACGAGGATACTCTAGGCTCGATGACATTTTCAAGCGTAACACAATTGCGCCTGAGTGCGCGAAACATAAAGTATACACGCGACTCTTGTACGAGGAGCTTTGTTCAAGGCAGAAAATATTTTTTCTCATTGCCGTTGGAGCGTACTCGAGAACGTCGCTCGAGGGGTCTTGCACGAAATTTTCGAGTGTTTCCCATGCCTGTCAAATCGCCGTCTCTCGTTCCGTCTAGCCGCAAATCATCAGGTATGATGCCTGGCGCGCACCACTGCGACACCCATTACCGCCCCAATGACTCCGCGGCGCGCTTTAATATTTACTATTGCATCCCTCGAGCACCCTCGAACTCGTGTAGTATCGTGCCACGGTCGAACGCCATCGACCCGTCAATATGCTTCGATCCTCTGCCGAAGGGGTGCCAAGAGGGTGGCATCTCGCTACGCGGAAACGCTTCAAGGGGAAACGGGGACGGTGAAACGCGGTGAGAAGAGTAAGAGCGGCCGAAGGGACGGGATCGTATAGTATCGGGAAGGGGGTTAGAGGGTGGTAAAACAGGGGGGGTGGGGTGGGGGGCGGTTGTTAACAAGTAAGCGGCAGGAAAACTGGCCCCGCTCGCCACGAATTGAAAGCGGAGTTAATTGATCGGAAGTCTTGAGGCTGCACGTGCCGTTTTTGCATTGTGCGTTCCCTTGTTTCACTGAACCGTGCAAAATCGACTGAATGTTATTCGAGAATAAATAGTCACGTATAAAGCGATATTTTTCTTGTCTCGTTGCACCGCGTTCGGACCCCTTCCCGCGCCTCCGCGCATCGGCACGGAACCCGTGCTTCGAATCCGTATATTCCATTCAACCGGTCCGCAGCACCAACGTTCGCGCTCTACCGCAGCGGTCGTGTTAAAAATCGGAGCGATTGCCAGTTTATCGCGTTCTTCGTGCAATTTTCTCAATTTCCGCTTCAGGATATTAGTTAGCCGGCAATTTAGCGGCGCGAAGGGGGTGGCGTGGGGGTGGCGTGAAATTGGACCAGCCAGCGGCTTCTCGTACGGTCGAATTAAATTTCGTAAATCCCAGAGTGCCGGCCGGGGGACGAGGACATACCCCGGGACGATATCATGGTTCTCGCCCTCCTGTTCATCCACCTCGACATTTTCGTCGTCGGTGGGTGGGTACGGATCCCGACGAAAAATAAAAAATAAAAAATACCCAGATAAACCGGAGCGTTAATGCGATTGCGAGAGGGAAGCCTGACTGCCTCCCATATATAATCGAGTTTCTATCTAGCCGCGGGAGACAGACAAGGACGGAGGGGCGTACGAACCGCCCCACCCCCGTTTTGTAATTGCTGGTATTTATAAGCAATACCCGACGAGTATGGGGCCGCGTGGGGCTTTCCTAAACGTAATATGGTAATACGGGCAATGGCCCATATTGACATGAACGATGCTCGCCATTAGCGGGCCCCGGCTCTGCATGACTGTTTTTAATTTCCCCGGCAAGTGAATTTCTGCCTGATGGCTAGGGTGGATATTGCCGCGTATCACTCATAATCGCTTTCCTCCGGGCAAACGTCGGTATCTCTCATTTTTCTACGCTGCCCAGAGCAATTTTTTCCTTTCGCCGATTCCCCGCACAGGTCCCGTCGCCGAACGTCCAATGGAATCCTTCCGTGTGAAATATTTCGGATTACAGTAGGCGTTCGTTCGTGCGGACGGCGCGCGTGTCTCAAATTACAATCCCGAGCAAGATCGGTGAGCGGACAGATAGTATTTAACGTACGGCCTCCGGTGCCACCCCTCGACTGTCCCCAAATTATTCTCTGCTCCGGATAAGCATCGGTAACGCGCGTGTCGCGCGAGAAAAAAAGTTATCCAACGCGCGCAAATTCTATTTGACAAAACGAACGACCGTTTGACGTGATTACGTGTACGCGTACCCTGCCGCGAGTGCAAACACCCGCGAACCGCGATTTTTTACTTTACACGCGTGTATCAGGCGCGTCTACCACCGTGTAGCGTTTATATCGAGTGGCCATTAAGCGGCACCGAAAACGCCGCGGCATCTACGATCTCGATCTCTCTCGCGGGTGAAATTAAATCGAGCATTACGTACAGTAGATCCGCATCGGTGTGGGACTCGCGCAGGTGTCACGTCTCGTTCGCGGTTACGCCATTGCCGTGCGGTGTATAAGCTACAGAAGTGCGCTCGCCTCCTCTATCTGATCGACGATTTGTCGCCGGTGCCTTTTGCCGGCCGTGCTGCGCTGCCACCGCGCCACGATATTCCTTCCGCGCGCCACGAAGAAGCCGCGCGGGATCGATTAATTAAGTCGTCCCGCGGCGAGGCGACGTGGTTGGATTTATTTCACGTTTTACGGCGTCCAGTTACACGGACACCGGCATCGTACACTCGTGCCGCGGCTCTCTCGTGATCGTTTTTCGTCGGCTCGACAAGTTTCCTTTTTGGTGCTCGCACGCGCGCGGCTACCGCGCACTACCCCGCGATGGAAAACGCGGAAGTTCAATCTTGGCTGCCATCTCGTACGGACGACGGCGAGCTCCGCGCGGTCGGAGGAAGGAGATGAAAGAGCGAACAGGCTTTCGGCACTGCAAATCACGCCTTGGTCCTTTGAGATCGTCACTGGAGCGACTCGTTGATGTCGGGTCAGGGGTCGGGAGAATCGTTAAAGCCCCTGAATTCTTTCTGCGAACGCCGGGAGAGAGTCGAATAAGCGGGAGGATAAAGAGCGAACGAGCATCTTACTTAAAGAGATCCTTGGAGCGAGCCGGGGCGAAAAGTCGGAACTCCGGCCAACCGGGAGGCCAGTAAAAGTAGAAAAAAAGTGGATTGCAAGTGAGAGTGGAAGGAGGAACGAGCGAGGAAATGCAGAAAGCGAGGACAGATGAGGAAAGGAGGATTTGGGGAGAATGTTTCGATGCTCTGGTGCGGTAATCCAGTTTTATCGTGCAGTTGATTGTAAATGAAACAAGAATTAGGAGAGAATTATCGAAACGGAATAGGGGCAGATAATTGCACGTGGCAATGTGCTTGTCTCGAACAACGTCGCGAGTCCATATATTTCGATGCCCACGTTAATAAATCCTCCCCCATTCCACCCCTTTTAATCTAGCGGATACCTCTCCTAAGGATTACGGGAGATATATGCTGATGGAAACTTCTACTAGTTATTTTCCTCCGATGAGCACCGTTTATATCGAGGCTGTGCACCGTGTATCTGGTTATTCAGGGGAAGTAATTAATATTGTCTTTGCGGGTACACGCCACCCTCCCGTTACCGCTCCCGACGAAATTATAACTGGGGTAATCCTCGCGGCGGAAGAATTTTTTGCTGACAGCTTAACGATTTAACGCGACGTTAATCGAGTTAAACGTCACCGCGCACGATCACCGAAATGGCTAATCTTGACGGTTAAACGAATCGTTCCTCGATCGAGAGGGAATCGCAACGCGCGTCTGTATCTGTATCGACCATACTTCTCCGGCGTTTTGATTTTTCCCTGACATTCGACCGACCGACGGCGCTTTCACGAGGAACCATTACGCGAGAAGAGCCATACGGTTCGCTGTTGTGCACGCCCGGCAAAAGGTCGTAAAGCGTAAAAGGCTGCTTTAAAGGCTCTGACTCTTAATGACGTTCACGTGCATAATGCTTACGTGGAAATGAAAGTCCTCTCCCTGATTATTGGGAGGCTAATGCGTGGCGGCGATCATGTCGAAAATACCAACGGGTGACCGGCTACTAAGTGCTGTGAGATACTTTTGCTAATGGTATACCTTCGTTTATTTTACGATATTACGCGCTTTCGTTCGACCGGCTCGTTAATTAGCAGCAGGGCGCTTCAGATTGCAAATGGAAAACCGATACCGGTGAACGGTAAAATTTCAACGAGCACTACCGCCGGCGAATATCGTGTTTTCCCGATGCATTCGAGGATGCTGCGGGGAGTACGATTCAACTGTTCCACCGTTGTTGGATTATTTTTAGAAAACGGGTGGGCTGGTGTACGGTTTCTTGTCGCGTGTCCTACCAACCGACGCATCGTCTAATCTCTGACCCGACAGAGAAGGATTTCACACCGTCCGTAGCATTGAACCTAAGCAGTCACTACCGCAGGATTTCCACGTCGCGGCCTGTTATTTATTTTCCGCCGAGCGTGGCTAACTCTTCCCTTCGTTTACGCACATAAATACTCGTTTAAGCCTCGCTCACGTATCTCGGCCGGCCGATACGTCTCTCGTCACTCAGCCGGGCTCATCAATCGTCTCTTGATCGTTCAGGAGTTACTGCTGGCCGACCCGAAAATACCTTCCCATCGGAGCATCGAGTAGACTAAAAATAGAGTTGCGGGTTTAGAAGACACCTTGCGCTATCAGCGCAGTACGCCTTTCGTCCAATAATCGCCTCGAGATATTGAATTCTTAGGTATTCCTGTCTACAAAAACAAAAATCCAACTGCAGTTTATCTTATACATGTATCCGTAACCGATCAGAAACTCTTTACTCCACCTTCTCGTTACGCAAGATTACAGTCCACGCGAACCAGGCAATTTTGTTTACTCTCTTCTTTTCGTGAATTTCCCGTTACGCGCGCCGGTCTCCGCAGGTCGTCCAGCGATATCGTTCCATAAGGTACGCGAAAAAATCGCCCTGACAAACTCCCTGCGCACCTCCGGCGCGTTCTTGCTCGTGACCGTCGAGCATTAACCGTAATCGCGGCTTCGGATCTTTGGCCGGACGGATTTGCCGGTTGCAGGGCTATAAAAATTAAAAATTCACAAGCTTCTGACCGTCCGCGTCCCCCCCTCGCGGGGGTTACGTACACGTACGGAGTCGCGATTCGCGAATTGTTACCGGTATAGATGGTTTTACCGGGCGGCGTACGAGAGATAATGATATACCTTCGTACCGTTATCTCGTACATTTATCGGGCAGGTATATATAAGCGTGTGTATAGCTGTGCCGGTGTAGTACTATCACGCGGCGGGCATGGCTCGTTTTATTTCCTCGTTCCGCGAGGCTGCGAAGGTTTCGCGTAATGTGCGCCTGGAAAACGGTTCTACCCGTCGTTGGCCGGCTTCGTCGAACGGTTCTGCTTGCAGAACGTTCGTTCCTCGCCCATAGCGTCATCGCTGCTTCTCGTACGCGTGGATTTGTCTTTTTCGCGATCGTCGTTTCACGCAATTCGTATTTTCCTGTTTTGCACGTTTTTTGGTTAGAGTAAAGCAAGGGTGTGTAATTTGCCGAGAGATTCAGCAAACGATTGATTCGATTCATTGAAATAAATTGCACATGAATGAAAAAGACATAATGAAACGGAACGACAGGTCAAGCGCAACAGTAACGTCCGATTTCCATGTTTGGCCAACGAAAAACAACGGTGTAAGGGTGATCGAGAGCTTCAAAAGGAATAATCCAATAAAGGGGAACCGCGCTCGCGATTGCCATGGTTATTCCGTGTAACGGGTTCGCGAAAAGTGGAATAACTGCGTGCAAGAATAGGCACCGATCGAATCAGAGGTTGCGCATCGATGACTACCTGCGGCCTGAAATTTTCATGCGCTTCGTACCGGGATAAAAAAGGGGGGAAAAAAATAGCCGAAAAAACACACGCAACGATGCAACCATATAAATAACTCGATAGGCGGGTTCCAGTTTGTTTGATCAGTTGGCGTGGTTGTTTCGCGCGTTTCGTAATCCGCCGGATGTTCGCCGTTTGTTCTCTGTCAGGTACGGCGAGAATTTCATCGCGATACTCGTTCGAGCCCCTTTCACGATCCATCGAATTATTCTGAGCATGTCTCGATAAAAGAAATCATTTTTCTGCAGGCAAATAAATTGTTTCTGTAAAGCGTTCAGCGTATAACTATGAGACTTTACGAAAATAGATTCTCTTCATTCTGTCGCACTATCGTCCCCCTGCTCGCCACCGGTAGAATCTATCTTTCCGGGGACGAGCCGGTCGCAAATCACAGCTTAGCTCCGTCTAACTTTTATTGTTATGGCGAATATTTTATGGGGACACTGTAAAATTAAAAAGCCGCCGCCACCCCAACGCGGATTCGGCCTGTCTGCCGATAATAAGGGTGGTTACACTGGGCCATCGTGCACGATACCACGTTTAACACCGACGACACCATATGCCCCCCTCCGGCCCCTCCTCATCCCTCGCCGTGAGTCGCCCCAGCAAACCACCCGGGGTGCCAAACCACTATTTGACTTTCATTACTTCTTATGAAAGGAGAAATTTATCGGGGTAGATTTCGCCTACAGTATTCCCCGCGATACCGAGACCCCTGATCCCGCCGGATTCTACGAATTTTCCTATTCGCTGGCTACGCGTGAATTTAAAATGACCACCTTCTGATCCCTTTCATTTTCAAAATGGAATAGCTGGCAAGCTGTTTTAGTATACAGAGATTGGGGATGTCCCTTGCACCTTTTTTTTTCCTCTTGTATTAGGTCATGCAATTCGTGCGCTGGCAGTAAATTTTCTGCTTATTCAAAATCTGTGGCGATACGCAGAAAGCGCGGAGATCCGCATTCCTGTTTTAAACTGTTAAAACATCTACGTGATTCATACTGCGGACTCTGTCAGCGTGATGGAACCTCCCTCGACAGGGTTTGGCGAGCCAGCGTTCTCGCGATAACGATTTCGATTTCGAGCCGGGACGGTGTGGGGTCGTTCGTCAAGCCGGGCCACCTAAATTCTCGGTTAAGGCCCGGACTGACAAGGGAGCAATTTGCCAGTTGTTTAAGTGCCAAGTGTTAAGTGCTCTGTCGTTTATGTTTCGCCATTATTGTTTTATGTTTGGCCACCCCTCGGACGTTCCGCCGTGGCCGCGACCATCCTCTCGCTGAATTACACACGTAGCCGCGCGCGTAGAACGATTGAAATTAATTCGTGTTTATGAGCGAAGCGTAAAGCCACTCCGGGTGCCGAGTGTCGGAAGAAGATAGGCAGCGCTCACGCGCGTCTCGCGTTGCTTGGATCTGCTTCAAAATTCATATCTCACGAAATCACCTCTCCCCGGGCACTTCTCTCGGCTGTTGGCCGTTTTCGCGCACGCGATCGTTACGTCCTTTGTCGCGTAATCGTGTCTCCGCATGGAAAGTTGTAAGGCCTGTTCAAGTAGCGCCGCGATGGCACAGTTACGCTATCTTTACTGCGCCCGAATATGCAGGAGACGTGTTTCACGGAGTCGATGCACAGACGCGAGGCTCGTGTTAAATTTACGATGAAAACTTGACGAATTATTTCTGCTATTTTATTAGGCCTCCGTCCTTGTCGTAACAGTCTCTCCACGGATTCACGACGGCGTCGTTTTCCCTCGGCGTAAACGTTAATTCCGAAGGATCGACGGCCATCGTTACGCGCATATTCCATCCGTGAAAGCGCACTTTACGAGGCGAGTGTACAGTAAACGTTTCCTTGTATAATTACGCGGGGCTTTTCGTAGCCTACCCAAGCTTATAAAGCAACACGTCCCGGGCAACGCCTCCGCGTGTAACACGGGAAGCTTAGGAAACGAGAGGTATTACCTTTCGATGTGCCCGCGACACGCGCTTAATCTCCCCCTTTCGCGACGCTCCTCGCGGATACGAAGGTGTGCAGCTTAACGTCGTTCCCCGGTGTAACGGAGCTGCGCTCGAGAGCGAACGGACCGCGACCGTGTGCGTGCAGGCGTGGCGCAATTTCATGTAGCATCGTAACGCCGTTACCAGGGCAATAAAGCGAGCTTTAATCATCCCTCGGATTAAAGTCCGGGAGTTCGATTCGGTTTTACGAGTTTGCAAGATTGCCAGGGTGCGGAGGGCGCATTCCTTTGCGTTGCAGTCGCGCCGCGGATTTGACACGGGCTGCAAGAGAGACGCTCCACACGTGATCGATCAAACGTCCCCTACGGATCCTGCAAAATTGCAGCTGCTTTCCGGTTTAATGAGATTTCGCTTCGATTACAGTTTCCGCTGCAACGATATTGCTTTTCCACCCAACAATTACCTCTTTCATTTTCGAGGCCATTCTAAAATAGGGAAAGACTCGTGCAATTGGCACGATGAAAAATCCTATCTTCTGTATTCCAATCGGATTCTACAAATTACAAGTCTGAAGCTACCCAAGGGGGTAGTAACGAAAGTTACGTACGGGGTACTGTCCCTCTACGAATAATCGTAAAACGCGTCCGTGCATAAAAAAAAAAGAAAGTTAAACAGTTCGGTTGCAGCTTAAGCTCGGGATTAATGCTTTTAGGTGGCTCGTTGGCCGGCAGAAAATTTTACAGGCGAAGCAACGAGCCCTCGCGTGCACGCGAAGCTTAACGAGTGGACGTTCCGTCGCCCGTACGAAGGTTAGGACGCGACGCACGCCGTCTCATCACGCACGTGTCGCCCTATAATCGCGTACACACTCGTGTGGCCCACTGGATTTTTATCGCTACCCGCATCGAGTCGCGTTGCACTCGTACGATCGAAGGACACGGGCATATTTCATTTCAGCGGTCAAACGCATGACAGAAGCTCGTTTGCCCGTCGTTGAACGAGATTCGACGAAGCGAGCTTGAAACTGGAATTCGGATAATAAGGGACAATCGGCTCGTTGTCGATCGAACGCGGGGAAGAAACGAAGGCGGCGTGTATACGATTGCTCGATAAGGCTTCGATCGTATCTCGTGTGTACACGCTGGTTCGCACGTAACATCGTCACTTACGATTGCGCGCGCCTTTATTGATCATTTTTTAATGAACGAACCGCATTGGGAAATCGTTCGTGTTTTTTTTTTAATATCAATGCACACTTGTCGCAGTTAAAATATTTCTCTGCATCGTGGAACTTTGGGTACGAGAGAATTCCATCAGAAATAGTATCAAGTGTATCGGAAGCTTCTTTATCAATTTCTACGTTCCATCGGTGTAATTTAAAATAATTAAAGCGGAGCTGCAATATGTATCGAGTCAATCGTCGGGAATATCTCTCGTAAAATCGGATTGTCGTCCGATATGCGAGTAGCCGTAGCCATATCCACCCCAAGCAATCTCGACGTTAGAAGACCGGTTCGGATAGCTCGTAAAACGTCGTCGGCTCCCATAGAAAAACCGCAGAAGAAGCGGCCGTCGGATGTATACGACGATGGACACGCGGGCGCTACCCTTCCGGAAAAAGCGTTTCTGGGTCATTACGCGGCGATAATCACTCTCATCTCGGCGGAATCGCGAGACTCGAAAACTATTAGCATATTAATGGCCGGCAGTCGAGTTAACCCTTTCATTGGCGTCGGGGGCAGATTTGCATCTCTCTCGCCGCGGAATCGCGACGGCCGAGAGAGCAGCAGCAGCGGGGCTGAACGACGGCGAGGCGGGACGGTGGCAGTGCGTTAAAAGCCCTGGCTCGGCCACCCCTCGCGAGTCTCGCGAAATTAACATGACAAACTACCCCCAGCAATAAGGGGTCGAAAAGATATATCGCGCTGGATATGCGGGTGTACGGCAGAAACAATAGATGACGACGGCCGGACGGGTTGAAAAGCGAGGATGAAGCCGCGCTCTGCTCGTCGTCGCGTCTCATCGCGGCTGCTTGTTATTTACATTGCACGGCTATTATTCCGACCGGTAATACGGCTGACTTTGCTAATATTTTGTCGGGGAGAAGGTTGGCTTATTGGTCGATAGCAGACGCGCGACAATGCATCTCGTCCGCGAACGGAATTTTTAGAAAAAGATAATGCGGATGCGCTTTTTGTAGAGAGCTTCATTCTTTTGTTATAAAAGCAAAATGGTGTAGCAACGAAGATGTACTTTTATTACGATATTTATGAAACTCTAACTGTGCATTGTCTTCTGCGCATTCCCTCCGAAAGATTTGATTGATTACGATGTTGGAACTGCTTAGCGCATCATCGTTCCCGTCACGACGATTAATGAATTCGCCAGCGGAGCGACGAAACGGCCCGGATAAAAAGAGCCAGCTCGCTGTAGCTATGACTGAAATCCGAAGGCTTGTTTGGAAATCTTCCGGCGATCTCGTTAGGACGATGAAATATGAGTCGAAAAGTTTCGGGGGTGTATAAAGTCGTCAGCAGCCGTAAAGACTGACGGAGATCGAGCTCCGGAGGCCGAGAAAAATTAGCATGGTAATTCGCCAGCCTTCGCGGCTGCTCGTAAACTTCAGTAATTAAGCCCGTTGCTTGTCCAATTCTCATCTCATCTCGAGAATCATCTTTTTCTCTTCGTCGTAGATGTTAACTGGAGATGTCAGTTCATCGCGATCTTTATTCCTCTCTCTTTTTTTTTTTATTCGCTATTGCATTTTTCCGATCGTTTTTTATTTTATTTTCTTGCAATTTGTCGTTGAAGCGTGCTGCGAGTTTTCCTCGAACCTCGTCTCGTTGGAAAGGAAAAGGAAAGCATCAGGAGCGAGAAAGCAAGAACGTCCTTTTGATGGTCGTGCTACCGGTAATGAGGAGTCAGGATCCTTTCAAGGATGCTCTATAGAGTGCCGCTGGGATTTGATAATTACAAGGATTATTTCGAATTTTAAAAGCGCCGGGCGGCCCCTTATCGCCAGACCGCGAGAAAATTCGAAATCTGCTCATTAACCGTGGCCCAGCTTTTGCGCGACGATTTTTATTTCCCCCGCCGGTCCGTCGTCTTCTCTCCTCGACTCGCCGAAGACCCGCGTCATCGATTTCACGCTGTTTCGTTTTATTGTCCCACTCCGCTGTTAATTAGGGCACTCATAGCGGATGGTAATTAATTTTTAAGTTAATTGGTGGGCGGATGCTTTTAATTAAGGGGACCGCGCGCGGGACTGTGAAAGTCGCTTTGAGACACGATTTACAATATCTCGTCGTGAGTGGCTCGTTTCATCTCCGCGATGGCCGAGAGAAACGATACAATTCTTTACCGGTGCCTTTGCATTCCGCTGGCGTCGTTACACTTCCATCGAGCTTTCTCAGCTTCGTTGTGCGCGGTGATTGTCGGAAGACGCAAGAGCATGGTAGCGTTACTTTCCATCCGGCGCCGTGAAATTCTTGAGAAAAGGTAGCGCCCGTTGGAAGGAACGATATCTCGTTAGTAGCTGCAATCGTGTTCCGAGCCTCTCTTGGCGGAAATAATTGGCAATCGTTAAAAGCCGAAGACGGCTCGCGTTATCGGTTCACCTGACCACACCTCCGCCCGGCTTCGTTCTCTATCCTCGCCCCTCGGACGCGGCCCGATGAAAATATTTTCGATGGGTTATTAAATTAAACGATCTCTCTGATTGAGAGCGGGCGACTCGCAGTATCGACTCCGCGCTCCTCGTATCTTCCGCTCCCCTAAGCCAGCCTCCCGTGGGACACTTCTGGTGTACCGTGTATCGCTGGGGTCGTGCCATGGCAACCCCTGTACAGTAATTATGCTTTTCTTTTTATGTCCGCGCCATTTCATTGGGCCGATATAATAAGGCATTGTTGCGCCGGGGCGCGTGGAACGGGATACCGTTTTCAGGATACTCGCTTAATTAGATCTCTGTTCGCTGCCCGGCCCGATCGCGTTTTCCAAAAAGAGCTTAAGCTGTTACGGCATTAGAACTGTCGGAGAATCGGCAGCCGGGTAAACGCGTTTCCCCCGATAAAACGTCCCTTAGGAAAAAGGTTCGGTTCCCTCGATAGTAACATACGTTCGCCTATCGATAGGGGGGGAACTGTATGATCTGTTGGCATTGATTTTAGCGGAGCTTCACCAGATAAACGGGGAAGCGAAAATGTTTCCTATACGGTCCATAGATAGCGAGATCAATCGAGATTGGAGGTGGAAATCGGGGAAATCGTCGCGCATAAATTAAGACGACGTTACTCGTCGGATTTTGCAATCGTATGGAAATGAGGTGCTAAATGAGAGTTAAGGCGAGCGTGTGTTTGCTCAAGTGGCGCCCAGACGACTGTCATAGTTCCATCCATCGAATTTTCCATCTTTCTTCTTTCTTCGTTTCCCAACGAGTTCGTTACCAAACGTGTGAGCAAGTTTGCTCATTCTTTTCATGCACAGACATCTTTTTCATATTACTATGCAAGATGTGTTCGCCATCTCTATATTTCCAAAAACGAAGAACTAAACGCATATCATTAATTTATTGCCGTATTTTATTCTCTGCCCAGCCGTCGAAGCGATGCCGTGGTCAAGCCGACATTTAGGTCAAAAATCTCTCCCGCGTCGCGGTGACGCGCTAGCCCGACACCTCCCCGCGACTCCGCGGCGCAATAAAATTCAAAGTACACAAACGGCGAGCTCGCCGTTTCGCGACTTTCTTTCCGCTCGCTCTATTTTAATTCGCCAGTCCCCCGGATACCGTGAACCGTCCGGGGAACGACCACCCGGCGAAAAGCTCGAGCTTCGCCCGTTCGTTTCGCGCGGTTTCCCCGTTTCTCCGTGACTAACCTACGCGCTCACACGTATGCAGGCTCGAAGTGGATGAACTCCGCGGGCACTTGCATAAAGTTAGATCCCTATCCGTATGTTTATTCGATCGTGCCGGCGGCAACGCGAACCGCCGGCACGCAACAAAACCGTCGGTTTTTCGTGCGAATGACCGTTCATATATTTAACCGACTCTCACACGCGAATCCTCTCTCCGCGGGTACGTTTATTTGCGTACGCGTTGCTCGATTCTCGCGTCGGTGTTGCGCGCGGCGACCGACGGGGAGACCGTTCGAATCGTCCTACGAAAGATAACGCGCGGAAGCGTTTACGTCTCTGTGTGTTTGCTTTCAACTTCGAAGAGCTGACACACAGTGTCCCCGGCTTATCTAACCGTACGTTTCTTTTCTTACGTGCTCGGCATGTGAGGGTGTGTATCAGTGCGAATTCGCGTTTATGGCCGCGCGTCCTACGTGTGTTCGTCCCTCTGTACGGACACAGGCGCCAGGCATCGCTGTGCACCGCCGCGGAATACGAAGTTTTGTTTCAGCGAAGTCCTGCCTTTACAAGCAGTTTTACGCGACGTAACTTACGAGCCGGAGCAATCTAGACGACTGGCAAAACGACGACGACATTACTTCCTTGGGTGAGGTTAGGATATCCGTCGTAGAAGCCAGGGTTACCGACCCAATAGTTCCGTACACAATACACGCGCAACGTTTAACTCCTCTAAGGAGGACCAAATTCATAATTTCCAAGAAGCCAGTTGTTCCTTATGGTCTCCTCGAAGTCTGATGCATTTAAATAATAGAACAAGGTTCGAGTAATATTTTTTTGCTTCCTTCAACCCTTTTTTATTATTAAATCTTCATATCGTGTCTATTAAAGCGTACACTCGAGGAGAGACGCGGGAGTGCAGCAGTCGGCGAACAATGTTGCATCGTTCTCACACGCTGAGAGCATCCTGGAAAGCTCGTCGAATCGGTACACACTCCCGAAGAACGGAAATTCGAATATCGAGCCGTGTCGAATAGTCGAGGAGCCGACCGCCTCCCCAGCCTTGCTCGGTGGAGAGCACTTAAGGTGGATCTAGCTCGAGACGACGATGACGATGTCGTCAACACGGGTCCTGGATGTCGTCGATGGCCTTAAGATTTTGCTGCTCGAAGGATATTGCATAATGTCCGGCGGCTAAGTTCCGGCACGAGGTTAGGGATAGTTGAAGTGCGTACAAGTTCGATCGTAACTTCTGCGAATATTGCTAGTGTAACGTTCGTATGCACCTCGTGAACGGATCGTGATCGTAGTTTAGGAACTTTTAGCGATCAACTTGTATTAGCTTCTGTACGGGACGATTGCGATTTCTCGTCCAAGAAAAAGCAAAGCGCATGATTTAGTTTGAAAATTATTTTACGAATGCCTCGGATTCCCTTCGCTTCCTGATTAATTTTTAACTAGGCTTATCTCTTGAAAAGCTCGTCAGTTGAATTCTCGAAGTTGCCCAAAATTCTCGAAAATCCGAGGCATCTATGATACTCGAGTAATTCGCGCTGGCCGATTCCAATCTCGTGAAACCGCAACCAGGGACCGAAGATAATAATTCCAGGAAAACCAACCACCATTGTGCTCTCCGCGGGCTCTTCAGACGTTTTCGTTTCAATATCCCGGTAGTACTGCGGATCCTACGGGCGTGTTGGTCTCGAGGTGGCATAAAGGACATCATCTCTGCTAAATATAAGTGCTGCGGCCAACAAAGAGAGGGACAGGCTTAAAACATTTTTATTCGGATTCTGATGGAAGGACTACGACGACGATGACGGTGACGACGTTCGAGGTGAAAGGGAAAAGACGGAGGTGTCCCGAAGTTTTTTCGGGGGGGTGGTTGTCGGATATAATCACTGTAGGGCCATCCCTGCTCGTCGTCTTACCGGTTCTTCGTCCCTCCACGTCCCTCCGGTTTTCTCTTCGAACAGAGCAACCCCCAACCCACCCCCCTCCTCGTATTTCGTCTCGCGGCATTGTCCCTTTTAGTCCCCGCGGGATTGCGGGGCCAACACGGCGAGATATCGGATCAATTTTTTAAGCCGAGGGTGCCGAGACTTTACACTCCTTGAGAGACGACGACAGCGACGGCGACGACTGCTGTGGGGGTGTGAGGGGAGCCATCGCGTTGGGCTCTCTCTCTCTCTGGGGTTCGTGCTTTGGATAGATCCAACGTGCAGTAGGGGGTTGAGGGAAGCAAAGAGAGAGGGTGGCCAGGGTGAAAATCAAGCCGCGAAGAAAATTAAAACGAGGAACCGAAGGATCTCGAAAGGATCTCGCGGCCAGGATGCTCAGCCGCTTACCACGGCACCCCTAAACGCCAGCCTCTGACGCCACCAATCTCGTGCCGTAGCGCAAGCGGCCGACCCGTGTTCTCTCCTCTCGGCCTCGTGACTTACACGGGAGTCCTGCCGTTCTACGAAACAGTCGTGATTGCTCTCACTCTCCACTTTCCTTCCCCGGTCTCCCTTCCGTTTTATCCTACGAAATATTCTTCGGGAGACAGAGGACTCTCTCCCTTTTCATCCCTAGCCACCGCGTTCGCCGTGTTCCGCACGGCTGACGTTCCTTCGAGGACCCGTCCAATTTCCATAACGAGAATCCGCCTGGAACTTTCCACGTCCGTTCAACTGCCGCATCGATTATCGCGAGAACTTGTTGCAGGCCGGCCGAAGGCTCATCGCGATTCACCGAGTGAAATTAACGGCGAGGAACCAGGGGTGTGGGGGCGGGGGTGGTAATGTTCCCGGGACCGCGGCACGGCACGGGAGCGATTCCATTCCGGCGTTTGAATAAAACACACGGCCAGCCTCCTTCCCGTTTCCTCCGTCGCGTCCCATTCAATGGCAAATTGTACCGTTAAAGGAACGGCGGAGCGACGGATCGTTCGTCGCCTCGAGTCGACCGTAAAAGCGTAATCGCGCGCAAGCAGGTGCGAAAAGAATTGAGAAGTGTGCGCGCGTTAAGTCGGCGAACGGATGGGTTATTTCGATTCGGACGAGCGAGCCGAAAGGAAGAAAAAAAGAGAGCTTGTCAGTTGCGATGATGGCTGTGTGTACGTTTCTCCGCCCCGTGAGGGAAAATGTTTTCACGTTATACACGCGTTCGTTTTACGATAGCCGTAATTTCGATTCGCGACGATAAACGGGGGGAAAGAGTACGGGCGCTATCTATAAAGCGAGAAGCTTGGTGATACCGATCGAAATTTCGCGCGTCGGTCCTAGGACGAATAGAGAAGGGACGACGCGCGGGGTACTCTCGCTCTTCGTAAATCGCTTCATTTCCCAGTCGAGTATTATAACGCCCTCGACCGCCAATAATAAAATAAATCACAGCCTCGTAAAGGCATCCGTCATGCCGCGCGCCGTTGTTGTAGCTCGTGCATGAAAGCGCAAGCGTGAACCGTTCCGTCCACGTTCTCTTCTTTGCGGTTGTAATATAGTTTAGTGCTAACGCGCGCGAATACTTAGACGGTGCCGCGCCGCGATGGACCAAAGCGCCGGGCTATATTTCTTTATTTAATGCTGCCAGTAACGGCCCCGATGGTAAATCCGTTTTATTCTTTACGCTGACTCAGCCCGAGTGCCAAAGGTGCGCGCACACCATGGACACCCCGCGTCTCCTTTTCTTATATGGTTTCGTCGTTAAGCGCCCGCGCGCCACGAGATCGTTTCTCCTTTCAGCGCGTCGTTCTCGATCGCCGGTTTGGCTTTTCCGTTTTCGAGCGTCAGGCTCGGCCACTGAGAGAGTTTCATGGTGGTCCGAATGGCTCAATCGGCGAACCGATGGACTGGCAAACGTCGAGTCTGAATTCGAATCTCGGGACCCGAGTATTCTATCGGCGAATCGGTCGGCTGGCGGATTTATGGACACTTTTAGGAGGTATACGGAGTCGAGCTAAAGCGCGGTTTAATTATCCGTCTGCACTTTAGAAATCGGTTCCACCAGGTTATCCACAAAGTCGTTCTCTATTCGAGATTTACGGTTGCAAGACACTAACGTTCGCAAAGTAAATGTAAATACTTGAAACTCGAGTGGTAGAAGGCGCTCATTTGATTTACACTCGGTGCACCCATTATATTCCCTAGCATTCGATGATCTCAGCGCGGAGGCACGAGGCACGGCGTAGCCATCGATGCATTTACGAGCGACGCGCCGGACGGTTTTCGTCGCTTCCGTTTATCCCGTGCACGGCTGGTGGCTCGTTTTCATTGCGAGCTTCCCAGATGTTGGTCGCGAATCGATTTACATGCAGATTTCGACGATAAAACGGCGAACGAAGGAGCCGATGGTGTAGCTCGTCGCGCCCGGAAACGAGTAATTAGAACGAGCGTCGGGACACGTCAACGGGACGGGATTTACGATCGTCGTTGATACGGGAACACCGTTAACGATTCATCTGACCTAATTTACGCGAGAGTAAGCTTCGAATGGGAAAGCCACTGAAATTTCCAAATTACGAGAGATTTATCTTCTCGCCGGCTGCTCGCATGGGAAATGTCGCAGTCATTTTTTTGCGACAGCCCAGACGCGTATTCGTTCGCCCAATAAAACAGAAAATAATAACTCCGTAGTTTAGACACGGGAAAGGTCGGGCCCTTCCTGTTTGCCGCGAATCGCTTCCATTTCTCCGGCATATTTCCGCAATATTTATTCGCCGCGCCTCGATTCGCCTGTCAGTCACAGTCAGCTGTTTGGGAACTCTCGTGCTCCTTACGACGCGACGGAGAAGAAATCGTAAAAGAGAGCACTGGCAGTGGTGGTCGATATAAAATGCAGATACGAGACCTTGCGAGCACCTCTTTGCTGACTTAAAGTCTTCAGTGGTGCAGGCCTCACCTTATTCGAGTATGTAAACGTCGATTATTCTTTGAGGTGTAGATTTGGTAGAAAGTAACACAGAAATCTACGAATACTCGTTCTTTGCTGCTAATGCGCGTCGTCCCATAAGTAATGTAAGAGCCTATAACTTCTTTCCTGATTGATGCCTTAATAAATGTGATCAAATATTCATTTGAAGTTAGTTGCAGACTTTGACGTTAGCATATTTTAACAGTAATATAATGTAAGCATAGTAACGTGCATATTAATCATTTCACATCGCGCCAGTTGATCGCAGAACCGAGCTCGGAAGTGCACCGGCCCGTCATACTTATTCATTACACTCGTCTCCGATGCGAGAAGTTAATAAGTCCGTTAACGCGTATCTCGGTTAGCCGTTACGTAAATCGAACGCTTACACAGCCGGTTCGGCGGGCGGTTGCTCGGTACTTTAACGAGCGATCAGCCTGGTAAGAGTTACGTTGCTTTACGAGCCGGCGATAAATCACGTAATTAACGGTATAAACTATAATCGTGAAAGGTGGTCGATAACCAAACGCGGCCGGTGAACGATCTGAAGGGATCAGCCGAGGAAGCGACTGTTAAACGTTTGCGGTTAGAGAAAACTCGCGCGTGAAACGTTGCACAGTTTCCCTCGAGCCCCTCCGGAGTAAGTGATAACGAGAAATATAAATATTATATGCGCGGGGAAATAAAGCCTCCGAGGTGTATAAACGATCGACTTCTATTGGATCGAGGCGAGTAAAGGAACCGCCCATGAAAATCGAACGGGAGGAGGAAATTAGTTGGAGGCCGTGGAAAGATGATGGTGGCTGCTGGAACGGTCGACTGTAAAGATAAAGGCGGGAACGACGGAAAATTTCCGAAGCCGCGAAATAAAAGTTACTCCTACGTGGCCAGTCCTCTCCTGTCGTTTCGCGTTACTCTCCTCCTCTTCCTCGTCCCTCGGCCCTCCCGTCGTTGGCCTCTCCCTCTTCCAGGTTTATTCGAAGCATAAGCTCCCGCGGTCCCCCCCGAGGAGTTTTTTCGAGGCCGGGGAAAAGGGTCGCTTTATCCTTCGGGCTGTCTTTATTATCGGGACCAGAAAGCTGATCGCTTTTCGCCTTCTTTACAGCTGCGAATGCAAATGGTGCTCGTATCCGTTCGCTCGACTTCCTGCTCTGCCGAAAAAAAAACGCTCCGGGTTCGCGATATCGAGGCCGCCTCCGCCACTTAACCACCAGCGGGAGAAATAATAAAATGCAGATTCGCCGTGCTTTTTAGAGCGGTCCCGAGCAAGGGGTGAATGCGGTTTGGGGGTAATTTTTTAGGCATCTGAATTTCTTCTGTTTATTATTCTACGCTTCATTGAAACGCGAAATTGGCTTTAGCTTAAATCGCCAACCCATGTACACGTCGAACTTACATTGTCGAGCCTTTTAGACGATTCGTCGAAGGGGGTAAGTGAGGGCATGGACGTCGATTAACGTTGCAGCGATGAACGCAACACGGATCCCCGAAAAGTGAACACGCGAACCAAGATTAACAGACGGTATTAAACTATGGAACTAATTCCGCTCGCTCATTTGATCCTTCGCTAAGCAGATTATCGTCCGCCACGGGTCGAGTAAGCGCGAATTAATTCGATCGAAACGTAACCAATGTTCGGACGAGACCTCAACCCCTTTCCCTCGACTCCGGAGGTCATATTCGATCGAGCCCGTTGACCGCTCTCGGAGACTGCAGGCAGGAACAGGGGAAACGCTTCTCTCACCAGTTATTTACGATCGTTTTCCCGAACCCCAGGCATCGATGTCGCAATCGTTCGTTTCTTCTACTCCCGCTTCTCTCATCCCGCCCCCTTTTTCTTCGTTCGTTCGTGTTTGCGCGACGCATCCTTCGGGGAGGAAAAACGCGTCGCCCGGCCTCCGGGCATTAGCAGTGATATTTTATTCATGAAGCACCTCTTCTGTACCACGGGCTGGCCTAACCCGAAACTCTCGAGCGCGATGCTACTAAATAAAACATCCATACGCGCCTCACCCATAAATTTCTGCACGGCTGATAGATTTACAAGCCGCCCTTGCCGAACTGATATTTAAATTAGTCCAACTAAGGGGCACGCGGAGTCGCTTGCGCCACGGGTGGCTTACCTTCCACCACCACCCCCCTCGAGTTCTTTCACTTTCCGTCTTCGATTCGCGCCGCGGCGAGAAGGTCGACCGAGGGCGGAGAGAAATACGTTTCCTCGCGCGTGGAAAACACGATGTTCCGTTTCCTCCGCTTCCGCGGAAAATCCACTTTTCCTCGGCATAAATCGTCCACAGGTAACCGGTCGAAAGTTGAAAGGCCAATTCACGATAAATCCCACGCAGGCGTTTCTGCCTAACATCCCACCCCGTTATTCCATACCTTTCAACACCATCGAGACATCCGCCCGATCGTCCGTGAAATGCATCGATATGTACTAGTGGCTGTTTCTCATTACGGTTTTCCTTTGACAGTATTCATGCATTCACGGGATCTCGCGATCGCCTTTTATTATTCATCGAAATCGTCGGAGCCCGTTATCCCGAGAAGTCGGCGGAGACGTCGAGAGCACCTTCAGCCAGCCCACTGGCCCACTTGCTCCCGGGAACGGGGTTGAAGAGACAAGAAGAATTAAGCGTTGCACACCCCCTTCGCTCTCTTAGTTCTTCTGCCGCGACCAAGGGTCGAGGCTGCTTCACGTACGAGGCTCGCTTCGCTCCGAGGGTGTAAATAATGAACGAAGGGATGATTCGCGAGCCGCCGCGAGGGGGTCGTGTCCCACTAGGTCAATACCTCGCGACCTGGAATACGAGCACCTTGCGCGGTTATCATTCCCGGAGAGAAATATCGCGCAACGTTTCACGTTGAATATTACGTCGAACATATTCTCTTCTGTTGTTCTCGTAAAAGAGTTTACGGAACTTGTAATTAAACGACAGAATAATTCTTTATTAACCAACTACGAATTAGACGAAAATTAGTAGCTATCAAGTTCCATGTCTCAAAACGAGACGAAATTTCCAACCGTAAACTCTAGTTCTAAAAGCCGAGCGCACTGAAAGAAAAAAAGAGTCCGGAAATTGGTAACGCGATATTTACTCGTCCTCCCAGCGCAATTTGTTTAGCAAACAGTCTGAAGGAGATCGCCCAAGAAGGGTGGGAACACAGAGGGTCTCGAAGATCCTCGGAACGATGGAAACGTGGAAGATCAAAGCGATAGACGTTCAATCGAAAGCTGTCTGTCGGGACACGGTAAACTATCCATGGAACTATTTCCAACAATAACGCGCTAGTGTACACCGGGTTCGCATAGAAACGCGCAGAAACGATCCCGCCTCCGTCGCGATTCCCTTAGAGGGGGAGTTTCTCTGTCTATAATCAATGATTTTCCGGTATCGGGTCGCTTGGTCGCCGTTTTACGAGCGACTTGAACGACGACACGGCTTTACGCGCGGAATATGTTAAAGTCGCGACGTCTACGGGAAAATCCGCTCCGCCGTTTCCTCTCGATGCAAATCTGTGGCTCGAGCTCGTCTAATGACGATTTTGCGCGCCCCGGGCGCAAATCGTCGGCTCCGATTTCATTTCCCTTTTCCTCTTGGCCTCCCCCGTTCTTCGTGTTTCATTGTCCGTTTCCGTGCTCCTTCTCCCGTTCCATGTTGTTCCGGGTAACGGCGAGCGACGCGCGGAGCGTATTCTCGAATGCGAACGGAGCTCGTATCGCTTTTTCGCGAGAATATTCAGCGGTGCAGAGAGCGATTCTTTCCATGTACCGTTGCCAGTAAGGAAAGAGGGAGGAGAGTAGCTTCGAAGTGCATTTTTTTTTTAATGCATTTTTAAAGTGAATTGTTTCTTTCTCGTAGCTAGAACACTTTTCCCCCCGTCCTAGATAAAAGGACTCCCACGATCCTCGCGTGGAAATAAATGTCGATTGTCCAACTGTGGGTAGATTGGTCGCGACGACGGTAGATTACTTCAATTTAGATAAAGTGTATCAGGAACCTCGATTTCCGTATATCGCATCGAAATATAAAAAAAAAAAAGGAAAGAATAGAGGAGGGAAATTGGAAGAGACGAATAGTCGTGCACCGCCCCGCACGACTAATGACACGAAATTCCTTTTCGTGACCAAATAAATGTCTTGATTCATTTAATGTTTGCCTGCTCATTTATTTACCAGCAAATTGAGGGGAAATTGGGTCAAACGTGGTTCGGGGGGGTGTAGCGCGTAACAATCGATAGAGCACGACGCGGGACAAATAACCGAAAGGTTCTCCATGGGGAGCTCATGGTAACGGAACTGTCGACGATAAGGGTGGTAATCTTACACCTTTTCTCTCGGAGCTTGCCGTCTTCACCAGATCACGTCTCCTTCTGTGTTTATCCTCTTTATCACGACGGAGGCCGAGCAGTTGCCTGGAAACACCGAGCATCCGATACAAACGCGGCCAGCAGACGAGAGCGCTCGATGGATCTCTTCGGAGTCGAAGAAAAGCGAATGGACGGTGGAGGAGCGTAAAGAAAGAAAAAAAGTGAGGCGGATCGTCTTTGATGAAAGCAGATAGAGGCACGGTGTGGTCCTTGTACAACCCTCGTTCGTCTTGCTCCTTCTCGAGTGGGGGCCGAGTGGTCTCCGGGCTTGAAGGATCTTTCGAATAACGTCAGATCGGCAAAAAACGTTTTCGCCACCGCACAAAGGTGCAATTACGCGTCGCCGTTGGCGCGTTTCGCGTTGGAAAAAAAACCGTCCTCTGAACACGCCATTTGATCAAGTTACACTTTTCTTCTTTTTATTTTTGTTAAACATCGCTCGCTGTTTCGTTAGCGTTTCGTTTATCATTCGCGCGGGACCACGTTATTCCTATCTATTCGGCGCGTGATTGAAAGGCTTTTTAATCGAGAGTTTAAATTAATCTTGACATCGCCCTGCGACGTGAAAATTTGAAAAGGCGAGCGACAGCCAGCGCATTTAGCGATGAGCGAAAGAGGAACCGAAAATGCGCCGCGGCGTCCGATCGATGCGTATCGTAATTAAATTCGTCCATAATACCGAGTCCCGGGGGTGAGTGGTTGGGTGAATTGCAACGCGGATACGAGTGGGGTGAGGGCATATCGAGCGTGTACGTATCTGGCTACAATATTTATCGCGTAATAGAATATAACCAGTCGGTGGCCGGAACGGCTGCGTTTACGTGCTCGGTTAACTCAGGAAGCTCGGGGAACGTAAAGTCGAAACTAAATCCCAACTAACCGAACTTTCTCTGCTCGTCCCTCTCTCCCTTGCAATCCCGTCTACCATTTTCCATCGAACTGTCCACTGGTCTCTCTCTCTATCTGATACTAGGTTACTCTTCTTCCATTCTTTCTATCCCGTTCTTGATTTTACGGTACCGCCAATTCGACTGTGTACGTGGAATAGGTTTTCGAATTATTGCCTTTTTTACGAGTCCGTGTCTTTTTATTACACTCCTTTCGTTGTGTATTGGCAAGACATGCTCGGCGAGGTATATGGAACGTCATATATCTTTTAAGATACCATTTTAATTGCCTACAAACGTTGCCGATGATTTAAACGGTATTTCATTTTATTTATCCTGCTCAATATACTTTAGATTATTGACTACGGAGTAGACGTAATAATTTACTTAGTCGGATATATTGTATTCTTTGAATAATTTGTATCAAAAAATGAATTCCGTTCCCTATTTTTCAAGGCTGCCTTTTGGTCCGGCTTTGGATAAATTAGTTTCTTCTCTAGTATCGGTAGATTTGATATCTTTTGCAAAAGGATAGACGATACACACGTGACACACCACGCGCGCAGGATACGCGCGATCACGTATACCACGGAATCGTAAACCGGTAGATATTAAACTTTTACAATCCCGGCTCGTTGACTTGCTCGAACGGGACGTTATGATGATTAGATGTAACTCGGTAATACAGGAGCGGCGACTATGTTTGCAGAAGCTGCTCGATCGTTAAAGGTGCCATTAAATCCGCAGAAGCCGAAAATCGTAAAAATTCACTCACCGTATGAGAACATTGGCAAATCGAAATCAAGACTTCTGCACGCAATCGGGAAGAACAGTTCGATGCGATCCGACTAATCGTGTCTGTTGTGATAATCGAATTACCGCAGTGCCGCCGATTATCGTTCCCGTATAAAACAGTAATTACGGAGTCTCTTCATCGACGAACAACCCCCGGTCCAATCGTTCCGAGCGAGTTCATAAATCAAACGACCAGACACGTTGCATACGAACTGCGGCCATTTCGATGACGTTCGACGCGTGTTTAATCGAACGAACTAGAAATATTATTATCTCACCGTGCGGTCGTGTACAGCGAATCTCGTATCACGGTGCAATTATATCCTCGATATCGACCTGCAATCGCGCTTCTAATTGCGTCGCCCCTTTATTGCCCCTCAATGTTGCCGGCATTACGAAAAATATTCTTATTACAAGGAAATATCCAAAGGCAAGACAATGTTAGATTGAAATTTCAGTGAACCGCCAATAGTCGAAACGCGTTAAGGACCCAACGTCGGGCACTTTTACGTCCCAGGCATAAACGTGGCATAGAGTCGTAACGCGTGTCAAGAGCAAATGGCCATTGCATAAGCAAGTAAAGCGGGGCATAATAATTCTCTGTATTGTCAAAGGCTAATACTCGCCTGCTCGACGCTGCCACGCGGCGTTATTAACGTTTATAGGGAATAAGGTAACGTTCCGCGAGGTAAACGGGTGAATAGATGGCAGAGAGTAACGATCGCCGTCGTTCCGATTGCCGGTTACCAAGCTGGATGGTTACAATTCCGGTTATCGGGCGTAATTCGTGATTGGCAGCGACCGTTTCTCGCGGCTTAGTGCTTAATAAATTCGACCTACCGCCACTCGACGATTGCGCCAATCCCCGTTTACCAGAGGAACGCCGAGGGGGCCGAGCCTCGAGATATAAAGCGGTTTTGCTTCGGCGGTTTTATGAATATGCTTTCTCCAGGCAACCGCGCCGCCACAGAACCCCTTGGCTCCGAAAAGGAGGAGTAGCCAGCGCCGGAAACCCGGGGTTGAAAGCCAAGCGAACGTTATACGCGGACGATAATTCATCGACTTTAGTGGTGAAACAAGGGAAACGTTTCCCGCGATGTTTCAAATAGTCGCGTCGGTTCTTCTGCAGGCACTTATCGGTGGGAACCGCTTGTGCGGGAGGAAAAGCTAACGGTGTAGTGGGTTAAAATGGGATGGGTTTTAGGATTCTCTTCTAAATTCGAGCACCGCCTTTCGAGGCATGATGGAAATTTAAATTTCAACGAACGAGATTGATTATCAGACTTGACAAGAGTAATTACGTTTCATCGAGCTTCCCTTGAAACAGCAAACGCAATTATCGGTATTCGATGAACTCAATTGGGTCAAGGCTTTTCACAATATCCCCACCGCGGCAAATATTGAGACTTCCCATTGATAGAAGGAAGCATATAGAATCCCCGCAGAATATCGGTGCATTCTGGAATCACGTCGGTCGCGTTGAGGGTTCACTGTAAATTACATAAACCGGGGAACATTGTCTTACCGATGAAATTCATTTATGGCATACTCACGAGGGTAATCGAGTTTGTCTGGGGTAGCGAGACAGGTCGCCTTTGACAAAGTGGCTTTTCCTGGCCTGATGCAGGAAGCGATGAAGGCCGGAAATACCTACGTTAGGTGAGGCCGGGACTTCAAAGAAGGGTAGAGAGAGCTCTACGCAGGGGGAGAGATGACGGTGGGAACATTTACTCGACGAAATTCCGCCACCCTTCGCGGCTCCGACTCGTGTTTTATCGTATTATTTATTGCTGCAAACTGCTGGGCTTTTCCTGCGCCGGTCGTGTCACCACTACCACCGTCGTCGTCGTCGTCGTCGTGTCCTTCGACCCACGCACACTCGACGAACCGCCGCGCCGTCGTTATTGATGGATTCCTCCCTTATGAAATATCTCTGCGCTCGGTACGAATTTATTGCGGAGCAGTTCGAGCCGCTTTATCTCGTATTGTTCATGATAAACCCGCACTGATATCCCCGAGATGTTCCGACGGTTCCCCTAAAAAGCCCCCGATGAGCCGTTATACGATTCCTTTTTCTGTCTGTTCCGTCCGTGCGCGAGTATGCGTGCGCGGATCCAGTATTCGCATTAGTCGGAAAAAGCGGCGCGCTTGTTTCCGCGATCTCGGGGTATAAAAACGACGGTCCTCCTCGATGGGCAATATATCGGCCCGCTGGATTCCGTGTGCGCACGACGCGTTATGATGTGGGATAAGTGGTTGGATGGTAGATATTTTCGGTGGTGAGCGTATGGTATGTAATAATATTATCAAACAAATGTTCAATGCTTATTCAATGTTGTCTACTAAAATGATGGTTTCGGCTGTTTAGATTTAGATTTAAACTGACCCGCAGAAGCTCGGCTATAATTTAATATACACCCGTATTAAAATCCGTGTGCCTAGAGAGAAAAATCGACAGGTGTATCTTAGATCCTGCAGCATAATTCCATACGCAGCTTACGATTAAACATTTCTCAACACTCGTACCTCCCCATCCACAGTTTAGAGGTCGATCTAGCGGATCGAGGTTACTCATGGCACCGAGGGAAATTCTGTTTGATGTCAGATGCCTTCGAAGTTTCGCCGCGCAGAAACGACATAATTACAAGCTGAGCGCGGTTAAAAAAAACGCAACGATAGAGGGACAAGGCTGGTGGGCGCAAGGTGTAGTATTTGTCAAAGAAAATTTTCATAATCGTGTGCGCTTGCTGGCAGAACGCTTTTCCGTAGCTTTGGTCGTCGTTAAAAAAATTTGCACGCCCTCGTCAGCCACTCGTCGGTCCGTGAACGACTTCCAAAGGATCTTCTCTCCCTGCCAGTCGTTTCCTCTTTTCCACCGTTTTATCGTTTCCCTTTTTCTGTATGTACATACACCTATTTCGTCATCGTTCAGGCCACGAAACGTCTTTACGTGACTACCGAGCGTGCGCAACGTTTAATACCGGCGCTGATCCATGGATTCCATCGCCGTCCGTTTCTCGTGAAACGTTGGAATTTGGGGCAGGTTGCGGTTCGACGACGCACGCGAGCCTGCAAAATTAAGGGAGGCCTCGCGCTTTCTTTCCCCCCGCGAGGCGAGAGCCGCGCGCCGTTCACCAGAACACGATACTTAGCGGTGAAAAAGTTGCTGCATGCACGCAAGAAGGACTTGTCATTACATCGAAGCGTTTTACTCGTTCGACGTGGAATCGTTTATTTTAATCTGCTGCCATTAGCCGGGCAAAAAGGAATCGCCGGACGAGTGTATTCCTTGGACAAATGTCACGTACGCTGACACTTTAACAACACGCTCGGTGTCGATCCTTTACACTTCTTGCGCAGCGAATGCACGCGGTGTGAATAAGATGGTTCGCGCGATGTGGTTTAAATTGCCGTTATCAAATTTCGTAAGGTACATGGACGGGGAACTTTTACATAATATCTCGGATCTTTCTCGTAAACTTTCACGTAATAAAAGAGAATTGAACTTTCACCGCAAGTTTAAGAAGGAACACTTTTTGCATGCTTTTACCTACAATCCTCCTCGGCTCAGCAAAGTTGCTCCCGTCTAGTTTCTCGGAGCGAGCGGTTACGGATTACCCGGCTTCTGACACAGAAAGACCTCCTTCGTTCGGGATCAATCTCCTTTTAGCTCTCTCCGGCTGCCGCGTTGCCGTTCAATTACGTAGTCATTAACTCGCAATTGTCTCTTCGGACGTAACCTTGTTACGCCGCCTCGAATCCCGGGCGCAGCAATATTCCGCGCGCAGATCTCAACACAGATAGGCTTTTAGCGTATTAGCAGGCACAATGTGACACAATGGAACGTAGTCTGCGCGTTACGAGAATAGCAAATGCTGCCACTCTATCCATTTCCCATACAATGGGCCTGACTCGTCCCGGCTTGCGAGCGCCGCGAATAGCCCAGGCGAAACACGTATTTCATAAACGCTCGCCTTGCTTCGTCGACGGCGACGACACACCGAAGCCAAGGTTCCTTGGAGCGTTCACGGTTCCGTGGGAAACGCGACGGAACGCTTCCAACATTCTTGTCGGGGCTGATGTTCAGGTGTCACGAAAATGCGATACCTTCTGTATTGGCTCTGGTAGCTCCTGCTTTCATTTTGCTTCCCTTCGTCTTCATCCAATTGTATTTCATTCACTTTTTTCCCCCTCACTTTAGCTTACTTTCGTTCATTTCCTTCGCCGGTTTTTCTTGATTGTCTTTCCTTTATTCCGCATTCATTCCCGCGCCTTTCCTTTGGTATTTTCTAGATTTTTCCTCTAGCATTTTCGTGCAAAAATGCGAAGGTATAAAATGAACGTATCCAGAGGCATTCCAAATGAAATTATTATAAAATGCAGAGAAATTTGTCGTCTCTCTGAAAACGTCGAGGCGACGCGGTCTCGGTGCTTTTAACTCCTCCTTTCACTCGCGTCAGACATTTCGCCGCGAAACTATGTTGCACGTACTGGCTAGAATTTTCCTTGAATTCTCGTGGACTGCTGTATAAATTGAGCAAGAGGAAGCTAACGTCGATTGAATTCATACGGGAATATGCACCACTGCGAATCGTTTCAAGTGGAATTCGAATACGGTCAGCGGAAACGTCGAGTTTTCGGGATATACCTTTATAATGTTACATCAACGCGGGTTCCCCGTTCAATAAGTTCCCCGACATAGAATTCTCTCTCTTGGTAGTCATAAAAGTTCCACGGATAACCGCCCCGCGGTTTCCGACAGAGAAGCGTGTATCATTTATCTCGAGTATCATCGATACACGTCGCCTCTTCTCCTGAACGGGGCCTAGAAGTGGTTTAAAGCACGACGCAGCTGACCGATTTAACCGTGTTACGAAAAGCAATATTTCACGAGTCGGTACGTTTCAAGGGCCGCGCTTTTCAAACGGGCCCGTGTATGCCGGCATCAAACTTATTGGTGTGCGGTGAATCGTTTCAACCACTGATACGAAAGTGGTCTCAGACATTTCTACTAATATAACAAAAACGAAATATTTAATCTATCCGCAAAAGGCAACATCATTTATACGTCTTCCAATCCAATGAGCCTTCAACTATAATTTCGATCACCCTTAAGCCTCTCGCCCCCGTACCACGCTGTCGTTCCTTGAAACCGCTGCACACGCGAACCTTTCTCTCTCTCTCTCTCTCTCCTCCCCTAGCCGCAGTAATCCCAGCAGCAGCATCGTGCGTCAGACGAAAACGACTCTGCCGTCGCGTCGAAACGAGTTTGTCTAGCATCCCCGCAAGCCGGGATCCCGAGGTAGAACGGGGTTGTCCGCCAATCAGTCAGATTATGCTGAATCCGTAGAACACGATACGTACGTTATCAGCAGGTACATAGGGCGACGGTCGATGGATACGAGAGCCTCCGGTCCGTGTAGCACGTACATACGCGCGCGCGGTTCGGTGAGCGCGAGCGAGACACGACCAGTGGACCGTCCGGGGTTTCGCTGGATGGACGCGCGTTGCTCACTGGGCGGGTACACGCGTCGTAAAGTGACGATCAGATCAGGATGCAGGAAATTGGCCGGATTCGCGAGCAATGGGCCATGCTGATACTGCGGGGCCGGCGTGTGTGCGGCGCACGCTATTCGCCGCGGATATCGGGCCAAAGTGTTGCCGCACAATATGACCGGCAATACACGAGTGCCGGCCACGCTTGCCTATACACAGATGTTGTACTGTTCGTCTCGCTGCGGTCCTCCACGAGTGTCGTACGAGCTCAACGTTATTACTAGTGATACGCGCGACGCATTGAAATAGCCACAGCCACAATTTCCACGCTCTGTTTATGGGAGACTCTCTGCTGGCTCCGCAAACCCTAGCTTTTGATCCTACCTTCGGAGCTCGGACTTGGGGAGGATTTGCCCCTCGGTTCAGAGTGTTGCAGGACGTAGTTTGGAGGTGTGGTGATTTCAGAATGAATTGATCGCTGGTTGTTGTTGTGGTATCGGAGAAAGCACAAAGGGGCTCGATGTTCTTTACTGAGGAATTATTTACCGTACGCTCTTATCTCTGTTTTAACTGCTCGTTCATTTACTGCTTCGTTACGTTAAACAAGGGAGACTCGCGAAATCTTGCAAACATCTCTACATACGCAAGAATCTTGCTCGAACAAATTCGCTAGTTGAGGGAGAGCGAGATTTAACAAAGTTCTTCGTTGCTAGCCAATATCGTGCCATTAACCGTAGATAAGCCAGCGGCTAGAGCTCCGGCCAATATTGAATGGTCTGTATAGATAGTTTGCCCGGAGGGGGTCGGAGGTTGGCGGTACGCGGGGGTGATTATGCATTAGTGGCACTATTGTGCCGCGGCCTCCCCTCAAATCCATATTACTCGTGTAGTAGTCAGTCAGTGTCCGTGTTGCTGGCTCTCCTCGCGTCCGTTCGTTCGGAACTACGTATTCCAGTTGTGTATAGAGATCCGCACCCCCCCGGTTCCCGGTGTGCTCTATATGCAAACCGCCGCGTAATGAGTCCGTCAACCCCGTAACGTCGTTTGCCGCTATCCTTGCACTTAGGCGGCGACGGTGGTACAGCCATTTTCCACTGAATCCACCGACCTGCCTCTGTCTCGAATGCAAATCCGTTGAAACTCCTGCCGCACCGCCGCTGGATGATCGGTCTCCATGCAAATTCGCCCCGCGGCTCCGATTATCGCTAGCATTCATACTACCTTCCAATATTCTCTGTTTCCTGTCCTCCGTAGAGAAAGTATCTATGTTTAGCAACATCGCGCCGTACAGATTGATAGGGAGTTAGGTACTGAAAAGTGGACATACCATTCCACAAGAATGTATTTTATACTGTATTCAATATCCTTAAATTAATTAATGTTCCAAGGTGAACGTACTTCTAAAATTTCATTACGTGATCCTTGAAACTACTCCGTCGCAGTCGCTGTGTATCCTCGAGCAACATAATTTACTTACACAAAATTTCAGTTCACATTAATAATGCTATTTTTGTTATATGTGAGCGATGACTATCTTAATGCTTGTCCACTTAATTTTTGTTCGTCTCTGCCACGAGGGCTAAAGATTATGGATACCTGTGAAACGTAAGAATAGAGTGTCTCGCAATGGACTGCTGGGGTTTTGATTAATAGGGGTTATTAGCTGGCTGTCATCCAGCCGTCGTAAAGATCGCGCGTCGCAGCTCGCTTTAACAATGCCTCGTCAACGCGCGAAACGAGATGACACGGCCGGGCGCGTGTGATAATTATTGTCGCGGCCGTGCGCTTGCCTCTATCGAAGGGATTGTTTGCCGCGTGCACTCGTACGAATACCACGATCCACCACGAACACAAACGCGCCACGGTATTACCGTTGCCAGTTGGTTAGTCGGCATCAGTCGATGTCGTCGTCGTCGTCGGCGGCGTAATGTTTGGCATAGCTTGTTGCAATATGTTACACACCATCCACCGGCCAACCCTTCCGCCATCGAATCAGGTTACCGTGGGTATCTTCCTGGTGCAAACCAGACCTGTCCTCTGATGCATGCAATCAGTGTGACCAACGACTTGGCCGTACGTCGACGCCCAATTGTATGCCACGTAATTACGAAAACCGAGATAATTCAGGAGTGCGGGATGACTGACGGGGGAACCGTCAGAGGAACGAACGTATTGACGTTAGGGGATTGCAATTTTCGTAATAACGCTTTCGTGTAGGGAAGAGAGAAATTCTTAAATAGCGCGCTTATATTTTGCATTAAAACGATCAGTCTTCGCATTAATAAAAATCAAATGGTATCGGCCGATGTGTTGGACAGTCGTCAAACGAAGAAATCATTTCTTCGAGAGCCGAACGAAATATTTCGAATCATTTGCTTATTAAGAGAAGAATCTGGATACATCACTGTCGGCGAACGGATCTCGCGTCAACCAGTCCATATCGCGGTACGATTCGTGACAATGCGACAGCCATTCGCGAGGTGACGCGAGAGTACGCGTTTGCATTAGCGCGGGTGTATCGAAACGACGTCAGTCGGCGTCAACCGGCCTAATGTTTAGCATAGCTTGTCGCAATATGTTACACGGGCGTATGCGGCCGTTTCCAGCATCGAATCGGGTTAGAAGCGGTATCTCTGCGTGTGGCTCGAGCCTCCGCTGAACTGGTTCGACACTCGCACACCCCCCCCTTGTTTAGAGGTGATGCGAGCCGCTGTCAGCGTATGCTAATCACGGTAATAGGGCGTGCGTGGCAGGCACAGACTGATATTTCGAAATAACATCGATTCGGATACCAGGTTCGTGGCTAATCGCGTCGGTCTCGAACATCGTCCGCTGACTAAGGACCATAGGGATTTCGCTTGTTCCCCATTACGCGCTGTCACAATTATGCACGCTCCTCGGCAACAATGAGAAAGCGTGCAGGACAGGGCGACCGCGTAGAATCGGTAGGGGTGTCAATAGATTTTGACACGTGAAGAAATATCAATGGTTGATGTCTTACCAAAAAAAAAAGAAAGAAATTGAATATTCAAACAGTTGAAAAGACTAACCACCGCCGATTACAGACGACGCGAGAGGCAAATTATAAAAACAGGTCAACGAAGTAAGTCGGTCGGTTGAGAACGCCGTAATCGTAATACTCGTAATTGACTTGCACGCGATCCGAACGGAACGGAGGAGCGAGAAACGCGCAAGGGTGGCTGCCAATTGCGAGCACTTTTAAAAGCGGTGTCCCTAATCTCTCGATGTTATTGGTCGGGTGGCACGAGGGGGGGTGCATTAGCGCGACGTTCTCGCACGATATAGGTCCCTGGGCGGTGGTTGCGCCACCGACTCGGATATTATAAATTCCGAGGCAAATGTAGCGTATTGTAATTTCGCCGGGGGATATCACTTAATGCAATCTGCACTGTTTCGCCGTGGAAGAATTGGACCTCCCGTTTCCTATGGATGAATTCAGTATACCGTGTTACACGGTATACAAACTGCGCGATGTCTCTCCTGTTTCTCCTCTCGCGGGAATTGTTTTTTGGTTGAATTAAGATAAAGCGGTAGCGGATAAAATCTAGCGAAGCTCGTTTTACGTTAAAAATCTATAACCAGCGCGATAAGATTGGAGCCAAGAGAGAGAGAGAGAGTATTCAACTACAATTCCTAGCTCCAATTTATTTTATGACAAGATACGCGGGTCGGAATTCCGCGTGCGTTCGCGAATCTTTCCGCCCGCCGTCGTGTAAGCACGAGAAAGGAAAGGAACGATTGTGCAGCCACGTGAAATTAAAAGTCCCTACCCTCTCCGGGTGCAGGACAAAAGGGTGCTGCCGGTTGCCTCTGTACCGGGAATACAGGATTATACGTCTTCTCCTCCTCGTCTTCGTCTGAGAAAAAAATAAATACCCTGGAGCGCGAGCAGAAAAATAAGCCCTTAAAGAGGCTGATGAATTTTAAATCAGCCTCGCATTGAAATCAGGAAAACGTCTCCGTTGCCAGAGGACTTTCAAACTCACCCCCTCTTTATCGTCTCTCTGTCCTTTTCCTCTTCCCGTGTGTACCGCTTCGCTCTCCTGGTACTTTCAGTTTTCATCTCTTAATAATACAGACGCACTAATACCCTGATCACATATTCCCGGGGATGAAAGGTAAATCTTACGCTCCGGGCGGGTTACAAGGAGCACATTAATTCCATTAGAAAAGGCGTTCGTAGCCTTCCCCTCTCATCGTGTCTTGTCGTTCTTTTTTTTTTCCTCAACGACAGGATCTCGCTCCGCCTTCTGTCAGCGGTACGCACCGACCTCGCTCTCTCCCGTGTTTCCTCTTCTTCCCGGGGTTCAGAATCCGTTTACGAGATCGTCTTCGTCGATAGGACAATGTCTCCTTGAATCTCATATCTTTTATTATATTATGGAGCGCATTTGATTATTTTTAGTCATTTCGGTTTTCTTCTGACATGGAGTGTGTGCGACTGTGGCCAAGGCGATGGTTGAATCGGTCCTCGGAGTGTATTGCGCGGGAGCGTGGTGTCTCCTATCGTTGGGGGATTTTACGAGAGGACCCTCTTAATCTCGTGACAGAATATCGGCGACAAATCGTAATAACGCCACGTATGACACCCGACAGGAGACGTCGTAAAAGTTATCATCACAAACGACAGAGGGGATACGATTCTGGTAGCATCTTTTGTCGTCTAGTCCTTTCTTCTGAGACACTAACGAGCTCCACTGTCCATCTTCTGTCAAGGTAACTTGAGAAATTTAATTCATAAATATACGCCATCGGAAAGCTGTAGTTTAGAAGATAAAAGGGAATAGGATACAATCTTTATTCGTGTTAAATTTTTAATCAAAGATTTAATTGAAATAAGATGACTTAGACATTCTTATATACATATACTGATACTTTCTCCAACGAACGCTAGAGGATCACGGCCATCCTTTTCAAGCGCCCACATATCAACATCTGTCGGCAAATATTTCCGCTCTCCGCAGACTTCAAACCCAGAAAAGAACGAAACGAATCGGAGTAGAATCGCGGTAGAACAGCAAGTCGTCGTTTGGTCGATCAACGTTCGCGGATCCGTCGCGCCATCCCCCAGGGAAATCGTTTTAAACCTTTTAAATTCGAAACCCCCGAAAAAAAGAGGCGAGTCCTCGAACGGTGGCGAACAGGAGCAGCGTTGCGGCGCGGCGCGCCGCGCCGGTACACACCGTCATAGGCGAGGCGTATACACGCAGGCTTGCCGGTGGGTAGCCGCCGGTTGTACGGCACATAAATATATCGCGCACGGAAGAGGGAAATCTGTTTAAAATATGTTCTCTCTCTCGCCATTTCGCCATGGTCGTTTGCCACGGGGAATAGCTAAATGCTTTTTGCGAGAAGCCATTTAAATCTTTACCTTTCGTCCCGTATATCCTTCCCTCTGCCGTTCGCGCGTTTGTCTTCTCCTTCCTTTCTTCTCCTCGAATCTTTTCCCTCTGAACGGCTCGCGGTGGCTCGCTGTTCGACAACCGCGGAACTCGAGGATCGGTAACACGGTAGAAAGAAACATGGGAATCCTGAAAAAGTGTTGCGTCTGTCGAAGGTTGGGTAGATCAAGTTAGGATGATCAGCTTCCATAATTCATTTTAATCTTCTTTTCGAGCAATGGAGTCAGGTGAAAAAGGGATTCGAAATTAATACTTTACATAGCATTCAGAGAGAGAGAGAGTAAAAATAAACTTAGAAACGCCTGAAGTTTCATGAAGAATTAATCAAAAGTGGTAGAAGCATCTGTCTGATTCCTCTGTTTATCATATCGATTCTACTCATCGAATGTTTGATAAAAACGTTCCGAGCAACGGTGCGCTAAGCGTGAGTGATATCTTTGAAGTATCCGCAAATATATCCCGGTATCGTGCGACGCGCTTTAAAGTACAGCTGGGAATGCAGGAGAAGAGAAGAGTCTTCTCTTCGTTTCCCGTTCCGGCTACGATGTTCCGTTTCCTCGCGGCGGATCTTTTTCCGATTCTTTGCACTCTCGCGTTTTATCGAGATTGGCCGCGCCCGACTCCGGCTTCGTCCCTGCTGAAGTCCCTGAGGAAATGGGGATCCGGATGCAACCGTACACAACGGCCGCGAAATTCACCTTCGTGCACACACAGCCTTCTCGATTTTCGCGTTCCTTCCCTCCCTCGGCGCCTCGTGCTCGCGAACTCTCCTGCCTGGCGCGCGTATGCACGCGAGAAAAACGCGAACGATTCGCATGCGAGAAAATGACACCGACGCTCTCCGCCAATTGCGAACGGCAATCCCCGTGGGAGTCGGGCAGAGGATAGTTGGTATTTTAAACGAAACACGAGAGCCACGGAAGTTTCGCTCGCTTTTCTCCGCTTATGAATAGTCTATGCGCAATTTATTGCTTGGCTCGATGGATTGCTGCCTTGCGGATCTTCACGTACGCATTCGCTTCTTTCATTTCGAAAGAAATGTCGAACAATTGGAGACAACGAAGCTTGTAGCAGGCTGTTAATTAATTGATCTTAAAGTAAACGTCGAGCAAATCAATGAGGCAAGAAGTCAATGCCTGGTATAAAAAGGTATACGTTCGTTACACAATCTTCCTCGTAACCGTAATTGTCACACCGCGCCTCGCGTGGAATAAAAATGAGGATAGATAAAAAGATGAATTAAAGATCCGTCTTACCCTCCATCGAGCCGACACCAGTTGCTCGGCATAGCTCGAAGGAGATTTATTGGCGCAAGTTCGCCTCGGGGCGAGCAATGAAAATGTGCTCGATGACGGCGAAGATGTCGCCGCCAGATGGTACGGGAGACTAGCTGCTGAAAGGAGGCTAAGCGCCACTGGTTCGTGAATTCGTTGTCAATCCTGTTGAAGTTGTTAAAAAAAGTCGTTCCCGCGAAGGCTGGCCTGTGTGACAACACATGGTCGGCCTTAATACCACCGTCGACGTTTTATGCACCGCGACGCCGCGTCTGACGAAATCGACCATCGACCAGGCATTCCCCGATGCGACGAGATTTCTTCTCGACGTTCCATACCGCGTCGCTACGTGCTTATCGGCCAGAAGACTCCGTCCAGTCTCGTTTCTCACGTTCACGGCGATTCCAACGAGTTATGCCCGAGACTCGTGAAAACTGGAACGACGTCGACTGCCACAATGTACACGAACGGCCACGGTGTGCTATGAATAGGGTTGGGGTCAGTCGTAAATCGAAACACCGGACGGGTGAAGTGTATTTATTTTAAATCGGGAGTGAGGACCACTCGGATGTCTGCTGGTGTAACAACGTATAAAGGCTCGAGTGGCGCGGCGCGGTGATTCGTCCCTAAGAAATCGCCTCGTTTGATCTCCCTTCGTCGCGAGGACGCTTTCACCGACGATGGACCGTGCTTCCCTGTCGGTTTCTTGTCAGCCGGCTATTGTACGTAAATCGGTCACTTCGCCGCTCATAAACGAAAGGAAAGGACACGAGGAGCCTGGCTCGCTAAACGGAAGAGGGAGCAGGACAGTGGGGAACGCAGCGCGTAGCCACCACGACGAGAACTGACCGTTTTCGCCCCCCCCCCCCCCCCCCCGAAACCGATGTCCGGTCAGCACCCTTGATTCGAACGTTGCCCTCCCCCGTGTACAGGACTTTTATGGCGCATAAATATCGAGAGCTCTCCATGATATCCCCGCTGTATTATCGGAGATGCTTACCGTCGGTTCGCCGACGTGCCTGTACAAGGGGATGATGCCAGAACTGTTATTCGGAGCAATTCTATATTGTCCGACGCGCACCTACCCGACCACTGATACTCGAAACGACACCAGTCTCGCCACTGGAGTTTCGCCAATTCAGGGGCTACGTCGTTTCCGCGTTCAAATGCAATCTGCTGGTTGATTCCTAGTGTAAAGCTCGCGTGTAAGGAAAGTGACGAAACTGGAAGTGATCGTATTCGTTCGACAGCTGTAATATCTTCTTCGGAATCGTTTATTAGATAACACCACCAAGCTCGATAACAAATTCCCTAAATCTTCGCCGAAACAATCGTTTACCCCATCGAATCAGACGCGGCATCGGGACACGGACGAAATCAACGATTTCCCGACCCATCGTCGCAGGTCCGCCCTACGCCTCGAATCACTCCCATCGGGTATATGTATAGTGTATATCGAATATAAGAAATTCAACGAGTCGAGAGGGAGATCGCATATTGTCAGACCATCAGCGCCCCTCGTCCTGGCGTCGTTGAGCAACGTCGTGGCCTCCTCGCCGTTCCGCACCCTCTCTGAGCCTCTTCGGCTTCGAAACTTGGCCGGGGGGTGTGGTGGGATAGAGAGAAAGTGAGTGAGGGAGAGAGACGAGGGTGGTATCGCCCCTATCTGTATTCGTGTATGGTTCCAATAAAACGGGAACCACTCACAGCTTTTGTGTCGGATACAGTGGCGGTGTTAGAGCGCGATGGTTAGGCGGCAAGGGGGCAGAGACACGGCGGAAAGGGGCGCTAGTGGTTGTTATCGGCCATCAGGTTTTATATCTGGGGGGTGGCTGCTTCGATGGGGAAGCGCTACAGGGAAACGGTCAAACGATACTGAATACACCGCGTGTTTCACAAAGATTCTATGAAGATTGCCCGGGATTTTATTACGGGAGAAATGTCGGTTAATAAAAATGAATAGGGGCGGACTGCGGGGGGTGGAAGCGTGGCCTTTCCTTACTTCCGACACACGTAGAGACGCGTGTCTGTCTTGGTCTTTCGGATCTCGTGCGGCTGTCGACTCGAAAGTGCGATCTCGTTCCCTCCGCGTAAAAATCGTCGTTTAGATCGGGTCAAGTCTGCCGAGGGCGACGAGAGCCCTCGCTTATCTGTCGCTGTTCGCCGTGCGAGAGGGGATAAATCGATGCAAGTAGATACGCGTATAAACTCGATACTTGTATACTCGTCTCAGTACACTATAGGTATTGCGCGTTTATTTTAAACTATCAAATACATTGCAAATCAATTTATCCTGATAACTCACTTAACTTTACGCTATCAATACATTTTATCCTCCCGTAACAAGAAATTTCCCTTGTTTCTTTTCGTCCTCGATCTCCTCCGATGCTCGGCCACGCGTTGCACGATCATTGAAAGGCGACGTTGATTGAAACCACGCGTCGGATCCGAAGACCGATACTGCAACGGCATCGTATCGCTCTTCCTGGCCGTTTCGCGAATTCCCGTCGCTTCATCGTTCCCTCGAAGACAGCAGATGCAATTCACGGCTCTCTCCGCTGGTAACGCGATCCGTCGCCAATGAAGTTCCGAGTGCTAATTCATGCGGGCCCCCGGAAACGCGATACATCGAACAGAAATCAAACGGCGAGCTGTCTGAATGTCTTCAGGCGGAAAATCCAATGAAACGCATCCCGATACGCGTGGCGCCTCTTTGCCACCATGGTAGACGAGATAAAGGTGTCTCGCTGGGATTCGAAATTCTCGTTCCTTCGTGTCTTCTTACTTTCCCCACCATCGATTGCTTCGCTTCGTAATAATGAGCTGGAAATTTAGTAATTTACGGTCAAAGTAGCAATACATATTTCTCGTAATCATGCAATACTTAAAGATTGATGAAATAATCGAATCATTCGTTGGTATACATTAAATATGGACGAGAAACAATTACACGTCTGGGTGTCCCTCGCGTTAATTGAAACGGGGAAGAGTAGAATCAGAGCCGCTCGACATTAAACCGAGAAGAAAATTACGGTGCAAGGGGTTAATTCGGTGGACTCACGCTGACGCAGCTCTCGAGCTTCCTACAAAATTTCGCCCGTCTAATAACTCACCCGTTGCCCTGCGTCGATTTCTCCTTGTCCAGAGAGACGAAACAGGCTGCACAGATGAAAGGGAAAAAAGGGAAGGAAAGAGCGAAAGGGCGGAGGAGAGGGACAGGACCTTTCTTGTTTGCTCGATCCCACCCGCGATGGGGTCAGAGGCGAATTGACTGCCGTGTCATTTGTAACAATAAAGGTGGGAGTCCCGATGTCTGGACCTCTGACTCTCGTCCCAGTGATACCGTTCTTTCCTTTTTTCTTTTACTCACCCCCCCACCCCCCTTCAGACAAAATACAGACGATTCGATGTCGTATCTCGTGTGCACGCAATGAAATTGAATAATAGGATCCGAAGCATTTTTATCGATGCCGCGTACAATGGAAACGAGGACCGAGCCACGGTGACTGATGTACCAATTTATTTCACGACGTCGCTGCATTTCGTGGACATTGCTTAAAAAATGAAAAAAAAAATGGTTTCAGGCCTCACTACGATCTCCTTGATTGTCCTAAATAAATAACTCGCTCGGAGACGCGGCCCACAGGGATACTCTACGTATCCCTGATTGTCTCGCTTTCTCCATACCATCTTCCCACGACGCCGACTTTAAGGGTTGATCTTATTATTATCCACGCTATTCTTTGCCGCACGTGATTGTCTCCAAGTATTTATTAGGGCTCATCAGTAATCCCGCTAATTCGGTGACATCTCAGGGCCGTGAGAGGGTACCGTTCCTCGATGAAGCAACTCCTCGTCTTTCTTCTTCTTCTTCTTTTTTTTTTTGCTCCATCTCTTTATTTTCGTCATCTCGTTCACGATGATTCGCCGGTCGCCCTCAAAGGGTCGTCAGCTTCTCGCAAAGCCAGTTAAGCGATCAAGGGAAGCGCATAAGAAGGCTCGAGGCGACTGTTACAATAGGGCTTGACGTATGGACGACATAAGTCAGCGGACAAAGAGCAGCCGAAACTTTGTCTCACGGGGCTGACAAAGAGACACCGGAGTGCTCGAAGTTGGAGGTGGCCGTGACCGATCCGCCGACCGAATTCGTCACGGAGCGGGCCGAAGTTTTGGAAACATTCTGCCCCGGTATGCCAGAGGTTGGGGCGCGTGTCTCAATATTTTCTCTCCGGGAGAACGTTTTTCACAGTTTAAGCAAGACGTATGGTGTTGGCCTCTTTGTTACCTCAACGGTCGGCGGACCGTGTGCAAGCCCTCTTTGTCCTACTTTCGGGTGTACCCTCGAACCGATGTAGCGGCGTCTCTATTACCTGTACAGTCGCGAAATTCGAAAGTGTGTTTCCGAAAAAAAGGAGCAGCATGGTTAATTGGTCGTTTCGGCAGATGGGATCAAAGGCACCGTTTTCGACTTTTCTGGTCGTCACGCGTTTACGGATTGTTACTTCTGTAACATCGGAATGCTGGCGCTGATAGAATCTTTTCGCACGGGAGGTCTTTCTCGAACATATCCTGACGTCTTTGTACAGTTTCCATTTTAAAGGAGAAGTTTATGTACCATAAAAATTCATAGGTTTCGACGAAATGTAGTAAATGGTTTTGTGTATCGATTATAGGAAGATCTTTAAAGCGAATGATTTTAACAATGTATTTTATGTTTGTCAAAATATCGAACGTAACAAATGAAATATTTCAGTGATCCGATAAATAATTGCAGCAATTCATGTTACTATTTATTACTTCAAAATGAACATTTGCGCACGCGATTTTTCCACCTTACAAGCAGCCAACCCGTGACGACCGTGTTCCTTCTCCCTCGTACATCACGTTAGATCCGCGTCGACCGCAAATATTCGTATCGTCAAAGGGTTGCCTACGCGGCCGCGGTCGTTGGAGCGTCACGTAACGATTAACGAACAAATGGCTGGTAGTTACCGGTAATTGTAATAATTGTAGAGCGCTGCAACCGCGCCGCTTCTTCTTCCTACGCCGTCTTTCCACCGGCCGGGTGCAGGGCTCGATGGCTCGATGAAAGGAGACGAAAGAAGATGCGCCATGTGTCGCAGTGGGAAAGCAATTGTATACCGCGCGCGAGGAACGTGCGTGCGTTCCGCCTTTCCCTGCCCCCCCCTACGTTTCGCCATTGTTTTCCGGACATTATCGAGAACGAGAGAGAGGATTCGTGGTTTAGATTCCAGCAGCCTGTCATTAAACCGCTTCTTCGAGGGTGTCCTAATGGACTCGTTTGATTTCCGTTCGGGCCACGCACGCCGAGGAAAAGTTGCACCGTGAGAAAACGCGATATTTTGCGTGGACAGGAGGAAGCGGTGGCGGTTTAGCCGCGAACGTGTAATGGCATGTCTCGCGTGCCAGTTCGACGTTTCTTGCACCATCTGCAGGAAGACGAATGTGCGCGTCGTCGATGAACATATTTACGCCCGTGTTCCCCCGGTGTCGAACAGGTATCACGGTGGGTGACTTCTTCTTTTTTTCTTTATACTTTGAAACCTTTCGCGGAGTTTATCGACGGCGCGATGCCAGCCGTATATCTTGCAGTTGAGCGTATGTGAAAAAGCTTTGTATAGAGACGAAGGGATCTCGAAGTCGATAGAGTCGATGGCTCGTAAAAACGAGGAAACTCCTGCGGCTCGCGTTTTATTGGTAATAAATACTTTAAACTTCCCCGACATGATAACAAATATGTTCATCGTAAAAAGTGTTTCATTTTCTACGCCCCGGGCGCGAGAAAACGCGAGCTTGAGGTTCGCCGGTGTTCGAAAGAACGCGTGCACGTCCGGGAAGAAGAAAAAAAATCTCTCGCACGGGGAAGAAAATTCCTACGACCGACCTCTGCCCAGACATAATAGCTAGTTAGGGTTCATTGTATCGGTGACTCGCGTACGAACGCTCATATGCATGACAATGCCTGTCTTAGGAGCCACCGCCACGCTGTTTAGCGACGCTTTTTACATCGCGTTCCGTCACGAAGCTAATGCCTCGTAATTCTTTTAAACGCGTGTCGGATCGAAATACGAAATCGGGCCGCGTGCGTTTAGTCAGGCCGCATCCGTCATATCGACGACACGCGAGATCGGTTCGAGATTGGAATCGAGGGAACAGACGCGGCCCTTTCACCGAACTTATCCGGATCCTCGTTCCTTTGTTACCTTTCAATTCAGGCTTTCCTATTTACCATACCGTCGTGTGAAACACTTGGGACACGCGGTGAGACATGTGTAGCTTCATGTAAATAGCGTGTCGTTTTAAAATATTGTTTCAACGTTTCTCTGTTACGTAGCATGATTCGTATCGAGAAAGGGTAGACGAATAAACGAACTCCATTTCTCATCATTGCTTTGATACAGAGGAGGGCAGCATCGCTCTGAAAGAACTTTAACCTCGCCCGAGAGGAAAGAATTCTCGTTGCACAAGTTTCCCGTCGTCGCCGATCGACGTTCATCGTCGATAACGATGGTCCAGGGGTAAAGGTAAAAACGCGCGGCGCAGCTGGATACCTCTGACCGACGGTGCCCAGACGTTTTTACGTTCGAACCAGCGAGATCCATCGACGATTCGTGGAACATGCGAAAGATATTCGTCGCGGTGACCCGCGCTCTTCTTTCGCTTTTTGTAGCCAGTGTAAACTTTGTCCGGAGGGAAGCGAGCCTCCTCCTGGACTTTCGACTTTTAGAACCGTGACACCGTCCGGCATCCCTCGGCGCGCCGTTATTACCACGAGAGAGACCTCAGATCTTTCGGCCGGGACAGCCGAGAAACAGTATTTTGGCTACAAAGCGTCCGTCACGGCCGCGCTAAGACTTTTATGGTCGCCTTAGCGCTTCCATAATGGCCGCCCTTAAGCCAACGGGCTGGTCCGTGTTGCGCAAAGTTACGCTCGATCCCTGTTACTACCGCGAGCGAATCGGCCGCGAGTCGGAAGCCTCTGTGGGGGCTCGGGTGTGGATTATCGGTCTTGATGGCCCTCCCGGAACCCCGTAGCGAAAGCCGCAAGGACAGTTTACGCGAACGGACCACCCACGATCGATCCGTGTGGACTTCTTGGGGTGAACGAAACGACTCGTGACTAATTTGCATCGGTTCCAGGGCAATTTGCTCTGAGACATTTTTGGGGAAAGCCTTGCTGACTTCTCGAGGAATGTTTTGGGGGGGGGGGGGGGAGGTTGACCATTCGGTGCGTCTTACTTTGGGGCGGTGCGCTTTGAGATTTGGCCGATTGCGCGGCGTGGAACGGAATACCATCGCCGGGGTGGAAAACAAACTGGGAGGGTGAAAGTGGCAGAGCGTGAATCTTGTACGATTATTTTGTAGCTCGGTTAAAGATTGGACGACTAGGTTTCTGTCAGGTCCGTGTAAATGATTCGCCTAATACCTGCTGGTAATGCAAATTGGAATCTGGGAAAACGGTAAAAAATATTGTACACGTATCCTTCGATTAACAAGTGGTTTAATTCAGACCTTAACGAGGCAGGTACACCAAACGAGCGGTCGGCGAAGAAACGTACGACAACCTGTCCCCCATCCATATTACACGCGGAAGCCCAACAAGGCCACCTTTCCTTTGCGATATCGTATCGAGACCGAACAGAACGTTCTCCGTAACCGCGCCGGGTAGCCTACGCATCGCGGAAAATTCTATTCACCCACCGCGCGTGTCATCGATTCAGGATTCCGCTCGAAAAAGGCAAAATCCGTGGGAAACGCCGGAAGGAATTCCTCTCGGCGGCGGCACGAGGAGACGCATGACCGATCTCCGAGAACAGAAGCGATGTATCTCAGTAGGACGACGTCCCACGAGCTTCCCCGAAGAGATCACAGCTCTCTTCCTCCATTCATCGATTCCTCGGTGACGCGCAAAAACGCGGCTTCGCCTTTTACGATCGCCACGATTCCGCATCCAGCCGTGTGTCTCCCTTGTACATTTTCCACCGTTTCATTCCGGGTCGCGTCACGAACGGTTTCTCTCCTCCTCGCGAAACTGGCTCCGCGAGATTTCCCGCGTTTTCTGCCGGTGATCAATGACTCGAGGTTGCCGCGGCCTCTCGCCGTTACCCGCGGAACGTGTCCGTCGTGGTGCAGCTCGCGCGTCCACACACGACCGGCTCTTGCGCACACGTGCACGTCATTGTGACATACGCGATTACCTTGGACTTATGTGCATAGAAAATACAAGGCGCGTGCAGCAAACGGCGAGTCGTGGGCCGCCGGCGATCATTGTCCATCGCACGGTTTTCTATCTGCCTCGACGCTCGCGCGACTGTATCTTGGTCCATTAAAAATTATCCGCTCATTAACCGGATCATTGTTTCTGCGCTACTATCGACCGATCTGCTCGCTTTTTCAATGGCCCTGGGGCGGCTTTAATGAAATCGACCTGCATTGTTGGGGCAACTCGAATGTTTTAGCGACGATCGTATATTTACGAAAAAATTGGTTCGCAATGCTTTGATTTTTCGAGCTAAAAGAGTTGTTTCATCATTGGAAACAGGAATTCCCACTCCATTCTGCAAACCAGTATAATTTCCGAAATTTCGAACATTCGTGTAATATAAAGTAGATAGATGAACGCAATTTAATCGGGACCACGGGGAGAGTGCTACATATTTTTCACGTGAAACATCATTATCGCGGCGCGATAACGCGAGCGCGTTTCGGTGACTCTGGCGAACCGAGCCCGGGTAGATATTAATGAACGGGGATTCATTTTCTGGCGTGTTCGTATTCGCGTATCTAATTACGCACTTATCGCCCGCAGCGCGTTATAACTCGCGCCGATAATACGCCGCCGCCCGTTCTACGCACGCATCGCTGTCGCTTCACGCTCCGTTACGCGTGTCCGCGCCGCGGCGAGGTGCAGCGAGCGATAAGAAGGGAATGACGTTTAAAGTCGATGAATGCAACACCCGCGGTCTAATTAACCTTTCGCCCTGCGACATTTTCATCGCTGGGCGTCGCGCCCCTTTGTTGGGCGATGGAGCACCATTGAACGTTTAAAAATAATTCAAAAAAGGGATGAATTTCTTCGGTCGTTCTCTCGTAAGGGAACTCGAAATCTCGTTTAAATAGAGGCTGCTCCATTTCCGCCCAATGGAAGCCGTTTCTCCATTGAACGATTTTAAGTGCGTTCGAATTCATTCGTCACGTTCGAACAGTTTCCGTAGATAGACCGCGGTGGATCGTAAATCACGATCGAACTCCTATGAATTAATCCAGACTCGACGGAGCATATAATCGAGACTTTTTGTCGATACGGCGACCGTGTCGAGCCGCGTTTCTATATCCCCGCATCGGGGGAATACCATCGGATACCGCGTATCTGCATCTCTATGTATTAATTACCCCGAGTATAATACACGCATAGTTAATTATCCTCGCCGGTCGTATCGTAGGATTCCTTATTATTGAAGCACGGTGTAGAACCTAGCTAACGTCTGTCGCGTTAAGATACGTTTCTTACGAGGCTGTCCAACCGGTGTAATACATATGTAAGACTCGCGCGTAGGTCAGTGCTGGCTGCATAACGCAACGGCAGCGGACCGCAGTGCGGCACAGGTATGACGAGATCGTCGGCTATGGAAAAACAGCTTTCTCTCTCGACAGGTTCAGCTGGCATAACGTAGGAATCAAATGGATAAACGTACGCGGAGTAACACGCCCGTGTAGTGCCGCGATTTCTGTGTACATAGCGCGATGGCTAAGTGGGGGAACGGGAGAGATATTCGTTACGCGAAATGAAACTCGGTAAATGTACCATTATCCGGAATAATGATCGCATACAATCGGAAAAATAAGTGCGCGTGCCAACACCTCTTGATTCACGCTTTCCTTTCGTTTACTTGCTCTTGTGGAATGGCGTGAAATTTTGCTCGCTTCGTTTATTCTATTTTCCCTATCGTTATCGAAGCATAAAATATGCGCGGTGCCCTTTGAATAACCGATTGTTAAAGTTTCTTTCAACGAACCGCAATGAAACTTCCAGCTTGATTTATGCATTGTAAAAGATGAGCCCGAGTGGTAATGGTCGATAGGTGTGGAGGTGAAAATAGCACTGGATGGATGAATCGGCTGCTTTATATTCTTCTCGTTCCGTTACGTCGATGGTATCTACGTTCACCTTTTAATACTGTCTCCCGGTACAAATACAATCGTGACGCAATGCCTTTACTCTCAACAACGAGCATCGATACCTCGATTTTAAATTTAAGCGAAGAAATTTCATTCCAATTGCAAACACAAAATATCAGCCATTACAAAATCAAGCATAGTATAAAGAATTCATGACTGCAGGATAAAAAGATATTGAAATCCATTTTTACACGAAATCGAAATACGAAGCGGCCACGAAGGGATAAAATCGTCCGGAACACTTTGATCGTCGAGGTTGTATTTCGTGTGCGTGGTGTGCTCCGGTAAAAGCGGGGAATTACGTGGTCGGGACGCAAGGCTCGAGACGTTACATAAACCGTTGCGGAATAATGGAAGAAACCGGAAATTCGATAGTGTACTTCCGAAAGGACCGTAACGAGCCGTTACTCGGCTACAGACTTTCGGTCGTAATGCGGATACACGGGACGGGAGGAGCCGGGGCTTGACTTTAGTAAGAGTTTACGAGGGCGGCCGACACGGGGTTAATTCAATCAGCCTATAATCCCGACTCTAACCCTGATTACCCCCGGAGAAAGCAGCCGGCAGTTCAAGGCGATTCGATCCTGATTAAAAGAGCCCTCCTCGACGGTTTTCACCTAACCGTCAATTATTATACACACATGTACGAGAAACTCTTCTCTATTCCCCGTTCACTTTCGACTGTTCCTTTTTCAAATGCGCATTCCCGTGCTGTACACTCCGTTTCCGCTGCAGGTGATTTTATGTAATAGAGAAACTGAAATGAAGTCTAATCTTTCGATATACTCAATATTTTATTTGCTTTGTTATTACGACGATCGAACGTCGACTGAAATTGGTACGTTTTTCTAGATCTCTGAATTACGAATTAATGAATTACCGTTCTTCATATTTGCCGCATGAAGCTATTCTTGTCGCACGTGAAAAAACGTTCAACCGCCGAGCTGACGCGTAGCAATAAAGTTACAAGTTTCTGCCGCGGACATCTGTGAAAATAATTCACGATTCAGAAGCGTTATTCGCGACAGGCATGGGAAACGTATTGTGGTGGATTTAAACTTGCCTGTCTTATTTTCGTATTCCCGAAACGGAAATCACAATGCCGCGGTTGAACGACACATGCCCGTGACGCGGACTATTTTTATCTTCCGAAGGAGAAAATGGGCTCTGCCATTAGGATTATAGTGGCCCGCGGTTCGTTCACCGGTCGAGTAGCAGAAACAATGGCGCGCTGCCGCTTGCTTACCGAGCGGACGCGCTCGCGCACGAAAGTCCATTTCGAAATGGGTTAAGTGCCCTTAAGATAATTCCGTGTTCTTAAAAGCTATTAGTTTGCTCGCGGCCAGCGAGTTCACGGCACGCTCGAGGGTTCCAGCGTGAAACGGATGGCCTCCCTGGTTGTTCTTTGGATGTTTTCTTCGAAGATAACTGGGCAAGACGGAGAATTGACTGAATCGTGCGTACGCGAAGATAGCATCTGCTTAGCAAACAGTCGGGGATGCGTGACAATCAACTGTGCTAACGTAGGCGCGAGCCCTTTTACGATTATCATTTCGAAACTACCCCTGCCCCGATGGAAGAACCGCTGTTTAAAATCTAGTTTCAGGAAGCGATTCTCCGACCCCCGTGCGCATGAAAACTTTAACGCAGGAACTCGCTAAAGCGATAATCACATGGTCGATTCCCAACACGAACGACTCGCCCAGTAAAAGCACCGCGTTCGGCTACTTCGGACAATGATTTTATCGTCAGCCCCGTCATAAAGGCGTTAACGTAGATCGTTTTCGAGCGATAAGACGAAAGGGTGTGGATGGACAAGCTATCCGTGGCAATTTTCACAAGTTCCGTAGCGCTCTTTTGTCTACATGGAATCAATTTCGCGGAATAATGGTTCGAACGAAACAATCGCTAGGAAGATAATGCGCCGGGTGTATTGTGCCGGACAAAGGGGAGATTTTCGAAACGAATTTCATCCTCCGAGTCTCATGGTACGATTTTTTTTTTTTTTCAAAACTGCATTCTACGTTTTTCGTTCCATTTTGCTTTCGTCATATCCAGAAGTAACGACAAAAGAATTGTCGTTTTAATCAGTCGTCGTCCCATTTCGTGGAGCTTTTACAAGCGACTTATCTTAAGCCGCCAATATTATATGTATGTGTAATAGACTTCTGTTCATCATCACTATTGCAAGGTATTTGCGTGGTACCCTTTGAACGTGAGCAGAATTATCGCGAACGAAACGGGCGAGCAGTGATACGCGGCGGGCTCTGGGCGTTGATCCGCTTCAGCCCGGAACGGATCCTCCTCCGGTTTTCACTGGAGGAGATCAGAGGCTTCATTTCCGGGATTGATGGCAATTCCCCAAATGGCAGGTTGAAAATCAACCGTGCAGCACAAAGGGATTTATTCGATGGCCCCTGAGTATCGCTCTATCGCCCAGAGCGTGTTAACGTCGCGCTATCTCTCGATGCGTGTATCATAATAACAGCGCCATCCTTCTCGGACCCCCCCCCCTGTCTTGATTTCCTTGCTTTCTTCTCTGTCTCCACTCCTCGCGGCGCAACCCCCGTGCGCGGGTGTTGGTCCGTAACGTTGCTCTCTGTCCATGATTCTCATTCCCCGCACGGTCGTCTCTATGCGTCGCGCTGCCACCGTTGAGTTGATTGGATCCACTTAACGGGGTACGCGGCATGCGACATTACCGCTCTATGGTGTATGTCGAAGCGTGTTGTTGCGTTGCACCACCGTAACGTCAGCGACGGAGCGGAACGGTTCCCGAGGCCGGCGTTGTTTGCATCTTGTTAAGGGTTGATTGGCTATTAGCGATGGTACCATAGTCATGTCCTGTGCTACTGTCTTTAGAAGATGCTTTTGTATCGCAAATGGGCCTCCGGTTTGAAGTCGTCGATGCTGTTTACCGAGTAATAGCTGAGTAATAGGTTTAAAGAGTATTACCTCCCGTTTGCCACAATTTCCATTTAATATTTGAGGTGCATAACGATTTACGAGTATAAGTTAGGTACTGTTGCAATTAGTTAAAAATCGATTGGCCTCTCTCCTTGTTTTTTTTTTCGAGAAAAGTTCGTGGACGTCGCTGAAATTGTCGCCGGGGTGGAGGAACATGGCGCGCGGTCGCGGCTAAGTGGACCTTGCTAAGTAACAAGGGCCGGCCTAATGACTCGAAAGGCCCAGATTATTTTATTATCACGTCGCCAGTGATTTCAGCGACGAGGATCGTAAAACCGTTCCCCCTCTATCGGTAGCGCCTAGCTCCGGTATGAGACGATAGATAAAGGCTCCTATAAAACAGACCTACGGGTAATTGAGCGAGCAAGATAAACAAGGTTTACTTAAATCAGGACCCCCTACGAATTTAATTAAAACTCGGGCCTCGTTTCGTTTATCTGAATAGAGCAACAGTGGTGCAGCGTATCTCACTGTCCGCAGAATTGTTGCTTTCGTTTTTTCCCGCACTTACCCTTAATGCACACGATATTGTACAAATGCCTGACAATTATTATAATTATCATTTTAATGATGCGCGTTACATGGACGATGCTCCATAGCGCTTAGCGCAATTTAATCGTACGAGTATATTCTAATATGATTTACTATTTTCTTCGCGCTAATCAATAGGCGTGATACCATTTCCTATTCCACCAAGCAATTCATCTACAAACTTCATCCAACGGCTTCTCGGAACATATGCTGCCCCAACTATAATCCAAATGCTTCTAAAAAAAAAAACCATTTACATCAGACGAGCAAAAGGCAACCAATTCTTCGAATGAACGATGCTCCATAACGCTTAGCACAATTTAATCGTACGAGTATATTCTAATATCATTTAGTATTTTCTTCGCGCTAATCAGTAGACGCGATACCATTTCCTATTCCTATTCCACCAAGCAATTCACCTACAAACTTCATCCAACGGCTTCTCGGAACATATGCTGCCCCAACTATAATCCGAATGCTTCTAAAAAAAACCATTTACCTCAGAGGAGCAAAAGGTAACCAATTCTCCGAATGAACAGCCGTTCCCACCTTCTCAGGAACTAGCGAGGCTCGTAGCTCCCCCCTTTACCAAAGCGTTGGAGCCGCTTTTGCCGCAAGGATCACGGGCAGAATTCGAAAGTTCGGCCATGTCCTTGGCCATGTCTGGCTGAAACGCTTAACGGTACAATTCTATTCACGAGGCCGTTCGCCACGTAATTCGGTGTGCACGAGGGAGAGAGAGAGAGAGAGAGAGATAGATAGATAGCCGGACGGAGCAGCGATTCAGACATTATCCGTGTTGTGTCGTGTTACGTGTCTTACAACGTGGTAAGCCGCCGCAAACAACGTTGCTGTACACACCGGACCGACGGCGATGACGACGTCGCGACGCGACGTGTCCACCTCGAAGCCAGTCACGAAATACCCACCTCCGCGTGGGAAAACTCGCGAGGAGACGCAAGCTCCGTTGTAGTACGTCATCCGAAGCTGGAAATATCGAGGCCAGCCGAGAACTGTGTGTGCTCCTCCGTCAGAGATTGCGATCGCTCCGCGGGAAAATTGATTCGATGCATGGGTCTTTCGAGGGTCGTCTCTAGCGCGGTCGTCGGAACAGGTGGAGAGGGAGGAGCTGTGATGCTTATTCGCGTGGTATGACCTACATCGGCGTGGAACAATCACGAGCGGAAGGGTGGAATCACGTTTGAAGCGATGTTCAATTGTGTGGAGAGTGGAGGAAATATTGTTCATGGATACACGATGCTACTTCGCTTATCTTCGTATCAGTTAGAATAGAAAGAAACGTGTCCTATATTGTTTTTTTTTCAATACTTATAACTTGCATAACGAAAAGACCGCAGAGGATGCTTCATTTTGTCGGTATGTCATTGTTTTTTATTGCTTTAGGATTTCCTGAAGGCTATCCGTAAAACGATTTACGCATCTACGTGAGAAAATTTCACAAATGTTCAATAACAGCTACAATACTTCCTCTCTTATTTGCCTTTCGAGTTTCTCACATAAAAGATTTTATTCCTCTGCAACGGGCGATAGAATACCTATCGATTTCCGTTCGTTCGATTCCTCCATCGAAATCAATTGTCTTCGTTCCATTTTCATTATGCATTCCTCAGCCGGCCGGAAATTAAACGGCAGCCCGCGATAATAATCCCGCGGTAATAGACAGCAAGTTGGAAACATTTTCTCGTCGAACGAACGGCGCGCGGCGGTTTCGTAGGCTGTTTCCGGCCTCACGGTGCTCGACAATAAATTTCTGGCCTCTTTGTCCCACGCCCTGGCATCAGCTGTTCGACGTTAAGACGTAACCCTTTCAACCCTTGCGTAACGGACCGAAGGGACGACCCTTAATTAATTAAGTCCTCATGGAAGACTCAGGTGTTCGGCGAAATCTGGCGGTTTCTCGACGGCCCCGGCCAAGGCACGATAATGGCGACATTATCATACACACGACCTATTTAGCCTATGGCCATCGTAACAGGATTCCTAAATTTCAACCTGTGTCTAGCTCAGGTGCAAAAAACGATTAATCGTCATTCACAGGGATTCTACGTATTTCTAATCGCATTCTTATTGGCAGGTAGCAGCTTCCTAGAATTTACTCGCAGGGAAGGCAACTTTCGTTATGATAAGTCGGATGACACTTTCCACAAATAAGGTACAATTTTTTTTCTGGGTCGAGAACTTCTTCCGCAATCTTTTGCGTGGCTCTGAGGACTCTCAGCGACAATCTCCTTCAGTCGAAGCCCCACGAATACCCCTTTATTAATTTACTACGTCCTCTCCTATTTCTGGTTTCTCGGTCAGTGGGTCACGTTTTTAATCAGATTCCCTCAACAATTTATCCAATTCCTTAAAAGCTATACACGATAGATCGAAAATATCCCATAGAAATATCACTGTCCTCATTTAAACCGATTCTCCCGATACCATTCAGGGACTCCATATTTTTCCTTCCATCCAGCCTTGGAACTATTCTCAGACTTGACCTATTTCTTACTTTCCACTCTATCGGCGCCAGTATTAAATTATTCCTCCGCGCAACGATCAAACTGCAATTCCATATTTCCATCGTCGCGCATAGTAGATACGTTGGAAAAATGTGTACCACGCTGGTCGCGACGCCGGAATATCTACGATGCTGTAAATACGGTCCGATAGCGAACGAACGAACGAACGCGCGGAACGAATTCGAGGGAAATTCGTTAGAGGCTAACACAGAGTTAACCGTGTCCGCCTGCGTGTATCTGGATGGAGATACAGCTTGAAATAATGGTGTTTGCCCGGATCTCGAGATATCATCGTTAACAACGGCCAGCAACCTCGTATTTCGGCGCGAGTTTCCCCGTCGCTGTACCGCCGCGGGGGACAGAGGAGGCGAGCGATTTCCAACTCCAAAGCGAGCACCGCGGAAGCGCGTAGACGCGCGCGATGCGCCGGAGCCGAGTGCATTAACGTCGACGACCTACTTAGCGAAGTTCGAGCGGCCATAAATCAGTTTACGCTACTCGTACTTATCGATGCTGCCACATAAGTGCACTCTCCTCCCCCTTTTACTCTCTCTCTCTCTCTCTCTCTGTTCATTCTGTTAGTTCCTTTATTGCAGGGTGTATCGAGAACGGTATTATCGTGCGCGTATGACAAGTATTTGTCGTGAAAACGTAAGACGAGAATAAGGAGTGAAATTCTTTCTGTTGAATTTTACGATCCTGGGAAAATTGGATTTGATTGTTCTTGAAACGTGAATGATTTTGATTAATGCTGTTATATAATACATTTATGAATCTCTTTTGATTTCATCGCGACTTCAACCCGCCACTGTACACGTACAATGTGTACTTAACGCTTCGCGTACGTTCACGATACTGGAGAAGGCTCGAGGCAGCGTTTCGTTATCGGCGCAACGCCGTCTGATAACGGCACCGCTCCTTGGACCGCGTGTCTCCTGTCCCGTGAGAAAGTTTCGACTTTCGATCGAGCGACCGATATTAAATATCAGCTGTGCCGGTCAAATGAAAAAGTAAGAGGAACACAGTGTGTACGGGGAACTGGTTTCTTGCGTTTGTTTCGGACCTATTTGCGCTTCTTGCCTCGCCTCGGCTTACGATGAATTGAAATACACATGATACTTTCACTTTCAGCGCCGCACGATGGGTGTTTCGCGTACGGATCTATACCTGAATTTCCGAGCCACGATTTAGTAAGATTATTTTCGATTTGAATTCGGTAAAACAGAAACAGATCGGGCATCGAATTTATCGAATAAGTCTATTTGTAAAATGGACAGTTTTTGCAACCCGTTTTTAAGCAGTCTGCTTCAAGTTCATAACTGTTTACGTTTGACGTAAAAATTGCAGCACGCTCAGTTCATTTCCTGTGAAAGATAATCCGATTGTCGTGAAACGATTCTCGGCTAGAGCACGTGGTTAAGCTGCTCGACGATACGTTGCCCATTTTCCTGCCGGTTATCTTTTTATTGCGGAGAAATCCATCGAACTTGTCCGGTGAAAGTGTTCCATTACCCTCGCAAAAAAAAAAAAAATCTCTCACGCTCCGCTGCCCGGCAGCTCGTCAATTATTCTAACAACCAGGCCACCGTAATCCCCTTGCTTTTAAGGCTCACCTTTGTCTTCTGTCCCCTCCCGGAAAGATTCTCCGAGAAACTCGTTAACCCGTTCAGAAGCTACCCTCTCATTCCTTACATCATCCTGGGTAAGAGATTGCTTGTCATCCTTAAACTCCCTGTAATCCTTATAAAATTTTCCTTACCGTACACGTACTTTTTAATCCTTGCATTCAATGACCATTCTATCCGTGCAGAATTATTTTCCACTCCAGTACCGCTCCGACTGTTCTCCCGTGTTTGTTCGAGAGGACAGACAGCGGAATACCTTGTAGACGGTAGCCAAAAGCAATTCGGTATTCGGTCGACACGGAGAAAACGCTGTTCATCGAGTCCGCAGAAGGAGCTCTCGCCGACTCGGGGCACCGGAGTCGCAGTCGGTGGTCGGTCAAAGGCATCGCGAAATGAAGCTCTCTGTATGCCGCGTTGTCATTATTGTAAACCACAGGTAGACAATGCAACGGGCCGGGCATATCTCGAGTGCAGCCGGCGTACGGGACGCCGCCGGCCATTGTCGAATCGTACACACCGCTTGCGTGTGCTATTCGCGAAATCAATGACACGCTTCGCCTCGGGCGTTGCTGAATTATCGCGACCCCTTATGTTCGACAGCGGGCATGCGATTTGTCTTTGGCCGGAAGACACGGTTACCGCGAGTGAGCTTGGAATTTTTAAACGGTACGAGGGACACTTGGAAATACGACTGACATTTTCTCAGTGAAAAGAAGAAACTTAATATTTTTCCAACACTGTGCAAGGCTTATACACTGCCGCGTCTAAACAATGAGATTATACATTTGCATATCATTGCCCTTATCGTTCCATACGCAATACCATTTTGTCTTTAACGAAATCGTGCAATTTAAAGTTGCGCAGCTAGCCAACGAACAATAGTCCCGTCAACCTACGCCGGAGAAACTCGTCCTCGGAACTATTCCAATAAACCTTACGCGTGTAACGTAGGATTGCACAAGACCGCCGCGACTGTTCTCTCGATGAGACCGGCAATTTAAAATTCATTTCCTCCTGTAAATTACCGCCGCGTAAAAAGGAATACCGTTTTAGTGGGTTGGGGTGGGCGCTCTCCGACGGAAACGCGAATCTCAACTTCGACCCCAACCTTTGCCGTACGCGTTTTTTTCTTTTTCTAAGCTCGTGAAAACGAGTCACGATCCACGGTGTGACGATCGCAGCGTGTCGTGTACCATTCAAGCCCTTCGAACGTTTAATCGAAAGTTAGAAGGAGAGATCAGTCGCGATCGGCCGTGGCGATACTTTCGCCTAGCCCTGAGCTAAATCCGCCCGTGGCCGAGTCCGCTCCGGTCGTGTCGGTGTAACGCGCGCGCGGAGGAGCACTAAAGCGCGAGCGTGTCCGCCTTAGTGTGGCGCTTTAATGCCACGGTAGCCACCTATGTACCTATAGACCCTGTCTCTCGTAAAAGTAATTGCATCAGGCCTCGTTTATATCGTCTCCCTGGGGCTCGCCTTCCTCCCACTTCGTTCCAGTCTCTACTCCCTTACTCTAACCGGCGCAGGAAATCGTTCGACACACGGGCACTCCACCTTTGCATCTTTTACCTGGCTGGCCGCTGTTTTCTTTTTGTTCCTGTCTGCTGAGTTCTTGGTGTTCCGTGGGTGTACCGTTGCAAGGACTGCAAGCATATTCCTCCGTAGATCTCTTAGATGTCGTTTTGCATTAGTTTTTCAGGGCTTTATCGATTTGTCTTAATTGGTCCCCGGCGATGGTAATTTTGTGATATTCAATTGAGTTTGGATCGTCTCTCTGTTAATTTTGCGGTGCAGGAAGTTCTCTACCAACCCTATATATTCCGAAGGAAATGTTGATAATTGCGAACCGAGCGTACTGGGTCAATCACCGCAGTACCGTTTGATGCGAAGTTAGAACTGATTATTCCAGAACTGATTGAATGTTTGGTGGGAGTGTCTAACTGCGATTCAACCGCGAGCCATTTATGCATTGGCAGTAAGCCGAAGTATAATACTGACCGTGTCCAATGTGGTTCAGCTTTGATAGCGCCAGGCAAGAAGCGTTGCTTCGACTGTATGCAGCTCTGTTAATTACTGACGATTTGTTACACCGGTTTTACACTTATTTACGATTTCGCTCTTACGTAAGTCTATATTACGAGTATTTGTTTCTTTGGAGCGGCTCAATTGTAGGAAATATTCAGATATCAACTTTCACCAAGCTTTTTGCTTCATCCCTCTAAAATGATCTTTACTTTATTCTCTATTAATCAAATTGTAACGATCAACCATAAAATCAGCCTTTACAATGCAGTTCCAAAGATTGGTTCTCGTGTCAATTAAGGCAAAGGTGCATCGATAAACGTGTCGATTACTCGTGTCTTCAATACGAAGATACACAATCCCCAGCCGATCTGGCTATATATGCCGAACATCAAAGCAGCTTCGTACACCGCGCTTTTGTCTCATCCAGTACAGTTTATTGATTCATCCTTCGCCGATCGTATACGGTTCCTTGACACGCAGAGGCTCCGTTCCAGTTGCAAAGCCTTTCCTGGTTCCGCGATAGACGCGAAGCTCCTCGAGGAAACAAAGCTATCGATCGCGCGATCGGTCTACGCGCGGTAACGCGGGTAAACTCGCGGATTAGCAAATAATATCGGGGCCAAGGTTACTACGGGTGTGCCGCACCGTTGCCTCCGCGGAACAATGAAAATTTCACGCAAAGCCGAACACACGAGCAAGCGATTCCGCCGCGCGGAAAAACGCGCGAGGACGCGCGTGTTCCTCTGCGTTTCTGCGGGCTTCATCGTTCACGGACGCCTCTTGGAAACGTGTCTCCCCTACGATAGAGATCGATATCGCCTTCGTTCCCGAAGACACGGACATTTTGAACGCTTATCAGGGATTTATGCGGCTGCAAGCCCGTGCTGCTGGCCGCTTTTGCCGGTAATTAGTTCGCATAAATCACAATCGTACGACGCGTAATTAACCCGTTCGCCGATGGTTTTGCATGCAAATTGCGAATGCTCGCTAAAATGTTGCGGGATATTTACTGCTGCTAGGTGAACAGAGCGAGAAGGAACGAGTTTAGAACGCTTTGAAACCAGCGGGTTATTAGTTGACGCGAGTTTATTGAATTGATCGTACGTGATCGTGCGTGATTCACTTGGTTTACGGATTATAAGTAGATGCGTGCTCTGTTAATTGGCTGTTCAGCTGCCGTTCTTCGCCGGGAGAGAAGGTAGATTCAGTTTACTTTTAATACTAATGACACGGGAGTGTCAATGAGTCATCAAGCCTCTGACGAAGGTAATTGTACCGCCTGTGGAAGGTTGGAACATTTTTCGAAAGGAAAATGATTTTATCTGGAGGTCAGCATTAGTTTTATGAAACTGGCCATCCTCTTCTCCGCTGTTCCGTGATATATGTGTGCGATGCTTTGAAGAGTTCATCCCTAATAATAACCCTCCTCTAGTTAGCTCTTAAATGTAAATTCATTTCCCTGAAGCATGCTATCTCGCGATACGGTGAAAATAACCGTCAATCTAGCCGTTAACCTAACTACCAACACAACCGAAAGCTAAAGAGGAACCTGTCTAAAATTGTGCCTCGCAGCCCTTCACAATCAGTAAGCCACCGGCGACTCGTTAGACTTGACGGTTCGTCGCGGGAGACACCTCGATGCTATCGCATCCCCCGTAGCTCTGCACCTGGCGTAACATCGTTTCAGGGTTAAGGGAGCGTCGGTCACCGGTGCTCTCCCGTCCTCATATTCACAGCTGGACGAGCAATTAAGCTGCATTAAGCAGCGGGGCGAGTAGAACAGAAGCGAGAGACAGGAGCGGGAAAAAAAAAATGTGCGCTTGAAAGTGGTACGACAGGGGAGATCGACGATGGTACAGTGGACTCGTGTCAGATGTTAATTAAGGCCAAGGAACGGAAAACGCTGGTCTCCGCTTGCGGAGGGGGTGTCGCAAGCCAAGAAATGCTCTCCCCTTCTCCCACCGTTTCGCTCCTGCCCGCCGCGTGTCTGTCCACCTCCACCGCCTTGGCGGTGGTCGGTGCGCCAGACCGATATCAGCCGGTTGGAGCGTGTGCCAGGATTTTTTTATCCCGCGGGAGTTACGACGGCTTTACAACCTATACCGGTTGTTCGTCGTTATGAGGCCTCTATGCCTCTCGTCGGATCGCCGTTTACTCTACTGCTGGCTGTGCCGGCCGCGGGTAGCGCTTGGCCGCCGGTGGGGGATAAAAAATGAAGGCAGGTCAGGAACACAGCAGCGGACGCGATTGCGTCACGGAAGCCGACCGGCAGCCTGCTTCAACGCGCTTTCAATTTCGAGTTCGCTCGAGGAGGATCCAACCGTGGTTGCGTGGGTAATTCGGTCGACGGTACTTTCCTTCTTCCCTCCACTCGTTTGGTGAATTTTCTTCCGGTGATACTTTCGTCTCATTAGGACTAGGTTTATACCATTTGCGTATTGGGCTTGAATCGTAAAAGGAACTAGGAAATCAGACTTTCTATGCAATAATCGGTCTTTTAGAGAAATACTTCTAGTTTAAAAGACTAAATTTGAATGTCTAAATTTAAATATTTGGAAATTCGATTCTGTATTAAATCGCTGGACCACTGGATCACTGATACCGTCTCTGCGAGATTATGAATGTCTGAGCACATGTTGCTCCGTTTTCTTCCCTCAACTGATTTCGATAACGGGCAAAGTTCGCCGCAGGTAAAAACTAGTTACTGGTCCATTTATACATCACTGTGCCGTGTCTGGGTTTTCGAAGAGCAGCGTATTATTATAACCTAAGAAGAAACTAATGCGATTTCTGTCGTGTTTGGTGTCATTTTAATCGCAACAGTCTCAGGGGTTCATTAAAATTAATTTCATAAAAATGAAACGAAAGCTAAAACAACCGTATTCCGTGTGTACAGAAAGTGCTCCTTGTAACCTCTCGAGGGCAACCTTTTCAAGAGGCTGTCCGCGCCCTGTCCGGGTTACAGCCAAATATCGGAGGCTAGAAACTGTGGCTGTGTCCCGGACGGAGCACGGACAGCCTCTTGTTCTCAGTTTTTGTTTAATCTTTATGAAATTAACTGCAATAAACTCCTGAGATTTTTGCGCTTAAAATGATACCAAACACGACAGAAATCGCACAGTCTGTTCTTAAGTTATAATAGTGCGTTGCTGTCGAAAAACCTGGACACGGCACGGTGATGTATAAGTGGACTTTAATCCGGTAGAAGGTGGAATCGCTTGCTTATCGATTCCCTGGCTGTCGTGCTCCTCTTCGTCGATGCTTTTCGCCGCATGCGCCGACTCTCACCGAGCTCTTGTAAAATAGCCCGTGGATAGTCGCGGTTTCGGAGTCGGGAAATCGTCGCCCGGGATCGAAAGACCCCGTGCGTTTTACCTCGCCTATGCGTGGAAAGCGAATCGAGCATAGGAGCACGGTAAACTTTCCAGCAGAAATGCCAACAGCTCTTTGCAAGTGATCTCTGTCGCAAGATGCCTCCTCTCCTCTCGACGGATCGCCTCTCTTTCACTCATATTTCGTCCCTTTCTCCTTCCCTTGCACGACGATAATAATAGTGCTATCTTGTTGCGTACAAACTGGCAACGATACGATTCTCAGACGAGTGAGCAAAAATTTAACTATCGATTCCAAAGAAAGCGTCGAGCGAGAAATGTACGAGATGCGCGAAGAATTTTTCTTTCAATTTGCTCCGAAAAATGTACGGCGTTTCGGATAGTTTCAGCTTCGAAAGCGGACGTTCCTGAAGGCGCGCCCCGAGTATTGAAGAAACGAAAGGCTGGAAATTTCTCGCGCCAGTAGTCTCAGTCACGCGTCGCCTCTGCAAATTGAACGAAACACGATCGAACTGCAGCGAAGCGGAAACGGAAAAGCGAGTGGAACGACACCGTCGCGGAGAATCGGTCGCTGGTTCCTTCGCTCCTCCGTCGCCGTTTTTCCGACAGCGGCCAATGTTCGCCCGGTGTATTTGACTTGGTAATGCCAGAGGTCTTGTATACGCGACTCTTCTTCCATCCACGCCAACTCGCCCCCGGTAGACGACGCAACCGACGCGTTGTGGAGGTAGGTCCTGGCGGTGGTCCGCGTTATCCTAGGACGACGCGCGCACTCCGGGAAGCCCGTTGCGCTCCTCCTGCCTCGGGGGAAACGGGAGCAGCTCGTCGAATCGAAACGATACGACGCCGCCGACGTTTCGCGAAATTACATCGCGACGCGTCCCGTTCTTTTCTTACCCCTCGAGCGTTTTCGCGAATAATCCGGCCAATTGCTCCCTGGCTGCTCCGCTCGTTTCATTTCTGTTTCCGGCCGTCCGCCCTCGTTAACGTGCACGTTGACCCCGGTCAAGGTCTTATCTGTCGCGGCAGAACGTTCCTCGTGTCGATTGTTCCGCATCCGGCGACGACTCGAGTGTGTTACGCTTTCCACGGAACGATTTTAACCGTCTGAATCGCCATCGTTGACGGTTTCGTACGAGAACATACTCGAATGAATGTTTTTTGGATGCTTCAGCTTTTCCTGGAGTTTCTTAGGAGATTCGGCGAATGCTTCGACTGAGATTTCCTTGGAAATCGATTAACGTAACTTCCCGGTTGATTACTTTTTTATTATCTCGACTATACGTAGAATTACAATAGCGTCATTTCTATGCTTCATCGTTAATTCAAATCAACGACTCGAATGTACAACTTGTATGGGGAAAGGCGGAAGCACGATGGATTTCTTCCTTTCAAGGACAATCATTTGATTCCTCTATGGGGCTGATAATCAGAGTCGTCATCCAGTTGCATTCTCCATTGCGATGGTATCGTTTCAATCTTAGCGACTGTTACTTCCACTGGCCTTGCCTTTACCGTTTCACCGTGCTACATTTAATCCCACTTGTCGGCGTAAATCCCTCAACGAAATCACGTCCAATCTGAAATTAATCACGAACTGCCCAAAATCACGGAAGCATCAATTTCCACGACGCTCTATTCGCATTGAATCTGTTACGAGCACTCCCTGTGGAAAATTTGCGACATCGTTCACCAAACTGAATCCTGTAAGTGGTCTTGAGTGACCACTTAAAATCCGAAGCCACGCGCCAGGCTGGGGAACGGGCGATCTGGGAGATGCATCGGTGAACAAAGCTGAATCGCGCCTATCCACCGGTACACGCATTCCCATTCGAGGATCGTAACGGTGATCGAAGTTTCGCAATTGACAGCCAAGGGGGACGCGAGAGTATAAAGCGCGGCGAATTTACGATGCAGGTTAATCGTAAATTTTTTCTAATCACCCGTAACGAGCCCCGTTTAATACGGAATCGTGTAAATTCCCGAGTGGCGACGGGAGGGAATCGTGCCGAGAAACACCACGCGAGGATAATGAACGGGGGAAGCAAAAGGTAGAAAAACCGTTGCTACGCGAACGACAAAGAAAAGCAGCAAGAGTAAAACGCTGCAGTTGAACGAAAAAGCAACCGCGGACGGCTGTAACGGCGGTATCCTCTTGGCCGCGTTAAGTTTATTATCGAATCGTGCGCTGACTACGTTATGAAAGTATCGCAGAGAGGAACACGTTTCAATTATGGCTGTGCAGTGGCGTGAGGCGTGCAAGGTCAAAGCCTCGATCATCTTCGTCTGTTCAAGACCGAATTTCCTTTCTATCCCGTTGTTCCGGTTTCTCCTTTTCCGTCTACTCGTGACGATTGGTACACGCCAATTGGTACAACTTCTCGTTGGAAATCGCGTTACGCGGATAGGTAGGAAAAGAGCAACAAGTCGCTGCCTTCGTTTTCTGGCTCCGATAATAAAGTAACGGATTATTTCCTTGGCCGGCGCACACGGGGCATGTGCGCTGTTCTTTTGGTTGAACCTGTACGGAATTTCGTTTTGGTGGAAATCGAGGTGCTTTTCTTCTCTTGGTTGGATGAGTAGAATGGATTATATGTATATGTGGCTGGCTAGTTTTTCTTTGTACTTCTTGAGCGCAAGTTACCATTTTGGAAAACTTGAGGTCTATAAGGTGCATCGGGATTGTAAGAGCATTTAACGTTGTCGATTTAAGCTCGTAAGTACCCCGTTCTTGTTTAGAATTAGCTAGCCTTTTTCCTTTAGAATTTGCTAATTAGCGAAGGACTTTATGGTTCCTTATTTATAAAAGCAACATTGCTCGCATCCGATTCAATTATTTTATGAGGCTGCTTCTTGAAACGCTGAAAAGAAATTACTTGAGGACTATATTTACTGAGTGACTATTTAATTCCAATTTGTGGAATTACTCTGTTATCTCTGGTTTCGTTCCTCCATTATCGCTTGAACTCACTGTCAGGACTGTACAAGCTTGTACGCGTTTTTTTTTCTGTACTCGTAACGCCCTTTAACGAAAAAAGAGAATTATAAATATACAGACACAATTCTGAAAATCGATTTTACAGTCTGTGCATCGTCGAACTTTTTGCGTAATTCCCCCTGGAAATCTGCATAACCGAACGATCGCAGCCAGATGTGACGCCGCTTAGCAGCCAGACAAGCACGACATAATATTTAATGCCCTTTCCCCCTTTTGCATTCTTTTTTCGTCTTTGTGCTATCTTCGCTCGCATAACATGCTCGAGTAGACTGACGTTCAGAGGATGCTGCGAGTACGAAAATTCGGTAGCCCAATTTAGCTTTTAGCCAAGAAAGGTGGCTTTAAAGGCTTCGTTATCCTACTTTATTAATTGACGCGTAATTTATATAGAATCCCTTACGAACAGAAAGAGTTAAATTAAATGAAATACAAATTGCACACGTGCATCCATGTCGAACAAACGCCTAGACGTACGCAAATGGTAAAGGAACGAGAAAGAAAGGGGTTGAACAAAAAATAGATGGGGCGGAGAAGCGCGGCATTTTTCTAAGCGCACGCGGCAACAGGTAACGTTTTATCATTCTTCCCCGGCTGCTTCGTAACGAGCGAGCAGAACCAGGTATTTCAGCGCGATGTTTCGCGATTCCGGCTCGTTTCTCTAATGTTATGGTCAGAACTGTTGGAGGTGAGTGTACCGGATCGTGCAGGCTGGGACACGTTTTCCTAACTTCCCCCTCCGCCCTCTCAACTCTTTTTCGTCGTGCTTCTCTTTTTATCTCCGCGGAAAAGAGCGACGAGGAAGAAGAAGAAGAAGAAGAAGAAGAAGAAGAAGAAAGCTAGGCAGAGAAAGAGGCTCGAGACACGTCCGAGAAAAGGAGGTGAAGAAACGTGAGGAAGAGGGAACACCACCTCCTCTTCCCTCTTCATCGTCTTCTTCTTTCCTCCAGCCCCGGACAGTAGACGCGCGGAGCATTATAACTCCACTTCCCCCTCGCCCCGTTCTCCGGTTGTAACCTTTCTTTCCCACCTCCTCGTCTTCTCTTCTTCTGTACACCCGCTATCACCCTCCCGGTCCCCCTTCTAGCTGTTCTCCACCCCCTTTCCCGCTTATTGCAGCACGTCCCCGGCCCTCCTCGCGGTCCCTCCGCCGCTGGTGCACTCTCAGCTGCACAGCACGACGAGATGCAGGGACACGCGGCTCCGCTTCTCGCGAGTAAAACCGTCCTTGATCCCCGGGCCACGCTCCATACGATACGCGAGAGGCACGACGGAGTGGGCTTCTCTCTTGCCGACTCTCCCTCTTGTTCAGCACGTGGTCACCACTGACGTCACGAGGCGCACTCGCGAGTCTGCGGCGTCACGAGAGCCTTAGGTTCCGTGCACACCACACGTATCTCGTAGCTTTCGTGTCGTACTTTCAACAGAAGAAAAAAAGAAAACTCTTGACACAGCCTCGAAGGGAGCAGTTTCAGTTTTCGGGAGTTAATGAAAATTGATGCAAATGGCCCACAGGCCTTTCAAGTTCTTAGCGCACTTTAAGGTTCTTCGGTATTTCGATGTTTACCAATTTATCTCGCTGACGAGGTACTTAAAGAAGACCGTTCACGGACAACCGTTTCCTCAAACAGAAGCACACTCACATCGGTATCATAAAATGTAGCTCCTGTCAGACGAGCCTACGCCGCTATCTGGCTTTCAAGCCACCGTTAATGCAAGCGTCCACTATTTTCCGCGCGATTCGTATCATTATCCGTTCCTAGCGTGTCGTTAGCGCGATAACCGATGATTAGGCGCGCTACGCGAGCACGATCGTTTCTCCGTTGACGCCTATATCTCGTTCCGATGTTTAATCGCCAGTTATCGATTCGTCCTTCGATAATTGAAGATTAAGTTCACGGCAGAGCCGCGTCTTCTTTCACCATTTTCCCTCCTTTTTGCTCCGTTCGACGTACACGCAGAAACTTCCTATTCGACTCGGGCACCGTTCAAAGGGGGCCCCCATTGCTTCATTCTCCTCGCGCATGAATATTTACCTGGAATAGATTCTACCGCTGAATGTCGAGGAAGTCGTTCGTTTAACGACACTTAAAGTGGCGGTTCGCGCAGGATTAATATTAAACGGACAGCTCGCGGGTGCAACGGCGATGCTTATCGGGGCGCAGGATACGCGCGACGATCACGGGGAACATCTCTTTGTCCGTATCCCTGAAATTATCTGTTCGCGGAACCACCGGTCAATGCGGGACCTCCGCGACCTCTTCTTTCCCTTTTCGACGCGTGGCCGGGGCTGACGTCACGAATCGCACGATCCTCGAGGGTAATCTTTAAATTACGTTCACGCGAGCCAGCCGGGTGTGCATATAGCCTCTCTGGCAACGTCCTACCGGCGGGAACGTTCCTCTCTGGATTGCGTTGCGTTGCTACAGAAATTATTACCTATGAGGGCGATGGATGTAGCCGGTCCCATTGTGAATTCTATGAGTTAGAACTTAAATAAAGGGGCAGCACGAATTTCCTTTTTTCCTAGCTCAGTGGAACATTTAATTTGAAGAGAAAATAGTCAGCGTCGATACTCAATCCTATATAATGATTACAAATGTTAGCTTCCTTCTTCTACCTTCATCTTGCACAGATATAGATGCTCCCCCTCACCTTTGAGACAATAACGGTACCCAGGTGCATAATTTATTCTCCCCAGTCGGTGGAAAGGTGTGAGCGTAACACGCAGCGATCCGCCTGGCGTCTCTGCACTTTCTCCTAGGCCTTCCGTTCAATCCCGCTCGCGTCGTTCGTCTGATCTGTACAAATCCACCTTCCTGATCAGCAACGACAGCGTACAGTAATTCTGACACTCAGCGTCGACAGCTGAACGTACGTACGTCAGATCAAGAGCTGGAAGACTTCTAAAGCGAGCCTCGATGTTGCCTGCAAGCCCCTGCATAAATATGCATGCGGAGTCAGTCACCTATTTTTATCGGTTAAATGGCTGCGTGTGCGCCTAGTGTGATATTGCTGTTTGCACGGAAACGTGCGCCGTTTGGAGCACACGGGATACGCCGGCCACTGTAACGCTTGAGTGACACCTTGATCGCTCAATGGTTTCCTGATTAAAGCTGGCTGTAATTGGGTTGTCTATTAGTTAATTGAGGGTTGGGGTAGTCAAGGTGATAAGAAGCTTTGGCTGGGTGTGCAGGGTGTTCAGATGACGTGGATGATTAAGAAATTACCAAGCAAACGAGGATGAAAATGTATTCGAAATATTTTTCAATATTTATTAGTATAATCTCGCGTTGGCCCCTTTTGCGAAGAAGACGCGGCTCATCATGCCGCGAGGCTTTGGGTTCCACTCGAAATTAATTAACCTCCCGACCTATTGAAGTTCTGAGCGCGCTGGAAATCCTATCTACTGTCCTTGCCCTCCTGGTTCTAATCGCATCGGGGGATTCTTGATCGCGTTGGCGCGGGGAGGATACCCTTTTGCAACTTCTCCTGTGAATTAAATCATATTCCCGCGATTGCGGTGACGAAAGAGACAACCTTTTTTTTTTGACCCCCCCCCCCTCCCCCCGCTTCCCTCGTCACGGATTTTCTCTTCGCGATTCTTTTTCCAGCGCGTTCGCTTGGCCAATCACGGTTCACCACCGATATCTAAACAAAGACTCGGATTGGCGTGTTGCGCGTTATGGCTTTAAAAACGGGGATAGGGGAGGTGGTGGTTCGACGAGTAGAGCCGGCCAACACAAATGCATATAGGCAAGCCTTAGAGAGATTGTAGGCTTGGTGTTAGGGAGCCCAAGGCCAACACCTGCATCAGGCCCCACCATGCTTGTCCCACGTTCACTAACACCATCCTGACCACCGCCGGCATCAGCTACGACTCGCTCCGGACAGAACTGTACCGAGACCGCTTTACTCTCTCTCTCGACCAACAGCCATTAAACGTACCAGCACTTTGTCTTCTTCGTCGACCCCTGGCTTCGTCAAGTACACCATCGATCGCAACATAGATCCTCCTTCATCGTTGCCGGATGGGGTTTATAGATTCGTTTGGACGCGCGTCGAAAGCTACCGGGAATCGATAACGCGTAACCAGGAAGTCGCCTCGTAGCACGACATTCTTTCGTTATCTAGAGATTGTCGACGCGTCGTTAGAGAGAAGGGAAAATTAGTTAAGTACCTATCACGATGACGTGTCGATTTACCGAGGAAATATATATATACATATTGGAATGTAAACAGAAGCCGATGGAGATCTCGAGGAAGATCGAACGGCTCGAGATCTCGAAAGGTCCACGAATCGAGGCTATCCATCAAAAGGTCGATAAAGACAAACCATCCACGAAAAGGCAGGTCGATGGAAATAGCATCGATTGGTATATCCTGCACGTGCCTACTCTGGGCATAAATCTGCATCCTCTCCCACCCGATCTAATTCTTTTGCTCGTTCAATCGTCGCGCCATGGACCGTGTATCACGAGGCCTCACAGTCGTTGGAAGTCGAGCATCCACGGCTACCATCGCCCGAACGCGATCTGAACGTTTAACCAGAGAAGATGCACAAAGGGAAATCTGTATAGGCGGGCGTCCTGAAGAGCCGGGCGACTAGGGGCGAAAACGGAGGGTAGCAGGGAAAGGAAGAAAGGGGATATCTCGACCGACTGCTCGGCGTGTTCTGCACTTTATAGTGCAATACTTTACGAGTAGCGTGCAGCGTGGGTCGACGTATCTCTCCAGCTGTCCGGCCGAACCCACGTCGTCCGCGGCCGGGTCCAGCTCCGCGGTAGCACAACTCCGGTTCCAGTTGACCAGTTTCTCTCCGAGCAGTCCCTCGGTTCGTTCGGCTTTCGCAGCAGCGTAGCCGGTTTCAGCCAGTCGGCTCGACCCGAGCAACAACGGCGAAGCCAAGCCAGTCGTGCGGTGCGCGCTGGCTGATGGCATTGACGCGGTGCACCGAACGGCGAAAGTAATTCACCGTGTGTATATATTATACACACGGTGTGTTGTTTATACACGGTCCGCGTCGTCCTCGTCGTCGTTCGCCGCTGCCGCCGGTTGCGCACGGTTAATCTGTTCCAAGTATCCGTTGCAGTCACAACCGCACGCCACCGGCCGTTTCTAGGTTACTACGAATGCGTAAAGTCGCGGACGACGCGCTGCGTCGCACCTTTCGCCGTCGATTGCCTCCTCCGATCCGCCGCTGTCCTTTCCTCTCTCACCCCGGGGCTGTTTATCGAGGTCATCAGGGAGGATAGAAGTTCGTAGACGACGGGTTATATGCCGCAGCGTAGTACGAGGATGAATATCGAAATCGGGGCGGCGAGCGATGCTATCGATAATTGGCGGTCCTAGGTTTCCTCTTTTCTCCGAATTCCCCTAGGATTTCGGTGGAGTATTTTAATTACTACCGTTTGATGATGCATTGATAGATGGGCAAGTTTCTCTGCAGACCCCGACTGTGCGTAGGAATGCAATTCTATGTCTACATATTTCAAACTCCACCCCTTTAAAATTTAAGCGACTGACCGTCCTTTTCTCTTTCACCTACTACACCCCTAATCGTTAGCGAGCCTGTCGCAGACAAATTGAGCGTATCTGAAACGGAAGCAGGAACAAGGCAATCGGATACGCGTAAAATGTAAACCGACTCGTCGAGAGGAGCCAAAAAAGACAACTCGGACGAGTCGGTGGCGCGGAGTGTGTCGCGATAAGAAAGGTGCGACATCGCCAAGGCCGGTCGAATGAAAACAACCGGGGCGGCCTTTCTCCGACTGCGACTGATACGAAGCTGGACGGCGTTCACGTGCCGCGTCGTGCCGTGGGCGGCGATGATAATTCGCCCCGTGCAGTTTTCCGATTAATAATCTGCCCCCGCGATCGCCCCTCGACGATCACGGCGACGATCCCTGGATCCCGGCAACCGGTCCTGGCCGAGCGTTCCGAACGGCAAGTCCTACGCGGACAGCCCCGACTACACGTATTTCGTAACAATTCCGCGCTCTGTGTGCGCGCTCATGCGTGCCACGACCTGGATCTTTTCTATCTTTCGACGCGTGCCGAACCTTCGCGAAGTCGTTATATCTGCGAGTAACTTGATAGGAGTGCATCGAGTTGAATCTGGAATTATTTAATCCAGTCGCGTGCTTCGAAACGATTAGACGGATAATCGTTTCCCTACGATTTATCGGATCGAGGGAATTGGGTTGATCGATTTTTCCATCTTTTGTTTCGCGGTTCTCGTTCGGCGAGATAGCTTACGTAACGAGATTCCACTAGAGAGACGGTTTTTCAGCGAGCTAACTGTACGGTATTATCGACTATTACCGTCTTGTGACTGCGAGTAGTCATATCTTCTCTGTTTTCCGTTTTCTGTTGCATAGAAATGAAGCTGTGGTTAAGGAAACACGGCTCGCTTTTAGATCGCAGGTGGATAGTTGGAGATGTAGTTATTCGGAATCGTAGGAAGGAACTAGGAATTTCGTTCAACGTCTCATCGATCAGAGACAGAATTCCCGATGATTCGCCGGGCTGTTAACGCGGATAGAAGTCGTACGGCCGGCAATTATAACGGAACACCTAGCCGGGTATAATTAATCCTTTGATCTTGAACGCGTGTGTAGCGTTAATTGGATTACAAGCTATCGATTCAACTAATTTGATGGTGCGTCGATACGGGTTACGCCTGGTCGGAGACGAGCGTCATCTTCACGCAACGTCGGACCGCATTTTCGACTGTTCTCCGATTAAACGCTCCGAACTGTTCCGTCTACTAAAGCCATAAAGTATCCGTTGCGATTTAACGCCGGGAAAAAGCAACGGAGAACCAGAGACATTTTTACCCCGACAATGAGAAGTTAATTAGCGAGTTTCGTCGCAGATTAGTTTTTCTATTACGCAGTGTCTTTTACGCATCGCACCGATCCTCTTCTCGAGGGTTCCCGTTCCCCTGCGCGTACTCGCGCGCGTGCACACACGAGCCCGCTGCCGCAAGAGACAGCGTTGCCCGTCTTTCTCGTATATCTTCCGCGTGTGTATGCATGCATACATCCGACGGCGGTGCTCCCCGTCGATGCATTTGTATTCGTGTCTTGGGTTACGACAGAGAGCAGGCCCGTTATCGGGGCCTGCTGATTGCCTTTGGACAAAGAGAGCCCCGGCACCGCTGCCCTCGCGCGACGAGGACGCAGCTAAAACGAGAGGAAAAGAGTAACACGAGGAGATTGTTCGTGATGAGGTGGTTAGACTGGTTCACGCACGTGTGTGCCCTGTTGGAAAACACGGTCCGCAGTGTGCGTCTTTAAACTGCATGCGCTCTCTCGTCGCGGGGCGCGGAGGAAAGATCTCTGCCCGGGGTCCCTCTTTGCCTCCCGTTAACCCTTTCTTCCTCCTCGTTGCTCTCGCATCGCCTATTTTCTCCCTTCGACCGGCGGCGCTTCTCCTTCTCGCCACGGCCTCTCTCTATCCGTGCCTCTGGTGTCCCCGCGTGAACTTGTTCCTCGTGTGGCCACTCGAAACGACTCCTCTTGTCGTGCGCGACGTATCGAGGAAAGAATATTGTTTATCCACGCTGATCAGACGATTTCGTGGTAGGAGGTGGGAAACGGGTGAAAGTCTTTCGGAAAATTGCCCGCTCGACTCTGCGCTCGGCGGAGCGGCGAGGGAAAGCACAGGTGTGCACGCGCGGGGAGAGAGGCTGGAGCCTCTAGTCGTCGGTCGACAGCTCGGTAAAATTGAAATATAAAACGGCGCGGATACTGTTAGGCCTGCCAGGGGAAACCTGCAGCTCTTTTGACGCAAATGAGTTACGGTTATATAATACGGTGCTCGTGTGCAAGTACACGCAGCTCGGTTCCGCTGTCGTATTGTTCCACGATACCAATTAGCCGGTGATTTCGCGAGATTGCTCGACCGTTGAACGCTACTCGATCGCACGCCCCGTTGATATCCGTTTGATTGAGGTGATTATTGTTTCTTTGAAATTGTTCAGCTGACGAACGGGAGTGATTGCTGCTTTCCGTAGAAAGTATCGAATCAACGGCTGCGAGAGGTATAACTTTTCCAGGAGGACAATTACTTGACCATCGAAGCTGAAGGGGAATTTTATTCCCTTTTTCTTGCGTCATACGTAACAGCTGATCTCGCGTTCAAGACCAACTTGATCTTTCGTTCCCCGATGTATCTAGCTAATTTGACGCGAGGCCGACTTCAATCGGAGAATAGGCGCGTAAAAACCCATACGCGTCGCACCTTTGCAGGGTGTTAATGTGCATGGGAGGTGGGTTTCGCGCCGTTGCCTCTCTTTCTCCGTTTCTCTGTTCGCCGCTTCGCCTTTCTCCCTCCCTCTCGGCCTCTTCCATCCTTCCTGCTCGCTTCTTCGTTCAGCTCGCGCGAGCACTGGTCTGTTTTTTGGTCCACCGAGTGTCGAGCGTGTCGTGCGTGTGTCAAGTAAAGACGAGGGCGCCTGCGCGGACGCGAATGGATAACGCGGATAACGCCAACAGCCGTTATACTGGACGGACTGCTTACGTCGAGATCGCCTGACATCGCGAGGTCTCTCCTTTCAGACCGATCGTCAAAGTGTCCACACATTTCAATCCCTTGAGTTTCGACATAACATTAGAATAATCCTATAATTTACAGTACATCCAGTGCACGACTGCGCAGATCAAAGCGCAAACGTACAATGGAATTGTCCTTAAACTTCTTCAGCGCAGAACCTAAGTGGAGAAACATCTCCAAAGATCAGAATATCAATGTAGCACAGTAACGACCGTCAGCAAGAACCTATCATAATCTGATCTGATCTCATCAAGTTCTCCGCTTGGTGCAACCCTAAGAGGAGTTGCCAGAACGTCCCACGGGGCGGTCGTATATCAACAGGTTTTTCAAAAGTGGTCTCAGCGTGAATTATATCAGGCCCCGCGTCTCGAGGATCGCTCCGGCCACACATCTATTATCGGCGGGGGCCCCCTTATCGAACCGCTTCGCCTAGCCGCTGAATTTATTCGCGACCGTTTCGCAGCCCGTTATTTACGAGGCTACGTTGCAAACTGTGTGTCGATCCACTTGTTTCCCGGCGCAACGAGCCAGCACACGAGACCGGACTCTCTCCCTCTTCGACTCGTCTCCATCGAGAGGCGAGAGAGTGGCCCTGAAGATCGTGCGGTGCACGACGCCCGCGCTTCCCTGAACTTGAACTCGTTCCCTCGCGGCTTTCAAGGTGACAACGACGCGAATTCGAACACTTTCACGACTTCTTTCCATTCGTAGGAGTCGCCTCAGGAGTTTCTCCGTTCGCCTCTTTCGGCGCGCTTCCGCGGGCTGGCACGATAGCGGTGACGAACGCGGAACGACAGTCGACAAGAACGCGAGAAAGAAGAGACTTGGTGGAGGATTGATTTCTGCCGCAAAGTTAGGATTTACATCTCTGAAATATTAATTCGATTCTAAACTTTCGGCCATCGGCGCACGGTACGGAGAAGAAGTGAAGAACCGACGAAAAACCGTCACCCATCGATCTCTTGTAGCGCGGAGTCGCGATGCTAATCCCCCGTACAATTAGTTCGATCGGGAACGAAACAAGGAGAACGAGGCAGGAGAGAGCGAAAAAAAGAAGTGGAACATCTGTCGAGTCCCCGCGAAGGATCGGAGAAAGAAGTGGACGAGCAAGAGGAACGCGGCGGCGCGCGTTGGCGCCGAGACGCTACCGACAACTCATTCTTCGATTCGAGGAAGCGCGCGCGCGCGGCCGAAGATTGGACGCGGATTAAACTGGTCCCAGGGTTCACGGAACCGAATTGCGCGAGCAGCATCCGAGCGACCAAAGCCAGCAGCCACCTATAGCGCACGTCCACGGTTCAAGGAACCCGATCAACCGATTTCTGCACCGTTTCTACCGCGATGCCGGGAGGTTCTTCCTGGCCACGGGAATAGCAGCGAACAGGTCCGCCCCGATACGCTGCATTTGTTCCGTTAAATCAACACGTCCTCGTCCCTGTCCGCGATTACTCGCGTCGGCCCCCGCAGCGGGAAACAGGATTTTCTGCACTCGTGTTTTTTCGACCGATTTTTCGGCCCCGGCCTCGGCCTCGCGTTCCTTCGTTACGCGAAAACACCCGTTGTTTTGCTCGCCGATACAGGAAGTGGCGAGGAAGCTTCCTTATGTAACTTTTGATATGATATGAAACGTTTCCATTATTAACACCTGTACAGCAGAAAACATTCTTTACGTAAACTTCGTTATCGTATTCCTAAGGAAAATGCTTCATGAAATTTGTGTTTGCACAAGGAATTATCCGTAGGGATAGTCATTGTCGTCATTCAGATTCATAAGCAATTCTTAAGTATCTTAATCGATATGCAGACTGGTATTAGATAAGAAGCGAGGGGACCTGACGAACAGCTTCGATGAAAGGTATCGGTGCTTGCAGAAAACGGTAGCCGCCATCCGGTTTCTTTGGATATCCTGTAAAGCAGATTATGCTGGACGCGATAAATATAATTTCAGCCCCCCCGAAATCCACGCAACGTCGAACCCTCAATTTCTAACGACGTAATTAAACGCCCAACCTGCTCATTTTGTACCTACATTCACGAAGGGCGTCGCAATACGTGATTGCCGATCATTTCGAATACATCGAGCCCTCCTTCATGCCTGCGTGCCTGCGTAGAGATATGCTTGAATCCCCGAAAGGATTCGGATCCATCGTGAGGAACAGGTGTCAAGAGGCAGCGACGAAGGAGGGAATGGGAGAGGGAAAAAAGATAGATCGAGCGAGACTCGAGAGATAGGCCAGGGGGGGAGAGGGACGAGAAAAGAGGTTACTCGCGGTGAGGGGGACAGGGGAAAGGAAGTGCGGAGGAGAAGGCGAAGGCGGAGAGACGGAGAAAGAGAGTAGTAGTCCCCGGCACCCAACTCCCCCTCGTCTTATATCCTGCAGCGCATCGAGGGCCGTCGCGCGCGAGCGCAGCCTCTTCTCAAGGATAACGAGTAATCCTGGATAGTGGATCCACCGATCCGGGGGAGAGACTTCAACTAACTCTCCGTCTCCCTTTCGCACCGTTCCCTTCTTTTCTCGCGTCGCCAGACCTCGCTCGATCGTGCCCCGCTCGGCCAACTAGAACCCTTTCCAGCCAGGCCGTAATTACTTGGATTTTGATCCGCGGAGACGAAACATGGGGGAGGTGTAGGAGAACCCTGGAGACCCTGAAGAGGTCACTTTTTTTTCGGGTTTTACGATTGGGAAGCGAAGGAGGAAAAAGCCTCGTCCTTTTTCCCTCTTATTCGATGCCCCCTACTTTTGCCTCCTCTGCTACCGTGCCATCGCCGTCGCCTTCTCCTCTTCCCTCCAACCATTCCCTTTTGCCCTTAGAACGTGACTCGACGAAAGACCAGGCTTTTGTTTTGACAAATCCTCCTGTACGTGTGCGTCGATGGGTGCCCCCTTTGCCTGGCATCCCCTTCGCCCGTGTGCGCGAGATCGTGTGGAGATCCTTCCACTCCGTTGCTCCTTTCCTCTTCCTATCCTGTCGTCCTCTTTCTACGGTTCGAGCAGAACCGTGTCGCGGCTATACTTTAGGAGAGGGAGGCAGGCGGGGTGCTTCAACTCGTTCGTCGTTTTGTCGAAACCCCCCACCAGACTGGACCGATGTAAACACGAGTGGCTGATAGCCGTGGGCCCTGCGAGGGGTTGCAGCGGCAGGAGAGGTTGGGTCCGTGGAAGAGGGACAGCCGGAGGGACGGGACTTCTGAAGCCACGAGGGGCATACAGGGCGAGAGGCTCGGGGTCCGAGCAGCGCCGAGCCCGAGCGAACCTGGCCGAGCCGAGATACAAACGAAACGGGCATAGGATGAAAAAAAAAGTAAAACACGAGGGAGGCAAAGTGCAGCTGAGCTCCAGTGGCGTAGCCGCATGCTGCTTTCAGGATTCACGGGCCCCTTCCATAGATCTCTGAGACAGCAAAGATCATGGACCTGCATGGACATTAAACCAATCGATATAAGAGAAACATTTTTGTCATCGCTAATTCCGTAATTTCTTTTTTGCGTGTTACACCGTTCTGTTCACGAGAAATAACGAAATCGCAGCAACTAGGCCGTGCAGGATTATTATTGCATTTTGCAAATAAGCCTACCGCGCCATGATCATCGACTATCTTCCATGTTTCATCGAAGTGCTAGCCCGCGCGATGGTACAATATTTTTTATCTGCATGCACCCGTTCGCACTGAATCCAGTTGACCGTTGCAACGCGACTGCCTTGTTAAAACCGCTCGCTAACGAACGCGGCCGCTCTCTGTTATATAGGGGCCATTGTTGCGAAAAGTAGCCGGCAATTTCCCGACGAAAGGGCGCGAAAAGTGCACGTGCATCTTCGCGTACGGTGACCCTATAGGTGCACCAGTCGCGCACGAAGGGTGGAGATTCCGCTTTTTTTCTTCCAGCTCGAATAATGCCCGGGCCAGGTCTATTGTGCAAGCGTGTGCAAGTCAGCCCTTGAATAGAAGGGGGTCTTGTACACGGACGAATGGGGGATACGTGTGCGTATGTAGGTCCCAACGGTCCGTGCGTTGAACTGGGTCACCACGAGAAGTGGTTGATCGTATTTTTTGTCCGACTGCTGCCCCCACTTATTTTCGCAGCGTTTCTCTCTCGACGGATTCTCATCTTCCATTGTTTCTTCGGTCGCCACCCCATTCTTCCCTTTCCTTTCGTCGATCGCGACCTTTCCTCCTCGACGAACACCACCACGGTACGCTTCTTTCTTTTCTACCCCCCTTCATTTTCTTTCTTTTTCCCTTCGAGGTCCACTGTCGCTTAATCTTCTTGTCCCGAAGCAAGAGACAGAGCGAGAGAGAGAGAGAGAGAGGGTGGAGAGGGAGCGGAGCGAGGGGTTGCTGGCGTCATTATGAAAATGATACTATACCTGTGTAGCCAAGGGGACAGACCGCAGACCATAGCAATTACGCGTAATGAAACGGCCCGGTCCAGCCGTGCCCGAGACGAGGAAGGCAAGGGGGCAAGAGACGGTGGGCAATTGACGACGTTTTACTTGTAGCCGGGAATCTGAAATGCGACGCAACCGGCATATGTACGTAAACTGTAAAAGAATCATCTTACTCGCTACCTTCTGAAGATCATGCGAGATAGCACCGAAAGGATTGTACCCGATCGCTGTGTATCCATTCCCCTCGTCGTTGCGCGTTTCCACTTCGCTCTTTCGTCGAACGACTGCGGCCGGGAACATTTTCCAACGGGGAGAGGCTTCTCCCTCATTAGAATTGTTTGATGTCCCCTGATCCGGGCCCGCGTTGACGCGTGTCGTACATCGCTCGTATCCGAAATTCCGGTACGCGTGCTCCGAGCTGTGCACCGCGGCCGGGCCTTTTGTTCGACGTGAATCACTTTCCGCCGCTGCTTCCGTGCGGATCCGTGTGCGTGAAATACGCGCCCGTCCACCTTGTCCCGAGCGTGTCGATGCTCAACAGGTACAAGGGCCGCGCTTTACTGTGCGCGGTAACGCGCGCGTTACACGCGTGCACGTACATGTGTACGCGGAGCGTCAGCTATACGCGCACGATGAAGGGCTTCCAGCATTGTCTCCCCGCGCCCGTATGAGTCACTCCGGCCGAACCGTAAAAAAATAGTCGCAGAGGTGAGCGATGTTTGCGACCCTCGAGCGGCATGACGAACTCGCCCGTTTCTAGACCTCGGCCATCGACGTTCGCCCGCGAGAGCTCTCTTTCGCTGCAAGTGCTGCCTCGACGGATAGGCCATTAGTCACGAGTTTCAGAAGCACCTCGCAGCGACCGGTTGCTCGTTCGCTGGAACACCCCGGCGTTTTCGAACGCCTCGCGTGTCACTTGTTCCGGGATTTACAGGATATTAAGGTTGATCGATCGATCGTTTGACTTGCGGTCCGTTTCGTTAGCGTCCATTGTTGGACTCCTTGGCGGGCGCTAGTTTTCGCGGCTCGCCGCGGCGTATAATAAAGTGTCCGGGAGATCTTATCGAGCGCTTTTTGAGAACGCTTCACGGACGTAGAATTGGACACAGGTTTTAATTGTAATATATGTAGGCGACACGTTTAGAGCTTTCCAAAGACTCCGGTCGAATGCCAGAAATATTCTCGGGTATTATTACTCATAGAAGATAAAATCTGACACTGTTTGCCTAAAACAGGGCCGACCACGTGCGCAGTCCCCCGCGCTATGCCATCAGGTTTACCGATACGTATCCTAACATTCCTATACCATGATAGTGCAAACGGAGCACATTGTGGACTACAATGCACGGTGTACACGTGAGCTCAAAAATGGCCCGACAGTCGACGAAAAGTTAAATAACCCTTTGCGACGCATGTAAAAATCTCGGAACCATAAAACACTAGACCTCTATCAGCCACTGCAATAATAGCATTTCTTCTGTGATCGCCCAACTATTAGCCCCGCTCTATCATTCCTATCCTTTTAATCGGCGTTGTTCTAAACGCCTGTCCGCTGGCTGGCGGATAACGATCTACGATAGATCGATGCGATACCGATCGACAGGGCAGAGAAAGACTGCTTGCCAGCTACCGTGTCGAAGCTGGCGTCGGTAAGCGCTGTCGACGGACGTGTCGACAGAGATTGAAAGCGACACGGAGATCCGAGGAGAGGTAGCCGTTTAATCGGCGCGCATATACCGCTAACGATCTCCGGATGGACCGATCCGCGAGGATTCACGTTGCCCGGAACCGTTAACGGGAGAAGCTGCGGAGAATCATGTGACACTTTTCGTGATAATTTTATTTCCAGTGGGATCTCGATTGGAGGATGCGATCGAAATTTGATAGGTAGTATCAAAGTATATTTGAGTAATGAAGGAAAGTTTCTGTGACAGAAGGAGCGTAATTTAAACCGAGTTTCTAACAAAAAGTGCATCGAAATTCGAAAACACCTGCGAGCGCACCCCTAATTCACCCGAGACGTCCTTCCACTCGCGAAATCATCGAGATTCAAAAGTAGCCCTTCGTTAATTCACAGTGCACCCTCGCTGCAAACCCTCCACGCGGAACGTGTACGAAGCTCAGGCTCGATAATTTCACCGTTCGCCGCGATTCGGACGTTCGCCTGAATCGCAGGAAGCGATCCGTCATTCCGAAGAAAGAGCCCTTCTAATGGGTATTCACGAGAGATACAAGAGTCTCTCTCCACCTTTGCTTTCCAGCTACCATAGAAAACGAAATCGTTGTTCGCTCCTCCTTCGTTCTGCCTCCTCCGCGCATAAAACGATGACCCAGATCCGAAGTGACCGATAATTGCGTCGGTTTGTCAGCACGTTACTGCGGAGCAAATCTAAACGCACGCTGTGAAAAGCACTCGGGCGGCCTGGATCGGTGTATAACGTATCTTAAGATTCGAGGGACGAAGGGAGGAAGCATATTCACTGGAAGACGTGCCACGATTATTATTCAGTGTGTCCATGCATGCATGACTAGGATTAGGAAATGGGGGCGAAGTGGAGACAGGTAGCAATAATGGTTATCGTTCAAGTTTAATCGGTGTTGAGTAAAATTTTATTCATTACCAAAAAGGATAATAGTAGCTAATCATTCTCTGGTTTGACAAAAATCAAGTTCTTCTCTATGGCTTTGTTTTGTATCGATTAATTGAATTAAATATACACAGCATATACTTGTTATACTCTGGAGCTCCGAGTGGAGAAAGTTGCTTTAAAGTGTACAAAAAACTAGCTCGCAATAGGTTTAGCATGACTAATTCAGAAGAGGTAAAAGGAAGGGTATATATTCATTGGAAGATGTTCCACTTGAAAAATGGGAACGATCGGCGGTCCAATGTGACCGTGCATGCACGTCTAGGATTAGCCCCGGTCGTCCTAAGTAAGCACACGGGTGCCTTAACAAACCCAGGTCGTGTACGTCTTAAAACACGAAGCGGTCTATACGAACCAGTGGCCAGCTAGCTATTAATCCCCTATATTCCCGATTCTCCGCCGCAACCAGCTTTGCAATCTCTCCTGTAGCTTTCACGTGGTATGCAGCAGTTAATTTTCCCGGCGAACGGCAGCGGTTCCTGCAGCGAGCTGAGAGAGAAAAAAAGCTCGTGCAGCTTTGTGCAATTTAAGCGTTTGACGTTGTCCGACCGAAGCGAGCTTTAACAGCTTCTCCTAGCGCGCGGAGTCCTTTGCCGTCACGCGTAACTGGTAAACGCGCCTTTTTATTTCTTCGGCTTTGCAAACGAATGCGGGAACTTCTAACAAAGTAAGTCTCCCTCTCGCTTCCTCTCTGACCGTTTCTCGTCCTTTGGCCGACCTCGGCAAGACCCTCCAATTAGCGATATAATTAATAAATATTTCCCCTTCCGGCTGAGGGAGTCGTCGGATCTCGAGGAAATCCTGCTCGACTTGTAAACCGTCGACTTCTCCCTTTTTTTTTTTTTAACTTATTCCACAGCCTCGGGTCTGGCCACGCTTTCTTCAGATTTTCCATCTTTCGCTGGCTTTTCAGTCGCGACGCCTCTGAAGTTACGGCGCAGCCAGGACAGGGGCCGAATTCTCCGCGGTGTGATTCACGTTGTTTGCAAAGGGCACCGAGCCGCCCCTCCCGCAGATGCTCTGCCGCCCTTCGTCTGCCTCTATTCCTCTCTGACCCCCCCTTAATCCCCTTTCTACAAGATCAGACTCACTTCTACCCACCAGCGACGACCGGTGACATAATTGCTCGGAGGCCTGAGGCTACTCCACCTGAGTCACTCGTCCTCACTTTCTTTTGTTCTCTCGTTGCCGCATCGATGCCACTCGACGTGCCGACGATCGCGACGACGGTTTTAAATATCACCGACACCGTGTCGCGCACCCTCTATTTCGTAGCGTCTTAAATGACGCATGTTACGTAACTTGAAACGCAGTTCCGGCCGTGATCGATCCGTGAACATTTAGTGTGCCGTAGGTGTACGCGTAATTGGCTCGTTGTCGATGAAAATCTGCGTTGCGCGCGGTGGCCCGCAACCCCTTTCGTTGTTCAACGCAGAGGATGCAACACATGGTGCGCCGGGTTCAAGGTTCAAACTAAATTGACTGCTCAAGGACAGGGGGGGATGAAGCCTATGATTTCCTGCTGCTTTTGTTCTAGAGGAATAGGGCGCAGATATAGAGGCAGGGGCCAAATTAAGTAGTACTGTGACGAAAATGAGACGACATTCTCGCTGTTATCAGAAATATTGTTCAAAGGAAGAAGCTTGAATGTAAATTATCATAACTTCACGTAATCTTGTTCCCGGCTGAAGCTCAGTTTAGACAAAGCTGTCTGAAGTATCTTTAAGGGGCGCAAAGTATTTTTTTTTAACATAAACGATCACGATGGCGTGGCACGGATTCGCCCCGATCAGGGAGAGAAGAAAAAAGTGAAACGTAACACCCAACTCCCCTTAAGGAGAAGAGCTTCTAGGTCGTACTTTCATCTGACGTGCCCCCCTTGGTCAAGTTTCGATGGTCGCACGCGCATAATGATCCCTGGTCGCGATCGCAAAAGGAGTAGAGAAGAACCCGAGACTCGCACGCTCGGCGTAACCCCGCGCCAAAAGCCCTCGACAAAGCCGTGTTTTTTTTTCCAGCGCCGCGAGCTTCTTATTTTCATAGAACGGCTACGGTGTAGCGTAACACCGGTGATCTCCATATCAATGGCTCCCCTACTAGGCTCGCAGGTGTACCACCCCATTCACGACAAAAGAACAAACCTTCGGGACAAGTGTGTTACGCTGGCCGCCCCGTAGAAACGGTTACGCCACCGATTCTCCTCCCTCCTTCGCCCCGCTGGCCGAGAACCACCCCTTCGTCTCTGTCCGACCTCATCAACGCTCTGCCTCGTCTCGTTTTTTTTTTCTTCCTAGTTACATACGTTCCCGAGGTGGAAAGGAGAACGGAGCATGTCTTTGCATTATCGAGGGGCGACAGAGAGATCGAAGGGGAACTCTGTGCAGACTGTGCGCGTGTATGGGAATCTCACAGGTGCATGGTTTTCTAAGAGAGAAGAGAAAGAGAGGACTTTGCCCAGGGCAACGTTCGTTCGTTGCGTACGGGGGCGCTCTCTACGAAAGGTGATGGCCCGCTCTCTCCCTCCGCCTGTAATAGTGATATTAAAACACAATATCCTATGGGACGAAAAAGTGGAAGGGCTGGTTGAAGGGCTGCTCCAAGGTGATGACACTGCTCGAATACACGTGCATGGGAATTCGATATCCATAGGACGTACACACGCGTGCATGAAAAACTGTTGGACGAGGATGGGCGAGAGGGATGGTGGATGGATGGATGGGTCAAGAGTACCACCATAAAGTCCCACGGGTCGAGGATCGAAGCCTTTGCAGGTCGACGGAAATTCAATCGGTCCTCTAATCTCTCGGCGTCATCCATCGATACGTGTCAAGAGGTTACCTACTGTACGTGTGTCGAGATTAGACCCAACGGGGAAAGGGATTATTATGGGTAGCCCCATACAGAAATGAAAGCCTTTGTGCTGGCGGACAAATATGTGTTCTGGTTTTTGAAACTTTTTGGGGTTGACGGGTTCCATTGTGGCTGGAAAACATTAACTTGTTCGACAAATGATATACAATGATAATGTACAACGAGGACCAAGTAAATCGTATTTTAATTAGGTGACGGTTGCCTGAATGTTCATTCGTGGATTAACCAGTAAATTGTAAAATGAAGCGTGGCGAGTGGCAAATGGAGGTCGTCGACCCTTCAGAAGATGGCACTCTCTGCGGGGCGGTTTGGGTCAGAACTGTCACCATAAAATCGTGTCCGAGAAAGGCTGACCACCGTATGGGATTCGTTATCAGCGGTCCAAACATATTTCTGTACCCGTGGGTCACCGAGGTCGGGCCCGGATCTTCCATTTGGAACTAACGAACGATAGAGCGGTGCACCTCAACCAGAACTGCGCATTAATAATTCCTCAGGCTAGAGAGTCGATTCCATTGAATATTCATTCCTCTTTGTCGACCTTGGAACAACGGGACAAGCGTTGCACACATTTGCATATCTAATTTTCTATCTCCTCTTTATTTAACTGCTTAAGGAATTCTTCTGAATTCGGGAGTAATTATTACCTGCGCTTGAAGAAAGGTGCAACTATAATTTTACATTTAATGCAATAAGTATCTCAATCTGATACCGATCAGCATCGAGAGGGAGTTCTTAAGAAAAGCGTGGCTGCAGAGGGACAATAAAAGGGAATCGTCACCGGGGCCGATGAACCCTTTCCTTCTAAGCTCGCCAGGTATACATCACGGGCATGTGTATCTCCGTCGATCGATCCCAGTATATCTTCCAAGATATGATCCCGATCGGGTAGCGATCTCAGCCGCCTCTGACCTTGACCACTTAGTAGCTCTGGCAAGCGAATGTTCCCATACGTATGCGACGACGAGAGTCTCCTCGCGGCGGAGGAGCGGAACGAGGCCTAACCTTGAGGAGTCCTGCCAGTCTTCTTTCGAGTCCCGATTGAGTTTGCACGCCTGCTCTTTTCAACTCTTCCACCGGGCCGGGTCGAATTAAAAAGAGGAATAAAAGGGGGCGGCGGCGGTGACTGCGATAGAGGGGCGAGGAGGGAACGGTCTCTGGATCCGATGATACCACGCACGGTGCCCGGTCCCTACGAAGCGCGATAGCCACGTTTTTCGTTGTAAATTTCCCCAAAGCGCGAGTGGGACGTAAATCGATCAGACACTGCCTTTGGCTCGCTGTGGATGAGGTTTTGTTCGTTTTTGGGCCCTGCTCCTGTACAAGAGGGAATCGAGGGGCCTGATGAGTCACGGATGGTGCCCCGCGGCGAAGGTCCCAGTGATTCTCAATATCTTGAAGCCTTCCTCTTCGAAATAAACTTCGAATCATCCTTCTCTCGTCCTTCCTCAATTGCAACTGTTGCATTGTCGCAGAACGACTCGATCTCTCAGTTTCATCGCTGCAACGATAGTTTCTTTTGCACGCAAAATTGGTCTGCCTCTACATTGTTTTACTTAAAATCAGTTTTATTCTTTACCAAGGAGTACGGGGTAAGGGTAATTGGTATCGTACACAATAGACGTCAATATTGTCAGGCCCCACGCTTCGCCTTCTGCTCTAAGATAGTATCCGCGCGTACGGTCCGTATTAAGCGGAAGATCAAATATTTGACCACCTTGACGAAACACGGAATCTCACGATTCCTACAACTGCCAGTAACCGTTGGCTCGTCCGACTGCGAAGATAACCGCAGGGCAACGGCTGAGAACCGCTCGGCGATAGCCGGGGGTTTGGGTACGTTAGGAACACGTGCAGTCTCGAACGGTCCAGGCCCCCTCCCCCCCCCCCCCCCCGGCCCCCTCCCCCGCCGCGCGGTAAACGTGTTCGTGTTCCCGATGGTGTTGCACGTCCTGTGTGTGAGTTGAGATATAGGAGGCTCCTCTCCCTTCGCCGCGCGGTGCCGGCCCTTCCTTCTTCCTCCCACTGTCCCCTCGACCGGGCCCCGTTTGCCCTAAGTTATATTCGAACGGGGGAGATTTGTATTTGTGCATTCGACGGTATTGTCGGTGTAGGTCGCCTCCCCTGGGCAGGTTAGCCACCTGTTGACTAACCTGAACCTTAGGTTTCTGCCCACACGAACCCCGTGACGAGGACCCGACGGTGACGACGATGGCTACGACGATGTGTTTTTAAACTACCCCTCTCCCCCTCCCCCTCCAACCTCCCCACCTGCAGGGAGGTTTCTCGATCTTTATTTTGCCCTGCGGGGTTAGGGACCTCTAGTCTCCGGTCGCGTGGGGACCTTCGCCGGGTTTGAAATCGATGCATGTTCCCGATTTCTTCCCCGATCGAGGCAGATTGGGAACAGAGATTCGGAGAGCATTGATTTTGGGGGATCTTTCGAAGCTGGTGTTTGTTAGAATCCCCCCCTTTTCTAGAGTATTTCTTATTTCGTTTCACTTTTTCCGTTCTGTATTATATCCTGTTTCAAGTTAGTGACATCGAAAGTCGAAGGGGTTCGTTGATATTCCGCAACGGTAAAGAATAGCGATGCGTTCGTAACGTACCTTGGAGACGCTATCAGAAGACTTTCAATCGTAACACGGAAGATGTTCGATGATTTCGAGGTCGTTGCATACATTTCAAGCGACTGTGTAACATTTTCCATCCGATTTGTCGCGTTTCTATTATTACAGAGGACTGCGACCAGGGTTAGACGGTATCAAGAAGCATTCAATGCTCATAGACAGTCGTAAGACAGATCTATGAGCATCTAAGAACAAGCGAAATAATTTCGATAATTTCTCCGTCGTTTATCCTTCAAATATCCCACTGAATGCTGGATCAATATCACCCGTTCGGTAGATCATGCGCAGCGGGGGAAGGATTTACACTTCAGAGGTGTGACTGGATTCCCCATAAATCTTCCTAGTAAACGCCTTGCCCTAGCGCCGTTCCTCGGGCGATTCGGCCCGTTATCGGTCACCGATTCTCCCATTCGTTCGCTCATCAGCGGTACGAGAAGCGACGGCGGAGTCGTTCGACCTCTCGGAACAACAGTTACGCCTCGCATACAGGACGCGCCTAGACGGTCACGTTCGAATGATGCTTGCGTTTGGAGGAATCGATGAATGTAAATGGACGATAGCCAGGGACGCGAGGGGTACGCGTGCGCTGGCTCCGAGGAAGCAATCGAAGATCATTCGTTGGATCGAGAGATTTCGAAGGAGAAGGAGGCGCACAGCCGAGTGCAGCGCGGATAAGGGAAGCTTGCTCGTCGGACGCGACCTTAGTCCGCGTCTGCTGGTCGATACAATCTCGAGGCGACGCGGGGATATCCGCGTCGGAATGAGATTTCCATCCGGAATTACCGTTGGCCCGGTTCCAGCTGAATCTTCGGCTGCACCTAAAGCAGACTCCACGGCTTCTAACAATTCCGCAAATCGATTCAAACGTATTCAAAGCTATTTCCCGAGACAGTGGGAGCACCGCGCGTCTGTGTGGATAGGAACACTCGGGTGTGCTCTGTCACCGTCCCATAATAGTTCCTCTCTCGCGCGCCCGCGCACCGCCACAATAGTCCTCGTTGTCACTGTTTCGCATTAAGTCCGACGACTCGACCGTACTCCAATCGGCCAAGGTGTAGAGAGGCTGCAGGAACCTTACGAGGTTACTGGCGGAGAGCTGTTCTAGGAAATGAATAATTAACGCCTGTTGTTCCACGGAATAGATACCGATAGGAGATACAGGGAAACCGGAGGATGCTTGGTGCGGATAGGGAAATTGAATGCCAGAGATTGGGCGAGGGCTTTAGGGGCTTGTTACGCAACAGATCTTATGAAATGTGCACTGCAACGTTTTTCTAGCCACGGTATTAGTAAAATTACGTTTATCGAAATGAAACGTTATTACTACTATCCGTCGATTACCCGAAACTATCGTAACGCAACCGTTCAGGCACATCAAAATGCAGAAAGGGACTTGCATAGGAGAGACGGATAGCTTTCGACCAGAGCGATCCTAAGCGAACCTGCGATCACGATCATGGTGCAGCAGCGTCATGCTCGCCTAATTTCCTCTTCGTTATTCATAGCGCACCGAGCATCCAGGCTCGGTATCTGTTGCCAGTTTTACGGCTAATTAGCGGTTCGATCTACTTGGAACGATCGGCCGTGCCACACGGTAATAATTAAGTCGGCTACGATCGCCACGGCGGCGATTACCTCTGTCGATAATTGCAGCTTAATATCGGTCGCTTTAATGTGCCGGGCCAGGACGAGAGGCAGAACGTGTCGGAAGTAAAGGCCGCGCGGAAGGGAACGTTGTCATTTGGAATTAATGTATTTCGCGGCCGCTAATTGCATTATTCACCGCGCGCCACCCTGTCCGTCTGTAATCTCGACCGATCGACCGCTTGTATCGGCCCGTGTAATCGGTATCCGCGGATTATTTCGTTTCGTTGCTCACGACCGAACCAGCGTGTGTCGCTTTGCGTGCGCCCGTGTCCGATACGGATAATTGTTTCTCCCCGGCCCTCGAAACCGATTGGTTATTCAGCGAAACGCGTTGGGGGAATTATTTTATCGGACTGAATCGTTTTATTTCAATTTGTAACGCTGGCATTGGCGTTTTCAGTTGAGGCTTGCAAAAGTAACTGTAAATTCTATTTCTCGTTTCTCTCATACCTTTCCGTTCGACCATGGTTTTTTAAATATCTCGATGCCTGCGAAGGCGACGAATATTTTAATGATGCTTTGTTTCCCTGAATGTTTCTTTTTCTGTAGAACAGTCTTCTGTGTGTAAGATTGAACTGGTTAAGCATCTCTCACGGTCTACCACAAATCTTACACCAAAATCGCATTCCGAGCAGCTGGGCCGCAGTAGCTAAGTACACCCAATTTTCGCGGTATCGGTATCAATAAACGTCACGATCTATGGAATCGATTGGCAATCTCTGTGTCGCTGCCACGAGTTCATAGGTCATGTTCATGACGTTTGATGGACGCCTATGGGAATATGCATCAGTTTCTGGAGACGCGGACGCCCCCGTTGAAAGGGTTAGCCTTAATTGTAGCAGCATTAACGATAAGCCACGAACGTGGCAGATAGTAATCGCGGGAACAAGACAATTGATCGCTAGGATTAATACTTTAGATGCACGAGAAAACTTGACTGCAAGCACGCTGAAGAAAACGATCGATATCGAAGCGTCCCAGCTTTTTAATTCGCGATAATCACATTCTTGAATTAACAAGAATCTAGGAAACGTTTCAGAAGCGTTCTCGGAATGTGTTACAAATCGTTCGATGTGCAATCGATATGCAATTGTTCGCTGCCTTTCGTCTTTTTCATCCTGTAATATTTCCGGTTGCAATGTGTTACTCAAGTTTCATCGAATTCCGAGTCAAACAACTTTAACCCTCCATTCGGAGTCAGTAAATCGGTTCGAAATCGGTATATTTTGACAAAAACACCTGGTCGATATAAAAGTTTTTGTTCTGGTTAATGCTTGGGGATATCGCGACAGGAAATTGCGAGGCACGCGTTGCCACACGGCATTGTGATATTGCGACAGACAAAGAAACTCGTCGATCGAGATTTAGCTGTCGCTCGATCGATCGCGATTCTTGTACCTGCCCGGTAACGCTGTCGTTCTTGGCCACAAATGTTTCAATATTCAAGTTTGCTTGAATTTAGATTTGAAATCAGCTTTTTAAATATTCGAATCTACTCTGCGATGCAATTACATTTGAATTTCTACTTCAATTACATTGCAATTCCTACTTCAATCACAAATTTCGCTCACCTCTGTGCAATCCTGTAACCCGTCTTGAATATTTTACAATTTTTCAATAAACCAAGCCACAGAATCCTTCCGTCTAGTACAGGTTCGGCAAAAGAACTATCAATCATCCAAATGCACGAGCGTGTTCGTTTGCAGAGCCGTGCCTTTGAGATGCTCGCAAAACGACAAGAAAGTCGCGTCTCCTGGCATCTCTTCCACCGAGAAATCACTTAAACGGCGCGGAACGGTAGGATCCGCCGCGGCAAATCCGCATAATGCCAGGATCGTAAGGAATGGCTCCACCAACTTACGCATGATTTATGTTTTAATCACGGTTTACAACGGGGGCCCGCGTTCGCCCACGTTCCCCGCTTTGACTTTGCATAATGGTTCCGTGCGCGAACGCAGCGTGTAAAGGCTCGTGCTCCATCGGCTTCCTCCTCGTTACTGCCTGGGTATCTGCTTTTCTTCCACTGATTTTTCTTCAGGCAGATCAGGAGGCTTCCAGCCTTCGCTGTTTCGTTTTCTCTTGTTCGTTCCTGTTCCTTCGACGTGGCCACTGTTTCTTTCTCCTTAGGTCCAGTCGCTCTTGTGGATATCTAGCCGCCAAATTGCACGCGTTACGTGCCCGACGCTACGTTGTTCTTTCATTAGTCTCGCCGGAGGAACACCGTGCCAAAGAGATTCGCTTCCTCTCGGAATCAACGCGCGCTGCGCGATCTCCGCGCAATGTAGGCCAACCACGTTTATCCTGCGAGCATTCGCAAGAGGTTCTGCTGAATTATCTGAGAGTACCGCGGGTGCCATCCTACATGATACTATGATAATAGCATTTAAGTTATATTACTACTTCTGTAATTTGTACATATCTAAATTATTAAATAAATCTCCAATAAAAGAAATATGACGCATTACTTTTTAACACCTGTCCACTCCACGGAAACCCTACTCCAGTTCCTTGCAAGAGATAACGTGGAGGAACTTTAATTGCAGAATTCCGGAGTAAGAACATTCTAAAAAAATGTCCTGATCACATACATATAACTTTAAATCTACGAAATATCCGGAAATGACATCACAGTTCCACGAATTAATTGAATGGAGTACATCCTCGCGTATTATGCTCTTGTGATACAAATTGATGATTTCGAGCAAAAAGGGATTCCGTAAAAGCAGGTTCTGGGAAATTCTTGGAAATGACGTCACACTCCAGGAATTGGTGAAATGAAAGACCTCCTCGCACATCATGTTCTCCTAATACAAATTGGCGATTTCGAGCAAAGGGGATTCCGTAAAAGCAGGTTCTGGGAAATTCTTGGAAATGACGTCAGATTCCAGGAATTGGTGAAATGAAAGACCTTCTCGCATATTATGTTCTCCTGATACAAAATCGTGAATTTCGGGAAGTCCCTTGGCTGAAAATCGCCAATTTGTATTAGGAGAACATGACATGCGAGGAGGTCTTTCATTTCACCAATTCCTGGAATGTGACGTCATTTCTAAGAATTTCCCAGAACTTGATTTTACGGAATCCCTCGTGCTCGAAATCGCCAAATTGTATCAGGAGAATATGATATGCGAGGAGGTGTTTCATTTCACCAATTCCTGGATTGTGACGTCATTTCCAAGAACTTCCCAGAATTTGCTGTTACGGGATCCTTCTTGTTCGAAATCGTCAATTTGTATCAGGAGAACATGATAGGCAAAGAGGTCTCTGGTTTCACGAATTCCTGGAATTTGACGTCATTTCCAAGAATTTCTCAGAACATGATTTTGCGGAATCGCTTGTTATGTAAAAAAGTTGCAAAACGAGATCTTAGAAAGTTTAACTCGATCTTTTGACGCAACAAAGTTGCAAAAGTATGCTTTTTCACTAATTCTTGGAATATGACGTCATTTTCCAGGAAATTCCGGGGATTTAAACTCTGTCGCGGATTCCTCAAATTTATCGTTATTTTCTCTAGTAATTTTTTAAACTTAAATTATTCGTGAACAGGACTGTTTTTACGAGTTTCTCGCTTCGGAACTATGCATTTAAAGTTCCTTCGCGATACTTCTTGTGTAAGGAAACGGAGTAGGTTTTTCTAGGAGTAGGTAGGCATTAAAAAAATGAAATCAGTTGAATTTCCTTTGCTGAAGATTTATTGAAAAATGTTAATAATGTATAAATTACAACAGTCATGACATTTGAACTTAACTGTTATTATTTATAAACTAATCGCCTATAAACTCATTTTCAATACATTTTACGATCATTAAATAGTAATTAAAATTACCAGTTGAAATAGTAACATTTTTTACTTGTGCAAGTTGCAAAAATGTTTTATGAACTCATAGCTATACTCGTAAACTATTAGGTTAGATTAAAACTAATTCGATGATACAATTTATTTAATTGAAATTGCTTGTAATCGAAGTTCCATTGATCAATCTCCTCGTAAGCGAGTCTTTAGCTAAGCTGGACACTTAGAAGATGCTCGCCCGTTGATGATCTAAACTTGGCCTTGCCGTCTCCCTCGCTCGTCGCCCTCCGCTGGGAAAGAGAACAGATAATTCTAAGATTGCAGGTTGTCCGAGTGTCGAGGTTGCAATGGCTGCAACCTGTGCATCCTTCTTCCAGAAGATGCGCAGTCGAGAGGAAGGATCCTCTCTCGGCATCTCGATGGGAATACAAACACCGCTGGCCATGACACCATAACCTTACCCAACAACGCTTGATTATCCGTGCCGATCATTAGGATCATTAGCCATCTCGTGTCATTAGCTTCATCATTGTGCTCGCGTCGACGATGCCCTCGCGAAGTCATTTGCATAATGACGCGCAATTATTTATCTGGAGTACGCTCGCGGCACGCTCTCGCGCTACGAGGCGAATTCATCTTCCTTTCCGAACGAGGATACCTTCTTGCTTCCGTGGTCTGAAGTGAGTTGGCCAGGATCGTGTCCCTTACGTAAGCGATATTAGCATTTCGAGATTTCGTGTCTGCGGTTTCAGGTCTCGTATTTTTCGAGCCGCTTGGGTCGAGGAACTTTAGAGGGTCGAGGAACTTTAGAGGGTCGAGGATCATGAATATTGAAACAAGCAGGATTGTTTTCGATAGAAATTTTACTTCCTGTTAACGACTTTATTTGATGAAGAGGGTTGATAAAGTATACTATATTAATCATGACACAACGTTTTAACTTGTATAAGTAGGCGGATAAGTGTAGTGCAGGAAACCAAAAAGATACAAATTGTTTAGTAGTGTAGTCTTTCCAGTTTCTTATCAGCTCTGCAAAGGAAATTTCTATAGGTGTCTCAAGGGACAACCGTAAACGCGCACAATTACTCCAGAAGTGCAACACTGTAAATACCCTGCCGCAAAGTGGTCGCAGCCAAGCCAATGTATTAAGCAGGCATTCCTTTCGTAATCCTGCTTCTAATTACGCGTCGTGTGACGGCCTTTTCGATCGATCGTTAACGTGCCCTCCCGTTCAAGGATTCGCCGATCCGCGTATCGCTCGTATCTGGATCTCGCGGAATCGCTCGCCTTCGGGGCCCGTGTGATCAACGAAGACAATAAATACCGCGCGCAGAGACAATGCGTCTCGCGATTCTATCATGAAAGTCGCGCGGCGGTTGATCGATCTTCGCGATACGGCCCGTCACCGCGCCGACGATGCACGTCGATCAAGAAGCCGTAATCGCCCGCATTATCCACGCCTCCGGGAGGAAAATTGTAGCGATTAGCGTCGAAGGATATGCCATTTTTTAATTAAGACCTCTTTCGCGTTTCACGAGCCCGTGATTCTCTCCTGTTTCGAGATTACGATCATTACGTGGCATTAGCATTTTTTCTCCCACCGCCTGCTCTTCCCTCTTTATTCGTTCCCGGCGCGTGCGGTTGCGTAACGAAGGCAAGTGCGGTATCCCCGTTCATTCCGGTCTTCGATAATTAAGTTTTAATGGAAACGCGAAATCGACGCGATCGTGCCTCGATGAGAAGAGGAAAGGTAGAAGTGCGGAGGCTTGCAGTGGTCGAACACCAGATGTTCCACCAGCGAATGAGATAATATTTTAACGGACGCGCAATTAACGCGATGATTGCGCTCGCTGGAGGAAACAATATGTCTTCCGATACGATCTTCGGGGGACGATCGACGTCGCGCGGGATAATGTGTTCTGCTGGGAATAATGCCTCGCTTTACGGCTCCTCTCTTCATGGAATTTCATTTGCCCCGTGTTCGCGGAACTCGCGCCGATGGACTTCCGCGTACGCGTACACCACGGGCTCGTGGTTTGTTTTAGCGTACCATTTTGGAGCATCGACTCGAAGCTCCACCCTTTCGGTCGGCTGACGAACGGAGGATATTCAGGGAAATATCTGACATGCGACGAGAACGCTTTATCTTTTTATTACTCCGACTCGAATATTTTATTTGAATAAGGGTAGAATCGCGATGGTGCTTGACAATAATTTCAACTTGCCCTTCGTTGTTCTACTCTCGTTCCGAATGAAATGAATGCAGTGCTGTTTCGTGCACGTCGCATCACACGTCTCCTTCCACGAAACACTCACAGGTCAGCGGGCGCACTTAACCGAAAGGATAGCGAAGGAATGAAGTGTCGGGAGATCGTAAACCGGCCATCGAAGCGATCTTCGTTCAGCCGTTTCGGAGCGCAGTGACAATGCGCACGGGATGACGCTCGAGCCGGTACACCGCCTTCCTGAAGTGATCTTAAAATAACACCGCGGTGATAACAGCCGGCCGGTGCGCGGTGTCGCGCGTATGACGTACTTACACGTGTCCACCGTGTACCGTAAAATGTGAGTGCGGCCACGTGTTTACAAGGCGACACGTGTCGCGTGGTCCCAGTGAAAATAAATCATGCGCCCGCGAGACGAAGGAACGGAGCCTCCGAAAGTGTGTCCGCCGCGGAGGGAAGAAATTGGAGAAAAAGGTACGGACCCTTGTCAGGGCCGATCCGCTCCGTTTTGCCTCGTGCCCGGGACCGCGTCGTACGATCAAAAGGAGAGGACGCGACGACGGTTCGGGACCGATCGCCGAGTCGGGACCGAAATTTGTCGCCTCGAACCTGACGAGGAGGCGTGACAAAATGCACCTCGTCGACCATCTTTCCGGACGTATACGTTTTATCGTTTGAAGAATGATAAATGAGGGACGAACGTGTCTTTTTTGGAAATTCGTGACGAGGTTTTTTGTTTTATCGATCCATCAAGAGGGCCTCGATGCAGACTGCGAGATTCATTCGTTTTTAGTGCCATTATCGACACGAATTATTATGATCAATGGGTACACTTTGTACAACATAGTAAAACCTTTAAAAAGGCGTTTCAGGAATACGGCAAACAGGGAACTACGTAATACCAGGCTAAAGTTCCATGCTAGGAACTCGTGCCGAGTTCCTACGAAATACTCAAAAAGCCACAAACAGACCGTAGAAACGCCGTTAACAACGTAACACACCGGTGGCTCGTTTTACGGTGAAGTTCGGTCGCGAGGCGCATTAAAAAATCGCCCATTCCCTCCGCCTTAATGGCCGTTTAACGTGCATAACTCGAAAGCCTTCTCCGCTTTGTAAATCGATGCCTGCCAGACCCGACGGCCGACGAACACCGAGGCAGACGGTACAAAGAATATACTTGTAAACATTCTACGAGCACGTTAATGTACTTTTTACGCCTCCGCGGATGGTCCTCGGTGGTTTATGCCCGCCCCTAGTCGTCCGGCGTCGTTTCCCTTCTGTCACGATCGCTAGATTTGCTTAAGCAAGCCCCGCGCTATTCGGAATTACATGCATGACGTGTTCGTTATTTCCGAGATGTTAAACGTTGCCTGAGACTCTGTGAAAAATCGTTTAATGGTCTTGGCCAGGGGGTAATTGTTGGTTTTAGCGTTCACACTTTTCTCCCGTGTCGGTAATCGGCCGGCGGAAAATGTGATCGGCGACTAGCGTTGCCAGGCGGAGTTCATCCGACAGTTGTCTCGTCCGCGGCGATCTTACCGTGGCAACTGCGACACGCGGGGCAAAGTTGCTCGGGCGTTCTGGTTGAAAAAGCAATTGAGTAAATTCGGTGGCCGTGAAACGCAGTTCGCCACCGCGCGCATCCGGACATATAGTTGTAAATCTTAACCAGCGTGTTGACGCGCTTTTTATATTCGCAACGATTGCGGCTGCTCGGTCTTCCCGTTTACGTTCCGGCCCAAACGAAATTGACTGCGCGCCCCGGTAGTTACCGCGGGGAATAAAGTGGACGCGGGGCTAAATAAAAACGTTCGTTGTCTCCTGTAATGATTCACGAGTGAGTAACGGCCACCGTGTACGGAACGAGTCGCGTTGCGTTCCAGTGCCGGCGAACTATGCAACCGGATGGCGAAACGTCAGACGCGGAGAATAGGAGCAGGCGTTTCTAGGGGGTTCAATTTTATCGGGAGGATTTCTTCGGTGTCAGTTTCACTGTTTACTAAAGATCAACATAGTTGCGTAATATACTATTAGCGCCCGTTTCACCATGTTCGATTGCATTGAAAATCAGGTAGAAGCATTTGGAAGGAAGTAAAGAAGGCTTTCAACGGACAAGCGCAAGCGTTGCATAAGAAAGACGTAAGGAATTGTTCTTCGCGAACGAAATCAGCAGGATTTCGAAACTCCGTGAAAGCATAGAGGCAAATGGGAATAGCTTGTCGTCCTGTAGGACCAAGGAAACGGGAAAATCCCGGAAAATCGGTGCAACACGTGTTTCCATTCGGAGTATGCACTGCGAGAAATGATCCACCGGGCAGGATCTTCCCAGGCGACCAAAGAGCGACGATACCTGTCCGATGACTGTCTCTTATTCTCACGGAAGAGAAAAGTGCACGCGTGATTATGGTCCGCGCGCAGGTGCACACCGGTGCATCACGTAGCGGTGTTAACCAAAACCGTAATTGCTCGACGTTCAGCCGACGATTATCGGGTGAATCACTGCGAGAGATGGAGTTTTACTTAAAGGAATGATGCAACAACGCAATTCCCCTGTCCTCGAGCTTCCGCGAATGTGTTCTGACTTTTTCCACGGTTGAAAATGGTCTTGGCTCTGTGATTAATTGTTCTCCAAAGTTGCAGATACATTCCACCCTTTCATTCGAGGGAGACAAATATACTGTATCTAACACTGAAAATTTCCAGAATGGAAAAATAGCTTACAAGGAATAATTAAGATATCTTTCTCCGTCATGAAGTAACTTTGCCAACGCCACGAAAAAGAATATTCCGAGTTCGAGCTTGATAGAGAACACCGGCGGCCACTTTATCCCAGCTAAGTCCGCTGCCACGTAATCGAACGACACGCCACCAGCCTCTTCCTAGAATCCGGAAACTCTCGGCGAACGATCGATGCGTAGCGCCGGGGGGTGGGGTACCAGTTTTGATAACAGGTCCGAAGGCGCGCGTGTTGGCCGTCGTTACGCGACAGCAGTAAGGCAATGGACCAAGGCAATCTTGACAACGACCCGCCGGTTGTCCGCGATGTTTCGCTCGATCTATAGAGTCACGTAGCTGAATCAATATACCGTGTACGTGTTCGAATGCGTGCAAATACCTGGTAGCTCGCTGTTAGATTCGCGTCTTTCTCGCGGGTTACTCTCTTCTGGCCGGCGTCGAGTTCCCTTTCTCCGTCACGCAGACAGCTTGTCTCTCCGCCTTCCCAGCACCGTTGCACACCTCTCTTCTGTCTCACCGGGTCTCGCGAGCACGGAGGATGCGTATGTAGGTACTACGTGTCTAATTAGCGAGGCAAACAGTGTAGCTTCTAGGTAGCAAACGGGTAGGTACACAGCGTACTGTATACACGGGATGTAGCGAACCGGTGGTGAATCGCCGTGGCGAGCCATCGCGATGGATCCGCCGTGGCCACACGAAAGTTGCTGTCGAATCTCCTCTGGAGATGCATTTGGATAATTACCGATCCCGATCGATGACGGTCCGTTAATCGCTGTTAATTGGATCAAGGTAAATGCCACGGCGTATCATGAACACGCGGATACCTGTTGTTGCGAACCGATGCCTGGCGGAGTTACGCGTTGCTGGAAACGGCAAGGAGAACGGTGCGGTTGGAAATGTCAGCCTGTCCGATTTTCTGGGTTCTAAGTATCTCCGTATGAAGCTAACGTGAAAAGCGACATCTTGCACGTTGACTATCTAAATATTAGAATTCTGTTAAGCAACTTTGCAACCTTGTTCTTAATCCCTTCAGACGCGAATACCTGCTTCTTTGAAGGTACAATCCAGGCCGTGGACTTTGCCTTTATAATATCGATCATATATTAAAGTAGGATACAACATTTGAACCGTCTCTGAGAATACCTTCTAGTACGTTTCGATCTGCCAAGCCACCTCGGCGCAAAAATCAATTCACAGTTAACCGATTTCATGCTTGCGTTTCTTAGACGGGCACAAAAATTCCGCAGCAAAGACGGCTGATTACACCAGAGCAACGATCCTCGAAGCTGCGCGCCTTCGCGCGAAACAGCGCGTTTGCTGGGTCGCGAGCGCACCAAACGAGTGCATATATACATATACACATACGTACATGAAACGGGTAGAAAACAGAAAGAGAGGAGAGACCGATCCTCGCTGGGATATTAATTCCCGTTCGCGCGGATCGCGCGAGTGCCTGGCGGCTAGACATCTCGAGAGGGATGCGAAACAAGTTACTAATAAGTGATACCATCTCCCTTCCTTCTCGTTCTCTCTTTGCCCGCTCGAAATCGGAGCGAAGAGGAAGAAGAGGAAGAGCGCGCGGATTAATTGACCGGTGGCGACGATGCAAACAACCTTCGTAGCTGGTACCTCTGACGTCGTACGATCCGCGTTACACCGTGTAACGGTAGCGTTCTGGAAATGAACGGGGTCGAGAAAAGAAGAGGAGGACGCGGCGAGAGAGGAAGAAGAGAACGACGAGGGAGAAGAAAACGATGGAGGCTCGAGCAGAAGAAGAGTAGGACTACGTCGATGACGATGATGATGATGCAGAACCCTCGAGCACGCAGCTGGCCGGTCGTGTCTTGTGCATTATGCCATCGTGTAATGTCTATCTCATCCAAGGCCAGTTGTACTACAGTCCTCGCTGTACATACCGTGTACTGTATCGCAACGGAAAATAAATGGTTGCGCAACCGTCCACGGCCGAGGCAGGCGATAGAGCCGCGAGGGTGCTGCTACTCGCCAGCGGTGGCATAAAATTATTGCCTCGTTTATTTCAAGCAATGATCTCATTGCCGGCCACGCGCTTGATATCGGGGACGTCGATCGCTGCTCGATCGGGGGCGCGAGGAACTCGCCGCGCTTTTCAGCGAAATTATCGCCGGCCAAAGAAAGCCGGGGCAACGCCGCGGATTTTTCTACGTCGCCGTCGTTCTTTTCGCAACAGCAAGATCATTTTGCCCTGATAAACCTGTAATTTCCTCGGTCTTGGTCGACTCGCCTGTTGCTGCTGGCCTGTCCCAGTTCCAGCGAAAAGGCGTAAACAACTTTTGCCGGGGAGAACGATGGAAAGGAGATGCCCTCGTGAAACGAACTGCGGCAGCATATTCTGCGCGCGACTTTACACGCGTACGTAGAAAGGTCAGGGGTGGAAGCGCAGAGATGTTTGGACGTTCGAGGGAATGAAAAGCAGCGAGTCGAATTAATCATCGATGCACCGGCCTGCATTGTATAAAGACCTCGTTAAGTCGCGAGGCGCGTACACACGCGTGTCGCCTCCAGCGGGCTACGAGTACGGGCCCCGAGTACGGGCCCCCGGGACCCTTAAATTCGGAGTCACGTATTAAATGGGCGAACTAAGGAGGAACCAGTGAGAGTTGGGTATAAATACACCGCGAACGGGTCTCTTCTCGGACCAGAACCCTAGTAATAAAAAAGAAAGAACGGAGGGGGCAGAAGAAGCAGGAGGAAATAAGAGGAAACAAAAGTATATCGAAGAACCGGCTCATCAGCTGGCCGGACTGGTCTGTTGTGTTGCTGTCCTGCTCTCTCCGTCGCGGTACCAGTCGTTGGTTCTCCGTTCGTCACCGGGAGATTGTTAGTGGCCTGAATTTTGTTCGGGATACGGGCGAGCGACTCTCTCTCTCTCTCTCATCTTGGACACGTATCGATTCTACCTTAGTTACGCCTCGCGCGCAAAATCGGCCATCGATTTCCTTGACGCAACTGAAAGGGTTACGTCCCCTTAAAGCCCCAAGCTTTGGCCATATGTAGGTGCTCGAGTTTCGTTTCTGTGTAAAGTAGAAGAGCTTCGATGGCAAACTTTTATCTTTACTCCGGCACGTATTTAAGTCAATCATATAGATTTTATTAGAAAATAGAGAAAAGTCGCTGCCCGTGGCAGCAATTTATGCGTGACGGCTTCGTCGACGCTTGCTATATCAGATGTACAAAATAAATTTATCACTCGCAAAATGACCTAAGTTCACCGCGCCTTTCTGTATTGTTGTACATGCTCGACTGCGATTACGTTTAACGCGGACGGCTTTAATCCATTGGATCGGTCGATTATAATCGACGTTGTACAAGATCGTAGGACTATAAGAACAAGGGATAGAGAGAGGATCTAAGAGGCTAATAGAATATTATTCTAATCGGTGAACGATAAAATCGCGTCGAAGGATACACGATGTTCCCCCCCGTTTCCCATTAGAACAACATCCCGTGACAAGGGAAAGAGCGGCGAGGAGAAGAGAGAGAGAGAGAGAGACAAAGATCGGTGAGACCTCTGAAAGAGGCTGGTCTCGCGCACGACGCCACCGCGGAGAAGGAGTATCACCGATCCTTCCAGGACGTCGAGCGCATAAAGAGACGCGTTTTCAAGCACAATGGACTGATCCCGAACGAGACCTTACGTTGCAACCGGAGTGGAACACCCTGTGCATTAGAGACACGCCGGCCTTAGTGGTTTGATCGAGGCTTCCGTGGCGATGCACGGCTTCTCCCTTTATACAGTCCTTTCCTTCGGCTCCTCTCCGAGTCTTAAGGCCCGAGGAGAGAGGAACCCGCCCTCCTCCTCTCTCTTCTTCACTCCCTTGGATCACCTTCTTCCCGGAGTGTTCTCCCTTCTATCGTACCCTCTTCGTTCCTCCCTCCGTATCGCGGCTTTTTTTTTTCTCCGGCCAAATGTTGCGTCTCTCTCCTCCGCTTCTACGCCGTGCACTCCTTTTCGTCTATATCTTTGCGCGTCTCTGCGTTTCTCCAAGTTCCGAGGGCTCGCTCTCCTCTTTTACCCGGTCTTCTGTCCTCTGCTCTCCTTTTCCTCCTCCCCCTCGCGTTAGTAGGAAAGCCAAGTGGTCCTTTTGCTGGACGCTGGCGCGCGCGGCCGGGAGGCATATAATTTTCTCGATGTTTTTATTGCGGGGTAACTTGTCTTCAGGTGAGCCGGTCGAGGTGGAGGTGGCAGAGGCCGCGAAGGTAGAGTACTACAGGCACAGCTAACGCGCAGTAGCTTCGCTCTCCTCCCCCTCCGTCGTCTTTCTCCGTCCTACTTCTGCTCCTTTCGCTTCTACCATTTTCTTCTTTCTTCTCCTACACCTTCGTCTCTCATCCACTTTGTACGTTCATGGCGTTTCTTCTTCGTCTTCGCCTCTTTCACTCCGCTCGCTTTGTTCTTCTTCTCCCATGCTAAGTTTCCACTCCGCTCCTCTTTCTCGCGGAGCATCCTTCTCTCCTCCGGGTACCAACGTCCCTCGAGCGTACGGCGGCAGCAGCAGCAGCAGCAGCATCCTTCGAAGCGCAAGGATTTTGACCCTCGTTTCGTGTTGCTTGCGTTTCGCCGTAACTTTACTGACTTTGTTTTTCGCCTGCGGGAAGCGCACGAGGAAGCAGGAGGGTGAGAGAAGGAGGGAGATAAGGTTGATAAACCGCGCGCGGGGCCGACTCCGCGCGTCCTCTTTCCTTCTTCTTCCGCTGCTGCCTTCTTCTCCTTCTTCCGACATCGGCTAAGAACAAGCCGGTTACGAATTCGCGTATCTTCCCTTCTATTTCTGGCGACCCACGCTCCTTCGACGCGGCCCGCTTCGAAAAGCTTCGTAGGTCGTGATCCGATCGCGGCCACGGAGTGCCTTTTGTTGTCCTTCAACGGGCTGGCCGGTTCTTCCGTATGGAACGGTCGAAAGTTTACGGGATTGCTGCTAAACATGAAATTGTCTCATTAAGAAGCTAATTGTGATTCAACTACTTTTCCGCTTTTAATTATTTTGCCTTCTATCTCCAATAATTTGTTAAGTCCAACTCCAATTTATTTGACTCAATTATTCACGCTTATCTGTATCCAATACTTAGCTGCTTCGATAGATATGTATCAATAACTTTACCCTTCGTCTTCGCTTTGCTGCCAAGCAAGCCGCCGCTGAGCATTTGATAATGTCAGATCGTTCCATTCCCCTCTTAAGGTTATATCAACGAACGTCTTAAACGACGACGTGCCGCGACGGCTGTCTGCGTAATTAGGCGATCGAGCCGAGCACCTGTGCACTCCCATGACGTGTCCCCCATGCGGAACAATCGGACGGCGGCGAGCGAAAAAAAAAAATCTTCGGCTCGATTTGTCAATACAGGATCTCGGTGGAGATTAGTCACGCGCGGCCGTAATACCTTGCGGACACGAACCGTTCGCCCCCGTTTATCCGTCAGGATGGATAGACCAGGGGAAGCGATTAGTCGATCGAAATCCAGGTATCCTCCGCTCTGTCCTCGGGAATTCGCCCAGGTGAACAATGGTCTGTGGGAGTTCCAGTCTAGCAGAGTTTTATTTATTAATTGATACCTCTGAAGGGCGATCGCTACAACTTCTGATATTTTATTTTGGAATATTTGTAAATTGGCAAAGTGACAGGTTCGCCGTTATATTATTACGGATTCGGCAATACATGTTCTCCTCTAGTCTTGCATAAAGCAATAGCACGCGTAGCAATTTGTTCGGTCACCGCGCGCGACCCGTAACCAGACACACGAAAAACTGGGACAGCATTGTAACATCTCAGCTCCTCTGACGCACTTGCAGCTACTTCAGCGCGGCATGTTCAGACGATCAGGACGAACTGTCTCGTGTTCCCACGAACCTACTCTCGAAACCTCTCGAGACTACTCGTGCCAGATTCGATTAGCTTTTATCCACGCGAACCACATCATCCCTCGCACGAAAGAAAAAAAAAGCGATCTTTCCCATCGTCAGCTTCGGAAATATGAAGCCAGGGGCTCTCCCAAGGAAATTCGTCACGCACCTCCTGAAGGAAGTGAACCGTATCGTTAACCCTTTTCCCAGCAATACACACGGTTTCGAACATTTGGGCGTCTACCCAAGCTGGAACCGGTACTTTCTTAACCCTTTCGATACGAAGCTGTCCGTTAACCGCGCACCGAAAATCGAATCGATTTCCTTGTTGCGTTGAACCATTAACGTTCGCCTCCTGCGTATCGCAATAACAGAGCACGTTGTCTCCAGGCATCCGGCAGGATTCCAATATCACGACCGACCGTGAGCCCATTATACGCGCGTCAAAGACGCGTCACGGATTCTCATGTCCGTCAAAGCTAGAAGTCGTGGCTACCGCAGTTCGTCGATCGAGCGAAGCTGCTGCAAGGGATATCCCGGCCGGATCGGTTGCAGCCCCTCGACGCTTCGCTCCGTCTCGAGCAACACAGCTCCCGTTTCGACGGCCCTCGGAGCGTGGTCAGAGCGGGGCTGTGATGGTAACGCGAGTAACGCGTCCAATCGCCTAGCATATTATTAGCAGCATCCTCGATCAATCCACTGTACTACCGTGAAGAGCTCTCTCCACTCCCCAGTCGTCTTCCCCTCGATCCTCTACACAGTCCAGGCAGGGATAAGAAGAAAGAACACCGGAATAAATAACTAGGCAGGCGTGTACGAGTAAAAGATTCAGCGGCAGGGGACGAAAGGAGCAGGGAAAAAGAAAAGAGAAAGGCAGAACCGTTTAACGTGTAGGTGCCACGCACCACGTCTGTCGTCGTCTATGCATGTGCAATTGCAACCGCAACTCCGGCTGCGCCGCACGGGGTTTCGCTTCGTGGTGGAGGTTTATTGTTGATCGCTAATTATCCTACCCGGCAATTACATACAATTATCTAACACGCAGGCACATCAGTCCGGGGTCCCTGGTGCCGCGTTTCGCGATATTGCGCGTGTACCCTCGGCACCGCACTGTACGTCTTGCTTCGTGCACGTATGCACGTGTGTGCGCGCCAATGGTGAACGCCTGCGAGGTGGGAGGAGAGCGAAACCGGTGTACCCGACAGCGTGACGCCAACCATAGAGGCCTCTTTCTCCTTTTTCTCGCCTCTCCTTCTTGCTTCGCCTTTCGTTCGGCTTCCCCGTGCACACTCCGTTTCCAATCTCTGTTTCTCTCTCTCTCTCTCCCTCTTCCATCGCTTTATCACTATCCGCCTCCATCCGACGGTCTCGCGCGCGGATCTTTCGCTGCCAGCTTGTGTACACCGCTATCACTGCTCGATCTCCTGCGCCTTTATCTCGAACCGCGACGCTGGTACCACCGGTAGCGTGGCCTGTCGATCGAGAATGTTCGATCATGCGGAGATTCGCCGCCGGGCCATGATCTTTGGGATCCGTCGGAATGAAGCTGCCCCGGTTGCTACTTTGTTCTTTATTCGGTCTGGTAGTAGCCTGACAAGGCTGAACGAGACCGATTTATCATCCGTGTCGCTTATCTCTGGGCCGAAGTATGTAGTTTAATTTGCCCCTGCAGTTGGGCGATCTTGTAACCAGTTTGATAATCTAGTTCGCTGATCGGGGACGGTTGCCGATCGTTCCTGCTCACCGATTCCGCGTGCAGGCGGTTCTTCCGAGCTGTGAATCACAATTTTGTTAGATCTCTTGCAACTTGTTGCACGACCAATCGAACGGGGACCCATTATTGTTTCCTTTCACCGGGTCGCAAAAGATAGCTCTCGGATTTCTGCATCCTACCTTTGCCGTTTGCGTTACTTTTCCAGGAATATTAATCATCCCCGTGATCCCTCGACGATGACATTCCAACGAAACAATGGCTACTGTAATTTCCGTGCATGATTGCGACTCCTTTGTCCCTGTCTATTCCCATCTCCTGTCGCGATTCGTCGCGACGGGAATTAACTTTTTTGTTTTCTCACGCGCGGCGCTCGATCGATCCACGGGTCGATTAGCTCTCTTCCACGGGGGATCGTTAATGATCGACAGGGTTTCGTCGCGGCGTGACGTATCGAGTGGCGCGTGACGGCGCAGCTAACGGTACAACACGTCGGCTTGCACATATGATTGCGACAAGCGTGAAGCTCGTGTCACGTATTCGCGTGTGTACGCTCTCCGGTTGTCTTTCCTTTCAAGGAAGCTCCTCGACTCGCTTCCCGCCCCCTCCCGGTGGCCAGAAGGGCGACAAGTAGGATTTAATCGCGTGTAAAAGGGATTTCTCGGGATTCTTTGGCGCGTTAAAACGAAGGCAGATGTTTAAACATCGCTCGATCCGCGATCTCCTGGCGAACGTCGTTGAGCAACGGGGAGGATTCAGCCATTATTTTTTTTTCCCCCCGGTGGGAACAGGTTGGACGACGGCTGACGATTTGTCGAATCGCCGATGTTTCGTTTGATTTATTAACGAGTTAGCTTAGTTTAGTATTCGGAGCGGGGGGGCAGAGTTACGATGCACGAGCGAGGAAGCGGACAATTACGTGACATAGGATACGACGTGATCGGTGTCCGTGATCGATTTCATCCTTCGATTCGAGCCCGCGTCGCCGGGTGAATATTAGAAATGGTGTACAAAATATGTATATATTCTTCGGTGATCCCGTTCGTGTATACAAATACAGCTTTCATTTAACAAGATTTCTATCCATCGCTCGATAGCTCACGGGTGATCGATCCCCAGTAGCTCAAAGACGTCCTGCCCAAACGCGGTAGCCAGGCGTTAGCATCGGCCAGTCGAAACTTCCGGATAGTTCGGGCCTCGATTGCTTTACGACGTTCATTATCCTAATGCAGGCCGCGCGCTGAAACAGGATTTCACGATGTACCGGTAAAGCGGGGGAGGATCAACGGTGCACGGGGATAATCCTCGGCGCAATCCACTTTGCCCGCCGCGAGAGAGACACTGCCGCGAACTGGCGGAGCGCAACGAGCGTCAAGTTCGAGAGTTTCGAGTTCGAAATAAGGTACGTGCGGAGAGGAACGGGTTGGAAGAAAACCGAAGGCGGATAGGGTCGCGTCGGGGCAGTTCGGCGACGCAGAGTGCTGGCAATCTGTGAGACCGTGCGAAAGTTTTGGAGTTGAACGGCGACGGTTTTCGAGATGTCGAAGGCTCGAGCGAGGGTCCAAGGTGAATTCGATTTAAGGTAGCTTTGAAATCTGAGGATTGAAAATTGTACGAGTCCGCCTGGATTGGCGATTCCCGTTGGACGTTTCGAGATAAGGGGGTATGTCTCGCCGTTGCTCTCTCGCTCCCTCTCTCTCTCTCTTTCTCTCTATCCCGGGGATATAAAACTGGCAGAAATTCTCCGGGGAGCGGAACGTAAACAGCGGAGAACGGATAGCCCGGTGGTTAGAAGAGAATATACATTAGGTATTTTCGTGGTGGATTGACGTCGAGTACGAAGGGAGGGATAAAACGGGGATGTTTTCGGAGATCTTATTTAGCCGTAGCGAGTTCGAAGGTTGCGGTTTTCCGAGCCCACGAGTGGTCCGCCATTATGGTCACTCGCGGATGCTTAAAAGGTAGCTGGTACTCGAGGTACATTCGGAACCCTCGTGAGATATGGAGGAACGAATCCCGCGTTCGATGTACGACTTTCAGGGTAAACACAGAAGAGAAGAAACAGACGGGGGGAAAGAAGAAAACGGCGAGGTAGATACACAGAAAGAAGCTGAAACGTTTGTGTAAACAGCGTTCGGCTGTCGGCGAAGACCGGTGAAAAGGAAAGTACAGAGGGAATGGTACAAAGGCGCATCAAAGCATTGGAATATTTTCGTTTGTACAATCACGAAGGAGCGAAATAGAAAAATAATAAAACTGCTCGTAATTCTGTTGCGATGAAAATAGATATTTAGCGGTTAACTTGAACACAATTTCTCTGCTGTCATATAAAAGATACCGGTGCACGTACAATAATTGAATTCAAACGTGCAATACTTGCTCGAGCCACTTGCAATGCTCGCTCGTTTCGTACGAAAAAGAAAGCTTTGAAACCGGCATTAATATCCGTCTCTCGATTACTACTATACTTACGAAATCCAACGCATGGGTATAAAAAGAGAATGAAGCAGGAGCGGGATGAGCCGGCGCCACGGAGCTAATTACCGCCTCTGTTTTGTAACCTAAGCGGCTCAGAGCGTATTATATCTGTGCACCGTATCTCGACTTACCCGTGCGTTTACCATAACCGATGGGGATAGGAAGCTGGGGCAAGCAGCCACGATCCGCGCCATTGTATTCCGCGGACTCTATCCTCCTTCGGGCTGTTCTCCGCCCATCCTCCGCTCCGTAGGTCGTGTTCGCAGGAAATCGCGGAATGGATCCCATTTCGCGTAACCCCACGGCCACGGAAGTCGTGTCTGAAGGTGTTACGGAGCCTTAGTTTACTTATACAGCGTCTAGTCGTCTACCAAGACGTCGATCATGTTGTTTCGTGGGGTGAACAGCTCTCGTCCCTGTAACGCTGTGCCTCTGTAATCTCGGTTGAACAACACCGCGGAAAGATGACGTCCCTTTCACGGGGGTTGATTTCTGAGATTTTCGGGGGTAGTTTACGATTCCCCGATTCATTATCTTGAATTAAGTATGAAATGAAGTCTGAATTGATATTGCGCTAGACATATCGCTTGTCAGGGGTGGCCGCAAAAGTGGAATCACGTAATTGAATTTTCATATTGAAACGCTAGCGTCGATTAATAATAAGGCCGCCGGTAACAAGCGTGACGAGATCAATTTTCCTCGGTTCATTAGGGCAGGGACCGGATTATCGTGGAGCTATAGATGATGAGTGGAAGGAAACGATACGACGGGAAGAAGAAAAAAAAAATGTCGTCGTATTTGAAACAGCTTCGCACAGGTCGCCCTGCTTCTAGAGGGTTAATTGTTACGCGTAATCTCGCGGTCGTTAGGTGATATTTTTTTCGTCTTATTGTGCGATCATAATTGAGGCTCCAGGACGACGGCGAGAGTTTCATTGTCGTGTTCCTCCGAGAGAACACTCGACGAACTCCTCCTACCCTCCCGAAAAAAATGCTCGACCACCACCGGGAATCGATAGTGCGTTTCGCAACAAATTGGTGAGTTTCGCGTTTCCCGCGTTTCCTTCCTCCTCCTTTCTTCTTTATTCCCTTCGTTCCCGCACTCAAACGTCGACCGACGACGCCACTCGAACCGTTTTTTTTTCTTTTCCCCGAGCGGAGAAATAAAACCGTAGAGGAGGCGGGTAGTTGGCGATGGGGCGCGTACAGGCGATTCAAAAGGTCCGTGATTTTCGGCGCGATTTCGTATTTCGCGGTTCGCCCTGGTTTAATGATCCGTGGGCCGAAGGACTCGGCTGAGTGTGGCTGAGAAGGTCCTTGTTCCTTGGCCCGGGTCCTTCGAGGCCTCGACTTAAACACTCAAGTGGTACACAATATCGTCGTCGGTGGGGTCAACGACACCCCCGCGGCGCTTTCTTTTTTTTTTTTTTTTCTTTCCCCCGGTTCCTTTCCATTTCTTTCTCCTTTCTTCTGTCGCCCTCTTATCGCGACCGTCACTCTCGCGCTCGCGCTCCTTCCCTTTTTCTTCTTGCCGCGCGCGCGGGTGTCTTCGTCCTCGTCCCTCGCGCGGAACCGCCGCGCGACGCGCCGCTTTCGAGGGACCCTTTCTTCAATTAAAGCCAAAGGAATCGACGCAGAGATGATTGAACATTGTGCGCCACAATGCAGTAGCATGTACAGGTCCGCTCTCCGTGCTCAGCGAGAGTATGTAATACATAGGAGCAACTGGACCATGATTGACGACGTGATGTCTGCCCCTCCTTGCCTCTTCGCTTTCCTACTCGCTCTCTCTCTCTCTCTCTCACTCCCTCTCTGCCCTTTGCTTTCTTCCTTTTTTCTGTCCTCCTCCTGCTCCCACTACTGCTCTTTCCTCTTCGTCGCTTCGAGAGGTAGTAATCCTCTCCATGAGCTGAACATCGCGCCAGAGGCACACAGAATCCTCGAGGTTCCCTCTTTCCATCTTCTTCCTTCCCTCCTGCCCTTTGCTTTCTTCCTCGCCGCGCTCCCCTCATCTTCCTCTAGCCGGTCCTCTCCTCTGTTAATCTCTCCCTTCCTCTCTGTCCCTCGCGAAAGAGCGATCCTCTCCCCTGTTTCCGCACTATTTCGATCTGCTGCCTACTCGTAATACCAGCTTTACTCGGATCTTCGTTTCGTTTCTGCCTCTTCAGGGAAGAGGGACACGATACGCTTCCTCCCGGATCCTCGAAACCGGAAAATGTCCCGTTCCTGTGAATTATGGGCGTCGAGGGGTGACGATGGCCAACCCCTTTCTCGTCGTACGATGAACCCTCGAATCCTGAAATCTGTTATTTGTCGCGGGCTGTTCTATTTATTACTGACAACTGAAACGCTAAATATGTTTGGCTCAATAGTAAATTATTTTAGCCTACACGCGCTTCGAAGTGTGGTGGGTGCTGCACAAATGTTATTGCACGAAATTTGACGAATAAATTAAATTCAATAAAATCGTCAACGTCCTTATCCATTACGATATTCAATTGCGCGAAGAAGAAGCCTCGTGACAGATCGATTATCGTCGCAGTTCTCCGTCGTCCCTTTTTTTTCCCCCCCTCCGGTCAACCCTACAATTACCGGGACAAGTTCAACGGGCGCGGGGTCAATTCAGGAATAAAGCGGCGGTCCGTCCGGAATGAAATCGCAAGCGTGAAGGCAATTCCTTAGGACGAAGTTGAGGTGAAGGTACAAACGTGGCCGCGCCGGGTCAACCAACTCAAACGTATGGTCGGGCTCCACCGTCCCTCTTGCCTCCTGCTCGTTGCTTGCACACGTCGTGTGTGCCCTCTCCAATGTCCTCCCACCCTCTCCCTTCGGCCAGATCGCCGGACTCGTGCCATCGAGGTGCTCGTGTCGCGAGGTTATGCGCCTTTGCTTTTGTTCTGCGTCCACGCGATTGTTTCCCTTTTCACTCATTCCTCTTTAACAATTTTGCTTTTTTCTTTTTTGCGAACTTTAAGTTGACGAAAACTAAAAAGAATACCTGCCAGTCCACTCTCCTTTCGTCTTTAAGAATATTTCTGGCTGTCAGATTTTTTTAGTATCTAATTTTCTCTAAGCTTTTATCGTTGAACATCTTTTTCTTTAATTAGGATTACTTATTCCGCAATTGATTTTCCATTCGCCCCCTTGGCTGTCATCCGTCCGGATCTTCAGCGAGGTCGAAGACTTTCTTAAAAGCGCACAAGCTCAGCCCTTGAACCAGATCCAACTCTCGGTGTCTCTGATGCACCGTTATCTCCGCTCATTCCAGCCATCCCTGCTGTTTCGTTTAAACGTATCGGGGCAGGACGAGTATTTTTAAACGCTGCGCTCTCCCATCGATCTTGGGGATTTCAACGGACCCTCGACAAACGTACACTGGTACCACACGTTTTCGTCCGCCTAATACTCTACGGCTTTTAATGGACACATTTGCATGCTCGTTCGAATGCTTTTACTTATGGTTAAAATGACGGTCCGTCGGCGATGACGATGATTCATCATCGAGCACACTAACGATCCTCGGTGTAATTGTCACCACCGGGGGCTTTAACAAATACACGTTCGAATCGTAGAATTAATTGAGGCTCATTAAGCTGGCCACGGTTGCCACTCCGAGGTATACAGAGACGCTCGTCGGTCGGCTGCACGCGCTTTTTTGCCGGCCGCTCTTATTGAAACCGGTGGAAATCGTTATTAGCATCTTGTCGCGGTGTTTCAGACCGCTGAACGCTTTTGCGCAACCAGCGCGAAACTGGGTTAAACGCGTATAATTGAGTTAATCTTAATTAACCGTCGGCGAGGTTCCGATATCTCGGCGTGCTTCGTTCTGGACTACAGAATTCGATGCAGAAAGGATGCAACGTTAATCTAGATCATGGAATTAATTAAGGAATCGATGCTCCGGTCGGATCCGAGTTCGTACCATTAGGCGCGGTCAAATCTACCAGCGATCTTTCATCGATCCGTTACCATCCAAATTCCGAACCGCAGGAATAAATTTACCGGTCCCCCACCGTTCTTTTAATATTGCTCGCAGATTCGCGTTGTCCAATTTCCATAGAAATCCTGTCGATCCGCCAACGTTCCGGTACCAGTATCACGCTTGGAGAACCACCGCCCTCCGGTAGCGGAGAAACGAGAGGAAGGCGTCCCGGAGCCGTGTCACGGGAGATGATCGGTGGCCCCGTTGGCCGGTCGGCTTTTACTTTCGTGGCCGTGCGGCAAGTCGTAAGTCGCCGGTGCCGCGGAACAAGTACGACTTGTCCTTCGTGCGGTCAAGTCACGTAGACTTGACCTAGTCTCGTGTTCGGGGTGGGAGCCAGAACCAGAGTTACCGGTGACTCCGGTGGCCGGTATCGAAAAATTTCAAGGGCTCCCAGCGCCGCCGCCTGCATAATTACGCGCAAACCGCCACCGTCGCCTTCGTGTTCGCGGCTCGCGGCGTATTTGCTGCAATTTGTCAGCAATGCCTGTCGTCCTGTAATTGCCATTAAATCCGTGGCGGTCGAGATTCGATCTTGCCAGCCTTGTACCGCTGTTGCGCCCCCCTTATCAGTTTATCTGTGCACGTGATCGAGAACTATCAGATGGCATGTCTGTCTAGATCGAAGATGATATCGAGCCTAGTCTGGTCTGCCCTTGTCTCTCCGCCCCGTTTTTTACCCTCTTTCTTATTGGGCACAATTGGAGGCTCTTCTTTGCTCTGTTCCGGGGAATTTCGAGGGAGAGGCCACGCGGGCCGATCGAGCGTGCTGGCATCGCGTGCTTATCCATGCCGGTAACAAGCACGAAATAGTGGCTGGACACGATGCACTTGTATGGTTCGGCAAATCCGTCGGACCGGATTCGTGGATATTGTATGATACGACGGACGGTAAAATGTAAGCTTTCACGGGGACGCCTATTTTCATACTGAATTAGAAGCCATTACTATTCATTTTACAGAAGTTGAAGAATTATCAGGGCCTATTTTAATATCAGTTCCTTCCTTGACAAAAAAAAACTACAATTATTGAAACCTACTAAAGTTACTTAAAAATCGTTGTCTATTATTTGGAGGTATTATTTTTTTTTAATATACTCTTGCATCTTGGATTTTCTAGTCTATCATTTTACCCATCCTTTTTTTTCGTGAACAACGAAATTCGCGACGAGGGCGCTCGTTTGCGAAACAGCACCGCCGCAAATCGTTTTCGGAAGAAAGAAGCTTACCGTCTGGATTACGCACGTTTGCTCAATCGATCTGTCGGAAGCGTAGAATAACACGTACGTACGCATGCAGCACGACGATCGCAAAGCGATGCGCCGTGCCGATTGGGACCGATTAAAATTACATTCCCGCGGGCACATACTGTCGCGCGATTTACCAGTCCCGCGGAGAAACAATCGAATGCGGTTTCTATTTAGTTTGGGATTGATTGTTTTGTTTACAATGCAGGGGTGGCCAAAATTCACCTCGCTAAAGGGAATGTGGGGGTTAATCGAGCCCTCGTAATGACATCGATTGACTATTGATATTAAACACTCCCGACAGAAAATGCATCGGATAAAACCTGTGAAAAAGAAACAAATTGTGCAAAGTAATTCAATTTCACGTAAACAAATCATCGCTACCAACGAAAAATTATATATTTTCGTATTGGAAGTTATGAAATCATATAAAAAGAATATGCATATAAGAGTAACTACTTTTTCGAGTACAATTTCAGTAACATTAACCCCGTTTTCTTCAACTGCTCCTACTAAAATAGCGTTAAAGGGGTGCAAGCTTTTTATCGCCGCAGCGAGCATTTTATATATTCAGCCCGCGAGAGGGAAACGCACTTGTTTTTCCGTGCATCTTTATTTGAGGAACGCCAAGGGAAAAAACGCTGCGCGTGACTGTAGCGTGCATAACGGTGGAGGGTCGTGTCATTAAAACTTTTCTGGCGTCGCGCTACACGTGCGTGCACGGGGCTCCTTCCTTTTCTCCGCTTCACCGTCCGCCTTCCTTCCGCCTCTCGCGCATCGCAGCTTCTGCATGCGAAATTGCACACGCAGGATTACGTAGAAACCGGAACTAGTCGGTGGTCGAAGTAAAAGCTCTCTCCGTATGAAATTTGTCGCCATAACATGTCCGCCGTTTCTACAACATTTGAAGAATGTTTCCCTCCAAAAAGTATTGGCACAATCATCAGCGACACCAGCATCGTCGCCAGTACGTTTAAACTCTACTTACGCGAATAAAGCTTTCATGAAATCAAAGCACTCGTTGCGCAAGGACGCTACGAAATCGTCGGCCGTTAGGAAAACGACGTCGAACCGCGTATCGCGGACGCAGTTTCTTCGCGAGGCTTCAGGGCCGCCGTCCCCGCTTGCTTAATCCCTCCACGAAGGATGCCGTAGCTCTAAGGCTGCTCTCTAACGCACAGGAGACAGGGTTTTTAATATTCCGCGCACAGGTAGCCGGCCGCCGTAACGCGCGCGCGGCGCGGATTGAAACGATCGTCTCTCTCACCTCGGCCTTGCCCGACGGTAAATGCGATTCTAGGAAACGCGTGTCCGGCAAACTTTTTTAACGAAGCCACGATAACGCTGGCCTCTCAGATAAGGAGACTCACCGCGATGCTGTTTGGCGGCTGGCCAATCCCCTATCCACCGCCCCGCCGTCCTCCCTGGGAAACGTGTCCGTCGAAGTTGTAATCCACTTCGTTAAAGAGCGGGGAAACGCTGCTGCCTCCCGGGCGCCTTTCCTGTCCCATTAGCTTCGCGCACTGCAAGAATCATCGCGCGGTTAGTACGCTCGTTGCCTGAAATCGAAGTCGATCTCTCTGAGAATCTCTATTCTTCGATGCGTCGCGACCTGAAATATTTCGCGAGACGTGGACACTTTAAACGTTTCGTGCTTTCAGATCCTTTGCACGCCGAGCTTGACGTCGTTAGGGCGATTGAAGTGCGAGCTTCGCCGGGGGCGGCTGAATCGAGAGTTCAGAGAGGGTAGAGACGATGGTGTTTTGAGTAATTACGGCAGTTCCTGGTTTGGGTGTTCGACGGAAATAAAAAATGCGCAGTTCGAATGAAAGATATTTCAACTCCGAACCACCCTTTTCTCTCGAAATTCAATTGCGAGAGAACACAGAAATATTACCCACCCCTCCGCGTACATTTTACATTCTTATTGCGCAACGATTATAATTATTCCACGGGCAACGAGACTCCTCTTACGTCCGAATCCCCCTTCGCTCAAGCTATCCCGTCGACTCCCGAAATTTCTCGAATCATGAGACTCCTCAATTCACTGGTAATCTTCCGGTCGTCGCCGCGAAACGTGACAGCAGGACACCTGCAAGAATATAAGTTACCAATATCTTGCGAGGTAGAAGCAAGAGCGGAGGGAAATATCAGGTACGGTGTCGTTGGTGGAGCATGCCGGTGACTAGTAGCGGCGTAGGACGTGCGCGGATTTATGAACGAAGGTAGCTGGCACCGTTCCAGGATCCGGAGTTAGCATTTACCCCTATCCGTGCACGATTCGCGTATACACGGGATCGCGGCATGCCGGCCCGCCAGCGGGACGGGGGAGGGGCGTATTACCCTACAGAGCGCTAAATTATGCTCGAGAGAGCTTTTTTACCGGCGAGGAAGTCGTCGTCCGAGGACGGCGAGACGCTAGGAAGATTCCGCGATCTCTGTTAAACGAGTATAGACGAGATACTCGGAAATGCTTGATCGTCGATGATCGATCGCGTTAAATGCGTCGAGCGCGGGTCAAGGCATTCGCTGATGGAACGATTTAGCTGGAAACGAGAAGTTTCACCAGTTTCGTTAACCGGCGAGTAACATCGTGCTTCTTCTGTTTCTTTGCGCCGTTCCGCGTGTTACGTCCTGGCTCTGCCCCGCTAGTACGGCTCGTCGATGATTCCTTTGGAAGAAGAAAGGGAGAGAATCGTTTTGTTTGCAGCTCGAAGGTGTAACGGTGCTCTTATTGCGCCTCGAATGGAAGCTGACGATCGCCAAGGATTCGATTCGTTCCATATTTGTTTGCCGAGAGGCAGCGGAGGCTGAGCGCGGTCGGTTGTTGAAAGGTGGTGGGCAAAAATGGACGCGGGGAAAAAGTGGAAAAAACTCTGATGATAATAATAGTAGCGGCTGGTAGAGGTGTACGTGTACTTGGAGGAAAAGATAAGTGTTTGCACGGATAGAATGCCGAGGAACGAGGAGCACTCTGTTATTGCAACGTGAATGTTGAAGCGTTAGTTATATTTCCTGAAAATTGATCACTAATCCTTTTATTTCCGTTGCACGAATTCAGTCAGAGGAGACACTTAACTGGATCCATAATCTCAGATTGCAATTAAAAATCGTGCCTACCGGTCGACGGTCGTTTTCAACGCCGCGCAAAGATCACGGTCGCCTTGCCGGCAGTCGCGTTATAAATAAAATCGCTGCTCGGTCGCGTAAGAACTCGCCAACGAGAGATAAGTCTGGAATACTGGCCAAGTCCGACCACGTTTCTATTTCATTTCACTGATAGATCGAGAAACAGCGAACTGGAGAGAATATCCTAGGAAGATCTTTCGTGACAACGTTAAACGCTCGATAGGATATCGTGCTAGAAATATTGCTCGATACTTGTCACCGTAAATTGTGCGACTGAAGGAAGACTTTACGACGAAGCCACTTGATTTTCTACGGGGAAGGGGAAAAACGTGAAAAATCAACGAGTACGCGCTCTTAAACGAGATACGCGCGGGGTGTCGTTAATTATCGGGTCGCGTGTAAACTCGTTGAGGCACCGAATCATCGGTGCCACGTACGGACGGCCAATTAAAAGTGGCGGACCAAATGGCCCCCTAATAAAACCAGACGGGGTAAATAAGAAGTAATAAAAGCAGCCTCGAAGCCGGGACGGCTTAAGAATACGGTAGCCGAGAGCTAACTTATATTTGATGCGTTGATAATTTGTTTCGTGATGGAAGGATGAAACGCGGCGAAGGGACGGGGAGCTGAAAAAGACGAAGAGATGGATCCGATCTTTTCTCTCTCGTCCACGTAACATCGTTCAATCCTTCCCGCCTTCGGTCCTCTTCGTTTCTCTCTCTTTCTCTCCTTCTTCACCGTGTTACGGGCGAACCTGTCAACTTCGTCGTTTATTTCCCAGCTCGTGGGCCGAGAAAGTGAATCCTTAGCGCCGATGTGTCGCGGACGATGAATCTCGGTATCGGAGAAAATTCTGCGAGTCACGGAAACGTTAATGGAAACGTAGAGCGCTTTGTGGAGGAAAAGGGTTTAGTCGTTTCCGTTCTTTTTACCGGAGTGATAATTCAATATGATCCGAGACAGAAATTGAAATCTCTCTAAAGTATCGATAATATGGAAACATTGATAACAAGTATTGAGGTTACTTGGGTTTTTTTTTCTCCGAAGAAAGAAATCACAGATCGTCGAGATTTCTATCGAAGGATACGGTACAGTCGCGTGTGCTCGGCTTCAGCCACTCGTCTGGAACGATTATCTAGGATGAAGCTTTGGTGTATCGACGGGGCCGGTTCCAGGGGATCAGTCTCAGTCCCCGAGCTTCGGGAGGATCGACGACCGAGTCGCCAGTTCGTAGGAAGCTCTGATCTCTCTCGGAAAATCTCCTTCGTCCAGACACCATCCGTGTCCGCCTGAAACACGGGGACATCCGGTATCGACATCTCGTGTGAGCTGTCGCGAATTAAAAAAATCCGATCTCGATTCTCTGCAAACGTTGGTTATATTGATCACTACCTGGATTTACCTTTAAAATTCAATCGACCAAAGTACTTATATCGTTTCTGGGGTACGAAAATCTAAAAGTAATAAAACCGGCAGGGTTAAAGATTCGTAATGAATATCCGCGTTTGCCTCTTGCACGATCCGACTCGTGTCCTCCCAAGAGAGTTCGCCTCTGTCTCCCTCGCAGAAAATCGCGCCCCTTCAATTGTCAACCCCTGCCGGTCCCAACGTCGTCGAGTAACAAGAAAGGGAGAACGAGGACAGCTGTCCGTTTCGCCTACACATTAATCCCAGCCCTGGTCTTTAGGACTCGCATGTAAATGCGTTGCTATATTTAGACCAGTATCTCGGCCTGTATAATACGTTCGTTCGGTGGATCCTCTGCCGCTGGACCCGCGCCTGGGTCCCCTGCAAGGTGTGTGCGTGTGCGCGCGTGTGCTCGCGCCGCGATACGTACACGTGCGTGCGTTGCAACTGCAAGACCCGCCAAACCGGTTACCCACGCGGCTCGTCAACACCGGCGCACCACACCGAAACACCGACTCCAACACCGAACCCGGGGCCCTCTCTCGTATCCGTCGGGACAAGAACACACCGTTCCTCTGTCCTTCGCTCTCGATTTTTCCTCCCCGTCCACTCTCTTTTACCAACGACACGGGATTACGCGAGATCGAATCGGGCTTGATACAGAGGTTACACACCCATCTACCTCGTGTGCTACGGCTGTAGAAATCCGTATCGGGATTTTCTGCTCGCTTCTGCTGATTGGGTGGAAGAGGGTGATCGGATGCATCTACGCTGCGATCTCTATTTCATTATGCGTCCGTCTAATAAACATTCTGACTCTTGCGAGGAAAATATCTTCGTTAGCCCAGAAAAATGTAACCCTCTTAAAAAAAAAGGAGAAAACAGAAACTTGGTACCAAGGTTGACTCCTTGAACCTCGAGGAAAATCAAGATTCGCTCGATCGAAGAAACGTTGATCTTTCTCGGAAAGGGATCGAAAGAAACTCGAAGAATCACGAGGAACATTACGAAGCGTTTTTCCCGCGGATGAGCGCACCGAGTGGACGATTATCGGCGAGGCGTCCGACGATCCTGAGCATTCGTTTCAATCCTCGTGTCGCTCGAGCCGTAAATATCGCTCGAATACGCATCGCTGCGTGTACACCGTACCTGTACATGCACAGACCCCATGCACCCACGCCAATCTCTTCTGCTCTCCTCTCTGTCTCCCTTCCTGATGCGGTTCGTGCGGTTACGTCAGGTATTAAGAGGCCGTGCCCCCCAGGTGACGAAAATCTCAAGGTTGCTCCGTACCTCGGGGTTCGATGGACTCGCGCCATTTCCGCATAAAAACAATGTTACAATTAAAAACGGTGCAATCAGGGATACTTGGGTCTAACAAATTCTATATTTCGAACGTCCATTCTAAGCCGAGGAGAATCACAGTCCGATTCGCGCAATCATTTAACCTTTCAAAATAAGCCTGTAAAAATCGCTTTCAAACGCGAATTTCAAGCATCTCTTAACTTTAGCCTGGATATCTCCATCGATCTTAAAATGTCTCGATATCCGTTACCGTGCTTTCTATCGAACGCGCATAGCAGCACAAGTAAAACGTGTCACGCCATGCCACAGACACCTTCCGGATGGAAAGCCCATTGTCAAATCGAAGGAGAGACAACAGCGCGTGGCGATGCTAACGTTGATCCCAGGCACCGTTCCGGACTCGTGTTCACGGCACGTGGAGGCTGCCAGCCCCGTTACCATTATTCACTATTATTTACTATTCGTCGCGAGCCGCCGCGGTTGGCGCGATAATTGGACGACCCGAGCGGAGATCGCGAGCAGCCACGCGAGAGTTCACGATTTGCTCGCGCGTACACGCGCGCGGTAATGGAGAACCGAAGGGCTGACTCTTCGAAATTACGAGCCCATTCACGTGGCACGATCTTTTTTACGATCCGTCGCATGACCGTTCTGCAGAGCGTGATACCACTTCGTCCGGGCTAGACACAGCTCGATAATGATATTTACAATTAGCAAGGTATGCACGCGCGGGCGCGCGTTGCAAAGAGGATTCGAAGCTGTGATTAGTAATTGGACGCACTTTTTCTTGCGATCGCGGTATCAAGCTCTTCCGATGCTTTCCTTCTCTCTCTCTCTCTCTCTCTCTCTCCCTTCCCGTGGAATAGAATATTCGACGCGATTTACTTGAATTTACGATAGCCGCGGCTCGTTGCGTAAATACGCGCGTACGCGGAAGCGGAGACGCGCAGGAGCGCGTAATTTTCTGTGGTATAAGCGGCGACCAATACCCAGGCGTACGTTAATAGATCGTTAAAGGCGGGGAGAACTGGCCGGGCGATTTTGTCGGTGCTCTCCATATCGCGAGGCGATATGGTAACGAATCAATTTCTGCTCGGTTCTCTGAACATCGCCGGGAATAGAAGAACGTGACCAATGGCTCACAATTTTGCTGATTAATAAGTCGCGAATAGATAAACTCCTTGATAAACTGGCTCCCGTTAGAGATGACTAGCGATATTAAATGGAATTTTTCTTGGCATGCTTTGGCGAGTAATTATCTCCGTGCAGATGATTGGTCCACGTGTGCAGGTCTCAGAAACGGCAATGCAAACGAAGCAATGAGAATCGACGCTGCGCTTTCTTTCGATAGAAACATACTATTAATTGGATTCTAGGCGAAAGAACTCTCATTGATCTTGGACAAATTGATTACTATCTTCGGTATTGATTTTTCTAAAGTAACACTAATATAAAAGGATTCGAGAAACTTAAATTTCAGCCTGCCACAACTTCGTTCAGAAAGCCAACAGCTATTTGCTCGCGCAATTGATAAGGAATAGCTCGCAGCAGAATTTATAGAAATTACAATATAAATACTGCTGACCAAAGCTGTAAGAAATGGGAGCTGTACAACTTTCTTCCGTTCAGTCAGGGACAGTCCGCGTAGAAAAAATATTGAACCCGTCAGAACTTTCTCGATTCTCTGCCATTTCGAAACGGCTCTCCATCCAGGAAGAAGGAAGAGCAGGCCGAAAGGAAGGGGAAGCGGGGCGCCACGCGACAAATTGATGCGGCTATCATTCCGAAAGAGCGCGGCCAGTGGTCTGTTGTGTTCTGCAAACGCATTCGATTCCGTCGTCATTGTCCGAGTTTACCGCAATAAGCTTCCACCATAATCTGCGCGTAGATGGAGCGGCCTAGGAGCCAGGAAGGTATAGCAAGAGCGGATAATGACAGACCCTGACTCGTTAGGTACTACCCGTAGACCACGAACAAAAAGGCGTACGACCGAAGCGAGCAACCACCGGCCGACCGACGAACGGACAGAGGATAAAAAGAAAAAGCAGGGCGCACCTGTGCGCTAGCGGAGTAACACTTTACTACCTCGATGATGTAAACGTGAACGTAAATGAGAATAAGTGGCGGGACTTAGGAAAATTGCACGGTATATACACACTGTGGCGACCGCGTACACGCTCGCGACCACGCTCGCTTCGGCTCGCTCCACTGACCGTTGCCGGCGGACGACGTTACGCTCGGATCGATTGTTTTTCTTATCGATCGTACCACGCCTCTCCCCCCCCCCCCGGTTTTCCATCTGTTCGTTTAAATTGGCCGAGTTAGTTACATTCTTGGACGGATCGACGGAGATTTCTTGCGGGACGCCGATTGAAACGGTCCGCGGGACACGGTGGTCTTTGCTTTTACAAAATCTCGGCTACGGTTCGCGGGATTAGGACGAAGCTGCTGTTGTTCCGTGGCACGAGGTTGAAGGTATCGTAGAACGAAAGCAATTCGCGCTGCACGGAGAAAAACTGACTCCACAGTTTCGCCAAAGATCCGTGGGGATCGCGTAGAAACGAGAAAAGTACGAATGCGCGTTCCGAGCTTCTTCAAATATTGGATTATCTGCAATGTTTGCAAGTTAAATAATGCCCCGTCGCTTTCGTTCAACCAGCAGACTTGGGGACCAGTATGATTTACCGTACGAGCGCGCGACGATGTGAATAGCAGTCGTTTAACGAGGATCGAGGGAAAGTAGCCTGTGATTTCGTAAAGGCGTATTATAATGAGGCGTGGGCCGGATCCGTGACGCGTGGTGCAACGTTTTTCGGTGTCAAGTTAAAAATAATTTTACGAGCCGGTTAGATTGAATAGGCAATGAAACGCGCAATTACACTTCCGATCTTCGCCGTTTATCGCTCGCAGCTACAGTATGATATTTTAGTAAATACCACTCGCACTCGCAATTAGCCTTCGATCCTCGCTGAACCGCGTCTACATCTTTCTTGGTAGCGCAGCTTTGGCTGTCATTTTAATCTCGTTTCGCCTGACAAAAGAATCTGGGAAGACTGCAAACCGATAGATGCAAGTTTCACCGACATCAATCTAGGTCCTCTCAAGTTTCATTACCCTCGACTCAACCTTCTCCAATCCCCATTCAGAGAACGATAATTTCAAGTCGTCCTCAAGCTGAAAGATACAATCACGGCCGAACATTATCGTCGTTTTTCATGATTCCTTACCGACGACCAACTGGCTCGGGTACATTAAACGAATAAAGGCGCGCGCGTGTACGACACGCAAGTGCACGCGTGTATACTACGCTCTGGTCGCGCGTACCGCGGGAAAGGACATAAACATGGCCCATTATATACACGTAAAAGCTGCATCGTCCTCATCGTCGTCGTCGTCGTCATTGCTCGTGTATACTCGAAGAGAGGTGAAGTTCATTGCCTCCTCGTATGCGTGGCGTGTATACCGGCCCAACCACTGCATCCACCAAGCAACACGCATTTTCACGGAACAATGTGCGTGCACGTGCATGTGGCGTACGGTTCCTTCTCCGTATGCCTCCGCCAGCGCTTGTATCATCTGTCCCTCGTAAATACACGAGTCACGTGCTGCCTGAAGACGTCAAAATGTGAGACGTAACTCAACGCTGCCGGGGGACACCGATCCGTGGCAACTCCCACGCGATCGGGATCCTCCAATGATCAGTGTGTCGTCGATTTGAATCTCGTCCATGGGATGCCTTTTCGTGGGGTGGCAAATTCCATATGTGATATGCGTGTACAGAAAACTTGGCAACTTTTACAGTTCCTTAATTCTTCGTTCCCTATTTGCCACATTTAACTTAGGACGTGATAGTTTGCCAAATGTGGACCAAACTCTCAAATGCCAGAGTTTCATAGAAGTCAATGACTGTCACTTCGGAATATAATTGTTCATTGCTATTGTTCGTGGCCGGCAGACAATAAAAAGAAAAATTGTGTGTTACTTAGAAAATGCAATAACTCAGAAGAACAAATGAAAGAGTGCTTAAGAGGAGATTATTGAACGCTACTGATGCGACACGTAAATGAAAATATGAAGCTTAATAAAATGTTCCCTTGTAATCATTCGATATGAATTTCGAAAAGCGCGGCACATATTTCTGTAGCGCCTCGACCCGACCTCGCCGCGTGAATGAGGACGAACTTTGGGTTTTCGCGGCTGGCGACCTTAGTCACCGTTTGCTTGCTGATTCGGTAGCATCGAAACGACGTTACGCGCCGCGGACGAGACGCAATAAAAATTGCGTGGATTACATTTCTGATCCGTTACGCGTGAATGGATAATCCCGTGCATTTCGCACTTGTGCGTTCATTATTTCTGCGGCGTGATCTACTAGACTCATTATCAGTTCGCGAGATGACCATGGACTTTCCCGTCACCATTCATCCAGTAAATACCACTACTTTATTTCTAGAATTGGAAACGAATTAATCGCGATCTTAATCTTCGATGCAATCTTAAGCGCTGATTGCTCTTCAAGTGCCATTCAATTCTGAATTCCATTACCCACTTCGGTTCTCTCGTGCCTTACCAACTATCCATTATCCCAACGGATGTTATCATTTTCAATTAGAAGTAAATCGCGAATCGCGTGAAGAAAGAACAGCGAAGCACCTTTCCCTCAAATATTATCGCCCGCCGTTTCGATGGCCTATGCCGATGAAAATGCATGTCCGATGTCCACGAGAAAAAGGAGCGTGGGGCCGCGTAAGTAGGTGGATTACATTTGACTGGCTTGACAACGCAATGCACGCGGGCTCGCAACAAGTTCTCCGGGGAACGTTGGTGAGGGTAGAGCGGAGAACACATAAAGTGAGTTCAGCGAAGTCGAACCGAGACAGAGCGATCTCTTATAGGCTCGCGTATACGGGTTGCCATCGTTCGTTGAAAAGGGACAAAGAAATTACGCCGTGGCGCAGCTTATGCGCCCTCAGGGCACCATTATATGGTAATCTCTGCATCTCCTTTGCCCCCTTGTCTAGCTTCGAACGGCTATCCTTTTCCAGCTAGTGTTCCGTGTGTCTATTTCTTTACCAATCTCTCTCTCTCTCTCTTCTGTACGGAGGCTGTGTATACTACCCCTCTCTATATCTCTGTGTTTCTGTTGGCCTCTCTCTTCCACTTTCTACCTTCGGTTTCCCTGTTTCCCTCGTGACTCTCGGTGAAGCATACATGTCATGCCATTTCTCCTATTCCCTGCTTCTCCTCTCCTCTTCGGCTTACCGCTCCCCCTCTGCGTATGCTCGGTTCTTTTCCCTTTGGTTTGTTTTTCCGCTGCCAGTGCGTAATTGCACTCTCTCGCTTTTACCTGGCCGACGTTTTCTTCTTGTCCACGTTGCCCTCGTCGTTGCTCTCCTATTCGCGCTTCCGCGTTTTTTGTCCCGCGTCCCCGTATCCCCCAGCCACTAGCTGGCTTTCAACCCTCGATAAGTTTGCGCTGGCTTCGATCCCGATCCGTTTGACCCGGTTGCGTTCCGATTTACGTTTCGATTGTAATTTTTCTTTACGTCTTAAGATGGCATACGCGACAGTCTGCGTTACAGCGAAGGAGACAGTTCTCCCTTTACGCGTAACGGAACGGAGCATTGACGCAGCTGGTAAATGGTCATCAATCCGACACTAGCTTACAACACGCTGTTAGCTGCATAGTCGTATCGAAAGCGGCTTAACTTCGGTGATCAATCGGGATCCGATTATGATCCGGGTAAACTCATGTGTAATGCACGCCAATACATCAAAGCTCTTTCCTCTCACCCTCTCACGCCCCCTCGGCGAAATGAGTAACCAAAGTTCAGCCTGCTGAAACCTCGTTAAAAAGATCGAACATTAATCACTACGAACAATTACATTGTAATAGCTGCAACGATAATAACTTTGGTATCGATGGTGCATCATATGGAAAGCTATCGTTACAGAATACGCGGATTTATTAAATTCGCAATTGATTTATATTCCTTCGCATCGTCGGTGAGGCAGAATTTATATTCCCGTGGCATCGCGTTTACTCTCCCCTTCGTAATGGTATATTAATACAGATTTCGATATCTGGCGTGCATGCTTCAAAAAAATCAAACTCTTAATTCGTCCAATAGAAAACACCAAGGTCACGATGACGACGATGAGAAGAGCGACAGAAAACAAAAAAAGAAGAAGGAAGGAAAATAGACTTAGCGCGTCGAGTCGTTTAGGCTTATCAGAGTCAGTTAAGACCTCGCGTTACGTACATTCAAACGGCACCGGCCCGGTCAACGAGTAACGATAAAATTTAAGAAACGGCATTGTGCGCGCGGCGAAGTCGTAAGCGCGTAGAAAGGAGTCGTTTAAAAGGCGCAGCCTCTCGAGCAGCTTGAATTGGCGGCTCAATGTGGCGCGTGCTACCAACACACCACGCACCGTCTCGCGTAGGCAACGTACAGCCGGTGCTCTCTTATTATATTATCCATTATTATCTACTTATCGAGCTATTGTCCGTATGGACTTCATTGGATCCGATTCTGGAGAGGGCAGCCTGCGTGTGTTCGGCGGCAACAATTGCTCGCAACGTGCCGTCCGACTCGGCCGAACGCCGCCGCGCCGGGGTCCATCAAAAAGTCAAAGAAATCCTCCTTTTTTTCCCTTTTGTATCACAGGCTGTCGATAGAAAGCATCATCTTCAATTCAACAGCAATTGAAATATATTTTGTTTTATTGTTCCAAGTGATTATGATTATCCCATTTAAAGAAGAAGAGCAGAAATCGTTGCTCCTCATGAAAACAATTTATCAATATCTCGGATGTTTTTAGTTCGTCAGGAAATTGTTCGTTTCTGCATAATGTTGTTCGGGTTATTTTCTTCACCAGCAGCTATTATCTATTATCCGCTTTACGAGGTAAACGTGGACCTCGCGAGGATCTGATACGGTTTCAAACACGCCCCGTCTTTCTCTCCTCGGCCCCTTGATCTTTTCCTTCTCGTCGTTCCTACTTCTCTGTCTAGGAACATTGCAAACGTAGTTTCTTTTTCTCTTTCTCGTTCGGCAACAGAAGCCTCGAGAAATCGTGCGGGCTTGCGCTAGGTAACGGGAGCGACTCGGTCCGAAAACCGAGACGCAATGGAAAACTGGAAGCGATTGGGAGCGTTAAGAGTTTTACTGCCCTACGGGATTCATTATCTTGTTGCTGGTTACGTAATCGGCTGACCACTTTTATTCTACGGATGCAGGCGTTGAAGCAACGATACAATACAGAAACGCTGCGAAACGGGTGGCGGACAGTTACGAAAGGGAGAATGGCGCGACCCTGTGATAATTTCTCATGAAATTCGCTTAAGCACGACTGCAGAGCGTATACGTGTACATTCGACTATTATAAATTTCATCGTAAGACAATTAAAAACGCCGATTCACCGTCCGCTCTCCTTCGCACTTTTATGGTACTAGCTTTGTATTTAGTTTGCTAGCGTAAAACAACACCATTGAAGTTTCCCTCGTAAACTCGACAGGCAGCAACTTCCAGTATTCTCATAGAAATCTTTCACGAGGTTTCCGCCTTGTTCTTCTCGCTTCCCTCGAGTAGAGATTTTGAGGCTGCCCTTAATTAACGCCGCAGCCACGGCAGAACGCGGAACAAGTTGTTGTGGAACGATTAATTCGTCCAGGTGTATCCGATCCGATCGTTGGCCGAGGTTCACGAGCGGAGCGCACCAGGAATGCACACACCCATTTGGCAGTAGGCATCTTTTCAGGGCTTCCAATAGCGCGACGTGTCTTCTGTGTAGAACTCCGCGGAGTATGTAACACTAAACCAGCTGACGAAGAGGAGCAGCGCCAGGTTGGTAATCCAATAGGAGCCGGTGTCGGGCACACTTGTGGCATGCGCCAGAGCTTCTCTAGCATCTTCTCCTCTTCACCTCTATTGCTCCGCGAGTCCTTTTTATCCGTTTCCCTGCGCCCGAGGCTTCGCTGGATCGCACGTTTTAATTAGACACGAAACCGTGCGGAGATTCGCACGGAATTTTCATCACGGTTGATGCTCCGTCGAGGGAAATCTCTTCCTCTACGCCTTGGGATTTCGAGGGCACATCGTTTTCAATCATCTGATATCCCGTGGGGAAACAATTGCAGAAGCTTGATCTTATTTTGATAAGAGTTCAGAAGAAAAATAATTCTGTTTCTTGGGTATTAGGTGAAAGCGCGAAATTGGTGACTCGGTTCATCCGCAACTGCGTCAATGATACTGTACCCGCGGAATATTAACGAGCCATTTAGCGAGGCGAAGTAGAACGGGCCGCGCAAAAAGTGTATAAAGTGAACATGGTATCCTGGTCGGTTAAAAGGGTAATTAGATCAATTATTCGCAGTCTAAAAAGAAAATCGTGAAAAAGAGACCGAATTATTTTCATCTAACAGCAAAATTGCGCGCACCATAAATTAGCAAAACTTGAGATTGTCAATGGGTTGAAGGAGAGTAATCGGAGGCACAGCTTCCCACGTTCAACGGGAGGATAAGTGAGCTATCGCGGGATTACACAGATCAGTTGACGGAGAACGAGAATCAACGCTGATTATAAGCATCGCGTAACGGCCTATGAATATAATACCAGCGCGGCAAAGCGGCCGCGAATCCGCGATTTAATCTCGCTGCTGGAACAGCAGGTGGAATTAATCAATACGGAGAGGGGGAGAATAGAGTACGATTTATACTGCAGGCTCGCGAGAAACCAGGGTGGACGCGTGGCTGTAACGTAAACCTCTCCGCGCCTGTGTATATGGGAAACCACTTGAATTGTTGCATCGCGGTGCTGTTAGCGTGTATGCGCCGCGCCACGCCACGTGGGCTTGCCGATGAAGCCGAGACTGTGGGTAATTTAATAGAATCCAGCATATCGTCGTGCGCTCAGAGGTTCTACCTCGCGGTCGGGCCGGGGTGCAGTCCTTTCTTTGGGAAAATCTTCACCTACGACAAGAATATCGGCGACTAATGGCGATTTTGCCTGAGGTTCTGATGATTCGATCATTTAGAAAAAGAAGAATATCATAATTTTTGTATACCCAGTTTCTTTTATTTCTATTAGCGTAACTTTTGTAGAGCAACTTCACATTTCCCAGTTTAATGTCTCCGTTTCTAAATAACCAACATCTTGTAATTTGTGAATCCTTGATGCGTCAATGGTTGCTGATCAGAATATATCTTATTAGAGATCTACAGAAAATCGGCTGATGCGTTTGCATCCGTGACGCGTGGCCAGCTCGTTGCAGCACGTGACGATTGCTAAAGTAAGTGGCCGCCTCGACTCGAGCCGGGGCTGGGCACAGGTGTGCGAGCGTAATCGCGATGTCACGGGCGAGTCACGGTCCTCTGCCCCTCTCAACGTGCTCTGGCTCTTCCCGTTCTCGCCTGCTTCTACATCTCCGTTCATTTTCCTTTACGTGCTCCCCAGCATCCCTCATCGGCGAAAAGCACGTCAAACCCTGCACCGTTTTCTGCCCCGTCTTCCTTGTGTCTTAATGCCTACTGATTGCAAGTGTCCGGTAGCCAGCGGCTCGCAGCGGCACGCGCGCATGCAACTCGTTTCTATACAAGAGGCGCCTGGCTGGCGTAATTTCAGCTAAACCCCGTGGTACGCCTGACCTCGTGCACAGGGGCCGAGCGTGTCACGGCACGTCGGTCCAGGAATAATGGGGCAATAATTGCGAGCCGCGGCGGCGAACGAGACGCGAGCACGGCCTGCTGGAAAACAGGAGAGGAGAAGCAGAAAAGAAACGGCGGAGGGAATACCAGTGGCAAAGAGAGAAGAGAGGCCATGTGGCGAACAGTAGTTGCGCGCCGACAAGGCCCACGAGGAGAGGCGACCTCTCCAGTCATCCACCCCTGAAAGGGAGAGAGAGAGAGAGAGAGAAGTCGATGGTAAATGTTGCAGCGTACAGTATTTGCGCGGCTGTTGCTGCTACTTCTACTTTCCGTCGCGGTTCTCTGTCGTTCTTTCTTACTTTCTCGCTTCCACTTGCTCGTCCGCTTATATGGTTCTGCTCTGTCTCTGTGGTCGATGCACCGGTTGTTAAACGCCGCGACTTCGCAGTGGGGATTGGTTGGTAAATTAAATGATAGGCGACCGCTCGGGTTAGATGGTTTCTCGTTGAGATCTAATCTCTCGTTGCTCCGTTTTTAATTCGATCTCGTTACCGGCTTGTATGGGAGCAGCCGCGCCTGCCTGGATAAGAACTCGTCTCGTTCAATTTTTACGCTCAGCTTTGTTACCCGTAGCTTTCGGTGGATTCAATTAAACTTGCTCGCCGTTCAGAGCTCGTTGCATCGGCGGGACTAAAACGTTGCGCGGGGGGTAGCAAAAGTATATCGGCAGCTTCGGGAGCAAGACAAATTGAATCTGTCACCGAAACCACGAGCACCCTCGAATCAGTTTTAAGAGTGCCGCGTGAGAGATTCATCGACGGAAGCGTAGAAGCGTGACGGCTAATGATGACCGGAATCGTCGGCGGTAATGGCCGAAAGCCGGGACGGAAGCCGGCCCTAATTTTCGCTCTTGAATAAATCGTCAGTAGCTGTTAGCGGTACCGCTACACTGTAAAAGCTCTGGCTGCAGCTGATGCACCGTACGGGCGCGGCGCAGCGAAGCAAAAGGAAGAAAGCCCGAGCGAGAGAAGCGAGGGGCCCGCGGCATGAGCCGCCGCGTCACGTAGCGGCGGTGGGCCGCCTCGCGAAAGAGAAACATTGGGTGCGGTAAGAACGGGAGCGCAAATCGACAGCTAATTTTCTCTCGCCCCCTCGGCACACTCCGTTTCGCGCGCAACACGTTCGGAGTGGACGAATTTAACCGCTTCTGCTCGGTGGACGCTTTTGGTCCGATTGTTTGGACGACTGGATCCAGAGAGAGAGAGAGAGAGAGGAGGGTCAACGACGCGGAGAAAGATTCCAAAGCACACGAATAAAATTGCGCAATCGAATCAGCGGTCAAATTCCACCTCCAATGGCAAAGGGAAGATCGAAAGGTAAAGAGATAGGTGGCGACCATCGGTCGGCAGTCGACGCGGTCGCGACGAACGCGAGCTTCGTCCGAAGCGACTCGATGCCGCAGGAACAAAGCTCTCGAAGCGTGCACGTTCTGGGCGGAGTAGGAGAGAGCGATTCGCAAGGGCCCAGGAGTCGTCGAGTGACACACGCACGACGGCCACGCTTCGTGGTCACGGTCAAAGCGCACGCGAAACACCGACGACGCGGAGGAACGGGACACGGTCCGGTTGCTCCCGTAAACGGAGCGCCCCGAGGATCGAGCCGCGAGCTTCTTCGATTTCGATCGGGAACGCCCGAGATTGAGTTTCTCGGTACAGGTGAAATAAAATCGCGGACACGACGTGCAGAACGAATCCATCCCTCCGGGCTTATTTCGCGGCCTGCCGTGCGCGCGTGCTGCTCCCGGTTGATAAGGATAAGAACGCGGACGCTATAGAGCGGTCGGTGATTTTGGCAGGGAAAAAGTGTTCGGATGCTTACAGCGAATCCCGGCACTGTAATTTCGCGATATTTGAATATCCGCAGAGATTGAAATAAAAGCCCCAAAGATCCTCGAACGCTTCGATACACGTGCACACCCTGTGCGAACGATTTTTCTACTTTTTTTTTTTATTAGCCGCTATACGGGTTACATGTTCCCGGTAAGCGATTACACTTATCGCCGGTTTCATCTGGCCCCGGGGCGCTCATTACAACGCGCCAACGGATCGACCTATCATTATAATGTTAATCCGAGCAAGAAGCCCGTTTGGTGAAGACCAAAACGGGAACGGTGGATACGTAATTAGTACATGGAGGAGAAAAGGGGGCAGAGGAAAATGGCTAAAGTAAACATCGTTCCGCGGCACCGAAACGCGAAGCAACCGTGGATTCGGCTCGACCGGAGTATAGCCGGCGCCACAAAGGTCCTAATGCGATTATAATTAGTAGCGTTTTCCAGGCCCCGGATCCTCTCGGAGAAATTGCACGCCTCTCCCGGAGGGGTCGTTCGTCTTCGAAGTAACTGGAACTCGACGACGCCTCCGGCCACTACTCTTCCCTCGAACCTGTCGATCCGGGATCAGGGATGATCTCGTTACCTGGTATCGTAACGCGATAGGCCGTTTCGATCCAAAACTCTCGTTCTCTCTTCTCCGTTACGCTCGAGTCACCTCGCTGGACGAGACACGAAGGAACATTGCTGAAGACAGTTCAATTTGTAACAAGAATTTGGAGAGCACGAACGGGCCTTGGGCGGTCGAGAAGCATTCCTTCGAATCCCTCGGCAGAATTTTATTCTTTGTCGACTGAAGAACTTGTGGTTAGCAATAGGAATATTTGTGAATATCTGCGCAGAATTGCCCCCATTTATTCCCGACAAGTATCGTGTTTATTTGCTCGCGGCAAACACGGGCGAAAGAACTCCCGCGATCGACACTCTGTTCTCGTTGCTCGATAATTCACGGTTTATCGCTTCGAACGCAGTAAACAGCGAGTCCGGTTGCGTTGTAATTAACATTACATGGGGAGGGGGGGGGGGGGTTGGATAGAATAGAGAACAGTGTTGCTAGGGAACGCGTGACGAGTACACAGGTATCATCATGCGCTCGGATAATGCTGGATAATTATTACAGCGGATAGGCGGAGACACGTGATCGTGGCTCAATTCAGTCAAGTGGCACGTATTTCCACTCTCCGCCAGCCACCTCTCGCAAGAGTTTTAATCATTTCTGCAATGGTTGCAGTAACTTCCCCTCAATTAGGGTTGCCTTCGAAGTCGACCCAGCCACCTGGGTAAACCTCCTCGAAGCGTATCCGAGACGAGAGCATTTTCCTTTATCGAACCGATGACTCTTTCTTCTTCTCCCTACGTCCCCATCGTCTGCTGATCCTTGGACTTTTTTTTTCTTACCGAGCCGGCAGACGTTAATTAGAAAGGATGATCGTGTGGGATCTGGATTAAAGAAAGGTGCTGGTAATACAAACAGAATCCAATAAGCTAATGTCGCGCAAGAAAACATCTCCCTACACTGTCAGAGCTTGATTTTTTCGGGACAATTTTATTTGCCTCGATGAACATAGTTCCTTTATAGTTGCACGCGAAATTGCCGAACCGCATTTTTTCTATTATCTAGATTCTATAGAACATTAAATCTTTTCGGTAAATTGAGCTAAGAATTTTTCGTCGACAGCAGGGGTCTCGAGAGTTTCGAGTCTTTGCGTGTTTTAAGGTGGCCAGGGGTAATAATTTTTCGCCGGCCAGAGCAATGACCGCCAGGTGAATCCGGACGTGTATTCGTTTCGATTGCATGTTTACGAATGTTGATTACGTCTTACTGAAAAGGAGGACGCGCGGATACGACCCGTGCACGCCTACCACCTTTGTCAGTCCCTTTTCCAATCCTTTCATCGACCCCCGCTGAACGCAACGAAACCAGAACAAAGGGGTATTGCCTTCGCCAAAGGCACTGAAAGATTCTTTGAAGTATCGGCTCTTTCTGCCCTTTTACAATGCCGGGAAACAGGAGTTTAGCGTACACTCCCAGGAGAAATAATACGAGCGTATCTTTTCGCGTGTCTCTATATCATTCAGCTCTTAATGCGCTACAAATACGCGACAGAATTTTCCTATGCAATTCTTCATCGACAAATTTTCTTCGTTCCATCAGGAATAGGGTAACCCTACCTTGTTGACCGTCTCAGCGCGATCCCCAACGAATTCTATCGAGATTCCGCGAAGTATCCGTCGCGTTCGGCGAAGTCGCGATACGAACCCAACGGTGCGCGAACAGAAAGACCAGGAACAAGGCAAAAGTCGACTAATTGTGAGACGAGGGACTCGACGGGGAGAAGGGAGACAGATAGAAGAACCCCTCATTAGCAAGGTAGTCCGCGAGGGCAGTGACGTTTCGCGTTTCATAACACGTTGCGGCACACACACACGCATATCCGTACACGCGACCAGAGCCTGGCGTGTTTCTCCTTCGCGTGGCTCCTTGGCAGGGTGACGCACGCCCACGAGTCGTACGCACGATACAAAAGGGCTGAAATTATCCGGGAACCTGTGCTCACCCGTGAACACTATCTTTTCTCGAGCGGAGGCCAGCGCAACAAAAGGGGAGGAGGGGGCCCGCCTCACCAGGGGGGTTAGCACTCGCGTATATTGCCGTAATTTTCACTCTGGGTGGAAGGGGAAGGAGAATCGTCCCTCGAACAGGGCAGCAACAATCTCTGTCCGGAACGTGTAATCAAACGAACCACGATGCTCTCGGGGTCAGTGGCTGATAGCATCGCGAGCACTTTTACCCTGGAGGGGGAAGTCGTCCACCTTCCTACACGAGGTGTATACCCCCCCGCCCGGCTTCTTCTGTGTTTGCGGACAGGTTCGTTTCCATTCGTTTCGCGTGTCTCTTTTGAGTAGGCTGCGCTCCTTCCTCTGGAGAGGTTTAAGAGGGCCGGTTTCGGCTACTGTTTCGAATTTACGATGCTGGCTTACGAGAGAGTCGATGTTCGGGCCGTTTCATTGATTAACGAGCGCTGGGAGATGCGATAAGCTTTATGGCGTTGATTTAAAGCGATTGCATTAAGATTTTGCAGTTTCTATTTAAAAAAAACCTTTATTAGCTTTATTTTTTGCCAACATTTCTTTAACGTGCCTGCTGTTTTCTCGTGGGAGCGACAGATGCCAAAGGTTTACCTATAACTGTCAGACAGATAAAAGCAATCAACGGTTTCGAACGTTCCGAAGGTTTCTCCCGGTGATAAGTATCGGCTGTCAAAATAAATCTGCCATTTTTCTTTTGCTCGCAAATTTCGTTGGATTCATTCCACGCTTATGCATTATCGCGACAATTTAGGATGCCACATTATCGATAAGGGGCTGGTCCGGTGTCGGGGAAATATATCGTCGCCGTGACAACGGGGACCGTTCGTCGTCTCGACTGGGCTAGTTGCGCAGATCGTGCCAGAATTTCACGCGATGGTTGTGCAAACTATCGGAGGGATGAATGGCCTTTGGGGGATGTTCGGCTCCGCCGCGGTATGACGCAACATTCAATTTCTATACGATGAATAGAAATTAACGATTTAACTTACCTGCTTCACGTATGGCTAGTTTAACTGAAGGGGTCAACATTCAATACTTGGTTTACGGAACGCGTCAATTTGACGCGTTTCAGATTTCACGTTTAAAATTGTAGAAGTGACAAACATTATTTTTCAGCAGCTTATATTAACTTTGCTGTAATAATATCTACACACATCTTAGTTCATTTCTCCCAGGACTTTATCATTTCGGACACTTGTATATGATATACCTGCTTTTTATAAAATTCCCATGAACAGGTACACAAAGAGGTCCGTAGACGTAGTGTTAACCAATCCATGAAGTCTCTCAATTAGTGGTTTCCGTAAATATTCCATTGCGAAGTCCTCCTTTCGAATCCGCTTCGGGAGAACGAAGCGCCGCTGGCGCGCACGCCCGTTGCAACGTTAATCGTGGGGCCAGTCGACGTCCGATCCACCGACGATCGTGTTGCAGCAACAAGACGTTGCTTCTCCTGCTGCCTACGCGTAATAATCCCCGTGGTCGAGATTAAAGCCATTAGCACACAGGGCAAGCGAGGCGAATGAATCCTCTGGAACCGTTTCAGTGTTCGTCGCGCGTCGTCGTAACTTCTCCTGCCCTCTTACTTCGTTGTCCCGAGCTCTACAGGAAACAGGCCCCGTTAATTGCGTACCTCCGCGCGACGTACGATCAGCGCGCCGCTATTAATTCCCCGGTGATCGCGATAATTGTGCAGTCGGCGGTAACATCCGCGCGGACTCAATTTCCAAAGTTGTTGCGATCACGTTTGCGTTAGTCCGGCTGCGGACAAGTGTACGATATCAATTAGTTGCCGCAACCTGATTTGGTAATGGGCTTTTGCAGAAAGTTAGGAAAGATCGTTTCCGGTGCTACGTCGCTCCCGGCAATGCTTAATCGAAATCCTTGTCGTTTAGCGTATAATAGTGTACGCTCAGCCTCTTTCATTGGTCCTGCAATGAATCTACGAAATATGACAGTAACCCGATGGAATGTCAGGAATTCGTAGACCATCGCAGAGACTACCATTAGCGGATTGCAGATGCGGTTATGAACTCCAAATGCGTGGAGTATCCACTCGATACCATTATCGATGATGTAATCGTACAATGGATCAGTGTAATTCGTTAATTTACCACGTTTCACCTGGCATCGCCTGTATTAATTGATAACAAAGGTATAAATGTACGTCGAATTATACATTACAGGTGTGTTTAATGTGCTTTTGAAATCCATCATCATTTAGCTCTTGTCCAATTGGAATGAAAGAAAGGAAGAAGGAATTCTCGTGTAACGAAATTGTAGCATTTCCCTTCCAAGCAATCACCCTAGCATTGATTCTCATTAAACCCCCCTTCGCCCCCCCCCCACCTCTAATCGATATCGGCTCCAAAACTATTTCCCCGGACCGATTCACCGATAACCCGTTAATTAAACGCCGGCCGATGTTTGACGAGTTTAAGTCGCGAGGAATTACAACGGGAGGAGGGAAAACGTATTAATCGAGGCCCCGTCCAGCACGCACGCACGCGTTCACCCCGTTCGGTCTTTGGGATTATCCGGGCATGAAGAGCGATCGGTCAGCGTCGAGAATCCCTCGGAAGCTTTCGAACACGAGACCGATCCGGATGACACATTCGTTTCCATCCCCAATCGCGACACAACACCCCCTTTACCGCGTGCACCGCCAGTATTTATCCTCGAAGCCGTATGATGCGTTTAACCGAACCCTCGAAAAACCAGCAAACTGACGTGGTCGCGTTGACAGAGCACCAGTGCTCAGGACTAGGAATTACCTCTCTCTCTCTCTCTCTCTCTCTCGACTTTCCCCCCGGCTCCGTGACAGTTGCATTTAATTTTCCTGGCCAATCCTTTCGTCCATATGCGGCGGCCGATTAGGTCGAGAGACACCACGTGCCACGGGGGGGGGTGGACGGGTGGGGTCACACATTCCTTTGGAAAATATGGGGTGTCGCTTAGTATAGACACCCCCTCGATGATTGTGCGCCGGTGTCGCGGGTTGTCATATGGCGCGCACTTTGTCAATTGAACGGTAAACACATGACGAGAGCGTCACGGAAAACCGTGATGCATACATTATGATCGTCATACGCGTAATTGCGGATCGTTTCTACGCCGGCACGAGCGCGGCGACTTTTTGCGTGTTCGATTTAATTGTATTCGAAACAAGCTTACCGGACTAGAGTCTTCCCCGAATCGTTCTGAAATGTTCTGTCCGTGCGATTTAGATGAAAAGGATGACGGAGAAAGAAACCGCATCGAGAATTTGCAGACGAACTACGACGAACGAGTAAAGTTCACGGCATCCGCGCGTTATGTGCGCCGCGGAATTAGAAAGTAGGCTAGTCGGGTAAAGGTACGCTCGCGCAGCTTGGTTTCGAGCAATTATCATATTGCGATTCTTGGGCTGCCGGCGAAAAAGCGCGGCTTTACTACGCGTATAAAACTGGTTTATTACGCGAGCCGCTCGAGCCTAAAATTGCTGGCGAATTATTCCTACTGCGTTGTTCCGCGTGTCTCGCAGAAACGCAGAAACGTTTCTTCCTTGCTTACCTTCTGTGCTCGAAAGACTTCAATTACCTCTGTACCGCTGCGGTGACTCAGACATGGGTTACTCGAGTCACAGTGATAATAGTAATTACAATAACAATGTCGCTAATATGTTGTCAATTGCTTCAATTAAAGCCGATAATTCAGTGTCTAATAAATTAATTCAATTCCATAAACGTCGTTCGATAACAAAAGAGACGCAATGCCGAGAATCACCCACGGAAATCCAACGAGCGTACAGCTAGAAGAGCAGAGAGAAACAAGCTTTCCCAAGTATCAACCCGCCACCAAAAGGCGAGCATTGTAAGCGCACCGTCGGCGCGAGCTCGAAGACAAAAGCTCCTCTTCACAGCGTAGCAGCCGCGCGAAACGGTGTCTACAAGCGCCGGAGGGCCACGAGATCTTGATTTGCATTCGCCGGTGATGAGCGTTCGGCGCAATAAAAGTCCGTAAATCCTTCATCGTCATCGGGAGTGTGCACCGCGGCTGGGAAAGAACGGCGGGGGTGGAAAGCGACGAGACGCGCTCGGCCCGTCGAATAATAGTGAGCCGTGCGGTGGAAAGTCGGAGAAAGGGGTTGGCGTGCATAAGATACAGCACCTCCCCATGCCGTTATTTAAATTAGCCCAATAAAGCTCCCGGTCGAAGGCTGCTCCAGGAGGAAGCAAACTGGTGGCTCGAATCGGGAGCGACGCGATGCACAGGCGATTTTCACTGACGCGCGTTTCCCTCCTTCCTACGAATTGGCCTTCTTCCGTGTCCGGATAAGTCCCCGTGCTCGACGGTAATTGCGCCTATATCCCGCGTCGCTAGACGTCGGCGACGAACGATCGCGATAAACGCCCTTCGGGAAGACCCCGAATGGATCACGATCGTCATCGGGATAACGTTGTCAGTCCGGCAATTTCCGTCCGAGATGATTGCCTCGAAGAAATTCGCCTGGTTTTCGGATTTTTGTGGAAATCGAGGTAGTCGCACGGGTTAGAGGCATAGGAGCTAGGAAGAACTTAGTTGATGCGATTTTTAGTCAATTTTCAAACATCTATGAAAAGGGATATTGGCTCTTAAGAACTGATGAAGGAAATTTGTTCTCTCTGTACGTAGTGTAACATTTTTTACCGCAATCATTTGCTCGATGTTGTTTACGACCAAATCACTGTCAATCCGATTTACATAAGTAGCGTGTCGACGAATAAAGCACTGCAGCGTACAATAAACGTCAATGCGGTAACCCTCTTAAACAATGCGCCATCTGAACGATAGTACCTTACTGTACAAACATCGATTGAAACGTCTACAAAGATGGTGCAATTGTTTCATTGGAGGCAACTCAATTACGCCTCGCGACCAACATCGAGCCACAATCCAGCGCCGTCCGGAGCATCCCCGTGCAAGATAGAGGGTACATAAAGAAGACGCGTTGAAAACGGCTGCGATCGTTGGTCCACGAATTCCTTCGAAGGCGTCGTTCGCCGGTCGAATTCGCGGAAGCAAGGCGGACCGTTTGCCCACCGGGTGTAATATTTACGACGAGTAGTCCACGTGGCCCGTTACAATCGCGGTTGCAACGGCAGCGTACGTACGCCGCTGCCCGCCGCTCGCTCGTATTTCAAGGCGAACGCCGAAGAAGTTGCATAGAAACGAGCGATAGTTGTTGGTCGGCGCCTTATTGCCTGTTTTTACTATCGCTCGATAGCCTAGGATCCCTGATGGCCCCGCGGAGAGTGTAATAATTTACACCGAAAAAGTACGCGCCGTTCGCGCGCGGTCGCGAGCGAGCCGAGCGTAATGGAAACCCCGTTCGGGGAAGCATTATTTACTGGAAGCTCGGCGTGTTCAGCTTGGTAATTTATATGGCGCTCGACGCGGTTCCGCGACCGATCGTTAAATAAAAATCAAGTAATCCAACGGACACGGGCGTTTCGTCGTCGTTGAATCGCAGGCGGGCGTGGATGATTTCGCATGAACAGATTGCGCGTAAAAACGACACGGACCGAAGAACATCATCATCGGGCCACTGGCTGGATAGGAGCTGGCTGTTTAACGGGGGAAGGTGGAGACGCGCATCTTCGTGCCGGATAAGAACCGTATTACCACGAAACGCCGCTTTTTGCCTTGTCCGTAGTGTTCGAAAAACTGGTACGCGTAAGCTCGAGTAACTAACTAGGAATAGCGGTAGTTCTGGTAGTTTGTGATGGAAGTTAATGGTTTAACATGAGACATGGGTGAACCTTTTTACAAGGTAGTATTTTAAGTGATGACAATATCATAGTATTGACTGTTTCTTAGCATTCTTGAAAATTTCCAACCCCCACACACTCGCATTTAAGCATATCATCAATCTTGCGAATAGTTCCGTTCCCCATTGTCTTATGCATGAGTGCCAAATATTTCGCGATCGCATAGAGCTCGCTCGCAAACGCGACTCCTCGTTGCGCACATTCAGACTCCGGGCATTGATTTTATTCGGAGCCGGGCCAGAGGGTCATTTAATTGATCGACTATCGAGCCGGTCGTCCCGCTGATGACCATAATGATCGTCGAGCCCACTGGCGTCGTGGTATTTTCATTATCGCCGACGCGTGTACAGGTGCCGTACACATGCAAAGAGAAAACGGCGCGTCGCGTAGAGCTTGAGCGATGACGGCCGGACAACGCGTCCGACCGCTTTCAACCCCCGCGTTCATTTGCATATTTTGAAGCGCGCCGTCAACAATGGACCCCGGCGCAGCACTCTGCTGCTCTAGGCGCGCTCTCTGCCCGATAGATTATGGCTCGATTAGCTTTATTAATTTAAATCGACCGCGTGCCGGCCGCGGGTATATTGAGAACGAAGGCTTCGGACACGCGTTAACGGCCGCTCGGATCGCCGCGACGACGGCTGCTTTGAAATCGTTGTTTATGGACGCGAAAGATCTCTGCACTTTAGACAGCTTCGAAAAATTCTGATTCTTCGAAAATTCTTCGAAAAAATCTTGGGATCGTCGTTGAACAGTTTGAAAAACTCGCAAGACCGCCAAGCCGAACTTAATCGGAAGGGCGTGTGCCCATCGTGTCAATGCATAATCAACGCGCGAACTTTGAGTCCATTCCGCGCTCTATTTTCCTTTGTTGTCACCGTGGACGCGGCACTTTGCAACATAAATATTTGCATCGGGACCGGTCGCGGTACGCGACCACATGACCGTTCACATTTTCGCCCGAGCGTTTCTGTATTTATTCGCTCGTATCGCGACAGATCTGACCCTCGATCGAATTCACCCCTGCCAGCGCGAATTCCCCGATACTTCGATCCTCGCGAAACCTTTCGATGCGCTCGCGAATTCGCCTACGAACGCTCTAATACAATTACCGGGGAAAAATGAAAAAATCGGACAAACTGTATTGCGTGCTCGATCGGCGTGCCTCGATAGCCGTGCGTCACGGTAATTCGATTTCGTATCGCATTAACTGGAATCGATGCGTTTTTAGCGGCGAAAGCTGTGGCACGCGGACGACGAGAGACCGGCCAACGGACGATTTGCAATTTTCCTGTCTCAATTTGTTTTCGATCACCGGCCCACTCCCCCCGGTCCCGGTTTTATTCGTTTCAATTGCGATGAGTGTCGTTTGATGGCCGGAGCCTGTTGCCGGTTAACGGTAATAGTAAAATATCTGATTCCAGACGAGGATAGAAATAGCAATTGAAGAAGGAAATAACAAAATTGTAATATATAAACGTTTAATTAGTAATTGATAGCGCGCGATTAAAATGCATCTAGAAGAAACGAATTATTCCTCGCAGCCTCTCGGCACATCGCATCCAGCAATTAGTATCTAATTGACGGACGGAGGAAGCAAAAAAGTGATCTACCGTATAATCGAGGTAGCAGCTAATCGCGATCGATAGACACGCGCGTGCTATCACAGAGGGCCCACGGGCCTGCTTCGCCTCCGCGCCGCGTCAATCAAGGCAGGTACGCGGAAGTTCAGCCAGGAATAGCAAGTTAAATGGCACATGCAGCAAAAATACAATAGAGGCACGTGCATCGGTAGGACGGTCACGGATCGGATACGTGCGAATCGCGAATCGTCTCTCTCGCCCGCGCACGATCGGCGTTATAGAAATTCTGTCGGTGATCGTTTTCGAGCGGTAAAGGCGACGTCCGATCCGTGTCGATCGTTTTCTCACGCTGCGATCGTTCAACCCGAAAAGGGTTGTTCCGGATCCTCGCCGGTGGAAGGCAGCAGAAAAACGCTGGCGTAGGCAACGGAGTGAACTCTCTCCAGGGTGCACGAATTGTCGGATCGGATTAATATTCGCCGGTCGCTGGAACACGGCTACTTACACTCCGCAGGTGAAACACCCTGGCCGCGGGTATGTTATATACCGTACGTACACGGGGAATAATATCGCGGCAATCATATTACGAAACAGGCAAATACGTCGACGGGAATGTGTATGCACTGAATAATGCATTGTTGGTGCAGCTAATGCACGGTCAGCTAGGCGAGCGAGCGGCGCGCCGCGGATAGCGACCGAACTCCCCCCTGGTATAATTGGGGTGCGTGTTTGCGAATCAAAGTCATCATCATCGCGGTCCGTCATCGCTGCGCGTCCGCCCCCCCTTCCTCCGGTCCGACCAGCCTGATGAAATGACCAGACGACGAGGCCGAACAACCGTGTGCACCGTTGCTCTCTCTGTGCTTGTGCACGCAGCTTAAAAGGTCGTCGCCGAGGGTCGTCGCTCTTGATTCACCCTGAAATTCAACGCGCAGGAAACTTGTTTTCATGACTCGGCGCGATTCCGTGCTTTCGCATCCGGTTGGAAGGCCAATCTACGCTCCGCCACACGGAATTGATTCTGTTTCAGTGTCACCGCGGGGACGTTCGACGAGGAACGAACGGCTCTCGTGCTTTTACGCGGAACGGGGTGTATAAAGTGTCTCCGGTTATCGAACTCCTATTAACCGTTAATTATTGAATGTCGCTGAGGAACAGCAGCCGGTGCTACGGCTAAACGACCCCTATGCTGCTTGATTAATATCCACTTCGCGCTCGCTTCTTACCACTGGAAAACGCTAATCAGCTGAAAAAGTTTACTACGCGTCGTTTGCGCGTATATCTTGTATCCGCGTCGCGAGCCCAGGAAAAATAAAGTATATTCAGAGCGATGCAGTTAAACGGGGTGTTCTGTACGGTCTAATTGCATCGTTATGCCGGTGCTCGATCTTGTATAACGGAATACGATAGATGTACGATACACCAAAAAAACTGATCACTACAACGGTTCTTCAATTTCTCCCACGCACCTGTGGCCTGCCTGTCCGCACCATTCGCTGAGGTAAATTTTCAATATCCCGCAAGATACACAACGTTTCAGAAGTTCTCATAAAGCATCCCTCCCCCGCCCCGGAATTCTCATCTTCCTCGTTCGAGATCTCCCTCGTCTTCGTTCCCCTTCCCTGTTCAAACACGTTGTCCAAGGGAAACGGAATCACCGGGTCGTGCTCGCGGCGCAGTGGGACCGGCGTCTAGGTGGCAGGGCTCACAATAATGGTCGTGGAGAGAGTTTTATAGGTGCAGCAGCGGTCGACGAGTCGCGTAAGGGCCAATAAGGCGAGCCACGTCTCGCGGCAGAATTTCAGCCAAGACGAAATTACATTCCGGCATCGGTCGATGGGCTTCCGGCCGTTCTCCGCTTGCCGTGGACGACGCCGACTGCGGGTCCGCGCGGAATGCGGCCGACCGAGGATTTTCCAGCTGGCACCGGGAAGATCGTTCCCCGGCCGCAATTAGCCCGAACTCGATTTTCCTCCGCGTCGCATCGCGGCGAACGTCGTCGTCGATCCCGGAAATTTATTTCCCCCTCTCGCTCTTGTCTGGCTCGCCGGAAGCAGAGGAGTATGGTCCCGGGGAAATTTATTCGAATGCCGTGAACGGACTCGCCGCTTGTGAATCGTGAGATTCCCCGCGATGGAGAGAACGTTACCGCTGCCGCCGCCGAAAGTAAATTTGTCGATCGCGATGGTATTCGATGGTGGTGGATACGTTTATTGGCTGGATAATTATAGGGCAGATTGGGCCGGTGGTCCGTACATTTCCCCAGCCACCCGCGCGTTTGGTGATTACAATTTTTTCCCCTCAGCGTCCCAAATGGGCAGGATATTTTTCGCAGGCAATCTCTTCCACAACGCCTTCAGCGGCCTGGACTTTTCTCATGACACCCTTGCCGAGTAGAAACTTTCTACTGCAGTCGCACAGTATTCTATAAATTTTTCTACGACGCACAAAGTCAGTAAACGGCTGACATTTATGCACGCGACTGCCAGAAGCATGGAGTCATAGTAGCTGAATAGTTTCTATCGAGCATCATCCCTAGGGCACACCTGTGCGTCAGCCCCCTTGCATTATTAGGACGTATCGGAAAGCCCAGTACCCTGACAGTCGTAAAAATCAAACAATTCGTAGCGGGACACGTAGCGCGATGATTTACGACCGGGATTAGCTAGCGCTGCATTATTCGTTCAACACGTGGAACAGGTTGAACAGTTTGAATGAAGTAAGCACAAGCAGTCATGAAGTCCACTTTTGAAGATCGCCATACTCATACGTGTCCTGTATCGTTGTTATCTTCCTTCATTAATCTCATTCACTGTTTCACGTCCGATCGCGTTACCGGGAGATAAGTCGCTGATGCAACGTGTAGGTTCTTGTCCTGCTGTCGTTGCTTGCAGGCAGTCGAACGAGTGTAAAAAAGCGTCGTTGTCGTCTGGAGAAGATTATTCCGCAGCAGGACAAATAGGATTATACTGTCCGAGTTTGTTCCACAGACTGAATTCAATAAAGTTCCGACACTAAATCTTATCTATCTACCGTACTATTAAAAAGAAAGAAGAAGAGGAAAAACTGGTTGCCCAACAGCGTTTCAAATTAACACTAGAGATTCAACCACTTAACGATCTCAACAATAAAATCGTCCTGACCAGGCGATATTCATGAAACACTTTACACCACGATTTCATCATCGTCGCGCGTCTACACCATATCCTTGAGCCACTTCTACATCATTAATTTACAACAGCTGGAAACAGGTATACCACGAGAGTAAAGGCTTACCTATGCCTAGCCTCTCGTCGTCCAGCCTAAGGAATTAAAAAAAAAAGTACTCTTCGGAAATCGCAATCGATATCAACGGGGGTCCTTTCAAAAGGGAGCACCGCAATTGGACCACAAATGCGGTACGATCGAAGATCGTCTGCAAGAAAAAGGAAACTCGTACGAACTCTTCATGAAATACAATTTATCTTCTTCAAATACTGTTCGCGAGATTTTTTTTTCTTGCCGCTGCTGCGCCCGCTCTGCCTTTCGCTCCCGGTTTTATTCAGGCGTCTCCCGCGACCAACGGATAGTTGTCGCGCTTTTTGCGTCGTCCCTTCAATGATATAATGGAGGATCGAATATTGAGGAACGAGGTTTTTGCGGCAGTGGCTGCAGCGCAAATCAAAATTTCCGGTGGGGAAAAAAAGATAAGAAACGCGGGGGTAATGGGGGTCTCGGGTCGAAGGAACGGCGGGGGGGGGGGATTGACCAGAGCGTGGCGCGGCGGCAGGAAACGATTTTTTGGTGGCTACGCCAATGACGCGTAGCCCGGTAGCGGGTCCCCATCCCCCCACACCTGCGGGTCAGCCCCTGCCTCTCATTATCCCAACCTGATCTCTCGAGAGATATACGCTCCGGAGGACTTTCGTTATTTATCGCGCTGGAAACGATCAGAATTTCTAAGGACTTATTCTAGAAGTGTTCCTTCTCCCCCCCGCCCCTCCACGACGTTAATCCACGTATGAAATGCTTTCTGATGTAAATTCGAAAATGGATTTCCTCCTCTTCCACTTCTTACTTTCTTGTCTCCTTTTATGGCGTTTCTCGTTCAGTGGTTCACGCTGATTCCGCTTTGAAGTCTGTCGCGCTTTTGGTCTCCCCACTGTTGGACGTCCGATTCGAATCGATTCATACCGTGCCGTTTATCATTTCTTGGCCTTGCATTGCGATAAATATTATTGCTCGCTGGTAGCGCGCGTTGCGGAGATTCTACAAAATGTTGCTCCCGCGCGATCACCTACGGATTCCTAATTACCTTTCAATAGCGCGCGGTCGTCAGATTTGTTCGACAAGCAAAAAATACGTCGTAACGCGTAACAAAGCGATGTCAGTGGCCCTCGTTTAATCCGACCGAGGGACTAGTCGCGATTAATTCGGCCCGTTTAATTGCCACCAGCCGATCGACCAGCCATTACAGGGAGACAGCACACACTTTCCAATTGCTTCCATTCAAATTTAATTATCGCGCGTGTCAACGTCCCCCCTCTCCTCCTCCTCTGTACGTACGATGCTGGTCGCGATCGAAAACGGGGCGAGTACGCCATACGAACTTATTAAACATATGCCGCTGTTTTTCGTGGATCACCGGCAGTGGTCACGGCTCCGCTCCACTTTGGAATGATAATAGGCCGTAATCCGTGGCGCGGCGGCGAGACATAATGATCGAGGGGTCGGTTCCTAGTCGCTTCCGAGGCTCGCCTACGATGACGGGGGGGTCGTGGAGCGCCGCCGCCGCCGCCACCCCCTTGGAACACGCACTACTCGGAACCCGGCAACGCGGTTGCCCCACGGAATAGAAAACACCATATGGCGCGTGCAGGTGTACTCCCGAAGCCGATTAGGAGCGCCGCTCCGCATGAATTTACATTAATGCACCTAGGGATTTGCCCGTCGTTTACCCGATTTATTATTTCGAGCATGATTCGACGGTTTCGGGAACAGGTAGCCCGGCCGAAGGTGATCGCTTAACCTGGCGATCGACAGGAACGATCGGGCGAATGGAGATTGATTCCGGTCGCGGATACTGGCGACGATCAACGAACCGATTTTTTGCGGGTTTTCGACAGACAAACGTTTCAGTTTATTCTTCTAATGTGTTATGCGCGATTGGAGATAGTGCATGAAATTTTCAAGCTTTTACGTTTTCGAATTTTCAGATACTTATCTTTTAATCCTGTCATTATTGATATTTCAAATTGTGTTCAGCTCAGTTTAAGCTCCAATGTTCCAGGACATAATTACAAACGATTGCAAACAGCAGCGAGTGGGGAGGGGGGGGGGCGAATTAAAAAAGCTGCACACGTGTGTTCGATACGTTAATGCATATTCATCTGCCGTTCGTTCCTCCCCCTCCCGTCTCTCTGCGTACATTTTCGTGAATCGTATCCCCCCGATAGCGGGCAGAAGCGAGAGGGAGCGAAGGAGAAACACAATCCGGAAACACCGTGTGGTCCTGGACACTCTCGATGACGTAACGCGCGCGTATTTTGGTCCGGTAGAGAGCATCGAGTGCAACACGCGATGTGTGCCCACCTGTGCGCTCGTGCATTTTAATTTCACGATTCCTGTCGCGAGATTATCACCGCCGATTAGGATCCTCGTGGACGCATTAATGATTCCCATTAGCATAGATCCATCGAGGGCCAAACGCGTTACGATCGGGAAAGGGAACGCGCATAAAATTCGCGTGCGAGTTACTCCGACCGAAAGTGCGCAGCACGTGTTCCCGTTCCAATCCGTCCTTCCTCGATTTCTCGTCGACGCTCTCTGGATGCAAATTCAATAGTAACTGTGTGGCGATCCGCTCGTCAAAATGGGAATGAGATTTAAATTTCTGAAAGGTCTCTTATTCCTTTACGACGCGCTCACGTGCCCCCCGTTACGATTTCCACGGTGCTCTGACAGCTACACGGAGTCGCAAGTCGACCGTGTCGATTCTTGAGAGAAACGTAACAGGTACACGAACTTGACAATACAGGCACCACGATCCAGAGAGATATTATTCCCCTCGAATAAACGCTTTTATTACGTTGCTCCACTTTTTCCCGTCCATATTGCCCGCTGTCATTTCCACCAGCTACCTCCGTCGTCGTCGTCGTCGTCGTCGAGGCGTCTAGTTTCTAAAATAAAGGGAAAAGGCGAGGCGCAAAAAAGAGGGGAAGCATAAACATCGAGATGACGGTGTGTGTAGAAGTCGTTTATCAGGCCGGAACGAAGCCGCAATCATTTCTTTGGCGATCGTTCGAACCCGATCCACAGCCACAGCCGTTTCTCTCTGAATCTCTCTTTCTACTGTCGTCCGGTGCCAGAGGTGCCTGGAAGCCGCGAATCTGCTCCGGTCCCTTCCGCGAAGGCAGTCAAGCTGACTCATAAAACGGATCGTTGGGCAGAAATCCTCGCGGTGGAAAGGGTGCGGACCGATCGGTCCGCCGAGCTACCGGGTAATCGAGCGATAGTTGCCTATCCGTGCCTCGATCCTAGATCCTTTCACGACACTAGGCAGGGTTCGTGTACGATTTCGCGCTCCGTGCACGGAGGGACATCGCGATGCGCGTCCACTGTCAAGGGTACTCGCGGGTCGTTGCTTCCTCGTTGCCTTTATTCTTGTCTCCTTTCTTTTTTCATTCGGTCAGTGTAGATGCTTAATTTTCGTACATTAATAATTAAGATCGGCGGCGTTTGCCCGCAGTCTACGGAGTACTCTAAATTAATCTAAGCACTGCCCGAATCATTTCTTGTTCGTTCCGTAATGTATCTTGTGTGGCTCTTAATTCATAAGGGAGGGTAATTAGAAGGAGGAGCTAAGAGAAGCTATACACTCGTTGGCATCTCCGGAGGGCAATGGAAACAAATATGACACGGCGTAACGGGAACAGGTGAGTCATCCCGATTTGCCCTCGGAGAAGCGTGCGGGGACACGGAAACGCGTATTACTACGTAATTTCATGCGTTCGCGCGTACACCTGTGCACCGGGAGCCAGTCCGATGATCGTTATATTGCGTAAAGTCGTTTGGAAACGGCGGACCGACTCGATTAAGCCGCCGTCAATCCGATGCAATAATTCACCTGGAGGCCCTTATGACTTGACCAAAACAAAGTCATTACACACACACACACACATGGGGGGGTGAACATAAGGTGAGCATGCATCGAAAATGAAATCAGGGTGCGACGTTGTTTAACCCGCGAACCATAATAATCGACGGCCACTGTTCTAATTGTCGCGACCTCTGCTTGATTTACGATTAGACGGAGGGGGGCGTGGGCCGTGTCGTTTGTCATAAACGCGACGGGGTCGAGTGGTAGACAATTTTTTTTTTTACGACGCTAGGAAATGGAGTTAAACAGGTTTAGTAATCACATGGTGTAAAAATTAGGGTGAACGATTTCCTTAATTATTATTTCCTGGAAGGTTTCCCCCTCGGCAGCATTTTTCATTTGATTGAGAGAGAGAGAGAGAGAGGGACAAATAATTCAGCTTGCGACGAGGAAAATGTGGAAACTGAGTTCTGCCGTGGCAACGATATCAACCACGGCGCAAAACCAAGCGCGTTTCACAAGCGTTACACAGGCCGCTTATTACAGCTTCGTTGCATCACGTCGTCGAGGCTGCCTTGCTCGGTGACCGTCCCGTTGATAAGATAAATAATCGAAGCTCGACGACGAAGCACCGAGAGTGCGTAATCGCTACGCGCGCCTTACGCAAGGAATTTCACTGGCTAACCAGGGGGGGGGCCCACGAACAAGGGGGCACCTTTCACCAGCTACACGTACAGCATCCAGCGATACATTGTATCAAAGCGCTATTAAACTGCGACGTGTAATTAGCACCACGTATCCCTACAAATTACATTTAAAATTGCGGCGACGCGAATTTTCAACGCGAACGAGACTCCCCAGCGAAACGTCTCCCTTCCCGCTCGCGGAGAGGGGAGAGAAACGAAATTCGATTGCCGTCACGGCGGAAATCGTGGAAGAGGGCACGATTCAATCTGTTCGGCCGATCCACGAGACAAATTCGAGGGAATCGAAGAGAGGATCGGGACTGTCAGAGGCTGATGAGGAAGGGCCGAGAGAAAGGGCAGGGCAACGACGGTACGTTTTATATGGGAAACCGGGGAAGTCTCGACATCTCGACGCCAGTATGGCAGGGGACGGCGCGGGATTTTATGTCCCGTAACTCCCTCGGGAGTCCCGCGTTTATGTTCTATCCTGTCATCATGATGTCCACCTATACGCCGGACAAAACAAAACACTATCCAACTTCTTTCCTCTCGTCTACGCCAACGTTCCCTCGCCCCGCTCACGGCCCCGTCGTCGTCGTCGACGTCTTCGTTTCCCGTAATAGGAATTCGTCCGCGACGAGGAAATGCCTAGCATTTCTGTGATACCGGGCGCAAGTTCACCCGGACGCACGGCGTCGTTCTTTCGCCTTTATTTCGACGCTGGAATGCCTATTGATACACGATACACGGTATTCGTGTCGCTTAACGAACTGTTACGATCGACGTTTCGGGGGCGGAGGATAATTGCAATTGTGGTTTGTCCTCGTTGAGACGACTCGAGATCCTCCTGGAATTGCACGTATTCTGCTCTGTACATGGCTTTCACGATCTTTCGTGTGTTTAATTGAAACGAGGACGAGATTGAATTCCTCTTTCGCTTGATATGTTTTTCTTTCTTTATTACCCCGGATCGCGAATTGTTATTTAGAAATGGACGAATATCAGATCCGACCCTTAACGCAACGCAACGTCGGAAGTGTGTATTAATGCAGGAAGAGTATGAAAATGAAGGAAGACGTTTTTCATAATGTGTAATACATTCAGATGTATGCGATTGCACGATATATCGTGTGTAACGGTTGCAGACGTACAGGAATAAGGACTGAAGAACTTTCTTCACACTTTGTAAGTGATCAATCGATTTTATTCTCGATTAATAACGTACCTCGGTAATAAGATGATCATGGTAATGAAATAATCGACGCTCGTGTTCCCTGGAACGGATAAATGAAAGCGATGAAAGTATTTGACGCATTATTGAAGCAACTTGTATAGCACATGAGCTCTCGTTTCTATTTCGTTTCCCTTCTATTGTCGTATCTGATCGACCCTCCTTCTATTGGCGTTACACCGACCTGATGTTTCGGTGCTCGCGAAGCGTGCACCCGCCCAATAACTTTCCCCTTGTCCCTACCTCCACCTTGTTTTCGTCTCTCCCTTATTTCGTTGTTGATAAAATCATTTATTGAATCAATCGCATATATGCATCGATGCCTGCAGCAATTTTTCCAAAGTATCGAAACAAAATTTCAATTAATCATTACCTCCAGCAGTACCTAAGTTTCTTCTCTGGACCCAATTCTGGAACTCGGACACATCTCAATGTCCGATACGATTTTTCCAACACTCACGGCGACTCATCGACCGTCGATGTCGATTCGCTATTTCTGTAGGTCCAGCCAAATGGTCATTAGTCGCGGCGAAAGGGTTCGCTTCTCGATGACAGCGATTCGTAAGGTATCGAAGTGAAGGAGTGCCGGAAGTGGGCAATTTATCAGCGCCCGCAGAACTATGGCTGTGCCAACGCTATCGAGATTATTGTTACGTTCAGCAACAGATTTCACGTGTCGTTTCACGCGCGACGCTCGATCGTATATTTTTTTCCCCCCCCGTTCAACGAAATTTTAATTCCCGCTTAAACGTTGGCAGCTGGCCCGTGATTCTCTTGGCACGGATTTCGTGCCCGGAATTTAAGGGGCTGCCTTTCGCGATATCGCAAACGGTTTGCAATTTCTGCAAACCATCGCAGAGTTAATCTCTTGACCGTTGCACGTCCGTTGTTCGTATTGTCAAATGTTTAATTTTGTACTGGCAAAGAATTGTGAAATGCCTAGGAGAGAGTAATCAGTTGAATTGTTCGTTAAACGCGACAATTTGTTCGTTCAGGTGTAATTAATTTAATGAACTGTCTCGCGATGTGTATCTTATCGTTCACGCGCATTGCTTTCGCCCAGTGACTCACCTCGTTGCCCGGTGATTTCCATTGAGAAACTTCTGTGACTGCTGTGCAAGCATTTGACGGACAATCCGTGTCGACGAACTCTCGTAATTTCTAATTAGTAATATTTCGAACGAATCGTAATCGTGCTCGCAAACTTAACATGCCTGTTATTTTTAGTCGTAAACATTGTATCGATTGTAATGACGCGTGTCTATCAAGTGTGCCAAGGCCTGACGTATGACACGCCGATGCGTCATGTCTACTTTCCTACTAAACTAGTAAAATTTTGTCCCGATGACTACATTACACGTTAGTTTTTCTTTTTATAACATAAAATCGGAAGCATCGCTGACACAGCCGCTGTTTCGGATGCGTCCGAAAGTCGCTTCATTTACATAGATGCCCAAAACAGAATTATCGATTCAGAAATATTTTAACTAATTGAGAAGATATTTAGATTCCATCAGTAGCACCTTTTGTATAACGCATCTTAACTTGCGCGATACACAAAAGAAATTGGGTACCACGTACCTTGCTATTAAACCAGTCTCCAACAATTTCATATCAGCTTGGAGGATCCGACGCGGATGGAGTCTCGGTGCAAGGGTGGTAAATTGGAGAACGAATGTTTTCACGCGCGCGCACCACCTGCACCATCAACGGTGCATGTCGCCCTAAAATCTGAGACCCTTTTTCGACCTTTGCGCTCGTAAAACTGATGAGTTATTAGCCCGTTAACGAGCGTCTGTCCGGTTATTTTCGATCCGTATTGTTCTCGAGATCGAACGGCCCCATCGTCGACCAAGGGGGGGTATAGTTTTTAACCACGAGAATAGCCAGGATTATATGACGCGAATCGAGAGCGCTCCGCTTTTTAATCGACCGGGAGATACTTCCTGAACGCAATTCTTGCGCTCGTTATAAGGAGATCTCTAGACAATGAAGTTACATTGGAAAAAGGGAGTTTCGGAAATGATTTTCTTTTTTTGCAGAATTGGTTTACTCATCAGTTTCGTAGTGCATTTATGGAATGTGTTAAAGCTATGTACACTTCTTGGTAAAATTGTTTCGCATTCTATAGGATTCGGACAATTAACGGAATCGATCGATTGATTATTCAGCAAATAGTTCTTTATTTCTTGTGTTTCACATCAAACATCTTTTTTTCTCATAATACCGACGAAGTGAAACACTTTGCGCGAAGTATAATATCGCAGAGGGTTTCCTTTTTTTTTTTTTACAAGTTCCCATTCCGAAACGTATGCACCGAGCCCCTTACAGTTTGGCTATGTGTTAATAAATCTCTTAACGTGCTTCACCGCTGAATTACACCGATTCAGCCGGTCGGGTCGTTTTCTGCGCTCAACGGAGCAGCGTTAATTGCGCACGTTAAACAGAAAGGCCGTAGCATTCACGCGAGCCTCGCCAATTCTATCCTTGAAAAGCTGCACGAAAGGCTTTCGCCGTGCCACAGAATCGTACACCTCTGTGCGACCAGCAGCAGCCTCTTCTTCGGATGGATCCGTATTTACGTACCAATAAGCATAGAATTGGCCTAACTACTCGACGAGACAGAGAGACAGACGGACCGGGGACAGAAAGCGAGTTAGCGCCAACGGAGAGGGACGAATGGATAGATAAGCCGATGGAGCGCGTAGAAGAGAAGAGAGCGGAGAAAGGAGCAGAGGCGCAAAGGATGCGAGAATGGTGTGGATGCACGGAAAGAGAGAAAGAGAGAGAGAGAGAGAGAGAGAGAGAGGAGAGAGAGAAGAGACAAGAGGGTTAGACCCAGGCAATCATGCGTAATTGAATTCACCTTTGTGCGAGAGGGTTGGAACCGTATGAATATTCAATTCCTCAATTTGCCGCGCGAGCATACACGTTCAATTTGCCGAGAAGCGCCAAGGAGTGCAGCTCGGTTCAGAAGCACATCGCCGTCAGCCAATTAGAATCGTGAGTTTGTGTGCGCGTTTCCGCAGCCCATCTCGTACCACGGTTTGACAAACGCGGCTCTCCCTGTCCCGACAAACAAGCTCCGATGCGTTTCCGAGCCCATCCCAGACACTTGTCTTCAAACATCGCGGTCTGATATCGCGTTCGCGGCCGGAGGGTAAGAGTTTTATTAATTAAACGTCATCCTCGTGCGAGAACAGTCTCTCACGTGATCTACTTGTTGACGCTGATACGCGTTCGGTCGCTGATGAATTACTGAAGAAGGGGTTGCTTTACCTATTCAATAATTTATTTGCGCTTTTTATATTGCTAAATTTATCCAGCGGTTTGTGCTGAATACATTTTCACGTTCACGCATTCTCAAACGTTCGATAACTTCCCACCAACCAAATAGGGAACTTAAAAATCATCCGTCACCCGTTTAAAAGTCAGGAACAAAAAATGCAGTTAGCTTTGAACGGGCACGTTTCAACGCCTACTTAGCAAATATGCTCGATGAACCGCCATCGTCTATGCCCATCGAGCGTAAATGCACTTTAAAGAGGAAGCGGGGGGACGGGCGAATTTTCCCGGACGATATTTTTAGGACGATATTCCCGAGTCACGACGGATTTACGTTCGGGTAGCACGGGCATTACTTACACCCGATGATTACAATCAACAGCCATTCAGAGAAACCACCCTCCGGGGCGTGTACAGTCTCTGTTTTACTTTCCGTTCGAGCGATGCGAGCCGCCACGTGACCGCAATCACCGCGCAGTTTGCGGGTACTTACACAACTGTTTAACAAATACGAAGGGCGCGCGCGCGTACCGTTCCGTGCTCCTCCGCCAGGATTCAACGGATTAACATATTGCAAACAACGGGAACACGGATGGCGGTGGAGAACCTTTTTGTCCGAGGCAAATTTTGTTATTAAGGTATTTAAATTTCCTAGCAGCGGCGGTACGACCTGGAATAACTGTTTTCCCTAATTCTTCTCTCTTACCTACTGGTGAGGTACGTAATTAAAAATAATTGCCCACCATTAGTCCCGAATATTTCTACTAACTCCGTCCAACGCCACGGGTTACCAGTATCACGCGACACAATTAGCGAGCGAATTTCGCGGAACGAGGCTCGATTAATCCGAGCACAGCATGCTACGCAGGAAAAGATCGCCGACCACTCGGTTTCCAGCCACGGGAAAAATTCAGCGCGTTTGAACACACAAAAAAAAAAATGTTTTCGCCCACGCGCACGCGAGCTGTTATCTAAATCAAGCCGTAGGAGAAAAAAAACACGCTTGCGCGTTAAAAGAAATACGTTCCGAGCGCGCCATTAGACGCGCCGCGTTACATTTTGTTTCCCGTTTAATTTTGGCAGTTTTCGCCGTTCGCTAACAAGCGTCGCGGCACCCGCGTAATTAACAGCGCTAATTTTAATTGCCATGCAACAAAGGGCGGACGAGCCAGAGATTCCCGTGGGAGCAACGCGAGCACTCGCTTGATGAACGATAATTTCAGCGGGATTCCCTTTCTCCTCCTTTCACGCGCGTCTCTGCCCTTCTTCGAAACGGATCTCCACCCTTTAACGCTGGCCCTCCGCGACGATCGCCGGATTCGATTTCTCTCTCGCTGCAGTCGCGTTCCTTAAACGGCCGGGATTTAATTGTCCTCCGCGCGCGCGCGGGCGCGCGAAGACAACAGGAAACGCGGTTTCCTGCCCGCGGACGGCGCACGGTTGCTCGCGTGAGGAGGCACGAGCCCGAATGATTCATCGGGATATGCGGGCCTCGGCGGTATTAAGAGGCTTGTTTCCAGGTCTATGGACGTCTCGTTGAAATGGAAAGTTCAAATGCGTGGAAGGAAGAGCTGATCTTTGACATTTACTGGAATAGCGTGCTATTTGTATTGCGCGTTCAATATGCAATCGAGTACGAGGAGCAACGTTTTCTTCGTTACGCTTCGCGGAATGACCCTGCCTGATTGTCACGCGTACTCGTCCCGCTCGATTTGAAGTCAATAATTTTGATCGAAAAGTGATAAAGTACAATCGCGATATTTCGAGCCCCTGCTTTTAAATCGAATCGCAAACGACGGATCTCCAAAACTTCCGTCCCTTCGGAGTCCACTAAAAATTGCCCGTTCCTTTACCGGAGTGTGCACCAATCGCTACGCATCTCCTGCCGATTTTCCATACGATACCGGCGCGAAACGAATCAGCGGACGGTTCGCGTTTCGCATAAATAACCAGGACGGATTTCGCGGACCGTCGTTCGGCCGCGTGCAACAGATTCGCGGACGCCGGTCAACGGTGGCCAGACAGGTGAGATCACCGATGAAAATCCCATCAGGCTGCTGGTTCATGAATAAAAATTCGTGTCGGCCTATCGCGGGGCATCTGGTTGACCGGACAGGGCGCATTAAGGCTGATATCCAGAAACACTCTGCGAGATTGTTATTCCGCCCTCCTCCCCCACCCCCCGGTTCCACCCGCTGCTCACCCCTTGCTCGTCCGTAAATTCGTCGATCCCCGGGCTAAACTATCCCCTTATTGTCGCGCGCCGATCAAGTCGGGGGGGTAATTTCGTTCGTTTTTCGCCTGTCATTCCTCTGCCAGTAGAATCGACGAACGGAGTCGATGGTCGCACAATTTAGTCCGTCGATATTTAATGGGAGCAAATGGGGATTGCTATTTCGTCATCGATTGCTCGAAAACTGTTCTATTTAATTTTTTGTATCTTATTAATCGATGATAGTGGAACGTTAGGTAAACACGTGGTTACAGCTGACACTCGGCGAACGAAATCGTATCAAGTCGCGTGCTGAGAGTTTCTCACCCACCTCCTGTCGGCCGCCCCCCCCCCCCCCCCACCCCCACGAGCCGACAATTTTTTTTCTTCGTCCGCAGGATTTTAATCTCGTAATGTCATAGCCGTGCTTCGGTATTGAGGATCATTAGTCAAGCTGTCATAGTGATATTAATAGTCCGCGAGTATCGAAGTATGCACTCCATGGAAATGCATTTCATTTATTCCCCGTCCGGCCGCGCAGTGACATTGTTGAATGACTACGGCCTCCTTTTTCCCCGATTTTTCCGTCGACCCGCCGCCCCGTCGTTCCGTGCATTCACGCAACCCTCGCGAAAAGGAGGATCAAGATGTCGATCGTTCGGAATTAGCGATTTCTCTAGGTATCCTCGCGATGATATATTGGTAATCGTTAATAGCGACGAGGGGAAAGCAACATCGATGATCGTGCGTTACACGTGGTAATGTTACGCTTAATATAATACCATGGTATTACGTATTGTGTGCTGTGCAAGAGATAGGATCGCGACATTCGCTAGATGCCAATTTAAGAAAAGTTTGCCTTCCGCTTTAGAGATTCGATCGCGGCCAGATCGTTTCGTCCTTAAATCCTGTCGTTCCGCGCGCACTGCACAGAAAACGATAACGTGTAATAACGATACCGCGCGAAAGTGATAGATCTACAATCCGTTACTTGATAATGGGACGGTAAACACAGTGAGTCATGTTTCGCGGCCATTGACGTTCACCGTGCGGCGAACGAGTAAACGCTACCCGAGGAAAAGTGACCACCGCGTATCTAGCTACCCGGCCCTCCAGATACTTTCTATTACAGTTTTGCTAGATCGCGTCTTGGCCCTCCCTTGTCTCAGCTGTTGCGATCACCGATCCGTTTTCCCCTTCGAAATGTTCGAAATGCGAACAGTGGATCAACGATATATCTCCCTTAATTCGAAAGTATAACATCGATACTGAGCTGATTATACTTTTTTTTTTTTGTATATCATTTAATCCGAAAACCCTCGAGTAATCTAAATTTGATCAATAGCGTCCTCTACACGTTGTTTACAAGCATCGATAACCGGTCGGCGGAGCATCGGCGCATTGCCAGTCAGGACACACGGGCCTGTCTTGTGCACGGAATAATTAACAGCATCGTGCAAGGTGTACGCCAGCTCTAACAAGGTTAGCTAGTCTGGCCCGTAGAGGCCCAACGTCGGAGGAGGCGCCCCTGATTCTTCCGTCGCGACGCGTCGTTTCCTCGGCGGGGAGACCAACGGTCGGATGACTCATCGGGGCCTTGCTGGTGGCTACGACTCTACGATGATGATGATGATGATGGTGGTGGTTACCAGCCCCTTCCAGGGAGTAGAGTCACCCCGTTAACGGTGCATCGCGCTCCTCCACGTGCACGCGTCTCTTAGTCATCGCCCCTTTCTTTTTTCTTTTCTTCGCTTCCACCTTTTGCCTCTCTTCCCTACTTTCCCCTATTTACAAGTGTTCCCCCCTCCCACCTAACGGCCGTTTTGTCGCCGCGAATGCTCGGCCTCTAATCGACGCACGTGTTAAATAGTCAAGCCGACGGACGGGTGTCTAGGTCAACGTACCTCGCGAATTCGCTACCGATCTCGCGGCGGAGTGAGTCATCGGCGGCGGATCCTGAAGTCCGGACAGGATTCGGAATGCGGATTAATCGAGGGGGGTCGATGACCGTTTAGGTTGCTGCGCATTATGCGTTGCACCGTATGACTTAATGTGTAGTCCGTTCCGGGAATCGAAGGAAAGATTTCGATCGCTCGTTGGCGCCTTCATTCGTTTTTCGAATAGTACTCTTGACTCCTTGCAACTTTACGTTCAGCGCGATTACGATAATGCATCGTGTATTTTCATAATTTATCCTACATAGATTTCAAAAGTAGAAAATCATAGATTTCGCTTCAGACGATCGGATGAAGAATAGCCGAGAGATTGCGTACTTCGCGGCGAATCGCGATCGACACGAGAAACAGTCGAAGAAGCGTTCGCACAAGATGAAGAACGGTCGCGAAAGGCATTCCGTCGCGCGAGTGGCCGTGACGAAGTGGCAAAAAGGCGGACGTCGGTTCTCTGGCGAAAATTCCGAAGGAGCTGGTTCCCCAAATAACGGCTCGTAAAATATCGCTGCGACGATAAAGTTGCAGCGCGTAGAACAAGGAGAACGGTAACCGCTAATTGGTTAATCGTGTTCATCGATGCAGGGGGGGCCCTCGTGGAAAACCGAGGCTCCGGTGGCGAGGATACAATATCCTTTTTGCCTCGATAGCCGTTGCTCGAGAGCACTCCGGAGCGAGCAGTAAACTAACTTAAGGTATCCTTCCGCGAAACGCGACTGCTCTTGTAGCAAAGTGGAGGCGAAATCATATCTCCACGATGAAGTAGCGAGAGGCTACTTAAATGGGAACCTTTCCTCTGCAACTTCTTTCCCATCGAGTACGTCGTTAATAAACTACAATCGTCTCTTGCCCTTCCTTTCTTACCGTGGTTTCACGACCATTAATAATTTATTGAAAATTCGAAACGCCTAATGTCGAGACATTTCAAAATCCGGATGGCTCGTCATCCCGCCTCCGCATTGTGTGTTTCGAAAAATTACGAAATCGAGGGACTCGGACAACGTGTCGTGTTACCCCCGCGGTGTCTTCTGACGTCGGTAGAGCAAGGTATGATTCACTGTACAATCCTTCCTGTTCGCCGCCACTTGCCTGGCCCCTTTTTCCCTTCGACTCCTCCGCCGGAAGATTTCCTAAAGCCGACATAGAGGAGGGACCGCTCTAGAGGAGACCGACCGTGTTCGTTTGGCGAAAACACACTCGCCGGCCTCTTAATAAAATGGGGACCGTTGCACAATCAGACGTTGCCCCCTCGATGAATGCATGACGGAACAGCCGAATCGTGACGCATACGTGGTCCAGCCGGAGGCGCAGGTGACACAGTTCCACGTGGTGATTCGCTGGTGGGCAGATAGCCCTGAAAATCGTCTCTTTAACCTTGATCGTGCAAATACTTGCATAATAAATTCCTACGCCTCTTTCATCCCGCGGTGGATTACTATGTAATCATTTGAAAGCGCAAGACAATTTACGCAGACACTCGGTAATGCAAAACAAGAAATCAAGACGTTCATAGATAATAATCTATTAATAGAAACGGAGGCAATCGATTCATCGCTACTGATTCACGATCGAGCTTCATCTAACGGAGAATAAGCTCCCTGTCGAACGGCATTTATTGTCGATATAGGTCGCGCCCCAGTTTACTGCGCTTCTGAGCGATTCCTCTGTCTTCCGTTCCATCTTCGAAAAAGAGTACCTCATAGAATCCGTTTACTTTGGCTATTTACATCGTAACGCGTGAACGCGGCGTTATCAGTCGTCGACACACGAGACGAGTCCGTTTACGAATCGGGAAGGCGAGTTTAACGGGGCCCCGTTAAATATTTATACACCTCGCGATCGGGGTTATCGGGTGTGCGCGACACACCGTTCGATTCGTACCCTTTCGGATCGACTCCGATTTAACGCGGCAAGTTCTGGCTGTTATTAAGGCAACGGTATGCTAAAGAAAAATTCTTAATTCATGTTTGTTTCCTTCGAGAAGATAATGTTGCGTGTATCATTATCATTATTCATCTACCTGGCGATTTTTGATACACCACATCAATTACTGGCAACATTTCAACGCCGGCATTGCACTGTAGAGGAGTAACGTTCTCCTCGACTCCCCAGAAAGAGCGAACATGGAGAGGAGGATGAGAAATAAAGAAAAATAGACAGGAGAGAGAGAGAGAGAGAGCGCCGTCTCGAGTCGTCGTTGAACTTTTATGAAAATAATGTGCTTGTCGAGCTTGTTTGCCCCAGCGATAAGGTTTCCCCGTGCGTACTTGTATCGCGGTCGCTGGTGTGTCCCGCGGGCCTCGCCACTCGAATTCCCCGCTACACATTTTTTTTCCCGCTGGAACACAGGGCCCCGGAACAGCGAGATAACGAGTGCAACGGAGCCCTGCAGGCGGCCAACGGTCCGCTTCTGCTTTCTCGTCCTCTGTATCTCTCGCGGATCCCAGTAGCGATGGCGCGTCTACATGCGCAGAGGGAGGGAGGGGAAAAAAGTGGAACCGAATAACTCCCTAATTATTCATCATTCTGTCCCAACGGAAGTAACAAAAATGGCCGACCCTCGTTTCCTCTCTACGGTTAATACAGATTTCATCCAAAGAGGATTCCACGGCGCGTTTCCCTCTATTCCCTTTTCCCGCGCGCACGGTAGAGTTTGGATTAACGAGCATTTTATTGAGCCGTCCACTCCTTTTTTTTTCCGCTCCGAGACGTGTCACGGCGTTCCGTGCTTCGCGGGCAACACGCGGGATTATCAATTTTCGGCGGTCGACGATTCACTGGAAATAATTGATACATAATGCCGATTCCACCTAATAGTCGCTGCTACGATATTTAATCTGAATTTTGCATTATATCGCGGAATGTTTGCCAAGCGTTTAGTTGTCCCAATATCGATGGACTTGTCTAATTCACTCCAGGTCTGGGTATGCAATTGATCATTCCGATCAGTGTTTACCGTGAGACAACTTATTACGATAAGAACCCGGTCCCGCGTTGACTTCTGATTAATCACGCTCAGTAAATATCACAACTTCGCCACAGTCCGTAAGCCAGAGTTTTTCCCACCTTAATCGACATCCTCCAACGCGATCACTCTGCGGTCAGACAGAAGTCTACAACTTTGAAGGTGAAACGAAAGAAACGCGGGAAAAGAGAATCGCCACGTGATCACGAACCGGTAATTTCGAGGGGTGGCTCTGCGAAGCGCTGTAAACGATTCCCGGGCATAACACTTATACCTGCGTCCCCCCGGTTGCGATTCGGGGTCAAAGAACGCCGTTCGCGGGGCCCCGTTGGAGCGAAAGATCGTCGGGGGAGAGGGTTCGGTTGTTGCGGGTGCTGTTCGGAGTTAGAATAATTCATCATTACTTTTTGGCTTCCCGTAATAATCCGTGCAACGCCCACCGATTATGCGCGCGTTGACCGTACCTGCGGGCGATTTCCCATACGGCAACACCATGGGGCTCGAACCAGCTCTATCCGCCGCGTCGGTTGTGTCTCTATCTTCCTTCCCTTCGTGCAGAAAGAAACCGGGTCTTCCCTTTCGTTCTGTTGCCACGCGCTCTTCGTCTTTCGCCTGATCGTTCTCCTCTTGCGTTTATTAAAATGCAGCGCGCGGCGGAGCGGCGAGACGGGGACCCGTCGTTCCTGGTGGCTCCCATAACGAAATCACTGTGATTAGCCATTCACCCTCCCACGCTAACCACCGTTCTAACTTGCCCTAATTCTACACCCCGCGTGACGCTCGTCGTCTCCCCCTGTTTTCCTTTTGATCGCGACGCGCCAAGGTTACCGCGAAGACGATCACCACCGTCTCTTCTATTCGTGTGCTTCCAAAGAGATATGGGATTGGCTAATGGTCCAATTTTGTGCCCCCTCGCGAGATCGTGCGAGTTCAGAATTCCTCTGAGTCTTATCTTTGGGAATTTTCAATTTGTAAAGAGAATGCAAGATGCGGAGAGAAGTTTTATGCATTCGAGGAATTTTAGATACGGGGAGATAAGAGTGATAACATTTACGAATCGCGAGGATGTGATATCATCCCATTGCTATGCACTTTGTCGCTAACTGTTCGGGCAAACATTACTGTTTAGAAAATGATAGAAGTTATTTAGAATGGATAACATTTATTTATCAAAGCTAACTTGAAAATAATTAGCTGTAATATGTTCTTTTAAAGAACATCGAAGATTTACGCTATTCTTATCATCATAAACGAGGGTGTGTATATCCCTGTTACACTCCACCGCCGCTCGAATAATAAGAAATAAGCCTGGTAGCCCTCAACGAAACACCTCTTCCCAAAATCATTAATCATCCCGAAAGACGAGTAGTCAGTTCACAAAGGGAGAAAGAAGCGAGCAACCACGCAAGCCGTTTTTCCCTACCGGGAAGTCCGTTTCTCCCACCTGTATTCTTCTCCTCTGGACGAAGCAATCTCACCTGTCGCTCGACGAATAACGACGCGCGACCGACAGGATCGAACCGTCGTTCTCCCCGTAACGCACGGACTTTTCTCGTCACGGAAAAGGGGGGACGGGCGCACACACGAGCGGCCGCCGAGCGGTTCGCAGTAAGGGGCCCGAAAGTCCCAGAAAACCTCGGCGAATTCCGAGAAGCCGGGTCCCCTCTGGGCCGCGGAGTGGGGGCAGACCTTTTTGTCCACCTTCCGGAGGAGATCCCATAAAGATAGGGGCGACGGCGTGGCACAGGAGAGAGGGACTAGCTTTCGGGGGCCCCATGCCATTTATTACGTGACGCGGCGCTGATCTTTTCACGGCCCGGTATCCTACGTGAACGAACGGAGAAAAGGCAAGGCCAGATGCGAAACCACAAGCCTCCGCGCCCAGCTCGAAAACGATCTGGGCCTGTCCTTCTCCCTCTCCGCGACAGGGTACACCGTGCTCTCGCGTTTCCCTCCGGTCACTTCTGTTCCTCGGTTCACGTTTACGCAAGTGTGTTTCGTTTCGCCCTGCTGGCTCACGCGAGCCGGCCCGAGGGTGGCCGAAGAAAGAGAGATTGGAGGTGTGTAAAATTCCAAAGCTACTGGCTCGATGATTGACGTTTCGGGCCGGGGTTTATCCGTTTGCTAACGAGTTCTTAGGACATTTATATTGCTTTTAAGAAAGCCAACGAGGGAGAGAAGGAGAGAGGGGAAAGTGTTAAGCTCAGTACGTTGTGAAATTATCTTTTCTTGTAAGGTGATGATTTGGAACGAGAGGGTAAAATTGTTAGGAAAAATGTATTTGTTGTATCTGCAAGGAAGATTTGCTTGCTAATAGAACGTTCGATGTGGCTCTGTCTGGCGACGATCCAACTCCATAAATCTCGCGGCCGCAAATTTACACCCTTATCTGTAGATTAGCCTTATCTCAGCGACCTTCCGCTACTACCTACCGCGCGTCGCGGCTATGAAGTGCTTCTCAATTTCCTCCTACCCGATTTTCCGTGCTATGAAAACTAGAGGCGACAAATATTTGCAAAAACAACTATCAGTCAGAATCTTGTTCTGTTTTTTTTTACCTCTTTACAATAGTATATTTCCAACAATTGTCGAATAACCATTGCCGCAGTCTTTCTCTTTCGTCTGCTTTCAAAGAAATTCGAAATAACTCCAGGTTTCACCGCACCGTGTCTAAGAAAAAAAAAAAAAAGAAGTGACGAACCCCCTGAAATCAGACCAGTGAACCGAGGACAGGTAAGGGACGCGTCGAGCAGGGGAATCCGAGACAGATGGACCTGTTGGGACCTGTCCCGACTTGCAGGTGCATTCGTCCGACCCGGGGCCCCGGGTTTGTGGAAGAAAATAATGCACGGGTCGACCGAGGAAAAGGACAAAGGGAGGAGGTGTGGGCGCGTCTTTTGCGCCGTTAGAAATCGCCAGGTTCCCCGGGGGCTGTGTCTCGTCGCCTCGATTGTCCATCCCGAAGAACGCGTCAACGATTATCCTGCTCCTCTCCCTGATCGTCTCGAGGCGAAGCTCTAAAGCTCCTGACGTGACCCGGATCGTCGATAAATTAGTACACGCACGTCCCGTCCTTGCCAGTGCGAGAGAGAGGATACAGGAGAAATTTCGCGTTGAATTATTTAAGACGCGTGACCGCGATCAAATTGAATCAAAGCTATAAAAGTAGCTGTAAACAGCGGCAAGACTATTGCGTCGTTCCTGCGAACGTGCTCGATAAAAAAAAAGTGCAATTTCGAGATCCCGGGCCACCGTGGATGGCGGGGTCTGCAAGAGCAAAGGGAGCAACAAACAAGACTACTGAGAACGAGGACGTCGCCAGTGCCGATACAAATATTAAGCTCCTCTTAAAGAGATGGAACGGAAAAAGAAAAATGTAAAAAAGTGTTCTCACCGTCTCCGTCTAGTGTCCGTCTGCCTGGCGACTGTCTGGCTCTCTATGCCTCGCCGTCGCGGCGATTTATGGATATCTCTGGTCTCGACCCTTTCGACGCATCTACGGGCATCGAGGAATCGTCGCGTCGGTTGCGCTCGGAGAGTTCGATTTAAAAATGTATTTTCGGACCGAGTGGTTATCCTGCTTCGATCTTCCGGGACTCGACGGTATTTGAAGTATTCCTTTCGGGGAGAATTTGTCATAGAGAGAATAGTCAGTTTAGGGAAGATTACGATCTTAAGATGTGGGTAGCTTTCAGTATTTATTGTGAAGTCTTATTAATTAATTCGTTGTCGGAACACAATTCAATATCGATGCTTGGATATAAAAATTTCCTATAGATCTTAGTATCGGTATATCAAGTACCTCGATAAATTCGCCTGTTCGATGTAACATTTAACAAAGTCCGCGAACCACTCGCAGTAACGGTGAAGGATTTAAATCATAGAGGGTGGACATTAAAGACCATCGGACGGAGCACGTAGGAGAACCATAATATGACGAAATTACTCATACTGGCTACAATAGATCGTCCACTGTTCGACCGTGCCCATATAACGCTTGATAAACGAGTAAATTTTCTGGCTTCCATTTAAGCGGAGTGTCGCGAGTCGGCGGCAGTCACTTCGCCTCTCCTTTTCACCCTCTTTCGTTTCGTGGAAAAAGGATTCATACACCCGTCCGGGTGCAACCTCCGCGTAATTTACCGCGGCGCATTTATAATCCCCCCCACCTCCCACCCCCTCTCGAAACGGTCGCGTTATCAGTTTTATCGTGGTCGATGCGACCGAGGCGTCCCGCGTGAAAAATCGTCTTCCCGTTTCCTCCGGCCTGTCGCTTCTCCTCGCGCCGTCCGCCGCCGCCGCTCCGATTAATCGAGATTCAACGGGCGCCGCACGAAAACGCCACCGCGGACCAGATTGCGCGCCGATTAGAAATGGCTTATTGCGAAATTATTCGCCGGTCTGCGGACGTTTCCGGCCGGGCTTCGTCGGAACCGGCAGGTCGTCGGGCAACACGAAAACGTTCCTTGCCCCGGGGTCGAAGTCCTCCCGCGTTACTTTTCGAAAGGGTTTTCTCTGACGCTCGTGCCCGTGGAGCACGAAATTACATACGCAAGGTCGGAAGACGCTCGAGGTCGAAGAACTTGCGAGATTCGCGAAAGGAAGTCGCTTAATACATTTTCTGGAGTATAGTTATTTGTTCTACACGATGGCCCACGGGTTCTTTTGCGCAAAATATATTTGCCGTTCCCTGTCCTGGCGATGAGCGTGTATTTTATCTACAGTGTACACTGAAAATGTTATCGCTAACGTCATGCTTCACTTACCGATTACAATATTTTACATGGCATCGTCTCTCATCCTGGCACACTTCGTTAGTACAACTCTTGCATTGTTCTCCAAGTACAGCAGGCTATAAGAACCCGGCGCCTTAGCGATTTGAACAACGAACCAACGAAGCCACTGGGCAAAAGGGACATATTCTAGCTCTCTCGCCCAGCGATCCACGAAAGTCGACGGACACGAATTGCACGTGGATCGATCGCGTGACGGAGCGCGCGGAGAGCAAACGCACCGGGGTAACGGGGTTACGCGATGCGCGTAAATGCGGTGAGAGTTGCCCGTCCGGCGGCCGTGTTCGTTGGGTTCGTTCTCGTTCCTTGGAGCGAGCCGAGTGGGTGAGTCATCGGGTTCGTTTCCTGCCGTTGGAAGGTCCGTCATCGTAGCGCGTTGAAGTTCAACCGTAGGGGGATATATCGCGCGACGGGGTGGGCGGGCGGTCAGGAAGGAAGGGTCCGTCGGGCTGGGACCGTGTTACCGGGGCCTTAAAAACCGTCCGGGATTGGACGGTTGCTAGGCACGAACCTGTTTCTTTCGAAAAATCACGTGATTCATCTGTTCGCTTCTGACTAACCTGCTTGATATTTCGCTGAATCCCTCCGATGCCTTTCGCCTTGATGAGTCAATGGTCGCAGCAGATAGCGGACCGATCTCTGTGTACATACAAACAATGCGATCCGGGACTACACGCTACCTGTACGCTAGCCGTTGCACATCCACCAGGCACCGTGGATCGTGATGTTTGGATAGGCTGTCACCTGTGTTTGATCCGCGATATCGATGGGAACGATAAACGAATTGGAAGCGGAGCTGTTGCACTCATCGGGGCCGTTATGTAAGCCAGTCGATGCTCCGTTATGATTGCTTTGGAGGACCGATTCGCGGACCCGAGGCAGTAGTGTTTTGAAGCACGAAGAAATGCGAGGAAGGAATATCGAAAATCATGGGCGAAAAATTCGAACAGAATCAGGGACCAATACCGGCATACGGGACAACCCCTTCACTCAATAAGCTTTTATAAACCTCCGCGACCCTTCAGTCCATCCCTTTAAATACCCCCAAGAAAAAGTATGATTTGTGGAAGGTCGAAGTCAGCCAGGTGAAATGCGTAGCGGAGCGCACGCGAGCGGAAAATCATACCTTGTCTACTAATCGCTTCCAGAAATTCCTCGGCGATGCAATCACCCCCGCGAGCGCGAATTTTTCTCCCTATTGCGAGCGGCGCGCGCCGCTGCTGCTGGTGGGATCTCGGAGATCCTCTCTTCGATTCTTCTCCCGCGTATCCGTACGACTCATCGACCTGCTATCTGCCAATGGTCGCGGAGCCGGTGAACAGGTTACATTAGGATTGGCCGAGCAAAGTGTAGCGAGACTTTGAACACGGTTCGCCGATTGGTTGGAGACAAACGGAGCCACGTGTGCAAGACCCCTCCGCAAGTGCTCGATAAATCTCGCTCAGATTAAGAAGCTCAGCCGGGGGACGACGATCTATTTAAAAATTAGTCTTCGAGAGTGCGCATTCCTTAAATCATCGTGTACCCAGATATTACCGGCAGCGAGCCACACAACCTGTTCAGACGCCACTGTGCAATTTTGTCATTCGGACCTGCCGCAGTGCTTTTTGGATCCTTAATACGTACCGAGGTAAGCAAGTGTGTGTGTGTGTGTGTCGAGAGATTCGTATCTTTTTACCTGCGCGAGAAGGTTCGTGCATTTCTCTGTTCCGCGACGGCCCGCGTCTGTTACCAGTAATGATTTCGCGAACAAATTGCGCCTATTAGCTAGTTTCATATAAAACGCACGAGGGGCGTGAATGTAGAACGTAGTAGTAGAACGTTGCTAACCACCGTTAGCGGTAGAATGATAGCCGGGGACCAAGGTCGCCTAGCGAAATTCCGTCGAATGTTCCAAATGAAACTGCGTCACGGGTCTCGCCGCGTTGAAACGCAGACTGAGCTCGTTTCTAGGCAAGGTCGAGGCAAGGAAATCCGTTATCTACCCCGCGAAACTAGATGTCCTTCCTAGGAGACGCACAATGCGACAACGTCGACCATCGTTGTTACATTACGCGGTTCCCGAGCATGTGCAACTGCAAACGATTTTATCTAAAAAGAAAAAAAAAGGAACGATAGCACCGTTGTATTAGCCTCTGCGCAAGGGCAGGTTCTCTCCGGCTTCCGAGGTTATCGTTAGAGGCTGGCGTGTCCCACGATTAGGCCAGCTGATGATACTCTTTTTGTTCTCCCTGAACGAACTATATGCCTATCGGTCCTTGATGATACCTCACGTCGACCGGTTATCTGCGATTTCCGCGCCGTCTACCTGCATATTACGCCCTCGCAGCTGGGAATGCACCGTCCATACACCTGCGAGTGCACCAAAGCTTACTCACTTGCGCGAGCAATTCGTTTCCTCTCTGCTCGAACCTTCCTCGCACCATTTTCTCTATCCGTGCTTTTCTATTTGAATTTTTATCCGTTTTCCGAAATCGTTTATTTTCACGCGCGAAGGTTGCGGTATTCCCCTCTCCGATATTTACTCGAACTTTAACCGCGATGCGTGTCGAAGGTCGCGGTGAAATTCGGAAGTGTCGCGCGAAAAAGTAGACACGGCCTTGAGCCATACGTCGCCGTCTTTGCGGTTTGGGCGAACGTAATTCGACGAATCCGACCCGGATTCCGATCACGACGACCGCATCGCGTCCGGAATTTTTTTTTTTACGAACGATTACAGGATGCTGGTATAATAACCGATGCTTCTAAGAAGGTTCAGCTTCTGGCGAACTGATACGTGTAAATAGTCTTCGCAGTTGCTTCGCGACGATCGAGATTAACGCTATTATTCTCTGAACGCAATCGGCATTGTTTACCGTAATAAATTATCACCGCGGGAACAGAAGCGAGACGAGACACAGCGTTCGTTCGTTCCTCGATCCTCGAGTTACTTGGAATTTTTGTAATTCAACAATTATTACTTTTTGCCGAACGAGAAACGATTCGCAGTGCTATCGCATGAGAGACGTCACACCATCGATAGCGTCGCAGACAATTTCGCCACTGACCAGCCACAATTTTAAACGAGTCACGGCGCGGCGTGTTTACGAGAATCCTCGATTAGTTCCAGGCGCGCGTGGCAAAAAGAACCGGTATCACGATCGTTTCTCGATCAAAACAGATTCTGCGCAGAAGGTTCGTACGGACGACTAAAGCCGACGTCCACGATGACGACAACGTGGTTCGATGTTTTGTCACTGGTGGTGGACGCGCGGAAGGCGACAGACAAGCAAGATTTGCGGCCGTCTAGAAGCTCTGCGGCCGCCTCGTTATCGCATCCGCAACACCCTCGCGAGTTCCCCGTTTCCGCCGTTCGGTTCACTATATTTTATGGTCCCGCACAGTGGCCGTCCACGTCCTTCGCAGCCGCGATTGACATAATTGTTTCTCCGGAAGGAGGCCGGTCAGGCTCCAAGTGCACCGATCTCTGTTACGCAATCGGCCCGCGTAGAAAGCATAGCGCTGAGAGCTTGGCACTTGGTCCACGATCGTTGAAAGGGAAAACCTAATTTTCGTGTATCGACAAATTCTTTGGAACCCACGGAAGACGATTGTAAATGTCAGTCGAGCTTCCCTAAAAAGAATTTGAGTATTTATAAAAATAGAATCGATTGCGCATATCGGTTTGAAAAATGAGCAACAACAGGTTAAAAATAACTCTTCGTTACTTCCGTGTTACGAAATAGAAATGGATCAGTCTCGATGAATAATCCAAGAAATGTTATGCAACATTCGGATAATATGAAAGATTGGAAAATCGTTTCAGTAAAAACCCTTTAGTTCTGAATTCGAGAAATCATTCCCTAACAGTAACCCCAGCAGTCGTCATTTTTATCTTCGAACGTGTCGAGGAAATCGCGTTGCCGGAGCTTTCCTCTCGCGAGGAAAAACGATTTCCTCCGACATTGAGGCGCTCACTTATCGCGAAATCCCATCGAGTTACGTGCGCTTACCTGCGCGTGCACGTGTCTCTGGGCATTCGTGACCGACTCGGTTGCGTTTCTCGGAACGCGGAGTTCTTTCACTTCGACCGCGTACGCACACTCTCGTTGGACGTTTTCGGAATTACAAAATTGCTGATATTAGTCGAGCACATCCCCTACACCCGCGCGATCCACTTATAAATCGCCTGTCCTGCTTGTTCAATCCGCGACGAGATTCGATGTGTTTGCTCTTACGTCTCTATCGCTTTCTCCGTCTGCTTCGCGCGTTCGTTTTGTCGCGGTTATCAGCGATAAGAGTGGAAACGCGCGTGGACACGTCGTTGATGGACGATCGTGAATGCACTTGCTGTTGTAAAAAGAGGGGGAAGAAAGTAGGGCTACGCGTAATTAGATTTCGACTGACTCGAATGTTACGTCTTGAATGATCCTTGACGATTGCTTTTTTTTTAGCATTTTTGGCGTGTTTAAAGGAAAAATAAAACGTCTCTTTTTCAGTGTTTTTTTTTTACATTACCCTTTCGACACCGGAAAAAGAAACGTTTTATTACTGTTTGGTTTAGATACCGATATATGGGTCGACCGCCGCGTACCTCTCTTTATTTGCACGAGATATTTCATTTCGTGTGCAGCTTATTGCCTGCGAATTTGACAAATAACGTTCTCGCATCGTTCATGATAGTTACGATAGAAAAACGGCCGTGCGACGTATTATATGCTATTTTTTACGCAGCGCATTTTTCGTTCCATCCGGTTATCAACCCCGCGGCCATAATGCGTCCGATATCTAAGGTCGTTACGCCGTTTTAATAATTTCTCCGCGGCCCAATCTGCCGACAATTCGCGCAGACGGAGCAATAAATCTGGTTCGACGAACCGGCGGGAAAGGGTGAACGCACCGATGACCCGATAAAAATGATAAGAAATGCAATTCGTAACATCGGGTGTGATAAGTTGAATCACCTTTCGGCAGTGCGACTCTCGACCATGCCATTTCTTTTCGCTTACTGTTCATTTCGTCGCCCCGGATTTCTCGCACTAATTGATTCTATTGTTCAACGTGTTTCACCGTGGATTGCTGTTCGAACAATTGGGAAGATCAAGCAGCTAATGCAGGTCGAAGTTTCAGCAAGGGAAAAACAAACGTGTTTGAACACGCCTGCGTGTCACGCGAGCGATAACGCTCTCTTCCGGTCGCGATAATTACTCCGATAATAGTGGCGCATCGTTAATCGAGAATCACCTTAAAATTCGAGTCGCTTCTCCTCTCGCTGTTCAGCGATTCTCGTGCAAGTACAGTGGTTGAAACATCGTTTTTAGCGTATGACGTATTGAGCGATATTGTCGGGTTACCGCATAATCGCGTTCGATTAAGCACGCTCGGCGCTTTATCGCGTTTATTTCGACTGCGTTGCGTAGGTATCTATTGATTAGGGCAATCGCGTGTGAAATGTTTCGAGGGAGTTTTATCCGCGAGAATAATATGCACAGGTGATTAAATTGGTGAAACGAGGATGGTAATTCAGATTGCGATTTGAGTAGCTTAACAATTTCTGCGCTACCGCAATTTAATATTAGAACTGCTCTAATTTGTGTAGCTTCTAGAGATCCCTTCGGATGTTTTCTGCAATTTCTTACGTATAATAATAGTACCTGATAATCAGAATAATATTATAATAACCGCCAGTAGAAAATCACAGTTACCAGAGAAAGGACTTTCCTTCCGAAAATCCCTATCGGCGGCGTTCCCCTAAAATCCGAACGAATTATCCTCGCTTCACGCCGCGTTACCAGAAGAACGATCACCGAGAAATCCGCGACAAGCATGATCGGCCGACAAAAGGGGATCATCGCGTACGCTGGAAACAAAGTGACGCAGGTTCCTGGACCGGTGATCAGCGTGTCCGCCCACGCGAGGATGCCGGTCGTTCTAAAAATATACAATCCGGTCGGCGCGGCGCATACGGTGCTACCGGTTTTAAATCTCGCCTCCGCTACCGGCCAGGCACCACCGATTCAATGCTTTCCGTGAAAATAAAACGAAGAGCCCTCGCGGGCCCCTGGCTACCGGGGGGGAGACGCGGGAGACGCGCTTCCAAGCCGGTAAACTCGTGGATCGTTAACGTCGGTCACAGCAGGGATAACATTCGGGAATCGCCGGGAAGAACGTCGTTTTATGATCGTGGAATCTGCCGAGTAGAACAATTATGACTTTTCCGTTTAATCGGTCGAGAAAATGGGGCGGCTGTGATCTTGGATAAAAGCGGAATCGGTGTAGATGATTTGCGCGGCGTATTGTTGCGAAACTGTGGGATTGCCGCGATCAAAATTACGGAGGACGGTAAAGCGAATTCTTTCTGAATACTGTCACGGCTTATTCTATGTTACGAGAAAAATTATCAACGGAGGCTTTAATTGCGGCAGAACGATAAGGCAGATAAGCGCTGATGCTTCCTTATAACACACGAACAGGTGTGAGGAACGGGTCAGTGGATATTGGAGCATACTTCAAACAGCAACTCGTTCGAGCGATCAATCTTATTCCCGCATAGAATAATTTCGCGTAAGTCAGCAAACGTACGGCGACGCGGCAATTTAACAAGTGTAGTACCTGCTAAGCAGTAACTTCTTTATCTCATTTATATCTATAGACCTGGGCGATCGAGTTGAAGGAAGAAGCCTTCGCCTGTAAATGAAGTGGAATATCAACTAGAAACGTTAGTATCCCTAATACATGGAGCATCCACGATAACGAAATTTCGAATCATTGATTTTCCATCCATAATCGTTCGCATTTTCCGTCGACCGCGCATGAATCCGTCTGCACGCGAAACTAATGCGGCAGTACCGATCTAGCGTCGCCAACTAATTAAGACCCGAATAAAATCTAATCGTTGCGTCGATCGTAAATCACCCCGTGGACAAACGATTGGACGGTCCGCGATGTGGAAAAGTAGTTCGTGCCCGCGTTCCCAATCGATGCCTCGCATCCAGTCAATTAATATCTTTCTCCATCCACGTGGGTGAATTTGATTAACGGCGCGGCAAGTGCGTCCGCCTAGACTGTTGCGTGAAATCGGAACTGCCTCCCGGACATTGAGCGTCGGTCCGTCGATATCGAATGCGTGGTACATTCTCTGTCGAGATGAACCGAGTCCTATTCCAGTTTCCGCCGTCGCGACGGTTAATGTCATCTCTCTGTAACGTCATCCCCGGACAGATAAAGGATTCACCTGGCCTTTAACTATCTGTCTCACCTTCGTCCCCCGCGTCCCGCATTCTGTCTCGCTCTTGCTCGTTTAACGTCAAATGACAATGTCTCTCGGCGCCGTACCTCGCCATTAATCTATTCTCCTCTCGCGCCTTGTCGTCAACCTGCCCCAGTGAATGCAGATAGTCCTTCGACGATTCGACTGGCTCTCTCTCTGCGTCGCGTTGGAATCGGTGCATCGCACTTGGGATAATGCGTGTACGTTTATTACATATACATCACGTCGCGTGTTCGTTACTTTCGTTGCGCTCTTTGTCTCGCGTGCTTGTAAGTCCGACGGTGCGATATTCGCACGCCGCTGTAAGTTTTCCGACTTTAAGGTGCGACGATTGATAATTTACGTTAATGGGAAAGTGCACGATTGCACGAGTACTTTCTTAATCTAAGATAATCTAGTGATTAATTAGTAGATTCGATCGTAGCGGTTGCGTGTATTACTCTTTCTTTTTTCAGTCTCAATCTTTACCGAAAGTGATTAATTAAGTATTCACTATTTGTCGGTGTTGTAGAAAAATAAATATCAAGCACGCTTAAATCATGTTTAATCCCATTGTATCATACGGAGTAATATGCCGATAGTTATTTATGTGGCCCCATTGTACTACTAGTAGCCAGTGCGCTGGGTGCATCCGCATGCATTGCGAATCAGCGCGAGCAGCGGGAGGCACATTGTATTCTTGTTCCTCTGCCTATTTACCCATTCATTGGTCGCATAAAAAATTGTCACTTCGCCAAGTATCGCGATTCCATGAATAAACTTTCGCGTCAACGTGAATGATCATTAAAATCGGGAGATAACTACGTCTCGTTCCTGGTCTAAAATTCTAATCTCGTCTATCACCAAAAATCGGACAATTACGCGGGGAAGTGGAAACAGGATACAAGTTAATCAATTTTTGCTAAATGACGCAACATCGTCCGAGTTGCTGTTCATACGGAGAACAAAATCCGCGCGCTCGCCTGCGATTTTTCGGAGCCCGCGCGGGACCGGCGTCCTAAAAATGTCGGTATCAGCGAGAAACTGCTTCAACTACCCCCGTGGAGTTGTCCACGGAAACTACGCAGTTACGCTCGGGTGTCGTGTCGCACGGGCACGCTGCACAAACACACTGCGGAGTGCATACAACCGTGCAACTCGTTCGTGTGTGGGCTCCCTCTCACTCTCTCCTGTCCCCGAGATCTTATTGCTACATGCTACACGCTCTCGGCTCTGCCTTCGCGAGGCGTTTCGCGGCCGATGCACGAAAGGAAAATCTCCTTATCCTTGAGGAGAGTATCCTTTTTTACTTTGCTGCAAGTATGCAGAGTCGATGACAAAAGAGAGGGCAGAAAGGAGCGAGGAACAACTGTGCCGCAGCCGAAAGAGCGGCTGGAAGGAAATCTTCCGTTTTCCGCGTCGGCGGCATCGGATCGTTTCCTTGACGCGTGCAGCACGGGGGATGCTGCACTCGATTTCGTGGTTTTTCATTTTCCTTGCATCATTTTTTTTTTTTTTGTGCTGTTGCTCTACTTGACCCTAACCGGGTGAATTTACAGCGTTGTGTGCACCGTGCGTAAGCGCACGGCTACACGCTTCCGAGGTGCATACGAATTTCTCCCTTCCAGTGGGTTGTTTTCCTCCTCCCTTTCGCCGCGCGCCCCTTGCGGTTGCGCGCGCACGGTTTCCCCACCACTGAAACAACCGGCCCCGCGGAGTTGGCGGAGTGGGGCGGGTCGGTTGCCGCCGTCGGGCAGAACGTGCGGGCCGAGTGGTTGAAACGAAAGCACAGAATCATTACCACGCCAGACCTCGAGGAGCGAAGACGTGTTTCTCGTTATCCAAAGCTCAGTCGAGAGTTCTCCTATCTCCGCTGTTTATACTTTTCTTCTCTGTCGCGCTTTCGTCATACACGCGTGTGATAGTCGCGCCGAAGAGGACGATCGCGAGACGCAACGTGTGCATTCCGTGCGCGAATTTCGTAAACGAAGGGTAAAATAAGAAAAAGGGGGTTGATAGTACGAACGGGGAAGGAAAGAGACGGAGGCTTCCCGTGCTTTCTTCCCTGTCGCGCGCGGTCATATCTCTCTGTGTCTCGTGCAAGAGGAAAACGGGATCGACGGGACGCTCTTGACAGGGGAGACTCAGTGCATCGTGTGTCGTGCTTTCGACCGAAGGACATTGAACCCCCGTGTCGTTGTCCCGCGCGGGACGTTCACGAACTGTCATATCCGTGTTCCTCAGTGGAGACCGTCGAAAAGAGGGCATATCATCCGACCTCTCGCTCCCGCGGCGATCCGAGTGAATCCCGACCACCGTTCGACGAAGTTCGATTCGCTTCGACGACGAGCAGCCCCACCTGTAACCAGCGCCTAATGGAAAGTGATCCATTCGAGGATCCCCCTTATAGACGCTTCAGACGACGCGACTGAAGAGCACGCGTCGTTATCGATTCAAACGAAAGCATCCAAAAGAGATTGATCGCGCGGACGGTCAATCCGCTGGTGACACCGGCTGACCGATCGTCGTAGATCCGCGCGCGTTCGCGATCCTTGACCGATCACCGCGGTGCGTTGCACGCGGACCACGTGCTTTTTCCGCTACGGACAATCTTAGCCGCGGCGAGCACTGAGCGTGCGCCGTTCCAAAGTCGATCGTCACGTGTGCCGTCGCGAAAATTCGCTTTGTGTTCGGAAAATCCTTGACTCTTGAACACCCCCGGTAGATCCTTCGTTCCCGCGAACGTTTCGTGGAGAACGGAGCAGAAAAGGAGAAAAAGAGAGAGAGAGAGACGTTGATTCTGTGCGCGCGAGGAAAGAAGAGCGAAGCAGACAAAAAAAGTGGTAGTGCTTGATCCACGGACATTGGTTCGATTGCAGTATCAGCGGTCCGCTAAACGGCAGGCAGCGAGGCGAATTCGAGGGCACAGAGAGACACGGGACACGGTGCTGCAGCACCTGCCACGATCAAGAAATGGCGATCGCGTACGTTATGCCGTCCGACGACGACTCGGACAGCCAGGACCAGCAGCTGGAGCAACTGATGCTTGAACTGTACGCCACCCTGCAACAGGTCCTCCGAAGCAGGACCGCTCAGCATCCGTCGCGAAATCGTGAGTTCTACGATTTTTTACGACTCGTTCTCACTTACGTAGAGATTTTCCTATGCGTCCTTGTAAGACTGTCGGGCTGCCCATTGCGATGAACAATCTTGCCATTGCTGGTCGCGACAGTCGCGAGCCTACGTTCACAGAAAACCTTATTTAGTAGCGATGGACCGCTTAACTTCTCGTGGCCAGGCTCTCTGTCACGCGTTTTTGCATTTTCAATTGATCACCTCGTCCATGGCTAGGATATTCCAACTGGCTGGACTACTTACCGCGGTATCTTCCCGACGGATTTTCCGAAGGTGGCATTAAAGGACGAGGCACTCAGGTGTAATTGTACGGTGACGATGAAACTAGTCGAGAAAAGTATACAAGAAAAATATACAAATGTTGTCTCTTGATAGTTTAAACTGCAAAGTGCTCGTTAGATCGAACGACTTGAGTCGAAACATTTCTAATTCGATGTTAACTCCTGCCACTTATGTCCAATGAGAAAATGCTATGACGATATTGTTACCCTCTTTATTTCGTAACTGTCTATTTATCTATTTATTTATTTATTTATTTATTTGTCTAATCTATTATGTTCATCCCTTTTCGCACGATCTGTAAATACGAATCGAGAGTTGTCAATCTCAATAAACTGTGTGCATACAATGAAATTGATAGTACGTGGCGCATAATTAATTTCCACGTCTCACACGAGGTAGTCGTCGCGAGCACGCCAGAGAGAGTAGGTCGGGCACGTTGCGTATCGACTGGAAGTGCAACACGTGGTTGTCGCGCGCAACAACCGCGGGGACCACTTTCGCGTGGAAGCGAACGCGCGCGACTCCGATTTCCCTTTCGAAGGCACAGAGATACGCTCTTTACATTTCCCATCGAACCACCGGGTGAAAAAGAAATCGTAAGAGTCGAACGATCGCGAAGAAACCGCGATACGAAAGAAAAAAGAATGACGAACCGGTGTTACAAGCGTAGGAAGTTTGCGAAGCTGGGACGAAGTTTCCGGAAAAGATTGCTTTGTATTCATTTTGCGAGGACTCGTGCGGCGTACGCGAGCGTTCGAGAAGTGACCGGGGAGGGGTCGTTGACACGGCGTCGGTTGTCGAACGATTTTGTCAGAAAATCCTGATACATTTGACAGCGGTCGTTGTCCCCTGAGTCAGCGTCGAAAAATCTCGGCCCATCGAGACGATTGCATGATATCGCGACACCTTCGTGATCTCGCGAAAGACGAACCGAGAGGAGACATGTAGGTTGCGAAATGCGCGCGTCACGATGCTTAGTATTCCTCGGCATGATTAATCCACTCTTAATTCCGATCTCCGTTTAATTCGTCGATTTCCGACGCGGCAATGAATTTTCAATTAGTTTATACTTAAATATTATTACAACAGCTTTTCATTTGTTTGACTAACATCATTGTTCGAGCGTAGAGCGTTGTCTTGTTGGAAACTAACAGGGGCGAGAAGGTGATGGAATTCAGTTGTCGCAGCAGTACGCAAATTGTGTACTAGGCGTTACATCATGAATTTTTCTTTCGATATAGCGAACTCGTATAAATTCTACGGAACATAGCACGATACAGCCAGCTACGAACACGCTCCAAGAAACGTTGACCCTTTGCCTTGCGATTCTCGGCTGCATGTGTCGAAGAGTCGAGTTGCTGCAAGAGACGACAAACCTTGCAACTGATATTCAAACAATTACAAAATGATGCAACATTCTAATCGCTAACCATCTGTCAGAAATAGCATGCAAAATTTCCCGTCGTACAGTAGTAATTTCAATTCTCTTTGCTCTCGCAATCTCCATGCAATCTCCCGATTTCGCCCCCAACGGAACGGTTCTCCATAACTATGACAAAGGCCGCCGGTAAATCCGCTTTGCGCGCGAAAGACGCGCACATAGAGAGACAACGGGCAAGGAAGAGAGCGAACGAGAGAAACGGGGCAGAGCGAAGCGGGGGTATCCGAGGAACGAGCGAGAGGCGTAAATTGCGGTAACTTATATTCGGCGCATAATGAAACGCGGCTTTACGAGGGTGCAGAGCGAGCGAAAGGGGCGGAGGGGGACGAGAGTATAACAGATGTAGCGTGGGTGTAGAGACGAGAGTATGGTAGACGATGTCCGGCCATGACCCTGCACCGCTGCTACGGGCCTCCTTTACGGCGAAAGAGACGGTACGGTCGGGCCGGATCGACAGGGAGAGTAGGAGGAGACGGAAAGGGTGAAAAAGAGAGGAGAGCGATGGTCAGGCACACCGGAGTAAAACGCGCCATAAAACGCGATGCAACGGCTCGTTCCCCGAATCTCGGATGTCGATCGTCCACCCAGAGATTGCAGTATCGGGCTCGAGCCGTGCCAGAGCGACGATTGCTCGGTTCGTCTCTCGATGCGATATCTACGCCCGCTTGAAATACACCGTTGATGGTCGATCTTGAAGAGGGCCCCCGAAGTTTTCTCTGTCCTTGATGGCCGATGAAATGGATTCGATGATGAGTTTTTGAGGTGCCATCGGGTTATTGCACTGGCGTGTAGTCTGCATGGAATCAATTCAAGGTAGCTATATTCTCCCTTTCCTTCTCTTAGATTTCTAACAGCTTAACGATTCGTCATGCCGTATATTCGTTGCTAACCAGTCTAACATCGCTTGTTAAGAGACACACTTTCTTGAATCATACTTTTCATACTCCGTCAAAGGGTTAGAGTAATAAACGTTCCCGGATTGGAAACAGGGGCGTGAGTTTTAAATAATTCGTGGGATTGTCCATCACGCGGCCTGAGCAACGACAATTTCGTATTACGGGCTGCTGTAAAACGCTGCTGATCAAAGGTCGATGCACCGGAGTGGCAACGAAACGCGCGATTAAGCCGAGGGGAAACGTCGTCGGATAGCAATCTGAATCCATTTTGCCGCAGTTTCACGGCAATACGTCGCTAACGAGCCTTTGATCTTGTTGCGCGCCGCATGCGAGTGTCCCGAAAGTAACCGCAAATTGCATCAGGTCGTCGTACTGCGTCTTTGCTTTTGTTTCCCACTGACGCAACAGTCGCCTGACAGCGTTTCGTTTCGACCGACTCACGCTCTTTTTAATAATCGATCTTGTATCAATCTATTCGACCGCTGGGGTATCGGGCAAGAGGACGCGACGAGTCCTGGAGATAGTAAATTAAAGGGTGTTAGCTGGAAATTGATGGGAACGCTCGTTACGCGAAGTCGAATTATGCGGCGGTTCATTATTCTCCAAACGAAAATAGGCGTCGTCCGCGTGCGCGCGAGGGTCAATAACCATAGTTCGCCAGCGGCGTGGTGTCGAGAGAAGATGCAGATTCTGGCGAGCGCGGCGTTGCATCGTGTCGGGGGTGGTTATTTATAGAAACAGCTGTGGCCAGCCCCGTTCGAGTCTTCTCGCGTGACATTTGCAGAAAACTTCCCCCTCGTCATCGTGCTCGCGTAAACCCGACCGCGGTAATAACGATTACGCGTGTTACCCGATAACCGTGTCTTTTTCTTTTGCTCCCCCCCGCCGTCCGTCCCCCTTTTTCCGTTCCTCTTCGCGGACGTTTTATCTTGACCTGTTCAACGTAACGTCAGTAGCCGAGGATAAACCCCTGGCCGTGTTTTCGCGTATTCATCGCGAGGCGTTCCGTTTCTCACTGCTCGATACCGATAACGCCGAATCGAACTGTCCACGCGACCGCTCTAATCGGAGGCATTTCGTTTCTCGGTAAGAGAGAGATCCGGTGTCTCGCCCTCGGTGAAACAATAGCCCCTCGACACTGAACTTCGTATTATGTTACTTTGTCCGTGATGCCTACCCTTCGTATTTGTCCATTGAATTTCGGAGCGGACGAGTTTCGGGGTAAACGTCGCAATCGTACCGAGAAGGAAGAAGCACGGCGCATCTTTATCTCACGTATAGATACAAATTAATTCCACCTGGATTAGTCAAGTACTCGCAAGGGTGAATTTAGTAGAAATTACTGTAGCACGGAGCACCCACTTTCCTTTTCCCAATTTTGGATTAAACGTTGTACGGTAAGCTTCTAAGAATCGTGTCCGGCCGCAGTCCTCGATGAATCGTTTTACGGTGAACTCGCTTCATTGCAGTTTTCCCAGCGGAAGTTGGGAATAGGATCGATCCGGAACACGGCCAACGAGAGCGGCGACCGTGGTCTATAGACCTGATGAAATATTGATAGGAATTCGTCATTGCTGATTGTCCGATCCTCGATGGCCTCTTTCATTCATCCACGGAACCTAGGCATTATTGGCGGTGCCCTTAAAGTATTCATCGTATCACTGCCTTCCTCTTCCTTATCCGTCTCTCCCCTCCGCTCTGTCCCCTTGACGCTTCGTTATCGTCACCGATGGAGTTCGCGCTTTATCTTCGCGCCAGCAGAACAATGCCGTATCTTTCTTATCTTGCCGCCAGGACCAGGCTTATCGAACTCTCTCGCACACCTCTGGCCTTTCTTCTCCCGTACACGATTGACGAGATCGAGGTAGACAGGCAAGTGGAAAGGGTGGTAACTTTAGGTGAATCAGATCGGAGCTAAGTATAGTCGGTTGTATGTGTGTGTGTGTGTGTGTGTTGTGTGCTTTCTACGCAACGTTCCTAGAAATATATTATTGCAACTGCTAGGAAGGTTTCACTTATTTTAGACGGATCTAAAATCAGCGAAGCTAATGTTGCAGATTTGATGAAAATCGCAGGATTTGAATGTCACGAAAATGTAAAGATTCCGTGGAATAGAATTAATTATCTTCCATCTGTTGAGAATAATCAGCATTTCTCTTGTCTCGAATTGTTTTCGACTTAACGAGGCGCGGTTGCTCGCAATTCCGGCCAATTAACGTTTTCTCGCCAGGTCGATTCTTATCCGCGGAGCCAGCGTCGCTTCTTAATTAAAACTCTAATTGCGCAGCGCGCTTTTCACGGATTTCGGGAAGCAGCTCCAAGCTGGCCCTGTGCGTCATTAATATTCATCGAGGTGAAAGCACGGGCGAGCCGTACTCTTGCTTCCCGGCGTTATACATTTTTACGCTCCCCAGAGCGTATTCTTCGCAGGCGGCTCGAGCACGCGTCCCCAGCCGTACATGAAATTCGGCTGATTTTATCTGACCGGGTCTACTCTACCCCTTTCCTTCGATCACCTCGGCCCTCGTTGGCGTGGCTTCGTTTATCGTGGCTCGTCATCGCGATTTTATCGAGCGTGAAGCACGAGGGCTGCTTTTCCTCGCGCGACCCTTCAATGTGCAACGCGATTCTCGATAGCTTCTAAAAAATATGTACCCCAATGAATTTTGCACATATACAATATCCGTTAAACTTTCTGTATTCAGATTTGCTCGATACTTTCAAAGGAACGCGCCGATACGTCGAGTTTCTTCCTTCGGTAAAATCGATATCAGCTTGGATATTCGTCGCATTAATGTTAATATGGTGAAATTAAGATGATAATGCTTGTTTACATCTCCGCCTTGAGAGAACGGGGGAAAAAAAACGCGAAGGCACCCACATCAAATCCACCGGGACACCAGCATTATTAAACCGCAAGTATGCGCGTGTGTCCCACGCGGCGTGCAAAGCTTGCAAAACCAGTTCTTTGTTCCTCCGACTGGTGTTGCCGGTCCTTCAGGAAACTTATCAATATAACATTTCTAGCCTCGCGAAAACGGTTCGAACGTGGCCTTCTCGAAAACGGGGGTGCTAAACGGAGTGCAGGGGTGTCTCTAAAAATACAGTCCAGCAGCAGGCACATTCTCGTCGAATTTTCGCCAGGCCACAAAGTCTACGCTCTGGCGCACATGTGCACCGAAGTCTGAGATCGTTGGCTGTTCGCGGAATCGTCTCGAGTTCTACCAGTTCAGTGGAATCGATTTTCGCTTGGAGCACCGTGCCCCGCGACTCTCCGTGGATTATTAGCCCCGATATAACGGGAAGGTGGGATGGAGATAGGCGCTCGTAATTATAATCGTCGAATAACGGTGGTAAGACTTGGCCGACTCGCGATTTGCTTGTAAGACGTAACGAGCGGCGGTCCGTCAGGTAAAGATGTAATCAGCGATGTGCGGCTGGGTAGCGATTACGCTCTGCTAGAGGAAGCCGTGTATCGTCTTGTCGTTGCTCGATAACGTTAGAGCCATCGAATACGTCTTTTCAAACGGGATCTTGCAAGACCGAATCGTTCCGATACAGATAACGTTCGATATATCGCTTCTATATAATTCAGGAAATCTGCTGATAATTCTTACCACTATCCTTTTGCTTGGATAAAATGGTATTCGTATCCTAATTGATTGAATAACGAATAATGTCCGCAGTTAAATCTGGAAGACTACTGTAATCGGAAAAACACTTTCAGCCCAGCAGAGAGACATTACACTCGTCCGATCTCGATGAATTCCAACGAAATCGCTAGTCACGCGGTCAATAAGAGCGTAATCAATCGGTCGAGCGAGCCTCGAATCCTTTCGTTTCATACTTCTGCACCGCAGAATCCGATTGAACGGTGCGCGGGAATCGGGGGACAATATTTATTGGGCAATCGGATAATCGTAGGAAATCGATGGTAGGCTAGGACGTGGTGCAATCTTGTTGCTTTATTTTTCCGCAACGACCAAAGATCGCGCGGTCTCAGGTGAAGTAAATGGAGCACCGATCGATTGTCCTCCGTGCGTCCAAACGGGGGTAGACATTTATATCGGTGTTGGAGGTTTTACGAGATTTCCACGAACCGTTCGAAAGTAGCCGATTTCTACGCGCTGGGCAGAAGTAAGACGCAGAATTCATTGCTTTCGTGTAGAATGTTCAGTCACGGTACGAAAGTGCTTGGAGCATTATGTTACGATTTGTTGGTCGCCGCATGTCTACCCTCATCTCGGAGAAATCATTGCGTATTTACGACTTCGGCTCGCTCGCACGAAAATCCGATCAATACAGGTGTAGAATTACGCACGTATAAATTGGATCGTTAGATTTTTCTGCACGGTGACTCATTCCGTGTTTCTGGCTTTTATTACAGAAAAGTACCAGATCGCAATAATTTCGTTTCACCCAAAGATTCGAAGCCCTCTGTCAAACCGTAAAGAAAACACTCGAAGACGAATACGGTAATAATTGGCCAGGACAGTCGTGAGCGCAGTAATGACATTGCGCACCATGATACAGAACGAATCCCCTCCTCCTATCCGGCGACTCCAAGTCCACTTCCAAATCCGCGTAAAACGTAATTCGCAGCCGCCGTTCCGTGGGGGATCTGACGAAACGAGCAATATTGGTCTTTCGAACGGCGCAGTTCGACTGTTCTCCGTTCCATTGTTCCGGAAAAGCGGCAAAAGCGTGGCGCGATAAAAACCGCGCTGCACTCTCGGTGCAGTTGCGTTCACGCGCGGTTCCGCGGTCCGTCCGTCCCCGCATTGCACGTGCAAGCGTCTTGCTCGTGTGCGTGCGTGTGCATCGGCCTTGAGAGCGGTTCTTTGTGCAGTTGAGAACGTTCACTCACTGTGGCACACGTACGGTATCTCGCATGCACGCTCGCATTTACGCTCACAAAGAGACACGGGAGATCGCGCGCGAGCGCCGATAGGGTTGACGTTACTCTCCGTATACTGTAACAAGTTGCGCGCTGCACTTTACGCGTACAAAGGGCGCTCCGTGTGAGTCACGTGCTCGCGCATGCTACCGGCGCCCGATCTTCGCCCTTTTCCCATCTCTATCGCGTAGCCGTGCATTGTCTCTCGCGTGTTCCTATCGCTCGCACTCGCCCAGCTACTTTTTCTTCGATCCCGCCCGTTTTTACTTGCCGAACATCATCCGCGCGACCCTATCCCGTCGTGAAACTTTCTTCTCGACACGCATTCCTCGCGTCGTCCCGCGAATCTCGGGTTTTTTCTTTTACCTAGACGCTTTTTTCCTCTTCGTTCGCGGTTTCTCTTCTCGTTCCGCGACCTTCCCGTTCTTTATACACTCGTTGCCCGTGTATACGTGTCGCTTCGTCTCCCTCTCGTCAACCCTTTCCCGTCGGTCTCGATTTCCCTTCCTCTCTCTGGTCGTGACTCTGTCCTCGTCCCTCGAAAGTCCCTGCAGAATGCACGCGAACGCATTGTGCACGCGCGAGACCGCGAACGCTCGGTACGTGCGGGTGTTGGCCACGTGCGCGCTACACTTTTTGCTTCGGAGCGCTTTTATGGGACGCGCGAGCCGTCCCGTTCGCGTACCCCTTTCGGTTCCCGAGCTCTTTCCTCCTTTCGACTCTATCTCGAGAAACAATCGAGAGGCTCGACGCTGGTCCAAAAGTCTCTGAAATCTTATCCAGTGAAAACTTAAATCATTGCAATCCCGGTATGACGAAAGTTAACAGTGGTTCGCCTTGCATACCTAGATAAACCATCGAAATAAATCCAGCGTTCAGTGGGGGGGAGGGAGCATATAAATCAGAATTAGGCTGGCCGTTTATCACCCTTATCGCGATCGTAAATCGGCCGCGCGACGGAATCCGCGCTAATATGCAATCCCTCGGATTGATAATTACCGCGGATCGTTATATAAATCGGTTTCGGAAAAGGCCGGTTCTCACGTTCCCCCCGCGTTATATGTAGTGACATTTCGCGAGGAAAATCGCGCGGGTAGAAAGCGCCGCGACTCTCGATAGGTTCGGCTCAGCGCGCGGTGGCGTAAAAGGCTGTTTTGCAATCGGTGAAAAGTCCTCTCTATCGTATATAGAAAAGATTTCGCGATCGACCGGATCGTTCGCGAGCGGAGGCGACGATACGTGGCCCGATGCGCGCCAGCTCGAGTTGCACAAGCGACGAGAGCGTCGAGAGAGTTGTGTTAAGCCTCCGCGCGGCTGCAGAGGCGAGCGCGAGCGCGCGCGCGGACGTTTACTCGAAATGTCAAGGATGCAACCGCGAGCGCAGGAGTGCGCACGCGTCCGCGCTAGTGCACTCTCCGGGAGACAATGGCGGCCCGAGGCGCGCTGGAATTGTTATTTTGTCACGCATGGCTTCGATTTACGTGTGCATGCCGCGTATCTCGCGTTAAAGAGCCACGCGTTTAAATGTTCCGACAGCCCAGAGGCGCAGCGAGGATTTCGTTCGTTCCCGCGATCATCCGATCGATCCTGTCGGTTATGGATGAGAAAACGCGATTTTCGAAGCGTCGCAGCGATTACGAAAGCTGGAATCGATAAACGACTGATTTAGTTCGGATGGATCATTTCAGATTTTAGGTAACAGTATGTCTATCTCCATGGATTTTGCTCGTTTAATTCCTTTGTTATTGGGTGGATAGATTAGTTCAGTTTATTGTGAGTCTAGTAAGCACGTACATATTCATTTCAGCACAGTTTCGATTCCTGTTCAATGAATCTGGAAATTGAATAAATGTTTGGTCTTGATTTGGCATTCGTTTCAAATCTGGCATCGAGAAGTCGGCGATTGAGATATCAGCTACACGCGGCGTACGCTCTTAATCCGTAGCAGAGGTACGGAAACAAATAATGGAACTGGCGGATGAGTCAGTGATATACAGGCGTGATTATTCATACATCCGTGTGATACGATGCAGTTCAAGCGTCTCCGAGATTCCGTACTGCGGAGTATTCAGCTTCTCTCGAACCACCTTACCGAAACCACGAGGAAGGCTAAAGTTTCCTCCACCGAAAAATGCAAAACCAGTTATTGCTGCGAGTTTCGTTACCGCGGTTTGGTAAAACGTCGCCGTACTGCGCGTTGAAATCCGCGCGCGCGCAAATAACAAACTGTTAGAGCCCCGCGACGAACCTCCGTGTCACCGCGCAAGGCCCCTTCGTTGAGAATAATTAGCATCGACCCTGACCCCGGCCGGTGTCCGGCGCTCTTAATTATCAGAAGCGGTCCGCCGAATGCATTTCTGTTTACCGGTTCTCTCGATCGTAATTACGCAGCGGTTATCTACTGGAGGCGCGTAAAACGCGCGGCTACTTATCAGTACGAAAACGTTTCTTCCCGAGCTTACTGGCGACGATAAAACCGTCGAAACGCGTGAATTCTCCCGACGGTAGACATGCTGTCTGGCGCGGCCGAACGATATCGCGCGTTTCCTGACCGCCGGATACACCGGACGCGTCTCGAACGCTTCGTTTTTCCTATTTTATGTTAATATAACGCGCCGTAACTTTACAGCAACACGTTCAAATATTTATTGTTTCGCAAACTTTACTTTCTTACCTAGAGCCTTCATTTTAAAGTTTCATTGAATATCGTCATAGCAGTGTATCGTGTAAAAAATTGTGCACTGTGCAATTCATTTCTCATGCATTATCTACAAAATGCAATCTGTTCGCGATTCGGTCGATTATGTTTCCACGGGCTCTCTACGCCTCTCTGTGTTTCGTACGTGTACGTGACCGTTAGGCATGTCGAAATCACGGAACGAAGGCTACCGGACAGAGCTTTGTAAATTTTCAGACAATCATTAGCCAACAATGTCGCTGGTTGCCATTACAGGGTAACACGGTGGTCGTTGTCCTAACCCGTGTGCGGCATTAGACCTTATACGAAAGCTTGGCCGTCGTCGGTGCAGCGCGCGTAGATCGTACGTAGCATTTCCATTGTGTGACGCAACCTCGCCTCTGCGCCGCGATTAATTATCGATGGTAAATCCAGATACCGTTGCATACGAATCGGTCGAGTCGCGCGTATTTCGTCGGGATTGTAGTATAGGTTACGGCCATCGTGTTCTCTCGGTAGACAGTCGGAAAGATCGCGCCCGGAGCGATCGAAACCGCGATGATGAATCGTTTGAAGCGTTTACTTATCGCGCGATCGTTTGGAAAGTATGAACTTTACGCTCCGAGCTAAGGCGTTTCGGCCGGTTCAGTGTTATCCGGCTGAATTCCGCTGCAGATTTATGGGAGAACGAAATTTCGATCGGATGATTCAGATATTTCAGAATTTCGATTCTCTGTCGCGTTATGAAATATCTTGGATATCGCCTGTATAGATTCTGAGCTTGTCACCAAGAACGCGGTTTGTATTTTAATTCAGAGCCCTTGAACCGCCATCCTCAACCAGAGATTTCCTCCGCTTTCCAGATCGATTGCCGCGACGAGCAGGCGACGATCGACACCCGGTAGTCCTGGTGGACTCTGACTTGTCGCGATTGCCGCTGCCGGACCTGGTGTTGTCCGCCGTGGAGCAACTTCCGCCGGCGGCACCCCAGGTGACCGTGTCGGCGCCGAGCAGCCCGACCAGAGACGCGGCGTTCCAGTTCCCGGAGTGCAGCAACGAGGAGGGTGGTCTGGCGCCGGTGCCGAGCCCGAGGCCGCGACCACGGAGACGCAGACTCACCTCCGAGGGTGATGGCGCCGTGGCCACGAAGAAGGAGCCGATCGCGGAACCGACGTGCAAGAGCTGCCGCGGCCACTTCGGACAGGTCCTCAACGAGAACCAGTGGGCCAGCGTGGGCGCCAATCTCAGGAACATCGCCGACGACTTCCATGCGTCCAAGACCAAGGTGAGTGGATAGATTGTTAGATCCAATTGGTGGAGGATCGCATTTATTACTGTGACTTTGAATGAGATTTCCATTGGGTTGACTTGTGGGATGCTTTTAAGAGGGCGAAGAAAATCGAAGATCGATTTTGCGTATTCGAGAATAAAATAGAGGATGAAGCTTGCGGATATTTTGGACAGCTTCAAAGTGGAAAAATCGTAAGCTGCTCTTTTGTTCCAAACTCGACGCGCGAGTTGAGTGCCTGGCTTAACGTTACCGCGAGCGTAATGCTAAACATTTACGACACGGAGAGTACAGGTGCTGGATACGCAGCGTAAAAATAATTGCGCTGCACCGTCGCCTGTCACAGTTCCGTCCGCCCCCGCGCGATGCTTTTTACTCGTCGTAAAGCCACCCCTGTACCGCGACTGTTATAAAAACGCCGGAATACGCAGATGCCAGGACGGGCCCCGTAAAATAGGATTCGCGTTCCCCTCCGCATTTTTTACGTGCTCCATTTCTAAATTAATTTTGCCCTACCCTTCACCGCGCGCACGGTGACTTATTAATATTCGCATAGTGCCACGGATAAGAAAATAAGAAATTCATCTCAATTATTAAAAGATAACGCGGTAAATCCTAAAGTGTAACATTCTTTTTTGATATTAATAAAAAATCATTGCAATTTCATGTCCCTTACGCGTCGTAACTTTTCAATATTTTATTCATCTATCTATCCCGCTAGTTCTCCTGCCACATAAAATTCGATACATTTGCACACTGGTCAAGCGAAGCAACGGCGATTCCCGAAAATCGATCAGACTTCGATGGAAGAATCCCCCCCCCCCCCCCCCCCCGGGTGCGGTGGTCCAGATACCCACGATTTAATGGTTCCACGAATGATTCAGTGTCTCTCCGTTTCACCGCGGTGTTTGCGGCTTTACCTCTCTCTCTCTCTCTCTCTCTCTCTCCCCGTCGCGGAAGAAAGGAGAGAAATTGGCGGCTGGAGTGGGTCAGTCGAAGCCATAAACGCGAATTTAGTTATATCGGTGGCACCGACGGTGTCCCACGGGCGCAATAAATATCTGCCCGCCACCGTTAAGACGTCTAGTATCGCTTCCAACGTGTACGACCCCGCGCGCCACCGCCGCCACTTCATCATCCTTTTGCTGGCACGAACCTCTTGTCTCCCCCGCCCCCGTCTCTTACCGATCAAATATGTATCGGCGCTCGAAACGATGCTCTGCTGATTTTACGAGCCACTCCTGGTTGTTCGCCGTCCGCTCGGAGGTGAGACAAAAATTGGACGTACACCAGTGTTTTACGATAGAATCGAATTTTTGTTCTTGTTGGTCGGATGAAATTCAACGCGATCGGTCGTAAACGGAAACTATGAAAACGTAAAATTTAATCGATTATCCTTATCGAAATCGTGCGATAATATTTATTTCAACTCCCGCCATCCGAATTTGAATTCCGGACCAAGAAAAACTTTTACAAAACGAAACTCGGTTCAATCAAAAATGTTCCACTCGTGTTTCTTTGATTTTCTGAACAAGTCAGACTACTATAAACGAACAGAAAAACGGAGTCAGTGCCCCGCGTCGGTCATCATCGCGATAGAATCGTTTCTCCAAGAACGATTATTATTACGGTTAGCCGTTTCTTTCAATCACGCCGCGTCGTCGAGAAGAGGAAGCTCCGAGGAAGTCCTTTCACGGTTTTACGAGATTCTCCGTGATTTGCCGCGGCCGGATCGGCTCCGGGGGTAAAGGGAGCCGAGAGGAACGACAGGGGCGGGGAAAAGAATTAGAGCGCGCGGGGAGAACGAAGAAAAAGACGAACAAGCCGGAGGGGCGTTCCAGCTTCATCCCCGTCGACTCGATTTTATTCGCTTTAAAAGGGCCGCGATACACAATCCCGGGGCTTCTAATTATCGCTGCTTAAGTGGCGGTAATTGAAGGATGGGGCGCGAACGGATCCGTGAAATTGAAGAAATCTCTCCGCCCCGTGTCCGGGAGATCGGATATCGATCGGTGACTCGAGGATCGCGCACCGGCCTCTTGATAATACGAATCGCAGCGAATTCCTCCACCGGGGGAATTGTCTCCACGGAGCTGGCGACGCGCTGTTTGCGTTCCACCCTCCTGGGGAATCGAAGTGTCAGATTAATCCGACGATGGCCAAGCGAGAGGAGAACGCCTTGCGTCGATCGTGTTCTCCGCGTGACAGCGGATTCGTCTCTCGGCTGGGCTCGATTAATATTTGCCGACACGATGACAAAACTTTTTGGCGTCGAGTGTGTGGGCACACAATGTCTTTCGTTGTTTGTGCGTTACGTGTCCAATCTTGAAAGTCGCAGACTTAGAAGATACTGCGACGATCGATGAAACGCTTTTAATTAACAGATATCGCGTTCTTGTTTCTGGAGTCTCATCGGGTCTCCCGGTACAGAAGAATAGTTCGATGTCGATCGGAGAGCGCGCGTAGCCGAGCGTAAGTTACGACCACGGTTCCCGTTCTTTCCCCATTCGTCATGGGAAGCCACCGCTTTACATATGCATGGAGAGTAAGCGAGCATGTAACGGCTAAAGTGGTCACATCCCCTTACGTGAAAGTTAAGTGGGCATGGCAGCACGAGCCGTGGCAACGGGCCGAGAAAATTATCTTCAATTATCGCGTGCAATCGTGTGGGCCCTATTGCTCCTTCTTTCTTGTCCGCGATCTTCATCGACCTCTTCTCCACGCGTCCCGTGAATCTGCTCATGATTTATTCTTCAGAGAAGTTGCTCTTTAATCGCCTGGAAGGACAGATTTTTTTTTTTTAAACGTCTCGCATTCTTTCGCGACGTTCTCGATGCTCGAGCGTTCGGGTCGACGGTAACGTGTTTATTAAACCATGGTGCAGCGAGGATGTTTATGCATAAATTATCGTGAACCTCTGCGTCGGACTTTGTGCGCCAAACGTTTCGCTGTTTAAAACGAGAAAATTCTCAGCGAAGGGAGATCGGTTCGCGTTCCAAGAAATGCTCCCGCAGCCGTTTCGCAGTATCGCCAAAGAAATTGCATCGCGGACAGCATAAAATATTCCTCCCATGCCGTGGCCTCGCGTTTCCACGAACGAGAGCCACGACTAATGAAACCTCGCCTCGACGTTTATCAGTTATTCAGGCGATCGGCCGGCGCGTAAATTGATACATTAGGTTACTCGCCGGCATAACGGATCTCGCGTACCGTCTTGGCAAGAACGGCGCTGCGTACACTTTTTGCCCGCGCGATTCGCAAGAAAATCGATGACCCCTTCTGGAAACACGCGATTCATCGTTTCGTCCGACGGTTTACGTCTTATTTCCACGAGCGGTCGAAGGTATGTTACTTCGCGCAAGATATCCGGCCGAAGCGTGGATTTTATCGTCCACGGTGCGTTGCGCGCTTGCCACCTAGGCTAGCTCGCGCAGACCGCAAATCTCCGTTTTCCATCGGCTGTTTCTTACGCGGCTCCGGCGAAACGTCGACCAAGATCGGTTGTTTCCACTGCGAGTCAATTTTGTTGCACAATAACAGCGGTCTTGGCCCACGGTAATCGTTGCGGCTAAGGTTCGCCTGTCCACGCAGATATCGAGAATTATTCGTTTATTGTCCGTGTCGCTGTAGCGGATATCGGGGTTTAGTGTAAATCATTGCAACTCTAATTTTTTTTTTTAAGTGCATTACAATTTAATTGATTTGAGGATTAATCGAAATTTGCGTTACACGCGTCCAAAGGTAAAGTAATGCTTGCACGGGTTACATGCAGGACAAGAAGCCGCACTACATGTTTCCTGTCTTCTGAATCCCCCTGGCCGGATACTCGAACGAAACTTACGAGACTTTAATCCCGGTATTAACCAGCGGCGTGTAACGCGGTGTTCCGAAAGTACCAACGAACGGAAAAGCGGAGAAAGAGGTTGCTGGGTTGCGGCAACGATACTCGGGCCGGTTTGCGCAAGCAGCTGCCACGAACAATTAAAATTTACCGCCCCGGCAACGATAAACTCCGGCAACGTAATCCCGGCGACCGGGTCGCGCATAAATTTCACGTTTAAACCGCTGAACGAAGCGCGAGCAAAACTGCGCGCGCGCGCTGCGTTGCTCAAGCCAGGGCGTTCTCTTCCGGGCCCGAAGCAATAAAACCTGCCCGTCGCTTTTTCAATACGCCTATATGTATACAGACACGCCAGCGTTCAAGAGAGAAAGTTCTCGGTATCGCAGGTGGCTGGCCGATGATAACGGTCGAGGGACGCGTGAACGTTTCACGCTTCCTCCAGACGATTCTTAGATAGAGGGAAACGGACGAGAGAGCTGGGCTAGAAATCGCGACGATAAAGGGAAGGATGGAAGGCGTTTCGACCGGGAACGCGTAGAAACAAGGAGGAGCCGCGCGAAGAGAAGGGACAGTATTAATTGACGAGGTGGACTCCCACGAGAAGAGTCTATAGACCATAATTCTTTCTTAATGTGACGCTTTCCTTTGCTCCTCTTGCTCGCACCCTAGTTGTCCCGCGTAATCTACTCCTCTTGTCTGCCGCGCCAAGTTCCAGTGTTTTCTTCTGCTCTGTACACACATGGACAGTGTGTCGGTGGGGTAGGATCGAAGCTGGCGATGACCAGATATTATAGCCACCCTCCCCCATAAAAGCCTCTGCCCTCGGAGATTGAGCTCTCCCCGTTTCTCGCCGTTTATTATTGCACGTCCGGCCACCACGAGTGGATTAAGACGAAACGACGATCGGAAGTCGCGCGCGAGCCCTGTGCTCCCAGGGCGCGGATCGAGAGAAACAAAGAGGAGAGACCATTCTCCCCTCGCGGTGGGAAAGATACACCAGTCCGACGGATAACCGGGAGAAGGAGGAATTATCGCCCGAGGGAAATATTACCTGCCCGACGTCCTTATCAACGCCGAAAGTAGATCGACAACGGATCTCCGATCCCGGATGATTACCGTTTTAACGAACTACAATTTTCTTTGGAGAAATTAATTCAGCTGAAAGCGGGGAGGGAGAAGATCGCGGCGCGCTAACCTTCGCGGGCCCGACGTCATCCCTAATGACTAATGGGATAATGAATCGTTCGTGGAAGTTATAACGAAGACCGCTTTTGTGTCCCGGAAGGGATGGTGGCGACTCTTCGATTCTTCAGCCAACGAAGTTTCGCGGGCCGATAGCTCTTCTCAGTGGAAACTCCTCAAAGTGGAAATTAATTGACAATTAACTGGCATTAATACTGCACGGTCGCGATTTGTGTTTCGCGCCGGTGGCGCACTGCTTCCCCGAGGGGGATGCTGCTCGTCGACCTTAATCGCAGCGCCGTGTTCCCCCTCGAGCGTCTCTCTCCCCCTCTCTCCCTCAACTTCTCGTGTAAATTCGAAGGGATCACGGGAAGGACTCGATAAAAAGAACGCGGTGCTTTTTCTACGCCCGAGGCTTAGCCGCAAGGAGTGTCGAATCGACGGTAATTCCGTCCAATTAGGACACTCCCAATTAGAGCTGCCTTAGCCTTCTTCCCCTCTTTCCCCGTTTCCCTGTGATTCTTGCTCGAGGAGAGGGCACGACTGCTCGTTGAGATCTGCTACCATTTTCCAGATTTCTCTTGAAAACGCGGTATTATTGGGGCGGTGTCCCGCTTAATCTCTTTCCCGTTTCATTCTTCCTTCCGATAATAACGACGAGAAATAATACCACTCTCGCTTGCTTTCATGTCAGTTTTATTTCACCTGTTAGCTTATTTTTCTCTAACGTCATAACAAACGATATTGCAAACTTAATCATACTAACGAATCGATCCTTTCTCTTTCGTTTGTTCCAGGCCGCCGAGATCGAGAAATCCCGACTGCCCGTGATGAGCCCGGGCTTCACGAACTCCGGCGACACGAGCAGCTCCACGGACAGTATCCTCTCGTTGCTGATCCCCGCGCCGCTCCGCGAAACTTTATGGACGACGGTGGCCCTGTACCTCGGATGGAGGCTGGTCTCGCGTCTTCGATAGACGCGACGGCATCGTCGCGTCGTCGTCACGAGGGGTGGCTACGATGCCTCGAAGACACGAAGAACAATGATCGATGCTTGGAACGGCACCGGGGACGGCCAGATTGAATCGGCAAGCGATCCTTCCAGCTCGAAGGCGACCCCTCCTCAGGGTCGCCACGCTTCTTCTGGAGGTTCTTCCAAGATCGATGCCACGGCTAGGAGAATTGCATCCTGCGCTGGCAGCTTCCGCTCAACATCGTTCGGAGCTGCTTTGATGGTCGCCAGACCGTCGAAGTAGAAGCAGGATATGTAACGGCCTGTCCAGAGGGATCCAGCTTGGACGTTCCACCGGAACATCCAACACGGTCTACGTTACGATCTATTTTTTTTTTTTTTAATGTACGCGTCGATCTCGCTGTTGGCGAGCGAGAATGCAAGTGGACCGATTCTTCTCCATCCGGGGTGGATTCTTCTAGCGAAGATGACGAGGAAGAACTGGAGGAACGCGACTTGGATAAAGGTATTGACGACGAATCGCGGCGGGGGCGACGAGGGTGGAGAGCTTGTCGACTCGTTGCTCGTCTGAACGATCAGAGCTACCCGAACGTAAATTACCATTTGATTGTTCATTCTTTTCGGTGTTAATTAAAGTAGTACGAGAGCGTTCAGGTGACTCTGGCCCGATGACAGAGTCTTTGACAGAATCCGTTGATAATTTTCATCGATAGCGGTCTCGATGATTTGTTTATCCTCCGCCCATGTCGATCCCTTTCGTGATTGTTGCACGATAGGTTCGCTAGAAGATCCACGTCCAGGTGCGTTCTCGCTTGCTAACGGCGGGGAACGTGTGTATCACCGAACAACGACTGTTCGCTCGACCGTGCCGATCGTTCGCCTTCCAGTGTTGTTGCATGGTATAAAGAAAGGTAAGCGAGAGATTGCATTTCTCCCGTGGAATTTTGCGTAGAGTGTGTAGAGCATCGAGGAAACGCGAAGGTTGGCGATCGAATCGTCACGCTGGTCAATATATTAGACGAGGGTGACGGGGGGGGGGAGCTAAGGACGAGATCCAAAGAGGACTTAACCCAATAATCAAATGATGATCTCATTACGGATATAAAATAAAGAGAATTAATTAAAGTAGTGTGATTACGGGAACGGGACGGACAGGTGGATGCTTTTCTTTCGTTTCTTTTCGATCTCTCTTCTTTTCCTCTTCTTTACCTTCTGTTTGCGCGGCTCTCTTTCTCCCTGTTACTCCGTAAGCGATCTCTCTGTCCCGTTCCCATGCGCTAGGAAGTATTTTGACGTGGCTTGTAGATAACGCCGGTTACCTAGCCGATACGGGCAAGGCAGAACTCTATCTGGGATATAACGACACCGTGCCATATCGTCTCGCGAACGGTCAAAGATCCTCGAAGAAACGCGTAGAAAGGGGCGAATTTGCTCGAAGAGAGCTCGACGAAATTTCATTTCGCGCGATTCTAGGAAACGTTAAGAAAAACAAAAGAATGAAATCGAATGGCCGCGGGTCGGAGTTTGACTGATCGACCTTTAATTTTAGACCTTAACTTTCGATCGTGGACTCTGGGATCGGGATCGCTAGACGTTCATGGCGATGGTCGAGTCAACCTGTACATAAGATATATTCTCGAGGGGAAAGTCTCCCTCTCCTCAGTGTGTATTCCAAAAGCAAAAGCACTCGATAGGATGGAAAGGGGAAAACAGAAAAATTCGAGCAGGTAGGGAAACGGGCGAGGACGTACGCGTAACGCGCGACGAGGGGAGCAACGTATTGTAATTGTATAGAAGATTTAACTAAAGTAATTAAAAATTCAGTGATAAGTCGACGTTTTAATAATTAAAGTAGCTAATCGATAGGCCGAGGATCGCAGCATCTTAATTGGCTGGCTGCGAGTCCCGTGGACAGTTTTCGAATGATCTCCGGTAGCTTAGCTCTTAGTGGCGTTCTCCCACCACGAAGGGACGCCTTTCGTGACGCTCGGGAAAAGGGTTTTCTATCGACCCTTTCCTCCGCACGTCGCTTTCTTTTTCTTTCTCGTTTCTTTCTCGTTATCCCCCACCACTTTTCCTTCGTCTTAATCGTACGCCTCTTTTTCTCCGGTCGACGTTCTTTTCTCACTTTTAAAATTCGCACTTCTTTCATTAGGAATTTTCACTTCCTTCCTGTTGCACGTCGATTCTTTGTTACTTCTTTGTTCTCGCACAACGATTTTTGAATTTCGTTCATTAGCGTGTATCTCGGGCTTCGTTGTTCGCGATTCCAGGCCGACTCTCGCCGATCTTTGGCAGGAACTTTTAATAGAGGTTCGAGGAAGAATTTATAAGTAAATAATATAGTTAGTATCCCTGTTCGGACTGTCGGGTTCTCCGCGACAGTTCCGGCGGGATGAAACCAAAATCATCATAAGGCTGTCGATACGATAGTGTGTACTCCCGTGGACCGTTCTCTTTATCTGTCTCTCTGTCTGTCTCTGTCCTCCCGGTTACAAAGACTTTTCTCTTTCGTTTGTTTTTTTTCTTCGTATTATTAATACTTCTTACGATTACTATTATTCTATTACTGTTACTATTAACATTATTATTTTTGTATTACCATTCGTTTGTCCCTTTCTTCTTCCACCATTAAATAACAGATAAGGTATGTTCGTGACGTACTCCGTCGAAGTATTCCAGTGTGTAGAAAGTAAAATAGTATTTATTCATAGGTGAAACGCGTATATTCGTCTAACGTCTGATAAGGGATCGCGCTGTTAGATTCACGTCGATCATTTTCCCCCGCGGAATAATTTGACTGCCATTGATTCGTCTTAAAGATTGAGAAGCGCGTGTCCGTTCGAACGAAAGAGAAACGGGCGAGAAACGATCGAAGCGTCCCGCTCGAACGCTTCTTCGAGGTGGCGTACTCCTTTTTTGCCCACTGTCTCGAGAAAAGTCAATACACCCGCGTTTGTATATAGAATAAGAGAAGAAGTGAACGTGTGTTGAGAGAATGACGATCGTTCGATCAGTTCTCCGAGGAAGGATAATCGTCGAATGGGTCGACGGACGAATTTACCTATTACCAGTCTCTTGATGTTCTCGTCGTAAAACCGTAACTTAGCCTAGGGTAAAAATTTTTTATACAACTCGCCAGAGATATTCGGTTTTTAAGGGAGCACGAGTTCTGTGCTGAACCAATCATTTTTTCCGTTCCGCCCCGTGGCTTTTTTTCTTTAGGTATTCGTCTGTTCTACCTCTTAAGGTTTTTCTGAGAAAGAAAATTCACTCTCCCAGGTCGTACTTTTCAATCCCAAGTCGTTGTTTGAAAATTGCAAATGATTCTCGTGTCCCGCCTCCGCGTTCGATGAAAGTATAAACTCGTTTTTAGGGTTCAGCAGCGACTTGTCTCCGGCTTTCTCGTCGTTGTTTGTTCCTCTTCTAGAATCCACCTGAAAATTTTCGTTCTTACTTTGTGTCGATCAAGTTTTCTTCTCTCCTCTCGATTTACCCGGGAAACCGAACAGGGGTAAACGCGAGAGCGAGCAGGATCGTCGTACAATTGTGATCTAATAAGATAGTAATTGCCATTGGCGGCGTGAAAAGGGAGCCGGCGAAACGGCGAGCTCTCGTCGCGTTCGCGAAACTATTTTATATATTAGCATTCCGACCAAAGGAAAGGGAAGGGATAATATTAGTGTATTCGCGCGAACTACTATTTCGCGCGCAGAGACGCGAAAAAATTTTTCTTTCCCCGTTGTTGTCCCTTGAAGCGCGGTGAAACCGGCGCCCAGAGAGAGACTGTTGGGTCTGTAAGGCCGCCGCGGGCTATACTTAACGAAAAATCTCCTTCCGCGCGTGGTGCGTTTGTTTCCGGTTAAATTTCCTCCATGGCCCATCCCATCCCCAGTATTTTTCGCGTACTCCGTGTAATTGTTAAGGTACACCGAATAGAGCACCGAGAAATACGAACAAATCTTGTATTAAAAATGTTGCCCCGTCGTAGTTCCGAGAGTTCAAATATAATAAACGGAGCGAAAGCTAAGGATAGACGAGTATGGAAACCGAGGGAAACGTGATTGTATTAGCGAAGAAAATAGAAACTAATTGCTAGTTTAATCGACGATAAGCCGATTCGATTAAGTAAATCGTATTTAAGGTAAAAACGCGACCACAGGAAAAAAGAAATGCACAAGGCGCATTGTACATAGCCGCTTGTTCGTGGGGCCGTAAACTACCAATAATCGTCTACGATTGCTACTTTCCACCCCCGAGCCATTTTCTCCCTCTCCGTTTGTTCTCGCGTTTCCAATTTTTGTTTCAATCTCGTTTCTCTTGTGCTTTATTTATTTTTTTTTTTTGTTATGGTGTCATCGTTCGGTTCGGTTTTTCTCTTTCGTTTTATTCTTGGTTCGAATTTTACGCAACGCTTTACGAAAACGTGAAACACCCACCCTCTGTACCAGTAGGAGCATTTTTACGTAGAGTAGTAGTCAGCCATATTGAGAACGTATTAATTATATGAATAAACATGGATAAAAAGTATATCTATATATATATATATATTATAATGGAAGACACCTATATATAAAAATATATATATATATTTTAAATGGTATATTTGGATATATATATTATTATAATTATCGAAATGCTATTTCGAGGCGTACCGTGCGATATAAAAAGAAAAAAAAGTATAATGGTAGTCGTATTATCTCGAAAGGGCGAGCCCGGAGGGAGACTGAACGTTTGACAAAGTTTTTCTTTTCGAGAGGAGGAAGAAAAGAAACGCGAAGACGTTTCTCGTTCGGAGACGATGATTTTAAGATTGACGAAAATCGGGGAATAACGGCCGAGGCTGGGACATAAGCTGTAACTGTGACTAATGCGGATCGTGGGGGGCAGGCTGTGCTGCGAATTTCTTCTTCAACCTCATCATCACCCGATTCCATCTTGCTCGAGATCCTTCAATCGATTGTTCCCCGATTGAAGTGTTGACTCAGAGCCCCGTTGACAAAAAAAAAAAAAGAAAAGAAAAGAATCTTAAGAAATCGAGTGTCACCTTTCTGCTGCTGGTCATCGAAGAAAACCACGTATTCCAAAGAACTCAAACTGAAATCAATCATCTCCAATGATCGAAGGGAAAGGAAAAGAAAAAGCGAAAGCTAGCTAGCTGATTATAGTCGGTACCGTTTCGATTATAGCCAGCCGTAAGATTAGCTAGCAGGAATGACGAACGAAAGCAGCCCGCCCATCCGAGATCCCCGCGCGTCAAAGCGTCACTGTGATCTCGTAATTATTAATGAAATATCTGATTATTGTAACGGATAATCGTATGAATATTATAGTGTACCCCTTGCCTCACGAAATACTCGCATCCAGTCGGATCGAGCGTCCTGGGCCTCTCTCTTTCTGTTATCGTTTCGTTTGGGTGTCGCTCCCTCTCTCCTGTCCCAATTATTATTCTTAATTTTTTGTTCATTCGTTTCACCCAAACGAAACCCACCGCGTGCACACGCGTTAGCTCGTACTCGTAATCGTTAAATACTGTGTAAATCGAAACTTTCCAATGATCTCTCCCGGCGGTGGGTTTCGTCGCGTTGACGAATCACCGCCGTTTCGTCCTAGTTTCTAATATCACCTCCGCTCCTTCGCTTCGCCTTTTTCGTTTCATCGACCACCACCGTCCTCAGGATCAGACGGGGCTCTCTTAGCGATTGCTCTGTCGATCATACCGCCGGATGCTTTGTCTTTTTTTTTGTTGTTTTTCTTTTGAAACTTGCAAAGGGAGTTTAGTTCGAAGCGGGGATGAAACCGAAGCGAGAAGGCCATTCCCCAAGGCTAGGTTTACAACAACGAAGATTACTTTTATTTAAACATCGACCGTGATCCGTGCAAGTTCTCGGGATTCTCGACGACTGACCCCCCGTTTTGTAAAAATGGTGATCGGACTAGTCTGTATCGGGCCAACCATTGAGATTCTTCTATTTTGTTTTCTTGTTTCAGCCTCTGTAATTTTTGTTTCGTTCTCGTTCTCATTGTTTCTTTCTTCTTTTCGTGCTTGGACGAAGCGTGCGTTCTCGTTTCTTTTTCTTTTCTTCGATGATGCACGAGGTGTTCCATTATTATCAGTCGAGGTTGAAATCGTTAACTCCGCGACTAATTTCAATTCAAGTTCTCGTCCGTGAAATGTGTTTGCGATTCCGATGGAATCCGCGTAGCCGTACCATGAACCATTATTATGATCAACTCGAATTGTCCGTCAGTGTTTCGAACCGGAGCTACTCGAGTGTCCCGTGCGTCCTCTCCGATGATCTTCCCTAAACGTAACATCGCGATCGAATCGGCTCCGGTTCGAATGAACCGCGGGGAAAAGGAAATCTGTCTCCGATGTATTTAACGAGGAGGCGAAAAGGAGGATTGTGCGTGACGTTAAACGACACGCATACCTTAAACACGTATACACCTATTACACACGTACTACGTACACATACATAAAGGTATACAATGGAAAACATAAATGTTTGTATAATTGCGCGCGAGACATCGTGCGAGAGGGAAAGAAAAGAAAAAGTGGAGAAAAGTTTCATTTCCTCAGACTGTCTTAAGTTTGCCATAATATGTAATATTTACGCGAAAAGCGGAAAGGGGAAAAAAAAGAGAGGAAAAGAGAGAAAAAGAGAAAGAGAAGGGAAAAGCGTTCCTCGCGCGAGTCGTTTAAGGAACCGCGATCTTTTCCAGCCGCTGAGCGCGCGTATGTGTCTGTGTGTATTTTACCCGGTGCCAACCAAGGAAAACAGCCGCGCGAATTCCTCTGCTACTCGTCTAAAGGTAGAACGCGTTGCCGTTTCGTAGCGTCGACGTTCCCCAATTTCGCGATTCCGCTTCTCATCGATGGTGTCTATGTTTCTGTCTATCTCTCCTCTATTTCTCTCTCTCTCTCTCTCTCTCTCTCTTTCTCTCTATCTCTATCTCTCTGTCTGTCTCTGTAAAAGTGACTCACGAATTGTCCGCTATTTATCTCCCCCGTTTTGGTCCATGAAATTCGACCAATGTTTTATTTATTCCATGTAAGTTATACTCGAAAATAAAAAGACAAGGAAAACAGAAGCAGACGTTGAGTGCGATCCATTGAAAAGTTCCGAGTGATTCTTATTCTCAATCGAATCTGCGACGATTTCAAGGAGTCACGTCAGAGAGGAGTTAAGAAACAGAAACGCATCCGCCGTGTAATTATTCGACTGTGTGTAACCGACCTTGAATGTGCTCCGCTTAAGATAAGACGACGATGATGTTCGTACCCCATAAATGTCTAATTAAACCGAAAAAGCATGAAAAAAAAATAATAAACAGAATAATAACGTTACCTGTAGCCAAATGTCCCGTGGACCATATAGACCGCCGCGATCTGTTCCGTAACACTTATACGCAAGAGAGAAGAAAGGGTTGGATATCTCGTGTGGTCGAGACGCGAGGGGTGGTGCAACCTTTCGACCCCTCGTTCCTCGCCGAGTGCGTGAGAGAGTTGTGTGTGTGTGTGTGCGCGCGAACGGAAGATTGAACAAAAAAAAAAAGAGGAGAAATCGTTCTTTCTTTTCTTTGCGAGGGGTAAAATCCTGTGGAATGAAACGAAAGAGGAGAAGATAGAAGCAGAAGAGAAAGAGAGAATAAAAAGAGGCGCCGATGATTCTCAAGCCGTTTGCAAGGCTCGCAGCAACCTTGTGATAGAGTCTGGACTCGGGGAAAATCTGTTCACCTTTGCTACTTTCCTTCTTTTTTCCTCCGCTCGCCAAGACGAAGAAGCTACGCGGAAAAACGAGAGTGAATTGATTAGGACCGGGAGCGTGTTTCTCTAACGAGAATGGTGGAAAAAGAAACGAAAGCGGCGAAACGGCGAACGAAAGGCAACAGAGAGAAATATATATATATTGTATATGCTTACAGGCGTTATAAGTAGAAGAGTTTTGCGCGAAACCGTTTTTATTGCGAAACGTGTGAAGAGGTACATATACATATATGTATATATATATATTTTGAAACGAAATTTCGTCCAGCTGACCAATCCAAAGAAGCGACCAAATAAACGGAGGTGAGGGAAAACGATGCGAGCCGTTGCACAACGCTTGAGGTTGAAAACGAAGATGAGAAAGATGCACAATTTTTCTACCATGTAGCCCTGCGAGAAGCTTGTAACTAAAACCTTACGCGATGTGTGCGTAAAGAGGACTTCTTTCTCTCTCTCTCTCTCTCTTTCCTTTTTCATTGAAAGGAGTTTCGCGTTTTTCGCTTGACGACTGTCCCGATGCGAGCGATTGAACGGAGGATGTACGGCGGTCACGTGATATGTTATTATCAAGCGTAAAATACCGTATTATGTAACAGGCCACCTTTGCATCACGTGTAAGCGAGAAAAGAGTGGTGCAGTTAATTTATTTTGTTTCTTCTCAATTTTTTTTTTTTTTTACTTTTCTCTATTAACTGTCTCTATTCCTTTCATTTCGGTTCTTTCTCTCTCCACGCGCTTTTCCCATTCTTTATTCCTTTCTTCGTTGGAAATTTTGTTTTTCGTTTTTGTTTTTTTTTTTTTAGAGAAAAGAGAACAAGAAGTAACAGGACGAATTTCACGCGCAATCGCGTCGACAGAATCTAATATTTTTCTTTCCTTGCGATTTCGTTCTCCTTTCTCTCGCGCTTCTCTCGCTCTCTCCACTTTCCTCCCTTCATTTCCGTCGAGGTTCTTTACTCATTAAACGAACGTACGGCCGCGAGTTTGCGCGTTGATCGTTGCTCCCATCGATACCCGAAAATGCATCGAGCGAAATCGCGTCGGGAGAGCAACGAGGAGCGCGCAAAGCAAAGCCCGATCATACGATGCTGTGTTATTTAAGTCACTACAGACCATACGTTATTGATTACTTTTGATTTTAGTTTATGACAATTTTTTTATGTTATTAATTTTATTTGACTACGATTTTAAGTGCTACGCGTATATTATTATTATTATTATCTATTATTATCTATTATGTAATTGAATTATTATCTGAATATTATTATCATTATCATTATTATGATTATTATTATTCGGTAAGCTTAACATTCTGTAATTATTATCACTCCCCATGGTCGATTACTTTTACGAATCGTTCTCGCGTCCGCTGCTCGACCCACCGGTCGACGCGTCGCAATTCTCGAAGACGTCGCGGCGCCCCTCGTTCTCTTCTCTTCTTCTTTGCACCGTCTCCTCTTAATTCCGTTCCGTTTCGACTGCGTTTCATTAGGGGTACATTTAGATAATACGTATGTGTGGGGGGGGGGGGGGGGAAGGATTACAGGCGCAAGAGGCGCAGAGAGAGAGAGATTCTCTGACCGGGTCTTCGCGTGGCGTAGCGTCGACCATTGGGAGTTCGCAAAGGGACGGAGGCATCTCTTCGCTACCCGCATGTCTTTCATTGTACAGATTTTTTCACTTTTATATAGTTATCGATATATCGTAACGTTGCGCAGCGTCGATTGCGGCGGTGTCATTATGTGTCGCCGTACCATTATTGTACTTGATTTTTTTTTTTTTATTCATTGAATAAATGTGAACACGCCGAAAGTATATGGAGACGTTCGGGTGATTCTTTGAACGCAACGCGATCTCTGATTTCTCCCTTCCCGAACGAGCGAATTAAGCGAACGACAATATGGGCGATCTCAATTACAATGAAGTGCTGCAATCGGAATATAATACGTACAGCTATTGCACGAAACGTGTGATTAACAGTTGAAGTTACACGATCTCGTGCAATCACTCGATCACCCAATATCAAATCGTACGCGTAATCGCGTATCATTCACCCGATAAGAGTATCGCTAAGAATCAGCTGGCCAAAAGTGAATCGTTCGACAAATTCCAAAGTGAACGATTGCGTAACATTTTAATAAACTCGACGAGCATTCGACGAATCAAAGAATATTTCAGAAACTGTGCTCCCCGAACCGGATGTGATCGACGGTTACCAAGCCGCGTTCGTCGCCGACCGACTTGGATCGCGGACCCCGTTCGATCAGCAGCTCATCGATCATTCATTTCCATAATCTTTCGCCGTTCTCCAGAGAGTACGCGGCGGTCCGTTTAATCTGTATCGATCAGTGGGGCGACCGGTTCCGGTGTTTAGAATCGGCCTAATGGGTTTCCTGAGACGTACCATCTGCGAACCTCATTACGAAGGGATGCGACCGCAAACCAATCAACCCTCGATGCCCGTCCGACGCCCCGTCCCGGGTCTCGTGGTGGCCGTAAGACGCTCTGTCGCGTGCTCGTAGATTAGAAGCTGTGCCAGACGGTCCGCGAACCGCGCGTGATGCATCGAGACGCGGTTAATAAGAACGAATTGGTTCTATCGATGCGCGGACGTAGACCACGACCGATGGGGGACAGGTAAGGGTTGTTCCTGCATCTGGGGTGAAGCGTATTGGGGCGCGCTACGCACGATTCGATGAGCGATCGATGGATAGAGGAATTCGCCGAAAAGCGACGTTAGTTAAATTTGTATAATCATGCTGGAAACGATCCGGAATAGTGAAGTGTGCAATAACATTTCGAAATCTCAAGGCCTTTCCAGCGTTCAATGACCGAAGGTCTAGCTTTTCGGACGCTCGCTTTCAGCTGCGCAAGAGAAAATAAATAATCGGAAAGTAGCGGATGCCTGAGGCGAGTGCGCGCGCGGTCCGTACAAACGGTAAGAGTGCGTGGAACGTGTATCGGCGGCGCGGAATGGGAGGCAACGACGGCTAGCAGAACGGGTTAAACCAACTGCACATGTCGCCGGGACACACGCGCGTCAACCGGCTAGCCACGGTATATCTGGCGGCGCATCCATATGCAGATCCCCATTGATATGACAACATTTACATACTGCATATTCGCTCTGGGCCATATACTCGCTTGCCAATTCCCCATTGTTGGCTTTCGGCCACCAGTGCGTTTGATTGACATTATTGGTCGCGCCGCTGACACCAGATTACATTTCTATTTGCATACATTCGCGGACCAGTTTGATCCCGCGCGTATCCTCCTCCACCCTCGTTTCGTCGACCCGTGTCTTTTTTTTATCTACCGTCCGCCGCCGCGAACCCCGTACTGGCGCCGATTTCCGGCTCGTATCTTCGCGAGAAGGCCGAACGCGATCGTCGATACCGACGCGCCTCGCTTCCCTTTTGTCGGGAACGGTGTAAAAAAAAACGGGGATCGCTGCGAAACATGGGGAGAATAAGTGGTTCCTGATTGCCGGGCAACGATTTATGGGAGATGCCTGCGCGGAGAAGGAAGCACGGGTAACGATGTTGCGTTCATCTCGCGAAACGGTTGACGGGGAGAAGTGTAATTAATGAAATTGAATGCGATTTCGCGTTCGCTTGTTTCGAAGCGGTCGAGACATGTGGAATAAAAACGTAAAGGTTCGTCGTGATAAAAGTATGTACCGTCGGGAGGTGGAACGATGACGGTTCGCTTTGATCGTGACTTCCAGCTCCCAGTAATACTTCTCTTAACTCGTTTCATAACGCATCGTGCCCGTTCCGTAATTCGCGCAATAAAGCGACGTGATCGCCGATCATCGTCATAAATAATAAGCGGGGTTTTAAAGCGGCGACATAATAGCCGATGTAAATGGCCACGCAATAACGCGTAATCCGTCCGGCCTGAATAATCACCTCCGCCGGGCAGAAATGAAATCGAGGGCCCATTGAGCGCACGCGGCCACCGCGTCGCGTCTCCGTGCTCGCCCCCGTCCCCGGGCGTTGTTCGCGTCGCGGAAATTCACCGCGAAATGAAGCGGATCCGGCCTGTTCGCGGTTTCTTTGGCCCGCCACCGGCACCGGGGGAACACGGGAAGAAACAATGGGCTGGCGGGCGCGGGTACAAAAGGGAGACGCGTGTCAGGCGTTAGCGGCCTCGGTTAGCCCTTTATCGGTGATCCTCTGGCCCGTGAATCACGGAGGCGCGCGACGCATTGTCCGCGGACGAGCGCGTCGCGGATATTAAAACGGGGCCGGCCGCGAATCGCCGTGACGAGCCGCTCGGTAAAATGAGACCGGCCACGGTTCGGCGACTCGGAATTTAAGAATGGCTCGCGCTAATTGTTCCGCTTCTGCCGCGCGGCCGAGCGTCGCTCGGCTCGTCGACTCGCGTGGGACATCCTGGATTCTTTTTGCGCTTGTTCCGCTGCTGGTCGCGGGGGTGCGTGGCGCGGCCGAGAGTGGAAGGATTCTCTTCGCAGCGAATAGGCACATCGCCGGGTAATTAATGGGGCGGGAAGAGTTCGCAGCGCTGTACTTTTACGCGATTCTATTATGTTAATAAGCGACATTCGCGAAAGTGTATTACGAAAAAAGCTTCCGCGCGTCGGAATACTTTTTTTTTTTTTTTTGTTAAAGCTCGCTTCCTGTACGTCGGAGTTTGCAAGCTAACAAGCTGGCGGAGCAAGTTCAGCCTCTGCGTCTCGTATTCTGGATAATTAGCGAGCATGTTGCGTGTCCCATTATTTCAAAACGATGCACAAACTTTCCTCTTGGACAAATGCGGAACGCATTGTATGAAACTTTGACATTAATTATCCGGATATAAAACATCTGTAATAGTAATTAGCGACGATACTATTCTCATTTATCATTTCCGTCTCAGGGTGAGCGCAGCGCGTGTTTCAACAAATAATAAATTCGTATTTTATCGGTTGCATTCTGCGAGCGTAAGAAGAAGGTATCTTCGATCCTTCGAAAGAGAAACTCGGTGACGCGCGGGCAGTGATTCAAAAGTGACAAACGTGTCATTGCCTTGAAACACAGTAATAAAAATCCATGTGCACGTAAATGAATAAGGCAATCGATAAGCATGCCTTCTCGTCATAAGAACCTTTGACTCTAACGTAATTACGAATAGGCCGCTACTATTGTGTTCCCCGTATCCTGTTCTATTATCCTCATTGCTATTCGTTTGCTCGGGTGAAACGTTGAAATTAACGATACGGCTCTTAAAAACCGACAGATAAGGCTATCCGATTCACGATTAAAGGTACGCACAAACGGGCTCCATAAGCGAGATAATCTCATTTCACGAATCGTGCGATGCTCCACTAGCTCTTCGGCATTGTTTATAATTCAGCAAGATTTCTTACAAAACTCCCGGCATATTAAACAAAATCAAATTTCTTGATTCACAAAAAATCTGTTCTCCAAGCATCTTCGTGTGCGGTTCGATAATATTCTTTCTGTTTCGCTCGCGCGGCAAGGGCAATGAGTCGCATGATCGGCGGGCAGCCGCGACGATAGTCGTCGAGGGGCAGAGCCAGGGGCCGGTGAAAAAGGCGATAAGACCGCGGCGACAGGCTGTCTAGCGCGATACGGAACGGCGCGCGTGCCAGCGCGAATCGCACCTGCGTATCGGTGTTCTCCAAACGTGTACCGCGCGGCCCAACTTCCTTCACGGATGCTTCCTGTCCGTCAGCGATGAAACGACCCCGCCTATCGCGCCGAGCGACGAGGCTGACGGATGATTAATGGAGGGAGGGGCGGTAGATGTCCGAATGGCGTTGATTCATGGGGCGGAACGACGATTTTCCAAATGCGGTTGTTCGATTTTTAATTGACACTTTCCTCGGGTGTTCAACAGGCGCGATAGAGACAAGGGGGCGAATCAGTTTTTACCGGCTAGTCTTTTACAAAGAGCTATTATTTGTAATTGATCGGCGATAGAAGTTAACAGACGTAAACACGAGATATACAGTTTTTTTCCCTTTCATTAAAGTAACGGAGGGTCTTTAATCTTTGCTTGGACGATAAACCGTCCCGTTTGGTAACGTGTCTACTTCAAAGAGAGTAAAAAAAAAGCGGAAAAATGTAATAAAAAGTGGCTATACGATGCCTTCTTATCAGGCGCCGACTTTCAATCTGTAGTGATTCATAGAATCTTTATGAAATAATATTTGTACGCGAGATAGGGAGCGCATCCATTCCCTTTTATCTACCAGCTAGAAACTCACCGCGTCCGCTGTAAATCTCGAGTATTCACGGAGAACGCGCTATTAAAAGTTAATAATAAAATACGCGCTTCAAAGGAGTACCATTTCATTTTCATCTCAAGCACCTCCATTAAGACGAACCTTTTATCCACCGATTACATTATCGTTATTAATTCGCGAACACGGGATCAGGATGTTTCGAATGCCTTTTCTTCGCGCGCGAGTTAAGAAAACATTCTCTTTTCGTTACACCTGCGACATTTCGTAAATCGCCAGCAGCATATTCTTATCCGCGTCATAAATTTCACGTGGATGCAATCGATTGTCGTTGCACAGCCTGGAGAATATCTTTCGTCGCCGTTTCCACGCATCGGCTGGACGGTAGGATTAAACGCAGATATGATTGGCGGCTCGGCGTTCTCGATTGTAGGAGGAAAAAAAAAGGAGCATAGTGCGATAATCGTTTCATGCAATGATCGTTACATAACGCAACGGTGCAACGCTTCGCGGTTTACCAGCGAGCGTTGGCACAGCTGCGAAGACCTCAGACACATGAATAACTCGACGCTTTATGTTTGCTCATCGTTGGTCAAGGCTGCTAAGCGATTTTCTGTCCGTTGGAAAAATTCCTGCGGGTGAAAACTACTTAATTTTAGGCGATTGGAGAAGATAAAGCTGTTTTCCTTAAAACAGTTAAACTGAAGAATGTATAGCAGTTATAATAAATGTTTCTTATTCAAACATTTATTCTTTTTGCACGCAAAAATATTAATTGATCGCGCAACATTTTTCTTCTTTTAAATTGTAAAGAGCGGTTCGTAATTTTCCAACATACAATTATCAATGATTCGTATCGAAAGGGGTTGATAGCTGAGGCAACCCTACGGTCGTAGAAGTGTCTATGACAATTCTGTTCGGAGCAGAATCCGCGACGCGTCTAGCGCGCACGGATGTCACGCGTAATTGCTCGAGGCATACGGGTCTAACTAGCTGCGGCGAACCCCTCGACCGGCTTCGCTTTTTATCACGGCAATTAATATCACTTGATATCCCGGCCAAGTCGCGGCCACGGCGCATAAATTCGACGCTCGAATAATTCCGTATATAATTCAACCCTTTCGGTCGTAATTCATGCCAAAGGGACGAGTCGCGCCACGGTGACCCGTCGCTATCCACGTGCTCGAGTCGATTTCAATCGAGGAACTTTGGAAATCCTTCGTGCTGCACTTTTTCCCGTTTATAGTCGGATAAAGTCGATAGAGGGCATAGAATGAAATCAAGTCCGGATCACTTGATCGACCGGCGCGTTCGACTCGAGCAAATAAGCCGATTATCCCTCGTGGCTCGTTGCGGCCTACTTTTTAGCATTCCGCCACCCCTTTCGCATCGTGTTATATGAATTATCCGATGATGGAAACGCTTAATTAGCGAGCGACGTGTATCGTTGCCGGCCGACACGCGAGTAATCGAGTATTCTCTGCCTATCCTAATATTGTCCGTTTCAGATTTATTTCTAATACGGTCTCCCTGCTTATTAGTTTACGTACAGTATACTTCAAGGGAATCTAATCGTATTACAATATTCATTTGATGTTATCATTGATTGCTGCGACTCGTATAAAATTCTTTGTATATAAATAGCAACACGGAACTGCGCGAAATTTCCAACGGCATTTTGCAGTCTCGCATTTTTTTCCCGCATGATATTTTTATAACTTCGTATGCAATTGAATGGCCCACGCAGTTCCCGTCTAATTTACACCTTGTTCAGCTTCAAACCATTAACGACACGATGATGTCCCGAAAACACGCCACTGGGTTACCCCTGGTCTCGGTCGCTTTACACTGCGCCCCCCCCCCCCCCCCTTTTCCCTCGTGTCGCGGGAACGAGCGTTCAAGCGTTCCCGGTTGCAAAGTCAATAACCGGGACCCCTGGCCCAGGTGTCGCAGCGCGAACACGCTCCGCAATTACACCTTCCGGCGAATCGAGGCAGCCAGAACGAAGCGCGTACAGGCGCGCGAAACGCGGACGGGGAGGCTGATATTCGTTCGTCGGGCGCATTGACAGCGGCGACGGTAACCGTGCACGTAATTATGGCGCTCTTTCAAAAAGCAGCGGCCCGGGTCTGCACGCGTCTCTTTATTACGATGCACGGGAGTTGAATTTCGACCCCCGCCGCGAAAGCCGCAAAAACCGACCCCTAGCCGGTCGTATTGTCGGCTTAATAATACGGCGCGGCGCAAAGTGGCCGGGACTCCTCTCGCGCGTACGTACACGCCGCTGACACCGTATAATCACCGTCCCGAGGCGTGTGTACACCTTTCGCTCGTGAATCATGCTCGCGATACGTGTGTCGAGCATCGCGAGTACCTGCGCAAACATATCGCGTCGCGGTCCTCCGTCTGACGAGCGCGTCCGAAAATTTCTTAATTACATGCTTCGTTGCGGCGGGTGTAGCCGGGAAACGTACGTTCGTGACGATCAGGAAATTCGCGCGTCTCCGGTAAGAGGGGGTGGGTTCGTTTCGCGTGGGTGGAAAGCGCATCGAGCGGTCGTTAGCGTTGCAATTTTTATTCTGCGGATATTTCGGCTGAGTTATAAGAATAAACATCGCAAACGAATTATTATCTACACTCATTTCATTGGATATCGCACTACTGAATACTTGGATATTACGGATCTTCACCAGCAAGAAGATCGTATTTCTACATAATTGTATAATTCGAGAAGAAACACCGTGCGCTCCGCGAGTTGCGATCAAACCAGAGTACAGCCGCGGCTCTCCGTGCGCGGCGTGTTTCTTACTTTTTTTACGGAACAACCGCAACCGCGTCTCGCAGAAACGAGCGGCTCGTCCCGCAGAGGAAAGTAACTGCGCTTAGGCGTCTGTCGTACGGGAGAACGAATTAGCCCTCGTCGAGGCGGAAACGATTGCTTCTGATCGTAGCGGGCCCGAAGCGAGTAAGGGCGCGGACAGGGGCTAGGCGAAACGCGTGACTGATTTCTTCGTTTTCGAAGACGAAACGCTTCCGAGCGCGTTTCACCGCGGGGCAAGGCCTGCCTTGCTTTAATTTCGACTCTGTCATAGAGATGTGGAACATGGGCAGACAGCGCAAGATTGAGTTGTTTTTTCATTTCCAATTAGATGTTTATTCAATTAAAAACAGAACCCGGTTCCTCGATTGACATTTCATCCCCGATTTTTAAATCCTGTCCGACGTGTCGCTCGCGTTTCCTCGATCGAACAGCGGAAAACGATCGAGCGAGAAAGCCAGCGGCTCCCTCGCTTGATACTTTAATTAAAAAAAAAAACCAGCCGCACAGAGGCGTCGATAATCGGTGGAGTGTCCTTTGCCCCTCCCGCCCTGTTTGCTCGAGCCCTTTATCCGTGGCAATCTCGAGGAAAACCCTCGGCTTTCGACCGATCGCGTAATCCCCGTCGCGCTAAAGCGCAGTGTGGCCGCTTTAAAAAAAAAAAAAAAAAAAAAGAAGCGGAGAAACGCGCGCAAGCGACAAAGACGGAGCGGGGGCTATCTTTTTTAGCTTTCCTCCAGACGCCGAACGCGCGAAGCGATCGGAAACCAGGAGGACGCGGTCTCGAAATAAAAGCCACCGCAAAGCGAAGTGGAGTTGGTAAGGGATGAAACGAGGGGGCGGCCGGCGTTAAAAGAAGAAACGCGGGGGGGGGGGAGTGGGGGGCAAGTCAGAGGCGCCCTTGGGCGATGATACGAAAATACTGACACGCGGCCGAGGGATTGATCCGCGACACGTGCCCTCAATGCTGCGATCAACGTGGCTGACTGACGTTGCACGAGACGAGGCCCGCAGCCTCGATGCTTTATTTATGAACGATTTGAAAGCCTATCCTAGTTGGATCACGACGAACGTCCGGCCGTGGCGTTTTAAAGGGAGGATCGTTGTTTGACGATCCGATAAAGGGCATCGGTGATTCGGTTTTTAATGAGCACTGCCGGGGATCACGGAGGATCTATCTTCGCTTCGTATGATAAACGCGCTTAGGGAGGTGTTTCATTCCGGATGGGAGTTGAGGAATCGCGTGTTTGGGCGACGCGGCATGAGAGTTTAAATGAAAGAGCGGGGTTTAGTTTCTCGTCAAATCGAATTACTTAATCAAGGTGCTTCGTAATTTCGAAGTACTGACGTTGTTTTCGCGTTATTCTGATGGTTTCTGTAAAGTATTATTAATGTTCGAGATATTCATCGTGAATCAGAATGACCAAGCAGTTTTTTATTCCCACTTTATACTCCGTAGATTGATCAAGTTTCACAGAATCTCGAGATTACACAGAGCGCCCTACGACTTTTGAAACTCCACCGGTATCCACGCGTCCCTTCGGTAAACTCGATAAATATATCCCGAAGTGAACTTTTCTATTAATGACGGAGAAAACATAGCGCGGGGCTGAAAGCATTTAAAACGGCGGCCAATAAAGGGACCATCGATCAATCCACGGTTCGACACTCGGTCCACAAGGGGCCCGCGCTCGAATGAACGCGCTTTAAAAGGGGGAGGTGGAAATCTCGGTGGTCACGACAATGAAAGGCCGTGACAGGGATATTATCCTTCCTCGTGATATCCACTTATCCGCGCTGGCCACGGGATCTTGGGGGATCCCTGTAACGTCCGTGGGTCGCGAAACTTCGCACCTCGCCCTCCCCCCGAATTATTCCGTCGATCAAGGGGGAGGCGATAGAAGGAGCCAGTTTTCATCGAGATCTATGGCCCCGGGAGCGGGCTCCTTTTGTCCGCTCGAATTGCCGTCCCTTCGCGACAAAGATGCCCCTAAATTGAAAAGTCCATCCGTGAAACGAGAGGACAGTCCCGCTCGGGTATATTACGCGCCCACGATATTGGACCATTGTGGAGTGTTCGTGGAGAAAAATGTATGGCTAAATATAGGACCGGAGAGCGCGGTGTTTTACGGTTAAACGGTGAGTAGGATTCTTGGGGAATTTATGTCTTGTACCGTGGTTCGGGCTCGGTCTAGCGTGTTATTGATCCTTGATTAACTCGGACCCCGGATTCTTTCTAATTTCCTCGAACCACCGGTATGAGAATATTTCTGCTCCATGAGTGGACAAACGCGCGCGTGCTTAATCTTAGGAGCGAGAAGATCGTAATTGTGGGATATTTCGTTTAGTGAAGGAAAACTATCGGGATTAAAGAATTGTATTAAATGAAATCACAGCTGTTCGAGGAGTTATTAAAATATTACTAATATCACACTCGACCCGAATGTACCCTTTAAAGAATAAGTGAAAAATCAGTATCAAAGCATACTTACTAGAACATCCAACAAAAGCAGCGACACCCACGAAAAGAAAACAATGTTGCTTTATATACACTGTCAAATTAAATAACCCCAAAGAGCCTACATCCACTTTCACCCCAATCTCCGCGACCCTTCGTCTCGGGCCATCTATCCGCGACTCATCAGCATAAAAAATATTCTCCTCATCTAACCGCGACCGAATTACCGGCGACATCCCCCTACACCCACTCCCCGGAAAGTGTCTAATTATTTCAATCCGATCAGTGACACTTGATCGAGCACTGTAGTCGTTCCCGTTGAAAATTCGATTTTCCCTTGCCGCAAATCTCCATCGCACCTGGCTCACCTGCGTCGAATTTTTCACGGGGATTAGCCGCGACGATCGCATTCACTCCCCCGTTTCGCCACCCCGTAAAGGAGACGAGCTCCTTTGCATCGGCTTCAATTCGGGAGGATTTGTTTCGGCGCTTGGGGTGTGGTAAGCCGACATGAGACCAACGCTCCCGCCACCGCGGCTAATAACGAGGAATTATCGCCGCGATACAATAAGCCCGCGGGAAATTCTCTTTGATGTCTAGCACGGAAAATAATACCGTGCTAATAGAGTGAGATTATAGGCGATGCCGTAGTAGACGACGCTGGGTGTCGTTGTATTACGCGTCGCGACGACTCCTGATGGCGTCGATCTTCCATGTATCTCTTGCACCTTCACCTCTGATTACTGTGTTCGATTCTGTTACGCGACGGGACGAGCTTACGAATGTTTCTGTTTTAAGAGCGAAGAAACACAAGGTGTATAACTTCCCGCTGATATTTCGCTTTAGGTTCAATTCAATAAAATACTTTCTCTCGAATACCGAATGAATCCTTTATCCTTTAACACTCGATCGAAGGGTATTTAATAAATTTTACGTGTATTTATGAAAGAAAAATATCCGTGCTCCCGGATATCTTTCAATTCCAATTCTACTACACCACAAACAAATTCTCCGCAAGAAATCACCCTCGACTCTCGAATTAAATCCCGACATCGGCCACAAAGCCGGTCGGAAATTACCCCCTATCGAACGGCGATACAAAAATCGCCGTTTCAATTACTCGGTGTTGCGGAAGCCTAACCAGAGGACAATTCGGTTGCCAGGAACAATCGGGCACGCTCCCCAAGCGTAGCAAGGCGCGTACGCGCGCCTCCGTGTTTCGAGCCGCGCCGAGTGACATCGGATGTATCAGAAGGCTAATTGTCTTTTGCTGTCAGTTGCACCCTATTTGGCCTTGTCCAAGGCACACGGCCCTCCGGGCTACGGTGATCGTCGGCCGGCTCTCGGACGCGAACACGCCTCGAATTATACGCTAGACAGGATAAAATAATTACACGTCGCCTCCCCTGTGCACCTTCGTTTCACCGCGATGCCATGCTTCTTACTTTTTCTTCAGTTCTCTCCGGCAGTGCGGGGACACTTGGGGGAACACCGAGCATTTACAGAAGTATTAAAGCAAGCTATAATGAAAGTTATATTCATGTATAAAGAACAATAAAGATGTACTATTGCTTCAGCCGCAAATGATAGGTGCTACGTAATAAGTGGTTATTTAATGAACTTTTCGTTTGTACAGATTTCCTGGTCAACGATGGACGCTACTAAATCCTGCACCTCATCGTAATTAAGAGGACGACGGAGCTTACTGTTAGCAAAGTATATTAAATATTATCTACTTATATTATATTAGCAGATAATAAGTTAAATTATGCGTAATTTTAAATTATAAAATATATTGTAATTCTATTTATCCTATTAACTTGCATGTAGGTGTTAGTTCATCAAACCTTTTTGTAACCTACGTACGTAAATCTAAGTTATCGTTTCGGCATTGTAATTTTAATTATTATTCAATTAGCGTAAGATGAGTTAAAAATAGATTTATACGAATAGTGTATAAACAATAGCGACTAAGTTCAAACATCATCGCTCCTGTAATTTCCACATTATTAAAACTTTTCAATAAATCTTCAGTAAAGGAAATTCAATTGATTTAATTTTTTTAATGCCTGTCCACTCCTAAAGAACCTGAGCCATTTCCTTACACAAGAAGTATCGTGAAGGAGTTTTAAATGCATAACACCGAAGCGAGAAACTTGTAAAAACAGTCCTGCTCACGAATAATTTAAGTCCCCGGAACTTCCTGGAAAATGACGTCAAATTCCAAGAATTCATGAAATCAGAGACCTCCTTGCCTATCATGTTCTCCTAATACAAATTGGCGATTTCGAGCAAAGGGGATTCTGTAAAAGCAAGTTTTGGGAAATTCTTGGAAATGACGTCACATTCCAGGAATTGGTGAAATAAAAGACCTCCTCGCATATCATGTTCTCCTAATACAAAATCGCGATTTTCGGGCAAAGGGATTCCGTAAAAGCAGGTTCTGGGAAATTCTTGGAAATGACGTCAGATTCCAGGAATTGGTGAAATGAAAGACCTCCTCGCATATCATGTTCTCCTAATACAAAATCGCGATTTTCGGGCAAAGGGATTCCGTAAAAGCAGGTTCTGGGAAATTCTTGGAAATGACGTCAGATTCCAGGAATTGGTGAAATGAA